>JAUTXW010001133.1:0-2941647 GCA_030620095.1 Kuschelorhynchus macadamiae | reverse complement strand
AAAACAGCGTGTGATTCCGATATCTTCATATATAGGATAACGTTCCCAACCTATAAACACTTTCTTCGCGGCTATAAATTTATGGAACTGAGATGGACAGCACTCAAAAACAGTACATTGTTTCTTTTTTCTGTTTTGTTTGATATAAGTACCTTTAAGCTCCTCACAATTTTCTATGAATCGATTTTGTTCTCTAAGGTATTTTTCTAGTTCTTCCTTGTCTAAATTTCCCTCGTAGTCAACTATCTTAATCCTGGGTTTTCCCAGTTTTGTTTCTTCAACTATATATTCATTTAGTTTAGTCTCAGCCTCTTTCTTCAGGATGTGTGAATCCCTCTTGTTTCCATATTTGACTATTTTATTTCCATCTGCAATAACCCGTGTTAATTTTCTTTATCATATCAGTCTAAGTTTTTGTGTTGATTTGATGTTTTTTAGGCTTGGAATGTTTCTGTTCTTGCTTTCTAACAGTTTGTTGGGTTATTTCACTGAATTTTAATTTTTTTGGTAGAGATAATCCATTTTGTTTGGATTTGAGTTCCTCAATCCGTTTTTTTTAAGGTAGAGATTATTTCATATATACTGGCGATAATTTTACACTTATCATTAATGGAGTTCTGGAGTAGCACACGGGTGTCAAAGCTTTTACATTTCTGACAATGAAAAACATTAGCCGGTCTCGAAGTTGCACAACCTTCGTCTCTGATGATGTTAAGCTTGCATATTATTTACATAGCTCCTGTTTATAACCATAAGAGGTAAATAATTCTTTTTGGGTATCTTTGCAAATATTATTTCGATTCATGTTTACGAGAAATTTCGGTTAGAAAGCATGGCCTCAAACTGAATTAGACTATTTTACAAAATATAGCTTTTCTTCCCCTTCTGCCTCCACTTCTGCACACCTGCAAAATTCAGCCCACTAAACCTGACTTAACACAGTTTTCACAGTTATATACTCTTTGTTTATATATAAAAATCATTTAAGTTGTTTATTGTCAAACATCATTAGCAACTGATATTAATCAACTTTGGAACCCATTTTCTTGATAACTACTAGTCCAATAATAATAGTATGGAAACCAACTTTAAAATACTTACTTTCTTCCATAATATTAGCTCAAGCAAAGATATCTAGTAGGGATGGGAATCTGTTCATATATGAATTTAAGGAAAATAATAAACTAGTCTCGGCCTCAGTCAGATATATAAAACGTTGCTCTAAAAACAAATCAGTGTGACACGTGTTTCCACCTTAGGGTCATCATCAGACCTAGAATATAGCAGAAAAACCTTAATTATCTTTACAAAAAGAATAAAAATGTTAATATTACCTTATAACTAGATAGCCACTACAAATTAAACAGAATACAATACACATATTAAACGAACACTCAGGTGGAAATTTTGAAACTATAGACCTACTACCTATACTTATGTCGAATCAAATGCTTGAAAACTTCTGTAAAACAATGAATGTAAAGGTAAACGTTTTAAAATAATAAAATACTAGTGTACAATGTATAAATTAAAAATAAAATTTGTGCTTCCACTGTTCATATATATTTCCAAATTTATACTCACTTTACTAATGTTTAAACTACTAACTACTTTTCTTTTGTTTTACGCACATAATATATCCAACAAATACTAAAGTCAAATATGCCAGTAATGACGAGCCCATTAGCAAAGTGGCTGGGCTTTTAAAAATATTATTGGGATTCCCATAACACATATTTATGTGAACTGAATCGTGTATTAACCTAAAAGCTAGAAATAAAAGGTAAATATAGACTTTTAATAGTATCAGTCCCCAAAGTAAATTGTTAGCTATAATCGAGGCTATAATAATTTGTTTCTTGTTATTACTTTTTTTTAAATGTATGACTTTTAGATTAAGGCTAATTTATAGGGTACTTTTAATAAACTGCCCAACAAGCGAATGTAGCCACCCTAAAATTTGGTGTATTTTTAATCATAACTTAAAAAATTACTGAAATTAATGTACTGTGCACAGGTCGATAGATGGTTTTCTCGCCATTTTTAAATCAATTTTAAGTCTTTAATGTACATGGTGTTATAAAAATGAACAAAATATACGGAATACATATTTTTGCAAATTTAAATATTTAATATATACCTTACTTTCGACCTTACATGATTATTATTATGATGAACGTTTTTGAAAATTTTCATCTACCGGAGTTCATCAATAATTTATATAAAAGGTTATATTAAAAAGTAATATAACTCAACATACTTCTGACAAATTAAAGTATATACAGGATGGTAAAATTTCATATATATATATATATATATATATACATATACATATATATATATATATATATATATATATATATATATATATATATATACACATATACATATATATATATACAGGGTGATTCATGAGGAAATGTCAATACTTCAGGTACATATTCAGGACCAAAAAATAATCATAAAAGTCTATATAAATAAGTGTCCGCAAGGCCTTAGTTCTCGAGATACAAGGTGTTAAAGTTTTTATTTAATTTTCCTATTTTTTAAATAAAATCTATAATAGTGTAAATAATGGAGTGAAAATTGATATACGGGGGTTTTTTGGTATGACAAATTCGAATCTAATATTAGTATTGCTCTTACTTGTAGGGGGCGCCACCTACATGTCTTTCTACTTCTTCGAACAATCACAACTTTTTGGTACAGTCTTGTATTACATTTTTGAGCAAAACAAATTATTCCCTTGCCATTTCTACGTCAAAAAGATATACCTGTGAAAAGTGGATACGAGCAACCGTTTTCGAGATATTTGGATTTAAAATTGATTTTTTTATCAAATTCACATAAAGTATGCATGTATTGTAAAAAAATAGAAGTGTGCCTTGCCTGACAGAACAACTACTGGTTGTTACTTAGCAATAGTAATGTCAGTTAATAATAAGATCAAATTTTGTCACTGTCAATTTCTGTTCATAACTTTTATTATCTGACAATAATCATTTAAGAAACTTTAGATCTAAATACGTCATTATGCCTGCGATATTCTCGCATCGTGAATTAGCAGATATGATATTCGTCTATGGCTTCTACAATGGGGTCGCAATTCAAGCAGTCGCGGAGTACCAGCGTCGTTTTCCAGATAGAAGGGTGCCAGATAGAAGAGTTTTTCAACAAGTTTTTACTACTGCTGGAGAATCTGGGATGTTTCCAAGTGCGAAAATTGTATCTGAAAGGGAATCGGGACCCAACGTTGAAGTAGAAGAGGCTATACTCAATGCCGTCGAAAATGATCCAAGCATAAGCACTAGGCGGATTGCAGATACTTATCAAATTACACAATCGTCTGCTTGAAGAAATATTCACATAATTGTTTATACCCATTTCATTTACAACGGGTTCAACATTTGCAGGAGGGTGATTTTGAATTAAGAATGCAATTCTGTAACTGGATTAATGAAGATCGAAGGTTGTATAGGTATTGTTTTGTTCACTGATGAAGCACAGTTCACGCGTGATGGTATAAATAATCTTCACAATGAACACCGGTAGTCCTATGAAAATCCTCACGCTACAGTAGAACATAATTTCCGACATAAATTTAGCATTAATGTGTGGTGTAGAATGTTAAATAGTCATTTAATTGGTCCATTTATAATCGACGATATTCTTACAGGAGAAAAATATTAAAACTTTCTTGAAAATCACTTGCGAAATCTATTAGAAGATGTTCCCCTTAATGTAAGACTAAACATGTATTTGCAGCATGATGGAGCCCCTGCACACTACAGTTTACTTGTAAGAGATTTTTTAAACCAAAACTTTCCAAACCGATGGATTGGTCGGGGAGGTCCCTTTAATTGGCCACCTAGATCGCCAGACCTTAATCCTTTGGATTATTGTCTTTGGGGATGGTTCAAATCACTGGTATATTCCACTAAGTAAGTAAATACAAGAGAAGCATTATTGGATCGGATAACAAACGCAGCACAAACACTAAGAAATGCGCCCGAATGTATCCACAGAGCAACCCGAGCTATACACCATAGAGCTGACCTGTGCTTAAAAGCAAATGGTGGAATTTTTGAAAATTATAAAACGTAACCTAGATTTTATTAAAAACAACTTAATAATAACAATTTTAATAAAAATTAAATACCTTTTGTTTAGTTTATGTCTGAGGCACTGAATACACACCTCAAAAAAATGTGTTAGTCTTTCATTTCAAAGCTTTTGTGCCAAGATGCGTTTAAATTTGGACAAAATAACAAACTTAAAATTTTTCTATAAAAAATAACATGCGCCGAAATTGTTTTAAATCCAAATATCTCGAAAACGGTTGCTCGTATCCACTTTTAACAGGTATACCTTTTTGACGTAGAAATGGGAAGGGAATAATTTGTTTTACTCAAAAATGTAATACAAAACTGTACCAAAAAGTTGTGATTATTCGAAGGAGCAGAAAGACATGTAGGTGGCGCCCCCTACAAGTAAGAGCAATACTAATATTAGATTCGAATTTGTCATACCAAAAAACCCCCGTATATCAATTTTCACTCCATTATTTACATTATCATAGATTTTATTTAAAAAATAGGAAAATTAAATAAAAACTTTAACACCCTGTATCTCGAGAACTAAGGCCTTGCGGACACTTATTTATATAGACTTTTGTGTTAATTTTTTGGTCCTGAATATATACCTGAAGTATTGACATTTCCTCATGAATCACCCTGTATATATATATATATATATATATATATATATATATATATATATATATTTATATATATACATATACATATATATTTCCAAATTTATACATATATATATATATATATATATATATATATATATATATATATATATATATATATATATATACATATATATTTCATATATATTATACATATATATATATATATATATATATATATATATATATATATATATATATATATATATATATGGGATTGGTTCATCTGAAGTGGACTCAGACCTTGCAGCGTATAGATCTTTCTACTCCTCCGAAAAAATTTTACGGCTCCAAAAAATTCGTGAAGGTACTGGTAAATATTATTCTAGTGGTTCACCATCAAAAAGTAAAAATTTTTAGTCAATATGACGCGAAAAGAGGATCTAGCACCCTCTAAAAAATTGACCAATAGCAATTTTAATCTTTTTTTTCTTAATATTCAGTCCTTAAGACATAAAACAGACGAATTATATCTTTTGTTAGAAGAGCTAAATTTTCCAGAAGTCATTGCCATCACTGAGCACTGGCTAAATATCAATCAACCTGTTTTTATTAAAAACTATACCACAATTGCCAGATTTAATAGAACTAATTTAACTCATGGAGGCACCATGATAATGTCTTCAAACAACGATTTTTCCGAAATATCAAAGTATAATCATTTATTATCTGAAAAAGTATTTGAATTTTCTATCGTTTATCACAATACTTATGACCTTTATATTATTTGTATTTATAGAACACCTGATGCTGATGTGCAATTATTCTGCCATAACCTTCTAAGTTTGCTCGAGTCCCTTCCTGTAAAAAGCAAATTAATCTTATGTGGCGATTTCAATATTGACTTTTCCAGTGTGTGTGCTGCTCAGGAATGTCTTCAGTCCATCTTTGAGTCATTAGGAATTGCCATGCACGTCAACTCACCAACCAGAATTACTAAGACAAGTGCCAGTACTATAGATTACGTTGTGTCTTCTTTCAATTCTAGCTCCGTCGAATGTAATGTCTTAAGTCCAGGTTTCTCCGATCATGAAGCAATTTTCACAAAATTTTCAATTACATCCAAAGCCAAAAATTCCTCTAGACAAGTAGGCCGTATTTTTTCAGTTAGAAATTTCATTAATTTCAAACACCTATGTCAAATAACTGACTGGGACTTTCACACTTATGATGTCGACACTGAATTTTCTCGTTTTATAAAAACTCTAACTAATATAGCTTCTGAATCTTTTCCTCTTAGGCCTATCAAAAATAAAAGAAGTAAACCCTGGTCCACTAAAGGTTTACGTATATCTTCTAAGAACATGCGGTCACTATCTCATTTAAAGAAATTTTCGGACAGTGTCTTTTTTCATAATTATGTAACGCCAAAAATGTAGCTAAAGAAACCTGGTCTATCGTAAATGATTTAAGAAACAAAACTCCTTTATCCAGCACTATCCTTACCTCTCCTGAGGACCTAAACAATTATTTTGTAAATGTAGCCAAAGATTTGACTAAATCCGTATCTCAATCTAATGACCCAATTTCATATCTCTCTAATCATAGGGTAAACCTGCACAGTTTCTTCTTTTCTCCAGTAGTTTTATCAGAACTTCGTAGTACAATTAATGATATCAAAAATAAATCTTCTTCGGGAACTGATGGGCTTACTTTAAAAATGTATTCAAGTCTGCCGGAATGCACACTAGAGTATCTGACTGCTTTGATAAATATGTCTTTCCAAAATGGTACTTTTCCAAGCTGCCTTAAAACTGCAATAATCATACCTCTTCACAAAGGAGGTGTTTCAGAAGAAGCTTCGAACTATCGCCCAATTGCACTTCTCCCTACGCTATCTAAGATCATCGAAAGACTGGTTAAAAAAAGGCTTTTATCATTTCTGTCTAGATATGAAATACTTACAAAACATCAATTTGGATTTCTAAGTAACAAATGCACAAGCGATGCCATGTTTTCCCTTCTTAATAGAGTTTACTCCAGCCTAAAGAACCATCACGCTACGGCAACAATGTTCTGTGATTTTTCCAAAGCTTTCGATTGTGTGAATCATAATATATTAACTAACAAACTGCAGTACTATGGATTTAGAGGGGCTCCTCTCAATTGGTTTAAGTCATATCTTAGCAACAGAAATCAAGTTGTGAAAGTTGACAACAGGATGTCTTCTTGTAGGCCAATGGAATATGGAGTGCCTCAAGGCTCGGTACTAGGCCCTATCTTGTTTCTTCTGTTCATAAACGACATGGCTAATTTAAACACTAGTGGAAAAATATGTCTCTTTGCGGACGATACCAGCTTTACGTGGAGCCACCCAGATGTCACGGACCTACATAGGATTGTATCTAATGACCTAATCACCATTAAATGCTGGTGCGATTCTAATCTCCTATGTTTGAACATCTCTAAAACGAAAGTCTTGTCTTATAAAAACACGCTGCAACCCTTTGACCTTAATGGCACCACTATTGATGTCGTAAACTCTGTAAAATTTCTAGGGCTTCTTGTAGATGATTCTTTAAAATGGGATCCACATATCGATGCTTTATCAAGGAAGTTAGGTTCTGCTTGCTTTGCGTTAAGATCTGTTTCCGAGGAGCTTAGCTTTTCTACCTCTAGAACTGTTTATTTTGCTCTTGTTGAGTCGCACCTCAGATATGCTATTCCATTCTGGGGTACATGTTGTGCGACTCAATTTGATCGAATTTTTATACTACAAAAAAGAGCTGTTCGTTACCTACTGAGACTTAACAGTAGAACTCACTGCCGAGATTTCTTTAAAAGATATAAAATACTAACCCTTCCTTGCTTATTCATTTTGGAATCGGTTTGCTTAATTCGTAAGCACGCACCTGCTCTATTAGAGAGACCTTCTCACAACTACCCTCTCAGAAATACTGAGCACGATCTCTATCTTCCAACCCCACACTCAGAGTTAATTAAAAGATCAGTAATCTACAATGCAAAACAAATGCATAATCACCTGCCATTTAACATCAAATCCATAATATCTCTGACTTCATTTCGCAAGGCTTTGAAATCATTCTTACTGGAAAGAGCCTTCTACACCGTGAACGAGTTTTACAACATATAATTTTATCCTTATGAACCCCTAGTTGCCATTACCAACCATTTTTACCGAACTTTGTATATGTATTTTTTTAATTGTTTCGTACTGTTTTATTTTTTACTTTGCTTTTTTATTTTTTTACATTATATTTATGAAAATGTTTATAACATAGTACGACTGACAAAGTACATTTCTAATGTACTTCTTTTAGGATTCTATAATATTAATATTCTAAATTCCTAATTTAAATATTATTTTTCTATAATATTTATGATGTGTTTTTGTCTTGTTTTGTTTGCTAATTTTATGTTTGTAAACTATTTTTTTACAACAGCTTTGTCCACAAAATTGTAAAATTTTTTTTTGACAATAAAGCATTTATTTATTTATTATTTATTTATATATAAGCTTTAGGACGCGATGCACGGTACAGAAATGTTGAATTTTAAGGAATGAATATTCATAAAGTTAAGGAATAAAATGTCAAAAAAGTCATATTTTTTTCTTTAAAAAGATACATCTCGATACACAGAGCAGAAATCGAAAAATCTCCTAAATTATTTAAGCATTATATCCCCAGATCAAACAACATGTCTAAAAGGGTGAAGCTAAAGTTAAAAATTTGCAAAACTTGTATAGTTTCTTTCACCACCCTGTATATATAACATATTGACGGTTAAAACAAGACTCTAAACGCTTTTCATTTTATCTCGATTTCAGGGGTTATTCCATCTGTCTAGGGCTACCTGCATAAATTAGAAAATGTTTTTATGTAGAAAATGATAATGGATATTTAACGTATTACGTATTTTACTGTTTTGTGGGAAAGCTAAATTTTCATTTTTAGATTTTTTTGTCATCCTAGGGTTACCCTATCTAGTAAGAAAAAGAGCTTTTGTATATAAAGAAATTGAAGAAATTTGATGTATTTCCCCGTTTTTTAACCAATCTATTTAGAGAAAATAGCGTTGAAATACATTTTTTTTAAATTTCTAGGTATTTGTTTCATCTTTCTAAGAATACCCTGTATAATTGGAAAAATATTTTTATATAAAAAAACAATTTTCAGGTTTCTTGGAGTTTTTCGAAATAGTATGTATTGTTTTAATATATATTAGCGGAAAAAATTAATTTAAGGCGCCACTGAGGTGGAAATGTTAAAACTATAGAATTACTACCTATACATATGTCGAACCAAATGCTTAAAAACGTCTGTAAAAATAACGAATGTAAAGGTAAACATTTTAAAATAATGAAAATACTATTGTATAATTTATAATCTAAAAATACAATTTCTGTTTCCACTGTCAATATATATTTCCAAATTTATACTCAGTTTACTAATGTTAAAAGTACTAACTACTTTTCTTTTGTTTTACGCACATAATATATCCAACAAATACTAAAGTCAAATATGCCCATAATGACGAGCCCATTAGCAAAGTGGCTGGGCTTTTAAAAAAAATATTCGAATTCCAATAACACATATTTATGTGAACTGAAATCGAGGCTATAATAATTTATTCCTTGTTATTACTTTTTTTTTGAAATGTGTGTCTTTTAGATTAAGGCTAATTTATAGAGTACTTTTAATAAACTGCCCAACAAACGAACCCTAAAATTTGGTGTATTTTTAATCATAACTCTTAAAAAATTACTGAAATTAATGAACTGTGCACAGATCGATAGATGGTTTTCTCGCCATTTTTAAATCAATTTTAAGTTTTTAATATACAGGGTGTTCAAGAAGTACCTTATAAAAATGAGCAAAATATACAGAATACATATTTTTGCAAATTTATATATTTAATTTCGACCTTTCATGATTATTTCATTTTTGAAATGTTTCATCTATCGGAGTTCGTCAATAATTTATATAAAAGGTTACAAAAAGGAGCAGGTTATATTAAAAAGTAATAAAGCTACTCAACATATTCTGACAAATTAAAGTATATACAGGATGGTAAAATTTCATGTAGATATGTAGATATATATATATATATATATATATATATATATATACACATATACAGGGTGTCAATTAAGTACTTGTACAAACTTTAAGGGGTGATTCTTTGACTAATTTTAGGATGAAAAGTTCATATAAACATGGGTCTGAAACGGCTTTGTTTCTGAGATACGGGGCGTCCAAAAAAACAATTTTATTTGGTTTTTTGCTTATATTTTTGTTAAGGAACATGACAATTGGGAAAAATTTGGGATCCTGGGTATATTGGTGACGAGAAATTCAAATATTAACTTAGTTTTTTATTTAATGTTAGAGGGCGTTACATACAGTGTTGTTCCTAAATTTAATTAACCATAACTTTTTTGTAAAGCCTTTTATGTCATTTTTGACTAGGCAGACCTATTTTCCATTTAATTTTACATAAAAAAGTTGTTCTGGATCATTTTCGAGATTTCGAAAAATAAGCAAAAAAAATGTATCTTTTATTGATTGTATGATCAGGTAAAAAACTTAAATCATTTACAAGACTAAAACTAAACTAGTTAATAACATTATTTTACAATAATTGTTGAAAATGACCACCGCCTACTTCAACGCATGCAATAAGTCGAATTAACATTGATTGACGAACTCGGTCAAATATACCTGGCGTCTGATTAACAATGGCACAAGATTCAAATATCCTATTTCCTAGTTCTTGTTCATTTTGGACTGGACTTTTATAAACCAAAATCTTCAAGTGTACCCCACAGAAAATAATCCAAAGGATTCAAATCTGGTGATCTGGGAGGCCAGGCTTGTGGTCCAGCTCTTCCTATCCAACGGTTAGGGTAATTCTCGTCCAGAAATTGACGCGCAACGACACTAAACTGTGGTGGAGTAAATCAACTTCTTCTAAATGGTTGGAAAGTTCGTGCTCCAAAAATCTTCGATATTCTTCGCCATTAAGCGTTTGCGGAAGAATGCAAGGTCCAATAAGGTGATCACCGATAATTCCTACCCAAATATTGAGAGAAAATAGCTGAAAATGATTTTCTCTGATAGCATTCGGATTATCCTCAGCCCAGATATGGTTGTTATGAAAGTTAATTATGGAATTTCGAGAAAACGAGGCTTTATCTGTGAAAAGCACATGGCTTAAAAAATCCGGGGTTCGTACTAATCTATTACGCAACCAAACACAAAAATCGAGTCTGAGGGGAAAATCTCTAGGTAATAGAGCCTGCACACGTTGCATAAGGATAAAGTTGTTGGGACCTTAAAATTTGCCAAACAAGTGTGTGGATAATATTCAATTCAAGAGCTATTTTCCGTGTACTAGTTTGCGGGTCTTCTTCAATTCTGTTTAACAGCTTCTTCAATCGCAACTGTTCGAACTGTTGCAGGCCTTCCTGGAACATCTGGTGTCCTATTAAAGCTGTTAGTTTCACAAAGTCTTGCGTGAATATTAATAAAAGTTTGGACGTGTGGCACCACTCGTTGAGGAAATCGCGCTTGATACATTCGTCTTGCAGCTTGTGCATTACCGCGAGCCATTCTATAAGTAAAATGAATATCTGCCATTTCTGCGTTGGTATATTGGTACATTTTGGACAACACACGATAAATTATTACTTATAATGCCAAATGATAAAAAACTACTTGTTTTATTCTAAATGAACTACCATGACTGATTCTGCTACCATGGAAACCTCTTAATTGTTTTGCAAGGCCTGCTACGGATTCACCTATACTATTTTCTTGTGTACTGCGGCTGCGGAGGAAAGATGCAGCACATTTTTACGATGTTATTATTTTTAGTAGTAGTTAGTTATTAAATTCAGGAGGGTGATTTTTTCAAAATTACAGTACTTTCAATTTTTGGAGGATGCTACACATCTCTTGGGCTACCCTGTATCATGTTAAAAAATATATTTATATATAAAAAATAAAAGAAATATGACGTGTTTTAGAGTTGGTTAAAAAAAAGCTAAGCGCTTTTCATTTTTATCTCGATTTCAGGGGTTATTTCATCTGTCTAGTGCTACCTGCATAAATTAGAAAATGTTTTTATATACAAAATGATAAAAGATATTTAACTTATTACGTATTTCACTGTTTTCTAGTAAAGCTAAATTTTCATTTTCAGATTTTTTTTTCATCCTCTTAGGGTTACCCTATATAGTAAGAAAAAAAGTTTTTATATATAAAGAAATAGAAGAAATTTGATGTATTTCTCCGTTTTTTAACAAATCTATTTAGAGAAAATAGCTTTTGAAATACAATTTTTTTTAATTTCCAGGTATTTGTTTCGTTTTCTAAGGATACCCTGTATAATTGGAAAAATGTTTTTATATAAAAAAAATAAAACAATTTTGAGGGGTTTTCGAAATATTATGTATTGTTTTATTATATATTAGCGAAAAAAATTAAACAAATACGTCAATGACTTCCATAATATTGCAATGTCACCTGTACCCCATCTATTTCTATTTATAAGTTGACTGTTACCGGTTTATGCCTTATCAAGATAGGATTTTTTACTTTTTTATACCTCTTAAAAGAACAAAGATCTACGCTCATGACACCCAAAATAAAGAAAAAAACGAATGAGATTTAATTAGCCTGGGATTCTGAGTTCTCCGGAGTCCGGAGTTTAATGGATATATAAATTAAGTTGCAACTAACTGTTAGTAGAACGTTTTCGTAGCCCAACTTTCCAGCAATTCATTAATAATGCATTTGAGCTGTATATGCAGTGTATATCCATAGAACGAAATGACGGGTGTCCCTACGAGGTATATTTTAGTAGGACAAAGGTTAATATTGATTGACGTAAATGTTTTAGTTCCATTATTGCAGATACATCGTCGGCAGGATATAAATAGCACATGAAATGATATTTATAAATCTCTTCAACACTTTATAATCGTCTCCAAATATTATCTTGTTTAAAATGCTAAACAGTTCAAATGCATAAGGATTTTTTGGTCTAATTTTAAACTTGCATCTCTCAGAACACGGCAAGTGTAATTAAATACAGTTTTTGGCATATTGGGCAGAATTTTAAACGGAATAGTCCTAATATCAGAGCCTTTAACCGTCAATAGTTTATATATACCGGGTGGTGAAAGAAACTGCAAGTTTTGCAACATTTTAATTTTAACCACGTTCTTTTAGACATGTTGGTTGATTTGGGTGGCAATGCCTAAAATAATTTTTTTAAAATAGGCATCGCCCCCTAAAGCTTTTGTTTTTAAAGAGAGAAAAGAACTTTAAATGCATAAGTTGTAGAGATTTGTCTGAACCGCTAGGATTTTTCATCAGATTAAACAAATTTTAATGAAAATCGCAAATTTGTCAAAAAATATCAACTTGTATATTTTTAAATGGAACAGCCTATTTATCATTTTTTAATTGGAATCCTCAGTGGCGTATTTGTGAAGGGGGCAAATATCCCCCAGAGCTAATAAGTTCAGGTATTTATACCCGACCTGTGTATCACATATTGAGAAAGTCCTAAAGACTAATGAATTGATGATGGATTATCTATGATGATGAGAACTAAAATTTAAATATCTATTCGTATGTGTCGGTTTCCTGTAAGCGGTATGACCAAGGGTGCCGTTCTCTTTCTTTTGTTGTAACACATCGAGGAAAAAAGGAGTGGGCTCCTGGCCTGACACGTCTACTTGGGGGGAAATCACAGTGGGCCCCAGTAAGCCTAAGTGCTGCCCTTGTAGGGTTCCCCACCTATGTCTATGTCTAACATATCAAGGAAGGGAATGACCCATCTGACTCCATTCCATGGTAAATTTTCTTTTAGAATGTTGTTGGTTTTGATGATATAAAAATATAGTAACATTTTCTTCTCCATAAGGCCATATCACAAAAGTATCTTTTACGTATTTTAACCAATATGTAGGTTGTAAAGGAGCAGAGCTTAAAGAAATTTCCTTGAAAGCTTCCATAAAGATGTTCATAAAAGGTCCCTTGAAAAATGAAATATGTAGACGTTAACCATTCTCTTATCAATTCAATTAAGATTGAATTAAGGTTTTTGCGTCGAAATATGTCACAAATTATAGAAATTGAATCGTCAATACGCATTTGTATACAGGGACTAAAATATAGCCGGGATCTAAAATAAAATCTTTAAGTTTTTCTACGAAATTTTTAGAGTTTTTGATATAGGAATTAGATTGTCCTGTAAAGGGGTTTAAGATATTGTCTAAATATTTACATAATTCTTAAGATGGCGAACCGATTGCATTGAGGATGGGACGTAACGGCACATTGTATCTTTGAAAGTAAACTCGAGCAGAGATCTGGCAAATCGCAGACATCCAATAACGCAGCAAATTTTCCTTTCAATTTTTATAGTTGGACCCGTTCGTATTGTCCTATAACTGTCACCTTGAAGTAATGTCTATATTTTCTCTACGTAGTTGTTCTTATCCATGACCATCGCTGCATTTTCTTTATCTGCAGGGAGAATTATAACATCCTCTTTGTCATTAAGGCCTTATAGGGCAGTTCTTTCTGCGGCTGATAAGTTGCATTATGGCGATTTCAAGCTGCGAAGAACTTTTTTTTTCATTTTTTCATTTCAAACTGAATCTGCCTGTTTTTGTATTAGTTTTCGAATGCTGTCCTCTACGCTTACTATTATGTCCTGTACTGGAATGGTGCTTGGAGCAATTGCGAAATTTTGCCCCTTAGACAGAACAGTATTCTATAGTGGCTGGACTGGCTGGTGTTTGCTGCGTAGAGTTTCGATTTTCTTCTGTTGTTTTGCTCTCAGTTACTGGCAAATTTTTTCTGCTTGCTGGAAGATGATTTACGGGCATTTGTATCCAAATCACGACGAATAGCCTTGGTCCTCTCTGTTACGAGAGCCATGCTAGCGAGACTATAAATGTTCCTGGCTACCCTTGTTGAAACATGATGATTGACTGAAGAGACTTAGACTGCGGAGACTTTTTGAGGTAATAAATCATAATTTGTTGTTAGTTGTTTACTAGCAAAAAATTAATGAAACAAGTATAAAAAACAGCTCCGGCTCGAATACAACAACGTATTCTTTTTTTGAAGTTCATCCTTACTCTTCGACACTGCCCAATGTCTTGACGAATGAAAGCCAATGCGGCCACTATGCGTTGCCAAAGTTCTTCCCTTGAGGTAACGGGAGTATTATAAACAGACTCCTTTACACGCCCCCAAAGGTAAAAGTTTATAGGGTTTATATCAGGAGACCCAGGAGACCAAGCAATAAGTCCACCTCATCCAACGGTTTTCAGAAGTGTCATTTAAGAACTGCCTAACGGGGGCAGCGAAATGCGCTGGTGCTTCGTCATGCTGGAATTACAAATTATTATTTCGCCTAATTAGAGGAAGCAAATCTTCTAAATCATTTTGTAGGAATTGAGGTAGGAAGCGTGATTTAGCGGACTTGGTAGTATAAAAAGCTGATTGTTAACAATACCTGCCCGTATGTTAATAGAGAATTGATATTATAAGTTTATTGGCCTTAATAAATTGGGATTTTCATCACACCCTGAGTGAAGGGTATGAAAATGTATTATAACTTTCCTGGATAAACAAACTTCATCAGTAAATAAAACTTGATAAACTCATGACAAAATTGCAGTCGAGGTGCATAGTCCCTCGTTATACATATTCAGCCATTTTGAACTCACTAATTAGGGCGATATGTGATTTCTTCTTTTGATACCATAAATTAGTCTCAAACATGAGTTTTGAACCTTTTGAACACGATATCGGTCGTTTGCATCAAGACACAGGAAAAATACTGTATTATAATAATTAAATGGGATAACACAAGAGAGTCGCACAACAGCTTTTTGGTTTCCAAACTGAGATAGTGCCTATTTGAATAAATTAGTTTTATATTGCTATAGGCAGTGCGAAGTTTTAAAGTAATATGCTATTTGAAGCGTAATTTGCTGTCCAATACTATTCCTAAACTTTGACATGTCTCAGTGAAAGTCAACAGAGTTCCGTTAATTTGTTTTTGCATGTTATTTTTAATTTGTATAACCTGACTCTGATTACCAAATGCAATTACGGCCCACTTTCCAAAATTAAGAAATATTAAGTGCTCTGATGCTCTGTGCTTTGGTGCATCTCAAACATAACTGAGTGTCGTCTACGTAAAAATGAGATCTATATTGCTACAAGAACTTACAGAAATAACAAGTGTAGATTGTAAATAGTAGCGGACCTTAAAATGTTTCCCTGAGGTACACCGGTAGATAAAGCTAAAGGGTTCGAATGCTGCCTACAACAGACGACTTCCTGTACACGATTAGATAAAGAAGGATTTATTAATATGCGGGCATTATCGCTAAATCCTATAAAATGAATAATTGAAAAAAGAATTTTATGATTTAACATGTCAAAAGCTTTACTGAAATCAAGAGACACTAAAATACTAACCCTACTCTCATCCGCCGCCCGCAGAACGTAATCCACAATGCAAGCCAAAGCACTCTCGTAACTATGATTGGACTAGAGACCGATTGGGTCTCTGGCAGAATATTATGACGATTAAGAAAAGCCCTGATTTGACTTTCCATTACTTTTTTCAATATTTTAGAAAATGTGGGAAGTATATTAACAGAGCGTAAATGCCCATACTCGGGAAGTTCGCTTATTTTTGGCAATGGAATTACTTGCGTCTGTTTCCATAAAACTGGAAAGTACGAAGACAATATACATTCATTCACGATGTGGACAATATATGGTACAATAAATGGATAGCAAAGAATAATCGTGGTCAAATTGATCTTATCAGCCCCAACGGCCCTTGATTTTGTCTTTTTAATTATATTAAATATTTCATTTTCATTAGATAAATTAAAGTGAAAAATTCATTAAAATGTGTTATATAATTATTGTTATAAAAATTTATAATTTCCTGACTTGGGTTATTGTTACCTAATACGGAATTTAAAAAAAAGGTATTTATTTTGTCTGGATCAATAAATTTTTAAGATAATTCACATTTTTCCTTGACTAAATTTAGATTTTTCAGCCCACTTCATTTTTCTTTATACGTACAATTTTTAAAATCTAGTTCTTAAATATTCTTTTCTTTCAGTTCTTATTGCGAAAGGGGTATAATTTCTAAGTTGCTTATAAGATTCATAATGCACAGGGTTTTTAGTCTCTTAAAATTTTTTTAAAGTTTTGTTTCTTAATTTTTGTATTATCTTAATATTTTCTGTAATCTACGGAGCATAGTTATAATTTTTTGTTTTACTAAAATGTTTTACTGGAGCATGTTTGTTAAAAAGGTTTGTTAAATAAGACTATTTAAATATTTCAATTTTTCATCAACAGAAACTAAGCGAAAAATGTGATGTCGGTCAAAGCTTTCCAGATCAATCTGAAATTGATGGCGAACAATTTTTTTTATTGACCTATAAAAGAAATCGACAGCCGAATTATTAGGGATCTCCAATTTAACCTTAACAAAGGTCAAAAGGTGATCGGCAATTCCGCATCCAAAGTGCCGTATTCAATAATGTTTTCCATATTAGTGAAAATTAGTTACGAGTTGACTCGGTGATAATTTGTGACATTCTAAATGTAGAAAACAACGCCTCAAGCTCTGAACTATTATTTGAATCCAAATTCAACATTTCAATGTTAAAATCTCCCACGCATGTAATGCTATCAAATTCTGCATACAAATTCGAGATAACATCCTCAATAGCGTTTAAGAATTGGGAAACGTTTGAATTTGGTGGCTTATATATAATTCCTAAAATGATAAAATCATCATTTATTTTAAGTTTTAAATAATAATAATTCTTGAACTCAAGTAAAACGATACGGGTAAAGCTGTTGCTCATGGAGTGTTCTTTGAAATGACGTAGCAGAAATCTTTCTAATTTCGTCAGCAATGGTTCGTGTACTAATTGTTGGGGTATTTTCCGCAAGATTTAACATATTTTCTTCAATTTCTGGACGTCTGCGATACCTCAAAGATTCCCCCCGGTCACCAAGAATATCGTCCCTCGTTAAAGTTATTTAAAGAAACTGACAAGAGGATTTCATTGGGCCGCCTTTTTTTTCTATCTTGGATTCATGCCAAAATGATACCAGTTCATTTCTATGTAACATTTAATTTTTGAGAAAAATTTGATATAAATTGGACAATTAGCCTTTTAGTAAAAATTTGTTTAAGGTTTGACTAAGTCGCCATCTTGTTCCGCCATACTAGATTTTTACCAAAATATTACCAGGTCATCCCCATATGACCCTTAATCTTTGACCAAAATTTGAAGTTAATCGGGTAAGTACTTTTTAAAAATGTCGCTAATTGACAGCCCGATAAAGAAACAGACCGTCCGGCGGTATTGATAAAACACATCGTCGAGGGACTCCAAAACGTGAAGATATGTAAAAACCTAGTGATATTTTCACGATTAATACCATTTTATTTGGCCGCCATTTTGTTTCCCTATCATGAATTCGTTCCACAATTTTATCAGCTCGTCTCTAAACTAAAATTAATTGACACTCAAAATTTAAAGTCAGTCTATAAAGTAGTTTTTCAGGCTGACTTTCAAATATTTTATTAAGCCGCCATTTTGTTCCGCCATCTTGAATTCGTACCAAAACTTTACCAGTTGATTTTCTGATAACAATTATTTTTTGTGCAAAATTTGAGGTAAATTGTATAAGTAGTAGTTATTTCAGTCATTTTTTAGCATTTTACTAGGCCGCAAGATAGTACCAGGTCGTCCCCATATGGCCCTTAATGTTTGACGAAAATTGAAAGTTAATCGAATTAGTAGTTTTTTAGTTATGCGGAGAACAGACAACAAACACAAGCATGATAGAGGGTCAGTAAGGTACTATTATTTTTATGTATCCCAACAAACGCATTATTAATAATATTATCAATTTGTGGATCAAAAAGCATCTTATCATCGAAGATAACGCCTAGGTATCTAGCTTGGCCCTCTCTACGAAGCTAGTTTGAATTCAAACTATAATTGAAAACCACTTTTTGGTGATTACGGGTAAAACTACTTGTAAAACATTTTTCAGTGTTTAAATATAGACTATTTGTAGAACAATATTGTTCAATCCTAGCAAGATCTGATTGCAATTGCTGACAATCGACGCTATCTTATAGTACTTTATAAATCTTCAGGTCATCCACATGAAATAAATAATTCTAAAATTCAAAGCATTTACTCATATCATTTATATAAATGATAAAGAGTAAGGGTCCCATATGTCGAGATAAATGAATCAGACGAGGATCTCGCAACCGCAACGGTGTGCTCCCGATCGGTTAAATAAGATCTGAACCATTTGATGATTACGCTGTCTACACCTATATCGGACAATTTACTAATAAGAATTTCATGGTTAAGTTTATCGAATGCTTTGCTAAAGTCGGTGTAGATTGAATCGACCTGAAGACGGTTATCCAAACTATTTAAGATGAATTGCGAGTAACTAATGAGGTTAGAGTCAATCGATCTATTTGCAAAAAATCCGTGCTGCTGGCTATTAATTATGTTTTTAACTAGGTAAAAAATATGTTTATAGACTAACTTTTCAAAAACCTTTGCAAACGTACAGAGTTTGCAGATAGGTCTATAATTTTTTATGTTACTCCTATCACCAGACTTATGGATAGTTACAGCAATGACCCTTTTCCATACAGTAGGAAAATGGCCCTCACTGAGCGATTTATTAAATAATTATAGAAGTGGTTTGCATAAACCATTGCCGCATTTCTTGACAAATATAGCAGGAATGTCATCAGAACCGGCTCCCTTTTTAGGATCCAGTTCTCTAAGCACAGAAAGAACCTCCGACTCACACAATTGAAGTCGACAGTAAGTCGCATTTCCTGAAAAACTCTCTGACGTTATTAGGTTGTTAGTTTTTGGCTCAAATACAGATTTAAAAAAAAGTTGCAAAAAGGTTACAAACATCATTATTATTACTAGCTGTACAGTTTTCAAAATACACTTCCAAAGGTATATCTGTTTTTCCGCGTTTAGCAGATACAAAATGCCAAAATTTTTGCAATTTACCTAATAATAAGCTCTATGTTAAAGATTCCATATATGAAATATAAAAAAAAATATGGTGGGGATTTGGTAGCCTGGGTGACACAATGTACACAAAATTTGGGAATAGCCCACCAAAACTTGAAGAAGTTATCTCTATGCTCTGTATCTTAGGAATGAATACCTTGCTTGTTAAATAGTTATTACTAGTTCAGACAATTTAGTATCAAAAACTTCGCTTTTCGGCAAATTAAAAATTACAAAAATACATTTTATTGGTTTCTACTAACTTCTTTATTAAACGTTGTCCTACTTTTAGAAAATTATCTAAACTAGAATCTTCTCAGAATTTAGATAATGGCCTTAAAAAACTCCATACATGCACCTGCTATATTTAAATAATTACCAGTGTTTGTTTTCAGAGTTATATAATAATTTTTGTTTCCTAAAGTTTTTCCCCACACTTTTTATTTATCGAATCCACTCCAATTATTGTACCATCAAAATTATTAGCGTTCTCTATACCGTGTATTCCTTTATAATCAAGCAAATTGATTGCTATTTATAGGATAAATGAATGTTTTTTTATGCGTTATAAAAATACTTTTATTCTATTCAAAAATCGGGTCAAGGAAATTGTCTGCTACTTTCTTTGAGCAGCTTTGTTTAGTTTTTTTAAGTTATGATTTATAGTTTCCCAGAAAATTTCATGCGGTTAATAAAATAAGAAAACCGGGCTTAGGACGGACTCTGAAAGATATACCGTCTAGAAAACTATTTTTTTATTTTTATTTTATTTTATTTTATTTATATATACACTGTTTTACAGGACTATGTGCCTGTTACAAAACATTATGAATATACGACTGTGCAATTGAAAATGGCTATAACAATAACGGTTTTTTACTTCCTTCGTAAAAGTGAAGTATTGTAATCGTGAAAAAATCATCCTCCGGGATTTTTTCAGATCTTCAAGTTTTAGAGTCACTAGATGACGAAAAACATGTTTTCTCAATTCTGTCGGTCTGTCTGTCTATCTGTCTGTCTGTCCGTCTGTCGGTCTGTCTGTTTCTCTGCCTATTGGCGGCGTAGCTAAAAAACTACTTATCAGATTGACTTCAAATTTTGGTCACAAATTAAGGGTCGTATGTTGATGACCTGGTAATATTTTGGTAAAAATCCAATATGGCAAAACAAAATGGCAACCTAGTGAAATGTTAAGAAAATTATTATTAAAAAACTACTTATCCAATTATTCTCAAATTTTGCGAAAACATCAACTATTATGTCGAAATCAGGTGGTAAAATTTTGGTACGAATCCAAGATGGCGGCATAATAAAATATTTAAAAATTCACTCTGAAAAACTGCTTAATGGTTTTATTTCAAATTGTGTGCCATAACTAATTGTGGTATCGAGTAGTAAAATGGTGGTACTAATTCAAGATGGCCGAACAAAATGGCGGCCAAATAAAACGTTTGTATACGTGAGAGAATTACCCTCTCAGGTTTTACATATCTTTAGGTTTTAGCGTCCTTAGATGCCAAAAATATGTTTTATCAATTTCGTCGGTCTGTCTGTCTGTCAGTTTGAGGCATAGCTTAAAGACTACTTTCCCGATTTACTTCAAATTTTGGTCAAAAATTAAGGGCCATATGAGGATGACGTGGTAACATTTTGGTAAAAATACAATATGAAGAAACAAAATGGCGGCCTAGTGAAGTCTTAAAAAAATAACATTAAAAAACTACTCAACCAATTTATCTCAAATTTTGCAGAAAACATCAAGTATTATATTGGAATCAACTGGTAATATTTTGGTACGAATCCAACATGGCGGAACAAAATGGCGGCTTAATAAAATATTTAAAAATTCAGCCTGAAACATTTCTTAAAGGTTTTATTTCAAAGTGTGTGTCATAACTAATTGTGGTATAGGGATCAACTAGTAAAATTCTGGTACTAATTCAAGATAACCGAACAAAATGGTGGCCAGATATAAAGTATGTAATCGTGAAAAAATTACCCTCTCAGGTTTTACACGTCATTACATTTTAGTGTCCTTAAATGCGAGAAAAATATGTTTTATCAATTCCGTCGGTCCGTTTGTTGGTATGTCTTGTTCGCGACATAGCTTAAAGACTACTTACCCGATTAACACGGAATAGTGAAATGTTAAAACAATTATTATGAAAAAACTGGTTATCCAATTTATTTTAAATTTTGCATAAACATCAAGTATTATGTTGGAATCAGCTGGTAAAATTTTGGTACGAAGCCAAGATGGCGGAACAAAATGGCGGTATAATAAAATATTTAAAAATTCAGCCTGAAAAAACTACTTAATGGATTGATTTCAAATTGTGTGCTATAACTAATTGCCGTATAGTGCTCAATCAACTATAGTAAAACTGTGTTACTAATTCAAGATGGCGGAACAAGATAAAGGCCAAATAAAATTTTTGTTATCGTCAAGAAAATCACCCTCTCAGGATTTACATATCTTCATGTTTTAGCGTCTCTCGATGCCAAAAAACATGTTTTATCAATTCCGTTGATCCGTCTGTCGGTCTGTGCGACAGTTCGCGACATAGCTTAGATATTACTTACTCGATTGACTGCAAATTTTGACCAAAAATTAAGGGTCATATGAGGATGACGTGATAATATTTTGGTAAAATTTCAATATGGCGGAACAATGTTAAAAACGTTGGTTTGAGTGGTGTATTATTTGGGGTTAAGATCCAGTAAAAAAAACAAGTAGTTTTTAAATCTCTCTTATCCTCAGGACACATATATAGATCTTATATCCTGCCCGAAACCCATATTATCAGTACTTTTACTCCGTTGCTCCGCATATATTACCCAGATATTAAGTTTTTAAATGATTTTCGTTAACGATCCTCTTGTTTTTATGTTAGGGTGTATTATTTGGGGTTAGGATCCAGTAAAACAATAAAAGACTTTTAAATTGTCGACGTTTCGAAACTTTATTGTTGCATGCTCAGGACACATATATGGATTCTATATCCTGCATGACACATATTTTCAGGCTTTACCTACTACGTTGAACAGCAGGTATTTCCCAGATATTAAGTTTCTAAATGGTTTTCGTTAACGATCCTCTTGTTGTTTGTTGGAGTGGTGTATTATTTAGAGTTAGGATCAGGTAAAAATAACAGTTTAATAATAAAAATAAGTTTTTTTTATTTCCGGACACATATATAGATTTTATATCCCGCATGAAACCCATATTACCAATCTTTGCCCATTGGTCTGCAGATATTTCCCGGATATTAAGTTTTTAACTGGTTTTCTCTTAACGATCTTTGTTATGTTAGAGAGGTGTATTATTTGGAGGTCCCAATAAAAATGTTTGTAAGACATATATACTATGTACTAAACTAAAATGGGTGACAATTCACTATTCTTAACAAATGGAAAATAATCATAACGAGGATATTTCCTGGTAAAGGTAATTTACCAATTTTTTTAATGTAATAGACTTCGGTTTCTTAACTCATTTTTGGAAAAAAACGATCGGGTACTTTTTTAACTATGGCAGAACAAAAGGAAACTGTGAGGTAAAATTCAGGAAAAACAATGATTTTTGATGAAAGCTAAAATATCCTCGATTTTAATTATATTTTCTTACTTAAAATTAAGGCATTATTGGTACCTTTTAATATAAACAAATTACATGACATCTTGAAGGTTGATTTTTACATTAAGGCTGAGTTTGAGTTTGTTTCCTAAAAAAAGAAGGGACAAAAATTATCTGTTGAATAATCTCTAGCGGTTCCTGATAATAATTAATTCTGCTTAAGCGAAGTATTTTAGTATTGGGCGTTGGCAATACTGTTAAAACAAAAAGAAGGGTTTGTTTCTTTATCTACCAAAAATGTTTTATACAGACTAAGATAAAAGTTTTTACGTAGACGATTAGATCTTATTTTCAAAAAAAAAATTAAATGTTTTTATTTTATTTATAAATCAAATGTTTGTATCTAGATCAAGCATGTCAAATATATGTTGCATATTTGTAGTTTTTTTGATTTTGATACTACGTTACTTTTTGTACTTTGCTTTTGCGAATATGGTATGCTTAAGTTAGACTTACAGTTTTGTATTAACTTTGTATTAACCACTACCTTTGTATTAACCAGAAAGATAATGAAAACGTATAATGTACAAATATTTTTTCTTTGACAACTATGTAAAATATATCAGAGACTATCTTTGGGGAAATGCTAGGGAATCATTTTGGCAAATTGCTGGAAACCATGGCTATTATTTCAAAAACGGCGCTTTTTTTGTTTGCGATTGAGATTTAAAAAAATTATAAACATGCCGATATTTATAATAAATTTTATTTATGTTTATGCCGATATCTCCGCCACTGTTTAAATTTAAAAACTTCTTCGTTATGCTGAACTAACACCTATAAAAGTGTATTTTCATTTTTAATCCGTTTAGAATAAGTAAGAAAATATTTACATATTTAAAATAATATATATTTTCAACACCCTGTCCTTAATTAACTACAAATATTTTAAATTGAATCTAGTGACTGTTAGACAGAAATCACCCTATACAAAACAAAACACTCTATACACATTAGTAATTATATTACTATTTACTTAACATATAATATATTGTGGACATTTCCTGTCATTATTTTGGTTCAATGAAATGAAATGAAAACAAATCAATAAATCCACAAACATTTATGAAACAAGGACAATACGCTCGCAAGAAACCAACACTGCGTGGGGACTTATTCAAATTCAAATGGGTTTTATTGGGGATAAATACAAAGGTAAATACATATTTAGAATGGCTACGCTGGATGTAGCTGCTCACTTAACCACCATAAAAAAATCTAAGGTAAAAAAATTTTTACCAACATAGTCATAAATACATAAATAATACTTGCGTGTAGAAAACACGAAACCAATAATAATAGAAAAATATACAAATGATAAGTTAAGCTGTAATAAATAAAAGACATGGTATCCAAATAGTACTTGAAACGATTGAGAGCAAACAGTATTTTTTCCGAAATAAAACACACACTTTATTCTCTGGCCTTAAGTAAATACTGACGGTATTATTTTTTCATAGCAAGAACCGATGAGCAAGCCTTAACATGTTTAGGCAACGTATTATAGAGTCTAGCAGCACAATAGGAGAAGGATCGCTGAAACGTCGCTGTGTTGTGTCTGGGAACAGTATACAAATTACGGTGCCTTGTAGCAAGACTATGAACATCTGAGCCATTGACTAACTTTTCAAAAAGATAACGGGGAGGCTCAGATACCCGTATCCTGAATGCTAATGAAGCCATATGCAGTTTAAAATGACTTTTCATGTCTAACCATTTTGATTGGCTATAAAATTTTGAGACATAGTCGAACTTTCTCGATCCATAACAAAACCTTATGCAGGAATTCTGGAGTATTTGAAGACTATTTTTACTCTTTTGAGTGAGGTCTGGCCAGTAAAGAATGTCAGCATACCCAAGACCCGATAGGACCAAGCTATTACATAGCTGCAATCTGACGTCGGCAGTAAGAAAATCTTTAAATAGATATAGTGTTTTTAGTTTATAGTATGAAATCTGCAACAAATGAGATACGTGAGTGTCAAAGCGTAGATCATCATTTATATATACTCCGAGGTTCTTGCAGGCTCGGGAGAAATTTAAAATATTATTATCGAACTCCAAAACACGCTGTGCATCATTACAGATTAATTCTCTGTCCTTGCCAAAAATAAGAACCACTGTTTTCTTATTATTAAGCGATAGTTTATAAGCCTCTGACACTCTTGCTATACTTGCAAGATCCCTGTTAATAAAAGTGGCATCCTCTAGGCGATTGTTATATAAAAATGAATGGCAAAGCTGCATGTCATCAGCATGTTGATGAGATTGACTATAAGAGAGAAAGTTAGAAAAATCTGCCGTATAGAGAAGAATGAAGGCCCCAGAACACTCCACTGTGGTACCCCTTTTTTGATTGATAAAAAGGGCGATACGTCCTTGCCCAAAGTAACTCTTTGCTGTCTATCGCTCAAATGACTGCGCGTAAATTCAACGGTCGTGCCACCTAGACCAAAGAACCTTAACTCTTTAATAATAGTAACATGACATAAGGTGTCAAATGCCTTGTTGAACTCTAATACTATTAAGCAGGAGTTTTTCCCACAATCCCGGGCCCTCTGCAAGTCATCCGACACCTTTAGAAGGGCTGTTGTAGTGCTGTGACCCAGACGAAATCCAGACTGAGTATCTGGCAAAATTTTAGTAATAAGAAGGAAATTATTTAATTGCTCAGCAACTATTTTTCGACATGGTACAAAGAATGCTAATGGGGCGATAGTCGGAAATTAAGGCTGGTTTAGTAATTTTTGGAACGGGAACTACATTAGCTTTTTTCAAAAGAGTAGGAAATGTCCCAGTATTAAAGCATCTGTTGATCAGATAGGTCACATGTGGTGTCAGTGGTCATCCACACCCCTAGCACGGGATGTAATGAGAGCTACAAATTTCGCAATTTTCTCCTGGCGGACTTCAGCAAGTTCAAATTGCATAATAGATTTTACCTCGACTATCTCTAGATCGAATTTGATTACTTAGAAATTAATATTCTACACAGTGTCAACATAATTTCTTATATTCAAAATATATATCATAGCTCGCATTGTCGGTTATACCACAGTTTAAGAAAGAAATAGAATATATATATACTCTGGTTATACTATCAGGTTTCTTTAAGGAATATCGAGTAAAAGATAATCATTCTTAAACCATTTATCAAATATCAAATAAAATTCTTTTGTCAATACCATTCTCCAAACCTAAAAACAAACAAATTAAAAAAAGTTGGTTAACGTTGGTTGAAATTTTCACGTATATATAAAGGCCAAGGACTATTCTAAACAATAAACAACAATTCAAATTAGCTTTTGGATTTCCGAGCATTTTTACCCAATCATTTGTAAAAACAAAGTAACAATTTCACACTTCTTTTAAAAATACAGTAAAACGCTAAAAGTTATTGGATTTATTGCATAAACCAAATATAAAACAAATACATTCCTTTAGATAACTGCTCCATAATTTTGATCACTCAGAATTTAAAAAAACACAGTCAATACACTGATCTGTTTTAGCACAACTGTTAGTTGTTGACGCAATACGGAACCAGCGCGTAACAAAAGCCGAGTTTCCGCCTACTAGATCGCGAGCGTGGATTTTTCTCTGCAAAAATCATTTAAACCAGGGAACTGAAGCTCTGCTATAAGAGTTGTATAATGGCCCTTGGAATTTTTTGTAAATATGATTTTTGTCTTGCTAGATTATTGCTTGGTACGTCTGTCAGCTGTGAGAGTTTCTACTGTAGGTACACGTTGCTCTTCGTAGATGGTGAAGCCTTTCTTCTTTATCAAGTTTTTGTCTCCCTCGTGGTGGAACCGGCATCTTAACGCTTCTTTCTTGATGTGATGGGATTTTACACGATTCTTTTCACTCTATCTAGTTGCAGGCATTTTACTCAAATCACATGTTTCACTCGCAGCAGCATTTGCGTTAAGTCGTCTGTTAAGTAAAGAACTATAAACATAAAAATACAATTTCCCTAGCATGGACACATATGCTTTTTCTTCTCCGGAACACTAGAAGGAGCACCATCAATATTTTTCCAGGCAGCTACATAATGCGGTTTTATACTAATAATATTTCGTAAAATGATATCACAACAACAAATGATATCAGCTGACCACTTCTCGAGAGCAATAAAGATTAACATTACATTTTTCAAAAATCTATTTCAGATACCTACCTTCACTGAAAACATTTCAAATTATTTTTAAAGCCCAGACCAGAATGTAATACAATCCGACCCTTTAATGTTTTTTTGTTTATTGCCAAGTCCTTGTCTACTTCAAACTTTTTATTTGGCCATTACGAATACAGTATACATAATAACTATGTCTTAGCACGTCAATATGTGTATAAAATAATAGTAAACGGAGATAAACAAAAACAACAAAATAAAATATAAATAAAACTGGGTACATCATATTTGTAACTATTGTCAATTTATAAAAACTAATAAACAACAATAAGGACTTGTTGCAGTACACACGTAGTAATTGTTCTCACAAAAAGTGCAAATAAAAAAAGTAGGTAACGAATTGTAATATTACTACATTGAAATGGTACAAACAAAAAACAAATATTTGCATTTAGCACAAGTTAACATTCTATTTTATTCGTCCAAAAATTCTTTTATTGAGTAATATGCTTTTCTTTCCAAAAGTTCAGGTATTTGCTTTTTAAATAAATTAGTATTTAGTTTTTTCAACTCTACCGGCAAACTTATTGAATAGTACAATAGAATTATAGTCAAAAGACTTTTTGTAGTTGGTTGTTCTGTGTCTCGGAATTGTAAGAATAAAGTTATTTCTTGTTACATAGTTATAGGAGTGTTATTTAACCAGTCACATTTTGAAATATTGTACATACATTAAACATTTATATATGTAAATACACCGAACAGTCAGTATTTTATTATTTACAAAGACATTTTTACATGACTCTCGTGCACTCAGATTAAAAATAAGACGTGTAATTCTTTTCTGATTAACAAAAAAAGTATGCCAAGGCATAGTAGGTTTAATTTTTTAGACAAAAAGTCAATATGCGTGTCCCTTAGACTAAGAATTATTCTTACTCTAAGGCGTCTCATACGTGAAATTATAGCTTATATAAGTGCCGAGAAATTTAGTATTTTCAGTAAAAGTAATTGAGTTGTCATACACCGGTTTTCTAAGAGTACAGTTTATGTAAATAGTTTTTATTTCATTTAAATAAGTAAATAAGGAATAGCAGAGGACCCAAAATAGAGCCCTGCGGAACCCCTAAGTTAATGTTCACACTATTTGATCTATGAACATTACAATTTACAACTATTAATCTGTTTGTCATAAAGCAGTCGATACACTGTTTAATATTACTCTGTACCTCCATTTTCTCGAGTAATAAGAATATTTTTATTGACAAGGTCAAATGCCTGTGACAGGTCGAAAAGAATGGATACTATGTATTTTCCTACCTGCTCATAAATTTTTCTATAGATGCAGATGCACTTTGAATTGAACGTCCAGCACGATAGCCATGATGCGCATTATTTAGGATATTAAATTTTGTAAAAAAGTTATTCATTTTATTATAGATTACTTTTCCTATTAATTTGGAAAAAACGCTCACAACGAAAGCTGGTCTGAAATTTACAATATCAGTTTTATTTTCCTTTTTAAATACTGGGGAACTATTGCATTTTTTAATGATTCTGGAAAACTTTCACTTTCGAGAGAAAAATTTATTAAGAATAGAAGTTGGTCTAACAAATTCATAGCAATCTTTTTAAATATAAATGGAGATATTCCATAGACTCCACTAGATTTTTTATAATAAGTTAATTTATGATGGCGACCAACTCGTTTTTACTTACCTCACCACAGTACAATGATCCACTGCAAGTTTGGGAAGTTGTAAGAGGGAGTGATAAGTTATAAGCAAAGCGTTCTTTACCTGGGTTTTTAGCTACTGTAGAAAAATACCTAGCAAACTCGGTGGCCACCAAATTGTATGCTTATATTTCTGTTGTTACTACTCACTGATCTACCTAACGTACTATTAACTGTTTTCCATATTTCTTTTGTATTATTATCAGAGTTATCTATTTTAAGTTTATAGTTATCTATTTTGATTTCTGACTTTTGTATTTGTTACATGGTTTTACAGAGTTGGAGTATTTATTATCCCTAAATGCTTTATTGAGCTTGTTTCTTTTTTTTATTAATTCTTGGTTAACCCATGTGATTTTCTTTTTCTTAATGTTGACATTTTTAATTGGACAGGATGAATTAAAGCACCATACAACGGAATCAATAAAAAACTGAAAAGCTTCGTTTAGATTATTATTATTATACATGAATGCCCAGTCAATCCTATTTAGTAAAAATTTACCTACACATCGCTTAGCAATGGTTTTTGTATTATTCACATGCGTCTTAGCAGAGAGCCCGGAACAGCATACTGTACCAATTTGACTAAAGTGATCAGCCAAACAAGGGTCAAAGATTTCAAATGAAAAAAAATTCCCGGGAATGTCAGATACTCTATAGTCAATACAAGTCTTTGTCATACCACGTCCTATATTTACACACACTCTAGTGGGCTCATTATTCAACATTTCCAAAGGAAAAGACTAGAGTATATCCTTTAGCATTTTAGTAAGAATTGAATCGTCAACAAAATTAATGTACTTATACTTCTGTAAAATCTTAATTGCATTTTCTAGATGGTCAAAAAAATGTCACCATTAGGTGGCCTATATACTGTCCTGCTAAGACATGAAGTCGCATCTGAAAATACAAAGTTTTGAGATATTAAGCATTTTATAAAATATGATATGCCATCCGCGTAATTTTATCAGTAATTCTGTTTTTAGCACCTAAATTTGGAATTTATGTAAATAAACTGATACGATACATCTGAAATGTTATAATTAGCCAAACTGAAAAAAAATCGATTTTTGTCAGACACGGCATTTTGTCTTAGTATTCCTATACTAAAATAAATTACTATATTTAAACAAATTGCCAGAAAGTAAATATATTTTTTATAAAAATAAAAAATACAAAAGAATAATATTAATTCATATATTATACTTTTAATATGTCATATTAAAATACATTACTTAAAAGGCTTCTTTTAAATGTTTTGTCAGAAGAAAGTTGAGTTCTTCTAATTATCCACCAAATTTAGGTTTATAATAAAGATTTTTAGAGCCCCTTGAAAAATGAACTTCAACAAAATTGGCTAAATAGAGTTTTAGCGTAATTATTCATTTTGAATCGCGAAGAAAAATCTATAAAATTATGATAATTGTTAAGATTCATCTCAATTACCTCTACCCTAGAATTATTAGATTTTTTGCACAGTTAAAATCTAGTACTTTTCCTGTTTGTTTCAATGACTTTTCCACCTGATATGGTGGAAACAGTCTGCAGACAGGAAAGTGTGACCAGTTTGTAGGTCTTTGTCTTTCAATAAGTTTAGATTTACTTCGAATGAGTTAATCAAATAAATACAAAAGCTGTTATTTTGAGAGGCGAAATTATCTAGCCAAATTGTTATTTCTTTGGTGTCACGGTGAAACAAAAAGAAATTGTAAAATGTTGATATTATATCAGATTTATTCCTACCAGCCACTGCTTCATGACAAATTAAAGCGACAGACTTATTTTTTTGTGAAAAGTTTAACACCCTGTAGCTTAAAAGTTATGAGATTAGGGACATAGGTTCAGATGAAATTTTTCTTCTTAAAATAAACTCAACAATCACCCTCTTAAGTTTTTCGCATGTTTTGAAACAGCCTCTATATAATATATAATTACCGCCTTTGAGCCATTTTCTGATTGGTCGGCACTGGTGCGGAAATTAATGTATACTTTAATAAATATACGACCTTGCGTTGCACTTTAATGCCCGAGGACGATAAGTGCTGTTTTATAGCCTCCCAGTTGGTTGGATCTTTACATATTATGCCAACAGAATTAAAAAAAAAAAGAAAATAACACAAAACTATCATCGGCAGGCCTTAAATATTAATTATAATAAAACTTTACGTACATTCCAGCCTCCTCGCAAGCTTTGGTTTTATATGTAATTTTGTAACTTTGGCTCCGACATAAAATCTAGATCTTCATTATTATTACTATTATTTTCTTGCTTTGTAGCCTTATATGAAGAGATTTTCTTAACAAGTGCTTGGGTTAAGGCTAGTGTAGGTAATATTTTACTTCTATACGACATCTACAAAAAATAATACGTAAATAAACATAACCTTGAAACTTATCGGCACTTTTGAAAAACCTCATAACTATTTTAGAACAACGTGCCTTGTCTTGCGTTCATATCAAAAGTATTATCACTAAAATACTCAAACACTATAGAAACTCAGAACAAACCACTAAAACTCAGCAATTAATGCTAAGCGGAAGACAAAAATACTTCTAGAATGCAATAGAATTCTAACCGCACTTTTACAATTTTGTGTTGTATGTGTCACCGCCGAGGTCATCGTTTACTGCGAGATACCTAGTCCAAATGTCGTAACTAACATATTTTACTGCAGATAAGACAAACTGACCTAGTACTAATAGATACAACTTTTTGACTTAGTATTTTTGCAAATACGACAAATAAGTATTACTTGAAATCACTATTTCTGATTCAGATACGACTTCCAGACCTTGTCTACATAATAGAAAGTGCCTTACTGTACCAAAATCCGGTTTAACCTAGAAAACACAATTTTTGCGGATATGACTTCCTGTCTTAGCAGGGTAGTATAGACAGCAATAGAGCTACATTTACACATTCTCCAAGAAGCTCACGCCACACATCTCAATAATACATTCTATTGACAGATGTTTTAAAAAAGTCAAAATGCTTTGATGTCTGTCTTTCCTTAACGAACATAGCCGAACCACCATATAAGTGGTTTTGCCTAGAGAAATGAGGAATTAATTGGAATCTATTTAGGTTGATATTTAATATGTTTTCATTAGTTAGCCACTGCTCAGACACGTAGAGCCAATCCAACTTTCTTTTATATACTAAAAGATTTACTAAATCTAACTTATGAACTAAACTCTGAATATTTACATGACCACACTATATAAAATATTTGAGATAAAAATCATCCCTTTCAGGAGCAGGTGTCTCTATTACAGGATCCACTATCAAACTTTCGCTAGTTATGTTACACGGACTATGCTCAGACATTAAATTTAATTAATTTTTTTCAATGGAATCGGTTTGAAGAGAAACTTCATTTCTTGAGATAAAGTTATTACAAGTATTTTTATTAGGATTTATATTAATAAGTCTCGATAAAAGTAAAATTTTTTTGGAAGTGAATTTTTCCCTAATAAAAGCTTTTTACAGATTAAAGCACCGAGTTTATTACTTCTGCGACCATATATCCCTCTATCTACATCTATAAGACTGATATTTCCTGGTAAGCCAGAGTTTTGTTTTTCTGTAAACCGCTTAAGATTATGATTAAATTTATGTATCAATTCGTTATAATAACAAGAGTTTCCATACGAAATACCAACAAATATAAAGTTTTTGTCTAAAATTAAAAAATTATTTGAACCAGCTATAATTACAACATTGTCGTCGGTTAAAATAAAGTCTATGGTTTTGATTTGCATCATCCTCAATAAATTGTTCATATTTTGCACCAGTTTTGTAAAAACACTGCAAGTTAAAATTGCTATTGTCATTTATTTTTCTTAACCTAGAGTTTATTTTGTAACGTAAAGTCATCAGACAGCAAGAGAATATTCTGGAGCTGGGGTTTGGAATCGATCTTTTCAGCTAGGAACATCGACTGGTGGTGAAGGAGCTGGAAAGTTGGTATTTTCTGCCGCAATTTCCGCAGTATCTATCAGTTCTAATGCTAAGGCTACAAAGTGATCGAGGTTGAAAGGTCGGTATTTGTAGACATGTTCCTGCAATTTTTACTCAATGGGTGCTATAAACTTTATCTGCATATGCTTTAAGATCTTTTTTTTTTAATTATAAAATACTTTCCTTGAGCTCTGTAATCGTTTTTTCATTTTTAGAAATAATTTCACTTAGTTCGTCTTCCCTTATAGAAGCCTCATTTATAAAATATTCATAATCTTCTTTAAATTTCTCTAAACGCTGTATTGCGTATCCAAAGAAAGTTTCTTGTAGTTGTGCATTTTTTTCTTCTATAATCGTTAGCGAGGTTTTCAAGTCAACTGTTTCCGTTTTGCAGCAGTTTATTTTATAACCTTGAACTATTTTAATTTTGGATTTAAATTTTCCACTTGTGACACAGCTTTTGTGGATAGTTTCACAACATTGGGTACAAACGTTAAGAGAAGAAAATGCCCTTTCACGACATTTGAACTTGGACATTCTGAGCATGTTCAAGGAATATACTGGTATTATAAAAGCCGTACAACTAATAATACTTTACTACACTTGGTAAATAATTTATTTTATCAGCATTATCCGTACAAACAAAATCATTCCATTCAGCCAAATCTGCATACGGGAGATTGAAAAACCATCTGATGAAAGATAATAGTGGAATATTGAATACTGTAAATTTCTAAGTAAATAAGTTTAAGTTTCAGTCTTGGGAATAATAAATTTGATAATGGAATATTCAGAAGCGATATGTTTTACCTGATAAGTTGTTCAGTTCCACAATGGTATAGTTTTCTTTTTTTTTTTTTCAGACGTAAAGTTAAAACAATTAAGAGTTTTTCTTAATTATCTAGAAAAATGCTTATTTTGTAGATACCAAAATACTCGGGACATTTTCACAAACAAAATGGCACTAAACACATATTATAATAAACACTACATACACATTTAACATGTTAAAATTGCAGAACCAAATTCGATGAATTGTTTCAATAAAAAGGTGAATTTGTGAAACATGAGATAGACACACATAGTTTTATTGTAGTTACTGAGTCAAAACCATGTTTCGTAAAATTTACTATACTACAAAATTGTCCCTTTGATATGTCATAGCTCGAAAACTGCTTGATCGACCCCGTGCAAAAATAAGTTAATCATTATAAATAATTCAGGAAGTTTAATCGGAATCGTTTTTCAATGTACAACAAATTATTTTGTGTAATCTTCAAACAGATTGAATGAAAAAAGTCGGTATTCACGAAAATTTAAAAAAATCCTACTATTTCTAAAGTGGTGTGAAAGAGAGCTATAAATATTTATTTATTTATTTATATTTATTATACCCTATGACAGGATAGCACAAAGTTACAATTAGTTTTTATACAATGCGGTTGAGCAAGCTAACTATAACTAAACTTAAAATAACTTATTGCTAAGAAAAACCTAGAACTAAGGTAAACTCAATTTGTTGAACAAAAAGTATTAGTAAAACAAAAAACTCAATAATCCTAAAATAATAATTATTTTTGACATGTCTCTTAAAAGCTAGGACACGTAAATTAAACAAATCGAAGTCGCTCTGGACAAGATTATTAAACGTTCGCGTACATCGCATAAATGGTGAGTTTTAAAAGTAGTTAGAGCTTGATCTGGGTATATAGAAAAGCAGCCTATTGCGAAGAATATATGAATTAGCGTTAAATAAAATGTTGTTTAAGCAGTATTCTGATTCGATTAAATTATTTATTATTTTATAAACAAAAAATATATCAAAACATTTTCGCCGACTCTCCAATGACTGCATATTATAAAATTTTAAATTATCGGTATACGTAAAGAAATGTCTCTCTCTATTAAAACGATAATTCAAAGCATTAACGAATTTTTTCTGTATAGATTCTATTTGAGTTATATATGTTTGATACATAGGATTCCAAACTGTAGTCGCGTATTCAAGTAGAGGTCTAACTAGTGTATTAAACCGAATGATTAATGAGGATACTTTTAAAAACCCAGTAGTAATACGCAGTAAAAAACCTAAATTTCTTAGCGCCTTTTGTGTAATTAGTTCTATATGTTTATTAAACGTGAGCCTGAAATCCAAACTTATACCCAGATCTTTGACCGTGTCGCTATAATTCAGTTTCGAATTATTTATGTACAGACTGTAATTACTGTAAGGCTTCAATATTTTCCTAGTAAACATGATGCATTGACACTTATCTAGATTAATAAAAAGCCTATTCTTTTTGCAGTAGTCCGAAAAGCAATTTAAGTCAGTTTGCAGATTTCTAAGGTCAACATCGTTATTAATGGTTTTAGAGGTTTTAAGATCATCAGCGTACAAACAGTAAATTGAGTGAGTAAAACAGTCTCCAATATCATTTAAGAAAATATTAAATAGTGAAGGACCCAGATGTGACCCCTGGGGCATCCCAGAGGTAACAACTGCATAATTTGATCGAACACCGTTCAGAGCTACATATTGTGACCTGTCCTTTAAATAACTTTCCATAAGCAGAAGCAAGTTGCCGTGAACTCCGAAATTTTTAAGCTTAATTAAAAGAGTAGGCTGATGGACTTTATCGAAAGCCTTGGAAAAATCGGTATATACAGCGCACGTTTCCAGATCGCTCTCCATAGCTTCATATATATTTTAAGTAAAAGGAATTAAATTTGTAAGAACAGAGCGACCTCTATAAAAACCATGTTGATTACAATCTATAATACATTTTATATTGAAAAATAGCTGCTCATAAATAAGTGTTTCAAATAATTTTCCAAAGTGATTAAGCAATGAAATTGGTCTATAATTAGCCACGCTAGTCTTTACACCTGATTTGAATACAGGTACTACTTTCCAAAGCTTTGGGTAGATACCAACCATAATGCACTTGTTATATAATATATACAATGGTTGACAGAGACATGGACATGACCTCAGAAAAAATGCAGGGATACCATCAGGGCCTGGTCCTTTATTTGGATCAATATTAGCTAACGCTCTTTTGATACTTTGCTCTGAGATATGATTTACGGTGAAACAATTTAAAGAGGGAACATAGTTAACTTGAGACGGGGTCATACATGGTTCAAAGACGCTACTAAAGTATCTAGAAAAAAGTTCACATATGTCTTTCTTTGTAGAAGCATGTAAATCTTTATGATAAACTATTTGGTAAAAATTTGCTATTTCTTTTATTACTTACAAAAGACCAAAAATATTTTGTATCACTTTTTATACAACCCTCAGTTTTATCAATGTATTTTTTGTAGTCTTTTTTAACACTTGCTTTAACTTCTTTTCTTAAATATGAGAAACGAGTGTAGTCACCTGCATTTTTGTAGGTCTTCCACTTACCATGAACTTTATTCTTATTCTTAATTAATCTAACTGTATCTTTTGAGAACCAAACAGGATATTGAGATTTTTTTATGACTACCTTTGGCACGTTATTATCGATTATATTTTCTGATATTGTGTAAAGTGTACGAACATTCTCGTCTATATCGCCAGAACCAAAAACGAAATTCCAATCATAATCGTTTATTTTATTGTTAATAAGAGAAAAGTCTGCTTTCCTAAATTTTGCTCTTAGATAACTACTACAAGGAAGATTTTTTGCCAAGGTGAGATCGATATTAATATCCAGCGACACATGATGAGCATCCTCAGCCACTAAAGGGGAATCACATCTACTAACATTTACTTTCAAAGATTTTGATAATATAAGGTCTAATATTCTGTTATTTACATTTGGGATATTATTAAATTGTTTTAAATTATTTAGGAAAAACGAATCGGAAAAACACTGACTACAGGGATCCGTGACATTAGTGGGGAGCAAATCGACACCATTCTGAGAAGCTGACCATTTCAAAAGAGGCAAATTAAAAATGTTATTAAAAATTGGCTATGAGTGTTTTTTGAAATAATATTTTCTAACTTACAGCAAAAAGCTAAATAATTGTTTGATGAAGCATAAGGAGGTATGTAAACAATTCCCATATACAATTTCTTACCGCCCTCCAACGTCACGGCTACCCATAAATCCTCTATAACACTATTAACGTTACACCATTTTAGGATTCTCTCTGTAGGTAAGCTATTGTGAGTAGCAATCAACACACCACCACCAACACATTTACCACTAACTACCGGATCTCGGTCCAAGCGAAACACATTATATTCAAAAGGGAAAAGCTCAGATGACAGAACTTCAGGTTTCAGTCATGATTCAGTAACACAAATACAATCATATTGCGATGCACAAACACTTTGGTAAAAATCTACTGTTTTAGTTTTTAAGCTTCTTGTGTTTGGTACTAAACTGAGAAACTGTTCTTTGTTAGCGCAGGGAATGCTCTAAGGGAAACATAAGCTTTAAAAATATAATGTTGTTTAGTTTAAATTTGAATTTTAGATAGAGTGTTTTCATTTTCAACATATATAGCTACTAGCCGAGTCATCCTTTTTCACGAACATTTTCATTTCCTTAACCCAACAGTATTTATAGTTCTCCTTGTGGCAGAACTCTCGGGCTTTTTTATAAAGCAGTTTATAAAACGGAAAAAGATGTTCGTTCACGAATATCTTGCTATCTTGACCAAAACCCAGGTCCTTTGCGTTCAAGTTTGGATTTCTTTTCTTTTTATTAGCGTTAAGAAAGTCGTTCTTTTTACCAACAGTTGAAAATTTCACCACAATATTTTTCGGTAAGTTTCCAGTAGAAACACTGTTGAACCGTGCCACTCTGTGCCCCGAAACTATGTCTTCATCGCTAATTACACTGCCAACAGTCAAACCAATTTTTTTTATCAGGGAATAAATATTTTCTCTATTTTTCTCTGGTACACCACAAATCTCAACATTATTTCATCTGCTCTGTTGTTGCAAATATTCTATTTCGCCTTTAAGAGTTGAACACACTCTTTGAAGGGTATTTACGTCTTGCTGTATATCGCAGACTGTTTTTGAGATTTTATTAAAATTTTCCATTTGCACATTAAAATCATCAATTTTTGCACCGTAAAATATATGCTGTCTTGTTAAAATATTTATTTTTTAAATGAATATATTTATAACTTCATATGTATTTATTAATTTAGATTCGTTTTAACGGCCATTTTGTCCCGCACTATGTCTATATCACATTTGATTTTTTGAGTTCCTTAGTTAAGCATTTTTTTAATAATTTGCTTTAAAGATTTTGTAAAACCCCCGTTTCGTTCTGTCACATGGATGGATCTTCACGAAAATGTAACCATGCCATCCCAATATGACCCTTGATTTTTAACTAAAACCTGAAGTCATTAAAATAAGTAGTTTTTGAGCTATGCCGCTTAGAGGCAGACCGACAGAGAGAACATATTTTTTCGGTTAGGCTCCCTAAAACACAAAGATCTGCAAAAAAATACGGTGTTTCATTAAAATAACAATACTTTTCTTTTTCGAGGGAAGTAATAATGACTAGAGATACTGTTAGACAGGTACCTACTAGAAGGAACTAGAACAATGCTGAGGTAATATTTTTTGCAAGAAGGGAGATCCAACGAATATGCAAAAAAAGACCTGTGAATCTCTTATATCATACTTTTTAAACGGATTACACATATATTTAATAACCCTTCTAGAAGTAAATTGGATTCTTAACAACCTGCTTCCGAAAAAACATACTTTGATTTTAAGAAGTTTTACTAGTTTCCACCAAAATTTCAATTTACTATAGAATAAGAAACAGAAAATTAAATTAATTCCTTAGACCGCACATTAAACCACATAAAACCGGAATTGTATATTAAAAACACCTGGTCTTCTAGATACTTACGTATTGACTTACACCGACAGAAAAAAATCTGTTAAAAAAGCAAAACAAGCTTTACAGGAAAAAAGAACTACCCTGAAAAATTTGTTAACATCTTGAAGAAACAAAGGATTCATAAAGTTTACGACAAAAACCACCATTCTAATCAACATATAAACCCAAGTATAAACCTTAATAAAAAAAACAAACTACGTGTCGCTACCATGTTATATCCATAAAATATCGTAAAGTTTGAAAAATGTATTCAATAAACACAACACTACAGTCCTGTTTGTCTTCGTATAAGTTTTATTTATGTCCGAACTAAATGCGTAATTTTAAAAATGTGTTTGTTATATTGTGATCGAATCTTCAGTTTGAGTTTGAAAGAGGTAAGACATACTTATTGTTTTTCAAGTGTTTCATCTTTTAATTCTTAAAAGTTTGTTTATAGAAAAATGATGAGGATCACCTAGTTGATCGAAACGTCAATATTTTGTAATATGTGACACTCAAAAATCAAAACAAATGTTTTAAGTTCGTGTTATAAGGTCCTCAACCCAAGAAAGAAATAAAAAAAAATATATATATATATATATATATATATATATATATATATATATATATATATATATATATATATATATATATACATATATATATATATATATATATATATATATATATATATATATATATATATATATATATATATATATACTTATGTAATAAGATAAAATCGGAAGAATTCTTAAAAAACACAACATACAAATAATGCACAAGCCACAAACAATCATAGGAAAACTACTTGGAAACCCAAAACACAAAATCATATTGGAAAACCGAGTATCAGCAAGAGTATAAGGGCATAAACGCAGCATCAAAAACAAACAAACAACCTCGGCCCTATTCTTACACCACCAGGAAATCAGCCACAAAAATAATTTCGATGAGCGTAGGGAGATTGCCCAGACCAGAATAATCCGAGAAGCCCTAGAAATTGGAAAACAAAGTAATTTAAATAAAAGAGACGCATCATTAAAACTACTAACTATATATATATATATATATATATATATATATATATATATATATATATATATATATATATATATATATATATATAGATAGTATGTTTTCATTCCAGGTACACCAACGTCATAACAAGAAAATGATCCTCGTTTGGAACATGTTCTGCATCACAGCAGACTCAATGATCCATTTTAGTCAAACGACGATCGCGATTTCGCTCTTATTAGAGCTCATCAGGCCGCCATAGACTAGCGAGCCCCGTGTAGGGCAAAGGCACGAAATGGAATCACAAAAACAACTACTCCGCTGGCTAATACCACGACCGGCATTGAATTACATTGTGACTCCTGGCTTTCGTTGGGAGCATAAAATGATAGTATGTTTTCATTCCACGTACACCAACGTCATAACAAGAAAATGATCCTTGTTTGGAACATGTTCTGCATCACAGCAGACTCAATGATTCATTTTAGTCAAACGACGACGCTATATATATATATATATATATATATATATATATATATATATATATATATATATACATACATATATAACAAAACAAGAGTTAAAATTGTGTCGATCTCTCCTACTACATATTCTCCTGGTCTAGTTGCATTTTATAGTCATAAAAATGTCCGGATTCTAATAAATTAAATATATCTAAATACCATATGTTCCCTTTTAAAGCGATTCACTTAAAATATTTTTAAAATTCCACCATAATCACGGAGCCAATATCGCTTATACCCATTACCATTAAATTTGACGTGCACTTATCAACTCTTTCAATGCGTTGTAATGACTTTTGTTGACTGACTTATTGAAAACGTCTGGTGTGTCTAATATCTTTAAAATTGTTTTAGACGGGAGATAAATTCGTTAGCATTTTTCAGAGGTCTATGAGTAAGGGTTCGGATTGTACCCTGTAGGCCATGTTGGCAGCTGGTGGAACTTCAGTAAAATATTTAATGCGAGACGTTAATAGATATTTGATAGAGAGCGTGTAATGGGTTGTAATTCATCCAGAATTGCTCTATATGCTTGTAGAATATAATTTTTCTAGGACTAAACTAGAAGGAAACTAATGTATATGGTATATTTTTTTACGTATAATATTTAAAATGATATACATGTTTATATTTTTACTCACTCATAAGAAAGAACGCACTGTAATCTTACGAGAATGATTCTTCTAAGGTTTTCAGATAGTAACGCTCAAAAAAACTCATCGCCGTTAATTCATGCATGGTAAGAAAATTTAATACTTAAAGAATTTCAACAACTAACTTACTTTATCTATACAATAAAAACCCAATAATTAGATGGTCATGAATATTTTGGGGATTATCCACTTTTTATTTATTGCCTAGCTAGGTAGATAAAAAATTAAACTCATGTCAAAAGGCAAACGGTCATTTTATAAATCGTGGTGTCGGTAAAAATACAGTGCCAAACGAGGCGTTTTAGCTACTAAGATGATGAAAACGATTTTAGGAAAGAAGTTGAAATTTCATCAGTGCTATAAAACGCAAAGAGGAAGATAAAGTGTGGTGACAATTTTTGCAGTACGAAACTTGCAAACGATACTAATTCGCCAAAATGTGCATAATTCAATAAATAAGATTCTAAAAAATAGTAATTTTAAAAAGACCACGTCTTTTTCTATCCAGAAAATAAATTAAATGCAATTATAAATATAAAGTATGAGGTCACACCGTCTATGGCCGTTCTTTACTTAATAGTGTACTTTGCACGTTTTAAACACTAAAGCATTTAGTATTTTTCTCTCCTAGATATGACAATTTTGAATAGTTTTTGCTTTTGCCGAATAGGGCAACGCTCTAACCGTTAGACGGCGTCAAAATTTCCCTATTTTTCGACTTTAAAAAATTAAAAAAAAATGTATTTACTAACATGTGATCCCGCCCATTTTAAATAGAATTCGTAAGATTGTAAAGAGGAATGTTTTCTGAAAATGTAATTGAAATCGGTTGTTTTTTTCGACAGTTATCAGGTAAACAGTGTATAAAAGCGAAATTTTTTTGCGACGTCCATTTTGTCCAAACCAAAAATAACTCAACAATAATTGTTTTATCGTTCAAAAGCCCCAAGACTAGACCAAAACCATGCCAAATTCACTTATTTATTCATAGTCGTATTTCAGATATTACGACTTAAACGTAAGGTTTGCCGCGACGACAAGAGCAGCAAAACTGATGTGGAAAAACAGCAAAACAATTTAAAGAAATGTTTTTCAAAAAATATAATATTGAAATCGAAAAATGATCTCGAGTTTGCACCTGCTGAAGCAATGCAGTGCGTAAAAATTACCAAAGGGATCTTCAAAAGAGGAAATTACGTTCTGCTGTATTAAGCAATAATGAATTTAAAAAAATGTCATATTCAATAAGCTAGCATGCAGAACTAGAAGGGTATTCGGCTTGCATTCAATATTTTTTAGAAGAAACTAAAAAAAGAGGCAATTTTACGGGACAGATTGAATATAATCTAGTACTTTTTAAAATAACCTCAAGGCAGTAAAAAATATTACCTGACAGTAAGTGACTATCATAAACTATAAAATAACCCCGAAGGTTGTCCTGTTCATTTGTCCAAAAAATCATTGGATAACAAAATTATATGCCTATTTTTAATATCTTATCCAAATTGGAATCATTCCGACTCCAAAGCGTGATACAAGAATTGGCCTGTAGGAAAAATACGTTATGCACTTGGTTTAGAGCTACAGCTGTTTCCAATTTAGCTAAAAAAGGAATTAGTGAACAGCGACTTATTAAAGTCACATAGCAACAGCTAATTAATTACGCCATATATCTTCAGCTAGTGATACGAACGAAACGAAAAAACAAAAACCAATCGAAAGTTCAAGTCACCCATCAACCGTTTATAATAATTGAGTAATTATTATCACTAAAAACAATTATTACAAGTAGATTATTTTAATTAGTTAGTAGCATTGTATAAAATTTTGATCAAAGTATTATTTTAATATAAATAAAAGGCACTAAATAGTATTATTTCTTATTACCACTTCTTCGACCCGTTTGTGTTATGGACTTAGTACTAAAATTGTTTAAAACAAATCTATGTTATATATATATATATATATATATATATATATATATATATATATATATATATATATATATATATATATATATATATATATATATATATATATATATATATATATATATATATATATATATATATATATATATATATATATATATATATATATAAAACGTGCTAAATCTAGTGGGGCTGTAGTCAAAGAGAGGACCTTAGATTAAAACACTTTGTTGCTTTGCCAAGCTTTCGGCAACTGTTTATTGCCTTCCTCAAGACAGCCTAAAAATTGTTATTATTTTGTATTAACATTTATTTTAAAGAAAAAGTTGTTGTGGACTTACTACTTGGTTTTACTCTTGAAGAAACAACACTGAAAAATTCTCAACATTGCTAAAGACCTATATACATATTATTTACACCTTTTTATCACTAGTTTTGACTTGGATGTTGTTATATTGACACATTTTAAAATTCTTAAAGATTTGGTTTATTCCAACGTGCAGACACTGTCGGCCATTTTTCGTATTTAAAAGGCAAATTATTATTGTAAAATGGAGAACGTGTTTTTTTTATATTTGCTCTCCTTCCCTTACTTCACACTAGGTGGTTTACGCGTTTTTTGTTTTTCAAATAATTGCCGACTGAGCACGAATCGGTAACGACGGTTTCCCAAATGTATAGTTGGAAAAGAAAAATGTAGATGGCGCATTAGTAAACAGTACTCTGCAAAGCTGGTAACCCAATCAGCACAAATCTTACAAGTTCTGTAATTGTTGGTTAAACGATGAAAACATTTTATATTCTGTAGTACACTGTGCAGCTGATAGAGGGACATGTTCCACCATCGTGCTGTGAAAAATTTTTCTATTTATTTGCTATGATTAGAAAAAAGGGAAAAAAACAAAATTACGTGAACAACACAACAGCATGACTGAACTTCTCCTGAAACAAATGAAAAGGAAAATGGAAAATCATATATACATGCAAATAATCAATGCACAGTGCCCTACAGTATGAATATATTAGGACTAAGTTATTCAGAGATTTGGACAGCATTAGAGTCATTAATCGAAACAAAATTGTCCCCACTAATTCTTAACAGATATGAATATATTGTGCTTAGATTATTGATATCAGTTTTCTTATTCATTGTGTTTGTCCCTTGGTTGTGTATATGTATCATTTCAAGGAAATTTCTTTTATAATATCTTTTTTCTTTAGCAAGAATTTTTGCCTCGGTGAATCGAATGCTGTGTCCTGTGTCTATGAAGTGTTCTGATAATGCACAGGATTTTACAAACCTGCGGCAGTCGCTTTTATGTGAAGTAATTCTGCCTGACAAATTTCTAGATGTCTGACCTACATATATTTGATTACAGTTGTTGCAATTTATGGCATATACAACGTTATTATTTTCAAACGTGGAAAGTGGAGTCTTAGTTTTTGCATAAAGTTGTGAGACAGTTTTTATTTGTTTTTTGGCAAACCTTAGGTTTGGACTATCTTTGAAAACGTCTATTAATTTATCAGTTAAATTTTGAATAAAAGGAAGTGGGTAATATTTTATTGTTTGTGTTGGCTGACTGGTGTTTTCCTCTGTCGTTATATTATGGATAGTATTTAGTTGTATTGGATTTTCATTTGTGTTACATAAAAACTTATTTATGATATTCAGAGGATACGAGTTTTCAAGGAGTATATTTCTGAGCCTATCTAAGCTTTCCTGTTTGTAGTCTTTATGTGAGAGCTTGATAGCTCTATTTTTTAGAGCAGTTATTAAATTTATTTTCATTTTGGTAGGGTGGTAAGAATGATAACTTATGAATCTGTCAGAGCACATCGGTTTGCGATACCATTTTGTTTTTAAAACATTGGTTTCGCTTCTGATTACCTTCATGTCAAGAAAGGGAATACTGTTGTCTGATTCATATTCCACCGTACATTTCAGATGTTGGTTGTATGAATTGAACATTTCTAGTGCTATTTCTGCTCTATTTTTAGGGAGAGCCAAAATAAGATCGTCCACGTACCTCTTGACAAAAGGGATGTTAAAAGGTAGATTTTCTAAAGCATAGCTGACTAAGTCATCCAAAACAAAATTTACTAAAATAGGAGAGATTGTAGAGCCCATAGGTGTACCAAAAATTTGTTTATAAAAACTGTTGTTAAAATTAACATAGTTTGAATCAAAAATAAACTGCAACAATGCTTTAAAGGATTCAAATGATAATTTACAATGTTGGGAAATTGTGTCCCATTTTGCTGTTAAACATTCTTGTATGACTTCATATGGGAGATTCGTAAAAAGAGAGACAACATCGAAACTGACTACTTCGTAGTTATCGGGAAGTTGGTAGTCATTAATAAATGAACTAAAGGTGAAAGAATCTCGCACATAAAATTCATTGTTAGTGTTGTACGCATCTGTCAAAATTTTAGTTAAGAAAGATGCGAGAGGGGCATTGGGTGCATCGATGCCAGAGGTGATAGGTCTCATGCTTAGGACTGGTTTATGAATTTTTGGTAATGTATAAAACCTCGGGGCTATTGAGTTATAAGTTGTTAAATTTTTAGCCTCCTTTTCATCTATACACCCTTCGCTCCTTAATTGTTTAACTAGTTTATTGGCTTTGAACTGTAACGTAGTTGTAGGATTGCTATTAAGTTTCTTGTAACTTTTTGAGTCATTAAGTAACTCTTGACTTTTTTCAAGATATTGATCTTTAAACATTGCTACAGTTACATTGCCCTTATCACTACGCACAAAGTATACTTCTGGATGTTCCTTCAAAAATTTTTTTTCATTGTTGAAAAAGTTGAGAAAAGTAAGGTTCAATTTTATGATTTTTATGAATGAAATTTGTAATTATGTTTGTACATTGTGCACGATAAACGTCCTGATATTGTTCGTCGAATGTGGAAACGATCATTTCGATGTCAGCCAATAATGACGGCACATTAATATCTTTCTTTACTGAGGGTCTTAAAGCAAATTTAGGTCCAAGAGAAATTATTTTTATGACATCTTGTGGTATATTGATATTGGTTAGATTTTTAAACCACTTGGTTTGAGTTTTAATATTTAGTAATTGTTGTGAATCTCCCATATGAAGTCATACAAGAATGTTTAACAGCAAAATGGGACACAATTTCCCAACATTGTAAATTATCATTTGAATCCTTTAAAGCATTGTTGCAGTTTATTTTTGATTCAAACTATGTTAATTTTAACAACAGTTTTTATAAACAAATTTTTGGTACACCTATGGGCTCTACAATCTCTCCTATTTTAGTAAATTTTGTTTTGGATGACTTAGTCAGCTATGCTTTAGAAAATCTACCTTTTAACATCCCTTTTGTCAAGAGGTACGTGGACGATCTTATTTTGGCTCTCCCTAAAAATAGAGCAGAAATAGCACTAGAAATGTTCAATTCATACAACCAACATCTGAAATGTACGGTGGAATATGAATCAGACAACAGTATTCCCTTTCTTGACATGAAGGTAATCAGAAGCGAAACCAATGTTTTAAAAACAAAATGGTATCGCAAACCGATGTGCTCTGACAGATTCATAAGTTATCATTCTTACCACCCTACCAAAATGAAAATAAATTTAATAACTGCTCTAAAAAATAGAGCTATCAAGCTCTCACATAAAGACTACAAACAGGAAAGCTTAGATAGGCTCAGAAATATACTCCTTGAAAACTCGTATCCTCTGAATATCATAAATAAGTTTTTATGTAACACAAATGAAAATCCAATACAACTAAATACTATCCATAATATAACGACAGAGGAAAACACCAGTCAGCCAACACAAACAATAAAATATTACCCACTTCCTTTTATTCAAAATTTAACTGATAAATTAATAGACGTTTTCAAAGATAGTCCAAACCTAAGGTTTGCCAAAAAACAAATAAAAACTGTCTCACAACTTTATGCAAAAACTAAGACTCCACTTTCCACGTTTGAAAATAATAACGTTGTATATGCCATAAATTGCAACAACTGTAATAAAATATATGTAGGTCAGACATCTAGAAATTTGTCAGGCAGAATTACTTCACATAAAAGCGACTGCCGCAGGTTTGTAAAATCCTGTGCATTATCAGAACACTTCATAGACACAGGACACAGCATTCGATTCACCGAGGCAAAAATTCTTGCTAAAGAAAAAAGATATTATAAAAGAAATTTCCTTGAAATGATACATATACACAACCAAGGGACAAACACAATGAATAAGAAAACTGATATCAATAATCTAAGCACAATATATTCATATCTGTTAAGAATTAGTGGGGACAATTTTGTTTCGATTAATGACTCGAATGCTGTCCAAATCTCTGAATAACTTAGTCCTAATATATTCATACTGTAGGGCACTGTGCATTGATTATTTGCATGTATATATGATTTTCCATTTTCCTTTTCATTTGTTTCAGGAGAAGTTCAGTCATGCTGTTGTGTTGTTCACGTAATTTTGTTTTTTTCCCCTTTTTTCTAATCATAGCAAATAAATAGAAAAATTTTTCACAGCACGATGGTGGAACATGTCCCTCTATCAGCTGCACAGTGTACTACAGAATATAAAATGTTTTCATCGTTTAACCAACAATTACAGAACTTGTAAGATTTGTGCTGATTGGGTTACCAGCTTTGCAGAGTACTGTTTACTAATGCGCCATCTACATTTTTCTTTTCCAACTATACATTTGGGAAACCGTCGTTACCGATTCGTGCTCAGTCGGCAATTATTTGAAAAACAAAAAACGCGTAAACCACCTAGTGTGAAGTAAGGGAAGGAGAGCAAATATAAAAAAAACACGTTCTCCATTTTACAATAATAATTTGCCTTTTAAAGACGAAAAATGGCCGACAGTGTCTGCACGTTGGAATAAACCAAATCTTTAAGAATTTTAAAATGTGTCAATATAACAACATCCAAGTCAAAACTAGTGATAAAAAGGTGTAAATAATATGTATATAGGTCTTTAGCAATGTTGAGAATTTTTCAGTGTTGTTTCTTCAAGAGTAAAACCAAGTAGTAAGTCCACAACAACTTTTTCTTTAAAATAAATGTTAATACAAAATAATAACAATTTTTAGGCTGTCTTGAGGAAGGCAATAAACAGTTGCCGAAAGCTTGGCAAAGCAACAAAGTGTTTTAATCTAAGGTCCTCTCTTTGACTACAGCCCCACTAGATTTAGCACGTTTTGTTCTAACTAGTTAGTCACAACTACCCACTCTCTCGCTATATATATATATATATATATATATATATATATATATATATATATATATATATATATATATATATATATATATATATATATATATATATATATATATATGTATATATATATATATATATATATATATATATATATATATATATATATATATATATATATATATATATATATATATATATATATATATATATATATATATATATATATATATATATATATATATATATATATATATATATATATATATATATATATATATATATATATATATATATATATATATATATATATATCTATTTATATATATATATATATATATTATATATATATATATATATATATATATATATATATATATATATATATATATATATATATATATATATATATATATATATATATATATATATATATATATATATATATTTTATATATATAATATATATATATATATATATATATATATATATATATATATATAATATACGGGATCTTTGGATATTTGCCTTCCCGAGTTCTGTCACTTTTTATTATTTATTATGGTTTTATTGACATACTTGATACTAACCTAACGGGACGGATCCACCTAACAGTATAGGTTTGTTAAAAAAAAAATAAAAAAAGCCATCGCCTAAAACGGAATTAGAACGCACATCCTTTGCAATGCAACTTAAACACCCTACCACTAAGCTACCATGCTTCACGAAAATTAACGAACATTCTTTATACTCCGCTGAAGTAAACGATTGTCGCTATAGAAAACGGGAAGGTGGAGCGTTTTATCTTAATGTTAAGGTCCTAAAGCTGTAGATATAAAACATCTACATAAAACTGATCCATTTTAGTTTTAGAAGTACTAGAAATTGTTTGAAATAATTGCTTTTTTTGGCGCAAATTAATTTTTGTTTGCTAGGATGGGTGGAACATTGTTTTTTTATGTCACCTCTCTGCATGTACAAAACATCTATACAGGGTACTGGTAAAGTCTGTAATAATCGATTTTTCTGGAAAACGAATTTTTTTTGCGAAAATCGTCCAGACCCGTTAATTTTATTTTAATTTTTTACAGTTTTTGACGTTACTTAATAACACACGGGACGTGCCAAAAACGCTAGACAGCTGTCAGCTTCACCTTTTTTTGAATTAAACACCCTATTTTTTTCTTCAAAATTCAGAGTCTTCCCAAAATTCTGCACACGTTTTGTATATATAGCTAAAGTCGACAGATTAGTAAATGCCCCATTTTTGGGTTTACAGTGTCTTAACCGCTTAACAAATTATCAGTGGACATTAAGGAATAAGTCTAATGGTGTTAAGTCGGGGGACCTTGCAGGCCTATCTGTTTAACTCTGTCGATCTATCCAAAGATAAGTAAATATCCCATAAAGGTATCCAAAAATATCTGCCGAATAGTGCGCGGTGCTCCATCCTTTTGAAACCAGATACTTGCATCAGGTAAATGAAAAGTGTTCCGTTCGGAATATAAAGCAACCAACGTTGGAGTAAGGTTCTTTTGTAAATACATTTGGCTTGTCCAATTTTCTTTAAAAAAATAGGGACCTATAACAACATTCCAAATCATTTCTGCCCATACATTAAGTTTCTCCGGCCCCTGGGTATGAATTGCTCGGAACCAATACGGGTTCCCGTTCGATTACTACCTATAATTCTATCGATTTACCATAGAATGAAAGCAGAAAGTCTTCTCGTCTGCTTACAAACATTGAGTGATTAACCAAAATATAAAACATTATTTCTAACTTGTGTATTGTAAGGAGTATCAGGGAAGTAAAGGCGAATTGACCGATTTTTCTTATTATCTTATTTTTTGATTAGGAAAAATAATGTATTTGTATACAAATAAACATATAAATACTTCTAGCTTATATTCTAAAGATATTCCATTCAAATATATTGTATATTATGCTGGGTTGTATACATATTTTTGTAGATATTGGTTTATTTTTTATCGTATATTTGTATGAAGCATATGGATTTTATTCATCAGATAGATTAATTAGGTATGCTCAGTGACTTGATTTTTTTGGATGAGAGAATATTTTTCTAATCGCAGTCGATTTATCTCTAGGTATCGAGTTGTTTGTCAAATATCGTTTGGCATAAGAATTTTCAGCCAGTAGCGCCAAAAATAGATATTGTGGTTAAATGTTTTCCTTGTGTTATCATATTTTGTATATGTACTGGGTGTTTATTATATTTTTGCATGCATTTTCGTGTTGTATCTATTAAGAAACGAAAATTATATAATATAGGTTTTTTTTGTTAATGAAATATCTTATATTTTAGAGGGGTAAAAAGATCTTTTCTTCCAGATTTCAAAACTTTATAATATATTGACATTTGCTTGCTAGTTGTTTTTAGAATGGCTTTGGTATAAAATAATGTAACAAAAAGATTTTCTGAACTTTGTGTTCTGTTCTCCTAGATTATTTCGATGGTTTGCACCGTTTAGAACTTATTCAATAAAATGTATATTCATGTATAGTCATTGTAATGTTAATACATTATAACCTTGAAATTAGTAAGGACTGAAGGGACATTTTGCTAAATAAATTCTAAACGGTACAAAATATCGAAAGGAATCTAAGATATCAACAAATTACAGAATAAGGAATTTAAGTTTGTTGTAAAAATGGCAGTGACGTCGCAATACAAATTTCGAGTGGGGTAAAATGGGTCGTAAACTACAAAAACTATAGATTTTTTTAAAATATATTAGACTAATTTCGTAGACATTGCTCTTATGAAACTGTATGTCAAATTTGAATGATTTATCTCTATAAACGTACGAGGTTCATGAAAAAATATATTTTAACAGCCTCTTCAAAACGAAAACCTTGTTTATATGAACTCTTAGTCCTAGAATGAAGTCAAAAATTACATCCTTCATTTTTAACCACAAATTAAAAAAAATGCCTGTATACCTAGTGAATAAATTAAACGGAAGGTGACTTAAAATCTAGTGTATCATGTGGTTTTCGAAGTTTTTGGGGCCAGGAAATTGAATTTCACTGCTAATTGTATGATTTTAAAATGTATATGGACACTATGTCCGCGGATGGAGTTTACAAAAATTGAAAGATACGAAAAAAGTCACTCTTTTCTCAAAAATTTAATTTGAATTAAAATTTAAATAAAAAAATACATAAAAGTACAATTATTAAATATGTTTTGAATCAAACCCCAAGAAGAAATACAAGATTTTGTTAAAAGATTTAGTATTAAGAGTATCAGTTTTAAGACAGTATTTTTTAAAGACCCAAATAATCTCAAGCACACCTTTAATTAGTACTAGTTTCTAAAATAATTATGACACTTAACGACGTACATGTCTTTATTTCATGAAATAATTATTATTTAATGTAAACTAGCTCTTATCTTACTGTATCTTAAAAATACAACCGATTAAAAAAACTGTGGAAATTTAGGAATATATAGATAACAAAAAAGTCATAAATATTGACATCCGTATTTACTAAAAGGGTTTAAATTTAGACCAGGCCTAACTTGACACTTATGGGTTTAAGATGACATTTTCAACAATTGAACATATAGTTTTTCTAAATGTCACAAATAAAAAATGACAGTGATATAAGCCAAACATAACTGGCGAACTAAGAGTTTTAAGTACCATGGTAACTAGACCTGGACTAACTCTTAAACCTTTTTAGTGTATAAGGGGGTGAATGTCTTAACGCCTAATACCTCAACTGTAATGTCTATTTAGTGATTTTATCAGTTTCACGCCTACTTTATATATAAAATAAAATTCCAAGATATAATAAAATATTTGTTAGAATTCAATGTTTTATTTATAAAAAGTTTTTTTGGGCCTCCACTAAGGCTAAAATGTTGGAACCTAATAAAATAAAAATAAGGTACTGTGGGTTGAGGGATCTTAAAATTTTGCTAGAATTACGTTAACTAATATTATCAATAATTTTAATTACCAAAAAAGTAAAATTGAACTTCGTGCCCCTGAAAATCATATGGAACACGATAATTTGGCTGATTATCTCCTTTCAATTATATCTTCTGCCCGCATCACAGACCTAACCTAACCTAACACAACAGGGGTTGTCCTCTTTTCTTTTATTTTAGTTACAAATTACTCACCACATTTCAAGGCAATATATTGAAAGCATTTTAAAGTTATCAAGTAAACTCCTTCGGAGAAAAATATTCAAAGTGGCGTAATTTTTAATATTCTCGCTATTGGAGGACTCAGCCCTACCCTTAAAAAACGTCTTGAAATAGTTATCTCCTTCCGGAGTAATCGATGTCTGTAGACCTATTTGTCGACAGAAAATTCGATCCACCGAAAATTGTATTTAACTTCAATCCCTAATAACTCTTATATTTGTAGGTTGATTTTGTGGAGTTTTTGGTAAGTTGTAGGTAATTTAATGGCAATTACCAGTTCTTATAGATTCGGTAAAAAACATTTCTTGACACGAAAATACGGGGGAAAACAAATACCGATGTGGTTACATTAATGCAATAATTCTTTAGAAAAAACTCATAAGCATGGTACTGTTTCAATGTTCTTCTTTATAAAGCCACTTTCATTCTTAAATGTCCATTTTGATTCATCTCGCTTATGGTAGAAATACATTTCCTTTTTAATAAAGCATATCAATTAAACAATAATCTTTATAAAAAAAGGAATGCAATCTAGTAACAAATTAATAAAGCGTTCAGTATCAGGTGTTTCCCCCCGGACATGAATCCTCCTGATCGATTCTTTCTCGTTATTCTTGTAATACCTGATCTAATTCATTTAGATTTCGTGGAGCAGGAACGCTTCATGATTGACCCAAACTTGGTGTAATCTAGCAAATCGAAGATGCGGGGTGTAATGTGTTCGAGTTAACTCTGGGCCCATTGCAGGACTTCTTGCACGTAGGCCATAATCTTTTAAACGCCTTTCTATGATCAGCGGTAGTGGTTCTGTCGTGCAAAACACTAAGGGTTAAAAAAGGGCATCACGGACGTATACTGGATCTTGTAGTTCATATTGGAATAGTGCTAGTGGTATAGCCAAGCTCATTATGTCGTTACATATTATGAAAAATAAGGTTATATTCTTTACCATTGTAGTGTTTTTTTTTTTAATTTAGGTATGTTTCTCACAACAAACCTAATAACGAGATGAATCAAAGTCAACATCGTTAAGAATGAATATGGCTTTATAATTAAGCAGATTTGAATAGTACCCTTCTACTTAGTTTCTCTACAGGGCGATTAAATTAGGGTAATATTGGTGTATACAAATATTTTTCCTCCAAATTTAGATAGAAATTAATAATAGACCTAATACAGAAAACTGCCAATTGACATTGAATTATATACAACTTACCAAAAAGCCTTTCACTGAAAAATATTCAAAAACGAACCATTCAACTATTTTAATATTTTGTTCAATATGACCACCGCGCCAAAAACCTGAACACTTCCTAAAAATATTGTTCTTTGGGATGAGCGTTAATAAAGCGAAATGGAATTTGGGCAACCGTAGACACGTGTTTCTGACTATCAATACAGCTAGTTGAGAGCCGAGTAGAACTAGTGCCAAAACTCAACAAACAAAACCATACCGGAGCAAAACTGACATTTGTGATTACTAAGCAGATAAAAGTATTGATGAAGACCTTAAGTCAGAAACACACACACATATATATATACATAATGTTTTCCAAAAAAAAAGCGCCATATATTCTGGGTTCGAAAAATATTTCAAGTGAGAAAAGAAAAGAGTGTTTATTATAACACTCTAGAAGGTATTAAGTAAACATAAATACCAAATGTACTTTAACTATCTAAGAATATCCAAAGAGAGGTTTGCGCTTTGGTGGATGTGCAAACAAAAATTCAGCATATTTTTAATACGTGAGCGGAAAACTGCATGGGTATAAACTGTACAGGCGCCTTAATAACGGAGTTATTTTGCAAAAATTTTTTTAAAACGTACCACTGACGTTGTCATTTGTTTATACAGGTTATCATACTACAGGATAATATTAATCAAACAATATATAAACGATTTTATTAAAAATATTCCCCCGAAATAACATCAATTATCTGCTCTGTTTACATCACCCTTGACATTGTTATCTCTTAGCTTACATAATATTACCATATTACTAATTCAAACGAGTCATAAAAATATAGAAAGGTAACCCGCTTGCTGCTTGGCGGTTTTGTAGTTTCCTTGCACAAATTCCTTGAACTGCTTTTAATTATTTTAGCATAACTGACTTTCGCTTTTAGTATCCGACGTGTAGTCGAACCAGAAGCAACCACATTTCGTCTTTAAACAGGAAATCGGTATTTAGTTAATTTATCTTATTTATAGAAAGAACATGGTTGCCGGACGAGTGGTTGTCTACGGCGGAAGAGGTGCCCTGGGTGCCAAGTGTGTCGCCCACCTGAAGGCAGCCAATTTCTGGGTCGCTTCGATCGACCTGGCGGAAAATAGCGACGCTGACGTCAACGTCGCAGTAAAAACCAGTGAAAGTTTCGTGCAGCAGGAATCGACGATCGTCGAGGCTATCGGCAGCGTCTTGAAGGATGAGAAATTAGATGGGATTTTTTGCGTTGCAGGTATATAACAACATTCCACTTTCTTAATTTTGAACTAGGAAGTAGTCCATTTTAGAATATATTATGTTCATTTATACAAAAATAATAATTCTACACCATTCCTGAGTATAAGTGCCTATATTGAATATTTCAGGTGTTTTTACAAGTAAAAATCAAGACAGTCGGGACATTAAGAAAATCATACACGTAGAAATATCTCTTGTTAGGTCAGAGGGCGTCCATGTTCATCAGTAATAGTTGTAAAGAGATACAATCAGTTTAATCGCTTTTATTATTATCAAAAGTAACAGTTTTTTATTATTTTAAAAAATATTGTTCTACCGAATAAATTACTTAAATATACAAATATGTTTAGGACTTTGAAAAGGGGGTTGGATTCGGACTTATTTATTTCTTTGATTAATTCGATGTACTTCGAATTATAAAGGTATTTTGCATAGTATTATTCTATAATCTGAAATGCGTATCAGCAAGACTTAATATTAATAATAATTAAGATTTTTTAAAATTAAAATATCTACAGGCAAAGTTTAATCCAGTTGGCTGTAGAAACTTTTAATGTGCCTGAACCCATTTTTAGTTTCTCCACATGTCTTACGCATGCGCATATCTCTTCAAAACTAGGCAACTGGAGTAGACAGGATAAAAATAATTTATAATAATTTTGCTCTTAAAGTTGTTGTTATATATTCATAAAATATTATTAGTATTTAAAAAAATAAATTTCAAGGGCTTTTTTGACATGATATCTAAAGTCGTCTTTTCTTAACCGATTTGAATAAACGTTTCGGATTCTAAATACTTGTTTCAGTGCCGGGGAATGCCTTTCTTACTTTAATTTTTTTAGCGTTGTACGGGGTGTTAAACAACGTAATGTAAAAAAATTAAAATTTTCAGGTGTTTTTTTTTTCAGTAAACAAAAAAACTGACAAAAACGTCCCGAGTTAGTGGACTTAGGTTTTATAATATCAATAATAAGTAAAAACTTTTTTTCAAGGAAATACACTTTATTCAAAATTTTAGTTTTTTAGATTACCTTCTTTATCATTATGTACAACGCCAAAAAAATCAACGTGAGAAAAGCATTCTCTGCCGTTGATTCTAAAAAACCCTTTACCATTCTTCTTGACGAGCAGTATATAGTACAATTTTATGTTCTGCGGAAGTTGTTTGGTTTTATTGACTGAATCATAAATAAGAAAAGTACCTTCATATTTGCAACTGGAGAAAGAAATATCTTATTCGTATTACTAAATTTAATAAGTACTACCCGGTCCTGGTATTCGAAGTCACTATTATATATACCTCTCTATTTAATACGTTTCAAGTTTAAGGAAGAGTATATCATATCAACTTCAATCGTAACTATTGAATTTATGTGACGAAAATGCTCTGATTGCTCCAACATTTTAGCTTCATAAATTTGAATTTATATTGTGCTATGTGCTTTATAGAAAAGTCACTCAATACTTAATGTATTGAATGAAATATGCTACTTACCCTTTGTTACATGCTGTTAATGTCAATCATAACTTGTTTTTTTTTTGTGTATAGAGAACTGAAAAAATATATACCATTCTCGATACACTAGACATTTTTATTGTATAAAATGATTTTTCGGGATTTATATGTGTAACTGAAGACAAATCAGCACTTCTTTTATGTGCTAAATTGTAATAAAAATCAACTCAATATTAAATAAACAACAAAATTTATTGGAAAATATATTTGTTTAAAATAATATCAAAATATCTCCAAACTAAAGGATTTGGATTTAAAGTTTTTATGGATTTCCAAATTTTAATATTTTGTAGAGTAACATTTAGCCTTAATAACTGCCCTTGGCCTGATTGGCATGTCAGTTTTCAATAATTTCTGCGGGAATATTGAATACAGAATTAAAAACAAATATCTTTGTTTTTAGTTCTGTTTTCTGAATCGGACAATGTGGATCATCCACTCACGTACTGTCTCCGCCATATGCTTAGAATTATTGTCCTGTTGAAAATTATATTGTCCTTTAAGCCTCAGTTTTTGAATACTAGGTAATAAATTTCTCTTTAAAATATTCAAATAGGCACCCATGAAGCTCAAGTTACCTACTCTAAGCTGACATGACTAACTTAACGCATTACTTCCCCCGTGCTTGACTGACTGCATTACACTGCATTTTCATTAAATATTAGCTTGTCCATTAGACCAAAAGAGCAAAATTCTTTTCCAGAATTCTACAGGTTTTAAAATGTAGTCTTGGGCGAATTTCAAATGTTTTTATAGGGTCTTCTCAGAAATAAGATATTTCCTTGGTTTGGATGTTTAAAGATTTGTTTTAATAAACAAGTTTCCTCAGATTATTAGGTTGGCCTGGTCGAGGTTTTATTCTGTACGAACAGTGCAGAATACGAGTTGTTTTATATTAATATACACAATGCTGGCATGTGATTTATTAAGGTTCTTTCCTATTTTTCTACAGAAATTTTCTGCTTTCCGTCAATATTTTTCTAACAGAATTTGGGATTTCACAATATGTGTCAGTCAGCTTTAATGAAATTAACTGTACTACTAACAATTAAGTAAAAAACATGCATAGGCAAGCCATTATTATTCATTGTTTTATATGATGTTTCTGAAATGATACTACTTGATAAGATTTTTGCTAATTCTGACGCGAACATTTGGTTTGTATTAAGATTTGTTTGGCATTATTTCTGACTAAATTAATAACAACTTTTCCAATTATAACGAGTATTTTTTAATTTAACATGCTGAAAATCCTTTTATAATGATATTTTAGAGCTGTTTAGTAGAGGAAAATTAATAATCTTTAACGAGGGGGGAAACTTTTTAAACCGACTGTATGTCAAAAATCGAGCAGAATTGTGTTTTGGATAGTCTTGAATTGGCAAGTTTTTTAACTTTCGCGTTACTGATCAAAATTATTGAATTATTGCCTTTTGTGTGCTTTCACTCTTCAGACTTTGTGAAGTAGGAGCCAGGTCTGTTTGAATACCTACATTTTCTGTATATGTTTAAGTTTCTTAATAATCAAGATTGGGTAAAGTTACATGCACATATTTTGTTCTGTTGTTGGTTGCTTGTGTCTTTAACTTTATTAAAAACGACAATTTATAATTATATTGTTTCATTCTGTATACAATTTTGATACTGCGTACTATTGGCGTAGGTATTCCTTTTCTATAATTGTCAGAAAATATTAGATTTAATGAGCGGATAATTAAAGTAGCGGGGTAAAATGTAAAATATATCGATTTTTTTAAGATGTATGTCTTATCCTTGAATATCGAAAAATCAAATTGTTTTTAGCATTAGCTCCCCCAAATCGGCTCTAATATGCTCAAAACAGCATTTTACAACAATGCTTTTTTTTTCTTGAATTGAATCATTCTAGAGAAGATAATTGCTAAAAAGTATAAAATTATTTATTCAAGGTGGATGGGCAGGAGGCAATGCAGCTAAAGAACTAGCCAAGAATACCGAACTGATGTGGACCCAAAGTGTTTGCAGCAGCTCTATTGCTGCAACATTGGCTGCCAAATACCTCAAAGAAGGGGGTGTTTTGCAACTGACTGGCGCCAAAGCCGCGTTGGACGCAACCCCAGGCATGATTGGTTACGGTAAATACTATATTAGTTTAGATAATAGTAGATAATTCAATTATGATTTTTTCCGTTACAAGAGTTTTAGGAAATAAAAAAGTCATCAAATGGTATTTCTTGACTTACGAGATAAAAACATGTAAAGTAGATGGTTAAAATTATTGTATCGTTCTTTTTGATGAACCGTACACAGAGGGTTGCAATATTCGACAATTCTAACAAGACTTAAATTTATTACTAAGAAGGGTCTGGAAATAGTTCGTATTTGAAATTCAGGATGATAAAATTTTTTGTTTTTCTCATTTAATTAGCAGATTTTTAAAGATTATTACTTGAAATTCGCTACATACATTATTCCTTATGATGCCTACAGAATAAAGTTTTATATTAGAAATAGTATACAGTAAAAGTTCTAACAAATACGCCTTGCTCACTTAGGTATGGCCAAAGCTGCTGTCCACCATCTCACCAAATCCCTAGCTGGAAAAGACAGCGGTCTTCCATCCGACAGCACCGTGCTTGCTATCTTACCCATTACTTTAGACACTCCCATGAATAGAAAGTGGATGCCAAAAGCTGATTTCTCAACCTGGACCCCGCTGGAATATGTAGCTGACTTGTTTGTAAAATGGGCTAAAGGTGACGATCGTCCTACTTCTGGAAGCCTAATCCAGTTGGTTACCAAAGAGTCAAAAACAAATCTGATCCCGGCCTAAGTGATGTGATGTCTCAACTATAACCAGTATTTATTCATGCAAAGCCTTTCAAAAACTGTAGTTGTTATAATGTTTTGTTATGTCGTGTTTACTTGGGTCCAATAATATTTTATAGATGAGTAATAAATATAGAAACAAAAGTTTCACGATTTTTGTCAATTAAAAAATCAAGGTTTCTGGGATTGCGCGTCTTCAGAATTTAGACTCGGCTTATTTTCACGGAAGTGTAACTCAGTGATAGATCGATTTCCATGTGTAGTGTTTTTTTACATCTGTGATGTAACCAACAATTCTTCTCTGGCGGATTATTTCGTATTCGAACTGAATTTGTAATATCTTTATTGCTGTAGGAATTCCCTGTTAGATATTCACGGTTTTTCTGTTTCTGAAAGTAGAAAGACTTGATCAGAAATCGAAAGGGTCTAAATACTAATGAATTAGTAATCGATTATTTTGAGCTGGATGGAGGTGATAATTTGTTCAAATACAATCGGTTATTAACTCATCAGTATATTAGAGCCTTTTCGAGTTGTTATCAAAATTATTTATTGTTGGAGATAGAGAAAGTAGCTGAAGATGTAAGAGAAAAATGGCTATTGCACTGAAGATATTAGTCATTTTTTAGAAAGTTGCCATATTTAAAAACATATTTACATAACTCACTATTGAGATACAATGGATTGCTATTAAACCATCTTAATAAGGCACCAATGACAATGCTGTACACATTGTTTAGTTCAGTAAGTGTTCCAATTCAATAAATGAGGAATCATTACAAGTAAAGCCACTATAGAAATATACAATATGGAGATTATCGACTACTGTGGAAACCCAATACTGGCGCCTTGCGGAATGAATGCTGGAGAACCAAAGTCGTTCCTATACCCCATAAGACTCTGCTTTTTCTAACAGCAATCGATAAAACATACAATCGAATGCTCTGCTGAGATCGCATGGCACTCACCGACATGTTCCAGAAAAGAACCTTGATTTTTTAATTAGACGAGTAATAAAGTTTTGCTAGGAATTTTCAATAGATCGTTACAAAACGTTGTATATTCTATTTAAAGAAGACGTCTGTTGTCAAATGTGTCCATTTTGTATTGTGTTGTTGATGATTTGAAATAAATTGCTTTTTAATGCACATTCTGACTTTTAATTTGAAATTCCTAAGAAGTTTTATTGTTTGTCCATTGTACAGGGCGAGTCGAAGATGCAGTGAAGTAGGCTTTTATTTGAAGCCTAGAATTTTAGTTAAAACTAGATTTGTGTATCAAATGTCCATCATGCATGCTTATTTTAGGAATATTAAAATAACAAAGCTAGAATGGCATACATTTATTCTTGGTCCTTAAGTGTTAGTTATTGGGACAAAATAATTTTATTTAAAGCAATTTATGCAAGAGCTTGTCGTAATTTTTCGAGTAAAAATTGTACCTTTTTAACAAATCAGCCAAAGGTAACATCATTTTTTAAATGGCATACTGCGTATACTTTTTATTGGATTAAAAAACATACAGACTGGAGGATTTATTTTTTGTGGTATTTTAACTGAACTGAATAGACTCTCGGCATAAGAGATACAATTGCAATTAAATGGGTTATTGTTTCATTGGATTTTTTTGGGTGAATATTTTTCATTTGCATATTGGTGTTTATAGATGAAACATAGTTCGCACAAACTCATATTTTCTACTATAAAAAAAATCAATATCTTGCCGTTTTTGCAGAAGTAGACCCGGATCAAGAAATTTAAACGAAACCTTAAACATTTTTCGATAGAAGTGACTCTCTCAATCTCTATACCGCACCAATAAGTGGTTAGTTACTTAAAAAATTGGGTCACAAATTAATTTTACTTCTTTCTTAAGAAGGCAGTTTTGTAATCGTGAAAAAATCACCCTCTGAGATTTTTGCAGACCGTCGCGTTTTAGGGCTGGTAAGTATCAAAAGACATGTTCTCCCGTTTTCTCGGTCTGCAATTGAGTTCAAAATTTGCATGAAAATTAAGACGCAAAGACAGAATGAGAAATCGACGGAAATTGGAGAAAGAAGAATGTTTTTCGGGATCTGGGGTCCATAAAACCCAAAGAATTGCAAACATCTTGGAAGGTGATTTTTCTTACAGACTACAACCTCTCTTACGAGGTAACTTAAACCACTTACTCAACTTCACAATTTACATAAAATTGAATGTGATATGGGTATGTGCTGAGCAATATGTGTATATAACCAAATAAATATATTCTTGATAGAAAACAATATTTATTAAACGAATTTGATTTCTTGTGTGCCTTCTACGTATAAAACGTTTTTGTTCCTGATTTTTTAACAAAGACTCGCACTTTATTGAAAAAGAAATATTCTTCTATTAAAATAAATATTAATTTATTTTACGACCAAGAAATCCTTCAACTGAGAAACACCTAAATTACATTTCTTCATTCAAGAATATAATGAATGTATATTATTTTGTTTTAAAACCCGTTACTAAAAATATATTTTAATTTAAACTACCACTTTTACGAGGGAAGTATTGTAATCGCAAATAAATCACCCTCCTAGATTTTTGCAGATCTTTGCGTGTTAGGGTCCCTGGATTCTGAAAAAGATGATCTCCAATTTCCGTTAGTCTGTCGATCTGACTGCTAAAACTACTTATCCGCTTAACTTCAAATTTTGGTAAAAAATCAAGGATCGTATGGGGATGGTACTGTAACATTTTGGTAAAAATATGGCGAAACAAAATGGCGGCCTCACAAAATGTTCAAAGTATCATTACTAAGAAACTACTTATGGGATAGACCTCGAAATTTGCACAAAAATAAGCTGTGATATATGGATAATCCGGTTAAATTTTTGTGTAAGCTATTATGGCTCAACAAAATGGCGCCTTAATGAAATATTTAAAAACTCAGTACCAAAAAACTATTTATCTAATTGACTTAAAATTTTGTGTGAAGCGGGCATAAACATTTTTGTGTGAATCCAATATGGTAAAATAGAATGGCGGCCTAATAAAATTACATTACCTCTAATAAAAACCTTGTTTTTACGGAGGAAGACAATAAAGGGCGTAACATATTTCTTACACTATATAAATAAGGCTATGAGAAACAAATAATAATAATTATAAAAATAAATTAGAAACTAAAAAAAAAATTGAAATAAATTACATTTGTATAAATGTATTACCAAATAATGATACGTATGTATACACTGTGTTATTCGTAGTAAAATTCTATACGAGGTATCAGTTATCAGTTTGAAAAACTACTGATTAGTTTAATTTTATTTTAAATTTTTCACAAAAATCAGCTGCGATATACGGATGAACTGGTGAGACTTTGAGAGTAATGCAATATGATGAAACAAAATGGTTGCCTAACGAAAATTGATGTAAGAAACTGAGTTTCAATAAAATTTGGCACAATATCAAGTGTAATATAGGGTAAAACTTTGGTACAAATATAATATAGCCCAACAAAAAAATCTATTTCAAGAATGAACTGGTAAAATCCAATTGATTTTAAATTTTGCCCAACAATCAAATGTTTTATAGGAAAAAAATCGGTAAATTTTCTTTATCTGGAATAATAGTTAATAATCTTTCATTTTATTAAAAATAGTGTAACGTGTTCCATTTTAGTTCCTCACACAGGCATTTAATAACACCTATAATATATATATATATATATATATATATATATATATATATATATATATATATATATATATATATATATATATATATATATATATATATATATATATATATATATATATATATATATATATATATATATATATATATATATATATATATATATATATATATATTTGTTTTGTTTCCATTCTAATATTCAGATACTGAGGTATCCTTAGCCAATCGAGAAACAAATGCTAAAGATTCAGGGCGAGTAACAGATCGGATTTTCAGAAAATAGTATTTTTTTACAGAACGAGACGGACGTGTTATGTTCTTTGGATATTTGGGCTGATTGCTTCTTTTTTTGATGTGGCAAACCTTCGAATAAATAGCAGTTTTAGCCGTCCAATAGACATTCTTCGATTTGCCATATTTTAAATAAGATTTGGTTTCTTGTTTTTTAAATTTACAGAAATCATCTAATTTTTTTTATCTCTTCCTCTATGATTATCATTGCTGCTGATATTTAAAATATATAAAGTTGCTTCTGGAATATTTAGATTAAAATTGGTTTCTTTATACCAAATATCAAAAAGCTGTTCATTTTCAATTCGGAATGAACCTGCAAAACACACGTACCACGTAATATTACAGATAGTAGCAAATGGACTATTATAAATTTATGAAATCCAAGATAAAGTGATATTTGAAGTTAACACTGGTTAATATTAATAAACCATGGTTCTTGCGATTAGGCCGTGTCAAAATGGAATCACTTTCCGACATTTCGCCTTCGATAGCAGCTTCAGGGATCTCTACTTCACGAGTTCGGACACTGAATGAGCTCGGAGAGTGTGTAACGATCGGTTTACAATTATGATGTAGACTGAAGCCCGTATCTCTATTAAAGTTGTTAAGATGCTTATAAATTTCAATAGATTCTCTAATTTTCCGTTTATAGACCGATGCAAGAACTTTGGTTTCTTTTACATTTATGACATATCCAGTGGAATGTTGGTGTTCAGATACATATGATTATACAATTTGTCTCTTTCTAATACATTGTTCAGGTTCCTTAAGCCAAGTCAAGCGTTGCCCAACATGCTTTGGAAAACAATCACCAAATAGGAATCAATAATCTTAAGTTAATTAAAAATGTATCTAATAATAGATTGTTGGATGCATTTGAGAGTAGAGTAGTAGAAATAGTCAAATGTGGTAAGAAAGCACTAAATAAAGCCAGAGGGCCTATTCCCTATAGTCCCCTCTATTGCTTACTTGACAACGGTGCAGTCGGGTGCAACCAAGTGTGACCACATTTACTTATAAATAGTCTCGGTTAGGATAAGTTACTTTAGTTTATATCATCTGCTGATGATGTTAACTCGGTTAGCGAAACGCGCGTCCAGAACGTAACAAGTTGTGTAGTGTGGTTAGAACTCTTGTATTTTGATTTATCTTCCAACACAGGTTCCAGTGTTAGCATTTCTCAGGGTAACTAGAATTAAAAGATCAAGTTAAATCTATATTCCGAATATAGATCTGAAAATTTATTTAAAATTACCTGTATTATCTACACTGCTGGAACTTCGAAGTACTCCAAGGAAATTTTTACTGGAAATTCAAAATGAAATATTTTCAATACCGTTGACAATTTTGAGTTACGATTTTCGGCCTTTATTTAACCAGTTCCTAGAGTATGCAGCCCGATAAGGATAGCCTCAGGACTCCATCGCAACCGTCTTATACAGAGTTCTATATAAGACTCTGTCATTTTTTGAAAAGTTTGGTCAACCAGAACTGTTACTGTGGAAAATTTCTTTTTCTCTTTGTGCAACCAAAATAATCTAGAGCTGGGAACAAAAAAAATAATTTCGAGCGGTTTTTTTTCTTCCTTTCCGACGTATAGGGCTTTTTAGAAAAATGATTCGCTGAATAAAGCCCAATTATGGCAATCAGATTCAGTATGGTCTATCAGAATATTAACAGGGTTGGCACCCTTAAGTATTCCACCATGAATATTGTATACAGGGTGCACCAAAAACTCTACCCATTCTAAACTTTAACAATGTAGAATTTCTGCTCCGCAAGGTAGGTATTATTCCAAACCTTTGTTACCCACTGTATTAATGGGACATATTTAATTCGAAATGATGGGTAAACAGTTTAAGTAAGTCCGTATAAACAAAAATAACATGTTAAACTGTATTTTATTGGGAAAAAGAGAATTATATCAATGATAAAAGGTGATTTTCAATTTTTCATTAAAAAATCGGTTTTAAATTAAATATTTGGTAAAAATGTTGATTATTACTAAAATTGGCATTAAAAGCAACATCGAATTCAAGATTGATAAAAAAACCAAACCCAACAAATCACTATTTAACGTCTAAAATCTTAGTTTTTGGTGAACCGTGTATACAATTTGATTACCACAACCGGCCTTTGTGCGGCAGATTATTTTAAACATTCAATTTTTCGAAAAAAGCCCGTATGTCGGAAACGAAGAAATAATTTCGCTAGACATTTCCGTCTAGAGTGCCATGATCATCCTAAAATGACTCTATGTACTTTACCCTCCTTTAGAAAAATACTAACTTAATTTTATATTTGCAAACTTTTTTGATAGAGGGCTCTAAACTTTATTATATTAGTATTTTTGCCCTAGCTGGAAAAACTGAAATGGAAGCATATCACTTTCGTAACATTACTAAATGCAGTATTTCATTACGAAACGTTTCCCCATTTTCGTTCAAACATTTTTGTTTTATTAGGTAGGTAAAAGATTTTTTTGTACTTATCAATGGATTATATCGAGGATGTCGCAAAAGGGTTATTCGGTGAATAATACAAGATTAATGCATCTAGTAATTAAAGATATATATTTAAAAATAGAGTAAAATAACAATAGCCATAACCAAAACAATTACAATAAACTAAAACCTAAACAATGACATACCTGTGATCAGCCAACAATTATATTTTCTAAGTGCTGACCTTGTACATCTCGGTATTTTCGAACCCGAAAGACGTTTTTCTGCGTGACATTGTCAAGCATTTCAGGAGTAATACTGGCAAATGCCGCTCAAATACGGTTTTCCAAGATGTGAAGTATTGGTGGAGGTGTTAAATAAACAATATCTTTTATATGTCCCCACAAAAAAAAGTCGATTGGTGTAAATCTGGAGGCCATCTGATAGGTCCATGAACAGAAATGACCAAACCTCTTTTCTAAATAGTTTCTTACAATAATATAAAGTTGATCGTTGTTCCTCCAAAAAAAATCCATTTCGTTTTGTAAAATTCCTTAATATCGATTTCCGTTTAGATGCTCTTGGAAAAAAATTGGTCCCACAATCCTAGTAATTAACTCCAAACATCTCTTGAAAATTGCCTTCCATCATTCGGTGTTCATTAGTTCTGGCCCAATATCGAGTATTTTGTCTATTAAACATTCCATTATTAGTAAATCTTTACTCATCCGAATATAAGATACAATTCGCTGGGTTATTATTATCATCATTATTGTTCAAAAACCAGTTGCAATATTCCAGTCTTCTATTGAAATCTCCCTCGTATAAGTGTTAATGCAGCTGATATTTAAATGACTTGTACCCATATTTTCTCAAAATTTTTCTTACGGATTATCTGCCTAATTCCAAGCCGATTTCCCTGGTGGATGCTGTAGGATTTACAGTAACAAAAGCAACTACATTTATCTCAGTTTCCTCATTAATAATAAACGCTTCTGGCAGATTGTTGAGCTCTTCACGGATTTTTTTTATAAGATAAGTTATGTATTGTCTTGTTGAATGATAAAGACGGTCAGGATATTCCTGCTGATAAACTCATTCAGGTTCTCCTGCATTTTTACCACATTTTCCGTACACGATAAGTATATCAACCTGCTCACTTTTAGTAAATATACTATGTATGTAAATAATACATTCAAATTAAAATTGTGTTGAAATCTGAAAAGATACGTTAATAAACACAAACCAACTTTTTATCTATCAAAAATTCTACTGTTTCCATAGCAACTCACCCTATTATATCTATCTGCTGTTTTCATGGCAACTACGATTTATTACTACATATACGCAATATACTCCATTGATAAGTACAGGGTTTTTCCTTAACAGGCTTTTAAAGGCATTATTTGAAAGAATACAAAATAGTGTTTATATAAAAGTTTCTACGTTTTTTATGAAGGTTTTAGATATGGTATTTGGAAAAACAATTGACGATCGAAAAAAACTGGATAAAACTTTCCTCTTTTCAATACCTATAGTTTACCCATGTTTGGATACACATTTTTTAAACAATTTAACTTTAAATTTTTATTTTAGATGCAATAGAGCAGACGTTCCCACACTTTATGAGGCTTGGAGCACCTTTCAGTAGAACAATATGTGTTCGGCGGAGCACCAATTATATTTTTAATCCTCAAAATCAGCAGAAAGAAATGCAAATACTGGAAAGTATCAGTCGTCATTTATTAACGTATATTTATTTTAAACAGTATTGCATTTAGTAATGTTATTAAAAATCAAAAGTTGGTGTCACTTCCAGTGAAACCGAAAGTCGGAAAAACTCGTTATAGATACATAAAAATGACGTTTTGTTAGAGTAACGATCTTACCAAATTCCTTTAATATAGATAGCAAAATAAAAAAACGGCAGCCGGAAAGTAATCCCGTGGTCACCCGGTATAAGGAAACTCCTTTCTGTAAGTAAAATTTATTATAAGGTAACTATAAGCATTTAATTTAAAATTAGTTTTTAGTTGATGTTAGAAAAAACTATAAATATAAACTGTTTACCCTTAACTAGAGGCATTAATATTAAACGATGGTCAGTTTATCGAATTGTCCTTTAGGTCATAATACGGAACAGTCCCACTTCTTCAATTCAGAATTATTTTTATATCATACTGTCTTGCGATAAATTTTTCTACAATAGTACAAAATAACTGACAGTTAACCAGTTTTTCGTTTATTTTGTGGAGAAATAGAAATAAAACAAATATTTTAAATTCTCAAAACGAAACAGTAAAATTAAATGCCTCAAAACCTTAATGTGTTGACTAATTTATATGATACCTTTCAGTTTGTGAATTTTAACAACTATTCATATATATATATATATATATATATATATATATATATATATATATATATATATACTTCAAACCACTGTGTGGAGCAATGTCATTGATTTTGTAGGCTATAATTTGTCAGCATGTCAAAATCCTCGGCGATACGAATGTTTCCGAAGTTGTCCCTTTAAATTAATTACTTATACCTGTCTTTGTTTAATTTTAGTCTTTCTTCCTTTATAATACCTATTCTTTGGTATTATCTACATAGTTGAAGGAATAATATCCCGCAATTTTTTTTCCACTGAATTTTCATAAAAAGAGTCTATTATTAATTAACAAATTTTTCTTTAGAGTTTTTGTTTATATTTCAAGTTGGATAATTGTTAAACAAAAGCTACCACTAAAATTATTTTGCTTCGTGAAGACTATCAATCCATCACTAAAATTCGCTTCGTGGAGACTTTATCAGTCAAATAATTTTAGTGACTTTTTACCAATTATCCGACTTTAAATGTAAATGAAAACTCTAAAACCATTTGTCAATTAAGAATAGACCCATTTTATAAAAAATTAGGATTTTTTTCCAGCGGAATATTGTTTCTTTTTTGAAGTGAATAGCATTTTTTTTAAATTAATATTTAAGAGTTTAAAAAAAATGTTTACTTATTATGGCCGATTTTGAGGCATCGTGACGGCTCGGCGCTCTCCACGAGGAGCTATATTATCAACATTAAATTAAAATTATTAATCATAAGGAAAATTGTTACAATTTTATGGACAAAGCGAAATTTGCCTTAAATAAAAAAAAAACAAACAATGAAAAAACGAAATATCAATTGAAAAAAAATCATAATTTTTCATAGGTCAGTGCAAATATACAAATTGTAAATATAACATTCGTTATATCAGGTATCAGTTTGAAAAAACTACTGATTAGTTTAATTTTATTTTAAATTTTTCACAAAAATCAGCTTCGATATACGGATGAACTGGTGAGACTTTGAGAGTAATGCAATATGATGAAACAAAATGGTTGCCTAACGAAAATTGATGTAAGAAACTGAGTTTCAATAAAATTTGGCACAATATCAAGTGTAATATAGGGTAAAACTTTGGTACAAATATAATATAGCGCAACAAAAAAATCTATTTCAAGAATGAACTGGTAAAATTCAATTGATTTTAAATTTTGCCCAACAATCAAATGTTTTATAGGAAAAAAATCGGTAAATTTTCTTTATCTGGAATAATAGTTAATAATCTTTCATTTTATTAAAAATAGTGAAACGTGTTCCATTTTAGTTCCTCACACAGGCATTTAATAACACCTATAATATATATATATATATATATATATATATATATATATATATATATATATATATATATATATATATATATATATATATATATATATATATATATATATATATATATATATATATATATATATATATATATATATATATATATATATATATATATATATATATATATATATATATATATATATATGTTTGTTTTGTTTCCATTCTAATATTCAGATACTGAGGTATCCTTAGCCAATCGAGAAACAAATGCTAAAGATTCAGGGCGAGTAACAGATCGGATTTTCAGAAAATAGTATTTTTTTACAGAACGAGACGGACGTGTTATGTTCTTTGGATATTTGGGCTGATTGCTTCTTTTTTTGATGTGGCAAACCTTCGAATAAATAGCAGTTTTAGCCGTCCAATAGACATTCTTCGATTTGCCATATTTTAAATAAGATTTGGTTTCTTGTTTTTTAAATTTACAGAAATCATCTAATTTTTTTTATCTCTTCCTCTATGATTATCATTGCTGCTGATATTTAAAATATATAAAGTTGCTTCTGGAATATTTAGATTAAAATTGGTTTCTTTATACCAAATATCAAAAAGCTGTTCATTTTCAATTCGGAATGAACCTGCAAAACACACGTACCACGTAATATTACAGATAGTAGCAAATGGACTATTATAAATTTATGAAATCCAAGATAAAGTGATATTTGAAGTTAACACTGGTTAATATTAATAAACCATGGTTCTTGCGATTAGGCCGTGTCAAAATGGAATCACTTTCCGACATTTCGCCTTCGATAGCAGCTTCAGGGATCTCTACTTCACGAGTTCGGACACTGAATGAGCTCGGAGAGTGTGTAACGATCGGTTTACAATTATGATGTAGACTGAAGCCCGTATCTCTATTAAAGTTGTTAAGATGCTTATAAATTTCAATAGATTCTCTAATTTTCCGTTTATAGACCGATGCAAGAACTTTGGTTTCTTTTACATTTATGACATATCCAGTGGAATGTTGGTGTTCAGATACATATGATTATACAATTTGTCTCTTTCTAATACATTGTTCAGGTTCCTTAAGCCAAGTCAAGCGTTGCCCAACATGCTTTGGAAAACAATCACCAAATAGGAATCAATAATCTTAAGTTAATTAAAAATGTATCTAATAATAGATTGTTGGATGCATTTGAGAGTAGAGTAGTAGAAATAGTCAAATGTGGTAAGAAAGCACTAAATAAAGCCAGAGGGCCTATTCCCTATAGTCCCCTCTATTGCTTACTTGACAACGGTGCAGTCGGGTGCAACCAAGTGTGACCACATTTACTTATAAATAGTCTCGGTTAGGATAAGTTACTTTAGTTTATATCATCTGCTGATGATGTTAACTTGGTTAGCGAAACGCGCGTCCAGAACGTAACAAGTTGTAGTGTAGTGTGGTTAGAACTCTTGTATTTTGATTTATCTTCCAACACAGGTTCCAGTGTTAGCATTTCTCAGGGTAACTAGAATTAAAAGATCAAGTTAAATCTATATTCCGAATATAGATCTGAAAATTTATTTAAAATTACCTGTATTATCTACACTGCTGGAACTTCGAAGTACTCCAAGGAAATTTTTACTGGAAATTCAAAATGAAATATTTTCAATACCGTTGACAATTTTGAGTTACGATTTTCGGCCTTTATTTAACCAGTTCCTAGAGTATGCAGCCCGATAAGGATAGCCTCAGGACTCCATCGCAACCGTCTTATACAGAGTTCTATATAAGACTCTGTCATTTTTTGAAAAGTTTGGTCAACCAGAACTGTTACTGTGGAAAATTTCTTTTTCTCTTTGTGCAACCAAAATAATCTAGAGCTGGGAACAAAAAAAATAATTTCGAGCGGTTTTTTTTCTTCCTTTCCGACGTATAGGGCTTTTTAGAAAAATGATTCGCTGAATAAAGCCCAATTATGGCAATCAGATTCAGTATGGTCTATCAGAATATTAACAGGGTTGGCACCCTTAAGTATTCCACCATGAATATTGTATACAGGGTGCACCAAAAACTCTACCCATTCTAAACTTTAACAATGTAGAATTTCTGCTCCGCAAGGTAGGTATTATTCCAAACCTTTGTTACCCACTGTATTAATGGGACATATTTAATTCGAAATGATGGGTAAACAGTTTAAGTAAGTCCGTATAAACAAAAATAACATGTTAAACTGTATTTTATTGGGAAAAAGAGAATTATATCAATGATAAAAGGTGATTTTCAATTTTTCATTAAAAAATCGGTTTTAAATTAAATATTTGGTAAAAATGTTGATTATTACTAAAATTGGCATTAAAAGCAACATCGAATTCAAGATTGATAAAAAAACCAAACCCAACAAATCACTATTTAACGTCTAAAATCTTAGTTTTTGGTGAACCGTGTATACAATTTGATTACCACAACCGGCCTTTGTGCGGCAGATTATTTTAAACATTCAATTTTTCGAAAAAAGCCCGTATGTCGGAAACGAAGAAATAATTTCGCTAGACATTTCCGTCTAGAGTGCCATGATCATCCTAAAATGACTCTATGTACTTTACCCTCCTTTAGAAAAATACTAACTTAATTTTATATTTGCAAACTTTTTTGATAGAGGGCTCTAAACTTTATTATATTAGTATTTTTGCCCTAGCTGGAAAAACTGAAATGGAAGCATATCACTTTCGTAACATTACTAAATGCAGTATTTCATTACGAAACGTTTCCCCATTTTCGTTCAAACATTTTTGTTTTATTAGGTAGGTAAAAGATTTTTTTGTACTTATCAATGGATTATATCGAGGATGTCGCAAAAGGGTTATTCGGTGAATAATATAAGATTAATGCATCTAGTAATTAAAGATATATATTTAAAAATAGAGTAAAATAACAATAACCATAACCAAAACAATTACAATAAACTAAAACCTAAACAATGACATACCTGTGATCAGCCAACAATTATATTTTCTAAGTGCTGACCTTGTACATCTCGGTATTTTCGAACCCGAAAGACGTTTTTCTGCGTGACATTGTCAAGCATTTCAGGAGTAATACTGGCAAATGCCGCTCAAATACGGTTTTCCAAGATGTGAAGTATTGGTGGAGGTGTTAAATAAACAATATCTTTTATATGTCCCCACAAAAAAAAGTCGATTGGTGTAAATCTGGAGGCCATCTGATAGGTCCATGAACAGAAATGACCAAACCTCTTTTCTAAATAGTTTCTTACAATAATATAAAGTTGATCGTTGTTCCTCCAAAAAAAATCCATTTCGTTTTGTAAAATTCCTTAATATCGATCTCCGTTTAGATGCTCTTGGAACAAAATTGGTCCCACAATCCTAGTAATTAACTCCAAACATCTCTTGAAAATTGCCTTCCATCATTCGGTGTTCATTAGTTCTGGCCCAATATCGAGTATTTTGTCTATTAAACATTCCATTATTAGTAAATCTTTACTCATCCGAATATAAGATACAATTCGCTGGGTTATTATTATCATCATTATTGTTCAAAAACCAGTTGCAATATTCCAGTCTTCTATTGAAATCTCCCTCGTATAAGTGTTAATGCAGCTGATATTTAAATGACTTGTACCCATATTTTCTCAAAATTTTTCTTACGGATTATCTGCCTAATTCCAAGCCGATTTCCCTGGTGGATGCTGTAGGATTTACAGTAACAAAAGCAACTACATTTATCTCAGTTTCCTCATTAATAATAAACGCTTCTGGCAGATTGTTGAGCTCTTCACGGATTTTTTTTATAAGATAAGTTATGTATTGTCTTGTTGAATGATAAAGACGGTCAGGATATTCCTGCTGATAAACTCATTCAGGTTCTCCTGCATTTTTACCACATTTTCCGTACACGATAAGTATATCAACCTGCTCACTTTTAGTAAATATACTATGTATGTAAATAATACATTTAAATTAAAATTGTGTTGAAATCTGAAAAGATACGTTAATAAACACAAACCAACTTTTTATCTATCAAAAATTCTACTGTTTCCATAGCAACTCACCCTATTATATCTATCTGCTGTTTTCATGGCAACTACGATTTATTACTACATATACGCAATATACTCCATTGATAAGTACAGGGTTTTTCCTTAACAGGCTTTTAAAGGCATTATTTGAAAGAATACAAAATAGTGTTTATATAAAAGTTTCTACGTTTTTTATGAAGGTTTTAGATATGGTATTTGGAAAAACAATTGACGATCGAAAAAAACTGGATAAAACTTTCCTCTTTTCAATACCTATAGTTTACCCATGTTTGGATAAACATTTTTTAAACAATTTAACTTTAAATTTTTATTTTAGATGCAATAGAGCAGACGTTCCCACACTTTATGAGGCTTGGAGCACCTTTCAGTAGAACAATATGTGTTCGGCGGAGCACCAATTATATTTTTAATCCTCAAAATCAGCAGAAAGAAATGCAAATACTGGAAAGTATCAGTCGTCATTTATTAACGTATATTTATTTTAAACAGTATTGCATTTAGTAATGTTATTAAAAATCAAAAGTTGGTGTCACTTCCAGTGAAACCGAAAGTCGGAAAAACTCGTTATAGATACATAAAAATGACGTTTTGTTAGAGTAACGATCTTACCAAATTCCTTTAATATAGATAGCAAAATAAAAAAACGGCAGCCGGAAAGTAATCCCGTGGTCACCCGGTATAAGGAAACTCCTTTCTGTAAGTAAAATTTATTATAATGTAACTATAAGCATTTAATTTAAAATTAGTTTTTAGTTGATGTTAGAAAAAACTATAAATATAAACTGTTTACCCTTAACTAGAGGCATTAATATTAAACGATGGTCAGTTTATCGAATTGTCCTTTAGGTCATAACACGGAACAGTCCCACTTCTTCAATTCAGAATTATTTTTATATCATACTGTCTTGCGATAAATTTTTCTACAATAGTACAAAATAACTGACAGTTAACCAGTTTTTCGTTTATTTTGTGGAGAAATAGAAATAAAACAAATATTTTAAATTCTCAAAACGAAACAGTAAAATTAAATGCCTCAAAACCTTAATGTGTTGACTAATTTATATGATACCTTTCAGTTTGTGAATTTTAACAACTATTCATATATATATATATATATATATATATATATATATATATATATATATATATATATATATATACCACTGTGTGGAGCAATGTCATTGATTTTGTAGGCTATAATTTGTCAGCATGTCAAAATCCTCGGCGATACGAATGTTTCCGAAGTTGTCCCTTTAAATTAATTACTTAGACCTGTCTTTGTTTAATTTTAGTCTTTCTTCCTTTATAATACCTATTCTTTGGTATTATCTACATAGTTGAAGGAATAATATCCCGCAATTTTTTTTCCACTGAATTTTCATAAAAAGAGTCTATTATTAATTAACAAATTTTTCTTTAGAGTTTTTGTTTATATTTCAAGTTGGATAATTGTTAAACAAAAGCTACCACTAAAATTATTTTGCTTCGTGAAGACTATCAATCCATCACTAAAATTCGCTTCGTGGAGACTTTATCAGTCAAATAATTTTAGTGACTTTTTACCAATTATCCGACTTTAAATGTAAATGAAAACTCTAAAACCATTTGTCAATTAAGAATAGACCCATTTTATAAAAAATTAGGATTTTTTTCCAGCGGAATATTGTTTCTTTTTTGAAGTGAATAGCATTTTTTTTAAATTAATATTTAAGAGTTTAAAAAAAATGTTTACTTATTATGGCCGATTTTGAGGCATCGTGACGGCTCGGCGCTCTCCACGAGGAGCTATATTATCAACATTAAATTAAAATTATTAATCATAAGGAAAATTGTTACAATTTTATGGACAAAGCGAAATTTGCCTTAAATAAAAAAAAAACCAAACAATGAAAAAACGAAATATCAATTGAAAAAAAATCATAATTTTTCATAGGTCAGTGCAAATATACAAATTGTAAATATAACATTCGTTATATTCGTAATTAAAATTACCCGACCTTAAACTCTATTTTGTTATCGTTATACAAGCAAAATATGTGAAGTTAAACGAAAAGTGTACTGAACCAATACAGTAATTAAAGTGTATTAGAAAAAAAAAGAAAACGTATAACTTTAATCTAATATGTAACAAAAATAATTAATGTTAACGGACTATCAGAGTTAATTCCTTATAAAATATTTTCAAATGTCATGCAGCAATATGATACCCACAAATATTTAAGTAAACAAGCAAATAAAAGAACATTTTAATAAGACTTATTCATTATAAAAATCATTAACGCAGTAAAATGTGTCTCAATGAGGTACGCTTTGTTTTTTTTCGAAAGAATGCAAACGCAGGGATTGTTTTTAAATGTTCTGGAAGATAATTGTAAAGTATTATGGCGTTGTAAATAATTGATTTTTTTATTAATTCTGTGGAAGGAATAGGAAGATATATGTTATGCCTAGAGTTTCTGGTAGGATATACGTGTTGTGGCTTTTCCAAGAATGTTTTTATATGTTTTCTCATCAAACAGGTGGCTTCCAAAAAATAAATAATGCAGGAACTGTTAATATTTCATGTTTTTTGACATAGTATTAGCAGTGCGCTCTATTATTTAGACAAAACAAATAGCGAATCGCTCTCTAACCCTAAAAATACTAAGAAATTGCTCGGTGGTACAGCAGCCCCAAACGGGAGGGCCATAGCGGAGATGGGATTCGAATAGAGAGAAATAAGTAAGTCTGGCAGAAGACACGTCCAGTTCTTTTGAAACTGATCGAATGGCAAGCAGGCTGTAGAAAGTTTTTTAGTTAAGGTATCGATATGCTTAGACCATTTTAGGTTGTTATTTATATTCAAACCTAGGAATTTAACCGACCCAACGTATTTAATATTGGTGTTAAGTAGCTGAAGTGGTTGTAAAGTCCCCTTATAAGATAAGGCCACCGTTTTATCCACATTAGCTTAATCATAACAAGGTTATATAAAATTATATTATATATAAATATTAAAATGCAGACGTATCAAAATCACTCCATGTTATGCTTGTGTCATGAGCAAAGAGAGAGATACTATTTTAAGAGTGTTTATCAGCCTAATAACAACGTATTGTTCAGTGGTCCTACTGGTGAGGTAACAATCCTCAGTCACTTACAATTAACTGAAGATGAGGTCTTCGATATTTTAACTTCAGTAGATCTTTAAAAAGCGCAGATCCCGACGATATTCCTGCTCTTTTCCATATAAAGTGTGCTTCGGGTCTAACCCTTCCGCTTTGTCTGGTGTTCAATCAATCTATCCGGCTGGGCAATTTTTCCTGATAATTCCGGTATATAAATCCGTCGGTAAAACTAATATAAAAATTATAGGCCAATTTGTAAACTCAATATATTTGCCAAATGTTTTCAAAAGGCGGTTTATAAACATTTGTTCTTTGCAGTCAAAAACACAATTGACATTAAACAATATGGCGAATCATTGTCTGCTTTTTCAATCGAACCTCATCACGTTCGAAGATTTTTGTAAAACTAACAGTCTTTTCACTAACACTGCTCAATGCTTTGTAATAACTTTTACCAGAAATTGCTCCAAATTTCTATACAACGCCAATCATATGATATGAGTGGCGGGCTTTTTAATCGGAAGGACAGTACAAAGGACCTTGGAGTTATTTTTGACCGTAATGTTTCAGAACAAATTTTTGAAAAGTATCATATTGTTTTTGCTCTCACTTCAATGTTTTGTCACTTGAAGATCGAATAGTGATAACAGATTTGTTGACCTTATTTAAGATTTTTAATTTGACTCTCTGGAATGGTTGACTTTGGTTCCTTTGGTGTTCCGCAGAGGAACTTGAGAAATTTCAACCAATTTATTGTACCGCTTTCAAACACAGTTAGCTTATTAAATTCTTCTATGTTAAGAATATGTAAATTTGCTAACGACTATTTTAGACACATCGATCACTGCACTCTTTAAAGAGATATTTAAAGGATTACTTTAAGCATCGATAGTGATGTGGAAGGGAACATTTTTTGTACCCCTTACATTTAGTTTTAGTATTTTTACTTCCCTCGTAAAAGAGAAGTTTTGTAATGTTTTGTAATGTATATTTTTTTCAGATCTTCACGTTTAAGGGTCCCTAGATGACGAAAAACATATCTTCCCAATTCCGTCGGTCTGGCTGCCTATTCGCGGCGTAGCTAAAAAACTACTTATCCGATTGACTTCAAATTTTGGTCAAAAATTAAGGGTCATATGGGGATGACCTGGTAATATTTTGGTAAAAATCCAATGTCGAAATAAAATGGCTTAATGGTTTGATTTCAAATTAGGTGTCATAACTAATTGTGGTATAGGGATCAACTAGTAAAATTCTGGTACTAACTCAAGGTGGCCGAACAAAATGGCGGCTAAATAAAAAGTATGTAATCGTGACAAAAGTACTCTTTCAGGTTTTACATGTCTTTACATTTTAGCGTCTCTAGATGCCAAAAAAATATGTTTTATCAATTCCGTCGGTCTGTCGGTCGATATATCTGTCCGTCTGTCCGTCAGTTCGCGGCATAGCTTAGAGACTACTTACCCGACTTCAAATTTTTATCAAATATTAAGGGTCATATGAGTATTAAATTGTCGACGTTTCGCAGCTTTATTCTTGCATCCTGAGAACAAATAAATTTTATATCCTACGTGATACTCATATTATCAGTCTACCGTTGGTTCGCAGATATTTAATTTATAAATGGTTTTCGTTAACGATCTTCTTGTTGTTATTTAGAGTGGGGTGTTATTTGAGGTTAGGAAATATCTGCGGACCAATGGAGTAGGTGAAGGCTAAAATGGGTTTCATGCAGGATATAAAATATGAGTCCTGAGGATGCAACGGTAAATTGGCGAAACCTCGGCAATTTAAAAAGGGGCCTTTGTTTTTTTTACTGGATCCTAACCTCAAATAATACACAACTCTAACATAACAACAAGAGAATTGTTTATGAAAACCATTCAGAAACTTAATATCTGGGATATCTACGGACCAGCGGAGTAGGTAAATACTGATAATATGGGTTTCAATTTAAGACGGCGAAACAAAATGACGGCCAAATAAATTTTTTAAAAAATTAACGCAAAAAATCTAGTTCAACTGATTTTAAATTTTGGAGAAAAATTAAATGTGAATATGGTATTCCTATTGAAATTATTTTAAATTATGCCCAAAAGTCAAGTGTGGCATAGGTAGAAAGGAAATGGTAAACATATTGGTAGGAATCCAATATGACGGAATAAAATGGCGCCCAATAAAAATGGAGAGAGAGCATATGTAACACATATATACTGTGACTGTGTACTGAACTAATTTGGATCACACTTCACTCTTCGCAATAAAAGCAATAATTCTTAACGAGGGAAGTTCCGAAAAAACGAATTTACCGATTTTTTTTTATAATATGTGCAATGTAACTGTAAAATGTAATGCGTGGATACTTCATTGGGATTTTTTTTTCTTGTTTGTATCCCAAAGAGAAACAAATAAATAAAAAAAGTTGAGTTTATGAACTAGGCTAATATATTTTCGTACAAAGCCTATAGGCAACTTGATCGTAATTATTCATGCTTCTACTTGTTCCATGAAGCAAATATATGACAATTATAATATTGCAGTACAGTTGATAACCTTTCGAAAATTAATTATATTTGAATAATAATTACTTAGTAAAAATTCGAATTTTGTGCAAAAATCGAGATCATTTATATTATACTGGCAACAGAATAATTAACAAAACGAAAAACGTTATCTTCAACATTATCTGTTATTGCTATCAGATAATACTCTAATAGTGCTTAGACATAAAATGAAAGCAAAGCCAATATTAATATCGGAAACATTCTTCCGAGCTGAAAATGGCCAAGAATACATTTTGTATAGTCGTGTAACACGAAGAGCTTCCGGTAGTTAAGATAAACTATTCTCTTTTGAAATTCAATATTTGCATTGACTATTATGGCCTCTGTATTTGACCTGTTCACTGTGCCATCAGTTAAGAGTGGTACAAAAGAAGAGATGCTGATGGGATGAGATAAAAGAATTTATTTTTTTTAGTATTGTATGTTTTTTTCGTATTGTTTGAGTAAACAAAAAACAAACAGGATGTCAGGATTTTTTACAATTTATTTGTATTTAGAGGTGCTATGTCTCTATAGCAATTTATTTTATACTAGATTACGTAGATTTTAATAATATTAGATTATCAATATCTCCGGAACCGAATATTCGTTTATTTGGAAAGTTAAAGCGGAATTTGGAAACATAATATGGTTCGTTTACTAATAAACCTCGGTTCACTTACGGGAGTAAGGCGAAATAAATACACTTGAAAGTGTGGAAATCAATCCTAAAGCTTTACCGAGAGACATGGGCGGTATTGGAGTGCATTAAAAAAAGTTAAAGCCATATTCAAGAAACACTATTTGCGGCAATATTGCTACAGGAAGATTCTAAATTTCGCTTCAACTTTCCAATTTTTTTTTTTAATTTGAGGCAGGGATTCAAAAAGAAAAAGTCAAATGTTCAAAAAAGTCCACGTTTCGAAATTTATTATTGCAATTTTAGGACGCTAAAAACATATATTAAAAAGATATTGCTTTAAATAACACCAACTTATTAAAATAGGACTGTACAAATCAGCTATACTGGTTTTAAAATTTGAAATGAGATAATGAAAAATTTAAAATATTATTACCTGCAGATTACATACACATAAATTAAAATAAATGAAAAACTATGCACATTAAGAATTGAAAATTAAAAACTAGGTACTTACATTTTAAGGATTATTCATTCAAAAAAAAAACAACACGAATAACACAGGCAAAAAAGTGAAAATTACATATATAGGGGTTACATCAAAAAGAGGAACACTACAACTAATTAATATTCTGATTCAACCCAGCTTGTTTGAAAATAGCAATATTCCAATTATTTACTCGTTATTGGAAAAAAGGCTTATTGTCTTTTACCTTTTTTTTATATACATCTTTATAAATTTTAGCATATATGATACGGTTATTTAATTTTATCTATTCTATTGAAATATGTAGTACAAAGATTATCTAGATCGTTTTTTTGATTAACTGAATTTTTATTCTTTTGTATATGTACCATTTTTTATAGTTGGTTTGGGTATCCAACATAGGACTAGCTATATTATACAAATCGAAACAATGCCCTGTGTGTCTTTTATTTTCAACTAAAACTATTGGATTAGTTTTTCAAGGAAAACAATTTTTGTCATTTTTATGCTCTCTAATTCAGTCTTTGCGGTATCTACCTGTTTGTCCATTATAATATAAACAAGGAATATGACATGCAAAATTCGATTTATAGTGAAAATTTTTATCCAGGAATTTTTTGGTATGACAAATTCAAATCTCATGTTAGTATAACTCTTACTTGTAGGGGGCGCTACCTACATGCCTTTTTACTCCTTCGAACAATCACAACTGTTTGGTATAACTCCGTATTACATTTTTGAATAAAAGAAATGATTCCTCTGTCATTTTTACGTCAAACAGGTAAAAGTTACCGTTTTCGAGATTTATACATATATATTCTTAAACACGTTAACTATATTCTTATAAAATATTTGTGATTTGTCTTAAATAGACTAAGGTAAGCCGAAAAAAAGATTACTATTTCAAAGTTTGTATCCTCACAGAATTTTAGAATTAAAAATTATAATGGATAACATTAAACTGCCAAGGCAGTCACTTTATTTTGTTTTAGATAACTGATGAAGGCCATAAAATGGTTAAAACGTTTTTAAAAAATAAAATCATCCAACATCAATGATGTGTTATATATACATACATATATATATATATATATATATATATATATATATATATATATATATCTGAAACTTGGCCAACTATAGACTCTAATATTTTTTAGGTTATGTTATTTTAAAGCACGGCTAATGCCACAATCGTTGTGGTCTTTTCTTTTTTAGTCCATTTTTTAAAAGATCCTTCTGGATGTTTTGGTCAGAAATATAATATATAGAAATATTTAACGGCATCTGTTTTAAATATTTTATTCGAAAGTCCTTTATGAAAGTTTAAAATTATTTTCTGGGAATCTTCGCTTAATGCCCTTGCTGCCGGAAGATTATCAGTATTTTCCACATACACGTTTTGTCGATTCGGCTCTATTTCAATGTTTTCATCATTTAAATTTTCAATTAAAATACTGTTTTGTGAAAGTCAGGATCGCTACATTTTAGAATCTTAAAGTAAACCACGCCAATGTTATATTTAAACTAATTAAAATAGGATGGCATAAAACCAACATTTGAAATACGTACCTGTTTGAGGTAATATTAAGACCAGCCGCGGCCGCGGCGTCAGGCGGGAGTGCGAACAAATTATGCTAATGTGGCACTTTAAGGTAATAATGGACCAGAAGGGATAAGCAGTGCTTTTTGATTTCAAGTCAATCCGGGTTGATTTGAAACGGAATATACTTACTTCTCTAATTTATTTTATTCCTGAAATAATCTGATCAAATATAACTAGAGACCGTAATTCGTAAAAATGAGTTTTTATTACTTTAAGGCAATTAACTTTAGAAAAAAAGAAACTCATAGTTAAACCCACAATTTTTTCCGGAAAAATATTGCTTTCCGTAAAAATTTCCATCTTTTATTATAGTTATCACTTTAGTACAGATGTGAAGTCTTTTTAGCCTTATTGAACATTAAATTTGTGATAAAAATTCAGTTTTTCGCATCTCTTTTACAAATTTCAAGCTGTAAGTTCAAATTTGATCGACTTAAATGTACCAAGTTGACCAAGAAAATTACTAATTAGAACCACTAAAGATTCAAAATGACCCCGCGTTTGTAGTTATGGGTTAAAAACATAGTACAGATGTGTGAATGGTTTTGTTCACTAAATTTTTCACTGACAACCTTACACCGTCATTTTCGTTCTGTCGATTTGTTCATTGTGGACTGACGTTTCATAGACATATACCAAAAACCCGCAAATATATTTTTTGATAATATACTATTAAAGATGCCTTCTTTTATGTGGATTGAATAAAATGGAAGTTTTTTGTTTCTGGTTAGTGTGAAAGGTTATAGTTTCATAGTATTTCTTTACTATGTTACAAGTATCTACCTTAGAGCAGTATCAAGATAAGGACGCATTGTACGTAATTAAATACATACAGTAAAAAGTATAATAAAGAAACGACAGTGACACACATTAAATACCTTAAAGCTCAGGTGCATGTTACGATTAAGTGGAGATTAAAACAGGCTCGTAACAAGCTCACTAACTAGATAACTAGATACACTTGAATTCCACTTGACGGAATAATATCAACAATTCCTGCAATATCGTAAATTTTCTGCGCTTCACAGAAATTTTCTCCTGCTTAAGCGACGACTCACTGACTCCACTAATGATAATAAATAATTGTCAGGAGGACATTCTCTTTATTTATTAACGTGTAAACAAGTTCTGGAAAGACACATTAAAGATTTAATATAATGGTAGTTGCATGCTGCATGACGAAATGTTGCTTGATTCGTGTCACAGATCTAATAAGAAATGCATATCGCGTTCGCGTTATATTTTAAATCATTGTTTTAAAGCCAAACTCACCTACTAAAAAATGTGTCCGACATATGTTGACTGCAAATCACCCTGTCTAATAATTTTACAAAAAAATCGGGAAACTTCCCTCGTTATGATTTTTTTCCATTTGTTAGGAATAGTGAAGTGTGACCCAATTTAGTTCAATACATAGTCACAATATATATATATATATATATATATATATATATATATATATATATATATATATATATATATATATATATATATATATATATATATATATATATATATATATATATATATATATATATATATATATATATATATATATATATATATATATATATATATATATATATATATATATATATATATATATATATATATATATATATATATATATATATATATATATATATATATATATATATATATATATATATATATATATATATATATATATATATATATATATATATATATATATATATATATATATATATATATATATATATATATATATATATATATATATATATATATATATATATATATATATATATATATATATATATATATATATATATATATATATATATATATATATATATATATATATATATATATATATATATATATATATATATATATATATATATATATATATATATATATATATATATATATATATATATATATATATATATATATATATATATATATATATATATATATATATATATATATATATACATATATGTTATATTTAGGTACTGTCTTTTCAAACATTTTTACCTTGACACATACCGCCATTTTGTTACATATGTTGAATTCGTACCAGTTTATTCCAATTTCACATTTAATTTTTCCGCAAAATTCAAAGTGAATGGAACAAGATTTTTTCACGTTGATTTTTAAAAAAAATTATTTGGCCGCCATTTTGAACCGCCATCTTAAATTCGTACCACAGCTTTACCAGTTTATCTCTATATCACACTTAATTCTTGCACATTCCGCCATATTGGAATTTTACCAAAATATTACCAGGTCGTCCCCATATGACCCCTAATTTTTGACTAAAATTAAAGTCAATCTGGTAAGTAGTTTTAAAGCTATGCCGACATAGATAGACCGGCAGACGGACCGAAGGAATTTATAAAATATATTTTTTAGTATCTAGGGACGCTAAAACGTGAAGATATGTAAAACTGGGCGGGTGATTTTTTTCACAACTACAAACATTTTATGTGGCCACCATTTTGTTTGGCTATCTTGAATTAGTACCACAGTTTTACTAGTTGACCCCTAACCACAATTAGTTATGGCACACAATTTGTGCCGCTATTTTGTTCCGCTATTTTGGATTCGTACCAAAAATTTTACGACTTGATTCCAACATAATACTTTGATGTTTGCAAAATTTGAGATAAATTGGATAAGTAGTTTTTCAATAATATTTTTTTTAACATTCCACTAGGCCGCCATACTGAATAATGTTACTAGCTCATCCTCATATGAGCCTTAAGTTTTGATCAAAGTTTGAAGTCAATCGGGTAAGTAGTTCTTAAGCTATTCCGCGAACCGACAGACAGAAATGAAAAAACATATTTTTTGGCATCTAGTGGCGCTAAAACGTGAAGATATGTAAAATTTGGGAGGGTTACAAACACGATTACTAACATTTTATTTGGCCACCATTTTGTTGGGCCGTCTTGAATTAGTTCCACAGTTTTCATAGTTTGCGAGTTGGTCTCTATAACACAGTTATAGCTATGGCACACAATTTAAAATCAATTAATTAAGCAGTTTTTTCAGGCTGAATGTACAAATATTTCAATATATCGCCGTTTTTTGGCGCCATCTATATGGCTAAAACATCGTTGAACTTGAAACATTAGAAATTATGTAAACAATTTTTCACTAATCGAAAAAAAATTTTGTTTTTGGAAATTTCATATAACATGCAGCAAAGAAAATATAGAATCAAAAAAGTTTTTAGTAGCAAAATCATTAGTGTAGCTCTGATACTTTAGGTGCTACGATTTTTTACGCAGCCCAACATTAAAAAAGTTTTTAGTAGCAAAATCGTTAGTGTAGCTTTCATACTTTAGGTGGTGGTACGATTTTTTAAAGTGCGCGAAATTTAAAATTTTGGTTATAGTGGAGTAAATAATGGGTAATTTTGTGTCGTTTTTTAAGCATGTTCGTATGATATTTGCAGGTGTAGATTTTCTTACAGTCTTTGTGGTATTTCACTTTTATTTTTTCGTGTAAAATGTCATCTCTAATTTTCAAAATTCTTTGTCCAAAATAATCCTTTCTTATTTCAGCCGCCCAAAATTATTGTATCTAAACCCTGCTTCGAAGGTTTATGTACCACATTTTTTTTTCGCCCACACCTTCACCACACAATAAACACTCCATTTTAATATCTCACTATATTTTGCTAAAAACTTGTTTAGGACAAGGCACAATTCACAATTAAACAAAGCAGTATTTGTACATTACTATGGTGATAATAATTATCACATAGAGCTGTGGTGATAATAATTATCACCATAGTAATATACGTGCAAACACTGGTTTAGTCCTGCATTTTATAACGCGTCGCTCTGTTACAAAACACCGGCCGCTTCATATTCGCCGTTGAGAATAAACAAAATTTTAAATTGCGCGCACTTTAAAAAATCGTACCACCACCTAAAGTATGAAAGCTACACTAACGATTTTGCTACTAAAAACTTTTTTAATGTTGGGCTGCGTATTCTTGTCTACATTTTATTCGCAGCATATTATATAAAATTCCCAAAAACAAAAATCTTGTTTGATCAGTGAAAACTTGTTTACATAATTTCTAAAGTTTCAAGTTTATGGATGTTTTAGCCATATTTAAAATAAATAATAGCTACCATGTTTCACATGGGAAGAAGCGCCAAATGTCTGCTTTAATCAAAAATAAATCGTCTCCATAGCTTAGTTAGGTAAAAAGTTATACGAGGGGAAACATAAAAAACACGATTTTAAAAAAATAATCATTTTTCCAGTTTTTTGTAAATACAAAAAGTCGAGACCACAAAAAAAGCAATATTTTGTGATTTCGTATGTACAATGATCCATTTAATAAAATGAGATATATATCGGGGTGTTCTAAAGCAAAAAAAAATCGAGAAGGAAGCGACTTTTGCCCCGTTTTTTACTCCACTAATCTAGGGACCGTGAAACGTGAAGATCTGAAAAAAAATTTTTTCACGATTACAACACAATACTTCCGTTTTACGAGTCAAAAATTACTTTACCCATTTTGTCAATTAAAGTCTAACAAATAGAGCACTTATTTTCTAATAAAACCAAGAGTACACATGGTCAATAATTCCAAATTCGAAGGATGAGGGATTTTTTCTACTTATTCATCATGTGCACGAATGCTTTTATTTAAAGCAAATACGTGCGAAACAGGTTTTTCCGAGCGTTATATTTTCTTATAGTATTTCCCGAGTAAATATTGTACACAACTGGAAACTAAATTTTATTTTAACTATGTATTCACAATAAAATTAATTAAATTAACTTCTGCTGTTTGCTATTGTTTGTATTTAAAGAGCACGCGGGTGTTGTCAAAGTAACGCTTGGAGTGACATGCATCGTTCAAAATGGCCATTCCAAAGCTACATTTACATTTTTAGCGTTTTAATTCCATATTTTGATACTTCCAATTATTAAGATTAATGAATCGAACTATAAATGGGTAATACGAGAAATTTTATGTGTCATGCGTAACGAATTCAAAGTTAAGCTGATTGTATTCGGAAATGTGAGTAGGGGAGACCGGGGTTGGTTGTTACAGGGGCTAGTTGTTACAATCGATATACTTGCTCATTACTAATAATTTCAAAACTGCCCATCCCTAGTGCATGATCGCACCCATTGCCGCCAACTTCACACGAAATCTCCAGCTGATTACACTTCCCGCTAAAAAGTTATTTGTGTTCTTTTGTTTTAGTGTGCGCATTGTAAAATTTATATACCAAAACATTTTTGTGAAAACTCGGGCGTTTTAAACTCAATTATTTTCAGTTCTTGTACAGTGATTAACTAACATGTAAGTAGTATTTCTCTAAAATATTTATTAATTATGAATGTAAGGTTGGGTAGATATAGTATAATTATTTTAAAAAGTCAATATGGGGCTAGTTGTTACAAAACTTTCGGGGCACGTTGTTACACTGTAACAACTAGCCCCGTTCCAAATTTTTGAATAAAAATGGGTTTGTAATATATTTTTTTTTAATAGAGACGTTATGAGGGTATATAAAAGGAAGACAGGCAGGAGAAATACCCCAGTAGAAACCTTTCGCGCAGCCGCAAAGGAAGTCAAGGAAGTCAAAGGAAGCTTCAATCGGGAAAACGTTATGAAGTTTTTTGGCCTTTTAGAAGAAGTCCTAAACAGGTATAAATTTGAGTGCCAAGATATTTACAATGTAGACGAAACCGGTGTTACCACCGTACAAAAACCGGACAAAATAATTGCACAAAAGGGAATTAAACAGGTCGGTTCAGTAACTTCAGCAGAAAGGGGTACGTTAGTTACTTTGGCGTTGGCAGTAAGTGCTAGTGGAAACACTGTCCCACCAATGTTCATCTTTCCACGTGTAAATTATAAACATCATTTTGTCCACAATGGCCCTCCTGGCTGTATTGGAAGCGCCAACAAATCGGGATGGATGGTAAAGGACGACTTTATCATTTTTTTAAACCATTTTATTAAACATGTAAGATGTACTAAAGAAAAAGATGTACGAAAAAAAACTTCTTCTCATACTAGATAATCACGATTCACACCTCTCTATAGCTGGCATTGAACTTTGTAGAGAAAACGGTGTGGTAATTTTATCATTACCACCACACTGTTCGCATAAGTTGCAGCCTTTGGACAGGTCTCTCTTTGGTCCTCTTAAAAAATTTATTAATAGTTTTAGCGATTCGTGGTTAAGAAGCAACCCTGGGAAAACTATGTCAATATATGACATTCCGGGCATCGTCAGAGAGGCGCTACCCCTATGTGGGGTTAGTTGTTACATTTTGCATAATTTATTAATAAAATTCGTAGTTTGATTTTAGTATAAAAATACTTATGTAACACTTTCTTTTCAAATACACAACATTTAGATGTAAACGAATAAATAGTTTTTATTTTTAATAATTTTTTTTTAAAAGCCTCAAAAATGTAACAACCAACCCCGGTCTCCCCTACAGCTTTATCGGTTTGTATAACATTGTCAAAGTGAAACTTGCACGAGTGCATTTTTCGCAAAAAAATACTTCTAGCTAAGCTTTTGTTTAATAGTAACCATGGAAATTTTATTTATAGTAAATTTATGTTGAGTAGGTAAATTTTGGATACAAACTGAATCTGCTTTGGTATACATATGTAAGTTGCGCACATTTGAAAAATATATTCCATTATTCCTTTTGTTAATCCTCTATTTGATTTGATTTTTAAATTCTATACGAAATTGTTATACTTTTTTTGAATAAAATGTTATATGGCTTAAGCTGATAGTTTTTTAAATATCTTTAAAAAAATAGTCAGTCAAATAGTTGATGCTCATCTATGATTAGCAATAGATATAACGCCTATTTGTGCCACTGAACCTAAAATATTTTGCTTCTGCACAAAATAAGCATAGATAAAAGATGGTAATCGTAATAATGAAGATATTACATACAGGAAGTCCAAATTTATATACCAAACTTGAACATCTTGAACTAAATTATTTCAGTTTTTTTTAAATGGCATCCCCTGTGTATTTTTATTTATTCTTGTAGAGAACACAAAAATTACAACTTTTATTAAACATATTATATACCTATCGTAAATATTTTAAAATTTTCGTTTGGTAAAAAAATTGCTAAAAATGAAATAATAATATAAACTTAAGATTTTAACGTCATAATCTTTTGTAAATTTTAGATAAAATTATGAGGATGGACCTACATTTCAAAGATCTCTGAAAATTGTGTTAAAAATGGGGTCTAACTGTCTATTTTGCAAATAAATAAAAATAAACTTTAATGATATCAATACATTCGAATTTAGATAGTCGAAAATTTATATTAATATTAATTTTTAAAGTTATTTAGAAAAAAACACCTCCTAAATTAAGAACATCGTTTTTAGAATTTAAACAAATGTTTTCATTGTGCAGCATCTTGCTCTAGTCACATGTCTCGCCTTTCGTCTATGTTTAGTAGTCTGCGAAGAATACGCAGCCCAACATTAAAAAAATTATATATTTATATTTTAAAAAATAAAGTGGTGGGGAAAGTCCAACATTTTTACTTCCAAAAGTTAATATCTCTGTTTTGGATGAACCAATTTTATTGAGCTTCGAGTCGAAAAAAAGTGTTTTTTTTTGCTCTAATCGTGGAGCCGTAAACAGCGTCGTAATGGCTTTGTTAGTGGTCAGTAGATGGCGTTGTTCTCCGATTTTTTAAATAAAGCTGATTTTCTAAAAAAAAAAAAATTGGTACGCTATTACTTGTATATCATAATTTATTTGATAGTTATGGAAAGCATTGAATAGTGAAATAAAAAATTTAGGTTCGCGTTTAAATTAAGAAAGTTGATGATGGTCTCTCGAATCCGAAACGTCGGATTAGAAAATTAACCTTGTCGTTTTGTAGAGGAGAAAAGGTGGCAATGACAAAGTAGGAATTATTAGCCTACAATTTTAAGAAAACCAAAAAACAAGGCTCCAATAGAAACTTTAGTAATCTTGCATAACTGTAGAGAACAAAACTTAACAAACAAACAAAACAAAAAATGCTAAAATTCAGTCACACAATCACATAAGCTTCGCAATAAAATACCTAAAGCTAGGGCAAGGCAGGGTAGGACTCGGTTTGGGCAAAAATATTAAACCGAGTTCTACTTTGCTTCAGTGAAACAACAAAAAAAAAATAACGAAATGAACTGACAACTAACAACAAATATATTTAAAATTACTGAAAACTACTTACGCAAATGCTCAAAGTGTCGGCGACTCGACCTATTACAAGAAACGATATGGGGGATCGTATTAGAAATGCCATCCTACTCTATAGCAGAATTGGAGGCGGCAGTCCATTCGACACAGGAAAGATTGCAACTTTGTATTGCAAATGACGACCGGCATTTTGAGCATTTGCTAAAGTAGTTTTCAGTAACTTTAAATATATTTATTGCTAGTTTATTGTTAGTTCATTTCGTCGTCTTTTCACTTAAGCAAGGTAGGACTCGGTTTAATCTTTTTGCCCAAACCAAGTCCTGGCCTACCTCGCCCTAGCTTTATTGCGAAGCTTATGTGATTTTGAGACTGAGTCGTTATTTTTTTTTTGCCCGTTTGTTAAGTTTTCTTGCGAGATTACATCTACTGAGTCTTGTTTTTCCAGTTTATTGGTTTTCCTACAATTTTAGGATTAATTGAAATGATATGTAAAAATAATTTCCACTTTGCCATTGTCACTTTTTCTCCTGTATGAAACGACAGGGTTAATTTTCCATTCCGACCTTTCGGACTCGAGACAATCATCAACTTTCTTAATTTAAATACCGTCAAAGCGGGTGACTTGATAACGATTTTGATATATGCGTCACTGTAAGACACATTGAATAAAAACTTGATTTACAAAAAAATATGGAAAACTTGCATATGGGTTGGGAGAATATATTCTTTGAAAAAAAGCTTTCATATTTCACTTAGTTTTCGAAAAAAAAAATATAAAACCGAAAATTTCAAGCCACCCGCAATACGGGTGTCTTGAAAAATTGCATTAAAAATGGTTTATACTGCAAGTAACCCATGCTAAAGGGTGTATTGAAATAAAATTCGGTTTTTTAAAAAATATATAAATATAAATCCATTTTTTTTAGGTTTGTCTAATTTTTTTACAAAATGCTATAACAAAAATATTTTCTAAAATGTTTATAACTAAAACTGAAACTTCTTTGGTTATTTAAATCGGAAAACATTGTTAAACAAAATATCAGGTAACTATACCTATCTTAAAAACTAATCATATAACAATATTTTTTAAACAAAAAATTTTAGTGCTCCCCTCCTTAATACTTCGGAATGCTCAATCTTCTTGATCACCTGATCTAAAGTGACATCGCTAATGTCTGGTTTAAGTGGAAAAACAAAGGCATCTTTGATTTTGTCAGAAGGCCTAAGAAATGAGCAATGTATAAATTCGTTGTCTACTTCCATTACTTTTGCCACATATCTTTGTTGCTTTTTCTTTAGTGTAGTAAACTGTACTAATATGAAGTCATCTTCTGCCAGGTTTTCTGTAGTGATCTGTCTCCTCTCGATTTTCTGTAAGTTATCTGAGTTAATATATCTCTTTTCTTTCACTGGATTAACAAAGCAGGGTAGCTCAATATCTTCAATTTCATCTGATCCTGTGTTTGACAATATATCTTCTTCCGACTCGATTATCCGTTCCCCTTCCGATTCTGAAGAGTTTGCATTTTGCTGATCTGTAACACTTTCTCCGGGCGCCACCACCAATTTTCTACGTTTGACACGTTTGGCTCTCGGTTCTTTAAATCGAGATTCCTTAAAAAGGGATTTTTCTGATTCTGCAACCAACGATGGAATAATGTCAGTCTCATTGTAGTCTGGGACTTTTACAAGTACCTTTTCTCGGTTAAGAGGGTATAACCCTGTGGCCTCAAAGCCAGATTTTATATTTTTTGCCACTGAGAGGGCAATCGATTTTATGGTTCTGTTCAGAATTCGTGGAAAATGATCTTTTTGTAACACTCCTGGATTTGAGATTTTCCATTTTTTTAACTCTTGTCGCCAGGCAATCTTAATTGGTCTGAAGCAGGACACATCAAGAGGCTGTGTTAAATGAGTGCTGTTTGCTGGTAAAAAAATGAATCTAATGTTTTCTTCTTTGCATTTTCTTATCACAGCCTCTGACAAATGACTTGCTAGGTTGTCCCCAATTATAGCTTTTGGGCCATCTAGACGTCTATAATAAGGAACAACGATCTTGAAAAATCAATCTTCAAACAAACTTTGGTCAAACCAGCCGGACTTGCTTCGGTTGTAAATACAACCTTCAGGGCCACTTTGAGTCCATGTGGACCACAAATTTTCGGATTTGTAGACTACGTATTGGGGCAACATAAGCCCAGCCGCTGTTACAGAGAACATGACTGAGTGGGCAGATTTAGTAGAATCACACACTTTTTCTGCATGTTTCATAGTTCTTCGTATAATAACCTTAGGTCTTCCAGGGTCGTCGACAAAATTTGTCTCGTCATAGTTTATTAAGTTTTCTGGAGGTACGTCTTTGAGAGAAACTTCCAGTCTATCAAAATATTCACATAAAACATTTCTTGACACTCCGGCTCTCGATCTTTTTATATTTTCAGCTAAACGAACCTTTAATACATCTTTATGCCTTGTAAGAAAGTCGGCGCACCAATCTTTCCCAGGCATGTTATTGGAAAATTTGCTCACCTGTTTACCAGCTCGATCTAAGTAATTTTTAACTAACAATTTTATATCTTCTTTCTCATACGGATAACCCCAGTCTGCCGCTGTAACGATAGCTTCTACAATGGCTTTTTCTTCTGTAGAGTTTAAAACAGGTTGTCCCCCAAACTTTTTCGGGTGTTTATCTTCCTCCATATAGTCACCAAAGGAATATTATAGGTTTCGGAAGCCTCGGAATATGACATCCCATGTCTAACTGCGGCTAGAGCACTTTCTAGCTGGTCATTTGTATAGTTCGGATAACGCCGCCCGCCAATTTTCTTTTTATATTTTTGTGGCATGATTTTTCAAGTCACCCTAAAAATGTATCCGAAGGTTAAAAAATATAAAAAAAAAATGAAAACCTTAATATTTTAGCAAAACTATGATAAAGTCTTCAAAGAAACTATTTTTTCCATCTAATATTAAAAATACATACCTTAGACTAGGTTCCAACTATGGCCCTCAAGTGAAAGTTCTAGCTATTCACAACTTTAACAATTTTTAACGAACAATTTGGCTTGTTCCTACGGCGCACTAGTTTGGAATGGCGCGACGAGTTTTAGCCTGAAAGTAAACATGAACCAAGGTCGAACGCGCGGCAGTGCCTAAACAGCGTGCTCCGGTTCTTTTGCGTATTAACTTAATTAAATGTCTAACCGTGCAGATTTTTTCCACTTCACCCTCCAAATTCAAGTCACCCACTTTGACGGTACTGACCTGGATTTTTATTTGACTATTCAATGCTCTTCATAACCACAGAGAGAGAGCAAAATCAGCATTATTCGGAGAATTCTGAAACAACGCCATCTAGTGACCACTAACAAAAAATAGCACTTTTTTCGACATCAAGTTGAATAAAATCGGTTCATCCAAAACAGAGATATCAAGATTTGAAAGTAAAAATGTTTGACCTTCCCTCACTACTTTATTTTTAAAAATAGACAAAAATGATCTCAAGCAAAAAAGTGCGTAATTGGTTGAATATTACAACGCTTATATTCTCAACATACCTCAATTAAGGAAATTTAGGAGAAAACTAGAAATTACACTTTTGTGTTGCTGTTACGTCCTCTAGCAGCCAACTATCGAACTTGAAAATAATTTACAGCGATTTTTTTTGGCCCATTTACCTATAAATATATTTTTCCTTAAGTTCTGTAATTAACGGTTCTCGAGCTACTGCCGACGTCTTCTATTATTGGACCACCCTGTACATACAACTGTGCATGTTTTGAAACTTATTTAAGTGTATTTAAGTTAAAACTCCAATATATAAGAACGTTAATATGAATATTTTAAAACTAAAACTTTATATTTATGAAAAGTTTACTTGTATAAAACTCTTTATAATCATTAAAAATTTACTGATTGGGCAGTTGTAAACATGGTCTCTTCTGGACGTTGCCTGTTACTGGCGTTTTCTTGTGGGGGGTATTTTTAAATTTCTTGATTTAACTTACTTTAGTGTAGCCATATTGGGAAGATAAGTGAAAAATAATTAATAGGTCTCCTATCTATCTATCCCAAAAATAAAAACGTTATTCTTTATTACTTTGTAGTTTTTAAGAGTAGTGAAGCTTGTCAATTGCCTTTGTCGTTTCTGACTATTTTTTTTTTCTGTTTGGTTGTTTGTTACACTATTTATGCTAGTCAATTTATCTTAAACATGTTTGTCAGTTGGACGCGTACGCCATACTTTGTAACAGTTTTCGGTATTCTGCTAATGTCCTTACCAAATTCGAATAAGTCAATTTTTATCACAATTCCCCTGAGAAATATTTCAATCTTTCCTAGAAACAAGATTATCGAGAATTATTTGAAATGTTTCAGTTTTTTATTGTACTAAAGTTGGAAATATGTATAAATAACATATACTTAACCGCCCCAGAACTATTGTTACATACATACATAATAAGAACAAGAACCTAACCTCTAAATAATTTTAGAAGTCCACTCATTAGTTTTTTTATACAAAGTCAAACAAAAGAGTGAATCTTTTCCCACTCCTGCCAAATAAACCATTTATTAAAAATAAGAAAATAAACTTCCTTTGTAAATAAGAAATCGAGGACATAAAAACTCTTTCTAATTACTATTAATTAAGTTCCGGAGAATGGCTAAAATTTCATTAAAATTGTATGGTTTTAATTCCACAGTATAATTTAGAGCTCTAATTTACTAGTAAGATATATGCTATTAACTTCTGCGACAATTTTCGGTTTTACCAGAGCAGAAAAAATAAATGGGTTTGTCATTAAGAGATAGGTACAGTATTGTCATGGTAGGGTTATTGATATGAATGAGCATGTCTTAGTCAGGAATAAAAATATTATATTTAAATTAAATCAAATCATATATTACGTTCTAATATGGGTGTACAAGCGAAGTGCCTCTAAAATTATTACTTGGGTAAATAAACATGATAATACCCATTTAAAATGTGGTTATTTAATCAACATAATAAATTTCATCTTTTTAGAAAAATTCATACTTAAAATTGATTTTAGTCGTAGATAATTGAGAAATTATTGGTAATAGTGATATTTAGGTCAAACTTTCCTTGACTCTTTTTCTGTTAACCCTCTCTCACTGTGGGAATAAGAGTGATTGTAGTGTTCCATTTTTGGATACGAATGACATACGAACGGTTAATAATACTAGTGAGCTTGATTGGTATCAAAAACCTTCAGCGTAAGGTAGATTTCTGAATTATCACTCAGATCATCCTAAAAATCAAAAGTTTAATACTGTTATTGCAATAAAGAACAGAATTACACATATCAGTGATGACAGATTTCTACAAGAAAATTTACGTAAACTGTATATTATGTTCATGAGCATGGTTATCCAAAACACATATTAAAAAAATTAATTTACAGCTCTCATAATTTTGACGGTCCCACAGAGGAAGCAATTCAAGAACAAACAACATATAAAAAACTGCTATTTGTTAACCCCATAACTAACAGAATTTGTTATTTATTTAAAAATGATCAAAACTGTAAAATATAACCCTCTTAGAATTTCAACTGGTTTTCTAAAGTCAGAGATAAAACATCCTTGTTATATAACCACAATGCAATTTACAAATTGTCTTGTGTGCATTGTTAGGGTTGTTACATTGGCCAAACGTCACATTGGTTAAAACAAAGACTTACACAACATAAAAGTGACTGCCGTATAGATAAAAATTCATGCGCTATAGTGGAACATAACTTAAAAACGAGACATCATTTTGATTACAATGATTTCAAAATTTTAAATCGGGACAGCAATTATAAACATCGTTTGTTCATGGAAATGTATTATACAAATAAAAATAGCAACGCAATCAACTATAAATCTGATACCAATCAGCTCAGTAATGTTTACTGTAATATATTAAAATAAAGTTCATATGTAGGCGTTGTCGTACACCTTGTATACATATATCTTTAGCAAAAAAAATTATTGTTATCATTGATATTTCAAAAATCGTTCACTTGCATTTAGTTGACCACTAGACTGAACAGAGATAGTAAATATTAGGGACTAACTCGAGTTTCGTAGGTATTGTTTTGTTTTTAAATTTATGTGATAATTTCTGTTTAATTTATGAAAAAAATAATCATAAATCTCTTACAAATTATGTTTGCTAGTTCTCTTTCATTTTGTAGTTATTACTCCTGAAGAAGCTAATAAAAAATTGGCGAAATATTGAGAATATAAAAAAGAAAAAAGAGTTTAAATTATTGTTTCCACGGACCGATACGTTACATTTGCTTTTATATATATATATATATATATATATATATATAGATTTATATATAAATATATATATATATATATATATATATATATATATATATATATATATATATATATATATATATATATATATATATATATATATAAGGAAAAAATGTGCGAATTGTTGGTTTTACCAGCATACAATTATTTTAACATAGCTTATTATTTGTGTTTGGTTATAACTAAAAAAACAGCTTGTAGATTGTCTAAAATACATGTTGCCTTTTCATTCTCATCTCACATAAAATAGATCAGCTAAAATATTTATTATATATTCAAAACCAAGATGCATACTAGGAAAACAAAACCACCAGTAATCTCAAAATTGAATTTTGTATTTTTGTGATGAAATTGCCGTAATATTGATGCACCAGTCTGTCTACAGGAAAAACCTTATTGTGGAGTAACATTTGTCTGCATTATTTCAATATAACTTTATATATAGCCCTGTATCTCTTTAAAATACAATGAGTCAAGAGTGTTAACTTATTGAAATGAAACATGTTTGTTGAATTTTCTACACAGACCAACTTTTATTTCGATATAGATATTTAGCAAATCAATAATGCTGACAATAAATTTATACCTAATTTGTGGTACATATATAACAAAACTATATAACATTAGTAAACTACGGTCAAAAAACTTATTTGTTGAACAATCAAACGGCTGCATAGCAATGTTGTTGTTATTAGTGATTTTGTTATTGTTTATCTTATTATTATTAATCTGTTCTTTTTTGCTTAGTTTCTAGTCGCATTCTGTGGTATATATTATTGTAAGAGTTAATTCACTGGCCAACAAGATTTTTCTAACACAGGCCAGCTCATTATTTTCACGATGGAAATACCCTCCCAATAACAACAAAAATATTCGGAAAGCCCTAATACGTACCATTTTTAATAGCCTAATTAGAACCTTTTATAGTTGCAGGTAAACAATTTTATTGTGGGGCGGCTAAAATGGGTCCATTTTACAACGGAAAAATTACCTAGACTGGGTTGTTTACAACATTAGACATAAAATAAACGTTAAACATCACTCTTCTGTTGAGTTTCGAATTGAGTGGTTCTCTGTATATCGATAAGCAAGTGTATGTAAAGACGAGAATGTCGAGTCAAACGCGTCGAAGTTGCAAAATTTCTCCTGACAAATTTTGTTATATTTGTGGAAAATTTCTGGTGAAATCATAAGCCAGGCCATTTTCCGAAAACGTAAAAAAAGCCTACTTTAAATATTTTGGTGTGTTAATCGGGGATCAAGATAAGGTTATTCCAAAAAGAGAAAGCACAATATAGAATATCCAAATTGCCAGTGCCGATTGCGCTTTTAAATTGGCAAGCTATTGATTTGGGAGATAATGGAGATAACGCATCATCAGGCAGCTCAAAAGAACAGTGCACCGATCCTACTTTTACCGCAGGTCCCAGTTCCGGCGAGCCACATTTGATTGTTCAAAGTGAATTAAATGATTTAGTACGTGATTTGGTGTTATCCAAGCAACATTCAGAACTTCTGGGTTCCCGTCTTAAGGAATGGAACCTATTGGCCAAAGAAACAAAAATTACGAATTTCAGAAAAATAAATGCTATGTTTTCTGAATTCTACAGTATGGAAAATTCGTTGTGCGCGTATACTGATTTAGACGTTTAATGGAGGAACTTGATATTGAACATTCTCCCCGTGAGTGGCGCTTATTCATAGACTCATCTAAATATAGCTTAAAAGCTGTGTTATTGCATAATGGAAATTTAAAACCCTCTATACCAGCTGCACATTCAGTTGCACTGAAAAAAATTATGAGAATACGTGCACGATTTTGGATAAAATAAACTACAATAGGTGTAAATGGCAGATATGTGGGGACTTAAAAGTTATAGCGATTTTAGTGGAACTTCAGGGGGAATTTACAAAATATTGCTATTTTCTTTGTTTATGGGACAGTCGTGCAATAAATCAGCATTATGTAACAAAAATTTGGCCAGAAAGAAGCGAATTTCAACCGGGATCTCAAAATGTTAAATTTAAACCTCTTGTTGATCCCAAAAATGTCCCTTTGCCTCCTCTTCACATTAAACTTGGGCTGATGAAAAACTTTGTGAAGGCTTTGAATAAAGATGGTGATGACTTAAATACCTAAGACAAGAAGTCTTTCCCCAATTAAGTGATGCCAAATTAAAAGAAGGCATTTTTATTGGGCCACAAATCAGAAAATTGCTGGACGATGTCAATTTTACGGAAAAGTTTATCAGGCAGGAATTCAGAGCATGGAATTTATTTGTTAATGTAGTAAGAGGATTTTTAGGCAACAATATGGATGCAAATTATGAACAATTGGTTAATGAACTCTTAGATGCCTATAAAGCGCTTGGTGCCAGAATGTCATTAAAAATTCACTTCCTCCATTCCCACCTGTCATTTTTTCCTAAAAATTTGGGAGCTGTTAGTGACGAGCCGGGTGAAAGATTTCACCAAGATATCAGAACAATGGAAATTCGGTATCAAGGACGATGGAATCCAGCCATGATGGGTGACTACTGTTGGTTTTTGAAGAGAGAAGATAGGACACCTAATAAACGGAAAAAATAAAGTTTAATTAGTGTTTTAAGTTAATATTTTTCTCGTTTGCTTTTCTCTTAGATGTATAGTATGTTTAATAGGCGAAAACTGTAAACATAGTCAATAAACAGGGTTAAGAATTTTCTGAAATCATTTTCTCTATAGATATTAAGTATCGTAACATTCGATATGGTTCTACAACTCTAACAAGAAAACCCTACGTGCTACAACTTTCTATTTGTCATTTTCGTATTTGTATAGGTCCATTCTATTAGATTATGCTATTCTGATTTATGTTACAACAAAAAAATTTTTTTTTGTCGGCCAGTGTTATTTAATGTGTAAGTTAATTTTAAATAAACTATTGTTTATTTTAGACGGACTTTAGTAGTTAAGTTTAAGAGTAACCTAGGGTTAAACTCTGATACTCCTTCCTTGTAATGTGCATATGCAACTATAACGGATGTTAATTTATAATTAAATAAAAGCTGTGGTAATAATTTTGCTTTTATGATTTTCCGAGGATTTATAAATACTCGTTTTTCTCTTCGTCTCTGACGCAAAATAAAGTACATGTGACAGTGAAATTGTCATTAGACTTTAATTTTTAATGTAATCATTTATTAAAAATTCTGCTAAAATAAATTACTGAGTTTGTTAAATGGAAAACATTATATATTTTATTTATGGACATGTAGGCGGAAATTCAGAATGTTTTCCAGCTAGGCGCATACCTAATACAAAGTGGTTCATAAATTAATTAACAAAATGTTGCATCACTTTTTATATAGTGTGTTTTTGGACACTTTTAACTATATTTTATGATACATTATTCAGTATGATGTTGGCTTGTTTGAGATGATCACTTAGTAACATCGCTTATATTTATGTTCCTTTTTAAACACAAATAATCGATTTTGTACTGTTCATATTTACGGAGTAGCATTTAGACATCTTCAAGTGGTTTGGTTATGTTGCAGTTCTAAATAAATTGATAGAGTAAATGAAATTAAAAAACTGGCTCAGATTATTTCAATCGATTCCAAACGTTCCTTTTCTTAAATTTAACAAACCATTCATGTGGCTTGAAACAGTATCAATATCTAAAATACTATACTTTTTCTCAGCTTCTACCAGGCAGGTAGCGAGGGGGGTCCTGGGGATCTAGACCTTCTTGAACCCCTAAAAGTATTTTGATATAGGCATTGAAACCCTAAAAATATTTTGATATAGGCATGCTTCTTCCTAATTTTCCTGAGGTTTGAATTGTAGTACGAATCCAAGATGGCGAAACAAATTGGTGGTTTAACCATAAACACTTTGGGTTACACGTTTTATAAGTATTATATATGTATTTGTTACTGCGAATAATACTTTATAGTAATTTTTCATGTAAAGTAATTATATAATAACTACTGCCAAGAAACTACTTAAGGAATTAGCTCTAAGGTCGTCATTTCTTTTATGCGATAATAGTAATTATTCAAAGTTACTGTTTCTAATCTGTTTACTAAATTGCAACTTTTAAGTATCAGTACCTTCTTGAACTTAGCAGAGACTACTCCATTACGTTCAAATGTACCCCTATAACGTATTACTATAAAGTAAAACGAGTCGTTGCAGACTAGAAAAAGTTATCGTCTACTGCTACTTTAAACTGGCTATTAGCAGTCGTTATTCTTCTGTTGCAACTTAGAAGTAAGAATTACAGTAATTATTTACTACAAGTAAACTATTACCTCTTGTACTTAAGGTTCCGGAGATAAGGGGCGCTGGTACGAGATTCGGTGGGTAATTTTATAGGGACAGTGGCAACAATAGATTAACCAATTTTTGATTGGTTCGGCCATATTGCTGCTAAAATCGCTTTGTTTACTTTTCGCCTACGTGGGTTTCTTATGAGGTTTGTTGTTTTAGAGTCTCATTTTATTGGTTTTTGTGAATATTAAAATGAATATTGATTCAAACAAAAACTTCTCAGCCATTGGCCATATTTAGGCCTGGTTCAGCTGTTTTTTGCTTATAATTATAAAGTGTTTGTGATGAATGTGTAAATGATTATCACCGTAAATGTCTTAAATTTAGATTTAGTCCAAGAAAAGTTATTAAATATATCGCACATTATTATATTTTGGTTTTATTTTGCTGTAAAAGACAATATTGTTTCATGTGTTAGTGTATATTTTACTTTATTCAGCACCTCAATTTGAGGTAGAAGCTTTCTAAGATTAGCTTAAAATAAACTTTATTTTGTAGGCCTTCTTCAGTATATATTACAATACTAAATGCGCTCGGCAGACAACTATCATTAATCGCTTGCACAAACATTGTTTTTTGTTAAAAAACTAAATGAAAAAGTAATTTTGTACTAGATAGTTCGAACAGATTATTAAAGTAAAACATTAACATAACCCTACATTTCCATCTGCCTCCCACAGAGGTTGTCAATATAAAAGTAGATTAACTTAGTCATATTTTGCGAAAAACTAATGACAATATGGGTGCCCCCCATTTAAACCTTTCGAAATGTTGCATCAATTTGGCGGGTGGGCTTCTATTGTCGCCATTGTCCTTATAAAGTGATTGTAATTCGGTCTACAGCTATTAACTAGTTGTGTATGTGTTGTGTTATCGTCTACAAATAACAAGTTAAAATGTTCACACATAGCGTAAGAAAAAAAAGGAGCTTTCGTCACTCAGCCACTTTTTATAGAAAATTAGAAATATCACAACTTATATTGTGATACATGAACAAAACAACCTAAAGCGGTATTTTAAGGAAACAAAAATTAAAAACGAAAAAGAATTATAGTAGTGACTCAAGTACCGCAACTCTGCGCATGCTACGACACAACGCATTAAATTTTAAAGAACCGGCGGGCGGAATGTTCGCAAATCGTAACCGCTTGGTAATGATACAAAGTATGGGATTAATGGGAACTTTGTAGATAACTAGTAGACTTCAGCGTCATTGGGCATAAGTGACAATTGCGTATTTAAAGAATCCAAAACTATAAAAGCGTCTGGGAGCAGTCGTAGACACTTGATGTTAAGTAATTTTCTCAGTAAAGAAATTCAGCCAACCTAAAAGTAAAAGTCCAATAGAACGCCATTGTTTATTTTCATCTCACCTATAAATATTTAGCTATGATGTTTGTTTTTGTGACTATAAAAATTAAAAATGCATACAAATTAAACATTACGTTACAAAAAGAATCACTCTTTATATTAAGATATTTAATGATAATTACTATGTAAACCAAAGACCAAAATTACATTTTTTAAGATTTAAATTGGCCAAGATATTTGACCAAAATGTATTGAAAATTAACGAATTTTAAAGGCGCGTATTTTTTTACGACTACCATCAGCATATTCACCAGAGAAATTGCCTGCGTTTTAATTTTAGGTCTTAGCATAGCCAGAAAACTAAGTTTAACACATGTATCCTACCTCAAATACCAATAACGTATTCTATACGCTCTACACCGTATTCCCAATTTGAGTGTTTGTAGTCGCCATAACTCTTTTGCTTTTATTAAAACGAATCATACATATTTTTACTATGGATTAAGGAAACAAAGAAATAAGGAAGTGACGAATAGGGTAAATTATTACTATTCGGCTACTAATGGAACTACACAATTCCATACTATCTACGTAATAGTCAAAGTCACAGTTACATGTTATTCACAAAATAGTTACCCTAAAATTGTTTCCCATTTCCCAAAAAGTGTGAACATTATTGCCAGCACCAAAAAGCTAACTATGAAAATGCTCCCAATTTAGTTAATAATGCCTATAATTGTCACTTTTCTACCTGTTACATACCATGTTAATTACAACAAAGAATAATTTTTTTAAACAGTTTTCTATAGCTCTAGGTAGTTACTACCTTTTCCAAATACTTAGTTACTTTTAAATATATAATAGTTTATTTGTTACAGTTTAATAAAAACTATTAAACCACTGCGAATTATGTAATTATTTCCGTACTGTAGAAAAACTGTTGTACCTAACACTTGCGGAAAATGTTTTTTCCGCACTCATCTGCTTCAGAACTGCAGACAAATTCATTTTCCGCACTTGTCAGGTAAATATATATTTAAATTTCCATTACGGTAGGTTTTTTTAAAAAATGGTAATCCAGGTCAAATTTATTTTTTTACGTATAAAGTAATTTTTTTTTATTTAGGGCTACTCCAAGAATATAAGAGGCTTCTAAAAATAAATCAAAAACATTTTAAGTTTGGTTTTAAATAGTATAAGGCCACATAAGTTAGGGTTGAAATAGCTTTTTAATAGCGAAAATATTTTTGGCAAAACAAATTAAATTTATTTTATATTATATTATTTTGTTGGTCAAATTGAAATTTTGACAGTGGTTACTATGGTACTAAACAAGCAACAAGCCAAGCATACAAACTTGAATTAGTTGCCATTTTTGATAGAATGTCATTAAAAAAGTGTTTTCGAAGACAACGAGCGATTCAGAAGAAATCATTTGTACTCCTCCTCAATTGATAGAAGCCACGAAAAGTTTAGAAGAAACTAAATAATCTAATAAAATTGAAACTTTTTCGTTATTTGATAAATATTGACATTTGCCCGGGTGAAAAAAAAAACTTTCCATCCAGAAAATGCCAGAAATATTTTTCGTTTAAACTATTAAAATATCAGAAATGTCAATCTGACATTTTAAAAGTTTGTTTTTACGTAGGTGGTTGAAAATAAATTTCTTTTTTGGGTTTTTCGTGACGCGAATAAAAACATCTTTACATTGATTGAAACAAATATTTAAGAAAATTACGTATCTCAACATGAGAACTCGTCTGCCCACGGAATGTTTCGATACATAATACGAATATTATTTCAGAAGAAAAAAGGAAATAGTGTCATTTACCTTAAGGAGTTGTACATGTGCTTTCATCCTGTGGGGACTCATCAGTGCGCCGATGGCAATGGAAAAGTATTTCTATACAAAATAATTGTGTATCTATAGACCCGCAGCTTGAAAACACTGGTACAACTGCTACGTGCCCAATGATCCTTAACAGACCACAGGAATACGCTCTCCTGTCAGGGATGGTTATGATACAAATTATTTGAAAGTTGCGTGAGGAGAAAAAGGTCCTGCAAAAACAAAAGGCGCTCATTTTCGAAGCAAAGTAACTTAAAGAGCAAAAAAAAAATAAGTCCTTAATTTACCTATTTAATAATTTCACCTGATTAAGGGCCCTCTAAGTCGAAAATACCTCTAGGCTAGTGCCTACTGTGCCTAATGGGTAATTCGGCCGGCTCTGTATATGTTTATAAAAACTTAAAATAAATGATATAATTTCTTATTTTTGCTTAAATATTATTTTTTATATTATATATCGAAACATTCCGTGAACAGACTTATCCTCATGTTCGGATATGTAATTTTTTAAATATTAGTTTTAATCAATTTAAAGTTAGATATTTATATTTAGTTGCAAAAAAGCCAAAAAAGAAATTTATTTTTAATTCTAAATGTAACAAATATTCTTAACACATTAAAAAACATCAGTTATACAAATTTAGTTTAGATATATCATTTAGTTCTTTCTCCTACATGAATCCATCATACATTGAGACCCTTGAGTTTTGAATACGTAATTCCGTCTGAAACAGACATTTAATTTACGTATCAATCCCCTTTTAAAAGTACTCAGACGTTCCGAGGAAAGTAAATAGGCTTTACAAAACGAACAAATATACGCGAAATATGTTTGCGACAAGTAAAGGACGCTAGAGGAAAAATACTTTCACATTGAAGGCTTTGTGCATTTTATTTTCCGATACAGTATTTGAAGACTTATTTTCGCTTTTGTACCAGTAATGTTCAAGAAGAAATAGTTGCAATTATTCTGTATGCCAAATATATTTTTTAAGTTATTAAAAAACAAAAAAAACCATTGCTTATATCGGACCATGGAATCACTGTTTTTTTTTGACTTAGGCATTCTTGTAGTTTTTCGTAAGTATAACCTGGTCCAAAATATCTCCGATTAATTCCTCAGTCTCTGTCATAAGATCTAGCATTGATAATTCTCGATTCATTTCTATATTGCTGATCATATTTGCGAATCTGCTATGAAATTTCCGCCGCACGAGGGCATTAAATAGTAATTAAGTGCTTTGCTTTAATACCCCCACGGTCTCGACTCTGGGTAGACTGAACTCAAAGCTCTAGCGAAAGCAATCAGTCTAAGGAAAGAACCCAAACAAACTAAAAGGGTAGATAGAACTCTCAGCAGCAGAGAAAGCAATCTTACTAAATAAACCACAACTAAAACAAAAATGAATAATATTGAAAAAAATTCTAATAAGCGGGCTCTCCTCGACCGTCACCCAGCTACTGTAACGACCATTTTGATTTCCCTCCAGTTCAAAGCGGGTCCAAAAGGCTGAGAAGTTATGTAGAATCCCCTCAAAAAACTATTATAGCTTACAACAATTTTTTTGTAGTTAAAAGAAAAGACGGCTCTTTTAAAGGCACTTCGTCTTTTATTTTGTATAAGTCACTTCAAGACTATTTTGGTACTCTTCAAGATACAAAAAGAATAAATGACGGTTCTCTTTTAAGTAAGTAATGAAAAACAATCTCGCCAAGCAGAAAATGTAAAAACTTTACATACCTTTGAAGTAACCACTTCCCCTTATACTTTCCTAAACGTGCTAAAAGTTGTCGTCACTTGTTCAGATCTCGCAAATTGCTCAGAAGAGGAAATCCTCGAAAATCTCCATTCCCAAGGAGTAATTGAAGTCTCAAGAATAAAAAATATAAAAAAAGTGATGAACCTCTGCCACCTTTTAATTTATCCTGCAAAACTCATTCTCCCCCCCCAAGAATTAAAGCCGGATGGTACTCTCTACGAGTCAGACACCACATCCAGACCATCCTGTATTACCTTGCTCTGCTCCAATCAAATGTAGAAATTGCCAAGAGTCTCATTCACCCACATACAAGGGTTGTGCAATATTTAAACGTGAATTCGAAATTCAAAAGCTTAGAACAACAGAAAAACTTTCCTACTTTGAAGCAAGGAATAAATTCAGATTCTTATATCCAAGTTATGAAACCTCAGACGGCACCAAAGCTTCAAATCTAAAAAGTTTATCTTAACTTTGCCCAAACTGTCATAAAGCAATTGAGTTAACTTCCCTAAGTTCTCCTACAAATGCAAATTCTCAGCAAACTCCTCCTAAATCAATCCCACTTCCGAAAGAACCTTCCCAAAGCCCTCAGTCCTTCCAACCAAATCCTTCCCCCCTCCATCTCTCCTTCTCTTCATATCCCTTCCTCCAAAACTCCTATAACATCATCCCTAAGCAAAACATTAACTAACCTCACTAATAAATTATCCAAACATGATAGACATTCCCATAAAACCTATTCTTCTGCTTCCAGATCTTCCTTCCATCATCGCTCTTCCTCTTCCTAGAGGAAGTTCCACTCGTCCAAAACTCCTCAAAAATCCCCGAAATCACCAAGTGAATCATTAAATAAAATTATAAAAGACGACCCCCAGAAAGGTAATATACTCATCCAAATAAATCCAGTAACTCCTCCTCCTCCAAATTATTAACTCTTTACTAATCCTCTTTGCCGTTTTAATAAGTCATAAATCTTCAATCCAATAATTCAGTGGAATGTAAACGGTCCATACCCTGGAATGGAGGATCTAAAACTCCTTATATCAATGTACACCGTCAATCATGTGCATCCAAGAAACAAATGAAAAGTTATAGACCCATCTCTATGACAAATCATTTATGCAAAATTTTGGAAAGGATGATAAACAGTGGCCTTACATGGTTTCTTGAGGCTAAAGGTTTACTAGCTCCTAATCAATACGGCTTCCGCCGAAATAAATTCACAATAGATCATTTAGTTGGATTGGAATTCGACATTCAATCGGCCTTTCATAAAATACACCACCTATTACCACGTTCTTTCAACATTTCCCACGTATACAATACTACCTAGAGATATAATATTCTTCTCCAACTAAAAAAATTAAATTTCCTCCCATCTTTTATATTAAATTTTCTCTCAAATCGTTCCTTCTTCGTAAGAATACAAAAACTCCTCTAAAATGGCTTTAGAAAACGGCATTCCCCAAGGGTCCATTTTAAGTACTACTCTATTTCTTCTATCTATAAACTCGATAACAAATTGTATTCCTTCTCAAGTAACTTGCAGATTATTTGCAGACAATATACACTCTCCATTTTCCCCTCGCACAAGTGAAAGACAACTTCAATTATGTTTAAACCGCCTTTACAACTGGAAAATGAAAACAGACTTCAATGTATCTCCTTCTAAATCAACAGCCATCCATTTTTGTAAAACCAGGAAGTTCCCAAAAACAAATGTAACTATATAAAATTTCTAGGTCTATTCTTTGACGAGAAACTAAACTAATCCATCATTTATCTTTCTTTAAAGCAAATTTCGTTAAAGACCTGAACTACTTAAAATCTTATCAAACACGACCTGGAGCTCGGACACTACCACTCTATTAAAAATTTATAACTCCATAATCCTACCAAAACTAGATTATGTAGACTTCATATACAACTCTGCTAGATCATCATATCTTAAATTATTAGATCCTATCCAAAACCAAGCTCTAAGATTATCAGCCTATTACAAAGACCCCCTCTCTTGCAAATCGCCGAATGTACTCTCTAGCAAAATAAACCTAAAATCTAGACCCCCTCTAACAGACTACGAGAAATTTTTAACTCATTCAGTACATTTAAACCCAAAAAAATACAAAAGGAGCAAATGACAGATTAATAGACTTTACCTCCTCTCAAAACATATCCATCCTTCCTTTTGAACTTGTTTCACCATCCATTTTTCCCCATGGATTGCACCTCCTTCCAAAATCAATTATGATTTACTCAACCTACATAAATCTATTTTTTCTCACTCCAAAATCATTTCAAGTTTTAATTACATAATATCTAAGGGTGAAAGTCAAAAAACCATTATCTATACAGATGGCTCAAAAAATCCAGAGTAGGTAGGATGCTCCTTTACCATAAATGACTTAGCTTTTAAATTCAAGTTAAAACCTTTTATCTTCCATATTCTCTGCCGAACTTTTTGAAATCAGAGGAAGCTTAAACCATACAATAAAATCTTGTCGTCCAGGAAAATACATACTAGCTTCTGATTCCTTAAGCGCTCTAAGAGCAATTGAGTACCCAAATCCCTCCCATCCCCTAACAACTCGTATTCTGGAATTGCTACTCATAGCAAATTCACGATCTTTTAATAACTCCTTCCTGTGGATTCCTATCCACACGGGAATCATAGGAAACGAAAAAGTAGATTCTCTCGCTAAAACAACTATTAGAGATAATACATGTATCCAAACCTTATTCACTAAATTGGAATTCCAAAAATATTTATTAAAAATCTTTCCCATCCCCTAACAAATGAATTGGGACATGCATGAGGGTAATAACAAGCTTTCTCAAATTAAACCCACTTTCAAAGAATTTTTTCATTTTACAAAATTATCCAGAAAAAATAACGTTGTCTAGAAACGATTAGTTTTGGGTCATACATTTATCACCCATTCCTCCCTTTTGAGAAATGATCCGCCCCAGTTTGTCCCCACTGCTCAAACCACATGTATGTACTACATATCTTCTCATGCCCCTTTTTAGTTCATCAAAGGCAAGATTATTATATCACGAGCAATATTACCACAGACGTATTTAAAACAAAAACGTAGTTAAAAAAAAGTTTCACATGTAGCGCCAAATAGTCCTAGCAACTGACGCGCCCAAATTCAAATAAAGTAAGTAAGTAAGCTATGAAGTTCCTTATCTGTCTACTTTTCTTCTAGTTATTTGTGATTTTATTTTTGTCTTTCAGGCGAAGTCTCATCGGGGAGATGGGTGTGTATCTATATTTAATATATCTGGGCGCAAAAGATGCAAGGAAGTTTTAAAGTATGTATACAACTTTTCCATTGGTTTTGCATGAGCTGTTTTAAGATTATTTAATACCTTTGCTTCTCTGCAGGAAGAATCGATTAACAGACGAGTTCGGATGATGGGGCAGATGTTTTGTTAAATTTCAGAAACAGTCAATTAGGGCCTTTCGTATCTATCTAGTCACTCCAGGTCTGTGGAGGAACACTTTATTATATCAAATATGTAGCCAAATGATCGAATTTTACCTCGGGGTATTTGGAACATAATTGCTTTTACTTACTTTGTTTTTGCATCTAGCGCAACTTAAAGGGGGCCCAAAGGTCCGAGCTCTACATGGAAGAATTTATGTAAGGTCGAGCGTCACATCAAAATTTTTTCAGCAACAGTTTACGAGACGTTACTGTAACATGATAAAAAAAACAGGTCCTCATTTAAACTACACTAATACATTTTAGCCAAGTAAGCGGATCCATTTTTTAAGGTGAATTTAGTGGAAAATTTAAAAGCAGCTTAATTTTATTTAATTAGAGCTCTTTTAAAGCACCCAAATTTATGTTGCTATACTCTCTACATATAAAAAGAAATAAAAAAAGTTTATTTTATTTTTTTGTCAATAATTGTGCCAAAATATTGTAAATATAGTAATTGTGTACAAATTAAAAATCAGATCAGGTTCTTAATCTGATAGTTCTGAGATAAATCGATTAAACTATACTTTCTTTCTTTTTGTTCTATTGACATCTCCTGTCAAGAGAAAAATCTGAAAATAGTGAACGTGTAGGGGGAGTAAATTTTCAATAACCAAAATTATTATTTTTTGATGTTTAAAAAATGATTTGGAAAAGTAGCCGTTTTGCACAGGATATTCTGATCTTTATTTTTTTACATAATCGATCTATCTTCAATATTTTGGCAAATATCGATATATATATATATATATATATATATATATATATATATATATATATATATATATATATATATATATATATATATATATATATATATATATATATATATTTTTTCAAACATTTTTATTGGGCTCCATTTTGTTCCATCTTATTGGATTCCTACCAGTATTATTGGCTGCCATTTTGTTCCTCCATCTTAAATTTGTACCAAAGCTTTACCAGTTTATCTCTTTATCACACTTAATGCTCGCACAGAATTTGAAATTAATCTAATGCGTAGTTTTTTCAAGCCGATTTATTTAAATATTTTATTATGCTCCCATTTTATTTTGCTATCTTATATCCATACCAAAATGTTACCAGTTCAGTCCTATTTAACTGTTAATTTTTGTACACAATTTGAAGAAATTGGATAATTAGTTTTTTTAGTAATAATTTTTTTAACGTTTTACTAGGCCGCTATCTTGTTCCGACATATTGAATTTTTACCAAAAAATTACCAGGTCATCCCCATATGATATTTTCATTAAAATTAAAGCTCTACTGCGACAGATAGACGGACCGACGAAATTGATAAAAGTATTGTTTGAATATTTTTTTAGGGAGGTTAAAACCCGAAAACATGTAAAACATGAGAGGATGATTTTTTTCACGATTACAAATTGTGGCTTATTTGGCCGCCGTTTTGTTCCGCCATTTAGAGTTAGTACCCCAGTTTAACTACTTTATCTTTATACCACAATTAGTTATGGCACACAATTTGAAATCAGTCCTTTAAGTAGTTTTTAAGGCTGCATTTTTAAATATTATATTAAGCCGCCGCATCTTGGATTCGTACCAAAATTTTACCTACATAATACATGATTTTTGTGCAAAATTTGAGATAAATCGAATAAGTACTTTTACAAAAATATATATTTTTATGAAACATTATTTTCGGTATTTCCGACCAGAGGCGTAAAAACGAGTATACAGGTAAAAAATCAAAGAAAAAAAATTCTTTAACTCCCTGTATCTTGAAAAGAAAGCCGCTCTAAACCTATGTGCATGTTGCATTTTTGTCTTGTCGCCAAGAAATCTCCATCAGAGTAAGAGGCTTAATAACATATTAGCGTACTTTAAAGAATAAAAAAAATAGTGTATCGAAAATTGTAGATAATTTCTAAAACATATGCATTCAAGCAAATTGATGGGAAACATTTATCGTGCACTATGTGTACTCAAGGCAACAGGCGTTCAAATCCTTGAAGATAAAACTTGTATTGAATTTAATGTAAAATTCATTTTAATCAATTTTAATTAGCCATTTGTTGTAATAGTTAATTAACTAAAAAGTGCGGAAAGTCATTTTCTGCAATTTTTAGATGCTGAGAAATGCAACTAGACCTACAATAACGAGGAAAGCCGAGTTTAAGAAGAAATGCCATCATATGCCATATATGTTATATCATCTTGAAGCTTAAAACTGCTTTTGTATAATATTTTTTATGAGCTTATTGGTTGAATTTTTGCAAACAAAGTAACATTTCTCCAGTAGTACTATAAAGTACTAACTTCCATATGCCAAATAATGTAAAAAAATCTAATTTAAATATGCGTGTGTGAAAAACAAAACTTATATTAAAACTTATACTCTATATTCCGGGCCTGATATGGAATCTCATGCTTATGGTTAGCGTTTGATGTATCGTTAAATATTTGAATTTTTTCTGTAAGGCCAAAGGTGCCATCTTATGTTCTGTGATTCTACTATTTTTTCTCGATTGTAAATGAACACTTTTCAATCAATTATTGTTTTAGATTGCTAGCATAGAATTCTAGGTCTTCCATATACAGTAATTTTTTTGGCCAATATTTTATAGCTAATTCCTTCTGTAATGACCAATAATTATATTTCTCATATAGGCATAGTTTCTTCGAGGAAAATACCATGGTGGGGTTAACCTTATATATTTAAAAGACATCCATAAGCCATCTACGAGGTACTGAGTCGAATGCTTTTCGATAGTCTATTTAGGTCATTGACAGATTTCTGTTCTTATGTTTTACTTGATTTGTAACTACGGTGTCATGTTTCGATATTTCTGCATCCATTTAGTTCCCAGGCTAGCATTACGGTTGTTTTTCAGATGTTTATTTATTTAATGAATTATTTCAGCTTGCAGTATTTTGGAAACAGGTGACGGATCTAAAAGTTTTTCGGTTGCTGAATTTTGAGTTTTTTCTTAGAAGATAAGTAATATTCTTAAAAAAGTAGAAAGGTTGAGCTGCGTAGCAAGGATCTGACGTATTTTATCAAAGTTCTGTGTCTACGGAGTTATCGTACCATCTAACTAATGAAATATGTGTAACAATATCATCATGTGCTGAAAAATATGATTTTTTGGGCAAATAGGTAATAGATAATAGGTCAAAAACGACAAGTGAATACGAACGAAGCCGAATTATAAATAAATAAGTATATAATATATTTTTCCAGTGATGTGTTTTCGCATTTGACATACCTGACAGCACATTTCAACAAAATTGTTAATTATTCTATATATATATATATGATAGTATGTTTTCATTCCACTTACACCAACGTCATAACAAGAAAATGATCCTATATATATATATATATATATATATATATATATATATATATATATATACGTGTGTATAATTAAGATTTTATATAATGCAAGCTTTCAGTTGTAATTAGTAAGCGCCAAATAAAAACAATTTACTTTGGCATAGCAAAATAATGGATCATGCACCCTTTCTATATTTTCGAACAACTTTTTCGCCAAAATAAATGTTGATTGATGAAAATATGTTTTTCAGATTTGTAATGTGGTCGAGTTGCTAAATAGCTTAATATGGGATAATACATTTTCGTTGTAAAACCTGAATTTCATAAATTTTTTGTTAAAAAGGGAAGTTTTAGAATTTTATGCTGCGAAAACAACATTGGTAAAAATGAGTTAACTGCAGTCTGTGGTTCTGGACAATTCGTTTAAATATGAAAAATATAATTGTGTAATAAAAAAAGACTACATCGCTGAATAAACTTTGGTCTCTTCTCCCTACTTTTAACCCTTACTTCCCTCATAAGATGGTATTGTAAGTATGAAAAATCACCCTTCCAAGTGTTACAGCTTTTCATGTTTAGTTGTCTGTCTCTGTCTCGTCGCTCCATAGCTAAAAAGTACTTACCCGATTTTGCAGAAAAATCAAGGGCCATATAGAGTTGGAACGGTAATATTTCGGCAAAATACAATATAGCGAAACAAAATTGATAAATAAATTGTTTAAAAATACTGTTTCAACAAATTATTTATCGATTTGTTTTCAAATTTTTCAAACAAGCGGGATATAGAAATCATCTAGTAAAGTTTTGTTGCAAATCTAATATGGCGGAACAAAATATATTGTTAAAAAAAAATAAGTATAAATAAATAGTTATCCAATTAACGTCAAATTTTGTACAAAAGTGAAGCGTGAATCAAGAAATGAGAAAATTTGGATATAAATTCAATATAACGGTCTAATAAAATGTTTAAAAGATCAGTAGACAAATTCTACCTTTCAATATGATTTTCAGTGGCATATTTACCGGAGTCACCGAGGCTGCAATACCACTCGGCTCCGAGTCAAAATAGGCACTGCAGGCTTTTGTTTTATAAATGTTATTCTTACTTTTATCAGAATCTTGCTCTAGGAAAGTTAAACTTACTTACTTTTGCAATTTTTGTAGCTTCCTCAGAGAATATAGACCTCTGCCGAAAATTACAGGAAACTCAATACCTTTGGGTGGAAGTTATCCCATTACACAGGGTCCAGACTCTGTAAAGGCAAAGAATCCTATAGTCTTTTCGGATTTTCATTCTGCTTGTCTGCATGATTCTCTAGTAGAATAGTAACGGCTCATACAGCGGTAGTCCCTAGAGAGAAGCTGAAACCTCATGATATTCAAAATAATAAATATATTCAAGAAAACCAAGATTTTTCAAGATTATACTACACCTTTTCCATTTGTAATTCAGAATGCCTCAGTGGCAATTCAGATTAGTTAACTGTGATTCAGAAAGCATCAGTTGTATTTCAGATTAGTCAATTGTAATTCAGAAAGCGTCGCTTGTAATTCAGATTAGTCAAATTAATTTTAATGCATTTGGGCATTCTATCCCTCAATTTATCAGCACACCTTTGAAATGTTTGGTTTCTGCGGCAACGCCTTTGATGATTCATTTATTTGTTAATGATTGTGTCTAAGTGTAATATTGTTATCACCGTGGTTGTTACATAAAAAGCTTAGCAGGGAGTAAAATGTGTTGAAGTGTATAATTATGGAGCTGAAAGATAATTGCGCAATTTGCTGTATTTCTATGACATGACGTCCCATAATGTCATCAAAATCATTATTTCATTCAAAGTGTTTACGTATTGGCGACAATGAACAAGTGCTCTGCCACCTTTGCAGAATGGAAGTAATTGGGAGAGTCACAATCAGAAAGATAGGGAAAGAATTGTGGAATGTGCCAACAAAATAGGGCTGTTTTCCCCGTTACGTTAGGTGTGACAAATAAGACTGCATTTCATTGGGTACGATCAGGGTGGGACACCATGCTAGCTAAAGAGAAGTAAAGCCAAAAATTTTAACTGAGAGGGAAATAGTCAGTTTTATTTTCTGGATAGAGGTGAGCTGTGAACTTACACTTGAAAAATTAAATGAGAAAGTTAGGGAAGATTTTCAAAAAGAAGTCGCAAAATCTACATTGGCGAATTATCATGAAGGAGGAAACTTATTTACATTCAAACAGGTTCACCACGAACCAACAAACATGAATTGCAATGAAAACAAGAGGAGGAGGGCCGAATATGTTCACGATTTGAACAGATATATCGGACAGAGTAAACAAACAGAATCCATTGACGAGACTATTTTTAATTTAAATCAGCAAGAGGTCTGAATGTACACTTGATTGAGGCAATTTCAGCTGCAGGCGTGGTGAAAGTGGCCAGAAGAAAAGCATCATTCACGACTGAGTTAGCAAATGCTTGAGTTGTAGATCTGTTGCAACGCTGGCAGGATATTGGTAATCAACTAGCTGATTTAGTGGTGCTGTGCGATCACGTACTCTGCCACTCCACTTTGCAAAGAGAGATTAATGGAACGGATGCAAATTTTTTACGTTTGACACCATATACTATTGTATCTAAAATAAAATCTCACGTGAAGACTTATTTCCGAGTGCCCCAGGTTCTAGCCTCTGGAGTTGGTGAACAAAGACTCATAGTCTTAAAACAAGCTACCGAGCAAGCAAAAGAAACTATTGGAGGAGATTATGGTCGTGCAGCGCAGCACACCACTATCCACCATGCAGCTGCGTTAACCATGGAAAACATGCCAGTAGGCAATTGAATTTCCATTATATTGTAAAAATATTGTTTGAAATGTTTGAAAATAAACTGTTTTCATAGATCTTAACATTTATTAATAAGTATTGGTGTATTTATTTTACATAATAGGTAGTTACTGAATTACAATTGATCTTTTCTGATTCCATTTGATCCTCCCTGAATAACAATTGAAAATTTCTGAAATTCATTTGGCTAGTCTGAACTACATTTGTTCATCTCTGATATTCAATTGAAAAATCTGAATTACAGCTGAGGCTTTCTGAAATTCATCTGACCTTTTCTGAATTACACTTGGAAAAGATGCAGTATGGTAACAGCTCCTACAGAGGTGGTCCCTAAGGAGAAGCTTATAATATTCAAAATAATAAATATATTCAAGAAACCAAGAGTTTTCACTATTATACTTGCTGGATTCTATTGAGCAGTGCTAAATGCAACAAAAAAAAAATCATTTTCGGTAGAGCTTCCAGCATTGCCAAATTCCTGTGTTTAAGATAAATAGATCGGAAATTGTAGTTAACTTTCTACCACTACCATCTCTTATCAAGAGAAAAATTAGAAAATAGTACACGCATCGGGGAAAAGTCACAATAACTCCACCAAAAATTATTATTACAAAATGCTATAATTACTTCTTGCTTGCAAGGTCTTGAGAAATATGGCAAAAATATATGTATTTTTTGTTTGAATCGTCTTTTTAATAATTCAATGAAAATTGATAACGTGGAGAACTCTTCAGCGTCTGGCTTGCTTTCCAATTTTCCTGAGGTCCGGATTAAAAGTGACTTCTCTACCCATTATTGGCATTGGTGATTCCAAATTTTGATTCGAATTTGACGTCATTCATTCGAGAGAGATGAAGCTATACATGCATACATGCGCATAAGCATATCGGTGTTCCTGTATCGTGGTCCCGACAAAATACCAATTTTAACCATATAAAATTGCAGAAACAATTTAGCTAAACCTCTTAATTAAATTTTATTATGCCTCTTCAGGAAAGCTGTTTCCCATCCCCAAAATGTAATTGTTCCTCTCCACAAAAGTGGAGCAAGACGCGATATTAAAATTATAGGCCTATTAGTAAGTTATACATAAAATATAACTTGAATAGTACCGAGAATCTTATTATAATTCAACAAGATGAGTTTTTCGCATGTCGATTTATTGACACCGACTTGATTTTATTGTTGAATATATGTCGACGCTAGGACGCAGGTGGATGCTGTATACACCGACTTTAGTAAGGCTTAGTGTGTGTGATTTTCTCTGTCGCGGGGTCTGATCGTAAATCACCTGCAGCACGCAATCAGTCTTTGTAAATGGTTTTTAACTTAAAACCATTTAAGATAACTTCAAGTGTACTTCAGGGCAGTCTTCGGGTCCCTTATTTTTTATAATTTATTTAAATAATATATATACTAATCCTTGAAAAACATGCAATTGTTAATTTATACTGATTTAAAAATCGGTAAATTTTCTTAACCCGGAATTTTTCCTTTTATTAGGAATGGTTCTGCACATAGTCGCTTAGTAGCACAAATATATTGTCTTTTCAAATATTTCTATTGGGCGCCATTTTGCTCCACCATTTTAGATTCCTACTAAAATTTTGAAATTTATGCCACACTGTATTTTTGGGCATAATTTAAGTAGTTTTTAAAATGACACACATCGCCATTTTGTTTCGTCATGTTGAATTCATACCAGTTTATCCCTATATCACATTTATCTTTTCTATAAAACTTTAAAGTCAATTGAATAAGGAGATTATTTTACGTTCATTTTTTAAACATTTTATTTGACCGGCACTTAATGCTTGCAGAAAATTTCAAATTAATCTCAGTAGTTTTTTCATTCATTTTCATTTTATAAATATTATTTTTTATTAGGCCGCCATTTTGTTTTGCTATCCTTGGATACATACCAAAATCTTACCAGTTCATTCCTATGTAATACTTGTATTTTGTGCAAAATTTGAGGTAAATTGGATAATTAGGTTTTTACCGCCATCTGGGTTTTTACCAAAATATTACCAGGTCATCCCCATATGACCATTAATTTTTGACCAAAATTTGAAATCGGTCGGGTAAGTAGTTTTTAAGCTATGCCACGAACTGCAGACAGACATACCCACCGACGAAATTGATTGAACATAATATTTATATAAGAGGATGATTTTTTCACGATTACACACATTTTATTTAGCCGCCATTTTGTGTCGCCATCTTGAATGCGTACCACAATTATATCAGTTCATCTCTAGACTAGATCTTTTACAATTTTTAAATATTTCATTAAGCCGCCATTTTGTTTCGCAATCTTGGAGTCCTACCAAAATTTAGCGAGGTAATTCCTAGATAGTTCTTGATTTTTGTGCAAAATTTAAGATAAATTGTGTAAGTAGTCGTTTAGTAATATTTTTTTTAACAATTCATTAGGCGGCCATTTTGTTCCGCCATATTGGATTTTTACCAAAATGTTCCTAGGTCATCCCCATATGACTCTTAATTTTTGGTCAAACTTTGAAGCCAATTGGGTAAATACACTGCTTGAACTTCAAAGTGCAACAAGGAAATTTTTACTGGAAATTCAAAATGAAATATTTTCGATACGGATGACGATTTTGAGGTACGGTTTTCGGTTTTTGTTTGACCAATTCCTGTGTCGGTGTCATATAAGATCCTCGGATAAGTAATTTGTTAGCTATGTCGCGAAAATATAGATTAAAAGACAGACAGACCGACGGAATTGAGAATACATCTTTTTCCGCATCTAGGGCCCCTGAAACGTAAAGATAATGCTTCCCTTTTACGAGGGAAGTAAACACAATAAGGGACCTGGATGACTGTCAGAGGTTACAAGAAAAAAGACTGTGAGGGCCATAGTTTATTTCTTAATCCAGAAACATATGTCACAATGACTGTCACGAGGGACACAATCAAAAACGTTCTTAAAAAAGTTGAGGAGGTTTAGATGCGATCATGGACTCGAGGATAATTTTTAGTTCTCAATGTGATAAACTTTTTAATGGACATAATCGTATGCACGGTTTTATTTTAAGAAATAGTAGAAACTTTAATAACCCAGTCACTTTACTAATATTGTACTATGCATTTGTTCACTGCCGCGTTAATCTCGCCTCTGTAGTTTAGAATCCACAGTATGTTACCTATGAAAGAAGAGTAGAAAGTATACAAAATAAATTTTAAAAGCGTACCGCAGAGAGTACATATCTTCATATAATTAATAATAAAAACCACATTGCGGATTTAATTGTAATATTTTTTGCTAACAGAAGAAAATTATCAGATTTAATTACATTTTTTAACAATAACGAATAAATTGGATTGTGATGGCAAACTAACAAAAATTGCTTTGAATGAACCTGTAAGAAATCTCCAGAATAAGATTTACACAATACCATTTCGTAACGTCGACTCTGGTAAAAATTTTCCATGATAAGAACTTTTAACATGTATTGCGATAACAGTGATGTTGTCGAAATATCGCTGCCTGGTTTTAAAAAACATGCCATAAATGTATTTATTATTTGTTATCAAGCTTATCAGTTTCTAGAACTTTGTTATGAACTATTATTTATCCCACTGTTTTCTTTACTATGAAAACCCTGGATAGTATTTTGGATATTGTATCTGTATGCAGCCCTATGCTGTGTAAATAAATAAATAAACTGAGCGTCATTCTATCATGCTACGTCACACTTAATTTAATAGGATAATAAGGCGTGATATATAGCGGAGCTGGTGAAATTAACATATATATATTTAAATATGCAAATTGTGTAATATTTTATTTATGTGGGTAAAAGGAAGGACGTATACATTATGAGAGATATTCCTGGTAATTTGGTAAACCCGATCTGTAATGAAATTTAACTGAAACTTCATTCGTAATGAATCCATTCTTACAACCAGGAAATTTAAAAGATAATATAAATTGTTTATGTACCTGGTTTCTGCTTATATTTTGGACGGGTCTAAGAGATTTATTAAAAAGAAAAAGTATTCATTGCAAAATTGCTAGAAAAATTAATCAATCAAAATTATCATCTATATTGTTATTTTAAATGGAACACCGTGTATAATATTGTTTTATTCAACAAGTTGTTTCTTGCTCATTATAAGTATACCAGGATTGATACTTTTCTCTTTAAAAAAAAATTAACAAAATTAACAAAAATTAGAAAGAGAGAGGACATTCTATCTACACTTGTGATAGGAATCCTGTCAATTTCCTCTACTGTTTTTAAACATGAAGGTACCTATTTAATGAAACTATATTAAACACGGTGTTCCATTTAAAATAAAAACGTCGATGCTCATTTTTCACTTTATTTACTTGTTATTTTGGAAATCCTAGTGGTTCAAATAAAACTGCATGACCCTGAATTAAAACTATGCGATCACTAGATTTTTGAGAAGTAAGTTCACTTTTTCCCGTTTCTCTAAACAGCTAGTGTCACTGAGTGTTTGGATCCTAAGGTTCGAGAAAAACGAGGTGACGTTAACCTAATTTAAACACAAAACATTCAATTCAATAAAACTGTCGAACTAAAGAAAATGATGTGTTTGTTTCAACTTTGCTGCCCGCCCCCCTAGAACGTTTAGTTGCATTATAATCTTACCTACTTAGAAACTTTTGTACAAGCCCGGAATCTTCTTCTCATAGTGCCTATTCGTTTCGGACATTAGCGATCATCATGGCAATCTGGACCTTGTTTACAGCAGATATAGAGACTGTTGTTCTATTGCATTGTACTATATTCGAAGGTTCTTGAGCCAAGATATACTTGTTTTTCCGGGTCCTCTCTTTCCGTCGACTTTCCTTTGCAATATCAATTGCAGCAGATTGTAATGCTCAGGTTTCCTCATAACGGGACCCAAGTACACTTGTTTACGGGTTTTTACAGTGATAAGCAGTTTCTTTCCTTTTCCCAATCTCTCTAAATCTGCCAGATTAGTGATATGTTCAGTTCAAGGTATTTTAAAAATATGACTCCACCCCATATAGCACAACCGGGAAAAAGTAGCATTTAAGGAGTCTGATCTTCGTTGTCAATGTTAGATCGTGGCATCTGAATATTTTTGCCGTCTTCAAAAATGCAGCTCTACCTTTTTCTATTCTGCATTTTATATCAGCATATCTCAGTTTATTCCTATGGCAATCTCATCTAAAGCCTCCCGGAATATCCGTTCTGAGTATATATTGAACAGTAATGGTGACAAAACACAATCCCGTTTAACTTCTCGTCTTAGCTCAACTTCTTCGGATTCTTCACCTTAGATGTTTACGGATGTTTGGTTCCAGTACAAATTACTGATTATTTTTAGGTTTCGTTTATTTTGTTCTATTCTAGTTAAGATTTCTAGTAACTTGCTGTGCTGTATCCTATCAAACGCCTTCTGATAGTCGATAAAACATGAGCTAATATGGCAGTTGATATCTTTGCACCGCTGAAAGAGTACCTGTAGGACTCCATTGTTCCCAGGGCATTTCGAAACCCGAATTGTGTGCGGCTAATGTGTTCTTCGCATATCTGGAGCAGTTTTTGATGTAACATTTTCAGGAACAATTTCGGCAGATGGCTCATCAAAGTAATATTTCGAAATTCTTCGCAATCTCCAGCATTCGACTTTTTTGGAATCTCAATCACGATTTTGGAATATCTCCTGAGGAGTATATGTGGCTGAATATTCGTGACAGCTATCGAATGCCGTCTTCATCGATTAATTTATTTATTATCTGGCCCAGGGGTTTTTCCTTCTTTGAGTTGCACTATGGCTGTTCTCATTTCGTCTATTCTAATTGGTAGCTCTTTAATATTCTGGTTTTTTAATTCTGGGGGAAGCTCAGGTCTATTATCGACGAAGAGTTCGGATATATATTGTGTCCATGTTGCCATTAGAGTCATGCGATCTTCCGACTGGCTTAGATTTGTACATTCCAGTAGCTTCTTTTATTTTTTTGTGCATATTAAAAAGGTTATAGTTTTCCTCCTTTGCCCGGAATATATATATATATATATATATATATATATATATATATATATATATATATATATAATAGTTTTTTAACATTTCAAAATTTTGTAAGGTAAATCCAAATTTAAGATGAGTACAACAAATGTATAATTTTATGTCCTTGTTTAATATGTTTCAATATGATGAAACATATAAATAATGCATTATTGGATATAATTTTAAATAACCTGTATAATTTCAAGACATGATAATTCTTTAGTAAGTGAAGTGAAGTTAAACTAAACCGCAAATTAGATGACTGTAACTAGTAAATGCAAATAGTCTTAATTTTAATATAAGGCAGTGTAGAGTATTGTCGCGGATTTGGGTTCCCCTATAGTTTGATTACAAAATAGGGTATAATTGAGTAATTCGTGTTTCTGAAGCAAAACATTAGGTTTATATTTTGATCGTAAATTAAACTATTCAAGACATATCAGTAACCTAGACTCAAGTGCTACAAAGCTTTTGGTATTTGTTTTTGGAAGTAATAAAAATTTCGAGCTTTAAATCTGTTACATTTTGCATTAGTGAGAAGTAACTTACAATACTGTGCGTTGACTTGGAATCCGATTTAAGCTAAATGTGATCACGATCTAGAAAATGTGCAAAGCTGATATTTAATTTGTAAATATTTTAGAGAAACGAATATTTGTCGCATCAAAGCTAATTCCTATTGATTACTACAGCTTAAAAGAGCTTAAAAAAAGAAGATTAATTGCCGCTGTTATGCTTTCATATATTTTATATGCTTTCTATAATTTATTAAATAATAATATTGTTTGTCCAGAAATTAGATATCAGATCTGTTTGAGAGTTCCTAGAACCACAAATGCTTGACCAAAGTTTACTTTTTTATGGTAATGTAATGTTGATTCAGGCGCCGGCCTATAACATGTGCCGCATATTTAACGGCTGTTATGCTAAACTAGATATATAACATATTTAATTAAATCAGCACGTAAAATACATTTAAATCAGTTGCAAGCGACAGGAGAAATACAGGGTCGAAGTTCCAACCTCTTTATATATATATATATATATATATATATATATATATATATACATATATCCGCTATTTTTTTTTCAATAATCCGATAATTTTTTGTTTTTTTAAAAGCATAAATAAATACTTTCTAAAGGGGTTGCGACATCTGATTTCCAGTATATATATTATATATATATATATATATATATATATATATATATATATATATATATATATATATATATATATATATATATATATATCTATATATATATTTAAAGTTTCCAAAAACTGCATCTGTAAAACTCGGATTAGAATGTAAAAAAAGAGAGATAGTTTGGACTAAAAATTAAAAAAAAAAAAATTTTTTAACAGGCGCCCTCATAGTAAGCGTAAGCAGATACCCATAATCAAATTCTCGTTGCCATGGTTTTACATTTAAAATACTATTTTTTTGTCAAAATAGTAAAATTTAATCATCAAAATTTTGCTCAAAAATTAATCAGATGTACAACTAAAACTAAGAAATATGCAAACCATTAGTTCAAAACAAAAATTTCTCCTGTTCTTGCTAGACACAAATAGACACGTTTTAAGAATTCTCTATAACTGGAATTTCAAACACTTGCTCTGGAAATAGCTTGGCAAGAATTTTGAACTCTTCTGATACACTCTTATTAGAGAGAAGTTCCGTACGGTACAACTTGTTTTCCAAATATCCCTAAAGAAAGAAATAGGCTAGTGATAAGTCCGGGCTCCGTGCCGGCCAGAAAACGAACCAATTTGTCCCCATCATTTCAAAGATATTTGACAATTCCTCAAATACCCTACCATAATTATAAGCTGGTGCCCCTTCTTGCTAGAAACACATTTCATTAAAGGCGGCCAAAGGAACCGTTTCCAGGCTAAAACGCCATTGACAATTTGTTGTATATACCGTTCGCCATTTTAATTTTCTGCCAAAATTTAAATCTTCATTTTGTTTTGCGTAATATTGCTCGTTAAGCCGGTTAAACATGCCATCAGAAATGTTATTATTTAAAAAAATTGTTGTTTCCCTTCAGCTTAGTTAAAATTAACACGTATTTCTGCATTGTACAAAAGATGACAAAAAGGATACCTAAACAGTTTCATTTCATGGTTATTCAAAATTCTAGTATTTGAAGATTTTGATATTACACTGGCGTCGGCTGCTGATGCTTTGGATCATTATGGAAGAAACACAAGACTGCGTAGGGCTTCGCGAGACTAATCTTGGTCTTAGTATCAAGAGCAAGACCTGTAAATCGTTTCAAGACAAATACCAAGACTGGACACTCAGGACACAAGAACAAGACTGTATCTCAAGACTCTTGTCGTGGTCTTAGAAACCACTTGTACCATCGTCATCAAAAGTAAATGAGAAAAAAAATATTTATCAAAAGTTTAAAAACATAATTGTAAATCTGTCCCATTTAACCTAAAATGGATAATTTAATGCTGTCACCTTTACTGTGGTGGTCTCCTTTACTTTTGGTAGACCTGTACTAAAAATCATATGAGAAATACACATAAATAATAAATATAGTTTTGTATATTTATACGAATCCCGGAAATGTACTTGCGAAAACCACTGTTGCTTGGGAAGTCCAGCTGGCCTGACAATATTTTTTAAGCATTAATAATGAAAGTACTGAAATCGGGAATGAAAATGAATTGAGGCATTTTTTATATTCGAGACTAAGACTGAGCTAAGTCTTAGTCTAGGCAAGTCTTGTTTTGGCCTTGAGAAGCCCTAAGACTGCCTATGAATTATCTTCATTGATCATGGGTTTTCTTCTTTGTAGTGTGTGTCTAAATGTTCATGAAATGCTATTGCTATATTCTCTTTAAATTATTAAAATTTGAACAAAATCTTGATGATTGATTATTATACCATGTTCACTTGTTTTCTCAGTTTTACAAAAAAAAATAGTATTTTTTAACCATCGCAACGAAATGTCGATTACTGGTATCTGCTTACACTTAGTACGGAGGCGCTTTAAATACGTAAATTATCTCGGATATAAAATTGGTTTTTTGAAAACAAATTTTGGTATTCTAATAGAAAAAGATCCCGCTATTACAGAAGTCAAATAAAAAAGTACTATTCCGTTAGAAAGAAGAAGTAGCCCAAAAATGCAGTTTTTGGAAACTTAACAAAAATACTTTGTTCAGATTAGATTAAATGTGGCAGTACCTGTAAAAAGTATTTAGGCCAAGCTTACAAATGAACAAACATTTTTCGGGGAAAAAATAACAGAGATAAGTGGGTGAAAATTCTACGAGGGACACCCTATATATGAACAATAAACTAATATTATTCTTATTTTTATAAAGAATATTACAAAATAAAATGTGTAAGCAAAAAACAGACGTGTGTTTAAAGTTACGACCTTTGTTTATTTAGTCGTTAGTTTCCATAAACTCTTAAATTAAATCCTCCTCATACTCATGGTAAAGGTGGTAAACAATAATTAAAAACTGTTTGTATTGTTGGACTCTCATTGATATCAACTCGTTTCGAATGATAGCTGAAGGGTGTCAGGTGAAAACATGGAATCTGCATCAGTTGGCAAAATTAATGTATTTATTCAGCCTTCGAACAGATCAGGAGAAAACGAGCAGTGTCACATTTAACATCATTATTTTCAAGTGCTAAAACGTAATAAACCAGAATATCCCGTAAGAACTCTATTTCCTCTTAAATATAATCAAAGTAGTACGTTGTGGCATTGTTTGTGTTTTTCTACAAAAATGGATGAAAATTCTAAACATACAAAACACTTTAGAACGTGGGAAGTTGCGCAAAAACTACGCTTGCAATCACATGAATTTGGAACGTTTTGCAAGTGTAAAAGATTGAAATGTGTAGAAAAAGTGATACTCGGATAGTGAAGCCATAGTGAATTATTTTAACTCTCTGGAGTCAAACAATGACTAAAATTCTTATTTGTGCCTTCTTATATCAGTAAATACAATACAACGGCGAAGAGAACCGGAAAATTAAGCAAAGTATCATGACAGTAGTTACAAGTATCGAGTAAGAATTAAAACAGATAACTCTGTTAAAGAAGTAGAAGTATGTGCAAAATTGTTTAAGGCAGTACATGGAATTTATTAAAGTAAAGTTTTTAGTAACCTTTAGAGGTCTTTAAAAAAAATTGATGTTGCTCTAAAAGATCAGAGTGGAGGAAAAAAATATAGATAAATAAATCGCACATTGCTTCGTTCAAGATAAATCAAAGTCATTAGACCTTAAAGGATAATAAAAACATAGGTCATATTTACCTGATGTGCTCAACATTAAGAAGATGTACAGGATGTTCCAAGAACCTTATCCAAACCAAAAAGTGTAATATCAATCTTATAGGGAGATCTTTAGAAACAAATTTAATATTCGATTTGGATATCCTAGACCTTGCAAATGGTGCGATCAGTTTTCGGTGTTTAAAACGCTCAATGTTCAAAAAGAGCTTCACTTACGAAAGGCGCAAGTTTTTTATGATCGGTAACAGCTGCCTGAAAGAGAGCTCGAAAAGGGAAATAATTTATAGTCATAGCAATGGACTGTTTGATTGATGTTTTACCTTTAGAATTCACGTCCTTTCAAACGCCCAGTTATATTTTTCTACATATCCTGAGTACATGGCACAAAATTGAACTGATGAAGTGTGTTCTTTCATTTTTGAATTCCGTATCAATTATTTTCCCAGAGAAATGGAAAACTTGCAATTTTTTTGCGATACTGTAGGAGGGCAAAATAAGAACCACACTCTTGTGCGTTTTACTCACTACATAATAAATGTTATAAGACGAACCTCCCACCTCCCTCCACACCGAAAAAACTGCCCACCAACTCGAGCTCCGTCAGTTCACTGGTTGTCTCCTCTCCAATTTCTCCAAAGGGCACTATAATATCTTCTGACAAAGAGGCCATTGCTGCCTGCAAAGCAGATGTCTTGTTGAGCGACAACTGCTATAGTCTTTCCAAGAAAGCTCCTACTGACCAAGAACCTATTTTTGATCCAATGTCTCCCCCAACAGTGAAGCTTACGCGAACCGAAAAAAGTTCTGATAACCGTTTCCTCATGTCTAGACTAAGAGAACCAGCCATTTTAAAGGCCTTCAAGTTATATCTCTCCTTCCTGCACGACCAACCTGCGCCAATTCACTTTGAAGGGTTTACAAATACAAGCACCAGGCTATTTTGGCTTCTGAAGGCATTCCTACAGATTATAGAACCCTACATAAGATATATTTCGATTTTCATGCTGCTTACGGATTTAACGCAGCAGAAGTGGAAGCGGATCTTGCAGCCTATGGATCCTGCATATCTTCGGAGAGATCGATGCATCTTCAGAGGACCAGAGAATGCCATAAAAATTATTTTACCAGCAATTCTCCCAAAAAAAATTTTTAGAAAACACGACGTGTCCTGAGGAACTAGATTCCTCAAAACTTCCTGTTGTTACTAGTCTTAATATGGTTCTAATTAATATTGCTTCTCTAAGAAATAAAACTGACGAGTTGTACCTATTTCTGGAAGAATTGGAGTTCCCCCAACTTGTTGCAATTACTGAGCACTGGCTGAATCTAAACGAACCCATTTATATTGAAAGGTATACCACAGTAGCTAGATATGACAGAAAAAACTCAGCTCATGGGGGAACACTGATTCTATCCCTAAATGGAGATTTCATGTCGGTATCTAAATATGATCATTTGTTAGCGGATAGCTCTTTTGAATTCTCTATAGTATATAATCAAAACCTTGATCTTTATGTAATTTGTATTTATAGATCACCAAACTCTGATGTACAATCATTTTTAAATAGCCTGGTAAGTTTGCTAGACAGCCTACCGATTAAAGGTAAAAAAATTCTATGCGGGGACTTTAATATTGACTATGCTACTGTTTGTGCCATCCAGAAATATCTAATTTCTATATTCGACTCTTTCGGTCTTTCAATGCATGTATCCTCGCCAACTAGAATTTCAAAAAACTCTTCTTCTATCATCGATTACATGGCGTCTGATTTTTCTCCATCAGAGGTGCAATCACAGGTCTATAACTCAGGTCTTTCCGATCACGAGGCGGTAATTTCCAGGTTTAGTTTACCTATTAGGCCCTTACCAAGATCTCGCCATCGGGGCAGAATTTTCTCGGCCGCAAATTTCTCAGTATTTCATAATATTTGCTTTAACACCAATTGGAATTTTGAATCTGATAATGTCAACACAAACTTCAGAACTTTTTTAAATAAAACTTTAAGTGCTTTTAACAAGGCCTTCCCGCTTAAGAATATCAAACCTAAGCGGCATAAACCGTGGACTACGAAAGGAATACGAATTTCTGCTAAAAATATGCGCTCGCTCTCATATATAAAAAAATTCACCGACTCCTTTCTTATTCTCGACTATATCTCTAATTATAGGAGGATCTACACTACTCTTATTAAGTCAGCAAAAAAATTACACTACCGAAAACGTCTAACAAACTCTAATAACGTTTCAAAAGAAACCTGGTCCATCATCAATAACCTCAGAAACAAATCAAACCCTGTGACTCAGATCTTGCCAGGGGCTAATGATCTAAATGATTATTTTATTAATGTAAGCAAAAATGTTACCTCTAGTATCTCGCCAAGTTTGGACCCTCTTTCGTTTCTCCCTCCTTCAAAAAATTTAGCTGATAGCTTTTTCTTAAGTCCCGTTAGCAACACTGAACTATTGAAGGTAATACATAATATCAAAAGTAAATCTTCGTGTAGCACTGATGGCCTATCAATTAGAATATTCCTGAACTTGCCACTCCCAGTCATAGAGGCCCTTACAACATTAATAAATGAGTCCTTTATAAAAGGTGTATTCCCTGATTGCCTTAAAACAGCTATAATTATTCCACTTCATAAAGGCGGCGAAAAAACTAACTCTTGCAATTATCGCCCAATTGCACTACTACCAGTGCTATCAAAAATCATCGAAAGGCTACTGAAGAACCGTCTTATGCCATTTCTCCTGAAACATCAGATAATATCCCCGGAGCAGTTCGGATTTCTACCCAACAAGTGCACCAGTGACGCCATGTTCACGTTGCTTAGAGGCGTCTACTTATCTCTCAATAACAACCACCCAACTGCCTCAGTTTTTTGTGACTATGCGAAAGCCTTTGATTGTGTTAGTCATGAAATTCTGATAAACAAACTACATTTTTATGGAATTCGTGGTACTTCTTTAAATTGGTTCAAATCTTATCTTGGAAAAAGGCAACAACTTGTAAGGGCTAATGGTTCCGATTCTGATTGTAAGTTGATTACAAGTGGAGTCCCTCAAGGTTCAGTCTTGGGACCTATTCTTTTTTTGTTATACATTAATGATATCACGAACCTTAAAATTAATGGAAGAATCTCCCTTTTTGCTCATGACACAAGCATAACATGGAGTGATTTTGATACAACGTCTTTACACTCTAGTATCTCCAAAGACTTGGTTATAATTAAGGCTTGGTCCGATTCCAATATGCTTTGTTTTAACGTCGATAAAACGGTGGCGTTATCTTATAAGGGAACTTTACAACCACTTCAGGTACATAACAGCAATATTGAATACGTAGAGTCGGTTAAATTCCTGGGTTTAAATATAAATAGCAACCTAAAATGGTCTAATCATATTGACACCTTAACTAAAAAACTTTCTACCGCCTGCTTCGCCATTCGATCAGTTTCAAAAGAACTAGACGTTCCTTCTGCCAGACTTACTTATTTCTCTTTATTTGAATCCCACCTCCGCTATGGCCTTCCCTTTTGGGGCTGCTGTACCACCGAGCAATTTCGTAGTATTTTTATGCTTCAAAAGAGAGCCATTCGTTATTTGTTTGGTCTAAATAATAGAGCTCACTACCAATACTATTTCAAAAAACATGAAATATTAACACTTCCTGCATTATTTATTTTGGAAACGGTATGTTTGCTGAGAAAACATATAAACACCCTCCCAGAAAGGCCACAACATGTATACCCTACCAGAAACTCTAGGCATGATATTTATCTTCCCATTCCTTCCACAGAATTAATAAAAAAATCAATTATTTACAACGCCATAAAACTTTACAACAATCTGCCAGTACATTTAAAATCTATCCCTATGCTTGCACAATTTCGAAAAAACACCAAAGCATACCTCATTGAGAGACCATTTTACAGCGTTAATGATTTTTTTTTCAGTGAGTAAGTCTCTTTAAATTGTCACTAAACTCGCTTGTTTACTTAAATCTTTTGTGAGTCATGTCCTAACTCATAGCATAGAATTTTGTAAATCATTATATAGGGAAAAGAACTGTCGAACATTCACTTAAAACTTAATTATTTTTGTTAGGTATTGGATTAAAAACAATTTAATTCTTTTTGTATACTACATTCTACACTAGTTCAATATACCTTCTGTTTAACATCACAATTATTTGTATAACTATAATAACATAGAGTTTAAGGTCGCATAGTTGCAATTTTGATTTCAATGTCATCGAAATTATTCACCTCGTACATGTGTGTTTGTTTACTTTTATAAGGTTATCATGATTCATTTACTGTTTGCAATGTTATGCTATATTCTAACGTGTGTTTTACGATTTGGTAAATTGATAATTTACATTTTTAAAAAAAAAAAAGCACTGACCTGTCGAAATTATTTTCGATTAATGTTTTGATATGTCTTATTTTTAGGTATATTTTGCTTTGTCCATAAAATTGTAGAATTTTTCTGCGGCAATAAAGCATACTTTTGTTTGTTTGTTGTTTGTTTTAACTCAATACAAATGATATATCCCGTTCGCGAGCACTCCTTATTTATAGTGAGACAAGAACATTAATACAAAACTGAGAATGGAATTTGCCAGAAACTGGGACTAAATTATTTTAATATCTAGAGTAAAACCAGTACCATTTACTGTAGTGTCGGTACATTAGAGTTATGTTAAGGAGTGGACTGAGTTTTTCCCCAAGAAAATGCCCGTTTCCGATTCAAAAAAAGACAGTGTTTTGGATCACTAATGGGCATGTACGGCTTATATTACATCGTAATTCATACAATCGACCAGTGTTAAAATCTCCCCTCCTCTCTGTAAAGCAATGTAACAGAGTTACTTCCAATGAACTCAACTCAAGCAGCAGAAGTTCTGAATCTGAAGTTCTCGCTCTCTAAATAAATCATTTGTTAGTGGGTTTTCTTTGTCAGATTTGGTAGATTCTAACTTACAGTGTCGTGTTTTTTCCCGAGAATATTATCGTTAGTTATTGTTAAGTTTCTAATACGGATTAGTGTTTGTAAAACATAAACATGTCTAATAAACTATGTAAGCTTTGTTCTGATCAAGTGAATCGAAAAAAACCGGGTATACAATGTAGCGGTTTTTGTGAACTTTTTTCCACGGTAAGTATTTGGGCTATCGGCGCCGCAGCTCGATACTTTGCGAGGCGATGGAGCGTCATGACAGTGCAGCGTATGTCGAGTCGACAGCCAGCGTGCACAATCAGATAGGCGACTATCACAAAATACCGCACCGAAAGTGGGTTGTTCCGTTACGCTCTCTTCACAGCCACAGCCATCGCTGATTCATCACAAGGCTACAGAAAACCCTCTAGATGAAATATTGTCTGCGATTAGCAATATTGAGGGATGAGATGCGCCAGTTACGGGATTCTGTGTCCTTTTGCAGTTCCAAGATTTCCGATTTTCAAGAAGAGATTTCAAAATTAAAAGGTTTCATAAAAAAAGTTGATAAGTTGGAAATGCAAAAAAATTCAGTTAAAATCAAAAATAAAACGACTAAATACGAAAGTTAATGATATTGACCAGGCTGCCCGCTCCAAAACCCTAGAGATACATGGAATATCCGAAGAAGAAAAAGAGAATGTCACTCAAATAATTGCAAATATAGGTGCAGCAATTGGATATCCTATAAATGAAGACATGATCGATAGTGCTCATCGAGTGCCAAAAAGTCCTAATCACTCCTCTAAGGACTTGCCAAAAATAATTGTTGTTGGTTTAACCTCCAAAAAACATCGTGATGCAATTATTACGACAGTAAGGAACAAACGCTTAGAGAGTGGCACCCAGGATCCTGGTTTGACTATCCCAGGAGTCTTAAACAAGATTTACATTAATCTTACTCTTACAAATAAGATTTTGCATAACCAAACGCGTGAGGCTGCTAAATCTAAATACTTTAAATTCGTGTGGATTAAAAATGGCAACATATTCGTAAGGAAAAACGATTCATCCCCTGTAATTCAGATCAGGAACAACGATGACTTGAATAAGTTATAAAATATCCAATGGACTTTTACAATCTCTGTAAATAACCCAACTTAAAATGTATTATCAGAACTGTAGGGGACTTCGAACTAAAACGGATCATCTGTATAATAACATATTAAACTCTGAATACAACATAGTTTGTTTGACAGAGACATGGCTTAACCCTAGTGTGTACAATAGTGAATTGTTCGATCACCGGTATCAAATATTCAGAAGGGACAAAGGTGACAGTGCTTCAGAAAAAATTGAAGGTGGAGGTGTCCTCATTGCAGGAATGAAGAACCTTCGAATAGTTCACCGTCACGACCTGCAGTCATAAGCTGAGGATCTCTGGATATCTGTCGAACCTGAAAATGGTGAAAGGATTTATATTTGCTGCTTATATTTACCACCAGGTGACTCTGTTCCCTATTATTATTTTTTGTCTAAATTGCGCGAAAACTAAGACATATTTGCTAAAAATAAAGTACTTATTTTGGGCGATTTTAATTCTCCGTCCATTGATTGGGTTCCATTTCGGGGCGAGCCTCGTTGTTATAAGCCGAATAATGTAAACAATAGCTGCATGGAATTAATAGATATGTGCTCGTTCCTGGAGCTTATTCAGTATAATGGTATACGTAATTTAAATCGCAGAACTCTTGATTTGGTATTTTGCAATAAAATGAATATTGATTCCATTGATCGTTGTGACTTCCCAATCATTAAGGAAGACACTCATCATCCTGCATTGATTATTCTTGTTAAAAACATTATATTTAGGAATCTAAAAACAAAAACTTTAACTAATTTAAATTTTAACCGAGCTAACTACGACACAATATGTAATAAATTAGCTACAGTATCTTGGACAGAACATTTGGCTCATTGCAATGTGGATCAGTCAGTGGTTTTATTTTATAATATTAAAAATAATGTTATTCGTGAGAATGTCCCCTCATATAGGGTCAGGGGTGGTTACCCGACTTATTTTAAATTTGATACAATAAATACAATAAAAAATAAAATTAAAGCGCACAAACTGTATAAAATTTATAAAACTGATGTTAATTATCGAACATTTTCACTACTAAGGAGTAATTCCAAGCGACTGATCCGAAGGGACTATTTAAATTATCTTAACATTATGGAAGCTGAAGTTAACGTGAATTCAAACAAGTTTTGGAAATTTATAAAGCATAGGCGGAAAGGCGACTTATCGTTTCCTAACTCTGTACATTATTTAGACCGTTCAGCGACTCACGGTAAATAAATATGTGAGTTATTCTCAGAATATTTTAAGCAAGTATATATGGATCATACACCAGCCGACCGTCCTGCTCCTTCTGAGAATATTGACGAACCTCCAGTTTTAATTACCGAAAAACAAGTCATAATATCCTTCTTCAGCGTCTGGCTGATGTCGGTGTGCATGATAGTCTCTTGAGGTGGATATGGTCTTACCTGACTGGTAGGGAACAGTTGGTTCTGATTGAGGGTTTTCAGTCTGAGCCGTTTGTAGTGTCTTCTGGAGTACCGCAGGGCAGTCACCTTGGACCGTCATTCTTTATAATTTATATTAATGATACTGGACAGTGTTTTAATAATTCGAACTTCCTGCTTTATGCGGACGACCTAAAATTCTTTAGAGTTATTACTGATCAGGGTGATTGCGGTGGTCTTCAGGATGATGTTCACTGTCTGGTGAGATATTGTGAATCTCGCAGTTTATTGTTAAACTTGGATAAATGTGTGTCAATTACGTTCTCTAGAAATAAAAATGTACATAGTTTCACTTATTCAATTAATAATGTGAATGAAAAATCTGTCCCTGAAATTCGTGATTTAGGTGTAGTTATGGACGCTAAGATGTTGTTTCGCTCTCATGTAGAATATATTGTTAATAAGTGTAATGGACTAATGGGATTTGTTTTACGAAATAGTCATAATTTTAGGAATCCTAAAATAATTATTGGCCTCTACTATGCTTTATATACAGTCGCCTAAACTTCGCTTCGGTCGTTTGGAATCCTCAATACTCCATCTATCAGCAAAGACTAGAAAGTAATCAAAATAGATTTTTAAGATTCCTTTCACGTACAACTGATGTGGCTTTAGTACAAAGTAACTATGAGCCTATCCGTCAAAAATTTTCAATAATTTCTTTGTGTGGAAGAAGAACTGTCTCTGACCTATTAATGGTCTTTAAACTTATAAACGGTATAGTCGACGCCAATGAATTGAAATCAAAATTAAATTTCGCATTACCGATTAGAGATTTAAGGCAACAGAATATCTTTGAAATTCATTTTAGAAATACAAGTTCCGGACAGAACTCTCCCATTTGCAGGATGAGTCGTACATTTAATAGATACTGTCAAGGTATAGAAATGTTCGATTTGTCTATGATTAGGTTTAAAAAACATGTTAAAACTCTAGTGTAATAAGAAATATTAGAATTGTTATTTTTATCACGCTGAAATCTACCCACTAGCAATTAATTGTATGATGTGGATGCTTTGTGGACTTTTTTTGTCTGTTGTATCCCTATTTTTTCAATAAATAAATAAAAAAAAATAAATAAATCTGAGTTGCCTTCCCAATCTTGTTTTGAATTAATTCCTATAGATACCAGGAAACGCAATGATCTCACGTACCTATTAAAATTTTGCGAGTGTAAGGCAGTAAAACAACTTTATTTCAGTTTTCCACGTGCTGAAAAATCAAGTCAGAAACAGCAGGGTCTTCTAACGAACAGGAAGAAGTTAGTTCTAGAAAGAAAGAAAGACCCCTAAAATGTCGTAAAGCTGCATCTAAGAAAATTGTCAACACCAAGAAGTAAATCGACCGGAACAATCTTCATACTTCAATCATAAACAAAACATTTAAAACATTATAAATTCTAAGAAAGTCCCTATTTTCAACTAAAATAGTCATATTTTTATGCTACTTGATTCAAGAACACATTTGTCACAAGACCCTAATTTTTTTGGTGTTTATTTTTATTTATTTTTAATAGCTGTAATTGCAAATTCCAAAATATTTTTTTAAGGCAAAACAGATATCCAATTTTATCACATTTAATAAAACTTTTAAAAAGCCCCCGTAGACTCGAAAATTGATCCTCCCTTACAAATCGTAAGTATTTCAAAAGTAAAGCACACATGTGATCGGTATAAGTTTTCATCCCTGAGAGACAGGAAGAGGGTGTTACTATAGTTTTGGTACACAATATATGACGACAGGTCAAAGTTGGGCTGCAACGTTTTTGCCTGCCTGTGTTTTTCCCTTCCGGACACATGTGTGTTTCTGGGTATTAAAAACTAGGAAACGTAATATTAAGGACAAATTGCGGGATCTAATATGCGACGGCATCGTCAAGAGTTTCGCGGTAAACCAAAATAACATGTGGTTGGTCGTGCATGGTGAAAGAGGTTTGGAAATGTGCAAGAGATTAGTATGAAGACACAAGTCTATTTTGAATGTAAACTGATCTTGGGGTGTCGACACCTGCCCCTGTTACTCGTCTGGAATGACATTGCTAAAAATTAGTTTAACAGAGTTTTTAGAATTAATTTGCTTAAGCTGCAATTTGGCCCGGGTGACACACATAATTAGGGGGGAAGAACCTTTGTGTCCAGAAAGGTGTTGTACTTCTTAGATGAATAAATAAATAATAGTTTTTACCACTTTGAACATCAAATACAGAACAAATTTTAAGCGTTTGTTAATAAAATTTCCTTTAACTGAAACTTCCCTCGTTTTGAATATTTTAGTTTATTAGGGTTAGTGAATTTAGTTCTGTAGATAGCCATTTAGTAACACATAGATTGTCTTTTCAAACTTTCTTATTTGTCGCCATGTTGTTCCACCATATTTGATTCGTACCAATATTTTATCAGCTTCTACCTATGGCACACATGATTTTTATACATAATTGAAAAAGAGTTCATTTTATTTAAGTTCATTTTTAAACAGCGTATTTGGTCACCATTTTATTCCACCATCTTGAATTCATCTTGTAGAAAATTTAAAATCAACCTAATAAGTAGTGTTTTCATACGTCATTTTGTTTTGCCATATTAGATTCTACCAAAATATTACTCGTTCATTCCAATGTTATACTTGATTTTTGTGCAGCATTTGAGATAAATTGGATAATTAGCTTTTTAGCAATATTCTTTTTTTAACATTTTACTAGGCCATCATATTGCATTTTTATCATAATGTCACCAGGTAGTCCCTATGAACCCCTAAATTTTGATTAAATTTTGACGTCATTGTAGTACGTACTTTTTTATCTATGCCGCGAACTGATACAAACTGATAGACAGACCGAAATAATTGAGAAAATATGTTTTTCTGGCATTTAGGAAGCCTAAATTGTAAAAATCATTTTATTTGGAAGCCATTTTGGAGTAGTACCAAAATTTTACAAGTTCATTCGTACATAATACTTGATTTTTGTGCAAAACTTCAGGTAAATTGGATAATTAGTTATTTAGTAATATTTTTCAACATTTCTCTAAGCCGCGATTTTGTTCCGCCATATAGGATTTGTATTAAATTGTTAACGTTTTACCCCTATGAAGTCAATAGGATAAGTAATTTTTAGCTATGCCGCGAAGAGGCATATATAATAATAATAATAATAATAATAATAATAAAATGCAAATACCAAGGCAGGTAAACCAAGGAAGAGGTTAAAATAGACAGATGAAATGAAGCGAACGGTGATGCATTCCTACTACACCGCTACCAAACTTAAGACAATTTCATCAGGATACGGACATAAACTGCATACACTTTTCATAGCACAATATCCAGAATACAGATCACTTATCACAGAACAGAGAGTAATAGATCAAAAAAGAGTCATCACTAAGACCAGTAAGCTCACCCCACTCTCATTGAAAAACATCAAAGCTATGGTAGCTGCTGAACTAAACATTCATCAACCACACATTGAGGACAGTTGGGCAGATGCCGAACCGATCCGACATACAAACCAGCCCAACTTTGTGCAAGAGGATCTGCAACCTCACTCAATGCTCAGTAGAGGCGAAGCACCCAGCAACAACCCACGACAGATGACAAGCACCATACAGCACACAGGACAAGTGATTCATTCGGCCAAGGCACCATACACACACCTATATCTCGGACCGTCTCTCACACAAGCAATCAAAGTCTCCGATCCTACAACAAGAGATCCTATTCCTCGTGTAATCTTCAAACGGGACCCACATAAAATCCTAAAGACCATCAACGAACACATAATTCCCGAGTACATAACGAATGCGAGCACAATTGAGGACATTCATACAGTGATCTACGCAGCAGCTATAACCACGATAACACAGAATAATCAGAAACTCCCGCCACGACACAGAAACACCAAGAACATAAAACCAAAATTCAAATGGCAAATAGGAATCGAAAACAAAATTAACAAAATTAGAAAAGAATTCGGACATCTTAACCAATCCATGAACGGCAACGAGTCAAAACGTATCACAGAAAGTGTAGATAAAATCAAATCTGCATCTCCTGATTACACGTTTACAGAAATCCTTGACACTGTGTATGCCGCAAGGCTCCGAAAAACAGTTCTACCAAAAAATCATGAGCAATGAGGAGGCACGAGTAATAGAACCACCGACCAAACAAGAGATCACAGAATACTGGAAAAGTATTTGGTCAGAACCGAAACTACACAATAATAACGCTTCATGGATTAAAGCGGAAGAAGACAGACACAAGTGCTTAGAGGAACAAGAGGACTTTGCAATGACAACACAAGAAGTTGCAGAAACAATCAAATACACGCAAAACTGGAGATGTCCTGGAATAGATAACATTCATAACTTCTGGTACAAACAGTTTTCCTCCACACATGAAGCTCTCACTTGCCAAATTAATGAAATTATTTTAAAACCTAAAACACTCCCCGGTTTTCTCACCCAAGGAATAACATACCTTAAATCCAAAAATTCAGACAATAAGGACCCGTCAAATTACCGACCTATTACGTGCCTTCCAACCCTATATAAAATCATTACAGCCACAACTACTAGGAGAATAGAAGAATATCTAGCACACAAAAACATTCTAATGGAAGAATAAAAAGGGTGCAGGAAAAACAGCCGAGGATGCAAGGAGCAGCTCATTATAGACAGCGTCATCATGGAACAAACCAGGAAAAATTATAGAAACCTTCATATTGGTTACATAGATTATAAAAAAGCCTTTGATTCGATACCCCACAGTTGGCTAACCAGAGTACTAGAATTATATAAAGTCAATAAAAACATCAGACAATTTCTTAGGCAAATCATGAGTACGTGCAAAACTAAAATCAACTTGAGAACACAAAAACATCGAAACAGAAGAGATCTACATCAGACGAGGTATGTTCCAGGGAGATTGACTCCACGCTTTGTGGTTCTGCCTCTGTCTCAATCCACTCTCAAACACACTGAATAACACAAACTTCGGATTCCAAATTAAACACCAAAAAAATAACATACACAAAATAAACCATCTCTTGTACATGAATGACATAGAATTATATGCAAGCACAAAGGCACAGCTAAAGGAACCCCTTAAAATCACAGAAACGTTCACCTTGGCCATCAGCATGGAATTTGGTATAAGTAAATGCAGGTTACTTCATATCAATAAGGGACAGTGGAAAGACCACCCTACGGAGGAAACAATCAACAATGAAAAAAGCACTAAAATTAACCACACTCATATCAAATCAGAGCTCAAGACGGAATTTAAAACCAGACTCACAAAGCTACTAAAAACAAAACTGAATTCCAGAAATCTAACGAAAGCTATTAACACCTTCGCCATACCTATTCTTACGTATTCGTTTGGTATCATTAAATGGTCACACACAGATATAGAAAACATTCACATTCTTATATGCTCTGAATTCACTAAACATAGGAAGTTACATCCCAACGCATGCAAGGAAAGACTCACCATCGAGAGAAAAGAAGGAGATAGGGGAATTATAGATATACAATCGCTAAATAAAAAACAAATTTACGAACTCAGAAAATTCTTCCACAACAAACAAACTAACCTCCATAAGGCAATAGTGAAGGCAGACAAGAATTATACACCGCTCGACCTGTCTTAAACGAGCCACGCAGCAGACCTACACAGTCACATCCAATCACGACTAGAAAAGATGAACACCTGATCTCAAAAAACACTTCACGGAAGACACAGATAGCACATAAAGCAAGACCATATAGACCAAAATCTTTCATATACGTGGTTAAAAGAAGGGCAGCTGTTCCCTGAAACAGAAGGCTTCTTGCTTGCCATCAAGGACACAACCATTAAAGACGAGAGGTGTAGGAGATGTCACCAGCAGAGAGAAACGATCGATCACCTAACGAATGGATGTAGAATAATGGCCGGAACTGAATACACCGCGAGACACAACTCAGCAGCGAAGGTCGTTCATCAAGCATTAGCCACAACATACAAACATACACCAACATCTATACTTGAAAACGAAGACTACAAGCTCTACTGGGATATTGACATCCACACAGATAAACCAATCCCCGTAAATAGACCCGATATCACCTTTCAATCCAAAAAAGAGAAAATCACTGAATTGACATGGCTGTCCCCAACGACGAAAACATCCAAGCGAAATGCAGTGAGAAGATCGCCAAATATACCGACTTGGCAATGGAAGTAAAAAGGCTGTGGAAACAGGAAAGAGTCATCATTGTTCCTTTCGTCATATCAGTAACAGGTCTCACCCCAACAACGTTTACACCGCATTTGGCTCAATTAGGACTTAAGGCAGACATTCACAGGAACATCCAGAAATTGATCTTTTTGAAAACATGTAGCATAGTTAGATCATTTCTTAATACACAATAGTTGTTTTTTTCCATTTCCTTTTTTTATTTTTTTTTTGTATTGACTTGGTATAATCCCGTCAGTATAAAGTACAACCACAGGAATACTGTGAGACAGTCATAAAAAATAATAATAATAATAATAATACATTTATTGTTCAACCGTACAATATTACACAAATTATGTAAGACGGTTAGGCAAAGGGCCATAAAATGATCGCAGCCATCCAGACAAGTCTAGGTACTGATAAAGCCCGAACAACTTATGCATAGAAAATCAAATATGTATATTACGCGTTTTCAGATAAGTTACTAAATTAAATTGGTTGAATTTGTTTCGCCATTTTGCATTCGTACCAAAATTTTACCAGTTAATGTTTACGTAATACTTGATTGTTGTTCAACATTTCAAATAAATTGGTAGGTTTTTAGTGATTTTTTTTTAACATTTCCCTTTTAACAGCCATATTGGATTTTTCCAAAATGTTACAATCTCATTCTCATATGGCCGTTCACTTGTTACCAAAATTTGAAGTCGGATTAATAGTTTTTTTAGCTATGCCTTGAACAGATCGACTCACAGACAGACCGACAAAATTGAGAAAAAACATTTTTTTCGCATTTCGACCCCGGGGAGGGTGATTTTTTTTCACGATTGCAATACTTCCCTTTTATGAGGGTAAGTAAAAAAACATTTAAATGGACAATTCCATTATCTTACGACATGCCCTAAGGAAAATTACTGTGCGAGTTGTTAGGTGCATCTAAATAATGTTATTTTACAAAAACACAAGCAAAAAGTAATTGGGGAAAATTTATAAATAATTGCCTAAAACGCCGAAAATTGATTTTTTCCTTCTAGAATAAAATGAGTAGGTCCTATAAGTTTTACATATTTCTAAATTAGTTCGGTTAGAATGCTAGTTTTCGAAGAAAATCGCGAAAAACCGATACAAATTAGCTTTTTCACAAATATCAATAACCTATGAAATTTGCAGCGTATAGATCTAAAACGCTGCATAAATATAACCTACGTTATACTAAATATTTATACAAAATATAAACCCGTTGGTTTTATTTGTGAACGAGTTTTGGCTATTTGTTTATCCCGGTAGCCGGGAGGCATTATTTAAACAATAATTCTGTTGCAAACGAGCGTATGTAGTACCGTTCCCAGATTTTTTGTCAGCTAGTCGAGAATTTTATCGACCAACTACAAAAAAATCGGGATTTTTTCTCAAAAATCGGAACACTAGAAAAAATATATAAATATATACGTTATTTTAAAAATATATGTGTCTTAAAATCTATCATATGCAAACAAGGCTATTTAAAATATTTAACATCACACATAAAATTTACTACAAACAATAAAAACAAAACATAGAATAGATATTTATTCATTTCGAAACACTTTGAATACTAATGCAAAATAATGCAGATTTTAACGTTAAAAAACTCAGAATTTTCATTATTTTTAAAACACACAACATCACAAGTCTTGGACCCCTTGATAAGATGCAATGCAAATATAATCTGCTTCAAGATTGCACATCTTTAATAATAACTGATCCAACGAAGTGATTGAAAAACATAATATCAACAAAAAGGGATACAAATGTCAATTAGTTTTCTCTATATGAAGAGCATTCTAATCATAATTGAATGTCCCAGATAAGGAGGAGAGCCCTGTTTTTCGTTTAAAATGTTTTTTAATCACTTCACTGTATCAGTTATTACTAAACAAAAGCAGTCTCCAAAACAAAAGCAGGGTCCAAGAATTTTGATGTTGTGTATAATTTTAATTAATAATAATTTCTTATTTCTTGTATAATTATAAAGTATTAATTTATATTACTACTTAATTCAGAGCACAACTAATTAGAATTCAACATATTGCGTCGGCACCACCGACTGAGGCGTAGGCTTGCATGATATATATATATATATATATATATATATATATATATATATATATATATATATATATATATATATATATATATATATATATATATATATATATATATATATATATATATATATATATATCGATACATCGATATTCTGTTCTCACTAAAAGCTGGAGGAAAAATAGTTGGGAACTGATGGGAATGTCTCCCGCATTTGACTTTCCGTGTTAAAAAAGGATTTGTGTACAAAATACAATTTAACTTTTTTTAAAAATTGGGATTATCGTTTTCCGTGCGGGATTTTTTTTATAAAAAATCGGGACATCCCGCAAAAAACTTCTACAAGAGTTCCTCTTGTTCGTCACGTCGGTCACTACAATATACAATTATTTTCAGTGTGGAAATTTGCAAAAAGAAACGCCATAAATTGCCTCAAAAAGTACATTAACTTGTTTATAGTTTCAATGGTGATTGATGTTTAAATATAAACAACTATATATAACGTTTTTATATATCTACTATTAGCATTACACATTATATTTGAACTAGGTGCACTTATCTGTTAAAATATCAAATGTTTTTGTTATGGTTAATCTGTTCTCCAAACTCAATTATTTATTTAACGCATTGAAAAAACCAATTTACTCAGAAATTTGCACCGCATCCTACACTATAAAAACAAGCTAATACCAGATCATACCTCGCCTTGTATTAAAATCTTCTTAGGTTAGCTATGTATATTTTTGCTACATACTTAATTACGGAAAATTCCATTAGAAATATATATTTCCGTTATAATACATTTAATTACTATATTTTTACATACTTACGAATAATTTTGTAAAAATACATTACGACATTTAGAAAAATGTATAATTTTATTAAATAGGTAATGTGAAGTAATGAATAATACGGTAAACTATATATTTAAAACACTAATCCAGATTTTTCAGCAAGTTCGTGAGGGAGTTGTACTGCACCAATTTACATGATTTTTTTTGAAATGATCGTCTGGTTACCGAGACCTTTAGACACTATTTTTTGCATTGTTTTATTGCCTAAGATTCCTATAAAACCAATATGTTTTTAGTCAAAAACATTTCTGGGCGATGTGGTGAATGCGCCCCATATTTTTATAATTCCACTAGAAACGCATGGCGCCATCTAATGGAAAAGGTAGAACAAGGTCTGCCTGGCCAGCTAGACTATATAAATTATTAACCATTCTGACCCACCAACCCGAAAATCCGTAGTTTTCTTGTTTTCTGTAAATAGTGCGTGCTTACTATCTGTTTATGCATTTTATTCAAACCAGTGAAGTATTTCAGTTGACACCCCCTCCCCAGAGTCACTTTTATTAAAGGTAAAATGATAGAAATAGTATACAGTAAGGATTTTTTTTTGGTATTGACGGCTAAACCCTCTCTATCCTCAGAGCCAGTTTAGTAATTAAAGTAATGACTTTCTTTTTGGTTGTAAAATTTTTCAACAACCAGACTGATCCAAACTAGGGTTTAGGTTTTGTGTCTAATGAAATAGTGTGCAAATTAAAAGGTAAGTAACAATGTTTAGTTTTTGTTTTTGCCCTAGTCTCTAACCAGCAAATCCAGACCAAAATAGAAAAAAACGGATCGCGGAATCGGGTTCGGTGGGGGGGGGGGGGGTCAATACTACCAGGCGGTACTTTTGGTTTTTTTTAATTTTTTTTCTCAGTTTTTTCTATATGAATGGAGTGGAGAACATATTAAAAGTTTCGATTTTCGAAAAAAAACGGGATTAGACGTATTTTTGGATGCTGATTATTTGATAAGTTTTTTGGGTGTCTTTTACATCCCCGCTACCCTACGTGGTTGTATACTTTTTACTTTTTACGTAACCGTGAACCAAACTTTTCATTTTTTTTTGCAATTATCTGGAAAATTATTGGTTATTTATATCTTTTGTAATAACTAAAGTTAAATATCTCGACAAAGCGAAACTTTTTTATTCGAAACTTTTTTCTTTAAATAAAATATGGTTTGGGCGTGGCCAATTGAGTTAAGGTCAGCTTTAGGTTATGTTAGGATAGGTTTTCGACCTTTTTTGTATTAACTAAAGTTAAATACCTCGATGAAACAATTTTTTATTTGAAACTTTAAAAATTATGGTTTGGGCGTGGCCGGCTGAGCCAAGATTAGCAAACGATTAGTTACGTGCCCGATGGACACCGTGACTATAATGATGAAGATTAAAAATTTAATATGCAAGATAAATATGAAAATATTTAAAAAATAAATGAGTTCTATATATGGCCGCGTAGCCGGGCGGAACGCCTGCTTGTCCTTTTATAAATGTGCCTAAATGCTTTCTACATCAGCGTTTTTACAAGCGTAGCTACAAAAATTATAGAAAAACAAATATACAAATAAAATGGTTTTAAGGATAAAGCTGAAACAAACAAACGAATAATATTTTCAAAATTTTTCAGATCTATGTACTTAAATTTTGATTTAAAAGAAAAATTAATATTTAATAAGAAAAAAGATCTTTACTATTAAAAAGTTACAACTTATTTATTTTCTACGAACATCGTGTCATTTTGTTACTGCGTGGAATACGAAAGATGTAGCGATTTAAGAGAAACATAGTTTAAAAATATGTTTAACATGTAAAGGGTGTTTCAAAAGTGTGGCACCCTGTACGTATGATTTTTTAATATACTAAAAACTTTTGTGTAACGTAGGATATGGCAAAGATATTGACGGTCGAAATGTGCCACTTTTATTAATTTAGGACCCATCATAGAATCTAAATGATTTAATTTGGAGAAACGTGGATTGCACTTTCATATTTTAGTTTTTGTAAAGTCACTCAACCTCAGGTATAAGCGAAAGTGTCAAAATATCAACTTCCGCTAAAACTGGAAGTTGATGTGAGAGTAAGATATTTCCAAAATAACATAGGTAAATGCAAGCTATTTTGCCTCATTTGCTTCCTGACTCGTGACTTATTCTAAAATAATTGTTTCTGTTTTGATTTCCTAGATCTTAATTTAATCTTTAGAAGAATCGTTTTTAGAAAAACTATTTTTAATATATTTTTAGGCACGACACTATGGTATGAAAAAGTCATATATCTGTTCTTGTATATTATATGCATCAGTAAAACGCACTTAGTTATTTATAATTCAATAATATGAACATTTTAAATATATATCGATCCAAATAACTTGATTTAGACATTATTTTTTCTACTTAGCCTCTAATTTATGCGCACCATTGGAACGATTACCATTATTTGTTTACTTTACTTTATCTTGCGTGTATTTTCCTGTATGTCGTTTCATGCATCCTTTCTATATTGGTTAATAACAATTCTTATGGGATGAATAGAACTAGCTGCCTCTTCTCCTTTATAACTCTATAGATTACGACGGGTAGCGGCAGGTACTCATTCTGGGACAGACCTATCAGTGAAAATGAATTAATCCCTACCCTCCGCAGATTCCAGGAGCTCTTTGACCCAGAAAGCTGGCACCTGTAAGGGTCCCTTGTTCAGGGTTACGAACGAAGTCCACAATGGCCAAAGAGAAGAAGATCTTTTGTACGGCGGAGCGGGCGGAAGTGGCAGCCCCATTTTTAGGGATGATATAAAACCCCATATCAGGGTTACGATACATAAAAGCGGGAAGCGGCGTTGTTATTATTGAATTAAGGTCACTGAAGATTACATTTCTTAAGGGCTTAATTTCAAATACCCGTGAACGGAGTTGAAACAACGGTACAGTCACGACACTTCGATACGGATGGCAACGGAAAACCACCGTATTGGCTATTCCTTGTATAATTATCATGGCTGAAAACGAAAGTGAAATGGCCCCTAATCTCTGGCAGGCTTTAAATAGCCGGGAGGTGCGAAGAATCTACGGGTCAGCCATCTGAATTGCTACATGGAATGTGAAATTCGCAAACACCATCCAGGAAATGAAGACATTGAACATCGAAGTTTTAGGAATCAGCGATACGCTGCGGCCTGGTTCTATGCAAACAACTCCTACCCACACAATATTCTACAGTGGTAATCAAAACCCCCAGCATCGTAATGGAGTCGCCTTTTTAATCTCCAATCCCATCAAGAAGAGTATCGTCAGCTTTCTACCAATATCAGACAGAGTCGCTCTACTACAATTGCGGAATAACCCAACATTATAAAGATATATGCCTCTACTGCAGACGCAGACGAAGATGATATTGAAAAATTTTATGCTGACATCGAAAATGTTATGAAATCTCTTAAAAAACATGGGATCAACATAGTCATGAGATTTTAATGCAAAGGTAGAGCAAGGAAAATCAGGAAAGACTGTTGGTGATTTCGGTTTGGGAAACCGCAATGAACGTGGAGACCGACTTTTGGAATTTTGTCAAGATTATGAGCTGATTAGTCCGAACACCTTCTTTAAACTTCTTCCTAGACGACTATATACTTGGAGATCACCCCGTGATACACCCAGCCATATCGTTTGAAACCAAATTGATTTCATTTTGATAAATCATCGTTTTAGGAACTGCTTCATTTCAGTCAAGACTTATCCCAGCGCTGATATAAGTCTGATCATAACCCGGTTATCGGATTGATGAAACTCAAACTAAAGGAAACCGAGAGCAAACGAATAAAACAATTTGATACTTCGAAAACCAAAGAACCTACCGTAAGATTTCAAACACAAGTCCACTTAAAGAAAAATCTGAATAACATACACGAAAATAACCTTCCAGAAAACATTAACACCGCTTGGGCAACTGTGAAGAATGCGAAAAAATAAGAGTGGATGACAGACGAAATTTTGGATTTTATGGAACAACGCAGAAGACACAAATTAGTAAATGAAAAAATGTACAACACACTCCATCGTGAGATATGCCGAAAGATCGAAGAGGCGAAACCAAAAATTGCTTAATGATAAATATCAGGAAATTGAGGATCTACAGAAAAAACATGACTTATTTAACCTGTATAAGAAGATCAAAGAGACTATGAGAACAAATAAAAAAACGGCACAATGGAATACTATGTAGGTAATGAAGATAGTCGAGTCATAACAGACATAAAAGAGATTCTGACTACATGGAAAATGTATGTCCAGGATTGGACCAGCATGCATTTCAAGCCGCAGATATAGGTCCACCAATCTTGAGGGAGGAGGTATAACAGACCATAAGACAGGCGAAGACCGGCAAGGCTGCAGGGCCAGATCAATTGTATGTAGATCTCCTCAAATTAGCCAGAATTCTCACAGAGTTGTTTAATAATATCTATTATTCTGGAGATATTCCAAAGGATTGGTTAAGATCGACATTCATTGTTCTGCCAAAAAAACCCTACGCAAAACGTTGTGCAGAATACCGCACTATACGTCTCATGAGCCATATAAATGCGAAGAAACCCTCTCTGACACGTAGTTCGAGTTTAGTAATGGTCTTGAAACAAGAGATGCTCTTTTTATTATGCAAGTTCTGACCCAGCGTTGTCTGGACATGAATAAGTCGGTGTATATGTGCTTCATAGATTATGAGAAGGCTTTTGATAAAGTCCAACATACAAAACTGATGGAGATATTGCGGAGTGGAGGTTTGGATCAACGCGATACAAGAACTATAGCCAATCTATATTGAAATCAGAGCGCTTGTGTTCAAATAGGAGATATCCTAACAGACGAAGTGGCAATTCTAAAGGGCGTTAGACAGGGCTGTGTGTTGTCACCACTGCTTTTTAATATTTATTCCGACCATATTCTGTCGGAGGCCCTGACTGATGGAGAAAAAGGAATAACCGTCTAATAAAATATTAAAAAAAACTGCTTATTAGATTGATTTACGTTACACTTTACTATTCCTTATAAAAGGAAATATACAAAACGAGTGAAGTTTGGGGTAAAGGAAATTTACCGATTTAACAATTAAAACATTGTTAAATAAATATTTTGCTGATTAATGTTTGTTTTTCTCGTGAAATATTCATGTTAGATCCCACATAAGAAAACACATTTGCAGGGAAAAATGTTCTCTTCTAATATTCAAGTTTGCTGTTTCTTAGCAATTCCACTCATGACAACATTTGTATCACAACCACTCACCTGGCGGACGTTGTTTTAAAGTGAAATCCGTAAAAACTTCCATTATATAGTATTCCTAAATCATACATTAAACCTGAAATTTTATTTATAAATACTGATCTGATACTAAAAACCGTTCTTTTGGAAAATTCAGCAGGTTAAATGAAATAAACACATTATTTATTTGCGATTCATACAGTTATCTCTCAATAAAAAACAACAAAATTAAAACCCTTTTTGCATAGACAGTTGGTAAGCTAAACCCGTCAATTATTTCGACTAGGGACCAATTAGCCGCATTAATATTCTCATTACTGTTAATTACTAAATAGCGATTTCAATTAGTGACCATTTTCGATTAGTGGAATTCGGCATATATTGTGTATGCTGCAGTTGTCGATTGGGGGCAATAAACGGGTTTTGAAGTGTTTTAATGCTGTCTGCCTGGATAAGCGTATTATTCTGATTGGTTTATGCAATATTACGATATGTTACTAATACAAGAGAAAGATACTCATGCCATTTAATCCGGAACTAGCGCTTCTTCTTTCTACTGATGCTAGTCCCTCGCTTGTCTGGCGTTTTGTCACCAAGACTTTCAGATGGAACAGATAGACCAATAGCAGTCATTTCCAGACTCTTGACAAAAGCCGAGAGGGATTACAGCCAAAGTGATAAAGAACAACTGCGATATATTGGGCCTTCAAAATGATAACAAAGTGCTTACAAGGATTTTAAACCTCTTAAAAAAAACGGCAGTTAAGAATGCTAAGATATGCTCAATTTCTTTTCGGATACCGGATCATTTCCCTAGAACTCTAAATAAAATATATAAATCAGATTAAAAGAAAGAAGATGGATAATACCTGTTAAACGAAAACTTTATAAATCAAATTTGCACTGAAACAATGTGACACAGCTGCAGGTATAGCCAAAGAAATTTTGCTGATTATTGTTTGTTTTTCTCGTGAAATATTCGTGTTAGATCCCACATAAGAAAAATACTTGCAGGGAAAAATGTTCTCTTCTAATATTCAAGTTTGCTGTTTCTTGGCAATTCCGCTCATGACAACATTTTTATCACAACCACTCGTTTGGCGGACGTTGTTGTAAAGTGAAATCCGTAAAAACTTCCATTATATAGTGTTCCTAAATCATCCATTAAAACTGAAATTTTATTTATAAATATTGATCTGATACTAAAAACCGTTCTTTTGGAAAATTCAGCGAGCAGGTTAAATGAAATAAACACATTATTTATTTGCGATTCATACATTTATCTCTCAATAAAAACAACAAAATTAAAACCTTTTTGCATAGACAGTTGGTAAGCTAAACCCGTCAATTATTTCGGACTAGGGACCAATTAGCCGCATTAATATTCTCATTACTGTTAATTACTAAATAGCGATTTCAATTAGTGACCATTTTCGATTAGTAGAATTCGGCATATATTGTGTATGCTGCAGTTGTCGATTGGGGGCAATAAACGGGTTTTGAAGTGCTTTAATGCTGTCTGCCTGGATAAGCGTATTATTCTGATTGGTTTATGCAATATTACGATATGTTACTAATACAAGAGAAAGATACTCATGCCATTTAACCCGGAATTAGCGCTTCTTCTTTCTATTGATGCTAGTCCCTCGTTTGTCTGGCGTTTTGTCACCAAGACTTTCAGATGGAACAGATAGACCAATAGCAGTCATTTCCAGACTCTTGACAAAAGCCGAGAGGGATTACAGCCAAAGTGATAAAGAACAACTGCGATATATTGGGCCTTCAAAATGATAACAAAGTGCTTACAAGAATGTTAAAGCCCTTAAAAAAACGGCAGTTAAGAATGCTAAGATATGCTCAATTTCTTTCCGGATACCGGATCATTTCCCTAGAACTCTAAATAAAATATATAAATCAGATTAAAAGAGAGAAGATGGATAATACGTGTTAAACGAAAACTTTATAAAACAAATTTGCACTGAAACAATGTGACACAGCTGAAGGTATAGCCAAAGAAACAGACCTTTATAAAGGCAGAAGTATTGTTGAAAATATTTAATCTTATTAACAACGTATTTAAAATGTATCAAAGATTTATGTTCATGACATCCACTAGCTAATCCTAGTGAGTTCTCAAGTTATCCTGCGCGCAAAATTGATTTACAATTACTAAATGGTGGCGAATTTATAATTAAATTAAAATACTCAGAAAAGTATTCAATATAATATTTATTATATATATTTATTTATAATAATACCTGCTAATTTTAAATTTAAGTCTTTATTTTAATTTTTATTTTAATAACACATTAAATGTTCGAAATACTGAAGTACAAAAAGGATGACCTAAAATACAATGAATTAATTTTAGCGCACTCTAGATACAAATAATTTTTTTTTACTTAAATCAAACAATAAAAATAAAATGAAATAATAAAAGTTTTTTTGATGAATTTTTAACATTTCGTTAAGCCGCTATTTTGTTCTGCCCTAATACACAAAAAATTGACCAATATCACGTTTTATTTTTGCGCAAAGGTCCATTTGATAAGTAGTTTCTTAATAATGATGTTTTTACATTTTGTGATGTCGCCATTTTGTTCCGCCATATTAGATTTTTACCAAAATGTAACCAGTTCATCCCCTTATGACCTTTGATTTTTGACCAAAACTTTATTTCAATCGAATAAGTAAAGAAATCATGGTTCTTGGGAATGGACCGTGTCAAATTGGAATTACTATCCGACGTTTCGCCTTCAATTGCACGAGGCATCTTCAAGGATCTTTATTCCACGAGATCTGAACACTGAATGAGCTCAAAGAGATTCAGGTGGGCTTTTATACCCGACTTGTGTTCGCCGAACCGTGACCCTGTGTTAAGATCGGTTTCCACGTGATGTAGACGTAACCTGTACCTCTATGAAATTTTTTGTATGTTTAAATATTTCAATAGATTCTCTACCTTTTCGTTTATAAAAACCTGGAACCGATGCTAGAACCTTGGTTTCTTTTACATTTATGAAATGGCCATTGTTATGCTGGTGTTCAGCTACAGCAGATTGAATAATTTGTTTCTTTTTAATACATCGTTCATGGTACTTAAGTCTAGTTGATATTGAGCGTTCTGTTTCTCCCACATACACTTCTCCACAGGAGCGAGGAATTTTATATACTCCTTCTGTTTGGAAAGGTACAAGATCTTTCGGGGATCGCAAGCATTGTCCAATCTTCTTATGTGTATTGAAGATTGTACGTAAGTTGGACCGCCGAAGTAATCGTCCTATTTTGTCTGTAGTGCCATGTATGTAGGGAAGAACAACACTACCTATTGGTGGCTCTTTATCATTCTCCTCTGGCGGAGTTGGTTTACTATGTCTTTTAATTGAACGCGTAATATCTTCAGTGCAATAGCCATTCCCTCTGAGAGCTTTGGTTAGTTTCGATGTTTCCGATGTTAAAGAATCTTGATCAGAAATCGAAATAGCTCTGAATACTAGTGAGTTAATAACCGATTTCTTTTGTGCTGGATGGTGATGGGAATGTGCGTTTAAGTATCTATTTGTATGCGTCGGTTTTATATACACAGAATGTCCTAATGTACCATTTTCCTTCCTTTGAACACATACATCTAGAAAGGGAATTGTTTCATTAGATTCAATTTCCATCGTGAATTTGATATTATGATGTTGCTGATTAAGGTGGTCCAGAAATATGAGGAGATTCTCCTGTCCATGAGGCCAAACAACAAAAGTATCATCTACATATCTAACCAGACTTCCATAAAGATATTCGCTACCACAGGTGATATAGGAGATCCCGTAGCTGCCCCTGAAGTTTGCTCATAAAAAGTTCCTTGGAAAATAAAATAAGTAGATGTAAGACAATCTTGCACTAGGTCTATTAAGTTATTATGAAGATTATTGTTATCCAGTATGTCTGAAATAATGGAAATTGAGTCGTTGACAGGAACATTTGTGTAAAGGGATTCTACATCGAAACTGACCAAAATATTTTCGAGATCCAACTGGATTGTCTTGAGTTTTTCCACGAAATGTGCAGAGTTTTTAATAAAAGAATCTGTTTTTCCAGTAAATGGATTAAGAAAATTTGAAAGATATTTACCTAGTTTGTATGTGGGCAAGTCTATTGCACTGACGATCGGTCGAAGTGGTACGTTGTCCTTGTGTATCTTCGGAAGACCGTAGAACCTGGGAGTCTTGGAGCTGCTTGGTTTTAGTGATTTTTTCTCCGCTGGTGGTAGACTGGATGTGTTGATCAAATTGGTAATGCGTCTTTCTATTCTAGTTGTGAGGTCTGCCTGCATAACCTTATAGGTGTTGTTGTACAAAAGTTGAGTAACCTTTCCACATATTCTGTTCTGTTCATGACGACTGTGGCGTTGCCTTTATCTGCTGGAAGTACCAGAATGTTTGCGTCTTCGTTTAAGGTCTTTATTTCTGTTTTTTTGGCTGAGGAGAGGTTCGACTTCGGTGGTTTTGAGATTTTAATGATCTTCGCTGTCTCATATCTGACTTCATCGGCTTGTTCCACTGGTAATCTTCTGATTGCTGCCTCAACAGAAGATACTATGTCTTCTACGGGAATGGTACTCGGTGCTATTGCAAAGTTTTGGCCCTTGGAAAGGACGGAAAGTTCTGCTTCGGATAACGGCTTCGATGACAGGTTGATAACTGTGTTCTGTGTTCAGGAGGGCTTCAAACTTCTTTTGTTGCTTAAGTGTAACTTCTTAATGGATTTTTTCTGTCTGTGCGTTGGTAATGTTGTCCAAAGTTGAAAATGTAGTTCTTTCTAGTCTAGAAGCTAATTTCAGATTAATTTCTGATAGTTTCCGGGCATTTGTATCTAAATCACGACGTGTTGCCTCAATCCTTTCTCTAACTAATGCATTGCTAGCACGCTTATAAATATTCTTAGCAGTTCTAGAAGTAATGTTATGTCTCACCTGTAGCGATTTCGGTACTACAGCTTCATCTCGGCATCTAAGGAGAAAGGCCAACTGGCAGAGTAACTTCTTCTTGCTGTTCCGGAGATCGCCAAAAGTTTTAGCATCCTTCTTGGTTTCCTCCCCATAGGTTTCTTTCTTGGTTTCCTCTTCATAGAGAGAACCTCTCCGCAGCCGAAAAAACAGCAATGAAGACCTTAAACGAAGAGGCAAAAATTGTGGTACTTCCAGCAGATAAAGGCAACACCACAGTCGTCATGGACAGAACAGAATATGCGGAAAAGGTTACTCGACTTTTGGACAACAACACCTATAAGGTTATGCAGGTAGACCCCACAAATAGAATAGAAAGACGCAATACCAATTTGATCAACACATCCTGTCTACCACCAGCGGAGAAAAAAATCACTAAAACCAAGCAGCTCCAAGACTCCCAAGTTCTACGGTCTTCCGAAGATACACAAGGACAACGTACCACTTCGACCGATCGTCAGTGCAATAGACTCGCCCACATACAAATTAGGTAAATATCTTTCAAATTTTCTAAATCCATTTACTGGAAAAACAGATTCTTTTATTAAAAACTCTGCACATTTCGTGGAAAAACTCAAGACAATCCAGTTGGATCCCGAAGATATTTTGGTCAGTTTCGATGTAGAACCTTTACACAAATATTCCTGTCAACGTCTCAATTTCCATTATATCAGACATACTGGATAACAATAATCTTGATAAGAACTAATAGACCTAGTGGAAGCTTCTCTTATATCTACTTATTTTATTTTTCAAGGAACTTTTTATGAGCAAAGTTCAGGGGCAGCTATGGGATCTCCTCAATCACCTGTGGTAGCGAATATCTTTATGGAAGCCTTTGAGGATATTGCTCTAACATCCGCTCCACTAAAACCAAAGCACTGGTTTAGATATGTAGATAATATTTTTGTGGTTTGGCCTCATGGACAGGATAAACTCCTCGTATTTCTGGACCACCTTAATCAGCAACATCATAATATCTAAAGTTTCTAGCGTCGGTTCCAGGTTTTTATAAACGACTTTTCGTTTATAAAAACCTAAAGAGAATCTATTGAAATATTTAAACATACAAAAAATTTCAATAGAGATACAGGTTACGGTCTACATCACACGTGGAAACCGATCTTAACACAGGGTCACGGTTCAGCGAGCACAAGTCGGGTATAAAAGCCCGCCTGAATCTCTTCGAGATCATTCAGTGTTCAGATCTCGTGGAGTAAAGATCCCTGAAGATGCCTGGTGCAATCGAAGGCGAAACGTCGGATAGTAATTTCAATTTGACACGGTCCAATCCCAAGAACCATGATTTCTTAATTGACCAAAGCCGTAAAAGCTTCCGTTCTTCCGGAACACTGAATGAGCTCGGAGAGACCCAGGCCGGCTATTTATAGACGACCTGGTAATTTTTTTTAATTTTTAGCAGTTTCAAACCCAACGGAGCAGCGTTCACTTGCCAGACTATACCGATAGTTAAAAAACATAAAAAAAACACAGCTTTAAGTATTTGTTCGGATCATGCATAATTATTGTTCATTTTTCATCAGAAGAGGAGAGAGCTCTTTTACTAGCACAATGTGTTGTTGATTATATAAGCGAAGAACCACCATTTTGTTACAGGTCAAAGGGACCCCAAAAGAAATGATTATCCGTTCTTTAAACAAAAATACAAACTCATTTATTTGTCTACGAATATTTTACAAATTCAGTTGTTCAACGTGTTTCTTCCCTTCTGTCTCGCGTCTCTCTCTTGCCGTTGTTCCTGGTTGCGTACTTGCATAGATTTACATAGCCAAATTGACAATTATGAAATGTAGGTATAAAACTACAAAAGCAAAGTAAAACAAAGATCTTTTTAAAGACCACACAAATTATTAATTTACAGTCTAAACAGAATTAGTCCCCGCACTGCAACCGCTCCCGTTCCCGTTGCCCCGTGTTGGTTTGAGTCATATAATTATGAGTGAATGAAAAGGAATGCTATTCATAAAAGTTTAAATTTAGAATACTGAAATTTACAATTAATATTCATGTTCAAGTTTATGTTCCAAACAAAATCACTAAACACTTCTACCGGATATTAGCATCAAAACCACAAAAAAAAACGGTTTTATCTATAAAATAATATGAAATATGAGAAAATTATTTGTTTAAATTGTAAAATAATTTATCAAGTATGCGAATGTCATTTCTGTTCTTGCCTGCGCTTCTTGACAAATTCCGGTCAGTTTTCTGTTAAATGGATTCACTATTTTTATACGGCGTTTAAGACATCAAAATATATGTTTTGAGTGCACCATTACCTAGAATAAGTCCGTGGTCGGTTTGAAGTCGTACATCTGGTCTGGGTTGGCCTAGCAAATTAGCGGCTTCAGTAATATACGCACCATGACTTGTCTGCCATATCCATGAACGGACGGACAACTCGGCCGACTGGTCTGACTCCTCAGGTGGACTGGTTCGCCTCTGAATGGACTTTCTTCTGCGCAATGGAAACAAAATTGAACGTGAAATGATTGTTAACACACTAGAAAAATCAATTAATTTTAGAGGGCATATTTTTGCATTTACTGCAGCGTATTGCGGCATAATAATCAATAAGACTGAAATCTCTCCCCTAAGACATGCTTTAATTTTCGTTTAGTTCAAAATTACCATGCAAAACGGCGTTTCTAGTTTGCTAGCGAATTTTGCTATATACAAAGTCAAAATTTCCCATATTTGTAATGCGAGGAACAAAGGAATTCTCCTATTTGAATACGGGAATGTAGAGAATAACAACCCTCAAAGGAACCGGTTTTGCAATATTCCGTTTTTGTGAAGAAATATTCTAAGTGTATAAAGTTACATTAAGTGAGGCTGTTAAGCTTTGAAGAACTCTTAAAGCTGAAATTTGATTACCTAAGCTATAAGTTAAGTAGTGACGAAATAATCTGCAAGATTTTTTTTTGGATTTGCATTAATGATATACGTTATATATCTTACTTACAAGACATTACCTTCTTAAAGTTCCGCATGGAAAAGAAACATTTAAAAGAAGTTTTTCGTACAACTAGAATTAATTGCCCTCAAATATTAAATTTTTAAATGTCTTTACTCTCCTTTAATAACTAGCTAAAAATAATTTACTCCCCATTACAGTTGCTTATCTTTCCACTTTTTTTTGTTACTATTTCGTTGTTATATGACTCTGCTTCTATTTACCTTTTTGTTTCTTCACCTTTCCTCATTCTATAAATATTAATATAAATTTATATAGCAGATCGATAAATAGCCTTTATAAATAAAGTATAACCTCATTAAATTTCACACATAGTCATAATTGTGTTTTCTTTCAATTTTGTGGACAAAAGGAAGGAATCAGGAGAGAATTTCCAGCTAAGTAACTTTAGAGATTAGTTTTACCCAATTATCCCGAAGTTGTAATCATTCCTTTCGTCTACAAAAGTGAAGGATAAATATTTTATTATAGGCAACTACTAAATGACTATATGGGAAACTAAATTATACATACTGTGCTTTTGATATTCATTTATTTAATAACGATTTTTTATTTAATATGCCGTCATTGTGTTTCACCATATTGAATTCGTGTCACTATTTTACCAGTTCCTACCTACGTCACAATTTTTTACACTGATTTTAAAAATATTGGAATAAGTAGTTTTTCCAGGCTGATTATTTAAACATTGTGTTAGACTTTCATTTTGTTTCATCTTGAATTCATATTAATATTTTACCAGTTCACATAGCGCTTGATTTTTTGTGCACTATTTGAAGTTTCTTAGTAATAATTTTTTTAACATGTTAGGTACTAGGCTGCCATTTTGTTCCGCCATTTAAGAATTTATCCGAAATGTTACAATTTCGTCCTCATATGGGCCTTAACTTTTGACCAAAATTTAAAGTCAATCGAATAAGTAGTCTTCTAACTACGCCGCGAACAGGCAGTCCGACGGAACTTGGTTTTTTGGCAATTTTGGCAACAATGACCTTGAAACGTGAAGATCTGCAACATTATCGGACTAAATTTTTTCACGTTTACCCGACCTCCTTCTTACGAGGAAAGTATAGGGTGTATGGTTATATTTTAAACGGTACTTAGAGCTTAGAGACTATTATTTGAATTAACAGAAATCTTTAAATACAAACGTTTTTGGGTTTTGTCGGGGTAACTAGAATTTATATAAAAATCAGAGAATATACGATCATAAAGTTAACCAATAAGCCTCAATTTAGTTGTTTTAAATAGAACATTGTATAATATATGCCAATCAAATGGGTATCCTTCAGCTGGTTATAATTATACCGGACTTGAAACCTTTATCTTTAAAGATTGAGAGAAAAATGTCAGAATAACCCTGCCATAAGAGGTAAGTAATGTATTCCCATTCACTCCACTATACAGAGTCTTCCTAAATATCAAGTAAATATTAAAGGGGATGATTCCTTGGATCATTCTAAAAAGAATATAAATAAATGTCCACAAATGCTTTATTTTCGAGATATATAAGGTTAACATTTAAAAAAGAAATATGATTTTTTTAGTAATTCCAAAAAAGTAAGAAGCTATTTTTTGACAGTATACAACATTTCTTATTTCAGCCATGGGCGTAGGGTAACTTTTTTTTCAAAAATAACTAACTTTCTAATAAAAAATGGTCTAACTAATTTTTTAAAACATTACTAGCTTTAACTTTTAGGGTTTAAGAAGTAAAAATACACAAGAAATGCTTCCTAGTATTTTGTGATACAAGTCGTTTCTGAGAAAAAAAAAAGCTAATTCTATTTTGATGCATGCCTCTGGCACAATTTTAGTTGGAGTCGGAATTGCTCAAAAATCTACAAAGCGTTTCCCTGGATCATTTTAAGAAAAAAGTTTTAATAAATATCATAAAATGTCCTATTTTTAGGATGCAGGCTGTTAAAATTTAACTTTTTTTTAACTTTAATAATTCCGACTCCAATTGAAACTGGATCAGAGGTAGCTGTTCCGAAGGCGTGCATCAAAATAGCATTTGATGCATGACTTGTCGTATCACAAAATATTAACGGGCATTTTTGTGTATGTTTACTTATCCTAAATGACAAAGCTAGAAATTTTTTAAAAAATCAGTGTCGTACCATTTGTTTTTTAAAGAAAATCAGGTATGTTACGAATAATTACGCCCGTGGTTGAAATAAAAACTGTTGAATACTATATAGTATAATGTAATAATAATATATTCTTTAAATGCCATTGAGGGTGGGCCAAATGTTAACCAAATAGCTCTTACTATTCTTGAATTAGTAAAAAAAAACATTTTTTGTATTTCAACACCCTTTGTCTTGAAAACAAAGCATTTGGGGACACATTTATCACTTTTACTATTTACTCGACATTTAAAACACCCGGCATAGTGGAACATTCTCCATCTCTCTCTTACACGTTGCATCTGATTGCAGGGTTTTTATCAATTTTATCAGTTGCTTTTAAAGATATAGGTATCAGACCTAGTATATTTACAATCAGCAAGAAGAGACACATGTATTCGTATGATATGATACCGGGTACCCCAATTAAAATAACGAAGTTGATGGTTAATGGATAACTTTCCGATCGTTTTGATAACTTATATAATAAAATCTCCCGGTACGTTTAAAATATATCCAGAAACCCTGTACAAAGAACCACATGCAGTAGCTATTCGAATTGCTTAAATGTCATTATCATATTTACATACTAATAGTAATAATAAATAGGGCTTGAAGGGTAATCGGATAGGGTACTTGGATGTCTGTTTAACTAAGACTCATTGTTTACCATTATATATTACATTTTGATAAATCTGTTTTTTTTTATTGGTATAGAAATAAATATTCTTATTAATATTGTCATTTCTGAATGACAGATGTGTTATATTTAATTATTTTTGTTTGTAGTTTTACGTTTTGCCTGTCTTATCGCTAAGTAATCTCTGATAGAGATGGGCGTTTTATGTTTTATCAATAGGTCAGCGACATATCGAATAACAATAGCTAGAGAAAAAATATCGATAAGTGCCGATAGGTGTGCAGTAATATCCATGATATCGATAGGTGTCTGATAAGATCGATAGATAGCTGATAATATCGATGGGTAGAGTAGAACATCGACAGTTACTGATAAACGAATTACATATTTACAAACATGAGGACCTTCTCTTTGCTCTTTGATATCTTTGCGAAAAAATTGTGCGCCAAATCAAAGTGAGGACCTCTCTTTTGTTTTATTTGCTCTTCAATAATTTTTGGCTTCCAAACCATCTTTCTCGCAAATATATCCTTAGATAGTAAGTAGCAATTTCCCATAGGTAACAATGAACTATCGATAGGCAGGAATGCCTATTGAGAAATCGATAATTATCGATATATCGATAAATAAAATATAAAATATTACAAATGTGCTATCGCCTCTGTCGATAGGTAAAATCTAATCACTGCACATGACAGCGATGAGCACAATGTTACAACTATGTATATAATAAAGTATCTGAAATGTTGGGTAATGATAGCTGCTTCCTTGAATTTTCTTCTCTTCCAGTGTACTCTTAGAATGATGCGAGCTTCTGACCATGGCATAGACATGTTTAATAAATAAGATGTGTTACTGAACCTATTACCATCACTTCTCTGTTATGCCTAAGTGAACTTAAATAAGTATAAGTACTCTTGTGACCCAGTGCCACTTTTATTTACGCTGAAATAATTGAAATTACTTTAGTAAAGTAACGACATGTCTGACAGACAACATAGAACATTGTCTGATACTTTTAAACAATAGTATATTATATAATAAGTGTTGACACTTGATGCTTCCAAACGAGGAGTTGATAAACGATCACTTTTACTGGAGGAATATACACTATATCTCCTACACCCACAAAGAATTTTCATTAGGTCTTTTATTTTTATTTAAATTTCAACACTAGTGTTTGTTGTTTCCACGCTACTGCTGAAAAACGTAGTAATTATTTTTATTGTAAATAAAAAAAGTTAAAAGTAGTCTTTCCTTTTTCTTGCTCTCCTTTTACCCATCATCTTCCAAGTACTGTCGATTTAAAAGTACTTTTTAACATACGTATTGAAAAGTTTTTCATCACTCGTGTATTTCTATTCAAGTTGATAATGCTGTTTGCCAGTTCCGTAAGTAGTCGCAGGAAGACAGGTTTTCGTATTTCTATGGTTTTACTTGATGGATTGTTAGAAATTCAACTCAAATATTTTTTCAAATTTAAAAAAATTGTATTGGCTTTCACCCATATTAATTATGTTGTATTTTTTACCAAGAAAAAAAACAATAAGATCACTAATATTTAAAATAGCGATTATTTTGTAAAATAAATTGGAAAATAATCTCTACCTAGAGTTCCCATTGTAAACAGTTTTCTTTTTACTATATAGATATATATATATATATATATATATATATATATATATATATATATATATATATATATATATATATATATATATATATATATATATATATATATATATATATATATATATATATATATATATATATATATATACTTATATACATATATATATATATATATATACATGTAACTACTAAATGACTGTACGTAAAACTAAATAGGATTATACTTTACTATTCCTAATAAAAGGAAGAATTATTAAAGTGTAAAATTCAGAATATTTTCACTATGGTGAAAAATTAAAATGTTATGTTTAAATAAGGTTTATGTAGTGATGTGCTTTTGAGAGAAATTATATTTCTAATTCTAAGTTTACAGTTTATTAAACGTTGAATCACATTTCTTTACCAACTAAAATAAGGCATCGGCAAAGTTTACTGAATAATATTCAGTAAACTTTGGCATCGGAGTATTTTCTTGTGTTTTAGAAACGCCGCCAACCGCAATGTGGTTTTCATTTAACGTTTTAAAGGGTCTGCGTGATACGTAGGAATTATGGCAGAAATACGATATTAATGGGTTGGAGTGCCGACTTCATTTAAAATCTTAAAGAACACACACATAGATTTATGTATCTCGATAATTACTTCCTTTGCCAAATGGGATCTTAGCAAAAATATTAATAAATATAACGTATAAACCGATACCAAATAATAAAAAAAATACTTGGAACAGAAAACTTACTTTAAAGGTGATTAGAACATTTTATTGAAATTAAATATTTAAATAAACCACCAATCAATTCACTCAATATCTCAACAGGTAAAGTTAATCGAATTAAGTTAGATGTCTTTGTATAAAAAACGATCGTCCTTTATTATACTGGGGGTTTAATTTATAATGTTATATTAAGATTAATTCACCCTTATAATTTTATTATTAATCTATAAATTGGCTATTCTATAATATTATAATTTCAATTTAAGCTTTCTTTTTATTCACATTTTGTTGATTTTATTTGAGAGAAGAGAAGATACGAATAGAAATTTAATAAAAGGAAGTCATTTAATAAGCCTTTGAATGGAAATATCGTTGTCTATTTTATAAAAATGACAACTCAGAAGTGAGATAAATGACCTGCCGTCGATTGATTAAAAATCATATTATTTGGATGCGGTTTCGAATTTTAAAAGCCCGTCTTTTCTGCACTATGTGGCCAAAGTCGAATATTCAAAAGTTTTATAATTATATGTTATACGGGGGCTGATCAAAGCTATGTAAAAGTTCAGAAAGTTTGAGTGTTTTTGACATAAACAAATTTTACGCATTTCATTTTGGTACGTTACCAAGGCAATATCAATATCTTTAGATGTCCGTGTTAGGTTTTTAATTTCGATCTCGAAGATTTATTCCCAAATATAAAATTTTAGTATCCCGTTTTTAGTGCCTTGTTTTTAGCCGGTATATTGTCTGAAGTAGAGTTCTTAAGGAAATTTTTATGAGTACAAATTTTCTCTAGTCAGGCAACGTTTATTGTCGGGAGGTTTTTCTATATTTAATTGATTTCTAGATTTCTGAACACATTTTGAAAGAATTGCTGGAGGAGATCATTTCAAGGAAAGGAAGAGTAGAAATCCCACAACCCATCCCAATCAGGAGAACTATACTGCTAAATATTACGAAAAGTATGTATTCTACAAGTTCCTGTAGTATGGGGCAGGATATAGTAATTTGATCGTGGTCAGAGGATCCTAGGGAAACAGTAATAAGGTTCTGGGTGAATAATGAGAAAGAGAAATGAGAAATGGGTTTTGGCTATGTGTGACGATGCGTGGGAAGTAGGCAGACTTCTATGTTGAAGTTGTTAAGAGATTGGTAGAACCATTCTTTATTATAAACGTTAAAGTTTCCAAAGATAATGATTTCAAAGATATTCAAGAGATTAAGAAATCCAATTCAGCATAAAGAAAGTCAAAGAGCTCGTTATATTTAGTGCAAGTTCGAAAGTTCGAAGTCTGAGCCACAATATATTGGATCTGTTCGATTCAAGTTTGAGAAGTCTGGCGCAGAACAGATTAACAGGCGTCAACGCCACCGTTCACGCGGAATAATGCAAGAAGTTCATAGCCATGAAAGCAAAGGTGATTGGTTGCGTTTTTACGGCTTATTTTGGTTGCAGTTAGGAAGTTAATGCCTGCAGGATTAGAAATAGTGGTGAACAGAGTTGAAGTTTTCATTCAAGTCACAGATATTGGTGAATATCAAATAAAATATTGTGGGTGGAACAGCCATCGTCATTTTTTCATATATATAATATTGTTCGGCCTGGGTAAAATAAGGAAGAAAAAAGTAATTAAAACAAGAAGGAGAGAAAGGGAAGAAAATCGACACACACACATACATATATATATATATATATATATATATATATATATATATATATATATATATATATATATATATATATATATAAGGCTGGAATCGTCCGTGAATATTTCACTAATAATTGGAACGTGTATATGAAGAAAGAAGAAAGTCCTTTAACACCTACTTTTATAAGACAAAAATAAGAAACCTTGTAGAAGCTCCGCCATGGAATTAAAAATAATTTTTACGACACATTCTTTAGAATTTTCGACATTTTTGTTTTTCATATTAAAGGCATGTTTTTCTAAAACACGGACCAGCTCTTCGATAGATATATTGTTGTTGTCAATATTATAACATTTTTCTTTACAGAACTCCATAAAATATTTCCAAACACTTTGGTTAGACTTTTTAGTGTTATCTAGAATCAAGTTTTGAACTTTATTTTTAATAATATCATTTTTTCCAAACGGTATATTTTAATAAATAATTCTTCTTTAACAAATCAATCAAATTCATTGTCGTAATGACAATATATAAACGTATTATATATATACTTGTCTATGGCTCACTAAGTTAACTTAAACTAGTATAAAATTTTAGTATATCTTCATATTAATTTATTAATTTATTTGTTTAAATTTCTATAAGTTCGAAATTTCATTATTGAATCTCTGGAGATACCATGGCTACTCCTGAGGTTTGTTCATAAAAAGTTCCTGGAAAAAGAATCTGTCAGTTATTAGTTCTTTGGTTTCCAAAGCCTTCTCGATTTGTGTTTAAAATCCTTTAAAATCGGAAGCAGAGATACTGACTTAAGTTTTAACAGGGAATGGATGCTGCACTGAGGATATTAGACGGTTAAATAGAAAATATAATAATATAATAGGTTTAAGCGTAGTTCGCCCATTTATACATGGAACTGTAAACAAGACTGCAAGGTTATTATGTCGGTCCAGCATATGTACAATCTTCAACACACACAAGGAAATTTCACAATGTTTGCGGTCGCCAAAGCACATTATTCCTTTTCAAACAAAAGGAATTTCCTTGTTCCTTTGGCTAAATCAGAGAAAGTGGACGATTCATATCCACTAGGTTTAAGGCTGGAACATGAACGATGTATCACAAAGATACAGGATGTAATATCTGTTGTATCTGAACACCAACGTTCCCCTGGATATGTCATAAATGTAAAAAAGCCATAGTTCTTACGTAGGTCTCGAGATTCTTTAAGTGGAAAATTAGAGAATCTAAGCATCCTAACAACTTTAAAAAAGATAAGGGCTACAATAAACACAGGTCTTGCATAAATAGCTGAGCTAAATCTACCCGAGCTCATTCAGTGTTCTGATCTCGTAAATTAAAGATTCCTGAAGATGCGTTATGCAATAGAAAGCGAAACGTTGAAAAGTGATCCCATTTTGGCCCTCTCTTTTACCACCTTGTATATTCACTCCTTCAATTCCTTTTTCATACTTTTCCAACTCCGTTTCAAAGTAAACATGATTGTGCAAATAAAGACACCAATATACTTATAGACTGAGCAGTATTAAGTAATACATATGCTCTTTGGGAACCCCACTATGATTAAATGATTAAAACCTAATTCTGTGCCGGTTATCAACGGAGTAAACCTGACTTTTAGCGAAAATACTAAAAATCTGGGAGTTATATTTGATACTGGTCTAAGGTTTGCCTAACACGTAAAAAAAATCTTTCAAGATCATATTGCGTTTTAAAAACATTATGTTCAAACAAAGACTGCCTTAGTTTCCAAAGAAACTGCGTGAATCTCTTATTTTTTCAATTTTTAATTATACGAATATTATATATGGACCCTGTATTGATTCGGTAACTAAAAAACGGGTAAAACTCGTACAGAATAATTGTTGTAGATTTGTTTTTGGTCTTAGAAAATACGACAGTGTTTCGTTTAAGCTCCGTTCTCTAAACTGGATTTCTATGGCGGATATGTGGAAGGTACATCTTACGACTTTGGTGCACCGTGTTATCAGGACTGGCAGGCCCTCATACCTCCGCGCGAAACTAATTCAAAGAAATACGCAACACAGTACTAATATTAGATTCCCTTTAATTTTAAATATTCCAAGACATACCACATCTATTTTCCAACATTAATTTTCTTTTATAGCTGTCAAATTATATAATAGGGTCCCGGATCAACTTAAAAACTTAGGTTCCTGAACATTTAAACGAAGAATTAAACAGCAGTATCTTAATTTTTTTCATAATTGATTTGAGATCTTTAATTGGAAATAATTATTAACAGCATTTTTCCCTCTTTCTTCTATTCATCTTTTCTATCTTTCTGTCATCTATAACTATTTTCTTTTGCTTTGCTCTCTATATAAGTATCATATTACAATTTTTTTAAGATTGCACTCATTAGGTTAGGAAAGAGTAACAGGTTGTAATGCTAAACCTCGCCTATATGTGTAACTAATTTTTGAATAAAAGCCGATTTATTATTATTATTACATACAGTAAGATGAAACTGTCGTAATACACAAAATTCAAAACACTTTAGTCTTCAAAAAATCAAAGAGGTTAACTTACTATGAGAGTTTTAACTCAATTTATTCATATTGTGGTCAGTTTACAACATATTTCTTTTAGTGAATAAAAATAACAAAATGTAGGTTAAATCGTAAAATAATGTGTTTCTAATTCTGTGAAACAATTTGAAACAAAGCAGTTCATAATTAATGCGTGAAATTCATCAAAATTTCAAAATAGGTTATTATTTTTTCCTAGGTCATTAACGTAAATAAATAACGAAGTATCTACAAATGGAAGACATTTAATCTTCAATATTTTTTTATGCTAGGAAATTTACGGAAAAATTATAAAATTACTAACGAAAGCTTCAAAACTGGTATAACTCGTTATGCGAGAGATAGTCATTAAAGAAATAAGGAGTGACAAAACCTTTTCAGTATTTACATAACTCTTTTTACCACCCTTTACAATGCAAAAAATGCAAACAAAAGAAAAAGTGTTTTACTGATTCTAAAGATCACGAAAATCGGATCTAAATACAGCTATAAAAATTTATTCTAAACTTACATGCACTATAAAACTATAATTAGGCTAAAACGCGCATTCTATTACAACAATACAGTCATATCTTAAAAACTGACATCAATTAGAAATTCATTTTACGTTCAGCTGTCAAAACTGTCTCAAGGATTCATATCTCCTAACGGTAAAAGCCATATCTCATTTTCAAAACGGAACACGAACGATATTGCATGACATCTCGTAAAAATACAACCACCTTGTGTTTTACTTCCTCCTTCGAATTAAAAAAAGATCCTTAGAACTTTCTATAGTTTTTTTGTAATAAAAAAACTGGGTTAGTATTGCTTCCTGTAAGGTTTTGTTTCAAAAAGTGAGGGGTGGCTAATTGGAATAAGATTGGGGATGTAAACATCTGCACGTATTTTATTGTGGATTTCCTGTTTGGGTTCAGGCGTAAAAAGCCTTTAATTTTTAAAAGTCAAAATAATTTAATTATTTTTAAGGATTTGAACGCTGTGGCAGCGTGTTTCTGAGACCTGTGAACCCAAATTGGGGGAGTTATGTACTATTTTTTGAAAAGCGTACATAATAATGTATTTAATTAAATATTTAATAAATCAATAACAAATTTAAAAACTAAATTGCAAACTGAAATCATTTTACTTTACTAATACGTTGCTTATAAAAATATAAATTTTTTGGGGAGAATACAAGAACAATAATTTTTAGAGTGTCGCTTCACATCTATATAATTTTAAGTGTTAAAATTAACTTCTTTCGATCAACTGCTAGAAAATCCTCAAATGACTGGCCACACTTTTATAAAAAGCTTGGAATATTGAACGACTAGAATTAGCATTAACCTATACTATAGGCAAATTTTTTGTGTCCAATATACTTTTTGTTTATTTTGAAGCCATCGTCTCGTGTTGCCGGACACCTCTACTTACATTTTCAGTATTTTGTCGCGTTTGTTGCTGGGTCAAGTACTACTTATATTTTTTCCTAATTTGAAATAAACTCATAAGGTAATGCTAAGATTCCTTGTAACGCGGATAATTATTGGCTTGGAAAAAGCTATTGATGTAAAAGATAGTCATGTCAGATATCCATAAAATTTATACGTTTTACCACAAACGGCGATGCCGATTGTGTGTAGCTGCAGTGTGTTTACAATATTCCTTAAATTTTGATTGGTTGCTAGTCGATGTAAAGTTGAATTCACATATACCATCAGTGGAGTAGATACGAGTTGTCTATTCCGATTTCAAATAGGCGGAATTTTAAAATAAATAGTAAAAGAAAGTCCTTAAACAAATTTTAATTGTTTTCATTCATGTTAAAAATTGATATATATATATATATATATATATATATATATATATATATATATATATATATATATATATATATATATATATATATATATACATATAGATATAGATTGTTTAGTCTTGAAGAACAACGAGAAATTCAATAAATAACACTTTGTGTCATATTTGAACTGAACTGTGTTTAGTTAATCGGTATATCGTTAATTAGATAGAAGAAATATACAGAAATGTTGGTGTGCGTACAAAAACATTTATTTACGATTGGTAGTTACAGACTGTAGTTTAGAAGAAAAATACACTTTAATTTGAGATACTTAAGGTAATTTATTGTGAGACGATGCCTACTTTCTGCTCAGATTCAGCATCACATAATAAGAAGATGAGTTTTTTTGTATTAGGTACTTTTAATATGACAATACATTTGAGCATATTTGATTCCTGCGGTTGTGCAAAAGATTCCATAAGTAAATTGTATGTTAGGAATACCACATTAAAAATCCAAATTTTGTTAAACCCTATTAGTTTTATGCAACAGTGTATGATTTTTATTCGGCCAATATATGATAAAACCGAAATAGAATAATGTATATAATTTTTAGACATTGAAGGCCGTAATACAAAATTGCATAAGAAAATTTTACTTACCATATTAAATATTAAAATCAATCAATTTGGAAATATTTCGGACTATATTAATAGTCGAATATTATGAAATTATTTGAACTGGTTAAGCATTAAGAGAAAATTATAAATATGGATATTTGTTTTATTTGTACTTGGAAAATCGTTCATTTTTTTTAAAGTACTAAATAAGTGTTCAAATGCAATAAAAATAATGTAAAATAAAAAAAGCTTTACAATTTTTCAATATATTGGAGAACAGAAAATATGATACTAATGGGACGTAAACTTAAAACCTTAATAGTTCAGTAATAAATAAATAAATCACAAAAATGTTATATGTAAAGGGTATCCGGCTTTTGTAACAAAATTTTCTGAAAATATTCTTAGTATATATGGCGATTTTATGAAGTAAAATTATTTTTTAAATTAAAAACCTAGTATTTTATCGTGTTTTCAAATTACACTGGGAGATTTAAGATTTAATAACATGTTTCTAAATTACATTTTTGTGTAACTGGTGTTTTGGAAAGCTGTAAAAAAGCTAAAGCTTTACTTATTTTGTAAGATAACTAAAAGTTAACTTAAAGTTAAAGAGTTTCATTTTCAGAAGCAGTTTTTCTGTGCCAAAATATGGGTGCGTGAAGTCACATTACTTTGTCTAAAACAACATACATAAAATATTCGATATACCTCCCACACACTATGCGTTATTAAAATAATGCAGTTGATAAAAACTAACTTACGTGTTATACCCTGTATAAAGAAAAATGAAATCCTTTAGAATATAATTTATATAAACTTTTCCTTCGAAAAACGTTAAAACATTTTCAAAAACTAAAAATTACATCCAGTTAATGAAATATAATACAGCTACAGCCTTATCTGATTAACTGATAAACAGAATCCTAAACCAAATTTTTCGTCTGGTTAACTTAAGGAAATCAACTGATATGTGTGTATTTATATGGAATGTTGGTAAATAAATCTATAATATGCATCTGAATTACAATCAGAATAAGTATTTGAAAAAAAATGAATTGTTTTATTTATTTCGATATCACTAACCATCTATTAACAAATGTACGCTACAATCTAGGTTATATGTACTTACGGCGAAACGATTTCAATGTTTCACTTCTAGAAGAGTAAACCCCACAGAAAAGAAATCACTCAAATTTTTACACACTAAAACACAAGTCAATAACAAATTTGAAACGTTTGAAACACAGCGTCCCTCAAGAATAAAGCTATTCAAATCAAATTGAAATGTCAAACTAGGGTTGAACTTCAGAAATCGGGTTGTTGCCGGTTGGATATAAATGTTGATAATATTGTTAATGAAAGGCAAAATTAAATTAAATTATAAAAAAAGACTTGTATTGTTTGCAGACAAAATATATTCTACTTTTAAAAATGGACATATACAGGGTGTTAATTAATGTCATGGACATATTTCAGGGAATGATAGTGATAGTACTCGACAAAATAGGAAAAAAATGCCAATATATACATGGTCAAAAACGCACCATTTTCGTTATATAGGGTGTCAAAGTGTCAATTTTTTTCTCGTTTTTTGTCAGTTCTTTCTGAGACAATTAGTTCAAATTTAGAACATGTATTATTTGTAAGAACCTCTACGATAAAATATTAAAATTGTGGATGATAGTATACAGGGTGTTACATTTTTTTGCGCCACCTACAAGTTTATCTTGCGGAACTTTTCTGCAGCACCCTGTATGAATTGTGATATAAAATTTAAAGTATTTATTCATTTCTTTAGCTCTTTTGTATTTTGCATTATTCTCGTATCTATCACAGTTTTCGACTTATTTGCAATAATTGCTATAGATGCAAATTAAGTGTAGGCTAAATAATGAAACTGGAAAAAAAGGTAGTAAGCTGAGGCAGTTCATTTGTTAATTCTGTTCTTTAATCTGACATTTTGTAAGAAATATTTTTTGTTTGACGTTTCCGTAGTTGTTTCGAGTTGTTTAATGATGGTTAAATTCACAAATCAAGAATATGCAGAAATTCATTTCATTTATGGACTTGCCAACAGCAATTCTTATGAAGCCAGACGACTCTATGAACAGAAATATCCAAATCGCATGGTGCCCAATAGGCAAACATTTGTAAAGATACATAATCGGCTATGTGAAAATGAATCATTCAAGAAATCCACTCATTTAGCAGGAGCAAATAGAACGGTTAGGACTCCTGAAGTCGAGGAAGCAGTCCTGAATGCAGTAGAAAATGATGCTGCTACCAGTACGAGGAAAATTGCAGCAACAGTTAACATTTCATTTGCGCATGTATGGAAAATTTTATTAGACAACTTAATGTATCCTTACCACATCCAAGCTCTTCTCCCACGTGACACTCTCCGTTTAAGTTTTTGTCAGTGGTTCTTACAAATGCTAGCCCAAAATCCATTATTCGGAAACACGATTTTATTTAGCGATGCGGCAAATTTTTCTAGGAATGCCATACGTAATTTTCATAACAATCATTTTTGGGCAGAAGAGAATCCGCATTCGATACATTAAAATAATTTCTAGCAACAATTTTCAGTAAATGTGTGGGCCGGCATTATTGGAGATTATTTGATAGGTCAATTTTTCCTACCAGCAAGGCTAAACGGACGATATTATCGTCGATTTCTCGAAGACGAACTCCCGGTATTGCTAGAAGACGTGCCAATTCTTCTTAGAAATCTAATGTGGTTCATGCACGATAGTGCACCAGCACATTTCAGCATAGAGGTGAGGGAATTCCTATATAATAATTTTAACAACCGTTTGATAGGGCGAGGGGGACCTCAGCCATGGCTCCCTAGATCTCCAGATCTGAATAGCCTGGATTTCTTTTTCTGGGGACACCTGAAAACATTGGTGTATCAGACCCCAAACCAGACAGAAGAAGATTTAAGAAACAGAATAATAGCTTCATGAGACATCATTCGCAATACTCCTGGAATATTTGACAGAGTCCGTGAGTCCATGAGGCGAAGACTTGATTCTTGCATTCTAGCAAGAGGCGGACATTGTCAACAACTTTTATAATTTTGTTTTATTTTCGATTTAACTGTAATAATTTTATCTGATTGTTCATTATCACGTCGGTTGATTTAAAATAAAACCCGTTTTTTAATTTTTTGCTTAATTTCGCCTACATGCCATCGATGCAATGCATCGATTATTGCAAATAAGTCAAAAACTGTTATAGATACAAGAATAATGCAAAATACGTTCCGCAAGATAAACTTGTAGGTGGTGCAAAAAAATGTAACAAACTGTATACTACCATCCACGATTTTGATAATTTATCGTAGAGGTTCTTAAAATAATGCATGTTCTCAATTTGAACTAATTGTCTCAGAAGGAACTGGAAAGAAAAGCAAAAAACGAGAAAAAAATTTAAATTTTGACACCCTTTATAACGAAAATGGTGCGTTTTTGACCATGTATATACTGACATTTTTTTCCTATTTGTCGAGTACTATCACCCCTGAAATATGTCCACGACATTAATTAACCCCTGTATAATGTTTATTGGATGGACATGTATAATGTATATTGGCAAATATGAACATGTATAATGTATATTGGCAAACTAGTGGGGAAGTTTCCCTTCACCCCTCATGTTTACTTTGATTATTATGGACACAAACAAATGTGTTTATTGCTAATTCTAGTCGTTCAATATTCGAAGATAAAAAGTAATTTTCAATTTTTAATTCCCTAGTAAATTATAATCGTAACAGACAGACAGAGAGACGACGGAATTGAAAAAACTTGTTTTCCGGCATCTAGGGATCCTGAAACGTAAAGATCTGAAAAAATCTCGGTGAGTGATTTACTTTCGTTTTAGAGCCCTAGATGTCAAAAAAATATCTTTTATTAATTCCGTCGGACCGTCTATCTGTTTGCCAGTTCGCGGAATAGCTTAAAAACTACTTACCAGATTGACTTCAAATCTTATCAAAAATTAAGAGTCGTATGGGGATGACCTGATAATATTTTAATAAAAATTCAATATGCCGGAACAAGATGGCGGCCTAGTGAAAAGTTAAAAAAATAATTACTAAAAAAACTAATTTTCCAATTTACCTCAAATTTTGCACAAATATCGAGTGTTATATAGGAATGAACTGATAACATTTTAGTACGAATCCAAGACATCAAAACAAAATGACGGCCTAATAAAAAATTTAAAAGATCAGCCTGGAAAAACTACTTATTAGATTAGTTTCAAAATTTGTGTAAGCATTAAGTGTGATATAGTGAAAAAACTGGTAAAGTTGTGATACGAATTCAAGATGGCGAAACAAAATGGCGGCTAAATGAAATTTTCAAAAAATTGACATAAAAAAATTTTTATTCAACTGGTTTTAAATTTTTGCAGAAATATTAAAAGTGATGTAGGGATAAACTGGTACAAATTCAACATGACGTATCAAATTTACCGATTTTTTTATTACGTTTAACATAAGAGAATTTTGAGGTTAATTTTTAGAACTCAAGACATTTTTTTCATTTTTACTTCCCTCGTAAAACCCTCCCAGGTTTTCCAGATCGAAACAAAATGGCAGCCTAGTCAAATATTAAAAAAAAGTATTGCTAAAAAACTACTTATCCAATTTACCTGCAATTTTCAAATATTACGTAGAAATCATCCGGTAAATTGTTTGTTACGAATCCAATATGCGAAACGGAATGGCGGCATGGTGAAATGTTAAAAAAAATAGTACTACTCCATTTACCTGAAATTTTGCACAAATTTTCTTGCAAAGTATTAGGTAGTAATCAAGTGACGAAATTTTTGTACTAATCCAAGATGGCGAAACAAGATGGCTGCTTAATAAAATATTTAAAAAATCAGTATGAAAAAACAACTTATTGGAATGATTTCAGATTTTGTGCAAAAATTAAGTCTGATATAGAAATTTGTGATATATGGCCTGGTAAAATTTTGGTACGAAGATGGCGGAACAAAATGGCGGCCAATTAAAATTTGTAATCGTGAAAAAATTCCCCACCAAGGTTTTACATAGGTTCAAGCTTTAGCGTTTCTAGATGCCCAAAAACATATTTTGTCTGTCTGTCTGTCAATTTGGAGCACAGCTGAAAAGCTTCTTACCCGATTAACTTCTTCTGGTCAAAAATAAAAGGTCTTATGGGGACGACCTGATAACATTTTGGTAAATATAATAAAATATGGCGGAACAAAATGATGACCTGGTGAATTGTTGAAATTATCACTAAAAAATTATCCAAATTCGGCACAAAAATCAAGTGTTACATAGAAATGGATTGGTAACATTTTGGTATGAATTCAAGATGGCGACCTAATAAAATAGTTAAAAAATCAGCCTAAAACATTATTTATCAGATTAATTTCAAAAATTTTGCAAGAATTAAGTGTGATATAGAGATGGACTAGTAAAATTGTGGTTCGAATTCAAAATGGTGGAACGGCGATTAAATAAAATGTTTAAAAAATTAACGTAAAAAGTTTTTCTTATACAATTGGATTCAAAGTTTTCACCAAAATTAAATGCGATGTATATGTGCTACTAAATGTGCGGAATTAATTTGGGTCACACTTTACTATCCATAAGAAATGAAAAAATTCATAACGAGGGAAGTTCCGGGTAAAAGAAATTTAACGATTTTTTTATTTGTACTCTATACTTTAAATCCCGCCTTCTATAAAGTATAGAATTTAACTTAATTTGCCGTTCTCCGGTGAACTTAATATATAATATCGATTTCATTCGTAGTTTCAGACGAGGTAATTATGATGCGATCAACTTAAAAATCCAGAGTATAAATTGGGCAAATTTGTTTCGGAAGTGTAGCAATGTGGATCAGTTTGTTGAAGCATTTTATAATCAGCTCTACGAAGTCGCTGACTTATATATACCGAAAAGAAAAGTAAATAATAAATTTCCGGCGTATTTTACTAATAATACAATTAAATGGATCAAACTTAAAAATAAACAACATAAAATATGGAAACAAACTAAAAACATAAGAGATTATCAATTGTTTTGTAACCTCAGGCGTCTTTCTAGAAATCTCATCCGGAGGGATCATGCTACTTATCTGAATTCCATTCAGGACGATATACCAGGCAACTTAAAAAAATTTTGGCACTTTGTATCGATAAAAAACCGTAATAGAACGATACCTAATATAATGCATCTTGATAGAGAATTAGCCGAAGGGCCGGCCATTAGTGAATTGTTTGCAACATTTTTTAGAAGTGTCTTTCAGCCTTACCACCAAAAATCTTTTCATTTTGTCCCCTACAACAATAATCAAATAAGTAGTAAGATACATATAACTGAACAAAGCATCCTGAAAGTTTTGTTAGAACTGGACGAAAATAAAGGTAGCGGTCCCGATGGATTACCATCTTACTTTGTAAAAAAATGCGCAGTTAGTCTGTGTGTGCCTTTGCAACAAATTTTCAACAAATCTTTTAGCGACTGTACTTTCCCGCTGAAATGGAAAAACGCATATGTCGTTCCGATATTTAAGAGCGGCGACCTGAATTGTATCTCAAACTATAGACCTATATGTAAATTAAACATTTTTAGCAAGGTTTTCGAAAGTATTGTACAAAAGCATTTGATAAATAATTTAAAAATGAGCATATTGTCGGAGCAACAGGGCTTTTTTCCTAAACGATCCGTAGATACCAATCTAACACAGTTTACTAACTTCATTTTGAACTCTATGGACTCACAAGTGCAGGTGGATTCAGTGTACACCGACTTTAGTAAGGCTTTTGACAAAATAAATCTTAACACCTTAATATCTAAGCTCTCTGGGGTCGGTGTGCATAGAGATCTGCTCCGTTGGTTGACGTCATATGTGTGTAATAGAAGCCAACTGGTTGTAGTCAATGGGCATAAATCTAAATCTTATGTTGTAACCTCGGGAGTGCCCCAAGGGTCTCACTTGGGCCCCGTTCTTTTTTTAATATATTTAAATGATATAAATGAATGCTTCAGGTATTGTAACTTCTCTTTATATGCAGATGATCTAAAAATTTATTTAGGCATAAAAAGTATAAGCGATTGTCTTCTGCTTCAGAGTGACCTTAACTCGTTTTATCAATATTGTCAAAATAACCAGTTGGCTCTTAATATCGATAAATGTTGTTATATCTCCTTCACTCGTAACTTTCAAAAATTTATTTTTCTTTATAACTTCGATAATGTGCCCTTAAGACAAGTGGACTCTATCAAGGACCTAGGTGTGATCCTGGATAAAAAAATGACTTTTTCGCTTCATGTTGACTATGTAGTTAAGAATGCTTGGATTTATCTTGAGACAATGTAGACAATTTAACTCAATTATAGCTATGAAGACTCTGTATTATTCATATATTTATAGTAGACTAAACTAGGCTAGTGTAGCCTGGAATCCACAGTACGGAATCTATAAAAACCGATTAGAAATAGTTCAAAATAACTTTTTAAGATATTTATATTGTAAGGAAACAGGGACGTACAGCAGCACCATTAGCACAACCGTTCTTCGAAGCCGATTTAAAATTTTTTCACTAGAGGCTTGTAGAGAGCACACCGATGTAATTTTCCTTTTCAAAATCGTCAATAATCTTGTAGATTCTCCAAATATTCTGTCGAGTATTCACTTTAATATTCAACAACGTGCGTTAAGAAATAATTATTTATTTTTTGAACCTTTTTGTCGAACAAACCTCGGAAGAAATGCACCATTAAATAGAATGCTTACACTATATAATTCGAGATATGCTAATGTTGACTTATTTAATAACTCTTTAAACAGTTTTCGCAAATTGATCAAACGTCTTTACCAAATTGAATAATTTTTTTTACTTTGGAATGATTATGAATAATTATGTACCACTTTTTTGTATTTTTTATATTTTCATAATTTGTAGTACCTCAAGAGACTTGTTCTACCTTTATATGTATCCGTAGATATCATTTTGGATCTCGGTCTGTTGATATCTTATATGAAATAAATAAATAAATAAATAAATAAATAAATAAAAAACATTTTCGATGACGGCTTTATCTTATATACCTCCTACGGTCCATTAATATATGTAAATATCTATAGTTTTACAAGTGACATTGTAAAAAGGAACGAAAAAAAGAGTGAATTTAGGGTTGTAAATTTATTCTTAAAACGTTATTTTTTTTTTGGATACATCTAATTTTTGCGTTACGCAAATGTCTCTGCAAGGACACATGTTCTGCAAGGCCGCAGACATTACGATTGTAATTTTCTGTTTCTAGATTTAATTATGTTACTGTAGACTAACAAGCATGTGTAGGGCAAATGCAAAAAAAGAGAATCATAGAAACAACTACTGTTTTGCCACTACAAGGATACTATCATCCCTGTCTGGAACATGTCCGAAAATTCCGCAGGCATGATTCATTCTTTGAAGAGCTTATCAGGCCCTGTTAAACTAGTTAGTAAATTTTTGAAATTAGACTCACTGTCTAGTGGAAAAGTTTGCCCTTGAGTGGGATTCGAATTTCCAACCTCTGTCTTGCCGGGACAATGCTTTAACCAACAAAGCTATCGAGGAACCCGATATCAAACTGCCAAAGCGAGGCTATATAATTCTCCCCACGCTCTTTTATACTAGGAAACTTCGTCTAAATAAGTTTGATTCTGAGTGTACATCCGTTCACTAATTTCGTTGTAAGGACGCTGACGTTCGCAAAAATCGCATTTGGCATTTTCGAAGCTTTGTGTTTCGCGTTGAATTAAAGACTGAAGTGTTTCTAAATGGTCGTTGGCGATTATTTATACCTTGAGGACGTTACTGTTGTTGGACTAATTACACTTGATTATATGCGAATTGTGGCTTATAAATGATTATCTTCCATACCATTGGTAGTTTTATTAATTCGGGCCTTTTATTTAAATCCCCTTATTTTTCTATTTCTATGGCTTCTTGTGATACTTGAGTTATTTCTGAAGCTGAGTTTATGCTCTTCTACTTTTGCTGATATTCTCCTGTTAGTTTGCCCAACGTACAGCTTCTCACAGCAGTTGCAATGTCTTTTACATATTTGTTGTCGCCCCGGTTCATAATCTTTGGTATTCGTTTTGTTCGGTAATCCCGTTTATTAATATCTTTCTATATAGTGCGACTTGTGTATCCGGTTTACTTTAAAACACCATATATTATACTTATTATGTTCTTCTTGTCTCGTTACTAGGTACACTAATACATTAATTATTCGCAAGCATCCAAAGTCTTTCCAAATTCAGTCCATATAAACAAGAGTGCGAGCAATACACCTTTAAATAAAGGTGGTCGATTATGATATAGCAAACTTCGAGAGACTTATTACACTCACAATCACTTTTGTTTACATGCATCTTGAATTTGAATAGACTTTAGATATAATGTTATTGAACACAGCTTGAATTTGTGCTGGATGATGGTGTGATCTTGTATTTTAATATTTGTCAGTACGTGTAGCTTTTCTATAAACGATATATTCGTTATGTCTGTTATACAGTTTTGTAACCAGAACATCTAAAAATCGGAGTTTATTTTCCTTTAACTGTAAAGTAAATTGTATTGGACGTACTGAATTTACGTCAGTTAGAAAATTGTTGAGTTGTGTATAACTACGTTGCCCTATAATAAATGCCATCTAAATAACGAAACCATAATTTGGGCTTTAAATCTGTTTTCTCAAAAGCTTCTTTCTCGAAGTGTATCCTAAATAGATTAGCCACTACTAGTGATAGTGAGGACCCCATTGGATCACCGTTTACTTGTTTGTACGTTTGCCTGTTAAATTAAAGTATTTTTCTGACACCAGAAAGAAAGCTTCGAAAATACCAAATGTGATTTTGGCGAAACGTCAGCAAAACTGTTCTTTTCAGAGCGACATTAGTGAACGGATGTACACTCGAAATGAAAAGACATTGTATTTTTTCCGTCCGTGAAGGACTAAGAATAAACATCGCAGTTTTCCTTTTGCAGCGCTCCTAAAGACCGATACATCAATTATTATTTCTTTACTGTATTATCAGATTATCTTCTTCTTAAATAAATATATATATTTATTTATTTATTTAGGAGGAAGTTAATCTGATAATACAGTAAACAAATAATAATTGATGTATCGCTCTTTAGGAGCGCTGCAAAAGAAGAACTGCGATGTTTATTCTTAGTCCTTCACGGATGGAAAAAATACAATGTGTTTTCATCCCGAGTGTACCTCCGTTCACTACTGCCGCTCTGAAAAGAACAGTTTTGCTGACGTATATATATATATATATATATATATATATATATATATATATATATATATATATATATATATATATATATATATATATATATATATATATATATATATATATATATATATACATGTATATATATATATTTATATATATATATATATATATATATATATATATATATATATATATATATATATATAATAAATTAAAAAATCAAAAATTAGCATGGTATATAGCGAACACACGAGCGCCTGCTGTAAACATCACAATAACATTATTTTTCGAGTTGGCGGTGATCATATCTGACATAACAAAGGACTATTCCATCGGGAATTATGATTTAATAATTTGACGTTAAGTTTTTGGAGTAAATCTTAGTCTGCAACGTAGAATTTGTTAACGCCAGTTCAGAAAAGGAAATGGGAAAAGGAACTACTGTGTCCAAAGATTTAAGATTACGAGTTCTAAGAGCTTTCCAAGATGGAGAAAAACAAGCTGCTATTGCTCGGTTTTCGTTAATTCCCAGTACAGTTTCACGGATAATCTCATATTTTAATCATCATTTGGATTCTATTCCCAAGTCACGTAGACCAAGAAAAACAAATGTACGCGCAGACAGGTTGATAAAACGCATTTCTGAAAACGATCCGTGGAAGTCAGGTCCTCAGATCAAAGCCGAAATACCTCATGTAAATATTTCTTGCCGAACTACTCAAAGGAGGTTAGTACAGGCACGGTTATACAGTAGGAGACCAGTAAAAAAACCCTTAATTTCTGCTAGAAATAAAGCTGCTAGGCTTGCATTCGCATGAAGGCATATCGACAGGACTGCTGCTGAATGGAGAAAGGTTCTTTTTAATGATGAGACACGCTATAATATTTTTAATTCAGATGGCATGAGACGAGTTAGAACCAGCGTTTCAATCCCAAGTTTGTAACGCCTACAGTAAAGCATGGCAAAGGTAGTGTTGTTTTGTGGGCTTGCTTTTCATCTGGGCGTGTTGGTGCTCTACACTTTATCGATAGGATAATGTACAGGTTTATGTACAGAAACATTATGGAAAACGTGATGCTTCCTTTCGCAGAATGGGAAATGCCCCTACGGTTTATTTTTCAGCACGACGATGATCCCAAACACACCTCCAATCATGTGCAAGAGTGGTTCAGGCAGAACAATATTAGAGTTTTAGAGTGGCCTGCGCAAACCCCGGATTTGAGCCCGATAGAAAACTTATGGGAAGAAGTAGAACGATGAATACGAACAGAATTGTTTCCTAACAAATAAGCACTGATGAATAAAATATCAGAAGTTTGTAGAAACCTGCCATTTCATATCTTAGAAAATTTAATCAACTCCATGCTCAGAAGATCTGCCAAAGTTATAGCCAACAATGGGTATGCTGTTGGTTATTAAACTAGTGAATAATATTAAATATTAGTATTGTTATTTTAGAATGTTTTATAATATTGTTCGTTCTTTGTTTATTTAATTAGTTGACCTTAATAAAAAATGTTGCAATATTTTTGTCGCCATTATTTTTTAACAAATTACTCTCAGAATTATTTCCTGAACATACTGCTTTAAATCCCGCTTCAAAAACATTTTCATTTCATTGTCACAGCCTAGTCTATCAAGGAAACAACTCTAAAAGTAGAAAGCACCATGAACACATTCTATTACTTGCAATTTTAAGAATTTTTCAATTTGTTGCAATACTTATGTCCGATAGTGTATATATATATATATATATATATATATATATATATATATATATATATATATAAATAAATATATATATATATATATATATATATATATATATACATATATAAATAGATTGTGATTGTGCGTATATATATATATATATATATATATATATATATATATATATATATATATATATATATATATATATATATATATATAAATAGATTGTGATTGTGCAATTTTACATAAAAATGATTAATGAAAAAAACCAATAATATTTAATATTGTTTTAACTTTAAATAAATCATGCCAAGAGTAAACAGTTGTTTATACTTGAGAGTGATTGATCCAATCGAAACGTACAATAATGAAAAAAAAATCAATTAAATAAAACCTTCGGACATACGTTAATGTTGTGAAATATTGCTCTATTTAGCACAGAAAAGAAACGCTAAAGAATGAGTATTAATAACTCATTTCAAAAATGTCTTTGCCTTGTATTTAACACAGTCTTCAAAAATGATAAATATTACTTTTCTTTTTTAATAACCTGGAAACTGCAAACAACTTTATATCCGGTTTTTATTAAGTGCTAAAGGCATTCTAAAATCTTTTTTGATCGCACAAAACTAGCTATCCACCCCAAATGTTAGATTGCACAGAAGTTAGCACCCCTAGACTTACATTTTTAATATCAATCCAAGAAAAAATCAAATACTTGCATCCACCTGCTACAAAGAAGGCAACATTCTTACTTTGAGGGTGAATTTTTCTGCAGACGCTCCTCATCAAAAATTAACGGGCCAATCGGAAATAATATTGCCGTCAATTTATATTTAATAGATTCATTTCGACTGTGTTATAGGGTCCAAGTAACTACCCCTCTATTTAGGACTGTGTCTGTAATAACGTTCCAGGCACGACATTTTTGATAGGCAGAGAGAAAAAAAACGGTAAATTCGCTTTTACCCGGAACTTCTCTAGTACCGATTTAAACTAAACACAGTTTATACCGGATGTCCACGGATTAATGTATGCTCCCTTTTTTTCTTTGTTTTTTTTAAAATATCAATTTGAAATTTTGTGAGCATGCATAGGACACCATTTACCAACTTTTGACCACTGTTTGATAATTTTATTTACTTTCAGTTTAACTAGAAATGACGTCATCAATGAATTCGTGAAGGAAAAATCAGATTTTTATTAACATTTATTGGAATGTTAGCCTAATATTCTCTAAATGTCAGTTTTCAGATTTTTGAAAGCGAATAAAAAAAGGTGAAGATGTAGGTATTTGTTTTATTTTGCTTAGTTGCCTACGCCACAAAATTCAAAGCATCGGAAGGTTCTTAATTCATCTTTAGTTAGTAACGTAGAAAAGGAAAATTACATTTCAAACAAAAATTGGCTACATTTTCTTGTTATAAAATACCTTTTTATTATTATTTATCAAAAACAAATTGAATTTTTTGAATATTTCGACTCATTTATTTTAAAAATAAAAATAGTAACAATATCCTTTTATTGCATTTTTTGGTAAAAACTGAATTGCTTTAGTAATTATTTTGCAATTTTTGAAAAGGAACCATAAAGAACGTAATTATTTGTATATTTTATTTTAATACGCTACGCTACCTATACTCAGACCCATAATAAAAATTTGGCCTATTAGAGCCGACCTCATTTTCAAACATTTTAATACTACTTACGAAAGCAATTCCGTATTAACCAAAAAATTAAATAAAATCAAGAAAATTTAAGTAATTTTTGTTTTAAATGTAATTTTGCTTAGTTACGCGACTTACTGAGCCTAAATTAGGAGCCTAAAATTGCATTAACGTTTGGGTCATGGCTAACTAACCAAAATAAAGCAAATGCATATAGCTTCACCATTTTTTGTCCGATTTTAAAAATCTAAAAAAGACAATTATATAATTTAAAGCTTTATCGGCATGTAATTAAAAATTCGGGACTTTTCTGTGAAACTTTGGTTAAAAGTTGACAAACAGTGTTCCATAGAAGATCTCAAAATTTCGAATTGAAACAAAGAAAAAAGGGGGACGTACATTAGTTCGTCGTCACTCGGTATATGTATATAATTATTTGCCAATAACTTTATACGAATCCTATAAACATTAAGTTACTTAATTTTTCCTTCACTAGTAAGCGAAATATTGTAATCCTGTAAAATCAGCCTCCCTAATTTTTACAAATATTAACGTTTAGGGCCCCAGATGCTGAAACATATTTGTTGTTTGTATACTGGCAGAATAGCTAAAAAGTTAGTTATTTGATTGACTTTAAATTATCGTCAAAAATTAAGGCTCATATGATGATAAAACCGAAATATTTTGATAAATATTTAATATGGCGAAACAAAATGACGATCTAAAAAAATCCGCACTAGAAGGCAAACGTAAAAATGGCGAAATAAAAATATTATGTACTATTCCAGATGTGTTACTTCGAATAACAATATAGTGCTGCAAACACACCATTTCTTTCTCTTATCACTCAACTAAAAGTTCAGCCGCTACATTTTCATTAAACCCTTATTAGTAGAAACTTATAATAACCGTATTTATCATGTAAATGTTGCTAATAATAATTCAAATAAATTAAAATATTTTAGGAATATGTTTTTAGTTATTTTTAAAGCATGCTAGTATACCTTGAAGAGGTAATTTTTTTTAAATTCAATTCTATCGGAGGAAAAATGTTGTTTCTAACACGTGCGGGAAGTATTTTTTTCACGCTCGTGTGCTTTACCGTGCTATGGCTGCCAAATAAAGTAAATTAATTGTAGGTAGGTAAATTTCCTTTACCCAGAACTTTCCTCGCTTTGAATCTCTCCTTTTATATATAAGTGAAAATATAGTCATATAGTAACACATATATATGTAGTGTTTTCTTTCGCTTTATGTCTAGAAATGGGAGGATTTAAGAAGGAATTTCCGAATAGGTCTCTTCACAGAAGGGGCCTACCCAGTTACCCCGAACATTGCTCATAATGAATTATTCCTTTTGCCTAGAAATGTGAAAGATAATACAACAAATAAATAAACAATCAGCATCAGAAACAATCAAACAACCTCAGCTTTATTCCTACATCATCAGAAAACCGGTCATAAAATACATTTCGATGGGTGTAGGGAGATGGCCATATATATATAGAACATTATAAGACCAGAATAATCCGAGAAGCCATAGAAATTAAAAAACAAGGTGATTTGATTAAAAGGGACGAATCATTAAAACTACCAACAGTATACAGTACACAAATCTAAAATCGCAAAAACTCAAGCGCAATTAGCGCATTTATTTTTTATATATATGTATATATATATATATATATATATATATATATATATATATATATATAAAATAATATAAAACAATTCATTTTATTTGGGTATCGGTCCTAATGAGAGCTAGGATTTAAATTGCTTTTTAGCTACGCCAGACTTTCGGCAATCTTTGCTACTTTCTCCAGGGCTACATTATGAGAAGAAGGCATGTTTTTTAGCTTCCATGCATATAATTTATAAAAGAAAAGGTTACACTCACTGCTGTGCAAGTAAATTGCTATAACTTCTTGCGAAAAACAAGCACATTTTACCTTTTAACTTACTGTAACATAGTGGCTGAAATTCTTGTTTACGACAAAGTTTACTGAATATTTTTATTCAGTAAACTTTGTTTACGATGCTATATTAAATTTATCAATTGGAACCAAGGCGAATAGATTTTTATTTACTTTTTTAACCCTATGTCAAGAATGTTATAGTCTGTTGTTTCAGCCTAATTGAGACTTAAATATATCTATGATTTTATCTTGCTATGCTGATATTAATAATATATGAGTATTAAAAATTTATATTAAAAAAATATTTAAGATGTCTGTAATCTAAACTTAATAAACTTTATTGAAAGCTAGTTTTTTGTCAACGAAAACAATGGATTCTAGAGACTGACTATAGACTGGCATGTGGATTTGATAACGTACAAAACGAAGCTTATAAGGATACATTTAAGCTATCTAGATTAACTTAAACGTTTCCACGATTTTAATTTGAACAAAATGTTAAGGCATTAGATAAGTAGTTTTTTAGTACTGAATTTTTAAATAATTCATTGGGTGGGGCAATTTGCTCCACCGTAAGTTCATACCAAATGTTTACCAGTTTATCCCGTTATCACACTTGATTTTTGTGAAAAAATTTGGGGTCCATTCGATGAACAATATCTAAGTAATTTTTTTTAACAATTTGTGAGGTCCTTATTTTGTTCCGCATATTGGATTTTTACCAAAATGATACCATTCCATCTTCATATGACACATTTTTTATTAAAATTAAAAGCAGGCTTATAATAGATTCGCAGAAAAATCCTCTTTTCAAAAAGTGCTTGTCTAAAAAGGGTCGCCATTTGAAAAAAAAATAGTTAGACACAAAAATTTGATTTTATCAACTTCTCTTGTTTCTAGCTACCAGAATAATCACTAAAACTTAGCGATTGTATTATTCTGTCATCATTTCAGGTCTTTAGATTAATTTGCGTCCGCTCATGGCCACCTAGACGCAATTTTAAAAATGGCTATAAAAATCAAGTAGGCGTAAAAAGTTTTTAAAATGTCACATTCTGATTCAGAATTGTCTTAGGAATCTAAAAATGTAAAAATATACAGAGTGTTCCATTTAAAAAATCGAAACTGGAATAATTTCCGGAGAAACCGGAAGTGACCGAAAAGTGAAAAATATGCGAAAACTCTCTTCTTTATGTACCATTTACCTATACGAAATTTCATTTCGATACATCATATACTTTAAAAGTTATGGCTTGTCTAATAAATTCGTTGACACCTGGTATAGAAATTGCTTTTGGGAAGAGTCGATAAAAAATTTTCAACAAAAAAAAGATGTTTATAAGTTTTTTTACCTACCTTCAGTGTAAATATTACGAACAACAAAAAAAATGGTTATTACTTTATTTTAGCTGAAATATTGTTGTCAACTTGAAATTATTTTCCGACTTTTCGGCTTCATTTGTAATGGACAGCTTTCAGGTATTTGTACCTTACTTTTTTAATGTAAGATCATTCCCTAAAATTTTGTATCATAATTTCTAGACACTCTATAAAAAATTTAATTTACTTTAAACACTTTCACAATACAATCATGAATCACCATCAAAGTAGTAATTATATTTGACAATTAATATTTTATCATGCTGCACATCGTTTTCATGTATAATCAACATAATTAACGACCAAACTCGGGGTTATTTTGATCATAGATTCTATAATATACACAGGCTGGCATCGGAATACCTATTTTTGTCAACAAATTATTTTCTGCATATCAATATTTCATTTTAACTAAGGAATCATGATTCATGGGTTTAGACCATGTCAAACTGGAAATCCCTTTCAACGTTTTGCCTGCGATTGCACGATACATGTTCAGCTCAGATTACATCCTGTTGATATTTTAGTAAGTTTTTGATGTTGAATCCCTGTATACAAATGTGCCTATTCGAGGTACCTTTTATTAGCATTAGCAACTCTCGAGCGCAGCCATGGGATCTCAGCTATGTCCTGTGGTTGCGAATATCTATATGAAAGTTTTCGAGGAAACTGCTCTAAGCCTGTCCCTTTACAACTAAACTATTGGTTTAGGAAAATTGTTGAAACTCTTATAATATGACTACATGGGGAAGAATATTTAACTATGTTTTAAAATCACCTACATCAACAACATTCCAATATGAAATTTACTATCAAAATTGAGTGAGATGGTGGTACAACCTTCCCCTAAGTCATTTTGTTGTTGGTTATCAATTCATTGGTCTTTTGAATATGTGATACAAATTTAATTTCGAATGATACGGACTAAAGATTTAAAATCGGTTACTCCCTTCCCCTAAGTCAATCTGTTTACAGGAAACAGACAAACTGACTGAAGCTTTAAAATCAAAATGATTTTGTACTGAATATATTAAGGGGGAAATGCACGCAGTATTATGGATCATTTGCAAGCCTTCCGCCGCTGCAATATTATATTAAAACTACAAGAGATATGTATTAGCTTCAATGTGATTTCAATAGGGAAATATGTATAGTTGGGCGCTAAATGCGATTTTTTAGGAAAAAAATCTAATCTAGAATTATAAAATAAAAGTAGATTTGTCCATTTTCGACCATTTTTCGACCACTTTTTGACGCAAATGCCGTCGCATATAATTTTTTTTCCACAAAATGGCTTTTTACCGCCTTGCATTGATCCTTTGTCTACGTAACTGCAAAATTTGAAATGGTAAATCGTACTCATGTCTTTGTATTTCTGCAGCGCGTGAACCCTTTTGAACCCATTTTTAAACGAAATGTAATTTAAATTGCTTATACATAACACATTTTTTTGGGGTCGGACGTACAGGAAGTTTTTTCTAATAGGTAGGAAGATACCTTTTCATCTTACTTTGAACTTAACTAGACCTTGTCGCTAGTTTTTCACTTTTTGCGTGCAGTTCTTCCTTAAGCGTTGGATTAGATATTATTATATCCCAGACCTCAACCAGTATTGGATAGGCAACCATTCAATAGTGCAGGCTTATCTTTTATACAGGGTACTACCAGTGACGGATTAAGAAGTTTCCTGTCCCTAGGCGTTTTAATAATTTCCGCCCCTAGGCCTTTTTTGGAAATAATAATAATTTATGACAGATATATGACATCTATAAATATTAGCCTACTCTTTTTAATGCTTGCATCCGGGATGGGCTTTAACCCACCGTCGGTTGAGAAATTGCATATCAATTATGGAAATAACAATAATAGGCTTTACCTTTTAATCATTATAGTTTGTTGAATATAGTAAATATAAATAAATAGTTTATTCGTGAACAATAAAGGAACAACAAGTTGGTAAAGCTACACAAATAAATATAAAAGTTTAATGACTGATTATTTATTCAACATTTTAATTTCTTTTCTGGCCTTCAGATCGGCAAATGAATTTATTAAGTTAGAACATAACAGCAGCAATTGGTGCTCAATGATAATATCACAAGCGCAATGTAGTGGTTGCTGATTGGTCTTGCTCAGCATAGCGATTTTCTAAACTACCAACCGAAGAAACAGTTTCCCATGCCAGGGTCTCCTAAGCGTTAACCCGGAACTGGGTACCAGAGATAAAATTGCAAGAATTTTGAGAAGGTCTAAGAATCGCACAATTTTTAAAACGCACCAAAAGATTGGGCAATGTTTAATATTGTTGTTGAAAATAGAAGAAGTTTATATAATTGTTTGTTCTTGTGGTAAAGTGTATATAGGGGAAAACATATACAAATAAAAACATTATTTCAAATAAAAACATTATTTCAATCAGTATCTGTCACGAAATAATTAAGCGATTACTCAAACGGATTGGTAGTATTAATTAAACTCTACTCACCGGGGCTAAAATAGTATTTTGATCTAGTGCATAGAAGATCCCTGAAGATTATTGTGTATCGCAAATGAAAATCCCGAAAGTAGTTCCAATTTGACGCAGTTTCAACCCAAGAACAATGACTTCTTCTTTGACTCTAACCGTGGAAACTTTCTTAATACTTCATTTTATGCACTTATTGATGAATAATATGATTTAATAACAAACTATTAGGAAAATATAAGAATTATAGAACAATTCAGCATTGTTTTCTTAAAACTACTGTGGACTATGTGCCAGTAGCAAAAATAAATAGGTGCCGATATCAATCTTAGCCATATTTCAAATATGTTATTCAATTACTTCCCTCATAAAGAGAAGTATTTTAATCGTGAACAAATCACCTTCCGCGATTTATTTCACTTCTTTACGTTTCAGGGTCTTTAGATCTTCTCTCAATTCCGTCGGTCTGTCTGTCTGTTCGCGGTATAGTTAAAAAATACTAATTCGATTGACTTCGAATTTTGATAAAAAATTAAGGGGCATATGGGGGTGAGCTGGTAACATTTTCGGTACGAATCCAAGATGACGGAACAAAATGGCAGCCAAATAAAATGTTTGTAATCGTAAAAAAAACCCCAGGTTAGGTTAGGTAATCTTTACATAAATATATGTTTTATCAATTCCGTGGGTCGGTCGGTCAGTCTGGCTGTCTATTTGCCGGTGTGTCAGTTCGCGGCATAGCTTAAAAACTAGTTACCCGATTGACTTCAATTTTTTTTCGAAAATTAAGGGTCATATGGACATGATTTATTACTAAAAAAGAAATTATCCAATTTACCTTAAATTTTGTACAAAAAAACAAGTGTTACATAGGAATAAACTGGTAACAATTTGGTATAAATCCAAGATAGCAAAACAGAATGGAGGTCTAATAAAATATTTAAAAATTATCCTAAAATAAACTACTTAGGTATTAGATAAATTTCAAATTTTGTTCAGGCATTAAATTTCAAGATTTAAAATGTTTAAAAAATCAACGCAAAAGAATCTTCTTAAAATTCGCTTCTTCATTTCTTCAAATTAAATGCGATATAGGGATACGAATTCAACACGACGGAACAAAATGCCAATATACAGTTTACTTTAGATTATATTCAAAAGTCAAGTGTGCCATAAGTAGAAACTGATAAGATATTAGGAATCAAGATGGTTTCAAAAGAAACAATTAAAATGTTTAAAAAATCAACAAGTGGAAGTTCAAAGAACTAATTATATTTTCCATGAATCTTCTTTGCTAATATGTACCATGTCATAACGAATATTTTTATATTTAAGCAAATGCTTTTGCATTTTTTTTTAAAACATTTAGATTCAGAAATTTAAGCAGGGAATAACTTATTTTCAGATGCAGCAATGTTACAAACCGTTAAAGAAATTTACAGTCTCGCATCAGGTCCAGTTTTTATAATACAGTCTCAGTCTTACCAGCAGATACACCCACACCCTGAGATGGTAGCCGTCAAGTCAGTTTCAATATTTGGCGATATTCATCATGACGTCGTCGCCCTCTTGTCTACTTTCCAAAAAAGAAATTATTGAAACTGGTGTCGCAGTTGGTTCATGTTACATGAATTATTGGTTTTTATAAAATCCCATTAAATTAAAAATTTTATTTTAGTTTTAATTGCAGTGAATAAAAATATTCTTTTGGTGTAGTTGCTACAATGTAATTCTTTTTAAACATACTTCTAATTTAAAAAAATAATGGCTACTGGCAAGGAAACGCAGTTCCCCCTGCAACATGGGAATTCAAGTGGCCCGAAAATAAACATACGATTATTTACCAAAAAATTTCTCTGTGCCGGCAACGGCACTTCCCTCATTATTCAGATTCGGAACCACTACGCGGTTTACATGCAACGTCTTACGTCACTCATCAGTACGGCAATCGGTAAAGTATCACACGGCAAAAAATAATTCGAATTAAGTACGAATAATCCGTAGCGAGGTCCAGTCAACACGATTTTGCTACCGATTATTCATAGTTCGAATTATTTTTTCATAATTGCGGATTACCTTATAAAGGGAATATCGATTTTATTAATTTGAAATATCATAACACTATACAACATATAGGACATATACATATACACAAGGAGAATCCGCATACAAAGTGCCCAATAGCCCAGCCCATCAGAATATTTTATTATTATTAGGCTGAGTTTTTGGTTAGACCAAGTTACAAGTTTACAACTATGGCCAATCTACGGGAAGAACGAGCGGCACTTCGAGTAAATTCGAAACGTCGAGTTCCAATTTTTAACGTATAGTCTACAATTTTTCATTAAGTACGATCCTAAGGATCAAGGATCCAAACATATTTTGTTCTATAATAAAAACTATCATATTATTTAAAAGGGCACCAATATGACATGCCTGGCCACTTCTTATATTTATAAAACTCTACAGGGGTTGGTCGTTGCTAAGGGGGAAGCCATTCCAACTTGTTATTCTGTGTAGGAAAAATCACCTGTCTAATATTGTTGAATTTTAGAAGAAGGTATATTTGTGAGGTGGTCACAGCAACTCATAACGTTTAAGTTGCCTTTGGTTTTTTTTTTGATATGGTATTTTATTAATTTATTTATTTTTTAATTTTATTTAAACTTACCGGATATACATTGTGGGCTATAATACTCTTAAAATATAGTCTGGACTACTCTTACTATTTTTATTATTGTCAAATTTTGTAGAAAACGCTGAAATATGTAAACTGATTTTTCTAGTTGCGCACATTTTGATGTTATTCATTTGTCTTTTTAATGACAGCTGCCATATATATGATGACGTTGATATTGGTGTATGATAACTTTGGTCACGTGACTTCTTTTGAAATCTCTTGGGTGTTGAGTATGCTCCTAAGTTTTATTGACAGTCTGTCATGCTGTTAAAAGGCTGCTATTCTTAGTTATTATAGACTATTTGTTTTAAATAATAAAGGTAAAAGTATGTCACTATTTTTTATATATGCTCACTCGCAAACTATAAATTAAATATATATATATATATATATATATATATATATATATATATATATATATATATATATATATATATATATATATATATATATATATATATATATATATATATATATATATATATATATATATATATATATATATATATATATATATATATATATATATATATATATATATATAAACTGTGGTCACGCTCTTAAGTTTTTTTACCTAAACGCCGTATTTTTATATTGTACTATACTTAATACTTCTTGCTGTCATTTGTTCGAAGTATTTTGTATGAAAATAAACATGTCACAGCATTCCTAATCTAAGCCAGTAAAACCTATCATATTGTTCAAATAACGTGTAGCAAAAATATGTACACTAAGATATGAAATTATGACGGATCTAATGCCCAGTTCACCAGAGCACTTTTATAAAAGTCAACCGTTTTTGCGAAACTAAGTGTCTAATATTCATAGTTTAATGTATTACCTTTTATTAAAATACTTGCACACAAAAGGTTACCTGATATGCTTAACTGAAACCCAAAGAAATTGAAACCTGTAAGACATTTGTAACATTTTTAATGACAAATGACATAAATCCAATAACTAAATCTACCGTAAGTAAAAGTAACAAAAAATTTCGTGAAACTGGAAAGGTAAAAGGTGCTGTACGTGCTGGCAGACCTAAAAGCGGTTTCGGTACTTGGTGATCGTCGTATTAGAGTCACTAAAAAAGGCAACCCTGTCTTAATGCAACGGTACATTTTGCTTAGGCCTTCGTAATATGTCTAAACATAAAAAATAGACAATTAATTCCAAGGAGCCCCAAAAATGAACCCGAACGAGTTAAATCGTACATTTCTTGGAGGCTTTTTAAGCGCATATCCTAAATGAAATAATCGATAGTAACACTGGAATGTTCTGCTTAATTTATTTATTTCCTCCAGTTTTGACCTAAAAAATTCTTTTAACATCTATCGACTCCGCTCGATATTCATTGTATCTGCATATTCTGCCTCATATAAAACGATAATGCCACCAAGCCATAAACCCCATCGTAGGGTGATCCTATGAAAATACATTGAGATCTCTTGAATCTCCTGTGGATAATTTCTGTGGAAAAAATGCAAAAACTGGCAAGTCCAAAAACTTCGACTTTTTTCATGAGAGTCAAAAAACTAGTTTTAAGGAATCAACTTTTTATTAAACATTATTTAAAATTTCTAGTTACTACATTATATTTAATGCAGAAAATGTTTTATAGAAAAAGAAACAGGTATATACATTTGTTTTTCAATAATTAAAAAAAAAAGAATACTTATCCCTTTTTCCTTTAAAAAATAATCATCATGAAAATGGCAAAAGGTGATAAGTAGACATATACCTTTTTTTTGTGAACAATAGTACAAAAACAAATTTCAAAAGCTAAATAATTTGGATAACCGTACTTATACTTTTAGATTAAATGATAGCCCATACGCAAAATCCGCTATACGCTCCATAACAAATTTTAGGCTATGAATTGAAAAAGTATAACTAATTAAACATTTGTTGTAGAAAATGTTTTAATTATTGAAAAAATTGGAAATAATTATTACAAATCATTGAGATAGATGCGTATAATCTCTTAAATACCGAAATTTAGTTATTTATGTTTATTTTTTTTAAATAGCGTGTTTTGCAAAAGTATTATGGTTATAGCAGGTTTTGCATGCCATCATGCCGCCATATCGGTTTTTAATAAGTAGCAAAACCCGCTATTTTCTATTACTTCGGGCATGTTGAGATCCCGAAGTAGGAGGGAACTCGATGAACAACCGCAAAAAATATTAAAAGACGATTAAAGAAATAAATACTCCATAAAGTAAGAACTATTAAGTTTAATAAACACAACAAAGGCTCTTATTCAGAATAAAAACATAAAATCAAATCTTAATTTTTCTAAAAATTTTGATGTTTAAGTCTTGTTACTCGTTACCTGTTTCTTCGGGGATTTTTGAAAGTTTTTCACTATTAATGGTGCTGTCATTGTCCACATCATTTTAATGTCAGATATAGAGTTTGTATCAGTTTCCAAACCAGAAAATAGTGTTATAGAACTGCAAATAAAAATATTCTCCTTACAATTAGTTCAATTAAGATTTTTTAATCTGGTTATTAAGCTTCGCTGGTTTAACATCAACTCCATAATTCACCAACTTGACATGGTTGTTATTTTGAAAGTTTTTTTCTCTTGCATATAGTTTTATCACCAATCAATATTATAGAATGGATCTCCTTGTACTAATGCAGTCTTGCCTGATTTACTTTTCGGGTGATGTAGATTTTATAATTCACTTGTTGAAATTTAAAGGTAAAGCCATTGTCCTGGCTGCTTAATTTTATTTTCAAGTAAATTTCCAGTTCTTTACAGGACAATCATTTTGTCCTAAGTTATGTGACTTCCGAATATTTGAGATTACAAATGTAGTCTTTGGGGCCTATGACACTTGTTCCTTAAAATTCTCTTTCCAATGTACCAAATATCTGCCGGAAGAAATGAAACACAATAGGTTTCCAAATCTTATTATTTCGAATTTTTAAAGGCTTCAAAAAATAACCAAGAGCACAACATTATAACAAATACCTGTTTTGTAATTTTGTCCTCCACATCCATTGGAGAACAATCTTATGAGCGACAGATCATTTAAGTTTGACGGCCAATTTGCACAGTCTAAAAATATTTTGATGCAATTTGGTTGCAGCCTTTTAGTCAAATTTTTTTTCGGTCCACACATAGCTTAATGTGTTTTCCTTGTTTATAGGAGGACAGTGATGAACCTTGATATATATATATATATAATATAACTATATATACTATATATATATATATATATATATATATATATATATATATATAACGTTAAATGTACAGTTTCAGGTACCTCTAGACAAACTTGTCGTAGAAAGCATCTGCACGCTTCTTGTGGTGTTTCATGTTGAATTATTTTAGTACATCTCTTTTATTCTTGTCAAACTTCTCTAGCTCTAATTTTATTTTCAAAGTTGCAACAGACGGAACACTTATCGAAACATGGACTGTCATTATATTGAAACATTCATTAAAAATGGTTCTGAAGTATTCGTAAGTAACAGAAAGGTCTTCAGTAGGATGGTTTTGTTTTAATTTTTTTTAACCTGGGGGCGGGAAATTATGGGATCGTAGCACCTGGCGGCACAATTCCTTAAAAAGGCACTTTTTTAAGCATACATCAAACAAAACATATTTAAATAATAACTTATTATTTGAATACTTGCACACAAAAGGTTTATTATATGAAGAATTAAAATAAAAAATAATATGAATAGAATATATGGATATTTTTAATGTTATTTGTAGTATCACTGCCGATATTAATACATTCAGCTAATATTCTATATCCACGGGATTGTTTATTAAAACCATTATTTTTGCCACCCGACATTTTTAAAATACTCGCTTTTACGTTTTTGCAGTTAAACTAAGAAAAGAAGTGATAATGCATTTACATTTTGTCCGTGTAAACACACTTCGTAATTATGTAAGGCATAAAAAATAGACAATTATTCCAAGGATGCCATTACGCTAAAATATTATTTTTGAATTCGGGCTTAGTTAATCGACATTTCTTTTGGCTTTTAATAATTTAAGTTTGTTTAAAAATCGAAAAATGTAACACTGGAATGTTCTGCTTTTGAATTTATGTATTTCCATGCAGTTTTTATAAAAATACTTATCATTTTTTTCGACTGGAAAGGATGCCTATGGCATCATATAAAACTTGATGGTGCAATAAAAACAGTTATGGGATAAGTTGACTTATCCCCTTTTGCATTTTTTCCACAGATTTGTTATATAAAAACGACTATTTTGTTTTTTTGACAAAACCATTTAACCAAAAATAATTGTCGAGGGCAATTTGTTTTTGACCAAAATTAGCATTTATATTACAAATCAGAAAACTCACGACGGCAACGATAATCTAAAAAGAAAATATTAACTCTAGATCACCATAATCTTATAAAGTTGGAAAAGTGGATATTTGGCAAACTATTTCAAGTTGTTATTGCTGAAAGGAATCTACAATTTTTTTCGTTCACAACACTGCTTCTTCTAGCCACTATAGTGTGCTCACTTGTATTTCGATGTCTTATTAATAGTTTACTATTATGGAGAGTAAAATTATGTTTAAAAACAATTCGATGAGTAGCAAGAGCAGTAGGTTGAATATTTAAAACCGAAGATTTATTTTCTTAACATTTTTTTGTTTTATATTTATATCAACTAAAGTTATATGATTCTTATTACATTACATGGAAAACCAATTATTTTTATCCAGAATAATACAAACCAAAATAGTTTAAGATAAAAGTTTGGAGCCCGAATTCTAATCTACACCTATGTGTTGTAAAAATATGGGGTACCTTTTACAGCCATTATATACCTCTCGAGTTATAATATCTTTGGATTAAGGTTTATGGGCATCATAATGAGCCGACTAGGTGGTGAACATAGTAACCCTTTTGACAAAGAATATTTAAGTGTTTACTTATATGTTCAAATGGAGAAACGAAGAAGTGTGAAAAGGATTTTAATACGAAAAAGAAGTTTTTAAATTAGGCAGGTTTTTTTACTGTGAAATAATCCGAAATGTATTGTTACTCACTGTTTTCAATTTAAATCCTCAAACTCGTGGTGCCACCAACTCTAACATTTATTACTTAAATTCGACCTATGCTTTTTAAGACTGATTAAAATGCTAATTTCAACGAAAGTAGCTTGACATTTTCTAAGAAGGTTTAAAAATTATTTTCATTTAAAATAATTGAATTCAAAGACTTGTTTTCAAGGATCATTTTTAACAAACAGTATTTACGAAATGTGCGTTACTGTTTTTCTGGCTCAAAATTGAAACATAAATAAATTTATTTTTAAAATTATTTTTTCTAGTATTTCAACTACTAGACCAAAATTGGAAGAAAGTAAAAGTAAAACAAAAGAAATAAACCAGAATGTCTTTTTGTAATATTATTAAAGTTATTTACAAATCACACGAAAAAAAATACAGAAAAACGAAAAGCATTTATATATTTTTAAAAATGAAAGCAAAACAATCTTAGAGATATATAAAAATGTGCTAGGTTTTTTCAGTTGATTGAAACTCGTTTGCCAAATTTTTGATCATTAAATAGATGTAAAAATCATAGCTCAAGAGTGGTAAGTGTTCATATTATTTTACATCTAAAATTTAAAACAACCGTAAACACATCCCTAGCAAGTTTTTACCATCTCTGTTGAGACATTATCTAACTTTTTACACTTATTTTCAAGAAAATCGCTCTATGCAATGACAATGCATGTTTGGCTCAAAATTGTTTTATGTCATGTAAAAAATAAACACATACTATAGTATAGCTTCGTCTACGCATAAAACGTATTATTCATAAATTAAACATGTTAATGTTATATTAGGTAAAAATTATATAAATATTTCTTAGATACGAAGAAAACCGACACCCGTTAAAATTAAAGTTGATAATTTGTGTGGTAAGCATACAATACAATGAAAATATGTTTAACCGCATCGATTTTAATAAAAGTTCTAAGATCGTTCACAAAGGTCGCAAAAAGAAAAAAATCAATAATGGAGTCTTGTAAATTACCAATAGACAGTAACCACTTTGCCAATAACACCTCCCTTTTTTTTAAATTGAGAGGTACCTATGACCGACCAGCTGCTAAAAATTTTAAAAAGTTCTTGATATTCTATATCTAATATTCGCTAAATATCTATAAGCATTCCTAGCACCAATAATCTGCTATCAAGGATGTCTACAGTTATATATTGTATCTGGGATAATATAGTTTAGGTAACTTTTTTTGAAATACTATTTAAAGGTCTTATTCCAAATATTAGTAATCGCTTTTCAGCACCACTTAATAATTTTTATTAAAATTATACACTATTTTTTAGTAAGGTGACATTTGTTTATTTTTTAATTAAAATAGGGAATGGTAAGTATAAAGAGAAAATTCAGAGGACTTATTTTTGATTGTTTTTCGATTCACCAAATATTTAAGGTGTGATTGTTACTAATAATGTCCCAAAAGAAAATTATGTATTAATTTGAAATAGGCTACAATTAGATGTTTTTCTAAGATAAAAAATTAAATATAAAAAAAGTGTGATTTTGATGGCCGAACAGCATAAGCAATTTCAATAAATACCTTTATTATGAAATTTGACTTTAAATTGAAATTATTCTACTATTTTGCCGTACACAGTGCAGAAACATCACATGTCTTTTTTTAATCGTAAAAAAAACACAATTTTCAATTTTAAACCAAAACCAACATTAAACAATAGTCACATTTATTTTGTTTAATTAGTTCAATCATTACAAAGGATAGCATATTTTGGAGGATAGTAGAATACTTTCTCTTTTTCCTATAAATTGCGTTTTTGCAAATTTTGGAGCAATATTAGTAAGAAAAGCTAGTTTCTGGGAATAATTTGAATGTTTTGAGGATCCAGTACTCAAAAATGCTTAATAATTCTTTACAGTTACTTCGTATTCGGCCGTCTAAAAAAATTAAATTAAAGATTTGCGGTTCTATCTTTTCAACGTTTTTTTTTTTATAGAAATATGCAGATGTAAGTCTCATTCAAACGCAATGAAATCGGTTCGAAATAATATTTTCGTTTTCATTTAAGTATGCAATGAAAGCATTCATGGCATTAACAATTAGGTTAAATTCATTATTATAGAATGCAATGAATGTATTTTGCCAAATTATGGTCTGCAATAACCGAAACCCTGGAGTTTGAAGACAGTTGGAAATAAGCCCAATGTATTTAAAAATTCTTAATATCAAAAAATTCTACAAAATAATTTACAGAAATTTTCCATTAATGAATTTGCTTCTGAACATATCTTGGCGTCAAAATAGGAGTTTAATGAAATTTCTGCTAATATTGTTGTTTCATTCGAATAATCCCTGAATTTGCCAAGCAAATTGGAAAAGGCTTTGCTTTTGGCCATCATCTAGTTTCGCCAATTTTATTTTTAATTTGAACTTTTGGGATTTTTTTTGTTTTTATTGACTAGTCAGAATTAAGATTATTTTCGATTTTGACTCCCAATACATATTTGGCCCCGGAATCTCCGGGCCAGTTCAACCCTGGTTACTCTATTTGTATGACTAGTTTACATTTTTGGAAAATCTTTACAAATTAATTGTAATTTTTGTACACTTAGGTAAACATATGTCTTTCCTGGACATACATGCTCATTATCAACAACTAAAGGGAGACCGGCCAATTCAGCACCGAAGATGAGCCAGCTGGGCGCCTTGCGGGTTTTTGCTAAGAAAATTTAGTTATACGTTAATAAAATGTACTAGTTTTCAGTCTGAAAATGACAGTAAATATGCAGCATTGCCACATTGTGGAACATTTTATGAAGAAAATGAAAACTAACACTTAAAAAGCAAATGTAATTTGACTCGCATTTTTTACAGAAAACCTAAACTAAATAGGAAATTCATAAAAACAAAATGCCTCACTACTTGAAAGAATAAAAAATAATAAATAGTAAATCGAAATATGTCATAAACATGACAAATCCGAAGGTAAAATTGCGCTCTTAGAGTAAGAAGTTGCGGTGTCATGACTATTACGATCGATTATCGATCAAAAATCACACATCACAATTCGTCAAAAGAGAAGTTACGAATTCTTTGGTTCTTTAAGCATAATTTTTGGGCCGTTATCTCGTGATGGTTTTGCATTTTTCGTTAAAAGCCGCTTTTTAGAAGATGTATACAGAGTTTCTCAAAAGTAGTGCATTACTGTCGAGTTTGCTATTAAAAATACGAACTATTCAATTAGAACCGATGCGAAAATTTTACATTCAATAAAAATAATAGCTGTTCTACGAGGTTTTCAACGTAAATGGACAGCAGCAATTATAGATGAAACAAACATACACCCTGTCGCATCAGATTTAGCAATAATCAAATATTTTTCAAATCGTCAAATGATAAAGTTTGATTGTTCTTGTGCAAATTTTCTGCCATCCATTCACATCAGTTTAAATACCTTAAATAAACAGTCACTTTTTATTTTATATTTATTGCCTTTACATATAAGTGTACTGAAAAATGCGTATTTTTAATAGCAATTTTTCAATAAGGATCAATGAAAATCCTAAAACTTCCAGAGATAATTCTCTTTGGACAATTTCGGAATGATTGATATTTGGCCAAATTTCTTGCTAGTCATTGATACCAGATTTACTTTGAGTATGAATAACTTATAATATATTCAATCCCTCTTTATTGTGGTTTTAATGCCATTATTTTTATTGGTCATAGATAACGTAGTTGTAGAATTGTTGAAAGGGTTCTGATTAAGAAGATCAAATTTCAAATAACAAATTCCGCAATAATGCAGTACATTTGTGAAATCCTCGAAAAATGCTTTACTAAACAACTTGTAGGTAAAATTGCGAAAAGGATCCGAGCTAGTTGAAGAGAGAAGAATTAAGACTTGTATGGACCAAACAATAGTTCTCTCTCTTTTGATGAATTGGGGTATTTGTCAATTGCGTGACTAATTCCTTAACCACTCTATGTAAAATTTACAAAAAAAGTTTTAAAATTACTTTAGAATTTTTATTAAAAAGACAGTATGCTTAAGGTAATTTTTTGACCGGTTTATATTTTAATAAAATGTTCACCGATGAATAATATTTAGTCTAAAGTGCTAATTTAAATTTAATTTTTGTTACTAAGCGCTACGAAAATGTTAATTTATGATAAAAGCAAACATTGGTTGACTCTAAAAATAGAAAGAAAAAGTTTAGAATGTATGATTTTTGTATTTTAAGTCATGCCTGGTGATTGTGTTTTTTAAATTACCGTAAACAGAACAGACAGTTAGTTTACTTCTTTTTGTTGACATACTACTAATTATGTTTTGATCAAAATCAATACTTAGTGCAATTTCTTAAATCATTTTCAATTAATTCTAAGCATTATCTTTATTCACAATTAATCTAATCAATATATGGATAATACTATTAGAAACTACTAACTGGCGTTGTACTAAAAGATACGAAGGGTAATCTATAGTTGTATCAGTATATGATGGTTTCTGAAAAATCAAAAAGGAATGCTCATTATTTTTCCTGTTCAACTAAATAAGGTCAAAATTCCATCTGGGCTAGAGGGGGGCAGAGCTTTCTTATTAAAAAAGAGATTCGAAATTGTTCTAAACAAAATATAAAATGGGCAAAAGTAAATTCATGATTTCTTGTCCATTTAATTATTACTTGTTCTTAGGACAGAATTTTGTGAAGAAAGTCAATGGATCTTGAATTTTTATACTCAGAAATGAATTAGTTACATCAAAATACATAACCTTGGCTTTTTTTTTTGGAAAACTAATATCTTAAGTTTTTAAACGGAATATTCCACTCATGTACCAATTTTCCCGTAAGGCTGGTGGTGTTTTCGAAAAAATATAGTGGAAATACCACGTCGTCTAGACGACGTGGTATTTCCACTGACCTGGTTAGGTGTGGTTACATACCTAACCAAAAAATTAAATCTTGACAACATGAAACCTGCTTCTGAGTCCCTAGAAACTGATTTTTTTTAAGTATCTTTCAAACATTTTTGAAAAGTTGTCAATATGAATAATCGCTTTGGGCTAGTTCAAGAAGAGGAAATTGATGAAAATATAATTGGAAGCGAACCAAGAAACACCCTGTTCCCCTTTATTTGATTCGTGGAATATTCCTCCTAAATACCATTCGTGCTTAAAAATTAACCAGATAATGTTCCACTCATGCGTGTTTTCTGTACAAATTTCCCTCGTCCTTCGGACTCGGGAATATATATATAAGAAAACACGCATTCGTGAAAAATTATCGGAAATTTTTAAGCACTCGTGGTATTATCCCCTAAAATTAGTATTATCCATAATAAAATCTATAGGTTTTTTTGAAAACTTAGAAGGTGCTCAGACGAAGGAGGTATATAATATAAATGGATAGTCAATAAACGTATTAGGGGAGATTGAATTGTTTTGCTTTGAACGCAATCAGGCAATGTCAAAATTATTACCTGTTTGGTTTATTGTATCATGTTGTATCACTTTGATTTGTTTAAAAGGGTGGCTTTTCAGCGCCATTTTAGCATTGTCAGCTATCTTACGTAGAACAACATTTATAATTGTTGATAATCTTAAAACTAGTTTTTAAGACGAGTGTGGTACTATAATATTATTATTAACAAATAATTATTTAAATAACCTGTTTATTAATTATTAAAATGTCATTGCATAAATAGCGACAACTCCCCTGCATTTTTTACAATCGTAGCCCGCGCAAATTTACAAAACTGAGAACCTAGTACAACGAATAAATAGAAGTTAAGATTTAAGCGCAGTATTTTTGTGAGTGTGTTTGGGATATTTTTCTAAATTTTTGTTTTTGGGCATTATGGTGCAAAAATGCGAAGTGTGCAAAAATTCAGAGCATCTAATTCCTAACATCTCTTTTGTACAGGTAAGTCAAAATGTTATAATTTCCTTCTTTTAATTTAGATAGATCCGACAAGGATAAATAGACAGATTTTTTTTCCATTGTCACACTTGCAACACATGTTTATTTACTCTATTAATTTCAACAAAACGCATGCGGTTTTATGAATAAAACAGTACGAGATATAGGATCTCCCGGAGAGCCTGTTTTATAAAGTTTAATGATAAAGTATAAATTGTTATCTATATTCAAACAAGAGTAGCATAAATTTCAATTATACCCTTCTATTATTATTTATGATAACATTTGATTAAAACACCATACAGTAAAATACAAGGGATGGACCGCATAAGCGTGAGAAAGCTCTCCCAGAACACGCGTCAAAAATAAATCTCTTCCAACATATTTTCGATGGCAATTTTTGCCGCTCAATTTATGAACACTATAAACAATTACGCCATTTAGGTTACCCCTTGAGTGGTGTCACCCCTCTCGCGTTTTATCTGTTTCCCATACGTTACGGTCCGAAATGTGGCCGAGAAGGCTTGGGATGGCACGTTCCTCTTATGGATCGTGTGACAATCTGATCGGTATATGGTAATATTACAGAACGGAAAGTGGGGCTTTTTTACCAGAAGCGGACGTTCGATCGGAGATAGACATATGGAAAAAAGTTAGGTATATTAAATACAGTGAATATTTTGCAAACAAAATATATTATTCAGAATTGTAATAATTAAAAATCAGCCTTTACAGCCTGAATTTTAAATCATTTCAAAAATAGTTTCATGATAATTACACAGATTAAGACTGATTACCGAATAAGATACATAGGCAAGTTAAAACATTTGTTTTTTCATCAATATTTGAATATCTCGTGAAACAAACTGTCTGCAATATACAAACTTTATATCGGTAATTTTGAACCCTATTTGTTTAAAAATATTTTGCTTTTTGGATGATCAACACATCATTTGGATATAAAAAATACAAAACTGTTAGTTTAGTGATATTTATTTATCGGTATATTTCTTACATTCACATAAAAATCGGAATATCAAAAAGTTAGGATACTTTGAAATTTGAAGTGTCAAAGTTTGAAATGTCATTCGAGATGTCACTAGTTGTAATATTAAAAGAAGTGTTTTAATATTGTGCGAAATTGAATGATCGCACTTCACCATCGAAAACGGTAACAAAGTTATTGGTTTGCTGTAAGCTGACACGAGAAAAGCAGATGCAGTCCATGTCTTCAAAAGTATGATTAGTAGATTAAATAACAGATTTTGTGAAACAGGTTCTGTATCTGAAAGACTGAAAGACCTGAGACCACGATGTACTTATCATCTTCGAGGATAAAGAGCCCAAATAAATTGCATTACATATTGTTAATTTGCACCTCCCCGCCCCTCTCACTTCATTGTTGATATTCATAATGGTTTAAAGATGAGTCGAGTTCAAGACGAGTGGGTGTTTAAAGAGGAACTGGAGCCTTTTGGCCGCGACTTTTTGGGCTGAACTTTTCTATGGTGACCACACTGAAATTTACTCATGCAACGGTACAATGAATGGTCAGACGTATATCGAAATGACATTATTGAAGAATAAGGTATAATTTTGAACCTAGTTTTATATTTCTAAATGGCAATGCTCGATCATATAGGACCAGAATTATGCTTGATCAAATCCAAAAGAACGAAATGAATTATTTTTGTTTACCACCAGACCACATAACCTTAATCTCATAGAGAACGCCTGGGACTTTCTGAAGAGAGCCATTCTTTCTCACCATACCCCACCTAACACTCTATTCGAGTTAGGAACAATATTATCTCTTATGTAGGATCAACTACCCCAAGAGGCGATTGACAACTATATAAGGTGTATATCTAGATGTATTCAAGTAGAGATAGACAACAACGGTCGTCATATAGATTATTAGATCTTCATGTTAGTTCTTTTTTTCCTAACCATTAAATTGAGTTTATTTTTTTAGTTTTAGTGGTTAAGTTTTATCACTACTATGAATAAATTTGGTTTATAAAACAGATGTTTTTCTAACATTTCTTCAACTTCTTTAACTTAATTAATATAGGGAAGTTTTACCCGTATTTCTCTTGCACCCATAAAAACGGAATATCAAACACTTAGGTCGTTTTGGAATTTAAAAATGTCACGATTTTAAATGTCATTTGAGACATTGTGACTAATACATTGATGCTTTATGTCATTTTGGAGAATAATCTATGAGTGAAGTATTTTTTTATGAAGATAATCTCAAACTTATATTTTGAATTTTTTTACAGAAAATCTGTTGACTTTCTGATTTTCTTTTATAAAACTTAGAAATATTCTATTGTTTTGATGTTGCTATTCACGTGTCGTTTCTGGTACATGAAATATGACTGTGTTTACATATATATATATATATATATATATATATATATATATATATATATATATATATATATATATATATATTTACTACTGCAGGATCCTAGTAATTCAAAGTTATAACAATTTTCGTTATCAAATATCAGGTGGTTGACTTTGAATATACTTATTTTAGTTTTTGTAAGTTTTTTCGGTTTGTTCCCGATGTTCCGGCTTGCAACTCAATTACAGTATATTTTCAATCTACAGGGTGTTCAAACTAAAGTGAACAATTATTTCAAAACAAATTGAACTCTCTTGTATCGATTGAGTTAAAATTCTGCATTCTTATGTTTATTTTTGGGGTAAGCTGAAAATATTAAACATATGCAACGGTTTTCGAAATAAAACACACTTTCTTTATGAATGCATGTCAACATAACTGGATATTTTTGTTCTTACATTTTTGTAGAAATAGAAAATTACGATGAAAATTAAAACAACTTTCGAAAATGTGTCCCGTTTACTTCAATGCAGAGACGTACACTTTTGTTCAAAGGTTCTCTGATCTCTGGATCGAAAAAGAAAAAGGATATCTTGTTGATTTATTAAGACAATACTATTATGTTTTGTAAACTAACAACTTGAAGTGACCCTGGAAAAAAAATCCAATGGATTGAGATTAAGGCTACAAGGGGCCAAAGAAATTTACTTCCACAACCGATTAAACGATTGGGAAAGTTCTAGTCAAGTTCTGCCACACTGGAAGTGGATATTGTGCTGAACCCCATCATGCATGATTCGCAAGGGCGGATCCAAGGGAGAGGGTGATGACCCCCCCCCCTCAAGCGCAAGAAAAAAATGCGTATCAATAAAGTTCCTCACCTGTCTTTTCAGCGCCCGGTGGTTATTTTTTAATACTTATCGAGTTAAAATAAATATCGATATGCCGTTACCACCTCTATGTGTAATGTAGCGTCGGCTTGCTTGATGCCCGTGTTATCCACGAGCCACGCCAACTCGGTCGTTCGGCTCTATTACGTTGTTGCGTACTCCCACAAATGAGGTGTTGATAAAACACGATTACCCTAGTTTTACTATACAAGAAATTGTTGAACGATTTTCCCGAATAACTGGAATGTTTTCAAATTATTGCGGGAGAGCAAGGTAGTAGGTCAAATGGAACCTCCCAAGAAAATTCCAGACCAGCAAAAATCCTTGAGGAAGACACCAAACGTGCAATTCGAAGAAAAGTCCACTCATTTTAGTTTAAAAAAGAAATACCCACTCTAGATAAAATTTCGATGTAGCTTGGCCAAGATCATAATATTGATAACTAGAAAACTCTTATGGGCTTTAAAAAAAAATATGGATTTGCCTGGAAAAAGCATTACCGGAAAACACTTTTACTGGAAAGCGATTAAATTCTTTGCTGGCGTTGAAAATACTTGAGAGGTATAAAGCAGTACCTCAGAGAGCAAAAAAAATATCTTTATGAGGCATGGATCAATGAAGGTTATATAGTACAAAAAATGTGGAAAGACAGAAATATGAGTGCCCGCCATCTTGAAGAAACAAAATCGACTGGCTAACTACCAAAGGTATTGAGTTTGAACCCAATTTGATAAAGAAAGAACTACTAGCCATAGCAAATTTACACAAAAATCGTTTTATGAAATATGCCGTAGAAAATATAGCAGAAAAATATAATGTAACTGTACTGTGCTTACCGCCATATCATTGCGAACTAAATCCTATAGAACTTATATCGGAGCAATTGAAAGGATTTGTAAGAAGACAAAACACGACACTTAAAATGAAATATGTTAAGCTACTGTTTGATTAAGCCATTATGGAAGTGACACCAGAGAACTGGAAAAAAGCAGTCCAGCATGTGATTAAACATGAGAGAAAAATGTGGATCTTGACAACCTGATCGACCAGACGGTCGACCCTTTAATTATAACGTCAAGAGGTGATGTTCCTCAGAAGACGAAGAACATAACCTATTATAACTTAATTGTGGTATAATAATATATTATATATTATTTTAATATATATATATATATATATATATATATATATATATATATATATATATATATATATATATTTCTTATTTTGTTGAAATAAATTTCGTTAAATTTAAATTCTTTCTAGAAGTATCCAACCTTTGGTTTACAATTGTCAGTGCTTATGAACGGATAACAATAGGCAAATGCATAAAAACCGGGTGATATTACCCGATGCACTTGACGAAAAGAAACTATGGAAGTGGCATTAATTCACTGCCCGACAAAAAAAAATGTTTGTTGTAACACAAATCAGAATAGCATAATCTAATAGAATGGACCTATCCAAATACGAAAATGACAAATAGAAAGTTGTAGCACGTAGGGTTTTCTTGTTAGAGTTGTAGAACCATATCGAATGTTACGATACTTAATATCTATAAAAAAAATAATTTCAGAAAATTCTTAACCCTGTTTATTGACTATGTTTACAGTTTTCGCCTATTAAACATACCATACATCTAAGAGAAAAGCAAACGAGAGAAATATTAACTTAAGACACTAATTAAACTTTATTTTTTCCGTTTATTAGGTGTCCTATCTTCTCTCTTCAAAAACCAACAGTAGTCACCCATCATAGCTGGATCCCATTATCCTTGGTACCGAATTTCCACTGTTCTGATATCTTGGTGAAACCTTTCACCCTGCTCGTTACTAACAGCTCCCAAATTTCTAGGAAAAAATGCCAGATGGGAATTGAGGAAGTGAATTTTTAATGACATTCTGGCACCAAGCGCTTTATAGGCATCTAAGAGTTCATTAACTAATTGTTCATAATTTTCATCCATATTGTTGCCTAAAAATCCTCTTACTACATTAACAAATGAATTCCATGCTCTGAGTTCCTGCCTGGTAAACTTTTCCGTAAAATGTTGTGATTTGTGGCCCAATAAAAATGTCTTCTTTTAATTTGGCATCACTTAACTGGGAAAAAACTTGTCTTAGGTATTTAAATCCATCACCATCTTTATTCAAAGCCTTCACAAAATTTTTTATCAGACCAAGTTTAATGGGAAGAGGAGGCAAAAGGACATTTTTGGGTTCAACGAGAGGTATAAATTTAACGTTTTGAGATCCCGGTTGAAATTCGCTTCTTTCTGGCCAAATTTTTGTTACATAATGCTGATTTATTGCACTACTGTCCCATAAACAAAGAAAACAGCAATATTTTGTAAATCCCCCCTGAAGTCCCACTAAAATCGCTATAACTTTTAAGTCCCCACATATCTGCCATTTATACCTATTGTAGTTTATTTTATCCAAAATTGTGCGCATATTTTCATAATTTTCTTTCGTTGTAACTGAATGGGCAACTGGTCTAGAGGGTTTTAAATTTCCATTATGCAATAACACAGCTTTTAAGCTATATTTAGATGAGTCTATGAATAAGCGCCACTCATGGGGAGAATGTTCAATATCAAGTTCCTGCATTAACCTGTCTATATCAGTACACGCGCAAGCACAACGAATTTTCCATACTGTAGAATTCATAGCATTTCTTTTTCTGAAATTCGTAATTTTTGTTTCTTTGGCCAATAGGTTCCATTCCTTAAGACGGGAACCCAGAAGTTCTGACTGTTGCTTGGATAACCTCAAATCAAGTACTAAATCATTTAATTCACTTTGAACAATTAAATGTTGCTTGCCGGAAGTGGGACCTGTGGTAAAAGTGGGGTCGGTGCACTGTTCTTCTGGGCTGCTTGATGATGCGTTATCTCCATTATCTCCACAAATCAATAGCTTGCAGATTTAAAGGAGCAATCGGCACTGGCAAATGTGCAATGTTCTCGCCATACTATTGAAACTGCAAAAGGCATACTTTTTCTCTTTCCCTTCATCCACTGCACCAATGATACACTACACCGCACACATGAGGAGTCCACCGCTTATCTTAATCCCCAATTAACACACCAAAATATTCAAAGGAGGCTTTTTTACATTTTCGGAAAATGGCCTGACTTGTGATTTCACCAGAAATTCTCCACAAATATAACAAAAGTTAGGAGACATTTTCAACTTCGACGCGTTTGACTCGACATTCTCGTCTTCACATACACTTGCTTATCGATACACAGAGAACCACTCAATTCGAAACTCAACAGGAGAGTGATGTTTAACGTTTATTTTATGTCTAATGTTGTAAACAACCCAGTCTAGGTAATTTTTCCGTTGTAAAATGGACCCATTTTAACCGCCCCACAATAAAATTGTTTACCTGCCAATATAAAAGGTTCTAATTAGGCTATTAAAAAATGGTACGTACTAGGGCTTTCCGAATATTTTTTTTATCATTAGGGGGCTATTTACATTGTGAAAATAATGAGCTGGTCTGTGTTAGAAAAATCTTGTCGGCCAGTGATATTGGTGGGTCACCCTGTAGTCCTTTTGCATACCTAATGAGGTTTTATTACTCTATACATTTCTGAAACAGACTTTAAAGATATTTCATTTAAGTTTTCTCCACGTTAAACCAAAATAAAAATCTATAAATAACCGTATTAAACCGAAGAAAATGATAATGATTGTTTTTTTGGGGCACGTCTCATTTGACCATCCTTAAAAAAATTCTGTATTTTTCAAATTTTATAATCTTGGATTTTTTTGATATTTTGCAACGTTTTAAAGTCGTTTAGAAAATTTCTAAAAACATGGTAAACAATCAGTTGAAAAAACATTAAAAATATTCATGTTTTTAAACACATTTTTCTGTATTACTCCAAAACGGTGTAAGATATCAAAAAATACCAAGAGATGTAAATTGTGTAAAATAAAGGAAATCCAATAGTTGAATGTCAGGGTCGCTACAGAAATATTTTGTGGCGGTTAAAGGGGTCGTGACCCAATAAAAAGGTGCACCCTGTATGGTTTTCAACAATGTATTACAGTTATTTTATAAATGTACATTAATTTTTGTTTAACATGTACCAAACTTGAAACAAATGTACTAGGCAGATAAAAAGTTATTAAAAAATATTTAATATTTCAACACCCTGTATCTCTGAAACGAAGTATTTCCGGACACAAGTGTATATGAATTTTTTTTTATTTTTATGCAAAAAAACTAAATTTTTCACAATATTAATGAAATATCCTGTACATGCATGGTTGTAAAAAATCTATCTGCTTAGCTGTTGTAAGATGTATTTTTTACGCATTCATTTTTTATAACGGCAATATTGTCTGAAAAATGGCCACTTTTCGCACTAGTTATAAAAATGCTTTTATGTATTAATAAAATATATTAAACTTTCGAATATGGTTTGGACAGGAAGCAGCCCATATCCTTTTACAACAAGAGACAAATAAAAACAGTAGGGTACCCTATATAATTATTACTGTTGGTATTGAATACGTAAAATCTCTACCTTCTTCCGCAAAACACGCCACCAAAAATCTCATATTTCCGGCACAATATGGGAAAAAAGTTTCATAAAAACGTTCCGGTACGTCTGAAAAAAGTGCAACGGACCCCGTCTCCTCAAACCAGGGAAAGATATAACACTAAAATATAATATTGTGTATATCCGAGATACAGCATGGGGCACTACCACTTAATTTTTGATTTCATATGTTTTAAAATAAAACCTTGAAATCTAGATTTGCTTTCAATTTTGTTTTATAGTATATCTGATGTTTCCGATTATTTTAATAGATCCCTTACTAACACGTTGGTGTTATGATGGACTTTATTCCTTTACTTTCTTTTGCAAATGATAGCAATTAATTGTAAAACATGTCTCACTAAGATTCTTTTAGATCAACAAATAATTGAACACAGACACAAATTTTACTTTGTTAACTGTCACCTATTTAATCTTCGCACTAGGCGTGACTGCAGTTTCATACTACTAGTACATTTTCAAACGCATTCCTACTTCGTAGTAGTAGGAAACTACAGTCACGCCTAGTGCAAAAATAAAATAAGTGACAGTTAACAAAGTAAAACTTGTGTTTTCATTTATTTGTTAAAATGTATTGTTACAAAATAATACATCAAGTTGTATGGTCCCTACAACTTGATGTCACAAAAAACATGTTTTCTCATTCCGTCAGCCCTGTGTTTTCCTGTCTGTTTGCAGCGTAGATAAAAACTGAACCATGATGAAAATAAAATATGAAAAATAAAATTTTAGTCCGTCTGTAAAGCCGGAGGCCAAATTTATTCTTAATTACTTAATCACAAAAATATATTTGTACTGAGTGTTTTGATATCCAATACCACGAGTATAATATCATTCTTTATAACTTTATTACTTTGACGCCGACTTCAGTGCATTTTTTCGGGCGATTTTTAATTTTTTTGCAAAAGTCAGATTTGACAAATAGCCCCAGGGTCCACTGCATAAGTAAGATACATACTTTATTTCTGATAGTATGGAGAAAGCATATATTGCTTAATGTTGCTTTACGGAAATAATTCAAATGCGACATTCCGCCATTTTTTTAAACATTTTTGCAATGTACTTGTTGTGGAACCACCTTGCCTTATTTGAAAATTTCATCGAAATTGGTCAAAATATCGCGGAGTAATCCATGTACATATATAAAAAATTACATAGGGTCGAAATGATAACCTTTTTCTTTTTTGTCGGTTAAAAGTGAGAAATTAAAAGTTTAGAAAAAGTGTTAGTAAATAAATTGTATAATTATTTAAATAGATACATAATTAAAATATCAATGTAAAATATTTTTAGAAATAAAAAACCGTGAGTTCAATGGATACATTTTTTTGGCTTATATTTGTATACAGTTTGTAATTGAAAAAAAAAAAATATATATATATATATATATATATATATATATATATATATATATATATATATATATATATATATATATATATATATATATATATATATATATATATATATAATATAAAGAAAGCTTGGGGCGCCTGTTACAATACTGGTATCATATAGTACCTAATAGGAAGATAAAGTACCTCCTATATTCTTTACTTGATTGTCACCCAACGCCTTTTTTGTGTAATAAAGTTATATCTCCATCTCCATCTGATAATATTTATTTTGTGGTATTTATCTATCTGAAAAAAACTAAAAATTGAAAAACTTGCACTGTCATATACCGCCACTTACCGATTTTCGGTCGAGTCTGCACTATCGATAAAATTCATCACCTTTTTAGGTACGATAACGATATTCTGCCCAATAGGACGGACATCTTCACTATTTTTATATTGAAAGTGTCAAATTGTATTATCAAGCCAACTGTAGACGTATGCCAAATTTGATGTCACCTTTAAAACGGTAGAAGCTATTTTTCTATCTTGTAATCATTAAGACGTCTTTTCGATACTCAAAGTAGTGTCGTAATAGCCCTCTTTTTGCAACTCCTTTTTTCTCCACAAGGCTTCGAGTCACGGCCACTTCAAATTTGAATCCGGTCACGTCTCGAAACTTTCGCATACATTGTTACCAACTCGAAAATGTTCATTAATAATAGTTTTCTTTAAGATTGTGCTAGTTTAAAATATAGAAAAAAATAGTGTAAAATACTCCGGCTCGTTTCCTAACTTACAACTCGTGCTATAAAATCATGTCTTATATGGAACTAGTGTGTTAATATACTATGTTGATACTAGTTGGAAAAAAATGAATAAAGATTTACTACGATAAGGTCCTACCTGTATTTATTAATTTGATTTTTATGGTGATATGGTATTATTTATTTATAATTATTTTTCTCTGTCAAATAGACAAATTAATTTCCTAAAACTTTTGTATGCAATTACTTATTTTTTTGTGGCTATAGCGGTTAGCAATCCCAAGTAGCACTTTAAGGCATGAATACGTCGTTGTTACCACAAGTATTTTCGATGAAGTAACCGGAACTTGGTGTCGCCACGTTCTGTTTAAACTGAGACTACGTAGTCATTACCAAAATGGGGAACAATTTTTGGGGTAACTATTTAGTGAATAATATGTAATTGTGACTATCACGTAGATAGTACGGTTCCATTTAAATAGCAGATTAGTAATAATTCACTCTATTTGTTACTTCCTTATTTTTGTCTTTATTTTTTCCGTTTGAAAAATGGTGACTACAAAAATTCAAATTGAGAAAATAGTGTAGTGTGTATATAGAATACGTTATTAGTTGTTGAGGAAGGATACATGCGTTTTACTTAGTTTTCTGGCTATGCTAAGGACCTTTTAAAATTCGTTAATTTTCAACACATTTTGGGCAAATATATCGGCCAATTTAAATCTCAAAAATTTCATTTTGGACTTTAATTTCAATAATAATTATCATTAAATATCTTATTATAAAGAGTGATTCTTTTTTAACGTGATGTTTAATGTGTATGCATTTTTAATCTTTATACTCACAAAAATAAACAACATAGCTAGTTCGCATAGATTATTACATTATTACATTTACAACCGACGCTGACAGAGGTTATCAGGGCAAAGTAAATTTCAATTTTTTTTTGAGGCATATTACTCTTTGTAGACTAAAATTAATATTAGTGTCATTATTCAACCTTTTAACTGATCCAATTTGCATATATTAATGTGTTAAAGTAGATTAATTTAATAATATTTGGCGAAAAACTAACGATAATGTGTGCGCCCGTTTAAACCTTTGTAAATTTTGCATCAATATGGCGGATGGGTTTCTATTGTCTCCACTGTCCTTATAAAGTCAATGTAGACCGAATCTCGTACCAGCGCTCCCTATCTAGTAACATTTGGCGATAACTTTTTCTACTCTAAAACGACTTGTTTTACTTTATAGTAATGTCTTATAGGAGTACATTTGGACGTAATGTAGTAGTTGCTGCAAGGTTCAGGAAGGTTCTGATACTTAAAAGTTGTAATTTAGTAAACAGATTGGAAGCAGTAACTTTGAAAAATTACTATTATGTCACTGAAAAAAAAATGGCGACTTTGGAGTCAATTTCGCAAGTAGTTGCTTGACAGTAGCAATTATATAATTACTTTACATAGGAAATTACTATAAAGTATTATTCGCAGTAACAAATACATATATAAAACTTGTAACCCAAAGTGGTTATTGATATATAGTAGGATTATAAGTAATAAATACGTAAAAAACCTTAAAGAGTAGTATTGGAAACAGTTATAGCTACTTTAGTGCCAGCTGGGACGAGTTATTTAAACATCGGTGATACTGTAACACTTCTACCTATGCCGTCAAAAATGCAATATGAAATGTCTTATATACGTTTCAAAAAGTGGGGCTGTGAAGCTAAAGTGAAGGATCTCACCGAGACAGTTTCATGACATACTTCCACAAGAAGTGGAAGAAATAAATGCCATCGTCACTTTGGAACCAATATTTAATGCTTCGAACCATGTGATCAAAGGAGAAAAATATCGACAAAAGTAGGTAAAAAAATTAATTTAATTTTTAAAGCAATCTGAAGGCTACAAGGCGAAAAAATCCAAAGTATTTGCTGAAGAAAATGTCGAAAATTTTTTAACCAAAAGCAACGGTTCAGATTTCTTATTTAGGACGGTTATAAGACGTCACAGACAAAGGTGACATATACTCGGTCATTCTACATATTACTAAAACAAAAATGCCCAAGAATATATCATTACTTGGGATAATATTAAAAGAATTCTCTATCAAAAAATACAGCTAATCTCCTGGGATTGTCTGAACCAGCTACCTACAGATGACATTGCTTTAGAAGATCATGTGCAACGTTTTTAGCGGATTCGGGATTAGATATTTTGACGCTCAAATGTCACGGTGGATGGAAGTCGACCACTGTGTAATAATAATTCAATAATTCTCTCTAATGTGAAAGTGTTTTACTTTTCCTTAAAGTGACATTTTTCGCACGCTCGTAAAAAAACTACTTTGGGCTGTACCCGATCTAACACCACCCTCCTCGTACAAGGCACAGGAGGTTCTAACCGCTATCGAAGCTATTGTTTTACAGTTGAAGTCAAATAAATGTAAGGTATGCATCAACCTCTACGATTTTGTAAACGTACATGTGGCTTTTTGCATAGAGCTTGGATTTTCCTATCTAATCATATATAATGTTCAAGTTTGCTTGCAAGTTTAAAGCTAGACTGTCGACGTTGGACGTCTTTGTTTCACATACTGTTGTTTGACATTTAAAGTATTTAATTACACAATTAAATAACAATATTGATTGCCCAATTGATATTCTGCTTTTTTATTATTTGTCTAATTAATAGTATAATCCATTCGTCATTAATCCAAAATTCCGGAGGATATCCTTTAAATCCAGATAAAAAAACTATAAATTACATGGTACCGCCCACGATTTTCGAACCTGCATATCCGCTGTTTTATGCAAAGCCATCAAAAAAAACAAACACAGAGGAACTGGCTTCCACCCTCTTCGCTAAAAGTGGCACATACGATGGCAGATTTAAATCGGTGCTCCATTCAGTGCAGGTGTGGCTCAAAACAAAATAAAAATTCCCAATGAAATTTTTATGTGCACTGCATCCGTTGCTTTTATTTCAGGAAAAGACCCTTTGAAAAGATGTGCACCAATTTCTGCTTAAAAAGGAAAAAGATAACTTTTTTCTTATAGATGAATATTTGTTTGATGTGTAAACTGTGCTGCAATTCCATATACCGAAGCCTAAGTAAAGTCGGGCAAAATAATTTTAGGAAGGGCAAATTTTTTGTTTTGCAATTGGCAACTTTCATAACGGATATGCCTGTTCAGTATCGATTTTGTGCTTTACTAAATTTATGCTTCAGGTTTGGCCGTCTCCAGTTTCAAATATGTCGCCTTCACTTAAAACACAATCCTCTGCCTTGTGAAACTGTTATGAAAATTGACCCCATGGTTATTTCATAGCTTGTAAAATATATATCCTTCGTTACCTTGATCTTCTTGTTATGCGAATCTGATTTGAATAGGCTACAATTAACTATCTGTTTAACTTGTTCGAAGGTTGCGACTCGTACAAAAATTGTACTGTCTCGTCGAACTAGATTGTTCAGATCAACTATTTACTCGGCTTGCTGTTCCGAATGGCTGTACTAGTCCAATACAGCACTCAGGATGTGTCCTCAATTTTCCTTCGATACTTATTTCGGTGCTGTCTGGTATTTGTAAAGTTTCACCAGCTATGTTGTTTGATCTTCGTATATCCTTTTCCTTAACCAAAACTAATTCTTCGCTTCCAGTTTTTATAATGTCAGTTTAAGGTCGAATGAAAATCCGTGCTCTTTAATTAAGTCCATTCCGGGAATAGATTCATCTTCTAGGTCAGCCACTATTGTTTTGTGATATAGTGTACAATCGAATTTTTCGGATAATATTAGGATTTCTAACTTTACTTCTCCAGCGTCGATGAGATTTCTTTTGACCAGAGAAACCGCGGCTCCGGTGTTTACTTTCACTCTTGCTGTTTTTCTATTTACTACTCTTTTTGCTTCTACAGGATTTCTGACGCGGGAACGTTTTGTGATAAATTCAGTGCTGGTGCTTTTAATGAGACTATCAAAGAAGTGGTCCTTTCTTCGTCGCTACAACAATTGCTTGTTGCTGCAGTCTTAAACTGTGGCACGTACCCTGGTGATTTCTTATATTTTGCACCCCCCGGATCTTTGTTATTTATGAAGATAGCAAAGAACTTTAAATACAAAACTTTTAGGGTTTTTACAGAATTTTTTAATACGATATAAAAAAAAACAATTGAGCATACAAAATCAGACTTATTTACCAAAATGTTGTTTTTTCTTATGGAACAACTGTATGTTAATTTTTATTTTAAAAGAAAATTTTATGCCGATTTCATATATGTATGGTTTATATAGCTTATTTTGAAGAATTAGGTCAATCATTGCAAAAATAAAAAAATAACTAGTAGGCTTAGGTAGACAAAAACGAACTACTGATATATTGGCTTATACCTGACAGTTATCAATATACTACCAAGATTAGCTGCTATATCTACAGTATTTTACTAAAATGGTCTTCACGGAGGCTGAAAAATTGAAAATCCTTGAGATTTATGTAAAAAACAATAGAAACAGATACTGTGCGCCCAAGAGTTTATCCAATCCAAATCGGAGAATTCTAAGCTTAAAACTTTCAAAAATGTGTATAATCTGTTGCATATTATCAGAGCATTGAAGAGAAGAAAGAGAACCGGACGTGTGAATGAAGCAGCAGACTTCGACATACTTTTATATTTTCAAGGAAACTTTATTTAAAACATCCGTATTGTAGCTAATCAGTCACAGTTCTAAAACTTGTAGAAACTCCATTTAATTCCATACGCGATGCTATGCGAGACACAAATCCTTCTGCAAAATACATAAAACGTTAAAAAAATATCATATGTATCTATATAAATACCATCCAGAATCCTTAAATGAAAATGACAAAGCAAGGAGACTAACTTTTGTAGAGAAATGATGGAGAGGCAAGATGAAGACCCAAATTTGTTTTCAATAATTTTATGGACCTATGCGGCGACATTTTGCACCTCAGGGTCGTCTAACAGGAAAAACATTGCTTTTTTGGGCAGACGCGAATACCCAATAATTTGGAAATTAAAAGATCTGGAAGGCGTTCTTTATTTGTCTGGTGCGGCATACTAGGAAATAAGATTATTGGTCCTATATTTTACCAAAATCACCTTACAGGCGCATCTTCTATGAAAATTCTGCATCAAGTTGAAAACCATTTAGACGCCTTACCGTTGATCAAGGCTAATTCGATAATTTGCCAACAAAATGGTGCTCCCCCTCACAATATTGCTATAATAACTAACTATCTTAACACGAATTATTAATTGTGGATAGGTAGATATGGACCTATATTATAGTTTCCGAATAGCCCTGATCTAACTCCTTTGGATACCTTCCTTTGAGGAGCCTTAGAAAATAAACTCTATTTTAAATCCAGTGAAACCTAATTCAAATACAAGGACGGATATCCTACGGGACAAATAAAATAAATATTGAAAATCCAGCGTATAGAGGCAATTACACACTCTAGATCATTACACACTCTAGATCATATAACTCTATTTTTCCTACCAGCTTATAGGTTATTTTATTCAAACCTCTAAATTCTAAATATAGTGTTATTAAGCTGATGTACTTGTATTATTTTTAAACATAAGCAAATTATAACCCTACTAGACATTTTTTTATTTTTGCAATTATTGACCTAATTCTTCAAAATAAACTGTATAAACCATACATATATGAAATCGGCATGAAATTTTCTTCTAAAATAAAAATTAATATACTGGGTGTTCCTTAAGAAAAAACAACATTTTTGTAAATAAGTCTGAATGTTATGTTCAGTTGTTTTATCTGATATCATATTATAAAAATTATGTAAGAACCCTAAAACTTTTGTATTCAAAGTTTTTCGCTATCTTCATAAATAACAGAGATACGGGGGAATGCAAAATATTAGAGATCACCAGGTACATACTCTAGGAAGTTGAGTCATCAAATGTTGGTTTGATTATATTACCAAAAACAGCTAATGGAATAGTTCAAGATCTTGTACTTTGTTGTTAACGTATTTTACTTCCACTCTAAGATCATCTTTCACTTTGTGCTCTACTCAATTTATTCCTTGACATGGTCTATTTTTCCCGTGACAATATCGATGACTGGCGACATTGTTCTTTTTCAGTAGCATTCTGAATCATGTCCTGCATTTGATGTAGTTCCTATTGCCTCATAATTTCTTGATCGATTAGACTCTTATTAAGCAGGTTCTGCTTTCTTTACCTTTTGGCCTCGTATTGGTGTTTTTCTTTTTGTCTTTTTGCCTCTTCGTCGTGTAAAATCTTCTCGAGCCGATCCTTCCTTCTGTTTGCCTCTTGGTTCCTTGTTTATTTAGAATCATCTCGAGCCCATCTTCTTTTTTTTGTTTTTATCTTTTGGCCTCCAAATCTTGCAGATATGTATTTTATTATTCTCTGCTGTTCATGCTGTCTTTTGGTTTCTTTAGCTTCTCTTTCTTGTTATATTTTGGTTTCTTAGGCTTGTTTTTCTAATTTTAAATGAAATTCTTAATTGGTTTATCCGTTCATAAGAATATCATGTCCTGTTTATTTAGTTGTTGTTCACTTTACTTCTTTATTTATTTAGGTGTTTGTTGTCTGGTGTCAGGCACGCAAGTTTACTTCTTTAGGTTTTTTTTAAACACGCTGGCAAAGTCAAACTGGATGAATCTAGCTTAGTTTTAGAATAGGACTTTCTCGAACTGTCTTAAAATGTCATTTCTAACGTGCTATTGAAATCCAAAAGACGATAGTAAAATCAAAACTTATAAATCTTCTTTGGTTTTGAAATGGACATTTCTAGATCTGTCGCAAAGTGTCTCTCTTGCACCGCATTTTTATGATAGTTGAATTAAACAACATATTTACAACATTTAAAAAAATCTTTAAATTAAATTGTCAATATGCAAAAATAAAAAAATAATTACGATTAAAAAACACTATTAAATTAATTTTTTGTATTTAGAATTTTATAAATTTTCCTGGTAAGTCAGTAATATATTAAAAATATACTTTTACTCTTAAATATTTAAAGGGACATTGATAAATCTGCGTTGACTTTAGTATTCGCAGAGGAATATGGATGGCATAGTTTTCAAAGGCAAAATTTATCCTTTTATCTCCGGCAAAGAGAGAGTCCTCTGAGTATTAAATGTTTAATATCAAATCAGAAAGAAAATCTCATAACCCAAATGATTTTTCTTCCCGGATTTTCCAATTTGCCGTGGAAGGGCTCTTTAAGAAATCTCTTTTCTGGAGACGAATTTCCTTTTATGACGACTGTTATTGCGTGTCCTTTATGGCAATCAATGGAGCAGTTATAAAGTGCATCGAATGCCGAGTTGCCTAATATTGGAGTTTTTTAATCTATTGTAATTTTAAAGAAACTATTCTTTTATCGAAAAACTTTTTTTTTATTTCTGTCACGCTAGAAATTGTCTCTTTTGATATTGTAAATGTTACAATGCGCCATACCAAAATTTAATTTGGAACTGCTTGCTAGTAGAAAGGAACCTTAATATAAAAGAGTAAAGTAAAGTAAAAGTTACATATACTAACATTTTTATTGGGCGCCATTTTGTTTCATCATATTGGATTCCTAACAATAGTTTACGTTTCCTTCTACCTATGCTACATTTTTAGGCATAATATAAAATAAATTCAATAAGTAGTTTTTACATTGACACATATCGCCATTTTCTTATGTCACGTCGAATTCGTATCAGTTTAGTTAATTCTTTTACGTTGATTTTTTAAAAATTTTATTTGGCCGATTTTCTTTCACCACTTTACATTCGTTCCACAACTTTACCAGTTTTTCTCTATATTACATTTAATTCTTCCACACAAATTAAAATCAATTTGATTAAGAACTAGTTTCAAGCAGATTTTTTAAATATTTTATTATGCCGCTATTTTGTTTTACTATCTTGGATTCATATCAAAATGTTACCAATTCGTTCCTATGTAATACATGATTCTTGTGCAAAATTTAAGGTTACTTGGATAATTAGTTTTTTTTAGTAATAATTTTTTTAGCATTGTTCCGCTATATTGGATTTTTACTAAAATATTACCAGGTCATCTCCATATGACCCTTAATTTTTGCCTAAAATTTGATGTCAATCCGGCAAGTAAGCTGGTTTAAGCTATGCCGCGAACTGACAGACCGAAAGATGGACTGACGGAAACGATAAAACTTATTTTTTTACATCTAGGGACCCTGAAACTTGAAGATGTGTAAAACTTGAGAGGGTGATTTTTTTCGCGATTACAAACATTTTATTTGGCCGCCATTTTGTTCCGCCAAGTTGAATTAATAACACAGTTTTACTAGTTGATCCCTATATCATAATTAGTTATGACACAATTTGAAATCAATCCATTAAACAGTTTTTTTCAGACTGAATTTTTAAATATTTTATTAAGTCACCATTTTGTTCCGCTATATTGGAATCGTACTAAAATGCTAGCATTTGATTACAACATAATACTTGATGCTTGTGCATAATTTGAGATATATTGGATAAGTAGTTTCTTAATAATATTTTCTTTTAATATTTCACTATGCGGCTATTTTGTTTCACCACATTGGATTTTCACCAAAATATTACCAACCCATCCCCATATGACTCTTAATTTTTTGAAGTCAATCTGGTAAGCAGTTTTTTAGCTATTAGACAGATAAATATACAGACAGACAGACGGAATTGAGAAAACATGTTTTTTTTGCCATATCGAGAGCTTTAAACGTGAAGATCTGAAAAAATCTCCGAGGGTGATTTTTCACGATTACAATACTTCCCTTTTACGAGGGAAGTAATATATTACTTATTAAGAGTTGCTTAAGTTTTAAAATTTGTACTACTTATCTTAGAGGGATTACTTCTGATAATAAATGAACTGCCAAAGAATTCGAGATTTTTGCAGATATCTGCTTGTTAAGGACTTCAGATGGTGGAAAACATGTTTTCCCTTTTCTGTCGGTCTGGCTGTTTTGTCTTTCTGTTGTTCTGCCGCAGCAAAGTGACGACTTTATGTACGCAATGATAAAAAAATCACTGCAGAAAAAATATCAACTGACTTCAAATTTTATAATATCCAAAAACTGATCAAATCAGTTGAATTCAAACTTGTCACAAGAATCAAGGGTGACATACAGATGAACTGCTAAATTTTGGTGCAAATGATATATGGCAAAATAATATGGCGGCCAAATAAAATGTTTAAAAAGTAAAAAGGCAAAATTTCACATAATTTTCATGGAAGAACTTAATGATTAATATAATTTCTTGTAACCAGAATGATTGTTATATATGTAGTAAAACACATAGGCATTGTTATAAATCCTTATTTGCATATAAAATTTAGCAAAAAAGGAAAAATATGTACAAACACAGATAACATAAATCAGTTTAAATATGTATATAATTATTTGATAATAACTTCATATATAAGACATGAAATGTAGTCAATTTCACTTTTCCATTAAAAGGAAAGTTTTGTTATTAGGAAAAGTTCAAGTACTAAAAAACAGATAACAGGACTTTCCGGGTAATAGGAATTTTCCTTTTATCGTAAAAGCAAAATATAATGCATATTACTAAAATAATATAATTATGTATAAAACTATTTATTCTAGTATAAAAAGGCAAGGGTGTAATGTAACACTCTGTATAAGATACTGCGGTGAAACTTACTAATTATGCTCAGTGTACTCTAAACTTTAAATAAGCTACTTTCGATAACAGCGACCAAATAGCTTTATCAGTATAAAATTGTAGAATTTTCACAAAAAATTGCTTTGTAACACTTTACAGTTTATTTGATTTTTAGATCCCTCGTATTACAGGGAAATATTGTAATCGTGGAAAAATCACCCTCCGAGATTTTTTCAGATCTTCACGTTTTAGGCTCCCTAGATGTCGAAAAACATGTTTTCACAATTCCGTCGGTCTGTCTGTCTGTTTAGCTGTGTGTCTCTTTGCGACATAGCTAACCGATTGACTTTAACTTTTGGTCAAAAATTAAGGGCCAAATGGGGATGATCTGGTAACATTTGGGCAAAAATTCAATATGCCGAAACAAAATGGGGGCCTATTGAGATCTTAAAATTATTATTAATATTATTATTAAAAAACTACGTATCTAATTTACCTCAAATTTTGCATAAACATCAAGTATTATGTCGGAATTAGCTGGTAATAAGATTTCTAAGAAGGTCTCCAGGTTAAAGTGTATTATCATAGAAATTGTGGGAAAGGATATCCATATTCACTTCAAAAACGTTTAATAAATTTCTCAACGCGTTCCGACAAAATTATGCCATTATCAAGAGAATCTGAAAGAAAAAGAGAACATTTAAGACTTAATAGTATTGTTTTTATATAGTTTGGTTTAGTTATAAAATAGTGAAATAAATTTTCAAATAATTAATTGGTATTTAAACAGATTACTTACAGTCATATACAAACAAAACAAGGTGCTAGCACATATCACATTACAAACAACAGATAAAACTTGTTCTTTACGTAATACAACAATTAATTATAAATAAGTTAGTATATGGTTCATCAGGATGTCAGTTGACGTATTATTTGACATAATGGGTCTAAGAGATGTCGATTATCGATAGCAATTGAATACATTTACGATACATGCTGCCTCTCGGTAATTACTAGAAAATGGATCGTTTAGGGATCTGATTGATGCATCAGTTTTTGAATAACCTAAACATCTTTATTTGAATATTAAATTTAGAATGGAATTTGAAGAAGAAAATACATTAAATATATTAGATATTTCAGTTAGTAAGTCAGACGGTAAACTCACTTATAATATATATCGAAAAAGACGCAGACTGATCACGTTATCCCATCTGACTCAAACCATTTCTTTGCACATAAGGTTGCAGCCTTTAATGCATTTTAGAACATGTTATACCAGATGGCAGTCAATAATGCTTACGGTTCCTCCATGATAGATAAGCTAATCCATAAAAAGTTTAGGAATATTCTTACCAATCAGATACCAAGTATTGACAAGAATGGAGTATATTTGTTCCCTTGCGGAGAATGCACCGCACAATATGTTGGCACAGGTCGATCTTTTAAAGTCAGGATCAAAGAACACTTAAACACAGTTCGCTCTCCAAATGATCGAAGATTTGGACTTCATCTTACAGAAACTTTACATAATTTTAACACCTAACAAAATTTTAAAATGACGAATGCTTTGGAGTCCCTAGAAATCGCTAAGATTGCTCGAGACGCATCAATCAGATCCCTACACGATCCAGTTTTTAGTCATTACCGAGAGGCTGCATGTATCGTACATTTATTGAAGTGATATCGATAATCGACAACATCTCCTAGACCCATAATGTCAAATACTAAGTCAACTGACGTCCTGACGAACCATACACTAACTTATTTATAATGAATTGTTGTGTTATGTAAAGAAAAAGTTTTATCTGTTGTTTGTAATGTGATATGTGTCAGGTTAGCACCTTGTTTTGTTTGTATATGACTATAGATAAAAATTAATTATTTGAAAATGTATTTTATTATTTTTTAACTAGACCAAAACATATAAAAACAATACTATTTAGTCTTAGAATGCTCCCTTTTTCTTTCAGATTATCTTGATAATGTCATAATTTTGTCGAAAGGGATTTAGAAATGTATTAAAGGTTTTGGAAGTGAATATGGATTTTCTTTCCCACAATTTCTATAACTGGTAACATTTTGGTACGAATCCAAGATAGCGAAACAAAATGGCAGCTTAATAAAATGCCTAAAAATTCAGCCTGAAAAAACTACTTAATGGTTTGATTTCAAATTTTGTGCAGTAACTAACTGTGTTATAGGGGTCAACTAGTAATATTGTGGTACTAATTCAAGATGGCCGAACAAAATGGCGGACAAATGAAATGTTTGTAATCGTGAAAAAATCACTGTCTCAGGTTTTACATGTCTTCACATTTTAGAGTCCCTAGATGCCAAAAAATATATTTTATCAACTCCGTCCGTCCGTCAGTCGGTTTGTCTGTCTGCCGGTGGGGTTAAAACTACTTACCCGACTGGCTTCAACTTTTGATAAAAAAATTAAGGGTCATATGGGGATGATCAGGTAATATTTTGGTAAAAATCCATTACGTCGCCCCATTGGGGATTGTTTTCGATAATCATTTTGTTTTTCAATAAATCCCGACTTTTCTTGATGTACATTTTATTACGTAATCATAAAGCACGGAAGGTTGATGGTAATAAATCATAAAATCCATTTTGTAGAAAATTTTATAAGCTTTATTTTAATATATGACCAATTTTCACTAGAACCAACAGTTTTCAAGATAAAAACGAAAACCCGAAGAAAATGATATGTTTGAGCTCACCTGGAATTAATCAGAATTTCGTATAACTCATCAATTGATACTTCTAAATAAGTATGCCAAATTTCATAAAATTAAAACTTATAAAATTCTCTACAGAAAAAGGTTACACGTAACATCACAACTATTGTCGTAAAAACCATTTTAAGCTGACTGATGCGCATATTAAATTACAGTTTTTATTCAGTGGCACATTGCCAAGTACGCAATGACCCGCAACATTCAGCTTAAAGAGGTTACTACGATAGTGCATAAACCTTTTTTGTAGAACATTTTATAAGCTTTTATTTTATATACCATCATATTAATCGTATGACAAAGGGCAAACGAATTATTCCACAAAAAAAAACAAATATTCTAATTTGCAACGGTATCTAATTTGCATATCTAGAGTGACCGGCTTTCATCGAAAGTGAAAGAATTTCAAATATGTTTTTCGTGACCCTTAAATCTAACTATTAAAAATTAAAATAACCTATTTGATTTTTTTTGTTTTTCAGAAGATTTTTGACCTACACCGCCTGGAGAATATTATAAAACCCAAATATAAATTTTTTTTAATATACTATAAAATCGAAAAACTGAAACATTTGCCTAGGGTACCTCCTTTTAAATGACGTTTTAGCAAACTCGTTCATTAGGAAAATCTGTCCGTACACAAAGCATTTTTAAAAGATTTTTCACGGTGTCCATAGATCTTTTTCTCCTCTAAATACATACCCTGACATATATTCCGGGAAAGCAATTATTGCCTCACATTGAAGGACCGCTTACCCCTTCGGTCCAATAAAATGTGCCTCAAAAATCGTCTACCCCTCTCTTATTACTTATACTGAATTTTTGTGTATACATTTATTTATTACTAATATACACAAGTAAAAACCTCCTTCATGTTCAACAAAGATTTGCCAACGATTTGAAAGCTTAAACATTTCTTGTTCAAAAAAAGTTTGAGGGTGCATCGTCGACAACCAGTTGTGCACATAATCCACGAACTCTTCATTGTTTTCGAAACATTGCCCTCCAAGCAATTATTTCAAAGCTTTCAAACAAAAAATTATCACAGGGGAACAAACCTGGGCTGTTGGGGGAGGGTGATCGAAGGTTTCCTACTGCCTATCCTTCAATTTGTCCCTTGTCGGGATCGGATCGAATCGGATAGCGCTGTCATGGGGACGGATGGCATTACTGTTGGATATACTTCGTCTTTTGCGCTCGATTGGTGGCGTTTGTTGAATCCAGGAACTCACAATACCAAGCCACATGCACCGTACGTCTATCGGAAAGGAAATCAATGAGTAAAACTCCTCTATTCGAAAAAACCGTTGCGAGAACTTTTCCAGTTGAGAGATGGGTGTTGACCTTCACTAAGAAGGCTTCATCCTTTCCTCGCCACTCTTCACTCCCCCTTTTTGATTCCGGAGTGTAGTGAATGTGATATCACATGTGTCGATACGCATTAAAAATCCCCCCCTTGGTCTCTTTTTGGTTTTAGGTTAACAACGTCTGAACCCATAAAGTACTAGTTTTTTTAGAAGCCAAAATATTTAAAGATAATGGTATAAGCACTCCCAATTTCATCAACAGTCAATCGGTTTCGATACGCTCTCGTATGGCACAGATGTTGTCATCTGTGAGCATCGATCATGATTTCTGTTTTCAATACTTTCTCGGCCGCTCTAAAATTCCCTGATATGAGTATGCACTCTGTTCTCCGAGCGTTTAACCCCGCCTTTAGTTAAAAACGTTTAAATAACACATTCTGCATCAGACGAAGGAAACTTTTGCTCACATATGGCTGTTCAGAGGACAGAACATAGCGATGCAGCTAATCAAGATGGTTCTCTCTTCGTAACACACCCACTTTCAACATCCCACCACCATTCATCTTGCAACTGCTTGATGAGTACAATAATAAAATTACCGTTTATATCTGAATCACCCTGGTATGTTAATATACTAACTGCATAATATAGACCGAAAGCTTTCACGGCTGTGGTCAATTAAGAAATCAAGGTTTTTGGGATTAGACCGTGTCAAAATGGGATCACTTTCGACGTTTCGCCTTCGATTGCACGAGGCATGTTCAGGGATTTTTACTTCACGAGATCGGAATACTGAATGAGCTCGGAGAGACCCAGGCCGGCTATTTATAGTCCACCTGTGTTTACCGAAGCGTGACTCGGTGGGTTTTCACGTGTGATGTAGAATGAAGCCCGTACCTCTATTAAAATTGTTAGGATGCTTATAAATTTCGATAGATTCTCTAATTTTCCATTTTTAGAAATCGGGAACCGATGCAAGAACTTTAGTTTCTTTTACATTTATGAAATGTCCAGTAGAATGTTGGTGTTCAGATACAGCAGATTGTACAATTTGTTTCTTTCTGATACATCGTTCATGTTCCTTAGTCTAGTCTAGTTTCTCGGTTTCCGATTGTAAAGAATTTTGGTCACAAATCGTGAGGGCTTTGTAAACCAATGAATTAATATCTTTACGTAAGATGCTTTGTGATTCACTAGTTTTGTCAAACCTTAAGTATTGTGATTTTGTATACGGCCCTTGTCTAGACGCGGCAGATAAAAATCGGATTCAGAAAGTACAAAACACATGTTCAAGGTTTATCTTCGGTCTTAGCACATCCGATCATATTTCTCATACTTTTAATGAACTAAACTGGTTAAAAATGTATAACCGTAGATCCCTACATTTAGGTAGTTTTTTAATAGAAATTCTTAATAATAAAATTCTACCTTCATCTTTGAGAAATAAGTTTTTGTCCCGAGCAGACATTCTCTCTCGAAAGGTTAGATTTCGGAATAAAATTACACTACCTCATCATCAGAGTGCCATGTTTCAAAGGTCGTTTACTTATAACGGTATACAATTATACAACTCATTGCCAGACGATTTAATAGACTTAAGTAAAAATAAATTTTAACTTCAATACAAGAAATATCTTGTTAACGCTCAAATATAAGTTCCTCAACTGTTCATATTTTTTTTGGATTTCGTGTTTTCCTTGTGAGCAGGTACAGGAGAAACGCCCAACTTTATTTACTTCCACTTTTTTCTAAATTAGTTTTTCCATTTACTACAATTTCTTTTCCCTAGTATAAAGAGTTTTTTTCACATAAACAGCGAACCAGGTTGCATTGCATTTAGGTACCTGTTCGTATGTGTTGATTTTTTATATATAGAGTGTCCTAAGGAACCATCCCTTTTCCTTGGCACAAAACATCTAGAAAGGGAATCGTGCCTTCTGATTCAATTTGCATTGCACATTTTATATTAGCATGTTGTTGATTTAGATGATCAAGAAACCCAGGCAGGTTTTCTGGGTCATGTGGCCATATTACAAAAGTATCTGAACCATGATTTTGGTTTTAATGAAGACAACTCTAAGGCTTCCTCCTTAAATGCTTCCATGAAGATGTTGGCTACCACTGGTGACAGCAGAGATCCTATAGCTGCTCTTGAGGTTTGCTCATAGAAACTTTCTTGAAAGACAAAATACATTGATGTAAGACATGCTTCAACTAGATCTGAAAGTGAATTGTCAATTTTATTATGGTGAAATAAGTCTGATATTATGAAAATTGAATCATTTATAGGCACATTCGTATATAGCGATTCTAAATCGAAACTGACTAAGATAACTAATTGGATTGATTTAAGTTTTTCTACAAAATGCGTAGAGTTTCTAATATATGAATGTGTTTTTGTTGTAAAATTATTAAGAATATTTGAAAGATATTTACCAATTTTGTGAGTGGGAGATCCTATTGCACTGACGATAAGTCGAAGTGGTACATTAACATTGTGTAATTTAGGTAGTCCGTAAAACCGCGGGATCCTTGAGCTGCTTGGCCTTAACATCTTATTTTCCTCTGTTGGTAGGTTGGCTGCGTTTATAAGGTTGTTCATCCCTCTCTCAAATTTGTTGGTCGGGTCTGCTTGAATTACTCTGTAGATGTTGTCGTCCAAAAGTAGTTGTATTTTCTTCACGTAATCGGTTTTGTCCATGACGATAGTGGCATTTCCCTTGACCGCTGGAAGGACCAAAATGTCTGTATTGTTGTTTAATGTTTTTATCGCCGTTCTTTCCGCAGCTGATAGATTCGACTTCGGCGGAAGTCTTCTAATTGTCGCTTCAACGGATGACACTATGTCTTCTACGGGTATGTCTTTTGGTGTAATAGCGAAGTTTTGACCTTTAGAGAGGACGAATTGCTCTGCTTCAGTGATGATTTTGGAAGATAAATTTAGAACTGTGTCCTGTGGCGGTTTTATTGGTCTTTGGCTGTCAGCAGAACTTTTTCTGTTACTTAATGGTAACTGCTTGGTGTATCCTTTCTGTTTGGGCATTGGTAATGTCATCGAAAGAGTGATTCCATTTTGACACGATCTAATCCCAAAAACCATGATTTCTTAATACTAACTGCATGTTGGCACTATGAACATAACCGAAAAGAGTAAAGTCGTCACATTTTAAAAAACTAGCCTGGGAATGTCATAACGAATCGAATAGAGTAAGCTATAATTGCGATGTAAGGGAAAAACCGGCGCACCTTCGAAAATAGTTTTCCAAGCTGGATTTTCCATAATAAATTGGCAAAGCTGCGAGGAAAATTCGACTCGCTTAGGCGATTTCTGTCCCGTAATTTGATATTAAAAATGTAATACTTCTGGCAAAGATGCCCCTTGGACACAGAAGAAAAAGGAGTTCCTTCAGGATAGCGGTTCGATAATAGTAATAATTCTAAAGAGGAAAAGCTTTTAACGGTTATTAATAGAAGCTTTTAAGGTTTTTGCAGATTTTGTTGCATCCTGAAAGGCTTTTAATCAAACTAATTAATGTGAGTATGTTAAAATAATTATTTAGAGTTTATTAAAGGTAATAGAGTTCTGTAATATAACATCTTCTATCGGTTGATGCACTAAGAATATACTACCGCTGTAGTACTCTAATAAATATCTATAAACAACTGTCAGAATCCGCGATGATACTAAAAATTTTAAAATATAAAAAGGTCGCCAAGGAGGCTTTATGTCATCAAAATAAACTCTACCCTAACTGAATATATGTTCAAAAGTATAAGCTGGAATGATCTAGATATAAACATCCTTGGAAAAAATCTTAATCTTCTAAGATTTCCAGGTCATATAATCTTAAACGCAGACAGCGTTGACCAGCCTTGGTATAAGCATTACTTCAAAAATTCTGGCACTTTTTTTCCGCATTTCTGTGGAAAGTTTCAGAACGAATTGGGCTGTTACTGGGAACAACTTTAGCCCAAGAAAACACAAGGTTCATGAATGTCCTTCAGAGTATTGAAGAAATATTAAGAGCTATATGGGCATATACCTGTCATTTTTGTAAATCTTATAGTTGGTGTTGCATGTTTGCATGGTATATACAGGGTGCGGCAAAACTCCCTCCCTAGTTTTGCAGGTGAATAAAAAAAAACTATTCGAGATACAACAAATTTCTTTTTATTTCCAGAAACTACAATATGGGAATTTTTTCTCATGCTGTTTTGAAAAGAATGTTAGACAAGTGGCGCCCGTCATTGTCTAAACACTCCTGCAGGAGATCTCTGAAATGTCGCACAACTCTTTGGAGCATTTCTTGGGGTATACGGCGAATTTCCGTGGTGATTGCCTCCTTCAAATCTTGTAAGGTTCTTGGACGATGTTTATAGACCTCGGCTTTGACATAACCCCACAAGAAATAGTCGCAAGGAGCCAAATCTGGTGAGTATGCGGGCCATGGAATATCACCTCTCAGGGAGATCAAGCGCCCGGGGAACATTTCCCTCAATACCTGCATTGATGGTCGCGCTGTGTGGGCTGTGGCCCCGTCCTGTTGAAACCAAACATTCTGTAGATCAAGTTCTTCAAGGGCTGGGGCAAAAAAATTCTGGATCATCCTCACATACCGTTCTGAATTGACTGTCACGGCCCGATCTCTCTCTTCAAAAAAGTAAGGCCCGATGATCCCGTTTTGTGACAATGCGCACCAAACTGTTACACGATCACTATGCAGAGGCCTTTGATGGATTTCCCTCGGATTGTTTTCACTCCAATATCGAAAGTTCTGCTTATTGACAGATCCAGACAAATGAAAATGTGCTTCGTCACTGAAGAAAACAACCGCATCGTGCGGTAAAGTTTCGATCATTCTTTCACATGCCACAAATCTATTCTGCCAATCACGTTCTGACAATTTTTGGGTGACGACCATCTTGTACGGGTGAAAATGAAGATCTTTATGAAGAATCCTCCTCACAGAGCGGTCAGAAAGTCGAAGGGCGGCAGCATGTTTACGAGCGGAACGTTTAGGTGACTGCAAAACTGAACGCCTGACTGCTTCAATGTTTTCGGGTGTTCGGGCCGTTCGAGGTCGTCCACCTGTCTTTCTGACAACAGATCCTGTTTCCCAAAGTTTTTCACCCACAACATAATCGATTTTCGGTCCGGACCTGCTTGGCGAGCGGGAATTTGGAACCGAGTACGAAACGCACGTTGGGCGGCTACTACAGAACCGTTTTGGCGAATGTACGCTTCTACAGCAAAGGCGCGCTGTTCGTTCGTCCACACCATGTTTACGACTAAAACCTTGTAACATGAAAACTTCCCGTCCGCATGCACCTATCGAGGCCATCCCCGCTCCTCTACGACGTCGCTTCGCGTCACAAAGCCTTAGTGAAACTAGGGAGGGAGTTTTGCCGCACCCGGTATTATATTATTTTTTCAGTTACGTGGTCATTAACTTTGATTTTGTTATTTATTTAACTAGATGTGTGTTTATATGAATTTCTTTTAAAATTCTATATGATATGCACATAACCTTGTTGAAATATTATAAATGTTAGTCCTAATATTAAAATAATGGCGCATATTGAAGGAAAATTAGAACATATTACATTTGCTGTAAACAAAATGCATTTCACTTTGGCTCGTATCAATAAACAATAGAGATTAAACGTTAAAAATAAATTGTAAGCATAAACTAAAAAAACTCGCATTTTCAGTTTTTTACTCCTAGTCGGGAAATGTTTCCCAAATGATCAGGAAATATATCCCGCCGCGCAAGTATTTTAGTGGTGGTCTTTCTCTCAATATAAGTGACTTTCAAACCTATTGTGCTGCCTCGTATGTCAGAATTCTGTCAATTTTGTCGGTTCTCCTTAAAGACAAACGTGTCTAACTTGGTCAATTGTCATTTCTTTCTTTTCTTTTAGCAAATCTTGACGTCTCAGATACATTTTTAATACTTTTACAGTTAACTTTTTCTCTATCTTTCAAAATAAAGCTTGTACACTCCATTCAAAATATAAACAGAAACACTGCACAATATATCTAATGTCCAGAAGATGCTGTATACCAACAAACTACGAAAATTTAGCTTCTTATTATTTAGCTCTATTAGATAATGAAATAAATTCGAATTCTTACGTAAAAATGTAAAAAATGTTGGTAAATTATTCAAAATACAGGTTGACAAAAAAAGACCGCCCAAAGCGGCGGAATTGCCGGATGGGGCCCTGATTTCGATCACCGATGAATCTTCGTTTGGTTTTAAGTGTAAACTAAGACCAAAGTCTAAAACTACGAACTACGAGCTTATGTAGTAGAGTCATGTGCCCGGACACGAAAAAGTTAAGCGTCAAAGCGTGAGATGTTAGACGAGGAAGCAAAGCTGCTTTTTCATGCATCCGATATCCGATTAGAGCATGCCAACCGTCCTGAATTTTTTAGTGCTTCCGGAATTTGGACCCTATATTCGGGGAACGGATAAAAGGTTATCAGGATACCAAATGTCCTAAATTTTGGAAAGTCTGTTTATTTCTAAAAACATCCTTTTGTTTTGAAATTGAATTCAAACTGTAGTACTTTTCTAATGATAGTTTATCTCCAGTGGAAAAATGAGATTTTGTATTTAAATACATCAAAAGTGTAAAATATATGCTTATTATTTACTCTTTTTACAATAGTCGCCTCACGGATTGATGCAAATGGCTTTTTTTTATGTCTGAGATGTCATTTACAGATGTAATAAATAGACTAAAAACTGATCACACTAAGGTAGGCTAATCAACAGAGCAGAAAATTATATTTGTGACAAAAATACAATCTGGAAACCAAATGTGGCATCATTTCAAAAACAGTTTGCTGGTAGATGCTGATGTGTTTCATATTCGTAGCTATTATTCCTATTATTAATTTGTTACAAACATTTAAGAGCAGAAAAATGCGTTTTTTTTCGATTTTTGCTTATAAAATGAAAAACATTCGAGCAACCGCGATGCTATGCTGAAATGAATTCTAGAAGATCGAAATACAAACAAGTTGATCGGATGATTAGTTTTGAAGAAAACCCCGAAAAATAGAAACACTTTCTTGAGGATGTAAAACAGCTATTGTAGTATGGTTTTATAAGTCTTTATGGCCAATATAATACATTATTTCATTAAATTATTTAAGTCGGTTCAAAAGTTAGAGCTGAAAAGGTAATTTGCTCGGTGTCCTTTTAGCTCTTGTATCTCCGTTAATGGAACTTTAGGTTCTTGCAACTAGGGTGTTTTGCTTTCAATATACCTTCTCGCGAGTATATATACTTACCGGAAACATCACGATTACTCAAATTTTTTTCATTCATTGTTTAGCAAACCATGAAGGCCTAAGTAATAGGGACCGTGGTTGCTTTAAACAAAGACAGGGAATTTTTATCGATGCAGGATTTAAAAACTTGCATATTAGGAGAAGAAGGGGAGGCATTTGCTATCAACACATTCCATAATCGGGACTGTGGGAGTAAAGGAACAAATAAAATGGGAAGTCCTTGGTCTGGCAGGTATGGCTAAGAAGGGCATAATTGGTGATAATTCATCAGAATAGAATCCGTGGTAGTATCTGTAAAACAGGGATGGATCGCTCATAATTCGACGATTTTTAGTTATATTTGTTTCCTAATCAAGTATTTATATGTGAGATCGTTTCTTTTGTTTTTCTCTGTCTCGAAAAATCACAATTTTGAGTTGGCAACCCTATGTCCCTTGATACCACTATCCGACAACGCTACTTATATTTTCAAGCTGGCAAATAGAGTTTAAATATATATACTTAATTATGTTAACTTACGTCCGATAACATTTTTTTTATAACCTTACTTTTTGAAAAATTCGTTATTGCTACTTGTTAAAAAAAAAACAAGAATTTGGGTGCGTAACATTTTTAAAAACTGCAACGAGGTGCCATAATTTATTAGACGAAATGATACTAACGGATTAATATAATTTTCTGACAATCCTGTCGTCAAAAAAATCGTTATTCATAACCAATAGGAATAAATTCCGATTATCGTGTCACCAACTGTTGTATGAAAATCTACCTTTAGGGTCTCGAGACATTTAAAACATTGGTACCGGGCTTGCAAAAAACCTCTTTGTTATAGGCGGTAGATACCGCTTTTTTGTTGTAGTGTCTACAAACTACACATAGAGAAGAGTGTTACATGTTTAAAACATAAATCTTTCTTGACATTAAAATGTAAAAATGGACTTTCCTAACACTACGAAATAAGACAGCATTCCGATTAAATCCTAAGGTTAAATAAACTCAAATTTGTTTTTTACATTTTGTCGATTCATTCGTCTTATGTTAAAATCTTTTTATTTTTACTAATAAGGTGTGATATCAAAGAAAATTGCCAAGAAATAAACACTCTGTATAACGCGTGTGTAAAATAGTATACCTGATACAAAGGTCAAAAAAATGTTCTTTAACAAAAATATTACATTTTTAAATTTCTCACATATGTTTGACAAGGGACGTCATTGTACTAGCGGACAAAGACCTTTTCTAGTTTATTAATTAGGCTGGAAATATCCTGGAAACTTTCCTTTTCCTGTGAAGTTTTTAAAAAAATCATCCTTTGGCTCTCGAACAAAAAAATCAAATATCAAATTAGTTCCCAAAGGCTTAACATAAAGGCAAATTTTCCGGTTCATAAGGAATATTAAATACAAAGTTCTGGAAAGCTAAACAACTTTTTCACCTGACTTTCCACCAAAGCACCTTGAAGTAGGGAATATTTGCTTTCAAATCTGCTATGAAAATTTTATGACCAAAATAAGTTTCGTTCCACTTTAATAAGCAAAGACGGCCGCCTGGGGAAACTATCTTTTTGCAGAATTCCTTCGGGTTGGTAATTAATAACGCTTACTAAAATGTCAGTTCCAATCCTATACAGATTAAGATAGATTTTAATATTATTCTCGAGGACGTCAACGAAAATGCTTTTATTTTATGTAATCGGCCTAAGCCTAAGAATTAAAGCAAATATATATTTCCTATAAGATTTTTGGAGCAAAGTATAAAAAATCTGTTAAATTATAAATGTGGCAACAATAATATTACTTCCAAATATTATTATTACTAGCTAGCCCTGTAGACCTTGTTCGGCCTTTTCCGTTAGATGGCGCGATGAGTGTACAGTAGAATTATAAAAATATGGGGCACATTCACCAGATTGTCCAGAAATGTTGTTGAAGAAAAACTTATTGATTTTATAAAAAAATACGGTTTTATAAGAAAAATTTATAAAACTAATGCCTTCACGTTCTCGAGAAAACTACTTGCGATGTCTGTTGTCGACACGTATAGTAATTGAAGTGTCCTACAGATTCCATCCTCCACAACTTACTTATATGTTCTTTTAAATAAATATGTGTACTTATGATATTTTCGTTACACACTTGCCACACTTCAAGAAATATGAAAAAATCAATTTGGATTTAGGCTTTCATAAAATTACTTTTATGATGGTTGTAGCGTATCATACCCCTTGTTTTTTTTTTAACGCTCAGCTAACGGCAGCTTTTCATCTGCAGAGCACTATGGGTTCGGGGGTAAATGAAAAATAATTTTATTAAATTAACTTTGATGTTAGATATTAGAATTTAATTATTAAATTTTGGTGTGTTCTTTAAAATCAAAAGTAAATCTTAAAAAAAATACATTACATAATCCAAGTAGACTACTAAAAGAGCGCCACGCTGTTTTTTTTATATATTTAATAAAGGAAAACTGCGAAACCAAAATAAATAAACTTTAGCCTAAGCTAGTTCCTATAGCAAAAAAGAAATAGGTGAGTGTAGGCAGGATAAATGAAAATATGAGGTAAATTTTCTATACTTACGACATCATATATTATATAGCAAATGTACAATTTAAATAAGATAATTCAAAATAGGTAAAAAGACGAGCACGGAAATAGTCAGTAAGGTGATTCGTGAAAGGAAGCGGCAAATTCAAATTCACCATGAAACTTAAGAAAAATCATTAACTCGATTCGGCAACACTGCAACTGAAAACCGAAAGTAGAAACGCAAGTCGACGTCGACGCCGTGAATCCCTGACTTGAGAGTACCAAAAGGATATGTTCATATTATATATAAAATTCCTTTACCTGCTTTGAATATTGAAATGATTGGCAAATATTGTGATTTTATCTGGATGGCAACGTAAAAATAAATATGAAGTAAATTACTTGTTATGATTTATGTACAAATTATAAAAAAACGACATTTCCACCCTAAAATTAAATATTACGTTATAAATCCCACTTATAGACAACCCAAATTACTTCTAATATATATCGGCGTGAATTAAACTGTTCACCAAGTGAAACAATTTAGCTCATGAAAAATATAATGCTACATGGTGTTGGTAAGATTGCATGGTTTTATCAATATTCTAGAAACAGAAATTTATATTTATTTTAACGTACGTACCACAACAATAAATTAAAATATAAATTAATTTAAACCAGGGTAAGGTTATTATAATATATACACAACTACCTCAAAAAAAAAATTAGACAGAAAAAATGGTATTAATTATAAAATTGAAATTAGTTTATAAGATTGAGTTGACAATAAATGAAATAAAGTGTGTATAACACTTCGCTACTATGGTATATATATATATATATATATATATATATATATATATATATATATATAAATACTAAATTAGTGGGGATGCAGTCAAAGAAAACCAAAGGCCTAGTTCAAAAGATGAACCCTTTATTGTATAGTCAAGCTTTCGGGATTATTTACCCCTTCTTCAGGACATTGCTAAAAAAAATTTTAGAAAAAGAAAACCACGTTAGTAACTAATTCTAGAATTTTGGTTTTTTTTATATATAACTCACCAATGTGGGTTTAAAATAAAAGCAAGATTGCATTCCATCAAACAAGAATTTATGTAATGTCTATTCTAAAACAAACCATCACACTTTGGAACATTTAAATTACGAAAATATTGTTATTTAACTGTTATTACATGATTAAAAATTAAAAAAAATTGAGGGATTATTGAAAACGAACGTTCATGAGGAACGCCATTATGTTACTTAAAACAGGTTGTGTTGTCGTATAAAACGATTTAATTTTTAAGATGATGAAATTACAAGGAAAACAAGGTGTGTAATAAGGATAGAGAATTGTTTTGTTAGATGTAAGCGACAAAGAAAGGAGAGAACTATACGACTGAACGTCGGTTACTCTGAACACGCGAAAGGTGATGGAGTGTTGCCTACATTAAGTGAAGGGCTATATACTGCCCAACGCAGTTTTAATCTCTACTAAATTTAAATAAATATATTTGAACATGAGAAGAACAAAAAATTAGTTAATACTTTTTTTGTGCCTAATTATCTGTTATGGAAACATAATTTTATTATTAAATGATGGAAGGGAGATTTAAGGAGTTATATTAAGTTCTATTTTTTTATCATTATAAAAATTTTGAAACAAAGTAGAGGGACGGAAAACAGAGAGAAACTCTTTCACTCGTCAGGGGCGGGAGCGTCCAAGCACTGGTATTTGTTTTTATGTAATTTTAGGATGTAGCTGTAAATGGTACTCAGACCTTGAGTATCACTTTTTTTATTCATCACTGGATCCTGTGAAATTATGTGAATCATCTCTAAGAACGTGCGTTTGTAATATGATGAGGCTCTGTCAAGAATCTCAACATTATTCCAGTTAAGAGAATGGTTGTTATTAATAAAGTGTTCACTCAGTGCACAGGACGGTACCCCTCTCCGACAGTCACTTTTATGAGATGTAATTCTGCCCTTAAGGCTCCTAGACGTTTGCCCTATGTATACTAATTCACATTCGTTACAAGGAATTCTGTATACTACATTGTGGTTTTCAAGAGAGGACAAAGGTGTTTTAGTTTTTGTGAAGAGAAGAGATAAAGTCTTTTGTTGTTTTCTCGCTATTTTCACATCTGTATCTTTAAAAATATTGATCAATTTATTAGTGAGATTATCTATGTATGGAAGAGAGAAAAAACGTTGTGATGTATGAGGAGAAATATCATCCTGAGTCGACAATTGTATATTTATGTTACTAGGTGTGTTAACAGAAGAATGAGAAAGTAGTGGACTTGGATGAAAGTTAGGATCTCTAAAATTATCAGTTATGTTGTGTTCAGTTTGGAACAAAATTTTTAGCACTAGCTTTGGGGGGTATGAATTTTCTAAAAAAATGGTTTTTAACTGTTGTAACACTTGATGTCTTTTAGTAGGATGAGAAAGTTTAACGGCTCTAGTTTTCATGCCTATAATTAGATTGGTTTTTGTTCTAGCAGGGTGGTAGGAATAGTAGCTGATGAATCTGTTAGAACAGTATGGTTTTCTATACCATTGTGTTAGTAAAACATTGTCATCTGACCTGATGACTAACATGTCGAGGAAAGGAATGCTGTTGTTTACTTCCTTTTCACATGTAAATTGTATGTGTTCATTAAATGAATTAAACAGATCAAGAGCAAAATCTATTCTATCCCTGGGGAGCGCAAGTAAAAGATCATCTACGTAGCGTTTGACAAACGGTACGTGAAAAGGCATAAGATCTAGGCAATACTCAATTAAGTCATCCAAGACATAGTTGACTAGAATAGGAGAAATAGTTGACCCCATAGGTGTACCAAAAATCTGTTTATAATAACTGTCATTAAAAATTAGGATATTAGAGTCAAAAATAAACTTCATTAATGTTTCAAATAGTTCATAATCCATGCCACAAAATTGGGATATGTGTTGCCACTTTTCTTTTAGACTATTTATTATGACATTCAATGGCAGATTAGTGAAGAGCGAAACAACATCAAAACTGACTATTACATAATCATTAGATAGTTGATAATAATTAACAAAACTACTAAAGGCAAAAGAGTCTTTGACATAATAATCATTTTCTGTATCATATGCACGAGTAAGGAAATCAGAAATATATGAAGCCAATGCACCGTTGGGACAATTAATAGCGGAAACTATAGGTCTCACAGATAGTGTGGGCTTATGTATTTTAGGAAGAGTGTAGAATCTAGGGGCTACCGTGTTATAGGTAGTCATTTTAGTTGCCATTACTCCATCTATGATCCCTTTGTCCTTAAGTTGTTTAGCTAGTTTATTAGCTTTAAGCTGCAAGGTATAAGTAGGGTTGTTATTAAGTTTTTTGTAATATTGTGTATCATCTAATAATTGTTGACTTTTAATCATATAATCTTCCTTATACATTGCAACCGTAGCATTTCCTTTATCCCTACGTACAATAAATAAATCTGGATGGTCCTTAAGAAAGCGTTTAGTTCTATTAAAAATATTATTAAAATGTGGATTGATATTGTGATTCTTATGTATGAAGTTAGTTATGACATTGGTGAATTGAGCTCGGTAGCAGTCTTTCTGTTCTTGTGGAAAACTATGTATAATGCATTCTAGATCTGAGAGGATGTGAGGAATGTTAATATCTAAACTCGAAGGAGGAATGCTAAATTTAGGTCCTAACGAGAGGAATTGTGTGACTTCTGAAGGAATGTTGATATTAGTTAAGTTTTTAAACCATTTATTTTGTGTTTTAATTAGATTTATATTGTTATCTTTCAATTGTTGGATTTTGTGAATATTATTAGTTTTGATATTGTTAAAAAGTTTATTAGATTTAATTGTCAATCTTCGATTGTATTCATTTAAAATGTAAGGAGGAAGAATTTTCAATAGTTGTTCAGTAATATTTATAACATTGCTATTTACTTTCTTAAGTTCACAGAAAGTTACTTGTATCTCGAGATTTAATATTTTTCTACTTAACCTTTTATTAAAATTCTGTATCCTGTTTCCGAGAGATCCTTGTGTGTGATGTAAAAGACAGTTCACGTTCTTTGTTCCATTAGTGATATGGTTAGGCGACAGGTCGTGTTGTCTGCATTTAAGTAAAAATATTCTTCTATTCTTCAGGGATGCTTGCTTGTTGGATATATTGGCCAAAGATTTTAATAACACCACGGTGGGAGTACCATATTGTTGTTGTATGTTGGAAAAAAACCCCATTTCTGTAAAAAGAATGAATCCTAGTCGTGACTGACTAATTAAGCAGAAAAATACTAAATTAGTGGGGATGCAGTCAAAGAAAACCAAAGGCCTAGTTCAAAAGATGAACCCTTTATTGTATAGTCAAGCTTTCGGGATTATTTACCCCTTCTTCAGGACATTTCTACAAAAAATTTTAGAAAAAGAAACCCACGTTAGTAACTAATTCTAGAATGTTGGTTTTTTTTATATATAACTCACCAATGTGGGTTTAAAATAAAAGCAAGATTGCATTCCATCAAACACTTACTCGTGCATATGATACAGAAAATGATTATTATGTCAAAGACTCTTTTGCCTTTAGTAGTTTTGTTAATTATTATCAACTACCTAATGATTATGTAATAGTCAGTTTTGATGTTGTTTCGCTCTTCACTAATCTGCCATTGAATGTCATAATAAATAGTCTAAAAGAAAAGTGGCAACACATATCCCAATTTTGTGGCATGGATTATGAACTATTTGAAACATTAATGAAGTTTATTTTTGACTCTAATATCCTAATTTTTAATGACAGTTATTATAAACAGATTTTTGGTACACCTATGGGGTCAACTATTTCTCCTATTCTAGTCAACTATGTCTTGGATGACTTAATTGAGTATTGCCTAGATCTTATGCCTTTCCACGTACCGTTTGTCAAACGCTACGTAGATGATCTTTTACTTGCGCTCCCCAGGGATAGAATAGATTTTGCTCTTGATCTGTTTAATTCATTTAATGAACACATACAATTTACATGTGAAAAGGAAGTAAACAACAGCATTCCTTTCCTCGACATGTTAGTCATCAGGTCAGATGACAATGTTTTACTAACACAATGGTATAGAAAACCATACTGTTCTAACAGATTCATCAGCTACTATTCCTACCACCCTGCTAGAACAAAAACCAATCTAATTATAGGCATGAAAACTAGAGCCGTTAAACTTTCTCATCCTACTAAAAGACATCAAGTGTTACAACAGTTAAAAACCATTTTTTTAGAAAATTCATACCCCCCAAAGCTAGTGCTAAAAATTTTGTTCCAAACTGAACACAACATAACTGATAATTTTAGAGATCCTAACTTTCATCCAAGTCCACTACTTTCTCATTCTTCTGTTAACACACCTAGTAACATAAATATACAATTGTCGACTCAGGATGATATTTCTCCTCATACATCACAACGTTTTTTCTCTCTTCCATACATAGATAATCTCACTAATAAATTGATCAATATTTTTAAAGATACAGATGTGAAAATAGCGAGAAAACAACAAAAGACTTTATCTCTTCTCTTCACAAAAACTAAAACACCTTTGTCCTCTCTTGAAAACCACAATGTAGTATACAGAATTCCTTGTAACGAATGTGAATTAGTATACATAGGGCAAACGTCTAGGAGCCTTAAGGGCAGAATTACATCTCATAAAAGTGACTGTCGGAGAGGGGTACCGTCCTGTGCACTGAGTGAACACTTTATTAATAACAACCATTCTCTTAACTGGAATAATGTTGAGATTCTTGACAGAGCCTCATCATATTACAAACGCACGTTCTTAGAGATGATTCACATAATTTCACAGGATCCAGTGATGAATAAAAAAAGTGATACTCAAGGTCTGAGTACCATTTACAGCTACATCCTAAAATTACATAAAAACAAATACCAGTGCTTGGACGCTCCCGCCCCTGACGAGTGAAAGAGTTTCTCTCTGTTTTCCGTCCCTCTACTTTGTTTCAAAATTTTTATAATGATAAAAAAATAGAACTTAATATAACTCCTTAAATCTCCCTTCCATCATTTAATAATAAAATTATGTTTCCATAACAGATAATTAGGCACAAAAAAAGCATTAACTAATTTTTTGTTCTTCTCATGTTCAAATATATTTATTTAAATTTAGTAGAGATTAAAACTGCGTTGGGCAGTATATAGCCCTTCACTTAATGTAGGCAACACTCCATCATCTTTCGCGTGTTCAGAGTAACCGACGTTCAGTCGTATAGTTCTCTCCTTTCTTTGTCGCTTACATCTAACAAAACAATTCTCTATCCTTATTACACACCTTGTTTTCCTTGTAATTTCATCATCTTAAAAATTAAATCGTTTTATACGACAACACAACCTGTTTTAAGTAACATAATGGCGTTCCTCATGAACGTTCGTTTTCAATAATCCCTCAAATTTTTTTTAATTTTTAATCATGTAATAACAGTTAAATAACAATATTTTCGTAATTTAAATGTTCCAAAGTGTGATGGTTTGTTTTAGAATAGACATTACATAAATTCTTGTTTGATGGAATGCAATCTTGCTTTTATTTTAAACCCACATTGGTGAGTTATATATAAAAAAAACCAAAATTCTAGAATTAGTTACTAACGTGGTTTTCTTTTTCTAAAATTTTTTGTAGAAATGTCCTGAAGAAGGGGTAAATAATCCCGAAAGCTTGACTATACAATAAAGGGTTCATCTTTTGAACTAGGCCCTTGGTTTTCTTTGACTGCATCCCCACTAATTTAGTATTTTTCTGCTTAATTAGTCAGTCACGACTAGGATTCACTCTATATATATATATATATGTATATAAATATATATATATATATATATATATATATATATATATATATAAATATATATATATATATATATATATATATATATATTTATATAAAATATATATGTATATAATAATAATAAAATAATCTATATATGTATACAGCGCTGCTGTAATAAAAAATGTAAATAATTTAACTTATCTGTACTGCGAAATACCCGTTGGTAAGGACATTGAAGGACGCTAACTTGGTAGTACCAGTCGTGTGATTACAGACCCCTTCCTGGTTTCTTGCAGGACAGCAACATCGAATGGATAAATAAGTCAAACAGACTAGGGTTCCTCTAAAAGTTATCCAAAACTTTCTAGGGTAAATCAAAATTAAAACCAAAGCTATGCCCAAAAATAGAAATTTTTTCTAGCAAACATCAATTCCCATGTTAATCTGACGCCCTATATGCTGTCTGTCGTTCTGTGTATCTATCTGTCATTTCGCGGCATAGATTAAAAACTACTTATTAAATTGACTTCAAATTTAAATTAAAAATTGAGGTTCATATGGGGATGACCTGGTAACAGTTTGGTAAAAATCCAATATGGTGAAACAAAATGGCAGCCTAATGAAATGTAAAAAAAAATAATAACTAAAAACTACTTGCTCATATATCTCAAATTTTGTACAAAAATCAAGTAATATATAGCAAACAACTAGTAAAATTTTGGTACGGATCCAAGATGGCGGCTTAATATTAATAAAATTATTAAAAATTCAGCTTAAAATATTACTTAATTGATTGATTTCAGATTTTGTGGCAAAACTTATCGTACTACAGAAATTAATTAGTAAAATTGAGGTATTAATTTAGGATGGAGGAACAAAATGGCGACCAAATAAAATGTTTGTAATCGGTAAAAAGATCACACTCTCAGGTGTTCCATATCTTCACGTTTTAGCGTCCCTAGTTGCCAAAAAAATATGTTTCATAAATTCCGTCGGTCTGTTTGTATGTGTGTCAGTTCGCAGCATAGCTTGAAGATTAAATATGTTGGAATGAGATGGCGACATAGCAAAATGTTAAAAAACTTATTTCTAAAAAAAACTAATTTGCCTCAAATCTTGCACAAAAATCGATTATTATGTAGGAATGAACTGATAACATTTTAGTATGAATCCAAGATACCAAAACAAAATCGCTGCATAATGAAAAAATTATGAGATCAGTCTGACATAGCTACTTATTAGACAAATTTCAAATTGTGTGCAAGCATTATGCTTGGTATAGTGAAAAACTGGTAAAGTTGTGGCACGAATTCAAGACGGCGACCAAACAAAATTAAAAAAAAACTTACTCAATTGACTCTAAATTTTGCCGAAATATTAAATGTAACATAGAGATAAACTGGTACGAATTCAACATGACGCGATGACGTAACAAAATTGCAGTGTGTCAATGTAAAAACTACTTAATGAATTTATTTTAAAGTATACCAAATATCAAGTGTTGCATAGGACCAAACTGGTAAAATATTGGTAGGAATACAATATGATGGATCAAAATGGCGCCCAGTAAAAATATTTAAAAATATAGTATGTATGTGTTACTAATGTACTGAACTAAATTGGGTCACTTCACTAATAAAGGAAATATTCATAACGAGGAAAGTTCCGGGTAAAGGAAATTTCCCGACCTCTTTAAATGTGTGTATGCATGTATTATATGCTGTTTATATATAGAGTTTGCTTTATTAAGTTTAAATACAAGGTTGCTTTCGTGTTGCCGTTAAAAAAAAGTTTTTTAAAGCAAAAGAAAGGGAGGTTCTTAATTAAATTTCCATTAATTTCGTTTTTTAAACTTCTGTTTTTAGGGAATTTACATTCCCATTATTTTAACGTTGCAAAATAGAGCAAGACCCATTTGTGCCAATGTCAAGATATCGGTCGAGACGACGACGCAGTGGTTTAAACATACTTGTAAAAAGCAGAGAAGAAAATATCGATGTTTCGAAAGCTACACAGCTAATTTACATTTTTTTTCATCAACAACCTTATATTTTCCGATGGGCCTAGATTAAACTGCGTTATCACGAACAAATGTAGGTTTTTCCTTGTTTTTTAAAATGTCAATATGACGCATTGTATTCATGTTTGAAACATTGTTTGTCAATTTTTAATCCATAGTTGACAACATTTTTTCACTTGTGATTTAGCTGGGGATTGTGCTATCTGTGCATTTTTAAATAAAAACCCATGGATCTCTATTTATATTATAATAAGGCTTTAAATTCTCTAAATATCAGCTTTTAGATTTTTGAAATGAGAAAAAGAAATGCCGGAGCTACATAAATGCAAGTATTTTATTTTGTTTGAATTGGTAAGGTCACAAGAAACAATTTAATTTTGAGCTCTTAATTTAGATCCAGGGCGTAAGGTAGATACTAAGGAAAATATCATTTAAAACAAAAATTGGTCAAATTTTTTGTTATAGTTTTTTGATTGAGAATTATTTATGAAGAGGACAATAAGCGCCAGTTTTTTAGAAGTCTATCTGGAGGTTGTATATATGGAAAAAGATGATTAAAAGTCAATTTTTTTTAAGTTATTCCCAACACTTCAATCGCCATGCATCTTTGACAGTTACTAAATGTAAACTAAGACCAATGTCTATAACTGATAGAATAATTAGTAAAGTCATAAGCAATAATGTGTTAATTTAGGCGACCAAGAGCGAAATGTTCGTTTGAGAAAGTAAACTTCTGAAATAATGATACTGGGCTTACTAAAGACCTCCTCGACAAATTTGATGAACACCGGTTTTTTAACATTCCTTTTTTTCCATTGTTTTGTTTATGAAGTATTTTCGCTTCTGACCATTGGATTCTATATTCTATATGCATTTATTTTATTAAGTTGTGGAATCGCTGACAATATTACAAGACTACTTCAGCGATCCAACCCAGTACAATTTTCAACTTACACAATAAAATTGATCAATGTTAACGGTGGCCAAAAGATAGGATTCTTTCCCGAATAGATGAAATACGTAAAACTCCTTATTATTTTGTGATTTATTCATTTATTGTGATATATTTAGGAGACTATATGCCTAAAGAACATCAATGGTGTAATAGGCGTAAACATCAAATTGTATAATCTACTTAGCTGAACCCCAGCATTCCAATGAGTATGTCATTCTGGTGTCAGTTTGAGGATTCTACAAACGAACAGTTGGAGAATTTGTTGTAACTTGTAAATATCCAATTCAATGCAATAAATATACATCTCACGTAGAAACTGATCATAACACTGAGCCACGATTCGGTGAGCATAAACCCAAAATAGAATTCTTCGAACTTAAAGCCATGAGTGCCATGGCCTGAGCTTACCCATACTCAAGCTTAGCATTGAGCGGTTAGGGTTGGATGTCAGCAGCTCGGCACGTGCTTCATTATGGTAAAATTTTCTTGCACTTTCGAACTGAGTAGGGTTGTTATAACCTTTCACAGAAGGACGGTCTGAGCAACTTAGTCCTCCAGAACCAGACCTTATCTTTTGTAGGGGGGGCGTACTGAAGGGGTTTCACTAAAGATGATCTAATAGAGAGCCCAAAAGCCTGAATGGATTCATAATTGATTTACGAATTGTTTCGCATAAAATAACTTTACATCAAGTCAGCTTAAAATCAATGAAACGATGAGAAGAGTGCTTTTGCATGGCATATTACCAGTTACAATTATGGTCTGAAATCTATTTTTAAACCGGGTGAGAGCCCAAAATGCATGAATGGAATTATAATTAAATTACACATTGTTTCACATAAAATAAATTTACATCAAGTCAACTTAAAATCGATGAGAAAGTTAAATATCAGAGAGTGCAGTTTATTTTTACTTCCCTTGTATAAAAAATCACCCTCCGAGATTTTCTCAGATCTTTAGGCTTCAAAGTCCTTAAATGCCGATAAACATGTTTTCTCAACTCCGTCGGTTTGTCTGTTATCGGCATAGCTAATAAATAACTTATCTGATCGACTTTTTGGTCAATAATTAAGGGTCAAATGGGGATGACCTGGTAATATCTTGGTAAAAATCCAATATAGCGATTCTACAAGCAAGCCTATACTTTCAAGTGCAATGCAAGAATTTTACGACGAGTTCCGGAATTTTCCCCCGTTAAAGAAATCAATATCCCTTATCGATGATCTCGGTACTATACATGTTGACGAGATGACTGGAAACCATCCCTAAGCAGGGCTCGCGAGTTTTGTTAAGACTTTCGGCCATTCCTACTGGGGATCGATTTGGACCTATGGCAGCAAATTCCGTTCCGGGCATAGCTCAAAATTTTAATCAGCTGCAGACGTTTAAAAGTAGCATCAAGTAAGCTCTCGGTTTTTGATTTTTCTTGGATTATAGGTCGCCCAAATCGATGTTGGACTATTTTTCCCGTATTGTTCACATGAAAACCTATCAGTATGATTTTCCGCATATTTTTTAAAGACATGTGCTAAAAAAGCAAATATACAATCACAACATGTCCAAAACACTTTGGAGGGCATTTATTCCATTTAGTTTTTAATTACTGCGTGGAAGCCGGTTCCATGAGGTAAATTTATTTTTACAATTTTTCATGTTCGAGTCTTAACCAGGCCAAAATAGTGTTTTGCGATAAAAATTCTGGGAAAAGTTATTTAGACAAAAGATTACACTTATTTTTTTCTTTCTTTCGGAAGTATGAAAGGGCTAGGAGGAATTTGACAAATTTTCATTAAAAATACAAGTCAAGTTAATTTTCCTTGAAAAAAATTCTTAAAAATCAGAATGTGTATCGAATGAAAACTTATGATTAATTATGCATTTTATCTAAGTAAACTTTATTTCTGTCTCTCTTAGGTTAGCTTGAAAGAGAAATATTTCCTAGTGTGCAAAGTAAGTCTTGTTAGAACGCAAGAGTTAGGAACCGTACTTTTTCTACGAGCTTAAACATTTCTAGAAATAAATAATAAGACCTTAATTTAAAAAAAAAGTACAAAATACTAGGAAACAACTAACAAAAACTAATTATTTTATTTGATTATTGTTAATGATATTAAAAGTAAAAGAACAATGTGAAGCATCTTTTTACTAGTACTTTGAACTTTTAACTTAGTCCATTTTGACAAAATATTGATTTTTATCTAAATTAAGAAAATATGTAGATAGAATTTTTATTTAATAAATAATTTTTTGAGCTTTTTTGAAGACAATTAAAAAAAAACATTTAATTTTGCCGGTTTGCACAAAAAGAACACCTGATTCAATTTTCATATTGTATTGCAATTTTTAGGCGCTATATTAGAAACAAAGACCTAAATTTTAATATGCTTATTAGTGACCACTAGAAGAATACTGATCAAACTGGCTACGAACAGTATTTTAGCAATTATTTTTTTACCTGGTGAGTTAACGGGAAACAGCTCTCAAACTGTTCATAAGACAGATTACTGCAGCCTCTTTGTATCATATTTGTCTTGAATACGCCGATTTAAGCATTATATTAAACATAAATTAAAGTTTTGTGAAAACTTACTGGTATTATAGTATAGTTCAAACAAAATATCCAACCTCATGCCGTGTAGAATAGATTTTTGAGTTTACATGTTAAAAAAATTTAAGTGACGTACAATTTTTAGTGAGAATAAGTTTAAATGGGAATACATTTCGGCAAACTTATAGCTTAACCCACTGTTTTTCGGCTCCTGTACCACAGTGCGACGTCCCATTTTCCCGTAATAAAATGTATTAAAAGGGTTTCCCTTCCATCTGCGATTCTACCGTTTGCGCCGTTTCATCAATCATTTTTTCCTGTCGGCGAGGATTTTATTTAATAAATGGAAGTCAGATCATAAAACTAGATAAAAACTTTATCCTTCACGTGACCAGTTATCATAGATTTACTGAGGAAGGTTTCTAATAGGGAAGGTAAAGTAACTGGATGCCATGATACATTTTTAACGTTATCGGAAACAACTCCTAATTTACTAAATATATAGTGTTTTCATTTATATTTTAACTTCAAATACAAAAATTGTAGGATTTTTATCGTATTATTTTAAAAAGTAAAAATATATACATAACCTATAAATTTTTAGTTTTCTCGTAAAAAAGAAATATTGAAATTCTGAAAAAAATCATCCTCGGAGACCGAAAAACTTTGTTTTCTCGATTCCTTCGGCCTGCTTGTCTGTCGGTCTGTATGTCTAATCACGACATAGCTAAAAAACTATTTACCAGATTGGTCAAGAATTCAGGGTCATACAGAGAAAAAAAAGGGTACCTTAAGGCAAAGTCGCCAGTTCTCTTGAAAATTAATTTCTAAGATCAAGATAATTTCTCTTCACGCAAGAATGTTTCTCTTAGTTCAAGAGATATGCTATTACTTCAAAAAAAGTGAAGCTCTTGATATAATTTTCATTTTCTCTTAAATAAATATTTTTTGCCCAGAGGGATTTGTCTCTTCTTCCGGGAGAAAATTGGTCATAACATTTAAAAGCACTTGCCCCAAACTCTTTTATCGTAAAGCAATAGCTTTATAATTGTTCTTAAATGCTTCTCGGTCTTGTTTTAAATCCGTCGGCCAAATAAACAATCGATGCGTGGGGAGAGGACGAACGGTTGGCTCTCCATCGCTGTTGCTGAGACCATTTTTACCAATTTAAAATTGTTAGTTTTTGAAATCGAGTTTTGCCATATTTTTTGAACACCCTGTATACACAGTGTGGCCCATTTAAAAGCTGAACACCCCTGTATCTCAGGAAATAATTACCACATTAGTTTCTAATTTTGGTTTAAAATACTCATATTTGATTTTGCTTATTAGCGGGTGAGCCTAGGGGGGGGGGGGGCGGAGAGTTGCGATTTTTAAGAAAAAATATTATATATTTCGATTTTCGATTCTTACTCAGCATCATCAAGAACCCTCCTACAGCAAATTTCAACAAAATATTTCGTTGGCTTTGGGAAATACGAATAAAATAATATTTAAGAATTTTTCTTGCAAAGCAAAAAATTGAAGAAACTGCCATCCTAAACAACTCAGGAACACTCAAGTAAAACCAATAACCAGAAGTATTGGGGACAAAATCCGACTAGAAAAAGGAAGAAGAAAAAGAAGTTATATTTTTAAGTTTAAATATCACGAAAGTTTATTTTAATAATTTTTCAATAAAATACATACATTTTCAACTAATATATTTTTGTGCGCATTTGAAACGAGAGCTTATCTACGTAACTTTAACTTTAATTAGATATTGTGTCAAAACGGAATTATTTTTCTGTGCACCTTCTATTTTTCGAAGTATGTTCAGGGATCTTCATACTATGAAATCAATTTATTGAAACGGGAATATATTAAATCTTGTGAGTGCAATTAATTTAATGTTGCTTTACATGCAATAAAGTAAACGATATATACAAGATGATTTCTAAATGTTTTTTTTAAGTGTGTACAGAAGTCATAAAAATAAGTAGAACTTTTAAATAACTCAAAAATAACTACCGAACTGCTTTTTCTGTTGATTTATATTTCTTCCAAATATTTCAAACATTTCATTACTCTTAAAAATTCCGTACACACTTAAAGAAAATTATCAACTTATAGAAATCACCTTATATATAACAAGGTTTTACATTCATTCAAAATAGGGAGATCTTTTGCCAAAGCAATATCTTTCTTGGGCGAAGACGATATTCCTTTGATTCAAAAGTTCGTTAGTTGGTTAAAAATAACAAAGCTCTTAATTAAAAATAGGTATTATTTGTCCTAAAAGAATTTCTCTTCTATTAAAGTACATATTCATTTGAATTAAGAAATAAATCATCTTCAATTAAGGACGATGGCCTTGTGACAAAACATCAAAGTTTTTATTTGAAAGGCTTGCCTTCTTTGAATCAACAGAATTATTAAGTGAAGAATACTAAAGATTTTGGTTCAATGTATTTAGTCCTTTTTAATAAGACGTTCAGGTGTTTGGTTTAAAATTTCTGGGAGTTGACAGAAGAGAAAGTATACTTAGTGTAAAATTTTATGACTGCAATAGAAATAACGCTTTAAATCAAGAGCGCTTCCGAAGCTTTTAACGGAATGGCGTATGTATTTAAATCAAGAGATCATTTGTTTCAGTGTGTGGGGATAAGATGCTAAAATTTTAGTAACAATCCAATAGGGCGGAGCAAAATGGCGGTGAACTGTTAAAAAAATTAAGAAATCATGGTTCTGGGGATTAAACCGTGTCAAATTGGAATTATTACCCGATGTTTTGCCTTCGGTTCCACGAGGCATTTTCAGGGATCTTTAATTCCCGAGATTAAGATCGGTTTCCACGTGTGATGTTAACCATAACCTATTCAAGGTTTTTGTATGTTTGAAAATTTTAATAGATTCTCTAATCTTTCGTTTGTAAAATCCTGGAACCGACGGTAAAATCTTGGTTTTTTTACATTATAATAAGGCCAGTGGTATGCTGGTGTTCAGCTACAGCATATTGAGCAATTTGATTCGTTTTAATACATCGTTTATGTTCCTTAAGTCTAGTGGATATTGAGCGTCCTGTTTATCCCACATACACTTCCCCACAGAAGCAAGGAATTTTATATACTTCTGTTTGAAAAGGTACATCTTTCATGAATCGCCGCAAGCGTTGTTCAATCTTCTAATGTGTATTGAAGATTGTGCGTATGTTGGACCACCCAAGTAATCATCCTATTTTGTCTGTAATGTAAAAATTATGTAGGGAAGAACAACACTACCTAACCGTGGCTCCTTGTCATTCTCTTTCGCGGAGTTGGATTTCTACATCTTTTAATTGAATGCGTAATATCTTCAGTGCAATAGCCATTCCCTTTCAGAACTTTTGTCAATTTCGCTGTTTCGGATGTTAGAGAATCTTGATAAGAAATCGAAATGGCTCCAAATACTAGTGAGTTAATAAACGATTTCTTTGTGCTGGATGATGGTGGAAATTTGTATTTAAACATCTATTTGTATGTGTCGATTTTCTAATACCCAGAATGTCCTAATGTACTATTTTCATTTCTTTGGACCAATATATCTAGAAGGGGAATCGTTCCATTAGTGGAAACTGATCTTAACACAGTATCACAGGTTGGTAAGCACAAGTCGGGTATAAAAGTCCGCCTGAATCTCTTCGAGCTCATTCAATGTTCAGATCTCGTGGGGTAAAGATCCCTGAAGATGCTTCGTGCAATTGAAGATGAAACATCGGATAGTAATTTTAATTTCATACGGTCTTATCCCAAGAACCATTGACCAAAGCCATGAAAGATTCCGTCCAATGTTAAAAAAATTATTCCCAACAATTACTTACCCTCTTTTTCTCAAATAAATTGGCAAGGTTTTAGTACAAATCATGATGGCCAGATAAAATCTCGCCTAAATAAAACGTTTGGAATAATGGAAAAATCACTCTCTCAGAATACGGATCTTCACATTTTAAGGTCCTTAGATGTTAAAAAATATGTTTTTTCAATTCTGTCGGTCTGTCTGTCAGTTTTAGGCATAGGTATAAAACTACTACGAAAATTTGGGGTCGTATGAAGATGATCTCTGGTAAAATTTTGATAAACCACAATGTGGCGGAACAAAACAGCGGATAGTGAAATGTAAAAAAATTATTACTAAAAAAACTAATTATCCAATTTACCTGAAATGGTGCACAAAAATTCAGTATTACATTAGAATGAACCTGTAACATTTTGGTACGAATCCAAGATGGCAAAACAAAATGGTGGCTTGCGTATTACATTGATTTCAATTTTTTTACAAGATTTAACTGTGATATAGAGATATATTAGTAAAAATTGTAGTACGAATTCAAGATGGAGGAATAAAATGGTGACAAAAAAACTGTTTTAAAGATGAATGTAAAAAAACTTCTTATTTAATTGTCCTATTTAATTTTTGCACAAAAGAAAAAGAAGAATAAACTGGTAAAATTTTGATGCGAATTCAACATGATGGAAGAAAATGGCAATCAAATGAAATTTTTAAAAAATTGGTGTAAAAAAGTACTTATCTAATTTATTTTAAAACATATAAAAAATCAAGGGTGGTATAGGTAGAAACTGGTAAAATATTGGTACGAAACCAATATGTTGAAAGAAAATGGCGCCCAACAAATATGTCTGAAAAGACAGTATATGTATATGTGTTACTAAATGACTACGCGCATAACTACATTGGCTCATACTAATAAAAGGAAAGATTCATAACAAGGGAAGTTCCCGGTAAAGAAAATTTACCGATTTTTAACTAGAAAACAGTAAAAAAGAATTGAGACATTATTTTTTATTATTTTCTTTTAAATGCATACATATAGAGTTAATCCAAGTAGATTTCCTTTTATGAAAAGGGTTTTGTCAATGTTCTGTATCAAAAATGGTATGTCCATAATCATCAAGTAAAGACCAGTTCATGAAATGATATATATTGTATTCCCTTAAAAAAATAGAAGTTGTAACCATATTTTTACTTTTTATAGATATTTTTTGGTATTTTTAAAACTCCTTTCAAGAAAAATCCTACAATTCATGTATTTAAAGTTTTTTTGTGTCGTTTGTAATTAAAGCTGATTCGCATAACAGCACTTGAAAAATATAAAATAAAATTTAGAGACATACTAAATATAGAAACCACCTAGATGCACTACTATATTGAACTAATTCAGGCAAAAATGCGTAGTAGATCTACAAAATCTACAACTCTTAATTCTACCGATATCCACGACAGTTCAAGTCAGGGCTGCTCAAACTTGAACTGCTGGCGATCTACCTCAATATTTTTAGACTACTTACGATCGACTCTGAGAGGCTGCAAGTATGTGTGATGCAGGGTTGTCGTACATACAATACACCCTACCTACCTACCTAGGTAGGGTGTACCGTAGCATATATAGATATTAGCTTTCCGCACAATATACATTATTTTAGTCAAGGTTTGGGTTAGGTTTAGTTAGGTTCTTCTCTACAATATCAATGAAAAAACTCATAGTTATTCAAAATTGCGAGTTTATTGGTTGTTACAAAGCAAAAGAGTTACATATGGTGTTGAACCTAACTAAGGAGTGACTTTGGATGTTGAAGCGTGGCACTGCATGTCCTCAGCATACTTTTCATAAGATGGTACGTAACCACTGAGTGCTAATCGCTAGCATGATGACATATGATCGTCAGTTAGTCGATTGCGATATTTTGACTTAATTATCTTCATTTCAGAAAATGCAGACTCGCACAAGTAAGTTGACCCAAACATTGCTGTTAGTTGAAGGGCGATTTGCCTTAGATTCGGATATTTATCTTCAGATATAAAACACCAGAAATGTGTATGTGTATCAGATGCTGTAGCTGTGGCGGGTCGTCAGGGTAGGCCTCTGAGGCCGCGCCTCACCCCCAAAATAAAGGAAAAGAGAATTTTTTTATATAACTTTTTATCTATGACCAATTAGAAATATACTTTTTAACAGTTTTACAACATAATAACATTTAAAAAAAAAAACAAAATATAATCCCATAATAAATATTTTAGAAAATAAATTCTGACCACATCAAAAAACCCACCGTGCAATCCGTGCAAACCCATTCCTAAAGAAAGTGCTCTCGAATGAGGCGAAATAATTTTAGCTTGGAAAGTTTCGACTTCTGACCTATTTATCAACGGCCGGTGCCGATGCCGGCGAGTCACCTGATTACGACAGAGCGGGATGGCGATTGCCGATGCACGCGTTTTCTATTGCATTCTTGAGGCGATAAATCTGTAGCTTGGATATGCTTTTATTGGTTATTTAAATCACATGACTAGCGAAATATTCCAACGGCTTCTTTTTACGTGGTGCGTGCGGCTGAGAAAGAAATAGGAAATAGATTGCGATAATCGCTGAATGAGGGCGTTCTGTCTTTTAAGGTGAATAAATACGCGTGAGTAAGTTTTTGTTTTGTTTTGATTTGGTAAGTTGGACCGTTCCATTTTTTGTATTTGCTTTTTGCTTTTGAAATGAATCCTATTCACGACATTATTGCTTCATTAATTGAAACGCCTTTTTTAAGAAGAAGCGAAACTGAAAAGAAACAGATATTAGGTAGCCGTCCGACGCCGAAAATTTTAGCAATATTTAACGATAAGAGGCAAGGTAAAAAATATTCAAGAACTTTTCAAATATCTTGGTACGAAACTTATAGGTGGCTATGCGAAAGTATTTATAAAGAAAGCTTATATTGTTGGCCTTGTATTTTATTAGGTTGCGTCAAAAATAATTGGAGTTCAGGGGGCGGATATTCGGATTTAAAAAATTTTTCACGAGCAGTAAAATCGCATGAAAGTTCAAGAGAGCATATTAAAAATTCGGTAGCACTTACAAGACTGGATCAAAATAGGGCGACTATTGCGGATGCACTACAAGAAAATGCAAGTCTTAATAAAATTGTTTATAAAATCCTTTAAACCAAAAATATTAAATTACATTTTTTTATATCAGCCAGTTATTTATTAGGCGCACTGCAATATGTATGTAGTAATAATTCAAAATTGAACAAACTGGGAAATTTGAGTGTTTTACATAACACGTGTCGCAAATTCGTGAATTTTATTTTTACTTCTCTGGAAATTACTACAAAAATATTATCGGACAGTTTTCAGATCACTCTACGCCCAAGCAACAATTTTATTTTATGTTCAGATATGCGTTATGATTGTATCTAAATGGCATATATATATATATATATATATATATATATATATATATATATATATATATATATATATATATATATATATATATAATATATATATACATATATATATATATATATATATATATATATATATATATATTTATATTTATATATATTTATTTATATAAATATATATATATATATATATATATATATATATATATATATATATATATATATATATACCATTTAGATACAATCATAAGGTATATCTGAACATAAAATAAAATTGTTGCTTGGGCGTAGATTGTTTTGAAAAGGGTCCGATAATATTTTTGTAATAATTTCCAGCGAACTAAAAATAAAATTCACGAAATAGGGACACGTGTTATGGAAAACACTTAAATTTTCCAGTTTGTTCAATTTTGAATTATTACCAAATACATGTTGCAGTGCGCCTAATAAACAACTGGCTGATGTAAAAAAAGGTAATTTAATATTTTTGGTTTAAAGGATTTTAGTTCAGTGAAAGCCTGAAATTTAAATTATGAGTTTTATTCAGATTCACGAGTTTTTAAATTATTTTTAATTATACATTTTTTATTCATTTAATTTTAATTAAAAAAATGTAACTCGGTTTATGTGGTAAATGTTACTAAAATTTTCCATTTGTTAGACTCGAAAGTCGAAAAATGCAGGCAATTTGGTTTTATGCCAGTCCTGGTAAATAAAAAAAATTATAAAATATAATTATATTAATGGACGGGGTTTTTACCGTCCGCTTTAATCTACTTAAACTGTCGTGGATATCGCTAGAATTAAGAGTTGTTGATTTTGTAGATCTACTATGCATTTTTGCTTGATTTAGTTCAATATAGTAGTGCGTCTAGGTGGTTTCTGTATTTAGTATGTCTCTGAATTTTATTTTATATTTTTCAAGTGCTGTTATGCAAATCATTATCGTGTAGGTTCAACCTCAGCAAAAGGTTGATAAAAATATGTAAATATCTATAATGTTGTTGTTTTACATTTTGTCTCCCATTTACAGCTTTAATTATAAAAGTCACAAAAAAACTTTAAATATATGAATTGTACGATTATTCTTAAAAGGAGTTTTAAAAATACCAAAAAATATCTTAAAAAACTAGAAATATAGTTACAACTTTTTTTTAAGGGAATACCATGTATATCATTCATTGAATGCTTATGGACATACCATTTTTGATACCTTTATCTGTAAACACTACACAGAACATTGACAAAACCCTTTTCATAAAAGGAAATCTACTTCGAGTAACTCTACATGTAAGTATTTAAAAGAAAATAATAAAAAATAATGTCTCAATTCTTTTTTATTATTTTCTAGTAAAAAATCAGTAAATTTCCTTTACCGGGAATTTCCCTTGTTATGAATTTTTCCTTTTATTAGTGTGACCCAATTTAGTTAATCATTTAGTAACACATATGCACATACATTTGTTACACCATATTGGTTTTGTACCAATATTTTACCAGGTTCTACTTAAACCAGCCTTGATTTTTTATATATTTTAAAATAAATTAGATAAGTACCTTCTTACACCGATTTTTTAAAAATGTTATTAGACTGCCATTTTCTTCCTTCATGTTGAATTCGCACCAAAATTTTACCAGTTTATTCTTTTATCTTACTTATGTTCTGTGCAAAAATTAAATAAGAAGTTTTTCACTATCATCTTTAAAATGGTTTTCTTGGTCACCATTTCATTTTTTCCATCTTGAATTCGCACTACAATTTTTACCAATACACGCCGCCATTTTGTGTTGCCATCTTGGATTTGTACCAAAAGGTTACCGGTTCATTCTAACGTAATACCGAATTTTTGTGCAGCATTTCAGGTAAATTGGATAATTAGTTTTTTTAGTAATAATTTTTTTAACATTTCACTATCCGCCACGTTGGAGTTTACCAAAATTTTACCAGAGATCATCTTCACATGACCCCAAATTTTCGTAGTAGTTTTATACCTATACCACAAAATTGACAGACAGACGTACAGGATCGAGAAAACATGTTTTTAACATTTAAGGACTCTAAAACTTGAATATATATATATATATATATATATATATATATATATATATATATATATATATATATATATATATATATATATATATATATATATATATATATATATATATATATATATATATATATATATATATATATATATATATATATATATATATATATATATATATATATATATATATATCCATAGCACTATTTTGTGTCCCCCTTATTCCTCGCTACATATCATTTTGAATCCGTGACTATTTTACATCCGTATATTGGAATCAAAATAGTTTTCGTTCTTTGTGACGTTATAAAAGAACAAAAAACTACCGCTCCTACAGGTTCCTGTAGATACGATATCTGTTGTCTTTTTCTATTATTATATTTATTTTACTCTGTCGCCGTATGCCCGTAGTCATGAATCCTATGGACTCAATTTAGTGCCAGGTATAAAAGAATATTATTCATATTTAGTTCGAGAAATATCCGCTAGGATTTCATTTAATATACATAATGAATATATTTGGTTTCATGGTGTGCAACATTTTGATTCCTTTTATGAATACGACGTGGCAACGTTTTATAATAATAAAATTACGCGGGAAATAATTATTTGACGTTTATTGCTGTATTCTGTGTTGTGATTTAGTAGAAGGCAGCTTTTTTTGTAAATAGTGTTTTAGTGAGCTGTGTTTGTGGTTTCTTGAAGATAACTAGGTCCAGTGCAGGCAAGAGCACAATGTTTTTGGTAAGTTATTTATTGCTACAATACATTTTTGCCCGCAAAAATATTGAGGTTAAGCTAAACAATCAGTTTCTATCCAAATATCCAAGAAAAACAGTTTTTTTGGTAAACGTATGTATAATTGTTTGAGTAAATTTAAGCAAAATATTTACAAGGGCTTTTGAATACTTGTAGTAGTATTTTATTTATTATTTGAATTACTATTAACGTGTGACTGATTGGACCCAACAATTAGTACATATTTAAAGAGGGTCCCTCAGTTAAATATTGCTTTTTTTATTTTAAAGTGTTCGTCAAGTTTCCGACCAAGAAGCGAAATTTTTTTATTGCCTTAGACCCGGCAAATGGGCTATAATAAACGAATAAATAAATTAAATATGTGGCTTTAGAACCAACGCCTTTTTTAACAATTTTAATTTTTTTTGTAATTTTGTAAAAGGGAAGTATTGTGATCATGAAAAAATCAACCTTACCCAAATATTAAAAAATTGTGCCTGTAAAAACCACTTAACAGACCGATTTCAAATTTTGTGCAATAATTAATTGTGGTATACAGATGAACAGGTATTGTGGTAAGAATTCAAAATGGCGGAATAGTGTTTTAGGGGCCTTAAATGCCAAATATAATGTTTTATCAATACCGTAGGTCTGTCTGTCAGTTCGCGGCATAGTTGGTAATATTTTGATAAAAATCCAATATGGCGCAACAAGATGGCGGCCTAGTGAAATATTAAAAAATTATTATGTAGTAGTATAGTAAATTTCCAATTTACCTCAGACTTTGCACAAAAATCAATTGTTATATAGATAAACTGGTAACATTTTGGTTTGAATCCAAGACAGCAAAACAAAATGGCAGCCTAATAAAATATTTAAAAATCAGTCAAACTACTCAGTAGATTAATTTCAAATTTTGTGTAAGCGTTCAGTGTGGTATGGAGATAAACTAGTAAATTTGTTGTATGAATTTAAGGTGAAAAAAATGGCGGCCAAATAAAATGTTTAAAAAATCAACGTAAACAGATCTTGTTATTCGATCGACAAAAATTAAATATAAATGCAATTTCTTATTATATGATAGATCTTTCGAAACTAAGATTCTACATTGTAAGCCATTATGCTTGTAGGTAGGTATTTGTTACTGAAAATAATCTTATATATAGTCAAAATTTAAGCATATTGTTTAAATTTTACACCCTTAAACATATGAAAAATTCAATTTAGAAATGAACCCCATCATGAAACAAATGATTCATGAGTACTAACATTTTGGAGTAGACATATTAGGTAAATCTATAGATTTTTAAAATAGACTAGCACTTCTGGTTTTTGCAATTTTTGTCTTGCATTTACTCCCGCGGAGTTCGAATTTTCGGTATGTTTTACATGACTCCTAAATCTAGCTATTATAAAATAATAATCAGTGTGACATTAAAAAAGATCACCATCCGAGATTTTTCAGATCTTTACGTTTTAGGGTTCCTAGAAATATTTTTTCTTAATTCCGTCGGTCTATTTGTCCGTTCGCGGCGTAGCTAAAAAGCTACTTACGCGATTGACTTCAATTTTGGTCAAAAATTAGTTTTAGACGATCTAGTGAAGTGTTAAAAAAATTACTACTAAAAAACCGCTTTTCCAATTTATCTCAAATTTTGCACAAAAATCAAGTATCATGTAGGAATCAATTGGTAAAATTTTGGTACAAATTCAAGATGGCGACTTAATAAAATATTTAAAAATTCAGCCTGAGAAAAATTACTTAATGGATTGATTTCAAATTGTATGCCATGATTAACTGTATTATAGAGATGAACTAGTAAAATTAGAGTACTAATTCAAAATGGCGGCCAAATTAAATGTTTGTTAACGTGAAAAAATCACCCTTTTTGGTTTTACATATCTTCACATTTTACCGTCCCTAGATGCCAAAAAATATGTTTTATCAATTAAAAAAAAAACAATAAAAACTCTTATAAGATTGGATAAATTGGTACAAATTCAACATGATGTAACAAAATCGCGGAGCGCGTCAATGTAAAAATTACTTGAAAATTACTGAATTTATCTTAAATTATGTGCAAAAATAAAGTGTGGTGTATATAGAAAGTGGTAAAATAATGGTAGGAATTCAATATGATGGAATATAATGGCGCTCAATAAAAACATTTGAAAATGCAGTTTATATATATGTTATTAAATAACTATGTACTGAACTAAATGGGGTCACACCTTACTATTCCTAATAAAAATTACAAACTTCTCAGAAAACTTTATTCTGTACAAGAATTGGCTCATCAAAAAAAAATAGTTTTTAGCAGAATTTAGTCTTTTTTAAGACGAAAATCAAGAGAGTTTATAATTTTGTCGACTTTCAAGATAAAATTCGGCAATGTTTAGGATGGGATGCTCCAGTTCTTATAAATAATAAAATATTGTATATAAAGGGTGTTCCTAAATGTCGCGCAAATAATAAAGGAGATGATTCCTTGATTTTAAGGCAAATTCGAGATAGAGTGTGTTGAAGTTTTAAATAGGAAATTTATTGTTACATGCTTAATGAGCTTACTAAATAACTTCTAAACAGCAAAATATTGAAAAACTACACCCTTTGTCCTTTCCAAACTGGCTCAAACTAATTTTAATATTGTAATTCATATATATAATGTTAACATCCTGTATCTCGAAAATGGAGCATTTGTATTGAACTTTTTTATTTTTCTTTAAAATGATCCTAAGCATTTACCTCTTTCAGTATGGACATGGGGTATGTCATTTTTTTATTTGATTTTTCGTCCACCTAGCCCAGACATGTAGCCAGAAATTCAGTTCAGGAGGGGGGTCCAAACCATAAATTTATTTCGACGGGGGAGGGGGTCGAAACGGTGAAACCTCAGGAAAATTAGTAAAAAGCGTGCTTATATCAACATATTTTCAAACTTTCGGAGGGGGGGGGTTCAGACCCTAGGAACCCTCTCCCTTGGTTACGTGTCTGACTGCTAGCCTATAATTATATAATTTCACATCTAGCTTGGACAGTTTTATTAAAATTTAATTACATTTTTAATTTTTTTTTGCTTTAAAAAAATAACTCAGATAATGGATAACAGTAATAATATTTTTAGAAAAGAGGCGTTTTTCGGAAATATAATAGGTTTGAAAAGAGACCACCTTCTCCCATAAATGCAATAAGTGGCGAAAGCGTCAAAGAAAATCGTGAACGACGTGAACCTGTAATGCTAAGAAGTAGAACAATACGTATGGTTTCTGGTCAGAATAGTGCCACGGATTTCGAGGAAATGGGAGTAAGCATATTTCTTTTTATCCTACCTTGTCTGCTCGTCTAGAAATAATAATTTTTAATAATTATTTGAGGTATAATTTGAAATAGAAAACAATGTTCTTGCATTCGTCTGTGTGATATAAATAAGGCCGAATATGTTCTTTGTGTTTGAATAATACTGAAAATAAGATAAAGTTACTCTGCCACGTAACTCGCCACATACATCATATTAATGTTCTTAAATACAGATCTGGATTTTTTATATAATTTAATGTTTCAAAATCAATAATACACCAACCAATCTGGTAGCAGATTTAAAAATTTTCCATAAGAACAAATGTGTAAAAGAGATACGAAGAAATTGAATTTCCTATATGAAATCTTCAAACCGAAGCGTTTGCGGATCTGTGATTACATAAACTTTTTTCTTATTTTGACCTTTCGAATCCTTTCTTGAAATACTTCCCTTTCCTCTTTAAATACCCTCCATATGTCTGTTTCAGGACCGCTTAAGCAACCCTGGTTCACCTATGCACGATAGTGATGCTGATCCAGAATTCATTCCCGATTATGAAACCGATTCGAACACTAACGACAATAAAAGTGGCAAATTGTTTGAAATTGCAAACGTAATTCAAAAGGTAAGTACATAATTTACAATCTGCTAGGCAGTATTTTCGTGCAAATATGTATTTGTTTTAAGAGCTTCTATTCACTTTTTTATTCCTAATTAAGGAATTATTGTTATTCTAATGAGAATAATTTTTATGCAAATCTATGTTTCAGGATCAGTATACACATCAAGATCAACGTTTATGTATGCACTCTGGCGATGAAACAAAGGATACAATTGGTGAAATTTCGAAATTAAACAAAAAGGTAATATTACTATTCTGAAAGTGGCAAATAAGAAAAAACAATCTTTTTCAGGTTCATATTCTGCAAAATGTGGTAATTGTGCCGAGATATTCCTCTAACGAAATAGAAGATAGCCAAGTGGCTTTGATGAAAGTAGGTACTAAGCATAATTTTATTATTATTAAATAAACGAATTTATTCTGTCACAATAATATAATTGTGGACAAATCTTTGACAAAAGAAAATTTTAATGACACTAATCTGCAAAAATTATGTAGCTAAAATACCTTAAAAACGAATAAAATTAATATAATACATTATTTATTTTTTCAGAACCATCAAACCCCCACATATGTTTCTATGAACCATGTGATTAATAATACGGAATTAATTCCCGATTCGGAGACCAATGTAGATCCTAATAACCAGAAGACTACAATAATTCCAAATGATATTGAAAAGGTAAATATTTAACGGGTTGTTACTTATTAGGTACTCCGTTAGCAGTAGAGATGGCAATTTTAAAAATATATCGATATATCGTATCATTTGTTCTATAGAGACTATCTACCGATATATGCGATTTATCGCAAGAAACATATCGATATGTTGAATATATCGATATATTTGTTATACAGATATTAATGCATAAATATCGCTGTCATTACATTACTTGCGTCGTATACGGCGTTTGGTTCAGCGTTTTAGGCATAGGCAAAATAAAAATCTTTGTTTCTCTATAACTTTACTAGGACTAGGCAAAAAACAACATTTGCAATAAATTTACAACTCACTAGCCGCGTTCAGATTTGCTCCCACTACTTTAACATCTTCACTCTTCTTGATGTCAAACACAGCCTATAAATAACAAAATGTTCTTTTATCTTTTCTCTTCTCAAATATGCAACAAGATTTGTGGTATTTCCAGAATTTTTAGGGTTTTTTAAGCAGAGCAGGCGCGAAGTTTAGAAAAACTGAAGGGAACTGCGGGTTAATACGTGAGGCCAGTATAAACGTAAGGCCGTGTGTTATGCTCAAACTGGGCTCTTTTGTGATTTTTAATTATAAAAGCTATAAAGTATTTTGTTCTCTAATAAATACTAAGTAATCGATTGTTATAGTTCCAGTAAAAACTTAGTAAAATAATAGATGTATTTTATTTTCTCCTTTTAGAGCACTTTATATATTATACATATATTGCAACAAGCTAAACAAACATCGATTTAGGAAATTAAAAGGAATTTATTTTTAAATAATTTTAAGGCTAGGTTTTTATTTTGACTTTTAACTTTAAAATATATGGAAATGTCTGAAAATTTCTCTTAAATTTTTCATTTTAAAGTTTTCAAAAAATTCGGCTTTAAACAAAATTTAATTTTTGTTTTGACATTTTGACAGATTTTCAATGACTTTCTATATTTTTCACAAATTTCAAAAATTTTCTTGGACATTTCACTGGAAATTTCCCTCAATTTAGTCTGTCGGGAAATGATGCCATGTCAAAGTGTCAATAATGTCACCATTCATGTCATTTATTCCATTTGTCTTCATCATGCACGTAGCCAGGGGGGGGGGTGGGCGTCCTGGGGATCTAGACCCCTCCCCCGAAAGTCTAAAAATATATTGATATAGGTATACTTTTTCCTCATTTTCCTGAGATTTGACTGTTTCGAAATGTATGGCTACGTGTCTGGCCCTCCTTGCTATACATGTCTTAGTATATCGTATATATTACCCGATATATCGCAACAAAATAAATAAGGAATATATCGATATATCGTTGCCATCCCTATTTAGCAGCATATTTTTCCTAAGAAAACTTGTATTGTAATAACATAACACCTCTTTTGAAAAGCCGCTGACACGTGTATTATTCCGTTAAATGTTTTAATTGTCATTATTTATCAAATATAATTTAAACAATATTAAAATTAATACTTGCAAAATAATTTTATAGACAAATATTGTACCATAGATAAATGCACACAAATGCTTATGATAATTTTCTGTTTTGTCTAATATAGATCTTCTCCACTTTGAAGAGTTAAGAAAAAAGGTTTAATTACGAAAGTTCTAGGCTTTTACTTCCCATCGTATAACGTATTGTAATCGAGAAAAAATCACCCTCTCAGGTTTTTATAGATCTTTACTTATACTATACTAAAACTAGTTACCCGATTGACTTCAAATTTTGGTCAAAAATTGAAGGTCACATGGGGATGACCTGGTTACATTTTGGTAAAAATCCAGTATGGGGAAACAAATAGAATGTAATATTAAGAAAATTATTACTAAAAAACTGCTTATCTAATTTACCTGAAATTTTGCACAAAAATCAAGTGGAAACAACTGGTAAAATTTTGATATGAATCGATAAAGGTGAAACAAAATTGCAGCCTAATAAAATATTTAGAAAATCAGCCTGAAAAAAAAATTATTATTAAACTGTTTTTAAATTGCAAGATTTGCAAGTGTGATATAGAGATGAACTAGTAAAACTGTGGGACCTCACCCTCCCAGGTTTTACATTTTCAAGTTTTAGGTTTCTAGGTATCAAAAAAAAACATGTTTCTTCAATTCTGTCGGTCTGTCTGTTTGTCCCTCAGTCAGCGGCTTAGGTTAAAAACTACTGAGTGTCTTATGGAATAGGCATACCAACCGTTCTTTTAAATGCCCCAAGTCATTTATTTTATTATTTATTCTTTTAATGTCCGTTATGAATATATATAAAAGGTATAATTGTGCGAATATGTGATGTGCGCATCGTTAATATATGAAAATAATGACTCTTTTTTATTTTTTTACCAACATCAAAAAACTGTTATAATGCAAAAGCAAAATGAGCTTTTTTCAGGTATTAATCATTCCACTATGTTACTTTCAGAATAATAACTTTTCGTTCTTGTGCTTAATTTTCTTTTCCAAAAGTTGGCAATCCTAATGGGAATCACCTGGTAATATTTTGGTAAAAATACAATATGATGGAACAAGATGGCGGCGCGGTGAAATATTATAAAATTAATACTAAAAACTAATTAATCAATTTACCTCAAATTATGCACAAAAATCAAGTTTTACATAGAAATAAACTAGTAACATTTTGGTACAAATCGAAAATGGCAGCCTAATAAAATGTCAAAAAAATTACGTAAAAAACTGTTCTTATTCAATTTACTTCACAATTTGAACAAATATTAAATGTGATATAGGAATAAACTGGTACGAATTCATCATGATAGGATAAAATGGCTGTATTATCATCATTAAATCAGTGTGTTTAAGTCAATTTATTTTATTTTCAAGTGTGGTAAAGTTTGATCAATGCATGCAACTCCCAGAGGGAGTTTATACACTGAAATAAAATAAGATAAAGGATGGCCAACTTTTATCTTCTTGCTTTATTTTATTTCGAAAATACGCCTGCGGGTGCATCTTGGAGCATATGATATTGACTAGACAGTTGACAATTCTACTAAATATTTTTGTATTTGGATGTACTGTGTATTTTTAAATTAAAGTTTTGTTAAAATATTTATCCCAATACGTATAGCAGTATTGAAAGGCTGGCAAAAAACTTGTATTACTGGATTTGGCAGCAATCTTTCTTATTTTTTTATTTTATTTTCTTTATTATTCTATTTTCTGTACCTTATGTGTTACTACATTACTATGTGCGGAACTAAATTAAGCCACACTTTAAGGTTCCTAATAAAATGAGATTCATAACAAGTTGCGAGTAAACGAAATTTGTCGATTTTTTTCTGAACTGTCATAAACTTTACAAAAAAAACAGCATTAAAATACTAAGACAAGAACTTGTTTAAATAATAGAATACCTTTATTATATCAAATATTATAAAACATTTGAATTCTGAAATACATTTAAAAATGTTTCATATGTCATTAATATAATTATGCCTATTACACCTTTTAGAAACATTAATATTTAAAAGTAATTTTTTTATGAGAATGCCTAATTTTTTCTATAATTAAAATAGAGTTTAATTTATTTCCATAGAAACAAAACCGCATTCATTGTCCAATTGAGTTGACTTAATTCTCTAAATTACAAGGAAAAAAAACATTCGTATTAAAAAACATTTGTAGAATTTTCTTGGGAATTTAAATAGTTTATAATATACAGTGTTCTATTAAAAAGAACAAACTTATGTCATAGTATTTTAATATTAATATAATATAAAAATAATAATCACCCAACTTTTATAATTTAACCTTTTTTGTAACTGTTCAAATAAATGACACATCCTTTGGGCAAAATGTCATCAATAACCCTGCACATCTTAAAAAGTATAATATATTCGTACTTAATTTTATGATGTAATCAATTTTACAGGATCAGCTTGAAGATGACCAAGATGGAGAATTAACAATTCTTGCCAAACCAGATGTACAGAAAAAATACGAGAGAAAAAAGGATATGTGCTATTTTTGTGAAGTAGATGTACAAAATTTTGTTAGACACTTAAAAAGAAACCACTGTTGTGAACCAGAAGTACAAGCAATACTTTCAAAGGAGGCAAAATCTAAAGAAAGGAGAGAGTTATTAGCGCTTTTAAAGAAAAAAGGAAACTTTATAAAAAATAGTGAGGAGTGTGTGAAACCTGTCAAACAAGCTCTTCATCCAGGCCAGTCGTTTTTGCCATGTCCCGATTGCCTTGGTTTTTATCGGTCAAAGTTTTTATATCGACATAAGAAAAAATGTTCAAAAGGTAAATCTTCGAAAAATGCTCAAGCCGAAGGACAAAACTTCTTAATAAAGGATAGTAAGAAAATTGATTTTCGTTTAAGGAATGAAGTTTTTCCAAGGATGAGGGCAGACAAAATCTCCCTAGTAGCAAAAAACGACTTTCTCATTTGTGCTTTTGGCGCCCGGTATCTGAAATTACATCGGGAAAAACATTTTATTAACGTAACTAGCAGAAAAATGAGAGAGTTATCTAGAATTTTATTAGAACTAAAGAAAAATGAACCCTCCATACATAATTTATTTGGAGCGCTAAAACCACATTATTATGACAAACTAGTTGAGGCTACAAAAACAGTAGCAAAATACGATAGCAACAAAGACTTGTTTCTATCTCCTACATTTGCAATGAATATTTGTACGTCTTTGAAACAGTGTTGCGACATTGCAATCAATATGGTAATAAAAACCGAGCCTTCGATACAAACGGCTACTTGCGAAGCAGGTCTTAAAACCATGATAAATTTGTTAAAAGCAAACTGGCGTTTTGATATTTCAAATCGCGCTGGGAATGATCTTAACATAAATAAATTTAATAAAATAACAATTGTGCCTTTGGCAAGTGATTTAAAATTGCTAAAAGACTATTTGATTGTAAAAGCAGAAGAGGCTCTAGAATTAATAAAAATAAATTCTCATGATGTCGCTGCATATAATAATTTACTGGAAACGATATACTGCAGGATCATATTACTATTACTGAACAGAAGAAGACCTGGTGAACTGCAAAGGATGTTGCTTCATACATATGAAAATTCAGAAAAAAGAAATGAAACTTACGAAGAATTTAACGAAGTTGTAACTGAGACTGAAAGAATACTTTTAAAAAACATGAAAAGAGTAGTCATTAGAGGTAAAAGGGGCCGAGGAGTGCCGGTTTTGTTCAGTGCTGATACACAAAGTCACATTAAAGAACTGCTGAAAGTTAGACCAAATTTCCTTAAAGACGATAACCCTTATTTATTTGGCAAACCGGGATTTACTACGACTCTATGCGGTTATAAAGTAGTTGCCAAATATGCAGTGTCTTGCGGAGCAAAAAATCCCGAAGCCATAACATGTACCAAGCTTAGAAAGCACCTCGCAACATTAACACAACTTTTTAATTTAAACGAGACTGAGATTGAACAGTTATCATCATTTATGGGTCATACTACTGGGGTTCATAAAAGTTCTTACAGACTACCTGATGACATCTATCAGACGGCAAAAATGTCAAAATTACTTATTTTAATGGAAAAAGGTGAAGCTGGAGAGCATAAGGGGAAAACCTTAGATGAAATTCCAATAGATTTAGAACAAAATCTTCTGGATAACGAATCTAGTGATGATGATAAGAATGAAAATGAACATAGAGAAGGCAATGAAGAGATTATAAAAAAGCAACTTTGTTATAATAAACCAAAGCAAATAGAAGAAGAAAGGGATTTACAAGGAAGAATGGATTCAATTAGAAAAGGAAAAAAAAGAGTTTTGGTTGCATGGACTAATGAACAAAAGCAAGTTGTCAAATTCTATTTTGCTAAACATATTAGGAATAAAAATGTTCCCAAACGAAAAGAGTGCGACGACCTTATATCCTTATATCCTGAACTTTTAAAGAATAAAGACTGGGTAAAAATTAAAGTGTTTATACAAAATGAGTATTCAAAAAAGTAATTGTTAAGTACTTTGTGGTTGCTAAAAAAACTAATAAACGTTTTTAAATATTTCTGATTGATTTTTATTTATTAATACAATACATCTCATATTTCCCAAAACGCTATTTTTTCACTATTTTGATGTAATAATAAACAAGTTAATTTTGTCGACAGCGGAAAAATATTTTTTATAGTATGAAATTAACGTCCTAATTCCACAGATTAATTCTTTTTCACTCCATGAATACAGTAATATAATTAGAAGCACAATCGGATATTAGAAAAACCTAAAAATACGCTCTAACTTTTAATTACTTTGCATACTAGTTATATAAAATATTATTTTCACACTCAACAAACAAAATAATGTGTATCAAGTAAAATGGTAAAACTCAAGTAGTTGTGCCTACGTTACTTTATGGCACTTAAGAATTGATATTAAATATTTTGTTTAGGTAATTTTAAGTATAGTTGCTTATATAAACTGCGTGCCCCAAAAATGCTTCATATTCCATGTACAGGGCGATGAACTTTTATTTTGTCTTATCTTTTTGCATTTCTAAAGATAATTGATTGCAATTTAGTACACACAAGACTTTTTGCATAACCTATAGAATATTTATTTCTTTAACCCCCTGGATTTTTGTTTAATAATGACATTTCATGGTATTTTATATTTTTTAAAATTACTTAGATCATTTAGAATTTTTTTCATTAGATTTTTTTTTATATATTCTACCGTTTAAACGTTTTTTAGCAATATACCAATCCAGGCACGAAGAAATTTTAAAATTTGAAATTTATATTTTGCTAAATAACTTTTTGTCATCAAAAAGCAAAATCAAAAATTAATATCACTAAGTTACTCGTCGTAAAACAAAGTTTTTAAATAAGCGTTTTGAACCAAATCTAGCATCCAACCAGGTATTAAACTGGATTCCTGAAAAGAAAAGGCGAATTATTGCTGGATAATTTTAACGAATGCAGATTCCCATTTTATATCTATAAAATATCTGGCTTCGTTTCTAAATACAAAATAACGATACCAATTTTGGCTCGTTTCAATTTCAAATATCTTTAAAACAGGAACAATAATGGTAATGAATAATGAACATTTAATTTAAATAAAACTTCTAACAAGTACCGTTAACAAAACACTCCGTTTTGGTAAAATAATTTTTTGAAAATTCAGCATATACTATATCATTTCGAAAACAGCACTAGTGACTTAATAGGTAGGATTTTTTAGACAGTTAAAGTAAAGAAAAAGCAAAACTTATTCTGTGGTGTGGTTAAAGTTTAAAGAGCTGCTAGCATATAGTAGTTTTATCTTGATAAATATTATGTTCAAATAATTAATTCCATCAGAATTAATGAATTGAAAAATTACACTAGGTACTAAACAAGAGGAAACAAGCAGTCAAAATAAAATATTCCCTTCAAATGATTAAAATATCCAACTTCAAAATATGAATATGATTTAGTTTGGTTTCCTTTTTTTTATTAAAACAGACATTACTTTATTCTTAAAACTTCGTCTTTAAATTCATCATTAGTTTATAGCCTCCATTATCATATAAAATATTCTAAAATGCATGGATCAATCATAAAACTGGCAACAGATCGGGACGCAAAATGGGTCCTGACCTGAAAAAAAATTATATATGCGGATGTAAAATAATCTTATATATATAATAGAAATATACCAGCGGACGGTACATAGTTGGTGGTATAAAAGGTTGCAAAATAACTTGAAAATAAAAAATTGAATATTTTGTTTTTAATAAAAGGGGAGTATATATTATGTCAGGATGTATAAAAGCTCATTATCAGTCATATTGCACAGTCCGATTTGCTCTAAATACGTTACTTCGGGGGGACGCAAAATGCTTGCAGTTTGGAAGGACGTAATACAACCGCCAGATGTAAATATATATATATATATATAATATATATATATATATATATATATATATATATATATATATATATATATATATATATATATATATATATATATATATGCATGCCATTTAGATACAATCATAAGGTATATCTGAGCATAAAATAAAATTGTTGCTTGGGCGTAGATTGTTCTGAAAAGGTTCCGATAATAATTTTTGTAATAATTTCCGGCCAACTAAAAATAAAATTCACGATATAGCGACAAGTGTTATGGAAAACTCTTTTAAATTTTCCAGTTTGTTCAATTTTGAATTATTACTACATACATGTTGCAGTGCGCTTAATACTAACTGGCTGATGTAAAAAAAGTAATTTAATATTTTAGGTTTAAAGGATTTTAGTTCAGTAAAAGCCTGAAATTTAAATTATGTTTTTATTCAGATTCACGAGTTTTTAAATTATTTTTAATTATACATTTTTTATTCATTTAATTTTAATTAAAAAAATGTAACTGGGTTTATGTGGTAAATGTAACTAAAATTTTCCATTTGTTTCTAATTAAAACTATGCTGTGTGCTTACAAAGACTCGAAAGTCGAAAAATGCAGGCAATTTGGTTTTGTGCTGGCCCTGGTAAATAAAAAAATTTATAAAATATAATTATATTAATGGACGGGGTTTTTACCGTCCGCTTCAATCTACTTAAACTGTCGTGGATATCGCTAGAATTATGGGTTGTTGATTTTATAGATCTAATATGCATTTTTTGCTTGAATTAGTTCCATATATTAGTGCGTCTAGGTGGTTTCTATATTTAGTATGTCTCTGAATTTTATTTTTTATTTTTCAAGTGCTGTTATGCAAATCTTTATCGTGTAATTTCCACCTCAGCAAAAGGTTGATAAAAATTTGTAAATATCTATAATGTTGTTTTACATTTTGTCTCCCATTTACAGCTTTAATTATAAAAGTCACAAAAAAAACTTTAAATACATGAATTGTAGGATTATTCTTAAAAGGAGTTTTAAAAATACCAATAAATATCTTAAAAAACTAGAAATATAGTTACAACCTTTTTTTTAAGGGAATACCATGTATATCATTCATTGAACTGGTCTTCTTGATGATTATGGACATACCATTTTTGATACCTTTATCTGTAAAGACCACACAGAACATTGACAAAACCCTTTTCATAAAAGGAAATCTACTTCGATCAACTCTACATGTAAGTATTTAAAAGAAAATAATAAAAAATAATGTCTCAATTCTTTTTTATTATTTTCTAGTAAAAAATCAGTAAATTTCCTTTACCGGGAACTTCCCTTGTTATGAATTTTTCCTTTTATTAGTGTGACCCAATTTAGTTAATCATTTAGTAACACATAGGCACATAAATTTGTTTCACAATATTGGTTTTGTACCAATATTTTACCAGTTTCTACCTATATCAACCTTGATTTTTTATATATTTTAAAATAAATTAGATAAGTACCTTCTTACACCGATTTTTTAAAATTTTATTTGACTGCCTTCTTCTTCCATCAAGTTGAATTCGCACCAAAATTTTACCAGTTTATTCTTTCAAAAATTAAATAAGTCAATTAAATAAGAAGTTTTTCACTTTCATCTTTAAAATGGTTTTCTTGGTCACCATTTCATTTTTTCCATCTTGAATTCGCACTACCATTTTTACCAATATATGCACGCCGCCATTTTGTCTTGCCATCTAGAATTTGTACCAAAAGGTTACCGGTTCATTCTAATGTAATACTGAATTTTTGTGCAGCATTTCAGGTAAATTGGATAATTAGTTTTTTAGTAATAATTTTTTTAACATTTTACTATCCGCCATTTTGTTCCGCCACATTGGAGTTTACCAAAATTTTATCAGATATCATCTTCACACGACCCCAAATTTTCGTAGTAGTTTTATACCTATGCCACAAAATTGACAGACAGACCGACAGGATGGAGAAAACACGTTTCTCTATATATATCTATATATAAATATATATATATATATATATATATATATATATATATATATATATTTATATATAAATATTTATATACTTATAAAAAATCTTTCTTGGAAATAGTGTTCACAATATAACACATCATTGATGTTGGATGATTTTATTTTTTAAAATTTTTCCACTATTTTATGGCCATCATCAATTATCTAAAACAAAATAAAGTTACTGCCTTGGGATTTTATCATAGTAATCTTTTTCGGGTTATCTTAATCTATTTAAGACAATTCACAAACTTTATAACATTTATTTTTAAAAGTTTTTTTAAAACATGTCACACATATAGAATTACACACTTAAAACGGTATTGTATATTTATTTATCAAAAATGCGTGCCTATAGAGTTATTTAGGATATTTTTATTATTTCCTTTCTTTTTGTGGTAAACAAAAGATTAGTTGCAAGAAACTATTATTGGTAAGTATATGATACTTTAAAATGTATATTTATTAAGTTATTGAGTTAGTGGAAATTGCTTATTATAGACTTTTTATAATACTATTTCTAATTGTTTAAGATGTTAGATTATATTTAGATAGATTTTTTATAAATGTTTTATCGTTAGTAGAGTTACCCAATTTTTTAATATAGATCATCTCCAGGAATTCCCGTTTTATTTGATTATGTTCTGTCTGCAGTATTTTGGTTTCCGAAAAATTAAATTTATGATTAATTTGATTTTCATGATTACTTAACACTTGGACAATCGGTACACAGTATTTGGTATATAACGTGGGTTTTTTTATTCGTTTTTCATTTTCATGAGCTAAATTTTTTTTCAAAAGACTGTAACCCTTATGACAAATAGTTATGTCTTCTTTTTGAAAACAGATTGAAATTTTTCAGAAATCCCCTGTACATATGGAAGTGATAAAACATTATCTTCATTTTTACTTTCTTGTTGTGTGTCCGGATTGTGTATCGTCTTTATGCGTGAGTTAAAAAGAGGTTAATAAGTTTTATGGGGTAGCTATTTTGCGTAAGAATTTCTTTGGCTTTTTAATAGCCTTTTCTTAATAAATTGGATCACTTAGTTTTAGAGCTTTATCAGCTAAACCCATAACTACGGACTTCTTTTTTTGAGAAAAGGGATGATGTGAGTGAAAGTTGAGGTATCTATCAGACCTAGTTTTCTTTGTGTACCACATTGTATTTATAGAATTTTGAACGTGATACAATGTCATGTCATGAAAGTTAATTTTGTTATTTGTTATATTTCAGTTGTGAAATTAAGTTTCGGATGAAAGGAATTAAGAACACTTTCTGTCATGCTTTTTGGAATACTCATGATACAATCATCCAGGTAGTAGTAAAAAGGTATGTTATATGGTAAACTAGGAATGATCTGATTTTCAAGATCCTTCAAAACAAGTTGGGCAATTTCGCTTGGTACAGATGATCCCATCGCACAACCTTCAATTAAATGGGCACCAATTTGACAAAAAAAAACACAACTGCCAACAAGTAAACATGAAAATCAAACTAAGCATAAATTAAATTTTTCGGAATCCAAAATACTACAGAATATAATCAAAGAAAACGAGAATTCCTGGAGATAACCTATATTACAAAATCCGAAAATTCTATTAACGATAAAACAGATATAAAAAATCTAAGGAAAATATATTCTAACATCTTAAACAATTAATACTAGTATTATAAAAATTCTATATTAAGCAATTTCCACCAACTGAATAACTTAAATATAAATTTTAAATTGTCATATACATACCTATAATAGTTTCTTGCAACCAATCTTTTGTTTACCGCAAAAAGAAAGGAAATTGTAAAAAGATACGTAAGTCTATAGGCATGCATTTTTCATAAATAAATATACAATACCTGCAAAATTTGGGATGATAATTATAAAAATTAGGATTTTTGTTGTTGTTTATTAAAATAGACCCATACTATTATATATTTTTGAGAAGCTTTTAAAAGGACAAATCAATTTCTGGACAAATATACAGGGTGTCCCATTTAAAAAAACACAACTTTGGGTTATATCTAAAAAATAACAACTCAAACGAAAAATATGACTACGCCACTGGATCCAGCGTAAAAAACTGCCTAAGCAGCAATTTTTCCCTTTGCGTTAAGTTAAAGGATAACCGAGATACGAGGGGGGTCCCAAAATGCAAAATTTTCTATTTCGCCCTGTATCTCATAAACGAAGAAGGCTATGAAAATTTTGTCTCATGAGTTTCACAAAAAAGTAGCTCAGGTTCGTGAAAACCGCAAGGTCCTATCTTTAAAAATAAGCGAGATACCCTGGTTTTGCAAACAAATCCGAACACCCTGTCCATATATATATATATATATATATATATATATATATATATATATATATATATATATATATATATATATATATATATATATATATATATATATATATATATATATATATATATATATATATATATATATATATATATATATATATATATATATATATATATATATATATATATATATATATATATATATATATATATATATATATATATATATATATATATATATATATATATATATATATATATAAATATATATATATATATAGATGTATATCTATAAATATATATATATATATATATATATATATATATATATATATATATATATATATATATATATATATATATATATATATTCATATATATATATATATATATATATATATATATATATATATATATACATATATATAGAAGTATGTAGAATAGCAGAAATATATAATTTCTGGAGGTGCAAAACGGCCTACAAGAAGAATTGCTTTCGATTATGTCACAGGGTACCCTCCTGCGATCATGATTTCTGGGCCTTTACCCTCATCAGGCAGGCTTGTTGCAATAGAGCTATGCAGATACAAAACCTATCATTATATAATCCATGAGATACATTTGAGCTCTCAATTCCGGGTTATAAAACAGTTTATAAACTTTTTAATAATAAACAGCCATTTCGACCTTCGATTTTCTGGCTATAAGAGTATTGTTCTCACTATGGTATACTTACAGCTCTATAACTTAAACAATCAAATTTTTTAAATGTCTTCATAACAAAACCATAAAAGAATTAAATAAAATTGAAATTTGGTTTGGTCTAGAAAAAACACGTGAGTAGATATGAACCACGTCCGATGACATTTTAATCACATTTTCCGGAGAACTAAAAATAAAATTCACGCAACTTTATGGAAAGCACTCAAATTTCCTAGCTTGTTCGGTTTTAAATTACTACATGCATATTGCAATGCGTCTAATATTAGTGAGTGCAAATTCGATATTTTTTGTTAAAAGGATTTAAATCCACTAAAAGCCTGAAATTTAAATCCGGTTTTTATTCAGATACACGAATTTTCAATTTCTCTTTAATAATCCCTCATCTATTCATTTATTTAAAAAAAAACTCGCTTTATGTAGTAAATGTAAAAATTTTCCATTTGCTTCTAATTATAAATAGGCCCTGTGCTTACAAAGTTTCTAAAGTAGATAAATGTAGGCAATCTGGCTCATGCCAGCTCTGGTAAATAGAGAATATAAAGTATACTTATATTATAGCTATAGCTAGAATTAAGTGTTGCTCTGTAGTTCTACTCTACATTATACAATGAAAAATGCTTTTAGTCACATTATCTGGGCTTCTAATTTAATTTCACAAAAAAATGTTTATTGGACTAGCAACTCCAAAAACACAAAGCGAAACCAACTCGTTCAATGAATAATAAACATTGATTTGAATAGTATGCGCATTCTCATCTTCTGTCAGAACTATGATTTTACTTTTTACTCGTACCACGAGTGTCGCTGGTATCGAAGATTTTGAAGTTTCCTGTCACTTGTCAGTCAAATTCAAATTTTTTGAAAATGTCGACCCGTTGTGTTTGATTGTGCTTTGTAAAATCAACTTTGTTTTTGTATAATTTTGTGAATTTTCAAATATAAATACAAAGGATGATTCAATATTACACGGACAAACTTCAACAAATGATTCCTTACCGAGATTTTTTTTTCAATATTTTTATTAGTAGGGGAGGCCGGGGCTGAAAAAAATATTCATCCAGTATTTATTTAATAATTATTTTTTAACTATCAACTAATATATATATATATATATATATATATATATATATATATATATATATATATATATATATACGAGTTTTATTAAGCCGCACTAAAATAAATTATAATTAAATATTTATACTAGAAAAAATGCATTTTATGAAATAAGTGTCATGTTACTTATAACCCCGGAACAGGGGTTGGATGGAACATGACATGGGGTTAAAAGCAACAGAAATATTTTTATTTTCTAAATAAAACTGCAGGGGTATAAGTACGGTCAAAAATAATATATCATTGCTTGAACGTTTTATGATTTTGTTCGGCCTCAAGTAATTGCTTTTCGGGAGTGTCAGTCTAGATAGCTATTTTTCGAGTTTTTCGATTGATATTTTTCTTTCTTGGAGCAGCTTTTGGTAAAGGTCTGATGAGTTTTGGAGAAAATGCTACATCAACAATTTCATGCGAACGGTCTGAGACGGCATCACATACTGTGGCATTCCATTAGATGGTCTTTGTATTGGTACCTCGGATTGAGCTTGAAAGTTAGAGTTGTTAACGCTAGATTTTGGAAATTCATCAGAATGATCAGTATTTTGAGAATTAGCTGGTTCAATCAGTGGCTTGTCAGTAACGTATGATGTTAAAAAATCAGACTCTTGAAAAATATCTCGGTTAAATGGTACAATACCAGTTTTTTTGAAACCATTTATGATGTTATTTGGACTTAAGGCCAGAGGTAGAGCAATTTTAACAATAGATGGAAGATCATGTATGGCCATTACCTCACCAGGATTATTTCGTAACCACGCGTCTTGTTGATTTGCACAGTATACTTTGAATGGGCCATAAACTCCCACATCTAATGGCTGCAATCTGTGTGAGCAGTGGGGCGGAAACGACAAAATAACATTTCCATTTGTTTTTGCTTTATCATTTACGTTTATACCTAAGTGGGATGAGTGATTATGAAGCAATAAAAGTTCGGTTTCCTGCTCTTATGCATTCTGGGGGTCCATCACGGACAAAAAAATCCCGGTATCTAATTCGTGGAAATATAAACGTACAAGGGATTGAATTTCCAAAAGCACTTACTGATACACATACGGTAACTAGAGTACCTCTTTCCGCTGATGTCACGGATCCTTTGACCCCTTTGGGAGCTAAAACTTTTCTTGGTTTTTGTACCGTGGTCAAACCTGTTTCATCACTATTCCAAATCCGGGACAGACTAAAATTATATTTTTCTAAAACTTGGTATAATTTCGAAAAAAATGCATTGACATTGGCCTTATTAAATCCAATAGCCCTACTTAGACTAGTTGCTTCAGGTTCTCTTATCGATATTTTTCCATTTCGTTTAATAAATGCGCCAAACCAATCTGGCCCTGGAATTTTTTTTAAATGCCATGATTTTGGAACTAAAATATTATATTTTACCTCACAATCGTAGGCCAATTTTCGAACATCTTTTGGCGTCAAATCATAATATATGTTACAACATTTGATAAGATACTCTGCCAAAACCTTTTCTTGCTCCTGAGTGAATACTTGCTTGTTTGGCCTATACCCCACTAAAATCGATGATTCCGGTCTTCCGCTTTCTGTGACAGCCCTTTTCTTCTTTAAATATCTAAATAAAGTTACATGACACAATCCCAAATCACTGGCCACGCCACGAATACTTTTTCCTTCATCTTCTTCCAAAATTGCTGCAGCCCTTTTAAACAGTTCTATTGACTTCATTCCTCGCTCAGTTTTTCGTTTATAGTTCCTTATTCTAAAAAAAAAAACATTTGAGATACGTCCAATAAATGGGGTAAAAAGTAACATAGAAAATTTTGATGGGGTTGGTTATAACATGTTACAACCAACCCCAAGACGATGTTACTTTTAGCCCCTAGATGACCTGCAAACTCAATCGCAATTTAAAAAAATAGCCGTTATTATTTATGGTAAAAATACATAAGTATTCAAAAGAGGAAGTCTTAATCTATAGATAGGTGAAAGAATGCCAAAATATTAATATCATTAGATATATGCAAAAAAAAATAAAATTATTAAAAGTTACGAACCGGCAAATTTTGACCACAGAGGATGTAAACACACTGAACGAATACTCGAGACAGACTGATCCCTTCTGCCAGACAGCCGATGAAACGGGAATGTGATTGCCCCCACCCAGAGTTCTCTAGCGCCTTGTCCATTTCATTAAACGGACTGTTACTTCTTGCCCCTGTTACAACCAAACCCGGTCTCCCCTAATAGTATTTAACATCCAAAAACAAAAATTTTCATGCGACAAATATTGTCTCTTCCTTTATAGTTTTATTTGCTTTAAATTACTTGAAAAACTATTTTTTATTTAAGATTTTCTATGTAGAAATTGCCTTTAATAAAAAACCATCAAAAAAGTGCAAGACTTGCAAGAGTCTTGCGGCAACACCAAGACTGGACCCTGTCAGACCAAGCACAAGACCACTTATTAGACTGTAAGACTAAGACATATATGTAAGACCAAGTCCAATACCAAGACCAATCCGGTCTTGTTCTTGCATTTGTTCATTACTAGTAGAGATTTGTTCATTACTAGTAGAGATATGTACTTTACATTTGATTGTAGATATAAAAGCTATATAAAACATTTCTTTAAGGCGCCCCCTTTAAAGGATGTAGAGGGTTAAGATATTTAAATGTTTTTCTTTTTTTTAACACACACCGAAAAACGCCAAAGTTCATGTGAACCACATACTTTCAGATCTCCTCTTCCATAAAATTGTTAAAAATCGAAAAACGGGTAACAGAAGGTTAGGCTGTCTGTATATAATCTATCTAGTTGGTTTTGGATAACGTGTTGCTCCTCTTTGCCTCATCAGAATACAGTACGCTAAACTATTATAAATGGTTAGCTTAAAGTTATCAAGCACAGAGATTGATTATTGCTTTATGCTCTTGGGTTTGCTAATCCGATAACAACATTTGTTTGTGTAGTCAGATATGAAGCCTAGATGATGTGACTAAAACCTTTATTACAGAATGTAAGGTAGATCTACAAAGCAACCCTTAATTCTATCGATATTCACGACAGTTCTTGTAAGAAGACCGAAACACGCGTAAATTAATATAATTACAAATATATTTTTTATTTACCAGGGCTGGCATAAAGGCAGATTGCCTGCATTTATTGAATTTCGAAGTTTAATTTGAAGCCTAGGTAATATGATAAAACCTTTTTTCATTATAGAATGCAAAGTAGTTGTATAGAGCAACTTTTAATTCTAGGAATACCAACAACAGTTTTTCTAAGCAAGGAAACAGGCGGTAAAGGGAATCGTCCATTAATATAATTATACTTTATACAATTTTTATTTACCAGGGATGGCATAGAGCCAGATTGCCTGCATTTATCAACTTTCGAGTCTTTGTAAGTACAGAGCATACTTTTAATTAGAGACAAATGGAAAATTTTAATTACATTTACTACACAAAATGAGTTTTTTTTTTGTTAAAATTAAATGAATAAATGATGATTTACTAAAGAGAAATTAAAAACCCGCGTACCTAGATTCAAATTTCAGACGTATACTGAATTAAAAGGCTCTAAACGAAATATATTAAATCCGCTCTTTTCATTCTCATCTCTCTCATTCTCATTCATTATTATTAGGCGCACTGCAATATGCATGTAGTAATTTAAAATTGATTATACTGGAAAATTTGACTGTTTCCTACAACACGTGTTGTTATTATGTGAATGTTATTTATAGTTTCCCAGTTATTCGGACATTTTTCAGTTCTAACTACATGTGTTTACTTCCCTCGTAAAGTTAAGTATTGTAATCGTCAAAAAATTACTCCGAAATTTTTTTAGATATATAAGTTTCAGAGGTTAATTAAGTTAGCCCACCTAGTCAAAATTTTAAAATAATTTTTACGTCCCATTTTTGCACACATTTTGCACTCCATATTAAAATTTTTGCACACCGACTTCCGGGAGACTATGAATAAAGTTAAGTTAACCCTAGCCCCACACTAAACTTTTTAATTTTTTTTAATGCGACTTGAAAGTACGAATTTTACATATTTTTGCACACCTATTGCCGTATTTTGTACACTTACCCAGAGCGAGATATTCTACTTTGTAAAAATAAAGTTAGCCTCACCCACTAAACTTTTTAAGGATTTTTTGATGCGACTCGAAAGTACGATTTTTGCCCTTTTCTGCACACCTATTGTCAATTTTTGCACACTTATCTAGAGCGAGATATTCCACTAGTCTTTGCGCCTACCACTTTTGGAACTATTATAGCGAAAGCACATGTCCACACAAAGATCGATATCGTAAAAAATTGTAAGTATAGAGAATGTCCTAAAGATCAATTAAACCCTTTCTTTAAAATTATGCATCATATTTCAAGTTAATCGATATGTATATATTAACACCATAATGATCTTCAATGTCTCCTTAGTAAAAATCTTAAAGTTTAGTACGGACACATACGGGGCTATTATACACAAAAACGTTTTTTGTGAATATGCACAAAAACGTCACGGCAATAAGTGTGCAAAAATCGTTATTTCGAGTCGCATTAGTGGTAGTAATAGTAAGATGGGAGGACAACTCCAGCAACTAGGCCTGAAAGACCCTTTTTCGCTAACCATGGTCCCACCACCCTCATTCCACTAAGAAAACGTTAAAAAGTTGAGTGGGGACGGCTAACATTATTTTACAAAGTGGAATATCTCGCTTTGGATAAGTGTGCAAAAATCGGCAATAGGTGTACCAAAAATGTGCATCATACTTTCGATTCGTATTAAAAAAAACATATAAAAGTTGAGTGGAGGGGCTAACTTTATTTTTACAAACTAAAATATTTCGCCCTGGACAAGTTTCGGCAATAAGTGCGCAAACATGTGCAAAAATCGTAGTGTGTGTTGAAATTGTATAACCCAATATGCTGTTTGTTGTTGTGCCACTGTACTTTATATAGGCGATATTATTTTAACACATCAGCAGAAATGCTTATTGATCATTTTCTCTTATATAGTTATTAATAAAATTAGTCTGTGCTGGAAATTCAACAAGCGTGTTTCATTTTTAATAGGTTATGGGCCCAGGCCGTCGCGAAGCCCATTGATAACCTCCGAAATTTGATATCGTGTTTTGTTAGTTTAATTTCCGAGTAATCGCACAAGAATGGCTGGTAATTATATAGTTAATGTTCCAAGATTGAAAGAACGAGAGAACTATGGGGATTGGGCGTTTGCTGTGGAGAACTATCTGGTTTTAGAGGGTCTATCTAAATGCATATCAGAAGTTGTAGCTGACGATGACGCCAAGGCCAAAGCAAAACTTATCTTAACAATTGAGACGTCACTTTATGTTCATATTAAAGATGCAAAAACGACTTTAGAATTATGGAATAAATTGAAGACGTTGTTTGACGATAATGGTTTTGCAAGAAAGATTAATTTGTTAAGATGTTTAATTTCCTTGCGTTTGGAAAATTGTGATTCTATGACAAATTATGTCAATCAAGTTGTCGAAACAGGCCAGAAACTACGAGGTACAGGTTTCGATATTAATGATGAATGGATTGGTTCACTTTTGTTAGCCGGATTGCCAGATAAGTTTCAACCCATGATTATAGCAAATGAACACTCAGGGATTGCCATTACAACGGATTCGATTAGAACTAAACTATTGGATATGGAAATAGATGTCAGTAGCAGTGGAAGTACGTTTGCCAGTAAATAGGATTGGCGTGACAACCGAAACGAATAAAAATCTGAAATCGGGCGCGAATGTCAATAAACAGTTAAAATATTATAAATGTAAACAAATTAGACACTTTCAGAATAAATGCCCGAATAAGGATAATAAAGACACTGGTAAACAGAAGACTTCAAACGCTTTTAGTGTAGTTTTTCTGAACGGATCATTCAATAAATTCGATTGGTATATTGACTCTGGTGCTAGTGTACATCTGACTGCAAATAAAGAGTGGCTGGAGAATATAGAAAGCTCAGCGAATATATCACAAATTGTTCGGGTGATGTAAATTTAACGACTGTTGTTGGACATAATAGTTACGAAATAACTGTTAAAAATGTGTTGTGTGTTCCCCAATTGGCAACGAATTTATTATCGGTAAGTCAACTGATAAGAAATGGTAACACTGTTAAGTTTATGAATAATCGCTGTCAGATTTTCAATAACCAAAGTAATTTAGTTGGAACAGCTGATTTAAAAGATCGGGTATATAAGCTAAACACATTGACTGTTGATACGTGTTTATTATCGACGAAATCGGTTATTTTAGGAGAAGTTTGGCATCGTCGTTTTGGGCACCTTAATAGTGCTTACCTGAATAAAATGAAGGATGGTATTGTCGAGGGACTTAATTATCCAGGTGTTCTAGATATAGGGCAGAAAAATTGTGAAATATGCTGCGAGGGTAAACAACCTAGATTACCATTTAAGAATAAGGATCACAGGGCTAAAGATATTTTGGAAATAGTACATACAGATGTATGTGGTCCAATGAACACTGTGTCTCTTGGAGGATCAAAATATTTCATAATTTTTGAGGATGACTTTAGCCGTATGGTTTTTGTTTATTTTGTAACGACAAAAGACCAAGTGTTTGATTGTTTCAAAAATTTTAAAAACATGGTCGAAAATCAACAAGGCAAATAGATTAAGATCTTGAGATCAGACAATGGGGGAGAGTTTTGTAACAGGGAGTTGGACAAATTTTTAAAAACCTGTGGAATTATCCATCAAAAAACAAACCCATATACGCCTGAACAAAACGGAATGGCAGAACGGATAAATAGGACTGTAGTTGAAAAATCTAAGTGTATGCTGTTTGATGCGAACCTTGAACAGAAATTTTGGGCAGAAGCAGTTCACACTGCAGTCTATTTACGAAACCGGTCATTAGCTTCTGGAATTGATAAAACTCCATTCGAACTGTGGACAGGCAGGGTGCCTGATGTGAAAAATCTCAGAATTTTTGGCAGCACAGTAATGGTACATGTTCCCAAAGAAAAACGCTTAAAATGGGACAAGAAGGCTGTTAAATGTATTTTAGTAGGGTACGATGATGAAATTAAAGATTATCGAGTATATAATGCTACGAAAAATACAATATTTATGAGTCGAGATGGGACCATAATGGAAAATATCAAAGATAAAGAGAACATCATGGTGAACAGTATAGCAAACACAGAAGCAGATAATAATGACCTAATATCAGTTCCACTGGGAGATCATGTTACAAATGGAATAATTGAGGATGACTTACTCTCTAATAGCTCAGGTGAACTTTGGGAGAATGCTGTCAGTAATGACAGTGATGATTCGTCTCCTAATGAAGAGGCTCCTATTGTATTAAGAAGATCTGAGAGAGTGCGAAAACCAAGAAATTTTGAAAATGATTTTAGTTGCATTTACTCAGAAAATTCTGATGTGAACACTGATCCGGAAACTGTTAAAGAGGCTTTATCACAAACTGATGGTGACCAGTGGAGAAGGGCAATGGAAGAAGAGCTGCAATCTTTCGAGGAAAACCAAGCATGGGAGCTGGTTGACATTCCTCAAGAACAGACAATTGTGCAGTGCAAGTGGGTGTTTAAAAAGAAAATTGATTGTGAAAACAAAGTTCGGACCGTGCTAGGTTAGTTGCGAAATGTTTATCCCAAAAACCAGGTATCGATTTTGATGAAACCTTTTCACCTGTTGTAAGACATTCCACCCTTAGATTGTTAATAGCCTTATCTGTGAAATTAGAATTAGATATCATACATTTAGATGTTACCACCGCTTTTTTGAATGGCATTCTAGATGAAAATGTTTTTATGATGTTACCAGAGGGATTTAAAACTCATGATAAAAATAAAATTTTGAAATTGAATAAAGCTATCTATGGACTTAAGCAGTCTGCTAGGGCATGGTACATAAAAGTTGACGTTGTTCTTAAGAATTTAGGTTATAAGAAATCTGATCATGAACATTGTTTGTTTACTAAGAGCAGAGGTAATTTGTTGACTTTTATAACAGTATACGTTGATGATTTTTTTATTTTTTGCAATGACAAGATCGAAACAAATAATTTAAAACTTGAGTTAGGGCAACATTTTAAGATTAAGGACTTAGGGCAAGTTAAGCAATGTCTCGGTATGAGAGTTAGTATTGATAAAAACAAGAAAACGATTTGTTTAGATCAAGAGCAATATATAAATCAACTTTTAAAACGATTTAATATGTTGGATTGCAAGACTGTTTGTACGCCTATGGAAGTCAATGTAAATCTTACAAAAACAGAAAAGCCATGTAACACGGAATTGCCATATCAGCAACTGATCGGTTCTTTGATGTATCTCGCTGTTTTGACTAGACCTGATATAGCATTTTCGGTAAGTTATCTGAGTCAATTTAATAATTGTTTCGACGAAACTCACTGGAAACAAGCTAAGCGCGTTTTAAGATATTTAAAACACACTAAGCATTAGGGATTAAAGTTTTGTAAAGATAATACGGAATTAGAAGGTTTTGCTGACGCAGATTGGGCTGCAGACTCGAATGGTCGCAAAACATACACAGGATATTGTTTTAAACTTTGTGGTTCCGAAATATCATGGGAATGTAGAAAACAAAAGACTGTAGCGCTATCAAGCACTGAGGCAGAATACATGGCGGTCTCAGAAGCTACAAAAGAGGCTATTTACTTAAGAAATTTAATAGCTGAGTTAACAGAAGTTGTTAATTGTATTAGAATATTCAATGACAATCAGAGCGCAATTAAATTGTCTGCTAATTCAATGTACCATCAGAGGACAAAACACATTGACACGCGTCATCATTTTATTCGGGATGCAATTTCTGATAACTTAGTAGAAGTTAAGTATTTAGATACAGCGAACATGCCAGCCGATATTCTTACAAAGGGTTTGGCATCAGTTAAACATTATAAGTTTTTGGATTTGTTGGGTATAACACACCCATTAAAGTAAATTTTTGATCATCATTTTGTGTTAGTGGGAGTGTTGAAATTGTATAACCCAAAATGCTGTTTGTTGTTGCGCCACTGCACTTTATATAAGCGATATTATTTTAACACATCAGCAGAAATGCTTATTGATAATTTTCTCTTATATATTTATTAATAAAATTAGTCTGTGCTGGAAATTCAACAAGCGTGTTTCATTTTTAATATTGTGGGGGGCTAAATTTATTTTTACAGAGTTTAATATCTCGCTCTAGACAAAGGTGCAAAAATTGGCAATAGGTGTGCAAAAATGTGCAAAAATCATACTTTCGAATTGCATTAAAAACACTTTAAACAAATTAGTGGGAGGGCTAACTTCATTTTTACAAAGTAGAATATCTCGCTCTGGGCAAGTGTGCAAAAATTGGCAATAGGTGTGCAAAAATCGTACTTTCGAATCACATCAAAAAACCTTAAAAAGTTTAGTGGGGAGGGGGCTAACTGTTATTTTACAAAGTAGATCATCCCACTTTGGGCAAGTGTGCAAAAATCGGCAATAAGTGTGCAAAAATGTGCAGAAATCGTACTATCGAATAGCATTAAAGAACATTAAAATCTGCGGAAGGGGGCTAGCGATAAGTTAGCCCTACCCACTTAACTTTGTTTATAGTTCCCGGAAGTTATTGTGCAAAAATTTTAATATGGTGTGCACAATGTGTGCGAAAATGTGACCTATTGCTTGATGAAGCTTTTCAATCTACAGGTTGGTCCTTTATGGTCGAAAAAGAGGGCTATGCTTAAAACCTCATTGGTGATTCATTTGACTGTTTCCATTGTAATGATGACAACTTACTGGTTGAAACACATATCAGAGAAGTAGGGAAAGACCAACATAAAAGAAAAGCTGAAGACTTTGATATTTGCAGTTGTACAGTGAATAGATGCATTCCGGATCCATGTTCATGTCCCCCTCATAGGCGGGCAAAAGAAGGTAGGACAGAAGTTAACGCGCACAGCGGAGTCCCATTGTAGTATGTATAAAACAAAGACTGACTGCTAACAATTTGACGATGATCCCGTGAAGCAGTTTTTATTTTAATGACTGGGTCATCATTTCATAATATTAAGCGTGGGATAAGAAACTCCCCCAATCTTAGGACTTGATTTAAGCCTTAGTCCAAGAACCGGTTATTTTGAAACTTCCAGAAAGTACCTCAATTTAGAAACGCACTTGGGGTAATCAAACTTTTTAGCTAATATTGTCTCTTTTCAGATACTTCGCAAAATACCTTAATCGGGACATGTACTCTGAAGAACTCTTCTTAAGCCTTTCCAATCCCAACCCCTGATGATGAAACTGTCAATATTTCTAAGTTAAATAAAGCCTCTGTTAATACTTTATTGTGTAGATCTCAAGGTGAGAAGTTTTGGGTTTATGGTAATGTAAATAACTTTAATAAATAGACTATCCTACCTTGTTTTCACAAAAAGCCGAGTTGCCTTTCGTGTCTAAGCTACAACACTATTTGCTCACTTATCGTGGACAGGTACATCGGAAAACTGGGTTTTGAGGTTTAAAATGGAAATTGCAGCTAATTATAATTTTTTTGTTTTAGAGAAAACATATCATCACCAAAAGTTACTGCCATTTTGACAGCAAAGACTTTATGTGGATGTTTAAATTAGTTTTGACATTGTATTGGTTTCGTGAGTTAATTTAGGGAAATGGTAACTTTAAGGAAATTGTTATGATTCGGACATCGTTGAAGAGTTTCCGCTTAATTTCGATAACCAAGAGACATTTTATTGCCTTAAAGGTATGATGTATACATATTCCTATGCTTAATTGAATTATATCGAAAGAATATTCGGCAGGATTGCATCTTTAGAAACACTATATTTCTCTTTTTACTAAGATATTTAGTAGTCTTCTAACGTATTAGATCAAAACATCGGTTGCATGGCATTTTGAAAGGATTTAAACATTGTTTCTTAAATAACCAAACCCGCGAAAGATTATTTTATATTCAAATCCTGCTCTTGGGACTAAGACCCGTTCTGTCAGATTTACATTGTATTTAAAAAGTTTTGAATGGGAATTATCTCTGATAGTTTTCAAGTGATATCTAAATACTAATTCTTAAGCTATGTCTTTATATATTAATCGTATGCGCTGATGCGTATCTGCGCTTGGTTGTTCTAGATATGTGGGATCCGGACATTATATATTTAAACTATCAAAGCTAGGCTTACTGAAAATTCCTGAATCTCTTTTTATGAAAGCCATGTCTGGAACTTTTCCGCCAATGCTGCGTCCTTGAAATATTCTAAACCTTAACGGCTATATATATTTTTTTCACTTTTGCCTTTTCCGTTACGTGTGTGGCTCAAGTGCTCCTTGACTCCAATGCTAAACATTTTCACATTTATTTTTAGTAATTTTCAAAATTAACGCTGGGAGAAGTCTCACCATCCGATAACTGTTACTTCTTGATTGACGTATGTTATTATATATATCATTTTATGGATTTTATTCTATAAACAGCTTTATGTTTTTTGTTTTGGATAAAATAACTGAACAAAAGTAAAAAAAGCCTCCGTCTAATAAGGTTTTAAGTTTTCTTTTCCTGTGGCAGCTCTTAAAACATTATTTTCCACTTCAGATCTATCCTTCGTGAATGCAGCTTAATAATATAATATAAAAACAATATATGGCGGTGCGGAAATGGTTTCTGGCGTTCTTGCATTGTAATCACGCCATTTTGATCTTGGCACACACTTGTAAAGTGTAAATTAGTCAACAGTGTAAAGTATAAAAATAGATCACAACAGATTTTTTGTTAAACATCATATGCCTTACTTTTAACTGAAGAACTGATTTTTGCTCACCTATGAAACAAATAGTCCACTTTCATATATCCTTACAAAAAGGCAAATCTTATAAGAAATCTGTACTAAGTTAATTTGCCATAATCTTTTTTTTTACTTTTTTCTAAAAAAACTATTTAAAAAACTATTTAAAAAAAGACAGTTTTCAAAATTTTAATTATCAAAGTTCGATTTTTAGGGAGAACGACATAAATGCGTTATTTTTTCTTATCATTTGGAATATTTTTGATCAAATGATATTCCCCGACTTAAATATTGTTTTAATGCTGAAATTCCTGGCTATTTTTTTGAGGGTTTTCAAATGTTTCCTTAATGTAAGGTATAGTGAAACACAGTATGAGAAGATGCCCTAGTGTGATGACTATTTTGTAATTTTGACATAAGTTTATTTAATATACTTTTCGGAATAACCATTCTGCAACAGATGTTTTTTTATATTAACAGTTTCTGTCTTAAGATTATCTGGTTTATTATAAGTTGATACAGGTCTTTTATGATGAATTCATATGATTCGTTTCCCGAAACCCTTTAGATCCACCAGTGCGGCAGTTCTCTCCGCCACTGTTCCATTGCTTCGTATCCCCAATAGTACGTGGCTTCCTTGCACAATAGAACTGTGTGAACGTTTCATGTTACATCTTCCATCAGCGCTGCTCATCTAGATCGCCGATAACTCTAGATATTTATCTCGTCTTTATTGTGGAGGTTTACATCACTATTACATTTTAAATGGTCATTAGTCATTCTAATAGTTTCATTGTACAACTATGTACATTTTTCGGAGGCGGGCTGTTGTATGTCAATGTTTTGTCGGTTTACCGATGATTTTTTTATTGCTAGTCATTACGAAAAAAGGATGTCTTAGTGTATTGCGTAATGTAGTTATTCTAAACAATGAAATAAGGCACATTGAATTACTGATATTTGTAAATTGAGTAAAAAAACCCACCCAAACCAAACCTACCGAGGTGACCTTTACAGTAGGGATGGGCGTTTTATCGATAGCTCAGCGACATATCGCGTAACAATAGATAAATTAAAAATATCGATAGTTATCGATAAGTACCGATAGATGAGCAATAATTCCGATAGGTAACTGATGGACAACATCGATAGGTATGGATAAACGGATTGCCTATTTAGAATTTGTTTTTGCTCTTCGATAATTTTGTACCAAATATATCGATAGATAGCAATGAACTATTGATAGGTATGAATACCTATCGATAGACCAATAATTATCGACATATAGGTAAATAAAATATTTATATATATCCATTGGTAATTTGTTATCGCCTATCGATAGGCAATATTTTTTAGTAGGAGAAACCTGTTACTCCTCGAATGTTTTAAAGCCAAGTTTTAATTGAGTTCCCGTTTAAATTTTATTGTGAAAATTGTTTTGTAATATACAGATTTTTAAGAACTTTTTTCGAGAAAATGTCATTTTTGATGAAAAGTTTTGCTTTTTCTTAAGGAGTCAATAAATCATACATGGCGGTCATAAAACAGGAAATTCACAAATTTTCCTAGTATTTTTGAAAAATATATTTGGAAAAGTTGTTCCAAAACTTCCCCAAAGCTCGATTAAGGAAGTCTGAATGGAATAAAATTATATTTCTATTTATTATTCTTAACGCAAAATAATGTATTGAATGTATTCTTTTTAACATTACACGTTTTTCAAATTTAAATTCTTCGCACACAAATGTAATTATTTGTTAATTTATATTAGCAAGAGCTTTAACAGCTTTTTGTTTTACCTCGTAAAAGTTATCATTAAATTCGTCAACATACACTTTTTGCTTTTAGTAACGCCACAGAAAGAAATCTAAGAGGGTCAAATCTGGCGAAATTGCAGGTCAAGCAATTGATCCCAAGCAGTCTATCCACATATCTGGAAATGGAATATTTAACTAGTATCTAACAGAAATGGTGTTTATACTTGTTGGGAATAAAATTTTCTTCTTAACTCTAAATTTTTATTCTGTATTTCGTCCAAAACAAAATTATTTAAAATTTCCAGATAAAAATTTTCGCACTTCCTTTTTATTGATGTTCAGGTTAGCATGATCGGCTAGTATTCTTATTACACATACAAACCGGAATAAAAAATGTATTCTTTTTAAAGTGACGTAAATGAATAAATGTAAAAACTCAATTAGAGGTAGCTGAAATGCTCCTTTTTATAAACCAGGTAATTTCCTTATATAGAAACTGTTATGGTTAAATTGTATTATGGTAAACCTCATGAGAACATCAATCGTTTTATTCAAAAACTTCTTAATCGAGCATTGGTGATGTTTTGGAATTACTTTTCAAAATACTTTAAAAAACCCAAATAAAGAGTTAAGTTTGCTTAAGAAAAATTTTAGAATTTCTTATTTTTTGAACTCTGTTTATGATTTATTACAATTTTGACTACTGCACATTACTTCTAACAAGAAATAAAACTTTATCAGGAATGACTTTTTCTCGAAAATAAAAAAAAGGGTTTACAACAGTCGGGGACCCCATCGAGGGACACACAAGAGACTCGGAAAGTGAAACCTTTATTTAATACAAGGCTGTGTTAGTAATAAAAATACACGTTATAAGAAGCATAATTTTTGAGAAATATTTAAAAGAAAATGTTTGTTGTTTGGTACTCATACGTTTGTGGAAAGATCTATAAAAATCGTTGCCTAGATATAATAGCCCTCTACGCCATCTCGCTAGATTTTCGAACCTTACATTTTTACTTTTCTTAAAGGCCAAGTTAACCCAAGTTCTACTTGTTGATTAGATTTTATATTTTATATAGTATACTAAAATTAGTGACTAGACATGTTGGTCAATGAGAATTAGACAGAGTAGTAGAGACAATAAACGATTTTAAATCAAAAGTAAAGTAAAGTAATTACTCTAGCTATATATATTCAATAAACCACGATGATAAATCAGTAATTTATATTAATTCAGATTCTGTTTTTTTCTAAGGCTGCTATTCAAAGCTTTCATTCAAAATTTAACGATATCAACGATAAGATCACATTTCAAATAAACTGTAAGTCTCATATACCGGGTGTCCCTCACTTACCTACTTTGAAATATCTTTTTGAAATTTGGCATGCATATAATATGAGACACAAATTTTTTGACATATTCGTTTGTTTCGATCCACTTCCGGTTTGACCGGAAATGTTCTCAACTTTCGATTTTCAAAAGGGACACCTTATATATTTTTGCTTATTTGGATAGAAAATGACATTCTGAGTATAATGATACCCTTTTTGTCAATTTTTGACAGATCGAATAATTTTTATTAAAATTTTTGTTTTGCTGTGAAACCCCAAAAATTGGTTCATTTGTGATCAAGTAGTACTGGAAAAGTACAAGTTGGCCTTGGTTAAGATTTTTTTATGTAATTTTGAAATCAGCAAAACCGTATTTATATGTTTACTCGATTTTTTCAAGTGGAAATGGGATGGCTCGTGGGGATTTTATAACAGACCATTTCTTTCCAAACATTTTGATTGATGAGACCAGTGGTATATTTAGAAGTTAAAACCCCCCCTCCAGACCACCTTTATTTAGGCTAAAATGATAGAATTAGTATAAAGTAAGGGTCTTTTTTTCAGGATTGGCTGTTAACCTCCCTATCAGAGTCAATTTTACTTAGAGCTAAAATAAGGTAATGACAAAATCATCCATAATACCTTTGCTCAAAACATTCACTTAACAAAAACCGAGGAGCTTTCTTTTTTTTTGTTGTTAAATTTCTTCATAGTCTCAAGTCCCCCCGTGCCAGAAACAATGTCTATATGCGCCACTGTTCGAGAGGTTGGCCCATAACTATCAGTGGACGAAAAAGGCTTATTATTATGATAGAGAGTCAGTCCTTGTTCAGGAAAATAAAATATTATATATTGCTTGAAATTAAGATGCTATACAGGGCGTTAGGGGTTTAACTAGAAATATTTTAACAAATGATGATATTGATTATTTTCAACAGAAAATTCTTTTATATTATCGGTAAATTGGATATTACAGTTTAAAATGTTAAATTTTGGAGATGGTTTAATTTAAGTTTTTGACAACATGGCAACGTTGCTATTCGCTTGTAAAATACGTGATCATCAGGTGGGTTTTGTCAACAAAGAAACATAAAAAAGTGTTGGTTTGAAACAAATTCAATTAATAATTTTTTGGGATGTATGAATTAACTCTTTAATAAAAAGTTTAGCAACAATCTGTCATTAGAACTAACTAATAATAATTTCTGAGACTATTTATTACTACAATTTTAACTACACAACCCTAATTACGTTTAATACTTTTTGAAAATTAATAAAAATTAAAAACATATAGCACAAGGTAGGTAATTTACACACTAGTTGACACTAGAAAAAGTATATGAAAATCTTAAAGTAAATGTAAAAATAAAAGCTAACTTGTCGCGAAATTGTTTGAGTGCTCACACCAGCGTTTTCTTTCACTAGAGCTAAACTAGGTTCCATGTTTTCGGGTGCTATTTGTCTCTGATGTTCTCGATTATTATAATGAATGTTTAGACTTTCCGTATGGCGTACTCTGTCTACATTGTTGATAAATACGTAACACATTTGCATATTCATTATTTGTATAAACTTGCACAACTATATGTTTGCATGGTTGTTGTCAAACGTTCGTTGAACCTGCTCTTTGATTCTACGGCCAGCGATGTTGCCGTTTTTGAGTAGGTATTTTTAAGGAAAAATTAAATAGTAGATTCATTTTTTATTCTCTAAATTTAGAATATTGAAATGTTTTATTAAGAAAAACTATGAATTGTTAAATTGATATAATTAATTATCTTACATAATAAAATAAAATAAACATAATAATGCTGTGCTTAAAAATTATTTAAACAGAATTCAACTTTGAGACCATATTTTTTTAATTGCTAAGGGATAGACCCTGTATATTGAATATTAATTATTTATCACAAAAGTTTATTAAAGGCTTTTTGTTTTTCCAAATTTCAAAACAAATAATTTTTAATTTGAAAACTAAAATAAAAAAAAACAATTTTTTTTTTTAAATACTCTTATACCCGATCCTCTGTTAGAGACAAACCCCATTCTTCAGTTAATTGGACCTGCTAGGGACAATCGCTGAAGTGCATCTGTCTAAGAATCCTTGAAATTACCAAAAATTACTGTTCTATTTGGCAATGTTCCTCTTTTCTGCCTGTAAGAAGGGTCATTTCCTTTAAATCTTGGGAAACAGCCCTTTATTTCTTAATAAAACAAGCAGCCCACGTGTAAAGTTCCGGCACCGGCGCGACACCCTTCTATCAAAGGGAGTTTGTTCCCCATACTAAGATTAAGGTCCGTCCGAATTCGTCTATTGGCTAGCAGATACTTTTTTATATAGGGAATTTCTTTGTGTCTTCAAGTCAATCGTCGTAATCGTTTATAAGCTTCGAGCAATCTGATGAGCCAGAAAAAAAATTAAATATTTGACCTAACATGGTATTCTTGCTGGTATCCGATTTTTGTTGCGGGTGCATTTTGCAATACAGTTACCTTAGTTTTATACAATGATATATAAATATCTTTTAAGAATATCGCCAGTCAAATACCGATTATACATCGAATAGACAGTACATTAGGTAATTTCATTACTTCGCTACATCATTCGCTCGTGTCACCGTTTAACCTTCATATTAGCTTAAGATTTGTTACGTTGTTGTCAGTAGCGCGATTTTATTTATTTATATAAGTATATACAGAGCCTTAAAGGAATATGTCCCAGTTACAAAATAGATGTATATATATATATATATATATATATATATATATATATATATATATATATACATATATATAGACAATACTTTTGTTTTTGTCAAATTTTTTGAAATGTAATAGAACATTTTCCACCAATATTGTATTACAATGCATTATTATATTATATCTGGTGATTGTACATATTACGTTGATTTGTGTTAAGAAATGTAGTTCCCAAGTTTACCCGGAGAAAACATAGAACAAGACTTATTAAATAAAAGGCAAAACTGAGAAAAATAACAATAATTAAAACACGTGGTAAGTAACAACATAAAAAATTACGCAATATAACTTCCTTCTTCCTTTGCACATCTTTCAACAAGTTTTCTAAATTTTCTGAAGCTATTTTAAATATGATGACCTCATAAAAACAAATCTCATATTCAGAGGTCAGGTGATAATGAGGGCCAGTGAAAAGGACCAAACCCGCCAATCCACAGCCGCTAACTCTTCGCATCAAATGAGGTTGACTGTCATGCTGGAAATAAAAATTCGCTCTCTGTTCAAGGGGTAATTTATCTAAAAAATGTTAATGGAACCATTGTAATAATTCGAAATATTTATGTTCATTCAGTTTTCCTTCTATAAAATAGGGCTCAATTATTCCATAATGTGTATTGTTTCGAATTTAGCGCTAGTTATAGATCTGTTAAGTTTTTATTTTTAACGAATTTTTTTGTTATTTGCAATTTAAAATAATTAGACTTTTGATCCACGTTACGATAATGTTTATGTACCAAAAATCCTTCTTGAATGTTCTATTACATTTAATTATTTTCACCCTGTAATATTTAGATTATTCTAGAATTTTCTAAATCATTCCATCATTTCCTAAAGACTATGTAAGCGCGCCGCAAGGCAGCTTTTAGATTCAGTTTAATTCGAAACTATTAGTGATCTGTAGCTCGAGATTTTGAAGTGTTAACAAGTTGACAGTGATAAGTTTTAGGTTAGTGTTTACCTGTGATACCTGTAAGCTGTGTTCTGAATAAAAGGAGTGTATTCAAAAACTGCGTTTTTGTATATCGGCCAATCTGGAAAAATATAATATGTATAAGCATGGTGTATTACATGATTTTTTCATCTCCTCCCTTTAGCTATGCAGTAATAGATTTAAAGGGCCATGTGATCTCTATAGCAGGGGTACAAAAACCATCCAATTTTTTTTTAAGATACCGTAGGTAGTTTTTTTCACAAAAATTGCAGCAATTTTTCACATTAAGGTCTGGCGAATATAGTTAGCAGAGAAATTTGCAACTACCCAAAAGGGGGAAAAACAATACATATATTTGAGTCCGATTGCACAGATAGATTTCTATTTTATCGACATGTGTCCCTCCATACCAATAGGGACTAATCACCGGGTGGGGCCAGGCCAAATTACATCGCATTAAAGGAAATAATAGACGCCGAGCCGGACGAATAATCTGATTCTTTCTTTTTCGGTTCTAATGTCGAACAGAGAATGACAAAATTAACCGTGTAGGAAAGTCAAATTATATAGGTGCCGTCGATGACAACCCTCTAATTTTATAAAATATTATTCCGGGCCTCTATTAACTCAATTTCGAAACATTGGGACACCGGTCGTAAAGTTAAATAAAATCTATGGGTTAAGAAGTCACGACTTGATGGACGTGTACTATGTAAAATTGGAATTTGAGGCGTTTTAATTAATAAAAATAAAGATAAAAATGTATTTAAGTTGGGTAAAAGTGATGTCTGAACCTTTAAATAAATAATAGATGCTGCTATCTGCTTAATATTCTTATATCGCCAATCGAGCATTTATCAAGGAAATACAATGTGGTTTGAGAGTTAGATGCTACGTGGTTTTGTTGACATAGTAATCCACAGATGCAGTATAGGGGTATAATTTAAGAAAATGTAATTAAATGTTGACAAACATAGACCACTTATTTCTTTGTAATATTAGTTAAAAATAATTATGTTTTATGGACTTTGTTAAATAAAACATAAACCTGAAATTGACCGAACGAAGAATATTGTATTGTAGAATCCTAGAAACATCTTAAATTTGGTTGTTTGTGGCATACCTAAATATAGGTTCAATATTAATCAAAAAAATATAAACTGGATATAGTAATTAAGTATTCAAACTGCCTCTCTCCTCATATAAATACTCAAGGAGCAATTATAGAGACTCATTGGGCAAAGTATCGACATGTGTCTACACGTAGTTTTAGAGAAGACACATTTTTACGCTATTTTGTCAATACCGGCCGGACCTACTTTAAGTGGAAAGGCCGAAATGGTGATCAAAATGCATCCATTGGTTAGTCCAAAACGTACATTTACTTTCACTAAAATGTGTCTACAGTGTGACTTTGGTTTCCGGTATATTTCTAAAGTGGGGCTTTATATGACCAAATTGTTATTGATTTGTGTCCAAAACAATGTTCCTATGTTTCATGTACGTCTCTAAAATTCAATTTAAATACACCAATGTTACCCCGCCTTTTTCCGAAAATTTTACCGAAATGGAATGAGCGCACGCGTCGACCTATAAGTCAAAGTACACGTCGGTCTTAAGTTTTTCATGTAATTTCCGGTATTTTGAAAGCTAAAAATTATATGTAAAGTGCTAGTGTGTTCCATTTCACTATGACTAAAAAAGGAATCAACACCGGTAGTTCTCCTACGAAAGCTAGTGCTGAATTTGAAGCACTAAAGGATCGTATAGAGGAGATGGCCTCCAAGTTTACATCCGAGTTGGCCAGTTTTAAGAGAGAATTGGGAGATCAGTCCAAGGCAAGATCCTATTCCAGGGGTCCGAATGTCCAATCTAGGCAGGTAACTAATTTGGAAGAAAAATTTTTGAGGTTTGAAAAATCTGTAATGGAGACCATTCAAAGTTTACAACAGCAAATTGATAGTCTAAAGATGGCTGTAGGTAAGCAGTACTCATCAACCAGAATGCTATTTTAGTACACGGGATCGAGGAAAGCAACCGTGATATATACGAGGATATTATTCACCTGATGTCAACAAAAATTGGAACAGTTCTAAATAAACCTGATTTAAATTTTTGTTATCGTTTGGGCCGCAAAATATCTATAACGAAAAAACCCAGGCCTATTGTTGTTGCCTTCAGTCAACGATAGAAACGCGACGAGGTATTTTATCGTAAAAATCGACTTAAAGGTTCCGCGTTGTTGTTTACGGAACTACTGAGCTCCGAAAATTTACAAATCTTTAAAAAAGCTAGGTCCTTGTTTAAAAATGCTTGTTGGTCAAAAAACGGACAAGTGATTGTGCTTAGTGAGGGTGCTAAAGTGGTGGTAGATTCCGAAAATAAGTTGAATGACTTAATTGTGCATCCTGCATATCTTTGAACCTGGAGATGAGGTTTAATAGGTGAAGGACACAATTTTGTCAAATGTAAGTACTCTGGCTGGAATAAATAGGGATGTTTATATTTTCATGTTCTATATATATTGGTTAAAAAATTTCAAATGGAAATTATTACTGTAGGTCTTTACTATCCATTTTCTTTTTGTTCTATTTTCATACATGCATTGTATAAGAATTAATGCGTTATACGAGTGATAATTAATATAAATTTTTCTTAGAAATATTCAGTATATATCGTTTATTTTGTTTTATAATGTAGTAAGAAATATCCAAATGTTGTTAATGTTTATCTATATTATATCCTCTTGGCAAAACTATTTTGAGAATTAAGTTTCTCAAATATATAGAAAAAAGCAAATATTTGCTTTAATTTTTTTGTATGGTTGTCTAGATGCTAAATGCAAAGAAGTATTACAATATGACCATTCTAATTCATTAGCCCTTTTTGCTACGGCATATTTTATAATATTGTAATTTATTTTAAAATACTGATCAGTGATTTTCTACTTGAGAGATAGGCTAAATGTCTATTATATAGGGTGATGTTGTGATATATTCCAAAGACCGTTATTTTCAAATTTATATTAATATTTTGCTAGATCATAACATATATAATTAATTAAGCTACAAAATGTATGTTGTCGATTTTCTCTATTCTACTACTGGTAAATGCGGGTTTTGTTTTGGGGTGATTGTTGTTCTATTCTTTTATTTTCCTTTTTTTGTTTTCGTCTCTGAGCTGGTTCCGGGTATTTATTAGTGGTATCCACGAGGGTATTCATTATTGAGAATTAATCAGCACACTTTATTTTGGGTAGTGTATTTAAAAATCAATTTAACTTGGGAAAAATAAGTAAAAATTATGTTTTTTTAATGGCCGACGTGAAATGACGTCACTGAATTTATAATTATATGCACTATTTTTTAGACTGTATAGACATTTTCTGGTTGAATACCTATGCACATTTTTTAATTAAGTATTTGTGTGGGGACAAATCTCATGAAGGATTGAGCGGACAGTCTGTGGGCGCGGGGATGTGTGCGTGAGGTGGATATGGAGGCTATGGCTGACACTAATAATGATTTGGGCTTGCGGCAAACTAATACCAATGTGTGTAAGGTCCCTGAATACCGGATTTGATGAGTTTCAAAATTATATTTGCGACTATAACTTCGATGTTGTTGGGCTGTCGGAAACCTGGCTAACTCCCACTCATGATTCATCAGCATATAAAATTAAAGGTTATAATTTTCTACGTAAAGACAGAATTAATGGACGTGGTGGAGGCGTAGTTTTCGAGTATACATAAAATCAAATATACAGCATCAATTAATACAACTTGAAGCAGCATATTATACAACCCACTTATTTTAATAATTTCCAATACCATGTACCAATATCGCAAGCAGTATCTGATCACTGTTTAGTATATACAATCTTTAGTATAAACATAAATAAGGACAATTTTGAATATATATCGTTTAGAGAATATAATAAAATTAATTCTGATGAACTCTTAAGAGATGCATCACAATTATCGTGGGATAGTGTTTATTATACCAATGACATAGACAAAAAAGTAGACATTTTTAATTCCAAAATTAAATACTTAATAGACAAACATGCACCTATAAAAACAAAGAAAATATACGATAAACCTTTTACTCCATGGATTACAAATAACATTAAAAAACTAAATAAATTAAGAGACTTAGCATATAAAAAATATCTAAAAATTCGGGAAAAGAATGCATTTTTTAAAAGTCTGTCAAGCAAATCAGGAAAATTTTTTTGGTCTACGGCCATAAAGTTAAATCTTATCCAAAAAAATTATTCTGAAATACCTCTCAGTCTATCTGATGTAGGTAAACTTAATTTATACTTCTCCGAGTGTAACAATATATCGAATACTACATGCGATCAACAGGTTTCCTTTTATCAGCAAAACACTCATCGAAATGTGACTTCTGAACTTAATTTTACCCTCTTAGATAAGTCTGATTTACATAAATATATAAATTCCATAAAAACTAATTCTATAGGTGAAGATGGTCTCTCACTTAAAGATTTGAAATTTTGTGAAAATCCGTTATTGAATATTGTTAATACTTGCATATTAAATGGCGTCTTTCCAAAACTTTGGAAAAAAGCCATTATAAAACCTCTGCCTAAGAAACCTAACCCTAAAGAACTAAAAGATTTAAGGCCTGTCAGCATCTTGTCTGTAATTTCTAAAGTGCTGGAAAAACATATTTATAATCAAATAATTTCATTTTGTAGTTTATATGATATAATTCCGGAATGTCAATCGGGTTTTAGAAAGGCATTTAGCACAACCGCTTGTCTTTGTAATCTTGTAAATGAAATCAGACATAAGGAAAATAAAAAAGAGTTTACGTGCCTTTGCTTGCTTGATTTCAGTAAAGCATTTGATACTCTAGACTATAGGATGCTACCATCTAAGCTTCACTACTTTGGTTTTTCTAACAATTCAATGGGGTTTTTAAAGTCTTATCTAACTAATAGATTTCATTGTGTGGCCATAAAATGTGGATAGGTTCAGAAACAGTCCAGTTATATTCCTCTCGAAAGAGGCGTACCACAAGGCTTCATCTTAGGGCCTTTGCTGTTCTCTTTGTATGTTGCGGACATGGAAAGAATAATTAAACACTCCGAACTGCAAAAATTCGCAGACGATTCTCAACTCTACAAGTCTTTTACTATAGATACTCTACTTACTTCACAAATAAACTTCAATGAAGATCTTAGCGAATTAAATAAGTTTACAAAAAATCATAACTTAAAGTTAAATGCCTCCAAATCTTGCGTCATATTTTTTGGATCTAATAAAAATCTTTTGGAATATGTGTCAACTAATTTCCAAGTTAAAATAGATTATGTGTCCGTACCAATTGTAACTCTAGCTAAGAATTTGGGTATTTTTATCGATAACAAACTAAATTTTGAGGCTCATATTAAGGAGAAACTTAGTATTGCGTATATGCGTCTGGGGAAATTGTATAAACTTAAGCGCCATCTACCTAGTGGTACAAAATATTCATTATGTGATTCTCTAGTGTTAGCATTACTTGACTATGGCGATGTCGCCTATCATAACTGACTAAGCGTGCACACTAAACATTCCATACAAAAACTTTAAAATGCATGCCTACGTTTCGCACATAATATACCATTTAGAAACCATATTACACCGTATCTCAATAGATATTCCATCCTGTCATATTTTCTTATTTATTTTTCGCATATTAACAACCAATCAACATTTAAGGTCTATATTCACAACACAGGAGCATAACTACGGTACTCGATATTTAGATTCTTTTAGGATCGCACAGCATAGATCAGCAGTATTTCAAAAATCATTCAGCTTCGTCGCAGTTCAGATGTGGAATAATTTATGAAATAATATTAAACAACTTCCGTTACGCAGCTTCAAGACACATATAAAAAATATGTTGTTGCATCCGCAAACCTAATTTAATTTGAACCGATGAATTTTGCATTCCATGAATACTATTATTGCTTATTTATTTAATTAGTTATTGACAAGCACCTCATCGTTCATACTGATTTTTCATTAATTTCACATATTTTTTAATTATATTTTTGTTTGCTGCACTCCCCAGTTTTTAACAAATAACTATAATATTAGCCTCGTCCTCTCAAGTGTCCGCCCGCGCATGCTTCCTGCATTCTGAGCCCCCTGGTGTCCGCTGTATAACTATATTGATATTGTTTTTGTTTGTTTTTGTTCTCACACTTCATTCTTAATATTCACTTTTTAATAATGTGATAAGTTTTAATGCTCATTATTATTTACAAATTATTAATCTCGTTGATATTTTTCAATTTTATAAGGGCTGCATTATACTGACTCGGAAAGCGTCAAAGGAAGAAGGGAGTGAGTCTGTGCAACGGTTATTAAAATCGCTATGCAGACCCTGTTTGCCTATAAACATATATTATGACATTTAATTTTTTTATATTCTAATATTTTGTTAAATTTTTACATTCCAATATTTTGTATTTCAATTTATTTTTAATATTCTGTATTTCAATTATTTATATGTCTTATAAGGCAAAGTTTTGAATTTGAATTTAAATTTGAATTTGAAATGCATCTTTATGGTTACAAAATCGACACACTTTTGTGTGTCCATTTTGTATAAAATTAAACTCATTATAGACACAAAATATATTTATACTTAAAATAATTTAGTGGAATGGACACAATATATTTATTATTTTTTATTCCAATACACCTCCAAATGAGAAATATGCATATTTAATAGTTAGGTATATGGGTGATACGCGAGCCTAACTTATCGGCTCACTCAACATTTCTGATAATAGTTGATAAAATACTTCTAAAAACCACAACCAACTCGCCTTAAAAACAATAAATGTTTTTAAATATTTAAAACTATTGCTACAGTAAATTCTATTTTTGCAATATTTTGCAAATATTTAAAGATAAACAGGTGCTAATATATTTATGAGGATTTCCGACAACACATTATGTATGTTTTTGCTCAAAATGAGCCAGAAATTTAAATTAAAGATAATTTTATTTTTTCCGTCATTGTTATTAGATTAACCACTGTAGAATTTTCTTAACAAAACATGGCGTCTTAATGACTGTGCCCAAATGAACACATTCCTATAATAGCTCCTTTTGTTTCCAAAAAATTGTCCAACTTGACATATAAAAACCGGGGGAAACATTTTGGACTACGTTATCGATATTTGACCAAAATACTACATAAATGTGTCTGTTTAGCTATATAGGATTTATTTCGCTTTCATGTACATAGTGTACCTAAATGGGTCTGTTTATTCAGATACATTGTGTCTAAAATACGCCCTGTGCGTATCGACGGGTTTAATTTAATTACTACATGGATTTTGTAACCTTAAAATTCTTAAATTTCAGTTCTGTTTTTTGGCCTACCGCCACTATTATAAACAATAAATAATGTAAAAACCGTGAAAAATGGTACGGTGCAATTAGGGTTACCACATATTTTTTTAGAAATACCTGTTCTACAAGATCAAAAAGCCTGTTTTTCAGGGAAAAAAGCGTGTCTAGTTACTTGAATGTAAAAAAGCCAAAACTCACACTCTTCTTTGGTATACATTATAAATGATAAAATAAAATGTACATTTGTACGGCTAGGTACTATATAAAATTAACCAACAAAAATAGATACAAATTCAACATTTAACATCATCATTTGTCACTTATTTTATTTGTATTTGTGACAAGAGATAGTTCTTTTTAAAATATCTTTTGTAATATATTTTACGTATACACATACAAGAGAAAACACTGTTTTAACTACTGCATTATGCGCAGGTATCCTAAAAATGGGCTGACAAATTATTTATCATATAGCAATAGAACATTATTTTATTTATTAATGAAACATTTAAAATCTAAGAAATCGTTCATGACTAAACCTTGATTTCATTACAGGTCAGTAAATTGCAAGAATTAATAAATATTTATCATTAGCTAGGAAAAAACGTCTCTCCTATTATAACGGAATAAACACGTAAAATAGTGATACCGCAAAATATAATCGTCATTAAATCATCACTTCAATACTTGTTACGGTCAGTTCTTGAATGTTGTGGCTAAGTCGAGATAACCAGATTTTAATCGAACACTTCAATAATAAAAAAATGATAGCCCATTAATAATACCATAAAGTAATGGATCCAAGCGTGTTGTTGATTATAAGTCTTGAACATAAACAGGTCTGACTCTTTAATTATACGTCGTACGAGGTGCATTTGAACATCACAAGAAATTAAATGGCAAATAATCTGTTTAAAACTGCTTATTTTGTCACCCATTTTATTACTTAAGTTAACTATTATGTATAGGCTAAAATGATAGCATCCTGTATTTAATTGTTTTAACATGTATACGACTTTAATAGAAATTCTGAAGGAGATTAGTAATACACCTAGGGATCGCCAAAATTCTATAATGAATCGATTCAGTTGAATCGATTCGATTAGCTAAAACCAAATCGATTCGATGCAATAATCGGTAATTTGAATCGATTCGTGGAAAAAATCGAATCGATTCGAAAAATATTGAACCTATGTCCTCTAGGCTTGATCCATTGTGGTGTGGCAATAAATAATATAGGTTTATTACTCCTAAAAGGTTTTATTATAATAAATGTACGTAATTAACATAAATAGTTATAAATAAAAATTAAAACAGATAATAATAATAATAAACCAAACTCAACCAATAATTAATTCATTCTTGACCCTTGACCTAGCCACTCTTCAATGCTAAGTGATCCCAAGAATAGTTGGCTAGAAAGTCGGTTAGGCTTTAACCTATTTCTATCCTGTGTTAAATAATCGCCTGCCTGGGAAAATAACCTTTCGAATGGTACCGATGTAGCAACACTTGGTAAATATTTAAATGCTAACTTTGATAAATTAGGATATACACAGTGCACATTTTTCCAAAAATGAAGTGGATTTTCTGTTCTTTTTACAACACTATGCTGCAAATAATATTTAAGTCCCACAGGCAACTCATCATCAGTTGCAATTGAGGCTTTAGAACTTTGAGTTGATACCAACGAGTCATGGTATGACCATAAACTTTTAAGTATCTGCTGAGGTTTTATTTCCAGTACTCATGGTTTCTAAGTTAGTGTCATCTGATTTTTCTTCCTCAATAGTAATTGCTTTTACTGTTGAAGAAATAAATTTCAAACTTGAACTAAAAGCCAGTGGGTTGTTAAAATGAACGTTTTTATATCTGGGGTCTAAAATAGTTGAGACTGCACGCAACTTTAAAAGTTGTACGTTTCTGAATCTTTTTTATGTTTGTTCTACAATACATTTTTTTAATTCGATTACAGGTTCCATGGTTGGGCTATAATTATTTATAGCTTTGGTCATACAGTTTATTATCGGGATAACATTACTGCATGTAATATAATTACTTTCACATAACTCAACAGTTACGACCTCTAATGGTTTTAATAATTTTGTCATTTGTTTGGCAATTTCGGCGAATTTGGAAATTTTAATAACATGCTACTGACTGTTTCGCTAAGCAAAATGAAACGATCTATCATATGAAATGTCGAATTCCATCGCCTTGATATCTCTTGAATAAGTTTTAGGATGGAATTTTCTAATCTTCGTTGAGTAACCTGTATCCGCCTAAGTTCGTCTGAAGCTGATACTGACTGCTTTGTAAATGTAACAATGCTTTTTATCTTTTTAATGACTTGCTTGATTATGTCACCTGAGAGATCTATAGCTTTAGTTGGAATCAGATTTAAAGTGTGGGCAAAGCAAGATAAGTGTTTCTCTTTGCCAAAAATGTCAGTTACAGCTTTAACGATATTACTACCGTTGTCAGTTACCACTACATTTACTTTGTTTAGTTCGATATTCCAATTTCTAAAAATTTTCAAAATATTTTCTTGAACATAAGAGGCAGTGTGACTTTCAAACTAATTGAAAAAAACACGAATAACTATCGAATTAAGTTCAAATTCACACAAATTTAAAAAATGTGCTGTTAGACCTAAATATCTTATAGTGGTTTGGGTTTCAGTCCAAATGTCGGTAGTCAATACAAAACCAGGTACATTTTAAAACATATTTTTAGTAATGTTGCTTAAGTCTTCATATTTCTTTGTCCATTAATCTAGTTATAGTTTGGCTAGAAGGTATTTTGTATAGATAGGGGCTGTGTTGTTTTTAAAAAATATCTAAAGCCCTCTTTTTCAACAGTAGAAAAAGGTAAAGCATCTTTTGCGATTATGTACAATAATCCATCGGTTATATTATTGTGCTTTTGCCCTCCCTGTTCAAAAGACTTAATTCTACAAAAAGCTTCATTAACTGGAAAAAGTTTTAATTTTTTTTGGCTCACCTATATCTAGGTCTAAAGAAAATGAACTGAAGTTACCTCCTCTTCCACTGATTGTTTTCTTGGAATAGTCTCTAATATACTGCTGCTATTTTTACCACTAGATTCCGGGTTAGGAAAAAAAGTTTTAATTGTTTGCATTTTAGATGTCGATGGCACTGCATCTATGTCTATGACTGTTTTTTTAAACTACCTGAACCACAGTCAGAGCCTCGGTCAGATGTAAACAAAAATAAATAACAAATAATCAGTAATTGTAAATTTATAGTAAATGTACATTAACTTACAGAACTGATGTTTTCTCCGAAGCTGTAGCTATTTTTATTCTATGTTTTCGCTTTAGATGATTCATAAGATAAGATATGTTGTGCCTGAATACTTTACTGTGATCTTACAATGTCTGCAACGAGCAGATTTATTATTGTCACCATCATCACACAAAAAATGTTTCCAAACACTACTTGTTTTTGGAGGCATATTATACTGATCAGATACAATTAACAATATCTCGAGCTCACAAGGTATATTGTATATTTGTCACAAACTCTCTAAAACTGCTCAAGAAATAAATAGATGCGAATATTGAGAACATGAACCCCAAAAAGGAATAATTAAATGATTCCGATTTTCACTAGAACGAGTGGTTCGCCGGATCGGTGCGTGGCGCGGACACTGCCATCTCGTACGCGTAAGGTAAATCACGACATAACGTAAATATTTGTGGTGCGTTTACACCGAAGGCAATAAATCGGAACTATTATTTTATGTTGCAGTATAAAAAATTTAATAAACTCTTACTGTGTTAAAAGTTTTATGGTATTATGGTTAAGTAGACGTATTGTTTATCCATTCGATTTTGTGGGTAAAAGAATCGATTAGTCGAATCGATTTATAATTCTAGAATCGATTCATCGGTTTAAAAGGATGGATTCAACTCATAATCGAATCGATCCTGGCCATCCCTAAATTCACCAGATCAAATCAAATGATAAAAGTGATGCCGTTCACTTTCTTGGGCGCATTTCTTTAAGAGATCTTCTGAATTTCTTTACTTACCTGTTAGTTTTCAGTTAGAGTTTCTGTATGTTCAGTCTCTAGTTCGATCAGTGAAGGTTCTTTTTCTTTTAAAAATGTTAATGTATGTTTGATCGATCCTTGGGATTTTCATGTTGTGGAAGTATGAGTTAGAGGAAAACAACAAATTTCCATTTTGTTCTTCTCACAAAACACCGTGTATAGAAAATCAACAAATACCGACAGATATTTAAACGTAACATCACATCATCACCCAGCATCAAGCTGTGGCTTAAATTTATGCTGGGTCTAGATCCATGCAATTAACTGAAACACAGACGAGACAAAAGGAACTTAATATAATATCTCGTGCTTTAAAAAATATAGCTACACAAATCGCACCATGGAGAATGCTATTAATGCACAGGGTTCCCGAACAATTATGATATTTACATTATGAACATTAAACATTATGAACCGGGAAGGCAACAAGTAATTTCACCCTATGTAAAGAGCACAATAGACCGAACCGGAAGAATCTTAGAAAACATTACATAAGCTACAAACAACAATAGGTAAACTACTTGGAAATCTAAAAGACAAAATCAAATTGGTGCTAGGACTGTGAAATGTTGTACGGGGGTTAAACTAACAGGGGAATATCAGTAAGAGTAGAAGAGCATGAACTTAGCATCAGAATCAAACAACCTTCGCCCTATTCCTACCTCATCAGGAAACGGGCCACAAAATAAATTTCGGTGGATGTAGGGATATTGCCAATATGGAGCATTATAAGATCAGAATTATCCGAGAAGCTATAGAAATAAAAAAACAAGGTGATATAAATAAAAGGAACGAATCATTAAAACTATCAACAGTATGGAAGACAATAATCGACAAATCTAAAATCCCAAAAAATCAAGGGGAATTAGCGCATATACAACAGCAACATACAAAACATATAAATAATGACCACCGGCTGTTCAGATATAACTTTCCGCCCCACGAGGGTGCATGATAGGAAGTTTCGCAGTCACTAATACATCAGTCTCTATTCGGACTCAAGGAAGAATATATATATATATATATATATATATATATATATATATATATATATATATATACATATGTATATATATATATATATATATATATATATACATATATATATATATATATATATATATATATATATATATATATATATATATATATATATATATATATATATATATCTATATATATGGATCATTGTGTCTGCTGTGATGCAGAACATGTTCCAAACAAGGATCATTTTCTTGTTATGACGTTGGTGTAAGTGGAATGAAAACATACTATCATTTAATACTCCCAACGAAAGCCAGGAGTCACAATGTAATTCAATGCCGGTCGTGGTATTAGCCAGCGGAGTAGTTGTTTTTGTGATTCAATTTTGTGCCTTTGCCCTACACGGGGCTGGCTAGTCTATGGCGGCCTGATGAGCTCTAATAAGAGCGAAATCGCGATCGTCGTTTGACTAAAATGGATCATTGTGTCTGCTGTGATGCAGAACATGTTCCAAACAAGGATCATTTTCTTGTTATGACGTTGGTGTAAGTGGAATGAAAACATACTATCGTATATATATACATATATATATATATATATATATATATATATATATATATATATATATATATATATATAATTCAATATTAATTCAAATTAAATTCTGCTTCAAACGATAGTTTTACCTAAATTATTAATTTTAAAAATGTTGGATTAACTACGTTTTACAAATACTTGCAACTTTCTGGTGTACGACCTTTTTTGCCTACTAAATCAGCCAATCAAAATTGACTTATTTTTTATCGTTTTATTGAACTCTTACAAACCGTTGCTTGTATTTAACGTGCAAAACACTTGAATGAAATATTTATTGGTTTAACAGATTTTTTTCTCTGTCTAGAGAAACTAGTTTTATTCCTTTATTCCTTAAATGGCTAATTTATACTTCGTTTAATGCAGCCCCCGTATATAACGCGAAGAACACGTGCGGATATGTTTCAGATAAGATCTGTTCGAGTTGCCGTTATCAACGATTGATCGAATATTATTCTTGTCTTGATTCAGTAAATGTAGGATTTCCGGCAGAGCTTGGCTTCGAAGCAGTATTGGTAAATGACCGGTTATTTATAAATTGGTCGCTTATGACATTTATGGCCCGGTCACTCATGGGCATTTATACATTTTTAAAAAGATTCGAAAGTATGCCTAAAAGATTTATCTTAAGCTTTCAATTGATATCAGATCTCTTAAATAAAAAAGGCATTTAATGTTTTTTTTTATTCAGCAGTTCTTTGCTAACTTTTAAAAATAACCGGTCATTTATTTATCATTTAAGATCACTTATACGGTCAGTTTTGGTAAGTGATTCAAGTGACGCCCAACAGGGCCTCGAAGCATTATTTCGGTAAATCTGTACAAAAAGATTTATAGTTTATTATCTATTGCTTAAAATATTATAAAAACAAAAAATTTGTACTTCCCTCGTAAAAGGGAAGTATCGTAATCGTAAAAACAATTACCCTCCGAGGTTTCTCAGATCTTTCCTTTTCAAGGTTCCGAAAGATGCCGAAAAACATGTTTTCCCGATTCCCATCGGTCTGTCTGTTTGTCTGTGTGTCTCTTCGCGGCATAGCTAAAAAGCTACTTAACCGATTCACTTCAAAATTTAGTCAAAAACTAGGTGTATGGGGATGACCTGGTAACATTTTGGTAAAAATTCAATATGGCGACCTAGTGAAATGTTAAAAATATATATTTCCAAAAAAACTATATATCCAATTTACCTTAAATTTTGTACCAAAAATCAAATATTTGGTAAGAATTAAATGGTAAAATTTTGGTACGAATCCAAGATGGCCCATGGTTCTTGGATTTAGACCATGTGTAATCAGTGTTTTGATCTAGTGCAGTAAAGATCCCTGCATATGCCTGGTGCAATCGCAGGCGAAACATCGGAAAGCAATTCCAATTTGACAGTATCTAAACCTAAGAACAATGATTTCTTAATTAATAGATTGATTTCAAATTTTGTGCCAAAATTAATTGGGTATAGAAATGAAATGGTAAAATTGTGGTACGAATTCAAGATAGCGGAACAAAATAGCGGCCAAATAAAGAATTTGTATGTGAAAAAAGTCACCCTCCCAGGTTATAAATAACTTCACGTTTTAGCGTCCCTAGAAGCCAAAAATATGTTTTCTCAATTCCGTCTATCTATCTAGTAGATAGATAGCGTAGCTAAAAAATTTCTCATTCAATTAACTTAAAATTTTGGTCAAAAATTAATATTTTGGTAAAAATCCAATATGGCGGAACAAAATGAAAATATTACTAAAAAATATTTATCCAATTTACCTCAAATTTTGTACAAAAATCAAATGTTACAAAGGAATGAACTGGTAATATTTTGGTACTAATTTAAGATAGAAAAACAAAATGGTGGCCTAATAAAACGTTTAAAAAATTAGCCTGAAAAACTAATGATTAGGTTAATTTCAAGTGTGACATGTGAGATACATATTCAAGATGGCAAAATAAAATGGCGGTCAAATATATATATATATATATATATATATATATATATATATATATATATATATATATATATATATATATATATATATATATATATATATATATATATATATATATATATATATATATATATATATATATATATATATATATATATATATATATATATATATTTAGTGGCTGGATTTGTAAAATTATGAAAATATTGCAATATCTTAAACATAATATAAATACATAATTAAAAGAAGTTTGCTGACTTATTTATCTCCTTAGTAAACAAAGAACATCCAGCCTTGGCTAAGAAATGAATATATGGAATATGCGATATAGAAACATTTTACAACACCCAAACTATATTAAGTTCAGTTAAATCGTTTAACATCAATTCACTAAAGTACCCAACCTAGTTCGCAAATTAAGATACTGTCTTGTCTGTATCTTACTTCTCAGTATAAAAATATGTACGGACAATTTACTCTCGGAGTTACCATACAATAACGACGCCGTGTCACAGAATACTTGTTTTGTCACCAAACAACATTTAAAAAATTGCCCTCCACATTGTATGCATGAGTTTACAAGACCTACTCTGAATACATAATTGGTCATGAATAATTTCTAAAATAAGTAGTATAGCCAATACGAAGAACAGCGTATGAATATAACATGCATAATAGAGATTAATTAAATTTATATATATATATATATATATATATATACAACATAATATAAAGGCATAACGGCCAGGGTAATTTTTTTTTCAAAAAATCCAAAAACACGTCAATTTTGTTTGTGAGGGGGACAATTTTTGCCCTTAAAATGATCGCAAAATTTTCAACCCTCTAAGCGGGGATGTCATCCCCCAAACTTTTTCAAATGGGAAGAGGGGTCAAGTGGTACCGCAATGAAAAGGGCTTTCTATTCTCTATACATTCCCGCTTTGGTTTTGAAAATCGGTCAAGTCATTTAGAAAAGATGAAGGATTGAAATTTAAAATGTTTATTTACAAATTATCAGAGTAAATGATAAGGATAAATTCCTTACACCAATTCGCTATTTTTGTCCTGTTATTTTAGATGTTTACTGCTGATTTTAGTGATTTGACATGCCACAACGATCAGGTGCGGTAGTTGCTAGATAGCTGTTCTGTAACTTGTGCGTTTAAATTTCTCAATATCATTAAATTTTTTATCAATAATTATGGTGTACTCACTTGCAGAAAAAGTGGAAATAAAAATTTTAAAAATAATGAATGTGGCAATCGGGTTGCGCAGATATTTAATGAACGACATCCTGAAAAACACCTTTCCGGCAAAATTGTTCGCGAGTTAGTAGCAAAATTTCGCGAAACTGGATCCCTTATAAATAAAAAGAGGCAGATGGAAAATCCTGTAGTAAATGAAGCTATGGATCTTTGTATTGGGCCAAGTTGCCATGGATAGTACGCTGAGTACAAGAAAATTAGCCAATGAGACCGGCGTGAATCGTACAAGTGTCCAAAGAATATTGAAAAAACACCATTTCCACCCATATAAAATTCAGTTGGTACAAGAACTCAACGAAGATGATTTTGATCGCCGCTTGCAATTTTGTGAAACTATTAGTGAACGAGTGGCCAATAATAATAATTTTCTATTCAATGTGTGTTTTTCGGGTGAGCGCACTTTCTTTTTGAACGGTGTAGTTAATCGGCATAACTGTCGGTACTGGGCTGAGAACAACCCCAGGGTATTTCACGAGGTGCACACACAACATCCTCAGAAATTGAACGTGTGGGCTGGTATTTTTGGAAATTCTATTGTGGGTCCTAATTTCTTCCTGGAATCTATATATATATATATATATATATATATATATATATATATATATATTTCAACAAGACGGTGCACCTCCACATTACTCTCAAAATGTGCGTAATTATTTAAACACTAACTTTCCCGGGCGGTGGATAGGACGAAGGGGTGCCATTGAGTGGCCTTCCCGGTCAAGATTTGACTCCTTTAAAATTTTTTCTATGGGGACACATAAAAAGTAAAGTGTATAGCACTCCACTTGCCTTAATGATTTTTCTTTGTCGCGAAGTGACCCCTCAAGTTCTTCAGAATGTTCGAGAACGATTTGAAGCTAATTTGTATTACTGTATGGAGGTCGACGGGCAACATTTTTTTGCTTCATTAATACGGTAAGTTTTTTTTTATTTAATTTTTATGGTTTTTTGAAAAATGTATTTTTCAAATTTCAATCCTTCATATTTTCTAAATGACTTATTTTCAAAACCAAAGCGGGAATGTATAGCCCTTAATATTTTTTTTGACATCTGTCAAACCATGTATCAGAAATTTATTAAAAACCAACTTTTATATATAATAACATTAATATTAACAATAAAACTAAAATCTTACCTTTTTAGTGTAAAAATTGTTGAAAATGTGCCCCATTAACTTGTTAGCACAAACCCAAACGATGGTAGAATTCTTCCCTTACCCGTTCCAAAACTTCTGGCACTATTAAACGTATCTCTGCCCGAATCCTGACCTTCAAATATCCCAAATTTTTTTCTACGACCTACCTGAATGACTATTTCACACATTGCTCACAGTAGCTAAAGTTTGTTTTTAAACGCCAATACATTTTTTCAAGTATTTACATATTTTATACGTCGGCTCCATAAGAAATGCATTAACCTTCTATTCTTCTAATTCTAGACACCAGCGTTGCTTCAATCAACGGCACCAGGATAGACTAGTTCCTTAAATTTTTTGCCGCGGAACTGACGTCATTGTGGATGCATATGGCTGCTAGCCACAGCCTAATGGGATGTGTTGATGTACAGTAGTACAGTGTGCAATGTAAAAAACAAAACCAGGATCGATCATAGTTTGCCGAGGGATATGCAATGACGAAAGAGAAATAGCCGATGTATGTTAAATGGAAGTCGTCCATCCTTTGAACGGCACCATTATAAGTTTTAAGTAGGCGGCCGTGCTTAGCAATTTGCATTGTCATAGTAACGAATTGTCAAAATGCCGATACAAACACTGTATAAACAGTGCTTAGTAAATAAATATATAGATTAACTTTAATTTATATTTGCACTTTTACGGAAGAAAAGAAAAATTGTATACACTTCTTTGATATTGCGCCCGGAACAAAGGTACTTTTTACATCAAACGAAATACTTATGATGATCGCGTGTGGAGAAAGAAAACAAAGTCAAGAAGAAATTGCTGCTTTGTTTCATGAATGTCATCCAGATTTATCTCCTTTGTCGCGAAGTACAAAGTAAGACATGTTCCTTGAAAAGAACCCCAAAAGTATCAGATGAGATTAAATTAGATATCCTTTTCAGTTATCAAGAAAACCCAACTACACCAGCAATTATGTCGTGAACACAATATTGACCATAAAACAGTAAATAAATAAAACCATTTAAAATGCAGCTAGTACAAGAGTTATTGGAGGATGATTTACATAGAAGGGTAGAATTTTACGAAGTCATGATGGCCGCATTGGACAACCGACAAACTGAAATAGATTGAATACTTTTTTCTGACGAAGCAACGTTTACTTTACAGGGTCAAGTAAGTTTGAAAGTTAAACAGAAATGTATTTATTTTTCAAAAAAATTTAACCCTTGTTTTAGGCAATCATTGGCCAAAGTTTTGAACCTCTAAACCAGAGTTTCGGAAACCTTTTGTCCTGTAAACTTTCACGATTTTTTTGTAGTAGACCCCCACTTACTTAATATTAAATTGTACTAAACTCTGAAACGTCAAATGTATTTTTTTCACAGCCGACAGTCGTAATACTCACATTAAAAGGTTTTTTTTTGTAGAACGGTTTGTTGCCAAAAAGTAATTACAATTTTATTTATACCTTTAGTAAAACGACCGATTTGTATTTTTTTGTTTATTACAAAAACTAAGGTAATAATAATCCACACATTGTGAATATTTTGATAGACGAAAACAAAACAACAATTTTTGCTTTCTTTAAATTCATACCCAAATCAAACGAATATTTTTATTTTGACAAAATAAATCAGAGATAAAATATCGACTTCCAAAATTTAAAAAAATGAAACGTAAATAATGTTGTTAATGAGAGGGATTAGCCTGATATTCTGATAACAATTGATCGATTGTTTTGATTAACATTTGGCTTCGAATGGTTTAGGTACAGTGTCATATTCATGAATTGTTGCAATTATTGTAGGTTTATCCCTATTTACACCACACGAATCCCCAAATGCCTTTTCCGTTCCCTATCGACGGACCCTAAGGCGAAATCGACCATTCGGTTCGATTTCCATCACTTTGGGAATCATAGCTCCAAACCTATTAAGTCCTATTAACTAACCACCATTTTAGGTTAATTGTCAAAATTGCCGGTATTATGCACACGAAAATCCTCATTGGATTGTTGAATGTCACTCACAGTTTACAGGGAAAGTGAATGTTTGGGCTGGAATAAAAGGAGATAGAATAATTGGTAAATTCTTTTTTGAGGACAACTTAAATGGAGACCTCTATTTAAACAAACATTTTTATTACCACAACTGCATACAATATTGCCTAATAATGGAAATCTAAATCTAAGGATATTTTTTCAACAATATCGCCTACCCACTTTGCAAGAAATGTAAGAGAGTTTTTAAAAGTTGCGTTTCCAAATAGGTGGATAGGACGGCAAAGATTTATAGAGTGGCCTCCCCGATCCCCGGATATGACGCCGTTAGATTTTTTCTTATGGGATGATTTAAAAACAACAGTCTATGTAACCAGACCTGAAAATCCAGAAGATTTGAAGGCAAGAATTAGAAAAGGGGAAGGGAAGAATTCTACCATCGTTTGGGTCTGTGCCAACAAGTTGATGGGGCATGTTTTCAACAATTTTTGCGCTAGAAAGGTAAGATTTCACTTTTATTGTTATTATTAATGTTATTATATTTAAAAATTGGTTTTTAATACATTTCTGACACATGGTTTGATAGATGTCAAAAAAAATATTAATGGCAAAATCCTTTTTCAATAAGCTTTTAAAAAAGCTGCGACGAAAGGTGTCTTCCAATTTAAAAAAAAAGTTGCTTAGGGCTGCGCCCCCCCTTTGGGGCCTCAGTTTTTGTTTACATGAGAAAAACGAAACCCATAAAAAATGTTTGGGTACCTTTTTCAGGATTTTAGAGAAATCTTATTCCCGGATCCATTATAAGCAGCATTCTATTTAAAATCCCCACCCTGTATCTATATATATATATATATATATATATATATATATATATATATATATATATATATATATATATATATATATATATATATATATATATATATATATATATATATATATATATATATATATATATATATATATATATATATATATATATATATATATATATATATATATACATTTTACCGACAACATTGCGGTTGAGATTTTTTTTCAAAGATAAACCAGAACTATGACCAATACAGTTTACGTCATTTATAAGAGCAACACATTATTTAAAACTTCTTAAAACGTTCAATTTTTACTTAGCAAATATGCATCTCTCTTAAAAATTCATTGAGAGGGCAAACTGATAAAGTTATTTTCTTATAATTATTATTATTTTGCCAAACAAATTACAATAATGCAGTCTTCTATCGAAGTAGCCCTCGAATTAATAGGTACATTTTAAATTAAATATTCCAAAATATATTTTACCTCTTGAGGTCACTACAGATAATTCTATATATATATATTAGACCCAATCACAACCAATATCCGTTAATTTGGCAGCCCCAATAAACACATTTTTGTTCTGTTTGTACTGGCCCAAAATTGTACGTAACAACATAGCATAGACGCATAAGAATTTAAACCAATTACAAATAATATATTAGATGCGATATTGTTTCGAAAACTTGTCTAGCATGCGATTTTTTTAGAAGAACTAATCCTTGGAGAGAACTGCACGCAAAAAGTGAAAAACTAGCGACAAGGTCTAGTCAAGTTCCAAGTAAGAAAAAACTTCCTGCACATCCGACCTCAAAAAAAATGTGTTTTCTATAGGCAATTTAAATTACATTTTGTTTAAAAATGGGTTCAAAAGGGTTCACGCGCTGCAGAAATACAAAGACATGAGTACGATTTACCATTTGAAATTTTGCAGTTACATAGACAAAGGATCAATGCAAGGCGGTAAAGAGCCATTTTGTGGAAAAAAATATATGTGACGGAATTTGCGTCAAAAAGTAGTCGAAAAAAGGTCGAAAATGGACAAATCTACTTCTATTTTATAACTCTAGATTAGATATACATATTTTTCTATTGAAATCACATTGAAGCTAATAAATATCTCTTATAGTTTTAACATAATATTACAGCGGCGGAAGGCTTGCAAATGATCCATAATACTGCGTGCAGTTCCCCCTTAATGACAGGATATTGTTGCGACGGCAAGGTAGACGATATCTGTTATATATATATATAAGATATTTCAATTCAATAATATATATTTTTTCTTTTAAAAACTTTGACGCCAATTGTTATCTCGTAGCTGTTTTTATTTTATTCTTTGGTTTGTTCCATAAACATGGTTTAAATTCCAATAACCCAATGAATGTTAGTGGATCATATTCAAATGCTATTCTGAAAATAAAAACTTTATTTTCATAATTGTTCATCAAATACATTTGTACAAAATATTTGATTCACCTTGAAATTATATAAACAAACTTGAAAAACGTTTCTATATCGGCCGACGCGACAGCTGATGTAGAGCCAGGCGATACGATTACAGTTATTGGGCAGTCTGACAGCGTTATATATACTTTCATTTATTTTGAGTGTGACGATATCGTATCGTGGAGAAGATAGAGAGTAGTTAAAGATACGATATCGTCGCTACAATTACGATATCAGAGCACGCAAAATAAACGAGCCTGATAACTGGAGCAATGTCGTCCCTCTACTTCTATAGGTCAACACAGAAGAATTTTTGAATTTGTTTATAAAGATTTGCGTTAGTGAAATATTTTGAACTAACTTTGCTAAAAGAAATATTTTCAAATGAAAGGTTTTTTTTTCAAAATTTAAATATGATATACATTGAATTATTAGAAAATAAATCATGTTTACAGCCTTGTGGGACATAAACATTTACATTGACTTATTAGAAATTAAATGATGTTAATGAGACAAAACCCACGAATAATATAATAATACACAGTTACAAGATAATAGTTAGCATCAAATCTGTGAGTTTTTAGAAGAAAGATACGAATAATTGCTTTTTTATCAGATACCTACTACCTTGTCGTTAAAATGATATCGTGCCAATAAGTCTGACAACGTTCTACGCCTCTAGACTTCCCGATAACCGTAGCAATAGCGCCCACTACAATGATGTATCACCAGACTTATTTCCCTACAACTATCGTCTGATACAGAAGCATATTTTGTAAGTGTTTATAAAATTTCGAGGTTATTCAAACATTTCAAACTAACTTTATTAGGAAAAAGTTATCGAAGAGCAGTTTTTGTTTTAAGATTGGCATTTAAATACGATATACGATTCATCGAGTTAGTGGAAAGTGAAGAATGTTTGTGTCACAAATCCCATCAAAAATATTATAAGCAAATGTAAGCGTAAACAATAAACTAGTAAAGAGAGTAAAGTCTTTTCTTATGTTAGAAGAACAAGATTCGGGAAACTAAAATATGCTATCGTAAGCAAAAAGTTGTGTGCATGCTTTTACCCTTTATCTGATATCGTCTAACGTGTATTGTATCGATAACGTGTGATTAAGTGTAAAATGGCTCTTATGTGTCCATCCATCAGTGATGTTCCTGACACTACACAAGCAAATGCAAAAAAACGGAATTATAGAAACAAATACTCCGCTGGTTGATTAATAATACGACTGGCATTGGATTATAGTCTTCATTTTTGATCTTCGTTGGGAGCAGATATCGATATCTTTTTATTTCATGTTACACTAACATTGTAACAAGGATACTCTTATGTCTCTCTGGAGCATGTCCTGCAATGCCATAGGCACGTCGTTTTGTTTAGAGTTACGTCCTAGATAAACCTACACCTCGGGTTACGTTATGAGTATAGAACAAGTTTGTAAACATCGCACTTGGGAAGTGATAGGAAATTATTTAAAATTCATTTTTTATGCAAAGTGTTTTAACAACTTGAGCAACGTTTACATAAATATTGTATTTGTTTTTCATACAACTTATTAAAATACTTACTACTAAAATCTGAGTGATTACCAGTAGTCCTTCAAGATAAGGCTACAGGCAATAAATTAAAGCCAATTTTGCATCTAAAATCTCTGTTAAAATCGAACAAAACTGTCGATCTGGATGTATGTTTAGTTAATATAGCGTGCCATTTGATTCATTAAGCTTTAAAAAAAAACATATATTTTAATTATATTAGGTTTTGAACGACATAAGAAAATCTACTCAGAATTTCTCATATCTAGTGTTATGACCTTTTATTTTATTTTAGGGGTAATTTAAATATCATTAGACTAAAACATGATTTATATTCGTATGTTGGCTACAACAGTACGTTTGAGTGTTTATTTCAAACTAACTAGCTTCTAGATCGACAAGATTATTGAAAAAAAATCGAAGCCGGGAGCAAATTCATTGTAAATTTGCAAAAGCAATAAAACCATAAACGAGTTACTTACATTCCTCACGACAAATTATCTAAAACAAAGATTTTTTTCTTAATTCCAAGAAGACAAATGAAAATATATCTGTCGGTTTCGTATATCCAAAACTTAAGACTTGCCCTGCATAATTTGTGTGACTATAAATCGTCCCGCTATTGTAAAAGAATTTCGTTTCGTAGGCGTGGTGGGCCTCTTTATGCCGTTTCCTGTAGCCCGAGCCCCCGTACATTCAAGATTTATACACACGTGTATTTCGGTTTTATGCGATCGTTAACGACGAAAAATTTGCTCCTCCTACGGCTTTATGTTTTTTGTCGATGTAGTTGTACTTTTTGTAGAAAATGGGCGGAAATCGGAACAAATTTTATACAATGATAGTTTACTAGGAGTATTTTTTTACTGAAGTTCATTGTCTCACTATTATATTTTTTGACATATCAGATAAAAAGTACACTGCCACAAAATGTGTAGCTTTCTTTTTTTTGAAAATATCTGTTACAGAATATTTAAAAAAGACAATATTTCGAAACACACTAATTTTACAGTAAGAAGACTATACATGGGATTTATTATCATAAAATATAGGCAATATATATCCTGGTCCAGATCCTGTTTCATAGAGTGGTCAATTTGAAAATTTTAGTTGGATTTTTATCAAGATAATATTAAATTGTAGAGTAAGACTTAAAAAAAATAAAATCCGTTGCCTAGACCACGTGGTATTTCCACTTTTCTAAGCAATACCATCATTTGACAACACAAATCCTGTTTTGTTTGTATTGCAAATTGTTTTATTGTAAATAAGAGACGCCAAAGTCTGTAGCAATCGACGTTTTTTAAAGTATTTATCAAACATTATCAATCGCTTCGGTGAAACTCTAAAAGCCGAAATCAATAAAAATATAGTGAAATGCGAACCAAAAAACACCATAAAATCCAAGAACAGCATTTGGAGATTTATTTCATTTTGCGAAGAAAAAAGCACATGTTGGATCAAGATACTCCAATACCCAATTTACGTCAATTCTAAAAAGCTAGGCCTACAATATGCGGACCTTAGAGTAAGAATTAAAGTTTGCAGATTTGAATAAAATTCGGCATTTAGGGGTATTTAAGACTGCACATCATGAATTTTTGTCAACATTTTAAAGATTTAACATATGTATAGATTTGGCTGAAAGAAAGTAGGCATCTGGGGGTATTTGAGAATACATATCATATATTTTTAGTAAATATTTAAAAAATGAGAGTAGGAATGCCTAGATTGCGAGCGAATTTTAACATTTATACATATTTGATTAAAAATCGATATTAATTGTGCAATTTATACATTTTTAGTAATAAATACTCAAAATGGGGATGTCATCAATCCGATAAGTACTTTTTTCAGATATTTTTAAACATTTAATTAGGCCATCATTTTGAATTTGTCTCAACATTTTCACCAGTTCATCCCTATATAATATTTGATTTTTGAGCAAAATTTAAACATAATCGATGCAGTAGTTTTCTGCATTGACTTTTATAACATTTTAATAGGGCGAAATCATCCGAAACTTTATTATTATCCCAGATTTCATCCAAAATCTAGTGATTTTTGAAATCCCAATACGTCTTTTTGAGCGTGAGATGCCCTTTATATAATATATATAATATAGTATAGATATATTCTATAATATAATTTTAATTTTCTGATAGGAAAACCTATTGTAACCGTCAAAAAAATCACCTCAGAGTCTTTCTTGTATCATTTTGCTTCTGAGGATTCTCACATGACCCCCGACGAAATAAACGTTCTATTACACTGAACCAGATTGGTCAATACATGATGGAACCCAAAATAAGTGAATAAGGTGTCTTCCATTAGACATAACACCCCGTATTCATTAAAATGATTTAAGATAGACCAGGTCTAGTTGCCATGGTACTTAAAACTCTTAGTTCGCCATTTATATTTCGCTTATGTCACTGTCATTTTGTAATTGTGACATTTAGAAAAAATATTTGTTCATGTTAGAAATGTCATCTTAAACCTATAACTGCCAGGTTAGACTCGGTCTAAATTTAAAAAGGAAATCTATAACGTCTAAAAGAAATTCCATGTCGTTAACTTTACTCATAGTAGAATCAAAGTTTACTGAGTAAAAATATGTTTTTATTCATAAAATTTGATAGAATATAATATATAATGATTTCCCTTTACTGTTAAATCTAAATAATCAAAAATTATTTTTAACTAGCATTTATCTACTAACAAATAATTTATTTTATTAGGGCATGCATGAGGAAATTTAAAAAAATTGTTTGTAATCAAAATCGTTTACAATTTACTAAAGTAGTGCACATAGACATGCTTTTTTACAGACTAATCCTTTAGTGGACAGATATTTACGAATCTTCAACGATTTCCCTTTACTGTAGTATAAAGAATGTTTACGTGATAAATTATTACAGCTAACTTTAATTCGCTATATTATTTATATACAATAACGGAAATATAACTGAATTCTACGAAGTTTATTAAACAGTATAGATAATAAAGTAACAACATAATTAAGTATAGTAAATTAAATTTAAAAGTGAAACGTAGAACAGGTAGAATGGCTTTGACTGTTATAATTGTTGGTGATATTAAAAACACAATTGTTATGAACAATATTATTTGGATGTGTGGTTGATTCTTGGCGTTGATGAAAGTTTGTAGATGTGTTTAGACTGTGGCTTTGACTATTTCCCAAAATATGCTCAACTCTCATGGCGCCAATTATATTTTGATGGTGATCCACATCCAACTGAAGGTATGGTTTTTTGGACTGGGAATTACTGTCACCAGTAACCTTAATAAGTTGTTGTTCCTGAACATCATTTTTTGCCAAATTCGACACTGCCGTAGCCTTTCCTGAATGATTTGTGATTTTAGCCTTCTTGATATCAATTCCTATTTTTGATGCAGATTCTTTTAACCGAGGGAAAATTGTATTTTTGCCGACGGGACAATTTTTATACCATCCCTTCGAAAACTTTTCGTTCCAGTTTCGATTAGGAGCCACAAACATTCTATTTACTGTTAGATTTCCACGATTGTTCATAAATTTTTCAAAAAGTCGTATAGGATTGGTTAGTGTAATATCACGTGAACAACCTTTCGCTGCAAACCAGTCGGATTATTTTTATTCCATATTTTTAAAATCTTTTTATACCCGCATTAGTAAGAGCAACAGCACTTGCTGGAATTTGAAAAAACACATTTCATGGAGTTGTTTTGCGGTTGAATTCCATATAATATAAAACAATAATACATGTGTGAATGCTCGTCTCACTACTTAACAAATCTATCTAAATATTATTTCTTAAAAACAACCAACCATTTCTCACCTCTACCACAGATTCTTTATAATTATCCGAGTTTTTTTTCTTCGTCTTAAACCCCGAGTCCTCTAAAACTGCACCCAGTTTATTTAACAGAGGTTTCTCCTTCAATTATACACGATTTCTCTTGGCAAAATTGAATTGAAAAACGAAACCTACGCCACACTATTGACACTTGTATGCGAAAAACATCATAACGTCGGACACAGCCATCTTAAAATCTCTGTGCATCACGTGCAATAGCAGCCCCACCTTTTTAGTTCTTGGATTTTCCAAATAATTTTAATAAGCATAAACTTTTGAAACCGAATATCCCTTGCACTTGAATTAAAAGTCCAGAAATTTTTTCCCGGTTACGAATTTTTAAGAAAATTTCCGGAAATAATTCAAGCTCTAGAGAGATTATAAGTGAAAAGATCATGTTTCACGGATGTATGGAACTACACTTTTTATAATCCCTCATAGAGAATTCCACTACGTACAGATAACAAAGTTTACATATACATATTTATAATTATTTATTAATATAATTATTTTCGACAATAATGTTAACGTAAATTTTTTCGTAGTAGATAACATAATTTTATATACAATTGTTTTACAATTATTTATCTCTACAATTAAGTGGGAAAATGATATTTCTATGGTTAGGTTAGGTTAACTAAAATAAAATTCTTTACAAGTTGTAAACAAAATTGTGTATAAAATTAAAAGCGGATTTTTTCCGGTGTATGCATTCTAAGCTATTTGTAACTAACAGTAATCATGACAGTTGCTGAGTAGGACAGAGGATTAATAATAACCCTCCCATATAAAAAAATGATAACTCCAAAAAAAATATTCGCCCGTATTCACTAAAGAGATTTAAATTTAGACCAAGTCTAACTTGACAGTTATGGGTTTAAAATGACATAAGCAACAATGGCACAAATAACTTTTCTGAATGTCAAAATTACGTGAAGTGGCAACATCAAAACATAACAGTTTTAGGCGCCATAACACTTAGATCTTAAACCTTTTTTGAGAATACGGGGGATAGGGCTTTTTTTTATCATACTACTCTTTGTATTTTGTTTATGGTTTTATTTTAACTCTTATTATAGATCTTGAATATTCCGTGGACCTTTGTTTCTTATATTATTATTTTGTAAAAAATAATGAAATATATAACGATTTTATCAATTGCTATGTTGAGTAGCGACTTTATAACCAATAAAATTAGAATTTTTTCATTGGTCCTTCATTGGTCAAAGCAGAGCCTGTTATAGTAATAATCTGTAGCTTTATTCTTAAAGCGACATCAATATTTTAATAATCGAGACTCTGTTAGTCCTAATTGAAATCCTGAATATTTAATGCCCGTCAAAACATCATAATATCCCAATTAGGGTGTATTAATAATAATTCAACGAGGTTGCATGTTCTACTGATTGGACGAAAGCTTTATTATTAGAGATTTATAGGAATATATTTATATATTATATATTGTTATTAGTAATATTAATGTAAATAATTTAAATTAATAACTGACAATGAAATCATTGTATTGTGTGAATTATAAATGGCGTGTAACATAAAATATTATTTCTAGAACTGCCATATAAAACCCGATTTTCTCTCTCAGTTGGCCATATAAAATTAAAGTTTTCGAGGAATATTTTGCTTTTAAACGCAAATATTAAGCAAAATGCTTATAACATCATGTTACTTAAAAATGTTAAGCTTACGCCTTGAGATACATGATGTATGTCGTGGCTATTTATAGGGGTAGTCCTTTCTGACATTTTCACGTACGTATTTGTTGCCTTTATATATTGCATTTGTTAGTTGAATCCAATTTAAACAAAATTGGTCAAATTTTGGGAGCCATTCATGGTACATTAAAAATAAACTTAAATAGATTTAGCTGACAACTCGGTCCCATAAATAACCTTTAATATAAATAACATAATCTGAAATATTCAACTAAATTACAAATTTCAACTGTTAAAGATGTTTAATTCCTTAAAAAAAAGTGGGTTATGAATTTTTTTGAAAACATGTAATTTTAAAATTTACAATCACAATGATTCATCTTTTCGCCTGATATTCTCAACTGCTGATCTCTTGAGTCTTTCTGCTGAAGTGTGACCATGGAAAATGGCTTGTCAAATAGGGTTGCTATACCAGGGTAGGTTACGATTAATCATCCTTACAGGTAAGTCGATTAATCTTTAAATTTTCTGTCGCTTGTCCTTGATATAATTATAAGAGTGTAGATGTTCAGAGCAAAAAGCGATTTTCCTAATATCTTCTCTGATAATATAACTAAGGAACTCAGACAAGTTACTTATGTAGTTACAGGACCTAATTAACGTCCTAATACTGAAAGAAAAACAACACAAAATCTATAACATAAAGATTATAATATAGTATACATAATATTACTCAGAGTTTTACGTCTCTTGCAACTTAGAATAGTGCTAGCAAATATGTCGTTTGGATCTTTTACGGGTCTATTATAGAATTTAAAACATGTATTAGAGGCAGGTGTGCAACCTGCTGTATTCTTTATTTGTTCTACACTTACATATGCTCTGTAAGCTGCAGAAGTTGATGCATGGCACACGCTATGAGATGAGAATATGGATGTGTCTACGCCTCCTAAAGATAATGTTTTCTTGAGCCAACAGCTAATAATCTGTGAGGAGGCAGCGTGAATTGGCTTTTTAAAAGTAACTCTAACATTTTTTTCGTGATGATGAAAAGGCTCGGATTTGTTAAGGTAATTCTCTATAGTAACTCTGGTCTTGCTTGAAAATGAGTCTATGTTGTATTCTACTGGATCCAGATATTTTTAATATGTCAGAAACTTTAATTTCAATTTTATCTTCTAATATTCTATTATTTTCAATTTTTATGAGAAAAAAAGTCTGCGCTCTACTGGTAGATGTTAACGGCATAAGAGTAACGAGCTTATATGATAAATTCTCTATACTCAAGTTCTCTATAGGATACCATTTTTCTAAATGTCATGAGTTTTAAATGTTCAAATTAATAAATTTTCATTCGGTGAGAACGTGTTAAATTAGATTTAGGTACATATATATTAATATCATTATCATAATAGGTAATGAAAACTAAAATATCTCTAAAGTATTAAATATGTTTAATTCAAAAAACGTAATAGTCAAGAATAATTTACTTTTATTCGTCACTTTTTGTATTATGTTATAATTGGATATAAATATACTACAAATTATAATATTCTTAAAAATGTAACATGTAAAAAATCACTAAAACTGGAAAATAAAATATTTACAAAAAAATAGAACCGTCACTTCAAAAAAAAATCGCTAAAAAGTAAAAAATAATATTTTATTTATTCCTTAAATATACATATTTTGAAGTCGGAGCCCAAATAATGACCAACATGTATCAAAAAATATACATACACGTATTAATTTTAACACAGAGAGAGAGAGAGAGAGAAAAAGAGTTACTTCACTATTTTGAAACCGATTTTTTTTTGGTGTCGGTTCTATTTTTTTAAAATATTTTCACACTGCAAAATATGAAGTTAATTAAACAATATTTTTTTACGACCAACATGTATCAAAAAATATACATACACGTATTACCTATACTCACTAGTAACCTTAAACTCACTAACCTAATACAGATTTTGATAGAGAGAGAGAGAGAGAAAGAGTTACTTCACAATTTTGAAACCGATTTTTTTTTGGTGCCGGTTCTATTTTTTTTAAATATTTTCACATTTAATTTTTCTGCAAAATATAAAGTTAATTAAACAATATTTTTTTACGTCTATTTTTTAATAATTTTATTTGGCCACCATTTTGTTTCGCCATTCTAAATACCATTTTAACTTTAACAGTTGTAATCTCTATATCACACTTAATTCTTGCACAAAAATTAAAATTAATTTAATAAGTAATATTTTCACGTTGATTTTTTAAATATTTTATTAGTCCTCCATTTTATTTTGCCCTCTTGGATTTATACCAAAATGTTACAAGTTCGTTCCTATGTAACACTTGATTTTTGAACAAAATTAGATGTAAATTGGATTAGCATTTTAGTAATAATTTTTTTAGCTTTTCATTACGCCGCCATCTTGTTCCGCCATATTGGATTTTTACCAAAATATTATCAGGTCATCTCCATATAAACCTTAATCTTTGACAAAATTTTTACTTAAATTTGAAGTCAATTTGGTAAGTAGTTTTTAACAAAAATACGGACCGACGGAATTGATAAAACATATTTTTTGGAATCTAGGGACACTAAGACGTGAAGACATGTAAAACCGAGAGGGTGATTTTCTCACTATTACAAACATATTATTTGGTCGCCATTTTGTTCCGTCTTCTTGGATTAGTAATACAATTTTACCAGTTGATTCCAACGTAATACTTGATGTTTGTGCAAAATTTGAAATACGTTTTCACATTTCACTAGTCCGCCATGTTGGTTCGCCATATTGAATTTTTACTAAAATATTACCAGGTCATCCCCAGCTTTTGATCAAAATTTGAATTTAATCGGGTATGTAGTTTTTAAAGTATGGCGCGAACTGACAGACAGACAGACACATCCGACAGACGGACTAACGAAATTGATAAAACATATATTTTTAGGCCACCATTTTGTTTTATTAGGTCATCCCCATCTAACCCTTAATTTTGGACCAAAATTTAAAGTAAATCGGGTAAGTAGTTTTTTACCTATGCTGCGAACATGCAGACCGACGGAATTTAGAAAAAAATGTTTTCGGCATCTAGGACCCTTAAATCTAAAGATCTGAAAAAAATCTCGGAGGGTGATTTTATCACCATTACAATACTTCCCTTTTACGAGGGAAGTCAAAATGTAAAAAGTCAGTCCGAGTTAATTATTTCTCGGGTTAATTTTGTAACACATTCATTTTTGGACTCGTTCATATTTTACTCGCTCTGTTACAGCTTTGAAGTTTCCGTTCCACAACGGCTACACGAAATTGGGTCCAATGAAAATGGGAATGCGCATTGCATTCAAGTTGTTTGAAATTTGAATGTTTAGTACTTTCGGATAGCACGCTCTAGTTCTCTATAAAAGAGATTATGCTGGCAGTCTATACATAAAATAATGATGGTATTAGGGGCGCTAGGCTTGCAGCGCTTTTTGTCGGCACTTGTTGTTTTGTGGATTAAAGAATGGAAACAAGAGGGACGAAAAAAAATTGCTTTGTTTCGACTCATGTTAATTTAGCTTTGCTTGTTGATTTCTCTAAATAGAACATGAAAGCTGCTTAATTAAATAAAATCTGAATAATAATAAATGGTGACAGAGATTTCAATGTGGTTCACGCGTTTTACACAATCTATTTGAAAACCCTTAAGAAATGCACATCAGCAAAAATTCTGTATGAATTTCTATTAGACAGACCAGTCACGACTAATGATGGGCAATTAGAACTTTACCTATCGACTAGCGATAGGACATCACCTATAGTTATATTTTGTTAATCGATATGTCGATAGTTCATTGTTACAAATCGGTATTTGCTACTAGCAAAAATTATTGAAAAGAACGCTGAAGAAAGTCCTCATTTTCAAATGTCACATAATTTGTTCGGTTCGGAAAGATAAAATAGCTCTGTATCTTAGTAAATATGTAATCCGTTCCATAATTATCGATGTTCTTGTCTACCTATCGATATTATGAGCTACCTATCGATATCTTCGGATACCAATCGGCATTAGTGCACACATATTATCAGCACTATCGATATTTTTTATTTACCTATTTTTAATCGATGTGTTGCTGACTTATCGATAACTATCGATATATCGATAAAAAGTCCGTCCCTAGTCACGACCACTGTGTGAGGAAAAAGATCTGTTCGGTTTTTAAGATAAAAGAGCTCTGTATCTTTGTAAATATGCAATCCGTTCCATAATTTTCGATGTTCTCGGCTACCTATCGATGTAATGAGCTATCTATCGATATCTTCGGATACATTTATACATGCATGGACATTTTCCTTATTTGCATCGTCCTACAATTCTGTATAAGCTATGGTTTTTTATCCCTCTTTTATCTTTCTTTTTTATGATCTCAAATAGTTATTAAGAAATTATAGTTCTTGGGATTAGACTATGTCAAAGTGGAATTACTATCCGACGTTTCGCCTTCGATTGCAGGGGGCATCTTCAGGGATCTTTACTCCACGAGATCTGAACACTGAATGAGCACGGAGAGATTCAGACGGGCTTTTATACCCGACTTGTGCTCGCCGAACCGTGACCGGGTATTAAGATCGATTTCCACGTGTGATGTAGACCGTAAACCCTATCTCTATTGAAATTTTTGGTATGTTTAAAAATTTCAATAGATTCCCCAATTTTCCGTTTATAAAATCCTGGAACCGATGCTAGAACCTTGGCTTCCTTTACATTTATAATATGGCCAGTAGTATACTGGTGTTTAGCTACAGCAGATTGAACATTTTGTTTCTTTTTAATACATCGTTCATGTTCCTTAAGTCTAGTTGATATCGAGCGTCCTGTTTCTCCCACATACACTTCCCCACAGGAGCAAGGAATTTTGTATACTCCTTCTGTTTGAAAAGGTACAATATCGTTCGGGAATCGCAAGCATTGTCCAATCTACTTTTATGTTGGTCCGCCGATATACACATTCAGTCGTTCAGTGTTCAGATCTCGTAGAATAAAAATCCCTTAAGATGTCTCGTGGAATCGAAGGCGAAACGTCGGATAGTAATTCCAATTTGACACGGTCTAATCCCAAGAACCATGATTTCTTAATTGACCAAAGCCTTAAAGCTTCCGTTCTATGTTAGCTAACCTCTATGGGGAGGAAACCAAGAAGGATGCCAAAACTTTTGGCGATCTCCGGAACAGCAAGAAGAAATTACTCTGCCAGTTAGCCTATCTCCGTAGATGCCGAGAGGAGGATGTAGTAACGAAATTACTACAGGTGAGACATTATATTACTTTTAGAACTGCTGAGAATATTTATAAGCGTGCCAGCAATGCATTAGTTGGAGAAAGGGTTAAGTCAATACGTCATGATTTAGATACAAATACCCGTAAACTTCTAGAAATTCACCTGAAATTAGCTTAGACTTGAAAGAACCATATTCACCAACTTTGGACAAGATCACCAATGCACAAGCCGAAAAAATCCATCAAGAAGTTACTCTTAAGCAACAAAAGAAGTTTGAAGCACTCCTGAACAGAAAAAGTCAAGTGAAACCTCCGCAGATTACAGTTATTAATTTGTCTTCGAAGCCGTTAACCGAATCAGAACAGTCCGTCTTTTCCAAAGACCAAAATTTCGCAATAGCACCAAGAAGCATTCCCGTAGAAGACATAGCATCCTCTGTTGAAACAGCAATCAGAAGATTACCAGTTGAGCAAGCTGATGAACTCAGATATGAGACAGCGAAGATCATTAAAAACTCAAAACCACCGAAGTCGAATCTGTCTGCAGCCGACAAAATAGCAATGAAGACGAAAACATTCTGGTCCTTTCAGCAGATAAAGGCATCGCTACAGTCGTCATGGACAGAACGGACTTCGTGAAAAAGATAGCTCAATTTTTGAACAACAACACCTATAAGGTTACGCAGACAGACCCTGCAAGTAGAATAGAAAGACGCATCACCAATCTGATTAACGCATCCAGTCTACCACCAGCGGAGAGAAAATCATTAAAATCAAGCAGCTCCAAGATTCCCAGATTCTACGGTCTTCCCAAGATACACAAGAACAATGTACCACTTCGACCGATCGTCAGTGCAATAGACACGCCTACATACAAATTAGGTAAATATCAAACTTTTTCCATTCACTGGAAATCAGATTCTTTTATAAAAAACTCTGCACATTTTGTGGAAAAACTCCGTTTCGATCCCGAAGATATTTTGGTCAGTTTTGATGTAGAATCACTATACACAAATGTTCCTGTCAACGATTCAATTTCCATTATATCAGACATATTGGATCATAATAATCTTGATAAGAACCTAATAGACCTAGTGGAAGCTCATCTTACATCTACTTATTTCATTTTTCAAGGAACGTTTTATGAACAAACTTCAGTAGCAGCTATGGGATCTCCTCTATCACCTGTGGTAACGAATATCTTTATGGAAGCCTTTGAAGATATTGCTCTAACATCCGCTCCACTAAAACCAAAACACTGGTTCAGATATGTAGATGATACATTTGTAGTATGGCCTCTTGGACAGGATAATCTTCTCATATTTCTGGATCACTTCAATCAACATCATAATATCAAGTTCACAATGGAAATTGAATCTAATGGGACAATTCCCTTTCTAGATGTATATGTTCAAAGGAAGCAAAACGGTACATTAGGACATTCTGTGTACAGAAAACCGACGCATACAAATAGATACTTAAATGTAAATTCCGACCACCATCCAGCACAAAAGAAATCGATTATTAACTCACTAGTATTTAGAGCCATTTCGATTTCCGATCAAGAGTCTCTAACATCGGAAACATCGAAACCTCACGGAAGCTCTGAGAGGGAATGGCTATTGCACTGAAGATATTGCGCGTTCAATTAAAAAATATAGTAATCCAACTCCGCGAAAGGAAGATAATAAGGAGCCACTGTTAGGTAGTGTTGTTCTTCCTTACATACATAGCACTACAGACAAAATAGGGCGATTACTTCGGCGGTCCAACATACGTACAATCGTCAATATATATAAGAAGATTGGACAACGCTTGCGATGCCCGAAAGATATTGTACCTTTTCAAGCAGGAGTATATAAAATTCCTTGCTCCTGTGGGGAAGTGTATGTGGGAGAAACAGAACGCTCAATATCATCTAGACTTAAGGAACATGAACGATGTATTAAAAAGAAACAAAATGTTCAATCTGCTGTAGCTAGACACCAGTATACCAGTAGCCATATTATAAATGTAAAGGAAACCAAGGTTCTAGCATCGGTTCCAGGATTTTATAAACGGAAAATTAGGGAATCTATTAAAATTTTTTGTATGTTTAAAAAACATACAAAAAATTTCAATAGAGATAGGGTTTACGGTCTACTTCTCACGTGGAATTCGATCTTAACACAGGGTCACGGTTCGGCGAGTACAAGTCGGGTATAAAAGCCCGCCTGAATCTCTCCGAGCTCATTCAGTGTTCAGATCTCGTGGAGTAAAGATACCTGAAGATGTCTCGTGCAATCGAAGGCGAAACGTTGGATAGAAATTTCAATTTGACATGGTCTAATCCCAAGAACCATTTCTTAATTGACCAAATTCGTGAAAGCTTCCGTTCTATGTGAGTTATTTACATTACAAGACTGCGAAACCAAATTTGGCCCATGAGTTCGTCTCGTTAAAATATCAGATGATTGACAAAATTTCGTGTTGTATTATGTAAGTAAGTAGGTTGTGTTTGCTAGAAAATAGTTGTTTAACAGTAGTGGACAATGGCTTCCTTTACATTTATAATATGGCCAGTAGTATACTGGTGTTTAGCTACAGCAGTTTGAACATTTTGTTTCTTTTTAATACATCGTTCATGTTCCTTAAGTCTAGTTGATATCGAGCGTCCTGTTTCTCCCACATACACTTCCCCACAGGAGCAAGGAATTTTGTATACTCCTTCTGTTTGAAAAGGTACAATATCGTTCGGGAATCGTAAGCATTGTCCAATCTACTTTTATGTTGGTCCGCCGATATACTTATTCAGTCGTTCAGTGTTCAGATCTCGTAGAATAAAAATCCCTTAAGATGTCTCGTGGAATCGAAGGCGAAACGTCGGATAGTAATTCCAATTTGACACGGTCTAATCCCAAGAACCATGATTTCTTAATTGACCAAAGCCTTAAAGCTTCCGTTCTATGTTAGCTAACCTGTATGGGGAGGAAACCAAGAAGGATGCCAAAACTTTTGGCGATCTCCGGAACAGCAAGAAGAAGTTACTCTGCCAGTTGACCTATCTCCTTAGATGCCGAGAGGAGGATGTAGTAACGAAATTACTACAGGTGAGACATTATATTACTTCTAGAACTGCTAAGAATATATATAAGCGTGCCAGCAATGCATTAGTTAGAGAAAGGGTTAAGTCAATACGTCATGATTTAGATACAAATACCCGTAAACTTCTAGAAATTCACCTGAAATTAGCTTAGACTTGAAAGAACCATATTCACCAACTTTGGACAAGATCATCAATGCACAAGCCGAAAAAATCCATCAAGAAGTTACACTTAAGCAACAAAAGAAGTTTGAAGCACTCCTGAACAGAAAAAATCCAGTGAAACCTCCGCAGATTACAGTTATTAATTTATCTTCGAAGCCGTTAACCGAAGCAGAACAGTCCGTCTTTTCCAAAGGCCAAAATTTCGCAATAGCACCAAGAAGCATTCCCGTAGAAGACATAGTATCCTCCGTTGAAACAGCAATCAGAAGATTACCAGTTGAGCAAGCTGATGAACTCAGATATGAGACAGCGAAGATCATTAAAAACTCAAAACCACCGAAGTCGAATCTGTCTGCAGCCGACAAAATAGCAATGAAGACGAAAACATTCTGGTCCTTTCAGCAGATAAAGGCATCGCTACAGTCGTCATGGACAGAACGGACTTCGTGAAAAAGATAGCTCAATTTTTGAACAACAACACCTATAAGGTTACGCAGACAGACCCTGCAAGTAGAATAGAAAGACGCATCACCAATCTGATTAACGCATCCAGTCTACCACCAGCGGAGAGAAAATCATTAAAATCAAGCAGCTCCAAGATTCCCAGATTCTACGGTCTTCCCAAGATACACAAGAACAATGTACCACTTCGACCGATCGTCAGTGCAATAGACACGCCTACATACAAATTAGGTAAATATCAAACTTTCTCCATTCACTGGAAATCAGATTCTTTTATAAAAAACTCTGCACATTTTGTGGAAAAACTCCGTTTCGATCCCGAAGATATTTTGGTCAGTTTTGATGTAGAATCACTATACACAAATGTTCCTGTCAACGATTCAATTTCCATTATATCAGACATATTGGATCATAATAATCTTGATAAGAACCTAATAGACCTAGTGGAAGCTCATCTTACATCTACTTATTTCATTTTTCAAGGAACGTTTTATGAACAAACTTCAGTAGCAGCTATGGGATCTCCTCTATCACCTGTGGTAACGAATATCTTTATGGAAGCCTTTGAAGATATTGCTCTAACATCCGCTCCACTAAAACCAAAACACTGGTTCAGATATGTAGATGATACCTATTTGTAGTATGGCCTCTTGGACAGGATAATCTTCTCATATTTCTGGATCACTTCAATCAACATCATAATATCAAGTTCAGAATGGAAATTGAATCTAATGGGACAATTCCCTTTCTAGATGTATATGTTCAAAGGAAGGAAAACGGTACATTAGGACATTCTGTGTACAGAAAACCGACGCATACAAATAGATACTTAAATGTAAATTCCGACCACCATCCAGCACAAAAGAAATCGATTATTAACTCACTAGTATTTAGAGCCATTTCGATTTCCGATCAAGAGTCTCTAACATCGGAAACATCGAAACCTCACGGAAGCTCTGAGAGGGAATGGCTATTGCACTGAAGATATTGCGCGTTCAATTAAAAAATATAGTAATCCAACTCCGCGAAAGGAAGATAATAAGGAGCCACTGTTAGGTAGTGTTGTTCTTCCTTACATACATAGCACTACAGACAAAATAGGGCGATTACTTCGGCGGTCCAACATACGTACAATCGTCAATATATATAAGAAGATTGGACAACGCTTGCGATGCCCGAAAGATATTGTACCTTTTCAAGCAGGAGTATATAAAATTCCTTGCTCCTGTGGGGAAGTGTATGTGGGAGAAACAGAACGCTCAATATCATCTAGACTTAAGGAACATGAACGATGTATTAAAAAGAAACAAAATGTTCAATCTGCTGTAGCTAGACACCAGTATACCAGTAGCCATATTATAAATGTAAAGGAAATCAAGGTTCTCGCATCGGTTCCAAGATGTTATAAACGGAAAATTAGGGAATCTATTAAAATTTTTTGTATGTTTAAAAAACATACAAAAAATTTCAATAGAGATAGGGTTTACGGTCTACTTCTCACGTGGAATTCGATCTTAACACAGGGTCACGGTTCGGCGAGTACAAGTCGGGTATAAAAGCCCGCCTGAATCTCTCCGAGCTCATTCAGTGTTCAGATCTCGTGGAGTAAAGATACCTGAAGATGTCTCGTGCAATCGAAGGCGAAACGTTGGATAGAAATTTCAATTTGACATGGTCTAATCCCAAGAACCATTTCTTAATTGACCAAATTCGTGAAAGCTTCCGTTCTATGTGAGTTATTTACATTACAAGACTGCGAAACCAAATTTGGCCCATGAGTTCGTCTCGTTAAAATATCAGATGATTGACAAAATTTCGTGTTGTATTATGTAAGTAAGTAGGTTGTGTTTGCTAGAAAATAGTTGTTTAACAGTAGTGGACAATGGCTTCCTTTACATTTATAATATGGCCAGTAGTATACTGGTGTTTAGCTACAGCAGATTGAACATTTTGTTTCTTTTTAATACATCGTTCATGTTCCTTAAGTCTAGTTGATATCGAGCGTCCTGTTTCTCCCACATACACTTCCCCACAGGAGCAAGGAATTTTGTATACTCCTTCTGTTTGAAAAGGTACAATATCGTTCGGGAATCGCAAGCATTGTCCAATCTACTTTTATGTTGGTCCGCCGATATACACATTCAGTCGTTCAGTGTTCAGATCTCGTAGAATAAAAATCCCTTAAGATGTCTCGTGGAATCGAAGGCGAAACGTCGGATAGTAATTCCAATTTGACACGGTCTAATCCCAAGAACCATGATTTCTTAATTGACCAAAGCCTTAAAGCTTCCGTTCTATGTTAGCTAACCTGTATGGGGAGGAAACCAAGAAGGATGCCAAAACTTTTGGCGATCTCCGGAACAGCAAGAAGAAGTTACTCTGCCAGTTGACCTATCTCCTTAGATGCCGAGAGGAGGATGTAGTAACGAAATTACTACAGGTGAGACATTATATTACTTCTAGAACTGCTAAGAATATATATAAGCGTGCCAGCAATGCATTAGTTAGAGAAAGGGTTAAGTCAATACGTCATGATTTAGATACAAATACCCGTAAACTTCTAGAAATTCACCTGAAATTAGCTTAGACTTGAAAGAACCATATTCACCAACTTTGGACAAGATCACCAATGCACAAGCCGAAAAAATCCATCAAGAAGTTACACTTAAGCAACAAAAGAAGTTTGAAGCACTCCTGAACAGAAAAAGTCAAGTGAAACCTCCGCAGATTACAGTTATTAATTTGTCTTCGAAGCCGTTAACCGAATCAGAACAGTCCGTCTTTTCCAAAGGCCAAAATTTCGCAATAGCACCAAGAAGCATTCCCGTAGAAGACATAGTATCCTCCGTTGAAACAGCAATCAGAAGATTACCAGTTGAGCAAGCTGATGAACTCAGATATGAGACAGCGAAGATCATTAAAAACTCAAAACCACCGAAGTCGAATCTGTCTGCAGCCGACAAAATAGCAATGAAGACGAAAACATTCTGGTCCTTTCAGCAGATAAAGGCATCGCTACAGTCGTCATGGACAGAACGGACTTCGTGAAAAAGATAGCTCAATTTTTGAACAACAACACCTATAAGGTTACGCAGACAGACCCTGCAAGTAGAATAGAAAGACGCATCACCAATCTGATTAACGCATCCAGTCTACCACCAGCGGAGAGAAAATCATTAAAATCAAGCAGCTCCAAGATTCCCAGATTCTACGGTCTTCCCAAGATACACAAGAACAATGTACCACTTCGACCGATCGTCAGTGCAATAGACACGCCTACATACAAATTAGGTAAATATCAAACTTTTTCCATTCACTGGAAATCAGATTCTTTTATAAAAAACTCTGCACATTTTGTGGAAAAACTCCGTTTCGATCCCGAAGATATTTTGGTCAGTTTTGATGTAGAATCACTATACACAAATGTTCCTGTCAACGATTCAATTTCCATTATATCAGACATATTGGATCATAATAATCTTGATAAGAACCTAATAGACCTAGTGGAAGCTCATCTTACATCTACTTATTTCATTTTTCAAGGAACGTTTTATGAACAAACTTCAGTAGCAGCTATGGGATCTCCTCTATCACCTGTGGTAACGAATATCTTTATGGAAGCCTTTGAAGATATTGCTCTAACATCCGCTCCACTAAAACCAAAACACTGGTTCAGATATGTAGATGATACCTACATTTGTAGTATGGCCTCTTGGACAGGATAATCTTCTCATATTTCTGGATCACTTCAATCAACATCATAATATCAAGTTCAGAATGGAAATTGAATCTAATGGGACAATTCCCTTTCTAGATGTATATGTTCAAAGGAAGGAAAACGGTACATTAGGACATTCTGTGTACAGAAAACCGACGCATACAAATAGATACTTAAATGTAAATTCCGACCACCATCCAGCACAAAAGAAATCGATTATTAACTCACTAGTATTTAGAGCCATTTCGATTTCCGATCAAGAGTCTCTAACATCGGAAACATCGAAACCTCACGGAAGCTCTGAGAGGGAATGGCTATTGCACTGAAGATATTGCGCGTTCAATTAAAAAATATAGTAATCCAACTCCGCGAAAGGAAGATAATAAGGAGCCACCGTTAGGTAGTGTTGTTCTTCCTTATATACATAGCACTACAGACAAAATAGGGCGATTACTTCGGCGGTCCAACATACGTACAATCGTCAATATATATAAGAAGATTGGACAACGCTTGCGATGCCCGAAAGATATTGTACCTTTTCAAGCAGGAGTATATAAAATTCCTTGCTCCTGTGGGGAAGTATATGTGGGAGAAACAAGACGCTCAATATCAACTAGACTTAAGGAACATGAACGATGTATTAAAAAGAAACAAAATGTTCAATCTGCTGTAGCTAGACACCAGTATACCAGTAGCCATATTATAAATGTAAAGGAAACCAAGGTTCTAGCATCGGTTCCAGGATTTTATAAACGGAAAATTAGGGAATCTATTAAAATTTTTTGTATGTTTAAAAAACATACAAAAAATTTCAATAGAGATAGGGTTTACGGTCTACTTCTCACGTGAAATTCGATCTTAACACAGGGTCACGGTTCGGCAAGCACAAGTCGGGTATAAAAGCCCGCCTGAATCTCTCCGAGCTCATTCAGTGTTCAGATCTCGTGGAGTAAAGATACCTGAAGATATCTCGTGCAATCGAAGGCGAAACGTCGGATAAAAATTCCAATTTGACACGGTCTAATCCCAAGAACCATGATTTCTTAATTGACCAAATTCGTGAAATCTTCCGTTCTATGTGAGTTATTTACATTACAAGACTGCGAAACCAAATTTGGCCCATGAGTTCGTCTCGTCAAAATATCAGATGATTGACAAAATTTCGTGTTGTATTATGTAAGTAAGTAGGTTGTGTTTGCTAGAAAATAGTTGTTTAACAGTAGTGGACAATAAAGTTGGCAATTTGTCATAAAGATTAATATGAAAGTATATATTTAGCGATATTTGTTAAAGAACAAATAGAAATAAATGATATGGAACTGATCTTGTGATTTTTTTTATCTATGAGCAAACCTCGAAGATTAAGAACTAAGTACTAGGTACCGTGGTTGCTTTAAGTGGAGAGAAAGAAAGATTACGGAAAAAGGGACATCTGGGAATAAAGAATCAAACAAAGTAGGAGGTTGGACGGTGAAAAGATGCATGTGTGGTGATGTTCGTATTTCCCTGCCATGACTAAAGAAGGCAAAATTGATGATAATTCGTCAGAACGCTTACAGTTTAACAGTACTCTAGTGAAGCCACTTTCCTTGCCATTCTACGACATTCTGGAGGTCCATGATTAAAGATTGAATCGTTACTCTACGCCTATCATCAATTTCACTCTTAAAAGCAGTTTTTGGGAAATTGTATGTTGGATTATCCTCAGCATAGCTGTATATATATTTACTTGTTGAAGAGAGCAGATGACTGGTGTGCGAGATGAGTAGGGTTGAAACCCATACTGAACCTTGTCGAACGTCTGCGTTAATTTTGTGAAAGTCAGGTGAATGACCATCAACCACTACAGAACTGCTTATGTTGGAAATAAAACTGGCAATCTAAATAGAAAGTTTTAGAATAAGATGTGGTTTATGGAAGATGGGGCGCCCTCGCATTTTCGGGCTACAGTGCAAATTTACTTAAATAAACGTTTCCCACATCCATGGATTGGACGCGGCAGTGAAATTCCTTGGTCACCCCGCAACCCTGATCTTAATCCGTTGGATTTTTATCTGTGAGGTCACATGAAGACTTAGGTAACCCATGTTGAAATAGATGAACAAGAAGAACTTTAACCCTCGGTCGGTCGGGTGTGTACCAAAACGATACAAGCGCGCCAATTTTGTCTGCCATTTTACTACGGGAGAGTGGGGAGAAGCCGCCTTGCTTATGAGTTCCTGTGTCGCCTCAGTCTACCCTTCGCTCGTGGTCGCGAAGGTCTGTTAATTTCGTGTGGGTAATTTTCGGCGTATTGTAACATATTGATACATTGCGACATAACGTGTAAGTGTTATTTTACATTAATTATTTCAAGTAGGTATTTTTATATTTTTGTTTTTAGTATGATGGATGAGAAGCGGAACTTCAATTTTAATAATCCGGATGATGTAGAATATCTCCGAAAGTATATGGTAGGAGAGGTTGAATTAGAAAGACGTCCTAACCAAACGGAAGACTTTGGGGATGAACCGGACACCGATGCAGAGGATCAGTTAGCAGAAAGAAGGGTTGGTTCCTCTGATACTGAGGAGAGTGGGACCGATGAAGAAACTGACTCATACACAAATTTATTCTACCTTGGAAAAGACAATGCCACAAAATGGATGAAGTTACCACAATTGAAGAAGCGACGCCCTGAGCCACACAATATTGTAAGACATCTCCCAGGAGTGATATATGATGCACGTTCAGCAAAGTTACCTATAGAATGTTGGAGTAATCTTTTTTCTGATACGATGCTGCTAAAAATAGTCGAGTTCACAAACCAGTTTATTCATCTTGAAGTAAGGGATCGGTTTGATAGACAGCGTGATGCAAATGACACAGACCTAACAGAAATCAAAGCCTTTATAGGTCTTTTGTATCTGGCAGGAACATTGCATGCCAATAGATTGATTTTGGAGGATCTCTGGGGTACAGATGGACATGGCGTGGAAATATTCCGTCTCGTTATGAGTCTAAGAAGGTTCAAATTCCTCATGAGATGCCTGCGCTTCGATGACCGCAACACAAGAACTGAACGGAAGGCTGTTGACAACATTGCACAGATTCGTGATCTATTCGAAAATTTCGTTTCTAAATGTAACCAAAGCTATTCACTCGGACAGTGTGTCACAATTGACGAGAAATTAGAAGCTTTCAGGGGACGTTGCAGGTTCAAACAATATATCCCTTCAAAGCCTTCCAAATATGGCGTGAAAATTTATGCGTTGTGTGATGCAGTTACTTTTTACACCCACAATATGGAGATCTATTCTGGAAGGCAGCCCCAGGGACGTTATGAACTAAGTAATAAACCATCCGATGTCGTCAAAAGATTGTCAGAACCTATTTATGGAACAGGACGAAATATTACGGCGGATAACTGGTTTACAGACGTGAAGCTGGTTACTGAGCTAAAGAGTAACAAATTGTCGTATGTTGGCACAATAAAAAAAAATAAGAAAGAACTGCCAGTAGATCTTTTAAATGTGAAAGCACGACCTCTACATTCGAGTATGTTTGGAGAACACACAATTGTTTCTTATGTACCAAAGAAGAATAGAAATGTACTTGTTATATCTTCCCAGCATTACGATGATGCCATAGATCATGAGACAGGAGAAGCTGCTAAACCAGAAATGATCACATACTATAATAAGACCAAATCAGGTGTCGACGTTGTTGACAAGCTCTGCGAGTCTTATAACGTTGCCAGGAACACACGCCGCTGGCCAATGGTAGTTTTTTTTGCCATGTTGAATGTTGCAGGCATAAATGCTCGAGTTATTTCAATAGAAAATAGACAAGAGTGTACGCGACGTCGTCTTTTTCTTCGAAAACTTGAACATGAATTAACCTTATCGCAACTGCAAAGAAGAAGTCTCAGGACACAAGGCTTACCACGTTCTCTTTCTGAAGGTCTTAGAAGATTCAGCCCAACTATACAACCTGACGGAGAAGCTAGAGCAGAGGATATGGATGATATAGCACCTCAAGGGAAGCGTCGTCGCTGCACACTGTGTTATACATCACGGAAGACCAGATTAACTAAAACCAGTTGCAAAAATTGTAAGCAATACATTTGTGGCGAGCATACAGTTCCAGTATGTACATCGTGTCACCCTCGGTTACAAGAACAAGAAGACTCAAGTGAAGGCTAAGTGTATGGTGCCTGCAGTGAAGCAATCAGAATGTTTATTTTCTTTATTTGAATTTTTTAGGAAAAAAGATTTTATTTTTTTGTGACATAAAAACACAACATTTTATTTTTGTTATCTAGCTAAAATAAAAAAAATTGTAGTATGTTTTTAGTTAGGTTTTATTTCTAGAATGTGAGGCGCTACTTAACAAAGAGCCTAAGAAAATGTGTTGAGGTAAACAGCGAACACCTTCAACAATTGTTAAAGAAAATTTAAAAATGTTTTCATGTATTTTAAATAAATTGAGTTCTACGTATTTTTGATAATTTCATTTTTACATTCAAAGACGAATATATCTCAAACGGCTTGAGTTGTCTATATTGACCAAGAGAAGGTTTTTTACGCAAAAATGATGACTCTTTTCCAGTGTCTCAGCTTTACTGGATAAAAAAATAATACACAAAATTTAATTCATCATTAGGTATGTACAAGCACCCTCTAGAAGATAGGTTCAAACTAATACCGAATTCGGATTTATCACCATGGGAAATGCTAGCACAGTAATTTTGAATTTGATATCTTCATCCGTTTTGAAATTAATGTAATGTTTCTAAAATGAAATTTCACTTTCAGAACCCTATATCTTTATAACGAAAAACATTTATTGAACAAGCTTCTTATTTTAATCTCTAGTATCTCCTGTTGCTTATGGCGGATAAGATATGGGACACATTGTAATATGGCAATATTGAGCTAGAATGCTACCAATTCGACCGTTTAGGAAAATTTTGTTGGTACATAAAAATTATTTTTGTATATTAAAATTCATGGAATTAAGATCTAAGACAACTATGTACCAATTTTTTTAGGGTGTTTCCCGTATTACGTGGTAAATACGCCACTGCTCCGCTCATATTTTAGGTCGTCCATACGAACTTAAAAGTACATTAAGCTACTAGATTTGTTAAATTGCACTAGTCTGATATCCCGGATTGTTTTAAAGTTTTGATTGTCACACTAATGAACGAACTTTATATAATTCGTTTAACCCTTGGGCTATACTGAGACTAAAGGTTGATTAAAAGTAGTAGACAGTTACTGTGTGTCCTAAATTGAAGAAGCTTTCCGTGAACAAAAAATCTAGCAAGAAAAATAGAACGACTGGGAAAAATTGAAGTGTAAAAAATTACATTTAACTTATTTAAATATTTGACTTCTTGAAGTCGACGTCAATATGATACTTAATTGGAAACTATTAAATACACCACTACAGCTAAACATTTATGTATTGGATGTCTTTGCTAAGTATTTGATAAAAGTTGCTTCATTTTTTGAGGTTTAAAAACGCATATAATGGTTATTACATAATACATAAATAAAATAAATGAAAAATAAAAATAATTTAAAAATGTTTGCCGAAATAAAGCATACATTTCGGAAATTAGAAGTTGTTAACAGGTCTTCTTTTATTTTCGACGAGAGCATTTCCGACTGTTTTTTACCCGACTTCAAGCAAAGAAGGTTAATCTATTTATCAGTTTGTGAATATATTTATGTATTTTGGTTAGTTATCGCCCACAGGCTAATGGCTCCGATCGATTTTCGTAAATAAATTTCATAAAACAAAACTTTCTCTGTAATCCATGAATGTCCTTAACTATGGTACGAATAAATCGAAATGGCTACAAAACTGCGTTCTAAAAGCAAGATTTAAAAAAAATGTACAAATAATACAAAAAAGTTACGTACGATAAAAATTTAAAAAAAATTAAGGGGTTCTGCAATATTAAAAAAAAAACTTACCTATTTTTTAAAAATTAGGTCTATCCTCCATTCTCTTCTGTTCGCAAATTTTGTAATAACTTTTACATTAAATTCTCTGTTAAGAAATCATGGTTCATCTTAGACCGTGTCAAATTAGAATTACTATCCGACGTTTCGCCTTCGATTGTCCGAGGCATCTTCAGGCATCTTTATTCCACGAGATCTCAATACTAAATGATTCACCATCTCTGTACATTTATCCGATAAGCATTATCTAATTGAGCCATAATATTAGTTGTTCCTAGTAACGCGAACTCCATACAATTATGAACATGGCTTTTAGAGTTTTCTTGCCATTCTATCTTCAGACTCAAGTATTCTAGATCGGTGACCCCTCTTTCCGTCCAAGCTTTATCGCCACTAAAAAGTAAAGCAATCAAAATTAAAAGTAATGAACATATTCTTATATTCATTTTCTTAAAGCCACCAAAACAAAACTATTTCATATTTTTTATACTCTTAATATATAAGATAGTATAGCTTGACTTTCTATAAGAAAATTAAAAAAAAGTAGTTGAAAGATATTTAAATAAGGCCAGTAAATGGAAATCGATATCATAATTTTTGCTGATTTAATGAAAATTGTTCATCATGAGATTTTCTGGGGAATCTGGGAAAGTTTTAGGAAAGTAATGATTGACCACCTAAAAAAAACAGGCTTCTAATGCAATACTATTGTTTCAGGTCCTCTAAACAAGATAATACCTGAGGAATAAAAACAGTGAATAAACAATTAATATCAATAATTAAAAAACGATCTCCCAGATCTGCAAAACCGTAAAAATATTAGGTGATAAAATTTAAATTTGTTTTTAGTATTTTGGAAAGTTCACAGATAAAAACTAATTATCACATATTTTTTTTGAATTCCCTCTTTTAAATTCATTTTTTATACCCCAAAAAATAATAATTTTTTGCACTTTATTGTGAATTTAGTTGATCGTTCCCAATTTTCAGATTTTTCTCTTGACATCTTAGTGGTTTGACTACAGTTTTTCATCAACTTATTTTAGTAACTACCATATTTAGGAAAAGATCAGACTCGGGACCTTTGAGTCACTGGCATTTTAGTACATTTTCGTTGATCAAAATTGATTTGACAACCTAAAATTTGTGCTGGTAATGCCAAAAAGTGAATTTTTATCACAGTTTCAATGTTTGACTGGGTCAAAAAGACTTTACATTTGTATTATAACAATTTTATCAATATAAAACCAATGTTTTTTGCTTTTCTGATACTATTATTATTTTTTTTAATTTTTAAAAATAACCTAAAATAAACTTCCTAAGGGGGCCTTAGATAGAGTAAGAATCTATGGCCCAATATAAACGAAAATATGCCGGCCAAGTTCGCACTCCAGTATACCATTTTTGTTGTTAAATTTCGTTTTTATTCATTGGTAATTTATTATATTTCATAATTTAATTATAAATAGTCTATTAAAAAAATCAATTAGGGGATTTAATATTTTTCTCCTTTTTTATTCTAGGAAATAAAATTTTACGGACTTTCTAAACATTTTATTAGACAATCATTTTGTCTTGCCATACAAATTGCTGGTCAAAAAGTTTTTTTGACATGATATTTAAATGTTAGGCGTTCCGACATTTCCTAACCGATTTAAATAAGCTTTTTGGATTCCAACAATCGGCCCAGTTTTGTCGTCAGGAAGAAAATATTTGGGAGAGTGGCGCTACTAGTTTGTTTCTACTATGGTAATACTGCGTTCTCCCTATGTTTTGGAATTTGAAGAACGTCGATGGAAACTACGTTAATTATGAGTCATTAAGGTAACTAGGATATAATGTTACGGTGCATTATATTTAGATGAAAATAGGGATAATGGCTGTGTGCACGTATAGTTCTTCAGTTCTACCTATAATCAAGGAAACAACATTATTTGAGAATTTCCAATACCGGTATACGTATATAGTTGAACTCTAGCATAAAATAAATGCAAATCCGAGAGGATTTAATTTTTTTCTTCTATCTCTCTCTGTCTCTCTTTCTCTCTCTCTCTTTCTCTCTCTGTCATCAATACAAACATTTTTTCTAATGTTATAAACAACTTATTATAAAAACTTTGTTCTACAAACTCCAGTAATAGGACTGAACGGTTTTGCAAAGATTGCCAAGAAAATACTGTTTACTTAACAAACGTTAAATACTGATAAAACTGAAGTTTGTTGTTGAACATTTTGTGTTACAATGGCAAATTGGCCAATAACCAACGGATTTTTGCTGAAAAATCTTTTATCCTGACTTTGAGAGCGACTGAATTTTGAGATGGCTAAGAAATTTCAACGAACGAGGAAGTGTAATCTCGACATTTGTCGGACGTACCTGTACAGTTAGTACACAAGAAAATATTGAAAGAGTCAGGGCAGCTCTCAGCATAGTCCACAACGTTCTGCAATTCGGCTAATCAGCTGCATTGCCTATTACAGAGCGAAGTTTACGACGAATCTTACATTAGGATTTTAAATTGCATCCGTACAAGAGTCCACAAACTGATTCCTATTGATAAAGTAAATTATCTTAATTTCTGCCGGCATTTTTTGTAAATATTGAATAACAATAAAGAAATTCTTGACCATGTCTGACAAAGCTCACTTTCACCTCGGCGGGAATCCAAGAGAAGTGCAACCACTTCATGATCAAAAGGTAACAGGGTGGTATGGAGTTTCCGCATTTAGTGTGATCAGGCCATACTTCTTTGTAGAAAACAGCTACACCGTTACTGTACAGTAGAAGGGGGTCATCTGAAGAAACTAGAAGTGTTCCAACAAATTTCCAGAATTGTATTTTTAGTATCAGTAACAATAAGTCCACATTTATTCTTTTCATCCTTACGATGGCCTATTAAAAATCGTTCAATCCTATTATCGGACCTCGTATTATTGAATATGTTTTGATGAGGAGATTTAAACTAAATTTAGGAAATAGGTGAATTTTCGAAACTGAAAACGAGCCAGGATTCATTACAACATTAAAAGTACTGTGTCATCTACTAATTTGTAAATATATATTTTATTACTTTAAAAAACCAAAAGTGGGATAGTTTTCAACCATTTTGATTATTTTAAAATTCTGAAACGTGCGCTACTAGCACAGTGACATTTGTCAGATTACCTATTATAGGAGGAATCAGGGACGGACATATGAGAGGATGGGGAGCGCCCCCCTAAATCTTATTCTGTTGGCAAAAAAAAATAATTTTATGTTGGAATTATTACATTTTTTAATAAATTGTTAAAAAAATTAAATTAATAAATTAAAATAAATTTGTGCAAAGCCGAAGAGTCCGGAAAACAAAATATGAATGATAACTAGGTAGCTACACAAAAGTGCGGACTTATTTTATTTATTTCTTTATTTAACAAGAAATTTAAGGTATCTGTAACTAATAAATTTTTAAATACTATTTATCCGTTTTGTTAATATTTTTTATTATTTAACTTATATATTGGTGCAAAAAAATTATCATTGTTTTTAAATAAGATCAGTATAAATATAAATTTTTAATCATAGAAACTGCTCAGATTGATTTCCATTTTGTTAAATGCAATTTTGGCACAGTTTTCTTATTCTGCGTAGCGCATTAAGTATGGTTTAAAATTTCTTAATCGAATACTGGAAGGTTCGGCGATCATATAAAGCCATACGTAGCAATTCAACGCCCAGGGAAATTATCGTCTAAATATGGTCTTACAATTTGAGAATTATAGACAGTAACCCCGTTCTGTCGAAAAAATATATCGTTTAAAAGACTTAACGGAAAATCGTCGCATATTTCTGGTAATATATTTTGTTTTATTTCTAGATATTTGTTTGCTGTGAGACTACCTTCGTAAATATACAATTTCATATTAAAACCCAGAATATAGCATGCTATATGAAAACCAAATCTGCCCTGGCATCCCATAGGAATTATGACATGTTTATTATGTCTATTTAAAATTCCTTTAGTGTTGGTCATCAATATGCACATTATCAACTAGCTTAAATTTACAAGGCCTAAATTTATTTGTTTTCAAAATTTCTTAAATCCAGGGTTGGTTCCAAAGGCTGTCAAAACATTTATTTCATTGATATCTCGTTATTACTAAACATTTTTAGAAGTCATTTGGTACTTTATAATTTACGTGTATCACTTTATATATATACTTAATTTAATTTACTTAATTTATTGATCAGATACATTACAGGTTAAAACCCAAATAGTATATAAGTGCATGCATCAAAACATCTGATAACAAAATATATGGACATACAAGCAAGTTACAAAGAATAAAAAGAGTGAAAAAAACAAAGAGGAAACAAATTATAAAATTGGATACAATGTATTATCACAGATAAAATAAATCTGTTCACTGCAGTACATCCTGTAGAATTACTTTTGTTTTATTTTTAAAACGTGTATTTGCACAGTGAATGCCAACGTCCTGTGGTATAAAACAGTTGAATTGGTCCATAAAGCAATTCATAGGTTCGTTTCTTCCTACATCCGTCCTAAAAGATCTTATGGAAAACATTTCATTCTGACGTGTTGTTCTGGCTGGCACCCGGAACCTTAGCTCACCAAGTAGTGACGGACAATCTATAAGATTGTTTAAAAGTTTATGTCCAAAGGATAGGTTCAACAATATTCGACGAGATTCCAAAGTGTCCATACCAAGGAGACGTAAGCGCTCTTTGTAGTCCAATAAATTCGGGTCAATTTTCAGCTTCTTCAAAAGAAAGCTGGCGAACTTAGATTGAACCCTTTCAATTCTCTTTACTTGAATTCTGTAGAGAGGAGACCACACTACGCAGCAGTATTCTAAGTGACTTCTAACCAGAGCACAAAATACGGATTTCAGGGCTTCAATATCATTGAAGTCCCAGCATTGTCGCATGATGAAGTCGACCATCTTAAAAGCTTTTGAAATGATCCCATCAATATGGTTATTGAACCGCAACTCACTATCCATAATAACACCCAGGTCGTTCATCATAATAATAGGCTGTTTTTTCCTTGTAAATGCTATAATTTTGGATTTGGAACTATTAAGCGACAATCCGTTTTCCGAACTCCATTTAACAATCCTATAAATTTCGTCCTGTAATTTTTTGTTGTCGTTAGTATCTGCAATAGTCTTGTAGATTTTGAGATCATCTGCAAAGAACAGAAATGAACAATTCACCAAAACATTTGATAGATCGTTAATGAAGATAAGAAATAATATTTGGCCCAAGTGCGAACCCTGAGGAACACCCGAATGTACCTGGATATCATCCGAGAGAGATCCGTTGAATTTGACCCGCTGTGTCCGACCAACAAGTTAGCTTCTCAACCACGATAGGAGTGAATCGGCAATGCCATAAAACTTCAGCTTACTCAGTAGGAGGTTATGATTGACTGTGTCAAAGGTCTTCTTGAAATCAAAATATGCTGCATCGACCTAGACATTTGCATCAAGGGCTTGTACAATATGGCTGCAATAAACCGATAAGTTAACCTCGCACGATCTTTGAGGCATAAATCCGTAATGGTGTTGTGAGAGTACTCCACAAAAAGCCCTTGTAATATGATCCGTTACGATTGAGTTCAGTCCTTTGGCAAACCAAGCCAGGCCGGATATTGGACGATAGTTGGATATATCTGATCTTCTCCCACTTTTAAAAATTGGGGTGACTATTGCCCTTTTTCAAACTGCAGGAAATGTTCCTGAGTTGATGGATAGTTTAGAAATACAGCTTAGTGGCAGTGACAATGTAGCACTGCAATTCTTCACAACCAAAGGTGGTATGTCGTCTGTACCTGCGTTCTTGTTTGCATCCGATTCAGCTTTTTGAAAACGGTATCGCTGGTAATTTAAATGTTACCCAAATTTATATTTGTGATAGTCCTGCGTTGTTGCGGATCATTTTTAAGATTGTTTATGCCAACCGCGTATACGGACTGAAAAAATTCAGCAAAGAGATTGGCAATTTCTTTGGGACTAATGGATGCTTTGTTGTTCAGATGCATCTCCTTTAGATAGCCAATTAGACTTCTTTTTGATTTCAAGTATTTCCAGAATGATTTGGGGTTTTAAAGTGCATTGTGCTGTGTACGAGTTATAAATGCATGATACTCTTTTTGGATGCTTAACTTCGAGGCGAGTCTAAGTTCCAAGTATTTGTTTTTTAGATGAGCACTATGAAGCCCTTTTTTCCTCCTAAGTTTATTGAGGACACTGTTCTTGTTCTTAAGTAGTTTTATTGTGTTATTAGTGAAGTAAGTGCCAAACTTTAGATTCGTTTTTGTTGTTTTTGGTACATACATTTCTATAGCTGCATAAACGACATTATAAAAGCAATGAACCTTTTCATCCATACTCAAGTCATGGCCATCCAAAAATCTCCAATTGATATTTTCAAAGTAGTCATTTAGGCGATCATAGTTGGCCGAGATTTGCTGAAGGATCCAAAATGGGCCAGGTTATGTTTAATTCGACTGAGTCTTCTGTTACTGGGTTGCTCCTGAATACCTATTTAATAATGTAAATAATGCAAAACTGAAACATGCCTTCTAATATTATAGCCATGTAAATATATTTCCCGGGTTTCATCGCTATTTCCATTCCATTGTGCTAAACAGTAGTTACATCATATCATATTTCTCATAATTGCCATAGTTCTCGGTAACAGCCATATTTTAAGAAAATAAAGCAATTAACACAGAAATATAACTCAATCAATAAACTTAATAAATGTTTTAATAAGCAAGAATCAGTAATATTCTTATTATTAATGTATCAACAACTCGACAGTCACGTTATTTCATAGCCGACTATGGATAATTTAAATATTTGAATTCGAGTTTAATTAAACCAGCAAAACTTCATTTTATATATTTAAATGAAAAAATAACTAGACCTGACATCTTTTATATTTTACATTTTTCTCTATCTCTCAAAATTAAATCAATTTCTGGGGTAGCGGTTATGGGAAAATACTCTGTACATACAAATGTATGTTATTCCTGGGCTAATCAGTATGGCAATATTTAACTCAAGGAGCATAATCATTATACCATTATAAAGAATTACATCAACAAACAAAGATAAGTGTCCTAGAACCCGCGATCAACGAGTGTGAGAAAATCATTGATAAAGAGTTTGTTATTATAATAAAAAGTCTGTGTGAAAAGTAAGAGGCATTTAGTATTATTACTCGAATGATATGACTGATATACGGTATTTCTGAAAGATTAGACCCATGAACTAGATGCGGTAAATGTTGACGATAGTGTTTATTGTATTACATTTTTTTACGTAGATTTACTAGGTGGATAAATCGAGAATTGATAGGGATGATTTGAGCAATGAACTTTTTGGTTTATCAATAGCGGTATTATTCGTATAATATGCAGCAACATATCTACTAAGCTATTTACACTTATTGTCACATGACAGAGAGTAGTCGTATTGTTATAAAACTAGCCATATGTAATACAATCAATATAAAATACAGTATAATGTGTAAAAAATATGGTGTGTTGTTAAACCTAAACTAGATTCACAATTCTTTTATAATTTTTTTCAAAATTTTAACATCTTAGATTCTCCTTTTTAGATATAAATTTTTGTACTTAGAAGATATCTCAAACCTAAAAGGCAAGTGGAAAGTGCATCTACTATTTTATTATTGTTTGGGTACTTTTTCTTAATATAACTATAGAAAAATCTTATTAACAAGAATAATTTACTAAAAACTTGATTAGAAATTAAAACTTCAGAATTCAGACCCATATTATGTTGCCATTTTTAGCAGTTTGACCGCTGTCAATTCTATGCTTGTGATTTATTATGTCTTAAATATTATTAGCTTCTGAAATAAAAAAATATATCTTCACTTTTAAAGAGATGTTTTGTCCTCTTAGAATCACCCTGTAGTCGAATACTTGTCATATTTTATCACCTTGCATAGTAGAAATAAATGTTTATGTATACAAAATGATATACAGAGTTTTTAGGGAAGTTTAATGTTTCTGAAATACATATTTTATGTTCAGGTAGCTGTTTCATCCCCCTAGGACTACCCTGTATAGTTAAAGAAATGTTTTTTATTAAACAAAATACAAAAAAGGAAACTATATATATATATAATATATATATATATATATATATATATATACATATATATATATATATATATATATATATATATATATATATATATATATATATATATATATATATATATATATATATATATATATATATATATATATATATATATATATATATATATATATATATATATATATATATATATATATATATATATATATATATATATATATATATATATATATATATAGGGCGTGCGGTGAAATTTTAAGAAAGGGAAGCAATTTTTAGAAATTTGTTGTGAACCTTTTTGTAATGTAATTCGATTCTTCGATCATTTTTTGCAAATTCGTCAATGACGTCATCATAAAAACGTCGATGCTCCGACATATTTTGGAGAAGTTTATTTTCAATGGACAACAGCGATGTATGCGAAAGTCTGTCCTGCCCCGTTAAATTTCTCACGAAATTTTTTACACATTTAAATGTTGAAGAATTGCCTTCTACTGATGAACTTGTGGCAGGTATTATCAATACTAATTCATACAATTTCGACACTTCGGTGTAGGCATCTTCCAGCTCCTTGTCTTTTAAAAATTGCATTAGTCCCTTAGCGTTATTTTTTGCGCTGGTGTCATCAGTTTCGTAAATCACTTTTGCAGAGCTCGAGGAATCTAAAATCATTTAAACCGTTAAATCTATAGTTTATTTGTTGCTGAATTTGATCGATTATAAAAGAGGCGTCTGTATGATGTTTGAACAACTCCCATCTTGTCTGTTCGAAGACGGCTTGTAGCTCTATATTTAACGTCATCGTTTTCTCCCAAAATAAATCAAAGTTATCTTATTTTTGGCTTAACGTGGACTTAAAATCATCCACTTTTTTAGGCAAAAAGCAATAACATTTATTTTAGTTTGTAATATATTAAAAACATTGTCCGAGAATGGAAATATCTCTGAAAATATGTTCAACAAATAACTAAAATTAATATCTCGTTTCAAATAGTCCAAAAACCCCCTCGAACTATTTATTGCTTCTGAGTCCCATGCTTCATTATTTTCTATTATATTCTCAGATAGTTCAATCAGTGATTCACGATTTTCAGATACTGTTAACACAAGTTTTCCATTATAATTCCACCTAGTAGGAGCTACTTTAGGCAATCGTTTGTGGACAATGGAGTCCAAAGCTTGTGACTTGGAAAAAAGCAGCCATGCCACTTAAAGTAACGAAAAATACTTTACACTCTTTAATATGATTGATGGACTCGGATAAAACTAAATTTAATTTATGAGCAAAACAATGGACAAATACAGCATTTGGGAAAGTTTCTCGAACTTTCGCTTGCAGACCCCCTAATTGTCCTGCCATCATTGCAGCTCCATCATAGCTTTGAGCAACTAATTTTTTCTCTCCATTAATTTCTTTAGTAACGTTATAAACTACGGTATATAATGCATCTGCTGTACGATTTTCGGACACAGTCTTAAAACCTAAAAATCGCTCTTGAATACTTCCGCCTGTTTTAACGTAGCGTATTACTATAGATAATTGGCTAAAATCAGTGATATCAGTTGTTTCGTCCAGAACAATAGCAATGAACCGCGCCTCGCCAATCTCCTGCTTAATTCTTTTTAGAATAATGGGTGCAACAGCGGAAATTAAATCATTCTGGATTCGATTTGACGTTCCGCGAAAAACGCTAGACTGCTCTAAATGATTTTTGAGCAATCATCATATTTAGCCATTAAACTAAGTAAATCTTGAAGTCCCTGTTTTGTCATGACTTCTAAATCCTAATTCGTGCTGCCCGAGAAAACAAACAACATCCATAAGTCTTCTTAATATGTGCATATTTTTATCGACTAGTTCATTGTGTTGGCGGTGACTAATTTCCAACTGTTTATTAAGGGCGTGTTCAATTCGGCTTTGCCGAAGACTTTTTTTTTATGACGGCCTGTAAATGCGGACTTTGGACATAATGTGTCTTTTTACAGCTTTATGGAAATTGTTTAAATCGAAAAAACCAGTTTTATTCCAGAGACCTTTTTCATTTTCAAAAAGTAAACATGGCCAACAAAATAATTTTCTTATATTTTCACGCCATGTTAGCCATTTAAATTGTTCGTATTGTTTTTTCGGATAAAAATGTCTAATACAGTTTATATATATATATATATATATATATATATATATATATATATATATATATATATATATATATATATATATATGTATATGTATATATATATATATATATATATATATATATATATATATATATATATATATATATATATATATATATATATATATATATATATATATATATATATATATATATATATACAGGGTATCAATTAAGTACTTATACAAACTTTAATGGGTGATTCTTTGACTAATTTTAGGATGATTATCCTCAGCCCAGATATGGTTGTTATGAAATTTAATTATGGAATTTCGAGAAAACGAGGTTTCATCTGTGAAAAGCACATGGCTTAAGAAATCGCGACTAATCTATTACGCATCACACAACACACGGATAGCCGTTCATATGTTACATAAAGTTGTTGGGACCTTAACGAATTTGCCACCAAGTGTGTGTGTAATATTCAATTTAAGAGCTATTTTCCGTGTACTAGTTTGCGGATCTTCTTCAATTCAGTTTAACACAGCTTCTTCAATCTCAACTGTTCGAACTGTTGGAGGCATTCTTGGAACATCTGTTGTCCTTTTAAAGCTGCCAGTTTCACAAAGTCTTGCGTGAATATTAATAAAAGTTTGGACGTGTAGCACCACTCGTTGAGGAAATCGCGCCTGATACATTCGTCTTGCAGCTTGTGCATTACCGCGAGCCATTCCATAAGTAAAATGAATGTTTGCCATTTCTGGGTTGGTATATTGGTACATTTTGGACAAAACACACGATAAATTATTACTTATAATGCCAAACGATAAAAAAACTACTTGTTTTATTCTAAATTAACTGCCATGACTGATTCTGCTACCATGGAAACCTCTCAATTGTTTTCCAAGGCCTGCTATGGATTCACCTATACTATTTTCTTGTGTACTGCGGCTGCAGAGGAAAGATGCAGCACATTTTTACGATTTTATTATTTTTATCCAATTTTCACTAATTTGGTAATTGTGATGTTAATGTGATAGAGTAACATAGCACATAATCAAAGTATTTTTTCGCTTATTTTTTAAAATCTCGGAAATGATTCAATATAAAAAATTTCAACGCAGATTTAACTTCAAACCCTTTTTTATCCAAAACGGCTGCTTTTAGCGACAAATACTAAGAGTAACTTCTTTATGTAAAATTGAATGGAGAATAGGTCTGTCTAGTCAAATTGACATAAAAGGCTTCACAAAAAAGTTATGGTTAATCAAATTCAGAAACAACACTGTATGTGGCGCCCTCTAACATTAAATAAAAAACTAAACTAAACTAATATTTGAATTTCTCGTCATCAATGTACCCAGAATCCAAAATTTTGTCCAATTATCATGTTCCTTAACAAAAATATATCAAAAACTAAATAAAATGTGACGCCCTGTATCTCAGAAACAAAGCCGTTTCAGACCCATGTTCATATGAACTTTTAATCTTAATTAGTCAAATCACCCCTTAAAGTTTGTACAAGTATTTAATTCACACCCTGTATATATATATATATATATATATATATATATATATATATATATATATATATATATATATATATATATATATATATATATATATATATATATATATATATATATATATATATATATATATATATATATATATATATATATATATATATATATATATATATATATATATATATATATATATATATATATATATATATATATATATATATATATATATATATATATATATATATATATATATATATATATTATATATTGCTATATATATATGTGTTTATGTTCTATATTTATTAACGTTTCGGTCTATTTTGACCTTCTTCAGAATACATTGAAGTTAGAAATTAAAAAAATTTTAACTGTTAAATCATGTTCTGTATTGTACAATTTTTTACTTTCCCTTACCTAGGAACCATCAATCTAGCAAAATGCATTGCTTCAGTCATAAACTATAATTTCCTGGATAATTTATCATAAAACACAAATTAGTTTCAGTCATAATACAAAATAAAAAACCAAAAATATATATATAAAAGTTACGGTCCAAAAAACCTACAAAAACAATATATATATATATATATATATATATATATATATATATATATATGAGATACTATTTGTCAATCCTATGTCATCATAGGATAAATAAATAAATATTCAGATTATGGTTTCGTGCAATGTCCTAAAAAGTTTATTATTTTATTATGAGCATATCTCACGTAAAACGTATTGGCATGAACAAGGCAGCAGTAGAATGGATTAAAAAGAAAAGTGTTGCCACATGATGGAATTTTGCTTTTAGTTCAATCAATAATTCGGTGTTTCAGGTATATCGTATATTTGATGGCTGACATATTTTAATAATATTTTGAAGCACGGACATGGGCGCTATTTCAGATTTTGCTTAGAGGAGGCAAATTCATCAGTGAACTTAATATGCTTAAGATAGACAAACAAAAATCTTTTTTGGCTTTTTCGCAACTGAATAAAAATATTTAACTTTAAATTAGTTGAAGCAAATATTTGTCAATATAAACGCAACAAATAATCTGAACACATTTAAAAATGCTTAAGATAATCCACACACATTAAAACATTAACATTTGTATTTAAAATTCAGATACATTGGCTGACATTTAAAACGGTACTGTAGCGTAGTTTATTACAAATTTAGAGTTTATTACAAAACTTTTGAAGATTTTTCTGAAATTTAGTTTGAAAAAACAATGTTTAAACAATATTTAATGCTGATTACTACTATGCTAATGGCTTTCCTTTAAAACTTTTATTGTTTAAATTTTAAAAACTGATGAATTTAGTTGGTCGTCAATTCGTACACTCTGAATCGGTACACCTTGGGTTTTGTAACTATTTGATGGTCATTCACATTTAAATTTTTATATATACGGACGTTAATGACCTCCAAAAATTAGGTTTTAATTTTCACTCTACATTATATACCTAAATTATAAAAAAAGTACAAAATATTAGTTGTTTAAAACTTTAATGAAACAACTCGTCAATATTTACATGTATAGTCTTACAGCAATTTTCATCCGTCTATTTGCGTAATATGTGCAAACCCAATATTACAATAATCTAAATTTCACAATTACAATTCTAGAATGTAACTTTAGCGTCTTAAGAAATGAACCTACACTTATTTTTTGACCTAGTAATCGCTAACCGTATTTTGAATTTTTTGTTCCAAATCTTATTCTTAATAATTCCATCCACTTTTTCTGTGTTATATATAAATCAACTTGTTGTTTTCGACAATAATTGTAATAAGTGGCTTCGGATTTTAATATTGAGACAAGTTCAAAAAGGTTGGGAAGAATTTTGCTTGCCTTCTGCATTAATCGATGTTGCCAACCTTCCAACGAATTTCATGTTCTGTGTTTTTCATTGTAGCATATTCATATATCTTGTATTAAACTATTATCGAACCATCGTTTTACAAAATAATTATTAAATTATTCAATGAGTTTATTTGTGATGCAGCCTTTCATTAGATGCAACCAGCCATCATCTATATATGGCCAATGAAGATGTGACAAGGCAGCGCACATTTTAATGTGTTAACGGATATTATTATCTTCTTTGTATAGTTTTGTAAGTCTTGACATTTTCACCACAGGCAGTGGTTAAAGTGGAAATTACACTCTTCTAGCATTGCTTCAGGAATAGTTTTTCTATATCATTAATGGCCACTATTTCCTAATCTATTTTAAAATTTCCTGGATTCCACAAGGGAGGATGTTGTTTCAGCAAAGAAAACAACCTCATAGTTTTTTGAGTCCGGTTTTGCAGTAAAATGTACACTAAGAGATTAACATTCATACTTGTCGAATTGCTTTTAACGTCGCACTGATTGGTATACAGTTGTGCAAACTAAGGGCAATAGATTTTAAAGATACCTCCAAAGAAATCTGAATACTCTGTCATGGTTTTTACATCAGCCTTGATGTGTTTTTCTTTGTACCCGTCTTTGCACAAAAGGAAACTATCACTAAGGTCTCTGTCGACTTATTACAAATTCCAATCAAAATTTTAAAAGTAGCCCCATTTTTTCTTGAAAAATCGTGGTGATGGGTGTAAATTCATCACGACATCGCTTTTTGAATAGCTACTTCCGCAGACACTCTGGTTCTTCTAGCAGATAAAGTCAACGCCACAATCGTCATGGACAGAACTGAATACGTGGAAAACGTAACTAAACTCTTGAAAAATAATCCCTATAAAGTTATGCAGTCAGCCCTACAAGCAAAATAGAAAAACGCATAACCAATCCAATGCATACCACCAGCGGACAAGAAATCATTAACATCCCTAGGTTCTACGGCCTTCCCAAGTTACAAAGGAACAATGTACCACTTCAACCGATTGTCAGTGCAATAGACTCGCCCTCATACAAACTAGATTAATAACTTTCAAGTTTTCTTAGTATATTTACTAAAAAAACAGATTCTTTTATAAAAATTCTGCACATTTCGTAGAAAAACTTAAGGCAATCCAGTGTGTCCATCCACAAGTGTTCCTGTCATCGACTCAATTTCCATTATATCAGACATACTGGATCATAATAATCATGATAATAACTTAATAAACGTAGTGGAAGCTTGTCTTACGTCTAATTATTTTATTTTTCAATGAATTTTTTTTGAACAAACATCAGGGGCAGCTATGGGATTTCCTCTATCCCCTGCGGTATCGAATATCTTGCTAATATTAAATCCGCAGTAAAAAATTAATCTAATGAAACGATTCCTTTTTAGATGTATTTGTTCAGAGGAAGGAAAATGATACATTAGGACAACATTCTGTGTATAGAAAACTAACTCATACAAATTCACACCACCATCCAGCACAAAAGAATTCGGTTATTAACTCATTAGTATTTAGAGCCATTTCGATTTGATTCGAACTGACCAAAGCTCTGAGGAATGCCTGTTACACTACGCAAGATATTATGCGTTCAATTAAAAAATTATAGTAATCCAACTGCGCGAAGGAGTATATAAAATTCCTTGCTCCTGGAAGAAGTGTATATGGGAGAAATGGGATAATCAACATCAACTAGACTTAAGGAATATGAACGATGCGTTAATGTATGATAGAACTGGTTTTACGATAACCCAAAAAAAAAGGCCTAACCTGGGCTCATCAAAAAGGCAGTATGATAATTATAGAACAAGATTACAAAACATAGTTGCCGCTGAGATCCCGTCAACTTAATTCATGAATTCCCGGGCGTGCGGGCAATTTCGTATATTGGTATGATGCATATTTTATTGCCGCTCTCAATTTCTAATATAATCCAAGTGTTCTATTTCTTTTGGCGTTCAATTTCGAATAGCCTCGGGAATTTTACCTGCTGACATATAACCGCAAATCTTGTACGTCCGTTCAATCTCATACGAAAATGAACAATAGAGCAATAAAACTATAAATCGAAAATCTGTCAACTATTTGTCAAGATGCTGGACCTTTGCCGGCGCCATATCATATCGTGATCGGCGCTAAAAGACCTAATACACGGAAGCTGGTCGGAGGGGTCTTTCCGGCTCCCTGTGGTGTCTAGACTGAGGCACTTCACTTGCTGCTCAAGATTGATATCTCCGATGGGTATCAGGATGTCGTGTTCGTCAATTAGCACTGTCTCCAAATTTTATCGCTCTTTTACGAACCTCCTGGTTACTTCGCAATCGTAAGGAATTTGATAATGGCTTAATCATTGCAGGCTTTTAAAAATTGGTAAACCTATAATAGAGTATTAATTAAATAAATGAAAAAAGTGAAACTGACTTCAAAAAAGTATTGACAATTAAAAAATGACATTTTGGGAGACCCTAAAATTGGATTTGTGCAAACGGTGTCAAGCTACTATTTGATTACAAGAAACTAAGGAGTCATTAATATAATACTTTTTAAATACGTAGTATGGTTTAACATCTCAAGAAATACCTATTTATTACCGATTATTAGCTTGACGCCGACTACAAATATCACATTGTTAAGGTCATTTGAAACAGTATTTTTTTAAATTCCAGTGTTTTTTCAAGTCGTGTTTATATATTTTTTCAATGCTTTTATTTTTTTTAGTTTTAGTTTTTATATTTTTGTTTTAACATCGTGCTCTATTTCTTACCTTTATCAACAGAGCGTTTTAAGAATTTTTAAATTGATAAGTTTTTTATTTGAATTTTAAATTAGGCTGTGCAAAAACTGTCTTTAACTAAACTGCTGAACAGAGCAAATGGAACTAGCAAATTTTTAGATAAAATTTAAATTAGATTATTTTTAAATCGACACTAGATATTGAAATACAGTTTTCAGCCATGTCTTGCAAATTTTATTGCATGTTTACGATTTTAAAAGTAATACTTACCTTATTTAAAAAGTGACTTATACAGGGTGTTAAATAAGACTGCCAATATTCTGTTTGTTCCAAAAAATTTCAAAAACAATTTTTAGAATCTAAGTGCTAAATTAGCTTAAACCTTGGTGAACTCGTAAAAAATAATTTGCAACGTTTTTTTTAATTTCTAATATTTGTTTAAATGATTTTTTGAATGAATTTGAAAAAATTGACTTTTCTTACATATTAAGCTGTAGCTTTTTATTATCCGTTTGTTCTAAAGTTTTCTTGCTAGAGAGCTCTTAACTCTTAATTTTTTATAATCTATAGGGGAGGTGTGTACAAAATATTGTAGAATTAGTTAAAAACCCAGCGATCATAATATCATGTACGTATGTTTTAACATCCTGTAGCATATAGACGAATTGAAAGTTTTTATTTTAGTTTTAGAGATAAGTGAACATTTTCTCCAGACGGCTTTTTATTTTCTGTCTAACTTTATTATTTACAAAAACACTGGTGTTTCTTTTAGAGCCAAATTTGCCAATACCGGGTGATACAGGAGATATGTAATAGCTGCGCTATTTTTTTAGTTTTAAAAATATCAATTTGAAATTTGAGATATTTCCATAGCTTCATAATTTTCTTTGAAAAAACAATTAAAAGGACTTTTTGATTTTAAATAGAAGCCTGTATATTTTTATAGACTGTCGTATTCAGCCTAAAATTAGCATTACAACTATTCAAAGTTTCACTTTTGTTTTGAAAATGGCGGCTAGACAGCCATTTTTTGAAAATTCAAGGTTGTCGCTTACGAAAAAAAAAGTCACTTCTTACAAAACACTGTTTTAAAAAGTCCAAAATAAGCTATTTTCTAGAACACTATATAATAGTCATTTATTTCCCATAAAAATATCCTGATTTGTCAAAAATGGGTGGCATATCGCCATCTTAAAAATAAAAATCAACATCTTTAAAAAGGTAACTTTACGACGAAAATAACTGTGAAAAAAATATACGGGATGCCCTTAAAAATATAGAAGTAAATGTTCTTTCGATTAAAGAAGTGAAAAAAAAATAAAAAATCTCTTAGTACCCAAAACGATTTTTAGATCTAAGTGTTCTAAAAAATGAAGAAATAAGTTTGTTCTGGAGTATTTATAATAAGTATTTTATAAATAGTGACTGTGTTTTTTGTATAAAGCAGGAATGTTGAATTTTCAAAAATGGCTGTCCAGCCGCCATTTTAAAAAGAAAAGTTTATTTGTGAGATATCGTTGAAAAGCACATTTTAGGCTGAATACGATTGTTTATACAAATATAGAGAGCCTTAATTAAAATAAAAAGTAAAGGCCACTCGGTAAAACCGGAAGTAACTTTTAATTGTTTTTCACTAGAAAATTTGCCTCTTATAGAGTTATAGATATGTCTCCAATTTTAAATTGATATTTTTAAAAGTATAAAAATGGCAGCCTCTTACATGTGTCCTGTGTCACCCGGTATTGACAAATTTGGTACTAAAAACAGTTAGAGAGGCAATAATGGAGAAAATGTTCAGTACTCCTCAAAATTTAAATAAAAAATTTGAAATTCAAAATGCTACAGGGTGTTGAAATATGCGTACATAGGATTGCTAGGTTTTTAACTAATCTTAACATATTTTTGCACATCCTGTGAATTTTCTGCGTAGTGTAGACCCTATAGATTATAAAAAAATTAGTATTCGACGACTGTGGCAAGAAAACTTACATCAAATCTAATATAAAGTTACAGCTTAATATAAGAAAAATCTAAATAAAAAAATCATATTACAAAAAATATTTAAAATAAAAAAAAATCAAATTGTGTTTTAAAATTTCCCAGGATTTTTTTCTTAAAATGTTTGTGACCAAAAAAAAATTTCTGAAAGAATTAATGCTCATATGGTATTCGGTAAGAAAATTTCACATCAAAATTATGTATCAAACTAAAAACCGAGAATGACATTTTGATTCGAAATTGTATGCCTGTCAAGTTACCCACTTTAATTAGATAATGTAAAAGAAATAGCGGCCAAATAAAATGTTTGTAATCTCGAAAAAATCACCACCTCAGGTTTTACATATATTCCCGTTTTAGTGTACCTAGATGCTAAAAATATGTTTTATCAATTCCGTCGGTCCATCTGTCGATCTGTCTGTTAGTCTGTCAGTTCGCGGAATAGCTTAAAGACTACTTATCCCATTGAGTTCAAATTTTAATAAAACATTAAGGGTCATATAGGGATGATCTAGTAATATATGAAATGTTAAAAAAATTAATATTAAAAAACTACTTATCTAATTTATCTCAAGTTTTGCAACAACATTAAAGTAGTATGTTTTATCAACTGGTAAAATTTTGGTACGAATCCAAGATGGCGGCTTAATGAAATATTTCAAAATTCAGCCTGAAATGGATTGGTTTCAAATTGTGTGCCATAACTAGCTTTGGTATAGGGATCATCTAGTGAAATTGTGGTACTAGTTCAGAAAGACCAAACCACGTATTAGACCATCCCACTGTGGTATTAGACCATCCCACTTTCATTTGTTGAATTGACTAGGGATCCTTATAGTAAAAAAGTATAATAGTCTACAGTAAACATTGTTGCAGGGTCACGTGACCGGCGTGGCTTAAAAACCAATAGCGGGTCGTGGAACTACAAAACATTTTAACATTAAAGAAATTAATTTGCTAAAAAATATCTTATTAGATACCAAGCTTTTCTTAGCGTCACTACTGCGTTGTTTTAATGTATTATTGTGTATTTGTTGATATGGCTCAAATCTTCTAATTATATGTTGCCTTACTTCAAGAAAGGTGCGGTGACATTAGAAGAACATTAATTTTTTAAATATTTAATAAATAATTTATATTAAATTTGTTTACTTTACATTGCAAAACTAGGAGCTTTATTTAACCTAACTATGGTGTGGCAATGTGAGTTTGTAAAAAAATGACCGTTTAAGTTTGGAATTTTCTTTTAATCACTCCAGTAAACAGCAACATTTCCTTTTCCAGGAGACATGTCTAATGGAAGATACCTTTTTCACTTATTTCGGGTCACACGACGTATTGACCAATCCTGTTCAGTATAATAGAACGTTTATTTCGTCGATTTTGTATGAAATCTGGGGAAATAATAAAGTTTCGGATGATTTCGCGCCTTTTTTTAATTTTCAGTTGAGTTGGGCCAATTTTGTATATAAATGTTGTCAGGTAAAGGAAGTTAAATGGTGATTCTTTGGGTATTAAAAGTAAAAATGTGTTCGTAAACATGTTCTAAACTGGTTAGAATTTAAGATTTAGAATATTGAAAATTAAAAAAATCTTTTATTTTTTAAATTTTAGCTATTAACATGGAAAAACAATATGACAATTGGTTATTCTATTCGTATCTAATAGCGTTCGCTTTTTTTACTTTCCTCGGAAGAGGAAAGTATTCTAGTTACAAAAAAACATGTTTTCTCAGATCCGTCGGTTAGTCTGTATGTCGACAAAACTCAAGAACTGCTTGTCCTATTTACTTCAAGTTTTGGTTAAAAATTAAAGGTCATATGATGATGAAAAATCCAATATGGCTGAACAAAATGGCGGTTTACTGAAATGTTAAAAAAATATTACTAAGAAACTGCTTATCCATTTTATCCAAATTTTGCAGAAAAATTAGGTTTGTCATGACCATCAACTGATAAGTTTTACTACAAATCCAAAATAGCGGCCTAATAAAATATTGTGTGTCAATGCAGAAAACTACTACATCGATTATGTTCAAATTTTCCTCAAAACTCAAATATTATATACACAAATGTTAAAATTCCGCCGCCATGTTGGCATTACAATCTTGAATTTTTAAAATGTTGACAAAAAATCATGAGGTGCAGTCATAGATACCCCTAAATGCCGAATTTTAATCTGCAAAAATTTTAAAATTAGTCTGCTATAGTGGTGCCGCCATTTTTAATTCTCAAATATTGAATAAAATTTTATAACTTTTATTTTTAAATACTTCTAGATACTGATATTTCAGCCGAATCTGTACAAATGACAAAATTCGTTCGCTATATTGGCGCCACCATTTTGATTTTTGTTGTGCATTCTTAAATAATCCCCACAAATGTTAAAATCATCCGTCCGACTTGTCGATATTGTCATTTTGACACCGCTATTGTGAATTTTTAAATGCTGACACTTTTAAATTTTCCTAGGCACTGATTTTCCGTTTTCGCTACTCAAGTAACAAAATTCGTCGGCCGTATTGGCGCCGCCATTTTGGATTTCTAAACGTTGATTAAAAAAAAATCGGATTTTTTATATCCGAAAGTGTATGCATGTCAAGTTTGAAAATAATCGGTAATGGAAGTGTTGAAAAATCCATTACAAGATTTGAACCAGACATACAAACATACAATCAAACGAATAGGAAGCCAATAAAAGCGCGTTAAAAGCATTGATTTTAGTTTAAAAATTTAACACCCGTATTCACTAAAGAGGTTTAACTTTAGACAAGGTCTGACTTGACAGTTACAGGTTTAAGATGACATTTTCAACAACTGAACAAATAATTTTTCTAAATGTCACAATTACAAAATGATAGTGACATAAGGCAAACATAACTAAAAACTAAAGTTTAATAATATATAAATAACTAATTTCCTTTTAAACTTACCTAACTTAGTGGTTTGATTTTAGATAGTGAAGTAGAGAACGATTATTTCTTTGAAGTATGTAAAAATACCTATTTGCCTCATGAAGGAATATTCGTACATCAAATATTTTAACAGGTCGTCATTTTGTTTCGCCATATTGAATTCATACCATTACTAAAACTCCTCTCAGGTTTAGCGATTTAGCATCTCTATATGCCAAAAGTATGTTCTATCGATTCCGTCGGCCCGTCTGTCGGTCTGTCTGTATGGCTATTTTTGTGCAAGAATTAACTGTGATATAGAGATAAACTGCCGCAGTTGTGGTACGAATTTAGTTTATTAGTTCGAATTAACCAAATGGCGGCCAAAAAAAATCTTGTACAATTGATTTTAATTTTTGCAGAAAAAATAAATGTGGAAATGGGATAAAATGGTACGAAATCAACATGACGTTACAAAATGGCGGTATTTGACAATGTGGAAACTACTTATTCAGTTTATTTTAAATTATACCCAAAAGTCAATTGTAGCATAGATAGAAAGAAACTGGTAAAATATTGGTAGGAATGCAATATGATGGAACAAAATGGCGCCCAATAAAAATGTTTGAAAATACAGTATATGTAACACATATATACTGTGACTATTTATTGAACTGAATTGGGTCCCATTTCACTCGTACCTTACTATTCCCAACAAAAAATCATAACGAGGGAAGTTCCGTGTAAAGGAAATTCACCGATTTTTTATGTGTGACACCAAAAATTTAATCCTTGCGAGACACTAACCTAGAATACTTTTGGTTCAAATTTTAAGCGAATCGATTTGATGGTACTCAAATTATTGTTGGTTGGCGGAAATTTTGTTTGCGTATACACAGACGCACACAATCTTACAGATATCATACAATTTTGTTCTAAAAATATATTTTTCATACTTTAGGGACTCTAAAACCTCGATTAAACCCAACTTAAATTTTTTTATGAAAATATTTTTGCTACTTCAATACTTAATCTTTATAAGGTACATATTTTATTAATGATACAGTTCGCTGTTATATGGGGGCAATAAAAATAAATCTTAACATCTCTGTATCAAATTTCTTTCGTTACCGCTACACTTTACGAGATAATCGAACGTTTTCATACATACATATCACCCTATATGTACACCGGCATAAATTAAACTAAAAATTGTAATTATAATATTTATCTATTACTACTATTAATAATCCATTGTAATCTGATATATTGATTAAAAGGAAACTTCATAGTTCCAAATTTCTAGACCCGATTATTTAATACAACCCGTCTATTTTTGACCGACTTTGTTAAATTAAAATTATTAACACCCTTATATATCTTAAAATCTCTTTATCAAATTTCTTTCTTTATCTCATATACTTTACGATAATCGAACGTTTTCGTACATATATATCACCCTGTATATACATAGGCATTGATTAAATTACAAAGTGTGATTAGAATATTTATCTATTATTACAATTAATGATCCATTGTAATTTAATATATTCATTAAAAGGAAATCTGAAAAACCTAAAACTTGGAGAATACTCTTAAATACGTAGCCACTTCCACGCTTCTACCCCCGCTTTTATGAAAGGCGGTGATCCGGCTGATCGATATTAAAGATATTGTAACTATTATACATTTGGCGCTGAGCGTGTGAGCAAGTGGAACTTGTGTTACAACAGGGATTTTGCACGTCTTTAATTAATTAAAAGTCAGTAGTGTATCGCTGGCATACAATTTTGTTTCACCAAAGATGGCAGATTATATTTTTTTTACATGTATTTCGAAGCATGACCCATAAACTGAAGTATAATACAAACTACCAACTTTAGTAACACTAAGTGATTAAAAGTCGGTTGGTATCAGCCGTATCTATCGATTGCATACAGTTTTATTTTACTGAAAGTAGTAGATTGGGTTGAAGTTTGAGCACACGAGCCAAAAAATGCTTAAATGACAGTGGTGACTTGAAAGTCAAACAATTTTGAGTAAAATCCTTTTCAGGGTACCCCAGGAGGAAGAAAATTTCCGGAACTTTTTTTAGTTGCCATGTCGACAGTTTAAAATGAATGTATCTGATTGGCTACGAAATGTCAATATGAAATTTTTAAATTTAAACTTTACCTAAAACCCCCTTAACCCGTTTGCTCTATGCAGTAGTATAGATATTGCTTTTTAATATATTATATGCTTATGGTCACAAATTCATTATTTAATTTTATTATCGTTAAAAACACTTCCTACACAATCAATTAAATCAACTTGTCACATATTCACGTTTTTGCTCAAATTTTCTGTTACTGCGCATGCTCTTTAGCGATCTGTTTTTGGTCCTAAAACCACCCAGGAATGTTGCTTTGCTATTCGATGAAATCAAAATTCAAATTCGTTTAGTAGTTTCAGATAAAAATGCGGACATACACATACCGACATACACACATGCAGGCGAAAATAGAACACCTTTTGTGAAATCTGTTAAAAATTAATAAAAACACAATTTTTCAATATAGAGAAACAGACGAGAATTATAAAAAGGAAACGGTAAGTGATAATTATGTAAAACTAGTTCTTATTCCGAAAAATGTAAGATTAGTTTATAAAAATAATAGGTAGTTGACTTTAATGGAAATTCTAAGTAATAGATCATTGTATTAAGGACATAGATCATGTATTTAACAAAAGGTGTAAATAATAGAGTTTACTGATATTTAAAAGTGTGTCTATCAAACTACATTTTGAACCTCTTCATTTGTATGGGTTTATATGGAAAATATAAAAAAAATGTTCAAGAGGAAAGTTTTTTTGAAAGTTTTAAATTTATTCATAATTATTTTGAGCAAGGTGGCCAAAACCAAAGCTATGATCTTAAACATGCATATAAATAATTTTTTAATTCTGCATGAAACACACTGGTGAGTTTTAAACGGATCAAAGAGAAAAACGGTTGGAGATGAATTAGAAAAATGAAAATAACTGTCCTATCTTAACTTTAGAAATTCTCTTTAATGGTCCGTATGGTTTTTTATAGCTTTTTTTTTACTTTAGGTAGGACAGCGAAATTATTTTTATTCCTTTCCTCTAGCCGTTTTCTCCACTATAAAACTTAATATACGGAAGCTGGTTGATAGAGTATTTCCGGCTCCCTGTGATGTCTAGAATTAGGTACTTCACTTACCGTTCAAGATCGATGTCTCCGATGGATATCAGGAGTTCGTGTTTGTCAATTAGCAGTATCTTCACATTTTACCACTGTTCTTCGAAACTTGTGGTGACTTTCCGACCGTAAGGAATTTGATGGAGGCTTAGGAATTGAAAATTTTTAGTTAGAGAGTTAAACCTATAATACCAAAGTATTAAAAATTTTGGTAATTGCATATTTACTTTTTTTGCGTCATCGCCGATTTTAATGATTTTTGGTATACAGGTAGATTTTGGCTCTCCCATCATGAACTGGAAGAAACTATCCTAACCAGTGGCGGATTAAAAATTTCGGGGACCCTACGCTTATACTTTTTTGGGGCCCCTAAATTTTTACTTACCTATAGTCTATGCAGTGTATCATAAACTAGACAGACACTTTTATAAATGTATACCTTTTATTAGATATAAGATACGATTGCTCTCACAAGCCACCTTTCCAAAATTCTTAAAAGAATGGTCAACAATAGACTTACTTGGTTTCTTGAGAAAAGAGATTTACTCATTAAAGAACAGATGGGCTTTCGCCGCAAAAATCCTCCACCGATCACCTCATAAACCTTGAAATCACCCTTCAGAGTAGCTTCATGAAACGCCTCCATACCACCACCACCTTCCTAGACCTATCCTCTGCATTTGACACCATTAATAGATCTTGCATCCTTAAATCCCTTATTGATTGGAATATCTCCGGAAACCTGCTCCATTTCATTTCTGCTTTCCTATCCAATAGAACCTTCCGAGTACGGATCAATAACCACCTATGCTCCTCCTTTCCTCAAACTAACGGGGTCCCACATGGTTCCCCTCTTAGTCACACCTTATTTATCATCGCAATAAACAGCATCAAATACTACATTCCACCCCCCTCAACCTAAAATTTTTACTGATGATATCCTTATCTACCATTCCTCCTCCGACTATAAACACAGTGAAGAACTATTACAGAACTGCCTCAACAACCCTGCCAAATGGATAGAATCCAAAGGCTTGATTTTCTCCCCTTTAAAATCCACCAGCGTGCACTTCTGCAGAATTAAAAATTGCCCCAAAACAAACAAAACCTTTCTCTCAATCAAACAATCAAATCCAAATTCTTTTCCCAACCCAACCACAAATTCCTTGGTCTATACTTCGACTCCACCCTAAACTGGAAAACCCATATCAACTACCTTCGATCTAAATGCTCTGCTGACCTCAACACTATTAGAATGCTATCCGGAAGAAATTGGGGCTCTCACAGATTGACATTATTGAAAATATATAAATCTGTCATTCTTTCCAAAATCGACTACGGCTGCATAGCTTATTCTTCAGCTAAACCTTTCCAACTAAAACGACTAGACCCTATCCATAACTCTGGTTTAAGATACGCCCTTGGCACCTTTCGTACCAGCCCAGCCATTAGTCTCTACTGCTACACCAACGTGGACAACTATTAATTATGAAATATGCCGACAACCTCCGATTCAGAAACTCCATCTCACATTACTCCTGTTTTTTCATAACACCCCCAATCTCAATCACATTTTATCTCACTTTCCCACCCATGGCGACAATATCAGATATCAAAATATCCTACACAGGCTTTCAATCCCTAAACTTTCACCTTCCCTTTCTCCCAACATCTTCCCCTTTCCACCCTGGAATTCACCTCACATTTTTTTCGATTACCACTAGAAAAAATTTGCGAAGAACATCCTCCCACACACTTCAATTTTACAAATTTATAGCAGCCACATTTCCAATTTCTATGATGACCACAAAATCATCTATACCGATGGTTCCAAATCTACTGATAGAGTTGGTTCCTCATTTTATTGTAACCTTGGCACTTGATTTTATATTAATCAATAACTCCCCTGAATGGTTAATCGCCACCGACTACCTTAGCTCATTAGAATCCTTCAAATCCTATTCCCCCTCTCACCGTTTTACCAAAAAAATCCACTACCGACTAGACCGGATATATACAAGAAACAAAAAACTTTCTTTTACCTGGGTTCCGAGTCACACCGGAATACTAGGCAACGATAGGGCCGACTACCTAGCCAAAACCCCAACCCTTCCACCATAACCATTAACAACATCTTCTGGACCAAGGACCTCCAGAAGAATTCCATATCCATATCGAAATCATTGATCCAACTAGAATGGGACCTAAATTTCATTGAAAATAAATTACAAGATATCAAACTCACTTTCTTTGAAAACCCTCTCATCACCAATCTTCCAAGAAAAGCAACTACTATCATGGCACGATTACGTATTGACCATACACTCCTTACCCATAAACACCTTATCGAACGAACAGACCCCCCAACTTGCCCTCATTGTAACACACCCCTTACAATAAAACACATATTTTTAAACTGCACTAATTATACACAATTATTAACCCACCCCCATCTTACCGTTAATCTAGACCAAATCCTTTTATACTCCAATACCAACCGCATTATTCCATTCCTAAAACACTTTGATTTATTTAACAAAATATAACCCCAATCAAACTAACACTTAGTCGCAACACTATGAGAGACACTAAAAAATCCCATGGGTTGACGTGTCTATAATTAATATCTCTCTCTCTCTCTCTCTCTGTCTCTCTCTCTCTCTATTTCGAGCATTCCGGCTGCTAATTACCAATTTTGAATTTTGGTGTAGAGAACTATAATTTATAGTACCTATCTTGTTATACATCAATACTTTAAGTTGCTATTTTGTAACAAATTCAAGAAGAAGAATTTTTGATCACAATCTAAACAGAGATTCTAACAAGGGTAAGCTATTCTTCTTAGAGATTTCAGTCGCGTCAAAATTTTTAAAAATCGAATAAGGCCTATGCTGAGATTTTCGCCACTCTTTAAATTTTCGAAGTCATATTTTTTGGCATATTTCCATGCTTGGTTAAAACCTATAATATTCTATTTTTATATTTTAAACTTTTTAGAAGATATTTAAAAGCTATAGCTATTTAAAAATATATTTTTGATATTGTATCTCCAAAACCAATGATTTTAGAAATCAAAATGGTATGTTTCGATGCTTGGCTGAAACCTATAAAATCTTATATTTATATTTTGAAACTTTTAGAAGAATTTTAAAAAATATGTTTAGAGAAAACATTATCTCCAAAACCAATTATTTATAGATTCCTGTTAATATATCAATTATGTTATTTTCTTCAGAGCAGTCTCTTCAGAATTCCGATATCACTTAATTAACCCTTTTTTTGTTTTGGGTAATTAACTATGTACATCAGCTATGTTAATTTCGAACGCAATCTAATGATTCCTAAATACGAAACACTGTTTATAAATTAATTACTATATTGCTGTGTACATGACGTATTAGTGGTTCAATAATGAATTGTATCCCACTTAAAGAATTATTAATGTCCTCACACAGTAGATTAACTGAACGCAAATAACTAATCTACTAATTGTACCACTATATATTATTAATTTGATCGTATACTACATACATCATACATATATCTAGCCCCCCCCCACATATTGTTTAAGGAAAAACGCCAATTTTAAAGATACATTCTTGTATTACCGTTTAGTGGCGTATCCAAAATTGTAAATTTTTACAGTTATTCGGTCATAACCTTTTTTGTAGCTTAATTGTAGTAGTTACTGATGTCAAGTAATTATTATTATAAAGTTGTTTTTAACCCTAAATTTTCTTTTTTGGACCAACATAATTTATTTCAAATTAAACTAGCTGGTACCTACATGATTGAATTTTTTGATTTAAGCTAAGAATACTTTTACTTCCCTCGTAAAAGGAAAGTATTCTAATCGTGAAAAAATCACTCTCCGAAATTTTTGCAGATCTTTGCGTTTTACGGTTTCCGGGCTCCCAAAAACATGTTCTCTGATTTACGCCAGTCTGTCGCTCTATCCGTCAGATACTATAAGGGAACAGAATAGTTACATTTCAGTAAAAATTCAATATAGCGGAATAAAATGGCGGGGTCACAAAATATAAAAAAAATCAATATTAAGAAACTACTTATTGGATAGACATCGAAATTTGCACAAAAATAAAATGTGACATGGGGATATTTTTTATGTAAATCAATTATGGCAGAACAAAATGGCTGCCTAATTAAATATTTAGAAATTCAGTACCATAAAGCTAGTAATCCAATTGACTCGAAATTTTACACCAAAATCAAGTGTGAAACAAGGATAAACTAGTACAATTTTAGTGCGAATCTAATACAGTAAAACAAAACGGCGGAATAGTAAAATGTTTAAATATTTGTTAAAATTTCATTTCCAGTAATAAAATTTATAAAGGAAAACTAAAAAGGACATATATATATATATATATATATATATATATATATATATATATATATTTTTTTTTTTATAGGCTAAATAAATAAAGTTATGCAAAATAAATAGTAATAATAATAATGATAATAAATAAAAAGAAATTAAATAAATTACAGTTTATAGGATTTGTATAATGTTATTACCAAATAATTATATGCATATACAACGTGCCCACGATAAGTCGGTTAAATGGAAAGAAAGTTGCGGCTTTTGGTGCTCAATAATATGCCGCTTTGAAATCTAAAAAATTCGGATTGGTTCCGAAGATATCCGTAAAAAAACAAATTTTGGTAAAATGGTTTTACTTTTGCTTGAGTTTATTTCAAGAAGCTTTTAAAAATAAATGACACTATAACATAGCCACTTTTCGCCTCTACAAAATGGCGTTATTAAATTTTAAATCTGACGTTTCGTTTTCGGGCCACCATCATCAACTTTATTTTTTTACATACGGCCCTTGCTTCTCGATATCAAATTCGAGAAGTGCTTTAATTCTGAATTCGACGGTGTATCACAAATTGTAGTTTAATTATGTTTTAGACATTTTAAATTTAAGCACTATTAAAAGTTTTCGTGCTTTGTAATATATTATTACCCGGAACTATTTTAATTTATAAAAAATAAAACTAGTTTATTTTGTTGGGCATACCTGATTTATTTTTTTCTTATGGATTAAAATCACATAAGATAAACAATTAATAAGAACTAATGTATTTTCGATGGGTCCTTTGCTCTTATTTTAAAGGAAAGCAGATTTTGGAAAAAAATGGTCAGATAGAGATACTGTAGACTACTGTAAAGTTTTTATTTTTTTTTGCTTTTTGTTTACAAAATGGAAATGTTTTCAAATGAAGAAAAATTTGATATGCTAGCTTGTTTCATTTTAAGTTATCGAAACTGTTATAACTGTTATAACCGGGGCTCATATATTTGAACAAATAGAAAAACATTTAGTAAGTTATCAACCAATCTGAAAAAATACGGTGCGTTCAAAAAACCTGAACTTTCCCATCAAAAACCAAGTAACGAAGAGAAAGTAAACAACGTATTATTAGCTGTTAAAATCCTGGTATATGAACACGGGACATTGAAGAAAACGTAGGCGTAACCAAATCCACAACACAATTTTTTTAGGAAGAAAGAAAGAAATTTTTAAAATAACACAAACTTCATCCATATAAATACAGGCTTTGTCATCACTTAGACCCGGTGATGCAGAAAGGCGTCGAACATTTTGCGAGTGGTACACGAGGTAATGTCAAGATAATGGAGATTTTTCCTTACCAGATTATTTGGACTGGTGAGAGCATGGTAACTATAATGGTATTTTTAATAGAAGAAATAATCATGACTGGGCCACAGAAAATCCTCGAGTTAATGAAAGAAGTACGACACCAAGTGACGACTTATCAGTTCATATTCCAGAACACCATGGCCAGCACATTCACCAGACGTTACTCCCTTAGATTTCTTTCCTCTTACGTTTATAAAAATAATTTTGAAACTGAAGAACTTGGAAGATTGCTGCTCGAGGGTTTTGAGAGTATAACACCAGTAATGCCCAATAATGTTTTAGAATTTAGCTAACTAAACGGTTAAGCTTTTGCAAACATTTTTAAGTAAGCAAATCTAAAATCTAAACTAATAAAATCGCTATTTCAATATAGTTTTTTACATCAATTATTTCCTTCCTATTAATTTTGACCAAGAATTCGTTCGTCATATTTAATTTCATGTAGAAAAATTACCTGACATAACTGTCAGCAGTTTTTCCAGAAAAAAAATCGGAAAAATTGTATTCAAGTTTGACAAGATAAGTTAGTATGACTATGAAGTAATTATATTATGTTTTTTGTTTAATAATTGTTCTTACCGTTGTTTTAAATAAAATAATGTTATATTAAATATTATTTATTGAACTTGAAATTTGTTTAACAAATAACATTCGGGCAAGTGGAAAAATCCTAGTCTCCGACTCGGATTAATGAAATTACTTAGAAATTCATTTTACCGAATGTTTCCTGAAAAAATAGGTGCAGTAGGGATATTACTCCCGATTATTTTCTTCCTACCAATTTTGACCAATCATTGATAGGAATTCGTACGTCATATTTAATTCTTAAATGGAAAAATTGCCTGACATGATTGTCAAGAGTTGCGAAAAAAAAATCGGAAAAATATCATTCAACAAAGGAAGTTAAAATGAATATGAAGTAATTATATTGTGTTATTTAGTTTAATAATTATTGTTCTTACTGTTGTTTTAAATAAAACTATATTAAATATTATTTATGTACTCATACTAGATTGCTTTTTGGCCATTTAAACTCGAACCAATGGTACTAGATATTAACATAGATCAGTTCGTTTGTTCTCGTTGAATTTCTAAGCAATCTAGTTTTCGTAAAAGATAAAAGTTTATCTAATAAAAAAAGCTCTTGTGCTTTTAGGCATAAAAATGCTCATTATTTCTGAGGAAATTGAATTTTTAATAAAAACTTATACAAAATAGTTCTTGCGGTAACATGATTACTTTTTAATCTTTTAACAAAATATCCTTATGACAAAGAGAGGTGGCTGGGCTTTTAAATATACTTTTCAGTTTGTCTCGAGGACGATCTATCTAATTATTTTTTTTCCAGAGAGGGACGTTATGAAATGTTATTCATGAGAAACTAATTTATATTCTTGAAAGCAAATTGCTGTGATATTTCTCTCGGGATTTTGTCTTTACTGTTCGTCCAATAATGTAAAGTTTCGATTCTTCAATAAAACTTTCTTGATGGTATTTCTTAGACGGTCAACTTTTTTCGTTCATATTTAGCAGGCCAAATAATTTAAAAGTTATATCATGATTTTCATAAAATATTTCAGCACACTGTGTTTTAGTAACGTCGAAAAGTTTCTGACCGTTTGTTTAGAAAGAATGTATGTGATTTGGGATCAGTTATCGTAAACTTAGGTTTTTGCAAGATTTCTCTCATACTTAGCCTGACAAATATCACATATTTTAGTGTGGTTTTAAATATCTTTCTTTAGGTTTGACCAGATATATGTTGCAGGTTTTCTGTTACGTTGATATCGCTAGATTGATTTTTCTTTCGTTTCGGATTGTTTAACTTAGAGCTTGTCATCTTCGAAGAACATGGTATATTTTCTTATTCGGTTCTGTAAATTCACTAGAGAAATTTAAGAGGCGATTTTTAGGGTTTTATTCTAGTTGGGCGTGTATTTTCATTTTATTCCAAAGTGCTTGTTCTGTAAATGGTCTTGTAGGATTGATTCTTGAGTATGATTATAAACAATTAAATGTTTTTCGCTTATCGGGATTCCTAAAATTGAACGTTTCTCTCCGGTGTATATGATTTTATTAATGTGTTTCTATCTGTTCTATTTTGTTTTTATATTCTAGTAAATAAATTAAGTGGAAATTGTGAACAAGTGTCGTTTACTTAGTTAATTCGTTCAGGTTCACTATTTGATTCTGTTATTATGCTTAAAGGATCTCTAGTAATGAATTTGGCTAAATACAAGTACCGTTATAAATTTTGATGTATTACGGGCCTGCCTACCTTTTCTAAACTTTTTGAAAAAGTAGTTTTATGCAAGATAGAAAACTTGTTAAATGCAGAAAAATTAATAAGTAACAAACAACACGGTTTTAGAAAACCTTGCTCCACTTCTACAGCTGCTTTTGAGCTATTAAATTTGTTTATGAGGGCTTGGACACATCAAACTACTTTCTTGCCATCTTCTTTGACTTAACTCGAGCTTTTGACTGCTTAAATAGCTCCTTTTTACAGAAGAAATTATATGCATTGGGGATAAGGGGAGATATCAACGAATGGTTAGTGTCTTGTTTCGAGGAACGTAAGATAAAGGTTAAGATGGGGATGTGATTTCTACTAGACATAATATAAACTGTGGCTACCTCAGGGAAGCATTATTTCACCACTACTATTTACGCTTTTTATAATTGATTTGGAAAATTTCTTGCCTCTGTCACTATCAAAAAATTGAATAATTCTCTATGCACATGACTGCACTATAGCAAGTTCTGATAATAATTTCGAGAAATTGGAAAATGATGCCAATATAATTTTGGAAAAAATGGCTTTATGGTGTGAGAAACATTGCCTTACTGCCAACGAATCCAAAATCTGCTTTATGACATTTTGTATAAGAAAAGATATGCCTCGGGTTCCAAATTTGTCATTAAACTGCAAAGATGTAAATAGGATTAAAAATTTTAAATTTCTAGGATTACATCTAGATCCACACATAACATGGTGCAACCACATGAACTAGGTCGCAAGTAAGTTAAATACCGCCTACTTTGCAATAAGAAATCTAAAAAACACTTTAGAAATAAAATTACTTTTAAATACCTATTACGCATATAGCCATCTAAGCTATGGTATTATTTACTGGGTCCAATCAGCAGATTTAAACAGAATTTTTATGTTACAAAAAAGAATAATTAGAAAAATTTTTGTCATTAAGTCATTAGACTCATGTAAACACTACTTCTAACGGTGTAAAATTCTCCCTCTTCCATGTATTCTAATTTTACACTCGGTATTATTCGTTGAAAAAAACAATTCACTAGATTTTCTCGTCATCTAGAACTACATAATTATGGTACAAGAAACTCCACAAACGTTTATATACCTCTCTATAGGACAAGCACTTTCTAAAAAAGTCCTTACTGTTTTTGTGGGAATATGTACAACCAACTACCAGCAAGCCTAAGAGAAATAACTTCTTACAAAAAATTTAAGAAAAGTACAAAGAGTTATCTTCTTGAAAAAAGTTATTATAATGTTAGAAATGACTTTTCAATTTTGCAATAATTGTTTTCTGTTAGTTAGTCCAATCTTAATATTGTTATAAAAATGTCTTATGTTATCCTTTATTTGTATACTTCACGTTGTCATATCTATTTATTCTCGAACGAAAGAGCGTTAATGTTGGCTTTTTCCCTTTTCTTAATAACTTCATAGTTTCTATTCTATTTCAATCTAATTAATTTAATTTGTATTTTCTAGAAAGAATAGCCAAAAAAGAGTTTAGTATTCAGATAAAATTTTAAGCTTTCGGCGGAAGAAATATGATTTCTGAAGTATTCAGTAACCCAAACTGTTGAGAACGTCCCTTTTTGTATAGTTTAGTACTCGACCTAGATTTCATTTAATGTCCTTGAAGAATATCATGATCTTCAGCTGGATATGGGCCGTCCTCTTGCATATATTTATGCTACGTTTCTCATTTTTTTTTAGACAGCTATATGAAACTCACAGTTTAATATCGAACCCGAATGATACTATTTAAAAGTGATTTTAGCGTATTACTGACGAACATTGGGTTAATACGACTCCAATAGCCAAATTACTTCGTCGTTATAAAGATGACATCAGGAAGTAGCAGGTACTTATCATTAAAAGGCAATGTAAAATTAACTGCCAACAGTATTCTCATCTCATAGTATAGAGGTTGCTAACAAGTATATAGTCTTCCCAACTACTGTTCCGATCTCTTAGGATAGATATTTTTAAATCTATAGCGAAACACCTGCAAATGAATTCATTTTGGCATGATCTAGTCCTTAAAACCATGTTTTCTAAACTAGTAATTGTAAGAAACTTTGTCTCCTATAGAAAAAATGAAAGGCAGATAATGAAAAAGTCGCTACACACGTAACTGCATGTTTGACAAGAATTCATGATCAACCTTTTTGTACAAGCGGGTACAATTTCTTTGTACCATGAGACGGTACAGGTATGCTTCAACCAGCACACGTTTGTGAGTAGAATATCTAGTTGGCCGATTTTGAGAAAATACGGGAAATTAGGATCGTGAAATATGGTTTAAAACTGGTTAATAAAAATGAGATCGGTATAATTATTTTAAAATAAATGAACGCCCCACGAAAAATTAATAACGATATTGCGATTTCTCGCGACCGGGAAGTCGATCTTTTTCAGATCGCTACACATAATGTAACTGGTGTAAGAATAACTCACTCAAGTTTTGCACTTTGGAACACCTCTATTTCCCTTGGGCAAGCCCGGCTTTTACAAGCATGCAACATTAAAATTCAGTCAAACTTCAAGCCGCTTGTATAGTCAAGAGAAGCAACAGGCGCTCAAACCTGCTTGTACAAAACAGAAGCTTAAACATGCCTCTTAAATATTGATCACGTATACTTGTTAACTTTACAGGAACGCGTGTAGCCACCTTAATGAATTTGTAAAATAAGTTTTATTTTAAACCATTGTCGAATTTCTTTAAGTTATAAAAATAGATAAGCGGTATCTTGTCAACATTTCTTAGCAGTACAAAAACTCCTCGCAAATCCCTTAGCAAACGTTCTGTTAGTGTTGACACGCGCAACCCTAGACAGCGGCCTAATCCCTTCCGAGTACACTCAAATAAGGGCTGGTGATACCCGTAAATCGCTAATTGTTACAGGCATGTACACAAGAAAGAAGTTCGTCAAGGGGGCGTCTGTTAGGAACTCTCGAGTGTGTCCGCACGACGAAAAAAATCACTTTCATTCTTTCAAAATTGTTTAAATTTGTTTTAAATTGGAATTTGTTGCCAAAATTTTATTAAAATCTAGGCTAAACATTTCATACTGATTAATAGTAATGCAGAAATACGTATTTCAAACAGCTATTTTCAAACAAAGAAAAGTTTTACACACTGAACATAACATTAACAGAAAACTTTTTAGAAATTTTAGATTTAGAAGACGAATATTTGCTGAAAAATCAAAAATATTTCTTTTTGATATTCTCTTCATTTTGCTCTATGTGTAATTTTTAAAACATTTTTGAACATACCTCATTTTACAATATGCATTTGACATATACAATTTATATCTTTCATTACTTGATAGAAAAACAATTGGTTTAAAATTGTTTATTTCTTGTCAAATAAAGTCAAAATTTTAGTAGTCAAAATCTACGTTATTTTTAAATTTATATCTTTCTGGAAATTCATTCATTTTAATAATTATTAAAATTTTCTTAAAATAGATGTTATTTATAGAGCCTTGAAGAAGAAATTTATAATTTTCAAAGCTTGGCAATTAAAAAAATATATTTTTTGATTTTATCTGACGTATCTTTCTTACTTTCTACTAAATCTACGTTAATTAAAAAAGTACAAAACGGTTGGTTTCTATTTTTAAATATTTATCAAAATTCGTTTGAGGTTTATACCTCAGCACGGCAAAATAACTGGTAACATATACTCCGCAAAATGAATTTTGTTTTTGTGCGGATTACCAACCCATTAGAATCCGTCAAGAACACGCTCATCGCTTCCGCTACCTGGAGTTCAGCTACCCTTATAAATTCCGGGATTATCTTTTTTTTCTATTAAAATTTGTTACGCTTGAGCATCTCGCAATAAAGCGCCAGAGAATGCAATCCCTTTGGACGGGCTCTGTCTAAACCTCTTTTTGATTCACCCAAACCGAATTGCGTAAAAGCAGCCCGCATTATTACGAAAGAAAAATGGACAGATTAGAGCTTTCTTTGAACCTTTCGTAACATCTTTGTGTGTCTTTAGTTTATAAATTCCCTTCGTATTTAACCACGGGGTGTTTTGGTAAACGATCCTCTTTTTATCTGTTTTCATAGATTTTTCTGCATGATACCTTCCGATAAATTTAAGAAGAAAATCGCTTTGGATCAAGCGCTTCCCCCGAGCAGTGTTGTAAGGGAAGACATTAATATGGATTAATGAAAATATTTGTCGTGACATTTGTGCAGAATGACTGTTGGTTTGGAAAATATTTTGAGAAGGTGGGTGACGTTAAAGTTTCCCCAACAATTGAATTATATATATACATATATATATATATATATATATATATATATATATATATATATATATATATATATATATATATATATATATATATACTTATGGAATTTTCTTGGGTATTTGATTCACTGAATTAATTTGCAAGTTTTAGAATCGGCAAATATTTATTTCATAGCGTGAGTTCAAAACGTTTCAACCATATTTTGGTCTTCATCAGTTGTCTGTAATGAGATATATAGATAAGTCACGGCACAGAAAATTACAACAATTAAAAACATTTTTTTTAACTAAATCCAAAAAGAGGAATTTTTTTCGGCTTACTTAGAAATTAAAACATTATTCGAGATTTAAATGTCGGCATTTTAACATATTTCCATACACCACAGTTCGTTACAATTAATGCTAAAATTAAATTAATACATATATGTCACATAGCACAGAACATTTAAACGTATTACACCGTAAACAAGTATACGAATAGTTAAAATGGTCCTAAATTTATACTGGAGTAAGAAGCAATTCGTACTGATTTTATTTGTTTTGATGCTTTTTTTTTCGTTTGAACCTCGAAAGAAAGGAAGTATGTGAACGTAAATTTGATTTTTTTTTGGTTATTTTGATGATTATAAATTTAAGTTGTTATATATTTTACTTAAATTTTTAGTGTCAGTTTTATCGTTGATACTATGTTTGTTTTTTTTAATATATATCATTTCCAAGAACTCCCTTTTCTGTTGGTTTTTTCAGTTTTAAGTATCGTAGTCTCTTGAAAATTAAATGTATGTGATAATTGCTGTTCGTGATTAGTTAAGGCTGTATTATTTCTTTTATCGTATTTGTGTAATGTTTTAATTTAGTTAAAAAAAATGTTTTTATTGTTGTAATTTTCTGTGCCGTGACTTATCTGTATATCTCATTACAGACAACTGATGAAGACTAAATATAATTGAAACGTTTTGAACTCACGCTATGTAATAAATATTTGCCGATTCTAAAACTTGCCAATTAATTCAGTGAACCAAATTCCCAAGAAAATTCCATAAGAATATGGTTAAAGGTTCCAGAAACGTATATTCTTAAAAATATATCCGCAAACATGGGTGAAAATTTGCTAAACTACCAGTTTATTGAGAGAAATTATAGTCCAGTCGCTGTTGCTGAAATGAAGAAGATATCAAAACTAAATTCTAAACTTGCAAACCAAAGAAATAGACGAGTTTTTCTATAAGATGTAAATCAGATAGTTTAACTCCTACTTTTTTAAATTTAAAAATAGACCATGTAAAATTTTTTTCGGCAAACCTGACTACAAAATTTCATGAATATGTCCTAAAAAAATTTGTTTTGAACATATTAAATTTATTAATTAGTGACACAATTAGAAATATAAAATTTTTAGAACAAGATATCTTCACTAGCAAATCAAAATTAAATCAGCTTTTACCCCTAGAAATTAATGAACACTTTTTACAACAAGAAAATAAAAAATATGAAACTCTTTTTGAAAAAATTAAATTAAAAAATATAAATAAAATAAATTCACTTACCACGAAAACTAATCAAACTAATAAAAAATCTATACATGTAGAAAATGAATGGTTAGAAAATTTAAGAAACACGTCTATTCCAGACTCTGCGGTAGAAATCTTAAGCTCCAAGGTCCAAATTTCGCTTTACGTAATGAAGTTTCCAAAGAACTACCCCTGATTATATCATCGAGAGTCTATATCATAAGAGCAAAGACGAAATTAGAGCAAGTTGTTGCAATATGTTAACAAATTTTAATAATAAGTTAAAATCGGGTCAATAAAACCTAACACAATGCAAAATCACTTATGTAAAAAAATAAAAAAAACTCGCACATTCTTGAAAGAAAATCCCAATTTAAAAATACTAAGACCCGATAAATCAAATAAAACAGTAATCATGGATGGATGGAAAATGAGCTGTCTACTAAATGATGAACAAACGTATAAAATAATAAATAACGACTCTACAAATATCTACCAAAAACAAAATAATGACATTGTGACGCGCTGGGAAAATAAAAACTATATTTCACCAAGTGTAGCTAATAACTTAAAGATTCACAACGCCCAACCCCCAAATGTACGGACTCCCCAAATTACATAAGGAGGGAATTCCAATGCGTCCAATAGTATCTTGTGTACAGTCCCCATTACATAATTTATCAAAATTTTTAAAAGACATCCATAAAAATATAGTAAATAAAACCACCTCATATGTAAAAGACTCCTGGCATTTTAAAGAAAAAATTAATGATACAGTACTTCCTGATGGATATAAGATAATATCGCTTGACGTAGTTTCTCTATACTCCAACGTCCCAATACAACTCGCTCTAGATATTATAAGACAAAAATAGAACCTTATCAAACATTTACTAACATACCTCAGGAAGAATTCCTGTCAGCAACTGAATTAACATTAAAGTCTACTTACTTCTCATATAACAACACATACTATAAACAAACTGAACGATGCGCTATGGTGTCTCCCATCTTAACCGTAATTGGTCAAATGGTTTTAGAAGAGCTAGAAAATACTATGATATCAAAACTAAAAAGCTACTATTTTTTTATCGATATGTGGATGACTGTTTCACTGCAATTCCGGAAAACATGCGTGACGACATTCTAAAAACATTCAATTCTTACTATCCTAAAATTCAGTTTACCATTGAAATAGAAAATAATCAAAAAATTAACTTTTTAGATATGACCATCCATCGTGAGAACAATTCTATTAAAACAGAGTGGTATACCAAAGCCACCTGATCGGGCCGATATTTGAATTTTTTATCAAACCATCCAATGTCCCAAAAAAAATCGGTCGTAATTGGACTTGCAGATCGTGCTATAAAACTGAGCGACACAATATACAGAGATAAAGCAATAAATAAAGCACAAAATATTCTAATCAAAAATAGTTGCCCATCTAAACTCATTAATTCTATCTTTAAGTCACGACTGCAAAATCTCATAAACAATCCCCTGCCACCACAAAAAAACAGAAATAAAAACAATTACTATCTGAAAATCTACAAAAACTTTTTAATAAATATGATATATCAGTTTGTCACAAAGGTCATAATCTATTACAATAAAATTTCAGCTCACTAAAATGTAAAACCAATAAAAATAAAAAATCTCATACAATATACGAAATTCCATGTAACAACTGCCCTGGTGTCTATATTGGTCAAACCTCCCAATACTTACAAAATAGATTAAATGGACACAAATACGATAAAAAAAATAAAACAGCCTTAACTAATCACGAACAGCAATTATCACGTACATTTAATTTGCACGAGACGATACTTAAAACTGAAAAAAACCAACAGAAAAGGGAGTTCTTGGAAATGATATATATATATATATATATATATATATATATATATATATATATATATATATATATATATATATATATATTAAAAAAAACAAAAATAGTATCAACGATAAAAGTGACATTAAAATTTAAGTAAAATATATAACAACTTAATTTTGTAACATAATCTTCGAAATAACCAAAAAAAAATGAAATTTACGTTGACATACTTCCTTTCTTTCAAGGTTCAAACGAAAAAAAAGCATCAAAACAAATAAAATCAGTACGAATTGCTTCTTACTCCAATATAGATTCAGTACCATTTTAACTATTCGTATACTTGTTTACGGTGTAATACGTTTAAATGTTCTGTGCTATGTGACATATATGTGTTAATTTAATTTTAGCATTAATTGTAACGAACTGTGGTGTATGGAAATATGTTAAAATGCCGACATTTAAATCTCGGATAATGTTTTAATTTCTAGGTAAGCCGAAAAAAATTCCTCTTTTTGAATTGGGTTAAACAAAAATGTTTTCAATTGTTATAATTTTCTGTGCCGTGACTTATCTATATATCTCATTACAGACAACTGATGAAGACCAAAATATGGTTGAATCATTTTGAACTCACCCTATGAAATAAATATTTGCTGATTCTAAAACTTGCCAATTAATTCAGTGAACCAAATACCCAAGAAAATTCCATAAGAATATAGTTAAAGGTTCCAGAAATGTATATTATATATATATATATATATATATATATATATATATATATATATATATGTGTTTTCATTCCGGGTGTACATCCGTTCACCGGAATGAAAACACATTGTATTTTTCCATCCGTGAAGGAGTAAAAATCAACCATATATATATATATATATATATATATATATATATATATATATATATATATATAATCTTTCTTTTTTGCGTACTTAATCTCTTTGACCTTATTTCTTATATATATTAAGAGTGTCATGTTTCTGGACTTTTGATCAGCAAAAATCCAGATTTTAAATAATGATTTTTTTTTATTATAACAACTCATGTTTCGACAAACATGTCTTCTTCAGAGGTATAAATATTTCGTTAAGTAAAATAATAATGTCATCAAGGACAAGATGTCAAAATATTGTCAATAACAGAAAAGTGGGTCTTGTTTAAATATTAAATATTTAAAAATAATATTATTTAAAACATTCCTCAAATAATTTTCATAGGGCCAAAAGATATTAATATCTACTTTTTAGCATTATATATATATATATATATATATATATATATATATATATATATATATATATATATATATATATATATATATATATATATATATATATATATATATATATATATATATATATATATATATACTCTTGGGTTTTATGAGTTTCGCCACAGGTGGCTATATGCTGCTCCGTGGTGATAGACTATCAAGTCAGGTGAAGATTTCGAATGTTCACTTGGTAACCATAAAAGTCGGTTTTGCTCCTGTTGATGACTGTGGTGTGGTTTTGTTGTATTAAGTTTTGGAGCTAGTTGTACTCGTTTCTCAATTAGTTGACAGTACTGATAAAGACCTTAAGTCAGAAACACGTGTCTAAAGATGGCCCAATTCCAATGTGCTTTAGCTGTCGTCCCAAAAAATTCCTTTTTCTATTATATTATATATATATATATAAATATATATATATATATATATATATATATATATATATATATATATATATATATATATATATATATATATATATATATATATATATATATATATATATATATATATATATATATATATATATATATATATATATATATATATATATATATATATATATATATATATATATATATATATATATATATATATATATATATATATATATATATATATATATATATATATATATATATATATATATATATATATATATATATATATATATATATATATAAATCAGATCAGAAAAACTGGACGTTGAATATTTTATATTCGTTGTGTTTGAGATACATATATGTTTCACAGAGGTCAAAGCCAAAGTCTCAGCTTGTATATTATGTATACGGTTGAAAAATAGTAAATACAATATAAGGAACCTAATTTTGTTAATTGCCTGCTAACCTGTAGATATAAAAAACTAGGAATAATATGTATAAAAAGTTTAAAAACATAAAGTGTAGAAAAGGATGGAACGAATACAATAAGAAAATGTGTAAGCGTAGAGAATAAATTCAGTAACTAGTTTTCGACCGATAAAATGACGGCTGCCCAACGGATAGATACCAGACCAGCCCTACACTGATTTTGAAGTTGACAGTTGACTGTCAAATCAACTACATAATTAATAATATTGTTAAAAATCAGATTGTTTTCAAAATTAAAAACCTCGTTTACAAAAGTAAGGGGCTTTTCTTTGCTTTGGTGATTTCCATCTTCTCCAAAAGGTCAAGCTTTTTGCCTTTGTGAGATGCATGAAGGACCTCAATGTTATCAGGAATATTGAAACTGTGTCCATTTTGTAAAAGATGTGATACGAAAGTTGATTTAGTCTCGTTTATATCATTGTCCTTGTATTTTTTTTACTAACTTAACATATTCCTGGACCCTGGTTGACACTCTACCCTGACTATGACTAACATATACGGCTGGCAATCACCACACTCTAGAAAATACACTTCTGACTTGGACAATCTATCAATGGCATCCTTAGCCCTTATAATATGTTTACTATAGTTGCTAACGGTTTTATTTACAATAGAGGCATCAAAATTGTTTAAGTAATATGCTAGCCATAACGAAATATTTCCAAAGTATGTAAAACACTTAATTTTTTTAACCCAATATTTATGTCTTGTTGAATTATGTATGATCATTTGTACTTGTTCACAAATTTGTGATATAATATTATTTATGGAGATCAAGAAATCATATATTTACTGGGAGTTGTCTTATAATATAGAGTTCTGTGTTAAAAACGTCTCTAGAAACGGGGATATTGAACAATAGATAAAGAGTTGAAAGCTGCAAATTTATGTGAGAATAGAATGTTCGTTTTTGTCTGTTGAGGTAGGCTTTCCGTAAATTTCGAAGGTAATTTTGTTATTATTTCTTGATAACATAAGGTCTAGAAATGATAACCTGCCACCTACTTCTTTCTCGATGGTGAGACTTATGTGATCGTGTAAGTTATTCGTAAAATTGAGAAATTCATCCAAACTTCCATCATTCTGGTTCCACAAAATATATATAACAATTATATAGTTGGAAAAATTACTTTTTATTATCTTATCTTCCAAGTTAGGCACACAAATCTCAGTTAGTAGGGAGGATAGGCAAGAACTCTTTGTGAAACTATTTTCAATTGTCCAAAAAGCGTATAAAATTAAAAAAAAAATTCTTTTTCAGTACTATGGAGAGTAACAAGAGGAGGTTTTCCATGACTATATCTAGTATTGATGTCTTTAAAAGTAATCGTCTTACTAAATTAATGCAGTCAGAAGGGTAAATATTTTGCAAAAGGTTGTTGACATCAAGGGACAAGAGAATGGCTCCCTGGGGTACTTGAATTAACTTTAAGTCACGGGCGAAATCGACCGAGTTCTTAGTTGCGTATGGACTAGCAAGGTGAGTCAACAAAACAACAGGCTTGATTAGGATGCCTGTCTTAGGTACCTTAGATAAGCCATATATTAACTGTGTCTTTGGGTTCGTTGGGTACAATTTCTCTTTATTGGTTCTAAAGTATTTCAGTGTTATTCTTGTTTGATGCAAGGTGTTCTTTAATTTTTGCAGTAAATACCGATTTCTCGTTGGTTTCCGTAAATACGTTATATTAAAAAATTGTATAGATTATCAAACATCACTCGAAAAGACATAAATAATGAGTTACAACATTGTATGCGATTTACATACTTTGGAAATATTTCGTTAGAACTAGCATATTATTTCATGAATTTTAATATCTCTAAACACTTTATCAAGACTAAGGATGCCACTAATAGATTGTCCAAGTCAGAAGTATATTCCTTAATATGTGGTGATTTCCAGATCATATACGTTGGACAGTCAGGGAGGAAGGTGTCAACCAGGGTCCAGGAACAAGTTTGCTTGGTATACAAATACAAGAACATTGATATAATCGGGGCTAGATCAGCTTTTGCAAAATGGAGACAGTTTCAATATCCCTGAGGTTGTTCATGAATCAGCTAAGAAGCTTGATCTTTTGGAGAAGATGGAAATCAATAAAACAAAACTGTTCTCACTTGCGCAAACGCAGTTTTTAATTTTGAAAACAATCTGATTTTTAACATAAATATTAATAAGCTGATTTGACAGTAAGCTATTGTATGTCAACTTTAAAAATAGTGTTGATCTGGGCTGGTATCGATCCGCTGGGTAGTTGTCAGTTCATGGGTCGGACAAGTAATTATTGAATTTATGTTCTGCGCCTACGCAGTTTGTTGTGATATTTGTTCCAGGTAACGTCTTTTCTAGTGTTTTTGACTAGCCGCTGTTTTATTTGAATGTAGCGCGAAATGTGAAATAATATGGAACTTTGTGGCATATCGGTATATGAATCGATGCATATCGGTAACATTTTTAACTTTGCGCCGATTTGCTTCCAAATAAATGTGGGCACCTACAAAAGGCATTTTCTATTTCTGTGGACATGTTTGTGTTTTTCATAAAGTTGTATGCAGAAAAAGGATAGAACAAGCAAACTTTTATCGCTGTTTATCGATATACATTTTTAATAATTATAATTTATTATAATATAATAATAATTTTTAATAAAATTAACTTTTGCTGATAAAGTTTGGGGTAATAGGAATATCTGTGAACAGGTTAACTTTACATAAAAATGCTCGGACACGTCGAGTTTAATTTTACTTTTGTATTTTTTAGTATACAGAATATACATATAGTCAACGTCACTTTTTTAAATGGAATATTTTGTATATTGTTCTAGATATGTTTCATGTTTGATGTTATATATACATCTTCAACTCTTTGCGAAATATTGACAATTGAAAGTTGTCGATTTTAGCATATTAAAGTTTTTATGTTGGTAAATAAATATCTTGAAAAATTAAATTATATTTTTTTAAAAACATAAATACAGGTAGGCACAAAAAAGCTACACATATTTTTTTATATCCGGAGTACTGCAGAGGGTGACCCTACAATCTACAACAAAATGATCACCAAGTTCAAATTATTCACCTCAAAAAATTCCCAATACCAAAATTGCATGCAAAAATATTGCTAATTGAAAATAAATTAATTGGGAAAATCGAAAATGAATCTCGGTTATAAATTTAAAATTTTTTTTTAACTAGCTTTTAAAATAAGTTAGGCCAATTCTGAATATTATTATCCAAGGAATCTGCAGTTCTATTTTGTACCATTAATTTTGGGACACCCTCTATGTTCTTCTTATACGAGGATATTATTCATTTTCCTCTTAAGTTTTCAATATCAGGTCATTCAAAATAAACAGTCGGTATAATCAAGTTCAGAAAGAGCTTAAGGTTATTTGAAAAGATCTTTTTTAGGAGAACAAAAAAACAGTTATTTTTATATTTATATAAAAATAATAATTTTCTTCTGTTTGCCCATGAATCCTGATATAAAATACATCGCAACTGAATAAATGAATCGTCAGAATGCGTTTTGTTACCTTACAATTACTTCAACTGCGATATAATAAATATAAAACACAACAATTAATAGATAAATAAGCATTGCATCCACTGGTTCTGGTTGATCAGTACCTCTCGCGGCGAGCGGCTACAGTTAAACCCTACGAAGATCGTTAATTTGCGATCGTGCGAATTCGGCCAAACGGGATCAGTTGTTGCCTCCGCTTACTAGCAGCGAGTCACTTTATGTATATTAACCTCTGATGATGCGTAACTAGGCGAAACACGTAAAATAACCACGGAATAAACATGTTGAGACTTTGACTTTGGTTTCTCTCACCTAAGTGAACTACGAAAGTCGTTTTGAGAACCATGGACGAATTCTTTGAAATGAATATAAACTTTTGTTGTACTCGATAGGCCCAATTTCCTCTGCTCTAGTATCCACTTAATATAAAGGAATGCAGGGTTTTTCAAAGGTTGGCGGTAGGATAATTACTGTAGATGAGTCACCGTTAAACTAAGAACACCCAAATATTTCATACGCGGGTACTCAAAAATTGCATTAGTCGGTCTGTTTCAACAAAAACGTTTTGTTTAACTGCAAGTATAAGAAAAAATGTAAAACTACATACTCTCAGTTAAAAGTCACGAAACAAAACGTAGCAATTAAATCAAATTTAAATATATAGCAATATTAATATAATTATATTTTATATATGTAATCGACAAACCTAAAATCACAAAAAAATTAAGCGGAATAACGGCAACATTAACAGCAACATCCGAAAATTATAAAAAACGACGTACGGCCGCTCAGATATCACTTTCGGCCCAGAGTGGGGGTATAAATGGAAGCAGTCACTAACATGTCGGTCTCTATTCAGATGCGAGAAACAAAGCCTCGAAAATCCCAAGTGCAATTTTGGCGAAACGTCAGCCGAACTGTTCGATAATCCTAAGATCTCTTATTTCATAAACTCTTTTTAGGGGTTTATTATTTTTATTGACGATAAAATTAATTGTGCTTTTTTTGAGAATGTTTATGAGTTATGCTTCTTCAGATGTAGGAAAATACATTTTTTCTGACAATACAAAAATAACCATCAAAGTCTTGTTTTAGTTCTAGGCAAGGCAATCGATTATATATTTAATGCCACGCTAAATTTTGAGGCCATACTCATATAGAAGAATAAAATGCTTTTAAAGCATTTTGTTGTATTGGTAATAAAAATGCTTTTCTCTATAAAACCTCATGGAGTCGAGAGTTATATCTGGGCGTCGCAATTTCCATTTTCGGCGTTTTGCTGTTGTTGAGGTTTATCGATTATTGCCGTTCATACTTGCAGTTCTGCTTGCATATTGACAATCAAGTTTTTTTAACAAAACGAAAAATCAATTACATTAAAAAAATAGATTTTTCAATTATCCTGCATCCGACAGTCGAATTATAAGAAGTTAACAACCCGATTGTTTGCATAGAGGACTTCTCCCTAATTTTCTAAATGGGTGTCAATTTTCACAACGGAACGGAAGTTATATGATAATAACTTTAGCGACTTGTGACAATAAAACATTTTTTTGTTTCTTTTTTACTTCCCTCGTAAAAGGGGAGTATTATAATCGTGAAAAAATTATCCTCCGAAATTTTTGTAAATATCCACGTTTCAGGGTCCCTAGATACCTATAAACATGTTTACTCAATTCCGTCGGTCCGTCGTCGGTCTATCTGTCGGTCTGTCTATCTGTTCGCGTCATACATAAAAAACTACTTACCCAATTGACGTCAAATTTTGGTCAAAAATTCAGAGTCATATGGGGATAATCTGGTAACATTTTGGTAAAAATATATTGGCAGCCTAGTGAAATGTTAAAAAAAATTGTTACTAAAAGTTCATTAGTCAATTTACTTCAGATTTTGCGTTAGAATCAAGTATTATCTAGAAATTGTGGTACGAATACAAGATAGCGGCCAAATAAAATATTTGTAGTCGTGAAAAAAAAATACCCCTCAAGGTTTTTGCAGATCTTTACATGTTTTCTCAATTCTGTCAATCTGTCGGTTTGTCTGTCTGTCTGTCTGTTCGCGCCATACATAAAAAACTACTTACCCAATTGACGTAAAATTTTGGTCAAAAATTCAGAGTCATATTGGGATGATCTGTTAACATTTTGGTAAACATCTATTGGCAGCTTAGTGAAATGTTAAAAAAAATTGTTACTAAAAACTACCCAATTTTAGTTTAATTTTGAAACAAAAATATGATAATAAAAGCCATATTTTTTCCTCTCAATTTTTGTTGTCTTAAATACTTATTAGAATATATCTGGTTATATTGTGGCAACAAAATTGACAGATATTTCTACTTTTTGGCCGTCCAATATTACCAAAAAAAAATTTGGGAGTTTAAATATCCTATAAAAGATAATTTTTGACCAAGTAATTATGCTATAGCCTATCTACATTAAAAACTGCTACTTTTGGAGCCAAAAAATCTAATTTAAAGCGAGCTTTCATGGCTAGAAAACAAACCAAGAATCATTAGCCAAAATTTGATAAATCTCTGATTTTTATGTGTTTTTTATGGATAACTGTTAAGCAAAAAAGCTCATCAGCTAATTAGTGCTACTTGGGAGACGAACATGGTTTTGATACAAAAAATTAAATAACAGAAGTTTCGCCGTTTTTTGGAATATCACCTCAATTTTGTTTTAAATATGTATACATACATTTTTACAAACAAAATTGAATTGGCTTAATATATAGATCCGACGCAAACTACAGTCACTAATATTTTATCATAAAATAATCTCGTTAAAAAAACCATCTTATCTCTTTAAAAAACTAAAATTTCGATCATCCGTGCACTCGGTTAATGTACGATACAAACATCTCTTCACTATACCTCAGCATAAAACCACTACATTTCGTGGATCATTTTCATTCGACGCTCCAAAAAAATATAATAATTTACCAGATCATTTAAAGACTATTTATTCCAGCCTTTAAAAGGCAAGTTAAAAAAACTGCTTTTAAATACTTAACTTTTAAATTCTAAATGTTCTACTCCTTCTGTATGTTTATATATGAAATATAGGAAAATTAATTCTGAATATGTAATAATGAATATTTTTATTATTGAGGATAGCTACTAGAAACTCTAAGCTGTCTCACTTATATTGTATTGTTTTTTTCTTTACTGAATTTTACTTAGTTTAAAGGTTGAGTTGAAAAGCGCTAGTCACCGCTACGCGCCGGTGAATGCGAACTCTGCCCTTTGTAAGATTTTTTTTTCCATCTTGGGTTAGAATTAAGTTATAAGTTTTTGTATACTTCTGGCAATAAAAGCCTACATTATTATTATTATTAATATAGTCGAGAAAAATTAAGTACCTACATCAATGACTTCTATGATTTTTCAATGTTAGAACATTTACCCAACCTATTTCTGTTTTCAGTTTGACTATTATCGGTTTTGCGTAATCAAAATATGATTTTTTTTACTCTTTTATACCACTTAAAAAATATCGCTTACACTTTTCACTATTTCTCAAACTTTTATGATCCATAACTTCAAAATAAACGCGCTCTTACGTTTTCGTAAGCCCAGATAGTGTCCAATTAAATTGGTCAAAAGTATACAAGATGCTAAATTAGAAAAAAAACTATGTTTATTTCTTAACTAAAAAACGAAAGATGCAAGAGAAAAATAAACTATGCTACGGAAGAATACCTTTTTACCCATTGTTACAAACAAAATGGAGTTTAAGTGTTTTGGTTGGCCCTCGCCAATCGCCTGGCAGAGGGGAGGGGCTAATTTTGGGGTCCGGGGGGCTCCCTATCCCCCCCCTAGTTGCGCCACTGCCTCTAAGTTTACATGTCTCTACGTTTTAGTGTCCCTAGATGTCAAAATACATGTTTGCTTAATTCTGTCAGTCTGTCTGTCGGTACGTCTGTCTGTCTGTTAGTTCGCGACATTGCTAAAAACTACTTACCCGACTGATTTTAAATTTTGGTCAAAAATTAATAGTCCTAACACTGGAACCTGTGGTGGAAGATAGATCAAAATACAAGAGTTCTAACCACACTACACCACAACTTGTTACGTTCTGGACGCGCGTTTCGCTAACCAAGTTAGCATCATCAGCAGATGATGTAAACTTCTTGGTTTTGATACAAAAAATTAAATAACAGAAGTTTCGCCGTTTTTTGGAATATCACCTCAATTTTGTTTTAAATATCTATACATACATTTTTACAAACAAAATTGAATTGGCTTAATATGGAGAACCGACGCAAACTACAGTCACTAATATTTTATCATAAAATAATCTCGTTAAAAAAAACATCTTATCTCTTTAAAAAACTAAAATTTCGATCATCCGTGCACTCGGTTAATGTACGATACAAACATCTCTTCACTATACCTCAGCATAAAACCACTACATTTCGTGGATCATTTTCATTCGACGCTCCAAAAAAATATAATAATTTACCAGATCATTTAAAGACTATCTATTCCAGCCTTTAAAAGGCAAGTTAAAAAAAACTGCTTTTAAATACTTAACTTTTAAATTCTAAATGTTCTACTCCTTCTGTATGTTTATATATGAAATATAGGAAAATTAATTCTGAATATGTAATAATGAATATTTTTATTATTGAGGATTGCTACTAGAAACTCTAAGCTGTCTCACTTATATTGTATTGTTTTTTTCTTTACTGAATTTTACTTAGTTTAAAGGTTGAGTTGAAAAGCGCTAGTCACCGCTACGCCGGTGAATGCGAACTCTGCCCTTTGTAAGATTTTTTTTTCCATCTTGGGTTAGAATTAAGTTATAAGTTTTTGTATACTTCTGGCAATAAAGGCATACATTATTATTATTATTATTATTATAGTCGAGAAAAATTAAGTACCTACATCAATGACTTCTATGATTTTTCAACGTTAGAACATTTACCCAACCTATTTCTGTTTTCAGTTTGACTATTATCGGTTTTGCGTAATCAAAATATGATTTTTTTACTCTTTTATACCACTTAAAAAATATCGCTTACACTTTTCACTATTTCTCAAACTTTTATGATTCATAACTTCAAAATAAACGCGCTCTTACGTTTTCGTAAGCCCAGATAGTGTCCAATTAAATTGGTCAAAAGTATACAAGATGCTAAATTAGAAAAAAAACTTTGTTTATTTCTTAACTAAAAAACGGAAGATGCAAGAGAAAAATAAACTATGCTACGGAAGAATACCTTTTTACCCATTGTTACAAACAAAATGGAGTTTAAGTGTTTTGGTTGGCCCTCGCCAATCGCCTGGCAGAGGGGAGGGGCTAATTTTGGGGTCCGGGGGGCTCCCTATCCCCCCCTAATTGCGCCACTGCCTCTAAGTTTACATGTCTCTACGTTTTAGTGTCCCTAGATGTCAAAATACATGTTTGCTTAATTCTGTCAGTCTGTCTGTCGGTACGTCTGTCTGTCTGTTAGTTCGCGACATTGCTAAAAACTACTTACCCGACTGATTTTAAATTTTGGTCAAAAATTAATAGTCCTAACACTGGAACCTGTGGTGAAAGATAGATCAAAATACAAGAGTTCTAACCACACTACACCACAACTTGTTACGTTCTGGACGCGCGTTTCGCTAACCAAGTTAGCATCATCAGCAGATGATATAAACTTCATATATATTCATTATATCATCTGCTGATGATGCTAACTTGGTTAGCGAAACGCGCGTCCAGAATGTAACAAGTTGTGGTGTAGTGTGGTTAGAACTCTTGTATTTTGATCAAAAACTAATAGTTTACCTTAAATTTTGCGGAAAAAAGTATTACATAGAATGGAACTGGTAACATTTTGGTACGAATCCAAGATAAGAAAATAAAATGGAGTCATTTTAAGATATTTAAAAAATCAAATTTTGTTCAAGCATTAAGAACGATATAGAGAAAAACTGGTAAAATTGTGGTACGAATTCAAGATGCTGAAACAAAATGGAGGTGCAATAAAATGTTCGACTAAAAAATATATTCTTATTCAACAGACTTCAAATTTTGTCCAAAAATAAATGTGATATAGAAACTGGTACGAATTCAACATGACGGAACTTATGCCCAAAAATCAAGTTTGGCATGGGTAGAAACTGTTTAGTGCGAATCCAATATGGAGGAACAAAGTGGTGGCCAATAAAAATGTTTGAAAATATATATATATATATATATATATATATATATATATATATTAGTTACTATGTGCTTAACTAAATTGGGTTACACTCTACTATTCCTAATAAAAGGAGAGATTCATATCGAGGGGAGTTCCAGCTAAAGGAAATTTGTCGATTTCTTCTGTTTAATTTTTTTGGCTATGCGGTTCTTTGAAAGGATAATGACAAAGGCATTTAGAATGATGTTAATGAGTGTTGTGAAAAAAGATTTTGTTCTCAGGGCTGAACGTCCTACCAAATCTTAAATTGCCGGCGAAAACTGGACTTAATCGTGATAAAAATTATATTATTAACGTAGGAGAAATGATATATTTTAACCCTATGCGAAAACTCTTCATTGTACAGGGGGATTTGTTTAATCCTTACATAATACAGTTGCTTAGTAACTGGTGGAAACTATTAAACTTCAGATGGGGTGGGTGATCGAAAGGGAGTCTGGTCTACGTTATGGAAAAATAATGAGTTTCAGGCTTTGATATCACGTGTTTAGTTTATTTTAAAAGGGAGCGGATAATCGAAATTTGAAGCTAATGAGGTTTACCGAACTGTGTTAGTCTCCCGCAGCACACTGCGGGTAGCTGAAAATATTATTTAGCAGAACTGATTTAAATAAGTGTGTGCTGTTGATTAAGTTGAAGTTAGCAAAATAAATAATCCCCATTTGTTAAAGTCTCCTGTACGAAATATGAATATTTTTCTGCCCATATTTTTCATTAAAATTGAAAGTACAATATGTTAAAATATTTAAATTAATATGGAAAATGAATTAAATGGGGAATCACATGAATACAAAAGATATGTGTGGTAATGGCACCAACTCAGATTTTTCTGTACTGAGTATCTTTTTCAGGCGACACATTTTCTTTCTTATAACTTTAAAACTTTAAATTGAATTTGATTGCTCTTGGGATGACAGCGTCGGTGATTGCTACCTGAACACTGGCGGACGTGTTCGCGACACTGCTATGCGCGAAGCTTTGGTGCCAAATTTTAATCTAAATTTTATAATGTACTATGACTATTTCATTCATCGTCAAAGAAGTCGATTATTAAACAAGTTACTCGACAATTTCCGCAGTAAAACCAACATTCCTTAAATATATTAAATAAAAAAATGCTAGTTGATCTTTTAAACTATAAAAGTATAAAACCCAAGGAAATATCTCTTATCGAAATTAAATCCCAAACGAAAAAAAATTTCAAAACAAAAATGAATATGATAAATGTAATTTTGCTTATGGGCACATCATAGAAAAAATACTGTTAAATATAAATGTAAATAAATATAGAAATTGTGGTTCTTGGTACTAGACCATGTCAAATTGGAATTACTATCCTACGTTTCGCCTTCGATTGCACGTAACATCTTAAGGGATTAAAAGAATCCCTATGTTTGCACTCCTCCGAAAAAAAACAAAAGCGTACCTCATTGAAAGACCTTTTAACTGCGTTCGTGATTTTTATAATGAATAAATCTCATTAAAATGTTTTTTATTTGCTTGTTTACTTAAATCTCTTTGGGTGTCATGTTGCATTTGAAAATACAGTTATAAATTTTCTTTTTTTTCCAATATACTTTAATTACTATATTAGTTCAGTACACTTTTTGTTTACCTTCACTTATTTTGCTTTTATAACGATAACAAAATAGAGTTTAAGGTCGCTTAATTTTAATTTCAATGTCATCGAAATTATTCACCTCGCATATGTATTGTTTATTTCCTTATGTTAGGTCACCTGGATTCATTAACCGCTTTACGGCAATGTTACGAATATATCGAATGTTATATTTACAATTTATGTATTTGCATTGATCTACCCAAAAATATGATTTTTTTTCGATTAATATTTCGTTTTTTCCTTGATTTGCTTTGTCCATAAAATTGTAACAATTTTCCTGCGACAATAAAGCATACTTTTGCTTGTTTGTTTGTTTGATCTTTACTCCACGAGATCTGAACACTGAATGAACTTAGAAGATTCAGGCGTGCTTTTATACCCGGCCTGTGCTCGCCGAACGATGCCCCTGTATTAACAACGGTTTCCACGTGTAATGTAAACCGTAACACGTATCTTTGTTGAAATGTTTTATAAGTTTAAAAAGTTCGATAGATTTTCTAATTTTTCGTTTATAAAATCATGGAATTGATGCTAGAACATTGGTTTCTTTTACAGTTGTAATTTGGCCAGTGGTAGAACGATGTTCAGCTACAGCAAGTTGAAAAATTTGTTCATGATCCTAAAATCTAGTTGATATTGAGCATCCTGTCTCTCCCACATATATTTCTCTGCAGGAGCAAGAAATTTTATATACTCCTTCTGTTTGAAAAGGTACAATATCTTTTGGGGATCACAAGTATTGTCCAATCTTCCTTGTTGGACTGCCGAAGTAATCGTTCTATTTTGTCTGCAGTGCCATGTATGTAGGGAAAAACAACACTATCTAACGATGGTTCCTTATGACCCTCCTTTCGCGCAGTTGCAATACCACATATTTTAAATGAATCTATAGGGCAATAGCCATTCCATCTTAAAGCTTCGGTCAGTTTCGATGTTTCAGATGTTAGAAAATGTTTGATCAAAAATCGAAATGGCTCTAAATACTAGTGAGTTAATAACCGATTTCTTTTGTGCTGGATGGTGGTGGGAATTTACATTTAAGTATGTATTTAGATGCGTTAGTTTTCTATACACAGAATGTCCTAATGTATCATTTTCCTTTCTTTGAACCAATACATTTCGAAAGGGAATCGTTGCATTAGATTCAATTTCCAATGTGCATTTAATAATATGATGTTGTTGATTAAGGTGGTCCAGAAATATAAGGGACTATCCTGTCCATGAGGTCAAACAACAAAAGTATCATCTACACATTTGAACCAGTGTTAGTGGAGCGGATGTTAAAACAATATCATCAAATGCCTCCATAAAGATATTTGCTTTCACAGGTGATAGCGAATATCTGTGAAGTGATGAAAAATGAAATAAGTAGATATAAGACAAGCTTCCACTAGGTCAATTAAGTTATTATCAACACAACACTATTATGATCCAATATGTCTGATATAATAGAAATCGATTCGTTGACAAGAACATTTGTGTATAGTGATTCTACATCAAAACTGATCAAAATATCTTCGGGATCCTACTGGATCGCCGGAAGTTTTTCTACGAAATGTGCATGAGTTTTTTTATAAAAGAATCTGTTTTTTCTAGTAAATGTATTAAGAAAAGTTAAAAGATATTTACCTAGTTTGTACGTGGGCGAGTCTATTACACTGACGATCGATCGAAGTGGTACATTTTTCTTGTGTATCTTGGGAAGACCATAGAACCTAGGGATCTTGAAGAAGCTTGGTTTTAATGATTTATCCTCCGCTGGTGGTAGATTGGATGCGTTAATCAGTCCTAAGGCGTCTTTCTAGTCTACTTGAAGGGTCTGCCTGAATAACTTTAGAGGTGTTATTGTCCAAAAGTTGAGTTAACTTTCCCACATATTCAGTTTTGTCCATGACGACTGTGGCGTTGACTTTATCTGCTCGAAGGACCAGAATATCTGAGCTTTCATTTAGGTTTTCATCGGTGTTTTTTCGGCTGCGGAGAGATTCGGTGGTTTTGAATTCTTAATAATCTTCGCTGTCTCATATCTGACTTCGTCGGTTTGTTCTACTGGTAATGCTCTAGTAGAGGAATGTTCTACCTCCGCTAACGGCTTCGACGAGAAGTTGATAACTGTATTCTATGGAGCTTTCACTGGATTTTTTTCTGTTCAGGAGTGATTCAAACTTCTTTTGTTGTCTAAGTGTAACTTCTTATGGGATCTTTTCTGCCTCTGCATTGGTTATGTTGTCTAAAGTTGTAAATATGTTCCCTTCAAGTCTAAAAGCTAGTAGCTGAACACCAGCATACCACTGGCCATATTATACATAGAAAAGAAACTGAGGGTCTAGCATCGGTTCCAGGATTTTATAGAGGAAATATTAGAGACTAGTGAAATTTTTAAACACACCAAAAAACCTCAACAGAGATACGGGTTACACTCTACATCACAAGTGGAAATCGATCTTAACACAGTGTCACGATTCGGCGAGCACAGGTCGGGTATAAAAGCTCATTCAGTGTTCAGATCTCGTAGAGTAAAAATCCCTAATAACAATCCATTGCACGATGCATCTTCAATGTGCAATTTGACACGGTCTAATCTCAAAAACCAAAATTTCTTAACTGATCCAAGCAAAAATCCCTTGAAAATTTATATACTGCTTGTTTATTCGTTCTTAGTGCCTCGAGGGAAAAAACTGTACAGAATTTTTTTCAAAGTGGACTTTACAAAGAAAAAATTAGTCTTTACTGAACTCATATCGAATAACAGGACCGGAGTTATAAAGTTGTGAAACAAAAATCAAAATTTTTTGTACTTTTAGTGTAAAAGCGTCACGAATATTTCCAAAACATTTCCACCACCAAAAGAACCTATAAAGTGATTAACTGCACATCTATCAGTCTGCAGCCAATACAGAGAAGAACTAGAAAAATTCTTACCAAGCACAACAACGGGCCTGTAAGACACAAAGATTAGCTTTAGTGAAGTTTAAAAAAAAGAATACTGACTTTCACAGGCAATAAAAATCGATTAATTTGCTTGTAGCCAAAACTTCCCTCGTACTGAATTTCACTACACACTACTAACAGTTATAATTTTATATAATTATTTCCTATTAACTTTGTATAAAGCCGAATTTACCGATGTTTTTATTAGTTTTTAGTTTTTTTATATTATTAATTTTTCATAACTTTCTTTACATAGTCTGTAATAAAAAAGAGTTTGTCATTAATTATTTTTCTTCACATCAAAAAATTAGTCCAGGAACTTTACCAAATTTTTAACATTTTATTAGGATACCATTTCGTTTTGGCAGCTTAGACCTGTTTCGCAAATGATTCTGGGCAAAATTTCGAGTTAATTGAATAAGCAGTTTTCGCTACTGAATTTTTAAACATTTCATTAGGAGGCCATTTTGTTTCGCCTTCATGGTTCCACACAATAATTTTACCAGTTTATCATTATAACTTATCAGAATTTTGTACAAAATTTGAAGTCTATTTGATAAGTTTTTTTTTAATAATAATTTTGTTTACATTTTGCAAGGCCGCCATATTGGATTTTTCATTAGAAGGCCATTTTGTTTCGCCTTCATGGTTCCACACAATAATTTTACCAGTTTATCATTATAACTTATCAGAATTTTGTACAAAATTTGAAGTCTATTTGATAAGTTTTTTTTTTAATAATAATTTTGTTTACATTTTGCAAGGCCGCCATATTGGAGTTTTACCAAAATGTTACCATTTTATCCCCATATGACCCTTAATTTTTAAGGACAATTTGAAGCCAATAGGATAAGATAAAATGCCAGAACGACGTACCGACCGATTTGAGAAACGGCATTCAGGGACCATGGAACGTGAAGATTTGAAAAAATCCGGGAAGGTGATTTTTTCACGATTCAAATTCAAAATACTTCTCTCGGAGCTGACCGAAACTTAATACAGCAGAGAACGATACCAATTTAACCACAGCTATAAATCTAGATGAACCGTTGCGAATGCTGGGTAAAAATCTATGCATGGTTGCTGTATCAGTGATCTTGAATCGAAACCCGCAGATAAAATAAATAATCTTATATTGCCAAGGTTTGTCACGTTAACAACCAAATGGTGGCAAAACTCCCTACCTACAGGGAAAATAGGTGAACAAGCTATAAGTGCAGATTGTGTAACAACAAAACGCAAGTCATCATCCAACAGATAAGTTCCGTTAGTAGCCACGTATACTACCGAAAGACCGTTCAAAAAACCGAAAAAATCCAGAATGCCAAAAAAGACATATTAATAATTAGTAATACTAATAATGATTTTAACGACAAAATACACACAAGGAAAAAGTTCTCCATAGCAAGTGTTTTTATATCTACCTTTTAATCTTGTGATCTAAATAATTTAAAAAAATAAAATGTTTATAAATTTTAATACTATTTCTAACCTAGCAACTAAAGTGAACGCATAAAAATAACAGTTTAGCTCCAGATTAACTAACGAGGATAAATAAATACAATAACACTACATAACTAACACGTATAAATATACACGAAAGTGGACACAACACTCCAGAAGATATACCTCACCCAGCTCACACGAACTGAGGTCAAGAATGATGGAATAATATATTTTTTCTTTCTCAAATTGGGGTAGTTTAACTTCTGAATTGCTGTCCGGTAAGCCTTTGCGATCTCACCAATTTCTAATCTGATGCTAGCCTAGTATATACCGATCCATCTAGTGGTTGCGCTCCCCGGCTGATACTGATCCACTTATGTAAGAAAATATCCATTAACAAGTGTATCAGAATAGAGGTGTTACATTAATGACAGTTAAAAAAAATCCGTTTGGGTTTTGACCCCAGTTCGTATATTTTTATTTCAATTCTGTTTCCTTATTGATGCACATTTGATCAGTTTAGAAATCTAAAAATATGAGTTTTATGACCAGATTTATATTTTACCTATAATATGGGCTTAGAAACTTTAAATTTTAAGGAAAATCAACTAATATTAAGTATAAAGCCACTTTAATACATATATGATCATTTTGTTATGTACATAGTCATTATTTTTTAGTTTGGCTTCGTTTTCAGAAAGTTAAATTTTTAAAATGGTTTTAAATATTATTATTTCCTTTTCAGTGTTTAATTTTATGTTAGTTTAATTGTTTATCGAAAAAACATGTCGGAAAAATACTATGATTGACAAAATACTTCTTTAAAAGAGTATTCAAAATATCACCATACATTTTAAGTTACTTTATGACCTGCGTCGTTAAAGCCGTAATTCGAAGAATACGTATTATTTCTTAGGAATGCCAAAACTAATTTGCTTATTGTTGCATCTAGTTTGTGAAGACCTGTAATAATCCTCCCATTTTGCCAGACTTACGACCACCAAAAATATTATTTACGGTTCGAAAATGACGGGTTTAAAAGCCAAATATTCAAATTTACGGGTACAGTCATAAAGAAAAGAATGACCAAGAATAGCTCTTCCTTTTAGGATGGCGTCATATTTCTGCCGAAGTTTTTAAGAACCCTAAACTCTTGACTTTGTAATTGTTGTTAAGTTTTACGGTCCACTTGACCTGTAAGGACTGTTTTGATGTTTATTAAAAAGGGCTCTCAGTAATACCCTAATCTATTGCTACTTACGTATATATACAATTATGACGTCCTTCTAAAGAGAGCAAAATATAGGGTGATGTTAAAAATAAAAATGTGTTTTGACAAACATGGTACCTCCCCTTATATGTATGTATATCGACGGTTTTCACAAATTCAGTTTCATTCAAATAATAAAATGATCGTGCCTTGTTGTTTTATTATAAGTACAAAAATTTAGCATTTTACACCCTTTAAAAAAATACCTAAAATTTTAAATTTATTTTTAGAGATCTGTTTCACTATCTTAGACTAACCTTAAATAAAGAAACAAATTGCTTTTCGTATAAATAAAAAGAAAATAAATTTGCCTCTTTTTTAGGGACTTGTATTCCCTAGGCTACGATTTATAGTAAAAAAATGTTTAATATACTTACAAAGAGATAAAGGAAATTTTATGTTTAACCATTGATTTTTCTTTGACTAAACGCTTTAACACAAAATATATTTTCATTTTTTGGGGACCTCTAGGCTACCATAATGGAAAAAAAATTGTATTCATATATAAAAAATATAATTAAAATTTAAAGTATTTCTCAATTTGATAAAAGAGCTAAATATCCTTGAAATATTTTTTTTCATTTTCAGGGGTATGTTTTATCCTCCTTAAACTACCCTGTACAGTGGCGCGGAAAAGTCTGCACCATACAGGAATTTTTAATCAAAAGTCCTATTATTTCTAAAATTTCGAGAAAAAAGTCATTTGCAATCAGCTTAGTAAAGTTTGGTACAAATATTTTGATATTTGTTCTTTTTTTATTCTTTTTTTCTTAAAATAATGATGACCGTTCTACGCATAGATATATAACCTTGCTTATATGTTTATGGTTCTACGTATCATACTTACTTTACTGGACTAAACCGATCACTTTATGCACAAAATATAAAATTACACTAAAAAATGGATTTCAGTTTCTTATGGCAAAAAAATCTCATTTCAAGTTTATCAGAATTTTTTCGTACACAACAATGTGTTAATACGGATAATTAATGTAAAGTCACAGTTGAAACACCAATCAAATGAATTTTTAATTCGAATTCTAATCTAGTCATAACTTATTCATACTAAGATCATAATTGAGTCAACTATATCTCAGTGTATCGCCCGTACCTCTTCATGCAAATTCATAAATTCTATTCAATTCTGTGACACAGTTTCTGAGAAATCGATTGGAAATTTGGCGGCATTCAAGTGTTATTATTTCTTGTAAATGACTGATGTTTCTAAATTGTCGACGGCGGTTAATAACCCCAGCGAAAAAGTCCAGTAATAAATAAAAAAAAAATAATTTTTTTAATCAAGTTTCGGATTAGAAATAATGCGACTTTGGTTAGTTACATTTTTCGAAAGACATTGAACAGGTGTATGCATCATAAGATATTGGAAAATATTTCAGTTCTTGTTTGGTTACTTCTCACGAAAAATTAAAAACCGAAAACCTTTTTCTGAAAGTTCTATAAATAAAAAAAATTCCCATACGGTGGAAACTTTCCCGCGGGCGCGGCGCTGTAAAGGAAAAAAACATTTTTAATACATAATCACAACAGAAATTTGACGTTTTTTATATTCTGAGGTATATTTCTTTTTCATTCACAGGTTGCTGTTCCATCCTCCTGGGGCTATCCTGTATAGTTTAAAAAAAAATTTCTATATGCAAAAAATACAAAGTTGGCATGTTTCACTGTTTATTGAACATTTTTTTCCAAGTCCAAGAGGCTGTCCCATCTTTTTCGGGCTACACTGTGTAGTGGAGAAAAATAATTTTGTTTACAAAAAATAAAATAAATTTGACGGGTTTTGTTTTATTTAAAATATTATAAAATCGAATATCTACGCCAATGAGTTTTACAATTTTTTGACGTCAAACCATTTACCCCAACTATTTCGTTTTCAGTTTTAATATCGGCTTGTGCTTTCTCAAAATATGTTTTTTTTTTACCTTTTAAATTCCTTAAGAATATCAAATATGTACGCCCATGACAACCAAAATCTAATCCCCACGAGACACTAACCCATATTATTTTTGGTGCAAATTTGAAACGAATCGGTTTACACAGATAGACATACGTGCAATGCTCATACATTTTTTTCTAAAAATACGTGTTTCGTAATCTAGGGACTCTAAAGCTCCGGAAGAGCCCAACTTACATTTTTCGATAATATTTACGATTCTAATACTTTCCTTAGATTGGCTATTGAATGTTATATGTGGAAGTAAAAAGAGATTATTTCATTTTAAAATTTTACTTCTGAATATATGCAATTAGAAGTTGTAAACCTTTGAAATTTATTTTCTTGGTTTTTTTATTTCTTTTCGTTATTTAGTTTGACTTCAAATTTTGATAAAAAAATTAAGAGTCGTATGGGGATGATCTAGTGACATTCTGGTGAAAATCCAATATGGCGAAACAAAATTACGGCCTAAAAAAATATTATTAAAAAACTACTTATCCAATTTATTTGAGAATTTGCTCAAACATTAAAAGTCTTATGTTGGAATCAACTGGTAACATTTTGGTATGAACCTAAGATAGCGGAACAAAATGGCGGCTTAATAAAATATTATTTAAAAATTCAGCCTGAAAAAATCACTTTCAAATTGTGTGCCATGACTAACTGTAGTATAGGGTAGTAAAGCTGTGTTACTAAATAAAAATGGCGAAACAAATTGAAGCTGTGTTAATAAAGATGGCGGAACAAAATGGCAGTCAAATAATATGTTAAATAATTTTGAGAAGGTTTTACATATCTTCACGTTTTAGCGTTTCTAGATATCAAAAAATATGTTTTATCAATTCCGTCGGTCTGTCTGTCTCTCTGTCAGTTCGGAGCATAGCTTAAAAACTACTTACCAGATTGACTTTAAATTCTAATCAGAAACTAAGGGTCATATGAGGTTGATCTGGTAATATTGTGTAAAACAACGTTAAAAAAATTATTACTAAAAAAAACTTACCTCAAATTTTGCACAGAAATCAAGTGTTACATAGGAATAAAATACTTAAAAAATCAGCCGGAAAATACTATTTATTAAACTAATTTCAATATTTGTGCAAGAATTAAGTGTATAGAGATAAACTGATAAAGTTGTGGTATGAATTTACGATAGCGAAAGAAAATGGAGGCCAAATATTTTTTTTTAAATTCAACGAAAAAAAATCTTGTTCAATTGACCTTAAATTTTGCAGAAAAATTAAAGGTGAAAATGAGATAAACTGGTAGACTTTCAACATGACGTAACAAAATGGCGGTATGTGTCAATGTAGAAGCTACTTATTGGATTTATTTTAAATTATGCCCATGTCAAGTATGGCATAGGTAGAAAGAAACTGGTAAAATATTGATAGGAATCCAATATGATGGAACTAAATTAGGTCACATTTCACTATTCCTGTTAAATGGAAAAAAATCATAACGAGGGAAGTTCCGGGTAAAGGAGATTTACCGATTTTTTTTAATATAGAATCAGAATTTAGTTCAATTCTCATAAATCCTAACGTAACCTATAAATAATCCGCATTTTTATTATATTATTACTTTAATTTAACTTCTACAATAACAAGATCTATTCCCCATCATCATAATTTGTCTATGCCTTATTAGGCTCTTCAGTACATGGGAGATATACAGTATCCGCCGATACAAAAGGCTGTCAAAGACAGTTAAATGAGCGGGGGTTTATTCAGACAACGCAAATACTAAGTTAAAAAAATACGCTTATTTAAAAAAAAATCACAAAACTGCATAAAAATACAGGTTAATACAAAAAGTGAAGACAATGCACCTTGAGTTTTTTTATAAGGATTGTAGTTCCCTTTTTTTTAATAACGCGGCTATACCGAAATCCGATTTTTTTTATTAATTTGTTTAATATGGTGCAAGAGACCCAAGTGTGCTCTCAAGTCGTAAAAAAATTAAAAAGTTATGTGAAAGGTAAAAAGTATGTTTTGGCATGTGGACGAAGTCACTCCCACCCACCAGAGCAAGCTTAGGTCGACAAAGCTGTTTGGCATCTACCAATAGTAAACTTACTTTTTACTACATACATAAGATTTTCTTTATCTCGATCGATCTAAGGTTTGGGTACAGCCGCCGCGCTGGCTCTTAATAAAATAAAACAGCCACAGAGTAAATATTACGCTAAACTGGCTTGTTTTTAAAAGATAACGCTAGGCCTAACCCAAAGGTTCAACGGACGTAAAGCGAATCCCCCAAAAAAACAAGTATTATTAATTTGATAAACGATAATGACCAGACAGTAGTAAATCCCTTAAGTAGTCTTTATATTTCAGCTTCTCCACGAGAAAAGCTTCTTTTCGCTCTTAATCGGATCGGATTAGATGACGTTTCAGATTTTTAAGCGGAGGTGGTTGTTGATGCTTCTTCTGCCTTAATAAGGTCGACCTTAGTCGGTTCGCCCGATAAAATTTTTCCTTCACTCGGTTATATAATGGAAAATTCTGGAGACTCAAGCAGAAACTTCAAATTGCTTTACGTTCACAGCGAGCTAATTTAATGACTTATTTACGGAGAACATATTTAGGATATTTTTGCTTCAGTACGGGGAATCCGTTTAAAATTTTATTAGCGAAAAATGCCTCAGATAGCACTTCTTCTTTGGGCTAGAAATTGCAAGAGGGCATCAGAATTGCTAATTGCTTTTTACTTGGAAGCGTATTGTGTTGGAATGGAATTTTAGACACGTAGAGTAGAGAGTTTACAAAATACATGGGAATGCTTTAAATTAGTTACTTTAAAATGTTGGTTAAATTATAGCAGAATAAAGTACTCAATAAATCTGTTTTATTTGGCACTTCTCTATTTTTAAAAGTTAAAAAGATTCTCAAAGGCCATTCTTTTTTTAATCCATAGCCTGCAGTGGTCTCTGATAAAAATATTATTTTTATGTTATACAGGGTCAAGGCTCATTAACTCTATTAGGTTATCTCGATGAGCAGCTACCGGGAGAAGATGCGCGCGGGTAAGGCGGAGGTCGTGACGTCGACTGGCGACCCAATCTGACAAGGCGGCCAGGTTATTGCTTATTCAGCTTGACGTTTTCGATGCGATAGTTGTCAGTTGTGTTTTTCAGAGTATTTTTTAATTTTCTAAAGTGAAAGTTTTAAAACATTTTAGTGTTATTTCATTAATAATTAATATTAATAATAATACAAATATACACAACAACATAAACCTAGATGTCGCAAGAGTGTTCTTACGACAAAGGTTATTTGTAAGATTGAAATATTTAAATGAACTGGCGAAGGAAAAAAAAGGTAAAAAGAAGCCATTCTGAAGTGGACGCCCACGAAAAGCTGTATAAAAAAATGAAAAAAATTATTAACTGAATTTTTTATTTGTTACCGTTTAAGCATAAATTGTGTGCTGATTTATTTCCTATTATAAAGATATTTGAACAGTTAAATAATTGTGTTTACTGCAAATAGTATACCTAGTCGATAAAACATGAAAAATACTTATAAAATAAATAAACTGTCCCCATAGTGTCGCTTGATATCTTGGTACCGGTTAGAAATAGAGAAAAAATTTATGGTAGACTATTAAACTATTATTTATATATTATTACTAAATCAGGAAAGTGCAAACCGTTTTGTTCTAATTTGAACCGTTTAGACTCTACAGCTGTTCAAAATTGAAAATCCCAGTTTTTAAATGTCAATATCTTGAAAAGAATTAAACTTAGACCTATGGACATTACATGAAGTAGACGTAGAAATTTAGATGAAATTCAAAAATGTTATGAAATATATGAAAAACTATTTAAGTAGGTATATAAGTCATCCAATATACTAATATTTATATTTAAACTTTTTCTCTATCTCTAACCATCATCATCAAAACCGAGAACACCCTTCTGGGACACCTTGTATAAAAAAATTTAAATTTTCTAAATTTATACAACTGTTTGTCATGCTAAAACTTTTTACAAGAATATTTTTTTGAGACTTCCATCCATCATATTTTATCAAATACGATGCGGACTTTTTGAATGCACTCAGCAAAAAAAACGTGGTTCAAATTTAAACCAACATCACTAAACATAAGTTTAAAATTATAATAACTTATGTTTTGAAGGTTGCATTTTATTGTAACAAAAAAGTTTGAATTTTGAACAAAAAAGGTTAATATATGTAATTAAACGCACACAGAAGAGATATGGACAATGGCGTGCTAAAGCAAACCGGTCGCCGAGTGACGCCGATCGCTCACACCGAGTTGGGGTAGGTCAAGATCGCTTGAGGCAATCTATACAGGTAATGGGCCTTGATACAGGGTGTTAATAAATAGAAAGTAAAAAATGGAAAATTTTAACTCTCTGCACCGTTTGCAATGATTAATTTCACTTAATATCACATATAGAAATCATGTTCGATATTTTGGGTCGTATTTGGCCGTTTTAAATTTTTTTGTTTAGAAAAAAAGTTACAGGGTACTTTATTATACCAGTTTGTCTATACCCAGTAGTATAGAGGTTTTGTATTTAAAATTAAAAATTACAGGATTTTTTCAAAACTCTGCATTTTTAAATGAAAAAATTAAAAATTTCTATGAGTTCTTACTTTTAATATAAAACTTTCGGAACTTTATTATCCCGGCTCCTCTGAACAGAGGAATATATCGATTTTGCACTTATTTGTTTAGAAAAAACTTACAGGGTATTCTCAAAAAGTTTGTTTTATTGTAATTACAAAAATTACAAATTTATATGTGCTCTTTTTAATAATGTGGAACTTTCGGGACTTTATTATCACAGTGTCTGTGTACACAAAAGTATGGTAGTTTCGTATTTTTTTGGTTTAGGAAAAAAGTACAGGGTGATCCACTTTAAATGTTTACTTCATTTAACTTTTTTGCTTTACACAACGCTTTATATTTTAGAAAAAAAAATAAACAGAAAAGTTGTAGGATTTAATAAGTAGTTTTTAGCGCATATATTTTTATGTATACATATCTCCCTAACAAAAAACTAACTGACAAAACTCGCACTTTTGCAAATTAGGACACCCATATTTGACTCTATATACTGATATAGCAATTTTGATACCACACCATAAGCTCAACATTTTGTTTTCGAATTATGAATAATTTAAAAATAATTATTGAATTTGGGCATATGGTGTGTGATTTCTCCAGTAGAATCAAAAAACATCCTATGTGTTCTATTTTAAAAAAATGCAACTCTTGTCTGTCAACCTTTTTTGAAATACCTTGTATACATAAAAATACATGCACAAAAATGACTTATTAAATTCTACAACTTTTGTATTTACATTTTTTTTTCTAAAATGTAAAGCCTTATGTAAAGAAAAAAGTTCCAATGTGGTAGATTTTTATAGTGGATCACCCTGTACTTAATTTTTTTCCTAAACCATCATACTTTTGTGTACAGAATAACGTGGATAATAAAGTCCTGAAAGTTCCACATTAATAAAAATATAGACTTTTTGAGAATACCCTGCAACTTTTTCTAAACAAAAAATGCAAAACTGTCTGTTCTGTGTACAGAATAGCTGTGATAATAAAGTCCCGAAAGTTTTACATTAACTGTAAGAACTTATAGAAATTTGCAATTTTTCAATTTAAAAAATACAGATTTTTCTAAAAATACCCTGTAACTTTTTTTTAAAGGGAAAAATGCAAAACTATTGTTCTTCTGGGTATAGAGAAACTGGGATAATAAAGTCTTGGAATTTCCAATATAAATAAAAGAACCCCTAGAGATTTTAATTTGAAAAATACACTTTTTTGAAAATACCATGCAACTTTTATTCTGAAGAAAAAACCGCCAAATACGGCCCGAGATATAGAATAAAGTTTCTATATGTGATTAATATGAAAGTTCTAGAATTATAAATTTTTCATTTTTACATTCTATTTTTCACACCCTGTATAACACAAAAAAATGTTTGTCAAAGACTATTTTAGGCTTTTGATTAAACAAATAATGGCTTTTCAGAATCTTTAAAGTTTTTAAAAATCGACTAAGGCGTTTCCGAGATACAGCTTCAAAAAATGACGAAAAAATTGGCTGTGCCGAGTAATTTTTTGAACAGTTTATTTAGAAGTCTCGATTTCAGTCTTGTATGGATATTTGGAATGAATATTGCGATGATGTAGAAATTGATAGAGATAGATGGAGTATCACATACAAAAAAATATTTAATGACGTTCAGAATCAAATTCCGCTGAAGTTTTTCTGATGTCATTATACCAACAGTATGAAATTACTCTCCGAGGTCGACGAGATCTTTTGTATTAATGGTTATTTCGACTGTTAGGCAAAGCTTTTAGAATAGATTCTTACCAAGCTACATAGATTTTGATGATTAAACTTAGTCGCGATTTCGCATTAATTATTTCTTTTGCAAAACAAAATGTAGTTTTGCTAAAAAGAACAAGTTTGGTTATGTCAGCTTTAGTATTATTAAGCCCCTTATTATAGGTGTCATAAATTTATTTCAATATTGTTTTTATTTTTAGTTTATTTATTTTTAATATTATTTATTTTTCAAAACATTATTTAAATAATCTGTAAAACATAATTTATGTCCTTTATTATTTTCCACTATAAAATAGGAAATGCGGGTTTATTGAATATTTAAATGTTTTATTAGGCCGCCATTTTGTTTTGCCATATTGGATTTCTACCAAAATGTAACCATTTCATCCCATTATGACCGTTGATTTATGACCAAAATTTGAAGTCAATGGGAGAAGAACTTTTTGAGCTGCTCCGCGAACAGGCAGACCGAAAGAATTGAGAAAACGTGTGTTTATGGCATCTAGGCATCCTAGCAGTGAAGATCTGTAAAAAATGGGATGGTGACTTTTTTCACGATTACAATACTTCGCTTTTATTTATTATTGTTATTATTATTATTATTTATTTTTCGTAACTTTATTTGTTAATTTTATGAAAAACAAGTTATTTCCTTTATTTCCTCCATAAAAAGAAGGTTTTATTCCTGATAATGGAATTTTAACGAATATTTAAAAAATTTATTAGTCCGCTATTTTGTTTTGCTATATTGGATTCGCACTAAAATTGAATCAGTCTATCTTTGATTCACTCTTCATTTTTGTGCAAAATTTCAAGTCAACTAGATAGTAGTTTTTTGGCAATGATTTGTTAAATATAAGCCGCCATTTTGCTCGCCATATTATTTTTTTAGCAAAAGCTAACCATTTCATCCTCTTAGGACCCGTGATTTTGACCAAAGTTTGAAGTTAATAAGTAGTTTTTGAGCTATGGCGCGTAGAGGAAGACAGGCCGACACACGCTCTAGTAGACTAGATTGGTTACTTCCTGCTATTTTTATATTTTTCTCTAGTTTTCTCTGCATTTCTTTATTGCAAGGATTATTTCAACCAATGTACTTTTTGAAACTGTACTAAAATTTTGCGTTTTTTTTTGCGGAAAACATACAGTCGTATTAGACAATGTAAACAATTCTCTATTATAATTTTTTATTTAAATACTGTTTATTATTACGTAACTATTTCAATGTTTTATTTTTAGTTGGGACTACGTAACTTGTATGTTCTATCAAACCATATTATTTTAGGATTTTGACAGCTGTTTGTCAGGTAACTTCAATTTGATAGCTGACGATAAATTACGTATTAAAGTGAGTTAGTTTAGTCAATTAAGAAGTCATTTGTTTTTGAGATCAGACCGTGTCACATTGGATTTACTAATTCACCTTTGATTGCACGAGGCATCTTCAGGAATCTTTGGTCCATGAGATCAGGACATTGCATCATTCAGTGTACTCTCAAATTTTTTGATCCACTTCAAATGGACCCCAGTGTATATGATTCAATCGAATCGGGGCGTGAATATAGCATGGCATGGCAGTGTAGAATAATACTAGTATAGGTACCTGCATGACATTTTCGCTTAAAATTCAAGATTTTCTACAGCAATTCAACGAATTTGAAAATTTTGCAAAAACCCCCGAATCTTTGATGTAGATGTTTGTTTCTGTCGATTTTTAGATTTAGATTTGCATAAGTATTTCAGTATTTTTCAGTATATATCATCCTTAAAGTATTTCTATCGTATTTTTGAGGATTCCCTGTATAATTTAAAATGATTGTCACTTAAAAATGTTGTTTAAAATAATTAAAAGTTTGCACCAATGCAGTGGTATCTTGACATCTAAATGCACTTTGAAATATTATGCGTTTACAAATGTTTATTTGTCTCAGAATAATAGTTTGGTGGAAAATATCTCCTCATCTTTCCAATTTTTTTAAAATCCCTCTCTCAAAATGCAGGCCCATTATTTGCATACAAAAATCCAGTCTGGTCTGATAATCAGCTTCACTCACTTCACTCAAGATAGAACTGGAAGAAATGTATATGATGATAGTTTGTTTTCTTTTATTAATCGACGTATGCTGGTCGTGGAAAAATTTAAATCCTTTTGTGCATATCTTAAACAGTTGGTAGGATATTCAATGAAATGTAATAAAGTCTTCATTTGAACGTCTTCAGAGACGACGGAACAGGCTTTTTCCCTTTTTCTGTATTTCAAAACTCCATGATTTGATAGGTGCAAATTTTGTCAAACATTTGCTTGTTTGGTATTCTTGCCATATTTTTTTCGTTTACGATACTATTAAATAAATTGCATTTTGAATGCAAAAATAAATTAAATTTAGGCTATATCTGGACTTTTTTTATTTTCGATTTTAGTAACAGTTATAAACAAATTTATTTTCACACCGCTCTTGACTTGAATATTGAGCTATAAAAGAGAGCAAGTAAACACAAATTTTGCGTTGTTTTTCCAGTCCTCGTCGCATAAACGCAACAATTGTTCAATATTTTTTAACTTGAGTCTACTTATTTCAAATTTAAATTAACCATATGTGAAACCAATTTTAACTTTAACGAATATATATATATATATATATATATATATATATATATATATATATATATGAAAAAATCGCTATTTTTATGTTCACTTGCATAAATAAAAAACCTAGTGGATGTTATAGTTAAATTCAACACACTTTATAAGTGTGTACAAAAAGTTTGTATTCCGTATATGCACTGATGCTTTATAAACAGGAAATTACCACCCAAACGACCAATTTTAGATTTTAGCTATTTTTTATAGTGATTAGAAAAATAACATGGTAAATTGCTTTGCTCTAGTTTATGGAAAAGTCATACATAACCTTAATTTTTATTTATTTTTCAATCTGAAACACAAACTGCAGAAATCGACTATACTTTAAAGTGGTAACTTATGTTTATTTTTGACAAGGAATCAAATAATTGGCAAAAATGCATCCTATATACATGAAAACATATTTTAATTTAGTTCAGGTAGGTGTCCGAAAAATAACTATTTTCTTTTTGACGGTACCCTGTATTATTACTAAGGAGAAATTTGCTCAAATTGCAATATAGTACCTATAGGTATTTTCTAAAAAATACAGTTTATATGAATATCTAGCAACTTTTTAATCTACAAGAGGTAGCTTAAAAAGTTGCTAGATATTCATATAAATTGTATTTTTTAGAAAATACCTATAGGTACTATATTGCAATTTGAGCAAGCCAAATTCAAACAAGAAAATAGTTTTGGCCAACGACTATATATACCAGCTAATACTATACGACAGACCTCGAAACTAACGGGAATGGGAGAACACAACATAAGCATAACACCAATGAAAATGAATGACGAGTAAAAAAACAAAAAAAAGCGTGGACGTGTACTATATAATAATTTTAAGTTTCCATTATTTTGCCTCGGTTAGTAGCTCTAGGAGACCTTTTGTCCCCCCTCCTAAATACGCCACCCTAAAACGCAAAGATCTGTAAAAACCTCGAAGGGTGATTTTTACACGATTACGATACTTCCCTCTTACGTGGGAAGGAAAAAAATCGACGTTTTTAAATAAAACCCAAAAAATAAAATATGAATGAATACTGACTTTCCGATAATCGTAACTAAAAAGCAACATATTTTTCCTCTGGAGACTCTCTTTTTTGGTAAATTAGATGTTGAAAAGACTTTTAGCAAAGGTGCAATAATTAAACAACCAGTTTACTAAAAAACTCTTGTATGTGTTTTACAATATCGGATGGCAACTAGTTTTCGTAACAATACGATGTACCAAGACCCAAGAAAATTAAGTTTGCTAAAGTGATGACGCAAGTCCTCCGTACAATGAATAAGCAACACAGAACTGTTTAATTTTGCATCAAGCATTCATGACTGGTCAAAGCGTCGGCCGTCCAAGGAGAGGGCTGTTAATTGGTCGCAAAGGGGAGGAATTACAAATAAGATAGACGGTGGTGCCCAAAGTGCTAATAGTAATTTGGAAGTTTAATGTTAGACGCTGATTAACTAAACTTCGGATATTATAATTGCTGTTAAATTGATTTTAGGACACGCAGAATATTACCGCCTGACGACACAAAAACCCGTAACTGACCTATATGAATTTCCCCTATAATCGTGAAATTTGTAGTTGATTAATGAAAATAAAAAATAAATTAATTTACATTTTTCTGTAAACAACAGTTTAATTGAAGAGCAATTTTTTACAATTATGTTTCCGTTCAAATTATTATACTTTTATAATTATTATAATGTGTATATATATATATATATATATATATATATATATATATATATATATATATATATATATATATATATATATATATATATTATATCTAATAAGTAATTTATAATGCTGAATTTTAAAAAATATTATTAAACTAACATTTTGTTTAGCGATTTTCGATTTGTTCCAAAATGTTACTAGTTCACTCACATATAACCCTTGATTTTTATGCAAAATTTGAGGTTAATTAAATTAGTATTTCTTTTAACATTTCACTAGGCCGCCACTTTGTTTTACTTTATTAAATTCTTACCAAAACCAGATCATCCTTATATAACTTTAAAATGTTGGCCACATTTTAAAGTCATTCGGAAAATAAGTTTTTATATTATTAAATATATGTACAAACCTAGAAGGGTGAGTTTTTCACGATTATAAACATTTTATTTGGCGGCCATTTTGTTCCGCCATCTTGAATTCATACCACAATTTTACCATTTTCTTTCTATATCACACTTGATTTGAATTTGAAATCAATCTAATGAGTAGTTTTTTCAGGCTACATTTTTAACTAGTTTATTAAGCCGCCATTGTGTTTCGCAACCTTGGATTTGTACCAAATTTTCACCAGTATATTTCTACGTAATACTTGATATTTTTGCAAAATTTGAGTTAAGTCGGATAAGTAGTATATAGTTAAATTTTTTTTTTAACATTTCACTAGACCACCTTTTTCTTCCGCCATATTGAAATTTTGCCACAATGTTTGCTAGGTCATTCCCATATAAACCTTAATTTTAAAATACAATTTGGAGTCAATTGGGTGGGTAGTAGTTCTTAGCTATGCCGCGAATAGAGAGACAGACCGACAGACCGACGTGAAGATCTGCAAAAACCCTCCCAGATTTTTTTCGCTAATACATTACTTCCTTTTCACGAAGAACGTAAAAATCCTAATAAAAAGAACTTACTCGGCGGACTCGCGGTGTCTTTACTGTTAATTTCTTCGCAATATTTTGACTAGTACAGTATACAGTATTTACCAAAATGTTTGCAACGTAAGGAAACATTTTTTTCTGATATTTCGGAAAAAAATGTTTGTGCGAAGGCGTTTGAATACCTAATGACGACTAAATCGATTTTAACGTATGTCATTTGACATCCAAGATGGTGGAAAAATATAAGAACAATTTTTAAATTGGTAAATGTAGGGTTAGGAAACGAGACATCCAAACATTTTATAAAAAAAATTTTTTTTGTTTTTTAAATCATTTCCAGCTGGTGAAATAAATTAGTGAGTGTCTAATTCTAATAGGAAAATAAAAATGACATTTCTTTGTCTTTTATGGTAATCATTTTTAATGACTTTAGATTGACCAAATACAAATGTACAGGGTGTCCCATTTTGGTTGCAATTGCGCTTATTTTTAAAGATAGAACCTAGAGGTTTTCGCAAACCTGAGCTACTTTTTTGTGAAACGAAATATGCCGCAAACAAAATAGTCATAGCCCCCTCAGTTTCCGAGCTACAGGGCGATATTGAAAATATTGCATTTCAGGTGCCCCTTCTATTCTAACTGTCTGAAAAAATTGTCAAAAAGAAAAAAACAAATTATTTTAGAACTTTTAACGTAAAATCCACTGGCCTAGCTTTTTTTTTCTTAATATTACTGTTTTTCAAATATCGATCAATGCTTTGTTTTACAAATATACAGCGACACCCTGTATATTTGTCAAGAAATAAGTTTGTCCTTTTCAACCTTCTCAAAAATATATAGCAATATGGGTCCATTTTAATAAACAATAACAAAAATCCCAAATTTCATAACTCGCATTCAAAATTTTGAAGTAGCCCATGTAAAACAATGCTGTTTTTTACTTTTAAAGTCATTATCAGTGTCTATATGTTAAGATAAATCAAAAAAAGTATTTAATAATAGTTAATATTTTTATGTATATATATATATATATATATATATATATTATATATATATATATATATATATATATATATATATATATATATATATATATATATATATATATATATATATGTATATATATATATTTATATATATATATTTTATATATATATATATATATATATATATATATATATATATATATGTATATATATGTATATATATATATATATATATATATATATATATATATATATATATATATATATATATATATATATATATTATATATATATATATATATATATATATATATATATATATATATATATATATATATGTATATTGTTTTATGTTGAATACCGTTTAAGTGTGGAGAGTTAATATAAAATTGAAATTAAGGTGTCACATTAACAAATTTATATGGATATGGCTTAAATTATTTATGTCGGTTCTGTCATTCATGGAGCTTTTTTCTCTAGTAATTTCTATCATTTCTTTGATGGCTAATTTATTGTAATTAGAGTCTTTAACTAGTATTTTGGTGTTTTCATAGTTAATTTTGTGTTCTTCGGTTTGTGTGTGTTTGTTTAATGCTGTTGTGGCATTCTTTGTGTATTTATGTCCTTTTATTCTATTTTCCAGAAGCTGACTTGTCATTCCGATGTATTTTTTTGGACAATTGGTGCATGGTATTGAATATACTATGTTAGATTGTTTTTTTTTTAAGGAAACTTTGCTTTTTAGTTTTGTAAAAATGTTGTTGATTAAGTTATGTGATTTATCACAGGTAACAATGTTATGTTTTTTAAGAATGCGGTTATTCTTATAACGAGACGTGTTATATAACTTGTGTGTGCGTTGTTTAATTATTCTTGGTGGTTTATGTTTATAGTGTTGAATATAAATATGTTTTAACGTGGTAATATTGTTTTATATACAGTGTGTCTCTTAAATGTTAATGTCTGTATTTTTATAATTTTAGCATCAAAAAATTTTTCTGAAGATGCCCTAAATTACAGGGCGAAACGTCAAATAAATGAAAAATTAAAATTTGGTATTTAATTCGAACCTAAACCCAAGAATTTTCCACTTTTGTATACAATAACGGTTCAAGAAAACACGAGATATATATATATATATATATATATATATATATATATATATATATATATATATATATATACTACTACTAGCTAGCTACTTTCTTGTGAAACGAAATATGCCGCAAAGAAAATAGTCATAGCCCTCTCAGTTTCTGAGCTACAGGGCGATATTGAAAATATTGCATTATATATATATATATATATATATATATATATATATATATATATATATATATATATAACTATTATTAAATACTTTTTTTTTGATTTATCTTAACATATAGACACTGTTAATGACTTTAAAAGTAAAAAACAGCATTGTTTTACATGGGCTACTTCAAAATTTTGAATGCGAGTTTTGAAAATTGGGATTTTTGTTATTTTTTATTAAAATGGACCCATATTTCTATATATTTTTGAGAAGGTTGAAAAGGACAAACTTATTTCTTGACAAATATACAGGGTGTCGCTGTATATTTGTAAAACAAAGCATTGATCGATATTTGAAAAACAGTAATATTAAGAAAAAAAAACTACGACAGTGGATTTTACGTTAAAAGTTCTAAAATAATTTGTTTTTATCTTTTTGACAATTTTTTCAGACAGTTAGAATAGAAGGGGTACCTGAAATGCAATATTTTCAATATCGCCCTGTAGCTCAGAAACTGAGGGGGCTATGGCTATTTTCTTTGCGGCATATTTCGTTTCACAAGAAAGTAGCTAGCTAGTAGTAGTATATATATATATATATATATATATATATATATATATATATATATATATATATATATATATATATATATATATATATATATATATATATATATATATATATATATATATATATATATATATATATAATATATATAATATACATATATATATATATATATATATATATAATATATATATATATATATATATATATATATATATATATATATATCAATCAAAACAATTTTTTAAGAGCCATGATGAGCTTATTGTAACTAGGGCAGATAAAGGAAATGTCACTGTTATTATATCTAAACTAACATATATAAATAAATCCGAAGAGATTTTACATAATCAGACCTACTACAAGCAGCTCACCAGGGATCTCACATCAACTAATCAACAAAAAGCTAACAGACTAGTAAAAAAAACTTAAAGATCAAGGACAATTGAGTGATGAATGAATCAGACTTCCCCAAAATTTTATGGACTTCCCAAAATTCACAAACCAGAATTATCTTTGAGACCAATAATTTCTTCACTTAATGCCCCAAATAGTAAATTAGCACAATTTCTCACAGATATTTTAACTATTGCATACAAAAAAAACAACGAATACTATATCACAAATTCATTTCAATTTTCAGAATTAATAAACGAAAAACAAATTCCACATAATTATGTCCTAATAAGCCTAGATGTCATTTCTCTCTTTAGTAATATTCCCTATACATTAGCAAAAAATAGCATAACAAAAAATTGGGAGTCTATAAGCCAATACACAGATCTCAACTTGAACAACTTTTTAGAAATATTAAAATTTATTTTTGACAGTACATATTGCATGCTTAATCAAAAGTATTATAAACAAATTTTAGGCACCCCCATGGGGGCCACTCTTTCTCCCATCATTTCTCAATACGTAATGGATGATTTGTTGGATGACTGCATTCCTAAACTGTCTTTTCAACTACCGTTTTTAAAAAAATACGTGGATGATTTAATCACTTCTGTACCTGGAGAAGGGGTAGAAGAGGTCTTACAAGTGTTTAATAGCTATAACCAATACATTCAGTTTACAGTAGAAAGGGAAACTGACAATAGTGTTCCGTTTTTGGACACCAAACTAATTAGGAATGACAACAACCACATTTTACTAGACTGGTACATAAAACCTACCAGTTCTGGTAGATATCTTAATTTCCATTCCAACCACCCCAAAAAAATAAAGATCAATCTAGTATTGGCTCTAAAAACAAGGATTTCTCACCCTAACCTACTTAGAAAAAACTTAAAAAGATTGTATGATATTCTCCTCAAGAATTCATATCCACAAAAGTTATTAAAAAAACTATTATATAACACAGCTCCAATAATCAACCCTGGAGAGAGAAATGATGGAATAAGTCCCAACATCAGTGGCTGCGATTCTCAAAATAGACCGAGGTACTATTTTTCGTTACCTTACATAAAAGAAATCTCAACAAAAATAACTAAGTTGTTCAAGTATGATCCTTCAATTAAAATCGCCTTTAAACATAATAAAATAGTAGGCAACACTTTTATAAAATTAAAAGATAGGGATGAAATACAAAAAACATAAATAAAAGCGACTGTAGATTAATGAAAAATACTTGTGCACTTTCAGAACACACAAATCAATCAGGGCACTTATTCAACTTTAATGATACCCAAATATTATGTAAGGAAACTAATTATAACAAGAGACTGTTTCTGGAAATGGTGGAAATATTTCTGAATCCTAATTCGTTAAATAAGAGAGCTGATATCGAAGACCTTAGTTCTATTTATTCAAATTTACTTAATCTGAACAATTATACGAACAACAATAATAGTTTAAATAACACAGAATTTTCCTTCTAAAAAGATAAGTATTTGTACGTATTATATCCATATATCTTTCTATAGTCAGTCTCTTCAATTCGAGTAGTTTGTCGTAGGCATAAATTCGACGTTTAATTCATACTTGTTCTGGTTTGATTAAGATATTTCTCAGCTACTGATTTTTTTTTGTATCTGGATGTATATCGATGTGATTACATAGCTAAATCCTAGATCTGTGTTTCAATCATCCTGACAGAACGTACTATAAAATTCTTTACATGTCAAAAAAAACCTACATAAGAAATTTACTTGCTTCGTATTTCAATATAAAAATATATGGAGAACAGGAATTCCTGCCAGTATGTGAAATCTAATTTTAATGTTAAGGTCAAAGTGTGTTTGTTTTTCGCAAGAAGTTATCGATACTAAATCTAGCCCTAAATTAGGACCGATACCCCAATAATTAGGTTACTTGTTGTTCAAGTAGTCGGTCAAGACTACCCTTCTCTATATATATATATATATATATATATATATATATATATATATATATATATATATATATATATATATATATATATATATATATATATATATATATTGATAATTTCGCCCAAAAAATGCTACCTACCTAGGTTTATGTAACAAAAGGCATAAACAATAATAAAAACTTTGAAATACGTAATATGAGCACTACAGTAATCAAGCAAAACCACGTGATGAATTTGTAAGTAGCCAAAACTTATTGCGTTTCCTAATCTTGAATGTTATCATAATAAACTTTGTAAATTTTATTCTCCAGATACCCCCTTAGAAAGAAATCCAATATCGACAAGCCCCGGGACCTAGGGGACCGTCTTATAGGCCCATTGGTTCCGATTGCTAAAATTATTCTCCAGAAATAACCTCCCCATTTGAGGATTGTGTACAGGCGCTAAGGAAACATCATCAAGCAAATCAGATATAGCTGGCTCCAAAATGTTTACGTAGCGATTGGTTTTTTTGGCGAATTTCCCTATAGATATAGCAATATCACTAAAATGTGCTTCGCCTGACCATGTAACCTTCATTTCAAAATCTCTAACCATATCACATCTTTCTCCGTACCAAGTGAAGGAGTCTTGAGATCCGACGTTGAGCATCCCCAGGGAGTAAATGTTGGACAAGCCTAAATTAGTTATATTTTTTTCAGAATTTTTTGAACTTTAGTTTTTGGAATTCCTACGCTTTTTCCGCTGGCACTACAGAAGTTTGTAGTGAAAGCTTCTGCAATAGCCAAAACTATGGTTTCCTCAACCTCTCGATTTTCTTTATTATATATTTTTGAACGAAGTTTGTTAAATTATCCGTGATCAAGTAAATTGTTTTTTACTATTGAATAAGTAGATATATTAATGGATATGTAAATAAATATAAAGCAGTATTATTTAAGCATACCTAAAAACCAACTATTTACCTACTAAAATACATCCCAGATGCCGCTTCAACATTGATTACTTTAAAAGACAGTTAAATAAGGTTTTTATTTAATCATAGTAAGTTAATAAATAAGTTGAAATTATTTTGACCATAGCAATATAATGGTTTCCAGTTTTTATTTTGAAACAATACCCGCAATAAACCAAACAACCACAGAATATATTAATATGTCGTGATAATTTAACATACAAAGTACTTTTCTGGTTAAAATCCCAAGGTTACAACATAATACATCAAAACGGAGAGTATAAATTGATTTACACAAAACATTGTTGTAGGTACCGAATTACCATATTTAATATTATAGAAAGATCGCTTGAAAATATTACCATAATTTTACCTATTTTTTTTTAATTTTAGGCTAACCTACTTTATGTTTAAAGTTTAATAATTTAAATGATGTTCTCATTTAGGATATGAGATATACGATTGTTTTGGATTAAAAAACAGCCTATACTCTTTTCAGAAAATTAGTATAAAATACTTTTTCGATACGGGTATTTATAAAATAATTTGTGATTACAAATTTTATGACATGAATGTGACAGCTTTTGTCCAAAATATTTTTTTAAAACGCATTTAAACATGAAATCTGCTCATTTTCCCCCAAAAAAGATCTTTTCACTTCGGAAGATACTATCTGAACTCAACACTGCTTATAAGTGAACAGTGAAGTATTGATTGCATATATTATAAGGTCTAATGTCCTAGAACGGCAATATTCCCAGAAAATATACACGAGATCCCTTTAATTTGAATTTCGTGTTACATGTCTGATCTTAAGATCAAGACGATCATGCCCAAACCTATCATTAAAATTAGAAGATTTTCTATTGTATCGGTGACCTCTTGTGGGTTTAATTGCCGATTCAAATTAGCGATAGCTTGTTCCGTTTCCTTTTACAGAAACCGCAAGTGGGACTTTTATTTCTTTAAACGACCACCGATTTTGCACGATTTGGATTAAAAGTTCATTTCCAAATTCTGCATATTGTTAATGGGGATTATAATATTGTTTTCTCTTGAAATTGACAGTTTTATTTCAAACAAGACACACGTCAAAAACGTGTTTGTTCAGTATACAGGGTGGTTTAAGGTACATTTAGCAACAAGGAATTCTTGACCTCAAAATATTGTGGTTTAGCCAAATTTGCCTTATTACAACGTTAATAATAAAAGAAGGAGAAAGTCGAGGGGCGCGCAGATCTTTGAATATGGTGTACACCTTCCTCTTAAATACCTTTAAATACCTTTTAAATTCTGTTAAATGCTTATTTTATCTTTTAAATATGCTTTATTTTTTTAAATCCCTTCCTATATATTTTTAATACCTTTCTATACATTTTAACTACGTTTAAATAAATTTAATTATTTTCAATATATTTTTAGTTCCTTTAAATATCCTTGAGTATCAATTTATGTCCCTTCGGAACAAGTTGTTTTTTGTAGGAGATCAAAGAGTACCCTAAACTCGGAAAAATACTGTTTGGCAAAGAAAGAGAAGTTGTTTTCTTCGCAGGGTATACCTCTAAATTAACATATTATAATAATCGTTTTTTTTGTCATTTGGAGACAATAATTATGAAATAAATATACACGTACCAAAAATAGATTGTGTTAATAAGCTTACTAATCCTGCTGCATTTTCTATTAAACGTAATAACATAAAAAAAACTAAAGTTTATAATAATGTTTTTAGTAAAAAAATACCAACACGTTTCCATACGTATAATACCTAAAATTAATATTTATTCATACAAAACGAAAAATCTTTTGCGTTAGAAACACATAAGAGTATTCTTAAGGAAGTATGTACTAAACTAAACTGATAAAACACAGGTAAAATTAAATAACAATAAAACTAGGTTATTTTCTATCCCTTTAAAAACTGCAGAACTAATAACGTTCGGAAAAATAGGGAAATCTATATATATATATATTATGCTTTAACTGATTATAAATGGAAAATTGAGACTTAAACGTAAAGTGGGGGATGTTTTGGACATTTTTAAATGGCGGCAAAATGAGAGACTGCCTTCCTGAATAGGGAATAACGAATGATCACTTTTTGTAGGTATAATATATGAGCAGGAAAGGTATTATTAAGGTGTAATGGGCGTAATTTTAATTTTAATTAATAATGTTTAGGGGATTAAAATATTCTAGAAATCATTTTACGAACACACAAGCCAATATGTCAATTAAATTGAGAACGAAACATAGTTACGTACATATTTTGATGCCATAAAATAGTGAAATCATTAGCGTAGGCACTTGATTTTTTTATGGGAAATATTAATTTTTTTTATTTATTTTTTGGAGACTATATAAACCAATTGAAATTTGGCAGAATATTTTTTTAAATCCTCTAAGAGGGTGAAAATCGGCGAAATGTGTTTCTACTATTCTTTCCTCAAGGGCTTTCAAAAACGATTATCTTAAAATCAATTTATCAATCGTTTCAAAATTTTACCGTTAAGTTGGCGGAAAAGTACGAAATTTGTTGATACTTATTTACTAAATGAGGTTTTAAAATGCTTCTTTCCTTCATACCTTTCAAGAATAATAATCTAAAAATATAGTTTTGCATTTTTCAAATTAATATGTACTGTTAAAAATAAAACGCTCAAATTTGGTATGTGAAATAGGGCCAAATAAAAGATTTATTTTTTAAATTCGCGTCTAAAAATTCGAAACGGACTAAAATGTATTTTAGTTTTATACAATAAGTCTTCATATCAAATGAGATTTTAAGACGATTCATTTGTTAACCATTTCCTTAAATAATCATTTATGAATCGACATCTAAATGTTTCGTTAACGCAGTGCAAAAGGATGAAATGTGTACCATAAAGATAAAGTATTCAAATTTGCCATGGGCCTTATTTTTGCTATGTAGTTCTTCGATAAAAAAATATTTTTTAAAACCCGCCCTCTAGGAAGCTAAAAAGGGTTGAAATTTGTTTTTACTTTTTTCCAATATACCTGCAAAGGGTTAAAAGGGGAGAAATCGAGAAACTTCTTTTACAGTGGCTTTCAAACATAATTATCTAAAACTAATTTCTAGATTTTTCGAAATACCACCCCTAAGGGAATAACATGTGTTTTTACTTTATTTAAAATATCTCTTCAACTGAACGAAATTTAATGATTCTTTCGTCGAGATCTTTTAAAAATTAATATTTAAAAATCGGTTCTAGTTCGGGGTTTTTCGAAATTTCTCCTATACGAGGATGAACTGTGTGTATAACTCTTTAACTTGAGAGATTTTAAGAGAATTCCTTCGTCAATAGCTTTCTAATAAAAAAGTCATCTAAAAATTGATTCTGGATTTTTCAGAATATTTTTTTATTTTTTTTTTTGTAAACTCTTGAACTAAATGGGATTTTAAGAGGGTTTTTTTCTTAACCGCCTTACGAAAGTAATAATCTAACATAATTTCTGGATTTTTCAAAATTGTACTAATGAGTAAAAATAATATGTTTTGATTTTTTTAGCACAGATAACATTTTAATTCGATTTTAGTCTTAAAAACTTTGTCGATAGTTACTGAAAAACATATTTCATAATGATTTAAAATTGTGTCTCTTAATTTTGAATTTTTCTGCGAAAAATGAATAGTTATCGCGTGTCGAGACGGTTTGGGCAAGTTGAGAATAAAAATAGAAATATTTTTGTGAAAATAGACAAAAGTTATATAATTAAATTGAAGACATATTTTAAAACTATAATTTAGTATATCGGTCTTTCTAAAAATTAAAAATCTCCTAAGGCCCATTTTCATACGTTTTAGCTCAAAACATCAAATTAGTTACCATTTTGGTATTTCAAGACTTTTAATTCTCTTTAAATACCTTTTTAAATATTTTAAATCCCTCGGACAAAGTGCTTAAATTAATATTTTATTTTATTCAATGTTTTTAAAACTTTAGAATATTTTTTTATTGATAAATGTTATGTTAAATATACTGCCTCGGCGAATTATAGGCAAGCTATTTTTATATTCACTAGTTCCTACTATGATGCTTTCTACTTTCTTGGTACTTAATATTATTTGTTTTTTTTTTCGAATATGAAAGAGCACATAATTTAATTCTTAATATTTTTATTGTTAATATACAGGAATTAAGATGCCTCCATTAAATACATTTTATGATGAGGCAAGTGAAAGAACAAAAATCACTAGTCTCGCCGAAATGAATATTTCCGACCTAACATCCAAGAAATACTTTTAATTGGGGTTTGTCTGGGGTATTTATTTTAACTCTCTTCCTAATTCACAAAGGTCAAAATATTTTCTTTAAAATGAAGTGGGCTATAAATCTTGACAATATTACAAAGTCAAAATTGTAAAGGGCGAGGGATTTTGGAATCGTGACGCCGTTTTTAAACAATGGCATAGCATACTGTTCGACGAGCCATATTTTATGACCTCAGCGGCTAATTTAAATATTTGAAATGGGCAATTTAACCGTCGTTTAGTATTGACGTCTATAAATCTTAAAAGTTACAAAAATACAATAAAGTTTATTTAAATGTATTTGATTGGTTTAACAAATACATTAACAATTTTTTAAATAAATACTGTTTCACTATAGTTTATTTACACTTCATGGAGAAGTAGCTTTTATTTTTTTTTTTACTTTTTTACTGCACGAAGGCCAAAAGCCTAAGTACTAAATACCATGGTTGCCTTAATTGAAATGAGGGAAATTTTATTGATGCAGGATTTAAAGGCTTCCACCTTAGACCAAAGGGGAAGATTATCGCTGGATAAAGGAGCGAACAAAATGCAAGAGCCTTAGTCTTTGGTCTTGCGGGTTGAGGCTCATGTCTCCCTGGCAGAGATGACTAAGGAAGGCATAATGGATGACAATTTGTCAGAAAGATATATCCATGGTAGTATATGTAGAAAAGAGAAAGCTAGCCGATAATTCTATGAAGCTTTAGTAAGGGTTCCTTGTGATGTTTGGATCATAAATCAGGCGAATAGCTTTTCTTTGAATAGAGTCAAAAATGTTGAAGATTGAAGATGAGGTTGGGCTCCATATATGCGAGAAATATTCAAGGCTGAGTTTGACTTGCGATGTGTAAAGGGTATATAATTTGTCAGAAAACAAGTATTTATGAGCTCGAAAAAGAAAATCTAATTTTTTGACAGCTGTCTTGACAATTACCTTGATGTGATCATGCCAGCGAAGATCCTGCAGAGAAGCTATACCAATTCTTAGCTTAAAAAAATAGGGATATATTTTCTGAGATAACAAACATGATAGTGTCTTAGTGGCATTAAACTGGACAAGGTCCTTTTTAAGAACAGAGTCATTACTCTGCGCCTGTCATCTATTTGAGTCTTGGACACAGGTTTGGGAAATTGTAATGGCCTGTACTATATCGCCAGCATAGGTGTAAATACAATTGCTGGTAGAAGAAAGCAGAAAACTGATGTGCTGGAGGAATAGGGTAGGTGCCAACACTAAACCCTATAAAACGCCTGTGATAACTTTGTAAAAGTCAGATAAACGATCATTAGCCACTACTGACATACTTCTATCGGAAATAAAAATGACAACTGTAGAACTAAGTATACAGGGACATCTTTAATTACTCAAATATTTTATTTTCTCAAAAATTGAAGCTTTAAGTTTATTGACGCAGGATTTAAAAACTGCAGACTATAAAAAGAAGAAAAATCCCTTGTTTTAACACTTTCCAAAATCGGGATACTCTTAGAGTATCCCGATCTCCTTTATAAAAGGTGTATTCCCTGATTGCCTTAAAACAGCTATAATTATTCCACTTCATAAAGGCGGCGAAAAAACTAACTCTTGCAATTATCGCCCAATTGCACTACTACCAGTGCTATCAAAAATCATCGAAAGGCTACTGAAACTAGGAAACATCAGATAATATCCCCGGAGCAGTTCGGATTTCTACCCAACAAGTGCACCAGTGACGCCATGTTCACGTTGCTTAAACTTATCTCTCAATAACAACCACCCAACTGCCTCAGTTTTTTGTGACTATGCGAACTGAAATTCTGATAAACAAACTACATTTTTATGGAATTCGTGGTACTTCTTTAAATTGGTTCAAATCTTAAAAAAGGCAACAACTTGTAAGGGCTAATGGTTCCGATTCTGATTGTAAGTTGATTACAAGTGGAGTCCCTCAAGGTTCAGTCTTGGGACTATTCTTTTTTTTTATACATTAATGATATCACGAACCTTAAAATTAATGGAAGAATCTCCCTTTTTGCTGATGACACAAGCATAACATGGAGTGATTTTGATACAACGTCTTTACACTCTAGTATCTCCAAAGACTTGGTTATAATTAAGGCTTGGTCCGATTCCAATATGCTTTGTTTTAACGTCGATAAAACGGTGGCGTTATCTTATAAGGGAACTTTACAATTACTTCAGGTACATAACAGCAATATTGAATACGTAGAGTCGGTTAAATTCCTGGGTTTAAATATAAATAGCAACCTAAAATGGTCTAATCATATTGACACCTTAACTAAAAAACTTTCTACCGCCTGCTTCGCCATTCGATCAGTTTCAAAAGAACTAGACGTTCCTTCTGCCAGACTTACTTATTTCTCTTTATTTGAATCCCACCACGTAGTATTTTTATGCTTCAAAAGAGAGCCATTCGTTATTTGTTTGGCCTAAATAATAGAGCTCACTGCCAATACTATTTCAAAAAACATGAAATATTAACACTTCCTGCATTATTTATTTTGGAAACGGTATGTTTGCTGAGAAAACATATAAACACCCTCCCAGAAAGGCCACAACATGTATACCCTACCAGAAACATATTTAAAGAATTAATAAAAAAATCAATTATTTACAACGACTTTAAAAGTACATTTAAAATCTATCCCTATGCTTGCACAATTTCGAAAAAACACCAAAGTATACCTCATTGAGAGACCATTTTACAGCGTTAATGATTTTTTTTTCAGTGAGTAAGTCTCTTTAAATTGTCACTAAACTCGCTTGTTTACTTAAATCTTTTGTGAGTCATGTCCTAACTCATAGCATAGAATTTTGTAAATCATTATATAGGGAAAAGAACTGTCGAACATTCACTTAAAACTTAATTATTTTTGTTAGGTATTGGATTAAAAACAATTTAATTCTTTTTGTATACTACATTCTACACTATACCTTCTGTTTAACATCACAATTATTTGTATAACTATAATAACATAGAGTTTAAGGTCGCATAGTTGCAATTTTGATTTCAATGTCATCGAAATTATTCACCTCGTACATGTGTGTTTGTTTACTTTTATAAGGTTATCATGATTCATTTACTGTTTGCAATGTTATGCTATATTCTAACGTGTGTTTTACGATTTGGTAAATTGATAATTTACATTTTTAAAAAAAAAAAGCACTGACCTGTCGAAATTATTTTCGATTAATGTTTTGATATGTCTTATTTTTAGGTATATTTTGCTTTGTCCATAAAATTGTAGAATTTTTCTGCGGCAATAAAGCATACTTTTGTTTGTTTGTTTGTTTAAGGGTGGGGGGGAAAGTGAGAGGAATTTTTGAAGTTGAAAATTAACGAGATGTATGCGGGTCATTGTCGTTTCTCCCTGGTAGGCGTGGCTAAAGACGGGCGAAGATCTCCCATTAGACTGAGTGGACTAAAGGCTAGAGCCCCTAAGAAAATAGAGCCCGTAGGGGCTTTTTTTGCCAATATATATGTCCAAAAATTAATAAAACTTTTGCGTCATTTATAGGAATAGGCCATCACACATGGATATGTATAACTGAAAGCATAATGATATGTCTATAACAGGACACCGCATATTGCACGTCATCTCGCACAACACCCATCCTTGCTTCTACTGGCCACAGTCGTGTGCACGTTGATGGCCGGTGCTTTGATGAAGTTTTTCGCATATATCTTTAATAAACCAATAAATTATTATGAGGAATTTTATAAGCTTTATAACCACTTAAGTAGCGTTTAAATATTTAAAGAAAGCTAAGTTAATTTCCGCTAAAACAAAGTCAGCCGTGATCAAACAAACGATAACATTTTGACGTTTACTTGTCAGACGAATTGGTCCACGAGTATTTTTGCTATCTTAAACGTTAAAGATGGGTTATTCCGAACAATAAAAAATGCATCGACAGTTCGTAACGAATATCATAGAAACTTTCCAGATAGACAAACACTGAGCCGTATGACAATATCAAACATCGTTAATCAATTTAATGAAAGGAAAACACTTAAGCGAAAAGTTAGAACGGTGGAAGAAGCAATATAACAATAAAACAACAATGAAATAAAACATTGTTAACTAACAGAACTCAGTTTTGGTTTTCTATGATGTCTCCTTGGTTTAAAATATATATTTGAATATTTTTAAAAAAAAATTCTGTAATTGGTTTCATAATATGTATAATGAGTTAATTGAGTGTTTAACTCATTGATTACGAGGCATGTTTTTTAAGTAAGTACCGTTTTGGAATTTAAAAAAAACGTGCAAAGATATCGCAATAATTTTATTTTTACATGAAAGCCTGTACCTTAATCTACTTTTCTACATAATTTCCGTGAATATTGAGGCACTTGTCATAACGTGGCACCAGTTTTTGAATACCCTCCTCATAAAATTCTGCCGCCTGACTGGTTAACCACTGTGTCACAACTGTTTTGACTTCGTTATCGTCTAGAAGACGCTTACCGCCCAGGTGTTTCTTCAAGTGCAAGAACAAATGGTAGTCACTGGGCGCCAGATCAGGGCTGTATGGAGGATGATCTAGAGTTTCCCATTTAAAAGATTTGATGAGATCTTTGGTCCGATTAGCCACATGTGGACGGGCATTGTCATGCAGCAAAACAATACCCTCATAATGTTTTGTCCGTAAACTTCACAGATCTCACGATGAATATCGATCGGTTTTACGCCTTTAGCACTAAGAAATCGTATAACAGCACGTACTTCACAATCGGCGGGACTCACGATTGTCGGAGGCATCTTAAACACTCAATAAACAACGTATACAATGAAGAATCAGACTGTAATGGCGTCTGTGCGTAGACAAGAGAGGTAGGTAACCAGCGCGCATGCGCGGAACGCCGACCGTAGCGCTGCGGCGGCGGAATCGCAAAACGGTACTTACTTAAAAAACATGCCTCGTATTTGGCGTATTTTTTCCTCTAAAGCTTGGATGGTTTTTGGTCAATCATAGTATATTTTGCCCATTTTGCAAATTTATTTCTTCAAATAAAAATTAATAAAACTATTAGCCATTTATATGAATAAAATGGATATGCATAATTGATAGCATAAAGATATGTCCAAAACAGGGCACCGCATATTGCACGTTGATGACCAGTGCTTTAATGCAGTTTCTCACATATCTCTTTAATAACCCAATAAATTATTATGAGGTATTTTATAAGCTTTATAAAAACTTAAGGAAAAACACATATTGATCTTTTTTTTTAAATTTGAAAACATAGTTTTACTGCTGGAAAGGCTGACGAGTAATTTAAAAATGTAGAGACTCTATTCGGACGCGAGAAGGAAAGCTCCGAAAATGCTAAATGTGATTTTGGCGAAACGTCAGTAAAACTGTTCTTTTCGGAATGACAGTAGTGAACAGATATACACCCGGAATGAAAACACATCATATATATATATATATATATATATATATATATATATATATATATATATATATATATATATATATATATATATATATATATATATATATATATATATATATATATATATATATATATATATATATATATATATATATATATATATATATATATATATATATATATATATATATATATATATGTATATATATACATACATATATATATATATATATATATATATATATATATATATATATATATATATAAATTAATTTCCGCTGAAAAAAAATCAGCCGTGATCAAGGAAACGATAGCATTTTGACGTTTACTTGTCAAACGGATTTGTTCACGAGTATTTGTGCTCTCTTAAATGATGTAAGATGGATTATTCCGAATAAGAAAAACTGGACATGATAGAATTATTTTAATTACATGGAAAAATGCATCGACAGCTCGTAACGAATATCATAGAAAATTTCCAGGTAGACAAACGTCGTTAAACTATTGAATGAAAGAAAAACACTTAAGTGAAAAGTTAGAACGGTGAAAAAAGCAATATAAAAATAAAGTAAAACATTATTAACTCAGTTTTAGTTTCTATGTAGCCTCCTTGATTAGAATTACATATTTGAATATTTTTTAAAGATATTGTGTTAATATTTTCATATGTATAGTGAGTTAGCTGAGTGTTTAACTCATCGATATCTTGGCGTATTTTTTCCTCTAAAGCTTGGATAGTTTTTGGCCTGTCATAGTATACTTTGTTTTTTAGATAACCCCACAAAAACATGTCCCATGGGGAAAGAATGGAACTGTTTGCTGGCAATCTTAACGGTCCTTGTCTTCCCATCCACAAGAAATAACTGTCATTTAGATAGTTGGTGACTGGCTGGACATTGTAAGGACAGGCACCATCTTGTTGCTATATCAAATTAAGATATGAATTAATCGGCAGTTGTTCTAAATGAGCGTCGATTTCATTTTGTAATAATTCATGATACTTTTCTCCAGTTAGATATCCATTTAAAAATATAGGTCCAATAATTTGAGTATTAAGAAAGCCACACCAAACAGGTAGAGATATTCTTCCTTGAATTTTCACTGCCTGAAGAGCCTGAGAGAGAACAAATTCTGATGGCTCATAAAAAAACCCCTTTAACTTTTCTATCTATTCTATTCTATCTATACAACTACTCACTCTTTCTATTCTATATCTATATATCTATGCGAAATTTCAGTATTTATTCAAATAAACTAGGTAGGTATCAAAATATATGCGAAAGGGATTCCTTTGCCCTGCCCCGGCAGGGGTGCCCATTTTATATAGTTACGCCACTGAAGAGTTCTTTTGAAAAATTTTATGAGTATGTTGACTTTAGACTATAAAAAAACTATATATTGGCGGTTTCGGCTTGGAGTAACGACGTCATAAATTTGCGTAAAATCTAACACAGCGGTACCACAGATGTTAGTTCCTATTAAAGGGGCCTCTGTTGTGTATCATTTTAAAACTTATTACTATTAACTTTATTTGGTGACCCATAGCAGAATTTTTTTGTTAAATTTGTTTAAATATGACGATATGATATTAACTGCAGATATCGTGCAAACGTAATATTTTTTCTTTTTATTTATTTTATCTTGTAAACCATAAAAAGCAATGCTTTAGGCATTTAAAAATAAACTCATTAGGTACGTCCTCCGTAAACATCCGGCCAAAATTTATTGTAAGATAATTGTAAAATTTGGAGGAATTTCGATCAAAAGAAACCAGTTACTGATTAACTTTAATATAAGCACTCAGATTGACAGAGAGTCCGATATAATTTTTTGACATTGAGGTTTAATAATGATAATAGACAAAAATATATTTAGATAACAGTTTTCTAATATGACATGAATATTTTCCGAAATGCCTAAACTCGTGTCTAAATTATCCAGTGGCGTATTTAAAATAGTATGCCTTTATGAGGGGGGCAAGCATTTGCAGGTGATAAAAAACAACATACCATACAACATGGTTTTGAACCGCCAAAAAATACAGCCCGTCCCACCACCGCGTCTCGAAATTCCAATTCAATACTTTTGTAGATGTGGACAAAAAAGGCTTAGTTATCATATCGCAGTCTATCTATAAAAGTTCTATTAGAGAAATGCTGTATGACATTGTATGTTTCAAGAAGTATGTCTCTTTTTCCACTTTCAAAATAAAAACAGTGCTTAAAATTTACTTGACACTACTCCATATCAAGCTGCAAAGCTATAAGGACCTTTTCAAAAATGGCCTACATGAACAATAAAGACAGTTTAACAATGTCGGATGAAGGACTAAATAACTTATCTACACTGTCAATCGAAAACGATATGACACAATCCATCTTGTATTAGGAAACTTTTCGCCAGTATGCTTCGGTAAAAAGCAGAAAGGGTATTTTAAATTTAATTTTTGTTTTGTATAAGGATTTTGTGGATAAAGTAAACACAGTTTCTTAGCGGCTGCCCTAGCAATTGATGCAATGTGATCAAGTTAGTGAAAATACTCTCGAAAAGTCATATCAAGCTAGATTAAGAAAATTCTTGATTTCAAATATCTGATTAATAATTTTACTTCAGTGGCTATTCGGAAATTTTAGAAAATGTAGTTGGTAAATAGCATCTATAATTAAAACCAGATATAGGAATATAGAACTAAAAGCCTATGGGAGGTGCAGGTAGCGCATGGCATATAATCTATATAAAATTAAATATTGTTGGCCGTTACGTGATGAAACTCCATGGATAAAATTTTAGAAAAAACAACTTAAAGTTTTAAAGATTTTCACTATATTTGTTGTCAACATGACATGTTTCGCATATACAATAGCTTCTTCAGATGTTGAGGTACAACTAAAATAACAAAAATAGGGGAAAACCCAAAGATGGTGTTCCAATAAATGAAAAAACTTAAAATTATGACTTAAATATCTACGACAAAAGAGCGGTTTAGTGAAGCAAATTTAACAAAGGAGAGCTATTTAATTCTGGTTGGTCAATTAGCAAAAGGTCTGATGATTTTAATTTGTTTATTTCCAGAAATTCAAGCATATTAAGCGTTATTCCCTTATTTTTGATATGTAGACTTTCAGAATTATGATTAAATGAATGTTGATCGATCAATAGATGATTTGCAAAGGCTGAGTCATATTTTTTATTCAAAAACTATTTTTATGTTCTGAGATACCGTATAGTTATAATCAGCAGGAAGATATTTATTTGATGGACATAAAATAGAGAGTGTGTTAAAAAGTATAATAAAATATATTATATATTTATATAACCCATTTTATTTTAGTATCTTGGAAACATTATTTCGTTAAATCCACGCCTAACCAAGACCTATAATAATAACTATAAAATATTATTTCTTACATTTCAATGTTTTCTTTTGATGTTGGTTTTATTTTTTTTACAAAAATATTTATTTCCTTCTTTTTAGTTTAGTTTATAAGAAGTTTTATTAAAAAGATCACGCTCAAAGTTATCGAGGACTAATCCTAGGTTAAAATGTTGAACGTACCTAATTACTAGAATATCTCGAATTAAACCAATATTGGAAGTGGTCAATTATGAGGAGGGACCCTAGCAATTTGAGCTCCTAAAACCCACGAACAGCATAAGAAATTCCCAAGTCATTTTTATGAAAAATCATCCAATATATATATATATATATATATATATATATATATATATATATATATATATATATATATATATATATATATATATATATATATATATATATATATATATATATATATATATATATATATATATATATATATATATATATATATATATATATATATATATATATATATATATATATATATATATATATATATATATAATTAATGTTAGCACATTTTTAGATACGTTTAAAAGAACAGTTTTGCTGAGCTCACATTTCATTTTCGAAGCTAGTAATTATCTTTCGCATCATAATTAATCCATCCGTCTTTCGCATGTTCACTAAATTAATCACTAACTAACTAGTAAGACCTAAAGCAAATTTATGTGATGCAACATATATATATATATATATATATATATATATATATATATATATATATATTATAATGACCTATATATATATATATATATATATATAGCTATATATATATATATATATATATATATATATATATATATTTTTATATATATATATATATATATATAATATATATATTGTATATATATATATGTCCATAGTATTTAATAAATACAGAATGTTTTATATAATTAATGTACACATTTGGCAACGTGTAACGATATTTCTCTTAATGTCCGACAGAAATTAATCACTAACTAACTAGTAAGCCTAAAGCAAATTTATGTCGTTCCTATACTTTACGTCCACACTAAGCGAACGCATACGTTCCTTGTTGTACGGCCGTATTTGTTCTCAAAGGGAGTACGCGGCAGAAGAACAAATAAGCGAACAAGCGTGTCCGCTAGCAAACGTATACGTTCGTTATCCACGTTCACTTCGAACTTTTTATTCTACGTATATTATCCATTTCAGTTTTAGAAACTTCTCAAGAAAATTGTGGGTTAGAGTGAACTTTATTATGATGAGGAAATATGTGAATAGAATCCCTAATACCAGAAAAAGTGGTTTAATTAAGCCTAGACCAAATTTCTTAATACCTTTAACTGAGTTTTTTTAACGCTTTTTTGTGTATATAATGAGGACAGTCTCTTGATAAGACATTCAAGTGATCCTTTAACCGCTGACCAAAAAGCAGTCGAGATTACCCACACAATCTCGAACACACTGCACTCCAATAAATTAGCCTTTTGAAACGTTCCTTTTTCACTGCATTTCTCTACCTATCAACGATCTATTTGCCCTTTTGTCCTTTACCTCTTGTGTACAAACATACGCCCAAAGCGTTTTTCTTCAAGCCAAAGATGAGTAGGCACACAAAAAATGGATCTGTTTAATTGAATTTTCGAATAAAAAGCTCGCTGAATGGCTACACATATCCGGTGCATTCATTGCGCCATGCCTGGTACAAAGGAAGGATTTTTTTCGTCAATGGCACAAAAGGGGTAAGCGGGCTTTTGTAAGGCTAATAAAAAATAAATTGGAGATGAATATGTTTAGTGCCTGCCATGTCCATCTTTTGATACGGATGGTGGGTCTTTGTATTTATAACATTGGGTAACTTTATTTAAATTACCAAGGCATTTGTTAATTTTTTACTTCCTCAACAGCCAATATATTACATTGTTTATAGGGTATATAAGGACGGTATTCGGATCGCAAAAAATGTCGGAAATGTAAGTTTTTTCAACGTTTTAGTGTTCCTAGAACACGAAGAATATAAAAAAATGATGTCTGTACGGATGTGTTTGTGTGTATGTCCACAAAATTTGAGCAAAATAATAGACTAGATCAGTGTCACGCAGGTATTAAAAATGAAACACGCTTGTTGAATTTCCAGCACAGACTAATTTTATTAATAACTATATAAGAAAAAATTATCAATAAGCATTTCTGCTGATGTGTTAAAATAATATCGCCTATATAAAGTACAGTGGCGCAACAACAAACAGCATCTTGGGTTATACAATTTCAACACTCCCACTAACACAATGATGATCAAAAATTTACTTTAATGGGTGTGTTATACCCAACAAATCCAAAAACTTATAATATTTAACTGATGCCAAACCCTTTGTAAGAATATCGGCTGGCATGTTCGCTGTATCTAAATACTTAACTTCTACCAAGTTACCAGAAATTGCATCCTGAATAAAATGATGACGCGTGTCAATGTGTTTTGTCCTCTTATGGTACATTGAATTAGCAGACAATTTAATTGCGCTCTGATTGTCATTGAATATTTTAATACAATTAACAACTTCTGTTAACTCAGCTAATAAATTTCTTAAGTAAATAGCCTCTTTTGTAGCTTCTGAGACCGCCATGTATTCTGCCTCAGTGCTTGATAGCGCTGCAGTTTTTTGTTTTCTACATTCCTACGATATTACGGAACCACAAAGTTTAAAACAATATCCTGTGTATGATTTGCGACCATTCGAGTCTGCAGCCCAATCTGCGTCAGCAAAACCTTCTAATTCCGTATTATCTTTACAAAACTTTAATCCATAATGCTTAGTGTGTTTTAAATATCTTAAAACGCGCTTAGCTTGTTTCCAGTGAGTTTCGTCGAAACAATTATTAAATTGACTCAGATAACTTACCGAAAATGCTATATCAGGTCCAGTCAAACTAGCGAGATACATCAAAGAACCGATCTGTTGCTGATATGGCAATTCCGTGTTACATGGCTTTTCTGTTTTTGTATGATTTACATTGACTTCCATAGGCGTTAAAACAGTCTTGCAATCCAACATATTAAATCGTTTTAAAAGTTGATTTATATATTGATCTTGATCTAACTCTCATACCGAGACATTGCTTAACTTGCCCTAAGTCCTTAATCTTAAAATGTTGCCCTAACTCAAGTTTTAAATTATTTGTTTCGATCTTATCATTGGAAAAAATAAAAAAGTCATCAACGTATTGTTATAAAAGTCAACAAATTACCTCTGCTCTTAGTAAACAGACAAGGTTCATGATCAGATTTCTTATAACCTAAATTCTTAAGAACAACGTCAACTTTTATGTACCATGCCCTAGCAGACTGCTTAAGTCCATAGATAGCTTTATTCAATTTCAAAATTTTATTTTTATCATGAGTTTTAAATCCCTCTGGTAACATCATAAAAATATTTTCTTCTAGAATGCTATTCAAAAAAGCGGTGGTAACATCTAAATGTATGATATCTAGTTCTAATTTCACAGATAAGGTTATCAACAATCTAAGGGTGGAATGTCTTACAACAGGTGAAAAGGTTTCATCAAAATCGATACCTGGTTTTTGGGAAAAACCCTTCGCAACTAACCTAGCACGATACCGCACTTTGTTTTCACAATCAATTTTCTTTTTAAACACCCACTTGCACTGCACAATTGTCTTTTCTTGAGGAATGTCAACCAGCTCGCATGCTTGGTTTTCCTCGAAAGATTGCAGCTCTTCTTCCATTGCCCTTCTCCACTGGTCACCATCAGGTTGTGATAAAGCCTCTTTAACAGTTTCCTGATCAGTGTTCACATCAGAATTTTCTGAGTAAATGCAACTAAAACCATTTTCAAAATTTCTTGGTTTTCGCACTCTCTCAGATCTTCTTAATACAATAGGAGCCTCTTCATCAGGAGACGAATCATCACTGTCATTACTGACAGCATTCTCCCAAAGTTCACCTGAGCTATTAGAGAGTAAGTCATCCTCAATTATTCCATTTGTAACATGATCTCCCACTGGTCATTATTATCTGCTTCTGTGTTTGCTATACTGTTCACCATGATGTTCTCTTTATCTTTGATATTTTCCATTATGGTCACATCTCGACTCGTAAATATTGTATTTTTCGTAGCATTCATTACTCGATAACCTTTAATTTCATCATCGTACCCTACTAAAATACATTTAACAGCCTTCTTGTCCCATTTTAAGCGTTTTTCTTTGGGAACATGTACCATTACTGTGCTGCCAAAAATCCTAAGATTTTTCACATCAGGCACCCTGCCTGTCCACAGTTCGAATGGAATTTTATCAATTCAAGAAGCTAATGACCGGTTTCGTAAATAGACTGCAGTGTGAACTGCTTCTGCCCAAAATTTCTGTTTAAGGTTCGCATCAAACAGCATACACTTAGGATTTTCAACTAAAGTCCTATTTATCCGTTCTGCCATTCCGTTTTGTTCAAGCGTATATGGGTTTGTTTTTTGATGGATAATTCCACAGGTTTTTAAAAATGTGTCTAACTCCCTGTTACAAAACTCTCCCCCATTGTCTGATCTCAAGATCTTAATCTTTTTGCCTTGTTGATTTGCGACCATGTTTTTAAAATTTTTGAAACAATTAAACACTTGGTCTTTTGTCTTTACAAAATAAACAAAAACCATACGGCTAAAGCCATCCTCAAAAATTATGAAATATTTTGATCCTCCAAGAGACACAGTGTTCATTGGACCACATACATCTGTATGTACTATTTCCAAAATATCTTTAGCCCTGTGACCCTTATTCTTAAATGGTAATTTAGGTTGTTTACCCTCGCAGCATATTTCACAATTTTTCTGCCCTAAATCTAGAACACCTGGATAATTAAGTCGCTCGACAATACCATCCTTCATTTTATTCAGGTAAGCACTATTAAGGTGCCCAAAACAACGATGCCAAACTTCTCCTGAAATAACCGATTTCGTCGATAATAAACACGTATCAACAGTCAATGTGTTTAGCTTATATACCCGATCCTTTAAATCAGCTGTTCCAACTAAATTGTTTTGGTTATTGAAAATCTGACAGTGATTATTCATAAACTTAACAGTGTTATCATTTCTTATCAGTTGACTTACCGATAATAAATTCGTTGCCAATTGGGGAACACACAACACATTTTTAACAGTTATTTCGTAACTATCATGTCCAACAATTTACATCACCCGAACAAATAGCAGGAACATTTGTCTTATTAGCCACCATAATTTGTCATATATTCGCTGAGCTTTCTATATTCTCCAGCCACTCTTTATTAGCAGTCAGATGTACACTAGCACCAGAGTCAACACACCAATCGAATTTATTGAATTATCCGTTCAGAAAAACTACATTAAAAGCGTTTGAAGTCTTCTGTTTACCAGTAACTTTATTATCCTTATTCGGGCATTTATTCTGAAAGTGTCCAATTTGTTTACATTTATAACATTTTGTCTGTTTATTGACATTCGCGCCAGATTTCAGATTTTTATTAGCGTTTCGGTTGTCACGCCAATCCTGTTTACTGGCAAACGCACTTCCACTGCTACTGACATCTATTTCCATATCCAATAAATTAGTTCTAATCGAATCCGTTGTAATGGCAATCCCTGAGTGTTCAATTGCCATAATCATGGGTTGAAACTTATCTGGCAATCCGGCTAACAAAAGTGAACCAATCTATTCATCATTAATATCGAAACCTGTACCTCGTAGTTTCTGGCCTGTTTCGACAACTTGATTGACATAATTTGTCATAGAATCACATTTTTCCAAACGCAAGGAAATTAAAGATCTTAACAAATTAATCTTTCTTGCAAAACCCTTATCGTCAAACAACGTCTTCAATTTATTCCATAATTCTAAAGTCGTTTTTGCATCTTTAATATGAACATAAAGTGACGTGTCAATTGTTAAGATAAGTTTTGCTTTGGCCTTGGCGTCATCGTCAGCTACAACTTCTGATATGCATTTAGATAGACCCTCTAAAACCAGATAGTTCTCCACAGCAAACGCCCAATCCCAACAGTTCTCTCGTCCTTGCAATCTTGGAACATTAACTATATAATTACCAGCCATTCTTGTGCGATTACTCGGAAATTAAACTAACAAAACACGATATCAAATTTCGGAGGTTATCAATGGGCTTCGCGACGGCCTGGGCCCGTAACCTATTAAAAATGAAACACGCTTGTTGAATATCCAGCACAGACTAATTTTATTAATAACTATATAAGAGAAAATTATCAATAAGCATTTCTGCTGATGTGTTAATATCGCCTATATAAAGTACAGTGGCGCAACAACAAACAGCATTTTGGGTTATACAATTTCAACAGCAAGGATTAGATTTTCGGTGTCATGGGCGTAAATCTTCGATATTTTTAAGGTCTGTAAAAAATTCATATTTTGACATCGCATCAACGTCACAGTGAAATTTAAGATATAAATAATTGGGTAAATGTTCTAACATTAAAAAATTGATTTTACAGCGGTGCATGGATTTGGGTAACATATGGGCAACTTCTTAATTTGTGATTTTAGGCGAAAAACTTATTTTTCACAAAAAGTTTAGCTTGTCTGAAAAATAAGTTTGATTTTAAAAAAGTGTGTAAGTAGATTAACGATCCAAAATATATTTAATTTTGAAGTAATTTAGTTTGGGGTCAGGATCCTAACAAAAAGTCAACTTTTTAGCTGGTCAACGTTTCGAAATGTTTTTTCCCTTCATCAGGACCCTACAATTATATAAAAGAAGGACAATGAGTAAGTATTTAATTAATGTTGCATAGTATATTGTTATGAGCGTTTATGAATACTAATTAAATTAAAATTATCGTATTTACATGTAATTAAAATGGTACTAGCCTATTGTTAAATTTTTTTTTATAATGTAAAGTTACGAAAAGAGAAAAAAATACAAAATTAGTAAATTTACATCACAAGCAATAGAAGACACATACATCAATTCTTTCCCCTAAATATATACAAAGGTAGGTACTTACACTTAATTTTCATCCTTTGTTGCCATTAAAATAATAAATATCGACTTGTACATAGATAAACTCATTGATGGTAATAACTGCGCTAAGTAGAAATGGAAATGAACTTATAATTTAGGTGTACAGATATTTCAAAATAACAAATACCACTATTATTCTAGTATGTTCAACCTATTTGTGTCTATACTAAATCCTTTCTCGTTGCAACGTTCTTATCAGCACCGAAAAAGAGTTTACTGCAGTTTTTTTGGTGTGTTTTCGAACATTTTAATTTGTCGATTATATTAAAGTAGGCTGTGTTGAGATTTTCTACGTCTGTTCTCTTATTAACAGCATTTTTATTTTTTTGTATGAAAATCATCTCCGGCAATAATCTTTTTTTAAATATAGGTTAAACATCCAGTATCTCTGTATCGTCTAACGCGAAATCAGGCCTCCGTATCCCTCGTATGTTCTACCAGTTTGCTCAGACTTAGTTATGCAAGACCTTCAGGATTATTGCATTGCAAAAGTTCTATCTAAGTTGCCATTTTACAGGAGGTACGTTGATGATATCCTTACTTCAATTCCGAAAAACGAACAAGAAACAACGTTAAATTTATAGTCACCACCCGAAGTTACAATTTACTATTGAAAATGAAGAAAAAACAAAATATCGTTTTTGACGTTCTAATAATTAGAAATCAAAATGGCAGCATAGAAACAGATTCATATCACAAGCACTATCCCTTTCCTCCAAAAAGTATGCATGTCAAAAACAATTACCCGATTACGTTGATCAGGAAAATACTGAATAATAATACCTATAATATAAGGCAACAAAAAATAACAAATAATGAAAATAATCGATTAATGTATTGTAAAATAGCATACGCAAAAAATGTATCGGAAAGAATTGGAAGAGTGTTGTCAACGTACAAAATTGTGGACAATAAAACAGCGAAGGTTGCTTTCAAGAGTGAAAACACTAGTAAAACACGGTTTTACTCAAAACTTAAAGTCCTAACACTGGAACCTGTGGTGGAAGATAGATCAAAATACAAGAGTTCTAACCACACTACACCACAACTTGTTACGTTCTGGACGCGCGTTTCGCTAACCAAGTTAGCATCATCAGCAGATGATATAAACTCAAGTCAGTTTATATCATCTGCTGATGATGCTAACTTGGTTAGCGAAACGCGCGTCCAGAACGTAACAAGTTGTGGTGTAGTGTGGTTAGAACTCTTGTATTTTGATCAAAACTTAAAACTAAAACACAAAAAATGTAAATTCAGCGTAATTTATAAGATTTCATGTAAGCAATGTGGAAAATGGTATATTGGACAAACAGGAAGATATATTAAAGATAGAATAAAGGAACATAAACAAGTTCAATAATTCTCTTAAAAAATGACCCTGTGGCTCTGGTAGAACATAAGAGAGATACGAGGGATGATTTCGCGATACAGAGATACTGGATGTTCAACCTACAAATAAAAAGATTATCTATTGTCGGAGATGATTTTCATACAAAAAAAAATAAAAATGCTGTTAATAAGAGAATAGACGTAGAAAATCTCAAAACAGCCTACTTTAACATATTCGACAAATTTAAATGTTCGAAAACACACCATTATTAGTCTCCTACACCACAAAATTAAAAAAAAATTGTAAACTCTTTTTCGATGCTGATAAGAACGCTCCAACGAGAAAGGATTTACTAGAAATAAATAGGTTGAACATACCAGAATAATAGTGATATTCGTCATTTTGAATTTTCTGTACGCCTAAATTATAAGTCCATTTCTACTTAATGCAATTGTTACCATCAATGAATTTACCTATGTATAAGTCGATTCGATATTTATTATTTTAAGGGACCTACCTATGTGTATATTTAGTGGAAAAAATTGATGTATTGCTTGTGATGTAAATTTACTAATTTTGTGTTTTTTTTCTTCTCGTAACTTTATATTATAAAAAAAATTAACAATAGGCTAGTACAATTTTAATATAATTAGTATCCTTAAACAGTCATAACAATGTACTATGCAACATTAATTAAATACTCATTGTCCTTCTTTTATATAATTGTAGGGTCCTGATGAACCAATAAAAGATTGCGGAACGTTGATCAGCTAAAAAGTTCACTTTTTGTTCGGATCCTCACCCCAAACTAAATTACTTCAAAATTAAAAAAGAGTGTTATTTTATATCCAGGGTATGAAATAAATACCAAAATAGAAGTTTGTAAAACAAATTATGACATTCCAATTTAGCCAGCTAAATTAAAAACACTGCAAATTTAAGTCAACAAGAATTTTGAAGTATTTTGATAATAGACTTACTTTTTGAGAGGCTTATTAGTGAATATGTAAGAATTACATATTTTTCACATATTCACCATTTATTTTCGCACAAACTAAGTTTATTATCAAAAAAATTCTAGCTTTTTGACTAGTATTAGCTTTGTGTTTAATTTAATTGTCTCAAAAGTTGAAATTTCAATTTTTTTTGTTTTGCAAACTTCTATTTTCGTATTTATTTCGTATCCTGTGTATAAAATGACATTCTTTTTTAAATAAATCTTATTTTTCAGATAAGCAAACATTTTTTATGAGGAATAACTTTTTCGTTTAAAATCACAAATAATGTTACCCATTATCGAATTATTTACCATTAAATTACCTAAAAACTACACCTCGTACAAAAAAGCTTTAAATAACTTTTTATCGTATATTTGTATGCTTTCTAATTTGAATTAGAATTAGAAATTTAATTTCCCAATTTTTTTGTTTTACCTACTTGCTTTTGTATATTTTTTGAACAGCTTGTATATTATTTGGCAGTATTTTACAGCAAAACTCATATATAATTTAAAAAATTTAAATAATAAATAAGGTGAAACACATCTTTAATTTTTTTTTGTATATCAAAACGCTTTTTTTTCTACTATACAGTGTAGCCCTATGAGGATTAAACAGCCACCTGAAAATAAAAACAAAATCTATTTCGGAAGAATTTATCCTGCTTAGAAAACAGTGCAATACGTCAAATGTCTATATCTTTTTGAATATAAAACATTTTTCTTTTATATTTAGTATAGAATTGAAATATAAAACAATTCAAAAGCGTTTAGCCTTTTCAATAGATGGTAAAACACTTTAGACAGCTTCTGTTCTTTGTTTAAAAATATATTTTTTTTCATTGTACAGCCAACACAATAGAAAAAAGTTTAGGTTTTCGCGATAAAAATAAAGATGCAAATAATCATAGCCCTTTTAGTTTTTAAGATATAAATTGAAAATGTTGCATTTTCAGATCTATCAGATAACTTATCGAAAATATGAAAACTCTATTTTAAACGGGTTTTTACAGGGTAACGTCAAAAAGTTATCGTACCTTACGTTATTTTTTAAATGCAATACCCTGTATATTTATAGACTATAAAATTTGTCTCTTTTTTACCTTTTCAAAAATATATAATAGTATGCACTTTTGCATACGGGTATCTTCTTATACAAAAATATCTATAGAGTTTTTTAATATTAGTTGTGACTTGGGGCACCATCTTGCTGTAGTTAAACAGCATTATATTGGGCTAATGGAATAATTTCGAGCAGTTGTGGAATAACTTCCTCAAGAATTTCTAGGCATCTACGTGCTGTAAGACCTCCTTCAAAAACCCTATAAACTATATGTCTTCCCAAAAAAAACAGGACCCCCCAACATCAAACATTAAATGCTGATTTTCACTATGCGAGTTTCTGGTATTGTTAGGATTAAAAATTCCCGCACTTGAAATCGTTAGCATTGATTTTGTTGCAAATACCACTGGCAAAACAGTCCCCGGTTCTCGGCATCACCAGTATGCAAATGTTGCACTATATTAAATTTGTATGGATGATACTTGTGACTGACAGTTTTTGGCACACCAATTTCTTTCTCAATTTTTCTACATGAGGACGAAGGTGAAGGTATATCCCAAAATATCTATCTCTTTTCTTTCCCTGTTCTCTTTGTTGTATTTTTTAGGAGGCGGGTGAACAAATGATTCGTGCTCAACTAAATTTGCTTTTAAACGAGCAAATATCTCAAAAAAACTGTTGCCTTCTTTCTGGATATCTAACAAGCAAAAACTTATAATGATAATACAGATTTTCATAGCCATAATAGCTTACTTCCCTTTGGAAATATAATTCCGAGGCTTCTTCAGATTTTTCATTACTCTGTATAAAACAAACCAGCATATCATATTTTTAATAATTTTCATACGCTGCCATTATTCGAAGAAATTGATAAATATCGATTAAATAAAAATACCAAAAGAACGTAAACTGCTTTTTAAACCAAAAGCCGATGAGATAGACAGACATTTGATTTATTTTTGTTTGTTGTCATAAATAATAGCAGGGACGTGCAGTCCATGGAAGCAAGGGAAGCGGTGCTTCCCCAAAAAAAAAACAGTACAAAACATCTTCTAAAATGTAATTTTTGAAATAGGAATTCATTAAATCAGTTTATACAAAAAATGCTAAAATATTATCTTAATTATCAAGCCCATAACAAATGCGGCCTTGAGTTCGACCCAGCCACAATAGAATATCGAATAGAACCTATGCGGGCCGCTAGCTTTTCTGCAGCCAAGCCCTATATGCTTGATTTCCTGTGAATCGAGCCACAGGTTATTGAACTTTCCACCGGCTGTTTGCAATTTTTGTATTTCAGTCGAGTGCTTTAAGTGGTGGCGGAAGCTATCGTTGCAGTAGGTTTTTGTTTGAACGGCTATCCGTGTGTTGTGTGATACGTACGTGCATGGTGCGATATGGAAGACAATAATACGGACGTCGATATGCAAATACCGTCAACTTCGGCTGTCGGTAATAACGTTAAAAATGTTGGAGAATTTAGTAAGAAGAATGTGTGTGAATGTGCGGTGTGTGTCTTAATAATAAAGGGATTTTCAACATTAAACTTCGCTGATAAGCTTGAAATAATTTTTAAAGGAAGGGCAAAACCGCCTATGAAAAATTTAACTACAAAAATGAAAAATTGTACTAGACATTTTTATCCGGAAAATTAATACGAACAATTTAAATGGCTAACAGGGTGTGAAAATATAAGTAAATTATTTTGTTGGCCATGTTTACTTTTTGAAAATGAAAAAGTCTCTGGAATAAAACTGGTTTTTCCCATTTAAATAATTTCCATAAAGCTGTAAAAAGACACATTATGTCCAAAGCGCATTTACAGGCCGTCATAAAAGAAAAAGTCTTCGGCAAAACCAGAATTGAACAAGCCCTTAATAAATAATCGGAAATTAGTCACCGCCAACACAATGAACTAGTCGATAAAAATAGGCAAATATTAAGAAGACTTATCGATGTTGTTTGTTTTCTCGGACAGCACGAATTAGGATTTAGAGGTCATGAAACAAGGGTTTCTTCAAATAGAGGAAATTTTCAAGATTTACTTAGTTTAATGGCTAAATATCATGATTGCTTAAAAAATCATTTAGAGCAGTCTAGCGTTTTCCGCGGAAGGTCGAATCGAATCCAGAATGATTTAATTTCCGCTGTTCAACCATTATTCTAAATAGAATTAAGCAGGAGATTGGCGAGGCGTGGTTCATTGCTATTGTCCTGGACGAAACAACTGATATTACTAATTTTAGCCAATTATCTATAGTTATTAATATAGCGCAAAAAATAAAGCTAAGGAACTAATGCAATTTTTAAAAGACAAGGAGCTGGAAGATTCCTACACCGAAGTGTCGAAATTGTGTGAATTAGTATTGACAAGACCTACCACAAGTTCATCAGTAGAACGCAATTTTTCAACACTTAAACGTATAAAAAATTTCGTGAAAAATTCAACGGGGCAGGAGAGACTTTCGCATACATCGCTGTTGTCCATTGAAAATAAACTTCTCCAAAATATGTCGGAGCATCGACGTTTTTATGATGACGTCATTGACGAATTTGCAAAAAATGATCAAAGAATCAAATTACATTACAATAGGTAAGTTTCTAAAAATTGCTGCCCTTTCTTAAAATTTCGCCTCACGCCCCTAAATAATAGCCATAGCCTACTATTAAATTATGCATTTAATTTCAGAAAATTGTCATTTATTTGCGTGATTCTGAGAAAAAGTGCATACATACATATATTTTTGAAAGGGTAAAAAAAGACAAATTTTATGGCCTATAAATATACAGGGTGTTCCATTTAAAAAATAAAGTAGGGTCCGATAACTTTTTGACCTGACCATGTATACTAATTCCGAAGACGGAATTGAGTTCTACGGGAAAAGTTATATCAGAAACAATTTTCACATTTTCGATAAGTTATCTGATAGTTGAGATACGAGAGGTGCCTGAAGAGCAACATTTTCAATTTAGCCCTGTATCTTAAAAACTAAAAGGGCTATGCAAATTTTGTTAACGACATCTTTAGTTTTACAAAAAAGTAGCGTACTCTCGCGAAAACCTCAACTTTCTATCGATAAAAATACCGAAAATACTCCGCAAAAGTACCCAAAATGGGACACCCTGTACACGGTAGCCCTAGAGATATGAAGTAGTCCCCAAATAAGGGAAATGTTTTTTGTTTGCTTTAAAGCGCTTAAGAAAAAAATTCGTAAAATATGTCAAATTTATTTTATCTCTCTGTAAAAAAAACACTATACAGGGCAGCCCTAAAGAATACACGAGTTCTTTAAAAATACACATATTTTTTATTTCAATAGGTAACGCTTAGCTTTTTTAAATAACGGTAAAACATTTATGTTATTTTTTGCATACAAAAGCACTATTTTTCCTTAAGGGTTAATCTAAGGGTGTGAAACAGCTCCCTTAAAACAAAATTAAAGCGCTCAGTTTACTTTTTAATAGGTGAAAGAAGATAAATTTGTTTTATTTTTTTTATATAAATTTTTTTTCGACTACACCAAGACGATCTCAGGGTGAGAAAATAGTTTTTAAAGGCGAGAATATTTTTTTATTTTACAAACTATTTATATTTTTAAAAAACGGCAAAACAGGATCAATTTATTATATTTCTTCACATATAAATCGTATACTGAGAAAACCATTGATGTAAATACATATACAATGTGTAACAAAATGTGTAATGAAAATATGTACACTTAGGTATGAAATCATGCCGGATCCTATGCATATTGCTGCCAAGTTTACCGTTTTTCTGTTTTAAAAGGAAAATTATTTTTTTAATGGGACAAAAGTGAATGCTTTAATTGAAACCTAAAGAATTGAATTTTTATTATACTGGGTTATGGGGATAGAAGGCGAAACTTGCAAGACGTTTGTAACATTTTTAATGACAAATACCCTAACAGAAATCCAATAACTAAATCTTCCGTAAGTAAAATTAAAAACATTTCGTGAAACTGGAAAGGTAAAAGATGCTGTACGTTCTGGCAGACCCGAAAGCACATTAATTCCTAATCTTGCTACCAAAATACTAGCAAGAGAAAACACTGTCTAAAAGTAGGATGTAAAAACAACGAAAACAATACAATACAAGAAACAAATACCTAATACAACAAACAATAAATTAATGAAACTAAATAAGTTGTTTAAAATGTTGTCTATGTACTTCCTAAAATTAGGCCAAATACTGTGGGAAAATATTTAATACATTAAAAGGATACCAGCCTCCTTGATTCATCTACATCCTACACACACATTTTTTAAGGCGTCCCCATACACTCTATGGTATCCCTACGTCCAATTGTGTAGAACCATCCTGCGGAAATCATATTTCATCATTTGGTGCAACATTACCTAAAAAAACCAAAGTTAAATACTTAATTCAGCAGGGAATGTAAGGAACTAACGGTTATTCGGAAATAGTTCTGCAATAGCTGGGACAATTTCGGCTCTTAAAAGATTCAAATATCTTCCTCCAGTTAATGTGTCTTCCCTGAAGAAAGAACCTATTTTTTTTGCATTGATTTTCACGTATCCAATGTGGATTTTGCCTGGCCTAATACTGGCAACTATGCCTGTTAACTTTCCCATTCAAAAAAAAAAGTTGCGCGAAGTTGTCGCTGCATTTCCAAAACTGATGACGGTTTATCTCGGTAAACTATATTTTTCAATGTGTCTTACAAAAAATAGTTCATTGGAGTTAGGTCTGGAGTCCCCGCGGCCGGAAGATGGTTCCGCCTTGTACAATCCACTCCGTAAAAAAAAAACGAATAATTTCACCACTTCGATGGTAAGGAGCACCATCTTGCTGCCAAATAAAGCTTGGATACACCCTTTCACGAATATTATTTTGAATAAGTAACCGAATTTCGTTTCTTAATAAGTTTAAATATCCTATGGAAGTAAAATTTTGTTGGAAAAATATGGGTCCCAAAATCCTCGCTTAAGCTTGGTTGCAATGCTTATTTTTTCTGTTAAATATCATGGTAGATGTTGTAAATATTGATTCATCGGTGTATGTGTGTACAGGGTTTTCCCGTATATTTTTCCACCCACCTAGAGAGTTTATTTGAATAGATACGGAAATGTCGTAAATACAAAAGTGGTTGGGTTTTTTATGAAGATTTAGAATATTATATCATTAGTGCGAAAATATTATTGTAAATGTCAAATTTTGAGAGGTTGTCAGTTTTTTTAAATAACACACCCTATATATTAAATCATATTCTTGAAGATCTTTTTTTTCTTATTTCAAATATATATACTTTTAATATATTCTGTCAATTAGTTTTGGATATATAAGCGTTTAAACATTAAAGAAATGGTAAGGTAATTTGCGCTAAAACGTAGTCAGCCATGGTAAAGACAATTGCAATGAACGACGCGTTTTTGATGTTTACCGATCAGAAGTATCTATTTACGAGTATTTTTAATATCTAATACGTTGGACGATGGGTTAATCGGAAGAAGAGAAACTCGACATGATAGAATTATTTTATTTACAAATGCATCGATAGCTCGTAACGAATATCATAGACGGTGTCCAGATAGACCAACACCGACTTGTAGGACAATATTAAACATCGCTAAACAATTGAATGAAAGAAAAACACTTAAGTGAAAAGTTAGAATAGTGGAAAGAAACGCTGAAGAAGATTTAAATATTTTATTATATTTTGAAGGTAATTTTGAAACTTTTTTATTAAAACAATTTATTTATCTTATTTATTCTTGTTTTATAGAAAATCCAGAGCGCTCAATTCCCGATGCAGCCACTTTTTTTTAACAAATCACGGCATAAAATCCACTTAGTTCTAAAACATTATAAATATAAGCCATATAAGTTTTTACCTACTCGAAAATTAACCGATCAAAATAAAATAGACCGATTACACTTCTTCCAAGAAATAGAAAGACATGTTATGATGAACCAACTAGATCTGTCAAACATAATTTTCACGAGGCAACATTTACGAATAGAGGCACGTTTAACTGGAAAAATAGGCATTTTTGGTCATCAGAAAACCCACGAGCTCTTCAGGCGGTCAAAATTCAGGGAAGAAGATCCCTACATGTTTGGTGTGGCCTTCTTAACAATCATGTTATTGGATCTATATTTTTAAATGGGAATTTAACCGGACAGAGGTATCAGGAGTTATTAGAAAACGAAATCGAGGGGCATTTAAAAGAACTACCGATTAATATAAATATCTTAATTTGATATGGCAACAAGATGGTGCCCCTCCTCATAATGTCCAGCCGATCACCAATTTTTTAAATGACAGGTATCCATTTTGGACTGGAAGACATGGACCATTAAGATGGCCAGCAAACAGGCCCGATTTCTCTCCATTGGACATATTTTTGTGGGGTTATCTGAAAAACAAGATATACTACAATAAGCCAAGAACCATCCAAGCTTTAGCGAAAAATATAGTCCAAACAACCAACGATTTAAACACCCAATCACCTCATTTTATCTACACATCCATACACAGAAAATTTAGAAGAAATATTCAGAAATGTGTTATAAAACAAGGAGGCTATATAGAAAACTTAGTTCTTTAAGCTAATATTATTATTTCCCTACTTTATATTATTGATTTTTTATGATATTGTTTCTTTCCACTATTCTAACTTTTCGCTTAAGTGTTTTTCTATCACTCAATTGTTTAACAAAGTTTAATATTACGCTATATCTGGAATCCGTCTATAATATTCGTTACGAGCTATCGATGCATTTTTGCCATATAAATAAAATAATTCTATCATGTCGAGTTTCTCTTCTTGCGAATAACCCATCGTCCAACGTATTAGATATTAAAAATGCTCGTAAATAGATACTTCTGACCGGTAAACGTCAAAAAGGCGTCGTTCATTACAATTGTCTTGACCATGGCTCACTATGTTTTAGTGCAAATTACCTTACCATTTCTTTAATGTTTAAACGCTTATATATCCAAAACTAATGGACAGAAATATTAAAAGTATATATATTTGAAATTAAAAAAAAGATCTTTAAGAATGTGATTTAATATATAGGGTGTTTCATTTAAACTGACAACCTGTCAAAATTTGACATTTCGAATAATATTTTCGCACTAATGATTTAATATTCTAAATCTTCATAAAAAAACCCAACAACGTTTGTATTTACGACATTTCCGTATCTATTCAAATAAACTCTCTAGATGGGTGGAACAATATACGGGAAAACCCTGTATATATTTTCATTAAATTCAAGTAAGCGGTACCTGAGACGTTTCGCCGTGCCATACTTTTGTTACACGCTGTATGGGGAAAGATCTACTGTTTGACAAAACTCAAGTTTTTTCTAGATTTTTTCTTTATGCATTTGTATTTTTGTTATATCTGACCTAGTATTTTTAGTTTATTTAAATTCTATTTCAGCCTAATCTAGGTTTTTTCACTTATTCTTGTGTATTAGGCCAGGCTAGCAGATTTTCGACAGGTAACTTAAAACTAGAATACCTACTGCATAGAATATTAATATTAATTTTTATCAATAATCAGTAAAAGTTTCAAAAAAATAAAAACTTTTAAAAAATGGAGAAGCACTTTTCACTCGTTGAATAGTTTCTATATGAGAGTAGTACAAAGTTATGCTATGCAAGGCTCATTTTCGGCGAATTCAGTTTTTGGCCATTATTATTGTTAAATTCAAATTTTAAAAGTTAATATTTGTTAGAAAAATCAATTTCTGTTTATTTTAGAATGAGTCCAAATATTTCTAAAGAGAAGGGAAAATAGAGGAAGTATAATTGTAATGTTTAGCTACGAATAACTTTAATAGGAAAAAAAAAAGTCATTATACTAGAATCTATTCGTTTGTTGAAACCTCATTTTAGTTAAAAATATTAAAATCTAAATGGATGTTTTTTTTTATTGTCGGAATGTGAAGGAGGAAAACGTCATAAACGAGTAAGACTCCCCCCGAAATTCCGGTAGCATTCCGTCAAGATCTGGTAAATCAGTCAAACCATTTCTTTATTTGAGAGAATAAATTCAAGTTTTAAATAGATAGATTCAACTACTAATACTAACCCTATAACCAGATATAATAAAACCAAAACCCCAAAACACAAATAACTAAGACCAATAATGAAACTTTTCATAACACCTAACTGAGAAGTTAAACAGGATAATACTTTGTCTGTTATTATCTCCGAATTAGCTAAAAGCAGAATGGCTACAAACGTTTATACACCCAAATCTAAACAGCGAATGGTAATTGGTAATAGTAAAAGTAATGAATGTCTCTCATCTGATTGCGCCGTCGCATCGGGACATTAAGGGTTATTAAAAATTTGTGCAGAAGTAACAAAACAAAAAGTTTGTGAGTATAACGTGTATCATATCCAAACAGTGACTATAGCAGAGCGCTTTCCACAAACTAGTCATACTAATAACTGCAAATAAGTACATCGAATAATAAAAACCCTTCAATGGTAAAGATGGTGGGCAAAGGCAAAAAAGCTGTAAGTAGAGAAAAGTTGAATCAGACGATAATATTACTCGTCACCAAACGGGAAGAAAGATAAACTTTTAAAAATCAATCAAGATAAATGCTTAGAAGTAAGAAAGAAATACGACTATTAAATGTCTTTTGTAGTTTAAGCAAAAATGATAACACTGATAAGGAGCTGGTTTAAACCCAATAAAAAATTAGGAGCATTGTGGATAGATGGCAGTAGCTAAGAAAAATAAATCATACATTGTAGCTTACAAACAATTGATGAGCAATGACGAAATTGTTGTTAATAGCCTTAATATATATTTTATAGTGAAATGTACCACAAATTAAAATTATGAGAAACTCAAAGCAAGTACTTATGAGAAGGTACAAAAAGATAACTGACCACAAAAATATGTGTCCTATTTAATATGTATTTAAAATTCATAAACAATACTTTGCAAGTAATTAAAGGATTTGAAAATCGATAGTAAAATTTACTAACTATTACTACTAATTTTTGAGAAATTTAAAAAGTAAAAAATAAAAAGGAGATAAGGAATTTTTCTAAAGTATAAGAAAATTAGGAAATACTTTTCAAAATGATAAATATGTAAGAGAATAAATACTTACTAATAAATAAATTAGCCATTAAGCATAAAATTGGAATAATTCTAATCGGTAAGTTTTCAAAAAGAAGGAGGAATATCACAAAGTATGATGATGTTTTTATTTTTGTTTAAGGTAGAAAAATAAATGATAAAAACTTTCTATAAAACGGAGGGTAGGAAAAGGGAACAGGGAAGATGGGTGATAAATATTTTCCAATGAGCATTAAGGTGAAAATTACAGAATTTCAAGAGCCACGAACCTAGGCAGGAAACAATCTTCTGGAGTCGGTACAAAATTTCTATTAAGGTTAACTTCTGGGTTCAGACTATTTGGATTTTGCTATTGACTTTCAGATACTTTTGGTTACAATTTACTACAGTGTGTTGACTTAATAAATTTATGTACTCATTAAATAGAACATATATTTTTGTGGCCAGTTACCTTTTGTACCTTCCCATAAGGACTTGCTTTACATGTCACATAATTTTAGTTTAGTGCACATTTTACTATAAAATTTATATCAGGGCTAGTAACAGTACTTTTGTTATTGCTCACCAATTGTTCGTAAGCTACAATGTATTGATTTATTTCTCTTGGCTCCCTCCATCTATCCACCATACTCTTAGTTTTTTTATTTGGTCTAAGCCAGCCTCTTATCAGTGCTGGTATTTTTTAAGCATTTATGTTGCTTGTCACAGTTTTTGTAGTTTATTGGCTTTCTTTGACACTTGTAAGTTTCTTTAACTCTCCAATCACTTATGTCCAATGTATTTACTTATCACTAATTAGCAGACATTTTTAACCAATGCTGCCAAATGGGTTTTCAATTACTTGGCTACCCAACCAAGTATCTTTTTCTCTCTATGACGTCACAATTTGAGAACCGAGTTTCGTCGGTCCATATAACATTGCTGTGGAAGTTCGGATTTTCGATTCGATTCGATGAAGTCGATGGATTTTGAGATTAAAATATTGTTGAATATTAGCATCACGACTTTCCTTAGCATTTGTACAGTTTTTAGCTTGGGGTTTTAGGAAACTTCCAAAATTTAATAACTGTCTAGTAAGCTTTGGGAAATATCGAGAATTAGGTTGACGTCTTTCGGGAAAGCTCGCAAAATAATTATTTGATGGAATATTTGCATTTCATTGACTCCCTAATGTAACATTTAAGCATATCAATGTTTTCTCGATTAGAGAAATTTACTGTCATGTTGATAGATTGTTAGGAAAATAAAAAACGATTTTAATACTTAATTTGATGCACACTGTCAGATGCGAAATAAAAGCACCACATTTGCATAAGCTACTTTATATTTTTATATTACGGACTACTTGACTAGAATTGAAATTTTACTGATTTGTGTATGGAATTTTAATTCGCGTTGCTTAATAGTATTTTTTCGGTATTCATTATTGTTATTTTTTTAAACATAAATTATTATTTTAAATACTTAGTAGTAGGAAAAGTAATATTAATTACTTTTTCCTGAAACTTACGTTTTGATATGTTTAATGTTATCATCTTTCTCGGGAATCCTTAATAATAATTCCTTTGTTTTTAACTTTGTGTTATTCAATTATATTAAAAATATTCCAATTTTTTTAAATTTCAATAACGCGAGATTGCCAGACTTCTGCTAATTTTTATTTTTTTAACACGTGTGTTACATCACGGGAAAGCAAAAGAAGCCTCCTTGCGTAAGATAAAATTCAATATGTGGTCCATAAAAAAAAGATGATGATGATTTCAAAAAACCGAACGTTAAAATTAAAACCTGATTCAACACTTAACGTCCCCGTAAAAAGTTGCTTTCTCCATTTAAAGTTTTTGTGCCTCTTATGGTTTCCGAGATCCCCATACATTAACTACCAATTTGGGACACAATATATATAGATTTTTTAGTAGCAATCTTTATATTTTTTCTTTGAAATCGAAGAGACCGAGCACTTAGTAGTTTTGCTGATCTTATAAGAATCATTAAGTTGTTTCAAATGTCCTGAGAATCACTAAACTTGGACACATTTAGAATCCCGAAATTTTCCTTAAATTCTTGGCAGTATATTGGGAATTTTAATAATATTTTAGAATTTTTCATCTTAAATTATCAATAATCTTCGAAAAGTCAATAGGAATATTGATAATAGGGCTGTGTCCACGTGCGAAAGTAATGAAACAAAAAAGTCTGTCTGTATAAATCATTAAAATTTAATGGATCACTGAATCTTGAAAATCGAAGTTCCGAAAATCTGCTAATTTTTAGAAATCTTTGTAATCTCTTGGCAATTTTGGTTTTATTTCAAAAATCATTAAAACTTTTCAAAAAACTTGATAATCATTAAAGTTTTGGAAAAAAATTTCTTCAAATTTAGATAATCTTCTAAAATTGGCATTATTTTGACAACCTCTTACGATTCTCCACGATCTCACTTAATAATTCCCAAAAACTCTGTTCACAAATCCTTTACAAATTTGGTTATTAATTTAATTTCAGGGTCCCTGAACCCTAGATTCCGAAAAACATATTTTCACAATTCCGTCGGTCTGTCTGTCTGTCGGTCCGCATGTTCGCGGCATTGCTAAAAAACTACTTACTCGATTGTCTTTAAATTTTAATAAAAAATTAAGGATCGTATGGGAATAACCTGGTAATATTTTGGTAAAAACGCAGAACATAAATGGCGACCTAGTGAAGTGTTAAAACAAATTTCTACTAAAAACTACTTAAGCAATTTATCGCACACTTTGCACAAAAATCAAGTATTGTATAGAAATAAAGTGGTAAACTTTTGGTACGAATCCAAGATGGCAGAAGAAAATGGCGACTTAATGAAATATTTAAAAATTCAGTTTAAAAAATTCTAATTAACTGTGGTATAAACATGAACTAGTGAAATTCTGGTTCTAACTCAACATGGCGGAACAAAGTGGCGGCTAAATAGAGTGTTTGTAATCATGAAAAAATCACCCATTCAGGTTTTACATATTTTCACGTTTTAGCGTCCCTAGTTGCCAAAAATAAGTTTTGTGAATTCCGTCGGTCCGTCTGTCGATATGCCTGTCTGTCAGTTCGCGGCATAGCTTAAAAATCACTTTTCAGATTAACTTCAAATTTTAATAAAACATTAAGGGTCATATGGAGATGACCTATTAATATTGTGGCAAAAATCCAATATGCCGGAGCACGATGGCGGCCTGATGAAATGTAAAAAAGTTTTTACTAAAAAAACTAATTATCAATTTAGCACAAAAATCATGTGTTACATAAGAATGAACTGGTAACATTTTGGTATGAATATAAGATAGGAAAAAAAATTGCGCCCTAATAAAATATTTAAAAAATGAGCCTGAAAAAACTACTTATTAGATTCATTTCAAATTTTGTGCAAGTATTAATTGTGATATAGAGATAAACTGATAAAATTGTGGTACCAATTCAAGATGGTGAAACAAAGTGGCGCCAAATTGTTTTAAATCTTATGCAGTTACCTTTAAATTTTGCAGAAAAACTAAATGTGATATAGAGATAAACTGGTACGAATTCAAAATGACTGTAATAGAAAGGCGGTGTTTGTCAATGTAAAAACTACTTATTGAATTGAATTTATTATTTTCCTCGTAAGCTGGAAGTATTGTAATCGTAAAGGCACCCTCCGAGATCTTTTACGGAAAACATGGTTTCTCAATTCCGTCGCTCTGTCTGTCTAACGGTCTGCTTGTTGGCGGGAAAGCTAAAAAACTACTTACCCGATTGAGTTCAAATTTTCCTCAAAAATTAAAAAATAAAAAGTAAAAAATAATAAAAATCCAATATGGTGGCTTAGTCAAATTTTAAATAATGATTACTAAAATAGTACTCATCCAGTTTACTCCAAATCTTGCGAAAAATTCAAGTGTTAGTAATTAACTAGTAAAATTTTGGTACGAATTCAAATGGCAAAATAAAATGGCGGCTTAATAAAATATTTAAAAATTCAGCATGCAAAAATTACTCAATAGATTGTTTCAAGTTTTGTGCAAGAATTAACTGTGGGATAGAGTAAGTGGTAAAATTGAGGTACGAATTCAACACATGAACAAATGAAATGTTTGTAATCATGAAAAAAATTGCAGGATTTACATATATTTACGTGTTTAGTGTCCCTAGATGCCAAACAATATGTTGTCTCAATTCTGTTTGTATGTCTGTCTGTGAGTTCGTGACACAGCTAAGAAATACTTAGCCGATTGACTTAAATTTTTGATCATTAATTAAGGATTATGTGGGGATGACCTGGTATTATTTGAAACACGACAAAATGGCGGCCTAGCGAAATGTTAAAAACATTATTACTAAAAACAAATTATCCAATGTGTGTCAAATTTTACACATAAACCAAGAAATGAACCTGTAATATTTTGGTATGAATACAAGACAGCGAAACAAAATGGCGGCCTAATAAATTATTTAAAAAATCCGTCTAAAGAACTACTTTATAATTGTAAATTTTGGACTTATATTAAGTGAGATATAAGAGATTAACTAGTAAAATTGTGGTACTAATTTAAGACGGAGAAACAAAATGGCGGCAAAATGAAATATCTAAAAAAGGAATGTAAAAACTCTTCTTATTTAATTGAATTAATATCTTGCAGCATAATTAAATATGATACAGGGATTAACTGGTACGAATTCAATATGACGATACAAAATGGCGGTCAAAATTAAGATTATTTTAATTTTCAATCATGCCCAAAAAATAAGTGTGGCCTAGACAGAAACTGGTAAAATATTTACATATGTCCTGAATTACAGTGGGTTACACTTTACTATTCCTAATGAAAAGAAAGATTCATAACGAGGAAATTTCCGGGAAAGGCCATTTACCGATTTTTTTAGTGGTAGTAGTGGCCTAGTCTTCTTAGTTTTTATATTGGGTGCTATTGAGCAGTGGCTCTTCCATAGGGTCATTTGGTCAATAACTCCCCAAAAATATTTCAGAAAATAAATTATTCGTTTGACCGTCCCTTTAATAGTTGTAATAAAACGCGAACCTTGAGAAAGTTAATTCTATTAAAAACTATTACCCGCACGCGGCGGTTCGAATGGTCTCGTCTCGAATAAAATACGCTATACTAACTGGGTCTGAACGAATTGTCCTGATGTACCTGAAGATTTCTCAGTTACCGAGTGGCAGCCGAACGTGATAGCAAATGGAATATGAAATCGCGATTTGGGCCATCAGCCGGTCTTTTCTCATAATTCGATCGATCGATCGCGGCATCACGTCGGCATGCGGAAGTTCAATTGTTCATAGGTCGCGCGGTCGATATTCTAACTCGATATTGTTTCGGAAGTTTTTAATCGATAAAAATTGATTTATATATTGTTGTTTGTAATATATATATTTTTATTTCTATGATCCATGTGTGAGTTGGAAATATACTAGTAATAAAATGTCTATAGTGACCAGCGCAAAAAAATAAACAACTAAAAAGTGCTTACGAACGTAATTTTGCAAAAATAGCCGATTTCAAGGTGGTCTATATTTGAATTCTGAATGTAGATGAAATAAAATGTCGGTAGTGCAAAAAATTAAACAACTAAAGAGTGCTAACGAACATAATTTTGAGAAAATAACCGAATTTAAGGTAAGTGGTCGCAATTTGCCAGAACTTAGTATACGACAAACTAGTAAACACAAAAATAAAGAGGTTCATCGAAATTTCGCAAAAGTATGTCCGATTTAGCTAACTGGATATGTGGCTGTGAAGTCTCTAACTCATTTTACTGTTATGTTTGTTTGTTGTTTTCTAAGGACTCTTCGGACTTATTATGACGGAAGTGTTGATATTCGCACTCAGCTAGACACGGCTTATAGAAAATCTCTTAAAGATTTTAAAGAAAATGTACCCAAAAATCGTTATATTCTAAACAACATTATAGATTGTGTAAGATTTTGTGGGGCATTCGAGCTGGCACTACGTAGCCATGATGAAACGGCTTTGTCTGAAAATCCAGGGGTTCTTCGAGGGCTAATAAATTTTGTTGAGGAGTTCGGCCAAGATAGACTATCCGCTTTAGCAATGTTAAGTTCTCGATACTTATCCTTTATAAAAGGAATGTGCGTGCAATTTTAACGAACGTGTCATTCAGTATTTTTCCAATTCTAAGGAACGAAGAGTGGACCTGAACTTCAAGAGAATTTAAAGTTCAATTTAAAGATAAGATATTTAGTTTTATTTTAAGTATGCCTATTTTTAAATTTGTTATTCACCTCCCACTATATTTCATCACGAGCCACCACTGCCACCTCGAATAGTTTAGTTGGTTAGAGCGTTATCCTGGCAAGCTGGAGGTTGTGGGTTCGAGTATTTATTGACAAATTGAGAACTTCCTCACTTTTTAAAGCCGGTTAAAAACTTATTTTTAAACTCAAATTATACTGCGTGAATAAAACTATCCACAATATGCATATATGCATGTTAAACGACTTGCAACAAAGTTAGCATTTCAACTTCGGCATAAATTAATATTTTAAAGAAATTCTACGAAACTGTCTGCTCGTGACATTCAATTTGAGCTGAAAGTTAAAATAAATATCGCAGGAGACGCTGCAATAAGTTTCCATATTTAGTATACTCTAAGGGCTATTCCGATATATAGAATTTATTTGATCGAAAGTTCTTAGCATTGTTAAGATGAAATATTGATCTCTTCCGTTGTTCTGCTTAGTGAAGGACTGGGCCAGTTTGCCCCGGAGTCTGTAATTTTTCTGACCCTAAAAATGAGATGCATAAATATTTTTTTGTAAAATTACTGTCAACTAGCCTTTTTGCTACCTCATCACAATTGAAAAAAAATCGGTAAATTTCCATTACCCGGAACTTCCCTCATTATGAATATTTCCTTTTATTAGGAATAGTGAAGTGTGAACCAATTCAGTTCAGTACATAGTTATTTAGGAACACATATATACTGTCTTTTCAAACATTTTTATTGTACGCAATTTTATTTCAGTATATTGTATCCCTACCGATATTTTACCAGTTTCTACCTATGCCACACTTAATTTTGGGCGTAATTTAAAATGAATTCAATAAGTAGATTTTACATTGACACACACACACACGTCATACTGCATTCGCACCAGTTTATCCTTTTATCTTATTTAATTTTCTCCAAAATTTACAGTCAATTAAATAAGAAGTTTTTATGATTTTTTTTGGCCGCCATTTTGTTTTGCCATCTTGAATTAGTACCACACTTTTACTAGTTCATCTCTATACTACAATTAGTTATGACACACAATTTGAAATCAGTTCATAAAGGGGTTTTTTCAGGCTGAATTTTTAAATATTTTAATAAGGCGTCATTTTGTTCCGCCATTTTGGAATCGTACCAAAATTTTACTAGTTGAGTCCTGTATAATACTTAGTTTTGTGCAAAATTTGAGATAAATTGGATAAGCGCTTTCTTAGTAATAATTTTTTGAACATTTCACTAGGCTATCATTTTGTTTTGCCATATTGGCTTTTTACCAAAATGTTACCAGGTTATTCCAATATGACCCTTAATTTTTGACCAAAATTTGAAGTTAATCGGGTAAGTAGTTTTTTAGCTATTCCGCAAACAGGCATTCCGACATACCGATAGACAGACAGACCGAGGGAATCGAGAAAACATGTTTTTCGTCATCTAGGAACCCTGAAACGTTAAGATCTGAAGAAATCTCAGAGGGTGATTTTTTCACGATTACAAAACTTCCGTTTTATGAGGGAAGTAAAAATCGGTTAAGTCGCTTTACCCGGAACTTTCCTCGTAACGGATCTCACCACACACATAAAATTTACATATTATATAATTATTATTATTATGATGTATCACTTCTAATGTGAAAATTTCATTATGCGGAAAGTTCTCTCAAAAGAGCTTTACCTATTTTTGTACCCCAGTACCCAGAATTTAACTTTAAAAAGAGCTCTCGTATTATTACAATTTATACAATATCTATAAAGATATTGCCAAATAAGTATATATATATATATATATATATATATATATATATATATATATATATATATATATATATATATATATATATATATATATATATATATATAAACTGTGTTATCCTTAGAGTAAGAATTAAAGTACACCTCTAAGGTGTTATCTGTGTGTTGAAATTCGTTACGAGGGATGTTCTGGGTAAAGGCAAATTTATTTTTCTTCATATTTAATTTGTCTGTATAAATTTTCTTCCGTTTTTGCGACATTATTATATTAAGATAGAACTAAAGCTTTCACGGCTGTAGCCAATTAAGAAATCGTGGTTCTTGGAACTAGACCGTGTCAAAATAGAATCACTTTCCAACGTTTCGCCTTTGATTGCACCAGGAATCTTTAGGGATCTTTATTTCACGGGATTAGAACACTAGATCATGTATGCATTGAGTGTTCTAATGTCGTGAAGTAAAGATCCCTGAAGATGCCTCGTACAGCCGAAGGCGAAACGTCGGAAAGTGATTACATTTTGACATGGCCTAATTTTAAGAACCATAATTTCTTAACATTTTTATATCGTTTTTATCAAGCCAAAAGTTACCGTTCTCTTGTATAATTACATTGCGCTTGCACAAACAAGAATGTATGGCAATACATCCGTTTTGTTTACGTACCTAAGAACCATTCAGGTGGAAACATATATACGTTTTTCTTCTCCACAACTTCTATTGTCCAAATCTGACATGCATACATATATATGTACAATAACGTACATACAAGTTGTATCGTACAACAATATAAAGTCTCTGTTTCGATGCTCCCGTATATAATTTTTTAAATTTTGTTTTTATTTGTTACTAATTTAGTTTATTTTAATTTTAAATATTTTTTTTTATTTTTTATAAGTTTATTTACGTAATCCATAAAAAAATCTTTATTCTAGGAAATGGAATTTTACCGGCTTTTTAAACATTTAATTAGGACGCCATTTTTTTTTGCCATAAAAATTTGATAAAACCTTATCAGTTCATCCCCGTTTCACACAAATTTCAACTTAAATGGATAAATAGTTTTTTATTGCTAATATTTTAAGCATGTAATCACCAAAACTTGATTGCTGTTTTATTTTGACATATATGATGAACCAAATTTGATTCCTTCATCCTGTTTCATGCTTGATGGTTATTTGATGATACTGATATTTTAATCATTCCATGAAGCTCCCATTTTTTCCATCGTAATGACTCCTAACCAAAATTTTACCAGTTTACATCTATATAACACTTGATTTTTGTGCAAAATTTAAAAACAATCGATGGAGTAGTTTATTTACATTGATATTTTTTACATTTTATTAGGTCGCCGTTTTGTTCAACCGTCTTAGATTTTTACCAAAATATTACCATCTTATCTCCATATGACCCCTAACCTTTCAGTTATGCCGCGAAAAGACCGACAGACATTTCAGATAAATTGGATAAGTAGTTTTTTTAGTAATTACAGGCAACCAGATAGGCAGAATTGAGAGGACACTTAGACTATAAAACAAAGGATAGACTCAACATTTCATTCATAAATAGTTTCGAAAGTTGGATCTATTATCGTTTCTGCGTGCTATGGGTGCGAGAGAAAACATATCTTCCTCTGCGTCGACGGTCCCAAAAATGGCAACCCTGTTAGCTCTCACTATAGATTGAACCAGCGGCGGCTAGTTTCTCTTTAATTTCATATATATTTATAGTAAGCCATTTAATGTGTTTTTACCAATTGTAGGTATCTGTCAGACGCGTAGTCAGAAATTCGGTGGTTCAAAATCAAAAAGCAGGTGATATACTTATTTTGCGGTTCCTTTTTACTTTCCTTGTAATACGAAAGTATTGTAATCGTATAGAAATCACCCTCCGAGATTTTTACAGATCTTCACGATTCAGGGATGTTGAAATTCTCAAATCCGTCGGTGTGTCTGTCCTTTTGCGACATAGCTAAAAAACTACTTATCCGATTGACAAGCAACACACTTCCTCGTCATAGTTTTTAATTTATTTAAGCGCACAACACACAGAACTTACAAAATCAATAAAAACCTAAACAAATATATAAATAACAACGATCGAATGCTGTACCAAAAATGACTACAATGCAGCGTCTGTTTTGTAATTAGACTATGAAACAAGAGTGCTAGGACGATTGCTTTGAATTGATAGTTGTAAAACTACTCGTAAGGGACGTAAATTTGGCAAAGCGTCGTTATCGGTTCTTATTTGTAATATGTTTATTAATACATTCTTCTAATTTTTTAAAGACCTTAGTTAATTACTAAGACCATAAAACAATATTTTAAAGTCTAAGGTTAATTATTGCGTGTAGTTTTTTGATATAGATATAACTGTGTTATGAAATATATAAATATATTGGAATAATTCGATAAAACCTGGCTTAGAATATTTAACAATTTTTCAAACGTGACAACATACACATGTGTAGTGGAGAGGGAAAACATTCAATCTATGATCCCATGTTAAATGTAGGGGAGACCGGGTCTGGTTGTCACAAGGGTTGGTTGTCACAAATCAAATTAATCACAAACTATGAAAAGCCGGAAATCATGACAACACCGTAGTGGTGCGATTATTACGCGCCATTATTCATACTGGAATTCATTTTACTGCAGTTAATGGTAGCGAGTGATTGTACGATCAAAATTTTCCGCTCGCAATAGTAAAAAAATCGAACCATAATTTTTATCCAGTAAGTAAGTCTTTTAAGCGTTTTTTTTTGTTACCTTTTGCTTTGTCATGGACAAATAGGCCTGATATCTTAAATTGCCTCGCCTGTTGGAAATTAAACTTTGATTTTTTAGATTAAAATCGTAAGAACATGTGCGTGCTCAGTTTGGGGTTGTTTGTCACATTGCATCTGGGGCTGCTTGTCACATGTGATAACCATACCCACCGATGTAACTTCTTTTGTTTTTTTACAGATATTCAAAATAATGCCACGTAAATTCACAAAAAAAGACTAATCGTGGTGAAACAAATCCCGCTACGATGTTAAGCGCCGTTAGAATGGTGAAATTAGAAAAAAAATCTGTTAGGCAAGTAGCCAAAGATTTTGATATCAATTATAGAACGTTAGCTCGATATTGCAAAAAAATTAATGATAATGATGTATACAGTACTGTTACTATGCCAAGTATACCCATCGGATATTGGAAAAACCGGCAAATATTTTCAGACGAACTTGAACATGAATTGGAAAACTATCTTTTGGAGGCCTCCAGCATTTATTATGGATTAAGTCCAAAAGAAGTCCGGAAGTTGGCATATAATCTCGCTAAAAATAATAACTTTGATGTGCCAAAAACATGGGAAGAAAATGGGCAAGCCGGTGCCGAATGGTTTACATCGTTTATGAAACGACATAATAAGTTATCAATTAGAACGCCAGAAGCAACAAGCATGGCCCGTGCAGGCAGTTTTAATAAATAAAATGTTAATTTATTTTTCGATAACTTACAAACTGTTATTACACGGTATAATCTACAGTCAAATGATATTTGGAATATGGATGAAACGGGCGTAACAACTGTTCAAAGGCCGAACAGGGTTATAGCTAGGCAAGGGTTCAAATAAGTAGGAGCAATTACTTCGGCAGAACGTGGGTGTTTAGTGACAGTCGCAGCTTCAATATCTGGAATAGGAAATTCGGTCCCTCCTTTTTTCGTTTTTCCTCATGTACATTTTAAAGAGCATTTTATACGAGATGGGCCAGCTGGATGTCAAGGAACAAGCCACTCTTCAGGGTGGATGACTGAAGAAATTTTTGTTAAGTTTTTAAAGCATTTCCACTCACATGTAAAATCTACTAAGGAAAAAACGTGTTTATTGTTGTTGGATAACCATGGATCGCACCTGTCTATTGACGGATTGAACTATGCCAAAGCCAATGGAATACACATGTTATCATTCCCTCCACCCTGCACACACAGGCTGCAGCCGTTGGACCGAGCAGTTTTTGGTCCGTTAAAGAAATATGTTAACGTTGAGATAGACCAGTGGATAATCAACAACCCAGATTCTCCTCTTACAATTTACAATATACCTGGTATCATTGCAAAATCATTTCCACTTGCGTTCACTCCTGTAAATATTCAGGCCGGATTCAGAGCTTGCGGCATATGCCCGTTTAATAGGCATATTTACCAGCATATAGACCAGCGCCTGCAGAAACAGAGATGCAAGCATATTTCCCTTTAGAAGAAAATGATTCTGTAGAATTGCAACCGACTCCGGGTCCTTCCAACTCTACTTTATCCGAAATAAATAATGACGACAAAAATAGCAAACAAAGTGATAAAAACGAAGTAGTATATATGGACGATTCTTGTAGTCCCCAACCTCAACCAGGAAGCAGCCAACAGCAAATATCTCTATATGCTGTTCGTCCATTGCCAAGAGCTCCACCTAGAAAAAGGGCAACTACGGAAAAAAGAAGATGCAAGTCCGCAATTCTAACAGATACGCCAGAAAAACTACTTATAGAACAAAAGAAACTGGTACAGGAATTAAAGAAAAGAAAGCAAAAGGCAAATACTGTTAAAAAATCAATTTTAGCTGACGATACAAAAAAAAATAAGAAAAAAAGAAAAGTTAGTGTGGATGATGAAGAGGAAAAAACAGAAGAAGACTATTGCATTGTATGTTTAAACCCCTATTCTGAAAGTAGACCAAAAGAGGTTTGGATTCAATGACATCAGTGCAAGCTATGGGCACACGAAGCTTGTACACCAGGATTTCCGACATATTTGTGTCACAATTGTGATTCGGATGACTCCGACTAATTCCTCATTTTTAGAATGTCAAGAACTTGTTTTTTATTTAGCTATTTGTAATAAGAAGGCAGTATTACTTTGTTTATAGGATTATTTTATTTTGTTTTAACTTTGTAAAAGAATATTTTATATTACTTGAAAATTCACATTAATATTCCCTGATTTGCGATAATATATATGTTACTTTTCTTGAATACATATTTTTGAATACCGATAATGTTTTTTTGTTTATAATTAGTCTAAAACACGTATGTGACAACTTACCCCATGTGCTGTGACAACCAGTCCGAAGAAGGTGTTGGTTGTCACAAAATTATATTACATTTATATAATTTTTTGTAAGGTAAATTGCGTAGTAGTTAGTAATTTGACTGTGGTGAATGAAGCCTAATAAATGTACTTTCAAAAGACATATACACATAAGTGTTTATATTATAAGAAGATCCTAAAAAATAGACATATGTCTAAAGTGTGACAACCAGACCCGGTCTCCCCTAAATAGTTGGGTCTCTCTTGTTTTTATAGTCTAAGAGAGGACATATTTTTCGATATCTAGAGAACGTGAGCATCTGAAAAAATCTCGGAGGGTGATTTTCTTACGACTACAATATTTTCTTTTTCCAGGAAAGTAAAAAATAAAGGAAGTATCAAAAGCTAAGCCGGAAAACTATGGAAAAGCACTCCAACACAAATATTATAGAAAATCGGCTTCAGTAAAATTTTCCAAATTTTTTATGCCATATTTCTAAACCCCTGAACAAAAGACACACAAGCCACTTTGTTAATTAGTCCAGTAATCAGAAGGTTGGGGACATTTTCCTTTACCATCATTACCTTCAAAATAGGTCATTATGATTTTTTTTTCGGAAATGTAATAGTTATCGTGATAAACTAATTTAAAATTATCATTGATTTTCTTCTCCCTTCTTTTCGGACCAATGAAAAGTTTTTGAATTTATTAGCAAGTGCGCGGAAAAATTTCGCTATAACTGGAGTAAAAATTATTATTTATTTATAATTTAAAATGCGTTTGGAAGAAGACACTCGTGGCTACGTAACATAACCTCAAAAAACTGTTTTTTTTTTAAACTCAATCTTCGCAAAAACTGTAGAGACTAGACTAGAAAAAAAACATGATTTTTCTTTTTTTAGGTAATAATGTGCCCTAATTTTTTTTAATTAAACTATTTTGTATCTGCGATAATTTGGTTGATATTGGCTTTTATTTTTTATGCACTTTTTTTTATTAAACCATACGGCCTACGTGTGAGCACTCTGCACATTCCTAAACAGCCTCTCAGGAGGTACTATTAGTGAATAAAAAGTACACAATTATATTATTTCCGTGACAACCTCCAAAACTGTCTCTAATGATTCGGCTAAATGTAGGCCTCCAAAAGGCCCTTCTTTAGATAAGCACATTAAGCTATAAACTGTTAGTTTTTAGCTTGTATACTAGCAGGGTTTGATTGCAATGTTTTGTTTTAGCTCTTTTAAGATAGGTTTAAGCAAATATTATTGCAAAATATACAGGGTGTCAACGGACGGGGGTCAATAATACGACCAACTGAACAGAAATTTGAATTTTCTAGAAAAAGTTTTTTTACTTCCCTGGAAAAAGGGTTACTTAAAGTGCATAAATATAATTTATTTAAACAGGGTCTCCCAAAAACATGATATAACTTTTTAATAGAACACCCTTTTGTATTATAATATATTTAGATCTGACAATTAATTTTAAAAATTTTGTATGTAACGTCATTCATATTATGTGCCAAAACTTAACTGTTTTCAAGAGATTGATATTTAAGAACTGAAAATTTTAGCCTAAGACATGCTGCAAAATCTAAACGGGCACACACATTGTTCAGTTTATCTGAATTTTTTTGCACTCACAGTACTATTATTCTATCTTATGAAAACATATAACATGTTGTTTGCATGTCTGTAACTTTTGGTTAGACTGAAAGTTATTGCAAGATGAAAAACCATAAAGATCACGAAAATAGAAATGTGAGATTCGTATTGCTTTAAGCCGTTTAGATTTTACATTGTATCAAATTCTTGAAATTTCAGTTTTTAAACTTTAAACCTTTTTTGTACATATTTTGTAACTTATAGTTTATAGTTGGCAACTTGGAATTATCCTAACGAAACATTTTGAGTGAAATAGCTTTTCGACTTTATTTCATACTCAAAATACGAGAACATCTAAATGTGACCAGAACTTAAATAATGAAGAATAAAAAAGTTCGAAACTCCAACTATTTTATATTTTACGTAACTCTTAATTGAAATGTTCCTAAGAGTATGTGGGTCAAGTATAAAATGTTTTACTTATAGGGTGTTTTGTAAATCAAATTTGAATTTGTTTAAACTAATTTTATGATCTGTAAATAGAAACATACAGAATGCGCTCATACTGATAAGAACAACTTATTTAGGAATTATTTGAGGTATAAAATATTTGATTTTTGTAACTTTTCAAAAGTTTTTACTCTCAACACGTATCTTTAGGTTCTGTCACATTTACAATAGCTGCCATTTTTAAATTAGATATTTCAACATCTTCGTGTTTTGGAGATGGAATGGGGTTGAAAAAAACCTCTCAAAAAATGTGCTATTCGACTCATATTCCACATATTTTTCCCCAATTGTCATCTTGACATTTTTAATCAGGAAGTATACAAAATTTTATTTTTGTCTGGTTAAAAAAATGCAGGAGGGCATACTAAAGAAGCGCACTGTAGAAAAGTAACAACAGCATTCTAGGATTACCTAAAAATGAATAGAAACCTTCGTAGAATCAAATTACAAGGGATTAAAATATTCATTGTAATATCACTTATTACTAACGGTATTACACAAAAAAATGCCTTAAAAGAATTCAAAACATCTAAGAAATTATGGTTCTTGGGATTAGACCATATCAAAATGGAATCTCTTTCCGACGTTTCGCCTTCCATTGCACAAGGCATCTTCAGGGATCGGAATCTTAATTTTTTAAATTAAACAATTTTGCTCAATTATATTATTTCTGTGACAACTTCCAAAACTGTCTCTAGTGATTTGGCTAAATGTAGCCCTCCAAAAAGGCCTTCTTTAGAGAAGCCTAAGATGAACTTAAGCAGCTAATACGGCAAAATATAGATACAACGGATCAACAATCTGAGCAAATGAACAGAAATTTGAATTTTCGACCAAAATTGTTTTTACTTCCCTCGTAAAAGGGAGGTATTTTTAATCTCCCAAAACATGATATAACTTCAGGTTTTTTAATAGAACACCCTTTATATTATAATATATTTAGATCTGACAATTAATTCCAAGAATTTTTTATGTAATGTCAATCTTATTAAGTACCAAAATTTAACTGTTTTCGAGAGATTGCTATTTAAGAACTAAAATTTTTAGACTAAGAGATGCTGCAAAATCTAAACGGGCACATAAGTTGTTCATTTTATCTTAATTTGTATGCACTATCTCACAGTACTATTATACTATTCTATCTCATCAAAACATATAACATTTTGTTTGCATGTCTGTAACTTTTGGTTAGATTGAAAGTTATTGCCATAACGATCATGAAAATAGAAATTAATTAATTTAATTAATAGAATTAAAATGAAAAGTATTTTAAACATCTAAGAAATGATGGTACCTAGGATTAGACCATACCAAAATGGAATCACTTTCCGACGTTTGGTCTTCTATTGCACAAGGCACCTTCAGGGATCGGAATCTTAATTGACCACAGCCGTGAAAGCTTTAGTTCTATATTTTAATTTTAAAAAATAAACACATACAATTTGTATTATACTGAAACAACCGTTCGAGTTTTAGCAGTTCATTTATAATTATTTCTTTTTTATAAGTGTTGGTAAACGTTCACTGTCGTGCTAGAGTTTGCCATTTTATTTGTAATTCTACCTGTATCAATTTTTTTTAAAAATGCATGTTCAACATTCATGGTTATTAAATAATTTAAGAAATCTTAAATGTGTTTCTTTGTTCTTGTTCATGAGAAGTAATAATAAAGAATATTTTCGATGTTGGTCTCAGATTCATATTTGGCTTCTGATCTAGATTTCGCCCCGGAGTCTCTGAATCCTTAGTCTACCTGGCCAGACCTATTTTGTATAAGTTGCAATAACTCTTCTATTATTATTTAGTTATATATTTAATTTTTTTTAAAATAGGTCGCAGATGAGCAATTATCTCGAAGTGATCCAAAACCTTCAGGAGTCCAGTACCTGTGTCCCCAGCGGAACCAACAAATACATTAAATTAAACTGGGAATAAATTGTGTGTAGATAAGTGACTTTTAACACACCGGCGTAAATTTAGTGTTTCATTAAAAACGTAAATAAAAGAAGAGTATTTTAAAAGTAAATGTTTTTGATTGTGAAAACCATTCTCTTGAAATATACTGTGAAATTCTATTTTTGCTACAACATATTTTTTCTTTGACGTGTTACCGACTCAATAATTGCATCTTGATTTTTTTTTTGTACTGGTAGGCGTCTTCTTTATCCTGTTCAATACCTTCTAGGTTTTTTTTTCATACCTTGTGTTTCTTGGTTTTAGACTCATGGGCTCTTTCTCACGCTTTCTTTCAGAGGTTACTTTGTTATTACCAATAATATTATGCATTCCAATGTTTAGTTAATTATTTCTTATTTAAATATAGCATATAAATTTAAAAACTTTAAACTAAATAAAAATTTAAAGTATTAAGTAATTAAAAAAAGTATCTTATAAAATAATCGTATTCTGGCTTCTTTATATACATCTCTGTTCTTAAAATTAGTGAAAGAATTACATCCTGAATTATCCACTTCATTGCATGCACTTAAATACAGCGATGACGCCGAGACACCTTTTCTTCCCTCGTCTCGTCTCGTCGAGAAAGATTTTTTCTCTCCTCCTCATTTCACTTTTTGTCTCGCTCTCGAGGATTATTGTAATTCATCTTTCTTAACGTTAAAAAGGTTTATTAGTTACAGAAATGAAAAACAATTTTTGCGAATTTTGTGTCTTCTAAATTTCATAAGGTTTTCAATATGCCTAATATATCTTTTAGATTCGTACACCTAACATATGTAATATATTTTTCCTAGTCAACTTATATTCTCAAATCTGCCGGCAATTCTCTGTTGCCAATTATTAATTCAAACCAAGTATACGGATTCTCATCTTACAAATTTCCCTTCCTTTGAAACCTCTAATGTATTTCGCGCCTATCCAGATTCGAATAATAGTAAGCTTGTAATCCGTCTAGGTATACACATAGATACACACATGTAATCCAGATTCAAAATCGATAACCCTATATATAGCGCCATCCGACTGCAAATAATATTATGGATTCTCGAAAGCACACGGAAAGCTCTTATATATCTTTGATTGAATTTTATTGGAGAACTCCTTAGTGGCGCATCATATTGCATTAAGCTTTGCGGATCCAAAATTAATACTTTCCTGTCGAAGCAAGGTTTTATTAAAACGGTTATTGGCATCGGCGCGGCGTCGCCTAGCATGAAAGGTGATTGGAATCAGGTTCAGTTGTTACTCGCATAAAAAAGGGGGTTATGAATTACCTTAATTTTGATTTTGAATGAGTTGCTATATAATAATTCCTTAGGGAGTTTCTTTCAAATCCCAACTCATTTGACGGTGTTAACTAGCATAGAGGGCACTTGTTCCGCTCTGGTAAGACTGTACAGTTCTATCGATCTATCTTGATAGCATCTAAACATTAATACCTTTTTTACTTTTTAACTGATCGAAATGAGCCAAAAACCAAATTGTGGGGTAACATAAAAAGTTTCTTTCTAGCTGTTGGGAAAAATAATACTATCAATTTAACAAGATATCGCCATAAGTTGTATTTTTTACACCCTGTATATTATATGTTTTAAAAATGGGCCTCTCCTTGCTGACTATGACTATATCCTTTGCTATCTATTTTTAAGAACACCCTAGAATTTTAAGGAAATTCCTTTCATAAGGGGCAGTGTGTTAGAGAGAGAAGGGAAACGCTCTATTACATAGTGAAGTCGATGGGAATACATTGTCCCTTACGGCAAGGTTTCTTTGAAATTTCTCTGGTGTTTTCAAAGATAAAGATATCAAACTTGGTGTATTTATAATCAGCAAGAAGGGGCCCACTAGAGATGCCACGAGAGGACACAAATTTTGTACTCTCGTCTCCTTTCGTCTCGACCTAATCTCGTCTCGTCTCGACGCCATTCAACCTCGACTCTCGAGACGAGACCAGCCGAATATGAAGAGGTCGTATTTCTACTTCAGTTAAAGGTTAGTATTTATACTTCTGTTAAAGGATATTATTGCATCAATAAAATTCTTCGGATTTGTTTTACTAAAAAGTATAGAGACAGAATTTCGTATCGACACGACTTTTAATAATAGATACACTCACCTTATAGATATAAATACATATGTATCTCTAGTTCTGTTAGGATATTATTGCATCAATTAAATTCTTCGGATTTGTTTTACTAAAAAGTCGCATTGCAAAAATTTACAACATTTTGGATAGTTTCCAAAATATCAGTATTTTTTAGAAATTGAAATGTCTTTTAATTATTAGACTTTGGTTCTGTTCATTTAATTATATTTTAATATTAATAATAAGCATAATACGAATTTATTAAATACATGATGTACAGGCGCACGATAAATAATTATCACTTAATTTATGGCTAATTAATGTTTCTGTGGGTAGGGTGTCTTAAAATAACATAAAGAACAAAAATAAATATACAAATGGAATTACTTGAATATTTTTGAATTATTCTTAAATTTAGAGCTGGTGAAATTTAAAAGTCAAATAATACTCCACCAAATGTTAAGAATTTTTCACAGTCTCTTTTTGATACCCTTTCTGTACACTTAATATTCTAAAATTCAGATACATTTTAGAATTATTTGTTTCTAATTTTCTTCATTTGAAGCAGTAATTAAAAAATAAAAAACAACATATATTTTAAACAATTTTAACGCATTTAGTTAATGGGTTATTTAAACTATTAAACATATTTTTGAAAATTCACAAAAAAAATCTAACACCAATCGAAAAGATTTCAGATGTTTGATAATATTAATGTCCATTTTTTTATTACCTAGCCCAATAATAGTAATTTATGTAAGTGCACTAAGAACTCTAATTACATGCCCAGGGTCAAGATATTTACACACGTCTAGTGGATATTGGTTTTTAAACTTATATGATTTGAGCTAATAATTGTATTTAATTTTCATATAAATAATGTTAGCTCGCTGAAATAAAACGCAAAAACCTCTAGCTAGCTACAAGAGGTGAAGATAAACATATCGAATTTGACGATTGGATGGTTTAAAGCACTTGATATAAGATAAACAAATTCAAAGCCTACTTTTCATAGCGGCAAACCGTAAAAAATGAGCCCCCAATGAACTAAATAGTATTTTTGATCATTATGACCCCTCTATATTATTCTATTCAATTATTTTTATTTTTTCACACTTTTCATAAACATATATTTTATGCATGGAAATAACTGAAATCTTATATTACCTATATACTTCATATAACAATTTTAGAAAAAATAAATTACAATTTTTTAAGCAACCTTGGGAGAGATATTCATAATTTAATCAGAGAACCTTTCAAAAAAAAATTATTATTTAACTGACTAATTATTCTTCTAAGTATATACAAAAACCTAATAAAATGTAACAAAAACAAATTAGTAATCGTTGATTGTCTTCGCTGCAAAACGGCCATTTATCGCTGTATTGTTTTTGTTACGCAATTAAAGGTATCGGCAGAAAAATAGATAAATTATTCTTTTGGTGTCAGTCCATACCTGCTCTTTGGTATTAGCCTATTCTTGGTCAAAATTACCTATACACCGGGAGACAAATTGGGGTCAATTTATAAGTGCAATTTTTTTGATTATTTAAATATTTATTAGTTAGCATAAAAATGCATCTCTTACAGTAAACACCACACTGTTAGAACAGGGAGACCCGGAGGAGTTCAAACTTGTACATACAATCAGCAAGATATTTGACGGAAAGTTTACAGCACTCTTATAATGTTATACTGATATTGTGACTAATCAAACTTCTCAAACAAACGGTTAGATGATATTTTCAAAGCGCTAACAGCCAGACAAGTGCGATAGAGCAGGTACACTGATATACTGTGAATGTTTATAGCCATATGTTCTTCTACAGTGAACATATTAATTTAAATTTTTACCGAATATGCCAATATATTTAAAGTCGAGACGAAATTTTTTCGTGATGAGACTAGACAAAGCATTGAACTCGTTTCGTCTCGACCTAAATTTCGAGACGAGACGAGATGAGATGGGCCAAAGATGAGATGAAGCCTTAATCTCGTCTCGTCTCGTCTCGCGGTATCACTAAGGCACACTTTATGAACATGAACATATGATATACGCAGTGTATTATTTAAAGAAATATAACTTACGGTGATATCTTGCAAAAGTGATAGAGTTTTGTTTTTCTAGTAACTAGAAAAAACCTTTTATGTAACCTTACAATTTAGTTCTTGGTTCATTCTAATAAGAAAAACATATTCGTTATAGTTAGTGTTCTAGAAATGGATTAATTTATTTATTTATTTTTTTTATTTCAAGATGATACGTTACTCTCAAGCATTATTTCCTTTCTCGTTTTAAAAGCTATTATTGATGGGATCTGTCAACAGCTCATATTTCGGTTATTCTATAAATATAGGACTATATAGTAATATACGCTGTATCAAAGACTATTTTGATTTGCATTTTTCTTTACGGAAAAGGTTTAAACAAGACCAGTGCTCCAAAATCATTCAGACAACAAAGTTCAGTCGCTCCCTTCGACTCAATCTCATGTGTTCATACCATCGCAAGTGGCATACATCCGGGAGTGTTATCGTAATTCCTAATCCGGGGTAACCGTTTCCACTACAGTTCACCGGAGTAGTCACTGGTGAAGATACTTAATTGACGGAAGTTAATCAAGAGACCGGATCCAGTAAGTCTGTCTTAATTTATTAATTGTTCTCTAATCTCTAAAATCCTTCGATGCAACTTGTTATTTGATATCATTTCTCTTCACTATTACATCAACAAAATTCTTGAGATTGGTTTTACTATAACGTTGCAAAAAATCTGTAAATTTTCTATACCCGGAACTTTCTTCCTTATGAATTTTTCCTTTTATTAAGAATAGTGAAATGTGACCCTGTGTGTCTTGTAAAACAATTTTATCGCCATTTTGTTCCATCATGTTGAATTCGTAACAGTTTATCCTTATATCACCTTTAATTTTTCTGCAAAATTTAAAGTAAATTGAATAGGATTTTTAATATTAAATTAAATAAATAGTTTTTTAGTAATAATTTTTTTACGTTTCACTAGGCCGCCATTTTGTTTTGCCATATTGGATTTTTACCAAAATATTCCCAGGTCATCACCATATGAGCCTTAATTTTTTACCAAAACTTGAAGTCATTCAAAAAAGCAGTTTTTAACTATGCCATGAACTGACAAAAAGAGAGACAAACCGCCACACGGACCGACGAAATTGATAAAACATATTTTTTGGCATCTAGGGTCCCTAAAATGTGAATTTTACTAGTTCATCTGTAGACCACAGTTATTTTTGGAACGCAATTTGAAATCAGTCCATTAAATAGATTTTCGGGCTGACTTTTTAATTTTTTTTAAAGCGCCGTTTTGTTCCGCCATCTTAAATTCGTACCAAAATTTTACCAGTTGAATTTTTTTTTCAGACACAAAACATATTAAAATAAATACGCATAGGTGTTAATTAAGCGTAACGAGACATGTTATACTTAATTCAACTTAAATTATTTATGATTAGACAGTGGGGGAGAATTATAGTCCAGAAAATATTTGTGCGAGTTGTTTAAGTGCGTTTAAATATATAAACAATTGCATAAAATGCCGAACTGAACTGAAATGGAGAGGTTCGATAAAATGCTTTTTCTAATATTTGTAGATATCCCAAGACTCTATCTTTCGAGATGTATCCAGTGTGAAAAACTGTTGATTAGTTTTCAAGAAAATCGCGAAAAACCCTTAATAATGCACTTTTCGGCAAATATCAATAACTTGCAAAATGCATTTTGAAAAGTATAGTTTTGAAAGTTCGTACAAATATACTTACGTAATGCTTAATATGTATGCAAAATATCAACACTATAACTTCATTTGTTACGGATTTATGACTATTTGTTTTTCCCGGAGGTCATTGTTAAAACAATAATTTTCCTGCAAGCGACAGCAGATTGATTATGATTAACGCTATAAAAACGACAAAAATTACTTTAAAACATATTTTTTTTTTCATTTTTAACGGTTAATGATATTCAAAAATAAATATCTATAACGTTTTTATATATCTAGTATAAAGCAAAAAAATAGATTAAAACTATGTACTCCTGATTTTTTCTACCGGATATCACATTTGACACGACTCGTTATTTAATATTAAAATTACGTTTATTTGGTGTGAAAAATTCGTATCTTAAGTAATTCTTATTGGCAAATGTACAGGATGTTCCTTTTGAAAAATCGAAGAAAAATTGTTTTATAATTTATCAAGTTCGGCATTGAATTCTGGACCCCTTGTACAAGTTACAATATTTTTTTTCGTTTCTTTATTTATTTCTCTGGAACCACCAACCAAATTTAATAATATCCTAGGATTATATAATCAGGAAGGAACCCAAAAACGTAAAGAAATACAGTGTGTTTCATTTAAAAAAAATCACCGTCAAAGTCTCTCATTTTGAGACACTTTGTAAAAGTAAACATATTTTCCTGAAATGCAACCTAGTACACAGTTAAGGTCTGAACTTAAATGGAATTCCAAAGTTGATTATTACAGGATCTACAGATGCCCGATGCACTGTTGCAGGACCCTGTATATAATTAAATATTTTTTCTTTAAATCAAGATAATATTTCAAACAAAATAAGACAATATTCATTCATTTTTTGTACCTGTTATAATCTTATTTAAAATCGCAGCAAGCTTGGAACGTCTGACAAATGGCTTTTGTTTTTGTTTGTGCTCACGGCGCGACGCGGCGCGGCGGGTAGTTAAAGGTGTTTTTCTGCATCAGTGAAGAAACGCAGTCATGCCTCACCGACGGGCAATAAGATTTTAGTAGAAAATAATTTCTAGGTATCAGCAGTAACAACACTTTTGCCGTTTTTATCTTTATTCCATTTCATTCACAGATTATAGGTGACACACAGATTTTGTTGAAAGAAATTATCAAGTTTTTACCCTAAGAGTTCCTAAGTGGGCCTTAAGTCCTCTCCAGTATATTTAACGTTTTATCAAACTCTTTCAAGAAACCGACACGAGAGATACATAAATAAATAATTAAAATACCCAGTACACCTAATCTAACACTCTAAAAACTACTTTAAATTAAAGCGGTCTAAACAAAAAGAACTATAATGTTTAGTAAAAACACGTAAAAAAAGGTGGAAAATATAGAATAATGAGCTACATTTTCATTTGTATATTATTGGTTTAAAAATCAGTCCAGACCGCATGGAAAAATAGGTATTTTTTATTAGAGCATTATCAAACTTAAAAGATTACCTGCTTTCTATTAAAAACATTATATTATTTTAACAATTGAAATGTGCATATTTCGTTCAGGCTAAAGCCTCGAAAACTGGGTTTGATCCTGGGTTTTGATTGCAGTAAAAAGGAATCTCTTTCAAATTGGATGAAATTTAAAAGTCCATAAATTTGTTTTAGTCACTTTTTATTTATTAAGAAATGTTTAATAACACTTTACTAATGAAAATTGGTTTAATAAATTTTTGAGGCTAAAAAGTAAGTAGGTACGGGGAGATTTTACAGATCTAACAGTTTAACAAACGATTAATAATATATAAAAAGAAATAATAATAAATTTATAAAAATTAAGCAATAAAGCAACACAATAACAACAAATAATAATTAAAAAAAGTTTTTAAGTAAGAATTTCATATATTTAGATTTGTAACAATAAAACCGGCATTAAATTAGCAACAAACCCTCAATAAAGCAGGATTTCAGTAACAAATTACAATAAATATTAAGTAATTATAAACAAATATGCAACAGCTTATATAATACAATTATATGTTCTAACTCTTCAAGCACCTGAGGCTCCCAATAAGTTCATAGTAATCCTATATGATCCCAGAGATCCTAGAAAAATTTTTTAAAAACGTAAGTTTTAGAGTAGCCTACAAAACGGAGAACAGTTTAAAAATTCTCCTTGGAAACCCTAAAGATAAAGGCGACTTGAAGGAGAGGAGTGGCATCTATGAAATTAGCTAGAGTGAATGCGATCTAAAATATGTTGGGCAAACTAAACGTTCCATAAACATTCGTTTTAAAGAGTACATGGCACATTTAAGATACGGAAGAACAGAAATGTCAAGCGTTGCCCAACATGCTTTGGAAAACAATCACCGAATAGGAATAAATAATCTTAAGTTAATTAAAAATGTATTTAATAATAAATTATTGGATGCATATGAGAGTATAGAAATAGTTAAATGTGGTAAGAAAGCACTTAATAAAGACAGAGGGCAAGAAGGGCTAACTTGGTTAGCGAAACGCGCGTCCAGAACGTAACATGTTGTGGTGTGGTGTGTTAGAACTCTTGTATTTTGATCTATAAAATTATATAATAAAATTAGCAAAAAGTCAGCAACAAACCAGTTATAAATCAGCAACTGAAATAAGAGCTTTTAAGATTATCATCGGAATATAAAAGTTATAAATATAAAGAAATAAAAAACAAATCAAATTTACATAAGCTACTGATAGCATTACATGCAGTATATTTACAGTTATTTAGGCACCTTTACGAGATCTGTTTCGTCCTGCGAACGTCCTTAGACGCATATCTATATTAATCGAACTCGTGACTTGTTGAATGCATGGCATCCTGAGCTCAACAAAAAACTTATTGCTACTTGTAAACCACATGTGCGTTTTAGCTATAAATATTAATTTATATTTGCTATATACTTGCTTTTTACAGAATAGAATAAATTTTAATGGAATCTATGCACATTCAGGATGATCCTTTTTCACGAAAAGCATCTAAGGGTGTTATATATTAATGAATTCAAAAGAATGTCAGAATGTTTTAAAAGATATGTTATTTCATTGGATATAAGTTTACAGCACAGGAACAAAAATGTAGCTTTTTTACTTGACAGAACGCTTTTCCTACCCTTGGTCCTTTAATGTCTGTTTTAAGGTGTTAACGGGAAATGAAAAATAAATTGTTGTGGTGCTTTTAAATTGGTAAAAAATAATGCAAAACTTGAGAAAATGTGTTTTAAAAACATCAAAACATCAAATTATCCAGAGATAAATTTTTGTTATTATTAGGTACTAGCAAAATAAAAATACGTAATTAATTACTTCCTACTAATCCTTTATTGCTTTTTAAAGGATTTTTGTCACACGACTTATCCTCACTATTTTCTAAACAGGCGATGTTGGAAGTTTCAGATTTAATATAGATGAAGGAATGCTTTGCATCGAGTAAATAGTACTCTAAGAAAACGTTTGACAGTATCTGTGCAGTTTATGCATAATACTTAAAAAATAGATATGGGGACAATATCATGGTCGTTTTTTATGGGTACGAAAAGGGAGGAAATTACGTACTGGATGTTCATATTTTCAAAAATATCAAAATCTGCTTGTAAAAATTGGTTTTGAACTCAATAAAATTACTCGTAGACTTGAAATTTAGAGTTTTATTCTAACACTCAACAGAAGCAGGTAATTACTACGTTAACAATATAAGATTCCCTGTCTTTTTATAATAAATTAACACATTAAATTTGGTACAAATAGATAAAGTATGAGAAGTAGCATTAGTTGCAAAAACTATTAATTATCAAAGTGGATGAATGTTGGTATTAAAAGATATGGTTTGGTAAAAATGCAACCTATGATGAATTCGATAATTATCAGTAAATAATATAGTACGATATAAAAAGATAAACTCTGGCAAATATCTAACACTGCACTATTTCATAGTTTATCAGTGAACTGTCCATCTCTCCAGTGGCGGACTAAGGTAGTTTGGCTAGGTACATATAACTCCTCCCCTTCAAGATGGAACCTTAGGGCTGGAATGGCTAGGCTAAGGTGACTGCTCTATTTCCAAAGTTTCATCTTTGGGCTTCTGGAGCAGTAAAGGATTTGGAAGGGATAACATGTTCTGTAGTACCATGTTATTTCCAAAAACATTAAGATTGAGATTACTCCATACATTAATATGTGAATCCATACAGGCCAATTTTTGTCTTTAAACAGTTTTGGATCTGAAATAGATATTTCTTGTTGTGCATTAACTTTGGCTGTTAAATGCTGAATTTCTTTTAGGTCCAAGTTGACCAGTTTTACTGTTCCTGATCATTTTGGTAGCGATGAAAAGTTCAGTTATGGTAATTGAACTAGAGTAACAGGGGACATTTCCAGCAACAAACTTTTCTTGGTCAATGGAGGCAGAACATTTGCCTGAAATAGTAAATAAGTAACTTCCAGATCCTAATTCGGATTTCTTCTCTGTAGAACAGCTTTCAGTAACAGTTATTTTCTTAGGGGTTGTAAACAAAACATTATGCGGGGTTACTTGATTAGCAATTGGCTTGTTGAGGTGAACAGATATAGTAGCACAATTTGTTGGTTTGTTCTTTTTGATTATGTTGACAGGACAGTCTTCTTCAGTTTGGAGATGGTTCTGGCAACACTTGACTTCTTCAATTTCTTCACATGGTATCGCCTGATATTGATATAACTCATTTTTCTCAGTTAGGACAAGGTAAGATTTTTGAGGGAATACTATTTTATTTTCAATTGGAATGGGAAAAATAAAATATGTTTTAAAAGTGGTAGTTTTTAAAATCGGAAAATGAATTAGAAAAATAATTTTGTTTTTATTAAATATTAATTGAATACCAAGAAAGGAATAAAAGCAGTGATGATTTTTAAAATGAACTAACTGATTCTGAGGATAGATACTTCTGACCTTTTTAATAAAAATTTCTAAATTACTTAACGATAAAAATGTAGGATGTATTTTATTTAAATTTGCAAATATAATAGCATTTGAAATTTGATCTAATTGAATTTGTAGTATTAAAAAAAGTTAATGATAAGGTGTAAAGCATTTATTTCATTTATTTCTTCAGAAATGTCACTGATAGCCTGTTCAATAATTATCTTTAGCAAGAGATATTTGTTTAATGATTTTATCTTGAAGTAAATGCTTGTTTTTCTTAAGATGTTTTAAAATCAAGTCAATTCTTTTTCCGTCGTCAGAATCTAATGTTCCAAATTTTGCTACTCGATTAATTAAGTTATATTTTCGAATAACAGTGTCAAGGGTGCCAATATTTTTGTCTGACGTCAAATTAAGTTGCAATTCTAAATTATCTTTTTTATTTTTTCTAAATCACTAAGATTCATATATGTTATGAATATGTTAGCTTGATAATATTCTAGTTTTTTTTAATGTCATGTGTACGATAGGATTAGTAAGTTTTTGAATAGAGGATAGAGAGTATTGTGAGTTAAAAGGATTATTGAAAGCATGAGTATAAGCCTCATCATGCGTCTTATTTATTTCCTGTTTTTCACTTAATTCTAGTTGTCAGCCAAGGGATATCTGTTCTGTTGATTGACACGTGCCCCAATTGTAGATATACAGTCTATAACCGGAGCATTGAATTTTGAAGTTGAAAGTCTCGTTGGAGATTCAGAATTCACCAGAAGTTCAGACGAACAACACTATCCATAAAGGCACTATGTTGCTTCTGTATTCTGTACATGACAATCCTACCGACTGCACCAATTAGGTACTTAACGTTAAATCTAATTATTCGTAGACTTGAAATTTATAGTTTTATTCTAACACTCAAGAGAAGCAGGTAATTACTAAGTTAACAATATAAGATTCCCTGTCTTTTTATCTAGTAAATTAACAGATTAAATTTGGTACAAATAGATAAAGTATGAGAAGTAACAGTGAACTCTACATCTCTCCAGTGGCAGACTAAGGGAGTTTGGCTAGCTACATGTAACTAGGAACAAAATCAATACCAGGAAACCGTCTTGCAAACAAAAATTGTTCTTCTGACAAGAAATGTTTTTACCCAACGCAAAAAACAAAAGTCTGCTAATTAGAATGATTAAGGAGTATCTACTAGGGAGTAGCCTTCTGTTTCGTCTGACAAAATTAGTGATGAAAAATTAATTGTTATGATAATTCTTAATAAACAAAAGCGATACTCTCGTGTTGTTATAAACAACAACGCGTATTATAGAAAATGTAGTGTGTATTTTCAAGTCTAATTTTGTTCTTAGAATGACGATCTGTCGGAAGAATATTGTAGGAAACACAGTCAAAATTAAAAAAACTTCCGTCAGGCTGACTCAGGCACCACAATTTTCTGGACTTGCCAAAAAGATTGTCAGAAAAGTGACCTACATTGTACTTAATATGTTTTTTGCTTATGTATCTCTGACTTCTCGCTGGTTTATCGCTTATGTTTTGATAATTTTTCTTAAATTTGTTGCATATATGAATATACATAATGTACTTTTACTCATTATCAATATGTTCCTAATTTATCGTGAGTTTATTGTTGATTTATTGCCGGTTTATTACTAATTTGTTTTAAAATTGATATTTCCAGATATAAGAAATTCATACTTAAAAACATTTTTTTCAATTTTAATACTGATTTTTTGCTAATGTATTGTTGCTTTATTATAACTTTATTAATAATTCATTTCTATACATTTTCATTCTTTTCATCAAGATCTAAGACCCGAAAAATCTCCTCATCACTTTTTTATCAAAAACTTAAACTTTTTATTATAATTAATAAAATTTTCTTCAAAAACTTATTTTTTTACTGCATTCAAATCTGATGATGTGTCTCGATTAATTATACTCACCCAGACAGAGTACATTTTAATTCTTTAAATAATATCATTCTTATATGACAAAAGTAGTTATTAATGCGCTTTAATACTTTATATGTGATGATGACCTTCCAGAGCAAAACACATGACCCAGTTAACAATCTTTGACTCAGACTAGGGTTTTATGTCTATTCAATCTTAGATTTCGATTAAAATGCAAAATATCCACCATTTTTGTATCGCATAAATTTATTCAGTATTTTTAAGTAAGAAACATATCATTTCAAGATAAGTTTATCTTTTATTATTCGACTACATCGTTATAAAACAAAGTTATTGTTGTTTATTTCATTTTATCCAAGCATATGTTCATAAAATGTATTTTGTACGTCAACAAACTATCGCTATTCGTTCTTGCAGCTTCTATTATCGTGGGGATGGTAATTTATTTCAATTCTACGAACGACCAGTTATACTTAATATAGACAATCCATCAGGTACAAATAATAATTTAACCACATCAATTGCTCGTGTCATCCTTTAATTAGAATACACCACACAATATTTGGATTGATTGTGCCAGAAACTTGGATTTAGGTCGGCTTGTTCGGAGATACAATACAAAAATTATGCTTTAAAAAGGAAAATAGGACTGCTGGTAAAAAAATCAGTTTTTGTTCAATATCTTCCAAAATATTGCATATAGAACAAAATTGTTTTATTAAAAAATCTAGGACCGATCATTATCTACAAAAGAGGTCATTATGATTTTTTTTCGGAAACGTAATACTTTTAAGATAATTTAATTTAAAGTAAGAAGTATTTTTATTTATAATTCAAAATGTGTATGGAAAAAGATATCCCTTGCTACATAACATAACCTCAAAGAACTATTTTCTATCAAACTCAATTTTCTCAAATCTATGAGAACTGCAGAAAAAAATATTAACTCCTTTTTTAAAAAGTAATCTGCCTTATAATTTTTAATTAAGTAGTTTTGCTCTAAGTTAATATCAATATAACTTAATTTACAAGATCTTGGCTTTTATTGTTTTAGCAATTTTCTCATCTCTGGTGACCAAGTTTTCTAGTATTTTTGGATGATCATTTGACTATAATTTTGGATAATATAGCTTAAGGCAGTCCACAGAGAGTACAAAATTGCAATTTGTAAAGCATATTTTGATACCATTCAAATAAATAATATAAAATAAAAGATCCGAGTGACTGCCTTGAATTACCCCTGATGTAACATTTGTGCAAAAATTGTAAAAATGTTTTACTAAAATGTAAAAATCACAGAATAAGGCTTGTTACATCAGTGGTCTGAAGCCAACGGAATAATAATATATAGATACTAGCGGGTACCCGCGACTTCGTTCGGGTATATGACTGTAATGAAAGGGATGTAAAGAGGTACTTAAATCGCCTCATTTGAGTACCTCTTTATAAACCACGTTTGTTGTTGCATTCTCTGGGATATATAGCCAAGCTACTACGCGAATTTACTCTAGAGCCTGCGAGTTGACCACTCTCACTGACTCTACTTAAGGTTTGCCTTTCAGCTTTGTTAATTGTCATGGCGAAACAAAGCTTTAAGGGAGACTGTAGACGTTTAATCTGAAAAGGATAGTCTGACGGAATTAAAGATATACGTGGTATAAAAACTGTTTCTCCCAGACCAGGGTCAGAAATAATAGTAGACTCTATTACATTGTTTCATGATGTTTTAACCTGTAGCCGAGTTCCATTACACAATTTTGATGGTTTTAAATTTCGAATAAGCATCACTGGTGCCCCCATTCTTAAAGTTAACTCGTGAGGAGGGACTCCTGGAGGGTTTAGAGAGTGTAGGAACTCGACAGGACAATTAACCGCATTTTGTTGGTCTGTAACTACATCTATTGAGTAGTATGTTAATTGTGGACCAGTAATTGTTTCCAATAAAGCTAGATTTATTTCATCTGCTGTGCTATTTTGTGAAGTTAATATAGATCGTTCTTTAAACCAAAAAGCGGTTTTATTTTGACAACTTTCGAGTACAATATAAACATTTAAGGGGTAGTTTCACCCCGTTGGAAACTCAGTTTCGAAGAATGCTTTCTTATTGAACCTTTGCACTCTAGAATCAAGCTATTTGCAAAAGTTCAGCTTTCTACGGCAAAAGTTTGAGAAAGATTGCAAAAATTAATCAATGACCCGATTTTTCCACAAACCCTATATAAATTTATCCGAATAACTAACCGTTTTTTAAGTAAAAAATATAATATTAAAGTGGTGGTTTCAGCCCCTTGGACACCCTGTCTGTGTTTTTAAAAAAATTTAAAATATGTAAAAAAATATAAATATATTATGTTAGAGCGTTTTCCGAATAACTAAGATTTTTTTAAATAAAATATATTATAATATTTAAGGGATGGTTTTAGCCCTTTGGACACATTGTTTTTTCCCTAAAATAAACTAAAAATATACGCTTTTTTTTTTGAAATAAAATATATTATAATATTTAAGGGATGGTTTTACCCCTTTGAACACCCTGTAAGAATATTTAAAAATTCCTTAAATATGTGAAAAATTTAATTAAAAAACACGTGCTCAAGCGTTTTTCCGGAAAACTGACCGTTTTTTAAATAAAAAATATTGTAATATTTAAGGGATGGTTCCACCCCTTTGGAATTTGAGTTTTAAGAAAATCCCTTCTGCCAAAATTCAGCCTTTAACCTCAAGCGGTTTGAGCTGGAGCGTGATGAGTGAGTCAGTCAACTAAGTCAGTCTTTTATATATTAGTATAGAAATATAGGTTATTTTTGTCTCACTGATATGGCAAGTATTGGACTAAGGCCCAGACTTATTGTTCAGCGTTCTAATTTTTCATCAAGGATACCTCCAGTCAAACATTGTGATGAATATCCTATGCCAAAACCCAAAGAATATTGGATTTTAAACAAAGAGAAGCTACGACACGCAAATCGAAGAGAAAATTCACAATGGTTCTTTATTTGAACGACCGGGTTTTAACAAATTAAAATGACGAACTTTTTCAAGGTAACGGAAACATTAATTTGTTTCGAAAACATCAAAAAGAAGTTTCAAGTTTTTTATTTTAAGAAGGTGATTTTTTTCACTATACAGAAATCGACAACTTATTTGATGTATTAGGGCACAATCTTCATTACAACAATAATTCTTAATTCGCTAGTTCATCCTAACTCAGCTTGAAAATGGTGATGCTTCAGAATGTTATGCTATTTCTACTTGTGTATTAGTAAACGTTCTTGTACAGTTTACCAATTAACCCATTTTTATACATAATTGTGCCTAAAGAATAATTTCGTGTATTGATGGATAGAGTGGCAGTCAAATTATTTGACATTTTTTTATTGTTTGTGTTGACCGGTGAGAGCGACAGTATTTAATATTTGAGTTTAAAATCGATAATAATTATTTTTGTTATTTAAAACTTAAACAACTCACCACCCGGTATTTTAGAAATTGTTATAGAAAAAATGATTTACGTTACCCGCTCCTTAAAACTTCGATCGTAGTTATATTTTAAATTAATATGCTGATAAATAATTATAGGATATAATTATTATATAAGTATTATTGGGAAATGATCCGTGTAAATAATAGAGTAGAATACAGGCATATAATTTCCCGTTATTAGGATAATCAGATCGTTTCAAATATAATGACAAAATGCTAGTTAGGAATAGACGATATAAATAATAGATTAGATATGAGGCTAACACTTACCGATTGCATTTTGCTGTAGAATTTTTCGTTATTTTATTAAATATTTAGTTGTGGAATATCCCTGTTTTTCTTCTCCACAGTTTAAAGGCTGCTTCACTCTTATAAAAAAAGTGGCGCTCGAGAACTAGCAGTATCAAAGATACCTCGAGTATCTTTCTCATGAGTGTCGTCCTTATAAGATCTAACAAACTAACTTAACGCTTACAATTCTATAAAATCGTTACCTAAATTACACTTTTCGGATGAATTAAAGTTTGACTTTCCTCATAAGATGGAGAGGAATCGTGAAACACTCACTCTCTGAGATTTTTGAAGATCCTTGCGTTTCAGCGGCTCTAGATCCCAAAAAATATATTTTCTCTGAACCCAAAATATCTCACAAACTATTTGACTTTAAATTGGGGTCAAAAACGCTCATAAGGGGATGGAATGAAAAACTTTTGTTAAAAATGCAATATGGCAGAACAAAATGACGGACTTATAAGATGTTAAAAAATTATTAAGAAATTATTTAACGAATTTTGCTAAAATATCAGGCAAAGTGTCTCTCAAGTCAATTGAGACAACCTAAAAACTAAATATCCGTCAACAGTCAGCGATATCATTGTCAAGCATGGGCGGCGTGATAGAAATTTAAACTTATTTTTGTAAAACAGATTAATTATTAGTACTTTCTTTTTATTATTTATTCGCATTTAACAATTTTTTTCAATTCGTTTATGGATATAGAGATTATTCCAATGGTAACCTACTTGATAATATATTTACTTTGCAATTACACAGAGGGGAAAAGGAAGGTGATAAAAATTGAAAGTTTCGTTAAAGATCGAGGAGGTAATATGTCATTTTGGATGGTATCGGGTATATATATATATATATTTCAATTTTAAAACTTATTTGATTTTGAGGGGTTGAAGTAAATAGTGGCTAAATTCAAATACTTCGTAAAAAAATTGAATCGTTCAGAGAGGTTTTTGAATTTGCATATTGTATATTTCAAATTTCAAATCACTCTGATGAGTAGTTTTTAAGCTATGCAGCGAACTGACAGACAGATAGACGGATCGACGGAATTGATAAAACATACTTTTTGGCATCTAGGGAAGCTAAAACCTTAAAATATGTAAAACCTGTCAGGACTGATTTTTTCACGGTTACAAATATTTTATTTGGCCGCTATTTTGTTCCGCCATCTTGAATTAGAACTACTTTAGTAGCTTATCTCTATGCCACAATTAGTTATGGCACACAATTTGAAATCAGTCCATTAAGTAGTTTTTTCAGGCTGGATTTTTAAATATTTTATTTTAGCCGCCATTTTGTCCCGCCATCATGTATTCGTACAAGAAATTTACTGGTTGATTTCTACATAATACTTGATTTTTGTACAAAATTTGAGATAAGTTGGCACACAATTTGACATTTTACTATCGGCATTTTGTTTTGCCATTGGATTCTTACTAAAATTTTCATCTCCATATGACCCTTAATTTTTGACTAAAATTTGAGATTGATCTGATAAGTAGTTTTTATGCTATGCCGCGAACTGACAGACATAACTACACAACAAACACACACTACATACAGACAAACCGACGGAATTAATAAAACGTATTTTTTTGACATCTAGGAACGCTAAAACCGTCTAAAAATCTAAATCAGTCCGTTAAGTTGCTTTTCAGGCTGAATTTTAAAAATATTTTAATAAACCCGCCAGTTTGTTCCGCCATCTTGGATTCGTACCAAAACTTTACCAGTTGATTTCTACATAATACTACTTGATTTTTGTACGCAATTTGAGATAAATCGGATAAGTGGTTTTTTAGTAACTATTCACCAGGCCGCCATTTTGTTTTGACATTGGATTTTTACCAAAATATTACCAGGTCATCCCCATAGGACCCTTAATTTTTGACTAAAATCTCAAGTCAATCTGATAAGTACTTTCTAAGCAATGTCGCGAACTGTCAGACAGACAGACAAACCGATAGATGGACTAACGGAATTGATAAAACATATTTTTGGGAATCTAGAGGCGCTAAACCTGAAAATATCAAAAACTTAAGAAATTTATTTTTTTTCACGGTTACGAATATTTTAATTGGCTACCATTTTGTTCCGCCATCTTGAATTAGTACCACAATTTTAGTAGTTCTTCTCTATACCACAATTAGTTATGGCACACAATTTGAAAACGAAATTAAGTATTTTTTTCATGCTGAATTTTTAATTATTTTATTAAGCCGCTATTTTGTTTCGCCATCTAGGATTCATACCAAAATTTTGGTTTTCTATATAATACTAGGTTTTTGTGCAAAATTTTAGGCAAATTGGGTAAGTAGTTTTTTAGTAATATTTTTTTAACCTTTCACTACGCCGTTATTTTGTTTTGCCATATTCGATTTTTACTAATATGTTACCAGTCATCCCGTTACGATCCTTAATTGTTGACTAAAATTTGAAGTCAATTGGTAAGTAGTTTTTTAGCTAAGCCGCGAACATACAGTTCGACAGACATCCCGACGTAATTGAGAAAAAATGTTTATGTAGGGACCCTGAAATTTAACTTAAAATTAATCTATTAAGTAGTTTTTCAGACTGATTTTTTTAATGGTTTATTAGACCGCTATTTTGTTTTGCTGTCTTGGATTCATTCAAAAATATTACAGGTTGATATCTTGATTTTGGGTAAAACTCGAGGTAAATTGGATAATTTGTTTTTAGTAATAATTTTTTCAACAATTTACTGAGCCGCCAGTTCCGTCATATTGGATTTTTACCAAAATTAAACCAAGTCATCTCTCCATACTTAAAACTTATTTTTTACCAAAATTATTATAAAATCAACCGGGTTAGTAATGTTTAGCTACGATAACATGTTTTGGCATCTAGGAACTCTAAAATGTAATGATATGTAAAACCTACAATTTTTTATGCAATGACAAACATTTCATTTGGCCGTCATTTTGTACGGCGATTTTGAATTCAAACCACAATTTTACTAGTCTATTCTACAATTAATTCTTGCAGAAAATTATCAGGTCATTCCCATATAACTTTTAATTTTTGACCAAAATTCAATGAGGTAAGTAATTAGCTATGCCGCGAACAGACAGACTGACAGAGTTACCGATAGAATTAAGAAAAAATGTTTTCTGGCCTCTAGGAACCCCGAAACATGAAGATGTGAAAAAATCTCGGAGGGTGATTTTTTCGGGATTATAATAGTTTTCCGAGGGATGTAGTACATTTTTTACATTGACACACACCACCATTTTGTTCCGCCATCTTGTATTGGTATCACAACTTTGCCAGTTTATCTCTATATCAAATTTAATGCTTGCATAAAATTTGAAATTATTCTAATAAGTAGTTTTTCAGGCTTATTTTTAAATATTTTATTATGCTGCCATTTTGATTGGCTATGTTATATTTATAACAAAATGTTACCAGTTTAATGTAGTTTGTATAGCACCCTATCAGTCAGACAATATAGAGGATTGTAGTGGGAAGAAGGCAGGCAAATAAAACCACTATGGTATTTTCTGTCCAAACGTTTCGTGGTTAATTATCTCTTTCTCAAGGGCCAATACCCCACGCGGTCTGGATACCTTTATTTTTCAGTGAAATACTTAAGAAAAAATTGATAAATTACGCAGAACGTCTTACAGAATTCCACTACGTGTGGAAACACAATTTATATATGCATATAATTATCTATTATATACAAATCCTATAATTTATAGGATTTCTATACAATAATAGATATTGAACGAGAATATTTTCGCAATATCAATATATGGGGCCTATGCAGTATGCAGTTTTAGGCAGTATGCCTAAAACAAGTGCTACGGATATGTGGTTCAGTATTTGTATGATTTTGATGGATTGCAGATTCCATTTATGTTGTGGTCTATTTTATGAACCACTATGCGATTGTAAGCTATTTTTTGGTAGTAGGATTTACTCTAGAAAGAGGCAATGTATTTAAAGTATATCTTGCTTTTTTTGTGTTTGGAAAAACAGGCATAGAGAGGTAGTTTTATTTATTTTAGTCTTTGACATCATCAAATCTGGCACCACCGACAAAGCTTCATATAAATAAAACTAGAAAAGGTTAAATATTTTTTTATGGCTAAGTACAACCTAATTCAAAAATATACACTGAAAAGTTAAAAATGAACGTTTCAAGATATGTACATGAGTTGTAATATATATTATACCTTTGTTAATGTCTCCGAAAGTCCGGTGATCTAAAATTGTCAAATTTCCAAAATAGTTTAGAATAATTTTTTTTGCATACTTATTTACACATGTCTATTTTTTTTGTTACGTATAAGGTAATTAATCTATAACATAACATTTAAAATTATAAAGTGTGCCTTTAAGTTCGAAAAAACATCAGCTATAGCAGTATAACCTTTTGTACAACTTAATAAGTTATAGCAGGTATATTAACAAAACAAGAGGTACATATTTTACGTTAGCTTGGCCTGGAATAAATTAATCTCTCTGAAGCCATTATTTTACTTGGTAATAGCTCTGTGTTGCTCTACTGCCCCAAAGACAAAGAAAACATCAATACTTGGTCAAACCACCCTAAAGCTCTAAGGCTTTATTAGAAACAGTCCTATGACTTTTAGGTCAACACATATGTATTTGCCACTTATACGTATCATAGCTTATTCATATCTTACACAAGAGGAATAAAGGGTCTTTTGATGCCACTATAGAGGAGTACTGCTTTTAACCTTATTTTAAAAGAATCTATAAATAAGCGTCATTAGTCCGGGTTATCTTCAAAGCCTGATTTTTCCATAATACTATTTGGATTAACACAAACACACATTTTATTCTGCATAGTAAAAAACGAGGATAGCCTCTAGTTACGGTTTCTAAAAATTGTAACTTTGGTTCCAGTGGCTAGTAAATTTCATTGTAGTAATCTTGAACCAACTAGTTCAGTATTCATGTTTGTGGAGGTCCCGGACTAGATTAATTAATTCAGCTTGTTCGATTAAATGGGGTGCTTTTTCTTCACTTCCGAAAAAAAAGTAAAAAACTTCTTTTTCTGATACATTATCGGGTTCTGCCTTATAATTATCTATTTCTAATCTTCCTCTCAAAAAACATTACTTTTCAAATTAATGTAATTAAAATACTAGGAAGTTTTTACCATCATTCTCGCATCTAGCGACCAAAAATAAAAAAATAATACCTTCTACACCTCAGTGGCAAAATGACTAGTGTTATATAGGGATAAGATTTTTGAGATTGTTTTTTGCACAAAAGCTATATTTTTTATAATATGCGGACATTTATTTATTGCTAAAACAAATACAAACAGGGTTTTCCGAACACAGTTGTGGTATAAGAGAATAGCTTATATTTAATATATTATTTTCTTAAACCATAATCTAGAGTCATCTTCCGCCTTCGGAAATGTGTTTTGTAGTTGTTTCATCATTTAAATGGTCGAACGGCGCTTTATTGATCCTCTCCTTTGAAATTAAAATACAATTGTTACAGGAAGCAGTGGCGGCTCGTGGTGAATTATATTGGGAGGTCAATAACAAATTTAAAAATAGGCATACGTAAAATAAAAATAAATATCTTATCTTGAAATTGAGCTCTAAATTCTCTTGAAGTTCAGGTCTACTCTTCGTTCTTTAGAATTGAAAAAATTCTGAATGACACGTTCGTTAAAATTGCACGCACATTCTTTTTATAAACGATTTCTCGATACTTAACATTGCTAAAGCGGATAGTCTATCTTGGCCTAACTTCTCAACAAAATTTATAAGCCCTCGAAAAACCCCGGGATTTTCAGACAAAGCCGTTTCATCATGGCCACGTAGTGCCAGCTCGAATGCCCCACAAAATTATATATAATTTTGTTTAAAATATAACGATTTTTAGATAAATTTAATTAAAATCTCTAAGGGATTTTCTATAAGCTGGGTCTAGCTGAGTGTGAATATCAACACTTCCGACCGTAGCATAGTTCACCGAACATTTCATGTGATCTGCAGAAAACGCAAGTTTTTTTATTTTTTCTTTTAAGTGTTTTGAGTCTTTAGCACCAGTTTTGCACTATAATGAGTCTGACGAGTCCTTAGAAAACACCAAACAAACATAACAGTAAAATGAGTTAGAGACTTCACAGCCACGTATCCAGTTAGCTAAATCGTACATACTTTTGCGAAAGTTTCGATGAACCTCTTTATTTTTGCCTTTACTAGTTTGTCGTATACTAAGTTCTGGCAAATTGCAACCACTTACCTTGAATTCGGTTATTTTCTCAAAATTAAGTTCGTTAGCACTCTTTAGTTGCTTAATTTTTTGCACTACCGCCATTTTATTTCATCTACATTCACAACTCAAACATACACCACCTTGAAATTGGTTATTTTTGAAAAATTAAGTTGGAAAGCACTTTTTAGTTGTTTATTTTTTTGCACTAGTCACAACCAATATTTTATTTCCTGTATATTTCCAACTCACATATGGATCATAAAAATAAAAAAAATATATATTACAATAAATCAATTTTCATCGATTAAAAACGTCCGAAACAATATCGAGTTAGAATATCGACCGCGCGACCTCTGAACAATTGAACTTCCGCGTGCCGACGTGATGCCGCGACTGATCAATCAAATTATGAGAAGGGACCCAAGTCGCGATTTCATATTCCATTTGCTATCACGTTCGGCTGCCGCTCGGTAGCTGTGAAATCTTCGGATACTTTCGTCAAGCTTTAAGGTAATTAGGGCAATTCGGACTAGCTTATATAGAATATTTTATTATGCCTCAGGAACGCAACGAGACCATTCGAACCGCCACGCGCGGCTAATAGTGTGGCGTATTTAACTTTTCTCAAGGTTCGCGTTTTAACTATTTTTTGGGGGTCATTGACCAAATGACCTTATGGAACAGCCGCCACTGAAGAAGTTTGGTTTATTTGATAATAATAATGTTAGCCTGACTTGAAAGCCAAAAAAGTTTCTTACGGAGACAAAAAGCCTTAAAAAGAAAATTAAATATGTAGAAATATAAGGGAATCTTCAAGAAACGGAAAACAATAACATTTATTATAGATCTGAAATCGCGATACTCTATGCAAATTTTTACTTTTGACAAAAAGCTTCAATAGATTTGCTATATATAAGCTATAAAAACATAATTCCTAAACATTAAACCATAAAAATGAAAACCAGAATGTCCTGCACTGTAAAGTAAACAAACTTATAGTTTTTAACTTTAAGTATTAAAGTAATAAAAATACCTAAATATTTTTCTAAATAACTACTGGGTATATTGTCGCAAGTAAGGCTAATTCAGCAGTATTTAAGTAAAATGTTTATAGTATCAAAAGTACTGGTTATTGTACTTTAAGTATGTTTTTTTGTACTTGTACTCAGTACCTCAGCTCTGCAAACAACTGTAGGGATTGGCAAAATGTGTTATCTGGTATGTAGTGAAATCCTTTACGAGGGAAGTTGTGGATAAAGGCGAATTTATTGATTTTTCAATAACGGAAAGATGAATTGCCACGATTAAATTGTTCTGTTGCTTATGAAGTATATACACTTGTTTTCGATCTTATTAACTTCAAAATCTGAATATCGTGTCTTACCATGTCGAATGCATACGAGCCATTGAAAATATTGCTGTGCTGGAGTAATAAGAGTCTATTATGTGTCGTACGAGCCATGTGGTTTGATGTGTGATTGAGCGGATGTGTCTGAAGCCGTATAGAGCCGGGCGAGAATTTGATTAAAAAATTAATGCAAAAGCTTCCATTTTGTAAACGGACTTTGTATAAACTCGGTACAGTTTTCGGTTCTGATTGAGGGAATTTAAAATTTGTATATATATGAAGCAGTGTTGCCGTAATTTAGTTTTTAGTTTACACTTTATGGAGGGATCCAAAGTGTCAGTGGCTAGTCTTAGAAGTCTGTTTTTGTTCCGAATTTGATTTTGGAGAGCCATGAGGAGCGAGCATCTTCTTTTTATGTTTTATGTTTTGATAATAATGTTGCAGCCAGAGCGCTGATGATAGATGCTATGACTCCACGCCGTAGTGCGTATTTTAGTAAGAAACTACTACTTTTCGAAAAAATAGATTAAAATTAATATTTTGACGACATCCAGATTGATTGAATTAACAGAATTGAAAAAGTCAATTACTTTGGGTGCTTCAATTATTCATTTACTGTTTGAAGATCGTAAACAGTAATTGATAATTAAGTTACTCTTTCATAGTAATTGTAATTGGTAATTGGATTTTAGCAGTTTGAGAGAGTTTAATTACTTAACGGGTAATTGAATTAATTTATAGATACTTCGATTACTTTCACAAATAGATGAATTCCTCAGAATTCAATTATTATTATTGAGTAGTCGGATTTCTGGTCGCTTTGTTATCGCATTATGGAGTTTGCAGACAAAGAAAATAAACTGCTGTATGGACATAATAATCAGGACACTCGATGTCTTAGGAAAAGTTTAAAGTTAATTATTTCGAAAAATCAACAAGATTAGCAGCTCTTAAATATATATGTATTTTTGAAATTTGAGCTCATTTATTTACACCCGATATAATAGAGTGTGATATAGAGCAGTGACGGCTCGTACCCTAAAATTTAGGGTCGGCCGAGGTTTAAACCAATCAAGGGCGGTTTTAAGATAATTTCCACCCCCCCTGCCACCAGACCGGTCAAACATCATGTGTAATTTACATATTTTTACGTAAAAATTTCGATTAAAAACTTGGCTAGGAAACACTATAGCACAAGAACGACCTGTTGGATTGGGTCTCTTGCATATCCATAGATAAAGTATTGCAGAAAAAAAATAGGACGTTATCCTATAACTATTTATTAGAGGCCGTTTTTTTTTTCACTTATGCCTCAACAAGTATGATAAAAAATATGAGTATTTATTGTTCTCATACCATTTATAACAAAATATAATAACAGATTTTTTTTTAAATAAACCCTCCCCCCCAAGGGAAAATTTCCTAAAATCGCCCTTGAGGTCAATGTGGTGTTAATTGGTGCCGCGTCCAAATATGGTCAAATACTAGTCTTATTTTTTTCCGTTTATTTCTTCAATGATAATTAGGTAGGCACCATATAGCAGATCTAGGCTAGAGTATAAATCTAATAAATAAGAAAAAAAAATGTTAGTAAAACGCTCTAGTCAGGCAATTTAATTTTTTGATATTTTAATGAATCTTGCCTCAAGAGGAAAATAAAATAGATGCCAAAGTAAAATCTACAAACAGAACCAAAAAAGTATATTTATTGTCCAGCAAGACCCACGATGCGACCGGCCGACCTATAAAACAAATTGCAAATGATATTTTACAATATTCACTTCACATTTCGTCACCACATTTAAACATGTAACATGGAGTGAAAATTACTAATATTATATTAACCATCATTAGTCATGACTAACTGACAAAGAACCAACAAATTAATTTAAATATAAGTAGTATCATTTTATAATAATTACAATTAATACCTGTAAAATGGTAGTATTCAATTGGGAAAAATTCCGGGGATACGGACTCATCGAGACGGGCCGGTGTTGGGTGATATAAGCTACAACAAACGTTATAGCCGAGGTTACAGCATGGGGATGTATGCGAATGTACTACGTATCGCGCGAATTATGATGAGATGATAGAATCGGCTGACCGAGCCACCGTCTATAATAAATATATTAAAACATTTGTGGAGAGTGGCCCGAGGACTGCTCCTAATGGCGTTATTTTAGTTAGTTGTTAGTCAAGCAATGATAATAGTGATACTTATCTATTTTGCTAGGTGCCAAGGAAATAATAAATTAATTTTTGGTTTTGTGCGTTTTTAGGATGCTTGCAAAATTATTTTTGAAAAATATTTACTTTTTTCCCTGTATATTTTCTAGTACGGCCTGGCCGACCCTGCCGCCCCTGAGGAGCCGTGACTGATACAAACGTTTTTTCCAATCTTTAAGTCTTCACAATATAGAAAATATGTCAATTTGTTTTTGGGCTTTTTCTTTTAAGCAGTCTATCATTGAAAAAAAAATCGATTTTTTTTCCGAAAAATTTCCTTTTGTAATTTGTGTATTATGGTAATTTATATGTCCACTGTATTAAAAGTGATTCGAAAAAGAACAATATACCCTGGCTAAAATATTCATAGTTTTTATCAATTTCTTGCACTTCACTAGCCGAGAAAATATTCAAGCCAAAATCTAATACCTAGTAACTTAATATTCACAAAATGTCTGAGTAGAAGATTTTTCAGAAACAGTTAAGTTTAGGTATAGGACATGATATAGTAAATGTGCTTATATTTTCCCGTAAATGTTATAATATACAGGGTATTCCATTTAAAAAATAAGACTTTGCGTAGATACGCTTTGTTGTCATACCCTGTGTATAATAAAATATGTTACTAAAAAAATATAATTTTAACACTACAACTTTTGTACTTAACATTTCTTTCTACAATTCTGCAAACATTTTTCGACTCTTCCAGTCCAGGAGTCCAGTAACTCCGCGATTATTTTAATTACATAAAGTGATCGAATTGTTTTCTGTAAATGAATTACTTTTCGGGCTTTAATTACTTTTCCTTATAGAAAGAAATTGAATTACTTTTTAAACTATAAAATAATCGGTACTTAGCAAGTACTCCTTATCGGCAGGTAATTGGTAATTGAATTACTTTGGGTAGTTAATTGCTCTGCTCCCAATATACTACTATCAAGTTTTCACTTTTAGAAAATACCACCTTTCGCTGAGAATTTTACCAGTTATTAAAAAAAAGTAAAACCCCCAAAACAAAACCGTCACAAAGTGAAATGATTTGTCTCGAACAGTTGTTTTAAATATTTCATTGAACTGCCACACAATTTTGAAACAAAGGAAAAAATGGCAGTCGATTTTTTACGTCCTTTACAGTTTCAACCAAATTTCAGCATTCGGTGACCCAGCAAAAGAGAGAGAGACTCTATTGGAGCACCGAACAAAAGGCACACGCAGATCCGAAATTAATAACGTCAACGACAATATTAATCAATTTTCACAAAAGCAATTCGCCAAATAATTCATAGAGAGGCCGTTATAAATTTTCAAGCGAAGGAAACAGGGGAGATGTTTCACGTTTTGTACGCTGGGGCACTGTTCTGCATAAGCCGCACAATTTTCGCGAAACAGCCGATAAAATTTTAATGCCCTTCTGATTACTTTACTGTTTACCTTATTCCGGAGTACAAAAGGGCCAGTTCTGCCGTGCAGGTTTGTGAAGTTATTTCCCTGCGGAGGAGAGTTTCTTATCAAAGACGCGTGGCAGGGGTAGTGACCCCTATAATGTAGGGATTCGAGTTCGCAATAAACTTGAATAAGTACGTACAATGGGGATTTTATTCAATTGGGCATGTAGTTGCGCTTAGTAACGAAGATTAGAAATGCAGAGTCTGATTAAGAAGAGATTAATTTTGTTGTAAGGAGAGTAGGAAAGTTTATAAGGGGAACGAGCAGTGAATTACATATAAATGGAAAGCTTCAACAAACTTCTCCAGTCTTATGCTATTTAATATTTTATTACGAAGAGTGAAAGAATATAGAATTGCTGAGTAGCAGTTGTGTACTAATTCTGCTTATTGTTGCCAGTTAAACCTCGGGGAAATTAGAAAGAAAGCCATTTTTTTAATTGTACCTTTTTGAAAGCTGTTTTGAACTAGACACCGTTTATATTGAAAGACCCTGCGATTGCCAAATTGTAAAAATCCATTTTCTGCCATTATCTTCTAAATAAAAATCGTACCGATGATTTTTTCCTAAATACTATAGTTTCTGTGATAAATCGATGAAATACTAAAGTTTATATTTTACACCTCGAATTAAATACCTTAAAAAAAAAACGATTTAAAGAAAAAATCCGATTTTGACATTTAAATTTCTCTAAAAATGTAAATTAGTTTTCTATTAATACTAAATACATATAAAGCAATATAATAATGTGTAAAATTTTTATTTGCGGTTGATCATGAGATTTTCGAGAACTCCCAGATGGCACTAAAGAGTGGGGTGATTTTTATGATCTTTACCACAAAAAGAAAGCATGGCTTTCGATGCAGAATATTGTTCCACACTTTATTAATTAAATGTATAACCGGAAATAGTAGTTTACCTAACAAGTGCGAAAAGTGCTATTTTCCGCACGCAGTTGAAGATGCGCGCTACGCGTCGTTCGGCCATCAATCACGTGCGGAAAAGTCACTTTACCCACGTGTAAGGTACACTATTTTTTCTACAAGCGTGCGGAAAAATCCAAAAGTTAAAAAGAGTCTTTTATAATCACAAATTAATTATTATTAATAATACGAATAGTAAACATGCAGTTTGTAGGATTTTGTAGAATAATTGTAGAGGCTAGATTTTTTTCCAAGGAACTCCAGGACTTGTAGGTTGGGTTTGGATTTTCTAGTTCTCTTTCACGAGTACTTATTGTAGTAACCGCCGCCGAGGGGGTAACTTTTTGGTCGATCTGGTAGACTCCACTGGTGAAAGTTGCTGACTATTGGAAAGAATTGCGCTGAAGTTCAATACTTTATTGGATAGATTTTTTTGAAGACTTGTTGAGCTTTCTCAATAACCTTCTGCCGCGGTTGAAGATTTTTAACCTCCGAGGTGTTTGATATTTGTTATTGCTTCCCCGAAAACTGCAAGTATTGTGGCGGCTAAACGTCGGAAACTGTGGCCTGTATATAGTTCAGGATTTGGGAGCTTTAGATAACCTGCAATATTTGATGGCATTTTTCCAGGTGTATATTCCGATGCATTGTACTATGCAAGCTCCTTTCTTGTAGTTTACAAAAAAACGCCTATGTTTCTGGCTTTCTTAAAATAGCATACTGACCAATTTTAAATATTCTCGGCTTTCAGCTTCATCAGATAGTACAAAGCTTCTAGAACGGTAATTTTTTATGTCTGGAATATTTGTTAATAAAATATTTCCTTTGTCTTCAATATGATCTAACGACATTTTTGTTAGATCAGCTCGGCGACATGCGCTCGCCAAAACAAATATAGTAGCTACTTTAATATGGAGATAAATGCGCTTCATTTAGAAACTTCCTCTTCTGAAAAAACTTTCGCTAAATCCAACATTTTGTTTTTTAAATAAGCCGCGACTTTGAAAAACTTTCTTAAATCCATGTTTTCATTGAGTTTGATAACATTAAGTATCTGGACTAAAGCGTTTGGCTTACATGTTTTGAAAAGTTCGGCGAAATATGCCAAAAAAAACGGGTTCTTTCAAAGTTTTGATGGCTTTAGTTTGACATCAGGTTTTAAACAGGATATATTCTTTCTCATACCTACGGGATTTTGATGGTAGTAGATTGAAGTTTGCAGTACTAGCTACTTCCATCCTGACTCTGGCAAATCTTCGTCTGAAGAATCCATTAAAAATACGTTTACTTAGGTTTTACTACGACAAAAATCAGCGACAGCAAAATTGGTTTTGATTGACAATGAATGACACGCGTGTTTTTAGTTTGTGTCTGTGGATATTCAAACCGCCAAATAAAAAAGCAGGGGTTTATTATTGCTTATCATTGATTTTATAAGGCATAATTCGAGAGCCATTAAACAATTTCTACATATTTTTTGCTATTTTGTTGAAAATTATAGCAGGATTCTAGAAAATGTATGTTCTTAAATCATTTTTACCGGTAAAAACTAATATACATGTTGTAGCTACGTATTTTTTTTCAAATGATTTTTTATTTTGATACAAACTTGAAACTAATACACCGCTGGACAAATTACAAAAAAAAACAAATAATATTTGTCCGATTTCCGAATAGTGTAGGTAGATTTTGTTTTTTGAAATTTGTTTTTATCTCTTTTAATAAAGGAGATACGAATTTTCTTGTAACTGCGTGCATTTTTAGAATATCGATCTTTCACGTTCAGTCCAATACGCTACCGGGTACACAAAAGATTTATTTAATGAAAACGAAAACAGATAAACAATTTAAATTAAAAAATAATAAAGAGTGTGGCTATCACAAGCTTCCAAGATGTCTTGAAGCCTTCTTGGTGTACTTACTACTAAATTGTCTATAGCTTCTTGAGGCAAATCATCCCACAAATCGACAAATGTGTTCATTTATATACAAAGCAGGCAGCTGGTGCCGATTAAGTAACATCCAAAGCATGCTCAGTGGGACTCAGATCGGGGGAAAGAGCGGATAGCATCAGGTGATCTATGTCAGAGTTATCTACGGTAGCAATTATATATCATGTGCGATATGGTGGGGAGTTATTATCGAGAACAATAAGTACATTATTTCATTCCACTGTCCACTGTTCACGTTCGGTTGCTACGACACACAAGGTTAGATTCTGCTAAGTGCCTTCTCACCGTTTTAGCTGAGATATCGACACCGTTAGCACCTTCTAGATGTCAACATAACAGCGATAATTGGGTCTCTTCTGGCAGGCAGGGTAATATGTCGGTCTTGAGCCCTGGTCGTTTTGTCCTCTCTTGTCCTGCACGGCGCGGCGTGATATTAAATCGATATCCCTAAATCGTTCCAATAGCCGGCTTATGATTATTGGGGATGTATTAACCAGAGCAGTCTATCCAATTCCACTATCTCACATACCAAATTAAAACAAACATTTGAAATTACTGTCACTGCAACTTCTGTCATGAATGCTAGAGAGATAGTAATGGCCAAATTTTTCCACATTTTTTATACCAGGTAATGTATTGGCAGTATCAGACTGGGGACTGAATGTAAAAGAACGATGTTCTCAAAATACATGCTGCTGAAAGAAAATTCTTATATCATTTATTAAAAGATCAACAGCATTTTAGTATTGTATACAAACTTAAAACTAATAAACTAATAAACTGCTGGACAAATTTAAAAAACAAAACGAATAATCTTTGTCCAATTTCCGAATAGTGTAGGTAGATTTCGTTTTTTGAAATTAGTTCTAATCTCTATTAATGAAGGAGATACGAATTTTCTTTTAAGTGCGTGCAATTTTAGAATATCGATCTATCACGTTCAGTCCAATACGTTACCTGATACATATTTTAATAAAAATGGAAACAGATAAACTAGTGAAATTTAAAAATAATAACGAGTGTGGCTAACACGAAATTCCAAGGTGTCTTGAAGCCTTCTTGGTATGCTTCCTGCTGAATTGTCTATGGCTTCTTGAGGCAAATTATCCCACAAAATTGGCAAAATTGCCCTCTGCTCATTTATATACAGAGCAGGCGGCTGGTGCTGATTAAGCTCACGCTGTAACAAATCCCAAGCATGCTTGGTGGGACTCAAATCGGAAGAAGGGGCGGGTAGCATCAGGTGATCTATCTCAGAGTTATCTATGGTAGCAATTATATCTTGTGTGCGATGTGATGGTGAGTTATCATCGAGAATAATAGGCACATTATTTCATTCCACTGTCCACTATTCACGTTCGGTTGCTACGACACACAAGCTTAGATTCTGCTAAGCGCACTCTCACCGTTTTAGATGAAATATCGACACCTTTAGCACCTTCTAGCTGTCAACATGCGATAATTGGGTCTCTTTTGGCCGACAGAAGGGCTTAAGGGTATAATCAAACCTTATTCCAGCTAATTCGGAAGCGATGGTTCGTTATGGGTATCTGTGCAACATCAAATGTAGACATCTCCCTATTTTAGCATATTTTGACAACTGACAGAGATATCACCAAAAATAAAAAAAAACCCGTTTCGAAAAAATGCTCCGTTATTAACGATACATGGTAAAAAAGTCCTATCTTATGTTTACAAAGATAATTTTCTTTGGTTTAAACTTTTATTTTCATTTTCACGAAAAAAAAAATAAATTTTCAGTTTTAACCGGATCACCTTGTATATGTAAACTAAAAGCACATGATTTGTATTAAAACGCTGTAAAACCAACTTATCAATATCTTTCTTAGTTTGCCAATGTTTGGGACTAAACTGCAAAATAATGAAAATGTACAAAAAATTACTTTATAATCCTAGTTGTCCAAGATATCCACAAAATCTCGAAAAGGTCCCGAGGGAGTGCCTAACTGTTAAGGGAGATTTATTACGACTATCTAACTTGACTGTTCTATAAATGGAGATAACATGAAATTTTGGAAAGAAAAAACATCTCTTTCTTTGACACTCTATAGTTTATGTTGCGTTCAAAACAGAGTATTTCCAAAATTTGATATAAGAGTCAAAGACTCAACTCTTCAGAATTTGCATAATTTTTTAAATTCGATTCAGTAATATTCGAGTAACGAGCGTTCAAATTTTGCCCAAAAAACTAGTTGTTTAATTTTTTTTATGAGCATTTTATTTACAACATGGTCATAAATGTAAATAAAATTGTAAAGTCATCAGATTAACTTTCATATAAATAAATATTCATTTATTTGATTGTTGCTCAGATATAGCACATGACCTGAATAATAGTCAGTGGCGTATTATCAGCTGTATGGTGCGCCAAGTGTGTTAAAGTAAGCAAGAAACATTATTTTAACCCTCTCGATCTGATTTTAAAAGGTAATTAATAAACAGTAATTCTGATTACCCTAGAAATGTTAAAATATTTTTATTTAGAACTTTATCACCCTGTATAATACAGTTTGTGTGAAAAGTGAAAGAAAAATAAAATTTAATTGATACATTTAGATAAATTATTTTAAATTTTCAAGCTTTCAATGAAACATAACACGTAATTCTACTTATGTCAAGATTTTATTAAATTTGACTAGTGTGCGTCGTGTCGATACTTTTTCGATAAAATATTTTCTTCTGCATACGTGATAATCATAAATAAATTAAAAATACCAATAATTGGAAAATAAATATCAAAAACTATCGATACCTATCAGTAAATATCGGTATATTATGGAACGCCGTTTTACTTTTTAGTCTGCTATATGCCCGGTATTAATTTAAATTGAATAGGACTTTATTATGGCAATTTATTTTATAATATTATAATAAAAATGTAATTTTAACTGAATCCTTGGAACATCTAGAGCTAAAGCCTTCATATAGATTTTTAACAATCAATGAATTTGATTTCGCTATTAAAATGTATGTCAGGATATTTGGAAGGGTCTTTACAAAATTAATTCAATTTTCGTTATATTATTATAATTAAAATGCATTTTTTTTATTATAATATAATTTTATTACTTACAAATTTGTTGATATCAATATTTATCCAATATTTAACGAGTACCTTTGTAGTATTTTGTGGGAAACAATATAACCGATTATCAATTTTTATGAATGGTATTTTCATTCACAGCAATTTCTATGATTATCTATTTTCATTGAAACCAATTTCCATTGATATCAATTTCGATTGAATACAAGCACCTCGAATGCATTTTTATTATCGGAAGTTTCGCCATCTATAGCCTCCCAAAAGAAATATAATGTGTTTGCGTGAGTGTGTTCGATAACTCAAATTAATTTGCGAATGTGTCGTCATACGAAAGAGAAGTCTTCGCGCTCAAAAAGGTTTGTAAAATTCTGGAGCTTCTCTGGTCTGGTATTCTGTGTTCTGAAGTATGAGCCGACTTCTTTGGTTTGCGTATTGCGCTAACATTGGATTGCATTCTAATAATCTTGCTTGCTGATTTTTTAATATCATTTGTGCAATAAACGACGATGATACGGACCGAATTTAAACTCGTCTTTCCCGCGCAAGTACGTCACATCTATGTACAGCGTTTGGGAGTCAAATAGGCCGTAATGCATTGTCATTTCAAAACGTTTGTAGAATTTACGCTTCAATAAAATGTTTTTAAAATTATTAAACTAATTATTTTGAATCTAAAGATTTTATTTTCAATACAGTTTATTACGTCCTACCTGTGCAGTTGCAGGCAGTAGAAATCGAGATTGAAATTATAAGCGATAAACAAAAGTGACGGATATAAGATATTTCAAATTTCCAAAATAATACATTTTCAAAAATGTGGATTGTTGCTTACCGTCAAGCGGTTAAGATAAATTTAAAAAATGGTAATTTAGGATATATTTACTATAATAATAGAACAATATGGTTTTAGCTACCTGTATAGGGCACTTTTGAACCTGGTTTGTATTTTTCAATTGCAAGTAAAAACTAAAAATGTCAATAGACGGCACTAGTGCAGCAACTCAAGTAACAAATGTTATAAAATATGAATGGAAGTTTCCCCTGCAATTATTTTACTTGCAGCATTCTTAACTTTTATTTTAAATTAATTAATTATTTTAATCAAAATAAATTTCACGAATCCTCACGATGAGCACTTTAGATAATATGATATTTGTAAACTTCAATTTTATTTGGGCATACCGTTGTAAATGTATCGTGGTGTTTATCATAATTTTATAAACAATGAGTATTAAAAGGCGACTCGCATGTTGCGTTATAGAGGCTGCTTTTCTAGAAGCAACAAGGCCGAATTAACTACTTATGATGGTTGGGGCTCATCTTCGGGCGCAACTCAAAATTTACATGATGACAAAAAAAAGAAAAGATCCTCAGTTTTGTATTTCGCTCGCTGATGTCTCTCGGGGCCCCCACCACATATTTGAGCCTTACGCGTTGTGGCCTTTGCATTTCAATCATTAAATCCCCGCAAAAACAAGACGCGCAAGCTCTGTGCTGGGGCCACTGCCGACGCGACGGCGCGGCGGGGGCCTGAGTCAATGGCAGGCCGTTAGTATATGAAGTGGGAGGGCGAAGGTAAAAAATAGTATTCGCACGACGTACGACGCTGACGGTTCGGCAAACTACTTTCAACACTTCGAGATTTTAGTTTTAAATAAATTTGTGCAAGCTATATTGTCACAGATTACAAAACAATGTGAAGTAACACTTATTTTCTCGGTTAGTGATAGTGTCTGATTCTGTTGTTAATGAAAGGTTTATAATTTGAATCGGCCATTGAATTCGGATTTATTTTTTAATTTATCAAATAAATATATATATATATATATATATATATATATATATATATATATATATATATATATGTATACAACCATTATTGTTAAGCCCCCGTTTATACAATGATATAACAATTTCAATCAAACAACACATCCTTTATTTTATTGGTAGGTGTAATATAAAGCAATGAATGTTCTTCCAGCAAAAGCTGAATCTGATTTTTTATCCAAAAAGCTATTTTTGTGTTTTGAAATCTGAAATGCGTGTTTAAACGTTCTATCTGTAGCACCTCCACTTTGGGTTTTTATCTATTTTGTTTTATATCTTACTGTAACAGTGTTGCCGTATCTTCTTTTAGTTCCGAATTTCTGCTATTAACTTTTATTTTTTAAATGGGACGCCCTATATTTGTTTGTTATTTTGATTTACTATGATATTGTAACTTCAACCATGACGTGTCAAACCAGAACCTTCGTATATCAGGGTGACTAGAAATTGCTTAGGCTTAAATGCATATTATGCCTTTATTTGCCGATTTTTTAAAATACTGCATATTGTTGTGGGGGGTATCATTATATATTACTCGCAACGGCTAACCCGAAGAGCGACATAAAAAAAAAGGTTTTTTAGAAAAAATCGTTCAATATTTAAATGGGCGTAAAAGATGTTTAGTGAATAGACAGATAATTTTATTTTTCTCAGGGTTCTTGGAGGTAGTTTTTGCCAAATCACAGCACTCTAGATTGAGAAATAAAAATTAGTTAAAAAATAGCATTCAATGTGAGAATTACATATGGTTGTACTTGGAATATCTCAACCATTGAGGTAGTATACCGGAATGGTCCCAACGAATGAAAACACGCAAACATATACAGGGTGTTACAAATTCGATACAATGTCGGTTAAAATAGAACAAAGTTGCGCAATTTAACATCGAATAATAAGTAGTTGACAAAGTTAGACAATTATGACTACCTCCGAGGATATAGGTACGTAAAATACCGAAAAATCAGCTATACATATAAAAATTCGAAATCAAAACAATGCGCATTAAATAACACCAGTTACCTTATACTCGATAATAATTTAAATTCCACAACTCTTATACAATTAAATCTCGTATCAACTTTTATTTATTTATTCAAATCTATATTTCAAGTATTTTAATTTCCATGGTAAAGGGTCCCTGTTATAACTTTTTGATGTAGTATAAATTACAGATAAACGACTATCAACGGTTTTACATTTTTAGGGTGTTAATGAAATTGATATTTACAAAAAATGATATCGTAAAAGATGCTTTAATTTTTTTTTGATATGCGATAAAAATAAATTAATTTTTTTTATTACATGACTTCTTAAATCAGATTTGTCTTCATACGGTTGAAATAAATTAATCTCCACAAAGTCGTTAATGCATTCTAATGTTTTCTGTATTAATATTAATTTAATGCGATCCAGTTTGAAGCAATTACATTTTAATAAAAATCAATATATTAAATATTTAAACAGATTTTTGTATATGGCATTTATTTCATACCAATTTTTATTAACATCGATTTGATGAAATGCAATAACTATGGAAAGACGCATGTATATAGAAATTTTAAGTAGGCTGTATACGTGTTAAAAAAGGATAAACAACTACTTTTTTGTGGTATCAATCGAAATGGTCTGCAAAGAAATTGCTTATCATAAAAATGTCATTCGGTAAAATCGGTATCCGCAAAAATTCGATATCGGAAAAATTAAAACGAATAAAAATTGAATGCAAGTAGCATCATTTATATGTTTTGCAATTAAATTTGGTATCAAAGACGCGTATGACTAAAAAGTAAAAAGGCGTTCCATAGTATATCGATAACTATTGATAACCATCGATAAATACAAATAAAATTTTTTGATAGGTGATGTCCTACCGTCCAACGATGGTAAAATCTAATATCGCCACTCCCTAGTCCTAGGTTGTTTAATTTGTTTGAGGTAATCCAAAAAATGTTTAATAAAAAATACTTGAAAATATTCACTGATTCATTCGCTGATTAGGTTTGATACAGGAAAATGCACATTTTTAACCCAACATAATAACATGGAGTTTATTAGTTTGTTTCATCATTAATTGCCGCACTTACGTTTAGCGGACCCAGTAATTTATACAAGCCCTAACATTATCGGGGTTTTTTACCCTCTAATAACGCTCAAGTCACGCACGTAGTGCAATTGAAGGGCAGTTTAACTAAATATAGGGCACAGCACGTGGTGGAAATGCTTATGACAGGTGTCACGAACATAATATTCGAAACTAAAAAAGAGCTTTATACCTCGCTTCGAAACGTATAATTTTGAAATTTTAGCACCTTTCTTAAGGGTATGCAATTACGGATGAGGATAATAAGAGATTCAGACTTAATATATGCTAATACGACAATTTATATCGTATACTTATGTATGTAAAACTTCTTAATATTTTAAACTGAAATTCTACATATTGCATTCAGATTGCGTTCTTTTAAATTCAGGCGAGCTTTTTTTCTTTTGAAATAATTTAAAAGCATAGGAATCAGTTACAAATCCCCTAACTGCATTTTAACTGAGGGCCATTAATATTTTAGAATATACGTAAAGAGGAAAGAAGAGAAATTTAATGCTACTAATACCTCAGCTCCGTGCCTCTAACTCATAAATCCTCCCATAATCATATCCACAAAGTGATTAATAAAATATTTGAAAACGTGTTACTAAACCCTTTGGTATCGCTTTTAACATCCATTTTCATATCATACGCTGAGAAACAAGTGTCCTTTTTCAAGCATCTTGTTAATTTGTAGACATAGCCTTGAAAACGGATCTACGTAAATTTTGCGTACGACATTCTGACGAATATGTGCGTCAATTTGGTGAATTGTCTAAGTTGGCGAATGAGTCGATTTGGCGGATAGGGCGCAGTTGGTAAATGTAATAATTTGTCGAAAATCAATTTGGTTTTGAGGATAATGTGAAATCTTATTTATATATTTAGTTTATCGCCTTTTTCTACGTCATACGGTTTTGAGTAGGGTAAACAGGAGGTCATGGGACACGTGACCCCCTTCCTTGACTTGCCAAGGTTTTGGAGAAATAATTTCATCAACAATAATTTTGAAAGCTATACCGATATATAATAATTATCTGCACCATGTAAATCTATTAAACCAACGAATAGGTTATGTGTGTTTCAATCTTTTTGCACCCCTAGCTGTTTTCAAATTTTAATATTCACATAATTCGTTAAAAGAATTTTTTTTGCGCAGTGTATGATTATGTTTTTTTTTAGTTTTTGTTTTATATTCATATTTATTACGCGTAAAATTTGATGGTTGACTAGATTTTGATTGAGGGTCATTGCCCCTGCGGTATTTCAGGATATGTTCCAGATAAAGATGACCCTTAGTAAAGAAGTGTTTGAATTAATTTGTAATTTATGCAAACCTGTTAAAGGTAAAGAACCAAAAATAACACAGAATGATTTAACGGTTTCCATTCAAATTTAGTAACGTTTTAACATGTATTTCATGCCAAATTTTGCATACCAAAAAAACCTAATTATAATAAAAATAACTATGTTGCGTCAATTATGATATTCTAGGAGATGCTTTGGTGTACATGGGATTCAGAAAAAGTGACATTTTTATTTTTTGATTAATGCCCGATGTCTTGCGGATTTTTTTGCTATATTAATATACAGGGTAGTAAAGGAATTCTATACTTTTATATATAATTCTTAGTTTTTTATATATTTTTTAATAATATAAGCTCGAGTGGCATCAATTGTTACACTGTGGATATCTAAACCATTTTGTAGTTTCATAAATAAATAAGTACATAATTAACTATTTCCTTATGTATTTACGCAGAAGATATTTGTTATTCATTTAAAATATGAACTACAATTTTGTTATTTACTTTTGCCATTGTGCCGAGGAGTAGTAACTACTGGAAATTCTTCACAGTTGGTACTTCCTGAAAGCTTATCCAGACCTTCATTTTTTGATACTGTTTTTTTGGAGGCCTCCGTAAGTAAAAAGGTAGTTATATGTTTTTTTCACTATTCATTAAATACATTCTGCCAAAACTGATTTAGGGGTCGCATAATGCCAATTTCCGCCAATTTTTATTACAATAAATCATCTAAAGCAACATTTGTGTGGACGCCCTGAATTGCCAGGCAAAAAGAGCACGAATATTAATTAGTTATTATTATTAATAATTTATTTATTTATTTTTGAAATTTAAGTCCCAGACAGAAACTGCTTCCAACTGCGTAACCCAATAAAAATAATGATACTTGTGTTTACACGATTTAAAAGAAAGGGAACATTATGTATAAAAGTAGAGAACTGTTTACCACGTATATTACTATAGTTAGTAGACTAAGACAAAAGACACTACAATCTCTACTTGTTAATGTAGCTTGGAGTTAAAACTAAACGCATATAACTCCCTCTTCCTAGTGAGCTAGGACTTTTGTCAAATTGTGCGAAGACCCGATAAAGTTAAAGGACACGATCAAAGGTTCATTCCTCAAATTTAGCTGCACTAGGTTAAACTTTCTTTTGTTTTTATATTTTTTGCATTTTAAGAGAAAAATTCAGTCTCAATGAAAAGCTTGCCTTGAAACTGCGAAAACTAATATTGGAATCTGACTTAATAAAAAATCTGTAATAAGTCTTTAATCTAAACATATTCCTTCCCAAGAAACGTATTTCTCACTAGCGTGGAGAATCTAGATTTTATAAAATCGACCTAAATTTATCTAGATTCGGTACTAGAACATTTTATTTCTTTATAAAATGTTTTAATAATAATAACAATGAGGGCACTTTACTCTCGGGGTATTTTTGGATTTTTATAATATACCCTTCCTGTCGACAAAATGTGTTTTATGGTCCTGCAAAATTAAAATATGATCTTCTTTTTGTCCTCCCCCCCCTACACGCATGTCCTCAAATATTATATTTATCACAACTTATTTATAATTTTTATTATAATTACGTTAATTTAATATACATACATATATAATTCGGCTTCAAATAAATATTAGAATAATGTAAAGTTTGGGAGGATCGGTGAAATTTATTTTATTGTTCAATTTGTATTTTTTTACAGCAAAACATTTGAGGAGTTATTTTCAAATATCTGGAACAATATCGGGTTAAAAAGTAAAATATAATTTTAATTAACTTAGGGTAATCGCAACTGGATTCGACCCAGCGCAGCCCCGATTCCACAATTTACAGATCGCTCCTAATCAGATTACAATATGTTAAAACGATGTCCCGTTTGAGGTATGTTAAACGGGGATTGCTCTCAAATTTACGATGTACGTATGTAGAGAAGCTCTTATCCTATTTCAAGAGCGAGTATGTCTCTAACGCGTTATACATTGTAATTGAGGCCGGCCAATTTGCGGCATAATTCGCACCTAAGGGCAAAAAATTTTCCTTGGGTTTCTTAATCTGACAAAGTCTTGAGCAGATGGTTAAGCTTTGGTTGTGCGGGCACAAGAGAATATTAATTGTCCAATTTTGAGACAGATTTGCATATAAGTAGAACCGTTCAACCCGCTGCTGTAATGAAATTACAAAAGGTATAACTTTAATAATATAAATGACATGACCTTTTTTTAGTCATTTGTTGGTTTTTTCCTATAAACCTTCTCTCCCTCCAATATCAAAATTCTAGGGTCCCCTCTGGATACAAAGCGAGACAGTCGTAGATAAAGTGAATAAAAGATATAAATTAGCGAGGAACATTTGTAAAAAAAACACGAAGAAAATTTTTTTTTGCATGCTTATACAATATTCGGGTTGCATGCATATACAAAAATCGGTAAATTTCTTATATCCGGAATATCCCTCGATATAAAAATTTTCTTTTATTAGTAATAGTGAAGTGTATCTTTTATTAGGAACAGGAAATATAAACCAATTTACTTCCGCATATAGTCATTTAATAACACATACAAAATGTCTTTTCCAACATTTCTATTGGACGCCATTTTGTTCCACCATATTAGATTCATACCAATATTTTACCGGTTTCTACCTATGCCACACTTGGTTTTTGAACATAATTTAAAATCAATTCAATAGTTAGTTTTATACACTGATTTCTTCAAAGTTACATTAGACCCCCATTTTATTCCGTCAACCTGAATTCGTATCAAAATTTAACCAGTTTATCCCAATGTCATATCTAATTATTCTGCAAATTTTGAAGTCAATTGAATAAGAGACTTTCCTATCACAATTTTTAAAAAAATTTCTCCAATTACACTTAATTCTTCCACAACATTAACAAATAAGTAGTTTTTTCGGGCTGATTTTTTATATATTTCATTAGACCGCTATTTTGTTATACCTTGGATTCGTAGCATAATTTTACCAGTTCATTCCTACCTAGCATTTGATTTTGGTGCAAAATTTGAGTTAAATTGGAAAGGTAGTTTTTTCAGTTATATTGAATTTTTACTAAAATTTTGCCGGATAATCCCAGCTTAGTTACCGCCTATCTAGATACTAGTAGTTTGGTCAATCTAGTCGAAAGATGAGTGCAACTAACGCTAAAAAAATTGGCATGTGGCGTATACTACGAGGGGTCGTTTTTAAGTTTCCGAGCTGAGCATGGAAATGAAAACTTAGAGTTGTCACAAAAATGTGTTTTTCTATATAGTTCCCTGCTTTTGAATGCAGGTATTACAAAGTTTCAGTAAGCCATTGCAGAAATATTCTTTTCTTATCTTCTCAAAATAGTCCTCGATAGCTGCTGTAAGCTCTTCATTCTCCCTCGAAGAGTTTTTTGAGGTTCGGAAACAAAAAATAACCACTGGGGGCTAAATCTGGACTATAAGGTGGGTGTTCATTTTCTTCGAAGCTACAATCAGAAACTGATGCGTTTTTGTGCAACAGTAAAACACCTCTCGTCAATTTTTCGGGTCTCCAAGGCGTTGTACTATTGCGTAATATTCTCCTGTTACTATATGAACCCCCTTTCTAGATAATCAATATTAAAATTCCTTGGCAGTCCCAAAATATTGTTGCCATTACTTTTACCGCAGAGGGAGTCACTTTCTTTGGAGGCTCATATCTCATTTCACCAATTGACCGATAATTACATCTGGTTTATCTCCACAAAACGCCAAAAATTGTTCACTCTGTTCCACCCGACAACGCGTTTGATATGGTGAAAGCATCCGCGCGACCCATCTTGCACTAACCTTTGTCATTCCTAGTTAATCACGTAGGATTCGGAAAATCGTGGTTTACCTGAAACTTTTAACAATGCTGATGACTGCCGCTTCTTCTGTCTTGCATCACTGAGTATTAACCACTTTGTTTTTCGAGCAACCTTTGAAGTAATCGCTTCGGTAGGGCCTCCTGCGCGGGGATCATCATTCAATGACTCTCGGCTATATTTAAACTGTTTTGATCACTCACAAATAGTTGATTTCACAGGGCAATCATTTCCATATCAATATTAAGAAAAACCATGTCCGAGAATATAAAAACAACCCCGCTTATATAAATTCGCAGCTAGTTCTACTAATATTAGACTATAAAACCTGATTCAGGGCTACTATAACTTTTTTGCTGTTTATTATTCGGCTTTATATTTATTGTTTATCCTCGCATCTAGGCATATGGTAAAGGCCAAAAGTTTACAATAGCACCAAGAAGCATTCCCGTAGAAGGCATAGTATCCTCTGCTGAAGTCGCAACCAGAACATTACCACAGGGGCAAGCCAATGAACTCAGATATGAGACAGCGAAGATCATTAAAAATTCAAAACCACCGAAGTCGACTTTCTGCGCAACCGACAAAAAGAGCACCCAAGACCTTAAATAAATACTCTAACATTCTGGTCCTTCCAGCAGGCAAAGGCAACAGTAGTCATGGACAGAACGGAATACGTGGAAAAGATAACTTAACTTCTGTAGAACAACACTTATAAGATTATACAGGCGGAGCTTACAAGTAGAATAGAGAGACGCCAATCTAACACCAGTGGAGAAGAGATCATTAAAACCAAGCAGCACCAAGATCTCCAGGTTCTACGGTTTTTGCAAAATACGCAAGAACAATGTAACACTTCGACCGATCGTCACTGCAATAGACCCGCTCACATGCAAACTAGGTAAATGTCTCTCAAATGTTAATATATTTACCAAAAAAAAAAAACAGAATATTTTATAAAAAGCTCTGCACATTTCGAGGAAAAACTTAAGGCAATCCAGTTATATATTTTGGTCAGTTTCATTATATCATTATATCAAACATATTGACCATAATAATCTTGATAACAACTTAATAGACCTAGTGGAAGCTTGTTTTACATCTACTTATTTCATTTTTCTAGGAACTTTTTATGAACTAGCTTCACGGGCAGCTATGGGATCTCCTCTGTCACCTCTGGTAGCGAATATCTTAATAGAGGAATTTAAGGATATTGCTTTAACATCCACTCCACTAAAATGAAAACACCGGTTCAGATATGTAGATGACACTTTTGTTGCTTGGCCTCATGGACAGGATAATCTCCTCATATTTCTGGACCACCTTAATCAACATCATCGTAATATTAAATTCACAATAGAAATTGAATCTAATGGAATGATTCCCGTTCTAGATGTATTTGTTAAAGAAGGAAAATAGTACATTAGGGCATTCTGTATATAGAAAACCGATGCATACAAATAGATAGTTAAATGTAAATTTCCACCACCATCCAGCACAAAAAAAAATCGGTTATTAACCCAAGGGTATTTAGAGTAATTTCGATTTCTGATCAAGATTCTCTGACATCGGAAACATCAAAACTAACCAAAGCTCTGAGAGGAATGATGATATTACTCGTTCAATTAAAAGATATAGCAATCCGACTCCTCGAACGGAGAATGATAAGGAGCCACCGATAGGTAGCTCGTCCTTACACACATGGCAAAATAGGACGAATACTTCGGCGTTCCAACGTACGTACAATCTACAATATTGTTCCTTTTCAAACAAAAGGAGTATAAAATTCCTTGCTCCTATGGAGAAGTGTATGTGGGAAAAACATCTTAATATCCACTAGACTTAAGGGACATGAACAATGTATTAAAAAGAAAAAAAATGAACAATCTGTAGCTGAACACCAGCATATCACTGGCCATATTATAAATGTAAGAGAAACCAAGGTTCTAGAATCAGTATTAAAATTTTATAGACGAAAAATTAGAGAATCTATTGGAATTTTTAAACATACAAAAAACTTCAATAGAGATATGGTTATTGTCTACATCACACGTGGAAACAGATCTTAACACAGAGTCGCGGTTTGGCGAGCACCAGTTGGGTATAAAAGCGCGCTTGAATCTCTCCGAGCTCAGTGTTCAGATCTCGTGCAGAAAATACCCCTAAAGGTGCCTCGTCCGATCAAAGGCAAAACGTCGAATAGTAACTCCAATTTTACATGGTGTAATCTTAAGAAGCATGATTTCTTAATAGATATATGAGTGGTGACCGGTCACCCGGTATGTATTTCAGAAGAGGTACAAAATAAAAGGTATATTTGTATATTGTATAGAGAATGATAAGTTAATGAAAAATAATCAAAGTACGTTGAAATAGCGAAAGCATATTCAAAAATAAAGAAAAAAATCTAACCTAGAACTAGCCAGATGCATCTAAACTAATAAAAATAAATAATTTGTAAGTTAATTAACATTTAATTAAAGTTTTAATAGTATAACATAAATGTACGTCTCCAAAGGAAGTTAGACTTGAAAACCGAGTACTATAAAAATAAACTTATTAACAAAATCTTTTCCGAAAATTACATATTACAAATTACTTTTCACAAATTCCTGCGCCAAGTTTTCGTCCGCTAAGTTTATTTCACCAAATTATCAGGATCTCCTTTTCTTCAACGAGACTAGTCTTATAAAGTGAGATAGCATAAAACTCAAAAATTAAATGTAATACGGTCTCATCGTCTTGTTGGATGCACCGAACAATAATTACATTCTTACACAGATGAAAGAAAACTTTCCGGCGAGGAATGCGTTCAGCGGTTAAGATCTTCCCTATTCTCTTTTTGGTAACTAGAAAGGATGTTAAGCTAGAGCAAGGATAGGTTATTCACATAATCAGACAGCTTTAAAGGCAAATGCTGAAGCTAAACCGAGAATTAGTTTAATAGTTGATTACGAATGAGGTTATAGCCTGTAGCAATTAACGAAAATTAAACTTGTTAAACTAAGTTAATTAACAAGACATAAAATGTTGTGAGCAATGAACCGGGCCGATGAGGAGTCTAGACATGGATTTACAACCCTTTTGCATGGACAGGAGTCTAATTTTTGACGTGAGTACACAGCAGCTGGTAGTAGGCTATCAAGGACCTGAGCCTGTGATAAAACAATGGGGAACAGGAAAAGGATGGAAGGCTGCAAACAGGCAAAAGAAATGATCTCACATAGGGGAAACACGTTGGTAACTCGGTTCCTGTTATTGTCGTTAAACGATGATAGAGCTGATCGGATGTCTGATGGTTATTGTAAATTAAAGAAACATTTGCAACGGTCCAAAATCAAGAAGAACCCTTTTTGTCCAAGCTAGTATAAGTATAGCTAGGATACGTTTAGTATGATATCTATGGCGCTTGTTAGTGTAGTGCTCGTTGTCCCGATGACATACATTATTCGATTAGTGATAGAGCCATCTGTAATTTGTCAAAAAACTGGATTTTTTCACTAAGCAATTTCATCTGCGTAAGTAATACTGTACAATCCGTCAGAATTTAGAACGAGCAGAAAAGTCTCAACGACTTCATTCTATAGTGACAGTGATAAAATATCTAACCATTTGTTTATTTGACTTTGTACAGCCGTTTTTAGGAGCATGTCAATATCTAGCATGGACAGGAGTTTAATTTTTGACCTGAGTACACAGCAGGTGTCAGTAGAATAAGGATGTGATAAAACAATGGAGAACTGGAAAGGGATGGAAAGCTGCAAAGGAAATGAACTCACATCGGAGATACTCATTGGTAACTTGCGGTTCCTGTAATAGACGTCAAACGATGAGGGTGCTGACCGGACTTCTGATGGTTATTGCAAATTAAACAAACGTCTGCAACGCTCAAAAATCAAGAAGAAACCTCTTTGTCTAAGCCAGTATAAGTTTAGCTAGGATACGTTTAGTATGATCTCTATGGCCCTTGTTAGTGTAATGCTCGTTGTCCCGATGACACACATTGCTCGATTAGTCATACAGACATCTGTAAGATTTAATTTCATATTCAGTATGATAAAATATCTATTCATTTGTTTATTATTGATGAGTACAACCATTTTTAAGAGCATGTCAATATCTAGTTCCTGACAGTTGCTACAGAATTTCTGTTGGTAAGGACAGACAAAATTTTGGAAAAGTGATTTTGTCATAAACTATTTCGATATCTATAGACACACTCAAGCTTGACTTTGTATTGCCTAGAGATTTCCTAATTCGATCCGTAACCAGGTAGAGAACGATTTCAGTGAACCAGCCTCTTGCGTAAATGAGTCGATAAGCTGGAATGATGTATTTCATTCTGGCAATTTTTCGAATAAACAAAATTTTTACACCCTTCTAAGCGTTCGGAACCCAGACAATGTAGAGTAAATTTTTGATATATTTAGGGATATCTGACAAAACTGTAAATGCTATATGAAAACCGATTCCACATTTTCGAGTTCGATTGACAAAGGAACTCAAATTGTGCTTACCGTTATTGAGCTACGAACTTTAGTTAATTTTGATAGGGTCCTGTATCTCACTTATTATTATTGATGATAGAAGAAAAAAGTAAATTGGTTATTTATGGAGTTTCTCCGTAAGTGACGTTCTTACTTTTTTCTATTTATTCCAGATTTTAGGATATGACGTAAAGTTATGTTTTTTCAATGGGAGTCTTAGTTTTTGAGTTTTTGCAAAATAATTGTTTTTCAAATATAATAATTTTTTCATGATATTTTCCATTTTACTGTGGTAAACATAGCAACTGAGCTTTTTATTTAAATCTTTAGAGAAGATTGATTAAACTTCATGTTTGATAAGTAAAAAAACCACTAGATAATATATCTCAAGATATTACACATAATTTTAACAATCCCTTTGATAAAATAATTGAAAAAATCGAAAAAAACTTACTTCATCCAATTTGTGGGATTTTTAATTATTACCATCCCTCTTTATGTCTATTTCATTTTCATATTCATTTGCCGAAACCTATTTGAATTAATTCGAATAACTGCCATTCCTGCAAAAAATGGCACTTTTAAAAGCATAAAACGTAAAACAAACAAACAAAACATTTCAAAGCCTGCTTAGAGGCGAATTGACTATGACTATCTTTTCCAATATTTTGACATTTAAAAGTCTGACTTACACATATTCCAATAAAATCCGCGAACACGGCAAACGACAATAAGCAAAAATTCAATATAATAGTATTACATTGAGTCCGGTTAAGAGATTGCTGCATCGGAACTATATTTCAGAATGTACACAGAAAGTCAGCAGCCTCATACCGATATTTTTAACCGACTTAAGAAAAATCTTAAGCTGCATAAGTACTTCCAGAAGCCAAAACCAAAGTCATATAGAAAGGAAAAATAATGAAATAGAAGAAATCAACACAATTGCATATATTGCAGCTAATCCACCTTCATCTTCAAGGCAGATTAGTTACAAAATGGGCGTCAACAGAAAAAAAAATAAGAAGATATTGAAGAAGCACAAATTTCGTCAGTATTGCTATAGGAAGATTCAAATTTTACATCCAGGGGATGCAGAAGGTAGACGGGAATTTTGCTTATGGTATTTGGACAATTGCTGGAGAGACAATAATTTCTTCAGAAAAAAAATGTGGACAAATGAAGTACTCATATATAACGATAGAATATTCAGTCGCTATAATAATTTATATTGAGCTAAAATCTACACATTACCGTCGATCAAACATAACAGGATTGTTTTGGATTTAAGGTGTGGTGTGCTCTATATAATGCACAAATATTGTGTTCTTCGAAAATCGAAATTCGAAAATCTGATGGTGAATATCCAAGGTGAATAACAGTTACTACCAGCAAGATGGCGGAAAGTCATAATGTCCGAAGAGTAGCTGAGTTTCAAGCTCGACGTTTTCCCAATAAGTGGTGGGGTACGAATGGGCCAATAAGGTGGCCACAGATCGCTTGACCTTACCCCATTAGATTTTTTTTGTGGGGATTTTTAAAGAATATCATTTACAAAAAAAAGCAATTCTACTCAAGAATTAAAAACCTGTTTCAGACGCATTTTGGGAAGAGTGACGCGATTAAATATATTCATTGCTCTTAGGGGTGTTGAGAAGCGCTGCGGAGAGTGCTTGGCGAGTAATGGCCTTCAATTCGAAAATAGAAGATAAATTGATATGTTCAACTTTTTGTTAGGCGCTAGAATTATTATTGCTTTTGTATTTTACGATTAATAGTTTGGGAGTTTATTGATTTTATGGTTTATTGTTATTTATGTCTATTATGTGTTTAGTTTAGTTTAAATATTTGAAGTTCAATAGAGAATGACGTCCAAAGCGTTCAACAAATTGAGTTAGTTGTTTTGTTTAAAACGCACTTTAATGGAGAACAAGAACTAAATAAATAAATAAAAATTAAAAAATGAGTATTTTGCAAACACTCAGACACTAAGTGTTTGGTATCGTTGAAAAGGTAATTTAATTTCTGATCGATATAAAGAAAATATACAGGGTGTCCCACTGAAAAAACAAAATGCTATGTCTCAAAAACTGAAATAGATAGAAAAAAAAAAGAAAAAAAAACACTGAATGCTATATAAAAACTACATAAAGCACCAATTTACTTTTTTCTTCTATCATCAATAATAAACGAGATACAAGACCTTATCGAAAAAGGCCAATTTTCGAAAACACCCCGTAGCTCAATAACAAGTTAGCCATGGTTCAATCAATTTTTATGTAGCACCTACAGTTTTGCCAGAACCCTCTATAAGTATCGAAAATGCGCCACCTATTACAGCAGAGCTAAACATGTTCCGCCAATGCCGTAAATTACCAAACATTTGATGGAAAAAATTGAGAAAACAAGTAATTCTATTGGTTGCAGACATCGTAGGGATACGCCGTCCTACCTCTATAATCTATTTAGCATATTTTTGCGAGCTACGGCGCCCAAACGCAGGATAATTCAATAAAATATTCTAATTACTAATTAACTACTATATTCTACTATTTAGCTTAAGATTATGTCTGTTAGTCGTCTTCTCGAAATGTTGTAAGAACTGCAGAATTTCTGTTATGACAATGCAAACATGGAATCCTGTTTGATTAAACCAATTAAGCGCAGATATTGCACAAAATTATGTTGCCTGTTTGATATATTAGGTTATAATTAATATACCCAGTTAGACATAGGATTTAATTGGTTTGGAGAAACAAGGTGGGAATGTGCCTAATGTAGGACGCTTTAGTTTATCTTAGACCAGGATAATTTGAGAGAATTCGCTCCCTTTGACAGAAGCATCATTACAAAATTGTTGTTGTAAGCATAAAGGGTTATCTATATTGTTTAAATTGGTTTAATTGAGTGAAATATCTGAATGATTTTATTTCTGTTCTCCTAGAAAACGATTTTTTTATTTTACTTTCGTTCTATTTAACCATTTAAAATCTGGACCCACATAACCCGTTCTGTCTGCCTTGAGCTATCTTTATCTTTTGACATTATAGTGTTTCGAATGGTAACTATCTACAATTGCTTTCAAGAGTGAGTTAAAGACCAATTTCAAAGCTACGGTCTCATATACAAACCATGTGCGATGACGCCCGATATTGCGTTTACCCGAACCGTGAAGTTTGAGAGGTTATCTTGAGCAAAAAGCGGGTTCCATAAATTTCAAATATCTATGCTGGGCTTACTAAAAAGGTCCGAACTTCTTTCTATGAAATTTTGTACTCCTTGTAAAAACGTTAACCACTGACTTACTTCTGAACACTTACACCCGTATTCACTAAACAGGTTTAAATTTAGACGAGGTCTTGACAGTTATGGGTTAAAGATGACATTTTCAACAATTGGATAAATAATTTTTCTAAATGTCACAATTACTAAATGAGAGTGACGTAAGCGGAACATAACTGGCCTACTAAGATTTTTAAGTACCATGGCAACTAGAGCTGGTTTAAATCTTAAACCTTTTTAGTACATACGGGGGTTAGCGTTTGTTTGACCAGATGTACCTGATTATGGCGTGTTTTCTTTTTGTATGTGCTAAAAGTATAACTTGACTCTTATTCTACGAAAGCGTTTTCTCTCTAATGTACTGAATTTGGTAAATGCATTATTTTTAATGCCATTTCGTTTTTCCGCCAAGAGACTCCTGAATGTAGTTTTCGACTTAAATTTGATTTTGATATTAAAATTCCTGACCATTGCTTAAATACTCCAACTGATCTTTTTAGTTTTTAAAATAATTGCCCAGTTATGAAGGATTAGCCCAATTTCGATGTGCTTTAGCTGTCATCCCAAAAAATTTCTATTTCTACTTTTATTGTTCTTGCTGCGTTAATATTTGCTAAGTTATGATTTAGTCACTTTTGGGTATGAGTTTGGCCACAGGTGGCTTTTTACTGCTCCGTCCGGCGAAGATTTCGGATGTTGAATAAATTGAACATTATATATAGCCACGAATATTCATATATATATATATATATATATATATATATATATATATATATATATATATATATATATATATATATATATATATATATTTATGTATATATGTATATATATATATATATATATATATATATATATATATATATATATATATATATATATATATATATATATATATGATAAGAATAATAACTTATTTTGTTACACTTAAAACTTATAGAATACAGTGGCGGCTCGTGGGTAAAAAAATAGGGGAGTGTTAGTTAAAAGAAAAGTAGGACAAGCAAGGTTTAAAATGGGCACCGCATGCAAACCATTTTTTGCAAATATCCACTACTACACAGCCACTTAAATTCAGAAAACCAAGAATTTTTGAAATGAATATTGTAGGATTTACCAAAATTTTTAACGTTTTTTTAGCACTAATTGTCAGCACACTTGTTTTCGATCCGTAATTAAAAGGTCCTTTTTGTCATCTATTTTCCAACGTGAAAATGGAATTTCTAACAATCTACAAACAATGTCACTAACGGGCCCAAACGAACTCATTTTTAACCACACACACTCCCCATTTCTCCAAAGAATAAAATAAAAAACCGCCTATAAAATACTGAATAAGCGCGATCTCAGCGATCTTCTTTACGTACAATACTAACAGAAGCGTTAAACTGCGGTTCTTCCCTAGAAGCGCGGCCTTCATACATGCGATTGTCTCGTTGTCATAGCAACGCATTATTTTCAGGCATTCTTTTCGTTTCTCGCTGGAAGATTTTTACCGAGCTCGCACGTGGCTCTTCCGTTGGTGGATCGACACAAACGAGTTTGCTGCCGGTGCGGTGGGCGCACATACGGGTTTGCTTAATACGCGCAAGTATATCATTTCGTTTTGTGTTTTCCTCTAGGTTTCTGACGAGCGGCCAGCGGCAATACTAAGAATATATTAAATTTAACATTGCAATTATTGATAATTAATTTTTAATGAAATGAATTAGATTTAATATTGAATTTTAAAGTGTGTTAAAAAATAATTTACCAGGTTTTTTTTTGGGGAAGAGGCAGTTCCTCTATTTCCTCCAAATAGCCGCCACTGATAGAATAAAACAATATTGGCATAGTCTCAATATAATGCACCTAAATGGGAAAACCGAACTAATGGTAAAAGCTTCAGCTGACAGAGTTGGACTATAGAAAGTTTGCTTTTATGATAGTGGACAGATTCGTAAATTTTATCAAGGAACTCTGACAAAGGGGAAAGGTAGAACTAGAATTACAATCTGTTCATTATCCAATAGGATCTTTAGCTTAGATTAAAAGTGAATAGACCAATCATATCGACCCTCTACTGCGACTCTTCCATCTATTGTGGCTCACATTTATAAGTATACTTCTTCATGTAACTCAACTCCTCAAGAAGCCTAATCATTGCATTTGTGGGGGTCATCTTCAAGTCCTCTGGCATCCTGGCCTATGTACTTGCTTACTGCATTTTTGAGTTTAATTCTGATCATGTTTAACAAAAAAACTCTTTGTTATCTTCTTTCCAATAAGAAAGGGAGTAAATTACTTTGCATGAGAGAAACATGGCATTCCAAGCCAATATTGATATATCTGCTCCATTTTTTTTCAAGACGATCCGCAGATGCATTCTGCAGATTAGGTAAAAATTGACCTTATATGGAAGATCGTACTAGATTCCCAACTATTCCAAAAAGATGGTATTATAAGATGCAAGAGGTCTTTTAGGATAAAATATTCTACTTCTTCTAGTGTTCTAGTTTGACAAATTATTCAAAAGTATTTTGTATTGTTCCTGAATGTTTTGTGTTGACGAAGAATTTGTGAACTATGATAGTTAAAAGATTTTATAACTAGGGGGTATTTCATATATTAGTAAAATATTGATTGTCTGGGAATAGACAGGAGATAATGAGCCCTCCATAAGGTGTAAGTACGTACCTGCAAGATCAATAATTGATCAGAAAAATATGTTTCAAAATGTTTTCATATTCAATTTGTGAATCCAACTGATATCAAACTGCAATGTTACACCCCCAATTAAAATTTGTATTTTACGGGGAATGGATGTTTGAACTTAAATTAAACTTAAAAACTTAAAAATATTTAACTTAATAATATAATTCGATTAAAACTTAATATTTAACTGCCAGTGACTGCAGATACTAAAATAATTAGGATGTGGCGTTTGTTCAGAAGTTTAACAATTTGTTTTTATTGCTGCTGGCAACCCACGTGAATACTGCGCATTGTTGGCGAAAGCCCCTTATTAAATTTGTAATTAAAAGTTTGAAAATTTAACGTTGCTTCAATCAATGGAACATTCATGGAGTAACGGTCTCCCTTGTCAATTTGTTTACTAATTGAAGCCTAGCATATGTTTTGGACGTAAACAGGGACGGACGGCCTGCTTATGCAAATAACATAATTATATAAAACTAAAACAAATTATGATGATTCATTTGGTTTTAGAATTTTTATGTGGACGTAGCTGAAAAAAAATTTATATGGATAATGAAATTTTATGTAACTATTAGAGAAATTATTAACAGCTTAGTTCCCGCACACTAAAATACGGACTAACGGATGTCACTCATTTCATGAAGTTAAAAGTCAGTTTTCTAGTTTTTTAGTTAATGTTTAGCCTTTAAATTTTTATGTATGTCTGTCACTTTGTTTGTGTCATAGCTAAGAAACTATTAAAACAAATGATATAGTATGAACTGGTAAGAATTGGTTAACATTTTTGGAGGTAAAATAACGAACTAACAACAGGGTTACTAAATCTGTAAAGACATTTTTATTGGATTTATATCCAAATTTTTCGAACTACTCAGCCTCGAAGATTCGCTAACACAAACCAAACAAATTAAAGAAATTTTTGATTTCAAGTAATTGATTAGAAATTTGGACGGCGTGGGTATTAAAAAAATGTGTTAGTTATTAAGCAAACTTGTACTTTAGTAGCGTTAAAATGAATAGGATCATTATACGATCTTATGACGGTCTTTGGTTAAAGATAATAACTCAATATTCTATACCTGTAATTTATTTCAATCTTCTTAGCAAGTTTAGGAACCTCTTTGTGTCAAATGCCTTAGTGACAACAATTCTAGACATTTTTGAGATAAATGAAATTGGGCTGTATATATTTAGGCCGGTTTTAGGTGCTATTTTGAATAGTGGTTTCACAATACCTGAGTTTAATATATCTGGATATTTATCTGCCAAAAAGGTTGGAATTATTAAGTGAGTAATAGGTGGCGTTATGTTCTTAGGTTGTATGGTGTGTGACCTGTCTGGTGACGTATTCGACTAGAGCTGTTTATTAACTGATGATATCTTTTCTTCGCTTTTAAGTTTAACATATCTTTGATTTTTTTACGGATATAGTTTTCCGGTTAATGAAATAAATTCAAGAGAAAATTGTCAATTTCCGAAAAATATTTCCAATTTTTGTATTCTTTTATATTTTTATTCTTTATATTGCAAACACTAACACATTCTTAAAAGTTTTCACTTTATTTCTGTTGCGATTGATGAGATTCTCTTCAACCTTTTCTTAAGTATGTTGTATGCTATTCAAAACTTTATTTTTATATCAATAGCATATTTTTGAAGTATATCATTTTGTTGTTCCCTAGTTTGTAAATAAAATTTTGTATTTAAATGTATTGGTCTCATTAGATTAAGTTAGCAATTAAGAAGGCAACGGGAAACCACTCCATTGCATATTCCTTGTATAATCATAATGGCTGTAACACAACATGATCATAGATATAGGAACCCGAGATCCGGCAAGGGAGGACTACCGTAAACAAAGCTCAGTATCTCCGGGATTGTCATCAGGCGAACTATGAAAGGGGAAAACCCATGTATTACTGCAGACCAAAATCATTATTGTCACAGAAACAATAAAACGCTTGGTAAAAGATTTTCTCCCATATTTTGATAGAAATACTCTGCTGCAGCATCAAACTAAACTTTGTCAAGAAAAACGACATAAATGTCATAAAGAGCGACTTAAGGTGAAACGAGGCCAGGGGCAGACCAATGAAGTAGTGGGTTCTTATATACAAATGTTTCAAAAATAGTCTCACAACGGTAAAACTTTATGCGAGCGCGGGTATTAGATCAGAACTCAATCCAGTAGTAGGATCAATGAAAGTCAAACTGAAAGCAATTTCGAAGAAGGAAGTAACGTTTGAAGAATTATCAATATGGGAACCCGCACCAACAGTGAGAAAGAATTTTCTACAAAACTAAAAAGAAATTATTAAAGGTAATGGACGAAAGACGCCTTTACAAAGACAAAAACCACGGCGTATGGGAAGAGCTACACGGATAGGTCAGAAAGAGGATATGGCAGAGAAGCTGCAGAGAAAAATAATAAGTGTAACCTATGTAAAAAGATAAATAAAACTACTTGTAGGCAGCCTACACAAACACAAGAAATTCTAACTGAAAACAAAAAAAGCATTAGATACATGGAAAGTAAATTAAATACTTGGGAAGTGTATATTCAAAGACTGTTCGACGATAAAAAATGAACACCAAGCCGTAAGTATCAGTACAAGTCCAAAAATTATAAAACTGAACAATAAGCTTAATGAATAACGTTCTTAAAATCTTACATTATTCATGATCGATATATAAGAGATGTGAGGAAGCCATAAGAAACACTCAATTAGCTTCCAGAAATGGCACGAGGACATGAGGTGCTCTATTCTCTATGCAGATCTTATCACAAAGATGTCAATGTGAAAACGTATGCCTGTTTTATTTTGCATTTTTAAAAAATAATATCAAGAGAACTAAATTAATGATCATCCGTGAAGAACAGCATGTGTACTAACACCTAAATAACGCTTTACTATAGAAAAAGTAGTTATCTGCATGAACAACATAATAATAAAACATAATTAAATATAAATCAATTTAAAAGATGAAAATATGGGAAGTTTGAAAGCTGATTTTGTTAGTAGTTCCAGTTACTAATCGAACTAAACAATATATGACTAAACCACCAATAAATACTCCAATGTGTATAAGAATACTAAAGATAACTAGGGTAGAACATATTACGAAATCAGTATTAGAACAACTAAACAAAAACGTTGAAGTTCAAGAAATAAAAACTCGAGTACCCGCGCGAGTGGCATGATATAAGAAGCAGAGATATGTTTCACGCTGCCGTCTCCAATTCGAGAATAGCAATTAAGATTACAAAATGATGGAACAAGGAGAAATTGTCGTTTGTTTCAGAAAAGGTAAGATCTGCTGCAGCTCCTTAACAGTTGATGTCGTTATGTCTGGCATTTCATGCACATTATGCACTTCAAGGTAATCTAAAATCTGTATAGTGATATAATTTTTCATTGCTTACTGGGTCTGTAGTTAAAAGGTAGTTTAAAAGCGAAATGTTTTAAGACCTATATAACGTAAAGTAAATGCCAGAGGACTTCTTGGTGGTGTTTTGAAAACTTATTTAAACTGCTTTAATTCGCAAGTAATTTTATCCTTATTGTACGATAAAGTCGATGCTGATGGAAGGAGAAATTGTCAGAAAGGAGGAATGGTACAGGGATTAAAAATTTATTTTAGTTGTAAGTTAGAAACAGAAGTAAGAAGATCTGATAAATATTTTTATGCGGGGTATCCAGTAAGTATATAACATACTCTGAAGAGTGTATAGGGGAGATCAAAATAAACCAAGCTTGTTATGGCTAGCGGCTTTATTTATTATAATATTTATATAATTTATTGAAATTTTAATATTTTATGTATGTCACATACTTATAAAACCATACTAAGGTAGATGTTTTTTATCGCCAGGGAAGTCAGGAACAGATTTGCCACCCCCATCGTTGGGAAAAATTTTTGACAGGTTTTTACAGACCTGAAAACTGACTTTTTAAATACTCTGGTCATTCTTCTTTGAAAAAGATACTCTACATGTGTTTCGATAAAATTAGCCGTTTTCGAAAAAAAATCAGGTTTTTGCCTACCACATTATTAAAATAATAAATGAAAATACTGCAATAAAACACCAATCGTTTTTACTTATTTAACAATGTGTTATATACAACAATTGTTAATGTTAACTGATTGATTGAGTACACAAGAATTAATAGAGCATTATTCGTCTAGCGGATATGGTGACACGCATTTAATTTATAGACAACCACTCGGAAATTCTGTGGAGGCAAAAAGAATTTATTATGAAACATTTGCAACACGACGTTTACCGCACCGAAGAACTTTGGAAAGATTGATCGTAGCTTAAGAGAAACAGGTAAAAAGTCAAGCGAAATTAAAAAAAAACGCTATAAGTATGTTATCTTTATCTAATCCATTTTTGGAATTTTTTTGTCGCATCGAAGCGTAAAAGCGCCTCCAATAAGAGCAAGAAACCCTCAATTAGCGAAAGAAATTCTGGATGAGATTGCTGAAAATGCCCCTAATAGTGCAAAGAAAGTTTGCTGACTATTCTGAAAAAGTTAATTACGTAAATTTGTTTTTGCAACGATTTAGGCAAAATCCAAATTTTACTAGTATTGTTTTGTTCACGGACAAAGCCCTTTTCACCCCAGACGGAGTAATACAGTAATGAAATTTCTATACAATACTACAGACAAAGCACCAACAAAGGTTTATACATAACGCGTGGTCGGGGATTGGGCCGACCTTTTTTGAAGATAGATTAAAGGAAGCCCAGTATTTATAGATTTTGTAATATAACTTAAACGGTTTATTAGAACATGTTCTCTTAGAAATTATAAATCAGATTTGATGCGTGACGTTGCACAGTCTCATTTTAGCAATTTAGTTCGTAAGAACTGTCAAATTGGTGATCGGTGGGTAGGTCGAGATGGGTCTATTTTATAGCCACCGAGGTCGCGCGACATGAGTCCATTGGACTTCTTTTATAGAGAAATTTAAAGATGCTTATATAATGTATATTCGATGGCAGTTAATACCAGTGAAGGCCTGACAGAAAGAATATCACAGCATTGCGATAAAATTCCAGACAATCCTGGAATGTTGTTTCGAGTACAAAGCAACGCTTTCACATTTTTTATTTTTTTACCTTTAAATGGTTTCCGAATTGTCAAAAATATCCAGTTTTAGGTACTTTTTATAATTCAAGTTTTGCCTGTTTCTCTTAAGCTAGGATTAAATCTTTCAAAAGTTCTCTTATGCGGTACACTAGGGTTATTTTTGATCTCTCCTATATGCTCCCGAGAGTATGCCATACCTTTACCGGACACCCTGTATAGTAAATATAGTATATACAATATACAGTATATAACTGCAATAAAATCTTTTTCTACGTCACTGGAATTAATGATTAGGATTGACGTTGTTTCCCCCGTATTTCTCTCGGTCTTTTGAGGATTTAATCAACATCACTTTCATGCCAATTCAAGTGGCTTCGCGAATTTTAAAGGCAGCATCCACAGTTTAATCTATTATTTCTGCTAATCATGTTTAAATGAATGTAATATTGATGCGCCGCAGGGAGTTGATTGCACGCAGTAAAGCAGTTATTGAAACACTCACTGAACAAATTAAATTAAAATTTAGAGTTTATAACTAGGTAGGTGGAAATAGGTACTTTAAATTAACAAAATATGTTTTCAGGATTAACTCCGCATGTTTGGGAAGTAATTAAGATAAGTCTGCAACAGATAATAGCCTTATTTCAAAATAATTCAACATAAGTTGTTTTAAATTGTTAGTTATGGCCGACAAGTTATTTTTGGACTCCTTTTCCTTCTTTCATATGTCATCTACTTGTAAACAGTTTATCTGCCAACCTCAAAAACTATTTTATATATGCATGCCCGTACTAGGGGGGGCAAAGGGGGCTAATACCTCCCCACCCCAGAGTTACTAACCGTAGCGAAATATTTGAAACTAAAATTTATACCTTACCACGATTTTATATATTGAGAATCCTTGTTTGTGTTGTATGTTGTGGTCGTCACTGATTTTGTTGAGGATGTTATATAAACAAAAATTAAAGCCCTTTGTTTTAGTTTCCAAATTATGTGGTTGAAATTGAAAAATTGGAAATCATGCCCTTAAGTAATTTTTTAGGCTGAATATTTAAATATTTTACTAACCGTCATTTTGTTCCGCCATCTTGGATTCGTACGAAATTTTACCAGTTGATTTCTACATAATAATTGATTTTTGTGCAAAATTTGAAATAAATTGGATAAGCAATTTTTAGCAATTTTTTTAATATTTCCAAAATGTTACCTGACCTTAATTTTTACAACAATTTGAAGTCAATCGGGTAACTAGTTTTTTAGCTATGCCGCGAACAGACAGATCGAAAGACAAACAGACAGACCGACGAAATTGAGGACACATACTGTTCGGCATCTAGGGACCCTGAAACGTAAAGATCTGAAAAAATTTCGGAGGGTGATTTTTTTACGATTACAGTACTTTCGTTTTACGAGGGAAGTAAAAATTAAAATAAAAATTCTATGGCTCAATTTGGCAACAAAGGGCAGATGGTCTCCAAATAGGACCGATTGCAGTAATTTGTGGTCATCCTATGAACACGGGACGGACAAAAGGCACATATAGTACGCTCTTTTGCTTGAGAGAGTCTTTCAAACGGCAAGTAACTATTTAAAACATCAAATATATCTTATCGCAACCAGGAAATGAAGATTCTATCAGTATTTTCCGTTGCTTGCTCAATTAAGTCAGTAAAGGCTTTAGCTAACGAGATACCCGTTAGTATAGGGTTGATTGAAAAAGTGCACCTTAATTAATTCAAAAGGGCTCAACAATTAAAAGAAAATTACTACAATAAACATTTTGAGTTATGTAGTTTTGAAGTAAGCATATCGTGAATGCGCTCCGGAATTGACTTGGCGAAAATAGAATAAAAAATTATTGAAACAGTTATTGATATGCCACTTTACCCTAAAATAGCTATTACTTATTATTGAAACAATTATTGATATGTCACTTTAGGGATGCGCGGTCTACTAAGATATTTAAATGAAGTACCTAGTTACTAACTAAAGAACTACTGAAGTAAAAGTATATGTATTTTATATCGTTGTAATCAGAAAAAAAAAGCTTCAAAATGAGCAATAAATGAATGTGCCTTTCAATATAAAAAAAATTAGGTTGACAATATTTCGAAAAATTGATGTTCAATTTTTCCTTCAAACAATCACAAAAAAAACTTCAAGAAAATGTTTTTTAGTCATATTTTTAGCTTTAAAACTAACGATTATATGGCCATTTAAAATAGTTGCGAAACAAAATTAACACGCTGTACTTAGGTACAATCCATTATTTGTTCCTTTTCCCAAAACATGCAAAACCCGTTATCTGCCTCTAAATGGTAAACATTGCTTATCTATAGTTATATAGTTTAAAGAGAGTACACGATGATCTACAGGCACCAACTAATTCATTCCACATCCCAACTATCACTAATTGGAGCAAATGATTCCGCTTTTTTTTATCGAACCTTGTTTCTCTATTTCTCTCAAGCGAAGTGAATCCAATAAAAATAAAAATCGTTCGCGATTCATAGTAGCTTTGTAAATATTTTCCGATATCTTGGGATCAAACATCTGGCATTCAAGTGATTATTTTTCATTGCCCCTGAAAAGCGAGGAGAGCAATCAAAGCCATTATTTCTTCCTTACATGTCTCGAAAATCGTCGAAGTTTGTTCAGCGTAATTGGCTGAATTGAGCCGGATTTGCTTATTCGTGTAGCATACAGTTTTCTTGAAAATATTGTCTGTAAAAAATGTAGAAAGCTGCTGTTTGGATTGTGAGCATTATATTCTTTGCGTTTGGGTTTCTACGGTAGTCCACCTGTCGCCAATTTTACTTTTTATTCACTACTTTTCAGGAGTACGATATTATTTAGCTTATCGTCTACCATGGCTAAAGGCAAACTGTCATCTGATTTGTCTTCACTATCAGAAACAGGCAATATATGGTGTGGTTGAAGTACCTATCAGAAAATAGGTTAAGAAGAACCGTCATCATCATCGAAGCTCATTATTTCGTCCTTACCTTCATTCATCTCGTTCCTTTTAGCATCATCTTCTGCTTTGCCGCCAGACATTTGGACATCATTCTTATCAGAATCTTCCTCATACAGAATATTTTCATCACAGCTAATAAGTCGGCTTGCTTCGAAGGCCTTGTCTTGTTCCAGGATATGGCTATATTATCTCAATAGATAGTTACAAATGCACCTTTTATTGAAAGGCCAACTCACACTAGACACTAAACTTAAAAAGTATTTTAATTTTTTTTAATATGGAAAAATTATTCCGCTCAACAAACCCTGGTAACTGCGATGTGCTGTTCGGAAAGCAGTTAGTGGGAGACACGAATATTGGCCACACGCAAATTGCCGAATTCGCAGAGTCGGTAATACTCGATCGTAAATTTTACGAATGATTAGGGGTCTATAAGGTTAAGTTTTGCAGGTTTCATGAAGAAACGCCGCAACCTTTTTCTGTTTTTGAACCGTTTTCTCTTGCACTGTTTTTATTTATATAAGTTGTGTGCATTGTGTAGGTTTCTTTAAAAAAACCTTAAGAGAAATACTGTCGACATTTGCTTCTAGCAGATGCATTAGTGGCTTGGAATTTCTCCACATCCTACATTTGGTTTTACACAATAGGAGTAAAACATGTCAGGGGGGTCACCTCACTGAGGAAGATGTCAGCTCGAATCAAACATAACATGCCCTTCATTGCCCTCGTTGTTCTACTTAGGATTGCCCCAGTTACATGCAACCTTATGAAATCGGTTGCACTTAAACTTTCCTGTGATTTGTTCAGTCTTCGGTCTTCAGCCTCACAGCTCCATGGGCATAGTTTTGTGCTGGCGGTGTTTCAAATTTTATTACCCTGATCTTCCGTATGGTCCTGAGGCACTGCTCATATGAATGTATCCCTTTTTAGCCTCCTTTCCAAATATAACATACCTTAGCATTGAAGGTTATACTTAACTCACCTCCAGTACAAAGTTAAGTTGTCCAAGTAAAAAAGAGTTATACACAAAAATTGTAGAAGTGGGGGCGAAAAAACATATATGGAGGTTTCCATGATTGTGTGAAACTTTTTGAAGACATCTTGGGTTTACCGTATCAATTGTTGTACAAGTATTTTATCTATAAAACGCTCTATGTTTTCAGGCTTAACTAATATCTTCAGTACACTTCACTATCTACACTTTAAAGCTTAAGTTAGTTTATCTGTATCTGTTTCTAAAGTCTATTAATCACAAATCACCAATGATCAAAAAATTACTCGTTGATTCAGTGCTGGATTATTCATTAGCCCAAATTACCCCAGGAACTTTATTCTTCTGATTTCGATAAGTAAAGATGCCTCGTAATATCAATTTTGACTGTCTTACTCCAAGAATCATGATTTTTATAATATATGCTGAGAAACAAATATTTCTGTTTTTCTGGGTAAATATATTGGCCCTAGCTTAAAGACAAAACATCGGAACTTTTCCAAGATAATAAAATGTTATCAGAAGAATATGTTTGGTATTGACACAAACTGCAAAACAATGTATCTGTGGTATTTTCTATAATAATTGTTCAGAAAGTAAAATTGCCCAGAAAATAACCCGTCAAATTCAGATATTGTCTTGTAATTGCTTTTGTATTTAATATAGATGTAAGTAAGAATGCTATAAGAATTTTTTTACTAAACTGTTACTTTGCTATTTCTGTTCAGTGCACCTCAAAATATTTAATTATACTAAAACACTATTTGATATGAGAGTTGGATAATTAAAACCACATCTAAAATAACAGCATAAATATTTACTAGCATACGCTTTTCCAGATCCATGAGATCAGAAATGGCAAGAGGAAGCGGAATGTCAAACATGAATCGAAAATAAGAATAGTGGCTGTATGCACTGAGGTAAAATGGAAAATGTATAAACTTTGTATTTCGTGCAAATCTTTATTTAATTAAAATCGTGGCAAAGCGCTTTTGGCTTTTGCCATCATCAGTGCTAGATGCAAGCAAGGAAATAACTTTATTTTAGAAATTCCAATGCAGAGCTTGGTGAATAAATTAAATTTGCTCATTTAAATAAAAATAACAAACAGAAATAAAGTTAATCAAGAAATATAGATATTGATAAATAACTGAAATATATGCGAATCAGAGAGATTTGGAATATTTTCTTCCGTCAATATAAAAATTTTAAAAAGGGAACATTTTTTTTGGTAGATATTTTAATAGAGAATGTTTTGTTGAGGATATTTAAACTGAGTTTGAAAAGTTTTTAAAACTAAAAAGAATTCATTACAATTTTTAAAAATACCAAATATACTACTTATTTGTCAAGTTAGCACAAGATACATTGAAAAAAGAGACCATACATTTAAAATGTATGTCACATATCACAATACTTGTTTATAATATTGATAAACCTAAAAAGCGCGTAATTTTCAACTCTTTTTGACGATCTAGTCCAACAAAAATAAAAAACGTGCTACTAGAAGAAATTAGTTTTGTAAAGTTGTTATTATGAAAATTTTTAAAAAGTTTTAATATAATAAAAATAAGTGTATTTAGGTAGAAAACTTCTCAGCCAAAAAATTTCAAAATTTGGTAAGAGCAAGAGAAGAATTTTAGTCAACTAATTAATTTACAATTGATAATAAAAATGTCGATTTTTTGGTTTAGTGACAAACTATTGAGGAGTTCAATTAATAAGGTTGGCACGATTTATAGAACAGAGTTGGACTAAACCCAGTTTGGACAATAAAAAAAATTTTTAATTTCTATAAAAGTAAAAAAGTCTTTGCAAAAAATTTGGATACTAAAACTTAAAATTTTAAAAATCTATGAATTAGGTAAAAATATTATTAAACAAGCGGTAATGAGCATTATGTCAATTTTTTGACAGACAGAATGTGCAGGCATTAATGAAAGGTATATTTTAAAAATAGTATTCTTTAATTCACATTCACGCAGACAACAGGCTTATGTCTGTCATCTGCATATAGAAGCCCTTAAGCTGTAGCTTTCTCAAAAGACCATACATTATCAAGTACTCAGAAGCCTAGATTCTATCTAGCTAACTAGACGATTGCCTGCTCTTCTTGCTCGCAGGGCTCTGCAAACTGTTGCTGCCCTTGCTTTATCGAAGGCATATTATGCATCGAAGTATAGTGAGAGACAATTTCAAATAGTGCCTGAACGCCTTGGAGGACGAAGTGTCAGTCCAGTCAAAAAAATGGGCAATGGAGGGTTTCCTGGTGCATTGATACTTTCGGACATCTCAAAAAATGTCTTATCGCGTAATAGCAAGTGGCGGGATGACTAGGCGACTTTTTTAGAAGTTGAAAGGGGATTTCAAGAACAAGCTCTTTCGCCAGCTTGCTCTTTTGCTGTATCAGCTTATTTTTGAAGCTCCTTCTAGCTTCTAAATAAGTCTCCCAATCAGCCGGTCTCTTGCTGTTAAAGGCTAGGTCACCATGGTAATGTCTGTCACCTCTCTTCGAATAATGTGATTAACAAATGATGGGCTTGCATTCCGGTTGTTGAAGAACATTTTGAAAACTTCAAAAACAAGTGTATATACACACATGCATTTTATTTCACCTTTTTTATTAAAATAAAAAACGTAAAATAAATAAATAAATTATAACACATTAATTAAAAACACCCTTTTTAAATTTTACACTGCTCATATACTAACGAAAAATACCCGCACGGCAACGGCGAATTTGGAATTTCGTTTCCTGTTTCTCGTACGCATTAACAGTGATATAAATAATATTTTATGGTTCTGTCATCTAAAAATCTTTCGCGATAAATTGTTTCAGCTACCTAAACAGGAATGTCACTTTAGCCCTTAGTAGATGCAAATAAAATGGTTGGTTTTTTTTTGCTTAACAACGTAATGTTTTTGTCCGTTTAATCAGTTTTGAAAACAGCCAGATAATGCGGCCCGTGAACAAGTTGAATGTACAATTGTACATAGTGCCATCTATGTTTAGGAGGATGAACTACACATACTCAACCTAAAGCCAAACGTTATCTCGCTTGTTCCATGAAATTCTATCGCGCAAAAACACAGATGACGCTATCTGAACATTCTGGAAAGAACTCGAGAAATCACAATCCGTATATAAGCCGTGTTCGATTGAGTTTACTCGTTCAGTGTTTAGTCAGTTACGAGTCAGTTACGATAGAGTTTCGAGTTGAGTTGCGCACTTATTGTTACAACACTTAACAGTACTTTTTATAATTTATTTCGGATACAATTTTTAACATGTCTCTTTCAAAACCAAGTGGAAGTAAGAGGAAACTTGTAGATGAGCATCGTATCTTTCAAGAAAAGTGGGAATTAGAGTTTTTTTGCTGTGAAGTGAAGGAAAAAATTATTTGTTTGATTTGTAATATTACAGTCGGTGTCCCAGAATTATATAATATAAAACGTCACTATGATATTCATAAAACTATGTTTGACAAGTATACAGGCACGGTGAGAAACGAAAAGTTAAATAAGTTAAAATCGCGGTTGAAAGATCAGCAGCCTATGTTTACACGTCCAAAGCAAGAAAATGAATCTGTCCTTCAAGCGAGCTACGTACTGTCGGAGTTGATCGCGAAACACTCAAAACCATTTGTTGAAGGTGAATTTATAAAAGAGTGCCTTGTAAAGACCGCGGAAATTGCAAGTCCCGGGAGCGTGAAGGCATTTCAAAATATATCTTTGCCCCGGAATACTGTCGCTAAAAAAAAGAGTTACTGAGTTGGCTGCCAATATAAGTGATCAGATAAAAACAAAATCAGACTCTTATCTGTGGTGTGGCGCAACTCGCTGTTTTTCTTCGTGCGGTTGATACAGATATCAATGTAAATAAAGAATTACTGGAATTAGTACCATTGCATGATACAACAACTGGGGAGGATATTTTCAATGCTGTGTATGGACTTCTGCAAAAGTACAATTTAGATTTGTCAAAACTCTGTTCCGTTGCAACAGAAGGAGCTCCTTCAATGACTGGAGTAAAAAATGGCTTCGTTAAAATATTACAGGCAAGATTCAGAGAAACGGGGCAGTGACAAACCAGATTTTCATCATATTCATTGTATAATCCACCAAGAAGTTTTATGCTCAAAAGTGATCAAGTTGGAATGGGTTTTAAGGTCAGTGAAAAAAATTATAAACTTCATAAGGTCCCGAGGCTTTAATCAACGACAGTTTTCTGCACTTTTACGCGATTTAGAAAGTGAGTACATTGTTTTACCATATTATGCAGAGGTGCGATGGCTTTCGTGTTCCATTGTACTCGACCGGCTTTGGAAACTCAAAGAAGAAATACGCGTTTTCATGGAAACAAAAGGAAAAGTTGTCAGATTATTATGCGATGTACCTTTTTCACAAGATCTTTTATTTATGGTAGATATCACAAAACACTTGTCGGACTTAAATACGAAATTGCAAGGACCACGTCAAGTTATTACAGATATGCATGATCATGTGAAAGCTTTCAAGTGTAAGATGATGTGGGAAAAACAGTTAGCAGAGGATAACATTTTCTGACTTGTAAGGCATATCAGGAAAGCACAAGTGTCCCAATATCATACAAAATATATTCAGAGAAAATGAGAAGCCTTCTCTATTTACTGGTCTTTTCACTATCGATATTGATAAAGTTCCCCCTCACTTGAAAATGGAAGTAATTGAGATTCAGTGTCAGACAAATTTAAAACAAAAATTTGTTGTGTTGGTACATTCGAATTTTATAAGTACTTGCCTGTTCAATACCAAGAAATGAGAAAATTTGCCTATAAAATCCTGTCAATGTTTGGAATTACCTATAAGTGTGAACAAGTATTTTCTTTGATGAAAGGAAACAAATCTCCTGCAAGATCGCCATTGATGGATGCACACTTGGACGCAGTTTTAAAAGTCATTTCCGCCGATACATTCGCGCCACAAATAAACAACTTAATTAAAGACAAAAGATGTCAAATATCTGGCAAAAGAATTTAACGTTTGTAGTTTTTCGTAATGTCCTTTTTATTGGAAATTTAATAAATAGACTTGTCCTATAATAGTACTTTTTCTCAAGATTTTCAGTAGTTTGTCTTCTTTAAGATAAGGTTTTGCGGCCCACCTAGTCGATGGTCTTCATGCTTTTGGCCCACCAGTGACTTTGAGTTTGACATGGCTGGTTTAAGGTAACATAAACAAGTATATAATCACTTGTAAAAGTGAGCTTTGTTTTAGAAGTATACTACGTTGTGAATAATCAGATTGGATTCTAGAATACCATGCATATTTTATTATGCACAGTATTCATGTTAAGAACTCACAAAGTTTTTAAGGTCTTATTATATTTCATCGATATAAAGCAAGCAGACAGACGGCATTGAAAAATAGCAATTTGCAGCGAAACGTTGGGATAAAAGAATACCAAACTGAAGTGATTTTATGGTCCTGACGCCTTCCAATTATAATCCTCTATATTGACTAATGCATTAGAGTGCTATACAAATTACGTTATTTGTTAATGCGTACAAGTCTTGTATCTTCTTCATTTCTACATTTTTGCACTACGTGGTTTCCTTGTTTACCAACTATTATTATCGAAATAGTATGTTAATTTTGCCCATTTTGGAACTAAATTAGCATTGGACGCTAATTTGTAACACAATCGCAGTAGTCACTATTGTTTGTTAATAAATAAGTCATGTATGGTAACAGTTACTGAAAACATTACGGTCTAATCTAGCATACTTTTTAGTGCATAAAGTTAGGTACTTTTTCTAAATAAACTCGCAGAATGAAGAATGGTTTTATTTATGACCCACGTGCAATTGATAATGAAGCGCTAAAATGGCTAGTTATAATTTTCGGTTACATGATCAATGCATAACGAGAATTTATTTTAAAATGCGCAAATACAGCTTGTATAATCATTTTATAAATTTGTGATACCTGAAATAATAATTTTTTTTAATATTTCGCAATGATGCTTTCTCAGTTATGTCAAAAGGAATAACTTCGGAAGTTATCTGGGACTTGATATGACTTGTACACTCATAATAAGCAGTAGTAGACAATGTAATGTTAAACCAATGTCTCGTAACATAGAATAAGAAATGCCAGTTATTTAAATTAAACCAATTTCAATTGGCATCTTCAGTGAACGTTTTTGACCAAGAGCAGAACAAAATGATCTCAAAATTGTTTCTAAACGTAGCGTTTTTAAGCTAGTTTTAAAGTAAACTTTAACTTGTTTTATGGCAATATGCTTATGTACTATGTCTTAAGATATTTCACTTAACGTTAAAAGAATAATATCATGATTCATTGAGCTTAAACATAGCTTAAAACTAACTGATTCCATCTTAATACTAAATGAACAATGGGTTGGCTTCAGCTACTTAAACTGCCTGTCCTTTTTTTGTTTTCAATATTTAACTACGAGAAATATTAGCACATGAAGACAACATATTCAAAGGAGTAAAATATCCAAAATTGAATCCGAATTGCTTCTTTTCGTGATTTTTGTATATATGGGATTGATCTACATTCTGCATTTATAAGAACTAGGTTTTGAAATGCTCTGTTTACACAAATTTATAGTACTAACGGTGAGCTTAAATTAAACACAATTGAATAGCAACAACTGATTAAGACAAGTAGATCGTATCTGTTCTATTTATGTAGTACCCTTTCAGTCCGATAATGGTTTCCTGTGGTGTCTAGTCAGTTAGTATGTGCAACGACTGAAACACATGTTTAAATTTTCTCTCTAGGGCCAACACTACCAACAGTAAAAAACAGATTTGAAATATTTTAACGTTATCAGTGGTAAAAAATCGGTAAATTGGCCTTAACCCGGAACTTCCCTCGGAACGAATTCTTCCACATACAAATTTTAGTAATAATTTTATGCGTGCGACTTCAAATATTTTAACAGTAAAAGTATGAGTAATTTAGAGTTAAAAATACTTTTAGGCTGCTTTACTTTCTGAATGCTGGGTAAATAGTTATTTTGAAAGCTAGTTGCATGCGATTACGATAATTTTCAAGGAAGGGACAAGAATATATCCAATTTAATATACATATTTTATTAAAAAACATTGGTAAAACATAGTTAACATATTACATAACAGGAATATAATTTTCAAGCGCACAGCAACACAAAACGTTTATACTAAAATAGTAAAAATTAGGAACAAAAGAAATTTAAACTTATAAACTAAAAAAAAATAAAAACTTAACATCGCATTGCAAAAAAACTATAACAATGACGCTTGCACAACACAACTCAGAATAAAATCTAAATCTAAAGTTTAAGAGATTATAAAATCATATAAGTAAATAATTATTGCACTCAAAAGTTTTTTAAGAAAATAGAAATTTTAAATTTCTCCTTTCGGAACCAAAAGTGTCTATAACTGAAGAAATTGTCTCTTCCTCCTTATTTAGCACCATTTTTCGGTAAACTTTCATCATACCTGATAACCTAGTGTCAATTGTCGTCGACCGCAATTATGTTTTTATTCGTCATAAAGTACTAAACGATCTTTCGATAGAGCAAGAAGTTGGTGGAAGTGTCAAAAAAATCTTGAAGCATATCTGAAGACAAGGATCAAACTCACATGCGTTTGATAATAATTCACTTAAATCTAAATCACATTACATTTATAAAAATTGTCAATAATTAAATAATATGCTATTTTATGGAGAGTAAATTAGAACATACTCCTTGAAGCTTGTGGTGCAGTGCGGAATACCTAGATATGATTTAAAGACAGACAAGAAAAACTGAGTTGGACACAAATGTAAGGAAAATATTAGATTTGTTTTAGTCTGTGAATTAAATTAATGATAGTTATCTAAAGTTGCTCTCCAAATTTTTTTCTAAAAATATCTGTTAAAATTTATATTTTGATGTCCAATGTATTTGCAACAAAAGAGGAATATTTCTTACAAGATTTCTTCTTTTGGGGCTATCCCCAAAAAAAAATATTTCTTTAACGGTGCCAATGGTATTTTAAAGTTGTTGGACTATATTGAGATCATTTTTTTACCTATAAGATTGTATTTCACAGTGTATTAAGTTGGAATTGGTCATATTAATGAATTTTAAGTCTCTTGAACAAAACAGTTTTTCTAAGAGCGACAGTCACGTAAAAATAGTCGAATCGATAATCTATATCCGATTTTATTATTATTTCTTTTAATATATTTATTAGGTATTTTTAACAAACATATTCTTTAACTTCCAGGGGGAGCAAATGCCCCCCAAACGACGCCCATGGTTAGTTGGATTAGGTTAGGTTAGATTTTAAATTTATGTCGTGTAATTATTCCAAATAACTTATGAATTTTATCTTACCTATTTTTTTTTATTAAAAGAAGTAATAAATTATAATAAATTAATTAAAAACACTTACAATTTTTTAAATTTTGCTCCACTTATAACGAAAAATACATGCACGGCAACAGCGAATCAAGTTTTTTTACAAAAGACATTGTACACTCGTGTATTTTATGACGACAAAAGGAAACATTGAAGAAAATTGATTCGCTGGAATTTTGTTTCCTGTTTCTCGTACGCATAAATAGTGATATAAATAATATTTTTTGATTCTACTACCTAAAAATCTTTTACTATAGATTGTTTCAGCTACCTAAACAAGAATATCACTAGAGCACAAATATCAGCGCCCGAATAAATAGGTACAAATAAAATAGTTTTTTTGCTTAACGAGGTAATGTTTTTGTCCGTTTACAGTAGTAAAAACAATTCGTGAACCAAGTAAGATTTATTTTGTGTTGCTGGTTTCCAGGTTCTGAAATAAGGGTCATTCAATAATAAAATATATTTTATAATATTGCGACTATTTTAAATAATAACTTTAATTATTGAATTATATAATTAATAGTTTTGGATAATAAATTCATTTACTTCACATATCTACTTAAATAAAACCAGGCAAAATGCTTAAATTACAGAATACCATATTTTATTTTGTTTTTATTTGTTTTTCTTTTTTTAATTTAATTGTTTTTATTATTTTTTACTTTTCGTAACGCTATTAGCATAGTTTTTAAAAAACAAATTATATCGTTTAATTTTTACTTCATAAAAAAAGTTATATTCAAGGAAATGGAATTTTATCCAATTTCTAAACAGTTTATTGGGCCGCCATTTTGTTTTTAAATAAAGGATTTGCTTTGTTTTTACACACATAATTTGCCCTTAAATTTGAACAGTTTATCTTTCCATCACCCTTGTCTTCTATGCAAAATGTTGTTTTTTGTCACTGATTTTAAAAAAATTCAATATGCCGTCATTTTGTTCAGCCATGATTTTACCAGTTTATCTCATCATATTTAATTTTTGTGCAAAATTTAAAATGAATTTTATAAGTAGTTTTTTGATTGCTATTTTTTAAACATTTTATTTGGACGCCTTTTTTTTTCGCCATATTGGATTTTTACCAAAATGTAACCATTTCATCCCCATATAACCCATAGTACAGATCGCGTACAGAAAATGTTTTTCTAGGTCCAAGTACCCCAAAACGTAAACATCTCGAAAAGTAATTTTTACACGATTACAATACTTCCCTCTTACTTCCTAACTGCACTACCACCTCTTAAGATTCATAAAATGAGTTTACGAGCAAAACGTTTTATATAAAAATTGTAGCTAACTAGCTGATTTTTCTCTGTAAAAATGAATGGCAGTACAAAGTAATGTCTTTTTAAATAATAGTTTAGTCAAAGGAATACATTGCTTCTTATGGTAGACATTTTTGTCTCGGGTATCCTTAAAATTAAAGGTATCGAACCTAGTATATTTTTAATCAACAAGATCATATAATATACAAAGTGTTCCATTTAGAAAAACATTACTTTGGATTAATACGGGTTCTTCTTTCATCCTGTATAGAAACAGTTGCCACATAAAAAAATCAGCTTTCTAAACTGCCGGTCAAAACAAATTCACCAAATAATATTTCTGGTAAAATTTAAGCCTAAATTTGTTTTAGTTCCTTTTGTTTACACCCTACTCTTAAGATGCCATGACTGCCATATTATATACCGTGTGTTCCTTCTGGCAATCTGAGATACATTTTTTTAGAAACTTCTTTTCATGTCAAAATGATTCGAGGACAAAAATCTAATTCCCCTATTTTGCCTATCTTCATTTGTTTTCCGACTACGGGGATTAATCGAAAACTTTAACCTCTCCGTGCAAATTAATTACTATCTTAGCAACTTTTTTGCAGTGTGGGAAAATGTTTGATTTAATCAACAACTTTAAACGGCTCCCCTCTTGAGTTTTGAACTTGTATTTTTCTGCTGTTGTAGTGGATGGGTTGACTGGACCTAATTGTCTAATTTAATTTGGGCTTCTCGTTGAGATATTAAGCTGAAATTTAGCAAATTTACACCGATTAATAACAATTCATTTTTGCACCATTTTATAATATAAGTTAAGATAGCGGTATCAAAATGGCTATAAGGTCTCCACCTAAAATTAATTTATGAATTTTTCCGGATTGACCGACTTCGAACTCAAGATAACGCCACCAATATCACAAATATAACATAAAATTTTAAATGTATAGAGCCTTAACATTTTCCTAGTTAACGTCTAAATGGTTCAAAATGTCGGATTAAATTAAGAAACCAAGAAGTTAGAAAACAAACTGAGAAATCTGATTTTTTGCCACTGACGTAACAGCTAGTGACGTCGCAGTAAAAAAATTTGGAGGATTAAAAGTGGTCGCGACCTAGAAAAAAGTAACACCCGGTATAAATTTGTAAAATGTACTATAGCTATTTCACAGACATTGCTTACAGAATACTGAGCGTCGAATTTGAATAATTTATCTCTAGAAGTGTACGAGGTCCATGAAAAAAAACTAAAAAAAAATAAAATGTTGACACCCTGTATCTCAAAAACGAAGGTTCCGCATACACAAGCTCATAGCAACTTTTAGTTCTAAAATAAGGCAAAAAACTACATCTTTCATTTTTAACCATCAATTAAAAAACACCCCGTATAGATGAAGTATTGAAATCGCAAAACTTTCAACGCGTTTCAGAATACGAAAAACATATTTTAGAAAAAAAATATGATGTCTGTACGGATGTGTATGTAAACAAAATATTTTAGCCTACGATAACTTGACAAAGGTAAAACCGATTCGTTTCAAACTTGCTCCAGAAATAATCTAGGTCAATGTCTCGCGGGGATTAGATAAAATAATAATAATAATTTAAATAATTTCTGTCCAGCATACAGGGCAGCACCCTGGAAACGAAAAAAAGAATCGAAAAAAAAAACATTTTAGAAGTATGAAACAGCCACCTGAAAATGAAAAAAAAATGTATTTCATTGCATCTTCTGGTAAGATTTTATATTTGTCCTGTCAGTGTAGTCTTTGAATAATTATTGAATGATAATTAAACAAACATGTTTAAGTTATATCATTTATTCTCCAGACAAAGACTATTTATTTGTATGTCATCTAAACAGTATCTTGTTAATCCTTTTTCCGGTCCACGATTTAAATATGAAATCCAAACAAATTGACGTCATTATTCTTAATAAATCTTCAAAAATCACTTTAAACATTAATCCCCTTAGTAATGAAACAATTAGGTTAGAGCCTCTCCCTGAAATCCGGCAGCCGCCATGTGTCTTTATTAAGCGAAAAGCGACGTTCTTAATGCACCGAAATTATGCCATTACCTTCCGAACGCACCAATGGATTTTAATGGACCGAACAGTGGGCCAACGATGTGGTTTAAGCTTGTCAAATAATAGCACGAATTTTTTAAGTATTGAAATTTGTCGAGAGCTGATTGAACCAGAGGCAGATGACAGTATCTTTATTTGTTTAGCGTCAAATTGTTCTTCCAAACTTAATGCACTTTAGAGCAACTAGAATATGTATTTGGTTCAAATTCAAATTCAAAACATTTATTATAAATTTTGGAGAGTTTACAATGGAATTACAAAGTTTTTACTTAAAAAATTAATAGGACCTGAACTATAGCTCGAGTTGTGCGTTTATTTATATTTACATATCATAACCCAATTTAATATAATATTGATCCATGTATTTGACTAAATTGTACCAAAATATAAACATTATTCTTACAACTAAGAGAAGGGATACCTAACTACCAGTTTTTCTATAAATAGAATTAAACATTAAAATATAATTAGATCGTTAAGAAGACAATTTTTTATAGTTTTCTTATCCTTATCTTTATCCCGGCTTTTAATATTTTTATAACGTGCGGGAATGTTTGTTGTAATAATATGGGCCAAGATATTCAAAAAATTTTACTTCTTGATTCTTGATTCTTACTGTACAACGGAATATGGACATTTCTATTCACTACAGTGCGTGTTATATGATTATGGTTAGGAATAATATACACATTCATATTTTATTTTACATAGCTTACATAGAATATACAATTTTTCTAAAGTTAATATGTTTGTTTCTTTATACAATAGGTTGCTCGGATATAATGATTTACATTATTTTTAAAATGGATTTTTGGATAATGTATAAACAGTTTAGAGAAACATCATAATATGTCCCACCACATACAATAATGGCGTATCTAAGAAAGGATTCTACTAGTGTAATATGCATTGTTTTCAAAATATCCATTTGCTAGACTTCCTTAATTGATAAAATATATGAAGTAATTTTCTAATTTTATCCGTAATATACACTTTAGGTGCTGGACCACAATAAATAATTATAATAATTACAGCCAAATATTTAATTTTATCTGTACTACATATTTTGGAACCTATAGTACTCAATGGAATTTTTGTAAAGCTTGGTAGATGATTAATTAACAAAAAAAAAAATTCAATATATTTTGCTTTATGAGATATTAAGAGATAGTGAATTATAATCTAGCCATTGTTTTATTGTTGTTATACCATCATCCATCAAATCTTCGTCTTCCTGCCAAAAAGTTCCACCACAAAACATAATAGCAGTGTCATCTGCATAGGGAACAATTAGTTCTGGAGTATTTATGGAACAAAGATCGTTAATAACAATCAAGAATAAAAGCGGAGACAAAACAGTACCTTGAGGAACACCCACAATCACTTTTGCTTTTTTACTTAACTTGTAACTGATTTTTATATATTCTTCTCTATCACTGAGGTAACTGACAAAGACGTTTAACACTGTGCCTCTAATTCCTGTGCGTTCTAATTTATCAATAAGTTTATTATGAGGTACAGTGTCCATTTGCCTGATCCAAAACGAGAGTAATGTATTTCTTATTTTCATATAGGTGGTTATTGATTTTTGATATTAAAGAGTAGATAGTATGGAGAGAGATAGTTTAAATCCAAACTGATTGTTTGAAAGGAGTTTATATTTTGTCAAAAACCTTTCAATTCTTGTTGTTAGTGCCATTTAAAAAATATCAAGTTACATATGACAGATATTGGCGGATAATTTGATCGATCAGATTCAGAGTCGACGTTCTTATAGATTGGTGACTATGGATATTTTGAACTGTCTGGGAACCGTACCATGTAAAAATATGCGTTAAAAGGATTTTAAAAAAATCGGAGCAAGTTTTTATAATTTTTGAAGATATATCGTTATACCCCACAGAACAATTGGTTTTTAATTTATTTACGTAATTTAAAATTTCAAATTCATCTATAGGGGTAAGAAATATATTTTGATTGTTAATTGTAGGGATGCCCAAAGATGTTGAAGGTTTTTTGATATTTTTTGCTAGTATTTGACCAGCTTGAGAGAAAAAATTATTAAAAATGTTAGCTTTTTCTACGTCGCTTAAAATAGGTTTGTTATTAATGTCTAATAAGTTTATGTGAGTTCCTTTAATTTTTTTTAATTGGTAGCTTCCCTAATAAGTTCCCAAGTTTTTTTTATATTATTTTTATTAAGATGTAATAAATCTTTAAGGTATTTTTTGCTTGCTTTATTAATTTTGTTTCGAAATTTTTGTTTTTATAGAGCTAATGAGGCCTTGGGTGATCCAAGGTTTTATTTTAAACCTGCTATTAGTAATTAGTAAAAAGTCAGTGCATTCAGCTAAATGTTTTTTTGTTAATGACATAAAATTATCAGTGGATGATTCAACTTCATTCTGAGAAAGTACACTTTTCCAATTTTCTTGACTAAGTAAAAGACGAAATTTATCAAAATTGATTTTTTGCATACATTTATTTTTGTTACTCAGGGTATTATCTTGGTTTTCAATATTAAGTCCTATTGGGTAGTGATCTGAAAAATTATTAAGTAGAATATAAGCATTTTTTATTTGAATTTTATTTTTACTATTTATAAATATATGATCAATACTTGTGCTAGTATCAGTGGTGATACGAGTAGCAGCATTGGTCAAGCTACGATAGCCATATTTTGACACTATGTTTAAATAATTCATAGTATGACCATCTTTTTCATCATAATGTCATAATGGTCTTGAGTTTGTTTTTAAAATAATCATCTAAGGCATTCAACAATATTTCAATGTTTACCGAAGTTGATTTTTTGAGTTAATTTTTATTTCAAGAAAGGTTTAATAGTTAATGTGGTATAATTCATATGTGAAAAGAAAATCAGAGTTTATATAGACAATTAGTCCGTCATTTTGATTGGATCGTGATTCATAATAAATTAATGTATAGCCCTCTATGTTATAATTATTTACCGATATTATATTCCAGGTCCATAAAAGAACAGCTATATCAAACTAAATGTGGCCATTTCGTAAAAAAAAATAAGTTCGTCAAAATATTTTTGAATGCTTGTTTAAATGAACAATATTTATTGATTTTTTACGCGTTATATAATATTGACCCATATCGCAAGTTACGCAATAGACGATTATTATTCGATATTATAATTTTATTAATATTATTATTATATTAATATTAGTTAATATTATACTCCGAATAACGGATCCAACAAATGGAAAATAAAAAAAATTCTAAATGGATCACAACTTTGACGTCTTTCAGTAGAGTTGGAATCTATCGAGAGATTTCCAAGGAGCTCAGTTGATATCACGAGAGCAGCGTGGCTACATCTATATATAATTTTTTGGTATTTTTCGGTATAAGTTAAGAATTTCTACTGCATTAAAAATGTTTAGTGTATTATATTTTAGTAGATTTGGCAAGATTGCGATTTTTGCGACATATATTGAATTTAATAGAACCCTGTTGGTAATTACTAGTTCGCCTTTCGGTCTTTTTTTTTTATTATTATGACATTTCGAATTCTAAACGCATATTAACTGACAACTACAGTTTTATGTAGATCTAAAGAAAGACTAGGCTCATCTAAGTTCCTTCTAGATCAGTTAGTAGAATAAGGTACATTATATACTTTGGCGGCTTTATAAATAGTCAAGCAGCCAGCTATCACATGGCTAAGGGCATTCATTAGCCTGTTCTCATAATGTGGGTTTTTCATCTTTCGACATAATTTCATACCATACTTATTGACAAAAATCAAATTATAGGATAAACATCTGTTATATGTCTGTTACATTTGCCTCGTTCGACATTTTCATCAGAAATATGTAACATAACCAAAAAAGGTTACATTAAATATATTTTTGTCATAAAATTTATCAGAAAGAGCATCACTCAGATCGATAGATACATAAATGAGGAAATTAATATTACATAGTTTGCAAATTTGCAAAATACCTGATTGTTTCATTTGCTTTCTTATTACATTCACCTCATCTTACGTTACACAAAGATCTAAGCACATTTTTCAAATAACTTATATACTCTATATCTAATGGTAGTAGTTCTGTAGTAGGGGGAAGATCCATTGGCAAAGATGGATCCTAAAATACAATACTTTCAAAATCAGAGTTGCGATAATTATGCTATATATTTTTTAAATGTACATTTTATATAAAACGATAAAAAAACAATTTAACGACATCTAACAACCAGGGACGTAGACAGAAAATTCATTTTGGGGGGCCAGTTGGGGGCACAAATAGTTCTAGAGGCCTATATGCAGGGTTTGTCGTTAGTGTGTCAAAGTAGCATACTTTCCTACTAAAGATTTTTTTACAATAATAATGGATACTGTTACAAATAATACGTGCCAGTAAAAAAAATAAAACGAATTTTCTACATTTATTTTAGATTTTTGAATTAAATAACAAATTTTATACAAAAGTAACTTAATTAAACACATCTGAAGAAACCTGTTTTTCACTTTTATTTAATGTACACTTGTGGAAGTGTAATATAGGTTAATGGTTGGCAACATTTATTATTATTTATATATTGTTAATATTGGGTTGGTAACAACTGCTATACTATTTAAATATACGATTTGTCACACTGGGTTATCCCCACCTAATCACATTGACTGTACTAGATCATTTTTGACAATGTATTTCATTCTTTCTCTGGTACTTAATAAATGGACACTTAAATCTAAAATCATCTGTGTTTCCTTTAAGTATTTAGTAAAACAAGAATCTTAAAAAACGTGGTTCAATGCACCACAAAATTGGCGACGAGGATAGTGCAGTGAATAGTGCAGTGAATCCACAAAATATAGATTTTTAAAAATCAGCATCGTGAAAATGGCGGCAGAAGCATCAATCGGACACCTACGAGAATTTTCTCCCAGGAGGAGCGATTGGTCAGTATTCAAACCAAGACTAATGAACTATTTTACGGCAAACGGGCTAAAAGAAGCAGATAATGGCGAGAAAATGCGAGCAATCCTTTTAAACACGTGCGACGAAGAAGCATATAAGTTAATTTTTGACCTGGTCAGTCCCGCAAAGCCCGAAGAAAAATCATTCAAACAGTTAATAGCAGTTTTCGACGAGTATTTCAAGCCACAGCAAAATCCATTCGCTTTAAGGTACAAGTTCTATGCAGCCAAAAAAGAACCTACTGAAACGGCAAACCAATGGGCCGGCAGGTTACGAGGCTTAGCAGTGGGGTGCGAATTTGGAACCGAGCTGGCGATGTTTTTAAGAGATCGGTTCGTATTTGGATTCGAAAAAGGACCAATTATGGATCGTTTAATGGAAGAAGACATAAGGTCACCCATGGAAGCAATGGTGAAAATTGCGGCTTCAAAGATGGCGGCCAAAGAGGTGCAGCAGATGATCATAAAGCAGGAACCCATGAACTTCAGCGCAAGATTTGGCGTGAGAGCGAGAGGCCCCCACCAATACCACCACCACCAGCACAAACAGCAGCAGCAGCGGCATGGGGATGGAGGCGGCCATGACGCGCAGGACAGCCAAATAAGATGTGACGTCTGTGGAAAACACAATCACAACAAAGTATCCCCAGTGGAGTACAGCGCATGGGCTACCCCAATTGTACCTGTTTTCAAGAAGAATGGCGACATAAGAATTTGTGGCGACTTCAAGGTCACAGTGAACCCTATAATCGAATTGGACCAACACCCCTTACTAAGAATTGAGGACCTTTTTTGCAAGTTTCAGGGAGGAAAGGAGTTCTCAAAGCTTCATTTGTCACAAGCCTTTCAGCAAATAGCCATAGATGATAAGAGTAAGGAATTATTAACAATATCCACTCATCTAGGTCTTTTTCGATATAATCGTTTAACATTTGGTATTGCGTGCGCATCAGCTAAATTCCAAAAAATAATGGATTCTCTATTAGGGTCATTACCAGGGGTAGTCGTCTTTCAAGATGACATTTTAATCACGGGGGTAGATAAACAATCTCATTTAAAAAATTTTAAAAAGGTTTTAAAAATTTTAGAAAGCTCTGGCTTAAAAGTTAATTTTAAAAAATGTACTTTTTTCCAAAAGAATATAGAATATCTGGGGTTTGTCATAGACGAAGAGGGTTTGCACCCTTCTAAAGAAAAAATAGTAGCAATAGATAATGCTTCTCCACCAAAAAATGTCAAAGAATTACAATAATTTTTGGGTACCATAAATTATTATGGACGATTTATAGAAAATATGTCTACATTGTTACATCCCTTTTATAATCTGCTAAGGCAAAACATTAAATGGGAATGGTCAGTGCAAGCTGAAAAGACACTTTAACCCAGATCTAGAACTGCGACTAGCGGTAGATGCTTCACCGGTGGGCATTGGGGCTGTGTTAAGCCATCGTTTCCCTTCCGGTGAGGAAAAACCAATAGCTTTTGCATCTAGATCTCTGTCAGATACCGAAAGAAAATATTCTCAAATTGAAAAGGAGGGGTTAGCTATAATATTTGGCGTTTTAAAGTTTAATCAATATTTATATTTAAATAAATTTAAATTGGTAACAGATCACAAACCACTTTTAACCATTTTTGGTGAGCACAAAAGTATACCACAATTTGCAGCAAATAGATTAAGACGGTGGGCAATAAAATTATCAGGGTACAATTATGAGATTGAATATATTGCTAGTAATAAGAACAATGCAGATTGGTTATCTCGTATGCCTTCCAGTAAAAATAATGATATGTTTTGTGATGATAATATTGATATAGATTATTGTTATTTTTTGTCAAAAAATAAAGAATTTAATTTAAATTTTGAAACTGTGCAAAAAGAAACAGCTTCAGATAAAACTCTTCAAAAAATAATTTTTTTTATTAGAAATGGATGGCCTAAAAAAGTAAAAGACGATGCTATAAAGGCATATTTTGCTAAAAGGTTTGATTATTGTATTATTCAAAATTGTATTATGTGGAATCATAGAGTGGTTGTACCCAGCACTATGCGGCATCAAGTATTACAAGAATTACATAAATCCCACATGGGATCAGTCAAAATGAAAAGTTTAGCTAGAGGGTACGTTTGGTTTCCAAATATAGATATTGAAATCGAAAATTTAACAAAAAAATGTGATTCTTGTGTGTTATATTCTAATAATGCCCCAAAGGCGCAAATTTCTCCATGGCCTTGGCCAAGGGCTCCTTGGGAAACGCATTCATATAGATTTTTTTGAATTTGAGCGAAAAAACTTTCTTGTAATACTTGACGCTTACTCAAAATGGCTGGAAGTTTTTGAAATGTCCAACATTAGCTCTGCCTTAACTATTCAGGCTTTAAGAAGAGTATTTGCTACTTTTGGATTACCAATAATTTTAGTTCCTGACAATGGCAGGCAGTTGGTGTCGGATGAGTTCGAAAATTTCTTAGAAAAAAATAACATTAAGCATTTAACGAGTCCTCCTTACTCCCAGCATCAAATGGTGCAGCTGAGAACGCTGTAAAAACAGTAAAATTAGCCCTTAAAAAAGCTTTAACTTCAAATTCTGAAAATACTAGTCTAATTTTATGTAGGTTTCTCTTGGATTATAGGGTCACTCCACATTGTACAACGGGGGTGAGTCCTGCGACTTTAATGTTAGGTAGAAATTTAAGAACAAGGTTGTCTACTCTTTTACCTACTACTGCTAAAGATTCAGGAAAAGATAAATTAAATATGAAAGAGCTAGGTGAAAGAGTAGAAAAAGCTCAAAATAAACAAATAGAAAATAGCCAACCAAGTATAGACATAAATTTTAATGTAAATTAAAATGTATTAGTAAAAAATTATAAATATGTAGATAAACCAACATTTATTAAGGGTATAGTAAATAAAAAGCTGAGTAGTAGAACATATTTAGTCGAAATACCAGAGTTGGGGAAAACTTGGAAAAGACACTGCAATCAACTTAAAAAATATCATTTAAAAATTCCAAATTCCTCCACCTCTGATATTGATATTGAGTCTAGTTTAGAAATAAAATCAAATCCGGAATATACTGTACAAAATGTAAATATAGATAAGGTTGTAGATTTAGATAATAAAAAATTGGAATGTAATTTAGATAGGGAAAATTTAGAGTCTAACAATTGCAACACACCAATGTCTAGTACCACTAATAACAGTGAAATAACGCAAAGCAGTAAAAAATTAAGACCTAAAAGAGTAATAAAACCTGTCATTAGATTAGAGTATAATTAGAATAGTTATAAATACATTTTTTTTTTCTTAAAATTTCGGTTAATTTCAAAGATAATTTATATTCTGTTTTATAAATGTGATGTAAAAGTAATATCATGTTTTTAACCATAAGTAAGAAAAGTTAAAGTTAAAACATGTTTAAAAAATATTGCATTATTTTTTTTTTTAAGGGGGGATATATTGTAATATAGGTTAATGGTTGGCAACATTTATTATTATTTATATATTGTTAATATTGGGTTGGTAACAACTGCTATACTATTTAAATATACGGTTTGTCACACTGGGTTATCCCCACCTAATCACATTGACTGTACTAGATCATTTTTGACAATGTATTTCATTCTTTCTCTGGTACTTAATAAATGGACACTTAAATCTAAAATCATCTGTGTTTCCTTTAAGTATCTAGTAAAACAAGAATCTTAAAAAACGTGGTTCAATACACCACAGGAAGTATTACTAAAACTAATAAAAAATAAACATGAATAATATAAACCGTTAACTAAAAAATACAAAAAAAAAACAATTCACAAAATTAAATTTATTTTTTTCTTATTTTCCGCGAAAATTTCTATTACTCTTTGAAGATCTGTTTTTTACCAATGACTTCTCAAACGAAAATAGCCAAGTTTGATAGTCTGTCATTTCCAATTCATGAAGCATGGAGACCGGGATTGTTACAGCGATTATTAGTGTTTATATTTTCTGTGTTTTAATTAGGTAAAAGTCAGTTTATATTTGGGATTCTTACTAGAAAAGATATTTTGTGTTGTTGTGGTTTAAGAATTTTATTTCGTTAAAAATATTGTGCTTGTATGAGCGTACCGTATAATATACTTTGACATGCTATTGGGGGGGGCCAGTGGGGGGCCACAGGATAAAAATGGGGGCCCCGGCCCCCCAGGCCCCCATGTCTATCTTCCAACCCCACACTCAGAGTTAATTAAAAGATCAGTAATCTACAATGCAAAAAAAATGCATAATCACCTGCCATTTAACATCAAATCCATAATATCTCTGACTTCATTTCGCATTGTTTTGTACTTTTTTACCGAATTTTTATATGTATTTTTTACTTTGCTTTTTTATTTTTTTTTTTTACATTATATTTATGAAAATGTTTATAACATAGTACGACTGACAAAGTACATTTCTAATGTACTTCTTTTAGGATTCTATTATATTAATATTCCAAATTCTTCATTTAAATATTATTTTTCTATAATATTTATGATGTGTTTTTGTTTTGTTTTGTTTGCTAATTTTGATGTTTGTAAACCCCTTTGTCCACAAAATGACAATAAAGCATTTATTTATTTATTTATTTATTATCTACATCCCTGCTAACAACAAGGGTTTACGTACATATACTTCTAACTTTTTTCAGTATCTATGGGATAATTGTGATTTGGGGGTAATTCTGACACAGGCAAGCTTTAACTTCAACAGTATAAACAAGGCTTAATTTAAGAATGTTGCTAACTTCAGTTTGAAATCCGCATGTCATTAAAAAAATTCGGCGGGAATTTGTAGCAGTTTAACAGACCCAATAAGGTAAGAAAGAGCAGTAGAGGTGACCAGGAGTAAAGAAATTTTAGTGAAGGCTGCTGCGAAACTTTATAATGTACCAAGGTCTACATTAATTTCAAAAGTAAAGGGTTGGGAGGAAAGGCAAGTTACCATGATAAACGTAAAACCTGAAAAGAAAACAGCTCTTACTCTTGAAGAAGAAGAAAATGTCTTTAGTATTATACAAGTGTCTAACAAATGTGGTTTTGGTATTTCCAGAAAAGAAATTTTAAATATTCTGGCTGCATATGTGAAAGAAAATAACATTAAAAACCCATTTAAAGACGTTGGAGATTCGTTGGAGCTGATTAGTTAGTAAGAATCTCAAAAAAATTAAACTTGCAAGAAACTTAGTGTAAGAGAAAAAGTCAGAGTCGATATAATATATTTTGATTTATATTTATTTATATTTAGCCACGATCCATCAAAAACTAAAGTCGTTTTAAAAAGGGGAATCCGCCCGAACGGGAAGATCGAATACTTCTATTTTATTCCGTGTTACAGCCAGTGGTAGCCATCTTCCATCATTTATAATATATAGGTGGGACATATGGATGGGTATACAAGCATACCCTACCGTGGGATACTTTGTAACAAATAACAGTTGGATAACATCAAATCAATTTTTTGTATGGTTCACAAACCTGTTTTTAAGACAATGCCCGAAGAAACGATCGTTAATACTAATATGTGACGGTTATGTTTCACATATTTCACCTAAACTAATCGAATTAGCACTCGAAGAAAATATTACACTCTTAAAATTACCTCCTCATACAATTGATATTATTCAACCGGTGAATTCAAATACATTTAAAAGTTTTAAACTTAAATGGGACGATGCGAGAGAATTATGGATTTTCATTAAATTTGGTAGGAAAAGTCTAGCCCGATTTTCCCGAAAACTCGCTAAGGAAGAGTTTTGAAATTACAGGCTTATATTTGGATTATCCAATTAACCGATTATCCAATTAACTGATTATCCAATTAACCGAAGTGCATTGAACTCAGAAAAGTTAGTGAAAAAAATATCAACGGCCTTGTAGAAGATAGTTTAAGAAATGAAAGTGTTTGCTTAAATAAAACGTCATAAGACATTCTGAAAAAACACAGTTCTTTGGAGCGGTTATGTTTAAAAAAGTTGTCAAAACCGTTAAAATCTGAATGCAACAAGCGAAAACGAGTATCAAAATTAGCTAAGGTGATTTCTGGGGAAGATTTCTTAATGAGTCTAAAAAAAAAATGAAAATAACAAAGAATGCAATTTAAAGAAGAATGAGATGATGATGAGAAAATGAGTGATATAAAGGTATGAAACCATAAAGTGATGAAAAAAGGGATACAATTAAAATGGCATACAGGGATACTAGTGACTAAAAAGAAAATTATTCAGAATATTCAAACAAAATAGTAGATGAAGAAGATGTAGATAGAATGGATACCATCCCTAACACATTTGATGACACTACTCTATTACACAAATAATTTTAATACATTATACGTCTACGAAATATACTGTTGGTCTAGTAACAAATAAAAATAGCGATGAGACATACGGAGTTAACTTTGTGGAAAAACAAGGAAATACATTTGTTTGGCCAGAAAAGGAGGACATAGTTCATAATCTCGTGTCAGTTGATGTATTCAAAATCCTTTTAAAAGCTAATATCGATATACGGAGAAATATTATTTTTAATATCAAATTTGAAAGATTAAAAGAATTCTACATTTGTTTTGGTTTCGAGTATAAGTACTTACTTTGTTTCCTATTGGTTTTCGATCCTTAAAATTATTAAAGTGTTAAAATATGTTTCGACCTATCAGTTGCCTTTAAAATGTATTACTTACTAATTTTCATTTGGTTGTACATACATAAAAAATATTATGCCTATATGACTGATTTTTTCCAGGAAATGTACTAAATTTTATAAATGTTACATTTAGCCTTCCAAATGGTATCACTGTTACCCAATAGTAAATAGTACACCATTTAAATAGACATTTTACAACTGTGTCACTTATAAACTTAAAAAGTATCACAATTATCAAAAGTATGATACAATTGTCTTACCCCAAATAACAAAAAAAAGTAGGGGTAGACAGGCAATTGCCTATTTTTAAGTGATACAGTTTTGCATTCCTAAATGCCAAGAAAACGATTCTGTAAAATTTTAACATAAAGAACTGAAAAAAATATGAGAAACTAAAATATGCCCAAAATATTTCAAAATTGGGCCAACCTACAGAACAGGTATATTGTATATATGCATAAATATAAATAGTAAAATACTTTTGGCACGATTTTCCGATATTCAACCACTGTTCGCCCCTTAATGCATGGCCCCGTCTTTTGAAAATGACAAACGAGATAAAAATAATTCAAGGTAAATTAACAGCACAATAAATAATAATGCAATCGTGTACGCTGAAAGATCACAAACGAATATTATTTTGAAAGATAAAGAGAACCAACAAAAGGCAGGACGTGTTCGTATAAAAGAAACTCCGGTTAGATTCATCCCTTAGTCAAGTCGATTGTCACGTCCGTGAAGATGCTTTTTAGGAGCAACACTATAATTTTGACTGTTTCGGGAACTTGTTTTTGGCAGAAATGTGTTTTTCTTTTAACACGGTCATGAGTATCGGTCTTTAAAAAAAACTGGACCTATATTTCATTGACTATATGAACTGTATTGTTTTGTTCTCAGAGTCCTGTTTATTGCAGAATTACATTATACCGGGTGACAAGGAAATCATTGGCCGGGGCGACATTCAGCTGCTTTTTAAGTTAGAGTTTTGATATTTGGATCAAAGATATAGGTCTTTAGAAAAACAATTGTATATCCATCCGGTGTATAGAATTTTAAAGGGAACCCTGTGTATATGTTAACGCCAGTCAATAGCACGAACAATTCTCTTGAAAGACATATCACAAGTAGAGTTTTCAAAATGGCGGCGCAGGAGACAAAGTTTCTAAAATCAATATGGCGGCAGTGAGCCATCACCGATCGAGTTTTCGTCAAGCCTTTGATTAATTTTTGATGAAACATGCAACAATTGGGATTCATCTCTTATTAGGATACTTTTTAGTAGTTCTTTCACATGACTTTCTCTTGAATTTTATGTTAATTTAAAAAAAATAGGTAAGGCTACTTTTTTTAAATTAACATTAAAGTATAAGTCAGTATCTACAGATAAATGCCTGACACATTACACCTTCTGCATTTAATTCCAAGTAAAAATGAAATTAATTTTTTAGCACGAATGCTATGATGTGTTTTTTTTTATATCTATTTTTTGCACCTATTTGTTTTAATAAAAAGTAGGTCTACTAGTCACCAAAATTTCGAAATTACTGTTTTAATGGCTTACACGAGAAGGGTTTTTGTTTATGAAAAGTAAGCTTTGGAAACAAATTGTAGAGACAATTGGTAATTGGTTATTATTAGACAAATAGTTTTTTGTATTTACTGTCAATAAGTTTCATTTTGTAGTCCCATTATTCTGTATGTAAACTTTTCTTTTGTCGTGTTTTGGTTTTTACTTTCATTGGTTGGTTGGTTGTTAACTATGGTTTATACACGAGAGCATCAAATGGACATGCTGCTTATCTATCGCGAATGTAGGAGAAATGCTAGATAAGAGAGGGCGTTATATCAAGAAGGACTCTGAGGTCGAGACGCTCCTACGAGAAATTATTTTCCATGATTAGTTCAACACTTGAAAAATGAAAATAATCTAGAAGAAAATGCTAATGCCTTCATATAGTAGTTGAGACAAATATTTTAGCTTATGTCGAATATGATTGAACTGCTTCCGTTTGAGAGTTGAGCTACCAGTGCACCTTTCGTGAAAGTGCTAGGACATTTTTAAAGGAGCAGGTTTTTAAGTATTTTACATATCAAATTCATCATCACTTATACGAAAATGACTTGAAGAGGCGCTTAAATTAGAGTAAATGGTTTTTGGAAAATTATAATGTTAATAGGGTATTCCACCATCAAGTACTCTTCTTAGATGAATCTAGATTTCCTAATCTCGGTATGTTCAACAGACAAAACATTGGCTATTGGGCTAGAGAAAATTAACGACTGGTAAGTGAAAGTGCTTTTCAAAACACTTTCGGAGTGAATATTTGGTTCGGCATAGTGGTCATCGATCTAATTTTTTTTTCACACACCGTTAAATGGTGAAATGTATTTGGGATTCCTTCAAAACCAAAATGAACATTTTTTTTTGAAAACTTGCATTTAGTTGTTAATAATGGAATAGTTTTTCAACAAGATAGCCCTTCAGCCCATAATTCAAGAGCTGTCACGAACCACCTCAATCAATGATTTGGGGAGAATTGGATGGGTACTAATGGTCCAATCCGCTGGCTAGCCAGGTCGCCCGACTTGCCCCAATGGATCTTTCTACGTAGGGCTGTCTCAAAGAAAAAGTATATACAACTCCTCCACCATCTTTGGAGATCCTAGAAAATCGAATAAGACAAGTTGTCGATATAATTTCGGAAGAGCATTTAAGGGACTTACTGAAAATATCAGAAGAATTCAATTGTGTAAGCAACAAGGCGTTCAGCGGATAGAATTATATTTAATGTAATTGTTGGAAATAGAAAAACTGTTTAAAATTAAATAAATAAAACCAAAAAAGTTAAAAAACTTCGATCATTTTTACGATTTTTTACTTAGAAATAAAAACAAAAAGTGTTTTTACAGTTAATATTAATTTAAAAAATTACCATTTTATATTTAAAATTTTCGATAAAATTGAAGAGAAAGAATGTCATTTGAAAGAACTACTCAAACGTATCATAATAGGAAATGAATCGAAATTTTTGCATATTTCATCAAAAATAATCGAAGTGCTTCCTTGATTTGCCATTTCATTATGTTGGTTGAAGAAAACTCAGTCGGTGACGTCACAGCCCCGCCATATTGATTTTAGAAACAAATTTTCCTGCGCCGCCATTTTGAAAACAAATGTTAACCTGTGAAATGTCATTGAAAAGGAAATTTTTCGCTCTATCGATTGGCGTAAAAATATATACAGTGTCCCCTTTAAAATTTTCGACCTACGTCTACTTCCGGTTGTGAGGATCCTAAGGACCTATATCTTTGATCCAAATATCGAAATTATAACTTAAAAATTGGCCAATAATTTTGTTCTCACCCGGTAGCTACTTGGTTAAGAAAACTGAGGCGGTGAAAGCAATTCTATTCAAATCCCATTTAACAATTTTTGATTTCTATCAGACATATACAATTTAGAGAAGACGTCAAGGGGAAAGATTTCTTGGGTATTTTGATCTCATCAACTTCAGCTTCTGTCGAGAGGAGCCAATTTATGTGACTGAATACTTATGTACGTAATTTACTAGCAAAACTTTGTGAAACATGATCTTTACTGAATACGAAAAGAAATAACGAAGTAAATAATAAGGAATACCGAAAAAGATTTGAAGCAGCCAAAATTGCGATGGATTCTACAATAAGCACGAAAAATGACAAATGTTTCATTTGAAGTTAGATATTTTAATAAAATTTAAATTAAAGTAGAAAATCAATGAAGCTGACAATAACAGACCAGCCATTATAGACATGATATATTAAACATTTGACTATAATTTCGAAAGTGTCAAAAATGAAGGTTAAAAAATATCATTTTGCAACCTTTTATAAACGGAACGTATTGAAAAATTTTATTTAAACATTATTTTGTTTTATTACGTGAAAATAGAATCAAAAGTTTTGCAAAGTTATAGTGGGAAATTATGCTTTACATAAGGCAATGTATTTGCAACCAAAAAAAAAATGCGAAACGTTGTTTATTATGAAAAGTGTCTTATCTTTGGTTGCGATTCTTTTTGCAAACTTCCAAAAGTTCTGGAAACTTAGAATACGTATTTAAGAACGGTTTGTAATAGTCGTAAGTAATACCTTAATGCTAACCAAACCACACATCAATACAATATACTTTGGTAACGATTCAAAGTATAGAAAATATATCTGATTTTTTATACAGTTGCATTTTCTCTTCCCCTTATTTAATTTAATATTTAACTCACTTAACCTTTTTCCTCGATATGAATCTTTCCTTTTATTAGGAATAGTGAAGTGTGGCGTAATCTAGTTCGGTACATAGTCATTTAGAAACACATATACACAACACATACGTTTTGTTCCACCATATTTGATTTTTAGCAATATTTTTGTATATAGTTTAAAATAAATTGAATAACCACCATTTTGTTTCGTCGTATTGAATTCGTGCCAGTTTATGTCTATGTCACATTTATTTTTTTTGCAAAATTTAGATTCAATTGAATAAAACTTTTTAATGTTGATTTTTTAAATATTTTATTTTGCCGCCATTTTGTTTCGCCATCTTACTACAACTTTACGAGTTTGACTCATATCACATTTAATGCCTGCACAAAATTTTAAATTAGTCTTATAAGTAGTTTTTTCAGGCTAATTTTTTGAATATTTTATTAGGCCGCCGTTTTATTTTGCTATCTTGGATTCATACCAAAATGTTATTAGTTCATTCCTAGATAACACTTGATTTTTGTGCAAAATTTGAAGTAAATTGGATAATTAGTTTCTTAGTAAACATTTTATCAGCGTTTCACTAAGCCACCATCGTGTTTCGCCATACTAGGTTTTTACCGAAATTTATCCACCTCACCCTCATATGACCCTTACTGTTTGATTTGAAGCCAATCGGGTAAGTAGATTTTAAGCTATGCTAAACGACAAACAGACAGACCGACGGAATTGATAAAACATATATTTTTAGGCATTTAGGAACTCTAAAACTTGAAGGTATGTTAAAAGAGAGTTAATTTTGCCGCCATCTTATTCCGCTATCTTGAGTTTGTACCACAATGTTGCCAGTATATCTATATACCATAATTAAGTATTGCACGAAATTTAAAATCAATCCATTTTGTAGTTTTTTATTAACCCGCCATTTTGTTTCGCCATCTTGAATTCGTACCAGAATTTTACCATTTGATTTTTTTCATACTACTTGATTTTTGTGCAAAATTTGATATAAACTGGAAAAGTAGTTTTTTAGTAATAATTTATTTAACATTTCATTTTGTTTTGCCACATTGGATTTTTACCAAAATATTACGAGATCATCCCTATATGACCCTTAATTTTTGAGTTTTTTAGCTATGCCAGGAATACACAGACAGACAGATTGACGGAATTGAGAAAACTGGTTTTTCGGCACCAAAGGACCCTAAAACCGTAAAGATCTGAAAAAATTTCGGAGAGTGATTTTTTGCAGGATTACAAGACTTCCTTCTATGAGGGAAGTATAAATACTTCGTTAAATATGTTTTCCAATTTGCAGCCTTACACGGAAAAAGTGTTGCAAATCGGGCACATAATTTGGTTGATCGACTAATGACAATGATTAAATTTGGAACTTTACACAGAGGACAGAACTTTTCCGATTCTCGAAACACACTTTTTTAAACTTTTGCACGCTTTAAAAAAGCAAATGGAACAGATAATTCAGTTGTTCGACTAATGACAGTTACATACAGGGTGTCCTAAAGTCACTGATTCAAACAAACATTTATATTTAAATTCCAAGACGAAAAGTGCTTTGCCATTTTTTCTAATTCTCAAAATTAATCGAGAAATTAATTACTGGAAAACTATAAAAACGCTAATTACTTGACATATCCGAATGACTTGCGATAGAATTAGTTGATCAATGTCTATAAAAAATTTTGGTAAAGCTAAAACACATACCCGCCGGAAAATTAAGGTCCCGCAATTAGATTTAATGTACGAATATCCAAAATAATAAAAACTAAATTTTTTTTATTGCAATTAAAAAAATCAATCAATCGTGAGCTCTTTAGATTGCATTTACGATGTCGGCACTTTTACGTTCCGCGCAAATTGACGTGCAATTAGAATAATCACTATAGCTCAATATTTAATAACTCTAAAGAAATTTAAAAAATGGCTAATAAGTTTTCGTCTTGAAATTTAAAGAAGAATCTGCGATTTCTTTTGTGATGGTGATTTTCTGACATTCTGTATATCAGATTTAAAAGAAAAAGCCAGAATAAATAAAATAATATCCATTAACAACTGCGGTTCAATATTAATAAAAAAAAAAATCATTTACGATACAAACACTTCGTTAAATGTCAATCAATAAAGATCAAACTCATTCAAAAACGTGTTCCGTTCGACGCGAAAGGTTGCAAATTCACGCATCTTCTTACATATTTCTTTCATGCATATATGAATTTACAGAAATTATTAAACAAATTGAAATGGTCCAAATATTTAAATAGGATGCAAATCTGTTGTATAATAAAAAAATAATAAAATTTTTTCGCGAATAAAATAAGGTTCCGATGAGCGTGTAAGGTTGCAAATCCATAAATACAGTTGGAATTACAATATACTGATTTGCAACCAACATTAAAAACTTTTATAATTATTTTAATTTATTTTCATTAGGGAGATAAAAAAAATTATAAACGAATATGTTCCGTGAAACGCAGAAAGTTCCATATGTTGCAAACATTTGTTTGCAATTATTCCAAGTTTTTAAAGTTTGCTTAATCAATAAAATAGTTCCGCAATTTGAAATTATCAGAAAACATTTGAATTAAAATGAACGATATCGAAGTTTTGGAATTATTTTTTTTTTAATTTTTGAAACCTTTTTTAGATCAAAATCAAGGGTCAGTTGAAAGCCCTCTGCTGCCTACAGGGTTTAAGTTTTTGACGAAAGCATAGATACGAGAAAAAAATATAATTTTGTCTTTAAAAAGTCTAAGTAAATTATGGTCGTTACAACGTGTTTGAAAAAGTCAATCTTTTATTTTTTTTTCAAAATTTTACTGTCTTTCGCTAAAAATCAATTTTATTTAAAAATACCATAAGACAAATATAACGAAGAGACAAAAAGTACAAAACTGCGTTTAAAGTTTGAAGCTAAATTTTTTCTCAAAAAAATGTTTATATTGGCCTGTATACTGAAAAATGCTTCTAACCTGGACCTAATTACACAAACGCATCTTGCCGCTATAACTAATCTATGACGAGAAAACCTAATAAGAATTTTTCCCGTATCTATGATTTGCCAGAATCTTTTTTGCTTTTCTCGGAAATTTGAATCATATAGGCACTAGAGGTCGCTCAATTAACCAAAAATTAGGTTTCTCATTAATAAACGACAAACTGAAAATAATACGAAAATCTGTTTAATACCGTTTGAGAGTCCCAGGTGTGCTCTAACTCTAGATGTACCAAGTTTCAAAAGTTTATCTAAAACCGTTCCCAAGATATAGCGGCCGTAAGGTAAAAAGTACGTTTTGACACGACGACCACGACCAGGAAGCCAACTCCTTACACAAATCCCACCAGGACAAAGCTTTACTATTATGCACATAATAATTAGATTCATAGCATTTTAAGTAGTACAGATAGGTATAAAATTATACTCATGTGACGATTACTGAAAAAATGTTTTATATATTTTTGTGTAAAAGTGTTAAATGCATCTGCCAGATATTTTGTTATGCTGAAAGTTACACAATTGCGTTAGAAAGTTACACTTTGGCAAAAACTGTCTTTCGGTTTTAGGTTTTTACCGGAAGAACAGTAAACACAAAAAACTTGAATTATTCAGCAACTGGGTCCACGTAACATTGGCAACAGAGAAGTTAATTGACATGAAAGGAATATACATACGTTCGACGTTCACTAAAGGCCTCGGGTTATTAAATACCATTACCCGATAAGTTTTGCCGTCCTAACAGTACAATTCAGATGATAAAGATTGATTATTATATCTCTCTTTTCCAATCGATGATTGTTCGATTGTTTATATGAAAATGACTGTTTATTGGAAAGGACTCCGATAACAACTGGAAGATCTGCAAGATTAAATTGTTAGAAATGCTGCAGAAAATATACCGAAAGCGATAATTTGAAAGAGAAAATAACTTGTGCAAATTATACCGATAATTTAGCATTGCAACTGATCAAATTAATAATTTATAATTTAACTTTTGATCCCAAGTATTGTTTATAAATAAACTAAAAGTGCGCTATTTTACCTCTGTTTTTGGTAACTACGGGTAACAAACTAACGACGCGAAATAAAGTTTTAAAACAAATGTGAAATGTGCGACAAAAAAGCTAGATTAAGAGACTTTAAAATACCACAAATTAAAAGTGCGACTAAAAATAGTATTCTCATAAATACAGTAAAGTTGAAGCTGTCAGTATGTATGCAGTTTTTACTATTTCGCCAGAACAGAAATTATATTTAGGAGCAGAACACTTTTCTTCACAAACTAAACGAAGTACCTGCAGATTGAGCCTTTAATATGAGAAAAACGATCAGAGATGAGAAAGAGTAGGTAATTAAGACAATGTGGAACAATACGGCAGAACAAGTTCAAGAATATTTGATTCTTTTAAAGGCATAAGATTTGAGTCATCTTAAAAAGCTCCCGATGCTAAACATCGTATTCTACAAGGAAATGTCGAGGAAAGAAGAAAAGTTGAGTGCCCTTTCACTTGATGACTACATGAAAATACTTAATTTCTGGAAAGAAGATAGCCCAAAGGGTCTTCAAAGAAAATTGTCTCATATCGCTATATTTCATACTAATGGTTTTATATTGGCATATTATGTAAATTCCTAAAATACTAATAGAAATGTTTCATTGTTACAGGAAGAACCGAATATAATCCGGCGTTTTCGAAAACCGTACAAGGAGGAACTATGAAATGCGCGGATAGTAAATGGCTAATCACCGGCCAGCTCATTATTTTCACAATGGAAATACCCTCCCTATAATAAAAAAAATATTCGTAAAGCCCTAATACGTACCATTTTTTAATAGCCTAATAGAACCTTTTATAATAGCAGGTAAACAATTTTATCATGGGGCGGCTATAATGGGTCCATTTTACAACGGAAAAATTACCTAGACTGGGTTGTTTACAACATTAGACATAAAATAAACGTTAAACATCACTCCTCTGTTGAGTTTAGAATTGAGTGGTTCTCTGTGTATCGATAAGCAAGTGTATGTGAAGACGAGAATGTCGAGTCAAACGCGCGGAAGTTGCAAAATTTCTCCTGACAAATTTTGTTATATTTGTGGAGAATTTCTGGTGAAATCACAAGCCAGGCCATTTTCCGAAAATGTAAAAAAGGCCTACTTTAAATATTTTGGTGTGTTAATTGGGGATCAATGGTACGGCGAGAACCCACCAATCATTCTGACGATTGTTATTTTTGCCTGACAAAGACTGAAGGTTATTCCAAAAAGGGAAAGCACAATATAGAATATCCAAATTTGCAATCTGCCATACGACCGGTTACTCATAATGCAAATTTGCCAGTGCCGATAGCGCCTTTAAATTCGCAAGCTATTGATTTGGGAGATAATGGAGATAACGCATCACCAGGCAGCTCAGAAGAACAGTGCACCGATCCCACTTTTACCACAGGTCTCAGTTCTGGCGAGCCACATTTGATTGTTCAAAGCGAATTAAATGGTTTGGTAAGTGATTTGGGGTTATCCAAGCAACAGTCAGAACTTCTAGGCTCCCGTCTTAAGAAATGAAACCTATCGGCCAAAGAAACAAAAATTACAAATTTCGGAAAAAGAAATGCTATGTTTTCTGAATTCTACAGTATGGAAAATTCGTTTTGCGCGTGTACTGATATAGACAGTTTAATGCAGGAACTTGATATTGAACATTCTCCTCGTGAGTGGCGCTTATTTATAGACTCATCTAAATATAGCTTAAAAGCAGTGTTATTGCATAATAGAAATTTAAAACCCTCTATACCAGTAGCTCATTCAGTTGCAATGAAAGAAAATTATGAAAATATGCTCACGATTATGGATAAAATAAACTACAATAGGTATAAATGGCAGATATGTGTGGACTTAAAAGTTATAGCGATTTCAGTGGGGCTTCAGGGAGGATTTACAAAATATTGCTGTTTTCTTTGTTTATGGGACAGTCGTGCAATAAATCAGCAATAATGTAACAAAAATTTGGCCAGAAAGAAACGTATTTCAACCGGGATCTCAAAATGTTAAATTTATACCTCTTGTTGATCCCAAAAATGTACTTTTGCCTCCTCTTCACATTAAACTTGGGCTGATGAAGAACTTTGTGAAGGCTTTGAATAAAGATGGTGATGGATTTAAATACCTAAGACAAGTCTTTCTCCAGTTAAGTGATGCCAAATTAAAAGAAGGCATTTTTATCACAAATCAGAAAATTGCTGGACGATGTCAATTTTAGGGAAAAGCTTACCAGGCAGGAACTCAGAGCATGGAATTCATTTGTCAATGTAGTAAGAGGATTTTTAGGCTGCAATATAGATGAAACTTATAAACAATTAGTTAATGAACTCTTAGATGCCTATAAAGCGCTTGGTGCCATGTCATTAAAAATTCACGTACTCCATTCCTATCTGTCATTTTTCCCTAAAGATTAGGTTAGGAACCAAGGACGACGGGATCCAGCCATGATGGGTGACTACTGTCGGTTTTTGAAGAGAGAAGATAGAACACCTCATAAACGGAAAAAATAAAGTTTAATCAGTGTTTTAAGTTAATATTTTCTCGTTTGCTTTTCTCTTAGATGTATAGTATGCTTAATAGGCGAAAACTGTAAACATAGTCAATAAAAAGGGTTAAGAATTTTCTGAAATAATTTTTTCTATAGATATTAAGTATCGTAACATTCGATATGGTTCTACAACTCTAACAAGAAAACCCTACGTGCTACAACTTTCTATTTGTCATTTTCATATTTGGATAGGTCTATTCTATTAGATTATGCTATTCTGATTTGTGTTACAACAAAAAAAAAATTTTTTGTCGGCCAGTGAACTAATATCAGTCCTGAACATTTCCCAGTTTGTCTTTTTGAAAAGCTTGTGAGTAAACGACCGGTCAGTGTTCAAACAAAAAGGTTACTTTTAACCCCAAATCCATTTTTCATGAAAGCATTATTTGTAATATTTGTTCGAGATTAAAATGTGTTCATTGTACTGGCTACTTAAAAATTACAGTTATATAAACTGATTAGCTCTAGATTTTCAGACAATGCAATACGTTACAAAACTAGTGTATTAAATTTTGTGGCCACTGAAAACTCGGCTATTTGCAAACATTTTCGAAACCATTCTTAAATTTTCATTTAATTTTGATAAACCTATAACAAACTCGGCAAAATCGGACCATTTGTTCCAGCATGATGGAAAACGAAAAAAAAAGGTCGAATCCTGAAATTCAGCTACACCCTGTATACATTTGTTATTAATTATACATATATTAGCTCCTTATCAAAAATATTCTAAGCGACTGACTTATTTGACCGCCTATTAAGTGATTAAGATTTAAAAAAGAATAAATATAATATGGAAAACGCAAAAAGATGACACTCTGCAGGTCAAACAATAGCCGCCGGATTAAGAGTATGAGAGTATCTTTTTTGAGATCCAGAACTATTAAATATCCAATTTTCAGAAAAATGTACTGAAATCCATTTCTTAAAAGAAGTGTGCGGGTCCTTTAGTATAAAAATTAAAGATAGCATGGGGTTCAACTGACAATTTGGTAGAGTTTCAAAATGGAGGGCTAACACAATGTTTTTTGATCCTTATTTAGTTGACTTTTAAATTTTGTACAAAAATCAAATCTGACATAGAATCTAGCTGGAAAATGTACTAATCCAAAATGACGGAACAAAATGGCGATCTAATTAAATATTAGAAAAATAGGTGTAAAAAACTACTTATTTTTTTGTAGTGAAATTTGTACAAAAATGATTTGTGATTTAGTGTTGAACTAATAAGATCTTGGTACAAATCCTGTAAGCCAGAATAAAACGCCATCTGGTTATCTGAGCCCCGAAGAAGAGGTCAGTTAGCTAAAAGCGGCTTCCATATGTTTATAATATCGACGCTAGGCTTACTGAATATGCCTTGATTCCTTTCTATGAAAGTTGCTTCTATAAACTTTCGTTTTCGCCAGTGCTGCTCAGGGTTGGGACAAGACCACCTTTTTTCGATTTTGACCAGAGCAGAGGTCAAAACTGGTTTTAACCAGTCAAAATGGTTAAAACCACTTTTCAAATTAAAACCTTAAAAATCATAAAGTTTTCAAAGTTTGCCAGCAGTGCTGGCACTTGAGCGCGCTCTTTATATCGGACGTAGACACTCAGGTCGCAACTTGTTTAAAATGAAAATCTTTACCAGTGTTTTGAGAAGCCCTATATAATTTCTTGCTGTACTGGAAAATGTAGCTGAGTAATTTAGTTTCTTGTGCCGTTAGTATTAGTTGGTGCCTTAATATGTCGAAGTTATTTAATAATAGTGATTATTTTTACTACATAAATTACTATAAACGGTTCATTAAAAATTAATCAAGTAATTATCTGCCCAGAAGTACTTAATCCATAATACCAAACCGCCCTTACTATATTTTTGTTTCTATTTTATTTAATAATTATTTAATTAATGATAATAATACTAATAGTAATAAAATTATGTAATATTATACAGGGTAGCCCATTAGTTTGAGGAAGTCCAATATTGTCGTTGTTAACGGAGATATGAAAAAAAGTTTTTTATAAATGTGTGGTTTCTAACGAGCATGTTCTAAAAATATTTGTATGTATTCAGGGTGCCCCAAAAAAGGCAGACAAACAAAAATTGCATTTTTTAAATGGAACAACCTATATTTAATTTGACATTTCGTTTCTATTTAAAAAAAATGACCTTTGTTTTATATATCATATTCCTAAACTAAATTGTTTTTGAACTATTTAAGTTTGACAATCTAAATTTTCAGATTTTTAGATCAAAACGGATTGCACATTACTATCTTAGTTTTTATTGGTCTTTCTTATGGTGCCGAATTCCACTTTATTAAGAAGATAAAATTTTTCTAGAATTTCGAAAAAAAAATAGCATTTTTTTAAAAATTTGCAAACGACCAAAATTACGCCATAAGAAAGACCATAAAAACCAAGTTAAGAATGTGAAATTCGTTTTGATCTAAGTTAAACTATATAGATTTTACAGCCTTTCAAAATCTGAAAATTTCAATTTTCAATCTTAAATAATTCAAAAATAATTGAACTTATTGATATGATATGTTATATAAAAAATCTTACCTAGAATCGAAATATCAAATCAAATATAGGATGTTCCATTAAAAAAAATGCAATTTTTTTTATCAGTTTTTTTGGGATCTCCTGCATACATAAAAATATTTTTAGGACATGTATCTTTGGAAACCATACCACATTCATATAAAACTTTTTTATATCTCCGTTAACAACGAAGATATTGAACTTCCTCGGATTAATATGTCACCCTGCATATTTATTCTTTTTAAAAGTACCTGGCTTTCTCTTATACGTTACACATTACATACTAAGGAATCCCATGATTTGGGGTAAAAATTACCAAACATCGTGACTTCTTATTTAACCTTCTGTATATTATAAACAGTAGTCGATCAACAGTTTAACATATTTATTTACAACAGGTCATATAGACTATTTCTAATACCTACACTTTTCAATTAGACCTTATATATCCAAATATATATATATATATATATATATATATATATATATATATATATATATATATATATATATATATATATATTTCCTTAAAGCATATATATCAACCTATTCAAAATATATTTTTCTGTAAAAGGAGGATTTAAGAAACTAAGATTTAAGCAAAAAGCTAGAAACAAATGATCTGGAATTAGGTTCAACTTCTAGCCATATACATGTTAACACAGAAGAAAAAAATAATTCAGATGATGAAATGATTTTTATCTTGGTTATGTAAACATAACTTATGTTGATTATATGATCCTCTTAAACAAAAGAATAATATTTTTGTTGTTAATGTCTGTTTTTTTTTGGGAAACGGTATTTACTGAATTAGTTCCATGTTGGATGAAGTTTTATTTATAACGGTTTATACTTTCTTAAAACCTTACAGTTAGTAATGTTATTTAAAACTTACGCATCTAATGAAAATACTTTTGACCATTAACAGGATCAAATCTAATTTTGGTCATTTTGAAAAAACTGATTTTAACCAGTTTTAACCACCCTTTTCAAAAGCTGCTGGTGCTGCTCCCTATGCAAAACTTTAGCCTCCGACCACTGCATCCGGTGTTGGTTTAACCAGACGTGTTCCCCTATGCCCAATTTTGACGTCGCTTTCTTTTGAATATCTTTAAAATGCTCTTTTACTCTTCTTATACTAAGAGGGTGTTTTGTCTCTCCAATGTAGGAGACACCACATTCACACTGGATTTGGTAAATGCATTTTTTTTATCGATGTCCTTTGGCTCTAGCTATTCTACAAATATTTTCAGAGGTTCCCTTAATATAGGTTATTGTGCGAAATGGTATTGTTTCTTGTAGATCTGAATATGTCGTAGTATAATGATCATTTTGTAATTTTGATATTGTATTACTTATTTATCGTTCCGAGTAACCATTCTGCAACAGATCTTTTTTTATGATTTCAATTTCTGCCTCAAGGTCCATCAGATTATTACAAGTTGTTACAGCTCTGTTATAAAGCGTTCTTGTGATGCCCTCTTATGTTGCTGCAGAATGGTAAAAACCCTAGTTTAGATATTGTCCAGTGTGTGTGTGGGTTTTCGGTACACTGTAGTTCTGATCTCCTGTGCAGGTCGCTTAACGAGAACGTTAAGAAAAGGCAAAGAAGAATTTTCCTCTTTCTCTATTGTATACTTAGGGCCAGTATTTTCATCCCCGAAATACCTGTATTCTTCGAATATTTACCGTAGAAACGATTGTTGAACCAATTGTAACCATGTAAAATATCCACCGATTAAAATTACAGGGAGATGAAGATACCAGCTCTTAATATGACTGTCATTTGCAGTCCAAATAATAAAAGTATCATCCACATATCTAAGCTAAGGTTTAGGCTTAATTTGAGCAGTATTTATTGTGTTCTCTTCAAACTACTCCATACAAATATTGGCTACCACCGGAGACATGGATGATAAAACCGGAAGACCATCATCTTGTGAGTAAAACCTATTTTTTACTTGAAAGTAGGACTTACGGAGACAGCATTTCAATAGTTCCACCACACCATCCAGATGCACCATAGTTCATTGACAGAGTGTTTTGGCTTCACTTAATATTTGTCTAATAATACTAGGAACAGCAGAAAGGTTTCCGAGACCAAAATAGCAAAATCTTACTTATTTTATTATACTAATTAACAATCTATCTTTCGAAAGTCTCAGTTGGCTCCAGTTTTATAGAACTTATTATGATAATTTACATACCTGCCCTTAATTTATGGGAAAGTTCAACCATTAAATGAGAAAATCTGGATTTATTATACCAATATAAGGGGTTTAAATACATATAACATAAATTTTAAACTGTTAGTTAGTTGTATTTCAATCATCAGTTGATCGAGAGCAGTTTGTATTTCAGAAATTAGAGAGTTTTGACTTTTGTAAAACAAAAACGTACCCTTAGCCCTTTAATAAAAAAGGTTTACCACTTATATTTTGGCTGCAAAGTTGGAGACCAGCATAAAAATTTGGCTCCCCGTAACTGTTGCAACAAATGTGCGCCCAACATTCACGGCTGGCTAAATGGAAAAAAGTGTAAGATGCCCTTCGCTGTTACTTTTGATTGACACCTCCCATCAAAAAAGGCTTTTCGGAGAAAAAAGGTTCTGCGATACAGAATAGTAAAGAATGGCCTGTAACTAATCCACCCCTTGATTCTGATGATGATCAGACAGATTAAAACGGTAGTGCACCGGAAAATGTCGCCGGCCTATCAACCTCGCAAGACTCCGTTTTTCTCTGTGAACTTCCCAGTAAAAGCCTTACAAAATAAGTCAAAGTGAATTAAATGACCTTATAAGGGATTTAGAATTGCCCACGAAAAAAGCAGAACTATTGGCCTTTCGATTGCAACAATAGAACTTACTTAAAAAAGAAGTAACAGTTTCTGTGTACCGAAGCTGTTAGAAAAACCCCAACACCATCCTTTACACGGAAAATAATTTGGTAGCTTACAGGGATATGGAGGGATTAATTACAGCTATGATCTAAAAGACTGGATATTTACCATTGATTGCTCAAAAGTAAGTCTTAAAGTTGTGGTACCGCAAGTAGCACTTTTAGTCATGAATACGTCATTGTTATCACAAGAATTTTCATTGAAGTAACCAGAACTTGCTGTCGTCACGTTCTGTTTACGCTGAGACTACGTAGTCATTACCAAAATGGGACGAATTTTAGGGTAACTATTTCGTGAATGACATGTAACTGTGACTTTAATTATTACGTAGATAGTACAGAGTTGTGTAGTTTCATTTAAGTAGCCGAATAGTAATAATCCACCCTAGTCGTCACTTCCTTATTTCGGTCTTTATTTAATCCGTATGGTTGTATGGTTCGTTTTAATACAAACAAAACAGTTATGGCAAATACAAACACTCAAATTGGGAATATTGTGTAGGGCTTATAGAATACGTCAATGGTATTTGAGGAAGGATACATGCCTTTCACTTAGTTTTCTAGCTGTGCTAAACGCAGGCAATTTCTCTCAATTTAAATCTCAAAAATGTAATTTTGGACTTTGGTTTAAATAGTAATTATCATTAAATATCTTGTTATAAAGAGTGATTCTTTTTTTAACGTAATGTTTAATTTGTATGCATTTTTAATCTTTATACTCACGAAAACAAACATCACAGCTAAATATTTATAGGGGAGATGTAAATAAACCATGACGTTCTTTTGGACTTTAACTTTTAGTTTGGCTGCATTTCTTTACTGACAAAATTACTTAATATCAAGTATGTACGACTGCTCCCATACGCTTTTATAGTTTTGGATTCTTTGAATACGCAACCGTCACTTATACCCAATTACATTGAAGTCTTGAACACTAAGGTGGTACGAATAAAGTTATCTACAAAGTTCCCATTATACCTCTACCTTATATTATTACCAAGCGGTCACGATTTGCGAACATTTCGGCGGTTCTTTAAAATTTAATGCGTTCTGTCTTAGCATGCGGAGAGTTGCGGTACTTGAGTCACTACTATAATTCTGCCATCTATCATAAACATAACCCTTTGTTTCGTTTTTATTTATTTTTCCTTAAAATACCGCCTTAGGTTGTTTTTTTCAGGTATGACATAACTAAGTTGCGATATTTTTAATTTTCTATAAAATGTGGCTGAGTGACGAAAGCTACTTGTTTTTCTTATGGTATGTGAAGCCATTGTGAACCATTTCAACTTGTTACTAGTAGACGATAACACAACACATACACTACTAATTAATAGCTGTAGACCGAATTACAATGACTTTATAAGGACAGTGTAGACAATAGAAGGTCACCCGCCAAATTGATGCAAAGTTTCTAAAGGTTTAAATGAGGGCACCCATATTATCGTTAGTTTTTCACAAAATATGACTAAATTAATATATTTTTATATTGGCAACTTATGTCAGCGTCAGTTGTAAATGTAGGGTTATGTTAATATTTTACTTTAATAATCTATTTGATAGTACTATCTAATACAAACTTACTTTTTCATTTAGATTTTAAACAAATAACAATGTTTGTGCAAGCGATTAACGAGAGTTGTCTGCCAAGTGAATTTAGTAATGTAATATGTACTGAAGAAGGCCTACAAAGTAAAGTTTCTTTTATGCTAATCTTAGAGAGCTTCTACCTTAAATTGAGGTGTTGAATGAAGTAAAACATAGACTAAGACATGAAACAATATTGTCCTTTACAGCAAAATAAACCAAAATATAATAATGTGCAATATTTAATAACTTTTCTTGGAGTAACTTTAAACTTAAGACATTTACGGTCATAGTCATTTACACATTCATCACAAATACTTTATAATTACAAGCAGAAAACAGGTGAACCAGGCTTAAATACGTTTCTCCACATGGCCATTGGTTGAGAACTTCTTGTTTGAATGAGTATTTATTTTAATTCACTAAAACCACAAACCTCGTAGGCGAAAAGCAAACAAAACGATTTTAGCAGCAATATGGCGGAACCAATCAAAAATTGGTTACTCTATTGTCGCCACTGTCACAATAAATACTGTAATTATTACCTCTAAGTTGCAACAGAAGGATAACGACTGGTAATAGCCAGTTTAAAGTAGCAGTAGACGATAACTTTTTCTACTCTCCAACGACTCGTTTTACTTTATAGTAATACATTAAAGGAGTTCATTTGAACGTAATAGAGTAGTCTCTGCAAAGTTCAAGAAGGTACTGATACTTAAAAGTTGAAATTTAGTAAACAGATTAGAAACAGTTACTTTGAATAATTGCTATTATGTCACGGAAAAGAAATGACGACCTTGGAGTCAATTCCTTAAGTAGTTGCTTGGCAGTTATATATAATTACTTTACATGGAAAATTACTATAAAGTATTATTCGCAGTAACAAATACATATTTAATACTTAAAAACTTGTAACCCCAAAGTGTTTGTTGATATATAGTAGGATTATTTGTAATAAATACGCAAAAACTCTTAAAGAGTAGTAGTGGATATAGTTGTAGTTACTTCAGTGCTAGCTGGAACTCCATAAGAGAAACCGGTTGCTTTCAGAGCCAATTGGTCAAGCAGTCCTGTTAAAATTGTTAATCAATTGCTTTAAAAATATTAATTTCATATGTGTTTGTTTAGACTAAGTTACGGCTGGCGGCACCGGCAAGATATGTGTGAGAGCGCCGAGTCGCCTAAATTGCTATATAAGCGTTTTTGTTAATCTGTGTTTAAACGAAACCAATTTTAATTTGAGCAGTTGTTCAATAGAGTTCTTTCAGAAAGGTTTTTGTTTCATTTATTAACTTTAATTCACAACAAACCACCACCCTTCCAGCAAAATTCTTAACAGGTTATGGACCCAGTTACCCAGGTTAGTAAGGTGGTTTTATTGTGAGCAAAAGTTTTTTGTTGCGCGGCGTCGAGTCGGGTGTGGCAAGTTAGTTGTGTAAACATTCGATAACGTGAAAGCGTGGACAATAAAAAATGGAAAGTGAAAAACCAAGAATTGAAAAGCTTAGGGATGCGGACAACTGGCAGCAATGGCAGTTTGTTGTGAGTACGTTGCTGGATAGTGAGGATGCTCTGGGAGTTTGCGATGGAACCTTCGTAAAGCCAGAAAGCACAGACCAGAACTACGATCAACAATTACGAAAGTGGACAAAGGCAGATCGGTTAGCGAGGAAAACCATTGTGACCACTGTGGAGGCGAAACCATTGCAGTTATTGATGGATTGTGAAGGTGCCAGGGAAATGTGGGTCAAGTTACACAGCGTGTATGACTTGAAATCGGACGAAAGTTTGGGATTAATTCAAAAGCAATTTTTTGAATTAAAATGGGACTCGTCACTAAACATTGCAGGGCATATTTCAAAATTGGAAGAAATGGCAAGCAAAATGAAAAAACTCAACGGTCCAATACCAGATTCAATGTTGATGGCAAGAATTTTATCAATTTTGCCAGTCAAATTTAATCATTTCCATAGTGCTTGGGAATCCATGGACTCGTCAAAGCGTAACGTTGAAACACTTACAACTCGTCTTATGACTGAAGAGTTACGTCTTCAAAAGAGTGAATCAGAAATTAACGAATTGACAACCGCGTTAGTGACAAAAACTCAATTTCATCCTAAGAACAAGAAGGCGCAGGTGGTTAAAAAGGGAAAGTGTTTTACATGTGGAAAAGCGGGACATTTTCGGCGAGACTGTCCGGGTTGCGTTAAGTGCGGGGCAAAAAGGCATTTGGAAAAGGATTGTTTATCAAATGCCAATGCACAAATGCAAACAGACGATTCCGGGGAAAGACAAGCGTTTGTAGGAATTAATAATGTGCAAAACGGCTCTGACATTTGGTTGATTGACTCTGGTGCGACGAATCACATTACGAATCGTAGGGACTGGTTTGTGGAATTTAAAGTTTTTTCAGAGCCTCATATGATACGTGTCGGAAACGGGGAGAGTATCGCCGCGTACGGGAGTGGACAAATAAATGTCGAAACGTACGTTGATGGAACTTGGAAACCGGGAGCTCTCTATGACGTGTTATATGTGCCAAAAATCGCGCGAAACCTTTTTTCGGTAAAATGTGCGACAAAAAAGGGCGTCGATTTTGTGATAAACAATAACGGTAAAAACTGCAAGCTGTTGCGCAATAATAAAGTGGTGGCCGTGGGCGAAGAAGCTGAAAATCTTTATCGCATAGTTTTACGTATCGTCACGCCATGCGATAAGAGCGCGGATGTTTTGATTTCGGAAAAAATCAAGAGTGGCGGCGACACTTTGTTACTGTGGCATGAGAGACTTGGGCATCAAAATAATAAACACGTGCAAGAGTTTATGAAACGTTATGGACTTGAACTAAAAAAGGACAGCGATGTTTGTGATGGATGCGCGTACGGGAAAAATCACCGGCAAGCGTTTCGGGATTGCAAAGAAGAGCGCGCTGGTAAAGTTCGAGAAATGATTCATAGCGATGTTTGCGGCCCGATGGAAGTGGAATCGTTAGGCGGTAATCGATATTATTTACTTTTCAAGGATGATTACAGTAAATATCGAGTGATTTATTTTATTCAAAATAAATCAGAGGTGTACGAAAAATTGGAGCATTTTTTAAATGAAATAAAGACGCAATTTACTGATCATGTAAAAGGGATTCAAAATGACGGTGGCAAAGAATATGTAAATAAAAACGTGAAATGTTTGCTTAGCAAAATGGGTATAACACAAACAGTTACAGTACCTTATACTCCGGAACAAAATGGTTTTGTTGAAAGGGAAAATCGAACAATTGTGGAGTCTGCAAGGTCAATGTTATACTCAAAACCATATCTTCCAAAAGAATTGTGGGCTGAAGCCATGAATACGGCTGTGTATATTTTAAATAGAACAGGGCCTACAAGAATTCCTGGAAAAACACCGATAGAAATATGGAGTGGAAAGCAGCCAAAAATTTCGCATTTTAAAATTTTTGGTACCGAGTGTTTTGTACATATTCCAAAAGAAAAAAGGCACAAGCTAGATAAAAAGTCAGTTAAAGGCTATTTTGTGGGATATACAGAAAATGTGCAAGGCTACCGTGTGTGGATACCTGAGAAAAATGATGTGATAGTAAGTCGTGATGTGATTTTCAAAAATGAAAAAATACTACCAACCAAAGTACCAGTTGACAACGTAATAGAAAAAGAGGAGGAAGTTCAGGAAGAAAAATTTGAAGAAAACTTACCTGAAAACTTACCTGAGGAAGACCCTGAGGACTTACCTGTGGCAAGAAACTTAAGAGATCGAAAAAAATTGAAACAGCCAGATTTTTATGGAGTACCTGTCGCGTTTTTGGCGGATGAACCAATAAATTTCAACGAAGCAGTGTCATCTGAACAACAAGAAGACTGGATGGATGCCATGAAGGAAGAAATGTCATCTTTGTTGGAAAATAACACGTGGATTATGGTGGAAAAACCAACAAATAAGAAAATATTTGAAAACCGATGGGTATATCGTAAAAAGTATAAGGAAAATGGAATAATAGACCGATATAAAGCGCGTCTGGTTATAAAGGGCTGTTCGCAACAAAAAGGGGTGGACTACAATGAGATATTTAGGCCAGTAGCCAGATCTGAGACAATTCGGGTCTTACTAAGTATAGCAGCAACAGAAAAATTGCACCTTAGGCAATTTGATATAAAAACTGCATTTTTATATGGAAATGTAACGGAGGAAATTTTCATGAAGCAACCAAAGGGGTTTGAAGACGGAACAACCCGTGGTGCAAACTGACAAAAAGTTTGTATGGTTTAAAACAGGCGCCAAGGTGTTGGAATGAAAAATTTTCAAAGTTTCTTGAAGAATGTGGTTTCAGGGAGAGTGCTTCGGATCCGTGTTTGTTTATAAACAGAAACAACAACGAAAAAAATTTATTGCTGCTATATGTTGATGATGGTTTGGTAGCATCATCAAACGCAGAAGAGCTAGAAAAACTACTTGGGAAAATCGGAAAAACATTCAAGGCCAAGATGACAAGTAATGTAAAGAATTACGTTGGAATAGAAATTGAAAAACAGCATGATGGTTCAATTTTTATTCATCAAAAAACTTACATTCAAAAGTTTTTAAAAAATATGGAATGGAAGATTCTAAAGTGGTTGCCACGCCTATTGATCCAGGATGGCAGACGGATATGTCAATAACGCAGGAAATTGATAATTTTCCGTATCGTGAAATTGTGGGAAGTTTAATGTTTTTGCAAGTTAACACGAGACCAGATATTGGGTATGCACTTAACATTGCGTCAAGAGCATTAGAAAATCCTACTGCAGCACATTGCAAACTTGTAAAAAGAATTCTTCGTTATGTTAAGGGTACAGCAGATTTTGGATTGCTCTATAGTACCAACGAATCATTGGAAGTTTTTTGTGATGCTGATTTTGCTGGGGATGTTGAAAGCAGAAGATCAACAACAGGCGTTATCTGCAAAATAAGTGGAGCAGCAGTATCATGGCAAAGCAGAAAACAACAGTGCGTCGCTTTATCTACGACAGAAGCGGAGTATATGAGTGCAGCAAGTGCGGTGAAAGACCTAGTGTGGCTAGTGCGCATACTTAAAGAAAGCGGCGTGAATTCGGAAAAATATAGCCATGTGTCTTTGTGCATTGACAATCAGAGTGCGATTAAACTGATTAAAAACCCAGAAGGACATAAACGCACAAAACACATCGATATCCGATTTCATTATATTCGTGACTTATATAAAAAAGGCGAATTTAATATAGTGTATGTTCCGAGCGAAAATCAAATCGCCGATATAATGACTAAACCACTAGTAAAGCAAATTTATGAATTGTTGCGTTTAAAATTAGGTTTAGTTAGAATTTAAGTATGTATGTACTTGTTAGCATAAAATTAATATTTTAGGGAGAGTGTTAAAATTGTTAATCAATTGCTTTAAAAATATTAATTTCATATGTGTTTGTTTAGACTAAGTTACGGCTGGCGGCACCGGCAAGATATGTGTGAGAGCGCCGAGTCGCCTAAATTGCTATATAAGCGTTTTTGTTAATCTGTGTTTAAACGAAACCAATTTTAATTTGAGCAGTTGTTCAATAGAGTTCTTTCAGAAAGGTTTTTGTTTCATTTATTAACTTTAATTCACAACAAACCACCACCCTTCCAGCAAAATTCTTAACAAGTCCACATGAAAAAAACGTATAGCAATTTGAAATTGTTACTGGAGACCATGCAATAAAATATGAATGGCAAATTTTTGTGGATTTAAAAGTTGTAGCGATTTTGCTTGGGATACAGCTAGATTATACCAAATACTGCTGTTTCCTCCGCGAATAGGATAGTCGAGCATTCGGTCGTCACTACAGAAAGAAAATTTGACCAGCGAGAGAGTCTTTTAAGCTAGGAAAGAAAAATGTAACCAGCGCGCCATTAGTTCTCCCTGATAAGATTTTACTACCGTACATCATATAAAATTAGGACTTATGAGAAACTTTTTAAAGACCATGGACAACGAAGGCTGTGCTTTCAGTCATTTAAAAGAAAAGTTCCCTAGAATCAGTGACGTTAAAATTAAAAAGATGGCTGGAATTTTAATTAAAAATTAACTTGGTTCCAACAATTTTTTTGGGAGACTTAAAAGCAGAAAACTATAAAGACTTGATTGCCCAACTTCTTTTGTGTTACCAAAACCTAGGGTGTACTATGTCGTTGAAAATTCATTGCCTGGATTCTCATCTGAATTACTTTCTGGAAAATTATGGTGCTGTAAGTGACGAGCAGGGTTAGAAGTTCCACCAGGATACTTTAAACATGGAAATAAGCTGTCATTGCATATGCTTATAAATTAAAATTTTGTAACAAATAATTCAGATTTTCACTAAATTCTTTAATAGGTTAGATTTTTTTGCAAGCCTATAGGTATTTTTTAGTTACTTGGGTGTAGTTAAATCCAAAAAAATAGGTTTTGTTCAAGAAACAAAAAATAAGTTGAAATTTGTTCCGCAGTGTTATGTCTAATGATTCACATTTATATGTAAACTTTCTACATCAAACCTAATAAATCTGTCTTCATGCTCTACGGTGATGTCCTGAAGAATAGTAACAAAATGGTTCGAATTTTGAACAAATGAATTCAAAATAATAAAGACAATGCGCAAGTCCGACAGAACCAGATTAATGAACATTCAACAAACAATAAAAAAACCATTTTACAAAACTCCTCATTCGATTGATTTCATATTTTGCACAAAAATCAAGTGTAATATAGAGAATAACTGGTAAAATTCTGATACGAATCTTATATAGTACAACAAACTGGCAACCTAATAAACTGTTGAAAAAATCAGGCTAAAAAAATAAGTTATTCCATTGAGTTATATTTTGAACAAATCAAGTCTGATATAAGGACCAACTGTTAAAAAGTTCAAGTCTAATAGAGTAAAACAAATTGTCTGCCTAAATAAAATGTCAAAAAAATCTAAAAAGGCCGTATTCAATTGACTTAACCCAGATATGCCTGTTGTACTAAATATAGTACAGTTATCAAAGTATTAAAACGGGATACCAGATGTCGCCACTTGAAGGTGGCGTGATTGAATTGTCATTGTGGATGTAACAGTCGAGCTATACACGTGTTTGTTTCGGAGTTAGGCTAACAGTGCGGCCTTGTGGAATTAGAAAGTTCTGTAAATTGAAAAAATGAGTGACTTCGGCGTTCGGTTTGTGAAGTAAGTATTTTTTTAAATGTTAGAATACATTTTAACTGTTTTTGACCGGTTTATCCGAAAGCTAAAATATATTATTTTATGATACAAATCACAGAGATAACCTTATTTTACATTTGGTATCTTTTTCGTCGCCATATTTTCGGGTGTACTAAATATAGTACGCTAGGCATAAACACGTCATATATGGATTTTGGTATATATTTTATTTTCCACGCAAATTATTATTTTTCTAATAAGTATTTTTATTGATTGAGTAGAACTACGTCATTGTGGATGTGATAGTTTATTTATTTGCTATATTTCTGGTCGTACCGCGTTATTTGAAAGTACTACATAACATGTATTTGTAACTACTATACAAAATTACAATGGATTGTATCTATTTTAGAGGATTTTCACTAAATGAGGCACTAAGCATGCTTGAGGATGACGATGATGTTTTGCAAAGAACGTCTGGAATAACTCTATTTCCTCCAGAAAACGAAGAAATCACTGATGAGGATTCAGGCGATGAAAATTTCATTGAGTTGGGTAATTTGCCAGGGTCGCAGCTTCGAGCGCCTGCCGAAGTAAATCTACATCAATTCTACGACGATGGCGACTTTTCTTCAGAAGATGAGTTACCATTAGCTAGTTTGATTTCTAAAAAGCCGTTAGAAAAACTGAAAGTCAAAAAATCTTTTGCAAAGAAAAAAAAAGTTTACAATTGGACCAAAGAAGATTTACTGGTGCCGTCAGATTATTCAAATAGTATTATTGATACTAATGACCATATTACAAATGGAAATATAAAATCTCCATTAGAACTTTTTGAGGATTTTTTTGAAGACCAGCTTTTAGATCTTATAGTTGCTGAAACTAACAAGTATGCTGGTCAAAAAAATCACGTGCAAACAGTATCAAAGCGTGAAATAAAAGCTTTTATTGGCGTTCTTGTACTCAGTGGCTATATTTGCGTTCGAAGTTTCGAAGAATCTATTGGGAAAGAGAAAGCGATGGTCACAACGCACTTATTTCGGAATCCATCACACGAGATAAGTTTGAATATATTTTGACAAACATTCATTTCAAAGACAACCAATCCTTAGATAAATCCGATCGATTTTCTAAAGTACGACCATTATTTGACTATCTAAACCAAAAGTTTATGGAGAAAAGTGACTTAGAGCAGAATCACTGTGTTGATGAGGCAATGGTGCCTTATTTTGGGAGGCACGGTTGCAAACAATTTATACACGGAAAACCAATAAGATACGGGTATAAGCTATGGGTAGGAGCAACCAGGCTAGGGTATGTAAACTGGTTTGGGCCTTATCAAGGAGCTTCAACTAATATAAGTGAGGCTTATAGCGATTATGGTGTCGGTGCTGCGGTTGTATTGGAATACGCCGAAGTTCTGCGAAAAAAATGGCCAGACCAAAAATTACATATATTCTTCGACAACTTTTTTACAACAATCCCGCTAATGGAAAAGCTCACTGATATGGGCTTTCAAGCTACAGGTACCCTAAGAGAAAACCGTTTATCTGGTAATCCGTTGGTCGACTCAAAAATACTAAAGAAGCAAGATCGAGGTTCATATGACTTTTCTAAAATTGCTGACCAGAATATAATTGCCGTAAAATGGAACGACAACAATTTAGTAAGTTTATGTTCAAATCATGCTGGAGTCAAGCCAATTCACAAAGTAAAAAGATTTTCCCGAAAGGAAAATAAACATGTTCAGGTAAACAATAAACCTAAAATTGTATAAAGTAAAAAGTTTTCTAAATATTATATTTTTGATTTCAGATTGAACAACCTCATCTAGTTTACCTATACAATGGAAATATGGGCGGCGTAGACCGATCGGACCAGAACATTGGGCTATACCGAATATCTGTAAGAGGTAAAAAGTGGTATTTTCCGCTTTTCACCCATTGCATCGATTTGGCTATTCAAAATGCATGGCATTTACACCGCAAAAATGGTGGTGATATGGACCAGTTGAAATTTAGAAGGCGAATCGCAACGGTATTGTTAACACAAAATAAAAAACCACCATCATTTTCAAGAGGCAGACCATCGGCATTGGAAAATGTGGACATAAGATGGGATCGTTATGATCACTATGTGATTCCGCAGCCAAAACAAACAAGATGCGGTCATTGTCATGATCGCACTACAACTAGATGCCAAAAATGCAATGTTGGGGTGCATGTAAAATGTTTTGCGTCATATCACACAAAGTGAACCTAACTGCCTGCTATTTTCCTAGTGTACTATATTTAGTACACCATTTTTTTTTATCAACCAAAAAGAAAATAAAATGTTTTGTTACAAAAATTATTATTTTATAAGTCTTAAATAAAAATTCTATAAGAATATTTGATTTTTTTTTAATGTCAAAACTTTAGGCATATCTGGGTTAAATTAAAATCAATGTGGTTTGGCTGTAAAGAAAACAATTTCCAGGGAGGTCCAAAAGTGGATAAATACTTTTGCTTAAAATGTATTTTTTCATATTATATAACGAAAGTTACTGTAGTTTTTCTCAAAAACCATTAGCTTATTTCAGATACTAAAACTAAATACAATTTTGAACATGTTTCGATGTACATCTTAAAACGAGTTTGGACACTGAAAATCCAATTTAAGCAAACTGCCAATAAAAAACTAAAAGAAATCGACAAAATATAAACGAGAACTTGGCTTATCACGATTCTTGTATATAGAAGACCAATATTCATATACTCCCATCCATACATATATACCTATCTATTTTTTCCGCGTATTGAAGCGGCCACGTATATATGTAAGGGGAAATCGAAAACAATAATATACACTGACCGACCTGACATATTTTCCGCTTATCGTTTTTTTCTATAAATAGACCGGGTGCTTGTGACAAATTTGCAATTATATTATTAAAAGTAGTTTTCTATTATGTTTTCTTTAAAGAACGCGTCTTAGAGTCATCACTGTTTAGACTCATCTTAGACAATACCTGAGAAGTTGCCGAGCATAGGCCTCACCAGCCTAATCGTACAGATCAAAGGGTCATGTATCACGGCAGGTCCTAGATAATGATTCAATTTAATGGCTAAACTTTCATTGCTTTTAGTATCATGTTTTCTTGTAACGTTTTAGTCCCTACGATCTGTGACAGTCGTAAAGTGAAAAGTTAATCTAAATGTGAAAGACCACTGCTTATACAGGATGTTTTAATTTCAATATTTTTTTAGTTTTTTGTTTATAGCTGCTGAAGTTTTTGAGGTATTTACCTCAAATTTTGGAGAAAGTTACGCAATAGGAGTTACTTGATTGTATATGTCAAACGGTTGTGAGAATCTATCTGAACTTTTTTGCATGGCACCGCCACTAGATTAAAATTTTCAAAATCAATTTTCTATCTTATTTAGAAACTTTTTGTTCTCTTGAATTTTTTTGTATCTATCTTCTTATCGAGAAAAAAAATAAAAACGATTTTTTGTAATTATTAACTAGGTGAAACTAATTTCTTGGAAATAATCTAGTAGGCTATGGCTATTCTTCACTATCTAGTTAAAGATTGAACCTGGTATGGCTGAGGTTCACGTCGTCCTATCCACTTGTTTTAATATACTTCATTTAAAAAACCCCGAGCCAAAATAGAAAAATGTACTAGAGAGCATTATGCATATACCACATTTGATTTTTCAGCATAAGAGGAAAGTATTCAATTAATAAAGGCAACTCGTGTTGCAAAAGGTACCTATATGAGTCACGAGTAAGGCGATCAGGTAAAAAGAAAAGGCCAATCAAATGATATCTGATAATACCACCCCATAAACATTTAATCAAAACTGCTCCTGAAAATGACTTTCGATAATTCCATGAGGATTCTCGTCTGTCCATAAATGGTTGTTATGGAAATTCATAATGGAAATACTTGAAAAATTGACTTCTTCAGTAAAAGGATCAAGTATAGTTACCACCTGCAGAAATTAATCCTTAGGGAAGGAGCGCCTGCACTCACTGAATGTCATAAGAATCATGCAAGATACGCTAAACAACTTGATGGCTAATATTTAATAATACGGAAATTTTTCTAGTACTAGTCTCTGGGTGTTCTTTTATTTCATTTTGAACAGCTTCTTCGATTTGTAGTGTTTGAAGAGTACGTGATTTACCTGCATCACCTGTTCTTTTTCGAAGTTCCAGAAAATATTCTGTGATCAGTTACTATTCTAGATGCCTAGGGCTCCATGTACAGACATCTGGATTTTTGAGCATTTCCATTGGCAAGGGCAAAATAAATTGCATCTCAGCCGTTTCAGAATTTGTATTAATTGTCGTGGTAACGAGTATTTAAAACACTTTTACACTTAACAACTCTTAATGTTGACACAACTTTGAAATGCCAGATGTCAAATTCAATGAAACACATGATTATCCAAATAAAGCCATAGCCTACTAGAGATCAGTTCAAAGAAATTAGTTTCATCTAGCCACTGGCGACGCATAGGGGGGAGGGTAATGAGAGTAATTACCCCTCCCAGGATTTATAATTACTCCCTTCTCGGATCGATGAACCCTAAAACATTTTTTGCTACTTTAGTTCGGAGACACTCTTTAGAATATCCGTCATTTTACTATGTTAATTTACTGCCCAGTATCTGACTTTCTTGGGCACTTTGGGCTCTCGGTACTTCCTAGTACTGTCTTTGTTTAAAACATGTTTAATATTTTCTAAAACAATAAATTTAATTTAATTATTTTCGATTCTACATTTTTTAAAAAAGGCGGGACTTAATTTTGAGAATTGCATGGACATAGGTACGGATACATGCAGTGTAATGATGTCTAAACAAAAAGGCAAAAACATTTAAAAAATACAATAAATTGTCCTTTTATTATTCACTTCTTAAATTTATTAATATCATAAAGTAACAACGTACAGGACATTGGAAAATGCATCAAAGTCATGAAAGGGATAATTAGCTTTTTTCACGGCCTCATCAAAATAAAACAAAGTTTTTGTTTTACGCCAACAATTAATCAAATTATGTGATACCAGATGGGCAGAAGGGCATAAGTGACTGTAAAAAATTAAATTTATTATAAAAATATTCTTGGAAATTTGGAGCTTATGTTACAATGGAATGATAAAGGGTTCTGCATGAAAAGCCCAGATCCTGTTAAATTCTATAGCAACTACAAATTTTATAGTTTCTCTACAATGCTTATCTTTGTTTTGACAATCACTGTTGGCCTAAGTAAAGTTATTCAAACACTACTTAATGACATAAAAATTAATATTTAAACAAAAAAGAAACGATACTGAAAGAGCGTTTAGAACAATTTTCGAAGAAATAAGAGCTATTCATGACAGTCTTGGACGTTTAATTTCCATTCCACGTAGGGTTTCCAATCAGAAAAATCGGTCAAATTTTGAAACGACCGACGCTGAAAATTTTTCTCGTGTGAGTATATTCATCCCTTTGCTAGAGAACGTCATGCAAGACTTAGATTTTCGATTTAGTTCTGAGTTGTTTAACATTCTTGAGTTGAACTTGTTCCAGACAACTGCATCAGAAAATCTGCAACTAAATTGGTAACTGCAAAAACGACAATTCCAAATTATTTATAGGTAAAAACATTAGTTAATTTCTACAAGACTGAATGCAGAAATTGATTTATGGATAGTAAAATGGAAAGGCGTTCCTGTCGAAACCTTACATTAAAGGCCAATTATACTTTCAGTAGTTTAATTAGAACGCCCGCAACAATATGTGGTTATAATACAAAAAATTTACTTTTTTATAAACAACGTCGGCCCCGGACGTTATGCTATGTGAAAGTCGTTCCTGTCGAAAGTGTCAGCCATAAGCGCGTTGCAGCAGTGTAAAAAAATACCTTTTGTCTTGTAGATGTATTTTAGTAAGTTTTGTTTTTGTTCAAATATATTTGAAATTACCAATAAGCATTTAGATGTAGGTCGTTTTTGTGTGTTGTTTTAGAGATTATTGTGTTGTTTAACAATATTTTGTGAATTCTTATAAAAATCAATATTTTTATATTTTAATGTTTTAATTTTTTTCTTCTAACTTAGCTCAGCTCTTTATTCCCTCTCCAGCGTGATTGTTACGTGTTGCCGCTGCATCTAGCTAATTACAGAAAATCGATTTTTATTTTCATTTTCTTAATAAGGGTCGGAGATACGAAAAACTACAAGAGGACAAAAGTTTCTAAATATGATAGAAAAGTGATTATCCTTTTTAAAATCTAACAGCGACGCAATGCAAAAAAGTTCAGGAGTAGAAAATAGGGTATGACTCCTGAAAAACTATCACTCTGTAGATTCTGACAACCCTTTGACATGAACAATCATGTAATTTATATTGCGTAACCTAATTCCAAAATGTGAGGTAAATACTTAAAGAATTGCAGAAGCTATAAACAAAAAAATTTTAAAAATATTGAAATTACATCACCCTGTTAATCGGTTACGAAGCGTTTGCGGGCTTAAATTTCTTTAAAATTTCAGTCTTAAAATAAACCAGAGAATCACTCCCTTCCGTTTCTACGTGATATTTAGGAACACCCTTTATACTACGTTTGTTCAATGAAACGTACCTAATTTCACTCTAACGACGAATAAGGTACGAGGGGTTCTTCCTGATTTAAAAGTTTTTTTTTCTGTTTTCTATTTTTTTTTAAATTACACTTTCTGTTTCTGTTCCCAATATTTAGAGATTGCATTATTAATAAACTTAGCAAATCCATAATAATAATATTTCCAACCTGACTATGGACGACACTATTGGTCAATATTAGGTAAGTGTTATCAATATACCAGAACCACACTGCAGATTTGAAAATGAAAATGCTAAACCACTTGTGAGAGCCATGAAGCCATTGACGGGCAATACTGAAATAAAGACTTAAATCAAACATTATTAACAAACAAGAGGTCGGCCAATAATTGGTGGCTGTGATTTTAAAATGTGTAACCTAACAGATATTTCAATTTTAATGTTAAAGGGTTAATTACAGATGTATCTCTAGAAGAGTCATTAGGAATAATCACACACAAAATTCGATCAAATAGAACCAGTCTTCCATTACCTTACATTAAAGGCCAATTATACTTTCAGTAGACAGTCCATCAGATGCAAATAAAATAACCAAATCAGTTATTCGTATCGTAGTTTAATTAGAACGCCCGCAACAATATGTGATTATAATACAAAAAATGTACTTTTTTATAAACAACGTAGGCTCCGGACGTTATGCTATGTGAAAGTCCGTTCAAAATATTATCCTTCTTTGATTTACTGCAATAATAGGTGCTTACAATCTTTCCGAAGTTGTGAAAGAACTTCTGAAATGTAATGCCGCAATAACCTATTAAAAACTCTCAAAATACAATTCAAAAAAATTAAAAACTTAATGAGCTGACGGTTATTTTGCTCTTATGCGGTAATAGTCTGAATAATACATTTTAAATTATCATATTTCAACTGTTTTAACAACAAAACATAGAATATCATTTAACAAAAGCACTTAAGCACTTAGAATATTGTACCTAATCCTACCATTTAGATATATAACACAAAAATATTCAGAATGATCAACAAAAATGCAATAATATACAGGGCATACTATTTAGAAAACCAATATTGTCACCTGTTTAGGGTAGAAGTGGCAACAGACCACAACTAAAGATATTTTAGAAAGTTTATGTTTACTTATAGCCAGAGCCAAATTTTCAAAGTTATGTATTTGCTGGTTCTCTAGATACTTCTCATAGACCACTAAGTTTGATAAATCCTGTACATTCTAATCTTTCCGCAAATGTCTTTACCATCCATTGGCGCCGCCAGGCGGGCTGCTGTATATTAATATCAAGATGTTAGCTATAGCTATAGCTTAGTTGTTTTTTTTCTCAATGAGTTTGACAATTTGTCGAGACTAATAGTTTTATTTGTTTTACCAGCTGCGCTTGCGAAGAAGTGTATATGTACCAATTATTTGTTACCACCTTCAATGCTTGGACCAAATTTAATGAGTGAAATAAATATATATACAGAGTAAGTCTGGCAAGCGAGACTCCCATTTTATTTCAGTGATAGCTGAGAATAGAAAAAAAACTTTATATAAATTATTTTTAATATTCAGCGAACTTTATTTTATGACGAGCGTTCACTATACAGAGTGGTTCATAAAAGTTAGGCGTGGTCTAACTTTGCATTTTTAAATGTAACCCTGTATTTTTTATTTCAGTTTTGAAATCAGCTTACAATTCAGGATGTTTTTGTATAAGACATTCTTTAATAGTTTTCCAATAATTAAAAAAAAATCATCAGTTAGTTCAGTACCAGTAACAAGCATTGTTATCAAAATTGCACAAGTTAATATCTATTTGCAAGAAACAATATTTCCATTTTAACTTTTTATTTATTGATAACTAAACAAATAATCAACAAAATGTTAAATTCTCAAACGCTCGAACGTGTTTATACTTTGTTCGATACACAGTTGTAAACTTCTTTGAATATTTTTTATCACATCTAAACGTTTTACAGGAGTCATTTTGGAAAACACCTTTCTAATCCCGGTTTTCAAATCTTCGATGGTATTTGGTGGAATTACATATACTTGTTCTTTGATATAACCCCAAAGGATAAAATTACAAAATAACAACCATCCATTTGTTTGGAGTTTGATTCAAATAACTGCGAACAATGTTTAGCCTATGGTACTATTATTATTTATAACAAATGGTTTTTAAAAAAATTTAAGTAAATTTCTCATTAAAGTGCCCTCAAAAAAATGTGGTACAATAACGACTAAAATTCGTACATTTAAAGACAAACTCTTTGATTGTCTACGACATCGGATTTGAAATACTGTAATAGCATTTCTCCATTACTTTTAAAAGATTTCGATAAAATATTTCCAAAAATTATTTATGTTGAATAACTCGGGGACGTTTTCAAAAGCATTGTGATAAGGATGATAAAGTTCTGGATGGCTCTGGTATTTTGATAGTTTTTATTATCCACGTTTTGCTGATTTAATTTGGCGTAATATTAAAATCATCAGTTAGGTCTAAATTTGGCTGTGAATTTTTTTGTAAATAAACAACACTTAAAATTTTGACAGCGACACGTAAACAAAGACAAAATAACAACCACCATAGTTACGCACATGTTTAGCCTACTATTATTAATTACAACAGGCTCAAGTTAAGACCGACTGAAGATTCGTGATGAGACAGTGACGACACGTTAGGAAGCATTTCATTCGATTTCGAAACCATGTCCGGGGACGTTTCAAAAGCGTTTTGTAAAGATGGGGTATTTGTTTTTATTAACGTTGAGAAGCAAATTTTAAATTTGATGTGAATTTTTTTGTATTATTTAAAATTTGACTCAAATTATGGATAACAATACAAGGATAGTCAAATAAATTTAGCAACCGGTGTCATCTTTTATATTTTGATAATTATACAACCGGTGTCATTTTTATTTATATTATACATTTTTGGACCATTAAAAAAATAACTACATAGTTTAGTTATTAATAAATAAAAAGTTAAAATCCAAATATTGTTGTTTTAATATACATTTTAACTGGTGCAAATTTGATAACAATGCTTGTTACTGGTATTGGCTTCAGCTGGTAGTTGCTTCATAATCGTAGAAAAAAACTATAAAAATTTTTTTTAAGTATCATTTTAGCGAAAACTATTAAATTTACGATAATAGTATGTTATACAAAAAATATCCAGAATTGCAAGCTGAATCCAAAAATGAAATAAAAAATACGGGTTACGTTTAAAAATGCAAAGTTGGACCACGCCCAACTTTTTGTAACCACTTTGTATAGTAAACGCTCCTTACAAAATAAAGTTCGCTGATTATTAAAAATATTTTATATAAAGTTTTTTATCTATTCTCAGCTATCGCAGAAATAAAGGGGGGCCTCGCTTGCCAGACTTACCCTGTATATATATTTACATACTTTCATATAACTACATATAAGAAATTATTTCACGTTCAGCTCTGTATCATCTAAAGGATTGATCTTTGGCGAAAGAAATAAATACACCAAGAAAGGTCTATATTCCCCAATACTCCTTTAAATAAAGGTGTTTTGTTTATGATGCAAGTTTTAATTTGAATAAACTTTAAAGAAAAAAGAATAAACTTTAAAGAAAAAAGAATTTTATGAAATTACATGTGATTGATTTTGAATTCATGGTTATTATAAACTTCCTAGACAAAAACGAAATATCAAAAGCTCCATATTTTTGTTACACCACATAGTTTTACATTTTTCGACAATGTTGAACCTTAGATCAGATATACAGGTTATAGGAAAAAACAAACATCCGACATAATCAGGTAAAAGGTGAGGTTAAATGATAAGATATTAAACATTTTATCTCGAAAAAGTGCTTAAAATTAAATTTAAAAATAAAGAAAAATAAGAAATATCATATTTGCCGCTACAACGTACTTATGAAGTCATGTAATGCCGGTTTGGCTACTGAAAAAGTTCTAATACGAGGATTTTTATCATTTAGCTGTGAAATAATTCTAAATGTATTATTAGAATAATTTTTAGAGAATTAAATATCAATTATTTCTCGCAGGGAACGGAACTGTACTGTTGCAATGACCTGTATATTACACCCTTGAGTGGTTTCCAATAATTATATTCTGATATAAGGTTATTGAGATTTATATTAAAACTGTCAAAGATGTTCCTATTAAAATCATCAAGTTAAATTCTAAATGGTACTTTTTTTGAGCACCTATATCTGATTTAAACACTGACAAATCAATTTTTCTTCATAGGCCAAACCAATTTCCCATATGTTGCGAACAATATATACTTTGGCTTTTATCACATAACCCCGGACTATAAACCCGCACATACGCCACGGACACAGGTGAATTTAAATAAAAGCGATACGTTCCAAATAGAAAACGCTGCAAAAATCGTAAAAAGCCAAACAAGAGTTTATTGAGCGTTCAAAGTCACGTCCTTTTTGATAACGTACATCGTTGTTGGTTTATGGGAGATTTATCGCGGCGTGATATGGATTTAGCTGCAGGTGGACAAGCAAAAAACACCATTTGTTTTTGTGATTTATATTCTTAATTGTTTTTCGCTTTCGGTAGTGGCATTGGTTCGCTTTTTAATTGTTGCTGCATATCTATCAGAATTGCTTGTAATATTCACTAGACTACAGTCTTTTTCAAAAAGACAGGGAGTAGTAAATTATATTAATTCATTCGACTTTACACAGTGGGCAACAAAATGTATTAAAAATTCTAATATATTTTTACCGCCATTTACCAAAAGCGCCAGTATATTGGCCACTTTCTTGAACTATAGACTAAAAGCGCCAGGCCTAGTATCAAAAGTGTCAAAGTTTAGAAGCTCCATAATTATAGATAACCTCAGCACCTAGAAAAAAATTAAGAATTTGGTCGGTATCAGTTTTTGGTACACTATTTTATGATGTTCGATTACATATGTGTATCGATACCGAGTTAGCACCAGATTAGAAACCGGAGCGCGAAAGCACGAAGGCATCGTCATTAATGCTATAACACTAAAATAATTTATGTTGTGTTGGTACTTACAGATTAAATCCCTTTTCAAAAAAATTTAAGAATTTATGTTTTGTCGCATTTAGTCTATATTTCAAATTTGGGACGGTTTTGTAAGGATACATTTTAGCGCTTTTCGTCTATGCCATAATGGCTTTGGAGCTAAGTCCATTTAACCATGATAAGCTATACTAATATTACTATACTATATATGTGAGCCTGCTCTATCAACGGAAAAAGAACCCAAAACTGAAAGACACATTGGAATTTAGACGGATTCACACAATTCTCGTCCTGAGGCCTATGCAGGACATTGGTTTATATTTACACAAGACAGGAGGGCCCGGAAAAGTAAGGCCACAAATTAATATAAAGTTGAAGAAAACAATAGGTAGGTAGACAAAGGATAACGAATTCTAACTAACTAATTACTGGCTCCAAAACCAAAATCAAATTTAAATTTTAGTTCTGGAGATTTTAAGAAACTGTGAGAAAACATTCTCCATTGTGGGATTTGTAATAACCTTATACATGAAAGATGAAGAGTTAAGTAGAAACATCTATGCGTTTTATATGTATCTAGTTGTTTTGTCAGTTTGTAGCTGATGTACCCCAAATAAATCTAAAAGAGGGTGAGAACTATTACAAAGTAATTTGCATTTCATAACATCTAATTATTTCTAAAATAAATTGATTTGCCAGTGACATATTTATAGGTAAATAGAGTTATTTGTATGTGTTATAATATATAATAATTATAACAAAAACAAATTTCTTTAATGTCGAAAATGGCTTTGTAGTAACATATAGCACAGTGACAACTCGTGGTGAATTATATTGGGAGGACACTAACAAATTTAAAAGTAGGCATACTTAAAATAAAAATAAATATCTTATCTTTAAATCGAGTTTTAAATTCTCTTGAACTTCAAGTCTACTCTTCGTTCTTTAGAATTGAAATAATGCTGAATGACACGTTCGTTAAAATTGCACGCACATTCCTTTTATAACGATTTCTCGATATTTAACATTGCTAAAGCGGATAGTCTATCTTAGCCCAACTCCTCAACAAAATTTATATGCCCTCGAAAAACCCCTGGACTTTCAGACAAAGCCGTTTCATCATGGCCACATAGTGCCAGCTCGAATGCACCATAAAATTTTACACAATCTATAATTTTGTTTAAAATATAACGATTTTTGGATACATTTTCATTAAAATCTCTAAGGGATTTTCTGTAAGCTGTGTCTAGCTGAGTGCGAATATCAACACTTCCGACCGTGGCATAGATCACCGAACATTTTATGTGATCTGCAGAACACGCATGTTTTTTTATTCTTTCTTTTAAGTAAGTAAACATAACAGTAAAATGAGTTAGAGACTTCACAACCACATATACAGTTAGCTAAATCGTACATACTTTGTTTGTCGTGCACCAAGTTTTGGCAAATTGCGATCATTTACCTTGAATTCGGCTATTTTCTCAAAACTAAGTTCGTTAGCACTCTTTTGTTGTTTCATTTTTTGCACTATCGACATTTTATTTCATCTACATTCACAACTTAAACATAGACATGCAAAATTAAGTTCGTAAGCACTTTTTAGTTGTTTATTTTTTTGCTCTAGTCACTACCAACATTTTATTTCTTATATATTTCCAACTCACATATAGATCATTAAAATAAAAAAATATATATTACAAGAAACAGTATATAAATCGATTTTCATCGATTAAAATATCGACCGCGCGACCTCTAAACAATTGAACTTCCGCATGCCGACGTGATGCCGCGACCGATCGATCGAATTATGAGAAGAGACTGGCTTATGACCCAAATCGCGATTTCATATTCCATTTGCTATCACGTTCGGCTGCCGCTCGGTACCTGTGAAATCGTCCGGTACTTTTGCCAACCTTTAAGGTAATCAAGGCAATTCGGACTGCCCAGCCTAGCTTAGTATAGCGTATTTTATTATGCCTAAGGAACGCAACGAGACCATTCGAACCACCGCGCGCGGCTAATAGTGTAGCGTATTTAACTTTTCCCAAGGTTCGTGTTTTATTACAACTATTAACTAAACGAATATTTTATTTTCTCAAATATTTTTGGTGGTTCATTGACCAAATGATCCTATGGAAAAGCCACCAGTGATATAGCATACCACTAAGTTTTTATACTAATCTACCTTAATTAAACCATCTACACATTTAGTATAATTTTGGGAATCGAGTTGCTTTACGAGCTATTTAAAAATACTTTCAATATCCTTAATTATAAAAATGGCGATTTCCCAATTTAAAGAAACTCAATTTTAATCCTGTCAACTTTATATGGCATATAAAAGATAGAGTTGACAGCTTTCTATCTAGTTCTTTCGAGAATGCTAACTAGCGTTGCTCATATAGACACCGATAAAAAAGGTCCAACATCTGCTCAAAATATTCTTCTAAAACATCTCCATTCATGTGTTCATAATAATCAGCATTTTTTTTTACAGATGTGCTAAACATGCGCTTCCGAAATGGCCATTATCTTTACCAAGTTACTCCAAGTATCCTATAACAAGGACAGTTTTCCTAAAAGCTGGAAATCTGCTCGTGTACAGCCTGTTCGCAAAAAAGGATATAAAGATTTTCCCTCTAAATACTGATCCATATCCCTGCCCCCAATTATAAGTAAGACAATGGAGAAGTATGTCAATACTGATCTTTTAAACTTTAAATAAATACACTTACTCCTAACAGGCAAAACGGCTTCCGCCAATTAATATCCACAGCCAGTCTTTTTCTTGCGTAGCCCACAACTGAAACAAGTCCATCGAATTTCACGGAGAAGCCTAAATTATTGCTCTGGACATATCGAGAGCATTTGATCAAGACTAGTATGACGCACCTCTTAACAAACTTCCTGCCTATGGTCTTCCTTTAAAACTTTGTACCTGAATTGACAGTTTTCTGTTTACCAGAAGTATTATTGTAGTACTTGATGACTATTAATCTGATTTTCACAAAATGCACTTATTTCACAAGGTTCAGTGTTGGCACTTACCCTATTCCTCTTGCTCTTCAATGATCTGCTTTTTTCTAGCATCGGTACTATTCACAGCTATGCTGCCGATAATGTATTTCACTCTAATATATAATTTGTCGTACGTGTTCCTGAGACTGAAATTAATAATAGGCGTAGCGCAGGGATTTCCAACCCTTTTTGCGTTGAAGCTCCCCGGATTATAAAAAATATATTTATGTCCCCTTTTAATTTTTCTTCATTGTTTTTATAGATCTCCCCAGACCCCTGATGTTGGGAATGACATGAAAGGAAAAACCAACTGACTAAAAAAAAAGTCAGGCCTTTTGAATTACAGTAATTCGAATGAATTGATGACTAGATTTAAGATTTTAAATGGATTTTTTTGCCAAATACATTGGGCCTTCTTTAAAATCTTACGTCACTCTAGGGAGGCCTTGGGATATCCTGGCGTAGAATGATGACTTTATCCCTTGTCCACCTTGACGCCCCTAAGACACAATTATATTTACTATCTCACAAATTATTTCTCAATATCCATACCGTTCAACTGAATAATCAAATACTCGATTTCTTTAGTCTAGTTGGTGTCACCTTTCAGAAAGATCTTCGCTGGCATGATCACATCACCTCAATTACCACAGTAGCCGCAAAAAATTGGGTTTCCTTTTTCGGGTTCGAAAATACTTTTCTACTGGCAATTTGTATACCCTTTAGACTTTTCATATCAGATCTCAAATCAATTCCAGAGACCAAGGACTTATCACTTTGTTCGCTCCTTTATTTACAGAATGTCCCGATTATAGAATGTTTTACTAGCCAAGGCCTTTCCCTGTTCTCCTAATCTGCAAGTTTCTAAATCCCGCATCAACAAACTTTTCCTCTCTTCACTTAAAGCAACCACGGCACCTAGTATTTAGACCTTCGCCCTTCCTGGTCTGCTCATTGATAAATAAAAATCATTCAGATGAGAAATACACATTTTTCATATCCACAGCTTTTTTTTCCAGATCTAACATACATACATACATTAAAATTTTGTTTTTATTTGTTGTTAATTTATTTTTGTTTTAATATTCCTATTATTTTTGTTTTTTGTTTACTATTTGACTCCATAGAAAGAAGGTATTTTTTATTCTAGAAAATGAAATTTTAGTGATTCTTTAAACATTTAATTAGACCTCTCGTTTTGTTTCACCATAATGGTTCCTTACCAACATTTTAACAGTTGTCTCTACTTCATACTTAAATGAATGCATATGTATATATGGCACTTTTTGTATACTTTATTTTCTTAGGGACGCACGGACGTCCAACATTTTCACCAAAAACCTTGTATAAATAGAACATTGACTGAACTTTAAAAATAGATTAAAACAAATATTTTGTAATATTTATATTGTATACAAATGTCACCATAAGAATAAAATAAATTTATAATATATATAATAAATAAAACTTTATTTGTTTGCGTTTCTACAAATAACGTAATAAAACTTTAAAACCTTTTTATTCTAGGAAATAACTCTTGCGCGGGGGCATTTTCCTTACGTGTCAACAAAATAAAAATCCATTATACTGGGTGAGCTACGAGCTTCTGGACAGCGAATATCTTGGTTAATTTACAAGACAAAAAAAAATTTTTAAAACATATTTTTGGGTTCTTAAGATGAAAACTTAAACCCAAGTGTAATTATGCGTCACAAAGTCGTAGCAAACTAAACTTCTGGTTTTCTAAATATAACTCCCCGAAAAAAGCCAAAGGCGTAATATCAGGAGACAGCGCGGGCCAATAGATCGAACCTTTCTTCCAATCTAGAGTACTGGGAAGATTTCATTGAGATGTTGGATTAAGAGATGGAAGATCATTCTTCAAACTCTCCTTGGCGTTTCCTTGAGACCAATAATGGCTGTTATTTCGATTTACTGTTCCATTGTTGTGAAAGCAACTCTCTTCACTCCATTAAATTTTATTTAAAAATAAAGTATCATTCTCAATTTGTAATACTAGTTCCGCGATGAATTTAGTCTTCATTCAGGATCTTCAGGTGTTAAATCTTGAACCAAATGAATTTTGATTGGGGAAGTTCTGAGAAAAGGAAATTACCGATTTTTTGTTCTCTTTAATAATCCGTTCTTGCATTTCAAAGTTTACACATACCATAAAATCGAAAGCCATAATATTTCTGAAAAGACTTACATTAATACTAGTCTGTAAAAACCAATTACTGTAACAAATAAAAAGATTAAGTTTACTATGACATCCATCATTTCATAGCAGGCCATAAAACGCAATTATGTCTATGGTTTACGAGGTATGATTTAAAATTTTAATGCTAAGTGTGTTCCAGAGATCCGTCTTTTCTATGCATTCCAAACGGTCATAAATTAATTTTATATTTCCTTTCAAAATCATAATTTAATAGGTTTGGAGCGGCATTAAAATACGAAAGAATCACTGTTCATATTGGCAGCTTATAAAAGGGTTTTATGTGCACTGAAAACGGGAACAAATAATTTTCTAAAAATAAAGTCAATGGAGTATTCATTTTTAGTAAACTAAGCTACGTATTCTTGTGTTCAACAAGGGTTCGAATTTCGTAAGCTGATTTTTGCAATGCAAAATGTAAATTAGTACAAGGGCAAAGTAGGACTGTCCTGGGGGACTAGGAGTCTAGAGAGTCCAGAGGGGCCAAATCGGGATCAAGGGCCAAAATCTTAGATATTATTGACTCCTCAATAAAATGTTTTTTTCAACCATAATTAGCCTCAAAATATGAGGATGTTAAAATTGCCCATTCGCAAATGGCGGTTATTTATAAATGTGACAGAATATTAATACCGGTATGGGGAGTAAAAATACTGGAATACTTACAAAATTCAAATATTTTATTCCTCAAGTAAGTCTTGACCACAAGGTATTTACAAGAAAATTGTTCTGATTTCATTGAACCTCAGTTTTGGCCCTCAAACTGTGCGGATCTAAATTCAATAGACAATACTGTTTGGAGTGTTTTAGAAATAGTGGTTTACGAGGACGTCGTTATACCGACTGTACAGGAATTAAGAGAGGATATTCATTTGTATATAGGCAAAATTTAAGCCAAGAAATATTAATAAGTTCTACTGACCTACGGCTCAGAAACTTACAAGCTGTTGGTGATAACCAAGAAGAACATTTTCATAAACTTTATCAGTTATAAATTTTATCACAAGTGTTTATTAAACCCACGGATTAGTTTTATGTATTAATAAGTAAATATATTTGCTAGCTTTATTTATTTTTCATATATTTACTTAATTTCTAGAATTTAATTTTAAGCTATTTTAACCAACTACAAAATTTCTCACTTTTACCTTGTTTTCCAAGAACCAATGAATCATTTTAATAAAAAAATCTAGAAATATTTTATATATTTATTGAATGTTACAACTACAAATTTAAAAGTAATAGTTAACTCAAAAATCATTAAAATCTGTTAAAAAATAAGAAAGTTGTTAAAGCTAAAAAACGTCTAACTTATTGTGGACCACAGAACAAACTAACTTGCACAAACGTAAGTGTTTGGTGTCACATAGAGTGGCGTAGCCACGGAGAGAGATATGGGGAATATATCCTCCAAGGCTTTTTAATTATAACCAAATTTTTAAAAAAGTTAATTTTTATTAAAAATCGTTTTTGCAATATCGTTTACTTTTTGTTGTTTCTACCTATTCGCTTTGATTAATATCCTTCAAGCAGTTTCAACCATATTAAAAAATAATTATATCTCCTCCATTAAGCACTAAGCCTAGCTACGCTACTGATCACATAATGTAATAAGTGATTTTCAAAAGTGTTATTTATACACTATAACTTTTCTAAAATTGTATATGAAATTAAATTCAATTTCACATCTTATTCTTAACTCTACAAAGTTAACTTACATATTTAGAACATTTTTGAAAGGTTGAATGAAAAAGAAGCTAACAGTAACTGGGCAAGTGAATCGTCTATAAAATAGTTTTGCACGTATTTTCAATGTCCAAGTCAAATGTTAAAAAAATGTTACTAAAAAACCACTTATCCAATTAAACTCGAATTTTATACAAAAATCAAGTATTATGTAGAAAGAAAATGGCGGCTTAAGAAAATATTTAAAAAAAAGCCCGAGAAAACTACTTATCAAATAGATTTCAAATTTTGTACTAGAAGTAAGTATGATATAGAGACGAACTGGTAAAATTATGGTACGAGTTCAATATAAATTAACCTAATATCACGTTTTAGCGCCCCTAGGTAATAATATATTCCCTTTTCTCTTATTACCTACCTAATTGTCTTCAAGTTTTAGTCAAAAATAAGGGGTCATGGTACAAAATGACGGTCTAGTGAAATGTTAAAAAAACTATAACTAAAAAAGGAATTATCCAGTTTATCTCAAATTTTACACAAATATGAAGTGGTACATAGAAATTAACTGGTAACATTTTGGTACGAATCCAATATGGCAAAACAAAATAGAGGCCTAATATAGTTATTAAAGTATCAAGGGTATTATAAGGCTAATAAGGCTTGAAGTCGACACAGTGTTTCCCAAGGGCCTCTGTTCCGAGGGATATACCTCGACCGAAAGCGTTATCTCTTATAATACCTGTGGTGCCTTCAACGTCTAATGTCCGAGTAAGTAAAATATTTTTCCTAGAGAAAAATCTTACAAATCATTATTTATAGTGCCCTAGGGCGTTATTTTTCTGTAATAATGCCCTAAGGTGTTATTTCTTATTTAATTATTATTTATAATACACTAGGACCTTATTTCTTAGTTAACTGACTTTGACACAATGTCATCAATGTCAAACTAATCGGGCACTAAAATATTTTAAAAAATAACCTAAAAAAACCTCTTATTAGGTTAATATCAAATTTTGTGAAAGCATTAAAATAAGTTAGAAGATGAACTGGTAAAATCTTGGCACGATTTCAAAATGGCGCCCAAATAAAATTTTTAAAAATTCAACGTATAAAAATCTTATTCAATTGACTTCAAATTTTGCACAAAAATTATATATGATATAGGAATAAACTGGTACGAATTGAACATTACAGAACAAAATGGCAGTCTTAAAAAAATCAATGTAAGAACTACTTATTCACAACTGGAATTACAGAAACAACTACTCCATTAACTAATACCACGGCCGGCATTGATTTACACTGTTAATTCCTGACTTTCGTTGGGAGAAATAATGTTAATATATTTTTGTTTCACATTTCACCAACGTCACAACAATGATACGATGATCCCTGTTTCGAACATGTCCTGCAATGTCGCAGGCGCAATGATCCATTTCAGTCAAACGACGATCGCGATTTCGCTCTTTTTAAAGCTCATCAAGCCGCCATAGACTAGCGAGCCCCGAGAGTAAAGGCACAACCTTGTTGTGACCTTGGTGTAACGTGAAACAAAAATATATTAAAACTGCTTATTCAAATTATTTTAAATTATCCCCAAAAATCAAATGTGGCATTGCTAGAAACTGGTGAATGGAACCAAAAGCAGTGCTTTTGTACGAGTAAGACAAGGATATTAAAAGAATCGTAGGCATAGAATAAAAAGAAACGCACGAGTCGAAACATGTCGTAATATTAATTATAATCGGCATACTGCCGAATCACAATATGGATTATTATAACAATAAATAATCAGTTTAGTCTTTCGCTCTCGCCCTGTTATGTATTTAAATATATTAAAAAAGTGTCCTGAAAAATTTTTAATTGACAGACTGAAACATCGTCCTAATATTCTAAACTTAGTCAACACGAAGTGTTTAAATTTTGTCAAGATAACAAAATGTTTCGGGATTTTTCCTAATTATTTAAGCTAGCAAATTTAATAACACTAATGATTGATTGATGATTCTGCGGAACGATTGTTTTTTTTTTGTTTAACAATAAGTGGCACTTCTTTGCTAAACACTATAAATTAAGTTTAAACTGTTTATGGATATACTGATGCAAGATAGAAGCATAATGGGTAAGTAATTTTAAGAACACATTTACTTATTATTGCCTACCCTGTTTCAAAGGGCACTGCACCAATACCCACTAAAGGCCTACCAGCTGAAATTTAAATAGGCCATACGCCATCAGATTTAGGCCGACACTCGCCTCCCATAAGAAATGCATTAAAGCACGGACCAATGCAGTTTTGCTTATGTCGTATCGTGATAACTGACCATTAGACGTCCTGGCCGACAACCGGCACTTGCTAACCGAAAACAAAACAGTTCAAAACATGATGTCGTTCGCGAATTATAGTAGTTTGGTAGTATGGTGAAAATTTAATTATATTTATTAGTTTTTGTACGTATAAATTCACGTAAACATGCCGTTTAAGTGTTGTGCGCCTAACTGCGGGGGTAATTACAAAACCGGACCAGAAGTTCACGTGTTTAGTTTCCCGAAAGACATATAAAAACACTAAGGTGTGTTTTCTAAAGGTAGTATAATTTGGGATATTTCAGAACAGGATCCGAGAACAGATAAAATTATTTCAGTAGATTTAAAAAAAACCCGATTAAAAGAAAATTATGTACCAATGGTTTTCCCAAATTGCCCCAATTATTTGTCAAAAAAACGTTCTTGACCGCAAAAGGTATTTCGTATATCTTGATATTTTGATAGCGACATTCCTGATCCTAGTGAAACTCGTGATTTACACCATACAGAGTAAAGTCAAATCCCCAGAACTAGTAAAACTCCCACAGAAACTCCCAATTCAGATAAAGTTGAGTCTGACAATGACAATATAAAACAAATTTTTAAATTTGCAACTCGATATTCTTTTAAACCTAAAAGGTTCTGACGAACTCACTCAAAATCTAAAATTTCTCTCAGAACAGTTAACTTTGTTAAGTATTTCAATACAAAAGTATCGATATTCACCAAGCACCATTATGTTATCTTACCTCATCCTAACACAGTAAAATCTATTTGTAGATAGATTTTTAACAGATCCTCATATCAATGAAAGAAACTTTTTTTAACCTATGCTCGTAATATTTTTCAATATTCAACAGATAAAGAAAAATATGTTACATTACTTTTTGATGAAATTCACATCGAACCCTATTTGGATTACAAGGCAGTTAATAACGTAGGAAATCAGTAAATAATAAAGATACCTTAGCTTCATCTGCAGTAGCATTTATGATCACTAGTCCTTGCTTAAGCCTTACAGAAGTCATTCATATATCTCCTGTAGCTAAACTTAATTCAGAAATATTATATACTTTTATCAAGACCAGTATAGAAAATTTAGAAAAAATTGGGTACATAGTATTTTGTACAGTTAGTGACAATAATGCAGTAAACAGTAAAGCAATGAGTAATTTTTAACCCCTAATCAACTCAGTATAGAATTCCCACATCCCTGAGACCCTTATTTTACCTTTTTGATACTGTTCCTTTACTGCATTGTATTAACAACTGGCTTAATTCAAAACCTTACCAAATATTTTCTTATCCCGATTTTGAGACAGGCCAAAAAAATATGCTCCCTTTTCTGTGATCAAAAACCTATACCAACTAGAATAAGATAAACTATTGAAGCATGATTATTCACTTAGTTTAAAGGCTCTATTTCAATCATCCCTTGAAAGACAAAATGTAAAATTAGCTCTTAAAATTTTTAATCCCATTATTATAAAGGCTCTAAAAGTGTTTGTTAAAAATGTGTCACATTGACAAGATACCGCAGACTTTATTAGTATTATATTGACATGGTGAAAATTGTGAAAGTAAAAACTCCCCTTAAGGGAAAACATTTGTTAGCAAAATATCAGGAACCTTTTACCAAACAAATACTAAAAGCCCCCAGTGATGATCCTAAATTTTGTTTTTTGCTAAAAATGCAAAATTGGCTAGATACTTGGAGTCCAAGTAATTTTACAAATACAATGACTCGACAAACCCACACTGTATTAAACCATAGCATTCATGGGCTTACTGAATACTGTTTAACTGAGCTTAATATGAATTATGTATTACTGGGCAAATTTCAAACAGACCCATTGGAAGGGCGTTTTGGAAAATATAGGCAATTAGCTGGTGGTCATTATCATATCTTAGTTCGACACCTACATGAATCAGAAAAAAGACTTAGAATTCAGTCTATGTTATCTCTAAAATCTAGACATTATGGGGACATTAATATAAATCAGTTCTTTGAACCTCCTGAATGTGAAACACAGTTATTAGACACCAATTCAAATTCTGAACATGTTAATAATTTATTATCTAAAATCATATTTACACAGTCTGATACCGAAGCTATACAATCAGAATCCATTTAAGCGGAAAAAAGACTTAGAATTCAGTCTATGTTATCTCTAAAATCAAGACATTATGGGGACATTAATATAAATCAGTTCTTTGAACCTCCTGAATGTGAAACACAGTTATTAGACACCAATTCAAATTCTGAACATGTTAATAATTTATTATCTAAAATCATATTTACACAGTCTGATACCGAAGCTATACAATCAGAACCCACTTAAGCGGATATTGCTACTATATTGTTTTTAAAAAAAATTAGTTGTACTTTTTACAAAGAAAACTTAACTCTCAATGAACCTTGTGTTGTAGAGAATTCTTATAATTTAATTAATTCCTCAAGTCGAGGTGCTCTTTTATATCCTCGAGAACAGTAGTAGATAGTTTCAACCGCATATGCTAATTGATGAATTTGAAGATTTTGAATATTTAAGTACAACAAAAAATCTTTTCTTTGTGAGTTGTTTTTAAGTTATTTTAATAAAAATACAAACATTTCTTAATAATTATTGCTCTAAACATAATCATAATTTATTAAATAGAACAAAAAAGAAAACTACAGACTTTTAATAAATAGGTAGTTATGAAATTAAAATCTGGCACAAGTTTCGCATTTTTGTATTGTTAGTATCATCAATACAATCTTTTTCAGAATTTAGCAAATAACCTATTATATTCTTGATCATATAGACTCACTTGCCACAGCACAGGCATATACCACTTACCCAAGCTTGAAACCATACCCGATTTTGAAAAGCTAAAATAATAAGCTATTGTATTTTTGATCATAAGGACTCGACACAGGCATATAATACTTACCCAAACTTAAAACCGTACCCGATTTTGACAATGTAAAATAATAACCTATTATAGTCTTGAAACCTTATCCGATTTTGACAAATAACTCGGCTTTGACAATTTACTAATTGGCTAAAATAGGACAATTAGTAAGCAAAAAATCATACCGACATCTGTTTGAAATTTTGCGGTAGATCCGGACAAACGTTGTCGGGTAAGAACACGTAGGCGTTTAGTGGGTAGGCGTTTTACCGAGTCCCACACTGTTCTGGAGTGCCTTGTGCATATTAGTTCGTGCGTAAATGCATTCCTCGTCGTGTAACAAAAAAAAACGTGAAATCGTTTAACAGTCGCCTTTGACATTTTAATTCTATAGCGAAACCGAATAAATTTGACAGATTCAAAAACTCATAAAATAAACCTTATAAATTGATGTTTATTTGCTAAAATTTAAAAAAAATGCTCATTTAAATATATCCATATAAATAACTCGTACCTTCTAATGAAAGTATTGAAATAACATAGGCCTAAATTTGATGACGTCACGCGTAAGCGCGTAGGCCTCGTTGTTTTGTAGGTACTGACTGCACGCCACTGACACTTGCCTTGACATTCTCAAAATTATTCAAATTGCATAATTTACCAGTGAAGCTACATATAAAGGTTATTTTTGTTTTATTCGATTCATTCCGGAAGAAATTCAAATAATTCTTGGCTTTCAATCAATGGGATTTAAACTTGCTAAAAACAAGATAATAGTTTTAATTAATTATTATAACATTTTATGCCGGATTTTATTTATTTCTTCAAAAAAAGTTTGTTTTCGAAACCGCGTAATGTTTGCTCGAATAAATCCAGTTTTACAAATTGAAATTAATTCGTGTATTTGATTTGAAAGCCATTGGTTATTAGAGTAACGTTTTCTAACGAAACCCCAGATTTGCTTTATCTTCTATAAATGCAACAATTCGATATCTAATGTGCCTGAGGTAGCAACTGTTACTGTTCTTAATAATTTGAATCAATTAACTTCATTTGTAGAGCATGATTTTGTATTTGCGATGTTAAGTCTAACAGGTCTTATATATTTGTTATAGATTTTTCCGGTATTTGAGTGTTTAACAGTATGTCCGCGGATGGACTTCACAAGAGGACAAATGGGCTAAAAATTGAAAGATACAAAAAAAGTCCCTCTTGATAAAGTTTTTGCTTAAAAAACAATTAAGGTTCCCGTTATCAAAAATTTAATTTTTTATACAGGCGGCTTAAAAAATAAATAAGGTTCACTTTATCAAAAATTTTATTTTTTATACAGGTGCATAAAAAACACAAAAATGTTATTTTGCGTAAAAGTAAAAATGTCTCTGTTTTGCAAGATACGAAAAAAAGTCACTCTTGATAATAGTTTTTGCTTCAAAAATGAATAAGGTTCGCCAGGTAAGGAAATAAAAAAAAGCATTTCAGCTTCTGGATCTCAATTCATCCTCTTTATATCTTTCCGAGTGTTCGCATGAAGGGTTACTTTCGTAACGGTTGTATTCCAGGTGCTGTGGGATATGCAGAGAAATCAGGGTGGATGACGTCGATCAAGAAACTACTTGAGCACTCCAGAAAAAATAGAATAGTTCCTCTATTCTCCAGATAAAATTTAAAAAGAATAAAGTTGAAATTGCCAAAAGAAATTCGACAGACAAAGAAAAAAAAAGGGAAAATAGACAGAAAGTTATTGAATCAAAAAGACAGTTTAAGAAAAAAGCAAAAGTAATCAATAGACGACAAAAACGAAAAAGAATAGATTTCTAAACTTCTGAGTCAGACACTTCTTTTACAAATAATAGTAAATTTAGTGATTGAATTGAATAAGGATTTAGAGGATGGTGTAGATAACGTTTCACTATTAGAAAATCAACAGATATTAATTGATCAATAAATCTTAGTAAGATTTTTAACAAATATATTAATAAATCATTACGTTGGTACAGTAATCGAAATTTTGGACTCAGAAGAATATGTGGAATAGTTTTTGCGAAAGGTTAATAACGCTTTTATTTTTCCCGAACCGTATTAATATCTGCAGTCATTTCTAAATCGCCTAAACCAATTTCTACTTCAGGCACTTCTAAAATGGGCGCAAATGGCATCATTCCTAACGTTTAATGTAAGCTTTGCTGGTTTAAATGTTAACTAAAACTTAAATTTGCCAATTTTTAAGACTAGTTGACTTGACGTTTGACTAAAAATTGTTTTTTTTTTGTACTAAAAAAAATGTTATTTTTCCAATATACTAGGCAATCTTAGTGGTGTTTCCTTTTTGCTTTGTATTTTAGGCAAATACACTTCCTGATTTTGATATTTTCAAATAATTTTAACTTGTCCGAAACTGCCCCACGCTTGTCCGGAAGTACCCCACCGTGAGGCAGTTCCGGACATATACAACATTTTTTATTTAAATTTTTTGTTGAAGTTTAATGTTACCTGGTAAGCGAACTAATTTTGGGGTGATGCATAATAATAAATAAATAATCATAATATAATAAATAATGCATAATAATAAATAATAATAAATAAATAATCTTTTCCACTGATATTTTTTTCACTCTAAAAAGCTCATCCTGACCAGAAATATTGCGTTTTGAATTTTGGTGTCCGAAGGTGTCCCCTTACCCTACCCAAGTAGCACTTTTAGTCATGAATACGTCATTGTTATCACAAGTATTTTCATTGAAGTAACGGGAACTTGGTGTCGCCACGTTCTATTTAAGCTGAGACTAAGTAGTCATTACCAAAATGGGGAACAATTTTAAGGTAACTATTTCGTGAATCACATGTAACTGAGACTTTGACTATTACGTAGATAGTACGGAATTGTGTAATTCCATTTAAGTATCCGAATAGTAATAATTCACCCTATTTGTCACTACCTTATTTAATCCGTTTTAAAAATATGTATGGTTCGTTCTAATACAAACAAAACAGTTATGGCGACTACAAACACTCAAATTGGGAATATGGTGTAGAACGTATAGAATACTTTATCGGAATTTGAGGTAGGATTCATGCGTTTCACATAGTTTTCTAGTCCATGCTAAGAACCTAAAATTAAAACGCAGGCAATTTCTCTGGTGAATGCGGATGATAGTCATATAAAAATTACGCGCCTTTAAAATTCGTTAATTTTCAACACATTTTGGTCAAATATATTGGCCAATTTAAATCTCAGAAATATAATTTTGGATTTTGGTTTAAATAGTAATTATCATTAAATATCTTATTATAAAGAGTGATTCTTTTTTTAACGTAATGTTTAATTTTTATGCATTTTTAGTCATACCTCATAGCTAAATATTTATAGGGGAGATGAAAATAAACAATGGCGTTCTATTAGACTTTTACTTTTAGGCTAATATGGCCGAACCAATCAAAAATTGGTTACTCTATTGTTGCCACTGTCCTTATAAAATCACCGACCGAATCTCGTACCAACGCCCCCTATCTCCGGAACCTCAAGTACAAGAGGTAATAGTTTGCATGTAGTAAATAATTACTCTAATTCTTACTTCTAAGTTGCAACAGAAGAATAACGACTGGTAATAGCCAGTTTAAAGTAGCAGTAGACGATAACTTTTTCTACTCTGCAACGACTCGCTTTACTTTATAGTAATACGTTATAGGAGTACATTTGAACGTAATGGAGTAGTTCTGCAAAGTTCAAGTAGGTACTGATACTTAAAAGTTGTAATTTAGTAAACAGTAACTTTGAATAATTACTATTATGTGACATTATGTCGGGGAAAAGAAATGACGACCTTGGGTCAATTCCTTAAGTAGTTGCTTGGCAGTAGTTATTACATAATTACTTTACATGGAAAATTGCTATACAGTATTATTCGCAGTAACAAATACATATATAATACTTAAAAAAAGTGTAACCCAAAGTGTTTGTTGATATATAGTAGGATTATCAGTATTAAATACGTAAAAACTCTTAAAGAGTAGTAGTGGAAAAGGTTGTAGCTACTTTAGTGCTAGCTGGGTACACATCTAAAAAAGAAATTAATAATCAAGTTAAGAAACGCCTGCCTTTAATAATGAAATGGTTCGAAGGCATAATTATGGTGAAATAGGCTATTTATATTTTATTAAATGTATTTCTTTTAAATGTAAATTAATAATTACATTTAAAAACATATTTTATTATTACTTACTTACTACATCCTTTTATCATCAGAGGTATATTATAAGATTAACCCGGAAACCAAAATAGGGCAATAAATCGAACCGGGGACCAAATTGGCGATTTCATTTGTAATATACCCAGACCTGGTAGTCCAAATTACCAATAGCCGTTTTTTCTTAGCTATGTTCTGCCTTGCTTAACTATGAGCATTTTCGACGTGTGAAGTAACTCATAAAACAAATAATTTTTCTAATTTAAGTTTTTATTAATTATATGCGTTATTGAAATTGCGAAGAAACGTTTCTTTATGAAAATGCAATTCACTTTCATCTTAGTAAGGACCGCCCGCAACTGTGGCTAATCCATTTCTTGCATTCTATTTATATAACTAGCACGTGGCTTGACTTCTCAATGGGAAATATTTTTACGACACACGTGACCATGTCACTGTAATTTAATTATATATGCTAATAACCGAAACATTTCATGTCATTTAAAATTGTACATCAAAATAAGCATGAAGACTGAAAACTACCGTTATGTTACCCCCGAGTACTGATATTTCTATTTGATTTAGAGAAGAGGTTCTCAATTTTTTTTTCTCACATAACGCTCAGGTGTTTCACGGATCAGTCGGGTATCACTGAACTATTAAAAATTTCCGTTAGCGTAGAGATAGCGCTTACTTCTCAGAAAACGTATATCTGCTTGCGTATCACTTTGAGAATCTTTGCGTACCACCAGTGGTACGCCTACCAAAGGTTGATAACCACTGCTTTAGGGAAACCGCATCTTCTCTTTAAGTAAAAGTGAACAGCCCTTAAAACTTCTTTGCTTATAAAGATGGATAAAAATGTTAAATGTAAAAGTTTTGCGAATTTTTATAGGTCTTTCAAAAAAATCATTAGCGAAATCATGTTGAATAAATAAAATGGTAAAAATAGTAAAATTTCTGTTTTAATAATAATAAAACGTAGTTTTTTTCTTTATCAGTGCGGGAAGTCAATTCATTATCATTGAAAATATGAGGCCGGTTAAATTACCAAACCAATAGCCCATTTTCTTGTGAACATTTGACAATGATTTTAGATAGGCATTGATCACCAGCGGTTCTTCTACACCTGAGAGGATACATTCCTTGTATAACAGTTGGCGTTATGAGACAGCTTTAAATTAATTTAAAAAATGTCCCAATTAGATCTATGAGAACATTGTCAAACGTCCTACACAAGTATTGTAAAATATACAAAGATTTTTTAAAGCAGATTGCAAATCTATCTTTGAAATATTTAGATAACGTGGCATACAGGGTTATATGATTATAATTTGCGCCCTCTTAACTTTAATATCTTTAAAGATAGAGAGCCCATTTTTTTACTGAATTGTAGAGAATCGAATGAATGTATTTAACGGTAATAGAAATATGATACAGAATCTTCCGCAAAAGCGCACTGAATCAAAATTATATTTTTAATGCAGCATCTTTTGAGATATTGACAGTCGAAAAATTAAAATTTGCATTATGAAGGACTGTAAAATCTCAAACGATTCGCACTTTGCAATCTTAGTTTTTAAAACTCTATTTAACGACACTAATGTTGAACCAAACTGAGAATGTCAATTTTTGACAATGCCAGCAAAAATCAGCATTTTCGCAATAAATTTGAGATACATTTTCAAAAACTAAGAACGAAACTTCAAACTATTTTATTCTAATTTGATCCGACGAGATTTGACAGCCTTTGAAAATTCCAATTTTTCATTTCTTAGCTGCCATTATCTTGAAAACAGGTAAAACCGTAAATTCTAAACACCAAAAGTTCTTATTTTTTCAAATTGAATCCAAATATGTAACAATATACAAAGAGTATTCCCATTAAAAAGATATAAGTTTAAAACATGCGTTTTTGTAGCACATTCTGTATCATATTTCGGTAAAAAAATTAGATAAATCTCTACCATCCTTTAGAGTTACAAAGTTTGGTTAGGAAAAATTATATTTTCCCTTTTCCATATTAAACACCGGGAAAATGCAACATAATGTAATTTAACAAACCTCGTATCTTTAGTTATAAATAAGATAAGAATAACATACCTAGGCTTAATTTAAAAATCTAGGCAACATTTTGATTTAGCTTAGTTATTTTTTTGATTCGCGTGTCACAAAGATAGTTTGACAGAATCAATATTGTTAATTTAACCTCACAAACTTTATATACAATAGTACTATAACAAACGATATAAATATCTGATCAAAAATAAGGTTTTTCTCCAGATATACACTGTGTCTGTGAATAAATAAAAAAGCGATATAATCGAACTAAAATTTCTGAGTTAAAATTTTAGTATTTCCAGAACAATGCCGATTCCATGCAAAGTAATTTTTGGCACATGAAAATATTTTTTAAAAATGCCTTGACAAGTATATTAACCCATTTCCTGAAGTGTATATAAAGTGAGTTTTTTTGTAAAAGATATCAAAACACCATATATGAAAAAGTTGTCTAGAATTAATAAAAAAGCTCTCATTTCAAAGTTTAAATTAATGGGATTATTTTGACTTTTTCGAATACTTTGTACATTTTTTACTGTAGATAAATGTTTTTCATTAAAATGTGTAAAAATAAATTTTGTTAAGTAACAAATAATAATTTTTGATAAACTTTAATGTTTAGTTTTCTATAAAAAAGCTTATTTATACATGAAAAATTTAAAATATTGAAGAAAGAATTAAAAAAAATCAAAACAATTGAATTAATTTAAAACTTGGCATGCGAGCACGTTTGTTAATTTAAAACAAGTTTTTAAATAACGTTTTTGGAAATCGTATATAATGATGATTTATACTTACTGTAAGGCAACTGGATTTTTCAAAAACTTTGATACGCTAAAAATTACTTTGCATTGTGTTTCGATTTCATCCTTGGGCACATTATAGAATCTCTATGTTAGACCGTTGTATGAACCGGATAAGCTCCCGTTCATACAACGGTTAGACTAAAACGTTATAACGTTTTACTTCAAACTAATAACGAAACTAAAAATGATAATAACATATATAAAAAAATAATTATTATAATATATATAAACTTAAAGTCTAAAATTAATTAGATTAATTAATTAATTAAACTATAATTTATTGTTGGGTTAGTAACGTACTAATGGAAGATGTATACCATGAATTTAAGCACAACAGGCTCCTTGCCGATTCCGCAGTAAGCCTGTTTCTATACTTTCTAATTATGAGAAGGGCCTTGGAGAAAAGTTTTCTGCGGGCACACTAGTTGCTGGTATAACTAACAAATCCCTTGCCATTTTAGCTAGGTTTGAGTATATTTCCTGATGTTCAAACCACCATTTAATGATATTTGTATATTTGTCTGCTCTAGGAGATTCAAAATATTTGTTAATCTCTAATTTCCATGTATCTACGTTAGAACTTGGACAATCAAACAAGTATAATACATTTAACTCGTCACTTGATGATCATTCAATTGTTTCAATTTCCGTTGTTTAAGGTCATTGCCGCGATTTAGCGGGTACGTATCTTTTTAAAATTTCTTCAAACTTCTTCTCAGAGCCTTCAAGCAATTCTTTTCCCCAATTGGTTTGTGTAAAGCCCTGTTTTTTGTGTCGTGGGTCTAAAAAGAGGACAGCACAGTAGATCCAGTTTGTTTTTTATAATGTTTTAACATTTTTTCTTTTGCAGCCTGGAAAGCATTAATTATTGATTCTTCAATAGACGTTCTATCTGGCTTCTGGTCAATCTCGGCTAAAGATGTTTCGAGCTTATCAATCAGTATATTAAAACTTAAAATAACTAATGGCAACGTTGCATAAGTCTCCCCACATAGTAGCGTACTTACAGATTTAAAGTATTTGAGAAATTTATATAAGATTCCCAAAATTTTCCATTCATCATCCCTAATACTATATTTATTTAAAATTGTATTGGTATAACATAGAGGAACAAGAGCATCTTTTAGCTGCAACGCAATTCTAATCATTTCACAAGTAGAGTTCCACCTTGTTGAAACATCGATCTTTATTGAAGTATACTTTACCCCTGCTGCAGAACAAAAGCTCCTTAAAATATTTTGCAATTGTTCAGAATTTTTAATCTTTTTAAACAATTGCCTAAGTCTTGTTACTAGTGGACTCTCCGCATTTATGTTGTTACTATTATCGGTTTCGTCTTCACTACTGTCGTCGCTTTCTTCTTCAAGGTCTGGAGTAAATTTTAAAATTTTAAGGGCATCTTGCGTTTAATTTTCTTTTAAAATATGAAAACCGGTTTTTACATAATAGATACCTCAAGAACGCCAGAATTCAGTTAGCAACAGGGCCTGTGATTTAACGTAAATATTTTGTCGATAAATCGAGAGAATCGCGATGAGACGAGAGAGACGTCCTCTCGAACGAGAGAAGGCCCCTTTCGAGCGAGACAAGAGACGAATTTTATCTCGTGTCTTCGAGACGAGACGAGAGAAGCCCTATTATCGTCTCGTCTCGTCTCGACGGCATCACTAATATATATGGAAAAAAAAATTTTTAGCTTCTATACACCTCTCCAAATGTAGTTATAAAATAATTTTCCTACTGAAATCCCTACTTTTTATTTTAATTAATTATTTACTTTTTAATTTTCGTTTAACCGAAATGTTATCACAATATATTTTTTTAGCTTCTATAGAGCCCTCCGAATAAGATAATAAAAAATGTTCCTGCAGAAATCCCCAGATTTTATTTTATTTATTTATTTCATTTTAACTTCATTTTAGTCGACATTTGATATATTACTAAATATTTATTTTATTTCTATAAAGCTTCTCGAATGTTGTAATTATAACACTCCACTCCAAATTTATATTTCACTTATTTATTTTTAAATTTTTTTTCAGCCGAAATGGAAAAAATACCAATTATTTCACTAACTGGGCAATATCTTGAAAACGAATAGAGATATCAATGTGTGGTTTTCGCCAGAACTTCGAGTTTTTATGACTCTTTAAAAAAAACTGTAAAAGAGCTATAATCTTTTATTCAAAAACTTTAAGAAAATTGGAAAAACCTGTAATTATTATAAACAGCGCCATCTAACCAATTTGTGAAAAATAGGAAATGTCACTCGATTCGAATCGTAAAACAGCTTGAAATTCCCTTTTAAGTAAGCCTAATATCAATTCGGATAAGAGGTTCAGAAGATATGCCAATTTAAGTCTTTCATAAGTCAACAGTCCCCCCAACCTTATTAAGGGTGATATGATAATAAGTCTAAAATCAAAACGATAGGGAATTAACTCGGCTTTCCAATGAGATTATAAAAGTTAAATCTAGTTCTGGGAGTTTTTGTAGAATTTTTGAAATGTATGGTTCAACATAGCAATTGCTTCCCCTTGCGGTCAATTTGGACACTTAAACATATTTTTAGTCAATAAAATTGTCCTTAGCCACTATTGTTATAATTTTTTTTCAAGACGCTAACAGGACTTTCGAGATATGGATAGTGAATGTCCTCCAAGTCAACAAACAGCCTGTATATAAAAATATAAATAAATAAAAAAAGTTAGATATTTTCAAAGGAATTTTTTTTATTTTCGAATTCTCGAGGCTCTTAGAAGTCAAAAAATATGTTCTGAATATATCACATTTCTTTAAACAAAATAAATAAGCTAAAATTTGGGGGTTTCATTCGGGAATTTCTTTTATTATCACTTTCGGGGACTGTGTGGTAGCCGAAAAATGATTTCAGAGTTCAGTAGTTCAGTAGGAACTCCAAAGACGAAAGAGTCAATCAACAAAAAATTCACAGATCTTGCACCTTACGCAAGTATCCTACGTATTGAAAATTCCTGACACAACTTTTAAATTTAATCTTTAATTGTGTCTTTTATTTTTTAAAGGTTATAATATTTTATTATTATTATTAAATAGGTACATTTTATTACTAAATGGGTCAAGAAATTGATCAAATTAAACTAATGCGTATAATAAAATGCTTATATTTTATATTTACAAGAGATATTATTAAAATCTATAAAAAAAATCGTGGCACTCTAGAAACTGAAGCTTGGGTATTAAAATATTGTTATATTTAATAAATTGCTTTATGTTATATAAAAAAGGTTAATAAAATCTATAGTTATATTTATAGAGCTATGACACCCCCTCTTTCAACTGAGCATCGACAAGCGGAATTAGCAAATCGCTACTAATAACGGATACAGTCTTTATCTCGTAGATAAAATAGTGAATAAAATCAATTTTAAAAAACTTAAACGCCAAGCTTTTCCCACTGAAACCTTTAAAAAAAACCCAATACCTATTTGTCATTACCTTATGTAGGATCATTCTCCGAAAAAATAGCTAACATCTAAAATGGCTGTAGAGATACAGCCAAGATCGTCTTTAAAACAATTACGCTCTTAGTCAATAACAAAGACTATGTTAAAAATACCAAAAAAAGTGGAGTTTATGAACTTAGGTCTAATTCTCGTGATGCCTCATATATGTCGGCACGATTCAGAATTAAAAAACACCTCAACAGACCATCCACTTCTGCCTTTGGTTTTTATATTAAGTTTAATAATCACCAGTTTTCACTTTCAAAAAACAGCAAAATTTTACACAATATCAACTCAAGGGGTTTAAAAATGAACCCTTATGAGGAATTAGAAATAAATAGAAATTCTGAGAAGAGCCCTAATGTACTTATTAACACACAGGCTAATTATGTATGTTAAACCTATTTTTTCAATTTTTTAAAAAAATGCCACGGCAGCACTTCACTTAATAATTAGTATTTTCCGTTCATCGCAAAGACCTTAATTATGTACCTACTAGGCTTATAACCACCATCAAAAAACTACACATTTACTAAGAAATAATATAATAACATTTCCATATTTTCACAGTAATACGTACTTTTGTGAAAGGTTGTATATTAGTCTGCATACAAGTGTTTAAATTTTTTAATTATTTTTACTTATTATTTTTTATTTTGTAACTTACAGTGGTCTAATTTGACCGAAAGTTTTTGCCAATTTTAATTTATAATACCCAAAACGACACTTTTTTATTACTTTTGAAAAACATGGTATAGCAGCTTTACTTTTACTACTAAATAAATTCTATTAAATTTCACAAATGTAGTCTTTATTGTAAAAATCGGCTTAAATCTGATATCTCTAATTTACCTTTGTCAACAAAAAAAGTTGTTAAAGATTTCTAATGTACACACAACAATGGTAATGACTCAAATATTTGTTTTTAATAAAATGTTTCATCTATAGGTATACAATGTCTCATTTTTTTTCATCTAAATTTTCGATACAAACGGCATCTTTTTTTATATTTCACATTTAAATGGAAGATGAAAGAAATTTCAGGAGAGAGAGCCTGAAATTAAATGGTGTATCCGTATAAAATAACACCCGATATATTAAAAGATAAAAATCGTGCCATTCTCAATTTTTTAAAATTTTGTTCATTAGAGTTTGTAACATTTATAGCATTTTAATATTATCAAGAAACATGGGTTAAATGTGACTATTGTCATTATGTCAAAAATGATAGACCTCCCTGTAGTTCTTGTCGGCCTTCTCCCTGTCACAATGTTTTTAAAAAACATTGGAAGCGATTAAATTCTGATTCATTTACATTTAGATGTTAGATTAATATACATGCGTGTGAGCAATTCCTTTGCCTACGTCCTTTAAACTTAATATTTAGATTTACTTATTATTACTGGAGAATTCTTTACTGTCATGCTGTCACATAAATCTGTACCTATTAATAATTTCTTTAGCATTGATAAGTTACATAATAAGATAGGATAAGAGTCGAAAAGCTAGGATGTTTTGTTAAGTTAAAATTAAATAAATAATTAGTAGTTTTTTTTCAAAAAAAATTAGTTTTGAGATCGGTTATAATCATTATTTCGCATGATGGCTGCCTTATTCTAATAAGACTCGAAATTTTGTTGTACACATACACAAAACAATAGACTATTTTGTTTTTATATAAAATTTGTTCATTTATGCATGGGGAATCCGATCACCTCATATTATAGTGCTATCTTATTTATTCATTTACTGAACACGTTATCGCAGTTTCGGTGTCGGGATTTTGCCTTCTCGAGGTTACGACATGCAGTGTGAAGTTTGCATAGAAGTGATCCCAATAATATTTTCAATACTAATAACCAATTTGAAATTAACAGTAGATTATCCGAATCAGGTTCGGTTCAACGAAGTAGAAACGGAATGATCCAAAACAAAAATAACTTCAACCCGTGTTGGTATTCATAAACTTTTGCTGGTTTTAACAACTTCTAAACACACGGGCAAATGGTTTGATATTCATAATTAATGAAACACTTTGCTAAAGTGCTTTCGACTACAAACAATTCTAAATTATAACAAAACACATAAAGTCCCGAAAAGTATGTTATAAATCGAGATTCTTGATGTGGAAAATTTAATTTATCCCAAAAATCAACAAGCGAGTTATAAAATGTTTTGGTAGGATGTTGCTCGCACACAAACGCCACACGGATATCTCCGAACCTTTTATTGATCAAAATAAACCAGTATTATTTTACTTCGTGCAGCTATTGTTAATGCACTTTAATTTAAAATTTTGTTGTTTGTGTATGCTGTTAAAATAATATCGACGATAATGGCTGCCAAAGATAAATATGTTTTAGCTGCCCCGATTGTAAAGAATTAGTTTTTTTTTTGTTAGTTCATGTATTGTTTTGAGCCCAAAAACATAGGGCGTAATTAAATTATTATTTTAAAGCACTTGTTTTTATAAATTATGCAAATATTGTTTTTAAAATCTTTTACTTAGCTTCATTTTTATGTTAGTTAGTTGGTATATTTTGGGTGGTCAAATATTATTTATTTATTCATTTAGTGTGTCCGTACTCTATACGTATTATTTTACTGAACGCGTTATCGCAGTTTCGGTGTCGGGATTTTGCCTTGTCGAGGTTACGACATGCAGTGTTAAGTTTGCATAAAAGCGATCCCAATAGTATTTTCAATAATAATAATCAATTTGAAATTAACAGTAGATTATCCGAATCAGGTTCGGTTCAACGAAGCGAAGTAGAAACGGAATGATCCAAAACAAAAAATAACTTCAACCCGTGTTGGTATTCATAAACTTTTGCTGGTTTTAACAACTTCTAAACACACGGGCAAATGGTTTGATATTCATAATTAATGAAACACTTTGCTAAAGTGCTTTCGACTACAAACAATTCTAAATTATAACAAAACACACAAAGTCCCGAAAAGTATGTTATAAATCGAGATTCTTGATGTGGAAAATTTAATTTATCCCAAAAATCAACAAGCGAGTTACTTTATATGTTTTGGTAGGATGTTGCTCGCACACAAACGCCACACGGATATCTCTGAACGTTTTATTGTTCAAAATAAACCAGTATTATTTTACTTCGTGCAGCTATTGTTAATGCACTTTATTTTAAAATTTTGTTGTTTGTGTATGCTGTTAAAATAATATCGACGATAATGGCTGCCAAAGATAAATATGTATTAGCTGCCCCGATTGTAAAGAATTAGTTTTTTTTTTAATTCATGTATTGTTTTGAGCATAAAAACATAGGGCGTAATTAAATTATTATTTTAAAGCACTTGTTTTTATAAATTATGCAAATATTGTTTTTAAAAGCTTTTATTTAGCTTCATTTTTATGATATATTTGGGTGGTCAAATATTGCAAGTAACTTTTGAAGCAGTTTCCGTTATCGGAACTGACTGAAATTAGGTATACATACATAAACTCGGTGATAATACAAAATCATGGTGTCCAATTGTGAATGTCTTATACAGGGTGCGTAAAAAATAATGCTAAACAGTAGAGGGTATACCATTTTCGGCACTTTTGCCAAGTATTTACCTGCTTTTTTGTGAAATTAAAGATGCTGCCAGCAAAATTTGTATAGCCCTTTTGGATTTTGAGATACAGGGCGTTGTTTAAAATGTTGCGTTTTATCGCAGCTATCTGATAACTTATCAAAAAGGCAAAACCTATATATATATATATATATATATATATATATATATATATATATATGTAAAATTATATATATATATATATATATATATATATATATATATATATATATATATATCGAAAAAATCACTAAAAAGTAAAAAATAATATTTTATTCCACATAGAAAATTTGACTTTATGAAGTCGGCATCAAACTGATGGCTGATTACTTAATTACAGACATGTATGTATTGCGTATCTACATATATACCACATTAAATAGATTACTTTGATACCAACTGCATAAATCAAATTTTAAAAAAGGAGTATTGTAGTCGTGAAAAAATAACCCTCCGAGGATTTTTCAGAACTTAACTTTCCAGGATCTCTAGATGTCGAAAAACATGTTTTCGCAATTCCGTCGGTCTGTCTGTCTGTTGGTCTATCGGGCTGTCGGTTCGCGGCATAGTTAAAAAAGTACTTACGCGATTGACTTCAAATGTTGGTCAAAAATTAAGGGTTGTATCGGGATGACCTGGTAACATTTTGGTAATAATCCAATATGACAAAACAATATGACGGCCTAGTAAAATATTAAAAAAATAATTACTAAAAAACTATATATCCAATTTATCTCAAATTTTGTACAAAAAAATAGGTATTATGCAGAAATCAACTGGTAAAAGTTGGGTACGAATCCAAGATGGTGGAACAAAATGGAGGCCTAATAAATTATTTAAAAATTAAACCTGAAAAACTATTTAATGAACTGATTTTGTATATTACTAATTGTAGTGTCGAGTTGAAGTAGTAAAACGGTGGTACTAATTCAAGATGGCGGAACACAATGGCCGCCAAATAAAATTTTTCTAATCGTGGAAAAACCCACCCTCTCAGGTTTTGCATATCTTCACGTTTTAGAAATATGTTTTATCAGTTCCGTCGATCCATCTGTCGTTTGTCTGTCTGTCTGTCTGGGTGTCAGTTTGCGGTAATAGCTTAAAAACTACTTATCAGATTGACTTCCAAATTTAGGCAAAAATTAAGGGTCATATGGGTATGTTCCCGGTAATATTTTGGTAAAAATCCATTATGCCGGAACAAGATGGCGGTATAGTGAGACGTTAAAAAAATTATTACTAAAAAAACGAATTATCCAATTTGCCTCAAATTTTGCACAAAAATCAAGTGTTACATAAGGACGAACTGAATTGGTATGGATACAAGATAGTAAAAGAAAATGGCGGCCTAAAAAAATATTAAAAAAATCAAGAAAATGTTGGCATAGTTAACTGGGAATGTATAGAGGGAAAAGAACAAAGGAGAGAAGGCGTGACGAAATTGCATTCCACTGATTTTTTGCTTTTTTCTTTTTACCGGTTTTGTCATGAGTGTTTTATAATTGTTTTATTTTATTTTATCATTTATGTGGTACAGTTCTTCACAGTTTTTTTTATGATGTTTTTTCGTTTAACCTAAACTATTAATTAATTTTTAGTGCGTCTTACTATATAGTCATTTTTTTGTCCTTTTTTGCTGCTGAAAGGAAATACAGCATTAATAAGATTATAAAGGTCGAAACGTCGGCATTTTCTGAATAAAAGAAGGACAAAAACTACCTACTACGTTAAAGAATATAAGAACACTATACTGCTAAAAATATTCCAAATAATTTATAACCTTATGAACTAAAGTTTGTTTATCAGCTATGCCGTACATAAATGAGGAAATTTTCGATATGCTAGCTGTCGTTTCCAAATGCAACTAAGTAACAAGCTTCAAGAGAATACGTTTGCGTTATTCTGTCAGAACACAAAAAATCTACTTAGGCGCTTAGTTAGAGGTTTAAGAGAAACTGGTAGCATGCAGCACGTTCCAGTTCCAATAAGGTGTCGTAGATAGAGTAAATGTTTGTATTTTGGCTTAGGTTTACGTTTATCTACACGCTCGTATTCGAGAAATTTCAAGATATCATGTGATTATGTGATTGGATTTGGAAATTTGAGGGATTATAAGATGCACCATTATTAAATTTTTTTTGCACCAGACGTTAATGGATAAATATTTCGATAGCCAATTACATTTTTGCCATTGACGAAGACCAGCATTTTTTATCCAGAATATTATGAACTGTTACTGATAAACAAGATAAACAAGTGTTGCGTAATCAAAATTAATAGTCTCATCAAGATCTAGTTCTTAACGTTTGTTATCTATCTAATTCAATTTTAACTTAATCATTATCTTTAACACTCTAGATACTGTAATAAATTAAAAAAATAATAATAGATTATTACTTATTGATTGAGTGACTTACTTTTGTTTATTAGTTTATTTTGTTTAGGTCTCTCTTAGGACTACTCAGTCAGGCTAGTCGGAGGTGATTCGTAGGTTCGTAATGGTTTTCAGACTTATATGGGCGCCACCAATTTTAGTAGTTGGACATAAAGAAGGAAAGAAAAGATAATAGATCAATATACTGTTTTGTAATTAAGTATGAACCAAAGATCAATTAGCTTTGATTATAATCTGAATTTATCATAACCTGAAAAGTTAAAAGGATAAACACAGAAGAAACAAGTAAATTTTAAAAACACTCAATTTATTATCTGAAAATCTACAGTATTATAATAACATACGTAATGTCGACAATAACAGAATGAATCACAAAAAAGGTTCTAGCTATACCAATTTTAAATTTACCCAATCAATAATGAAAGTATTCAATCTTAAATTTCGATATATATCATAGGTCAAACAAAAAAAATATCAATTTAATTCAATTATAAAATATCAAAATACTTATTACTGTATTACTTAATATTACCTAGTATCACATAAGATAGTAAATACTACAATTTTTAACCGAAAGTGAAATAAATCAGTATATGGTTATTTGACATATTAATTTACAACTCAAATAAAATTTTATCTAAAACTTAGCCTATATAAAAAGGACTAGGCTTTATCTAGCTACCTAGTTAATTATAAAACAAAAATTAAGCCGATTGACCATTAGTGCCATAATCAAATTTTGTAAACGTTAAGCTAATAAATATACCCAGTTAGATTAAGGTTAATTGTGTAACAATTTAAAGCAGAAATGGTAATAACAAAAAAATGTAAGCACTCAGTTATATACAAAAATAATCAATTACATATAGATTAATTATCCAACTTTTTAAACAGAATGACATTAATGGAAATACAAAATTTCTATATAGGCATCTACTAAAAAATATCAAGTTACATAGGTTTAATCATACCTTTTTGATCAAAATGACATTAAATACAATTTTTTTAAACACTCAGTATATACAAAAATAACCGTTACATATAGGTTAATTATGTAACTTTTTAAGCAGAAGCACAATATTGTAAAATTGCAATATGAATACCAAAAGGCTAATAATACCTTAGAACCCAATATATGTTCGGTTGTTTTGAACTAAAAATTAGTATAACTTTTAAGCAGAGTTACATTATTGGAGATATTAAAAAATTAATGCATAGGCTAATTAAAAAATAAATACTCGAGTATCGATCGTTGATTATATGTAAAATAATCAAAGTATTAGCGGTGCTATAAATTGTGTCTCGCTGTGCGAAGGTTTGCTCTATTCATTGAATTAGAAAACTAGAATGAAACCAGAGTACTTATCAGTAATATATGTCAATAAGTTATATTTTACATAAAATGCTAAGAAATATATAAAATTAAGCAAAAAGTGAAAAACAGTCAAATAATAAATTATCAAGAAAAATACTCATCTTTCAAGTTGCAATTTTCCGAAGGAATCAAAAGCGTCTGGACCTCTCAAATGAGTTTCAAACAGCAGCGGCGTCTAGCCAGTGGAAAAGTTCGAACACAAAACGTCTAGAAGAAAAGCAAACCACCACACAGCGGAAAGAAAACAATCCCAGCTTCTCCTAAACATCAAAAAATGTTCTGGGGAATATTCTGCAACTCTGGCAGATGGGGTAAAAAAAACACCTGCTCTGTAGACTCGTTAACCTTCTTTAGATACAGTTCCAATCCAAGATAATTTAAGTAAAATTGTCATGATAATTTCGGTATTTTTAAATATTTGAGTTAATACAAATATAAACTAAAACATAATGAAGGCATTTAAATAAAATCTTGCATTATCAAAAAATAAAAATTTAAACAAAATCTGTAGATCCAAAATTAAAAGAACTTGGTTGTTTCAACATTATTAGGAAGTTGATTTTTCCCAAATTAAAAGAAAGTTGATCGTTCCTTAATTAAAAGCCTGGAACAAAGAAAAATCACCTGTCAGCTACACATGAACAAAATGGTGTTCTGTGAAGAATCTTTTACCTGTTCTTCGGGCTTATGTTTTAGTTAGTTGAATTTCCGACTACATTCCCTCCATATACAGAAGAGTATTGATCATTTTTATTTGTGAAACTAATCCGGCAATGTCGCATGCTATCTATACGGCACAAAATTATAAAACAAATGCCCAATTAAACGTGGCAGTCAACTGGCTCCTGCTGAAATTCAAGAAAAAGAAGGCGGTTTATCTTGGCCAGCGAAAATTAATAAACTACAAGAGCGAAAAAAAAACAGTGACAATTGATCTCTTCCATTCGGCAAAATTAATTTGTACTTTCTAACGTACCCAACCAAAATTCTGTCCACTAAGAGTATCGAATATATTAAAGACACTCTCGTACTCAATTTGTTGGATTTCTATAAATATGTAATAAACATTGACGTCGTTAAGCTTTGAGAAAATTAAAGGATATTAATAAAAATTTGATTTATTTTTAAGATAAAATGATTAAATTTGCAAAGAAGTTGTAACAAACATAAATTGGCTCTTACAATACATAGAAGTAGTGGATGACAAGATGGTGGTAAATTAGGCACACTTTTTATAAAAGATAAAGTCGTTAATATATATATATATATATATATATATATATATATATATATATATATATATATATATATATATATATATATATATATATATATATATATATATATATATATATATATATATATATAACATATCAAACAACTTATAACGCATATTCGTTGCAGCCGAAATCAAAGTTGCATATGATATGTTAGATATAAACCCGCGTGTGCTATCATGCACGTGGGTTATGAATCGTCTTCGGATCTGCTTGATGTGCAAACGCTATGTTAGAATGAAAATGCGTCCTAAACCTAGATAAAGTGTGAATTGGGAAAGCCAAAATAAACAAATAATATTGCATTATTATTTATAAATATTTAATTTAATAAAGCTCTAAATAATAAACTGCCCAGTCTTCAAAAATTATATTGTTTTCATAGTCCATTCGACCGAACCTAATAGTATATTAATAATTATCAATAATTAAATTAAGCTGTAAATATTAATTTGCTCAGTATTCAAAAATTATGTTATTTTCATAGTTCATTCGACCAAACCTAATAGCTTTTTAATACCATTTTTTTAATGTTATTATTCTTTTCATCCAGAGAATACGTATTAATTAATTTATTTGGCACTAGCTTAAAAACGAATAAGGATATGGATGAGAGAAAATATGCCAGAACTTCGGCTTTTTATTACTCCTTATAACTACTGTAACCTATTTCAAGAAAATTACGGAAATTTGAAAAACTGTACAACGCTATCTAACTAATTTGTGAAAAACTAGTGACTCGATCCAATTTCTAAAGCATCTTTAAATTGCCTTTTAAATAAGCCTAAGTTCGTTCAGTTCAGAAGACAGTAATTTAAATCTCTCAAAAGTCAACAGATCCCAACCCTTTTTAGTTGATATGACAATAACTTTAGAATCATAGTGATAGGACGTTAACTAGGCTTTCCAATGAGATAATAAAAGTTATACCTAGTTCTGGGAGTTTAGTAGAATTTTTGAAATTTATTGTTAACCTTAAAAACTCAGCGCTCAAATGACACTAATTTTTATTCAGTTATACATGGCCACTTTTATTATACTATTTTTTTCAAGACCCTAATTTAAAAAACCTTTGAGATGGATTGTGAACGCCCTAAACTGAACACCCTGTATACATTTATTTGCTATATTCATAAAAACTTTACAGCAGCTGTGGTTAATAAGTTATTATATTCGGTCTTTCATTGCTGTCTGAACATAACTTATTTATCACTGCATGTGTGGGGATGGGGGATAAGCGCCGTGATTTTGATGGCAAAATCTTAAAATTAAATTAAAATAATTTTGTCCAAATCCGGAGGGTATAGATTTAGAAAGAAAACAATATATGAATGAAACTAGTAGCTACACAAAAGTGTGGACTTTTTTTTTCTCTTTTCTTTTAGTTCTCAGTTGAGTTTTTCTTACTTACTCCCCCCCCCCAATATTTTTTCTTCGATGCATCCTTACTACTAGATAAAGAAACTTTGATGAAAATGGGAAAAAAAGGTGTTTTATATATACATGACATGTTAAAAAGATAACATAATAACATGTTTCTAAATATCGAGTTATGGATTATTATGACAAAAAATTCCATATAAACATGTGTCCACAAAGGCTCTGTTTTCAAGATGCAGGATGGTAAAGTTAAAAAAAAAATTCCATACTAATAGGTATTCAAAGGCTAAATTTTGATAGTATCAAGTTAATTTTAATTCAATCATGGGCGTAGGTACACCGCTGACTTTTTAAAAATTTACTAGATTTAGCATGTAAGACAAGGAATTATACACATAAAGGGCTATTTGGTATTTTGTGATACGACAAGTCATTTTCGATAAAATAAACTAATCTATTTTGACGGACGCCTCTAAAACATTTGTCAATAACTAATTAGTTTCTGAGATACGTGAAGTTGTATCAATAAAATTCAAAAATAGACCCAATTTTCTGTTCTATAAGCAGAAATTAATTAAACTTAAAGAGTAAGTAGGTAGAACATTGCAAATTGATATTAATTTAATTACAATAATAGTTCGAAATTTATCCCAGCTAAAAATCTCTCCGCCTGTATTTTCTACAAACTGCTTACATTTGGAAACATTCAGATTCAGGGTGACTTTCAAATAGTTTGACGTCCGACAACTATTCTGGTTTTAAGTCACCTATACTCAGTATAGATGCCGCAAAGCTCATAATAAATGGGCGTTACGGTGCCGGCGCTTCATTGGCTTCAATACAGTGCGAGAGGGATGGAGCTAATTACGGCAGAAATGCCACTAGTCTATGAGAGAGATGAAGCTAATTTGGTAAAAACCAATTAGTTTGGGAAGGCGTCAAATGGCCGTGGCAACTTGGGGACGCTTGCGCTGTGTTCTGACGGCCAGCTTTAGTAGCAGGTGCTGCGGTACTTTGCCCTATCTTATCAGCAGAGTCCGAGGTGGTGGATTGGGGCCCTCGACTGTTGTTCGACGGAATTTGTTTTGATTCGATGTTCGGATGCCTAACCTCATTTTCTAATTTTGCATTTAAGAGATCTATGATTGTGTTAAGTTGTTCATCAGATTTTTCCATTTCCTGCACTAACTTTTTATGACAATCCGTTTCAATCCTAGATACTTTAAGATCTGCTTTTAATGTTATACAGCTAACACAAGGTGCTTCATTGCATCCGCTAACGCTGGCTTGGTCGGCACTTGTCTCATAAAACACATCACGCTCTGAATTTTCTTGGAAAAACTTCACCACACAATCACTTAGACTCGTTACGCTTTCTGGTACTTACTTACATCTATATTACGCACAGGTGTTGTGTAAATCAAAGACTTGAGATGTCCAAAACTGTTTAAGTCGGGTGAGTTAGGGGGCCAATTCACCTATTAGGGTAAACTCGATTCAGATGTTCATGCGCCATAATGTTTAAATGTGAGAGGGATCGTTCATGAGCCACATTTGGTTCCTTTACAAAAGTGATATGTTTTGAAGCAAAATAGGCAATTTTTTCGAAGAATTAGCGAAGGCAAAAAGAATGGTCCTATTAACTTGTCACTAATAATTCCGGACTTACATATTAACTATATATAAATATAAGACTGTTGTTGAAACTGCGTCCCTACAATGGCATGTGGATTTTTGTCAGCCCAGAATGGAAACAGTGCTTGCATCCGTTGCTAGTGGGAGTTTTTACTCTAATAAAATTCTGTATAAACAACTTAATGAGTAATATTCAAATCTCTGGCAATCTTCCTCGTACTGGTTTGTGCATGATCTCCTTATCTCGTTTATAATCGCTTCTTAGATTTGCGGTTTCCTTACGAGGGAAGTAAAAAAGCTTTTTTTAGTAATAATAGAGTCAAAGTCAAAATATACTTAGTTGTCATATAACAAATAACGTTATTGCCAAAGCAATGCACTTAAGTAAATAAAAGAATACATCTCATAACATTCAAAATACTGGAAATGTAACTTTTAAATATTACTGAAATTAACAACACAAATAATAATTACCAAGAGATTAAATAGAGTATTAATTACTAAAATCACATGTTAACAAATATTCACCAGTATAAAAAAATAAAAGCAACTTAAAGCTTTTTTACTCCACATCTGAACACTTTAAAAACCTGTATTTATCTTAATAAAAGTGGAAGTACATTAAGCAGTTTCTTCTCTATTATAAAAATTGAGTTGTTTGCTACACTTGAATTTGAAATGTGTACGTTAAGAATAAAAAAGCGTTATTTACTGCTGAAGCAGAAATTTCTTTGCATCAGACATATTTCAATATTCGGAAGTTCGGTATTTTTGTAAATTCTGACTCTGCATTTTTAGAGTTTTATGGATTAACCCGATTAAGGCTTAAAGAGTTCTATTCAACCACAAGGATAATGTGGACCTTGAGGTTTTAGCCTTTTAGGATGTCGGTGGTCTTGCAGAAAATCCTTGCTGTAACCAAAGTCTACTGATATAATTATTCTGTAAACTTTGCTGTAACGGTCAAGTGACGATTAGGACCCTCTCTTTCAACAGAGTTAGCGTCATGTAAGCGCCAGGCCATCAGGAGTTTAGTGGATGACGGGGGAGTCGATCAGCTGGTTCGGAAAGTAATTAGTAATCCTTTCACTGGGCTAAAATCTGCTGTTTTTTTAGTCATTTTAGTCATCCCTAAATGTAAATACTTGCTCTTCTCCCCCAGAAGGGCGTTTTAAAGCTACTGTTCAGAGTGTTCCATATAAAATAACAATGTTGATGCCCACTCATTTCGCTAATTATCCATATTCATCCATTTTTTTGGTAATGAAATCTGGCGGTTGAGATAAAATCCTAAAACTTTTATATTTAATTTTTTTTAAATAAAGCGTGTAGACCTCGTTCACACTATAACCGATTACCCTCTAAAATGGATGAACAGCGATAGAGTTACTAAATAATCGTATTAATTTTTTTATAATATAAAATGATAATTCTTTCCAACATTGACCTGGATCTGCCGTTCCTTGAAGGTATTATTAGCAGAAATTGTCCCGTAATGGAAAGTCGTATGGAAAACAGTCCTGGCATCCTTTGTTAGTGGAAAGGATACAGGCTGTTGTTTTAATAAAATTTTCCAATCAACTTGATGAGAAATATTCAAATCCTTGGCAATATTCCCTCTACTGATTTGTGCACGATCTTATCTCGTTTATAACTGCTTCTAATATTTGCGGTTTCCTTAAAAGGAAAATAAAAATTCTTTTTTTTCGTTAAAGTAATAATAAAGTCCAAGTCAAAATATACTTAATTGTCACATAGGAAATAACGTTGTGAACACGGCAATGCGAATAATATATAGAATAACACTAAAAAGACTGAAAATGTCACTTTTAAAAATGACTAAAATTAACAGTACAAATAATGATTAACAATCAATTAAATCGAATACTAATTAGTAAAATCAAATGTTAAAAAGTCTTTAACAGTAAAAAAATCGGTACATGTCCTTTACCCTTTACTATTTCCCTCCTTAAGGTTTTTTCCATTTGTTAGGAATAGCGAAGTGTTACCCTATTTAGTTCAGTACATAGTCACAGTATATATGTGTTATATATACTGTCTTTTCTAACATTTTTATTGCCATTTTGCTCCATCGTATTGGATTCCTACCAATATTTTACCATCTTCATTCTACCTATGCCACACTTGAGTTTAGGGCATAATTTATTAGAAATTCCATGAGTAGTTTCTACATGGACACATATCGCCATTTTGTTAAGCCCTGTTGAATTCGGACCAGTTTATCCCATTTGCACATTTCATTATTCTGCGAAATTTAAAGTCAATTAAACAATATTTTTTACGTTGATTTAAAAAAAAATTATTTGGCCGCCATTTTGTTTCGCCATCTTAAATTCGAACTACAACTTCACCAATTTACCTCGGTATCATACTTGATTGATACAACACTGTAATATAACAACAAGAGGATCGTTAACGATAATTATTTTTGAAATTTAATATCTGGGACCAACGGAGTGTCCTGAAGATGCAACCTTTGACTTTATATACGAGAAAGACGTGCAAAAACCCTTTCGTAACACACGTTCTACCAGCGCTGAATGTTTAATATCCTTAATATAGATCACTGCCGCTCGTCGAACATTGGTAGAAGCGGGGAAGGAGCTATGTACCTACGTCTACGTCGGGATTTTAAAGCTATGCGACGATGCCGATAAAGTGTTATGTAGCGATCTCGATTTAGCGCGTGTAGGAACAAAAATATGATATTAATTTCAGAGCGTTCGCTGATGAATTGTTGAGTTTTGGATTGAGGTTTTGACTTTTAAAAGTAATCCTATATAAAGCCAATGATGCAACAATAAAATTCGGAACGTCGACAATTTAAAAAAAGACTTTTATTCTTTTTTACAGGATCCTAACCCAAAATAATACACCACTTTAACAAAAAAAATTTAACATTTTTCCGCTATATTGGATTTTTATCAAAATATTACCAAGTCATGCCCATATGCCCTTAATTTTTGCTAGAGAGAACTGACAGACAGACAGACAGACGGACCGACGAAATTGACAAATTATGTTTTTTGGCATCCATAGGGACGCTAAAAGTTTTGAATTTTTAAATATTTCATTATTTCGAAAGTGGATAAGTAGTGTTTTGATAACAATTTTTTTAACATTTCACTAAGCCGCAATTTTCTTTCGTCATGTTGGATTTTTACAATAATACCAGGTCATTCCCATATAACCCTTAATTTTTGATCAAAATTTGAAGTTAATTGGGTAAGTCGTCTTTAAGCTATGCCGCGAACTGAAAGACACACTGAAGGAGAGACAGACCGACAGACGGACCAACGGAAAAATAAAAACAGAAACTAATAAATCAAACCATTTAGCAGTTTCTTCAGGCCGAATTTTTAAATATTTCATTAAGCCGCCATTTAGTTCTGCCATCTTGGATGTATTCTCTATTTTTCGTAATAAAAGTGGAAATATATTAAGCAATTTCTTCACTATTATAAAAATTGGTCTCTTTGAAACTCTTGAATTTAGAAGTTATAAGTTAATAATAAAATTAATTTATTTACAGCTGAAGCAGCAATTTCTTTGCGCCAGGTATATTTAAATATTAGGAAGTTCGATATTTTTGTAATTTCTGGCTTACATTTTCAGAGTTTTATCGACTAACCTGATTAAGACTTAAAGAGTTCCATTCAACCGCAAGAAGAATGTAGACCTTGAGGTTTTACTTAAGATCCACTCTTTCAACAGAGAGAGTGGATCTTCTCGCTCGGAAAGAAAGTAGCAGTGCTCTCACTGGTTGGAATCTGTCTTCTGTCAACTGGCAGAAACAGAATTAAAAATCACACTGTTGGGTAAATTCGTGCAGAATCCCTCGGACAACATTGCTTTTTAGTATATTATATGCTCATTGCTTTAATATAGTTGTCATTTTTGAATACTTATAAAAATCGCTCGAATTAGATTTTTTGTGTTATTTAATAAATTATAAACGTACAATGTTTAAAAGTTGCAATTAATTGACGATAAAGTTACTAAATAATAGCATCGAATTTTCTTTAACGACTGTGTTGTAAAATGTTATTTCTTTCCAATTTTCACCTGTTCTAAATTTAGCTGCAAACTTGCAGTGTATTATCGTAGAAGCCACTAAATTTTAAATGATATGTGGGGTTGTCTGTTACTTCACACATTATGTCTGTATAATACATGTGATATACCCACCATATATCTCTACGTAAACGCTGAGTCGCCAGCCTCATTTTATCTTACATGTAGTATAGAGAATATAAACTTTTTACGTTTTAAATAATATCTAAGCAAACAATGATTTATTTTATACTTTAAAATTAATCTCTATTTGACTTAATCCTTTACACGGTGAAAAACATTATAGTAGTATTATTTAGGTTAGGCTACATAGGAAGCAGGCAATTTTTTTTTAAATTATTGCTTTTTGAACTATTCAAAGTTTACATTGCACTTTTTTAATGTTATTAATACATTACATTCCGTAAATTAAAAAAAACAGATATTAAGCAAAAATTTATTAATGTATATGTTTTACCAATATCTGTCAAAATATTGCAGATAGAGAGCAATTATATAAATTTCAAAAATAAAGGTCAAGATATCACGTACATGGTGTCTAAAATAACATGACCTATCCCCTTATCTAGAGAACCATATGAGATTTGGTTAGTTATAGAATAATAACCGTAAATAATAATTTTAGTTAAGGGGGTTGTATAAGAGCAACATAGTTGGATACCGCCCCCTTATTCTTTAATTTTATTAACTAGTAGATTTATGAAATAAATGACATTTTATTATTATTGTTATTAAGTATTATTATTATTATTATTATTATTATTCAAGAAAATTTTAAATCAAATATTTCTTTGTTTATTTTGAAGTGTTATTAATAAATATGATTTTTTTTATCAGTTATCTGGCGCATGTCTCAAAACTTTAAACTTGCGTTTTGTGTTTCAATCTTATAGTAATTAAATATTTAGTCTCATGGGAAACCTTCTCAAAATGTATTAGATTAAATGTTTATTTAATTTTGTAATTATAATAGAATAAATAAACCCTAAATTAATTTAAACCTTTAAATTAAGTAACATTAAAGCGTGCTCCCGTCCTGAGCATTACATGTGTAATTTCCCACAAGTTTTTTATGGCTGTGGAACGTCTCTGAGTATTTGATTTTCTTCACTTATTTTTTGCATAAATTGCTCAAGTTCTCAGCATGTATTTTTACACAGCTTACATTTTGAAGTTCTTTATAAAAATAATCTAGGGAGTAAGATCAGTATTTCTGGGGGGCCAGTGAACATTTCCATTGGGTTCAATAAATTCAGCAAAATTGTTGAACCCTGCCTCCGAAGAGCTCTGCCTTTGTTATTTTGAATTATTTTTGTGGGAGAATTTAAAAGATGAAGTGGTTCAGAGTGATTTCGTAAAAAAAGCGTTAAAAAGAACTTGTGGAACTATACACTCATGTATGGCTAAGAACGGGCGAGAAGTGCAAAACTTGCTTTAAGTTTAATTAATATATTACATTTATTTATTCTTTTGTTACTTAATATAAATATTTCAGTTAATTTAGGTTTTTTTCTTGTATTATATTATGCTATTTGCAGATTAAAGCAACATTAATAAAAACTTAATATAAACCATTTTTAAGATGGTTTCCTATGAGGACAAGGCCGAGATATCTGAATTTATGAATGTCGCATAATGGAAGCAGTACTATTTTTTAGGTCGAGCTTCAGGATAAATAGGAAGCAGGCAAAATTTCTTTAAATTGTTGCTTTTTGAATTTTTTTTTGAATTTGTCAAAGCTTACATTGCTATACACTGCTTGAAATCAGAAAAAAAATTAGAAGAAAAGATGCAAAATTAAATTTTAGCCAAAATATTGTAAATAGAGAGCAATTATATAAATTTAAAAAATTAAGCTCAGAATGCTATGTGCAGGATATTTAAAATAAGATCCTCTTATCTTGATAACCAAAAAGATAAAGACAATTTTTCAATGATAGATGCAGGTTACAATTGATGCAATGTATATAGAAAACAACAGAGGAACCCATACGGATCCCTGAAATAACAGCTAGGAATGGAGCATTGAACAAAGATTTCAAGGATATATGACAATATGGGTCAACGACTCACCGTTTCAGACTTATTGACAAGCATCTTCTGCATATAACGTTTTCTTTTCTTTACAAAGTTTTCAATTTGTGTAATAAAGCACTAAGCCAGATTTTTCAGCAAGTTCGTGAGAGAGTTATACTGCACCAATTTACATGATTTTTTTGAAATGATCGCTTGTTTTACTGAGACCAACACTATGTTTTCTATTGTTTTATAGCGTATTTTTTCTATAAAACCAGTATGTTGTTTCTGCAATAACATTTCTGGACGATGTGGGGAATGCGCCTTATAATCCCACTGGAAACTCATCGCCCCATCTAACGGAAAAGGCAGAACAAGGTCTGCCTGGCCAGCTATAAAAAACCTAAATTAATAATCTTTAAACTAAGTAACAAAATAATAAATAACTAGTAAAATATTAAATAAACCTCTCGCAAGTTTCTCACATGTCTTCGTTCTGAGTAGTACATGAGTGTAATTTTACCAGTTTTTTATGGCTTCTGCTATAGGACGTCTCTTAATGGGTAATTTCATTTCATCACTTATTTTTTGTTTATATTGTTCAAAATACGGCTTAAATTTTAAAATTCCCTATAAAAATAATCAAGGTGGTAAGACTAGGGTTCCTGAATGGCCAGGGAATATTTCCATTGGGTCCAGTAAATTCTGCAAAATCGTTGTTTATAATTTGCCGCTGGAGAACTGAATAATATCATTTTTCAAATGGATGATACTCCAAGTCACAGAAGCAAGGAGATACATTAATGTATAAAAAACAATTTTGAAAAATCATCAATAAAAATCATCCCTGCCTTTTGATTATGGTTTTATGGGAACTTTAAAACAGGAAGTGGCTCAGAGTGGTTTTGTAAAAAAAGCGATATAAAAACTTGTAGAAATTTAGACTCATGTGTTAATAAGATGTATTGTTAAGAACGGGCGACACGTGCAAAACTTGCTTAAGGTTTATTTAATATACGATAACCTTCTTTAATCCGAACAATTAAATGCAAGAGGTTTGAAGGATTCGCGATTGGTCCGGATTAGTGGATATTAGAAAAGATATGTCTATCATTGAGATATGTATACGTTTTTACTAAAATACCAAACAAAGTCATTTTTTTTTTGGAGAAATTGTGCAGGGGCCCCCAAGAAAAGTCTTGCGGGGGCGCCCTTAATAACTCGACACGCAATGTTTAAATACAACACCCTAGCCTAATGTTTTAAATGCTAAACCGTAAAATGAGGATCATATGTAAAATTTACTCCTCTGCCTCTCCCTCCTAAAGTCAATCTCTAGATTTGTCCCCATATACAGCGGGTAATCCTATATAAAAAATCATTTTATTTTTCGTTTGTTTTTTTTTCCAAACTAAAATAATTTTCGGCATTTTGGAAAATTAGAAATAACTCCGAGTGAAACTGTTTAAAAAGCTTAAACGAGAAAGGCCTGTAATTCAGCATGACACAAAATCGAATACACACTGTTCAAACATACCTGTCGCCTGTTGTCTACGTCCACTCTAATTTTCGATAGAAAATTTAGACACGGAGGAATTCAATTTAGGTGTCATATCTGAAAATCATGTTATCTTGACACCAGACCTACGTAATAAAATTACGTGATATACAACACGGATAAAAGGGGTTCGTGAGTTCCCCTGGGACTCTGTACCTGTACATCTGACGGCCGGTTGACAAACACTGTGAAATGTATGCATTAATATTGTAAATTCCACCTAATTGTCTTTGCCTGCTCTAACGGAATTGGGATAAATAAATAAACACGTGTAGTGCTAGCTGAAAATCAGTAATCGTCTATTATTTGTAAGAATTATATTTTCAATATCACAACGGCGACATGGGAAGCCATATGACATCATAACAGTCTCGGGTTATAGGGACCCTGTCAATTAAGTAGAGAAAAAATTAATGATCTGCCGATGAAAAAGAAAAGTTGTGTTTTTTCTTCTAAGTTAAGGAGATTAACTAATACTATTCGATATCAAACATGGTCCTGATCCAGCCCCGTCCAGAAGCTAAAGCAAAAATGTTCAAAAACATAATGAAAAACGATCGGTGCAACAAGTGTGCAAGAACTTCAAATCATTTAAGAAGAAAATTGTCATGAGTATAACGCCACAATATATAAAAAATTACTTGTTAATTCCAAGCTGTGGTCTTGAGTTCAGGGTCCACCCCAGGAACTAGATCGAAAAATACCTAGTTTTCCAGACATTTCGAGCAAAAGCCTAAAATCTTAGTAACTATGCAGTATAGAGAAATTTGATCTATTTTAACGATTTTTGGCACATTTGTAGGTTTTGGGTTGCTGTTTTCATTCCGAGATATCCGCTATGAAAGTTTACAATCTTCTAATACAATTATGATCTTTTTCTTTTTTCACAGTTAGAAATTTTGTAGTAAACTGATTGAATGCATAAATAGAATATAAAAATAATGCATAGTTTTGCAGGTATACTGCTATTTCTTTCAAAAATAATATCTGTCAATCTCCAAAATGGCAACATTTTATAAGAGATTTTTCTTCTTATTTGATTTGAATTTAGAATTCGACAAATTTTATCAAAAGAACAGTTTTTAAAACAGTCTATTATGGATATTTTGCTCGATATTTTGTTAAATTGGTGAATCGGTACCTGGTTAGTAGAAGGTCGATCCTGGTTAGACGAAGGTAGATCGTCGTTGAGGTGATTTTTTAGTGAAATAACGTTGTAAATTGAAAAATATGTACATTTTCTATATTTTCATTGTATATTCAATCGGGTTCTTATAAAAATTCCTGAGGAAATAGAAAAGAAAGTGAAAAACTGTGTGTATAAAATTGTGAACTTTGTGAATTGTGAAACGAAATTTTGCTGGAATAATGCGACTTCGGATTCGTGGTTAGCGACCCAAAATCTACAAATGTACCAAAAATCTTTAATATAGGCCCAATTGTCCGATAATTGCGCGCGACTCTGGGTTCCTCTTCTTTTACCTCAGGTTCAGCTGCAGCTCACGCCGGAGCCAGCTGAGATACCTGGAAGTCCTCTTCTTGGAGTTGTTCTTGGCCACTTGATTGTCTGTGAGCCAGATCTAGTTTCTGAGAAGAACGAAGACTCAGAAATTTCGATTTACTCACGTCCATCCTTGAGCATATTAGCTCAGGAGTCCATGTGTTGGTCTGTACCTTGGTTTGGAGCTAGTGGATCATAGTCTATCAGGTCACATAAATTAGCATGGTGGTTTATAGCTTCTATGAAGGCTCGGGTAGCCTTTTGCAGTATAAAATCTTCATTTGGTGTCCAATTAAGATCTCGCTGGAAGAGCCTCGTCCTGATAAATCACGAGGCATCTGCCGCCATCGTAATCACTTTGTCTTCTGTCCTCTTGAGCTTGAAAAGATTATCTTTTGTCCCATTACACTTTTTCGACAAAGCAATAGATAGAGTTTATTTATTGTCTGTCTGACTTTTGTCCTCACTGTGTCAATATGTTTGGTCCATATCAGCCTTTTGTCCATGGTCATCTCTAGGTCCTTGGCCTCGTTAGACGATTCCGACTCCAGGAGTCTCCTTCGTTGGAAGATAATGACTTCGGACTTCTGGCGGTTGATCTTAACGTTCCATTTGATTCACCAGTCATGAAGGTCATTGATGTCTTGCTGCAGTCGTCTACCCGGGATACTGGTGCTTTTGCTCTTATGTAGGATGGCAGTGTCACCGGCGCGCGTAGAGTGCAGTTATGCCCTCGTCTCTAGTTGGGACATCATCAGATCAAAAGATGGAGTACAGTGTGGGTCCCTTTGTTCTGAGCGTGTACCGTTCACTTTGACAGTGGACACTCTGTCCTTCATATAGCTGCTTATCAGCTTCTTCTCTCGTATAATAAGTACTATTAATACTGCGGCTGTGGTCTCTTCGTTGTTGAATTATTTCGTGATGTACTCTGTAGCTCTGAGTACCTGTTGCTCAAAGGAATGCCTTGCATTGAATCTAAATGGCTCATCTAGAATGGCATCTAGTTCTTGGGTCTTAAGCCTTCTATGGCTTGCTCAGCTACTTTGCTTAGTGCAGACAGTAAGCTGATGGGCCTGTAGTTTTGAGTTATGTCTTTGCCTGGTTTGTCTATGACCTATGCCTTATTCCATGTGCTGGTGAAATGGCACGTTCGTATTACAGAGTTGATGATGCTAGCCATTGCACTGTAACCTTTCTTGAGTACGAAAAATGACAACAGTGATAGCAATAGTGATGAGGAACAGAACTAGAATCATAATATTAGAGTTTTTTTATCGTTACTTGTGATCTTCCGGGACAAGTTTTATTACAAACCTAATTAGCAGGGGTGAGCGATTTTTCTGGTATTCCGCGTATGTGCTCTGTTCTTATAGATAGTGCAACTCAAAGTAACTTTATTACAAATGAGTGTTGTGTGCGGTTAGCTTTAGAGCAACTTAACTGACCTGTGAGTGGTACGGGAACTGGTTAAAAAGTAACACATTTAATTTAAGATAAATGTTTCTTGTCCATCCCAAACCATATTCGCTTAGCAGTCCCTGAGTTTAATACGCCTGCTGAAAAAGACGTTCTTATAAGTGGAAGTATTTACTTCTATTTTGTATAGGGAAACACGTTTATGAAGCAATTTACCAGCATCAGAAAAAAACACAGTTGAGTTAGGTGACAGGTGGTAAACGTCAAGTAAATATTCCCATATAGTTTTCAGAATGTAATCTTTTATAGAATGGAAACTGTCCAGATTTTTGAGGTAGTCTCTTCTATGCAGAATTTATCAGCCGATGATAGGTTTTGTGAAAAGATAAGTTACAGTACCACAACTAATCGTACAGTTGATGGCAGATTTATTATCCAGATTCTGATGAATCTTCTGATGTTTTGGTGCTGCAAAGGAAACTGCATTAAGGAGACTTTATTCATGAGTTGATAAATTCAGAATATTCTAAAGTGTAATATTATTTCTCCATATTTGTGTTGTTACTTGAACTTATTGATCCTGTCTTAAAAGATTATCTTTTCTTATTATCTTATATTGAAATTTAGGCGATATAGTATGGTCGTCAATACGGATATTGTTAAAATGTACCGTCAGATTCTAATGCCACGAGATCAAAGATGTCTCCAGAGTATACTTTGAAGGAATGCTTAGAATCTTGGGAATACAGACGTTTTCTTGTGGAACTTCCTCAGCTCCCTTTTTAGCGGTTAGATGCCTAGGGCAACTTGCTTTAGACAACGAGCTTTTGTGAGGCTTCCAAGCTCATTAACGAGGATTTCTATATAGATAATATCCTCACTGGCATAGAAATGGCGGAGAAGGCTTAAGAACTGTGTAACGAGGTGTCGAGTATTCTAAAATCTGCAGGTTTTGTGTTGGGAAAATGGGCTTTGAATAGAAAAGTTGTTTTAGAACATATAAAAGAAAATGACCAACTTTGGTTCACATAGTTCATGTAGAATCAATGATTGATCATTGAAGTTGATGATGTGTTAGAATCCATTAAAATCAGTATTTTATATCAAATCAAAAATATACGATCCATTAAGTTGGTTATCAAAGTAAGGTTGGGATGATTCATTGCGGTTGAACTACAAAATATGTATAATTTTAAGTTAGAATTGCCTCAAAAATAAACTGGCCATCTCAAGGCATGTGTTATATACAATTCCATTTAAAACATAGATGCATGGCGTTTCAGATGCAACTATGCAAAGGTTGTTACAGTGCCAAGGTTGGAACTATGCGCAGCTTTACTTCTAGTTAACCAAATTCATAAGGTTATGGCTTCTCTAATAACGTCTATTGGTTCATGTTTTCTATGAAGTGATTTGACAGTAGCTTTAAATTGGGTTCATACACCTCCAAACATCCTTCACATATTTGTGGGGAACCGTATTATCCAGATTCAGTCTTGAAAACTTTATCAATGGTCTGGAGGCATATTTGTACATTTAACAAAACTGCTTTTGACAAGAAGTATGAATCCTAGCAAGTTTTAGAGTGCAGAATTATCATGAAAGGGTCGGAGGTGGTTTTCTTTATCATAAGATTTGTGGCCTAAATCTGACTTTCAACCTCATACAAAGGTCATAGAGATCAAAAAACATAATTATGTATTCAAAATTGAATTTGGTCAACACACTCCTTTTAATAAAATTTCCGTCCGCCTAAAGCGGTCTGTTCACAGTAAGATTTGCAACCGATCTGCGAAAACCACCATTCCAGGACACGTGAATTCTTTATTGTTATGTGAATTTGACGCATTTCTCTGCCCGGGCAAATACTTTATTAAATGTCTAAGGTTTTAATATTTATATTTCATTTTTAGAATTCGTATCGCTATTTCTTGGCTCGAACATCTGGAAGTGTTTACTGTGATGCACAAGCGCGAAAAGCAAAACACTTTTCCCATTAGTTCCTTAATGTGACGTTCTCGAAAAAAAATAGATGAAAGTGAACCCGAAAAAACCTCTAAATTAAACTTCGCCCTTACTATAACTATGCTAAATTTGTACATTTTTTACACTGCCTATGACAAAGACATTAAAGTGTCAATAAAGAGGTTTATTGTATTATTATTATATATTTATTACTTTCTTCGGTAAAAACAAGTAAAGAAACCCGCAGACCGACTGGAATGGGACAACATATTTATGGGCATGTGCAAAATTTCCGAGGGTGATCTTTCTTATGATTGCAATGATTCTCATGGTGCGAAATCTTCTATACATTTGAACCACTAAGCCAAAAATTTCAGCTTGCAAGTTTGTACTGAATATTTTTATTCATTTGCGTAAAAGTCAAAAAAGATTTTTGTTTGTCAATTTAAACGCAACAAATAATCTAAACACATTTAAAAATAATATTTTTTGTATTGCAAAAAAATCAAATTTCAAGGGGGTGAAACCGCCCCTTAAATACTACAACATTTTTTATTTAAAAAACGGCTTTTTTTTTGGAAAAACGCTTAAACTCGTATATTTTATTTCATTATTTTGCACAAATTTGTAAAATTAATTAAAAATGTATACAGGATGTTAACTGATTAATCACGATTTTGCTCAAAGTGCTTGATATAAAAAGCTGCGTTTTTGGCACACAGTTTGATAGTAGAGGATCGATAAGAAAGGATTTTTCAAACCTCAAGTTTAAATATCATATTTTTTTTAAATGGTTGGTTGTTTTACTTTATTTCATTATTTTACATATTTTAAAATTTCTTAAAATAAAAATGTATACAGAGTGTTTCAAAAAAACGGGTCATTGATTAATCACGATTATGCTAAAACCGCTTGACATAAAAAGGTGAATTTTGGCATACAGGTTGACTGTAGGATGTAGAGGTTCGATAAAAAGAGATTTTTCAAAACTCAGATTTCTACGGGGTGAAACTGTTCCTTAAAAATATTTTTTTATTTAAAAAACGGTTGGTTTTTTGGAAAAACGCTTAAACTCGTGTATTTTATTTGATTATTTTACGTATTTTAACAACTTAAAAACGTAGTTTTTTAGTGTTTTATTTAAAAATCGGGCAACTGATTAATGACGATTCTGCTCAAACCGCTTGATGTAAAATGCTAAATTTTGGCATACAGGTTGATTGTAGGAAGTGGAGGTTTAATAAAAACTGATTTTTCAAAAATCAAATTTCAAGGCGATGAAAATACACTCAAGTGCAAAAAATTCGATCCATTTCTTTTTTCTCATTTATTTTAAGTATTTCGACTCTCAAGTTATTATATGGCATATGTATCTTCAGGTATGCCCTCGTATATCCCAAATAAACCAAAATGTTTATATTAGTTCTGCATTTCTCATCGCAAATAGGAATTTATGTTTTTATTTGTTAAAATTCCTCCGATAAGCGAAAATATAAATCCTTGTTGGTTGCATTTATTTTAACCCGGGTTACCATAGTGATCTTGTAGTGTCAAAAGGCGTTGCATTCTTAATTCTAATTGCAATAAAATGTTCTTAACTCCGACGGATGCAGCTAGAGCGGTGGCTTTAGTTCAAGATGGTCGTAGCCAGTATTATGCAGCTAATGTGTTAGGTGTTAGTCGTTCGGCGGTTCAAAGAGCAGTTCAGCGATTCAATGAAACCGGCAATTTCACAAGGCGGCCAGGTTCCGGTCGTAGAAGGGCAACATCCGAACGAGATGACCGATTTTTGGTAACTTCATGTTTGAGAAATCGGCATGACACATCAGTTCAATTGGCCAATCGTCTGAATGAAGTGAGAAATGTGGATGTAAGCAGGTGGACAGTTCGGCGTCGACTTGCTGAAGCTCATTTAGCATCCAGAAGACCAGCCCTATGTCCACTATTATCCGTAGAACATCGCAGAAATAGACTTGCCTTTGCAAGAGAACACGAAAACTGGAATGACGCAGATTGGCGAAGTGTATTGTTCTCAGATGAGTCCAGGTTTACCTTGAGGTCACCAGACGGCCGCGAAAGAGTTTGGCGGAGGCAAGGAGAGCGATTTGCTCAGTGCAATATTGCAGAAAGAATAAGCTATCGAGGAGGATCAGTCATGGTTTGGGATGGTATAAGTTTCGAAGCTCGTACTGACTTAGCTATCGTGGATGGCGGTTCTATGACGGGTGAAAGATACATAACGACCATTCTTGATGAGCATGTGATACCTTTTGCCCCGTTCATCGGACCCAATTTTATTTTCATGGACGATAATGCGCGTCCGCACCGTGCTAGGATCGTCAATGACTATTTAGAAGAGGTGGGAATTGTCCGTATGAATTGGCCAGCTTGCAGTCCTGATCTCAATCCAATTGAGCATCTTTGGGACATAATGGGAAAGCAATATCGAGCACGACTACCTCGTCCAAACAACTTGGCTGAGCTTGGTGCGGCTGTTCAGGAAATATGGAGAGAATTGGACCAAACTGACATCCAGAGCTTGATTACCTCGATGCCACGCCGTCTTCAAGCTGTTATAAGGGCCCGAGGAGGAAACACTAGGTATTAAGTATCACTGCATACACCACATTTTTTTGTATTACAATTTTTTATTCAAGAAGTTTTGATTATTTTTTTAATTTTCTGTATTATAGCGAATGGCTATATAAAATAAAGATTTATTTTCTGTAAACTATGCGTTTTATTGATATTCAATACGTATTTTTCAATCTATAACTTATTTTAAAGTTTAATATCCAAAGATCTTTATGTTTTATTAAAAAATTCGTATGGATCGAATTTTTTGTACCTGAGTGTATTACAATATTTTTTATTTAAAAAACTGTTAGTTTTTCAAAAAACCGCTTGAACAGGTATATTTTATTCTATTTTTTACATATTTTTTGAGAATCTATACAGGTTGTTCCAAAAAATAGCAAATAATTTATAAACAAAAATCTTCCAAGCCTCTGTTAACAAAAATTGAACAAAAATGCATCAAAAAACGTCGTTAATAAAGAGGTATTTAAATAAGGCGATTTAAGTACCTCGTTACATCCCTTTCGTTATCGCCATACGCCAACAAAGTTGCTTGCACTCGCAAGCACATTATAAATAGCTTGTTGAGCTTTATGCAATAAAAAAGCATAATTTGGTACTTAACACCGGAAAACCGCTAGTTGTTGTAATTCAAGGCGAAAAGGCCAAGATGTTGGAAAAACAATTGAATTTAAATAGTGATGATGACTTATGTAAGAAATCATATTTCATTTCAAAACTTGTATATAGGAACTAATCAACATATAAACATATTTTATTTCAAAATTATTGTTTAATAAGTTGCAATGTCATCATCATAGAACTCTTGATCTTGTCAATCAGGTGACTTTTTTATTATTACAATGCTCACCTCTCCTGAAGGAACTAAAATGTGATTGTTTTTTCAATTCAACGGGGTAACAAAGCCCAGCGTGGAAACGCACAGCATTTTAATTGCCGATGAGCATACATTGCTTCTAAAGCGAAAACAGTCATAGCCGTCAAATTCCAAACTTCAAAATTCGCCATGTCCAGTAATGGGTCCTAATGCACATCAAAAACGGTTCATACTGAATGGAGTTCGTTTATGTTCCATTAGGGGCATCCAGACAGCGAAAAGGACCATTATGCTAGGTAATTTAATTATGGCATGAGAAAAACACATTCGGGTGGGCAATTTCATTCTTTTTTAACAATTTTAATGGATAAATTAGATTTTTGCTGATTTTTTTCGCAAAACAGTCCCGACTCCCGTGCGACTGTCTCGGATGGAAATATTGTGTTTAATGGCCGTATTAGGGTAGCGGAATGACACGTTCGAAAAATGGAACGCAATTGTAGTCAGTCGCTAGGCCATCTGGCGCCTTCAATAAAAGAACATACATAAAAAAATGCACAGTCTGCTTATATATATATATATATATATATATATATATATATATATATATATATATATATATATATATATATATAGGGTCAGACAAATTTGTTTAGAGGAATTCCTTCTAAATGTTTATGTTATAGTTCCGAACTAGAGCTCGGAATCGAATTCGAATAATTTTACATCTTCATAAATCGAATATTCGAAATTCGACTACTATTACGACTACTTGAATTTTCAAATATTAAACTTTTGCAGTTTTTTTATATTAGATAGAATATGTATTTAAGAAATATAATATTGATATTTCGCAGAATTTACTTTTAAGTTGAAGTTGAATCATAAATCCCAGGCCCTTAATAATTGACATTAGTTGTGATGAAATTAGATAAAGGAGTGTGGCAAATCTTTGGGAAATTGTAGTACCCGATACTTGTACTAATTAAAGTGCACACTTTTTGTACAGTTTTGAGTGAAAAAAAGGTATTTTTTTAACACTTCTAGCATGCTAAAATGGGTTATGTTATGCGTAGAAATGAGCGAAAAAATTACCACTTTTTTGACGGTTGTAGAACAAGATCGTTTGAGCAAGATTATTAGAAATTAATCGGTTTCCGACCAACAAGAGTTTGGCTGTCGATTACGTCACAAGAATGCTGCAGTTTATATGGATTGGTTCAACGCAACTGATGGAGAGGTATAGATGGGCTAAGAGAGAAGGAAAAAGTGCGTCATTTATCAGTGCTTTTCATAATAGCATATGACTTCTTTTAATTCGATTTAAAAGAGTAAGTTTTAAATGTTATATTTAAAATACCAGATAAACTGCAGAGAATTAGTATTTATAATCAATAGGACATTTTATTATTAGAGATAGATCCATTAATATTGTACATTTTGAACGTTGCTGCCCTTTTGAGAACAATAAAAAATTGAAATTTCGGTATATATTGAATTAAAGTACAAAATAACAAGTAATACTTATTCTTTGTTTACTGATGTAGATTTTTACTTTTACTTTAGTAACCCTTAAAATCTTAGACCGGCTCTTATATTTTAGCAGGCATTTTTTTCATATAGATTATTTAGAAAAAAAATCGGTAAATTTATTTTACCCTGAACTTCCCTCCCTTTTCTAACACCGCCATTTTGTTCCGTCGTGTTGAATTCGTACCAGTTTATACATGTCTTTATTATATATATATGTATTGAATAAGAAGATATGTTTTACGTTGATTTTGTAAACATTTAATTTGACCCTCATTTTGTTATACCATCCTGAATTCATATTAAAATTTTACCAGTTTATCTCTATATCGCACTTGCTTGCACAAGATTTTAAATTAATCTAATAAGTACTTTTTTCAGGCTGATTTTTTAAATATTTTATTAGGTCGCAGTTTGTTTTATTATCTTGGATTCGTACCAAAATGATATACCAGTTCAGTTCTATTTAACACGTAATTTTCTGCAAAATTTGAAGTAAACCACTAATTTTTAATCAAAATGGGAAGTCAATCAAGGTAGTTTTTTAGCTATGACGTAAGCTGACAGACCGACAGATATACCGACAGACAGACCGACGGAATTGAAAACACATATTTTTTGGCATCTATGGACGCTAAAACATGAATATATGTAAAACCTAGGAGAGTGATTTTTTTTTCACGACAACAAACATTTTATTTGGTCATTTTATTCCGCCATCTTGAATTCGTATCACAATTTTACAGTTCATATCTATATCATACTAAATTCTTGCACAAAATTTTAAATCAAGCTAAAAAGTAGTTTTTTCAGGCGAATTTTTAAAATATTTTATTAGTCCGCCAAACCAATAATCCCTCTGCTTTCTCGGATTGACGCCCGATCAGCCTCTTACTAATATTTTCTAAGATACTTGAGAAAATCGTATATAAACAAATTGTAACCTATCTTCCAGATAATCATATTCTTCCTGACCGGCAGTCGGGTTTTCGTAGTTTATAGTAGTACATCTGCGCTTTTGGATGTCACTGATGACATAATTAGAACTACAGATTTAAAGAATTACTTCATTAGTGTTACTTGACTTTTCTAAAGCATTTGATACTATAGATCCCAATGTATTATGTTTAAAAACTAGAGTGCATTGGCTTAAATGAAATTCCACTAAATTTTTTTAAAAATTATCTCTACCATAGAAGTAAAAAGTTGCCCTGAATGGCTTAATATCAGATGGGTTATCTATCTCAACCGGAGTGCCCCAAGGCTCTATACTGGGGCCGCTTCTATTCTTGATTTATACATTTGATTTATTTAAAAAAATTGAAACCTGTTCAATTGATGGTTATGCTGATGATCTCCAAATGTATTTCAATTTCCTCCCTGAAGAAGCAATAAACGCTAATGTTACAATAAATCATAATTTGAATATTAGTAGCAAATTTTCTTCTCTACATATTCTTGGCCTCAATCCCAACAAATCCCATTTTATGTTATTTGGCAACCTGAAACATCGCGAACTTTGTTTGTATAACTTCATTCCCAAAGTGAATGGTGAAAACATTCCATATAATCAGTCTGCAAGAAACCTTGGAGTGACAATGGATTCTACTTTGCGTTTCACGGAACATGTGTCGGAGCTATTGAGACGATCGTATTGTGTTATGAGGATACTCTAAGCTAATAAGCATGCTCTTGGCTTTAACTTAAGGAAAAAGCTATGCGAAAGTTTCATCTTTTCAATTTTTAATTATGGTTGTATTGTTTATGGACCTTGTCTTCATGTAGTTTCTAGAAATCGCACCCAGCGTGGGCAAATAATAAGTGGTAGATTTGTATTTGATATAACTAAGTATAAATCTGTCTCAGAAAAATTGAAGCTGCTCCGCTGGTTACCAATGAATCAACTGTGGAAGATTCAATTATTAACTTTCACTCACCAGCTTTGATTACCTGGTATTCCCTCCTACTTAAAACTAAAACTTTTATCAAAAGCAAACTGTCATTAGGTTGCTGTGCAACACATAAATATGTTAGCAATTCAAAACTTCAGAACAGCCTTTTTCCAACGTTATTTTTCTTATATAGCAGTTAAACTATAAAATAAAACAGATTTCTCTATTAAATCCTACGCTAGTCATACATTCAAATATAAAGTAAAAATAATATATATGCAAACATTCTTTAATCAGTTTATCAGTTGATTTCTACATAATACTCGATTTACGTGCAAAATTTAAAGTAAATTAGATAATCAGTTTTTTAGTAATCCTATTTTTAACATTTTACTAGGTTACCATTTTGTTCCGCCATCAGGTAAGTACTTTTTTATCTACGCCGCAAATAGAAAGACAGACAGACCGACAGATCGACGGAGTTGAGTAAACATGCTTTTTGGCATCTAAGACCCTGAAACGTGAAGATCTGCAAAAATCACGGAGGGTGATTTTTTTCACGATTACATCCTTCTTATTACGAGGGAAGTAAAAAATAATGACAATATAACCTGCAAAGAGTGTATGTTTCTTCGATTTCAGATAAGTTTGTTAAATTGAACAGTACACAATTTTTTTAATAAAATAATAAACAATAACTTAGAACAGTGGTTCTCAACCTTTTCTAAAGTGCAGAACCCCAAAGTAGCTTACATTTTTATGAGGAACCCCTAACACCCCAGAAGAACAAATTCGCTTACAAGTCTATAGATCGACATCAAAAAAGTATATTATTACAAAGATTGTTTTGTTAAGCAAAAATAAAAAAAATTAGACAGTACAGGACTTATAATAATAAATAATAAAAACGAGAAATAAGCATACAAATCCATATAGTAGTAAGCATTTTTTAGTTAAGAAGTTATATGGCATACATGGCTTCTGCATCCAGCTTGTTCCTCTCTTGGTTTTGATGTTGGTATATTTTAAAAATCCTATTTCGCAAAGTTAGGTTGCTATGAATGGCAGTAGTTTTCTCACTGCGAGATGTGAAATCTCTGGATATTCAAATCTGAGACTGCTCCAAAACTCCAACAAACTCGCCGGATTGAAAGTGTTTTCTAAATTTTCATCTGTCGATATATCGATAAGTTCCTCGGTTTGTCTGACAGTGAGATCAAGATCTCCATTAACAAAGTAAATGGATTTCTAAGTCAGATGAGATTATCTCTTTGTATAGGAAAATATTCCCTTATCGAAAGTTGCAGTGCTCGGAAGTGATACTCAATCTCTGAGGCAATGTCTGTCGATGGAGGAGTCTGAGATTCCGATACAAAATCGTAAAGATTCAGAAAACATTCAATATGTCCTTTTTCTACGCAGGACTCCCAAAACTGTATTTTTCCTAGTCTTGCTTAAATTTTATCATAAACTGGAAGTACTGTCACTGATAAACCTTGAAGAGAGAGATTCAGTTCAATAACTCTTGAAAATATATCAGCAAGATATGATAAACGTTGTAACCACTCGACATCAGTAAAATCTGATGATAGTTCAAAAGAAGAGTCACTAAGAAACACAATGACTTCATTTCTCAAGGTGAACATTTGCAACAGGAGTTTTCCGCGAGATAAGCACCGCGCCTCGGTGTGGAGAAGTGTTACAGAGAAGAGTAAAAAGTCATGGATTAGTAGGCTTCGACTTAATAAAGTTTACTATTTTCACTGATTCATCCAACGTGTTTTTAAGATTTGGAGGCATCCATTTCACTGCCAAGGCATATCTGTGGATGACGCAACCTCTACTTTCGAGATCAGGCACGATTTGTTTAACACTTGCAGTAAATTCACTGTATTTGCCAGTTACAGATTTTGCACCATCGTTATTTGGTAGGCGATACCACGTATAATTTTTTGTTTACAAATTGTCACCCAATTTGCGGAAGCCCCAGGTCACCTCGTCGGAACCCAGGTTGGGAAACACTGATTTAGAATAAATAATATTCTTAGGAAACGCAATAAAAATATTAACACAAATTCAATTGTGAAACCTACCTAAGAGAAGAAAAAAATGAGTAAGCACCAATTAATTTACATAAAACTGAAAGATTATTCTATTTACTCTAAACATTTAATCCGTAGTTTTAATGACAACGTTGAAATAAATTTACTAAAAAGGATGAACATAAACAATCATAAACATAACAACACATTATTAAGAGATCAGTATTGAGGAAACTTTAGCAATAATTCGAAGTTACGCCTGTATAAACAATATGTTATCAATATTTTGAATGTCGCAAAAAATTAAATGGAAAGGAGGATCATGTGATACATCATTTAAAAAATCTTATCGAGTAGATAATCGTATAAAAATTTTAGAACGATACACATTGTAACGTATGGGTGTTATAACGAACATAATATTACTAGGCAAATCTCTTAATAATAGGGCCTAGGCACGACAACTCCTTTTGCCGGCTCTGGCATGAGCTGACAGGCGGGGGGGTTGTTTTAACTAATTTAATTATTTATTCTGTCCTTTTCGATTATTAAATGTATACAGTATCTTTTACAGAAGACACGTCTTATAACACGGAGCTTAAGTAAGATATTAAAAGGGCGCCATCCGCAATAAAAAAAGTAAGAAATGTGCTGCCGTGTTATAAGTCGGACCTTGCGGAAAATCCTTCTTCTGAAATTATTGTCTGTACTTTAACCAAATTAAAAAACTCTTTAACCAACAAGTTACCAAATTTATTATAAAATAATTAAATTACACTAAGGCAAATATTCAAAATCAACGTAGCAGGTGAATTATTTAATAATTTAAAAAACTTAGCAATAATTAAAAGGAAAATTCTTGTGAAATAAAATAATTTGTAAAATTACGATCACTAATATTAAATTATATGTACTTTCATTAGCCAATGATTTAAACACTATTAAGATAATTAATTACTCAAATTTTCGGATGAAATAAACTAATAAAAAATTTTAGACAATAAAAAAAATAGAAATTTTTCACCAAAACTCTTAATAGCTGGCGCCACGTGATGGAGAACCCACGATCTTGTGGACGGCTCAAGTCTGCATCAGTTCTTGTTTTAACGCCTACCTACTCCTCTCCCTCCATGTTTCTCGAACATGATTTGTAACGAATTATATCCGGGATGACCTTATTTCCTCGAAATCAAAATTGAATTTATGATGCAATTGGGATCGGAATTTCATCAATCCAATATTTAATTTAGGCAAGCCTAAATAAAGAGTTGTGGCAGACAACAAAAAATTATTTAGCAACTAGTGGCTAGTGCTAAAGAGGGCTAGTTAGGAGTCTAGCCATAAAGACTTATCCAGAAGTCCAAGTACTGATTTCAAAATGGATAAAGACAAAATTATGAAATGAAACTTTAAATTTCAATTTTAATAGTTTAAAAAAACTAGTTAGTAGGAAAAAAGGGCAAGTCGGTAGAGCTGAAAGGAAAAGAAAAAAATAGGCGTTAGCATGGCATGGCGTGATCTCGAAATTAAAGTAATATAATATAAGAATTTCATATAAAAAATCAGACTTAAATCTTTAACAAATTAATCTAAATAATCAATAATGTAATTACAAATTTTAATGTACTACCTGACTGATGTAACTCTGGGAAAAACTAACAAATTATGTTTCAAGAGTTTGACCCGTCAAAATGGCTCCCATCTTGCACAAAGTTCGTTTCACGAATACGTTTAGCAGAGCAACAAGAGTTCAAAAAAATGTTCCGTTTTTTAACATAGGATAGCCAAATCTCAACACGTATGTCTTAAATGATTTTAATTGAAAACTATTGCATAAATATATACTAGAATAATTTAATTAACTCAATTAAGTAGAGCTATATAAATATTATAATTCAACAAACCAATATTAACAGAAAAATAACTAGCAAAAATAATAAGTTATAATCTTTATGTTATCTTCCCAAATGAATGATAATAATATTAAATATCAAATCACCTGGTATTTATTATGATCAACGACATGCATGCATTTATTCGCAAACGAATTAAGCATTATTCGAGTGTGCGACAAAAACGCATTTTTAAATCTTCCTTAAGAACAGGAACAAGGAAAGCCTCTGAAATGCAAGAATTCATGCATCCTTATCGTCAAATAAATACCGAAATATAGTGATATAATAACTTAAATATACTCAGTAATTATAATTAGTCTATTTACGTACAACCGCAAGCTTAACTGAATCTAGAAAATTTAATACGCGCAATATAGGTCTGAAAGTAATAAAATATTTAAATTATCAAATACTAAATATGTTTATTTAAAAAAATATTAATTTATTATCATGATAAATTGTCTGACCGTAACGCACGACAGTACACCGTTACAACATATTATCAAGGAAATAGCGGAGTATCGAAATTTAGCTTATAAAAATTGAAAAGAAAAGTTAAAGCAAGCAAACTTACCTCTCTACTGGAGAACGTGTTGAAAATTTTCTTCGTTTACTTTCAGACAGAATAAAAAGTCTGTTTGAAAACTCGACAATTTCAAATGTGCCTGTATCAATATTGCGACAGGCAGAAGTTATTCTTTGCCATAACTTCAAAATAGAGTCTGCCTCGGTTGGGTATACAGTTTGTTTTAGATAGCTCCATCAAAAAAGTCTAGGGGTGTTAAGTCAGATGACCTAGCAGGCCATTCGATTGAACTTCAACAACTAGTTCAATGATATGGGTAAACAGTATCCAAGTATTGCCTTACGTTTCTGCTAAAATGCGGGGGCGTATCCTCCTGTAGCAAAATTGAATTCATGTCAAATATATCGGAATTTTCTTCCAGTATTTCAAGAATAAGAGGCTCATCTATATTTTCCAAGATGTCTCCTGTCTAATTTGCATGTAAAAAGGGGTTCTTACAATATGATTCCCCAGTATACCGGCCCACACCATTTTGTTTTTATTTTTTTACCGGTCAGTATTTCATAAAATTCGACAAGTTTCTCAGGATGATTTTCAGTTAATTGGGTCCACCATTTGAACATTATAGGCACAGAATTATATCGTTTCAGTACCCGTTTTACAAATGTCTGCAATAATTGCAACTTGTTTGTCTTCTGTAACAGGCAGTCGCCCAGGGTTTTTTACACTATTAACAGTACCGATCGTAGCAAATTTCTGGACTAGTTCACTTAGATACTTCCGACATATCTGTCGATCAAGAAAGCGCTCATTAAAAATTCTTTCCGTTTCACGGAAATTACAATTTCTACCGTAAATGAAAAAAAAAATACTTTTCGTTTTAGTAAACTTCGTCTAATGAAACGCGCAAGTGACTGAAATCATTTTAATTGTCAATGTGCGAGGGTGGTTCTAAATATTAGTGGTGAAGTTGTTGTTACATTAGAGCATTGTTGTACTTTTCAGCAATTCAAACCGAATAATCCGTCTTAAAAAACGATTTCTAGATAAGAGTTGTGTTGGTTTGAAATAAAATAAAATACATAGCTAGTGCTCTCTATGGAATAAATAGTTTTTATTGTAACTTTAGTGCTTCGTGTAGATTTATTGTGCTGAACTGGGATTGGATTTGCACTTTGGAGAGTTTTTGTGTAGTTACCACTATTTAAAAATTTCATACTAGAAGATAATATTGGAAACCAAACCATACATGCGCTACTGGCGTCGCTAGCATCTAATGGAAATAAAATAAGCAGCATCCTGATTTATTTTTTACCCAATAATCTACTCGCTAAGATCTTTCAAATGGCACAAGTCTTGCTTGTCTTTACTTTTTTTTCGTATTTTTACGAACTAAATTTTAACACGCCGCGATTAATTTGATAATGGGTATAACTTCCAGAGCTAAGCAGTAGCTAGCTATTAAGTAATTAAGCTACTAGCTAGCTACTTTATTGGTAGCTAATAGCTTTAATTAAGCTACTTTTGCAATACAGTAGCTTATAGCTGTAGCTTTAATATTTTCTTGAATGTATTCACAAAGCTACTTTCTCAAATAGAGCTACTTTTGCTAGCTTAAGTTACTCTAAGTAGCCAAAGTTACTTTTAGTAACTTAAGCTGCTTTAAATAGCTTAAGTTACTTTAGTAGCTTAGGTTACTTTTAGTAGCTAAAGCTACGTTTTAAAGGTTAAGCTTCTGTTAATAATTCTAGCTACTTTGATTCTAAGAACTACGCATTTTTATTCTCCAGAGGGAAATCGTGTTAGAACGTGTTTGTTTTGTCTTCTGTCGCCCTTTGTTTATCATTATGTTCAAAATTGTCTCAGGGTAGCTGCGTTTCCTGTGTACTACCGTGAATTTATATGTTAAAATCAATTAGTTGTTGAGAGAAATGTCGGAGGTAAGTAGAGTTTTGTTTTTATATAGGATGTACGAAATATGTTTTTTATTAGGTTGGTTTAAGGGCATACATTTCCGGTATAAAAATCTAGAAATAAATTTAATTAAAGTTCAAAAGTGGCATTTTTTGTGTTTTTTTTTTTACTTTTGAGGTTTTTATAGTTTTTACGATTTTACCATTTTAGTAAAAATAAAAAATAAATAAATTCTTTGCTAGAACTATAATCAATTTAAAATTTAAAGCCAGAATTAAAGGTAAGATCTTTCAGTTCACTGTAGGTATTTTGTTTCTAATTATCTTGGTTGGTAATTATTTATTTTCATGTGTTTTTGCAGGTTAGTCTATGTGTAATATTTTGATGACAAATAAAAAAACCGTAGAGCAGGATTAAAGCATATTTTCATATTTTAAATAATACCGGTTTTTTATTTCAAATTATTTTTGTTGATGAAGTTAATTAGCATAAGATATTGACGAAGGAAAATACCACCGCACCTCTAACGTATTTAAACAAGTAAGTATGGCCGCTACCACGGATTTTGTGCTTCAACTGTAATCGCACAAAATTCTAAAGACACAATTTTAAATACGATAGGAATAGTGACATGCATTATAATTGGCACCTAATAATGTCAACTTTGGGTTTTGGGGATAATAATTCTACCAAGTGAAAGGTGAAAAATCTTACCTGGATTCAGAATTGTGAATTACATAATAATAATTATATCTCTGGACGTATTTGGTATTTTTTGATAACTCTTTGGGAACAAGACAGTTTTCTTTTTAACTTATATTTCTTCCTAGTTTCTTGGGCATTTTGCGGAGATAACATAAATGTGCTTAAAATTATTTTAGTTTTATTCAAGATCACTATAAATTGAGTTGAGGTAAACAATTATTATTATTTTATTTAACTTCTTTTCTGCTTTCAGGAAATTATTGATAGCGTACTAAAAATGTTTTTTACTAAACTTGTAACTTGTGAGGTGTGGGATGGGACTAATATATCGGTATGTATTTGGTGATTTTGTGATAATGCATTTATGTACGTTTTGTATGGCAAATTTCTAAAAAAATCGAAAAATACAAGTTAGAAAGAAAATACAATCTCTTGTTAAATTCCTAACAAATGCGCAAACTAATACTTTCCCGCACGCAAAAGCAGTCAACGGAGTTCGGAGGGTTTAGTGCAGGACGAAAACACTTTGCGCAAGTGTGTTAGGTTAGGTCAGGGACTAAATTTGAATAAAATCTCTAAAAACGCAACAAAGAACATTTAAATCTTTATTTTTGAATATTATTTTGTCCTGAAAACATTTAAAAATATAAATCATATCTAAAGATGATAATTTGTCAAACAAAAAAAGCGTGCGCCAAGTTGAACTTTGAGTGCGGAAAGTAGTTACTTTGCGCACGCTCGTAGACATTTTTTTATTGTACTCAACTGCAAAGTTCAATAAAGACTTGCCACTAGAAACCGATAAGAAATATTTTATTTTTTGCAAAGCCTTGAAAAAATTTCTTAGTGAAAATTTTGACATTCATTTTAATGTATTTTTTAAAAGGAACACAATGACAAGATTTACAATACTGATGACCAAAATGATCCATTTTCAAATGAAAGTGATAATGACCCGGAATACCGACCAGAAAATATAAATATCCTCAAGAGGAAGATGCTTCCAGATTTTTTTAACGTTTCTTCCAGAAATAAGCAGCCAAAACTGAATAATATAGAGTCACAAGCTAGTGGAAGGTAATGACCTTAAAAAGTTATACAGATCAACGACCAATGAAGCCTTTCTAACAAAATAAATTAAAACACTGTCTATTTTGTTTTAGTAAAACCCGAGAAGCTCTTTCGAGAAGCACAGCTAATATCGACGAGAATGAAAAAATTAAGACCCATGCTCTGTTTGATGAAAGATTTTTTTTGTGGGAAAAATATTGACACCAAATGTCAATAATGTAAAACTTTTTAATAAAAACTAAATAGAAAAACCAAAAGTAACTTAAAAAATAGCTTATAAATAAGTAGCTTATAGATCAGCTACCTACCTACCTTTTAAATTGAAGTAGTTAAGCTACCGAGTAGCTTAATTACTTGTATTTAAAAGTAGCTTGTAGCTTGCAGCTAACTCCTTTTTAATAGTAGCTTGCCCAGCTCTGATAACTTCTAATATTTTTACACAATCATCTATTCGTTTATACCTTTCAAATGATCTGTCGCATGTTCCCCCATTCCATTTAGTTTTTTTGAGACATGGCGCCCATCCGCCATTTTGAAGACAACAAGTATGAAATTTACACAAAATAGTATTTATGTTTGCCACTCTGCAGAAAGAAATTCTAAATACGCACATGTCATTCAAGTATTCAGTTTAATAAATAATTACATTGCTATTTATATTTTATACATTCATAATTTTGGATCGTGTTTCAATCCAATTAACACAAAATAATTTTCCCTCAAAACAAATAAATTAAATCCGACTAATTAAAAGATACTAAAGCAATCCGTAACTCAAAAAAGATCGCGTCCTAATGTGGTTTCGGTCTCGTGATTCCGGCTCATTACTTAAAACCCCCGTACATAATTAGATTTATTGTCACTGGGAGCATGTGCGCGGCTTATAAAAAACCGTGTTTCTCTTCCTTCGATGCTGGTATTTAACCCTTGATAGCTGTGGAAGTCAGACAGATACGTGATAATGAACGACTCGAGGGGATAATGATTTTAAATTTTACATGGGGATTCTCGATTTAGAATAGGGGAGCATTTCCGATGCGTGTATTCTGCACGCGGGTCGGCTATTTCCTAGATAAAGCGCTCGGAAAAAAACTGTATAGGAAGCCTACCTGGGACGCGGAAAATTGAATTACACACTTGGGAGAAACCCTTTTTTATTATTTACTCGCTGTATGTGATTGTTTTGGGACGGCATATTTGTGTAAGTTTGCTATTCTAAAATACATGTTGCATGGATTAAATTTGGGTATAACATGTTAGAAATTTTTAGCATGTAAAGTTATTATTTGCCATTGTCTCAAGAGCTAGATATATCAATGGCGGTTCAGGGGGGTGAAAAAGTAAGTGAAGTGCAAATGAAGCAAGAAAATATAACAATAATTTTTTTTCCAGAATTTTTTTATATATAGAGGGGGTAGAATATTTTTTTACGACTTACCTAAATTTTGTTTACTAAATCAATTCTCCTATCCTTCATAGCAGCAAATTTATTTATAACATCTTCATAAAATATATGAGTTGTCCGAATCTCTTCCAGAAATTCCTTTTGAATTGAAATAATGCCAAGAGACGTAAGTCTTTCTTGAGATATTGTATTTCTTGAATGAGTTTTTAAACATTTGAAGCAAGAAAAACTTCTTTCCACTAAAGCACTTGTCGACGGTATTATCAAAATAAGGGAATATAATTTATATGCTTCGATAAAATTTATTTTTATTAATTTTTTCCACTTGCTCTTGCAGCGATATATTCCAATTACTCTTATTGGCAAAAATAAGACCAAGCTCATTTTTAAGTCGTCGACTTTTTAAAAATATTTCCCCATATAACTGTAACAAATTTTCAAACGGGCCAGTAGGAAAATTTAAACTGTATTCGGAAAATTTAGCAGAACCTGCCACACATGAAAATGTATGTTTTTCACAGTCTTGAAATCTTAGTGTCATTTCCATTAAAATATGGTCCAATATTTCATAAAAAAGGGTTCTATACTTAGCCCTAATTTCTTCAGGTGAAAGCTTAGCAAGCTCGCGTTTGTAATGATTTATTTCTGTAATAGAATTTGCTTTATCAAACATGGTATTAAAAAAATGTTCATATCTTTTTTAAATGAGCGCCTCACGACAGCGTTTTATATTGGACATGCAAAAAAAAATGTCATTAAAAAGTAATGCCAGAAACGTGAATTCAAAATCGTTCATCTCACCAAAAAATCATTTCGCAAGGCGGATTGATTTTTCATCAGATTTGTCACGGTTTGTTATGAATTCAAAGACGTCTTTCAATTTATTCCAGTCTTGAACAATCACATTTACTAGCTTCGAAAAGTTGTAACAACACCATAAATAAATATAACACAAAACAATCAAGTTAACTGCAAAGGAACTCACCGATTGCAGCGAAATCCGCGAAAATAAAAGTAAACAACCACCGCAAACTGAACGACACGTGGGTGTAGTGTAGTGCGCCTGCAATTCACCGAAAGCGTTGTATGGCGCTGGGCTCGACGTCATCGGATACGCGTTGTCATGGCAACATAGTAGGAAAATCGTAAAATAAACATAGCACCTCTAGCAAAGTCAAAGCGGTTTGCGCCACTGTTATAGTTGTTATAATAAAGTTCGATTAAAAGTTTTAAAAAGACATGCCGCCAACGGTCAAGTAAAATATTTATTCGAGATGTACAGTTTATTTTTTACCGATTAGGTAAATAAATTAATGTTAAAACTAAAATTTTAAGAGATATATATAAAATATAGTCAGATGTTTACTTGTTTATTTTTCCTGGTGAAGTAGCCCTTCACCTATTTCACCTGAATAGCCGCTACTGAGATATATTACTACTATAAAATTCAACAGGGGCGTGCGGTGAAATTTTAAGAAAGGGAAGCAATTTTTAGAAACTTACCTATTTGTAATGTAATTCGATTCTTCGACCATTTTTTGCAAATTCGTCAATAACGTCCTCATAAAAACGTTGATGCTTCGACATATTTTGGAGAAGTTTATTTTCAATGGACAACAGCGATGTATGCGAAAGTCTCTCCTGCCCCGTTGAATTTCTCACGAAATTTTTTATACGTTAAGTGTTTTGTTGGCGGTGACTAATTTCCAACTGTTTATTAAGGGCGTGTTCAATTCTGGTTTTGTCGAAGACTTTTTCTTTTATAACGGTCTGCAAATGCGCTTTGGACATAATGTGTCTTTTTACAGCTTTATGGAAATCGTTTAACTCGGAAAAACCAGTTTTATTCCAGAGACCTTTTTCATCTTCAAAAAGTAAACATGGCCAGCAAAATAATTTACTTATATTTTCCCACCCTGTTAGCCATTTAAATTGTTCGTATTGTTTTTCTGGATAAAATGTGTTTTTCATTTTTGTGGTTAAATTTTTCATAGGCGGTTTTCTTTTGGAAATAAAAATGTTGAATCCCTAATACACACACCACACATTTTTCATTTCTCCAACATTTTCAACCTTTCAACACGACGTCGCATTTGTTATGGGCTTGATAATTAAAGATAATATTTTAGTATTTTTTCATATAAACTAAATTAATGGTTTCCTATTTCAAAAATTACATTTTAGAAGATGTTTTGTAATTTTTTTTGGGGAAGCACTGCTTCCCTTGCTTCCATGGACTGCACGCCCCTGGAATTCAACCAATCGCTGTACTCTAGTACTATAGTATATTCAAAACCAAGATGCATATTAGAAAAACGAAACCACCTGTGAATCCGTGAACATTACATTAAACATTACGATTAATGACATGTTCTGTTACAATGTTCAAGGGATCACTGATGGTTTTAGTCCAGTCATATAGTCTAGTACTATAGCTATGTGTGTAAACCTTTGTTTTGATTTCAAGGTCAAAAAATGATATTTACATTTATTACAAAAGTTGTAGAGAATAAAATTTTCTACAAATATTTTTTTAAATATTTTTTTATAGGATTCTTTGTTATAGAGATAAAGCGCGTAGAGTGCGGAACGTTCAGCCATACATGGCGTAATGCGAGGTCAACCGTCAATCCCAAACAGTACTACCGTTCATACAGCTTATCTTATTGTTCACTTAAAAAAAAATAATTATGAACAAACCTTATTATAAAATTATTAACTATTATATACATTATATTTACAAAATATTCATAAATTAAAATTAATAATTCTTACTCATTTCATATAAATAGTGAAGTAAATTACTTTAAAAAAATCGGAGTTATATTATAATTATCATAATTACATTTTAACTAAAAAGAAATTAGCCCCCGTCTTCACTAAAAAGGTTTAAGAGTCTGGTTGCCATGACAGTTGAAACTGTTAGATCACCAGTTATGTTTTGCTTATGTCACTATCATTTTATAATGTGGCATATAATGACGCCTATAATAGTACCTTCTTTATTGGTACTAAGTTGGAATAGATGTTCCATTGTAGAGTTAAGACGGGTTTCTATTTCAAGGCATCATTTTCTACTAACCTAATTAATTTGTTAGTTTTAAACTCTCGACAACGACGGACGTGCGATTTTAAAGGTTATAGATTATTTCTGTTTTATTTGTGACTAGTCGCTTTCAGATGGTGATTCTGAATTCTGAAATATTGTGCGCGGCTTACAAACCTAAAAAGTGCAAGTATTAAAAGAAATGACGGACACATAGATTATTTAAATACCTTAACCTCTGTAAATGTGCATATCGACTGGCGAAAAGTGTACATCAGTAAAAATTCTATTGCTTCATCGAAGCGACATCTAGAAGAGGATGAACCTTCAACACCACTAAGTCTTTCTCGTAAGAAAAGAAATGAAGTATTTGATTTCAAAAAAGTATGCTTATTTTGTGGCCAAACATCTGATGAAGCAGGAGAGCCGAAAAGAAAAAAGAGAAGTACAAATGCACGATTAGTAAAGTAAGTACTCTTGAATTCATTAAAATAGCTGGGGAACGGAACGATTCTTTAGGATTAGATTTAGATCGTGTACTTTATGAATATGACTTGGATAGCTGCTGATGCAAAATACCATACCGCTTGCTATGCCTATTTTTCAAATCGCGTTCCATCTGCGGATAAGAAGCCTCGCCAAGATGATCAAATCACACACACAGTGAAAGAGATTTTTTTCTTACATAGAAAATAATGAAGATTCACAATTTACATTGAAAGAGCTTAAAGCTGTACCTACAGAGTACATACCGGATTATAAGACAATCATTTAGAAATTACAACAAAAGTATTTAACTGATATAATATCAACTCTTCCAGCAACAAGTGCAGTAGCTCATCAACATATCTACTACCAAATTCAAACTTAGTTAGGAAATGGAAGTCTGGAACCAACAACAACATTATTATCACAAGCATCAGATGAACTAGTAAATACGACATTTTGCAACCCCAAAATGGTTCGTGCTTCAAATTAGGGTTAAAAGTTCTGTATCTTTTGGCCAGTGTAACCTCAACGCTTCATCGCGTCAAAACGATCTCGATGAAGAAAGTGTATATGACCTTGAAATTCTTGAAAATTTGGAGACAAACGTTATTGATAACGAGGATGATGATAATGAATTCGACGTTCTTGAGCGATCGGAAGAAGAAGACGATGAAAGAAAATTATGACAATTACATACAACGAATATTTAAAGAACAAAAAATCCTACCCACATTTGAACTTCAATTCTAGTAAATGAATGATACCTGTCTATTTAAAGTATTTCGCTTCATTATTTGAAACCTACCTTAAAAAACATTTCATTTATTTTCAGTTAAAATGTAATTATGGTAATGAGAACTCCGACTTTTTTTTAAAGTAATTCACTTCATTATTTATATGAAATGAGTAAGAATTATTAAATGAGAATTTGATTTATGAATATTATTTGTAAATATAATGCATAAAATAGTTAATGATTAAGATTTGTTCATAATTATATTTTCTTAAGTTTTTACGAAGCGGTATAAACGGTACTACTTATTGAAATTGACGATTTACCTTGCATTTGGTCATGTATGACTGACTGACTCCGCACTCCTCGCTCTCTATCTTAACAACGATTAATCCTATAAAAATTTTTTATAACAAAATTTGTAGAGAATCTTATGCTCTACAACTTATAATAAATGCAAATATCATTTAACGCATAGGAAGAGAGATATACACGAAAAACTTGTTATCGCGATCTTTGACCAACTTTTAAAACGTCAGAACATGTCCTCTAAATATTATATCTATGATTTTATAGGCTGTGAATGGATTCTCAATTCTCAATCATACAAAGTGTAATTTAATTCATGTCAATTCCTCTCAGAGATGGTTTATCCCATAAAAATAAAAAAGGGGGTTAAGTTACGTTCCCGTGAGAAATGCAATTCTGCATTTATGCACTTGCAATTCTTAGACTTTTATCTTTTCGTTCTCATGCAACATAAGCATTACTGAACTTATAAATATAACTAAAATGCATTTTGTAGTCAGTTCTCTTTGTACGCTTATGAAATAAAATTGATTTTTTAAAAATAATTTCTCGTGTTTCGAGTTGTTAACTGGCGCAGTCGGTAGGATTATTGCCAACAGTCGCGCATCGTGCGTATTTTCTGGTTTCGTCTCAACGATTCGTGGCAAAAATCGGACAATAAAAAAAATCTTCAGGGTGTACTAAGAAACTCAAAAATTGACCAGGGATTTGGAACAGCATCGTCCAGCGTCCTATTGGTGCGAGTTTGGGAACACACATCGTCCCACCCTCATAGCTGCTAACCAGGGAAAGGACCACATCGCCTCTCCTATTGGACCCTAGTTTAAGAATGAGAATTGGAATTATCTTCAGTACATTGCTGTAAGTGCTTCCTTTCAATTTTCCTTATTTCATTTTATTTTTATCCTATCTTAAATATTGATATTTACGTCTCTTGTAATTCCGCAAACTGGAAGATTTAACATCAGCTTTTGGAAATTTAAATTGTGAAAGAAATCTAACACCTTTTTCTAATTTAATTCAAATAAGTAAAATAATGACTACTGAACCTAATTTACAACTAGTCAGATATCAGGCAGACAATATTCCCTTATTTGATGGGAATCCAAAACAAATAAACAGATTTATTAATGCTTGTGATAATTTTTATAATAATCATAGAAATAAAACTGACAATAATGCACCTATAAATGTATGTTTACACGATACTATATTAAGTAAACTTGTAGGTAGGGCAGCCGATATTATTTGTTCTAGAATAGAATTAAATACATGGCCCGCAGTAAAAGCTGCAATAATTTCGACTTTTTCAGATCATAGATCGATTGATTGTATTATTCAAGATATAATAACGTCCAAACCGGAAAAAAATGAAACACCGCAACAATTTGGCCTGCGTTTGCAAGACGCTCGCAGTTTGTTATTTTCCAAAGTAAATTTAAGCAATGAAACGCAAGCTCTAAAACTTTTAAAAATTAATGAATACGGAAATTTAGTATTAAAAACCTTCATAAACGGTCTAAACTATCATATGCAACTTGTGGTTAGATTAAAAAATCCAGTTACTTTAGAAGAGGCAATGAGCTGTGCCTTGGAAGAAGAAAATTTTATGTATTATAAGAACCGTAGTAACATATTACCAAAAAACCCAAATTTTAATTCACAAAAACCAAAAATAAATTTGCATACACAAGCACATTATCCTGCTAATGTGAGACCAATATTTTCGAATTACCCCGTTCAGCAATTTTCAAATTTTATGCCTTCTTATAAACAACCAATCCCAAATTTTAATAATGGAAATAATCAATTTATGGGCTTTGGACAATTTAGGCAACCCGCAAATAATTTTAGACAATCGAATTTCCCAAATCAAAATTTTATGCAAAGAAACACTTTTACCCCAAGACCTTTTTTTAACCCCCAAAATCAACGCCCAACTTCTTCTGGAATATCACGCCAACAAAAGCCTGAGCCGATGGATACTTCTTCAGGGAACACAATCCTTAGAAGAAACCAACAACCACATTCTTCACAACGTAATATTGTTGTAGAAGAACTATATAATCAATCAGTCGAATCGATAAATGCCGACAATGATCAAAATGAAAATTTTCAAACTAGCAATGCTGAATTTCAATATTATTACCCGGAATACACCGATAATTCGCAATATTCGTATAATGACTCCAATACCGAATTTTCTTGTCTAGAAAATAACCCTTATGAAAATCAAATTGATTTTAATGAAGAAAATTTCCAACAACCAAACATAATACTTTTAAATAATTATACAAATTCAGATTTACCAGTAATTTTCATACCCGAAATCAAAGCAAAATTTTTAATTGATACAGGTAGTGGCAAAAGTTTTATAAAGCCTAATTTAGCATACAAAATTTATTCAAATTTTATTTTTTCGGAACCTTTCTCAGTAAGGACAGCCCACGCTACGTCCATTCACAATGAAGTAATTAATATACCAATATTTCCTTGTTTTAATCATACAGGTAATCATAAGTTTTATCTTTTTGATTTTTCACCTAAATTTGACGGACTTTTAGGAATTGATTTTCTAACACATATTGGAGCTAATATAAATTTAAAACATTGTTCTTTAGATACTCAATTTGTAACATTGCCTTTATATTATCAAAATAATATATCAAATTTACATAATTTTGAAACTATCGAAATAATAATTCCCCCACGTACATGTCAAAGAATCAAACTGCCTGTAAATCAATCGAATGGTTTAGGTATTTTAAAATATACAGATTTTGGTTGCGCAGAGATGCCAGAAGCTTTAGTACAAGTCATTGACTCCTACGCAACAACTATAATTACGAATAGTCGCGAAAACCCAGTTAAAATAAAAATATTTAATCCCATAGATATCGAAACCATAAATGAAGTAGAAAACAACTTCATAGAAAAAATGGAAACCGATACAGAAATAAATGAATATATGGATAATACACAAAAACAAAACTTAAAAAATTTAAGACTGTCACATTGTAATCAGGAAGAATACAGAGCTATTCGAAACTTATGTTACGAATATCGTGACATATTTTATTGTGAGGGCATCCCACTTACATTTACTAATCAAATTAAACATAAAATAAACCTAACCGATGACACACCTATATATACAAAGACTTATCGATATCCCGAAATTCATAAAAAGAGGTTAAAACCCAAATTAACAAAATGTTAGAGAACGGTATCATTCAAAACTCAACGTCACCGTGGAGTAGTCCAATTTGGATTGTCCCAAAAAAGATGGACGCGTCCGGTAAACGTAAATGGCGTATCGTTTGCGATTTCCGTAAAATCAATGAACGCAGTATTGATGATAAATTTCCTTTACCAAATATATCGGATATTCTCGATAAACTCGGAAAATCTCAATATTTCACCACATTGGATCTAGCAACCGGTTTCCATCAAATAGGAATGGAACCGAATGATATCCCTAAAACAGCCTTCTCAACCGATACAGGTCATTATGAATTTAGACGCATGCCTTTTGGCTTAAAAAATGCGCCCTCTACATTTCAGCGAGTCATGAACAACGTCCTTCGGGGACTTCAAAATGAAATCTGTTCTGTATATCTTGATGACATAATAATCTTCTCTACGTCACTTCAAGAGCACATCGATAGATTAAAATCCGTTTTTGATAGACTTAGAGAATCCAATTTAAAAGTGCAGCTAGACAAATCAGAATTTTTACACAAAGAAGTTGCTTATTTAGGTCACAAAATTACAAGCGAAGGTGTAAAACCTAATCCTGATAAAGTCACCGCAGTTAAAAATTTCCCCATACCAAAAACCCAAAAAGACATTAAGTCATTTTTAGGACTAGCCGGATATTATCGTAGATTCATCAAAGACTTCGCAAAAATCACAAAACCCCTTACATTATGTCTCAAAAAAGGAGCGAAAGTTGAACACTCACCAGCCTTTATTCAATCCTTTAACCATTTAAAAGAATTGCTTATTAATGCTCCAATACTAAAATATCCTGATTTTGAAAAACCCTTTGTCCTTACGACAGATGCCTCAAATGTAGCCCTAGGCGCTGTTCTCTCTCAAGGCAACCCGCCAAATGACAACCCTGTAGCATTCGCGTCGCGCACTCTAAATGAAACAGAACAAAAATACTCAACGATTGAAAAAGAACTTTTAGGAATCGTTTGGGCATGTAAATACTTTAGACCTTACCTTTATGGCAAAAAATTTAAAATATATACTGACCATCGCCCATTAGTATGGTTATTTAACCTCAAAGAACCAAATTCGAAATTAGTACGTTGGAGGCTAAAACTTGAAGAGTATGATTATGAAATAATCTACAAAAAAGGGAAACAAAACACTAACGCTGACGCCCTTAGCCGAATTCAATTAAACGCAATCGAATCCGAATCATTAATAAATTACCCAGGCGATATAGACACCGACGTAACGCAATTCCTAAACGACCAATTCAACCCAGATATCCTTGACTCTGAAGTAGTGTCACAAACAATAGAAAGACTAGAACACGAACCTGAAACAACACCCAAAATTAATATTATTTCTGACATTCTAATAACTCCACCTATAACACAACTAACCCATTCTAATATTCCAATAAAACCACCAGATCAACCTTTGATATTAACCGAAACGCCAAGCAAACCTTTCGAAATTGTTCATATCGACACTTTCATCATAGGTAAACAAAAATTCCTAACTATTATAGATAAATTCTCCAAATACGCACAAGCCTTGCCTTATACTGGAAATGCAGTGTCGTGCTGTGAACAGTTAATTAATTTCTTTTCCTTTTTACGTATTCCAAAACAAATAGTTTCAGACAACGGATCTGAATTTCAGAACGAAGTCGTTAAAGGCTTATTAAATACACATAATATTAAAATACACTTCACTACCCCCTACCACCATGAATCAAACTCCCCTGTTGAAAGGCTGCATTCCACATTAATCGAACACATTCGATTACTTCGAGAATCGGACCCCAATGCAGAAGTTACCAAACTTATGCCGTACGCAATTATTGCCTATAATAACACGATCCATTCTAGTACGAATTTTACCCCATACGAACTTGTCTTCGGACACACAGACTCTAGAGATCCTATGGATTTAATACCCGCTCATGTATATACCGAGTATGTCAATAATCATAAAAATAACACACAAATTTTGTACGACAAAATTACAAAGGAATCACGAGAACTAAAACAAAAAATTATAGATAGGGCAAACAAGGATAAAACCCCGACCAATTTAATAATAGGCTCACAAATTTATAAAAAATCAGATAATCGATCTGGAAAAATAAAAAAGAGATATTTAGGCCCATTCATACTAACGGCTATATTAGAAAATAATAAAATACAAATAGAAAATCCCAAAAATAAATACAAAGAAATCATACATGTTAACGAAACTAAAATAATACCCCTTGTTCCAGATGCTGGACCATCGTCGGCGGCTACGTAAAATTCCATGATTTAAATAAACATCCAGGAATACTACCATTCAAAATGGGAACCGCTAAACTTAAATCCAATCACTGGACATTCGTTCAAAATATTAACCTAACCCCTTTAATTAACCAATTTCAAAATATTCAAAAACAAGCAAAATCAATATACATAAACATTCAAAATAACAGCGAATACCATAAGGAATATTTTAATTCTTTTAATACATTATGTACACTTGAAAAAAGAATAGAAACTCTATTAGAACAAATTGTCCCAAATCAAGAAAATTATCGTAGTAAAAGAGGTCTTTTTAACCCCTTAGGTTCATTCATAAAAAGTATAACTGGAAACTTAGATCAAAATGACGCAGAGCAAATTGATGCCAAAATCACGAAATTACAAGAAAATCAAAATAAATTGAAAATTGACGCTATCAATCAAATTACACTTTTAGAATCCACTATTAATAAATTTAAAACAATTATATCTAATATCACACATAACCAAATGGTACTAAAGTCACGCATTTTACAAATAGAAAAAATAATTAATAAAGTTCAAATGGAACAAATAAGTAATCACGAATTTTATTTAATATATACAATAATCAATCAAATAACAACAATTTATCAATCAATCTACGATATTCTGAATAAGATTGAAATAGGTATCACTTTTGCAAAAATTAATGTACTTTATAATTCAATAATAGAACCAAATGAACTATTTATAGAAATAAAGAACTTACAAGATCATCTAGGCTCAGATAAACTCCCTTTAGAAGTAACTTATAAAAATATACTTAATTTCGAAAAAATTATAGAAATTAAAAGTTTCTTAAAAAACTTTAATATTGTATTTATATTTGAACTTCCTCTTGTGGAATCGGAGATATATCAATATTTTAAGTTATTCCCTTTACCAATTCCCAATAATCGATCATTTCTTGTAAATATTCCTTATAAACCCTACCTAGCATTAGGCAATACAAAATATGCCCATATGGACCAAAGATGTCACGAAATCCAACCACAAAAATATTTGTGCAAAGAAGCCCACACCACGTTTGTCGAAGACAGCCCCTCCTGTGCTGTTCAACTTATCAAACATCACACAAATATTACGTTTTGCCACCCATTCGAAACTCAAATGCACGAGATCCAGACAACAAAAATAATCGACGACAAATGGCTGATAACAGTACCAATACAAGTAATCGCCGTCATAAATTGTCAAAAATCCGAAGATAACATACCCTTATATGGTTCCTATCTTCTTGAGTCATCCCCAGGATGTAAAGTACGGATAAAGTCAATTACGCTTGAAACATATAAATCAAGTCAATTAACATTTAATGGAATTAATCTACCTACCCTTAATTTAAGTCTGATTAAGGAAAACCGAGATTCATTCTACAACCCTCCTAGTATGGACTTAAACTACGTAAACCTAAAAACTACTAAAGAAATCGAAGCCAAATTGGAAAACCAAAAGAAGGCCCTAGAAGAAATGACCACAACGATTTATGTAAAGAAGACCAGTTTTTGGACAATTTTACTTTACATATTCATTTCAATAATTTTTATATTTTTCATATACAAAAAACTTGTAAAAAAGTCTAAGAAAAAACAATTAAATGCAAACTCTAATACTTTAGATATTGAAGAAAATAATAGAATTTTCTAAAATATTAATAATCTTTAAACCTTTTTGGAAATTTTTGAAAACACGTCTTTAAGAACGTGCTTTCAACTAAGAGGGGAGGAGTTACGTTCCCGTGAGAAATGCAATTCTGCATTTATGCACTTGCAATTCTTAGACTTTTATCTTTTCGTTCTCATGCAACATAAGCATTACTGAACTTATAAATATAACTAAAATGCATTTTGTAGTCAGTTCTCTTTGTACGCTTATGAAATAAAATTGATTTTTTAAAAATAATTTCTCGTGTTTCGAGTTGTTAACTGTTATTGAACAGTGGTCCGTAAACGCTTGGGTTTCAAGTTACAATATGTTTTTTACTCAGATTTAGTGGGAAAATGGCAATGATACGGACACGGCAATTAAAATAGGTCATATTTGTTTCAGTAAACCTTTAGGGTTTAACTAAAATATATAACATGTAAGCAGTATAATTTTATTTAAATTGCATTAATATTGTAAGTTTCGGATGGGATATTTTGTTGATAATAGGGTGTCAAGGAAAAAGTATAGTTTGACTAATTCAGCACCGATGCGTTGAAAAGAAAGAAATGAGTTTTGAAGGACACATATATTAACTGCATATTAATAATAATAATAATAATAATAATAATAATTTTTATTTGCACATATAACAAAGGTCTTAGCATCGTCAAAAATTGTACATTAAGTAAAATATATAAAAATCGATACCTCCAAATAAAATAAAATAGCTTGCATTACAAAAGAGCAGTAAAAATATTAAACTTAAAATACATTCTAATAAACAAAGGCTAATTGATACGGCACAATCACACCACTCTTACAATAAGTTTAAAACGAAGGTTATATAGGCCTTGTCAGGCACTCAGCAACATCATAAGGACATATATCAATTAATAGATTTCTTGCTGTTAGTTTGAACTTACTAATTGGCATACTTTTTATTGTGTCAGATAAATGATTAAATAAAGAAATATACATATTGAGAAAGTTTTGTGTGTTAATGTTAACCTATGTTCTGGTAGGATAAAATTGTATCGGGATTTGGTGTCATACCCATGGAGATCGAAGTGTCTAACCAGAATATGTTGATGGTCTTTAACATAGAAGACATTGGTAGACAAATAAACCTGGATTCGTTAATATATTGAGCCTTTTAAAATGACGTCTGCAAGTTTCATTGTAGTTTAGTCCAAGCATAGTTCTCAAAGCTTGTTTTTGTATTTTAAATACTCTTGACCAGTCAGCCGAGTTACCCCAAAAAAAAATACTATAACTCATCTGACTGTGGAAAAGACCAAAGTAGGCAGTTCTCATGACTTCCAAGGGGACTGTTTTAGAGAATCTACGCAGAAGAAAAACTACAGATGACAGCTTACTACAAAGGCGTTGGATTTAAGATTTCCAGTTCAGCCTTCCATCCAAATTTACTCCAACGAACTTGGCACTCGCCAGTGATTCACCACCAGAGTGATCAGGTTTTAAAGAAAAATGCAAATATTTCGTTTTTGCTATGTTTAAGCATAATTGATTGGCCGAGAACCAAGTCTCCGTCTTGCTCATGAAACCCTGTTGTTGTTCAGAATTGTTGGATAAAATTGTGGTATCATCCGCATACTGTATCACTACTGGGGCGCCTAAGTAATATGGTAAGTCATATAAAATGTAGGGGACCTAAAATTGAACCCTGGGGTACCCCTGCAGTTACATAATGTGCGGACGATTTGTTTCCAGCGTATTGGACCAATTGATATCTGTTTTCTAAATAAGATACAACCAAGTGATAAGCCAAGCCCCTCACACCATAACATTGAAGCTTCTCACAGAGTAAGGAATGGGAGACACAGTCGAACGCTTTTGAGAGGTCGCAGAATGCTGCACTAGCCTCCTCCCCCCACTCAAATACGTCCACTACAGATGTGATAAGTTCCCTTATTACCCGGCCCGTAGACATATTTTTGCGAAATCCAAACTGTGTTGGTGACAGTAGATTATTAAACTCGAGAAATTTAGTGAGACGGTTATTAATAGCCAATTCAAAGGGCTTAGATATCGCTGAAACTATTGATATAGGTCTATAGTTACGAGCTAAATGAGGATCACCAACCTTATGTACTGGAAGTTTTTTCGGAAACTTGACCGATTGGAAGCATTTATTAATTAAAATTGAGAGTGGGGTCAACAAACCCACTTGAATACTTTTTAGTAACTTATTACTTATTCCATATATATATCAAGAGCTGTAGCATTTGACATAGAGTTAAATATATCTTTAAGTTCTTGTGCACTGGTTGGCAACAAATAGAAAGAGTTGCAAGACGAAAAAGAGGCTGAGGCAATCTGAATAGGGCTAATATTGGTGGTGGGAAGAGACTCAACAACACTCTTCCAAATATTTAAAAAGTAATCGTTAAAATTATCCGCATCAATTTCAGATTCACTGAAATCCCGCGACTCACCTGCCTCATTAACAATCTTCCAAATCATTTTAAGTTTATTTTTAGCATTTGAGATAAGATTGGTATGATATTTGCACTTCTGTTCCCGTATTTTGAAACGATAATAGGATCTCAGCTTTTTGATGTCATCTTTAAGATTTGGACTAGTATAGGTTTTAGACATTTCAATTAGAAAATTAAGTCGAAATCTTATCTCTTTGAGTTCTGCATTAAACCATTTTTTGTCTTTATTTCTTGAATATATTGTTTTCGTTCTTTCGGGAAAAAAGTTACCAATTAAATTCAAAATTATGTCAAAGAAAATGTCAAACATTGTATTGGCGTCCATACTCTCTGAAAGAACCAATACATTGATTAATAGAGGTCTCCGACAAAGGCCTATACATAACAATTTCTGTTTAGTTGTTCTCCCTAATTATTTGTGTATTGTTAAAGGGTATCCTTACTGAGAGGCCCATATGATCAGATAAATCAGAACAGTCGTCATTTGAAATTTTTATGTCGGTATTCTTATAATTAGTTATGCAATTATCTATACAATTTTAGTTATCCTAGTTGGTGAATTAAATAGAAATTCATAACCATTTGACTGAATAATATCCATAAAGTCGTATTTAATTTGTGTTTCTGAGTTTAAGTTTATGTTGAAATCTGCAAATATAAAAACGTGTTTTTTAGTTGTACCTCACTTATCTAAAATTTCATTGATTATGTCAAGGAATATATTATGATCTCCTGATGGAGCACGATATATCATAATTATAATAATTTCAAAGTGAAGAATTTCCACGGCACATATCTCACCATGAGAACAGTAGTTAATATAGTTCAACGATTTAGTTTGAAAAGTCCGTGTAACATAACACATAACTCCTCCCCCCTGACTATTCTGTCGACAAAAGTTGTTGTCTTGATAGAAGTTCTCAATTTTGGAGTATTTAATATTATGCTCATGTAACCAGTGCACGCAGAGGCAAACAACATCACTTTTTCTGTCAATTAGCAAATCTTCCGGATCATTAGTTTTATTTTGAAGACTTCTTATATTTATAAAAAACATACTAAGTTCACTAATAGTTTCATTACTGTTATGCTTATAATGTCGGATAAACACTAAAAATATTCTATTATTTAAGATACAAAAATACATTGAACCATATAACGACTACTGACATAAAGGCAAACAATAAAAAAGTGTAAAAACTAGCTTTATTTTTATTCCTTAGTCAAATGAGTAAGAAAACTTTTTACGTTGATTTTTTAAACATCTTATTTGGCTGCCATTCTGTTTCACCATCTTAAATTCGTACCACAATTTTACTAGTTTATCTCTATATCACACTTAATGCTTGGAAAAAAATTGAAATTAGTCTAATGAGCAAGGTTTCAGGCTGATTTCTAACACCTAATTTGTGTCAAAATTTCAAGTAGGCACTGGGCCGCCACTTTGTTTCGCAATATTGGATTTTTACCAGTAGTCAGTCAGACAGACCAATGAAATTGTTTTCTGGGATCTAGGGATCCTTAAACGTGAAGATCTGTAAAAACCTGGGAGAATGATTTTCTCACGATTACAATACTCTTCTTTGACGAGGGAACTAAAAAACATTTTATTTAAAAAAAAAACTGCAGTTTTAGTAAACTTTTTATTAAACGGGACAAAATTAAATACGAAAAATACTGACTTTCCGATAATATTAACGAAAAACAATATACTACGGACATTTTTTCCTTCGTCGATTAATAAGACGTTTAAAAGTCGACTCGTCAGTGGCGGATCACCGCACAAGCGCAAGAGGCCTGCCTGCGGCAAAGTTTACTGAATAAAAATATAAAATCGCAGATAAAAGGCGAGCCGCCTAGTTTCAAACCCAATCGACACCTCCTGTTACCGAGCTGTTTAAAAGTAGTTTGCATTCGCGCTACGAATTTTTATCTACCAGGGAATTTCAAAAGTATAAATAATAACTTTAGAAAAAATTATTGAGTTGAATTTTGTCGTCGGACTAGTTTAATATTTTACAATTACAGTTTTAAATGTTATTTAAATATAGTAAATTTAATATTACATTGTTACTTACCTGCTAGGCGAATTTAAAAATACATAATTTTTATTATGTAAATAAAAAAATCGGTAAATTTCCTTTACCCGGAACTTACCTCGTATGATTTTTTCTATTTGTTCGGAATAGTGAAGTGCAACTCAGTTTACATCAGTACATAGTCACAGTATATAAGTGTTACATATACTTTTTATTTTTATTGGGCGCCATTTTGTTTCATGATATTGGATTCCTAATAATGTTTTACCATTTTTCATTCTACCTTCGTAATAATTAACTTTTGGGCATAATTTATTAAAATAATTTCAATAAATAGTTTTCACATTGACAGATACCGCCATTTTGTTACATCAAGTTGAATTCTTCCCAGTTTATCTCATTTGCACCTTTAATTTTTCTGGAAAATTTAAAGTCAATTGAATATTGAACAAACAACATTTTTTTACGATGATTTTTAAAAAAAATTATTTGGCCGCCATTTCGTTTCACCATCTTAAATTGAAACCTATATTATCAGTCTTTACGTACTCTATTGATCGGCAGATATTTCCTAACCCCAAATAATACACCACTTTAACATAACAACAAGAAGACCGTTAACGAAAACCATTTAGAAACTTAATATCTAGCAAATATCTGCCAACCAACAGAGTAGGTAAAGACTAATAATATGGGTTTCACGCAGGATATAAAATGTATGTGTCCTGAGGGTGCAACAATAAAGTTGCGAAATGTCGACAATTTAAAAATAAAATCTTTTTTTTTTTACTGGATCCTAACCCTAAATAACACTCTAAAATAAAAACAAGAGGATCGTTAACGAAAACCATTTAGAAATTTAATATCTGGGAAATAACTACGTACCAACGTAGCAGATAAAGACTGATAATATAGTTTTCGTGCAGGATATAGAATGTATATGTGTCCTGAGGATGCAACAATAAAATATCGAAACGTCGTTTAAAAAAGTCTGTTGTTTTTTTACTGGATCCCAATCCCAAATAATACACCACTCTAACAAAACAACAAAAGGATCGTTAACGAAAACCATTTAGAAACTTAATATCTGGGAAATATCTGCGGACCAGCGTAGTATGTAAAGACTGATAATGTGAGTTTCATGCAGGATATAGAATTTATATGCGTCCTGAGAATGCAACAATAAAATAGCGAAACGTCGACAGTTTAAAAAAGTCTGTTGTTTTTTTACTCGATCTCAACCCCAAATAATACACCACCCTAACATAACAACAAGAGGATTCTTAACGAAAACCATTTAGACACTTAATATCTGGGAAATATCTACAGGCCAACGGAGTAGGTAAAGACTAATAATATGGGTTTCATGCAGGATATAGAATCTGTGTTCTGAGGATGTAACAATAAAGTTGAGAAAAATCGACAATATAAAAAAGAGACTTGAATTTTTTTCTGGATCTTAACTCCAAATAATACACAACCCTAACATTTTTTTTAACATATTACTAGGTCATCCTCATATGACATTCTTAATTTTTGGTCAAAATTTCGAGTCAATCGGATAAGTGGTATTTAAGCTATGTCGCGAACTAATAGACATAGAGACAGACCGACAGACGAAACGACGGAATTGATATAACATGTTTTTTACAACCATCTACAGAGCAATATCTAATAGGCATATTGGATCATATTTGTCAAAGAAATAAATTTTTTTTTGTCTTACTATATAGCATAATAACAAACTAGCGCGATCATGGAGCCTGACCAACTGTGTATGTGCCGGAGACCCGACCGGTACCCAGAATGTACCAGCCGGGGCAGGACGCGAGGAATAGGTAAATCGAGTCAGTAGACTTTGCCCGCGGCCTCACAATTTTACAATTTAGAAAATACAGCCTTCAGAATCAAACACGTTAAACTTGAAATCATTAAATAACGGGTACATTGGGGATTTTTTTTGCTCTTTGATTTACTTTGCTCTAAAAGTGACTTTTTTTGCTCTTTTGCGGTTTATTTTCACTGGACGTTTCCCGCCTCACGCAACCATCAAATAATTTTGTCCATAGCCATCCCTGGTAGAAGGGTCCGCCAAGCCAAGCAAAAAACATCAGTTCAGATCGAATGAATAAGTTTCAAATTGATTTTTAGTTTACCGGTCTATTCGAAAGCGCCTATATATTGATCGCTCCAGGGAATTATTTCATATCTATTTTACACGTAATTTAATAAACCTAAATAGCACCGATGTGATATAGTAAACTTCGGTTTGTAGTTTTGACTTTTTTAACTTTTTTTTTCAAGTTCATGACTGATACCAAGATGGATCGGCAGCATTATATTCTACAAAAAAAATAAAAGCAGTTATATTGAAATACGTCACTGTTTCGAGAACTCTGGAAAAGAGACTAATATATTGCCTATAAGAAATTTCTGTGCAGCCTTTAATAATGGAGGCAAAAGGCAACCATTTATTATTTTCGTAGATGGTCATTTAAGTAAGAAATAACTAATTGCAATATGTACAAGGAAAGACTCTCCATCCGAACATATCGCTGTTTAATGAATAAAAAACTACGGCAGGATCAAACCTATAAAAATGTCTAGAAGCTTTAAATGACGACTATTGAAATCCAAAAATATCAAGTAATTCTGTGTTGGGCATTTAGGCATTCATGTATCCCTATACCGGTTTAAATAATATATACCAGAAACCCTAGTTAATTTAGTAACCAAATCAAATATTCACTCCTTGTTCATACAACAAAACGCGGGGGCTCCAACCCTTCACTAAATTGAGTGGATTAGCAGGTTCAAACGTTCGAATTGTAAATTCAAAATTTAATCCTCAGGATATGAGGTACTTTATCACCTCAAATTTTAATTTTCATACATGTAGGAGCGCTCATCCTGACAATCCCTCTGTAACTGTCCCCGAAATTAAAAATATGCCCCTCGCCCTCCTCGGTGCAACTCTCGTTCCATAAATCTTCGTGACGACCCGGGTCACGGGATTTTCTCTGAGCGCGGATTTTCATTATTTACAAAGTTAAATCATGTCTCGTCTGCCTCATTTCTTTTTCTATTAAGTTTTTTCGGCACGCGACACATTTTTTGATGTCTACATTATGGATCGATTATGGGAAATTATACGTCTCTGTAAATGATTTTATGCCACTAAGAGTTCATTCCGCAATTGGTTATAATTCAGCAATAATTTAAAATTACTTATGCATTTAACACTTTTATTGTGGTGAGTCACAAACCTCAAACTACTCTTCTATTTGACTATTTGCAATAATATTGTTATTATAAAAACCATATGAAGTTGATAATAATGCTAGGTTTAGATAGATATAGATAGATCAACATATAGGCAAATAGATGCAACGCAAATTCAATGTTCTTTGCTGCACAGAGTTCGACTTGACTTGCTTAAATGACAGATCTTGGGTATTTAAACCCGATGTTCATGACTAGAGATAGGCAATATTAGATTTTAGCTATCGCTAGGTGATCGCCTATATATGACGATAGCTATGGTAGTTATCGATAGTTATACGCGTATATTATCGATATGTCGATAGTTTTTTACATCTATTGTCCAGTTATTTGTATTTTCCGTCTATCTCAGTTGTTAAAATAGCCGCACGCGGACATTGTTACTGTCCGCGCATTTTTTTTTGGACCCGAAATTTTTGAAATTTGTGTTTTTTGACCTTCGAAGTGCTCTAGCTCGGTAACGGTACGTCGGGGAAATTCACTTCTATGGGGTCGATCGTAGAGGATAAAAGGGCGCTTTTTTTGGTAAAAACGCAATTTTGTTGGGGCTTATAATAAGCCGACAGTGGCGTCCGATATGGTCACTCTTTTAGAAACCTCGATGATTCAAAATCAAAATGCAGGTCGCTATGGTTAATTTTTCGAAGTGGGACATTTCTTTTCGTATTTCTCGTACAAAAATCTGGGAGAAATTCGTTAACGGGCAATATAGGAGAACACGATATCACTTAAAAAATAATAAAAATGGGGTAATTTTGAAACGATTTTGCGGAGTCGAAACCCTGACTACTTTATCAAGATAAAAAGGGGATTCGATGGGAAATATAAAGGAGATTTAAAATCAGGATAAATTGCCTATATCTCAAATGACGAGAAAGCGGTCGAAATGCAGAAAAACTAAAAAAAAAGGGTTCCGAATTTTAAATGTTCCTATATTTCACTATTTTTTTCGAAAAGAGTAACGAGGGGCGGAAATTGTTTATAGGGCCCCAAATTCCTATTCTGTTTCTAAAAGGCGGGCCATTTAGAAATAAAATTGCAATGTTGTTTTCATATATTTTCCTATGGTTTTACGTTTGACCCTATAGCATGTGAACGGTAGATTCTAGGCGAATCAAGTAAGTACTCAAAAAAACATCTTTATTTCTTCTAGAGACAAGTGAGCAAATCAGCTCAATCAGGGTTAGGTATGAATTTTAAAAAATGTTGTCCCTTGGCGTATCGGTATCTCCTGCGACAAAAACCATTACATATGTCAAAAACCTCATTTTTTCACAAGACATAAATTTACATTTTTTTAATCTGAAGTCGAAAAATAGGGTAAAATCTAGTTTAAGTAAAAATGCATTATTTTTCCATTTACCATTGAATGTACCACTTTTTCAAGTTGACCTGGCTCTGCCAACCTTAGATTAAATACACAGAAACATACATAACTCCTATACCAAATACATAGAGTGTTGTGACTCAACGATAACCTAGAAAATGCGGTAGGGGAGAGTAGGGGAGTATAACGTGTTTATTTACAAATTGCTATTTACAAACATGAACCATAAGGCGGAGTGAAATTATGATAGTCTGAATGGATAAAAATATTTATTTAAATATCTCTAGTGAGAAATTTTTTAATTGGGTTTTTCGATGTGATTATAGGTAAACCATACAATTATATTGCTTAAACGTATAAAGTGTTCATTTGAAAACTTCAATTTATCGGAATCTATGTGGGGGCATTTTTTACAAGAAGACTTAGATACACTCCTTTACACTTTAAAATGACTTTAGATTTCACATATTTTGATGCCAAAATATAAGGGTGTTGAAAACTTGACCTAGACTCATGATAAAATACCTACATAATATTCTTGGCACATTTTGGAAGTTCATAATAAACTTTTTTTTTTACTTTAATACTAATTTAAGTAGAAAGGCTTTATATACAAATGTGATATATACTCTTCTAGAGTGTTCTCTCTTAAGTTTTTAAAACCAGAACTAAAAGCGAGACAGTTCCCTTTTAATAAATGAACAAACATATAAATTTAATTTATTGTGATTTACTATTTTAAAAGTGTATAAAAACTCACGCAACTTTTACAAACCTTGCATTTGATACACAGATACAAGAATAAGAAAAGAATATATATACTTTAGAATATTTGAACATTATTTTTAATTAAATTAGGCACGAGAAAATTGATTGGTAGAAAGTGCTATCTTTTTTTGCAAAAAAAATGGGTTTTTGTAAACTACAAATGAATTCATAAATGGAGGAGGAAAAAGGGTAATAAAAACACACTGTTTTTTTGTAATTTGAAACAGGTTTCTTTTATTTAAAAATATATATATTAAATACCACATGTTCTACAACTAAACATTGTACAAGAAGAATTATTTCTTTATTTGTGTGAACAGATCAAAATATATTTATGAATGGTTTACCCTACTTTCACAGTCATTTACCTCTAATGCTACATCTACCAAAAGAGTTACAGGTCTATAAGTGTTAAAGCATGAAGTACAACAGATAATTCCTTTTTAGACAGTATATCAGAGAGAAAAACGAGGGACTGCAAGATCAAACTAGGTAAAACGTAAGAAAAAAAAACGTTTTCTCAAATAAAAACAGGAACTAATTTTGTTTTTCTTAAGAGTACTGTTTTTTTTTTCAGTTTACATATAAGATATAAGTTTTCTTGCATAATAAGAATGACACAGTTTTTGCTTGAAAAGAAACTGTGACTTTCTTTTAGAATATATTCTTGCTATAAGAATATATTTTAAGAATAATCTTTTCTGAGAATAAGATCAAACCATTTTGCGTAAAAACATGGTAAAATATTACAAAAACAAAACAGTTACTCAATGAAAAATAAAGGTAGAAAACTAATTACTATACCACAACAAAAAAAAGTTTTTTTCCCTAGAATACGCGAGTGTGTATGAAGTTTTTCGATATATTCAAACAGTTAATAGCTGAACGATTATTATTATTTTTTCTAAAAAATATATGTTGACAGTGTTGAGATACAAACGTATTTCGACATAAGAAATGCTCAAATGAACTAAATTCCAAATATTTATTAAATTAATTAGATGTTTGGACGTAGCTAATCCTACGATACAGTTTATTAAAGGTTATTAAGAAAATAGAACATTTAAATTTACTCTCTACTATTTTATGATTTTGTGTTGAATGTTTGATATTTAATTTAAACAAATTCTTTATTATATCTTGTTAATTTACAAAGTCATTTTACAATCTTAAGGGGGTTGCAAGAACATTTAAATATGGGACGTTACATTTATCTAAAGAATATTGATACTTGTATGAGAAACAAATTGTAATTTAAACTTATCTCTACCTCTTTTTGATATAAGTAGATATGACATCTTAGTTTACCCTTCACGTGACTTAAAAAAATACTCGAAAGTCAATTTAGTGTCGCTATAAATTACCGGTTTAAATATAACTTTTTTTAGGGGATTGGAGGATTTGAATTTAAAGTTTCCCTAGGTAGATCAAGTTTACAAAATTTTTGCCGATACGATTTTTTTTGCTAAATATTGTGTAACGCTTATACTGCAGATATTTCTGGGCAACTTGGATTAAACATATTTAAACTCTTGCCAGGGTTCCTTATAAACCTTGACACATCTCTATCTCGGTGATTCCTTCAAATTAATTCGGATATGGATTAATATGTGGTAAAAGGCTTTCAGTCAATTTTTCTAATTTTTTGATATAATGTAATTCTTAACTTAATTAAAATGTGTCATTGGCACAACTGAATCCTACGACTAGGTTTTAAGATAAAGGGAGTCCAAATTTTAAATTTATTTTTTTTTGTTTTAGCGACCCGACCAAAATTTTGCTACCATTTTTACAATTTAACTGCCTATTCAAGTACGCTGTTTACTAGGTAGCAGGGCCGTACTTAAGGTGGGGCTCAATACTCTCCCATTGTTCAAACGACTATTAAAAGAATTCAAATTTTCTTAAATTTTAAATGAAGATATTAATTAAATTCTTCAGTTGATAGTTGGTTGTCCAAATCTTGTGATATTAATGTCAGCCCCTCTCCCCCCCATTGCCAGGATCTAGTCTAAATCCTGCTTGATAGATAATTTTCATAAATACAATATAATGATAACACATGTTATCCTAAGCCGATATTTTTCAGTATTTATTTACTTGTACAAGCTTAGAGGCAATATTCAATTTTCGTTTTCCTTTAAGACTTTTATTCGCAATTCCTTTAGTAATAAAGGACTCTTTGAGGTGATGTTTATAACAATTGTTTGTTAGAACCACAGTAATATAACAAACAAAATAATACACAGCTTTATTTGCAAAACCTACAAAAACATTTGTGGGCTAAGAGATAATAAAATGTTATAGGGTTCTAAAGTCAACAAAATATGAATAGATGTAAGCAAAGAAAAAACAAAATATTGTAACTCAAACTGACAAATCTTCTTAAAGAGTTCTATTTTATAAAAATCGTAATTTTTGAACGTATTTTATTTAGTATGTAAAGTTTCTGTAAAATGTAGTTATTTAAAATGTAATATTACAATTCCCTTATTAATTACTTCATATGTTTAACATTGTATTATCCATAAATATATATTAAAATACTTCATTTGTAAAATGGTGGCTAGCATATATATTTTATAATAAGTTCCTACTTAACAGTTTTCTAAAATAATCAGTTGTAAACTATTCGCAATCACTACTATTATCGATCGATTACCATGTTTTTCTATCTATTAGATTATTCCACAACTCAGTCTTGGTCACCAATATATGCAAAATTTAGCAAAAATCTCGCCGTTTGTTTAGCAAATATATATAAAATTGGTAAATTTTTATTATATTTTTATTTTCAGTATTTTTGTATTTACGGAAAATATTGCTCCTCCACAACCTTAACAAACAACTATTGTAATACATTTTTAAACTAAAGAAAAACCTAAATATCACCTAAAACATATTTTAGTTTGCCAGTGTTATTATTATTATTATTATTATGACTTGTTGTCTCACAGTATTTCTGTAGAAAAAAAACAACTATTGTGTATTAAGAAATGATCTAACGATGCTACATTTTTTCAAAATGACCGATTTTTGGATGTTCCTGTGAGTGTCTGTATTGTCCTAATTGAGACAAATGCGGTGTAAACGTTGTTGGGTGAGACCTGTTACTGATATGACGAGAGGAACAATGATGACTCTTTCCTGTTTCCACAGCCTTTTTACTTCCATTGCCAAGTCTGTGTATTTGGCTATCTTCTTACTGTATTTCGCTTGGATGTTCTCGTCGTTGGGAACAGCCATGTCAATTAAATAAATGATTTTTTCTTAGTAGAGCTTGTAGTCTTCGTTTTCAAGTATGAATGTTGGTGTATAAAGGTAGTAAGGGTCTGTGTTCTCCGTTAGTTTGTATGTTGTGGCTAATGCTTGATGAACGGCCTTCACTACTGAGTGGTGTCTCGCGGTGTATTCAGTTCCGGCCATTATTCTACATCCACTCGTTATGTGATCGATCGTTTCTCTCTGCTGGTGACATCTCCTACACTTCTTGTCTTCCATTGTTGTGTCCTTGATGATGTGCTTTCGGTAGTTTCTGGTTGCTATGACTTTGTCCTAGATGGCAAGCAGGAAGTTTTCTGTTTCAGGGAACAGCTGCCCTTCTTGTAACCACGTATATGAAAGCTTTTTATGTATATGGTCTTGCTTTATGTGGCATCTGTGTCTTCCGTGAAGTGTTTTTTCAGACCAGATGTTTATCTTTTCTAGTTGTGATTGGATGTGACTGTGTGCGTCTGCTGCATGGCTGGAATTTTAATTTTGTCGTTCAATATTGCCTGGTGGATGTTAGTTTGTTTTTTGTGGAAGTTCGTAAATTTGTTTTTTATTTAGCAATTGTATATCTATAAACATTTACTTTTCTCTCGAAATATATACTTCCTGTGTTTATTGTTAAACATTTTGTTTATGTCTGTGTGTGACCATATAAACATATAAAAATAGGATTACTGTTAATAGCTATTTTACCAGTTTTGTTTTTAGTAGCTTTGTGAGTCTGGTTTTACACGTAATTTTTGATATGAGTGTGGTTAATTTTGAAAATAAATTTTCTTCTTTGAATGTTATCTATAGTTTCATTTTGATTGTTTCCCTCGTTGATTTTTTGATATGACATTTTATTTGGTGTCCGCCGTTTCTGTGATTTTGTTCCTTTAGCTGTGCCATCCATGTACAAGAGATGGTTTATTTTGTGTAGGTTATTTTTTTGGTGTTTAAGTTGGAATCCGAAGTTTGTGTTATTCTTATTATTACCAGTAAATTTCCTTTTATCTTCTATATCACACATTATTTGATAAAAAATTTTAAAATATATACTGTATTGTTAAACATTTTTATTGGGCATCAAACATATTGGATTACTACCAATATTTTACCAGTTTCTACTTTTGCCACACGTAATTTTTGGGCATAATTTAAAATAAATTAAGAAGATTTTTTGCGTTGATTTTTTAAACATTTTATTGGGCCGTCATTTTGTTTCGCCATCTTGAAAATGTTACCAGATCTTTATCACACCTTATGCTTGTAAAAAATTTTAAATAATAAGTAGTGCTTTCAAGTTGATTTTTAAACAATTTATTAGGCCGCCATTTTATTTCGATTGGTTGGATCAAAATGTTACCAGATTTTATGCAAAATTTGAGGTAAATTGGATAATTAGTTTTATATTAATAACTCGTTCTACGATATTGGATTTTTACCAGGCCTTCCCCATATGCCCTTAATTTTTGATCAAAATTTGAAGTCAAAGGATTAAGCAGTTTTTAAGCCGTGAACTGACAAACAGACAGACCGACGGAATTGATAAAACATATTTTTTGGATATGTAGAACCTGTGAGGGTGGCCTTTTCAATTTTCATTAATGCAATCATTTAATTTGACCGCCATTTTGTATCGCTATCTTGAATTCGTACCCCAATTTTACAAGTTTATCTGTATACCACAATTAATGATTGCACAAAATTTGCAATCAATGTATTAAGCAGTTTTTTCAGGTTAAATGTTTAAATATTCTACTAAGCCGCCATTTTGTTTCGCCATCTCGGATTCGTACCAAAAATTTACCAGTTGATACCTACACAATACTAGATTTTTGTGCGACATTTGAGTTAAATTAGTTAAGTAGTTTTTTAAGTAATACTTTTTTTAACATTTCAGTTGGCCGCCATTTTGTTCCTCCATATTGGATTTTTACTAAAATGTTACCAGGTCATCTCCATGACTATTAATCTTTGACCAACATTTGTTGTCAATAAATATCTTAGCTATGCCGCGAATAGATCGACCGACAGAGGGCATCTGAAACGTGAAAAAATCTCATAAGGTGATTTTTTCACGATTAGAATACTTTTACGAGAGAAGTAAAAAATGAAATTCAAAATTTTGATGTATCTCAAACAGGATCAATTTGTGGCAATAACACATTTTGTCCAGGAAGTCGAGAATCGATGCCATTTTCCATAAGTATGAGAGGTCCAATAAAATAAATACCATTAACTTTAATTAACAGATGATTAATGATTTTTGTATTGATAATTGTAATAAAATGTATTTATTACAATTATCAATACAAAAATTATTAATCATCTGACACCATTCGACATTCGTTTTCACAAAATAAAATCGAACACACTTTATAAACAGTTTCACTAGATTTTTAACCTTAATCCGATTTGTTTTTACAGACGTGTTGCGTGCCGTGTGTACAAATCGAACAATATAAAATGGTTCTTAAAATTCGTCAGGCACCACTGGTCTCGAAACCAAATGACCTGGATCGATGAACCTTTTCTGACTGACACTGATTTTGGTTAATTATCGAAAATATTCTCGTTCATTTGGTTGGGTTTTTTGTTCCCGATTCCCGCTTGAGAAGATTATACGATTTTTCACGCTTTTACACGGGTTAAATTACAATTAGTCGTCTGAGCATCTTCAAAGCTTAAATGTTCATAGACAGCTTCTTAGATCATGCCTTTTGTTACCAGGTCACGGTTACTCGACGATATTACGTTAACAAAAACATATTTTAGCCTTTACTTTGATTTGTTGGTAAATAAATAAGTCTTTTATTTTGCAAAAATCAAAATATACATAGTTTTCTATAATATTTATTATATTATTATTCAAGTTATTATATCGTTGAACTCCTGGCGCAGTCTAGCTTTAATCTGATGCACTGAACCAAGGGTTAGTTTACCAAAGGTTAACCAGAAACTTTAATCAGAAAAATCAAACTCTAAAAAAAAATTACCTTAAGTTTTATTAAATGGCGCATTCATAAAATAAATATTTGATTTTACATTTAATAAAACCAATAAATGTAAAGATAGAGATCAGGTACACTGGCTAAGACAAAAGCGTAATGAAAACACACACACATCTCTAAGATAGGTAATTTTATTTTTACTACCAAACAATAAGAAACATGTTTTGCTAGGATTTAAATGTAAATTATGATCACGGCAGAAAAGGTAAAAGTTATTTAAATCGTTATTAATTATTTTCTGACAATCCAGATCATACCTACCGAAAAAAAAAATCTGGGTATCATCGGCATATGCCCGAATTCAACAATTTTCTACAAATTTAAGAATATCAGAGGTATACATTAGGTAAAGCAATTGACCCAAAATTGAACCCAGTGCTCGCCCAACATTTGAAATTAATCTAGTAAATAGTTTTTCAGACCGATTTTTTAAATATTTTATTAGGCCGCCATTTAGTTTTGCTATCTTGGATTCATACCAAAATGTTACCAGTACCAGCTTCATTTCTATTTAGTACTTGATTTTCGTGCTGCTTTCACAGACTCTCTAATTTTCCTTGTATAAATCCCGAGATCAATGCAAAAACCTTGATATTCTTTACATTAATCAAATGTCCTTTTAAATGCTGCTGTTCAGCGACAGCGGATTGAACATTTTGTTTTTTACGTATACATCTTTCCTGTTTCTTAAGTCTAGTAGACAAAGACCGTCCAGTTTCCCTACATATACACAGGAACAGGAAATTTTATAAACTCTTTCAACTTTTTGAATGCACATTACCAATAAAGGAGTAAGGAAAAGTGGATAAAATATTTTAATACTATGGATAATAATATTTCGTTAACAATGTTCGGAAATTCCGTTTTGAGTTAAAAATAGTAGTTTACCTAACAAAAGGCGGAAAGGTCACTTTACGCACGTATAAAGCAAAATATTTTTTCTACAAGCATGCGGAAAAATCCAAAAATTTAAAAGAATCGTTTATTTATATCAGATACATAATTACAAATTAATTATTATTAGCAACATGAATAGTAAACGTGAAGCATTTTGTATATTAATTGCAGAGGCTAGATTTTTTTCCAAGGAAGTCGGGGACTTGTAGGTTGGGTTTGGATTTTCCATTTCTGTTTCACGAGTACTTATTGTTGTAACCGTCTCCGAGGAGGTAACTTTTTGGTTGGAAGAGGTTGACTTAGTAGCCTGCACTGGTGAAAGTTGGTGACTAGTGGAAGAAATGACAATGAAGTTCAATACTTTATTGAATAGATTCTTTTGAAGACTTGTTGAGCTTTTTAAATAACCTTCTGCCACGGTTGGGCGAGGCGTTTGATATTTGTTATTCCTTCTCCGGGATCTGCAAGCATTGTGGTGGCTGAACGTCGGAAACCTGTAGCCTGTAGATAGTTCAGGATTTGGGAGCTTCAGATAACCTATAATATTTGGCATTGGCATTTTTCCAAACGTGTTTATTCCGATGCATTATACTGTGCAAGCTCCTTTCTTGTAGTTTACTAAAAACGCCTATGTAAGGTTTCTGGCTTGCTTAAAATGGCATATTTTCTATTGTTGTAGTTGGGTACTAGGCAGTAAATAAAAACTAAATTTGTCTTTTTATAGCTCAGGCAGATTTTCAGAAAATACCAAAATACCTTAAATATACCGATCTAAAAATTTACAAAAAAAGACCGAAATGTTGCATCAAGTTATATAAGGTTGAAAGCATCATGAAAAGCTATTTGAATCCGTATAAATATATAAGGTGTCTGATTTAAAGTAAGAAAGTTGGTACCTGCCCACAAAAACGACGTATTAACTTTGGATTCAACTTTTCGCTCCATCTCGTATATTTTTTGAGATAAGGTAGTATCCCATAATAAACGGGCCACTCTGTACATCAAAACATACACCCATTACTCTACTGAAAATCCTATCCTTTTGTCGATGCAATACGAGTTTGTAAAGTGTCTGGAATAGTTATTTTGTCATTTCCACCCCATACAACGCTTCGGATGCAACCCCTAGTCTAGTTATTGGGATATTTTCACCATTTAAATCCACACTTGCAATAATTTACGATGATTGGCTAATTTCGAATCCAGGAAAAATGATAACTATCAGACATTTGGGAAAGTTTACTTACAGAGCCTTTGTTCTGGCATTTTCTAAGCAAAATGTATGTATTTAATTCATTTAATAAACCAGCTATTTCACAAGGAACATGATTAAGACAATTCGGATTTAAGCTTGCTTAAAAGTAGTTTTATGATGGGTTTGATAAAATATTATGGTATATATTTTGCTTCAAATTAACATGTATTTAAAAAATTGTCTTCAAGATATCTATAAGACTTTTATCATCTCTATACTATCTATCTACTTAACTCATAAGTGCTTTTATTCTTAATATAAATTTATAAACTTCTACATAAACACCATCTTAAACCTCTCTTTCCTTGAAAATTCTCTTAAATCTTATAGGATTTAAAAATTTTTATATCTAGATATTTAGGTTTTATCTTGTATTTATGCATATACTAAAGATAATTCATAAATAGCCTTATAAGTATTATGAATTATTTGTTTTAAGTTTAAGATTTCTTGATAAAAACGCATCTCTGGAAATAATTACCTTATAAACCCAATTCATACATTTATAGTAGCTATGGGTTCTAAAACGTCTAAAAAAACATTTCTTTATGAAAACAAACACCTTGGAAACACACTGCATGAATACTTTATTAATAATAGGTTTGCCTGGATAAATACTCAGAATCTTTTAATTTTCCTAAATTATATTCAAAAGTAAACCACTTCAAAAGAAAAGTAAAAAATACATACATAAATACTTTAAATAAACACTTTAAATAATATACGTAGTTGTCCACATCATTTAACCGTATCTTTCCCTTCAAATTTAGAAATAATAGATTGAAATATTATGTTGCTGAGCGAGCAACTGCGACAACTTACATCGACTTGGCGAAGTAAAATGTATTAAAATGAGACTATTAAGTCGTAAGACGGGTTTATTATGGGATAGATAAAGTACCTTTATACTCATTGAAGAACTACAGTTTTGTGATAGCAGAAATTAAGACCAAATGGTCTTAAAAACAATATCGCCATTTTATTTGTGCCAAACAAGTAAGCGTCCATTTTGAATTGAATAAAAAGTTTAGTAAAAATAGGAAACTACATGTAAATATTGCAAAAAATGACATTTTTTACTTCTCTTAGCTAATGTAAACATTCATTTTGTTAAAAAAATGGTTTACGATAAGTGTAAATTAAAGAAAGAATAAATATACTTAACAATGGATTTATGAATGCCTTAAGGCTAGAGTCCTTAAGAGCATTTGGCTTTATGAATTATTTAAAAAATGTACTTAATGCTTTCTTAAGATCTCAGCTTTAAGACGTACTTAAAAACCTCATGAGGAATTTTTAAACTTAAAAAGGTTTTATAAGAAGGTTTATGAAAAAGTGTTATCAGTATCCTTAAGACTTTAATAAAATTAATAATACTTTGTTTCTTGGGTTAACCTGTTAATAGGTTGGCATTTTCAGACAGTGATTTTATAGCAAGCTCCGTTACAGGCAAACCTCAAACTGATCAACAGAAATTTTGTAGAATCTGGATTACAGAACGATAAAGTACAACCCTTCGCTTCTAAATGATTTGAATATAGTTCAGAAAATGCTGAAGAACCGGCACACAAACCACTTACCAACTTACTTATTTAGGGATTTGCGTTGTGTTTGGACTAAATTTATTGTTTTGCTTGACGTTTTGAAAACGCTATATGCCTATATTTCATGAATAAACAATTTGAATTTAAATTCAAAATAGACTGGCAAGGAGACATGCTTATCAAACACTAACCAAAGAATTTGCAAGTAGGAAAAGATATTTTAAAACATATTTCTCCAGTATTGTATTTTCTGTTGTTCTTAATTAACATATCGACGAACTCCCCCTTCCTTAGCATTCCGACGGGAGAGCCCCAAATTTAATTCTCAGAAAAGGCCTCAAAAGTTGATGGTATGCCACTGGTGGTCACTCATGTTTTATGTAATCATTAATATTTCTGAAAACAAAACGTACTGTCAAAACTAAAACAGTCTTTAAGCTGCTAACAATGGCGTAGCTACAAATTTTGCCCTCCTCCCCCCCCCCGCGGTTTTCGGTAGGGTCCCCTCGCAAAACAGAAAAATAACTGACAAAAGACGATCCTTTACTTGTCAATAAATCTAGCCCCCAAAATATAGGCGGAAAATATATGATGATTAAAAAAAAAGGTCATCCATACTCTCAAAATCCCCTTAAGCCCATTTGCAATTATCGCCGGGCCACCTGCCCTCGTGGGCCTCCCCGCACCGCGGGGGTGTAGCTACGCCACTGGCTGCTGATATGAAAATAGAACATATTTCTATAGGTAAATGCGGTAAAGAGATTGAAAAACAAAAATATCACAACCTCTAGGTATGATATAATGAAGGAAATACATTATTATGAAAAAATCTCTAAATTACTTCGATCAAAGGCGCAGTCAAGTCATTATGTATTTTTTAAGAGTATTTTTAAAAATCTATACTTTTTTAGTTAATTTAGTTAATTGCGTAGAATATATGTATATGAATTTGGATATATTTATGAAAATAAATAAATGAGCCCATTAATTTAATACCCATTATGATAAGTTTGGAAGAGATATTTTTTCATGTTGCACAAAATAACCCCTGAATTCGGCAATAATAAATTTCTGGTGAATGTATAGACAGAAACACTCGAGTATTTAAGTTCTACGTGGTTAAGTCTGTTGATGCCCCACAGAGAATTATTTTCCAAAAAAACTTGGAATTTGAATCTTTAGTAAAAAGAAGTTGTAGTTAAAACAAATAAATATTGAAACAAACTACTTCTTTTAAGCCAGGTCTTGTTTTTAGTTAATATTTTCTTGCGGAACTGTTATTTTCACAATCCTATGAGCGACTTTTTGTACTGTTAGTGTCCACAAATAATTTTATTTTTTGCTTAGGTTTACATCATTGTGTCGCCCCTATTTTGATTGCCCTCTTCAGCACTACGCTTCGAAAGCGTGCTACGCCATTGTTTTTTCACTTCTTTGGTGGTAATGGAATGATAAAATGTATATTAAAGTACAAATCCAGACAAACCTTCGTATAGTTGGGTATGACAAAATAGTTTATTTTAACTTTATCTATTTAAGACAGACTTCGATTTTTCGTAAATAACATCGTATTAATGTTTAAAGCTAAGTATATTTTTGAAAATAGGACGAAAAGGCTGTTCTATGCATACAAAAAGTTTTTCATTAAAAAAAACATAAGTTGTATATTTTTCGCATACTCTTGTTTATCCTAAATCAAAATCTAGAAATTTCATTTTTACACTTTTGTAACTTAAAAAATATAAAACGAAAGTGCATGTTACAATAAAAAAAAATCGATAAATTTTCTTTACCCGGAACTTTCCTCATTATAAATATTTCCTTTTATTGCGAATACTGAAGGGCGAAACAATTTAGTTCTGTTCGTAGTTATTTAGGAACACATAAATACTGTCTTTTCAAACATTTTTATTGGACGCCATTTTGTTCCAATACATTGGATCCCTAACAATATTTAACCAGTTTGTACCTATGCCACACTTGATTTTGGGCATAATTTGAAATGAACTCAAAAGGTAGTTTTTATATTGACCCACACCGCGATTTTGTTACGTCATGTAGAATTCGCACCAGTTTATCCCTATATCATATTTAATTTTTCTCCAAAATTTGCAGTAATGAATAAGAAGATATTATACGTTAATTTTTTTAACATCTTATTTGGCCACCATTTTCTTCCGCCATCTTGAATTCGTAACAGTTTACTAGCTTATATCTATATCACACTTAATATTGGCACAAAATTTGAAATTAGTCTAATAGGTAGTTTTTTTTAGGCTGATTTTTTAAATATTTTAATAGGCGGCTATTTTGTTGTGCTGTCTTATATTCAAACCAAAATGTTACCAGTTCATTTTTATGTAACTCTTGATTTTTTTTTGCAAAATTTGAGGTAAATTGGATGATTAGTTTTTTACTAATAGTTTTTTTTTCACTTTCACTAAGCGTCCATCTTGTTCCGGCATAGTGGATTTTTTACCAAAATATTACTAGGTCAACCCTATAATATGAGCTTTAATTTTTGACTAAAATTTAAAGTCAATCTGATGAGTAGTTTTTAAACTATGCCGCGAACTGACAGACAGACAGACAAACTGACAGGTGGAACGACGGAATTGATAGAACATATTTTTTGGCATCTAGGGACGCTAAAACGCGAAGAAATGTAAGAAAGGATGTTTTTTTCACATTACAAAAATTTTATTTGGCCGCCATTTTGTGCCGCTATCTTTAATTAATACCACAGTTTTACTAGTTCATTTCTATACTACAATTAGTTATGGCACATAATTTAAAATCAAAATATTAAGTAGTTTTATCAGGCTGAATGTTTAAATATTTTATTAAACCGCCATTTTGGTCCGCCATCTTGGATTCATACACAAATTTTACCAATTGATTCCTACATAATACTTGATTTTTGTACAAAATTTAAGATAAATCGAATAACTAGGTTTTTCAGGTAACAAAAATTTTATTTGACCGCCATTTTGTTCCGCCATCTTATCTTGAATTAGTACTATATTTTTACTTGTCTATCTCTATACTACAATTAGCTATGGCACACAATTTGAAATCAGTTCATTAAGTAGTTTTTTCAGGCTGAATTATTAAATATTTTAGTAAGCCGCCGCTTTCTTCCGCCATCTTGAATTCTTACCAAAATTTTACCAGCTGATTCCTACATAATATTTGATTTTTGTGCAAAATTTATGATAAATTGGATAAGCACTTTCTCAGTAATATTTTTTTTTAATATTTCACTAGGCCGTCATTTTGTTTTGCTGTATTGGATTTTTACCAAAATGTTACCAGGTCATCCCCATATGACCCTTAATTTTTGACCAAAATTTGAAGTCAAACGGGTAAGTGTTTTTTAGCTATGCCGCAAACAGACAGACCGACAGACCGACGGAATCGAGAAAACAAGTTTTTCGTCATGTAGGAACCCTGAGACGTAAAGATCTGAAAAAATCTCGGAGGGTGATTTTTTCACGATTACTTCACTTCCCTTTATGAGGGAAGTAAAAAGAATCTGAAAATGTAAAATCTTCCTTACAGACCTATATTTTATAGCACAACTTTTTGTATTTATTTGGAGTATTTTCTAACGATATAATGCTGGCAGCCTGGGCAAATTGTTAGCTTCTTTATTGACTGCAAGCGTTATTTAACCCAGCACGTTAAAAAATCTATTTGAAAGCTATCTTTATATTGCCACAAGAACCCTGCAGTTAATATTTTTGTGTATATTTTCATTTTTGAGAGACGTTTCAGTTATCTAAAATACATCCTGTATAGTAAAACAGCCACTAACCCAAAAATGCACTATAACACCACTTAATAATAATTAAGATACACTAGAGATATGACTTCAAACCCATTACACATCAAGGTACTTCATTTTCAGAAGTGCTTTTTTATACTTGAGAAATATTACACAAACCATATGTATGGGAAGCAAAAATAGTTTTATGATTTCCGTGTGCTATTAATTATGAACAGGGAAGTTCTTTGTCCCAGTCTAACTTATATGACTACAGCTTTGTATTAGAGTCTTGGTACAGAAGGTGACCGTGCTGATATACCGTGCAGATTAGCAGAAACTAGTGCTAACTCTGCTAAAACGTTTTGTACAGCGGAGAACAATAAAATTGACTGAAAGTAAAAAAACAATCCCTAGCGGGTTTCTATTATAATCTTCAAACCTGTGCATTTGTATTTTCAGATTTGAAATTAAATAGCGCGAATTGTTTGCTGCATAATGATCAGGATTAAGGTGACCAAGTAGTGATGGCTTAATCACTTGCGTACATGAGTGGCGGGGCGATAAGTAGTACGAGTGAGAGTGCGAAACTGCGATGCGAGTTGAGGCGTGAGTGGGATATAAAACTAACTTTCATGTGTTACATAATAATGCGGTTGTATTGAGAGAAATAAAATTTTTCATTAAAATATACCCAAAAGTATTTAGCGCATCAAGTTCTTTGTATTTATTAAAAGAAAGAATTTTTGAAAATTGCATCAAGTCACTTACAAGTCCAATGTCGATTTGGTCTGGTTTATACAAAATAATGTGGGTTTCGTCTTAAAGAAATCTACGAACATCTCCATCTATAGAGGTGTCCTATCTAAGATGAAAAAGTTGATGCACTGTCAGGTCAATATAAACATCCTCTATATACGAGAGTTTAATTTTTTTTTATTGACTTCAACCTCACCTTTCCGCGACTGGGTGGCGAATTGTGTAGCCTTTGATCTTTATTAACTGACCTACTGCCTACCAAGAGTGTATCTGTATCAACAACCTCTTTATCTCACGAGATGTCCGATATCATCGGGCTTCTAACATTTGACATTTTCTCACTTAAAAATATAAAATATTTGGTTTTATTTAATTGACAGTAATAAGCAAAAGACAGTCATAATTAGCTATGAAAAAGAATAGCTCCTAATGAATAGCAGCTTATCTAACAAGTACGGAAAGGGCTTTACGCATGTGCAAGGTACACCATCTTTTCTACAAGTGTGCGGAAAAACTCAAAAGTTAAAAAGAATCTTCTATTTATATCAAATACATAATAACAAATTAATTATTATTAACAACATGAATAGTAAACGTGCAGTTTGTAGAATTTTGCAAATTAATTGCAGAGGCTAGATTTTTTCCAGGGAACTCGGGGACTTGTAGATTGGGTTTGGGTTTTCCAGTTCTCTCTCACGAGTACTTATTGTTGTAGCCATCGCCGAGGGGGTAACTTTTTGGTTGGAAGAGGTCGATTTGGTAGACTGCACTGGTGAAATATGGTGACTAGTGGAAGGAATGGCATTGAAGTTCAATACTTTGTTGGATAGATTTTTTTAAAAACCTATTGAGCTTTCTAAATAACCTTCTGCCACGATTGAAGATTTCCAACGTCCGAGGCGTTTGATATTTGTTATTCCTTCTCCGGAATGTGCAAGCGTTGTGGCGGCTGAACGTCGGAAACTGTGGCCTATATATAGTTCAGGATTTGGGGGCTTCAGATAACCTGCAATATTTGATAGCATTTTTCCAGAGGTGTTTATTCCGATGCATTGTACTGTGCAAGCCCCTTTCTTGTAGTTTACAAAAAAAGGCCTATGTGGGGTTTCAAGCTTTCTTAAAATTACATATTATTTTCTGACCAGTTTCAAATATTCTTCGCTTTCAGCTTCATCAGATAGTACAAAACTTGTAGAACAGTAATTTTTTGTGTCTGGAATACTTATTAATAAAATATTTCCTTTAACTCCAATATGATCCAATGACATTTTTGTTAGTTCTTCTCGGCGCGGCGACATGCGCCCGCCAAAGCAAATATATTAGCTGCTTTAATATGGATATAAATTTCGTCAGGCGCTTAATTTAAAAATTTAGGAAATTTCCTCTTTTGAAATCGCCTTCTTTGGTCTAAATCCAACAATTTGTTTTTTATATAGACCGTGACTTTGCTTAAATCATAACTAACATAACATTGACTAACTGGACCATAATCACACAAAAAAAGGGTTCTTTCAAAGTTTTTATGCCTTTATTGCCACAATTAACATACTACTCAATAGATGTAATTATAGACCAAAAAATTCAGTTAATTATCCTGTCGAGTCCCTACACTCTCTAAACCCTTCAGAAATCCCTCCCCGTGGGTGTACTTTAAAAGTGGGGGCACCAGTGATGTTTATTCGAAATTTAAAACCACCAAAATTCTGTAATGGAACTCGGCTGCAGGTTAAAACATTACAAAACAATGTAATAGAGTCTACTATTATTTCTGGCTCTGGTCTGGGAGAAACAGTTTTTATACCACGTATCCTTTTAATTCCATCAGACTATCCTTTTCAGTTTAAACGTGTACAGTTTCCTTTAAAGCTTTGTTTCGCCATGACAATTAACAAAGCTCAAGGGCAATCCTTAAGTAGAGCTGGAATAAACTTGCGCTACGATTGTTTTTCCCATGTCCAACCCTATGTCGCATGCTCTAGAGTAAGTTCGCGTAGTAGCTTGGATATTTTACAGCCAGGAAATACAACAACAAACGTGGTTTGTAAAGAGGTACTTAAATGAGGCGATTTAAGTACCTCTTTACATCCCTTTCAACATAATCATATACGCGGACGAGCATAGTCATATAGTCGAGGTTACTCGCTAGTACGTTATACTTTAATCGAGATCCAGGCAAAATCTTATTCTCTAATTTTGCACTCTGAAACACATGGCTCGAGCACAACTAGCTTGGTTAAGCTGCATCGATTTAGATTTAAGAAATCATATTCCCAATACGGTCAGGGTCTAGGTAAACTTGAGTTCAAGAATCATATAAAACAGCATATTCTTAATTACGGTTTTTATTCGGTTGATGAATTTTTTAACTTATATAATATGAAGGCATGATACCTGGTTCCTACCTGTTGACCAGCACTAATGTTGCCTACTTGATTTAATTTAATTTTCTATTTTTTTTTCTTCTTTGTTACTACTGATTGTGTATTTATGTGTAAGTTTTATGTGTTCACGTATTTTAGCTTTTCATGTAGTGTCTAAGTAATGATTTGTTCTTTTACGTGCATATGTTATTACATTTGTAATTTTGTATTTTTAACCACTTTTATGTAATTTGGTTTAATATATTTCTATTCTAATCCATTCTGTAATGTTGGATTTACTGTCCGCAAATCAGTACAGGTTAAGTAGATTTACTAGACAGTGTGAAATAAATTACTATTACACACGCCTGTGTGTGATTTTTATCTATCTCTATTATCACCGAAAATACTCGACAAAGTCTGTGCTCACATACGAATCCGACCGCATAATGCTACCACACTTTAATTGTCTAACGCTTTACATGCCCAGCCACCTAACCAGTAGATATATAATTTAAAAATTTAACTTTTTGTACACAACTTTTTTGTCATACAGCTTCGAAGATATGGTAGCACGTCATCTTACTTGGTACACTCTGTACAATTTAAACTGAAGCTTTATAGCTGTTCGAATTTATCTTACGGCAACTTTATTTTCCTAAAATAATACCAATCAAAACTTAGATCTTTTAGAAATTTTACCCTAAAAATGTTTAATTATTCCCAAAGTTTTGATTAAAACTTCTTCAGAGCAATTAAGGAGGGATGGCAAATCACATTTTTGTAGTGCGATCTCATCAGAAACGAATTCCAATTATTATTCCCGAACTTTGAGTTGCAAGCGTCAAGGCAAAGTTCGAACAGAGAAACTCGCAAACAGTTACAAGCTCTGTAGTCTTCATTAAGGATATATTATATACACTATCTCTGTATGTACACCTCGCTCCGGCCAACCTTCGCAAACAAGCAAACAACGCCCGCTTTATGCGGAGTCTTCCAATTTGACCATGATTAAATTTCCAAGGAATAATAACGTATTTGTAACTCAAATCAATATTTCCTGTGCAAGTCAATAATAACAATCAAACCACCCTTTAAGTTTTTGTATAAAACATACATATTGTAGGGATTCATTATGAAATGTTTCATTTATATTAAATACAATATCCAACAGGCTAGCCAGTTACAGGAAAAGGAAAAACATATATACACTGAACATAACGTGCAATATAAAGTAAATAAAAACAATAACAGTACAACACATAATGACAAAAATTTAGATTCTTTGGCAGGAAAAATCAAAGAAAAAACGGTTAAAATTAGAATAATATTAATAAAAAAATAAACAATAAAAACGAACTACAAACTTAAACAAACATCCTGCTAATCTGTAATATGCTGCAGTGTAATATGTCAATACTATTTTCAATTCTATTTTTGAAATCTGGTATATTGGGGAAGATTTAAGGATATTTGTTCGTGGAGCTAGGTTGAATAAAGTTCAAACGTTTTGCCTCCAATCAAGGCACTATAAACGTAATATAATCGAGACAGGTACAATTGATCTTATTGTTGAAATATTTTATACAAAAATATAATGGAGTTGGATGATCGCCTAAGGCCGAATCCAGCAAGCAAATAATCATATGAATATCCAACAGCCGGCCATACCCCGTCCAATATTTCAAAAAGCGTTGAGGAATCTACGCTGAATTCTTTCCAGACGCGTAGTCAAGACGAGATCTTATAAAAGTGGAGTAAAGGGGACACAGTGTAGAGGGCTGTCGGAACTGCCTTGAGTTTACGTAAAATAAAGCCCATTCCTTTCGATGCCTTTATCACCGTGTCTTCAATATGGTTAACAAATGTAAGTTTTGAATTGAAAATCACTCCAAGTTCCGTAATCACAGTAGGTCTTGCTAGCATACAACTATCTATGGAATAACTATGCTCCATTAGCTGGAAAAAGACATGACATTACACTTTAAGGGAATTCTCCGAAGTTTATTTTCATAACACCACCTACCAAGTTTAAACAGTTATACAGCCTGTAAACACCATCAAGAGAACTGATCTGACACAAAATTTTGAAGTCCTCTGCATAGAACAAAACATTCGACCTCCAATCCAGAGACAATGTCATTAACGAACATATTATAGAAAAGCGGCACAAGCACCGAGCCTTGCGGTACTCTCCATGACTGTACAAGTCACTCATGCCTGTATCCACGGAACTGTACATATTGATACATATTTGATGAATAGGATTTTATTAATTGAACCAACGGACCTGAAGTATCAAACGTTAAGAGGTTTTTAAGTAAAGTTCCATGAACAGGACTTTGAAAAAGTTTAGAAAAATGTGTGTAGATCACATCTACCTGACTTGTTTGTCAAGCCTCTCCGAGATATATCGAGTAGCACACACAAGGTTGGTAACTGTTGATTTACCAGGCATAAAATCATGCTGAGATACGCGCAGCCATATACTTATGCAACACGACTTCGAACAGCTTGCTGAAATTGCACACAATAGCGCTGCGTTCACCCTTCATAAAAACAGACAAATACATGATGCTTCCCAAGAATCTGGAAAGCATGACGTTGATATCACCGTCTTAAATAATTTGGTGGTTTAAGAAATATGGAACGACAATCTTTGAACGTAGGAATAAAATCAGGACCCATATTCATATAGGCTTCAACTTACGAATCGCCATTCCAAAAACAATATATTATACAGAGATGCGATAATACCCTATCCAAAAAAATTTTTTCGTTTTATATTTAAACAATTTTTTCGATCAAATGGAAAATTTTATATACATTTAGAATTTGTCGTCTGGTTTTTCTGAAGGCATTTGTATCTATGAAAATACAAGTAGTGGAGTTTGAAGATATGTGAATTTTATAAAATTTGTATTTAGTGAATGCCTTATAAAAGACAAAGAAAATTTAACTTGTGCGTGTCTCGATTAGAGGGTCTGTCTATCTAACTAACTTTTCGTCGCATAGCTAAAACTGTAGTTACCCGATTAACTTCAAATTCTGGCAGAAATTAATTGTCATTTGGGGATGGAACCGTGACAGTTTGGTAAAGATGGCGGAATCAAATGGCGGCCTATAAAAATGATAAAAAAATAGTGTAAAACTTTACTTATTTAGTTCACATTAAATCTTTCACAAAAGAAGTGTGATCAATTGATTTTAAATTTTGTGTATAAATCAAATGACTGCAGCCTTAAATCTGCATAATAATTGCAAATAAAAGTTAAGTAAAGTTTTTTCATGTTAGTTATAATTAAGGAGATATTTAGATTAAAAAATCGAATAAATATAAAACGCCGTTTTACTTTTTAGTGATACGCGTCTTTGATACCAAATTTAATTGCAAAACATATAAATGATACTACCTGCATACAATTTTTATTCGTTTTAATTCTTCCGATATCAAATTTTTGCGGATAGCGATTTTACCGAATGACATTGTTATGATAAGCAATTTCTTTGCAGACCTTTTCAATTGATACCACAAAAAAGTAGTTTTTTATCCTGTTTTAACACGTATACAGCCTACTTAAAATTTCTATATACATGCGTCTTTCCTTAGTTATTGCATTTCATCAAATCGATGTTAATAAAAATTGGTTTGAAGTAAGTGCTATATACAAAAATCTGTTTAAATATTTAATATATTGATTCTTATTAAAATGTAATTGTTTTAACCTGGATCGCATTAAATTAATATTAATACAGAAAACATAAGAATGCAATAACGACTTTGTGGAGATTAATTTATTTCAACCGTATGAAGGAAATCTGATTTAAGAAGTCATGTAATAATAAAAATTAATATATAATAATAATATTTAAGTAAAGTCTCATCACTTTCGCAGAATTCAATGACCTACAATAATAATTATAATACACGTTATAATATGGACTAAAGATAACAAAAATAGTTAGAAAATGGCACCAGATTTCGCAAAATAGAGATCATTTGTCCCAGATTTCTCAAAATAGAGGATATTTGTCGTATTTATGCAAATAGTAAGAGTACCGCAGTACATGGACCTGAAAAAAGAATATTCCTCTTAAAAAGAAAAATAAATTGCCATAATGAAGTACCACTCAATTTAAATTAATACCGGGCATATAGCAGACTAAAAAGTAAAACGGCGTTCCATAAATAAAATTATTTATTTAGGTGTTTGACCATAAATATCTCTAGTAACTATAATAAATGGAAACATTTTCCTTAGCTTTTAATTACGACTTTTTGAGGCCTTAATAATACTGCCACAAAAATTTTATTTTTTGAAATTCTTAGTTTTTGAAACCAATTTTTTGTATTTCTCGAACTTCCTGTATATCTGTCCTAAAACTTACTACTCTTAAAACCATTTCTTCCTCAAGCATCAACTTTTATCGAGAATAAAATTCTCTGAGAAAAAAATCAAAAAGATTCCTGTTTATTCTATACTTCTTTAGAAACATTGTATTGTATATATATATATATATATATATATATATATATATATATTTTTACATCGATACCATAGGGGATAGCAGAATTTTTGATGTTGTGACTCTCAAATTTTACTATTAAAAAAATATATACTGTTTAATTTTCTCCATTATTCACATTATTTTTTGACCCACCACTTGGACTATTATTAATGGATTGACTATAGAGTGCCTGGCAAAATTGCAGCCGAAGAGCGAACGTATATAACCGCCACTTGATGACGTTTTATTCAAATGAGGGTTCCGGACATGAGTTTGCTTTTGATTTATAATCTTACGTTCTAGAAAATGATCTTTGCTAAACGGGTAAGTGCATAGTCTCTCACGATAGTTTTAATATTGGCAAATTTTACTTTAAACGACTTTTATCTTTAGACGTAGTTTGTTTAGTTAAAGTAAAAAAAGCTAGGCGGCAAAAAACACTACTCGACTTTTCCTAACTTTTATTTGAGATTTTGGAAGGGGTGATTTTAAAAGGTAGGGGGTGGGAAAAGCATATAATTATGAGTAAGGATAAGAACAGTTATGGCCGAAAAGTGAAGCATATTTTTCAAAAGAAATTCTATTCATAACAGTTCATATCTGGAATACGAAAATTTACAATTAATATTCGTTAGCAACCAATATTTATTTTTAACGCAATGTTATATAGGTAATTATTATTAAATCAATTTCAACTATTCTAAAAAGGTGTCATGTGCAGTGACATGGTTTTGTTTTGTTAAAAAGATTTATTATAATTAATTAATAAATAACATTAAAAGGTATTTTCAAAAAAACTATATTACAATTTCCTAAAGAACACCTTGCTCAAGCAAGCAATACCATTTATATGTATTGCTTGATATGGGTCGGGCAATACATTCATACGTATTGCTTGATATGGGTCGAGCAAGTGCAGTTCTATATCTTCTAAAAGAAGACTACTTATGCCTTCTACGTCTGGAAATACGAATTGTTGGCCATACCTTCTCAAAACATGTATTTCGTATTCTCCATCATGAGCCAATCCTATTACGTTTCCCACATATTATTTCACTGCCCTTTTTGTCGCAAATTTTACGAAAACAAATGAATTAAGATTTATTTCGGTAATTTCTTTAATTTTGTCACTATCCTTTGGTTCCCATTAATCAGCATCATCTGAATTTGCCACATTGGATAAATTCAAATCATTTTCTAAGAAGTCAGTTGGCTTGGAGGCTAAAAAGTCGTCATCACTGAATATTGTGTCATTAAATGGAAAAATTCCGATATCTCCAAAGCCAGAAATGCAATTTTTCGAACAAAATGCTAGTGGATATGATAAGCCTAATATTTCTGCAATGTCATAAATTATAATCCCTTTTCCGACATTATTAATTAACCAAGACTGGCTATGATTAGTATAATACCGGTTTAGAGGGACATCATTCTTTTGTCAAGCGGTTGTAACCTGTGACTAATACGTGGAAAAAGAGTTAACAACTTGTCGTGTTTTTTTCTCGCCAGTTCTATAACCGCTAAGGAAACATGGCATTCATGATTATCCGTGAGCAATCAGCAGAAAGCTTAGCGACGTAATCCACCCAGAAGGAAAAGCGGATCCTATGGTACCAGGTCTTGAAGTACAGAAAACAAGTAGTGGAAGGATTGTATTATCTCCTGCATTAATAGTGTCCATTATTGTAACAAGAGTTCCTCTCTTATTGGAATTGATCTGACCCATCTACTTTTGACCTTTGGTAGCTAAAACTAAAAATGCAAAAACCACTCCACAAATTTCCGATCTGATCCACCCAGAAAGAAAAGCAGGTCCTATAATACAAGGAGGAGCGTTCTTTATCATGTGCTCTTTAAAGTACCTTCTGGAGAAACAAGTAGTGGAAGGATTCACAAAAACGTGCATGGTTGAAATTAAACCTCAAGCAAATACCATCAAATATCTTACCTTCCTGCAGTAAGGTAAATGTACCTTTCACCGACCACCTAAGCTTTTTTCCTCAGAAAAAGGTTAATATTAAGGTTTGTAAGTAAAAACTCAATTTTCTAATATTTTTAGTTTGAAGTTTAGAATGTTTTAAAAAATAGAGAGTAAACGAAAAAATTGATGTTTTTATTGAAAAAAATAAATAATTTTTTTTTATCCGATACCTCTGATATGTACAGGGTTTTTTTTTATATATTGCCACCCCCCTTATCTTTTTTATTTGACATTTTAGAAAAATGTGTCCCAAATAAAAGTTTAATGGTTTCAAATGAATTTTTATGAAAACATTTTTTTTCATATACAGGGTGTTACAGAAAGTGTTTCTTATTTCAAATAGGTACCCCATTTTTTTATTGAATCTTCGGATTCTCCTGAGAATTTTACACATTTTTTATAAGGGATATTCTATACTTAAATCTAAAGCCTAAAGAGATATTGTTATTTTTTGAAAACTATTATGTAAAACAGGTAAACATTTTTCTGGTCGTAAACTGGTCATTGACGGTGTTCTGTCGTTCTGTCAATTCATTGAAAAGATGCATTACACTGACGAAGAAACATGTGATATTCTTCGCATTTTCTACAAGAATAATAATAATGCTTGCGCGGCAAGAAGAGAATATCAGCGGCTTTTCCCCATGCGAGCTATTCAATCTCGAAAAACTTTCAAAAATATTGAACTTGGCTTTCGAAATCGAATGACTGTTAAAAGAAAAAAACGTACTGCGGTTATTAATGAGGAGGAGGAATTAAATATTTTATTATTTTTTCAAGGTAGGTTAATAGAAATTACCCACAGGATATAAAGTAACTTACGCAAATATCTATATTTTTTTCAGAAAATCCAAATGCAGCCTTAAAGACGCATCAATTTTTTTTAATAAATCTATTTTCAAAATTTATTCGACATTAAAAAAGCATGGATATTTCCCATACAAAATTTTACCTTCCAGAAATTAACTGAAGTTAAAAAAAATCAACGAACCATGTTTTGCCAGGAAATGTTGCTGATGAAAGATGAAGATAACAATATTTTTCAAAAAGTTTTATGGTCAGATGAATGCGCCTTTAGTACTGCCGGGATTCACAACCGGAAAAATGTTAGATTTTGGGCAACGGAAAACCCTCTGGCCATGCGTGAAATTAAAACCCAAGGTCGGAAAACTTTAAATGTGTGGTGCGGGCTCCTTCACAACAAAATTATTGGACCGATTTTCATTGATGGATCTTTAAATGGAGAAAAATATCTAAATTTATTAAATAATGATCTGGAACCTATTTTGGATGACTTACCCCTCCGTCAATACAACCAAATTATTTGGCAACAAGATGGAGCCCCACCACACAATGTTTTTGCGGTCCTAAATTTTTTAAATCAAAATTTTGAAACGTGGATTGGTCTGGACCGATTCGGTAATAGTCCCGACTTAACACCTTTGACTCTTTTCTGTGGGGATTTTTGCAGAATAATAGAGAAGATATAGAGGTGTTAAGAAGGAGAATAATTGAAGCCATTGAGGATTTAAACAATAATCATGCACAATTCATTATTAATGCGATTAATAAAATCGAAGCAGATTATACAAATTGTATTGAAATGAATGGTGGACATATTCAAAAATTATAATATTTATATTTCATTTCATTATTGAATTATTTGATAATATGTAGTTTTTTGTAATAAACACAGCGTAAAAAACTTGGACCCCTTCATAAGACGCAATGCAAAAATGCTCTGTTTCAAGACCTTTATCTTGAGTAATAAATGATCCAACCATGTGATTAAAAAAAGTGTATGCTAACGAATAGCAGGGCTGCCACTTTTAGCTGAAATATTCTATTGTAATTAGAACGCTCTACAGAGTTTTTCTCTCAACACAGGACCTAATGCAAATTAAATGGGAGGTCTGGCTAAAAAAAATTAAACTCTCCTTATTAGCTTGCTGAAATATCATGGTTAACTAAAAGTGGTAGTCCCTCTATTCGTTGACATAATCATTTTTCAATCACTTCGTTGGTTCATTTATTACTGAAGATACGCGGTCTTTTGTTGACGCTGTGTGTAGTTTTTAAAATATTCTTTTCTGTTTTCGTTAATATTATACATATATTTTTTAAAAACATGTGTTGCCTTAATTAGATTCATATGCATATTTCCAAAATTCGATGTTTTTGGAATACCCCGTAGAAGGAAAAAAATCCACGTCTGATTTCAAAAAATGTTTGGCGATAAGATTTTCTGTTCTGGTTGCCTGTGTAATAAGCTATGCGAAGGTTGTTTTATCGGAAATGTGACATTTTATCCAGAAATTGACAGAAAGTCTACCAAACAGTAAAACAGTCAAAAAATTTTACGACCAGAAAAATGTTTACCTGTTTTATTAACAATATCTCTTTAGGCTTTAAAAAAAAATGTGTAAAATTCTCAGGAGAATCCGAAAATTCAATAAAAAATGGGGTACCTATTTGAAATAAGAAACTTTTTTGTATATGAAAAAAAATGTTTTCATAAAAATTCATTTGAAACCATTAAACTTTTATTTGGGACACATTTTTCTAAAATGTCAAATAAAAAAAATAAGGGGGGTGGCAATATATAAAAAAAAACCCTGTACACTTTACCGACCGTTCCTGTGTGATGTTCTTATTACCGAACGTGTTGGTTGCTATTACCGACTGCCATTTTTATGCAGAATATCACTGACACTTACATCGATTTTTTAGTTGTTTTTATTTAGTTTTTTTAGTTTGTGTTAGTATAATATTATTAAGATATTATAAAAATATGATTTAACATTTCTATTCTAACATTTTCTAAGTCGAATTTAAGTAAAAAAAAAACATAAACGGTTATAACAATATTTCTATAGGAACAAACTGCTTTCTTAACCAACTTTGGTGGTTTTATTTTGCATACAATTTCATTTAAACTGTATGTAAATATATTACCTTCTCGTGCCACTTCCATTATTTTTTTACAAATATACCATTCGAACTTGAATCATGAATCAAACTTGGAAAATATTCTTCTTCATATGTTACAATGATATGCCTTAACTCGCTATCAGTCTCATTTATCTTATTATTTATTTCATTGTTATTTATCGTCATATTTGGTTTAGAATTGTCAGCTTTTCTGACTTTTTTTGTTTGTTTCTTTGGTTGTTCTATTTCTCTATTTTTTTTTTCAGTCTCTTTGATATTTCTTCTTATTTCTTTTTTTTCTCCGCCTCTATCTTTTTCTGGTATTCTATATACTCTTCCTTATTTTTTTTTCGAAATCACTAGTGGTCAAATGGGCTTAGAGGTAAGTCCTGAATTGTGTTGGAAGGTATAACCGCTTCTGGAGTTTTTAATCTGATTCTATAGCATTTGATACAGATATTTCTTGAAGCGCATTGGTTGGCTCATTAATGCCTTTGCCCTTCATGGTTGAATTATAGGCATCTAGATTTCATTGTCAATGAACTATGCATCTAAAAATAAAGGATAATAAATAAATGAAAACAATTGAAAAAGTAAAAAATTTTATGTATCTGACTGAGACCGAAACTAGTCAAAGTCAAAGTCAAAAATTGCTTTATTAGCTATAAAGAGTAAACTCTTGTGAATAAGCTTCCATAAAATTACAAGTCATTAACTAATATGGTCTAAATTAAACATACATAAATAGTGCAAAAAACAATATTTAAATACCCAATTAACACTAAGAATACTTTTATAAAAACAGTTAAAATGACAATATACAATAAATTGGCCAATTAAAAGTTGGTATTACAGACCTTTGCAAAGTATTGATTTATGGTCAATAGCCGAAGTCAAAATTGCTGTATTTCTTATAAAGAGTAGGTAAACTCTTGCGAAAAAGCATATCTATAAAAATACAATAATTATTTCATATATTTTGGGACATGATTGACACATAACACCTAGTAAGGGTTTAAAGAAACAGTAACTAGGGAATTAGGGGGCGTATGGACATAACTATCACTTTTTTTACGGGGTCTTGGAGTTAAAAAATAATTGTTATATGAGTAAACTAAAAATATTATGTTTCTATAAAATATTACTTGATTCAGCGGGATTATGAACCCATACTCTAGCATACGGTTGTGCAACGGGTTCGATACACAGAATTTCAATTCTTCCATGATTTTGTATCGTAGATGCCGTTAGATCAGGATCATCCATTAACTCTTCGTTTTCCATGTCCATCCACAAATTTTCGGAATAATTTAAGCCCAGATCTAAGGAATCGACATCCAGAAGTGGTAAATTATTGGCTAGCGTAGTGTCATGCGCAGTAATAACATCATTATTTGGAGCAGTAGCTGATGTGTCTTTTTCATTTACTATTTTTCAAAAATAGAATACCTAAACTCTTGTCCTCTATTAGACAACTCCAAATCAATCCGCTGTTTTAAAATTCTTTAAGTTTCATTTGAACCAACTGTCGTTCAATTTGTGACAAAGTAAGGAAGAATCTGATGCACAATCAGTTGAAGTCTCTTTTGGCATATTGTTTGTTGCTACTGGAAGAAGTAATTTAGAATTATCAATAATATTGGGTTCAAAGGAGAATAATCCGCAAATCCGAAACCCCCATTAATTTTTAAGAGAGCTATACAATGCCAAAAGTTTTGCGCCAAATTTCGACAAACCGGTAAAGACAGTCAAAATCATGGACGTGGTCATAGGAAACCGATAAGAATTTAGGTCCTATTTATCGACCTTTTTTTATCAAATTTTGAGTTAGACTGGGCAAATAATTTTTATCGTATTAGGGTAATATCGCATAATCTGTATTAGAAAAGGTTATTATTATAAATATAATTATATTCTAAATAATCTTAATATTTGCAAATTTATATCGGACACAAATATAACATTCGACGTTTAAACTAAAAATTTTACTGTTTTTATACACTCATAATGAAAGCAAATAAAAATATTTAAGTGGTGGGAAATAGCTTTATAAATTCTAAAAGTTATTATTTATATGAAAAAAACAGTGCTTGTCCTTTATAATTCTTTCAATAAATAAAAAAACCAAAAAAAAATGTACTCGCCCGTTTTCGACCGACTGGTAGGTAAAAAAGACGTTGTATATAACGACTATGACCGACCAATCATTTTTTATTAATTATATTATTATTTGTAATAGAATATAAGATTTTTGTATAAAAATTGAATTATATTTAACTTACTAGTCAATAAATATCGTTTAATACTTACGTTAATTTATAGATTTACCTTAAATAAGCTTGTACACAAGTTAGTACTATTAGGAGCACTTGTTAAGAAATCGTGGGTGTTTCCGCTATGTATGGTTAAAGATTGACGCAACTAACGTATTTTTCGGCGGGTTGCCGTAAACTCGTACAATTTTCGCGGCGGGAAGTTCAAATTTTAGAATTCTGAATTTGAACATTTAAACTGGCAAACACCTGACTGTTTAAAAGTGAAAAATATGTGATGGTCCATAATAAATACTAGGTCGTTGATGGGTACACTTACCTTTCATCTGTACCAAAACAGTTTTCGATCCCCAGCCAAGACGCCCCAACCTCGAGATGTCAACTCTTAGGTTAGGGTGTAGCCTTTAATCTTACTCAAGAAACCTACCGACTGACAAGTGTATATCTGCATCAAGAACTCCTATTCTCCCTCATTAGAACTTCATCTGCGTGAATGGGATGGCGCATGATATACATGCATTTTACATTTGCCTGTATGGTTTTTTACCCCTACATTCGGCTGCACGACTTTATCTATGAGATTTGTTACACAAATGGCCCCAAAGGGGTGTTATTTCGTTTTGCAAAAGCCTGTAAAACATTTAGTAGGTAAAACCGATGTTAATTCAAATGAATTTTAAATGAGACCCTCGTGCGAATTACCAGTTCGTTACTCAGTTTTCATTAAAATAACTCGAGGGGTTTGAACCAGTTAAAGGGATTTCCTTCTGTCAGACGTAAATTAAGATAAAAAAACCAGCCGCCATGATTAATCTGTAAAAGGCACGCAACAAATGCGTGTAACAATAATTTTCACGTCGGCACTTTAAAGCGCTCGGAATTATTTGTGCCTTTGTTTTTTCATTAACCTAATTATTGTTGGTGGTGGAAATGATTTTAAATACAATTAATTTTCCTAACGCAGGGAGTATGTTATGCAAATGAAGTTATTATTTTTGTGTAGTTTTTGTTCTGCTAAATTTATATATCTTTTATTTATTTTTGTTCACTGTTAATAGATACGTACGCAAGAGGATAAACTATACCCTACTTAACATTCCATCAAAATAAAACTTCAATTATTAAAAAAAAACCGATAAAATGTTCTTTACCCTGAACTTTCCTCGTAACGAATTTCCTCCACGAACAAATTTTTGTATATGCATAAATAGTTATTTAGTAATCACCTCATGCATTATATCCAGAGTGAAAAGTAAATGACTGCAAATTTTTACCAAGTAAAATACAAGTAATTTAAAACAAAAAAAAGTTTTCATAGAACGGAAGCTTTCACGGCTTAGGTCAATTAAGAAATCATGGTTCTTGGGATAAGACCGTGTCAAATTGGAATTACTATCCGACGTTTCGCCTTCGATTGCATGAGACATCTTCAGGGATCTTTTACTCCACGAGATCTGAACACTGAATGGGCTCGAAGAGATTCAGGCGAGCTTTTATACCCGACTTGTGCTCCCCGAATCGTGACCCTGTGTTAAGATCGATTTCCACGTGTGATGTAGACTGTAACCCGTATCTCTATTGAAATGTTTTGTATGTTTAAATATTTCAATAGATTCTCTAACTTTTCGTTTATAAAAACCTGGAACCGATGCTAGAACCTTGGTTTCCTTTACATTTATGAAATAGATAGTGCTGGTGTTCAGCTACAGCAGATTGAACAATTTGTTTTTTTTTAATACATCGTTCATGTTCCTTAAGTCTAGTTGATATTGAGCGTCCTGTTTCTCCCACATACACTTTTCCACAGGAGCAAGGAATTTTATATACTCCTTTTGTTTGGAAAGATACAAGATCTTTCGGGGATCGCAAGCATTGTCCAATCTTCTTATGTCTATTGAAGATTGTACGTATGTTGGACCGCCGAAGTAATCGTCCTATTTTGTCTGTAGTGCCATGTATGTAGGGAAGAACAACACTACCTAATGGTGGCTCTTTATCATTCTCCTTTGGCGGAGTTGGTTTACTATGCCGTTAAACCATAAAAAAAGTTTTATAAGTACAACAGAGAGTCAACACTCAACAACAGCTCATATCTATATGTTTCAAGGTCCTTAGTTGTCGAAATTCATGTTTTCTCGATTCCGTAAGTCTGTGTGTCAGTCTCTCCGCGGCATAGCTAAAAAACGCCTTACCCGATTGACTTAAAATTTTGGTCAAAAATTAAGGGCCACATGGTGATGACCTAGCAATATTTTGGTAAAATATGATAGTTCGAAACAAAATGGCAATGAAATGTTAAAAAAATATTAGTAAAAACTGTTTATCCAATTTACCTTAAATTATGTATAAAAATTGGGTATTACGTAGGATTCAACTAGTAAAATTTTGGTATTAATTTAAGGAGATAGCAAAATAGCGGCTTAATAAAATATTTAAAAATTCAGCTTGAAAAAACGACTTAATAGATTGATTTCAAATTGTACGCAAGAATAAATTGTGATAGAAAGACGAATTGATAAATTTTTGATACAATGGCGGAACCAAATGTTTGTAATCGCGAAAAAAATCACCCCTTCTCAGCTTATATATCTTCACGTCCCCGTTCTAGCGTCCCTAGATGCCAAAAATATGTTTCCTTAATCACGTTAGTCTGTCCGTCTGCTTTTCAGTTTGTAGCGTAGCTAAAAACCGCTTACCCGATTGACTTCAAATTTTGGTCAAAAATTTCAAAGTTATATAGAGATGATCTGGTAATAGTTTGATAAAAATCAATATGGTAAAAAAATGGCGGCTTAGTGATATATTAAAAAAAATATTACTAAAAAACTAATTATCCAATTTAGCTCAAATTTTCCATAAAAGTCAATTATTACATAGGAATGAACTGAAACATTCTGGTACGAATCCAAGGTAGCAAAACAGAACAGCGGCCTAATTAAAAAATAAACTTAAACACATCTTATATATTTTACTTTAAATTTTGCAGAAATATTAAATGTAATATAGAAATAAACTGGTAAGAATATAACGTGACGGAAGAAAATGGCGGTCCACTATGGTGGAACAAAATGGCGCCCAATAAAAATGTTTGAAGAGCCAGTATATATATATATATATATATATATATATATATATATATATATATATATATATATATATATAACTAAATGAGTAGGTTCGGAATTAAATCGAATCACACATTAATATTCCTATTAAAAGGAAAAACTCGTAACTAGGGAAGTTCCGGGTAAAGGAAATCTCACGATTTTTTTTTAAATTTATAGACATGGGGGGGTTTATTATCGTTGGTTGTCTTAGAAGTACAAAAGAATGGATTTTTTTTTAACTCGTCGTTTTTCCTGACGGCGGCCCCGCACCGTTGTTAAAAAGCTGTGGCATATATAAGAAGAGGGGGTTAACCCCCGCAGAGCTAGTTTTATTTACAAGAAAAATAAAGTAATGGTCTTTTTTATTTGTTATTATTATTATTATTATTATTATTATTATTATTATTATTATTATTATTATTATTTTTATTATTATTATTATTATGTTATTTACGCTCAAGTAGGTAAAGAACAAGAACTAAAGACCTTTTCTTGTGAAAATTTTCATCGTCTCAACCCCCCCCCCCTCAGAAGCAATGTCTATATATGCCACTGGTAGAAACTACTAGTTTCGTCCTTTAGAACTAGATAGTTTTTACTTTCTGATGTACTGGTTAGGTTATTCATATCGTGATCTATATAAGTAAGGTGTTTTTAGGAAAACCAGCGACTCCTTTATTTCTCATATTCTTGTATTCAGAAATCAGCATCCTAGCATCCTTTGTAATTTGTGTAGCTCAAAAATGTAGTTGTCAGCTTAAAGAAACCGATAATTGTAATTGGTCAAAGTGAGCGTGAAAAATTAATTTGGAGTAACGTGATGGGCTGCTCCTACTACTGGTAGGAGCAATAGGTAATTTTACTTGACCAAAAACACATTAATGCATTATTCATTAGTCGTAGAAAGGGGTAGATTATTTGATAATTTTAGGTCGATGATGATACATCTTTTAGTAACTTTACCAAAACATAATTATTAATGAAACTGTTGTTTAAACAACTCTATCTATAACAGTTATCCTTTTGATAGAATTACCAAGGGATGGACAATACCGGCCTTAAGGAAATAATGTCAAATTGGGTAAAGTAGCCCAAAATAATATTCCATTATAATCAGATAAATCGAGTTTAATTATGATGGCAACAATCGCTGTAAATGTATATTGTAAATATCGGCATTTTCGCGAAAATTAAAGTTTAATTATCAAATGAATGTCAGATACGTAATTTCAATTCAAAATAACCAGCTTTTATATTAATTTTACTGGCATATCTGTCTAGCCCGCGATGTAAATTGAAATTTAAAAAATAAAGTGATATTATTTGTTACCATTTCCGTCCTAATAATGGTTATTTTTCTGATATAACAAACAACTCTCTAACAGTTTGATGATAATTTTATTATTAGTAATAATTTATTGTAAAAAAAGATTACAGTTAATACAACGAATTCTATTATAACTTGTCGATAACCTCTGAATTCTTTGTAGTGAAATCATAATCCTCAGAGATTTAAATATTTATAGCAAATAATGGTTAAAATACAACAGATACCAATCGAATCCCGAAAGTATTTTTAGCTAGGTATGTCTGCGTATGAAATTAAAATTGCTGTAATAACGCCGAATTTGTACGCTCACAATCAGGGATGGGATATAGAGGGGATAAGTGGGGAGCCTCTCCTGTCTTATCACACGCCAGAAGATACAGTAGTTATTTATACTATAAGGGATGTAAGTAACATTATCAGCCGAAGACTGGTTTGCGCCCGAGCGATAGCGAGGGCTGGCAAAAAAGTTCGAGACTGGTTAATGTACAGGGTGTCCGGATTTGGTTGCAAAAGCAGGGTATCTCGCTTATTTTTAAAGATAGAACCTTGCGGTTTTCACGAACCTGAGCTAATTTTTTGTGAAACTCATGAAGCCGTAAACAAAATTTTTGTAGCCTTGTCGTTTATGAGATACAGGGCGAAATAGAAAATTTTGCATCCTTTCTTGGTTATCCTTTAACTTAACGCAAAGGGAAAAATTGCTGCTTATGCAGTTTTTTACGCTGGATCCAGTGGCGTAGTCATATTTTTCATTTGAGTTGTTATTTTTTAGATATGACCCAAAGTTGTGTTTTTTTTAAATGGGACACCCTGTATATTTGTCCAGAAATTGATTTGTCCTTTTAAAAGCTTCTCAAAAATATTTGATAGTATGGGTCTATTTTAATAAACAACAACAAAAATTCTAATTTTTATAATTATCATCCCAAATTTTGCAATAGGCCATGCAAAACAAAGTCGTTAACGATATCTACATCCTAACAATAAATCAAAATAAATATGTAATTAAATCTATTTATCAAAATATGTATTGATAATTTCGCTCCAAAAAAGTACCACCTACCTAGATTTATGTAACACAAGAACAAAACTGTAATAAATTATTACGTAACAAGCCTTTCAGCAAAAATCAACTGTCGTATAAGAACTACAGTAACCAAGGAAATCAAAAGAACTGTTCAAACTGATTTCCATTTTGTTCTATGCATGCTTCGCACAATTTTCGTATTTGTTTTAGGGAATTAAGCAAAATAACGGGATGATTTTGTAAATAGCGAAAATTTTCTCTTATTGCATTTCCTAAATCTTGGACATTATCATAGTGGTCTTTGTAAATTCCATTTTCCACATATATTCTTTCTATGGGGATATATTTCCATATATCCCCATAGAAAGAAATCTAAAATCGACAAATTTGGGGACCTAGGGGATCATCTTATAGGTCCATTTATTCCGATCCATTGATTGGTAAAATTATTGTCCAGAAATAATCTCGTCATTCCAGAATTGTGTGCAGGAGCACCGTCCTGTTGAAAACAAATTTCGTTAATTTGCGCTAGAGGAACATCGTCAAGTAATTCAGATATAGCTGCCTCTAAAATTTCTATATAGCGATTGGCTGTTAGATTTCCCAAACCTGCCCTGCTGTCTTCTGGGAAATATTTGGTGTTGATTTTCCTGGGAACAGAATCTACTATTGTACCTATTGAGTATACCAGAATTACTGAAAAACTAAAAACCCGACGCTCTGCATCCCCTGGCTGTAAGTGCTGCACGAGCCTAAATTTGTATAAGTGGTATTTGTGCTTTTTTAGAATTTCTTGAACTCTCGTTTTTGGAATCCCTATGCTCTTTTCACTGGCCCTACAAGAGTTTGTAGGGTAAGGTTCTGCATTAGCCAAAAGCGTAATTTCCTCAGCCTCCCGATTTTCTTTATTATATGTTTTCGTACGAGGTTTGATAAATGATCCGTGATTAAGTAAATTCTTTTTTATCCGATAAAAAATGGATATATTAGGTTGCCTCCTTTTTGGATATCTTAATAAAAATTAAGCAATAGTATTTCAACATACCTAAAAATTAACTATTTACCTCTTAAAATACATCTCAGAAGCCGCTTTAACATTTTCATTACTTATTATAAAACAAGCTAACATATCGTACTTTTCATAATGTTGGAAAGTTTGGTTTCCTTCCATAATAATACAAATATATTTTTACATAATAAATAAATACAAAAAACTAGCGCTATATTTTATATACGCGTACAAATTTGGGAAATGTCATTTGCTTCCAAGAAAACAAAAGAAAACGGCATCGTTTTGCATGGCCTACTGCAAAATTTGGAATGATAATTATAAAAATTAGGATTTTTGTTGTTGTTTATTAAAATAGACCCATACTATTATATATTTTTGAGAAGCTGTTAAAAGGACAAATCAATTTCTGGACAAATATACAGGGTGTCCCATTTAAAAAAACACAACTTTGGGTCATATCTAAAAAATAACAACTCAAATGAAAAATATGACTACCCCACTGGATCCAGCGTAAAAAACTGCATAAGCAGCAATTTTTCCCTTTGCGTTAAGTTAAAGGATAACCGAGATACGAGGGGGGTCCCAAAATGCAAAATTTTCTATTTCGCCCTGTATCTCATAAACGAAGAAGGCTATGAAAATTTTGTTTACGGCTTCATGAGTTTCACAAAAAATTAGCTCAGGTTCTATCTTTAAAAATAAGCGAGATACCCTGCTTTTGCAACCAAATCCGGACACCCTGTACTTGCATCCCATATAGTATATAACATTTTTCCCCCTCCCTGTATTGTATGTTTACAAGAAAATGCTGGATATATTTTTGGATTTTCATTATCATTACATTCGATAGCATTCTCATTAAATTATAAAGGCAGCCGTGATCCGTTGCCAAAGCAACAAAAGCAGTTTTTATTTTATCAACAATGTCAAGTTGACAATTCATAGCGAAAAGTTGAAGAAGTCGAATTGTTTGATTCTGTGTGGACAAAATGGATGTTTCAGACGTTTATCTCTACTACCGGAAAAGTCGAAAAAAAGGTAAGAAGCAGCATATAAATCCTTTAAGAATTGATACCAAAGTAAGACGGCTACTGCAGTCTCAGAAACCCTGTTTTTGGCGTATTTCCACGAAAAAATTGCTATACTGAAATCCCCATCAAGCTTATGGTGTGAGTATTAGATGTTGAAGTCCACCCTTTTCATAGAGGAAAATATAGATATTTCTCTAAGTATCCAAAACTTCGAGCATTTTTGAAAAGAAAAAATGATGGTATAGACCCAAAAAATCGAATGTGTTTAACAGGGAAGATGTGAATAAGTTCATGCTTGAAGCCCCCAATGATACATACTTATTGATGAAGGTCGTAATGGTAATGGGAGTTGCTGGAGCGTGCCGTTGTAATGAACTCTGTGAAATGAAAATGAACAATGTTAAAATAAGTCAAGAAGTCATAATTGTGACCATTCCTGGCTCCAAAAATGGAATGTCATGTACATTTACAGTGATAAAAAGTGACGACACTCAGGTTTGTCTTCAAAATAATTCAAAAGTACATTGATACAAGATCCCACATGACGACTATTAATCCGCGCTTCTTTATGCGATATCAAAATGGAAAATGCTTAAACTAGCCTGTCGGGAAAAATACGTTTTCGTCAATTCCAAGTAAAATTGCAAAATTTCTAAAGTTTGAGAACTTCAAAATTTATACTGGACACTCTTTTAGAAGAACGTCGGCAACTTTATTAGCAAATATTGGAGTTGATGTTTTAGCTATCAAGCGACATGGTGGATGGAAATCCGCTACTATTGCGGAAAGTTACGTAGCTGAGAGCCTCAATAATAAAAAGGAAGTAGCGAATAAAATTGTATACAATAAGACCCTGCCAGAAGTCTCTTGCAGTGCTTTAATAGTGACAGAAACATTGGTTAGAGATGAAGGATCCGTGGAGTGTAATACACATGGAGAAGAAACGAGAAAACGTGTTTTTAAATTTTGTTAATAATGTGAATAAAGTCAAAGTCAAAGCAGTGTCAAAATAGGTTGCTTACAATACAGGGAGGAGGAAAATATATTTTCAGCATCACATTTATTTATTAAATTAAAAAAACTCATTTAAACGATTCGAAGTTTATACAGGGCGAAGTAAAGATATTTTGTAAACCGTCAAATACATTAAATTTTTAAAAAACAAACAATAAAACAAACGTAAAACAATAATAGTGTACAGGTGTTCTTTTTGCTGATATTAAAAGTGCATATGACAGTGTAGATTTATATGTTTTGTTACAAAAAATGAAATACATAGACTTTCCACCATGAGTTATTAAATCTATATTGTCAATATTTGTAAATCGACTAGTCAAAATTCGAATAAAGCCCAATTATTTTTTACCACCGCGAAAAATATCAAACCGGTATTCCACAGGGATTTGTTCTGTCGCCCCTTCTGCGAAATTTATATGCAATGTATCTGCATAATATTTGGAACACTCAAATCACTCGCATACAATATGCAGATGATATTGCCATCTATAGTACTAAGTTAAATAAAAATCGAACTGAAACTAAACTAAAACATATAACATATTGTTTTAAAAATTGGACACTATAAAACGGCTTCACAATATCAATAAATAAAGCAACAATTGTATTTTATACCCGGAGAGAAGAACACCTATCCAAAACCAAATCACTCTTAATGGGCTTACTTTCCCAGTCGACAAATCTTTTAAATACCTCGGTATCATTTTGGACGCCAAACTCTTGTGGGCTAAACAAATTACGAATATAGTCAAAAAAACCGAAAAACGTATTAATATTCTTCGACAAATATGTGGTCTTTACTGGGGAGCTAACCAACAGACAGCACTACTCTTTAATAAGGCTTTTATAAGATCTATAATTAACTATGGTTGCATTTTCTATGTAATGTGCATTTAAAAAAAAATTGATAGAGTACAACTCAAGTCCCTACGCATATGTTAAGGTCATCCCCAAGTGCCGCCGTACTAGTAGAGGCGATCAAACTTCCTCTTTCCTTTAGAAGGGAATATATATCTTGCAAATTCATTTTAAAATTAGACGTGAAAGATAAATACCTTTTAAATAATATATATATATATATATATATATATATATATATATATATATATATATATATATATATATATATATATATATATATATATATATATATATATATATATATATATATATATATATATATATATATATATATATATATATATATATATATATATATATATATATATATATGATCTAACAACCCCTATTGGTCAAAAAAATTCAACCCCTACTGCAGTTGGCTATGTAGAGTGTAAAAATCTAGATCGTATTAATGATAACACTGATAAATGCCTATACAGTCTTGAGCATAACACTATATTTACTATCTCTGAGGTCAATATATATATACCTCCTTATCCACTTGATATGGTTGGCACACTACAACATAATATACCTCTGGTTATTTATATAGATGGCTCGAAAACTAAGGACAACCTTAGTGCAGCTTTCTTCTGCAGTTCAGCAAAACATCAACAGGGTTTTACTTTAAACCCAAACATTAGTATTTTTACAGCTGAGGCTGCCGCCATCTATCATGCAATCAAATGGGCTCTAGCCAATAACTATAAAAATATAAACATATGTAACAATTACTAAAAAAGTATGTTTATCTAAGTTCATATAAATCAATCTTGGCCACTGTTCTACCCAATTACATGAAGCTTAACTATTATTCGATACCTAATTAACTAAAATTTTCTAAAACTTAATTTCAAACACCATAAGGTAGATAACAGGTAATGGTTAATTAATAAGGTGGCATACAGTGTATTATTGATTTTTGTTTCTTAATGAGGACTGGTACCAGCCGGAGCGCGGCAGCGTTGGATCTATACCAAGTTAGCACTAGGTTAGACGCCGGAGAGAGAACGAGGGGAGGCATCATCGTTATAGGGATAACACAATTAATATAAAAAATTACTAATTATTGCCATATATTGTTTTTAGTTCCCATACAAGATTCGTGTGTGCCCTTCTAAGTTCATTAAAATGACTCTGTTCAGACTCGCAATCTGTTTTTAAAAGCATATCAAATTTGTATTGCAAAAGCTTCCTATACCCAAACAAATATGTAGTGCGAATATTAGACTTTGTGCGAGAAACAAGTCAGACAAATTGCACGGTTTTTATGGATAAAATCACGCTCGCGAATATATATATATATAGTAACGGAAAAGCCGACCAAATTGCAAAGACAGCTCATTTAAATAACACTTTTCACGAAAACCCACTAATCATCTCTGATTATTATCTTGTAATTTTGAACAATAAATAAATGGAACTAACAATGGAAAAGATACGGCAATGAAACTAACATTTTTTGTTTTAAAGTACGTAAGACGATCCCAACCAAACACTGGTACTATGGTAACTGTACATCTAGAGAAGAGGTTTCTACAATAAGCCGGATAAAACTAAACCATGGGGGATTCCCAAGCCACATTTTCAAGATTGGCATACAAGAAGATCCACGATGTATTTGTGGTGAATACGGTGATTTAAACCACCTTCTTTTTAACTGTAAATTACACCAACAACATTCTAATACGCTTGTTAATTTGCTACTAAATAACAACATATCTCTGCCAATATGACTTCCCGAAGTGTTATCCTCAAATAATACTAGCGTGTAATTCTTTGTGAATATCCTTATATCCTTTTTTTATTATTTTTGTTTGTAAATGATGACTATATCTTACTATTTTTTGTGGCCAAAACACATAGTTTGTAAGGCCAAAAATAAAAAAAAGCAATAATAAATATACTTAATAGGTGGGTATAAGGTTAGAAAGTACCTAGTACGAAATTAATTTTACGGAAGTTTCTAGAAAAGCTTTTTATCAAATACATTGCCTAATTTTTAGAGTTTATTAACTGAACGGCCCATTGAAAGGATTTTAACCTAATTGGTCTAGATTATTATCAAGCCTTGTAAATAGTTCAAAAGCGACTGTGTAGTAGTCTGGATACCCGTTGCCCAAAGCCCTGTACAGGTTCTCCAAATTTCGATGATTTTACGGGTTATCTCTCTTATTACTGAAGACAGAGAGATGCGTCTTTTGCAACACTTTGCGACTTTCAGAAACCAAGGAAGCCGCAATTTTCATAGCCCTCTTCGTTTTTGAGATACAAGATAAATTAAAAAATCTTGCATTTTCAGACACCCCTCGTATCTCGATGGTCTGACAACTTATCGAAAAGGTGAAAACTAATATCTGTAGAGTGTTTTTGTCAGAATCCAGTGGCATAGTCCGTTTTTGGTTAGATAGTATCGTTTTCGAGTTATATGCTAAAGTTGAGTTTTTTAAATGGATTAAAAAATGTATTTTGATTAGGATTACGTAGAATTTCGGTCGCGGCACAATGAATAATCCGTGACTGATCAAATTTACTTTTAATCTTGAAAATGTTCTTTTATCCTATTGTTCCTGAGTATCTAAGGAACAAATGGATTCTAATAATAATATAATATTTCTGGCAAAAATTAGGTATAATGTAACTTTCGAAAAACGCATTTCGAATAATCCCTAATATAACCTTGTCAATAGTTGTTTTTTTTTTCAAAAATACTAAGAGTCTTTCGATATCAGCTTTCACAAGTTTCAAAAAGCCCTGGTGGTAGAAAGGAAACTTACTTAGGTATTACTCCTATCACTTACCGATTTAAATACATTTCTGACGCTTTATCCGGATTCAGCAACAACAAACTACGTATTTCCCGAAGTTTTCGAAATTCGCAGCCATTTAACGTTTAATAAAAGGACAAAGTCAATATTTGATCAAAATAGTTTAACAATGTCAAATATCAGTTAATATCTCCAATGGTTCAGCATACTGTATATATTCTTTTATTTTTTTGTTAATCAAGTCATGGCTACCTATTTTATTTCACACATATCTAGGGTTTCTCTAAGGCAAATTTTAAATAGTTGGATCTTTATAAACTGATTTATTGTTTCGTGTAAAAATAATGATAATATAACAGATTTTGGAAAAGATAAATCAGATTTAAAAAATTTGAATGGCCCACTAGAAAATAAGTTTAATTTTCTTTAAATTGCCTTAATTATTGCTATCAGATTGAAATAAATATCAAGTGTTGTATATATTTGAGCTAAAAATGAGCGGAAATCAAATAGCAAAAAAATATTTAGTCTGTGCCTCGAAAACGATATTATCTAATCAAAAACTGATTAAGTCACTACATTCTACGCAAAAAACTTTATCGATATTAGTTTTCACCTTTCTGATAAGTTGCCAGATCATCGGGATATGAGAGGCGCCTAAAAATGCAGATCCCGTATCTAAAAAACGAAGAGGGCTGTGAAATCCTGTTGTCTCGGCTATTTGAAAAGATAGAGACTTGCGGTTTTCGCAACACTGTGCTCGATTTTTCTGAAACTAAAGATGCCGTAAACAAAAATTTCCCAGCCCGCTTCGTTTCTGAGAAACAGGGTGATTTTGAAAATACTGCATTTTGGGACACCCCTCGTAGCTCCCTTACCGTTGGAGATATCAAAAAAGTAAAAACTGCTTATTACGCGGTTTTTTACGTAGAATCCAGTGGCGTAGTCAGATTTTATCACCTACCATTTTTGAGTTACAAGAATTGCTGAAAATGATTTCCGTTTTCTCTAACACATAATTCAGTCAGTTTTGAAATTCGATTAAGAGCATTCAATAATATGATTGATCGCCCTTGTAAATCTTGAAATGCTGTTTCGGTAGCTTCGCGCAGTTCTTCGATTGTTCGGTGGCGGGTTTTATAGACCTTATCTTGTATATAGCCCCATACGAAAAAATCCAGTACCGAAAAAGCGCGAGACCGCGCTGGCCACCTTATTGGTCCATTAGTGGCTATCCACTTTTGAGGAAATTGATTTTCCAAAAACGGGCTTATTAAATTAGAATTATGTGCGGGTGCACCATCATGCTGAAAGAAAATATTATCTAAATGCGCGAGAGGAACGTTATCAACAACTCCGGTATTACCTCCTATAATATTTGTAAGTAACGAATCCCTGAGAAACCTCGTTCATATATTTGATAAACGAGTTGTGTGCCCAAAATGTAGCATACAACTGCAACAGTATGTGTTATATATATATATATATATATATATATATATATATATATATATATATATATATATATATATATTCAATATATATATATTTATATATATATATATATATATATATATATATATATATATACAGGGTGATTCGTGAGGAAATGTCAATACTTCAGGTACATATTCAAAACCAAAAAATAAACATAAAAGTTTATATAAATAAGTGTCCGCAAGGCCTTAGTTCTCGAGATACAGGGTGTTAAAGTTTTTATTTAATTTTCCTATTTTTTAAATAAAATCTATGATAATGTAAATAATGGAGTGAAAATTGATATACGAGGGTTTTTTGGTATGATAAATTCGAATCTAATATTAGTATTGCTCTTACTTGTAGGGGGCGCCACCTACATGTCTTTCTACTTCTTCGAACAATCACAACTTTTTGGTGCAGTCTTGTATTACATTTTTGAACAAAACAAATTATTCCCTTGCCATTTCTACGTCAAAAAGGTATACTTGTTAAAAGTGGGTACGAGCAACCGTTTTCGAGATTTGGATTTAAAACAGTTTCGGCGCATGTGATTTTTTTTATCAAATTCACATAAAGTATGCATGTATTGTAAAAAAATAGAAGTGTGCTTTGCCTGACAAAACAACTGCTGGTTGGTGTTCTCATCGTTTTTCCTGTTACTTAGCAATAGTAATGTCAGTTAATAATAAGATCAAATTTTGTCACTGTCAATTTCTGTTCATAACTTTTATTATCTGACAATAATCATTTAAGAAACTTTAGATCTAAATACGTCATTATGCCTGTGATATTTTCGCATCGTGAATATGCAGATATGATATTCGTCTATGGCTTGTGCAATGGGGTCGCAAGTCAAGCAGTCGCGGAGTACCAGCTTCGTTTTCCAGATAGAAGGGTGCCAGATAGAAGAGTTTTTCAACAAGTTTTCACTACTGCTGGAGAATCTGGGATGTTTTCAAGTGCGAAAATTGTATCTGAAAGGGAATCGGGACCCAACGTTGAAGTAGAAGAGGCTATACTCAATGCCGTCGAAAATGATCCAAACATAAGCACTGGGCGGATTGCAGATACTTATTAAATTACACAATCGTCTGCTTGGAGAAATCTTCACATTAATTGTTTATACCCATTTCATTTACAACGGGTTCAACATTTGCAGGAGGGTGATTTTGAGTTGAGAATGCAATTCTGTAACTGGATTAATGAAGATTGAAGGTTGTATAGGTATGTTTTGTTTACTGATGAAGCACAGTTCACGCGTGATGGTATAAATAATCTTCACAATGAACACCGGTGGTCCTATGAAAATCCTCACGCTACAGTAGAACATAATTTCCAACATAAATTTGGCATTAATGTGTGGTGTGGAATGTTAAATGGTCATTTAATTGGTCCATTTATAATCGACGGTAGTCTTACAGGAGAAAAATATTTAAACTTTCTTGAAAATCACTTGCGAAATCTATTCGAAGATGTTCGCCTTAATGTAAGACAAAACATGTATTTGCAGCATAATGGAGCCCCTGCACACTACAGTTTACTTGTAAGAGATTTTTTAAACCAAAAGTTTCCAAACCGATGGATTGGTCGGCGAGGTCCGTTTAATTGGTCACCTAGATCGCCAGACCTTAATCCTTTGGATTATTGTCTTTGGGGATGGTTCAAACCACTGATATATTCCACTAAAGTAAATACAAGAGAAGCAATATTGGATCGGATAACAAACGCAGCACAAACACTAAGAAATGCGCCAGAATGTATCCACAGAGGAACCCGAGCTATACACCATAGAGCTGACCTGTGCTTAAAAGCAAATGGTGGAATTTTTGAAAATTATAAAACGTAACCTAGATTTTATTAAAAACAACTTAATAATAACAATTTTAATAAAAATTAAATACCTTTTGTTTAGTTTATGTCTGAGGCACTGAATACACACCTCAAAAAAATGTGTTAGTCTTTCATTTCAAAGCTTTTGTGCCAAGATGCGTTTAAATTTGGACAAAATAACAAACTTTTAAAATTTTGCGATAAAAAATTACATGCGCCGAAATTGTTTTAAATCCAAATATCTCGAAAACGGTTGCTCGTATCCTGTTTTAACAGGTATACCTTTTTGACGTAGAAATGGCAAGGGAATAATTTGTTTTACTCAAAAATGTAATACAAGACTACCAAAAAGTTGTGATTGTTCGAAGGAGTAGAAAGACATGTAGGTGGCGCCCCCTACAAGTAAGAGCAATACTAATATTAGATTCGAATTTGTCATACCAAAAAAACCCCGTATATCAATTTTCATTCCACTATTTACATTATCATAGATTTTATTTAAAAAATAGGAAAATTAAATAAAAACATTAACACCCTGTATCTCGAGAACTAAGGCCTTGCGGACACTTATTTATATAGACTTCTATGTTAATTTTTTGGTCCTGAATATGTACCTGAAGTATTGACATTTCCTCATGAATCACCCTGTATATATATATATATATATATATATATATATATATATATATATATATATATATATATATACTTCACTCGTAAAAGAAAAGTATTGCAATCGTGAAAAACTCATCCTCCCAGGTGATAGATGCCAGAAAAACATGTTTTCTTAATTCCGTCGATCTGTTTGTTTATCTATCTGTCTATCTGTTCCCGGCATAGCTAAAAAAATACTTACCCGCTTGACTTTTAAATTTGATTAAAAATAAAAGGTCATATGGGGAATTACTTGGTAATATTTTGGTAAAAATTCAACATGGCTGAGAAAAATGGCAACCTACTGAAATTTTAAATTTTGTGTAAAAATTAAGTGTGATATAAGAGATGAAATAGTAAAATTGTGCTACGAATTAGGGATGACGGAACAAAATGGCTACCAAATAAAATGTTTGTAATGGTGAAAAAATCATCCACCCAGTTTCAAATTTTGGTCGAAAATTAGGGCTAATATTTTGATAAAAATCCAACATGGAGGCACAAATCTGCGACCTATTGAAATGTTAAAAAAAATATTACTAAAAAACAAATTTGCCAATGTATCTCAAATTTTGCACGAAAATTAAGTGTTATATAGGAATGAGGTATGGTAACATTTTGGCACGAATCCAATATGGTAAAACAAAATGGCGGCCTAATAACATATTTAAAAAGTCAGCCTGAAAAAACTACTCATTAGATTGATTTCAAAACTGGTAAAATTGTGGTACGAATTCCAAAAGGGGGAACTACATGGCTGCCAAATAATTTTTTTTAAAAAATTGATATAAAAAAATTAGTAACAAAATATTAAAAGATTGCTACGAATCCAGTAAAACAATAAAAAAAGATTGGAAGGACAGAAAATGTTTTTTAGTATAGTCGAATGCGGTCTTATCGTGCGGGTCCAAAGGTCACCAACATTATGAATTAAATCAGAAAACACAGTGAATACCAAAATGTTGTGTGATTCTTTTATCGAGCAATTAAATCTCGATGGGCTATTTACAAATAAACAGGGAGAAAGAAAATATTTTTTTTTATTATATTACGCAATATTATTAAGATAGCCACTTAATATTATTTTATATATTAAATGCCGAGGGACTAAATAAGAAAATTCGCTAAATATGTATTTGGTTAAAATTTTTTGGTTGGCAAAAACAAAAATATACAAAATGGCAAGCACCTTAATAAATTCGAAAGGCGGTTCGAATCAGTGGAACAACCAGGATATCCTCTGTTTATACAGCCACTTAATGAAAATGAGATTTTTTTATCAATCACCAAAAATTATGATCCCCGCTTGACTTGAAAATCTAACCACTTATAGAGTGTCATTTATTTAAATGCGGGCCACCCCTGTGCAAAGAAAACTTGTTTTTTTTTGTATTGTGATAACAAAAAAATTTCAGATTTCTTCCAGTACTCCGGCGTAATATAATTTAATGATTCTTGCCAAACAATTTGCACTTCATCTGATTTAAGACCATCGTTCACGTGTTTTTCGTAATATGATTTTGCCCCAGCCCATATTAACTCTATTGCGTTAAACTGGCAATGGTATGGCGGCAGTCGTAACCTCATGTCCATTTTGCGATAATATTTCATCTACGTCATATATTGTGTGTTTTTTAATAGATTTTGCTATTAAAAGAAGTTCTAGTTTCAGCATATTGGATAAATGATTTTGTTTTTGTTTTATTAGCTAGTCGTAAATATCACTTCTCTTCCAGGATAAAGTAAGTTGTTTATTTAAGATTCTTAAATGATAAGATGCATTGTCCAGAATGATTAAAGATGAAGCATCTAAATGTGGAATCAGTTGTTCTTTTAACCACTTATCAAACAGTTCACAGTTCATATTATCATGATAGTCGATACTTTTGGATGTTGACAGTAAACTTGCTCCTGGGAGAAATCCTGTTGAAGAACCTGCATGCAAACTGATAAACCGTTTTTCAGTCCCACATCACTTTTTTCTCTTGACACTTTTTGCAGTCTCGTCCTGCCAAGATTTCGAACCACTTCCAATAGAAAATATCAAGTCTCGTCTAAAAATACCACTTTACTAAATTTTGAATTAACATTTTCCGTGTATTTCATTAAAAACTGGATACGCTGACTTGCTATAGTTAGTTAATTCTTTATTCAATCCATATATTACAATATAATAGTTTGACCCCAATTGGGGTATGGATCATGTCACAATCAGTCTTAAAACTAGAAATACCTACAGCTAAATAAACAATAAGATTACACTAAAAACATTAAAATTCAGTCAATATTATAATTAGAGTAGTCTATAAAATTACAAGTTTCCATTTTAGTGGAGTGCCTCACGTATAGCATTAGTATCCTCAAAAACTTCTCTAAGACTATAGTATGCTCTATCCTTTAAAAATGCTTTGAGCCTATGCAGACCCTTACTAGAAGGCTGCTGCCTTAAAGATGGGGGGAGCATATTCCACACCTTAATTATGTTAAAAATCACATTTCTTTGCACAGATGTAAAATTTGGTCTTTCAGTCCTAAGGTTTGTTTTAAATCTTGTATTGTAAGAATGTTGACGCATGTTATCAGAAAAAAGGGGAAAGTTATTAGTTAAAAACTTAACACATTCGAGAATATAGAGGCTGTACAGGGTGAGTATACCAGTTTCCCGGAATACCTCCCTGCAGCTGTCTCGATATCCCATGCCAAATACAATACGTATACATTTTTTTTGTAATAAAAAAATTCGATCTGATTCAACAGAATTACCCCAAAATATTAAACCATAGCTAATATGAGACTGGACATAGGCGTGATATGCTGTTAGAGATGCCTGCCACCCAACATTATTGTGAATAACGCGAAGGGCATAGCTATATCTACTGATTCCTGTTGCCAGCTGTTTAACATGGGGTTTCCAATTTACCCACTGATCCAATTTTACCCCCAAAAAAGAAACTTCTTCAGCTGATTTGATGTTTGTATTTTTATAAGTTAAAGAAAAATCGGTCTCTGATCTTGAGAAATGCATCATCTGTGATTTAGACACATTGAGGAGAAGGTTGTTTTCCACAAACCAAACCCCCAATGCATTCAAGGACTCAGACATCTTGTCCGTGCATGCTTGCTGATCATTCTCACTGAAAATCAGAGAAGTGTCATCAGCAAAAAGAACTGTACCACAATCAGTAACGCCAACAAGGTCATTTGTATATATGATAAAAAGCAGTGGTCCCAAGATAGATCCCTGCGGAACACCTCGTTTAATGATTGTGACATCAGACACTACCTTTTTCCCTAAGTCGTTGGTTTCAATGACACACTGTTCACGTCCCTGAAGGTATGACACAACCAAGCCCAGCGCCACGCCCCTGATACCATAGCGCTCAAGCTTGTTGCACAGAACAGTATGATCGACACTGTCAAATGCCTTAGATAAATCAAGAAATATGGCTGCGGTAAACTTGCCGTCATTAATAGAGTTTAATATTTGCTCCAAAGCTTGATAAATGGCACGAACTGTAGATTTTTTTTTACGAAAACCATTTTGCCTATCTGAGATCGTATGATGCTTATCAAAGAAATCAACCAACCTGCTATAAATCACACTCTCAAACACCTTACTAATGTTGGAGAGGAGCGAGATAGGCCTATAGTTGTCAAACCTGTCTGTATCGCCCTTCTTATGGATTGGCTTTATTAGTGCCCTTTTCAGGAAATTCGGAAACACTCCAGTTTGCAACATTAGGTTTATTATATGAGTCAGTGGTGGAGCAATGACGTGTACAGACCTCTTAAGAATAGCAACAGGAATATCATCATGGCCTACAGATTTTTTATTTTTTAATGTTTTTATAATGTTAATGACCTCATATGATGTAACTGGCTCTAAAAATATGCTATGTTGATTTACTTGAATTTTTGAGTAATCAATCACCTCTTTTTCTCTTATGTCTGGACATATATTTATAAAAAAATCATTGATTGAATTTAAGAGGTCCTTTTCGGATTCATATGAGAAGTTCTTAAATAAAGACTCTTTTTTTATGTTTGGCTGAGTAATTTCCTTTACCAGAGACCAGGTTGCCTTAGCTCTATTTTCGGACACTTCGATGCGCTTTTGACTTGCCAACTGTTTAGCCTTTTTAATGACTTTTTTTAGGATACCCGAGTATCTTTTATAAAAATCGTTGGTTATTTCCCCTGATATTAATTGTTGATACAATTTTCGTTTGTGTTTACTTGATATCTTTATACCCATAGTTATCCATTTTTTTGAGTTTTGTATTTTATTTTTAACTTTTCTATTTGGGCATACCAGATTTAGTTTTTGGGACAAAATGTGGCTGAAAATTGTGTATGCCTGGTTGACATCGGCCACCCCCAGCACATCACCCCAATCCTCATTCTTCATCTCCTGAAAAAGCTGCTCAAGACGTGCCTTCGAAAATGATCTTGTTGTAAAAATATTTTCCCTGGATTCGATTTTTGGTAGATTTACACAAATGCTTTGAGCATAATGGTCAGAAAGAGCAGACACAATTACTGATGCCTTTTTAAATTCCTCAAAGTTAACAAATATATTATCTATACATGAGGCACTTTTTTTAGTTACCCTAGTAGGCTCAAGAATCGTTGGCTTAAAATTAAATGAACAAAAAAGGTCTAAAACTTGACTGGTGTCAGAGCCGTCATTCAAAAAGTTGACATTAAAATCACCACAATATATAGCTTTAAAATCTTTAAATTGATTATATAAAATTTGTAAAACAGAATTTAAAATTTCTAAAAATACATTAAAATCACCAAGACATGTACGATATAGACAAACAATTACAATTTTTCTTTTCCTACTGATTACAGAGCAAAACTCTCCCTGTCCGTCTATGCTACAATCGTTAATCTTCTCCAAACTTTCAAAATCATTTATTTCTTCACTAACTAGTATACATGTTCCTCCATGCTCCATTTCTGAACGTGCATAGGAGGATATTAGTTTGAAATTAGCAATTTTAGTAAACTCAACCTCCTGTGGTTTCAGCCAATGTTCTGTTAAGCACAAAACATCCTGTTTTTCATCCAATGTATTCATAAACAGCTCGATTTCACTTGTTTTATTTCGAAGAGACTGAATATTTTGGTGGATTATGTTCAGGGTATCATTAACATGCAGAGTTGATGAGTCTGGTGGCAGTGTATCAAAGCTAACTGGTTTAAATTGAGGATATGTGTTTTCTTCCTCTGCAATAACATCTATAAAAAAGGTGTTGAGTCATCGTGAGCTTTCAGTGTAGTATCTCTGTTTATTGCACTGCAATATTTTTTGATATGATTGTGCAACAAATCTGCTAAGGTCTGATCCAAAGCGATGTGCATAGTTACATACCAGTATCTTGCTCAAATCAATATTATTTGCTTGAAATGCTTTATAAATAGATAAGTTACTGTTGTAGATAACACTATAATTTCGAGCAGAATAGGGACTTCTCATAACTAGTGCATTTGTATTATCACAAGATAAAATAAATTTGTCTAAGACAAGTTTTGGCGAACATGCTCCATTTAACCACAAAACAACTAAATCACGCTTAGTAAAGTCTGACGCCAAAGACGACACGGTTTTTACCAGTTCATGAGATGCACACCCAGGCAAAACATTGAAGATTAAAGTTCTGGCCTAACTTGTTACGTAGATGTTTAAGAAATTCTCTGCTACATTTCCCACCAACAAACAAAACTCTAGGGCGAGTGTCGTACGGTTTATCCCATATCACCAAGGAGGTATTATCGGTTGGTGTGAAGGGTTGCACATTTGAACATGAAGATTCTAGTTTTTCAATTTTACCCTGTAATTTTTTGATTTCACAACAATAATAATGTTTTTCACTTTCTAAAACTTTTATGGATGTTAGCATACACTCAGAGGTCTTTCGAAGTTCTTCCATTTCAATTTCATTTGAAGATTGCTCCTTTTGAATATTGAATAATTTAAGCTTCAATTCTTCAACTTCTGTGAAGTAAACCCCATTATTTTTCTCTAAAGACTCTATTGTGATAACCATACTTTTGTTCAAGGCATTTAATTCCTTAATTCTATCTTCCAAGATTTGCTTCGATTCCTTGGCTGATGCTAATGCAGCAGTCATATGTTCTTCTCTGCTTCTCATTTCCTTAAGTTCCTCTTGCAATGCCACATTACTTTGATTTAGCTTCTCTAACTGTGAAGCAAATGATTTTTCGGCATCAGAAACCTCTTCTTCAAAAACTCGACTGTTCCGTTTGAGCCTTTCCAAGTATCTATCCTTGCCTGCTATTTCCCTCTGAAGAGATTCTATTTGATTTTTAAAAGCTGCATATTCATCATCCCGTTTATTAAAATTTCTCTGACACACTGTAGAGCATAAAATTCTATATCCACCCAGTTTGATAATTTGTTGACATCTGTCCATACAGCTTGGATGAAATATGCTGTTGCATTCTATACAGCAAAAATTTGTGAAATCTTTATTTCTACAACATTTAAAGGACCTTTCCATTATAATATATTGTATTTTAAAAATTAAAATAATCCTTTTTAACGTTTGTCACCATTAATTTAATTTAACCCTTTAACTCACCAGCCACTCAAATTTAGGCGACACTGCTCCCCTACTCAGTTCAGAAAGTCAGTATCTTCAAAACAAAAGCAGCAGAAAGTCGACCAATAAATAATCTATATATGTTGCTATTTCTTACAATATAAAATAAATCATATTAAAAACTCTAAATCCGGACCTGTTCACTTATTTTGGACCAGAATAGGAATCCCCATAAACACTAAACCTACATAAAAAAGGGGAATTCCCTTAACAGGTGGATTTCACACATTATGATCAATAATAATAATATATGTGGCAACTCGCATACAAATCTTCGATTACAGTGCTTTTTATATTGAAAACCCAACATTTTTATTAATTTTGACAACGATTTTAGTCCAATTTCCAATATGCCTCGGTTTTTTAAAGCTTCTTTTAAAACTTGAAGGGTTATATTAGTTTTTGATGTGTATAAATCGTAAATTGCAATACGAACATCCATTTTTACATTGACACTTAAGTCTTCTGTCTTTGGCTTTTTTCGTGTACATTTCTTAATCTTCTTCGGTAGTAAATTATGCTTTTTTTCATGCACAATTTTCTGCACAGTCCTTATACCGATTCCTAGAGCTTTTGCTGCTGTCTCCTGGATATTGGGCGGTGAATTTTCATTTTCGTAATATTTTATTAGATTTAATACCATTTTTTTCACTTGTGGATGCAAAATAACCGAAAATTGTTTTCTATTACTCATTTTGTCACTGACTTGTCAATCTGACATCGCTCAAAGATTTTTGGAACTGCTGGTATTTATATGTTTATCCTCTTTTTTCGTATGAAAATATCATAGTTCTATCTAATTCATCTTCCGCGTTTTATGCGGAGGATATGATCACACGTAATAAAAGAAAAACAAACTTAAAAAGTTTGTCGTTGATTAATCGTATGACCCGCACGATAACACTGCTTTTGACTATAATTGACTATCGGTGGAACTAAATTAGGTCACAACTCATTATTCCTAATAAAAGGGAAGTTCAGGCTAAAGGAAACATACGGATTTTTTTTATTATGAATGGACTTGGAGCTCCTATTTATATAGACAGGAATCGAACATAAATAAATTAAACCTCCCAAAACACGAAGCTGTCTTAATATCGTGTGTGAATTGGAGCCCATTTACTATTGCGATTAACTCAAATGACGGCATTCAAGATTCATTTGCACCGACAAATGTATCATAAATATCCAACGGGGGCACTACTACATCAAATCTTGAAATCAGTGTTTCCATTATGAAATATTGATTTGCACAACCGATGCATGGGGATGTATAACGAAGTATAAATTAGATAACAGTGTTGGATTTGTAAAGGATCAGTAATTATTCGGAACTCATTTTAAATCACTTAAAATTATTTTTCAGGCAACAGACAAACAAAATACATAATCTTTTAGAAAACAAAAATATTTTAAATAATATACTCTAGAGTTCCTAAGGATAAACCAAACAAAGGACGGATAACCGAGGCGCGTAGCACCGAGGTGGACCATTTCTCGTAACATGAATGAAACTTTTCACCGAGGTTTCTGTACTATTTTATTTACAGCCATACCCTTTAAAAGCAAATGACGTTTTTAGTAACAAATATTTCGTTATTATAGAAAGTGACATTTACCCGGAAGGAAACTGATCACTTTCCACTCAGATAAATGTCACTTTTCATCCGGATAAATGTCAAAGTCAGCAATATGTTTCTTTCAAACTTTTAAAATGTCAACTTTACATACGTGGTTGTATATAAAATACATTACTTAGAATATTCCTCTGTGCATTTTACAATGGAAATTTTGCATCGTTACCGTTCATTTTTAAGTGGCATATTTCGCGAAAAATGCACTTGTGCAATTGTCATAGATAAAGCTATATTCACATTCTCAAGTACAACACAGCTTAACTTTGAATATGTTATGTATGTAACACACAGAATTTGTTTATATTACCCATTTGTAGTTTGATTTATTAATATTATTAATTGGGAGTATTAAAAATGGGGAATTAAGACGCTAAATAAATAAATCTAGCAAGGGCAATATTAAATATGTAAATGTAGCTTTGGAATGGACATTTTGAACGAGGCCTGTCACTCCAAGCGTTGCCATGACAACACCCACTCGATCCTTAAACACAAACAATAGCAAATAACGGAGGTCAATATAATTAATTTTGTTGTGAATATATTAGCTAAAATAAAGTTTAGTTTTCAGTTATGTTTAAAAGATTTACTCGGGAAATCTCTATAATAAAATGTAATGCGTGCAAAAAAATTGTTTGACACGAATTTTCTTAAATAAAACATTCGTGCACATGATCAATGAGTCGAAAGAATTCCATATCAATAATATTTAAATAAGAGCCGTAGTTACAAAAATCTAAAAAAAAGTAATTACAAATAACCTTGAATCTAAACCACTTATTAAGTGCTTAAAATCAGTCATTTAACATTAATATATTCCGTTCTTATTATCCCTGTACAATAGTCAGCTTGTTGATTTTCGGTAAACCTTGTATATATCGTGGCTTCCTGTAATCCACATTAAATTTAAGAAGAGTATTTCTTTAAGGTCCTGCATACAAGGCTGTTCTGAATACCTGTGCTATTAAACTAAAGTGATGATGTAAGTGTAGCTAAATTTACGAAAATTTTCAAAAACATAAACTTCACCTCTACACATTTCATCTTGTACGATTTCGTACATCACCTTCGTCGATTTAATTGAAACGTATTCATATTTTAGCGTTAGTGATAAAGCAACTTTTACCTGAATGGCTACTGCTACGTCAAGAGACGATATTGTAGTGCCTATTACATTGAAGAAGCTCAGCCACTGCAGTCTCAAAAATCTATCGTATTGGCCGAAATTAAACCAAAGAAGTTATTGGACAAGTTTAAACGCAGAAAAATTAACCTCCCAAATTTTTTCTGATCCTCGCGTAGTCAGAAAACATGTTTTTCTATTCCCCCGGTCTGTCTCTGCCTTCGCGGCATAACTTTTTTAACAGCTAAACGTCTCATCAAAATAGGTTGACCCATTTTTGGAATAATGCTACACTTAAGCTACAATTTTTTAAAAAACCAGTTTAATTTTTTTAATATAGAATATTTTGACGACTCTCTTACAATGACTGCTTACATAATATTGAATGCGTTAAATATTTCATAACTACCAAAAAAAACACACTATGCTTTAAAATATATTTGAGCTTTCCCATTTAACTTTTCTGTTTCGGTTCTCGTTATAAATTATTCACCAGAAAAACCGATACTAATGGATATTTTCCTGGCTGATTTAGATGACCTTTTCAAAGTTTAAAACCTTGTTTCACTTAGCTTGCACGTCGCTTCACGTTGTGCCACGTTTTCGCCAAAAGTGACACCTTTAAATTATATAGATATACAGGACAGGAGACAGAGCAGTTTCAAAAGTGGGCACGTTAAAGTAATAGGCATTTAAAAGATATTTTTAGACCGTTTAAATCAAAAATTAAGGGAGCTTTATATTATTTAAAATCTTTCTCTTAATTTGACGGGTACGATAAACCGGGTGGATACAAAAGTAGTGCGTACAGAATATCATGGTAACCTCAAAGGTGGATTCATGTAAGTGTTTTTTTTTACTTTGAGCATTAGTAATAAAAATAAGTTAAACTAAGTAAATCTAAGTAAGAACTTCCAAATATTTCACTCGTGCAATTTCTATAACAGGCCAGACACTAGAGCAAAAAAACGAGTGATATGTTGCAAAAAAATAGTAACCGGAAACCTAGTGCGCCATGACACTCAAAACAGTCCATAGTAATATTGCGTTATCGTTTCCAGTGGCAAGTATCACTTGTTTATTTGCTATTAACAATGTAATACAAAAAATCGCATTTTCTTTGGTTTTTGGCTTATAAAATCGAAACTAATGAGGCAATCTTAAGCTTGACTGGATCATCAAAACAGGAGAAAAATTCGAAAAACCAAAAAAATTGGGCTTTGTTTCAAAAATGCATATCTCCGTTATTTCTAAAGTTGTAGCGAAGACTCTTTGCCAAATAATAGTAGTTGATATTTACTCTATGCGTACCAAAACCACACGCTGTAGTGTTATTAGTTTTTTCACAATTGCCATTTCAATTTTTTATTGCACTATTTTTCAGCGTGCCTGGATGCATCGTGGATGATCCAATTTGAATTCCGAAGTCATATAGAAAGTAGAAAGTGTGTCATACCACAAAACGTATATTCTCGTTTCGTACTAAAATTATGTGAAAGACGCGAAAAATGCTTCCAACCATAATCAAAAATTGCCAAACGTGTGAAAGTAGCCGAGTAGTATGGTAGCAACCGAGGCAGCCTAGGGGCAATAGAGACGCTCCGCACGTAAAGTATTAATCTTTGATTACCTCAGCAACTGCAGAAGCTATTTGAATTTTTTTTTATATTGAAGCTCTGAACCCGAGAAAACACTCTTTACTTAGATTTCACGAAAAAATCAACAAGAATACTGGAACGGTGATTATTGTAGGATATTTATTTTCATAATGAAAAAAGGGAGTCAAAACCACGAGAATTTATAATGCTGACGTTTTCCAATATCCATCTTTACAAAGAATAATAGCTTTTTTCTACAAGCGAGCGGAAAACTTCACTTTTCCGCACTTACTTTAGTTTGGAAAGAGCTGCTTTTTCGCACAAGTGCGGAAAAAAAAACACTTTTCTGCACTTATGCGGAAAAGTAAATTACCCCATTTTTTTGAAATATACTTACTGATTTTAAATATTTAAAAATATATTGATACGCTGATAATTAGCAAAATGATTTAAGAACATAAATTTGCTAAAATCCTGCTATAATTTTCAACAAAATAGTAAAAAATATGTAAAACGCGTTTTAATAAATTGTTTAATGACTCTCGTATTTTGCCTTATAAAATCAATGTTAAGCGATAATAAACACCTACTTTTTTATTTAGCGGTTTGAATCGCCATAGACACAGACTGATTTTTGTTGTAGTAAATCCTGAGTGAAAGTGTTTTTAATGGATTCTTTAGAGGAAGATTTGCCAGAGTCAGTGTTGGAAGCACCTAGAACTGCAAACTTCAATCTGATACCATCAAAATCCCTTCATAGGTATGAGAATATATTCTATTTAAAACCTTGTGTCAAACTAAAAGCATAAAAATCTTGAAAGAACCCTTTTCTATGTTATATTAGTTATGATTTAAGCAAGTTTTTTAAAGTCACGACCTATATAAAAAACAAAATTTTGGATTTAGACCAAAGAAGGTGAATTCAAAAGAGGAATTTTTGGTTTGGCGGGCGCATTGGATCATATTGAACACAAAGGAAATAATTTATTAATAAATATTCCAGACACAAAAAATTGCCATTCTAGAAGCTTTGTACAATCTGATGAAGCTGAAAGCGGAGAATATTTAAAATTGGTCAGAAAATATGCAATTTCAAGAAAGCGAGAAACCGGTCTAGGCGTTTTTTTGTAAATTACAAGAACGGAGTTTGCACAATACAATGCATCGGAATAAACTACTTTGGAAAAATGCCATCAAATATTACAGGTTATCTGAAGCTCCCAAATCTTGAACTATATATAGGCCACAGTTTCTGACGTTCAGCCGCCACAATGCTTGCAGATTCCGGAGAAAAGAAAGAATAACAAATATCAAACGCCTCGGAGGTTAAAAATCTTCAACCGTGGCAGAAAGTTTTTTAGAAAGCTCAACAAGTCTTCAAAAGAATCTATCCAATAAAGTATTGAAGCTCAATGCCTTTCCTTACACTAGTCACCAACTTTCACCAGTGCAGTCTATCAAATCGACCTCTTCCAACCAAATAGTTATTCCCTCGGCGACGGTTACAACAATAAGTGAAAGAGAACTGGAAAATCTAAATCCAACCTACAAGTCCCCAAGTTCCTTGGAAAAAAAATCTAGCCTCTACAATTAATTTACAAAATGCTACACACTGCACGTTTAGTATTCATGTTGTTAACAATAAATAATTTGTTTGATGTAATTAATTATGTATTTGATATAAATAAACGATTCTTTTTAACTTTTGGGTTTTTCTGCACGCTTGTAGAAAAAATAGTGTACCTTATACGTGCGTAAAGTGACTTTACTGCACGCGATTGATGGCCGAAATCCGCTACGGGTCGTTCGGCTAACTTCAATTGCGTGCGGAAAAGTAGCACTTTCCGCACTTGTTAGGCAAACTACTATTTCACATGCATTGTACGGGTGCGTTACAACATCTTGTGTTTATAGAATGGGAAGAAATAAATTGATAGATCGGTTTCCACATAAAAACAATATAGAATTAGCGTCAATATTTCACCAACAAAATGCGAGTTGCGAGGAAATAGCTTGCAGTGCCTATTCTTTAATAATGGGAATGTAAATCAGCGAAGTAGAGAAAAACCTAATAAAAAACACGAAACACTTTGCATTGAATGATTTGCTTTATTTAAATTTTAGCAAAGCTAAAGTAAAGACGAAACTCGCTTTAGAAACTTTGCCGCCAACAAAATAAGCAGCTAAGAGATATGCTTTTCGGGTTTTTTACCATCTACAAGTGTGATCACGTAATCAAACTCTAAAAGCAACTGATTGGGGCTGGCGAGTAAGTTTGCGAAAAGAATTTTGTAACATCGCGGAATTTATGTTTGGGCTTATGTTCTATAATAAATTTAAGTAGCTGACTTCATCGTAAATGGAGTAGAATCTTAAATATTTATTCTATGAAAGTTCATATTTTAGCAGGATGGTGCAGCATGCCATACTGCCAACACCCTAAAGTCATGGTTGGAAGAAATTACTATTATAGTTTTAAAATGGCCTTTGAGTAGCCGCGACTTTTCTTCAATTGAGACCCTATGGCACCAAATGAAAAAAAGCATTTCGAACCTCTCCAGTCCGCACTGTTCCTGAACTAAAGCAGAAACTTCAGGAAATTTGGAATGTTTTTCAACCATATTGAAAAAATTAGTAGACACTATGGCAAAGAAAATCGATGGCGTTTTTAAACGAAAAGGTGACTGCACTCACTGGTAAGCGTAAACAATTTTTCCAAAACTTTTGGTCCAATTAACATGTGGCAGATATTATAAGCTCCTTTTTTATTGTTGTAATTGAAATAAAAAACAAATTATGATTTCAATTTGCACTCGTTTTCGACGTTATTACATAACAGTCACAACCATGGGGCAGGAATATTACCATATTTGGTGTCTTGGAAAACAAAACCAATCGATAAATCAGGCTTTCAAATGACATTTGATTAATTGAAAGATTTACAGGCATGTTAATGTCGCAAGAGTTTGCCTGGTGCGGCATGTTTGCACTTTAAATTATATATACTTTATATGGAATAAGTCCTGTTTTTTCCTTACCTTTTTAGCATAATTAGGGCTATAATTTGGAAAATTTACTGATTCCCTTAACCTAAGGTAAGCGATTTTTCTTTTACTTTTGAGGCCACAGTCTTCATTGTAAAAATTTGTTACAGGGTCCTCCCTCCGGCTGCCCAGATGAAGACGTTTTCTTTCTCGTTTATATTTTTTTTATTTGAAGAAAAAAATATAACGTAACTGATTAAACTCGTGTCAGTGCCTAGCTGTCCTGGGATGAGCTAACTCTCTACAGTTCCACTACAGTTCCACTTTAGATTAAAGGCCAGTTCTTTATATATATATATATATATACATATATATATATATATATATATATATATATATATATATATATATATATATATATATATATATATATATATATATATATATATATATATATATATATATATATATATATATATATATATATATATATAAAATAGTTTTTCTTTTCCTTTAACCTTATGAAACTTAAACCCTTAAGGCAAATCTCATGATATAAATTCCCTTTTTTTTTGCATTCAAAACTCCATAATATTCATTTAATTATTTAAATTCATGTAGCTACATATATCTGAATAGCAATGTAAAACCTAATCTGATTGTTACGCTTTCTAGCAGTTTGATAATACATATTTTGTACATATTCATGTATACATAGATTCTTTGATCAAGGAATTGAAATTTTGAAATTAGAAAAATTATTATTTAACTGCCCATTAAAAATAATCTCTCTCTCTCTCACGCTGAAAAATAGTGCATCAAAAAATTGAAATAGCAATTGTGCAAAAACTAATAATCTCATAACATCTGGTTTGTTTTGGTACTAGACTTGAGAAATAACGCTGCTTTCAAGACCCGCATAAGGAGGTCTCTTTTCGCCAGCCAATAATTATGGATTTTAGTCCTGGTAAAAAGAACGACCGACAATACTTTTCTCAATTTAAGGAATTATACTTAATTATAACTTCGAAAAAAAATCATGATTTAACAAATGATGTTTTCAATTAAAATCTGGTAGTTAAGACTGATAAAATCACAAACACAAGCCATTAAAAAGTCATATAACAGGCAATGTATTTGTCATTCCTCTACCATACCCAGCAGAATGACAATTTTATTATTTACATTGAATCTTTGCTATATGCACAATAGACCCCTATTAAGTCGGAGTCGCGTCTTGCAACTCTCTGTTATCTCTCGACGCGATCGGCGGAACCAGGGCATGCGCACTCTCGTCATTTGACAGAACTGTATTTTACTTTTTACTCGCGTCACGAGCGTCGCTAGTATCGAGGATTTTGAAGTTTCCTGTCATTTGTCAGTCATATTCAAATTTAGTTAACGTTGACGACTTGTATTGTTTGGTTATGCTTTAATGTCCTTAAACTTTGATTTTTATAATTTGAGAGTTTTTCTGTTTATAGGTGCTATAATATATATATCACAATTTTATTAAATTGGTTCTGAAACGGTGTGCATCATATATTATTGACAATGGTTTTTAAGTGTTCGATCTGAAGTAGAAGAAGGTAAGGTGAGAAGGTAAGTTTTATATAAATATTATTTAAAATAAATAATCTCAGAGTATTCCAACATCATTTTACAAAGTTTTACAGGGCAAATCCAAATCAATACATAATCCGATTTAATTTACAATTTTATCTGTTGTTAGTTGTTCCAACAATAATTAGTGTAAAGATAAATGTAAGCATCACTTTTTTTTACTAGTTGTACTTTATGTTTTGTTATATCCAACTCATATTTGCTTTTTAGTCTAATAGCTATGTAGGTTGATATTTAAAGAACAAGAAATCTAGAAATGTGATTGTTTTATGTAAAAAATGAAGTCTATCTTTAAACATTCTTTCGAATACTTCCACAATTTGTTTTATACCTCTATGCGCTTTGTGAAAAGTATAAAAATGTTTCTGTATGTCTGCATTATTTATATTTCTATTTCAGAGTAATTGATTTACGTCTGTAATTTTATATACTTAGCATTTGTAACTGTTTAGTTTGAAAAAATGAATAAATGTATATTTTCTTTTACAGATTAGAAATTTGTGGTGCCAAGCTATTGGTGGGAGTGAACTGGAGATCTTATCTGATAGGAAAACACGACATACCTTTACAGTTTGTGAGAAGCATTTTGCAGAAGATGCTAGATTTCCCAAAGAATCGAACAAATTTAAAATACAATGCTGTACCAACTTTGCTTCTTAAAGGTATGTATAGAAGGTCATTAAACTTTTTAAATATAATCTTTAACAAACTGGAGGAATAAAATTCTGAATTTTTTAAATGTGTAGTTGTTTGACATTTTTTTAGAATTATTTTATTTACAGTGTGCCCTGATACTACCAGTACAATGCTAGCTTCTAAAAGTGATATAGTTACAGCCCAAGGAACATCTGCAGTGGAACCTACTTAATATGCTGGCTTAGATTTTTGTGTTTATCAAATACTTATACTCTCATAGTCACTAAAAAGATTTAGACAGTAGTTATTTTGGAAGAAAATTTAAAAAAAAATGGTGTGGCAGAGGCATTTATCACTGAAAAATAAAAACTGAAGAATTAAAAATGTAAAGCAATTAGCTTAATAAATGTTGTTATTATAAACTGTTTTTTATTTCCGTAGCCAAAAGATTTAGTTATGATGGTTATTAATTTGCAAATGCACTTGTGTACCTCAAGGGCAAGGTACATTAAGTTCACAGCATGGTTTTGGAGAAGAGCGATGTGAAAGTAATTGAACTAAACAATCCTCTTACCGTTAAGTTTTTTAAACTTTCAGTATGGAGTTCCATATAAATATATTTAGAAATGAGTATTTTGTCAAATAATTTAATTTTTCAGTATTTAAACTGCCAAATTAATTAACAAAACATTGATATCTAAGTTTTTACATCAAATTTGTCATATAAGCCCCAAATCAAGATTTTTTGGATGATTGAATATAAAATAAATTAATATTTCATTTATTCTTCAAATAATTCCCAAATATCTTGATTTGGGCTTCTATGACAAAATATTCCCTGGCTGTACAAACTTAGAAATCAATGATTGGTTAATTTAGTTTTAGCATTTTAAACTAAATTCAATAAAAACGTATGTTTAAATGCTCTAAAATTAAATTATTTGAAAAAACATTGATTTCTAGTTCAATTGTAAGGATAATTTTTAAAAAGCCTATATTTTAAATAGCGCGCCTTAAAAAAAGTTGCAAGCTCGCGTCACGAGCGGCGCTGCAAATGCGTTTTAACAGAAGACTTGAAGTCGCCAATCTAAAAATTTTTTGGTAATCTATGGGCGAAACTTCTCCTGAAGAAATGTGAGGGAGTAAGGGAAGGGGATAGATCTGCGATGAAATGAAGTGAGAAGGATTTCTATTCCAAAACTGTTCTACATTTACTCCGTTTACGGTCGTTCGAGTGGATTTTGTGTGTTTTAGTTTTGCTCTTGTTTTTCTTTCTTGTTAAATAATGTCTTTCTAAATTTTAAATTGTGATAGTGGTATATTATGTAGTGCAATTTGAAAACACTGAACTAAAAACTGGGTGAATATGGCGTATTCTTAAGCAATATAAAAAAACATTGCTTGATTATTGAAAAAAGCGATCCACCTCTGATTTTTTTCAGTAGGTCTTGTACTAATAAAAGTAATAATAAAATAGCCATTACAGAATATTTCAGTTTTTTTATATAAATTCGATAAACATTATTTGTGGCGTACACGAACCTCTCAAACATAAAAATGAAGAATCAACAAGAAGTGTGCACTGTTTCGCGCGTTTTGGAGTTCGGGGATTCCCAGTTTTTATTGATTGTATCATTCCTACAACCCGATCTAATCTATGCCTTTATTTAGATTCATCTAACTAAAATCTAAGTGGTATCGAGTTATTAGTTGTCAGCGTCAGTAGTGCCAATTGTTTATGAAAAACGTTTTATTATTGATAAGGTAAGTGTCTCTGGTCTTGTATGAGAGTGAAAGTGTCTGAGTAAAAATTAAATTGAATAAAATCAAATCTTTTATCTACGATCGTGAGATCAAAAGCAATTACCACACTGATTTTTAGTTAGGTAATGATGTACATTACTGCACTGATGCGGTAATGAAGGATACTACTTTCTACCGCATTAGTGCGGTAATAAAGGGTACTTCTCACTACCGCATTAGTGCGGTAATGAAGTCATTATCACACGCAGTGTGGTAAAAAGATATCTATTGATATTCAAATTACTATTATTACCATACTTTTTACTTTCAGTACTTTCTTATATGTGCCTGAATGAATTATGAATTTGCATAAACTAAAACAAAATTTGAAATACCTTGCCTTCGCAGCCATCTTTGTCTCAAGCTCAAGACGATAATACTGATATGATTGATGCTATAGAAAATGAGGGGTTTCCTTCCATATCTAAAGTATCAAATAATCTGCCATTAAAAGCCGGTAAAAGTTCAGATCGTTGCTTTTAATTAAAGCTATATAAGATGTATCTAGAGAATTTAGTGAATTATGTTAAAATGCATATATCAAACATAAAATTCCAATGAATGCCACGTATACAAAGGTTTCTTACAATTCATTTGTTATGGAAGGATTCAATCAATGGAATAAAGCACTAGAGAGATTTCGATATCACGAAAAATCGTAAATGCATAGGCACGCTGTGAAGGTAATGTCTACAGTAGACAAAGGAGTAAACATGACAGCAGCTTTGTCGAAGGCAAAAGTTTTGAAAATAAAAAAAAACTGCAAAAACTGCGTTGATGAAAATTAGCGGATTCATTAGGTATCTAGCAAGACAAGGACTTGCATTAAGAGGTCATACAGAACATGATTCATACTGTATGTATTTAGAAAGACTCCATTTACATTTGGAACGAGAGGCAAAATTTTCAGTGAGTAACAGAAATCGCTTTATATTTGAATCAAAATATACATTTAAAAGAATTATTTTCTGAATACTGTAAAGTTTTAAAATTATTTTTTACTATTTCTATAACATCGTGTACTTCTGAACCAAGTTTTTCAAATTTGCGGAGACTGAAAACATTTTTAAGGACAACGATGACGCAGGCCAGATTGAATAACTGTATTGTCTTAAATTCATATAAAGATATGTTAAGGGAAGTAGATCAAAATGAAATCGCAAATATATTTATTCAACGAAATACTCACAGGCAAAGTAGGTTTTCACTGGGTTAATAGTTACATATTTAACTAGATATTAGTTAGTAGACGCTACCGACCGACAAAATTGTGAAATATCGGTTTATATTTATATTCTATTTGTTTTTTGAGAATTTCTTAATTTTTTTGTTTTTTATTAGTGTTATTTTTAGAATAAGTTTTTATGTGTTGGTTATTTGAATTTTTATGTTTTTATGTACCTACTACCTAAGTATCTACTAATAAATAATTTTACATAAAAAAATACTCTCTCTCCTCTTTCTCTCTCTCTCTCTCTCTAGCGTCTCTATTACTACGGTTCCCATCGGCTGCCATGCGTTCCCCCAGTAGTTTCCGGCGTCCGACCTTTTCTGGTCATATTGGGAAGCATTTTTTGCGCAGTTTACAGAATTTTAGCGCGAAATGAAGTAGATAGTATGATATTGTTCAGTTTGTAAATAGGAGAGTGTCATGCATATCATCGGATAAGTGTAATTAGCTTTTAATAATATCCATAAGTTTTAAGCAGAATATCAAGTATCAATATCTATATAATAGTCGTAACCTACAGCTATGTATTATAGCTAATTACAATTTAACTTTACGGATAAACCAATTACTGCACAATCCGTTTAATTATACATATGCAATCTCGATCCAATATAAACCTATACAAAATTAATATCGGCTGATGCAATGCGAAATTCCATAAAGATATTCATCTACCTAAACTTCGATGTGCTACTTCAATACTTATTAGATATTAGAACCGAGTAGAATAATGTAAATGGTATTCAAATTTTGATGGTTTTACGGGTTATCTCCCTTATTACTGAAGATAGAGAGATGCGGTTTTCGCGACACTTTGAGCAGCAAACAGACTTTCCATAGTTATCTCCATTTTATTGAGATAAAGGGTGAAATCGAAGATCTTTCGTTTTCTAGCACCCTCGAATAAGTTTAAAAAATAATTTTTTTTTAAATGCCCTGTACATTTTCTGATGTTCGGTTTTCGCTCATTTTTAGCTTCTCAAATCTCCACTGGTAGTTGCTTTGGCCTGCTTGATTTTCGCCTCTTTTTGACGCTACCTGTTTTGTTGAATTTCTTCAGAGTTTGGTTACACAAGAATGGATTATTGCGGGCCGATTAGGATAAGCATGATTGAATACTTCATCATTAAAATTTCAGTTTTCTCCTTTTTACTCTTTAGGTACTTTTGAATGAAAATTTAACAACTTTCTACATTACTGTTATCTGATAATCCAAAGGTGATCACTTACCTTTCGGTAAAATGACGATTTTCAATTGTTTGTATCGCGGAATCACCTTTGGAATGTGTTGTGGTAATGTCAGATACCAATAATGTAGAGTTGTCAAACTTTCATTCATAAGTACTCAAAGAGTAGGAAATAGGATGGTAAACGTATATGGCAACCGCAGGTGAACACCAGCGGAAGTATGTATGTATTCAATCAGGCTTATCTTAGTTGGCCCCCAATCTTGTGTAAGCAAACTGCTGAAAAAATTTAAGGAAACAGGAAGCTTGAAAGAGAGAAGCAGATCAGGCATACCGAAATCAGCTACTAGCAGTGATATGACTCTGGATATTTTATTTGACCTACATGTTAATTCAAATCGATAGTTTCACCAGTCTCGCCTGGATTACAATGACATTTATCAGTCAGTTGAAAATTTATTTAAAAGCGAAAAGATTTGTCGTTTAGGATTCACCTAGTTCAGGAACTGTCAGATAATGACTTCGAAAGAAAAACAGAGTTTTGCCAAATTCTGATGGGCAGGAGCAATGCTGATCCTAATTTTGCCCATAATATCATTTTTTCTGATGCGGCTACCTTTATACTTAATGGGGCCGTCAATAGACATAACTGTAGACGTTTGTGTGCAGTCAATCCATGGTAGATACCCGCAAGGGCCAGAAATAGTCAACGTTTGCTGGTTATTATAGGCCATGATATTATTGGTATTTTTATTAAAGGAAACCTTACGTCGGCACTTTACTTGTAGTTATTACGTGAACAGATTATTTCATATTTAGAAATCCCTCTTTCACACCGAAGAAATGTCTAATTTTGACCAGGACGGTACTCCCCGCTCATTTTGGTTTAAAAGTGCCTGAACCAAGTATTTCCCAATTGATGAATAGGAAGAAGATCGTCAAAATTATGTACAAAATTCTATGTGTAAGTTACTGTTTTGTCTTTATTTTACGCTAAGTGTAAGATATTGTTTTGTCCTTATTTTAAACTTTTGAACTGCTGTCCTTTTTAACATCATTATTCGACGTAACAAAATATTCAAAAATACCCCCTTTTTCTCTTATTGAAAATGTTTTAAGCTTTGATGTAATGATTTAACTCACGATTTTTACTGACCAAAAGCCAAGAAACAAATTTATATATATATATATATATATATATATATATATATATATATATATATATATATATATATATATATATTATATAGTCAAAACCAGTTCAGGTCGCTTTGTCGGAGGCACCTTCTTAGGAAGTCTCCTAAGCCGACTGTCTATGGAAAAGCAATTTCTCTATTTTCTGAACCACACACTGTAGAGCGGTTTCTGTTGATTTTCTAGATTGGTAAGAATTGTCTCTCATAAGAAATGAAGTTAAGCTGATAGGTCGGGAAGATTTTGGTTAAGAGTAGTCGCCTTTTCCTAGTTTAGGGATTAGGAGGACCCTTACCGCTCTCTATTTCATGAGTATATAGCTTAGAGCTAGACATGCCTTGAACAGAAATTCTAGGTAACTTATAACAGCCTCCTGACACCACTGAAGGATCGCCGGGAAAACGCCGTCAGTTCCCGCTGACTTAGAATAGTTTGAAAGCCTTAATTGCCCAAGCTATTTTGTCTTTTATCACCGCTGTATTGATGATTGGGTAATCTTCAGACCACAGACATCTTTCGGTGGTGTCGATAATTTTACATTCCGGAAAGTGAGTTTCCAATAGTATTTTTGCAGTGTCTTCGGTGGTAATGGTCTTTGTTCGGTCGCTCTTCCTTAGACTTCCCGGCTGCATGGAAGGGTCTTTAAAGATAACCTTCTTGTGTCTCGTGGCCGACGACGTGTTGGAAACCTCGTTGCAGAAATCCTCCAGGCTGTCCTCTTTACTCTTAGTACCTTTTTAAAGATCCTTAGATGTTCTGTGCAATCTTCCCAGTTATGGATTCTTTTGGCGACATTGAAAGCCTCCCTTGAGTCTCTCCTGAGTTTTTCCATTTCTCTATCTCATCGAGGATCTTTAGTATTCGCTCTATGGATAGGAAGAGGGCAGGAGGTGTCATCAAGCTGACGTTTAGAAAGCTCAGGCACTTCTCTACCTCCACAGATTTGTTCAGAGTTTGCACGAGAGCATTGACGAATCTCATGATGTTAGTATTACGCGGGTTTCTGAACGGTATATTATCTATTTATTTGACAAGCAGTTATTTGACAAGCATTATAAATCTGAGTAGAAGAAGAGAAGGGGCTATGAAGATGTAAAATGTATTTTGTAATATCTCTTTAAATGCAGCCTTAGACAAATAAAAAGGAAAATGACGTTTTTCTGTTTTTTATGGATATATAAGTGGTCGGAATTTTCCAACTTCAACAAAAGCATATTATTTGTCGTTAAACTGCTCAACTTTGCTCTAACTCTGCCCGTATCTCTTGCGGTTTTTGAGATACCAATGTTTATACATATTTATATATATATATATATATATATATATATATATATATATATATATATATATATATATATATATATATATATATATATATTCAAATAGGAAATAATATATTTGTTCCATTTTGCAAATAACACTTTTTATCGACAATTGAAAACTATTAATGCCCGTGGCTATTATGGGACCCAATATTGCGTTAACATTACTGGTAAAATGTATTATAGTCAAATTTATTCAAAAACTGCAAAAAGTTACCGACCCAAATAAAATGCAAACTAACATATTGCCTCTGATTTGTAAAATGAAACAACGACAACGGTACAGCAGTGTTATATTCTGATTGAAATTTGCATCTTTTTATCAACAATGTTTTTGGGTGAACGATATAGTTTTTGTTATACGAATTTTTGTTTTTTAGTTGTGACAAATTTTATTTATCATTTTCTAATTGGGCATTGACACAAATATGGCTCCGAATATTACATAAAAGAAAAACTAAGAAAGATTTAGGGACCACACTAAATAAAAAAAGAAAAACTACAATATTTGCAAAAACTTGGTTCATTCACTTGTAAGTGTTTTTACTTTTCTTGTAAGAGACTTGCATTTCCTACGTTAATTCAAAATAATGTACCCGACGCGCAAGCAAAACACGCACGTTACTAATCAAAAACTAAACACAGGCCAAAATTTCAAACTTTAACGTTGTAACCAATAAGTATGGCTTTCCAGTTATGTAGTTATGTACATGTTATACATATTATGTACCTACACGTTTCCTTCTATGTTGTGGTTGTTTGTTCAATTGGAACGATTTGATAATCAAAATCAGGCCTTGCAATACAGTGTTCGGATTAATAGAGCAAGAAACTAGTGATTTGTTGCCAAAAAGAGTAACTGGAAACCGAGTGCGCCGTCACACTGGAGATAGTCTATAGTAATGATAGTAATATTCCGTTATCTTTTCCACTCGCAACTATCATTTGTTTATTTATCATAAACAATTTAATGTGAAAAATCGCGTTTTTTTTTTCGTTTTTGGTTTATAAAATCGAAACTAATGAAGCAATAATGGTGTAAACAGATGAATTGTAGATAATTAAATTACAAACAATATATTATATAATTATGTTATAAAATTCATATCTCAGTTGTTTCTCAAGTTAGCGAAAACCCTTTCCGAAATAAAAGTTATTGATATCAGTGGCGTAACAAGAAAATGTAGGGTCCTAGTGTTAAATCGTAAAACCGGGCCTCCTCCCCTATAAATTAAAAATTAGGAGGAAAATTAAATTGGGTTATATATCCACCATAATATTTTCCATATAAACTATTCTAAACAAATTTAACAAAAAAAAAGAAACAAATATACAAAACAACATTCTAAAGTATAATAATAATTCAAATTACACCGACTTACAATTAGACGACTGACTGCTGTTACTTTTGTCAATAACTTGAAAAAAACTGTCTATTTTTACATGCTTTTTCAATTTTACTTCGTTTTCAGCGGCTTTTTTTTAAGCTGCTCCCGATTGCTGCTTGCAATTCATTTTATCACAACTACAACGCTGAATACTCACAAAACAAAATATAAAATCAGTATCACTGCAATTATACGCCTCTTTTAGCCTAGCACCCAACACAGAACACAAACAATTAACATCCAAAGCCAGTACCTCATCTACAACTTTTGGGACCCTAGGCATGCTTGAGATTATCGGCCCTATTTCCTAAAAGTATTGCAGACAGTGCCGGATTAATTATCTTCGCCGAAACGTATTACGGGCCCCAAGCTCGTGGGTAAAAGTGACGACCAAAAAGGTCCTGTCTTCAATATAGCAGAAACGCATCCCCTCCTTCAATATAACAATAAATAAAAATTACCTATTAACTGATAAAATGAAACAAGGAAAATTATATAAACGATTTTTGTTGGAGCGAGGCGGCAGTGGGCTCTGTTTTCGACGAGCCGGCTCGGACCTCGCGGGCCTAATGGGCAATGCGGCCCTGTCCAAGTAGCAAATAACTTAAAATAAACTATCGGTTCAGTAATTATTTTCGCTCCCCATTCCCCGTAGAAATTTTGTTCGATTGATCTTTACCGACGTAAAGCGCTCCGCCGCGACAGAAATGGATCTAGTGGCGAAGGCCAAGTAAAAATAAAAGGCTGTTTATCTGTTTGGTGCGCGTTAAGATCTATACACACGGTGACACGATTTTTGTCGCCTATCTATAAAAGCCGCGTAATTTTGTATAATTTCCTTAATTAAATGTGCGCTTTTAGAAATCGATAGTTTTTAGTTCTATCGATAGTTCTAATGTGATTTTTTTCTGTAGATTTTAACCAGGTCGCGCAGCCTCCAAAGGCTCGGGCCCTGACGCAACCGCACCACTCGCCCCATTGTAGTTACGCCACTGATTGATACTATTACTTGTACTTTGTGCATACCAAAACCAGGTGCTATGGGATTATTAGTTTTTGCACAATTGCGATTTGAATTTTTTAATGCCCTGTCTTTCAGCGTGCCTGAATACATCGTGCAAGAACCGATTTGAATTCTGCAAAATCATACATATGATTATCATAGCACAAAACGAATATTCTCGTTTCGCGCTAAAATTATATCAAATTCTCGAAAAATGCATCTAAACATGATCAAAAACTGCCCAACGCGTGAAAGTAGCCGAGTTTTGTTTAGTTTGATTTTTAACTATCTCAGCAACTGCAGAAGCTATTTGATTTTTTTTTTCTTGATATTAAGGTAACTAAACCCGAGAAAACCGGTTCTTTACTCAGATTTCACGAAGAATCAACGGGAATGGTGCTTTTGACTATATGGATTACTGCAGGTAGTTCCTATTTTAGACGCCAATAATGCCAATAATGTTGCTCTATAATCATAAAAGTACTGAATAAATACTTATTTTTCAAATTAACTAACAACTATCAGGATCGGACAGAGCTGTAGACTAAACAACCATTTTCAGTTTTTTTATTTTTTGTAACGCGCAGAGATGCCTACTAGATTCCTTTCTCTACACCATCAAGATTGTTTTATTAGTTTCGATTTTATAAGCCAAAAATGAAAGAAAACGCGAATTTTTGCATTTAGTTGTTTGTTGGCCCACTGTATTATAAAGTAAGCTTGCTTCCTAATTTGCCTAAAGTTTGGGCCTCCAATAACGATTGAACTGTATCAACACTATCTTTTTTGTTGCTAACAGAATTGTACTCCCACCCCACCAAAAACTGAATATCTGGCTACACGTATGCTTGTCACGTCATAAGGTTTTATAGATTTTGTCTTCAGCAATGCTAAATATATGTGAAAAACTATTAACATTTAGAGTTTTTGCCCTTTTTGATATTCGGTTGAGCTGAAATTTGGCAATTGCGCCCAGTTGACGTTACCATATCTAATAAAATTGAAGATGGCTGCTTCAAAATGACCTATATGTGATCCGAATTGGCTAAAAATCAGTATTTTGAGGTTTTTAGAAATGCAAATTAGGATTTTTTTTATATTTATTTCTCTAATGAAAATCTATATCTGAAGGTTTTCAAGATCCAACAATGGAAAAAATGCATGTAAAATAACCAAGACAAGTTTTAATTTTACATAGAAACTGGAAATTAAAAAATAAACAAGACAAGATAAATGGTCTAATAGGTCTAAAAAGAAAAAAATACGTATTATGATTTGACTGGATTAGATCATTTTATTAATATTATTTATCAAATCTAAAACCTTAACGCGAGATTGTTATTAGTGTCAGACTTAAATGGAAAACGTCTACATTTTATGTTCAGCAAAAAATGCTCATTTGTATATACATGCAAAAAAATACTGCGGTGGTAATCCTGGAGCTAAAGTATCTTGCTTATTCCAAAGGTTTCTTTATTACTATAGGTAAATTGAGCGAACGAACAAATTTTGCTTACTAACCAGGCCATTTGTAACCGCTGGATATATGCATTTAACGAGCAAAGGTGAAAATGTTTTGTTAGTAAACGATGCAGAAAACAATATTATTGTGTTTATATGTGAAACAAACATTCGTATTTTAAGCAGTGCTGATATATGGTATATAGACGAAACATTTTCTTATTGTACAAAGCTCTTTTTTCATTTTTTTACTATTCATGTACTCCAAAATGAACATTATATGTCTTTAGTGTATTGCTTTTTATTAAGTAAAACTATCCAAGCTTACAAAACTTTTTTCTTTCTATAAAAAATGCTGATATGTGGTACATGGACGAAACATTTTCCTATTGCACAAACTTCTTTTCTTAGTTTTTTTACAATTTATGTACTTTAGAACGGACATTATATTCCTTTAGTGTACTGCTTTTTATCAAGCAAATTACTTTTTATGAAGCAAAACTATCCAAGCTTACTAAACTTGTTTCTCTCTATTAAAACGAAAACGTTTTAAAAGATATCAGCTTTTGTTAAATCTGAATACTATCTTTGTAGGTTTTGAAAATCCTATTCATACGGCATTACTTTGTATCTGCGGTTGGCGTTTTTATTTTCATCTATCATCGTATAGAAAAATTCAGTCAGATTAATTTCCCCATTGACTTCAAATTTTGGCTAAAAATGAATTTATAGGAATGACCTGGACCTTGGAAAAAATTTAATATGGCAAAACAAAATGGCGGCCTAGAGAAGGTATTATGTAGGAGTTATCTGGTAACATTTTGATTCAAAACCAAGAGGGCGGAACAAAATGGCGCCTTAATAAATTATTCAGCATGAAAAAATAACTTAATGGGCCGATTTCAAAGTTAGTGTCATAACTAATTGTGGTATAGAGATAAACTAATAAAACTGTGGTACTAACTCAAGATGGCGGAACAAAATGATGACCAAATAAAATATTTGTAATCTTGAAAAAAATGACTCTATACATATTTTCAGGTTCGCGGCATAACTTGAAAAATACTCATCAGAGTTACTTCAAATTTTAATCAGAAATTAAGGATCGTATGAGAATCAGCTGGTCATATTTTGGTAAAAATCCAATATTTCAGAACCAGATGGAGGCCTAGTGAAACGTTAAACAAATTATCACTAAAAAAACTATTTTAAATTATGCCCAAAAATCAAGTGGGTACTGATGGGAATCCGATATGATGGAACAAAATGGCGCCCAATAAAAATGTTTGAAAAAATATTACATATGTATTCGTAAATTACTGTAGGCTGAACTAATTTGGGCCAGACTTCACTATTCCTAATAAAAAAAATATAACGATGGAAGTTCCGGGTAAAGGATATTTACCGATTTTTATAATAAGGGTTTACACGCAACAGTCCAATATATAATTCTCCTATATCGGAGATGCGCAGAATTTTGCTAATAATGGTCACAGATATGTAAATGGATTAATTTCGATAACATTTACTGCTGGGACTCGAACATTTTCACCGATTAGAGCATGGCACTCATAAGTTTCAAACAATAGATAGGCATGATTCGACATGCATGCAAGGGATAACTGAGATAACTCCGTCTGCGATAGTTTGGTCAAGAAATGAAATATCTTGAGTATAAACTTGTCAACTTTTGAAATGGATGATGATGTTTCCCTTCCAACCTTAAGTTTAGGTAAAGAAGTTAAATACAAAACTATTTTTAAAATTTAAGTTTTGTGTAAACACTACAAGTGTCACTTGTTTTGTGTAAACTTTTCAATAGGTTGTATTTTAGTTTTTATTTTCTCAAACTTTTAGATCAACGAATACAAATCAAACGAGAAATACATGAGGAATTTGTAGGAATCTTTTTTAAACATTTACAGCATACGAAAAGCAAAAATCACTAAATCGCATAATAATGAAAATAAACATTAAACAAATTAGTTTCTAAAAAAAAATCTAAAACTTTGGTAATGTGTTTCCTCTTGTCCCTATAACTTCATAATACATATTGGACATACTAATTATGAGGCTAATTATTCTTTCTTGTGAATTCGTATTTCACGGAATTGGTATGCATGCATCCTTCCAGCGACCAACCGTAAGATCAAGAACCTTTCCCTTTGCTCGTTTCTTTATTCCCAGAGTATCCTGATTATGGGATGTGTTACCAGCAAAGATGTTTCCCTCTTCCTCTAATCTGCAGGTATTTAAATCCCGCATTAATAACCTTCCTCTGTTTTCACTTAAAGCAATCACGGTACCTAGTACAAGCCTTCGTCATTCGTTGTGTTCTCATAGATAAAAACAAACAAAAATTCGAATTTCACTATTCACTAAAGTAATGACATTGTCGCAATCCGGAACTAGTAAGTCGAGACAATCTAAAAACTAAACGAAAGTCAAAATTTAATTTTTCGTTGGTCGGTTATTTTGTACAAAAAAATAAATGACAAACTTTTCTGTCTGTCAGTTGTACGTCAAACTACTATATACAGAATGAGTTGCCTGACTGAAGACGCAACAAAACTAGGTAAATGTAAGACTATCTCAACTTCTTGTGTTTAAAAAAATATCTAAGTCACACGGCATATATATTTGCGAGAGGTAGGCCGATGTCCAGCAATGGGAAAAGGCTGGTGATGACGATGATGATTAATTGAATAACAATAACTAAGGTTTAATATTTATCTCTAGCTGAAAGTTGTGATCTTTTTCTCAAATCTGGGTGATGATTCTCTATTTTTCTATCAAGTTATTTTCTCTATTAAAAATATTTTATATTAAAGCAAAAATATCTATTACAAATTAGTTTAGTATACAAATAATGTTGGTAAGTACGCAATATATAACTTAAAAACAAATGCCAACGTTTTGAAGGATTTTTCCTTAAAGTTGGCCAATCTATGGGTTTTTAAAATCATGTTTGGTGGGAATTCAGCTAAATAAGTTGCCACAACTCTGGTCGGATTTAGTGATGCCGCGAGATGGGACGAGACTAAGCGTTCATCTCGTCTCATCTTTAGCTAATCTCGTCTCGAAATGTTGGTTGAGATGAGACGAGATCAAGGCTTTGTCTCGTCTCGTCTCGAAAATCTAGACTCGACTTTAAGTATATCAACCTATCCCGTTAAAGATTAAATAAACATGTTCAATGAAGATGAAATTTTAGCTTTAAAATACCTTCTGGCCTTTTGCTTGATAAATTTAATTGGTCACAATACGTACTTTTAAAAGGAATCGTAATTTTGTATCACTACATTCTAACAGTGCTGTACACACTCTGTGTTATTATTTAAATAAAAATTTAATTTACAAAATGCCAGCTTTGACAAAATCATTTTATTTCACTTTTAGTTTTGCTACAAATTTGAACTCTTCCGGGGCGAGCGACCTGTTCTCACAGTGTGGTGTTTGCTATACTAAGAAATTTTTTTTATGCTGAATAATAAATATTTCAATATTAAACAAAAACTCATTTTTATAAATTGACCCCAATTTTTCTCCTGGGGTATAAGTAATCTTGACCAAAATAGCCAAGAGTAGGGTATAGTCTGATACCAAAAAAATAATTTATCTATTTTTGTGTCAATACCTTCAATTGCGTAACAAACACAATATAGCAATAAATAGCCCTTCGGCAGCGAGGACCATTATTAGGTTTTTCTTACACTTTGTTACAGTTGAATATAGATTTTTATTTTGAAAGATTCTTCGATTAAATTATGCATGTCCCCTCTCCCACATTGCTGAAAAATAAAGCAAAGATGATAATTTATTTGTTCTACAACCATTATATAAAGTATTCAAGATTTCATTCATTTCCATGCATAAAACACCTTTTATAAAAAGTATAAGAAAACTAAAATCATGAAATAAAATCTTATAAGCGGGCCACAATGAACTAAAAATACTGTTTAGTTCATTGGCGGGTCATTATTTTACGATTTGCTGCTATTAAAAGGTAGGCTTTGGATTTGCAGGTGGAAATTTTGCGTTTTATTTCAGCGAGTTAACACAGATTATATGAAAGTTTAATAAAATTATTAGCTAAAATCATATAAGTTTAAAAACCAATATCCGCTAGATAGTATCGTGTAAATATCATGATCATGGGAATGTATAATTAGAATAGATTGTGTCAAAATATTGTTATATAAATAATACACTTAAAGTGTTAATAATAGGTTTTGCAGAAATATTTTAAATTAAATATGCACTTAAAATACGAATTTCCAATTTTTTTGTAAAATAACATGATGCTAGAAAAAATATTACATGTCACATCATGCACAAAGGTATTTTTTTCACTTCTGTGATTGCGGTTCAAAATTTTCAATCACTTGTTACATAAATTACTATTATCGGGCTAGTTATTAAAGAAAGACATTAATATTAGCAAACATTTGAAATATTTTGGCTTGGTGCTAGATTTTTTTTGTGATTATTAATATCTTAAATAGGTAGGTACCTAAATTTCTTAAAATTGTTTAAAATATTTGTTTTTAAATTTTAATTATAAAATATATCTGATATAACACAAAGGAGTTATGGTAATTTTTAAACTTCATTTTTAAGGAAAGAGAAAAAGTCCTAACACTGGAACCTGTGGTGGAAGATAGATCAAAGTACAAGAGTTCTAACCACACTACACCACAACTTGTTACGTTCTGGACGCGCGTTTCGCTAACCAAGCTAGCATCATCAGCAGATAAAATAAACTGTTTATATCATCTGCTGATGATGCTACCTTGGTTAGCAAAACGCGCGTCCAGAACGTATTTATGGAGATAAAGAAAAACTTTAGATACAAAAGTTTTATGAAGTTTTACGAATGGGAAACACTATATCTAAGAATCTAGAAAATTTGCATTTTTTCTTACGATTGCAACAATATATAATACCTAATATTTTGCTTTGTCGTAAATAGCTAAAATACCAAAAAACATTTATTTTTAGTTGGCCATGGACTGAATTCTTTAGGGGTTTGTTTTTGTTTGTTTGCATGTCATAAAATTAAATAACAATTAAGTATTGATTGTCAAATTTCGTTTTCGATTATATTTTTTAAAAAAATGTGTCCAAAATGAATATTTTTCAAAACTACGAAAAGTGAAACATGTTTGAGTGCTATATTCAGAGTAATAAAAATAAAGACGCAGCTTTAGACCTATATTTTGAGTGTTACTCAAAACGACGACAGCCAGACAAACAAATATTTTGAAGATTAGATGACACTTTAAGTGCGTAAGAGTTACAATAAGTAAAATAGAGATAGAGATGAAATAAATAAATTTATAGTATCTAGCCGTAATATTGACCAAGACATTGGCATTAGTAAATCTAAAGTTCTAAAAACCTTAAATATATAAAGTATAAATCGTATAAATTATGAAAAGTTTATAACTTACATCCTGGAGATGAAGAACTGCGTTTAGAATTTTGTCATTGGTATTTGCAACAGATTAATCGGAATTCCAATTTTTTTCAAAATGTAATATGGACTGACGAAGCTTTTATATGTAGCGAAGAAATTTTTAATCGACATAACAATCGATATTGGTCAAACATAAGTCCTTATCATACCGTCACTAGGGTACAACAAGGACTCTTTGGGTTTCATGTGTGGGTGGCACTATGTCAAAATAGAGTCCTCAACTACATGATTTATAATGAAAATTTGAATGCTGAAGGATACATCAAAATTTTGGAAGAATGTGTAATAAACAGTTGTTGGAATGTTGCATTAGCTGCAAGAAATAATGTTTATTTACAACAAGACGGTGCCCCACCCCATAACAGCCATATGGTAAGGCACTTACTAACAGTGTCGGCGAAAATTGGCTTGGTATATATGATGCCACTAGACTTTTATTTTTGGGGATAAAACTCGAAGTAATACTTTAGAAGAACTTAGAGCAACTTTTATTAATTGCATCGGAAGAGTGCCAAATATTCATATTTATAACGCAACTCGTTCAGTTGTAAGCCGAGTCCAAAAATGCATCGAGCAGAATGGGAGACAATTTTAGCACCTTTTGTGATTTAACTGCTAATCGTTAAGTATTCAAGATAATTGTTGAGTTGTTATTATAATTTTTTGTAGATGTTTTGGTTTATCAATGTTTGAATATTCTTGGTAATTTCTTAAGATACCTATTATAAAACAAAAGAATAATGATTATGGCCATGGCCAACTAAAAAAAAATGTTTTTTTGGTATTTTGGCTATTTAGGACAAAGAAAAATATTAGGTATTATATATTGTTGCAACCGCAAGAAAAAACGCAATTTTTCTAGATATTTAGATATAGGGTGTCCAATTTAAGAAAATGCTACTTTTGATAATATTTCAAAAATTTAAATATTTTTTTTTTAAGTCCGCCGTTGGATTCTACGTAAAAAGTCATAAAACTTTTGTATTTAAAGTTTTTTTTATTTCCATGAATAACCGAGTAATAAAAGATAATAAGAAACGGAAGATTTTGAGAATCACTTATTTTCTAAACCAATCCGCCTTGATCTGACCGCGCCATTAAACTCAACAGTAAAGAAGAGAAAAGGACACGTATCTTGCCTATTTCCTATAATATCAACGAAAAAAAGCCACCCTGTACATCATGTAGTTAAAAAATTGGTATTAATATGCCTATTATTATTAATGTATTTAAAGACACAAAATTTAAACTCATTAAAAAATATAAGAAAGACTTTTTGTTTTCTAAAAAATACTAGTGTTTTAGAAATGATCCAAAATTTGTTGCAATTTTTATTTTAGTAAATGAGATTCGAAGAATTTTATTGATACAATAATTTCCTTTGACAGAAATTCATTCTTGTCTCGTGTCGAGTGTCGAAATTGAATGGTTGGTTGAGACGAGATAAGGTCGAGAGGAGACGAGACGAGATCATAAATATTGTCTCGTCTCGCAGCATCACGAGTCACTTAACTTCCGTATGATATGGCTACAATAGCTACACAGAAACAGTCTCCGAACCGAGTTTATATGTGATTTTTCAGGATGCGTAAAAATGAGGGTTGCGCATTGTACCGTAACAGCAATATGAAATATTGTATTTAGTTGTCAACAACACGCTGCTGTTAACAGTTATCTCTTGTTGTAATTGAAAGTGAGCCACCCTATATAGCTGCACACATCAGTTCTTTCGATCTCATTTGTTTCTATGATCTGGAACTTTACAATGGCGACCACGGATTCCGAGGGGTCTAATTAAAGTTGTCCAACTTCCAGTACGAATGTTATCGAAATTACTGGGAGGACATAGCTGGACTATTTTCGGTAGCCTTCGACATATGCGGCGTACACGGTCTGGCTCGGCATTAGTTAATTGCGTTTGGACCATTATTGTGACAAATAAAATAGCATTGTGCTTAAGCACATACATTAGCTCTAGTTTAGCGAGCTAAATTATAAATAGATATACTGCAATACACATAAAGGGTTTTATACAAGGTGTCCCAAATGCCAAGAAACATGACGAGCAGCGAGGTGTAGTAGTGAAATCATTCGAGCTTAAAATCACCGAGCTACAACCATAAATACCACATTTCAAGGTTAGTTTTATGCAGGGCTGTAATGTTTTAAACATTTTTCATCATTTATTGGTTAATAATTCATCATTTGAACATATATTCTTGAATCTATCAAACAGTCAAGGGTTCGTGGTTTACTTCCATAGCTCATCAATTTTAAATAACTCCAGAGCAAGTGATCTAAAGGAGTTAATCACAACTTCTGGGTTGTGGTGGCTTTAGCTGCGTTTTCTGAAATTCACCGTCAATCAATATTGTTTGTAATACTTCGATAGTGGCATAAGCAGTGTGACATGTGGAACCGTCTTATTGAAAGCCCATGCCAAATCAATTTTATCTTAACATCAATCTACACAGCTCACCATACATCATAACATCATTTCGTACCCCGTTTTGAATAAATAATTGTTCTTTATGGAATGATCCCACCATGCGATAAACCACACCACATAGTGATCTTTTGCGGATGCAAGGGCTTCTGATGAACCTCCTGAGTATTGCTTTTACACCAAAAACGACAATTGTACTTATTAATGTACTACTACCAAAAATGAGCTTAATCTGAAAACAAATTTTTGACCAAAATTGGGATCCTAGTTGCTTTAAAGCCCAAGCAGCAAAGTCACACAATCATATACGGTTGTAAACTCCTGTAAGCCGTTTTTTAAAATACGACAAGTTGTCGTGAGTTTCTGTTAGTTAATTTTACTGGTTCAAACCAACTAGTCAGCTTTCTTTTATTTTAGCAATGTCATATTACTCATGTAACACCTAATTCAAGAAATCGATAAATTTGGAACTTCTACAATACTATAACTTCCAGCAGCAATGTCCTCTAGACTTCTTGCATTTCGAGGTCTTGTAGTTATTATCGCAAGGTAAAAAGGTAAAATCTTTATCAATTTTTTCGACGAATAACAAGCATAGAACGACGATTATGTGGACCATAGTTTTAGCAAAGTGCACGTTGTGTATTTACAAAATAACGTCTATTTTGTTTAAATTTTTGGATAATAACCAAACATTCTTGAAGCGCGTATTTTTCCAGGATGAATTTTCACAGTACCCTGAACCAAAATGGCATCTAGGGACATTTATCATATTTTAAACATGGTGGCCACTTCATTTTAAAATAATATCATTCTAACTGGAAAACCTTTACCTAATCAATTGACTTGGTTGTATGGTTTCTTAGAGGTTGCAGTTACAGATACCTATAGCTCTAGGTGGGACTTGACCAGGACCATTGTGAACTGTCTAGTCAAAAATTAATGGTATTGTGAATAATTTGTAATTGTTTTTTGATCGAGTTAAGTGTATAAGGCTTAAATGCCAATATAAATGTTGTAAACTATCTTGTGCAAACAGATTTTGCCAGTTTTTCAATAATTGATAATTAAAAATCGGTAAATTTCTTTTACCCGGAACTTCCCTCGTTATGAATCTTTCCCTTTATTAGGAATATTGGAAGTGTGACCCAATTACATAGCAATTTAGTAACACATATATACTATTTTTTAAAACATTTTTATTCGTCGCTATTTTGTTGGATCATATTAGATACCTACTAATATTTTACCAGTTTCTACGTATGCCACACTTAATTTTCTAAAAAAATTATTTGGCCACCATTTTGTTCTGCTATCTTGAATTCATATTACAACTTTAACAGCTTAAAATTTGAAATAAATCTAATAAGTAGTGTTTTCCTGCTGATTTTTTAAATATTTTAAAAGGTCGCCTTTTTGTTTTGCTATCTTATATTCATACCAAAATGTTACCAGTTCGTTTCTATATAACACTGGAGTTTTGTGCAAAATTTGAGGTAAACTTAGTCGTTTCAGTAATAATTTTTTAACGTTCCGGCCGTCATCTTATACCGACGTATTAGATTTTCACCAAAATATTATCAGGTCATCCCCATATGGCCCTTAATTTTGGATCAAAATTTGAAGTCACTCTGATAAGTAGTTTTTAAGCTATGCCATTAACTGATAGACAGACAAACCGATAGACGGACCGACGGACTTGATAAAACATATTTTTTGGCATCTAGGGACGCTAAATCAGAAAGATATATAAATCCTGAAAAGATGGTTTTTTCACGAGACAAACCTTATAATTAGCCGTCATTTTGTTCCGTCATTTTAAATTAGTACCACAGTTTTACTAGTTCATCTGTATACCACAATTATTCATGGTATACAATTTGAAATCTATTAAACAGCTTTTCGGGCTGAATTTTTAAATATTTGCCTAAACCGTCATTTTGTTTTGCTATCTTGAATTCCTACCATAATTTTATCAATTGATTATTAACATAATACTTGATCTCTGTGTAAAATTTTAGATAAATTGCATAAGTAGTTTTTTAGTAATAATTTTTTTACATTTCACTAGGCCGCCATTTTGTTTTGCAAATTGGATTTTTACCAAAATTTTACTAGGTCATTCCCTTTGAAATAATTCGGGTCAGTTGTTTTTAAGCTATGCCGTAAACTGACAGACAGACAGACAATCCGACAGACGGACCGACGGAATTGATATAACATATTTTTTGGCATCTATGGGCATGGTAAAATGTGGAGGATTACAAATATTATATTTAACCGCAATCTTGAATTAGTACCTGAGTTTTACTAGTTCATCTGTACACCACAATTATTTTTGGAACACAATTTGAAATCAGTTCTTAAGTAGTTTTTCATGATGAATTTCCAAATACTTTTCTAAACTACCATTTTGTTCCGCCGTCTTCAATTCGTACCAAAATTTTACCGGTTGATTCCTACATAATACTCGATTTGTGTGCAAAATTTGAGATAAATTGGATAAGTAGTTTTTTAGTAATATTTTTTTAACATTTCACTAGGCCGCTATTTTGTTTTGCAATTTTGAATTTTTAACAAAATATTACCATGTCATCCTCATATGGTCCTTAATTTTTTCCTAAAATTTGAAATCAATCGCGTAAGTAGTTTTTAAGCTCTACCTTGAACTAACACACAAACAAACTAACAGACGGAGTGACAGGATTGATAAAATATATTGTTTGGCATCTAGAGACTCCAAAACGCGAAGATAGGTAAAACCTGAAAGGGTGATTTTTTCACAATTATAAATATTTTATTTAGCCGTCATTTTGTTTCGCCATCTTGAATTAGTACCACAGTTTTAGTAGTTCATCTGTATACCAGAGGTATTTATGGCACACAATTTGAAATCAAGCCCTTAAGCAGTTTTTTAGGCTGAATTTTTACTTTTACTAAGCCGCCATTTTGTTCCGCCAACTTGAATTCGTACCAAAATTTTACCAGTTGATTCCTACATAATACTTGATTTTTGTGCAAAATTGGAGGTAAATTAGATAAGTAGTTTATTAATTATATTTTTAACGTTTTACTAGGCCGCAATTTTGTTTTTCCGAATTAGATTTTCACGAAAATGTTACCAGGCCTTTCCCATATGACCCCTAATTTTTGACCAACATTTGAAGTCAATCGGGTAAGTAGTTTTTTAGCTATGCCGCGAACGGACAGACAGACAGAACGACGCAATTGAGAAAACATGTTTGTCGGCATCCAGGGCCCCTGAAACGTAAAGATCTAAAAAAATCTCGGTGGATGATTTTTTACGATTACAATATTTCCCTTTTAAGAGGGAACGAAAAATATAGAGCTGGGAAGGCCTTTCCCAGATTTAAAATCAATCTTATGAACGGAAGGCCGAAAACAGGTCTTTTACGCGTCGGCTTTCAAAAGAGAGAAAAATAACTGAATATGAGGGTCTGAAATTACAAATTTATGTACGGTTTTCCACGTTTGTTATTTTATAAAGCTAATTCTAAAATAGACTTTAACTGGGCAAGGAAAAGAATAAATAATTTACACCATCTTCCTGCAATAATGAGGATCCATGAGTCATCCCGCGACCACATTAATTCTTGCACGCTGTTTGCTGTGCTGGTTAAAATAAATATTTTATCTCGATTGAGCATACTCGGAAAGTATTTGTATATATTTAAAAAATAATTATTTCTTGTATAAAATTTTATAGTGCTTTTGATTAACCTCTCAGAGGCTTCCATTGAAGGAAATCCTCTGAATATCAAGGAATAATTAAAGAATTACAGGTAAATAATTTTAATGGAGGATTAGAGAATACACTAAAAGAACATTTTGTAGAAAAAAATTAACGAAAAGAGGGTCGGGTGATACTTATTTTAAAAGACCTTGTTAACAATAACTCATACCTAAAATATGGAAACTTATCTCATTTCTAAATGGTAGTGATTCTTAAAAAGTTACAAAACTGAAATATTTTTTCCTTACATGATTCTTAATTGATTTTTTTTTATGAGGGTAGGAGCTAAGTACTGTACTTTTGAAATTACTGTAATTAATAAAACTAAAAATTTCTCTTTTATAAAACACCTGTTACTAGTAAAATATTTTACTTACCCTACACGCTCTTATAAGAATATAGGAATATATGAATTATTATTATTTGATTATGTGGGGTAAAAACATTTGAGTTTTGTAAATTTTTACGAATGTTTATTCCAAACTTTAGTTTATACTATATATTATTAAGATTCTGACAAATTTACGAATGACCGCCGTTTGTAACTGTCCCAATATTTCGAGGATGAATTAAGGTGGAAAAGACCTTTTCAAAGATGTATTTTTTTCAATTTAACTTTTTGAATTTTTCAATCGTTCAATTTTGTTCCACACTATTGGATTCGTACTTTTACCAGTTTTTATCTATGTTACACTTAATCTCTACTCAAAATTTGAAATCCATCTAATGTCAGGTTGATTCTTTAAATAATTTTCTGTTGCCATTTTGTTTTCCCATCTTGGTTTCGTACCAAAATATTACCAATTTATTTCTATGTAAAGCGCGGGATACGAAAGAAAACCGGGCGGTCCTTAAAATAAAAGTTCATAGTCTTAAGCAAGCGGAAAAGTAAACTTTGTGCACGCAGATAAATTCTATGTTATTTTATTTCTTGTAATAGTTTGCCGCTTCACCTATAAAGTGCGCCAGCTCAGCGGTACGGAAAATTAATCGAGGATTTAGTAAATTTCGCACTGGTCCACTTGTAATTGGGATGTGCCTAGAGTCTCCAGGCACTTGCCTCTAGAAGGTTCTAGCTATTTCAAGTGGCGCCTATACATTTCGATCATTTGTTTTCATTTCTATATTAATGCGTTGCGTTGAATTTGAATTATTATTTCGAAGTAACGATGGCGAGCAAAAGAGGAAAAACAATTCGAAGCGGTGCACGTGAAGTTATTGCGAGCGTTATAGAGGCCTGTACTAGAGAAACTGGAAATAATAGTTTGACTATTTCAATTCAAAATCGAACAGAACGCGCTGCATTTTACACTGGTGTTTCAGAAAGTAGTGTAGGAAAAATTCAAACAGAACATAATGATCGCCCATGTTTTACTGGACCTTTAAAATCTCCTGGTAAAAAAAGACTTCGATTATCATACAAAGATAAAATTGACGATGGTGATTTTCAAGTAATTCGAGGAAAAATAGACGATTTTTATATAAACTTGAAGAAGGTTCCGACCTGCAAACCCCTACTTCGTGCTGTAAAGAACAAAATAGATTTTCCGTACGGATATAAAACCTTAAATCGGCTTTTACGATGAAATGGTTTTGTATGGCGCAAGTGCCAAAATAAACGAAAATTACTCATTGAGAGACCAAATATTTTTCACCGGCGGGTGAAATATCTATCAACTGTAAGGCAATATAGGCAAGAAGGACGCAATATTGTGTATCTAGACGAAACCTGGGTAGATAATGAAATGACAGTGAACAAATGCTGGCAAAGTGAAAATGTTACAGGTGTTGTTCAGGGAATCCGCTCTAGCAGTCGCTTTATTATAGTTCATGCTGGTTCAGAAGCCGGATTTGCTCTAGGTGCTGCTTTAGTTTTTCGCTCGGGACTAACAACTGGAGACTATCATGGACAGATGAATAGAGATAATTTTGAAAAGCGGTTGCTCGAGAAGCTTCTACCTAACATTCCTCCCAAATCAGTCGTGGTAATAGATAATGCGTCTTATCATTCTCACGTAGAAGATAAAGTGCCAACTAAATACTCTACAAAATCTCATATAATATCGTGGCTTAAATATAATATATTAAGTAATATCAGCCAACAAGCCTAGAGAAAAAAAGTATAAAATTGACGGTCTTTTACGTAACCTCTGTCATATACCTTTAAGGCTGCCTTCATACCTCTGCGACCTCATCCCTATTGAACTTGCATGGGCAGGAGTAAAAAAATATATTCGAGAGCGCAACACCAGTGTACTTTCAATTAAAGATTTAAATAAAATAATATTAGAAGCGATTGACTCAATATCGGCTGAAAATTGGAAATCGTATGTTAAACATGTTCGTTCTATTGAAGATAAATACTGGGAAGCAGATGGCAAAATTGAAACGGTTATTGACGATTTAGTTATCACACTGGGAAGGAAATCGAACCATTAGAATCACAGCCGTCAACCTCAAAAATGGCTTAGTTTTTTTTCATATATTTTGTAAAATTGTTCATAAGGTAGCTGTCAATAAACTGCTTCAAAATAATTAATTTTCTGTTCAATACCGGGTCTCAAAAAAAATCATCAAATATAATATTGCAATTAATATTTGAAAAACTACAGAACTCATATTTTTCCAAAATTAACACATCAATGTAGTTATAGTAGGGGAGCCAGCACTGATTCCAGTGAACAAGTTTTATCAAAATTTTAACTTATGCAGTTCGACTTTGGGCTATTCGGGCATGCCAAAAGTGACCGTTTGTCTCCGTCTGTCATATTACTTTGTACAGGGGGCGTCATTGTGAAGTACTATACAGGGCGTTTCCTAATTGCGTGCTAATGTTAAATTGGGGTGATTCTTGGACCTTTTTAAGAAAAAAGTTTAATATGAACCTAGAAGTCTTAACTTTGGAGATATAGGATTTTAAAAAAACATTTTTTTAAAATCCTAATTCTAATGCTATTATATATAAATAACTGTGTGAAATTTGATACACGTCTTTTATGAATAAAAGGGCATTTTTTATCAACAATCAATTTTTGACATTTCTACCAGTGGCGTGCATATGTAATTAACCTGGGTAAATCCGTATGCTCGTTAATGCATAGAAGACGTGTATCAACTTGCATGCAGTTATCTACAATAAAATTGGGGTGAAAAAAAATGTTTTCTTTTTAAACTTTAACATCCTGTATCTCAAAAGTTAAGACTTTTAGGACATAAAAACCCCCCTTTAACATTAGCACGCAATTAGAAAACGCCCTGTATAGTACTTCACAATGACGGCCCCTGTATAAAGTAATATGACAAACGGAGACAGACGGCCACTTTTGGCATACCCGAGTAGCCCAAAGTCGAACTGCGTAAATTAAAATTTTGATAAATCTCGTTCACTGGATCTGATGCTGTCTGCCCTTGTAAAATCTGGACTTGTAAATCGTGTATCACTATACTGGCTGGTCCAATAATAATGGACGTAGGCAGTAGCCCGGGAACCGTTATTGACAGAAATCAAGAAAAAATATATTTATAGGTAAATCGATCAAGAAAAATCAAAACTAAATCATTTTAAAATTCGAAAGTTCGCCGTTTTTGCAACTCAAAAGAGATATAGAAGCGCGGTACACGAAAGAAAACAGACAAATATAGATACAGGTTCATTAAGCATAGTTACATTTTTTAATTATCTGAAGTGCGTATAGTCAAAAAGGAGTGCCATATTATTTAAAGAATGATGGGACACCACTGGTTTAAAGAGATTTCTTGGCCGACCTTACTAAACCGATTGACTCCGCCTGGTTTTCTTTCGTGTCCCGCACTTTAACACTTAATTTTTGGGCAAGATTTAAGATAAATTAAATAATTATTTTTGTTAGTAATAATTTTCCTAAGACGCAAATTTGTTCAGCCATACTGGATTTTTAGATAAATATTACAAGATCATTCCCATAGTACCCTTAATTTTTGACCAAAATTTGAAATCAATCGCATAACTAGTTTTTAGCTACGCCTCGAACTGACAGAAATCTAACTATTTCATCCCCATATACCTCTTGAGTTTTAAGCCAAATTTAAAATAAATCTAGGAACCTTAAAATTCAAAAATATGGAGATCTATTTTTTCAGGATTACAGTAGTTCTCTTTTACTAGGGAAGTAAAAATCGACAAGAACTGCATAATATTTATTTTAAAACAAAGCTACAGTACCATAACGTTAACATTTTGCTTGGCAGATCAAATTATTTAATTTGATATTTCAAAATTTATCTTGATTATTATTCTATAATAAAAATGATTTATTTCTACCCTTCTGTTTTTTTTTGTTTTGGTGTACGTTTTGATAACAAACGAGTTAAAAATCATAATCCCTCACGTATCTTTTCTGTAACTTAGTAACCCTATAGTCGGCGCACCTGAATAAGATATTATTTTATCTTTTTAGGAACATTCTGTACATAAGCATGTTTTCGGCTATTGCAAAAAATTACTTTGCATTACGCGCTTGGAAATTACTAATTTTGAAGTATTGTAATCATAAAAATATCACCCTCCCAGTTTTTACGTTTTGCCAAAAAAAAATATATTTTCTCAATTCCTTCGGTCGATCTATACGCGGCATAGCGCAAAAACTACTTATCCAATAGACTTCAAATTTTGGTCACAAATGAAGGGTTATTGTTAGCGGATGAAATCCAATATGGCGGAACAAGACTTGATGAAATGTTAAAAAAATAATTACTAAAAAATTACTTATCCAATTTAGCTGAAATTTGGACAAAAATCAAGTATTATATACAAACTCAACTAGCAAAGTCGAGTACGAGTCGAAAGAGGCGAAACAAAATGAAGGTTTAATAAAATATTTAGAAAAATCTATGTAAATACTAGAATGATTTCAAATTGTGTGATAGACTTAAGTGTGTTATACAAATGATTTTAAAAATTGTGGTACGAATTGAAGATACTTAGATGAACAAAATAGTGACCAAGTAAAATATTGTAATCGTGAACCCCATTCCCCCAAAGGTTTAGATAGGTCCAAATTTTAGCGTTTTTAGATGCCTAAAAACTTGGGTCAATTAAGTTGGCCCCCACTAAATTTGTTTAAGTTTTAATAACGCAATATAAATGCACTCCTTATGCTCCATGGGGCACCAAGAATAAAACATTTTCCCCCATGTCGTACGAGAAACTAAGGAAGAAAATGTGTGGGATGGCCAACTTAATGCCAACCTGCCCCCACTACGCTACATATTATTTAACTTGATATGCACCATTATGCACCATCCTTAGTTTGTTTTGTACCCCTAAGGTTCAAGAGAAAACACCCTTACAAAAACTTAAGTTAGTCCCCCACTAATATTTTACTAAACTTTTTTAGTGAAATATTATGTATCTTGATATGCACCACTATGTACCACCCTTAGTTTGTTTTGCACCCCTAGGGTTCAAAAGAAAACACCCTTACAAAAATTTAAGTTAGTCCCCCACTAAATTTTTAAAAAATTAGTGAAATAATATATAAATTGATGTGCTCTTTGTTTTGGACTCCTATGGTTCAAGAGGAAACACCCTTACAAAAACCTAAGTTACCCCCTCCCCTACTAAATATTTTAAAACATTTTAGTGGAATATTACGTAACTTGATATGTACCACCCTCAGTTCGTTTTGCACCCCTAGGGTTCAAAAGAAAATACCCTTACAAAAACTTAAGTTAGCCCACCTCAAGTCTTTTTTAACGTTTTTAATGGAATACTATGTCACTTGATATGCACCACCCTTAGTTTGTTTCGCACACCTAGCGTTGAAGAGAAAGCACCCTTACAAAACTTAAATTAGTCCCCCAACTTATTTTTTTTTTTACTTTTTATTTTTGAACGGAATATTATGTAACTTGATATGCATACCCTTACACAAACTTAAGTTAGCCCCCCAACTTATTTTTTTTAACTTTTTTAGTGGAATACTCGGTGGAATATTATGTAACTTGATATGCACTACCCCTAATTTGTTTTGCACCCCTAGGGTTCAACAGAAAACACCTGTTACAAAAACTAAAGTTAGCCTCCTCACTAATTTTTTTTTTCAACTTTTTTAGTCCAATATTATATAACTTGATTGATATACACTATTATTCGCCACAGTTAATTTGTTTTGCATCCCTAGGATTCAAATGTTATAAACTTTTTTGAAAGTGGTAAGGTAAGTAATAAGCTGAAGAAAGGTGAAAGGGAAAATAAAAAATGTTTTTCAATTCGAATTTTAATAAAAAATTGCAAAAAATATATTTTTCATATTCTCATAAAATTATGGTGATAAAAATTTGAATTGAGAAACAATTTTTTATTGGCTTCATCATGACGGAACCAAATTGTGGTGCTAAAAATTCAGTGTAAAAACTACTTATTCAATTTGTATTAAATAACTGGTAAAATATTGGTGCGAATCTAATATGATGGAAGAAAATGGCGCCCAATAAAAATGTTTGAAAAGACAGTACATCTCTTACCTAATAACTATCTGCTGAACTGAACTGAGTCACACTTCTCTATTCCTAATAACAGCAAATATTCATATTTTCTTATTATGTATAAAATTATTTTAGGGTTTTAAAATTCACACATGGTTTCATACATTATTTCAAATTACACTTTTTTCTCTGCAAATTCGTATTACATAAATGACATAAATTGTGTTCCGTATATTTTCAAAGCGGAGGCGTTTCCAAAGCTTGTAGAGTTGCCAGTTCGCTCCATATTGTTTTATAACTAAACAACAGCTGTTTATTTAGCGTAGTTCGCAACTCACCGAAAAGCTATGCGAAATGAAAATAAATGTATGCAATAAATCAAATCCCACGATACCACTATCCCTTGAAATTTCATCCCTATTCATTTTCTGGCGCACTCACCAAAGTACAAGTAAATCACTGTTAATCATTTATAAACGTTTACGAACTGCTGAAAAATCCTATTTGAAGCAGGAACCGTTTGAATTAAGTGGACTAAAATGGGACATAGTATTGCTAAATGGATCAAATTTACGATGCGGTTTGAGCCTCTGAATTTTTAGGAACCGGTTCCATGGAATTTCATAATTTACTAAGCTAATTGCGATGGGTTTACGATTTTGAGAAAAATATATAACATAGAACGGAAGCACAGGCGGTCGCGGTGGACAAAAATGCACTGAAGCTTTTTAAGGGCACCGTATACAATTTTCGATATTAAGCTCTTAATGTCTTTCCAAATTCTTTAAGGGAAAAAGTGGTCTTTCGTGTAAATCTTTAAGCATTTAATTATTTGATCCGGATAGTTAATTAGTCAGTTAATACAGCGGAGAGGTGGTCTGAGCTGTTGACTAAAAAAAAAAATCTTTCTCACTTTTATATGAATGAATATATACAAGGGTTTTTTGCTCCGGCGGGTTGGGCATAGTAAAGTGTAACCCAATTTAGTTCCCCACGTAGTCATTTAGTACGCTGTCTTTTTAAGCATTTTTAATTTTGTTCCACTATATCGAAATCGTACCGATATTTTACCAGTTTCTACCTGTGCCACACTTATTTCTTGGGCATGATTTAAAATAAATTGAATTTTTTTACACTGATTTTTTAAAACCGCCATTTTGTATTTTCCTTTTAAATTAATTAATTAATTAATCCCTGTGTTACATTCAATTTTGTTTCAAGAGATTAAACCAATAGAATAAAACTATTTTTAACATTAATTTTTTTGACATTTTATTTGGCCGTCATTTTGTTTCTCCGTTTTGAAATTGTACCACAACTTGCCCAGTATATCTCTATATCACAAAATAATAAGTAGATTTTCAGAGGGATTTTTCAAATTATTTATTTAGGCCATTTTGTTTTGCTGTCTCGAATTCATACCAAAATATTACAGGCTGATACCTTGAATTTTACTCAAAATTTGAGGTAAATTGAATAATTTGTTTATTAGTATTTTTTTTAACATTTCACTAGGCCGCCATTTTGTTCCATCATATTGGATTTTTAGCACAATAATACCAGGTCGTCCCCACAAAACCCGTAATTTTTGGCCAAAATTTGAAGTCAATCAGGTGAGTAGCCAGCCAAACAGATAAACTGAATTGAGAAAATATATTTTTGATGCATCTAGGAACGCTAAAACGTAGGGATATGTAAAACCTACAATTTAGTTCAGGATTACAAACATTTTATTTGGCCGCCATTTTGTTCGGCCATCTTGAATTCGTAACACAATTTTACCAGTTCATCTCTACACCACAATTAATTTTTGCACAAAATTTGAAATCAATCTATTAGATAGTGTTTTCAGGCTGAATTTTTAAATATCTTATTGTTTTTAAATATTCTAGTTAATTACTCTCAAATACTTGAGTTTTCTGCATAATTGGAGGTAAATTGGATAAGTACTTTTTTAGTAATATTTGGATATTACTTTTATCAAAACGTTACTAGGTCATTCCCATATAACCCTAAATTTTTGACTAAAATTTGAAGTCAATCTGGTTAGTAGTTTTTAGGCTATGCCGCGAATTGACAGACATCGACAGTTGGACTGACGGAATTGATAAAAAATATTTTTTTGGGACCAAGGTCGCTAAAACATAAAGATATGTAAAACCTGAAAGGATGATTTTTTTCACGATTACAAGCATTTTATTTGGCCACCATTTTGTTCCGCCATCTTGAGTTAGTACCACAATTATACTAATTCATCTTTGTGCCACAGTTAGTTATGGCATACATTTTAAAATCAGTTCAATTAATTTATTAAGCCGTCATTTTGTTCCGCCATCTTGATTTCGTAATAAAATTTTGACCAATTGATTCGTAAAATAATACTTGATCTTTGTGCAAGATTTGAAATACATCGCATAAGTTGTGTATTAGTAATACCTTTTTTAACTTTTCACTAGGCCGCCATTTTGTTTTGCCCTATTAGATTTTTACCAAAATATTACCAGGTCATTCCCATATGATCCTTAATTTTTGACGTAAATTTGAAGTCAATCGGGTAAGTAGTATTTTAGCTATGTCGCGAACAGACAAACTGACAGATCGACGGACTTGAGAAAACATGTTTTTAGGTATCTAGGGACCCTAAAACGTAAAGATCTGAAAAAATCTCGGAGGGCGACGGTTTTACGATTACAATACTTCCCTCGTAAGTGGGCAAATATGGTTTATTGGTTTATTTTTTAAAATGATAAGGCTACTCTAGTAAGTTAAAAATTCACAATAGTAGTTGCATTTAGAATATGTTTTCATAAACCTTATCGAAAGGATGTAAATCGGGTCTGATAGGAAGTTATCTAAGTGGTTTAATACAATCAAGAATTAGGTCCCTTGCATAATTAACCGTATAACTGCTGTTGTAGTAAGCGGCAATATTGTAAAAATAAAGTTTTGGTAATACGTATTTATTTTAAATTTGCTTATATATTTCTTGGATTATCTGCATGAAATAATGTTTTAACACATTGAACAGACTTTTGGAGAAAAGTGTATGCACTTGATTACAGTTTTTCTGTACCACATAACTATATAAACAAGTATCTGATATACTTTGACCTTAGGACAAGGAAGCATTCTCAGAGTCTGTAAATAAATCAAATACATATTATTTATTTAGGCTAATTTTTTTTATTCAAAATAAAATAATATTTGAAGTGAAAATTATTTAATTGGTTAATTAAAAACTCATATAGCAGTTAATAATAGTTAAGGATAATTTTCAGGGTGTTATTTTTAAACTTAACTACGCAAGCCCAAATTTCTCCGTTACCGAAAATATTATAAATTGTTTAAAAGAAATTGTTTATTTTAGTAAAATGAAATTATTTAATTCCAAAAGCAAATCGAAACTGCCACAGATATAAGAAACAAGACATTTTCAAGTACTCTAGAAGCCTCTAAGATCCTTCAATTTAAAACTCGAAATTTCGAATTTATATTCAAGGTGTTTTTTGAATAATAAAAAGATGCAGAAATTTACTAGGAAATTTATTTATTGACCCCGAGTCGGTCTGCACTTTTGATATTTTTATAACATGACTTTTATATAGTTTAGAAAATGGGCAAAAGCTAATTTACTGATGAAACTAATTGACTCTATCTAAAAAATGATTTTGTACTTCCCGAAGAAAACGCTGACATACTAATAATTAAAAAAAAAATATTCTAGGTTTCCCAAAAAAAAAAAATATAATCCGTAAAGAGAAAGAAAGGGAACACCCAGAAATTATGAAAATGTTAGACCTAATAATCCACGTTTCGTTATTATTACTGTCTACATGTGTTGCATGAACTCATCGTCTAGTCTAGAATAATAAAAGCAAGTTAGTTCCTTATACAAGAGTAAGTTAGTTCATGAATTGGAACCCAGCAATGATGTTAGGCCACATGCCTTTCCTCACATCTCTGTTCAATTTTTTCAAAAAAACTTCAAAAATATTTTAGTGAGTGATAAGATTGCCTTTTATAACACTGGCGTGGTAAATAATTAGTGCGAAAATAATTCTCATTAAGTTAACCAAACTGGCAAACAAAGGACGTTCTGGGTACCTTGTGCTAAATGAATACTTTATTGAATGATATTTTGCACATTTCTGTTTCGAAATATATTCTCGATGTTCGCTCCTATTTCAATCAATTTCTATTTAATAAACTGTTGGCATATGGCATCTCTAGATTCTATTTCGAATTATTTACTTTTGAACTCTTTAAAAGGATTCTACGGTATGTCCTTTTATTATTATAATTATTACACGAATTATTTTGAATTCTATTTACACAATTCTGACTACATAGATGGTTCTATTTGAAACATTTTTTTAATATTTTTTCGTTAAGTTTGGCATGGAATAGTTTGTAGGATATGAAATAATAAGTTCTTTGTATGTTCTGAGTACGAATTCAAAAGTAAAGTGTTAGTACTAAAGCAGATTGTATCAACTTTCCAATTTCCATGTGGTCTTTTCTCCCTCTTTGTTGTCATGAAATGTGCTTAGTTCTGTTAATATGTGCACAAGTTTAAAAACATTTATTACAATAAATATTATTCCTTTTCTCCAAATTTAAAGTTATTTTCCAAACGACGAGAAGGAACATTTTTCTTCTAGTTTTTTGTTCGTTCTAAAATATTTTTATGATTAAATTAACTATAAGTGAACACAGCGATAAATTTGTATAATGAACAGTTAATGCAGGTATTTTGAGGGAATTATTTTAAAAAGGAAGCTCCGTAATATAGAATGGAAAACTTTATAGTCATATACTTAACACCCTTTAATAACAAAAAGCACAGGAATTAAAATTTTATAATTTTTTTTTCAGCCGATCAATAGAGCGCTATTTTAATACCGTCTCTTACAGTTGATCCTGAAATTTAAGGCTCTTTTCAATCTATTAAAAAGCACGACTCAAGGAATCTTTTAGCTAGCTCTACGGAGTTTCGTTTAAATCCCGACTATTTATATGCCCCAAAATAAGTTTTGTTAAAGGATTTTGTTTAGCTATAAACTACAAAAATTGTGTGCTAGCACTATTCTGACAGATTCATAATTACACATTCTAATTGTCTGATTTAAAAAGTAAAACGTTTAAAGAAAAGCCCTTTTTAAAATGAAAGTTGAAAATGTTACTATAAACAAATACGCATAGTTTAATAGATTTAAATTTGTCAGAGATATTTTCAAAGTTAATGTTGCTTGAATATCTGATTCTATTGATAGAAGTGTTAAATCATTTAATCTTTATTCAGTCATTGTACTTCTAGCAAATTATTTTATTAATTTTAGTTTGCTGAATGTTCTTTCCGCGTAGTTTAGGAAATATTGGTTCAAGTTGTGATATATTTGAATAATAATTTTCTAAGAGTTTAACTAGTTTTTTATATTTATATTCCTCAATAACAATTGACTCAATATCATTGCTATAAAAAACTTTCAAATTCACTAAACATTTTTAAATTTTCGTCGTTTACAGATAAATTATTACTATCCAGCCCTTCAAACTTCTTAGTAATATTAAAAAATTCTGCAAACCTGTATTTCATCGTCTGTATAAATATATCAAGCAAGCACTATGCAGAAAGCATTTACTTTCAAATTCATTTCGGGGGCATTTTTGTAAATATTCTTCTGCCATTTCAACATGAAACCTTCTCGTTTTAGCAACTCGTTTTTTCCCAAAGTCTTGTACGGTGTCACAAATAATTGCAAGATTTTTGGCCTGTGTTTCCCATTTTAAAAAAATCTCATAACATCATAACAGGTATTATAAGAATTGCTACAATATTTAAATGAATATTCTGTTTATAAATACTTTAAGACTGTATAAAATTTAGCTAGAATACACTTCCATAGGCATAATAGAAATTTAAATTCAAAAGTATTGAAGTACGGTAAGATTCCATTGCCTTGAGACAAATTTGGGAGAGGGTTCATAAGTAATTCGGCCTTGGATATTAAGGGCTAATATAGATTCTTGACATGAAGAAAAATTTACTAAAATATTATCAAACATCATAATTCGCCCGTCTGGTAAAAAAGTAGGTTTGCTACAGAGTTTTAACAATATATTTTTTTATAAATTGTATGAAGTTATGTATCCCAAAAAAAAGAAATCTGCATGCAATACGTTTGTTTTAAAAAATACAGGAATATCTAGATACGGGTTGAATAAAGGAATTTGGTAAATTAATAATTTTGTGTATCGTTTTTAATAACTTTCAGTGTTATATTGAACAACTAAAATTCAAAAATGCTTAAAGAGAAGTTAGTCATCTGTTCTTTTCTATTTTACGTTTAGAAGGACATTTTATATAGAGATTCTTGAACGATATAGTACTAGGTACCTACCAATAGAGGGAAACCTACCTATCCTATAGAGTTATGTGACAAAAAGTTAAAAAAAGTCTGAAAAGTAATAAAATGAAACTGAAAAACTTTATATACAGGTACGAAACCAATATACATCTAATTTTTATCGAAATACAAAATCTGTGGCTTTCTAAGGTTTTCCTCTTTTTCTTTTTTAACCAAGACTAAGGAAGAAAGCTAACACATAGGTGAACGAGGCTGCTCCTGTCGATATGGAATATATATGGCGTATTTAGCAAAAGGGGTAACCCCCCCCCTCCCAGAGCTAATAACCGAAATAAACAAAAAATATTCTATTCTATTACCGGCCAAACGCATTATTGCAAATGCAGAACACAGATATTTCTATAGGTGTTAGACTTATGTTTTATTAACAAAAGGCCAATTTTTCAATAGCCCCAAAGGTTTGTCCTTCCCCGGAAAGCATTTTTATAGATGGTAAATGCTGACCTCTCTCAGGGAGGCAATCTAAATACGCCACTGTATAATTAACATCTTTATGTATAAGAGATCATAAGTGATAACAAAAAAATATGTTTGCCTTTCCTCATATTGCCGCTTTTTCAAGATGGTTTGGGTTTGATTGCCTGGGAGAGCAGCGAAAATGGAGATGCAAACCTTTTTTGTTATTACACCTACTAAACCTATTTAAGAGTACCACTTACACATTTAACGCCGATAATATACTTAACTATCGTAGAAACTTTCTGATTTCCAAAATAGGTTTAGATAACAGTGAAACCCACATGATATCTAGTAGCTTTTACATCTATGGTGACGTAAAGTAAATACGGTAAATACCTACCATATATATATATATATATATATATATATATATATATATATATATATATATATATATATACTCGAAAAAATAATAATTCACCTTCAAGCGAAGGCCCATCGAAAAATTAAACCCATGAAATGTCTAGCTCATTCACCAAAACTACATAAACGGAAGAATTCATATGCAGCGCGCGAAAATATGACGGAGGTGGGGATAAAACCCTCTGGCCAAAGCTACCTGACTTACACAAAGCCGTGCTTTACCGGCCAAACGCATCAATTGCATCTTGCATCGGCCAAGAAGGAGTGGGAGTCGATCCGCTCCAAGCGGCTCATCTTCAGCGAAAGCTCCGCGAAGCGCTCTCCATCAAACTTTCAGTCCGTCAGCGACTATCGTCACGAACGGTTTGCTGACGTCACAATCGCTTCCGGCGCCTCACGTCCAGTTTACGTAAACTAACTGTTTTCACCCACCGGAACATCGCTTGGAGTTGTTGTTATTTAGTTTTGTCGCCGTGGAAACAAACCTGTGGTTAAATCGATAGACTTATTTCTTCAGTTTACCGGCATCGTTACAGCTTTGAACTGTGATTTTTTTGACAGTGAAACTTTTTAGTGCCGGCTTTTTGGATTTTCAGTTATTTGTGAAGATTTTTTTTTGGTCATGATATTTAGACTGTCATAGTTTCCTACTTATTGCTGTTAGTTTCAAAGACGTAAGAAGAAAATAATTTTATGATGGATTTGAGGAAGTCGGTTTTGCTGACATTCCTGGTTTTGGGACTTGGTGGTGCAACGCGAAGTTTGGAAATGCGAAATGGTGCCTACGAAGAATTGGTTATCAAAATTGCGGACAACGTACCTGAGACGGATTGCAGGAACATTCTGGAAAACCTGGAGGTAAGAAACTTTTTAGATATAATTTATTACATCTTGCCAAGCGATATAGCAAACTTTAAACTTTAAAAGGGCGCGCGAAAAGTTCAGCGTACTTTTGATTAAAACTAATTTCGAATAGTTTTTAACATGCCGTATAAAAACTCTAAAATAACAACAGTATATTTTATTATTATAATATAATGTTTTTGATAATCTATATTTTCTCTTTCTAATCTTTTTTTAGTTTTCAAAAAAAAATTATAACAGAAAAAGCAGAAGTCAAAGGATCAATCAATCATCAATTTTCTAACAAATGTTCATATAAAGGAAAAGCCAAAATTTAGATTTAATACTTTGAATTTTTTAACTTTAACTTTAACTTAAATACCTACCATTTATTAAATTAAAATATTTAAATTTGTGTTGTTGCTTTTATATCCTTAAAAATGCGTTATATAGATAACTTCATGGAATTTCGGGTAAAAACAATATAATAAAAAAATCAGAACTTAAAAATGGTCATGCAGGGATTAACTTTTTAAATTATAATAAATGAGAAAGTTGCTAATTTAAATTACAGTTATTATAGGTATATGCAAAACTTATTGATACAAATCTACTATATTTTTTATCTGGCAAATATATATATATATATATATATATATATATATATATATATATATATATATATATATATATATATATATATATATATATATATATATATATATATATATATAGATACAATCATAGGATTTAGATAAATGTCAATAAGTAGTCAAAAAAAAGACTAAACACAGAACTGTGTTATATAGGGAATGACAAAAAAAATAGTAAAGAGAATAACTCGAGCAGGGACTAGTAAAAACAAATTTTTATTAGAAACTGATGTCATTTCATTAGTATATATTACGACTTTCTTTCGCCTTTTCGGTGTGCTTAACCCTCATTTTAACCCCCCAAGAACATTTTTTGTGTTTGAATGTAATTTAAACATGAATCAGTAGTAATTTTTTTTAATATACTTTTATCGAAAGAAAAAACTGAAATATCTAAGAACCAAAAAAAAATCACCTAACCAAAGCAACATTGAAATTGGAAATCATAATATATGAAATATATAACACATAATGAAATATATAATATAAAAATATATAATATATAAAAAATATGATATGATAAATTTAAAAAACTAACATTACAATCTCCAGATATAATCTCGGATATCGAATATATGGCATAACGCTATTAAAAAGATTAAAAGCCATGTTGAAAGCACTGCACTGAGATGACACCTATTATAACTGATAAACTAACAATAGACAGGGAAAAATATTCACAACAATCGCGTTTAAAAACCATTAGGAATTTTTAATTTTCTCATATTTAAAAATGTATTTGCTTTATATAATTCAGTTCTTTCAATACATATTTTATCTGAAAATAACCGACGAACGCCATGGAGAAAAAGCTTTTTAACTAAATAATATCAAATACATTTTATCAAAATTTTAACACAAAGTTAGGAAATGACTTTCGATTCATCGAAGTTTTCCAATTTTTAATACCCTAAATAGCAGTACCGAAAAACTACGCTGTATCTCTTTTTCTCATTTCCGACCCGTTTTTCAGTTCAGTTCAGTAAAAATCGTAGAAATTCGCTTCTGAAATTAGTCTTTTACGACGAGTTTGTAGATTTATATTTGAACCGAGTTTCTGAACAGTATTTGCATTCGCAAACATCTTTTTCCTTCAGTTGATTAAGTAGTTTTATTTTCCTTTTACCAGCTCATCCTTATCCTAACTTTTTTCCCTTAAGATTTATTTTAGTAAATTGGATACCACCTTTGAATGTCCTATAATAAAAAAAACAATAAATAAAATAGTGTAGAAAAACATTTATTGAAGAATATGTACGATATATATATATATATATATATATATATATATATATATCAGCTTGATGAGTGTTAATGGTAATTTTTGAGATTTTTTTAAATTGTAGCGTGCACGAATTCTGTTCACCTTTCGTAGAGTCCTATCGTTACTCCCCTGAAACAAAAACGATTCAGTATCTTAAACATTCCACCTTTTTGCAATAAGAAATATATTTACTTTTTTATTCGAAGTCGAAAATTTGGATACAATTGAGTTTCAAATAAAAAGGCGCTCAGTTTCCATTTTTTAAGAAAGTTTCCACTTTTTTAAGCGTGGCTTTGCCAGCTGTGGCTGCGACTGACATGCTATAATAAGCAATCTGACGTGATAACCACACTATAAATTATATGGATGTATGTCAATATATATATATATATATATATATATATATATATATATATATATATATATATATATATGTATATATTGACCAAAACTTTTAAATTTTATTACGCGAAGTAAAATAAAATCTATATTAAAAGCCCGCGTATAACGCTTTCTGAAACTCCTAATGGTCACTGATGATGATCAGTTCGAAAAAGCATAATAACTGGCAACAGCTTCATTATAAAAAGCGGCGATGCTTTAAAAACATTTGTATAAAACAAAAAATAAGAATATAATTATTTCTAAGTCCTGCGTACATCGAAGAAAGCAATTATTCCAAACCGAACTACTTTAACAGCCGTTATGATTAAAACAAAAACGTATATATTATGTACATACCTTTAAATCTCCAAAACATCCATATATTTTATAGTGTGTTTTATCACGTCAGATTGCTTATTATAGCATGTCAGTCGCAGCCACAGCTGGCAAAGCCACGCTTAAAAAAGTGGCATCTTTCTTAAAAAATGGAAACTGAGCGCTTTTTTATTTGAAACTCAATTTTATCCAAATTTTCGACTTCGAATAAAAAAAGTAAATATATTTCTTATTGCAAAAAGGTGGAATGTTTAAGATACTGAATCGTTTTTGATTCAGGGGAGTAACGATAGGACTCTACGAAAGGTGAACAGAATTCGTGCACGCTACAATTTAAAAAAATCTCAAAAATTACCATTAAAACTCATCAAGCTGAATTTTACTCCAGTCTCTTTTTATATATTTACTTGATCCGGCTAAGATCAACCGGTCATATGCTATGGGGCCAATAAAAACCTGCATAAACCGGAGAGTAAATTTGGCGACGTGGTTTTTCGATTCCTTAGGGAAACTTTGAGCCCACGTAAACTAATTCCGACCTTTATTATTCTTTTCAAAAAAAAATGTGGAAATTGTAAGGACAGAAAGAGTTTTTTTAGGTTTCAACAGCTTTCGCGGCATTTTAGTTGTAGTCATCCTATATCGATTTTGAATCTTCTTTATATTTCCCATCGAACCCCTCTTACTTTGACAAAGTGGTCAGGATTTCTACTACGCAAAATGCCTTCAAAATTACCCCATATTTTACCCCTTTTTTATTATTTTGTTTAGCGACATCCTGTACTCCTAAATCGCCCCTTAACAAATTTGTCCAAGATTTTTGGACGAGAAATCTGAAAAAAATATGCCCTATCTCCATATTAACCATAGCGGCCACAGGAATGTGTTTCAACGGGGTTTCAAAAAAAGTGCTCATATTTGACGCCACTGGCGGCTTGTTTACCAGTAAAAGCGCCAATTTATACTCTACGATTGACCTGTAATAAGATTTTTTCTGCAACTTACCGTTACCGAGCTGGAGTGCATCGAGGCTCAAAAAACAAGCCCGAAAGAGAAATGCGCACACAGTAGCAATAGCCGCGTGCGGGTATTGTAACAATGATTAGGTAATATCAAATAAGTTTAATTGCGGAAACGAATATAAAAAAATACCTCGGTACCTCGGATATTGTCACTAAGTGTAGTTTTTACTCGGTTAATTACCTCTTCAACCAGACACATCGAAATTCATGCACATTAACCGGCAATAATTATCTATACGCCGATTAGTTATCAAACATGTTTACCCGTACGTATATAAAATAAAGGCTCGTCCCCGGATTTTGACACGCCTGGTATACAGCGGAAGTACCTACATACATATTTTTTACAGGAAAGGGGAACTCTGCTTTTATTATAGTTGGCCACGCTTTGTGATTTTTCCGTCAAGTGAATACGCCGTACTGATTTTTATTAACATGGTCTACAGGATTAATTTTACCTCGATACTGTATTATATATTTTGACGAGATTTTCTTAGTGAATTTTTATGTTGAAAGCTCTAATAATACTTGCCTATTTTCATAAATATGAAAGGAAATAATTTAGTTTTAAAAATGACGAATTCTTCTCTCAAAAAAAGAATATAGACCACGCTCGCGATGTCGCTGATCACATTAAAGTGAATAAGGAGGTTTTTTGAACTACATCAGAAAACTATATTTCGTATTCATCAGATGTTTCCTTTAAGGCAATTTTTACCGTTACATTTATTTTGGTTGGTAACAATTAATGCATAGTGTCGACTAAATCAATATTTTAATCATTTATAAACACTCCCTATATAATCCTAACCCTAAACAAATTCCTAAATAATATTTGAAAACTATTCCGTCTTTTGAAATCATTGTATGAGTGATTTAAAACATTTGAGTGAAATGAAGTAAAGGTTAAGCTGAAATGACCCAAAGGAACTTCTTTTGTTTCGCAAGTCTTTCTTTATCGTTCTTTAAAATATGCAACCTAAACCACACCTCGTGTGGAAGTTTCAAGCAAAATGATTACAAGTATTTTACGCTTCATTTCGCCAGTGTTTAGAAATACTCTAGAAGATTTTTCTCTAAATAAACGAAACATATTTCCTGTCATATCGTACAAGAGGGCAATATCGCTGAACGCCACTCTCCTTCGTTAGTTTTTGACGACAAATATTTCATATAAGTTGTTTGATCAATAGAAAGACAAGACGAATAAAAGACAGTTATCTACTCGTCCACGAATATCATGTTCCATGTCAAGATCGTTATAAGGGCCCTATAATTCCTCTCGAACGTATATTTTTAAAATAATGCTGGTAGTTTCGAATGTCTTTCATAAAAACAAAACGATAGGACAATAGCATGGCAGTCGATTCAATAAAAATAACATTCAATTGTAATTGAATAGTTAATTAATGGACATAATTATAGCTATTTATACACTGGGAAAAGGCTTTTCTCTATTTAATTAGTTCCTTTGGCTAATTTAAATCTTCCGATCATGAAGGACGATTAGCTTTGTTGATTTATCTAATATCGTTTCCCGAGCAGTTGATTTGATTATTTGATATTTATATGTCCTGTCTTTTGGCGTTACATATTGCTTCAAATTCAATAAAAATTGGCCAAAAAATGTTACAACCCTCAGATTTTTAAACAGGTCATACCTTAAAGTTAGATTTCTTAAAACTTTGAGGTATGACCTGCTTTAAAATTTGTATATATTGAAATCTCTGATAAGGAATCTGTCAGTACATTGGAGTTCGTATATTTTGTTATTGATTGTCCAATTTTGTATGTTTATTTTAATTGTTGCCCTGAGGAAGATAGAAACCAAACTATCAAAACGTTGGCAAAAATTTAAAACTATCAGCAATAAAAAACCCTGATCAATATTGGGCTCGTGAATTAATACCCTACGAATATAAAAAAAGCTGGACGTCACTTAACAATTAAAATATCAGACTTTAAAATTTCAAAATTGCCAAACTATTGTGCAATTCGCTCGAACATGTATATAGGAGTTTTTGGTGTTGCTGATAACGAATTTGGTATTATAGTTTATAAATTTCAAGACAATAATAGTGTCAAATACACCCCAGTCTATGATTTTTCTAACTATGTCTTCTTCAGACTAATAATGATTTAATTAGGTAGGTAATGGTGTGCTGACAGTAAGCAGAATTTGTATTATGAAAGGCGACTCGAAATACGACAGCTTAGTTTCAAACTTGACTTGAGTCTCATTTCCAATTTTAATTATTCCGAAACATCCACAAAGTATATACAACATGGAAACGCCTTTCTGGTATCTAACCTCATCCTGAATTTCCACCTTCCTCGAACTACCTATATACCCCCCTGGGGAAACCTCCCTAAACTTGTCTTATTCCTTAACCTAACTTTTATACTCTCAAGGCACATGAAGCCCCAGTAAGATTATTTACTCGAAAGCCCCAAAGTAGGAAGAAGATGTACACATTATTTCTATAAATAATGTAAAGTAACTTCCGTGACTATATTGCTCTACCCTGTTTTTCAAAATTCGAGTTAAATTATATACTACATCGGAGCTACTGGCCCCCAGCGCCACAGGAAAGCTAAGGAGAGGTCGGGCAAAATAAACTTACTGGAGCTTAAAAATATAATCGAGTGTATTAGTTTTAAGGAAACTATACAGATTTATCGAGGTTTTCCCAGAGTATCTTTTCCTGTATATAAAGAATTCATTCAGTTTTCAAAATGAGTTGCAGTTTCTGATCATTCCATTAGATACAAAAACCTAAAATTCTCAAACACTGTGCCTCGATGAGTACTGATTTAGAATGGTTTTATCACCTTGATTGTAAATATTCTTAATACATAAAATAAAAATATTTAAAATATTATGAAACATGGTGGAAGCCAGATTTTTAATTCAGTTAATAAATATAAAATTTCTACACCAACAAGATGCGAAGGGATAGAGTTTTTTTAGGTTAAAGGAAAATATACGCCTGTTTTGTTTGTCCCACGGAGCTATTTTTTAACCAATTTCCGGTACGAGTCCCTCCTATTAATAATATTCATACTCAAATACATATTCATAGCCATAACAAACAATGCAATATTGTTCTTGTGACATTGAGGAATAACCAGAAGTCCGTAATAATAGCGTTTGTGAATTATCCTCTCCTGCCAACTAAGATGATGATAACATCGAAACGTACTTTAAAACTTCTTTGTAGCACACTTCTTCGACCAGTTAAGCAGTTGAACTTTAACTTTTTCGCAGAACTTGTAAGTTTTCATGCTTGTTTTATAATTCCGTTATTGCTTCCAGCAACACGTGTAAAGCGAACGTTATTGGGCTTTTTATTTCGTGTTCTTTTTTTACTTAATTTGTTATCAATATGTCGATTTTTTACGAATTCAAAACCCATTTCTTTTCTTGAGTTTTCGGATCGTTTATATAGTAAGATGTAGCCAATAGTATAAAAAGTATACTATTTTTTCTTAATGAAAGCTTTCGCGGTAGTTTATTGCTTCTTCAGTCATTCTATAAATATGTATGTATTATATATATATATGTATATAATTTTTTTCTTTTTTCTATTTTACCTAATAATACGTATAATTTATTTTTGTGCTAAATTTGAGCTTGTATTATAATTTTTGTAACATTTCACTAACCCGTCGGCGTCGCTTCGTTCCGCCATATTGAATTTTTACCAAAATGTTATTAGGTCATCCCCTTATGGCCCTTGAATTTTGACCAAAATTAGAAGTCATTCGGGTAAGTGGTTTTTAACTATGGCGCGAACAGACAAACACACAGACAGACCGACAGAATCGAAAACATATGTTTTTTGGCATCTAAAACGTGAAAATCCCTAACACCCTAGGCTGTGTGATTTTTTCACCCTTGCAATATTTCCGATAAATACTTCTCTCTTACGAGGTTCTGATGCTTAAACAAAAAAATGTGAGGACTTTTTCCGATTCCCCAGGAAACAAAAGTTTATACTATTTTAGAAGAAAATTTTTACGAAGCTTATTTATTTGCTCAATTTATTTGTTCAATATTAAGTTAACTATTTTATTAAAGGAACGTAGTATTCTATGCACCTTTCCATAAAAGTAAAGTATAAAATAATCTACAGATAAGCAGGTGTCACTCACTCTTTATGCATATTTAAATATCCAAAGTGTGATACCCCGTACCGTTAGTTCTTGGGATCTAGGTCTAATGATGCTGCGAGCTTAGGTCAGAGGTGTTTAATGTTCCTATCTCTGCTGCGGCTTTGACAGCCTTTTTAGTAAAATTTGTTTGCTTGCCTCTAGGCACAAGTCATTTATGTGGCTTTTATTCGTTTATTTGCATATAAGGAGACGGTTTTTAACCTAACATATTAATGGTCAATATTTAGTAAGCACAATTACAGTTTCTATATGCATATAAGAAGGCATATGATTATTTAGTAATTAATTTTTGAAAATCCTATAAACTAGACTTATTTTTTAAAGTTATTAACAAACAAATGGATTGATAAAATAAGAGATGTGTGTAATCGAATTCTGTACTAGGAGAGTTGTGAGTAAGAGCGAATTTACCTTTTTTACATACTGTCTTTAGTCTGTAAAAAAATATTTATTATTTTCCTCCATGCATAAAAAGTATATATGTGTTCCTAAATAACTAAATTGGATCACACTTCACTATTCCCAATAAAAGCAACTATTCATAAAGAGGATAGTTTCGGGTAAAGAAATTTACCGATTTTTTAGTTTTAGTATGTTTACCTACGATCCCTATAGAAAATAGACAAAAACACAGGACCTGCAGGCTCAGTAAGTAAATCAAATCGCACGATAACCGTAAACCAAACACACGGCCACCGTAAACAAAACGCATAATTGGTTGTTTTTATACGGTTTTCAATATTCCGTGACTAGGCCATGATCGCGCGATCGCCCCTCAGTAGCGGTAGTCATAGCAAATGTCAAATACAAAATACAAACATTTTTGACTGGATAATAAGAAGTTTTATTTATTTGTAAGTTTTATTATTCAAAAAAGTATATCAACTTATCAAATTATAGTGGTCGTGGGTAAAGTTTGGTATGTAATGCGTGTTGTAAAGGAATTAATATGCGTTTTACGACACTTGCTTAATATATTATTACCATTTTATACTTCTATGTCACTGAATAAATATTGTGTGAAGAAAATTAAAAAATCTGTTGATAAAATTGTATTACAATCCCCCCCACCCCAATAATTTTCTCTTCGGTCCGTCCCTGACTTAACCATATCAAAAAAAACTTAGATATTGCAATTTAAGTGAACATAACACGGACAAATAAGTTGCCTAATAATAAATATTTCTCCATGAAACTGAAAAATCGGAGTTAATATAAAGCAGCTTTGTTTGAACAGTACCGCTTCACGGCAAGTGCATTTTACTCTAGATAACGTGGCGTTTAAACTTGTATAATGATAACACCGAAGTCAATGAACTACAATTTGGTTAATTAACTACAAATTATGATGTCTTTTCATAGGAAACGTTAGGACATAATTACTGTCATTCGTTCCATTTTAATATTTATGATTTACTACGCGTCAACAAGACCTGTTGCCCAAGGAAACTACCAGATTAAAATTCGATTGGGATATCTTTAAGTCTAGTTGGGATTTGAAAATAAAACTTTTTTGCGGTCCCCAAAAAGTGGCTATGTAGTATGTTTTCTTGGATAAGATGATTACACAAATGTTAATAAACCAGCTCATTTATCTAAAATAATTAATTACAGTATGTTATAACTGGGTTGATGAATATTTTATTCTTTAATATCAAATTATTCCAAATATTATGCATTACCCAAAAAATATTTTTTGGCTAATGCAATGATCCCTATGAAACCTAATTCGAAAAATTATAAAACAAAATTTAAAAGATATTTATATGCCTGTATACAAAGTTTAGTTAATAACACAGGAAAATCCTATATTCTTTCGAATACTTGTATTTAAATTATTAGTGTTTCCTAAATCACAGCATTCTAGATTATAAAATAAGAATAGCTATACATACATGTCACAATACTCATAATTACATATGCGACATATGTTGGGTATTTAGAACCATTCAAAGAAGCAATATTATACATAAGTTGCTCTTTAAAAAAAAAACACAAAAACTTAAACCAACCTCAAAAAACGCACTAATAAGTGTAAAATAATATATTATTTTATCTTGAAAATTCTACTTTATAAAACTTATTTTTAATTAGCAAATTGTGAAATTAAAGGCAATTATATTAATTACTTACTCACAAAAATATATGTATACATTAAGTGTTTTATTGTCTAATACCACGAGTAGAATGTCTTACTGTCTTTATTAGTGGACTTCACAGATTAAAATGGAATAAAATATAATTTTTTACATTTTCGTGCATTTTTTAAGTCGGTTTTATTTATTTTTTTTGTAAAAATTTATATTTCATCCCTTTTAGTTCTGTTTATACGAGTTTTATTGTAAAAATCGGGTTTAATAAATAAGCCACTGGGTTCGCTGCATATGTAACATAGTACATAATTAGCTGTCATATTATACAATGGTAATATACATAATTTTTTTTGATAAAATGGTAGGAAAGTTTATATTGTTAACCGACTTCTTCAATGTCGCGTCGTGTAATGAGTTCAAAATAGCGTCATTCCAATATTTTTAACATTTTTTCAATATGCTTGCTACGGGACCAATCCAGCAATATCCCGAATATTCCCTGAAACTATCATCCAGACTGGTCAAACCATCGTGAGGAAATCGATGTACAAACATAAAAATACATAGAACCGAATTGATTACATCCTCCTTGTATAAAGTCGGTTAAAAAATAAATGTGAATAACGAAATTTCGGAAAGAGGTAAAGCTGTTATGGTAAAAATGCAAAAAAAGCAAAATTAATCTCTACCTAATCAAAAAATAATAATCTCAATATTTTGGGAATTAAAAAATGTAAGGATGACCTACTTACCTGTGGCACAGAATGTATATCATATAATCGCCTTTAAAATTATTATCAAAGCCAGGTAATACTCCGTATAGATGATTCATTCAATGTTAAATAAAACACCCGCTAAATAATTCCCAACTTTGCATTATATGCATCCATCGTGACATTGCCGCCTAGCTCGGCACAAAAATTAATGGTATTACCAGTATATGTAATACTTTCATACCTCCAAATAGAATTACGCGTATACATATTTATAAACAAATAAATCCGCTATCGGCGAACCCGCAGCTAATCTTGTTGCGCGCGATCTAATATTTAGAAGTGGTGAATTTATTGTATATCTGCTAAACCGACTATGCGAAGTATAATCCGTCTTTACTTTTATTCAAATATATATCAAATCACTTAGATATCTGAGGCAGAGATGATAGGAAATTGTTGAGGGGGAATCATACAAAAGGATAAACACATTTAGATATATATATATATATATATATATATATATATATATATATATATATATATATTATAATAATCTGTAAAAACTAAAAGTAAGCTCCCTAGCTATTAAAAAATATTTGGTATCTTTACCATCATTTCTATAATTGTCAATCGTGGGAGTGATTTACACAAATCCAATAAAAGGACCAAAAACGTTTGCACTAAATTTATCACAAAAAAGGTCTACAATCCGAAAAATCAGGTGCATCAATTCCAAGGTATTGTGTGAGTGGTCTCAGGTATCCCTTTCCCTAAAATATTTTTCACACAGGTTGCTGGTTAGGGTTTGTCCCTTTAAAATTTTTCCCACGCCCGTATTAATATGAAATGATTTTGAGATATTTATTTTTATTGTGTGGTATCAGTTATAAGAGAAACCTGTACTTTGTATATGTACCCCTATCAGTTAATCTTTTTAAACTGGAACAAATAAATACGATTTAGTTTGTGTTATGACGATTAAATTTTTTATGTTTTCGGTACAATATATTTTATGGAATGTCGAAATTTAAGCGTTTTCAATTTGCGAATACAATAAATTATTAATTTCACGAATTTGCAAATGAATATGTACAAATGTAATGTTAATTAAACATTGTCCATTTATTTGCAAATTAGTATGGAATATATCGGATGACTTTTTATGATATTTAAAACTAAATGCAATTAATATTCATATCTGAGTTTGGTATATTGATATAAAATTCTCATTTATTAATTACAAATAAAGTGTATGAAAAACAACTATTCAGTTAATGCAAAATACGTATAGGCATGTTCATTTAAATATATAAATACACTTTTTCCGACGTGCTTGTCCTTAAAGCACGAAAAATATGTTTATAAAAACATGTCTGTAAGATCTGAAGCCTGGCATTGATTTGTTTTCGTCCAATCACGAACGAAAATCAAAGTAAAGCATCGTCGAACGCGGCTAATACTTTAATCGGTGACCGCTTGGAAAAGACTATGACTGCTGATAATACCTGGTACTTAGTTCTCTATTAGTTTATACAATAACGGTATAAAGTAAAGACAAATTATACTTATTCCTCATAGGCTTTCGATCCTTAAAACGGGCCAATCTCACGGGGCTTAGATTTTCAGTGTCATATGCGTAGGGGTATTTTGTTTAAAAAACAAAATTTTAGTTTATGTCTTAGAAATCACGTTTCCCAGAAAAAATCTCTCAGAGTCACTTTTTACCTTTGTGTTGTGTTAAAAAATAACCGAAATACGAGGGTGGTCGCAAAATGCAATATTTTCAATTTCACCCTGTATCTTTGAATCGAAGCAAGCCATTGAAATTTTGTTTATGTCGTCTTTCGTTTTACAAAAAAAGTCGCAGCATAATACTAAAACCACAACTCTCTATCTTTATTAATAAGAAAATTACGCCTTAAAACAACGAAAATAGGTCACCCTGTACATAAGCTTAGTACAATACGAGATTACTTAAAATATCATAAATACTCGAATGTTTATTTAACATATATTTACATGATTGTCCTTAGTCGAAGAAATCTCATGGTTCAAAAAATTCAATGTGAATAGTAAATGTGTAATAAAAGAAAACATAAATATACTAAAAATGGAAGATTATAGAAAAACTGTATTGCTATTGTTAAATATCCTTACTTTTTATTAAGACCTCTTAATCTACATTATCAGAGCTTAGGGGCATGTTAGACATCACCAAAGGCGCCAGTTTTATCTGTAATTAGTAACATAAATTCCTGTTCTAAAACTATTTTGAACAGAACTTTTTACCTCTGTTCGTTTACCAGCTGAGTCACAAGACGGAAATCAGGAAACATATCAGGATTATTTTCAAACTAAATGGCATTATCACAGAAGCACTTAAGATTGCTCCCTTAAATTCCACGAAAACCATTTTTAAATTGTTTTTCCTCCTAACGAGTTTTATCTCTTGTTATATGGACAGTATCTTAGTTAGTGGAATTCTAAGCCTTAGAATGAGCTCACATAACATATTTTCCGGCGGGCTGTAATTATTTTAATGGGCGCATAACTGTTTGGACGTTTGTTAATGTTGCTAAAATACGATTATAACATTTAAGTTGTAGATTAAAAATTATTATTCTTCATTTAATTGACATTAAAAATTATCTGCTGTGCAGTAAAAATAAATATCTATTACAAGAAAATAAGATCCTATCAATGTAACGAAGAATTCACATAACTAATGTTTAAACCCAAGAATTTAATAAAGGAAGTAACTAAGTGAATCATACATTATTTCAAGGAAGTCTTACACACTGGTTGTTTCAAGTGAATACTAACTAATCGAAGCCAAGTATATACAGTGTGTTATACGAGACAAGGTAACTTTATTACTAGATTTATTTTTAATATATAAACTAATATAAGTTATGGTGGTATAGTAGTATAGAAATTTAATTTGTATAAAAAATAAAAATGTATCTACAACTTTTGACTTATTACAGATAGGTTTTTAATTTTCATTTTAGACAAATCCAAATGCATATGCTGTATGTATTTGGTTTCAGATTTAGGAAAAAATAGTTCTTATATGTTTGTTACAAGTATTTTTTATAGTATTAGTGTGACATTTACTTGGAATTTACTAAAAATCTATATGAAAACATAGTTGCCTCAAATATATTAAACAAATACTTTCGCAATTATTGATAACCAAGAAAAGAACACAGGAAACTTACTAAATCACCACCAAAATTACAATTAAACCTGAAAATGTATTATTAAATTGATTATGTCGATGCAATTTCCTTTTTATTAACAATTTTAACGTCTGAGAAAATATGCCAAGAATTATACAGTTGAGCAAGAAACAAAAGAAAATAATGTAAACACTCCACTTAAAGTGAAAAATTGCAAAATGTCCTGTAACGAATAATAGAAATCCGTGCATTTTGTGGTTGTTAACGAAATCAATTTAGCGTTAAAACAATTGTTGCTTAATTAATTGTATTTGCTTAATATAAGCACCAAAGGATTGCTAATAATTAAATGGCTATACTTATACAAAATAAACAGGACAGTTGTTATCAATTTGGAATGTCGAATACATAGTTTGAAAATAAATCTGTTTTATTTTACATACATAATGCCTAATATCAAAAAGGTGTTTTTTGTTGATTTGAGTTTTGAATATATTGAAAAACACCTTTGACAGAAATTTGCAAAGGTTGTAGATTATATGGCATAATATCACAAGCATATTGATATTTTAAATAGGTAGTTTAAAAAACCCTTTATACCGTAAAGTGTATTCTGACTTTGGAAATGCAGAGCAGCTGCAAAGTGAAGCGTTGAAGCGACCGCTCCAGCATCGCTCCAAGGGCGCCCCCCTTGGAGCGATGCTGAAGCTCGGTGAAGCAGGATCTAACAAGCACAATTTATAAATACTAAAAATGAAAAAAAAACAAAATTTGCTAACAGTCATATCGGATTTTATTTACTTAAACATTCATTTGCAATAACCCTTATAACTTTCTTACTAAGATGTGCTCATTGTTGGAATACACCAACCTCTCTTTCCGACTATGATTCAGTTTTAAAAAATAGTCTTCAAAATATAACAAAATGCAATCTTGACAACAATTCTTTTAAAAAATTAAAATTTCTCTTAATATTGGTGGTCTTGGTATTCGAGATTCATCCACACACGCGGAAAGTGTTTTTAAGTTCGGTTAACAATGTAACAAATTTGATTTTACTTAAAAAAATATTTTAAATTGTTCTGACTTTGACTCAAATTTTTTCTTTAAATTCTTGGCTTTTACTTTGCAATCTAGAAAAGATACCGGAGAAACTACCACGTAGACAGAAGAATTTAGATTTGAAGTTTTGTCAGGTTCTCCTCAGTAACCTTACATCGAAGAGTCAGGATATCAAGGACAAGGTACCTCTTCAAAGGCCTGAAAGTAATGCCTGGTTAAATGCTCTACCTTCTGCGTTTTTGGGGAATCTTTTGGATGATTCATCTTTTCGTATTTCCATTGCTTTGAGAGTTGGCTTGCTTGTGTGTAAACAACATATCTGCACTTGTGGCGAAAGAGTAGATATTTATGGCCTACATCGGCTAAGCTGCAAAAAAAGTGCGGGACGTATGTCCAGACACAGACTGATCGACAACATAATCAACAGGTCTATGAAAACTACGGAATTTCACGCAGTTTAAGAATCGAAGCGATGGAAAGCGAATGGATGGTATGACATTGGTTTCCTGGAAAGCAGGTAAGGCATTGCTATTTGACGCTACGTGCAGGCACACCCTTGCTGATTCTTATATCAAAGAAATATCTGAAGGAACAGGTGATGCTGCAAGGAGCGGATAATTACAAAAACATTACATATGATTAGCTGGAAGACCGTTTTAACTTTGCACCTTTCGCAGTTGGGGTAATGAGGCAAAAAAGCAGCTTAATGAAATAAGCACAGAAATATCAGATAGGGAAGCAAAACCTTAATTTCTCAAAGGATCAGCCTCGCTATTCAAAGAGGTAATGCGGCCTCTGTGTTAGGGACTATCGAGAATGTAACAGGTTTGGATGAAATGTTTTATATTTTATTTTTTAAATTAAATTTTATTTTAAGTATATATTTTGTGTATTTTACTTAATTAAATTTAAATTTGGTAATTATTTACATACAAAATCTACCTGAATTGTACAGCTTCATTATATCGGGTACCGTGTGGACTCGCGAGTGGATTTTTGCGCACCTTTCATTCCGAGTTACAAGCCGTTGTGACTAAATATCAACTTTAGTTTTTGTTTAAGAGACCATTATTTTTGTAAACAGAACAAAAAATGTAATATTATTATTTAAGGGAAAAATAAAAGGAAATATATGTTTATTATTATTAGAAGTTTTTTTTACCTTGAACGATGACATGCCTCTCCGCTTCTATCTTGTTTTCTTACGGATAATATTTTAGATGTATTTAAGAAGATTAAGAAAGGTTTGACCTTAAAAACGAGACAAGAGTATATAAATGCGCAAAATAATTAATTGTGCAAGATATAACATGACGTAATAGCAGTTTTGCCTCGCGTCTTCCAGTTGCGGTGTATAAACGGGTTGCCATTGCCAAGTTGCCATGTATTCAATATTTCCAAATGTAAGTAAATAATCTATCAATGTGAAAATGTTGATAAGATTTAAATAAGATATTAACTTTAATAATATTGTAAGTTTAAAGCATAATAAATAAAATAAAATACTGTGCTAGGACTCTAAAATGCTACATTGCTAATTAAAAAGTCCCATGTTTGAAAATATTGTAGGTACAGTTTGGTAATGATGATGGTCCAAATTAACCTTAATTGATTTCAAAATTCAAATCTGTTTTCTTTCCATTAGAATCGAGAACAAATATATTTAAAATCTTGTAAAGGTGTCCTAATAATTGCGAAGTTTTTCTAGGGATGTTCTTGATGACAGTCATCTGCACAATACGTCGATTAAGCGAATTGTTAGCATCATGTCTGTAAGAAATAATTTGGGGGAAATTTATGGCGCTCTTATTAAAATTTCTTTAGATAAGCATATGGACAATGAGCCAAAAATTAAAAGTTAATTGTTAGCAAAACATATATGAACTTGTAAATTTGCTTACAGTATAAGTATTTGGTATGATATAATATTGCTTCTAAGTGACTACAAACGAGGAATTAGGTTGTCAGCGTGTAATAAAAATATTGGCAATACCATTAATTTTTTAAAATAACGTAGAAACACTGGATTTCTCAAGTTCAGCAGCTAAAGGAATTGCAAGAGATTTAGAAATTGATCCAGTATTTCCAGCATCTCACTCACTTAAAAACAGAAAAAAACCCAAATTTTTAATTACGAAGGGAAGAATGAACCAATATCATATTAACTAAAAAAATTCGAAGTTGATTTTTTTCAACTACATTTTAGATATTTATATAAATTCGACAGAGGAACGATTTCTACAACTGAGCAGTCACAAAAGATATTTGGTTTTCTTTTTGACTTATCTTAAAAAACAAATAATTATGAGGATTTTTTAAAAACTGTCGGAATCTGTTTGTACATTTAACACATGACATTGAACCTGTAAACTTGTGCAATGAACTCATTAAATTCAAATATTGTGCACCATTAATTTAGCTCACAAAAATTACCTGAAGAGATAACTCCAAATATTACTATATCTTTAAGATTATTGTTGACTCCTGTAACAGTAGCAAGTGGAAAACATCAATTTTCAAAGCAAAAATTAATAAAAAATTATCTTCTATCCACAATGGCTCAAGGTAGATTGGTTGATCTAGTCATTGTATCTATTGAAGGCGAGACGTTAAATAAGATCAGTCTGGATGCATTAATAGACGATTTTGCAAAATCGGAATCTCGTAAAGTTCAAGTAGTTTATTTATGTCTTTTGTCAATATGTTTTGTTCCTTTTAACATTATAGTTCAAGATGTGCTTTGATCGTCTTTAAATGTATTAAACCTTGTTTTATGTTATAATAACTAAATTTAACTGACAAGTTAGTAGTTATTCGTTGGCTATATTATTAACATCTTGTTTATATGCAAACAGGGGATAATAAAGTTTTTTTTCTGTAAATTAAAATAATTTTTATATAGGTAAAGGAAAGGGGGGGGGGGCCAAAATTCTTACTCGCTTCACTGAGAAAAACCCTAGCACCGACCATGTGTAAATGATTGTTGTCTGAACAATATTGGCATGTTTATCTTTTGGTAAGTCCTTTATTAAACTTCTAGTTAGATATCTTCGTACTTTCGCGAAAACTTCCATAATTTTTTAAGTTTTTAACAACTTTAAGATCGCACCCTGAACGTCACTGTGTACATAAATTAAAAAAAAAAAGATAGACATGATAGGATAACAGCTCCAAAGGTAACCGTAGCAATTTACACATTTTAGGCATAAATAATAGCTTTAAAAAACCGGCTTCATTAAATTAGAAATTCAGCGAAATTCTGACTGGACGAGCGCAATATTCATAACTTAAAACGAAATTAGCTGATATTAAAAAACCCGCACGTTTGCATGTTCATACATAAAATTAAACACCGCGAACGTGTGCATCCAGTTTTATTTATTTTTTGGTAATTATCTGGTAACATGTTTAGCGGGAAAATATATTACCCGAGGCGGTTAAGTAGGATCCAGGTATACCTTGCTCTAATAAACTCTGGAAGTTGCTTATGAATATTAGTGGTGCTTGCGGAAAACGTTTATTAGAATCGTAATAAACCTAGTTACTGTTTCTTACTTAATGAAAACAGTATTGCCAGTAAACCAATAGTAAACTCACTGTTTTAATAATACCCTTATTTTTTTACTACTGTAAGCACAACATGAAGGTGTTTGCAAATAGCAGATGTTTCAGTGCAGAATAGATTTATTGACAGAACGTTATCGAAGAGAAATCAGTTTTAAACTTTTAAGTTATATTCTTAATTTTATAATTCATAACTGAAACAAATCTCATCGAGCACTATGGCAAATCCCAAATTTTCTACTTATATATATTAAGTGTCGGCCTTTTTCTTCCAACAATTCTATCCAAAAGGTTGTTAACGATAGCATCTCCAAATTCAATATTTCCAAGTTGTGTCAATCCGGACGCAGAGTCATTGACAATAATCTTCATTAAATATAATTTTTTTTAACACACATAGGCCAATCAATCAATAAATCTTTAAAACAAAATATTCGTTTAACCAAGTTGGCGTGGCCTTCCAACCAGGATATCTCCTGGCACAATTAATCTTTTTATGAGCTTATTGTAAATCAAACTGTCCCAAATCTGAAAAACAGCTGCTCCTTATTATCGCAGTTATTGTGTATCCAAAATCAAATTATTTGTTTAGTAGATGAACAACAAACTTCCACACTACTCTACAGAAGTGGACATGTATAAATGAGTACAAATGGAAAGAATAACAGCGATAGTCTTCATGACGTAGGTTTGGCAGGTCGTAAAACCATCGGGTTGCTAAGAAATAAGCCAAAATTTGAGGACACAAAAGAACAGACTGCTTGATTGGAATGGAGGTTTGCGGGCTACCGTGGAATCCAGTTATCCATGATCCAGTCCATGGTTAGGAAAGAGGAGAAAAACTACAAGTAATGAGGTAACCCAGAAAAAATTACGACTGCACTAGAAACGTGTAGCTTAAAAAAAACCCAGTGAACGCAAATGGAGGAGGTCTATAACCAACGTTGATTGACGAAAATTATGAAGAAAAGAGTATTGCTCTATTTTTACTAAATTTGGTGACGCTCGCGAAAACTAACTGTTATCAACCATCCGCACGTACAATGTCGGTGAAGTATTTTTTAAAACTCAAAATCTATTTAAAGATCTCGCGGGATCAGTCCTGATTTTTTTTCTGCCACGGACGCGCTTTGTGCTAATCCGCGACTTTAACGGTAGTTTTATTTCTTGACGGAGCGAAAACCGGTAGTCATTTCTGGTATTTTAAAATTGTAATTCGATAATACATATATTTTGGTATTAAGGACGCGAGGTGATGCGGCCCGGAGGGGCTTAAACCGACACTAATGAAATATTCATGCTTTTTGGACATCCGCTGACGAAAAATTTGGTACGACGGAATATTACACCGCCATATATCTAATATGACAGTTAAAGATAAGAAACGGCACGCTGCTGAATGTAAAAGTCATGGAAAAATTACCATTAATCAGGCGTGTCCAGTTATTTCTTTGGATTATTCCTCATCGTTTCAAGAATTTTTCAGTGAGCATTTAAAGTATTTTCACAACGCATACAATTCTTTTCGACATAAATTTACATATTATATTTATTAACTTTCTAACACTACCCTATTTTATGATAATAATTGTAAGAATAACAATAACTTACTATTTATTTGATGTTTTATTCACATCGATTCCATACAGTGACAATCTCTTTATCTCAATAGTTTTATATATATATTTATTTATTTTTTGATCAATTTAATTTAAATAGATATATTTATATCGTCTTCAATCTATCCTATACTGCTGACCCAATTGTCACTCCTTAGCAATATTGTCTTGTTAATGAAAATTGTGTCATATTTTACGTATAGTTGTAGATAGAGCAGACCGGCATTCGCACTTGAAGTGAATTTATTTATTGAGTTAATTTTGGTATTAGACAGATGTATTTTTGCTAAACATTTAGATGAAGAATTGTCTCCCCAACCATATGGCACGAAATTATCGATTTTACAAAAAATTCTTTACTTATTTTTTGCATGACATTGCTATTTCCATTAAAGGCACCTAAGTATTTGAAGTAGTTACATTATTTGAAATTTTCTACCCGATTTCAAATTTTTAGTTTTTATCATTAGATACTGATACATATTCTGTTTTATTGATGTTGATTTTATGTACTCTTCATCCAGCTTTCGAGGCGTAGTTGGCGCCGCCTCTTTCTGCTGCTGTAAGGATCTCTTGTTGGCATCCTCATTTCACTACATTTGCTTTTTCACTGTTGAACAACATCTTTCAAATATATCTTATTAACAGAGAGCAACTTTGCTTCAGATATCTGCTTATTGTAATTATAAGCTATCTATTCTATTTGTCATTATACTATTTTTTCTCAAGGATATCAACATTAGCTTATTTAGTGGCACGGCTTCATATGCCATCGGAATATCGACAAAGATCAAGAGGAGGAATCTGGCTTTAAAACACTAATACTCAACCTCTGGATGATCTTTTATTTCTTCTAGACTCTAGACTTATTTTATTTCTAAACTTAAACACAAAAAAAGACAATGTCGTGCACATCATGATGAAAAACGTCTCTAATTAACGTATAATTTAACACATATGTCAATTTTGATAACTATGAACATCTCACCCACACCCAGACAACTAAAAAAAAATTGCAGAATATAACATAATTACAAAAAATGACTTTAGGACATAAGACTTTTGTTTTTGTTTATAAGCCAATCTTTTAATTGTAACTTATGTGCAATTATTTTTATTGCATTTAATTAAACAGTCTACAATCTGCTTATAAATAAATCTTTTTTGCAATTTTTAAATATATCACGAGCCAATTCAAAGGATAACTGTAAAATGAAGAAGAGCATATCTCCGAATCTTGGTCTATTTGACAATAACCACCTTTGATGATTCGTTTCTGCATCTTCTAAACAAAGTAGGCATGGGAAAATATTAAAATAATTATTACAACCTCATTTTTCAGCTTTTGAATATTGAGAATCATATTTCTAAGATCTTCTGTTCTAGTTATTATGTAAATAACTGAATTGTTTTTATGTACTCTTACAATTAAATAATAACTGGCCTAAATGAAGATTTATTCAATATAGTGTTGGTGAATAAAATAATATTTCAGGACGTGTGAATAATTTGAAACGGTTTTTTTAGATTCCACGATTTAACCTTCCATAGATCGTTTGGGGGATTTTTGTCTATCATAGGCAGTTTTCGGTACGTCCGGTAAATAAATCAGGTAGTCCAACTTTAGCCTTATGTCATCCCTCCCGTACAAACTCTATCATGTCTTCACACCTAGCCTTGTTAAATGTATGACATCCGTTGTAGAGAGACGGAATGACAGACTCGGCAATATTAAAGCATCCCTGGCTAGACGACGCACTATGGTTTAAACAGACACATTTTTTGGCCAAAATTTAAAAAATCGTTTTATTTTATTTATCGTTTATTTTTTTTATTTATTTTCGTATGAGAAAATATAACTTACTGACAGAATAATTTTAAAATAAATAGAATAATAAGAAAACACTAAAATAATATAATATTTCATTCTTCATAAAGTTTTGATTCAAAAGAATTCGTCGATTAAAAAAATATATATCTATACAGGGTGCTAAAAGAATACAAAAATAAAAGTTTGCTAACTTAAAAAAATTGAGATTGAAATTTTTGAGACATGGCCTGCAAATATAGGTTACAAAGCTTCCTAACAAAAATTACCCTACGGGATTTTTACAGATCTGTGCATCTTCAGGTCCCCGGACCCCGAAAAACAAGATCTCTGATTTCCGTCAGTCTGTCGGTCTGTCTCTCTTTCCGTCTGTCGGTCTGTCTCGGCAAAAAGACCTTATTTAGATAACACAACAAACATAGATGATGACATAATCATTCTTTTTTTTGCACTTTAACTTTTAATCTAAGTAATACAAAGTAACAAATTCAATGATTGATAATAAGTTGATCTATACACGTCATAATAAAGAGTTATAAATTAAATTACTACAAATAAAAGAGGAGGTTTTCAATTCGATCCTATGTATTTTGGATGCATTTTTAAGAAGTGTTCAATATATTGCCTGCCGTCTTGGTCGCAGAACGACGTTATTAAAAAAACGAAGTGGCGTTATTTTTAACCCTTTTTATCAACAAAATTGCGGGCATTTGCTTTTTTGACTTTAGGCTGTTAAAGTAAACTTTTATAACTAACAGTATATAACTTTAATACAATAAAATTTATTAATTCTTATGGACAGTATTTTTTTTACACAATACCAGTAATTGACAATGAACTAAGGCTGAGTTTTCTTTTGCCAAATCGCAAAACAAGTGTTATACCAAGGTAAATTCAAAAAAGTCTCGGTAAAGTATGTAAAAAAGCGTCGACAAATTTCAAGAATACTATTATATTTATTCACTTTGGTATGTTTTTGAACCGGTTTTTATTATATTGTTGCTTAAAGTTAGCAGAAATTTACTTAAAACAGTTTTTGGCCAAAATTTGGTCGCTTTTCCAATGTGCAACGTCAGGAAATTATTCCATGTCTGCCTTGATTGTCACAACTCACAACTGTAAGAGGCCCGCGCAGACAACTAACGAGATAGCATAGGAGCATAAGAAAGCCATATTGTTTGAAATCCTTGTCTTACATACGAATTTTCCATAAGAACGAATCCTTATTTTATGCTTATGCAATTTCCTTTGTACTGGCCTTAAACACAAATATTTGCGTTCTTGTTAATGTTCCCTGTTAAGTTTAATTTGGTTGCTGAAAACCGCTTATTACTAAATAACAAAAAGAAAACAGAGGTTTCACTATTTAAGAAAATTTAAAAGAAACGGCACCTTTTAAAGGTTTGCGTGTTGGAAAGTACCAGTACGTAATTTTCACTAACTCTTAATTATATTTATTTAGTTTATAATCTTATACCAACGAATTTACTAGCATTTTATTTCTTCTTTTTTTTTCAGGTATGTAATTACAACCAACCAAAAAAAAAATGAGCAAAGCAATATTAATAAGTTTTTTTAACTAATCAAACACTATTCTGATTTTCTTTATCTTTAATAAATACAGGTAATTTACACGAAGGAAAAAAATAATTCTCAATTATTGCTTATATTGACGTGTAAGAGCTGCAAATTAAAGGATTCTAGAGAGAATATCACAGTATTGACTGTACATGGTAGATAATTCCTTATTTAGATACCCCTTTAGAAGTATGCTGGTTTCTCACCATTGCATTGGTAAGAGTACAAACACCTGACTGGGAACCCATGTAGTAGCAAAATTTTACGTGGATCCCAAGTTTTATACTTGAGGGAAATAAGACTTTTGCAGTTTTTACCTACCCACCGAGATACAAACCCATATTTTTAGACCCTTTACGCTTTTTTAATATTAATACCGATTTAATATACCCCAGAAACGACATGGTAATAACATTCGTGTTTGGAAAAAAATAACAGGGCAATATAATTTGTTCTGTTTAAATTCCCGTTTCGAACCAATTTGATATTAGCATTGATCGATCTACTTCACATCCTTCCTTACACATCTCAAAGTGCTACTAATAATTTAATGGTTTAGCAATAATAACAGACTTTTATAACATAATATCTTCGTGATGCTTTTGCAATGTGGCTTTCGTGTATAGGCACCATTATCGCTTTTTTGCTTTTCGTTGAGATCATTTTATTTCACGCCGAATTAGAGTATTCAATTTGGGACCCGATAAGTTATTAGATTTGTCACACTTGGGATGCGGGAGTAATCAGAGCTGTTTTGACTTGGGAGGAGGTGTGTCTGTTATTTTTTTATTTAAGAACAAAGTAGCCGGCCCGAAATTGTTAATTTCTTCTTAAGAAATTAGTTGGTGAACTGAGACCGACAGTAACGTATTAGTTTAAAAAGTGGTAACAACAACAAGAAGTATGATCGATATTAGAATGATTTCTACCTGTACAGTGTATTTCTAAATGACACATACAAACTCCATACATAATTATCCGCCTTGCACCTCTTGACAAATTTATGGTGGGTTTCAGGGTTTATTCCTGCACACACGTCGATGATACATTCACGCAGTCGTCCAGAGAATCCGGAGCCATTTTGAAAACTTGAAATTTTACGTAGCTCCATAGAAAATAATCAAATGGTGTAAGATCTGGCGAGTGAGCTGGCTGCTCAAACCTCAGTGACTATCCATCTTCGTTTAATTCGTGGACAATTCTCATTTTATAAGGATGACATTTATCGGATTTTAAAATGTTCTTAACGAACTAACGCGCAATAATGTCTCAACTATTTGCTTAGTACATTGTCTAGGATTTACGAGCATTTCAGCTACGACCTGAACTTTCACGTTTTCGATAATTTTACATCTCTCAGATCTTGAGGCATCTTGGCAATAGATTCTGGAAGTATTTCCTGTACATTAGTCGTTCTGGAAAGCGTTCATTGAAGATGCGAACTGCAGGGTGACAATTCCCGTTAGCCTCGCCAAAGATGACATCTGCTTGGATTTTCTCTTCTAACGAACAAGCCATTTCATTTAAACGATATTTTAGGGAAACTTTTGTCAAATATTGGAAAACCAAGAGAGAAAATTAATGGGTGCGCTTGATGGAAAAAGTGCAGCACGAAACCACGTATCAGAAAATCAAATTAAAAACTCATATTGGTCATCATTTGAGAACTGTTGAATCAAATGTTTTTAAAATCGGGGGTTGAATTAAAAATAAAAAGACCTTTAAAACGATGCTCGAGCCCCCTTTCCATAAAAAAAGTTTCGAGACTGCGGCCACTTGTCTTGTTGACATTTAAGCTGTCATTTTTTTCTTAAAAAAATGGAGAATTTGCTTATCTATTACCGTTCCAAATTTCAAGATACCGAGTGTTTCAAAAGTTAGCCGGAGGCGATGGACTTTATGTCTTCACTGTATATGTTCAAAACAAATTAGTTTTACATACAGTTTTTTTTAAATACCCTTAACATTTTTTGCAGTATTTATTTTAAATTTGGTAATTACTTTTTGGTATACCGCTTTTTATTTGTAATGTTCTTTTACTTTCATATATGTGAAGCTATTATATTAGGCTGTGCTGGTATTAAGTCTTGCGATATCGTATTTGAATATTATTTAAGGTTGGAGTTATTGTGAGTAAACATCTAGCGGTGAGTGTGTATATGTAAGTGTCTTTGAGTCCCAATGGATTCAATGTATGTTGTGCCTTGTTTTTTTAGCCAGCTAACTGTAACAAATAACGTTTTATTTTTTGTTTGGTCCAGAAACTTTGGCGACGTACATTTGTATGGACAAAAACCACGATCAATACAAAATTAAAATATTCATGCGTAGAGATTGTCAGAATTTAACTTAACTAATTGGGAATGCCCGAGCATGCTTGACACCAGTAAAGTAGTAAACCAAGGATCTATATATCTTTCTATATCTGAAACCATTAAGAAGTGGTGAAAATATCTCCAGAATTAACACTTGTATAATGGACTACGTATGCAGGATTTAATCTCCAAAAGTGAAATTAAGGTGGTTTACTTGAATGTTAAATATTTACCTAAAAACGAAACGCACAGATCGATATGATCAGCCTGAAGATCATAAAAATGTATGTTTTTAGCAATCTAACTGTAACGCATTATTATATTCTTTAACTGGTGAAGAAACTTTGGTGGCGGATATTTCTATCGATGAAAACCACGAATCGAGAATGCATCATTCGTGTATTTATTAAATTAGCATATTTGGTCGATTAGGAGATTTGCATAAGAACTCGCTTGATATTTGTCTTGTTAAAAATGACCTCCAGACCATCCCAAACTATTATCAAACACACCTACCATTGTAAGCGGTTTCCTGCTAAAATGTATAGAGCTGACTTTCTAGCACATTGAAGATTATATAAAAAATTGATATATTCATGCATAGGGACTGTCAGAATTTAACTTAACTAATTGAGTATGGCCGCGCATGCTTGGCACCATATAATATAATGTTCTGAAACTGAAAAATAATACAACTTTCAGTAAACTAAGGGCGTATATAAATTTCTACACTATAATCAATGTATATAGAATGTAAAACTTTTAAAGAGTGGTGAAGATATCTCCGAAATTAACTCTTGGTTAATGGACTATGTATTTAATATTTAAGCTTCCTCCCAAAATTGAATTAAATACTTATCTAAAAAATAAACATACAAATCGATATGATCAGCATCAAGATTATAGCAGTTGTAATAACAGCATGGTGCTTCGCACAACAAAATAACGAATAACAATTTCATTTGTCCAACAAATAGCCTTTTTGATTTTGTATTACAAAAGGTACACAAATGAATTTTAATATCCGATTTATACCCAAATATCCCAAATTATTAAAAAAAAATTACGTACATAATTACTGTTTTTTCACACTAGCTAATCTCTCGATCAATTGAAAGCGCGGTTACGTGTCTTCCAACCGGTAATTTTCGATTGAATTCGGTAATTGCACCAAATTATCGGACAGAAAAAACTGGTAACTAAATTACTATCTCAACGAATTCTTTTCAGTGAGAAAGGAACAATAATTATGGGTAAGCTGAAAATGTTTAATAACTCTATATAGATTAATCATGTGTGGTCTTATGTAAGCTTTAAGAGGCATGATCTAACAGATTAAGGCAGATTTTTTTATATCAAAAGATTACATTGTTATGGTTGTGCCGTTGAGAATTAAATATGTACAATTTCTTTTTATTTTTGATGTGGTTTAATTGATTTAATGGTGAGTCAATTCTGTTAGAAATTAATAAAATTATTTTTCCTACAATAGCAAATAAAATGCAGCTTTTTCTTCATTTTTAACCGACTTCAAAAAAGAAGGAGGATATCAACTTGATCCTGTGTTGTTTTTTAAATATGTACATCGATTGCTTCTCCATGGTTTGACCAATTTGGATGAAATTTTCAGGCAATATTCAGGATGATACCGGAGTGGCTCTATAACAAGCTTTTGGAAAAATATTAAAAATGGTAAAATAGAGCCATTTTTAACGGTTTGCATGATCTTATACTGAACAATGTATGCGTTCCCTAATGCGTTCACCATTCTCTCAGGAAGAAAAAGTATGTTACATAATATACAGTTGACCCAATAGTGGCTATTTGTTAGACTTTTCTTTTGCAATGAAACTAGTATAAATAGAAATAAAAACTTTTATATAAAAGATTAAACTGACTTTACTCTATGAAGGCGGCGTTAAACCAATAAAGACAGTAAGACATTATACTCGTGGTATTAGAGATCAAGACCCTCAGCACATAAATATATATTTGTTGATAGGTAATTCATATTATTTCATGAAAATATTTAATAGGTTAACGTGCCCAGAACTTTTGTTTTTCTTGAAAACGGTTTATTATACTAAAAAACACATGAGAAAACTTTTAAGTACTGTTAGTAGTTAACTGCGAATATGCAATCAGTTTTTAACATAGTCAGTGGCGTACCATAAATTTACTAAAATAAAAATTGGAATAGCTGCCCATGCGGACGTCTATGGCTCAGTCGATTTTCTTTACCTTGAAAAAACTTATATTATATACAATTTGTATTTATTTATATAAAACAGTTTTAGTACAAAACGATTATGCTAAGGTACTCGAAGTTTAGCATTATAAAGTTCGAGATGCCGAAATCAGGCGACCAAAAACAAGCAAAGTACATAAAATTGAATTAAAGAACGTTTCACAATTCGAGAGAGGGACACTAAACATTTGGCTTGCCAAAATCTTTATGAAGCAGATTTAATTAATTTTTTACCTAAATGCCAGATCCTTAATTAAAATTTGATTTATGGCCATATTCGACTAAAAAAAGTTCGACATGCTGAAGTATGACTGTTCCAGAAGTTTAAATTGCAATAAATTGTTTTAGGGGGTTTGTTAAATGAATTGAGTGGCATACAAATATCAGGTCAACGAAAAAAATTATTTGCTAGCAAGAAACGTATATTTTCATCAATTTACATATTTATTATAAAAAAAACAATTTATGGCCTTAATCTATAGCAATACTACATCATCCCACGTGTCAACTTAGTTTAAATAAATTTCATATCTAGTAACGTAACTCACTTTATAAATTTAAACGTGTCATCTTTCTCCACAACACCGCTCCTAAATTGAAAAACGTACCTAAACTTTATTTATACTGCGCAAACAGGGTATCAACTTAATATATCAACCCGATGGCAGGTTTTTAATTTCTTATAAACGCTGAACCCATATAAAACTACGCAAGTTAATTGAAATACGACACCGCGAAGTCGTCTCCTAAACGTTTTTTGTTTCCATCAGTTTTAGCACTTTTGCTACTTCATTAACTTCCTTTGAGAGCCACATGCTACCGTGGCCATTTTTGTTTCTTGATACTTTGAGCTAATTTTCGTGGCATATGATACCCCTTTTCGTTAGATTAGTAGACATACATACATACGTCGTCCGATGAAATCTGGCTTATAACGGCCCTTGGTAAGCCAAATGTTTAGCATATGGCTGGCTTTGGATCGGTATACATGGCACATTTGGCACATGCCGGAATTTGTGCAACGATCAAAGAACAGATTAGACTGCTCGTTTCTGTTGCGTGGTTAAAAAGAGGCTCGTAAAATGGAAAATAAGATAGTAAATTCAAGTAATGGGTGTACTACTAGCTGAAAGAAATCGCATATAATATTTTTAGTTTTTTGATTTCAAATTCTTATAATACACGTTCAAATAAGTCAGTCAGTTGCTCAAAATATTTTCGATTAGAAGCTAATGTATGTTTTAGTTAAAATAAACTGATACAGAGTGAAGTGGTATTGCAGAATACGGTTATTTTTATTATCTAAAATAGTGAAATTCTATTTTTTTTTAAGTACTATTACCCTAAAACAAATAGTCAGATTGTGATGAGGTTGTCATTTATCAAAGGTAAATTGAAATTAAGGAACTGTATCGAAAATTTTTATAAATAGCTGCCATTACGGTGCCTTGAATTTAAATGCACATGGTTTGTATTAATTATCCGAAAATCTAGTTCTAATCAATTTATGGCCGGGGTATTTAAGTAGCCAGTTATATTGACACATTTAATTATCGAACGAATATTACTTATGTGTACTGATGCATAATATTGCAGTTACTGCCCGTTAGACACAATACCTGGCTCTGTTTATAATAACAATGACAATTTCAGCAATTTTAGACATTAATGTATAATGCTAACTTATCGATATTTTACGAATTGTATTTCAACACGTTGAACGTGTGAACGATTTGGACTTAGACTATAGAGATTTAGACGATTTAGACTAGAACAAAATATAACAAACTCACAAACAACCCAAGTGACGAATTTCAGAAACAAGTTTTAGGAATAATAAAAATATTAATTTTATATCGTTAGATGTAAAAAAAACCTTTTTCCCAAGCATACCATCATTAGAGACAGTTAAAATTTGAAAAAAAAAATTAAAATAAACCCTTTGTTGTTGTCTCTGTTGGCATAGATAAGTCGACCATATATGGGACTGTTTTACTGGCACGATGAGACAACTTAACATATTTTCAAAAGATTTAAATACCACACACAAAAATATACAATTAACTGTCGAAATAGAAACTAATAAAGCTTTTTAGATTTGAACAAAACAAAGTTAGCAAATAAACACGAATTTTCAATTTCTCACAAACCTACACATACGGACACTACCATGAATAATAAATCAATGCACCCATTAACACAAACTATCAGGAATTCATAGCATGGATACACAAATTAATTAATATACCTTTAAACAAAGATAAATTTTAAAAAGAATTAAACCTAATTAAACAAATAGCAGTTAACAATGAATATGATGCGAAAATAATTTATTTAAAATCAAAATACTATTAAAAACACTTTCAGAAACTTACCCTGTACCACCCAAAAAAAAATAAATATAAAATACTTATATCAGTAGACCTTCAGAAAAGGTGGCTTCTATACTGCGTAAAAAGAACATTAAAATTGCAATTAAAACAAATAATGATCTAAGTAAAGTTATAAAAAATAACAAAGAAAAACAAATAAAAATAATAAATCTGGGGTTTATAAATTAAACTATGGATCATGCCTAAAAATGTATATAAGCCGAACCGGGAGAACTTTTAATTAGAGATTAGCAGAACATTAAAGAAGTTTTATTAAAAATAAAACAGATTCAACATAAGATTTGTTAGATAATAACCATGCTTTCGATGAAAAGTTTGAATTATTCCATACAATAAATAGAAGTAAAAAATTGTGAATTTTAGAGTCATTGGAAATTAATAAACGTAAAAACACCCAGTATCTCTTAAACAACTATTTAGATATCAATAATTTACCTCTTTTAAACCAATTTTGTTAAACATTCTCGTCCAGGTGTTATTTTAAATTTTGTCTGAGGAAGCTACAGTGTTAGCGAAATATATGTCACAAGTTGTGAATAAAAGTGAAAATTTAAAACAGTTTAAAGTGTTTTATTTACATTGTTAATAATGAATTTTCATGAAGTAACGACCCAGTCAATCAAAAAAAGATTTACACTTAATTAAAATTTCAAAATAAATATCTAAGAGGATCTAAATACGCGAGGCTTTATAAACCCGTTAAACAGGCTGGTCTACAAATATTCAATGCATTTTTGTATTACTCTGGACCCAAACAGATTTAAGTAACTTTCTTTTTCTTGGTCCTATAACTGCTGTGACCATATCACTCATTCTAATAAGACAGTACTTACTTAGATATTGTCCTTATGTATTTTAAAAATATTGAAGATCGACATGTTGAACTATTTATGTGTTTGGGACCAGATACTTCTAAGTTAATTTTTTCTTCCTGGTAGCAGTGCCTGTGTTGAACAGTTATTTTTAACCATTAAGAATTACTAGAGTGCACGAAGTATTAAATGAGTGTTTTCACCGTGGAGGTAGTGATGGAGGAAATGTTTCATTTTCTTCAGAGTAAACCAAGATATAAAAATATTATTGAAACATAAAATCAAAACCTGAATAAGATAGTACATATCCAAGTAAATCGACGGGAAATTCCGAACGGAATTTATGTACATTTGTTTTTTTTTTCAAGAAGTTTGAGTTATGTTTGATATTTAAACTCTGTGATATCCAAGTACAATGCAATATCTTAAAAACTGAAAAAGACACCTATAACGTTGATGAACTACGGCCTAAGTAAATTCTCTGCTATTCAGCCCTAATTGGTCACGCTGAATATTTCACTTCTTAAAAATTAATATCTACATTTCTTAAATTAAATTAGGTGTTTTCTTTTGAATTCTGGGTAACAACACGGGAATTATGTTTGTCGCCTGATTCCCCTTCGGCTACTTCATACATCTGATACATACACCCCGAATAATTCCCTGAAAAGGGTCCCGAATTTACACTCCTCCTAATATTTCATTGACATCAAAGGGACGTTTACCCGACAAGATATAATTTTACTCTTAAATATATTTCTTTGTCTCAAATCTGCGGATTAAACTCCTTGTGAACTTAGGGCCTTTTGAAATGCAAATAACGCGGAGGAGGCCTCTGTACGAGTTTCATCGCAGAAAGTATGCAGATATGCCTAAATGACATTTGCACACACCACCCCGGATGGTAAAATTTAATTATATCGAGAGGACCTGTTCAAATCCAGATAGGGTGCATAAACGGCTCTCATTTTAAGTTTTAATTAGAAGTAGGGGGTGGGTGGGCAGCTTTGATTGTCTGCAGTCGCATCCGGATGTGCGAATTGGTATTTAAGCACTCGCCCATGCCAGAGAAAAGGTAATATCCGAAATGGGGATCGTCGTCATTGGTGTTTGCATTGTGGGATTAACTTGAGCGAGATAGCCCCCGTTAATCGTTGGTAACCGTCGGAAGTCCGTTAGGGTGTTTGATATTGTCATAAACGACTACCGGTAAAGATAAACTTAACGGGCTGTTGTTTGTTATTATCAACGATCTTAATTTTACGTACATTTAAGTTTTTTTTCTAAAACTACAACTTTGTGTAGCTTTTGGGTAATATTCGATTTACCTAGGTAACCAAATCATCTCCTTTCACAAAATAGGTGAATATGTCGGATGTCCCGGAAGGCAATAAATAATTTTCTGTAACCTGTTGACAATAGCAAACGTCCTTTATTGCCAGACAAGAGTCGCAAGACAAGAGAGCAACGTCTCAGAAAAACATATAGATACAGATAGCATTGAGATAAGTAAACTAAAATTAATACCAAAAAGAAATAAATAAAAGTATAAAAAAAGTCAAAACATGTATAGTAAACTTACAACTGTAACATATTAACATAGGAGTTGTAAAATAACATATAACATTATAAGAATCAATAAAATGATAGGTTAAAAAAAATAATTACTATTTAGTTTCAAATAACCTAACTTTTGATATACATTTTTGATTAAGACATTATCAAATGTTTTAATTATATCGCAATCGGTGTTAAACGAATCTATTTTTGTTCAGGCGTTGTTACTATCTCACTTCAGATACTGTGATCCCTGTTGTTATTTTAGGCGTATTTTTTCTATAAAACCAATATGTTTTTCTTCAATAACGTTTCTGGGCCATGTGGTGAATGCACCCTATATTCTTATAATTCCACTGGAAATTCATCGCGCCATCCAACGAAAAAAGGCAGAACTGGGTTAGCTTGTAGTGTATTAAAAGATCAAATCCTGTTTCCAATAAACTACAAATATTTGTCGTTTCCACCATAATATTCTTCTTCCAACATTGCTTAGGCAATATATCAAATCTATTCCGATCTGTTATGGTCTGCCTAATAAAGACTATCGAAGTACCTTTTTTTCGCTCTCTATAGAATCCCGTAAAATTATTTATTAAAAATCTAGTCTAATAGTAACGCTATTCGTCGTCATCCAAGCTAACTCCTTCAACTCTTCTTTCTCTTTTTGTCTTTCATATTGTAAATGGGGCATCAACCGTGAAAGTAACGCGACCGACATGACTAAACAAAAACAAGATATTTAATTAAAAATTGAGAAAAAGTGGGCACAAGACTCGTTTTAAAAATTGGAAGTAATTCGGTTTTTTCGTTGCTTTATAATTAATGAACTCGCGTACAATATCGGTAGAAGTACAACAAAAAAACCAGGAATTTTACCGCAGAATAATATATCGATGCTGGATGAATTAAATTTTTATTCGTTGGCTTTATACAGCAGCCGCATTTTTTTTTGTTTTTTGGAAGTCTTAATAGGTTTAGACTTATACGAAAAGCTAAAATATGTAGTAAAATAGTCAACGTTAAGGTATAATATTAATAAATTATATTTATTTGGTATTTACCAAAGCTCTTTAATATTTTTTTAATCAATTCTTTAAATATCAATAAGAAGTTTAGGTAGAAGCTCTTTAACCTTAAGATAAAATGTTGTTAAAGAAACTACATACTACTCAGTAAATTATAACAAAAGAAATAAAATGAACTACTTAATAGTAAATAGTAGTTTTATTGCAATCTTATTTATACCTGTGAAAACAAAAACAAAAAGTTAAAATATCCATATGCATCGTATACACTATCGATATTGATTTAGAAAAGAAGTTTCTTTCGTAAGTCTGCTTGATGCAGTTTTGAAAGTATCATTGACTTTATTATAAACGTTTGGAGCATTTTGATAGAGCTTCTAAATAGGGTAGTTCAAATATACGGAGCAAAATTTTAGTAATATTTGCAACATTTATATTCTGTTCATTATGGCAAAACTGAAGTATACCCCAAAAACAAAAATTGAGACGATATACTTGTAACAAGTAACAGTTTTATGCAAAGATCTATATATATATATATATATATATATATATATATATATATATATTTTATATATCAATTAACTTGTTTAATTTATAATGCAACTTATAATCATTCCACAGGTTTCTTGCAGATTATACTATATTTGCATACGATTACTTCCTTTTATTATACGGAAAATATTACATGAATGAACGTCTGTTGGCATTAGGCTTCGATTTGTTATTTTTTAAATAGAAATGTCCTTCATTAGAAGATTTTAAAATGATATCGGTAACGTGTGATAAATGTCAAATGGTGCGTGTTTCCTTACAGAAGACTAAGATGATATGGGCCAGTCGTTTCTATTATTTTGTATAATGTTAGAAGTAGGCAGACTGTTGTGAGACATGAATAAGCAAATGTAGATATTTAAACTTTAGCAAAATTTTATTGTATATATTTTAAGAATGTCTGGAGAGTAGCCAGCTGCAATGTAATAGTTAATGATGTATGTACTTTTTATTTTTAGAATTACGATTGCATCCATAGTATTTCAACATTTTTTGCCGTTACAACCTGAAGCATTAGAGGTTAAACCATGAGTTAGGTCAGTTATTTCATAAAACGCTGTTACCTGTATCCTAAAATAGTGTTATTCGTCATAAATTATTGAGTTAGGTACTTTCTAATTTTTATGTTATTCGAGAAATTAAAACGCCATATTAACAGAGTTGGCAACTAGTTGTATAAAGGAAAACAAAAATAACTTACGAATTTTCTAGAATCCGTTTCCCGTTTTCCAGATAATTTCAGGATATTAAATCTAAGGAGTATACTAAGTATTCATACAATAATAGTATTTTTAAGTTTAAAGCTCTTTTCGCATGTATTTAATTGCACCCATTATTAAATAATTTAAAAATTGAAAGCTCAGGGTAATCTAACGCCCTAAAACTAGAAAAAAGTTTCAGCTAGTTGGATGCAGCTGTCTAAAAATAACTTCTGTAACCATTTGGGATTATCGTAAATAACTATTTTGAGTTGCTTTGGAAAAATACTCAAAAACCTGTTGTTTTAAACTGCACAAGATGAATTTCATGTTTTACAAATACCTCCTCGACACGGTTTATAGAGGTTTGAAAATCACTGACCTAAATTACCTACCGATATTCCTAAAACCTCTAAAATTTTGTATACTTAAAATATAAATAAAAAAGACCCAGACAGTTTTTGCCCTTCTGGTGCGTTTTACTATTGGAAGCGTTTTAATATCAAAAACCTTTATCGTGTACACACAAAAACTACGTGACTACCTTTCTCTGAAAGTGGCCCAGATTGTTTGTTGGGCTATATAGACAATTAACACTTACAACGTCGTTGATTACAAAATGTGTTAAAAGTATTGCAAAGTGTGAAATTTCACAGTAAATGATGACGTATAAAAATTTTAATAAACGATGGTTTAGTGTTAGGTTTCAAGGAGGCAGAATAAGATTATTCGCCACAATTAATTCCCAGAAAGGAAGGATCTATATCCGCTATGTGACATCGGCAAATTTAGGCAAAGGATATACACCTGAACTCATGAATTACGACAGGACGCCCATATTATTTGCAAGTATGATTCATGTCGACGGTGACCTGGATGACGTGGGCGTGTCGAATTAGTCTCTTTTCAACGCGAAACAGCGAATAATGCAACCTCTTGAGAAAAGAATAATTGTTAATAAATGCTAAACTATTTAGCAACAATAATATAATAAATATACTAATGAGCCGGGGAGTTTTTAGAGGTTATGTGTAAAATTGAGAGTACCAGGAGAACGATGTTATTAAATTTCTGGCGTTAAAAGTTCTGTTCTTAATAATAAATGATATGGTCGTCGTTAACATCTTCACCACAAACTTCAGTCTACATTGCTTATTGATAATAACTATGTCATACAAAATTAACATATATCTATGGAAATCTATTAGTTGTTAGGTTTTTCAGTCATTACCAATCCCGAACATAGATAATACTAAATGACAAAACATTGTTTGTCTTAGTGAGGTGTGGGTAAGGAGGAGGAAGTAGATATGTTTAAAATTTAAAAATGCAAAAATACACAGGATGCATCTGTGCGACTCCATGGAAAATATGTTATAAACAATTCATATACTTGAGTAATATATTAGCGATGTTTGTAATTAATGTAACCTAAAAAAAATGAAAAAACTAAAGTAGAATGAATTATTTAAACTCAAAATTATTAAAATTAATAAGCAGACATTACTTGAGCTATTAGACAAACAACCGTGTCGTCTATTCCTACTAAATTCTTGAACTCATAATTTGTTAGAAAGTATAGCTATAAAAAACTATATCAATTACACAACTTACATACTCAATATATAAATCTCTCTCTTGTGATGCACTTAGTAAAAGTTGGATGCCGATAAAAAGACAAAATTCGATTTAAAAGAGGATGTATTACTAAAGAACTTCGACTAATTTTTTTAAATATCCTTGTAAAATTGGTTTTCTTTCATCAAAGAAAGTGCTTGTTAGGGAAGTAAAGATAGACATTATAGATATAGTCCGCCGAGGCTTTCCTGGACTCCCCGGGGTAAATTGTTAGAGCCGTGGCAAGGGTGGTGGCCGCTTTTAAGCAAAAAAAAAGACTGCCCTTTAAAAAACTAAAATGTATGTTATAATTTCACTACGCTTTTATTACCTTCTTTTCTCTATTTTTGTGTTTGTATTTTTTCTGGTTCATATCTTTGAATTATTTTTTTGTCTATTTTCCTCTTGATCTCTCACTCAACAATAAAATTTGACCCTTTCGTATATGAAAACTTCAATATAACGGCATCGATATGGAGAACAAGTATTATTGGTTCCGATTTAATTAAAAGTCGATACTCAGGAATATTTAAGAGTGCAAATTATAAACTTACAGTCATTATTTCAAAATTAATAATGGTGGAGTCAACATGGCGAATAAATGGCATTTGTGCAGAAGTGCAAATTCGACTGGGAAACCGGTACTAGACCAAATCAATAATATTTAGTCAACATTTAAATGACAGACACATTTTGATATCCCTAGTTTTAATTAATAGTGCAAACTAGGAATTTTTAATATTCCGAGAAAAAAAGGTTAAAATAAATATCAAGTGAATTTAAAAAAAATAAAACCGTGCTAACTGTGAACTAAATAATATATTAGTGTATGACACATTTAATACACGAAAAAAAAACGTCCTATGTACTGAAGAATACAGGTTATACTTTACCTTACTATCACTATTTGTGGTCCACATTTTTACTGACCTTCCAAGGCATTTTTCGTGTAATAAATTAATAAATTTGTGGCCCAAGGGTTTCAATTCGGATGCGAGAAGAAAAGCTTCAAAAATGCCAAACACACACACACACACACACACACACACACACACACACACACACACACACACACACACACACACACACACACACACACACACACACACACACACACACACACACACACACACACACACACACACACACACACACACACACACACACACACACACACACACACACACACACACACACACACACACACACACACACACACACACACACACACACACACACACACACACACACACACACACACACACACACACACACACACACACACACACACACACACACACACACACACACACACACACACACACACACACACACACACACACACACACACACACACACACACACACACACACACACACACACACACACACACACACACACACACACACACACACACACACACACACACACACACACACACACACACACACACACACACACACACACACACACACACACACACACACACACACACACACACACACACACACACACACACACACACACACACACACACACACACACACACACACACACACACACACACACACACACACACACACATGCAGAACTGTTCAGAACTATAGTACTGAACGGATGTACACCCGAAATGAAAACACATATATGTATGTATATATATATATATATATATATATATATATATATATATATATATATATATATATATATATATATAAACGGCTAACTAAATCAGATAAACTTCCTAGTTACAATTAGATTAGTTGGCACAGCCTAACTTGCCTAATGCGTTTACACGTTCCTGTATATTGTGGAAAAAATTGTGCTGTATATTTTTTTAGTATTTTTGGTAATTTACCTGTTATTTAACACTACATGGTTATCTCATTAATAATCATTTTTTCTTCCGCAATGTTTAAATTTGCGAATCATAAAAAAGTCTCCGTTCGCTTGAAAAGATCGACGAAAGCAGCGCCTATGGAGATTTTTTTTTACTGTCGTACCTCTAAGTACCTAATTTGAAATTAACTGTTAAGCAAAGCCGTTTAGAGAGAACCCGTGGGAAAAGAGTACGGCGCATCTCTCGTGATTGTGAGCATCTTCAAACGTAGTCAGGTTAAAGTAATGTAAATATAAATACACACTCTTGAAGATCTTCTACCTTCTGGCCAATTACCACTTAGGTTTCGACAGGACCGCCTTTGGATTTTTGCTTCAATATCGTAAGAGATTTATTTAAAACAATATTATATTATATATTAATTTAATTATTATCTCCTTACTAATCAATATACTACATGATAATAAATTTGACAAAAAAAACAACCGTTATTTATTTTCTCGTAAGAAATTTTATATTAGTGAAACAGTTTACTGTATGAGATTTGTTTTCGATATTTATACTCTTTACATTTCAGCAAATTATCACGTTTTTACCCTAACCAAACAAATTTTTGCAGGGTGGTCCATTATAAATATTTGCACTTTTTATTTTCATTGGTATAAGATTTTAAGCATATTTGGTTATACATATTTCATAACTAAAGATATTAGGTTTATAGCTTATTCATTTTGAATAAGTAAAAAGGCAAAACGGTTTAATGTGATGGCAGGTTAATGGCACTTCTTTACATTATTTTTTTAAAAGCTTTTAAATAGTATCGTCTATAGGTACTAGTAGTACCAATTTGAGGAGCTACCCAATAAGAACCCTCAAACCCTCAAAAGTGCAACTCATTTTATTCCATCTCCGCCAATTTTATTTTTGAATCGATTAAAAATTCTCAGACATTTCTATTTTTATTGGCCTATAGTTTCGAAGCCATAATCTTTAGGCATTTCAAATAAACCTAAATATTTACACAAAATCCAAAAATACAAAAGTATTCAGGTTTTCTTTACAAAGAAAAAATTAGTTTGTTTAGCAACACTTTATTGAAACACCCTGTATACTTGCACAGTTTTTTAAAGCATTCTATAAATGAATTTTATAATTATATATTCTGACATATATAAGCAGTGCTATCTATTGACCTACTACACGACAAATGGCTTAACACCGAGCTTAACACCTTGTATATAAAAATAATTAAAAATTAAAGAGAAACACATTTTTACATTCAGTCTTTTAATTTTATTCTAAGTCTTGTACCATCAATTTATTCTAACATTTTAACGAATTTATAATAAGCTAAATAATATAAACATACCTAGAAGGTTTTCTGACCATTGTGTCCAAACTGTCGCAAAATCTTAAAAAAAACAAATGATGACTTTAAAATTCAAAAAATAACAATAAAAATAATATATACAAAGTACGGGCCTGCTTCGTTCTTTACTGCCATATCAAACCTAGTGAACATTATTTATAAAAACCGCGTACTGATGAGAAAAATTAAAGGTCGCTAGTTTGAGCCTTTAATTTCATCAAAGCTAATGCGGTTTTTTACCTTCACAGTCTCTTTATCGAGATAATAATTTTATTTCACAGAGATATTACTTGCAGCTTTAGCTTAAATGGACGAAATAACTAACGCCAGTTACGCAGACGAAATTAAAAAAAATCGGTTTTAATTTTTTAATCTACTTAGAAACACAAGAAACGCAAGTCACTTCGCTTATCAGTCTAACAAAAAATTCTCAGCCCAGCAGAAAAGTCATCAATATAACTGTGCTTTTTAAATTTAGCTAAGTTTTATCGAAGGTACAGAGTTTTCAGTATATTTTGCACACCAACCAACATATTTTATTAAAAATATATACAGATTTTCAAACATTTTAATTTAGCAATAAAAAAAAAGGCCAAAAAAATAGTAGTATTGGGCCTATGTTCCATTATTCTTGAATTTTTGGAATTTAGAATTAAGCCTCTATGAGATTAAATATCTAAAAATAGATTTTTAGTGTCAAAACAAGACGGACATATAAATGCGGGATAAAAAATTAGCGCAACATTTAGTAAAGAAAATGAGGAAAAATAGGATATTTTGACAAATTTCCCAATGATTACTAGAACTTTCATATATTTTTCAATATAGCTTCCACTTCCCCTCCCCTCAGCGCTGTTCAACCTCGATAATAAACCTATAAATTATGTAAAACATTTTTCTTTTATACTCGGGTATTGATAGCATATACCGGGTGCTACAAAATAGTGGCTAAAGGGTTTTAATACGGCAAATTTTCGTATTTTTGCCGTTTTTGACTGTGCTAGATCCTGTTTAAATTTGGATTATTCGTAATTAACTTCTGATTTTCAAGTGAGACACCCTATATATTATTACGATTTTAGGTTTTGCTCGAAATCGTTATTTTGGACCTGGCTACTACGGGTAAACTTAGTACAAAACGGTTTGCACTTTTTCAAATCTGTAATAATATGTAATAACACTACTCTCTTATTAGGGGTGAATGCTTCTTTGTCAAAAAAATCTTGAACTCAACGAATGTAAACAGAATATTTTACTTAAAAAGTAATTCAGTTCAATTTTTGTATAAGTATCTCTTTAAGCAAAAGCAAATTGCAAAAATATACAAAAATTTATTTAAATCAACGTTATATGCATGTAAAATATATATTACCATCCTATGCATAATATTTGCTGCTATATTATAGTGCTGGTTATTAAACCAGAAAAAGAAACACGTACGAAGCAATTTTCTCGGCTACAATTATTAGTCTGCCTACAGAATGCCAATCCTTTTTAATGAATCCATTGTTTTTGGTAGTCTCCGGTATCTTAATAAGATTATTCTGGGTTTAGTCGCGATCGGCGATCCGATCAAGCAAAGGTCAAAAGACAACCTAAGCACCGTTAATCTCGAACTATTTAAAATGTATTTGTTAATGTAATTACACAGGCCATTCCTAGAATCAATCAATCGTTAATACTAAAACCATCGGGTACCTTCTTCGGTACAATGTTGAAATGTACGGCGTAACACAAGTACGTTCCGAGAAGGGAAATAACAAGCTCGTGACCTACTTTCCTCCGATACTATAAACGTTTGGCTCATCTCTTAAGTCGTTATCTTATGCAGATTCTCTGAAAATAGTCGCCGTTCGCTGGCTTTTTAAATGTACAAGAAACCGTTCGCTTTGTTAATTAATTTCTGTTTTCGTGACAGAATAAACAAGAATTGGATTGTATCTGGAATATTTATCGACACGCAGATAACTATACCCTCAACTTACAATGAGATTTTACTTAGTCGTCGTTAATAGGTTTAATAAAATTAACAACACATAACCTTCCGGCAAAGTCAACTAGAGGATGAAGAGCCAAGAAACAACAGCATGTCATGACATGCCATAAAGAACTTTATTAGGCAACGTCGAATTTCTGCACATTTTACCTTTCGCTCTGTGTAGCTGCAGCTGTGTTGAATAACCTTTACATTTTCACGTTCCTTCTTGAGTGGTACACTCATTCACCTCAAGCCTGTATCTTCCAATGGGCTGACATCATTGGATGTGTTCCTACTAGTGGCATTTATTTCCGTATCATTAATGAACTATGCCTTGTTTTATCTCACATCCTGTTCTTTAAAGGTGTGAGGAAAGCAAACAAATCTCCATTTTAGTTTTGCAACTAACTTAACTTAACCACCATTTAATTTTGATTTGTTTCTGGTTTTCCCGTTATTTTTTTTGAGTCTATTGGTTTTTGGTTTTGATTGTAGCATTTGTATTTCCATGAACCGTCGTCTTTCACTATTTTATCCGTTTAGGTTTCGCTGGCCCATACACGTTGAGATTAACCAGCACTCACACTTGTTATCCGTAAGTGAAATATGGGAGTAAGCGGCTTGAGATTTTTTATTTCCAGATATTGGGGATGCTTTTCTAATAAAATCTATCCCGGTTATTGTTAACTTTTTTAATTTTGTCTGCTCTTATTCCAATGCTGGCTTCTTTGTATGTATTAGTCATAACTTCTGGTTTTGTTTAATTCATCTTCAAATATAATTTTTCCAGCTTTCCTGTCAGTACTTCTAGCATTTTTATTATATAGCTTTTTATTATATATCTATATCATCAAAGTATTGTAAAAAGTCTTACCCACAAATTTTATTGCCTAGATCGTCGCAATCTCATCTTTTGAACACCTTTTTCTAAAGCCTAAGGTAATATTATCTGTCCCTGCCTAATATTTTATATATAGCTCTTCAGTTTTTTCCTAAATATAGTTTTCAGGGCTTTGTTGTGTATGCTAAACAACGCGTACAATCAATCAATCATTAATACTAAAACATTAAATTGGTTTATCTATATGGTAATTTAAAGGCTTCTGGACTGCTAAATACTCTGTCGAAATTAACAAATACTACAATGCGATATTCGTTTGCTCTTTTTTTATGATTTTCATTACTAATATCTAATAGAATGTGTATATTTCTGTATTGAAACTAGCCCGACTGGGAGCCGTCGAATTTTAAAGTTAGTCTGCATTTTTACTACCAAAGTTTCCCCTCCTATTGCATGAGATATCATCTTTGTGGATATTTACACCACGAGATCGGAATAGTGATCGGAGTAGTGAAGGAGTCTAAACAACCTTCTTTTCTATGTATAATGTAAACCGTAACATATATTTCTACTGAACTTTTTAGAAGGTATATATATATATATATATATATATATATATATATATATATATATATATATATATATATATATATATATATATATATATATATATATATATATATATATATATATATATATATATATATATATATATATATATATATATATATATATATATATATATATATATATATATATACTCTTATATTTTTTTTTTTGTTTATAGAATCCCAAAAGCAACACACACACTTTGGTATGTTTTACATTCAAGTCTTGTTCAGTACAATGTTAATATTCAGCTACAGCAGATTGTATAGCAGGTTTCTTTGTAATATATAATTTCATTAAACCTATGGATCGTCCAGTTTCTTCTACCTGTTCCACAGGAACAACGAAGTATATACGCCCTTTTTGTTTTAAAAATTAATTAACATTTTGTGTATTGAAAATTGCTGCCACCAAGTGATGACAAATGATCGTATTATTTCTTATAACTGGCTAAAAGGAGACAATGTTTATCGTAAAAGAACCTTTAAAAAAGCACCCTGTCCTGTTTTTTACTACTAGATTTATCTTAATTTGGATCTTTGGATCTGAAATCTCGATAGTTTATTTTTTCTGCTAACACCAAAGTTCGTATTACTTCAGTACATTTTACGTTCATATAAATCTTAGCAGTTGTACTTAAAATGACTAATTCAAACATACACATAATATTCATTATACATTTATTACTTTATAATCACATTACTTCAGTTAGCTCAGTGGAACGGTATGCCTAGCAGAAATAATTGCAAAAGATGCTATAAGGATATTCTAAGCAATTTTTAATGCAAGTTATAAGAACCTTGAAAGTAATGAAGAAGTAGTCTTTGCTAGGCTACGTTAGTACATCTTTATTAGTTATTATTTCAACCTGCCTGTTTACAATTTTTTCTCATTAAATACTTTATTTCAATGCCATAATATGTTTGTTGATTTAGAGCTTCGGGGTATGGATGATTTAATATGGGTTTGGCAATAAATAAACAGTTATTTTTATAATTATTAAATTGAAGCGGTATAAGCTGCTTTAAAAGATGGCTCGAAATCAAATTTATTAACCAAAAAGAAATATGATTACCAGTGAAACTAAAAAAAAAGTATTCGCATAATTGTTGGTAAAAATATTATGGGGGGATAACCCACAAGCGATCGATACGGTTGTCACCGAGAATCAAGGCTTCAAAGCTTGCTCACGTCACAGTTGCTACGTCACACATATTAGGCGATCGCTTTTTGCCGTCGCAGGCGTCTGATGGCAACGTTCTGCCAAAGCAAAGCACAATGGGCAAAGCGAAGGCAATATATTAACAGTTAACTCAACATTGGCAACTTTTATGCGTTGCAAAAAATAGGAAAACTGGTATTATGAATGAATCTCAAATATTTCAAGACATATACGTTTTATTCCAGAGTTGAAAGCTAAAAAAATAATAAATACAAATATTGTAAATATATTTAAAATTTTATATACATGCGTGTCTAATGTCTATATATTAAATGTTACGTAGATTGTAAAGTATATAGGGTAATTAACATTTTTGTATAAAATATTATGTACCAAAATTCAACTTTTTTGTGAATATTAATTTTCACAAATTTAAAATTTTAGACTGAGAAATTAATGGATTGTCTTAGAGCAAAACGAGTGCCCATTCCCATCTCAGTTTTCATGATCTGTTTAATAGTACCCGTTTTCAAAAACCTGAAAGATGTTAACTTTCGGTTAAATTGAAAGTTGATACTATTAATAGTTGTCAAATATTAATTTTTGAACGTCAGTATTTCGAAAACCAGTTTTAGACTAAAATATACATAATGCAAGAAATGCTTGCAACGGTCATTTTCTCGTGAATTAACGAGTTTGTTGGAATATGGTAATGAGTGTAAAAATTACACCGTCCCCATTGCAGGCGTCGCGACGTCAAGAAGAAATAAAATAATTGCTAAAAGTATAGAAGCCTCGGATAAACAATAATATCTGGGGAATTAAAAAAGATATTAATTTTTTCAACTCGAAAGCTTGCTTACCTCAACCTCGTTTACCGGACATACATTCTCAACTCGTTCCAATTGATATCAAAATATTTATAATTACTAGGTCTATTTCTGTACATGATTTCTTATACCTGGAACATAAAAGACCTTACTAAATTGAAGAAATTAACAATACTTTCGATAATTATTTGGTCTTAAACATTATAATAAGTCGCCAACCTTATATTTCTTTCTAATTTTTTGCCAACGCTCAAGAAACAGGGGTGCCCGAATTGGCTCTAATGTGTTTAGAGTTGGCAAACTATAAAAATGTGACGCCCAAACCATCAGGCGACAAAATCGTGACGAAAAATCCTTGAAAACATGCAAACAAAGTGAGACTAAATAAAATACTAAATTACGCCTTTGGCAAAAATACTTTTTACGTTGTCTGCTAGCGCTTTTAATTTGAATAGAATATAAATATGATGTGTAATAAGCATCAAGGTTTTTTGTTGTTCGATAGGATCTCTAATTTGAATCATTGTCGATATAAATAAAATTTAATTTATTGTTAAGTTTAAGTATATTTAATTGGCGTGGAATTTTTTACTTGCATTTGCATGTACAGTTTCATAATTCTCACTTTGTTGGACAGGTACTCACTCGATTTATTCATTTTATTCTCTAATAGAATGATGTTATTAAGCATCGATAATTAACGAACGAAAGGTGCTTAGACAAAAAAAATGAAAAAAGTAGGAAATAGCCAAATGAAAGAATCATTTGTTTGTAGTAAGATGAATATTCTTTAAATGATTTCTAACGGAACATTAAAATTTGTCTACAGTTTCAATAACTTCTAAAAGGTGGTTTTATTTTTCAGCAAATGATTTAAATTTACCTTACAGAGGTTGGCTGAATTATTCTAGCAGGTATTTCGCTAGTTGGTAACTTCCTAGAGCTGGTTATTGGCTTAAGTGGCATGTAGTCGGTTTCTTTAGTAGTCCATATCGGAAGGCTGTAAAGTGAGGTCTGTTTTGCTCTAATTCTGTACATTATATGGTTAATATTTTTATAGCAAATAATGAATATTTATTTAATTTTAGAAGAGTTTTCTGTTGTTTAATGTTTCGGATACTACAAAACGTATTTTTATTAATATATTGCAATAACTTTTTTGATAATAATATTAAAATCTTAATTTCTTTTAAAGAACTGACTGTTATAATAATGATATTTTTCTTCTCTTGTGATTAGGCGTTGCTAAATAACTAAATAATTTAGGCAAAATCCCCTCGAGCAGGTATCTCAAGCCGAGATAAACATAAGACCTCATTGAATATTAATTAATCTTTCTTTAATACCTTTCAAGCTTTATGATATGCAAATACAGTTAAAATAAAATTGTTTACTATAAGAGATTTTATAAAATCTCGCGGATTACGTGGGCGCAGGAAGATATTAAAATGCAAATTCTTCTCGTGCTAAAGGAAAACGAGTTTTCGAAGTTGTTCCAGTCGATTCATTTTTGATTTTTTTACTTTGAAAAGTAACTAAATGCGGATATTTTTAGACTTTATATACAAAACAGAAATAAATTATAGAAAATACTGTTGTATAGGATATTCCGTTTTCGTTGTTTATTAGCAAGTTGAGAAGGATGTGGTTTTTGCATTATGTTACTTTTTGGAAAATGATTTTTTTCGCTTTTATGATGCTAAATTAAAATTATATTCTTTTTATTCATCCATCGTATGTCGATTATGTAGATTATTGTCGCTATATGCTGAATTTATGTAGTTTTATATTTTATTTTTTGAAATCATACATCCATTTTTCTGTATGGAATATAGGTTCTATTTCATTTGACTTCAAAAAATTACATAGAACTTCTTTATTTATTTCGGGTTCACGGATTCCTAAAGAATTCAAAATTAATTAGGTTTCTTTTTAATTTAAGAAATATAACATTACAAAATTGTCTTCGGTTTTTTATCCCAACATCGTATTTAAAATTACCCATATATTTATAAACCTGTGTCTAATAAAACAAGAATATTACATATCCCTTATAATTTATAGCTTTGACCAGACCATATTTTTTTTTTATTTGGAAGTATTTAATCTGTAACCATCTCATATTTAAAACATAGGTACACGCCGCCTACTAAACAAAATATGTATTCTACAGAAAACAAATGTTAATTATTTCAAAAAACTATTATTGTATTCTACTCTAAATAATATGATTGATACAGTGCCTTTAGTTCATTTAAAAAATATCGCATTATACAACACTAGAATAATTATTTCAAAAATGTATTATCGTCTATTATTCTATTCTACTCTACTCTGAATAATATGATTGTTTAAGTGCCTTTGGTTAATTTAATAAATATAAATATCCCATGATACAACACTAGATATATACATTATTTCCTTATCCCACCAAGCAATACTACCAGTTTCCAATTAAATATCGCTGCTGCAAATCTTATAATACACTTTTGAACTTGATTGATTTGGATATCTGTTTCTCTTTTTTGCCAACATTTAGCAATAAACTAAAAAGATTCTATTGCAGTCATACTTCTTAATATATTTTTTCTTTAAACTTTTAGTTGCACCGATTTTATAATATTTTTGTTTCTTCTTAGTGTACATTACTGTTATATTATCAAATTTATATGTACTATTAGTTAATCATGTTACTGTGTTCATCACGTTTTGTATTCCATAATAATAAATACATATATTGTTTAAATGTTTATGTTTGAATATATATAATATAAAATACAAATATGCTAACATATAAGCAAGAAATCCATCAAATTATTTCATTCTCAGGATAACCATTTAAAAAATTCAGAAGAAAATAAACAAAGTACAACACAACCTCTATGCGAGAAATGATAAAGGGGAATTCTTCAGATTGAACGAACAGTAGTCGGTACCATAATTTATAGGTACTCTACGATGGTACGCGGAATAAAATGCTCTGGCTACCGTCTGAAGGCGGCGGTAAATTAAGTTTTGATATGAACTGCCACAACGGCTATTATGTTCGGGCTATTATCTTTGCATGTTTATCGGACACCGAGTTTTCTTTGTCTACTTGAAATATATTGTAAAATTAAGATGTCATATTTACGCTGCAATATAGGCAATGCAGTTGTAATATTTTTTTTTTAGTTACTCACATCTACTGAATTATTTTACTGTGTTTTGTAATGCGATGGTCCAAGGTTATCTGTTTATTACCATCTGAATACAGGTAGAATCTCCTTAGCAATGCTATAACATTGGTACCGGAGAGTTAACTATCAAAATTAAATTAAAATTTAAATCTACTGTTCAATTTATTCTAAATGATCTTTTAATTTTCCTAAAAATGCGACACAATGCGTATGGTCCTCAAACTAATTGTTATAGGTTGCTGATACTGCAACTATCTGGTTTCACAGCTACATATTTTCAAAATGATCGATTATTATTATTATTATTATTAGGCTAAATAGATTTCATCTACTTTAAAAAAGGTCTCAAAGACCTACATTTAAAAAAAATTGTCCTGTCTAATTTCTGAGGTTTGACTGAAATATATCACTATCCAAAAACTTTATTGAAAGGAATCACAACACTCAATTAGACCGGAAACCTAGTGAGCATATGGATAGACCTCTGAATAAGTGTTAAAAGTAAAAGTATTGTAAGCGAGTTTTTCGACAAATTATCTAATAAAAACCAATTAAATAGTACCCGAATGGTCACTGTATGCTACTTCAGAGAGAACAAAACAATATATAACGTAAAATCGAAGGTAAACATCGTACTGTTTATAGATTAGTTAGCACCGGAATACAAATGATAGGATGGGCTGAGATGGGTTGCGTTTAAATATTTTCGAATCCCACGATACCAGATTGTAGGCTTGTCTCTTTTCAGTAAACCGATGATGGTGTCCTTGTTTGTTGCGGCCGAGTTATACCACTGGTGGGTGTTGGTATGTACACGGGTATTCTGTGAAAGGAAGACTGAAAAGTGAATTTTTAAAGTTAGATCAGTAATAAGAACACAAATATAATTAATAACTGCCCGATTTATAATAAAAACCACAAATTGTAATATTTGCTTAAACCGCATGTTTATAGGAAAAACACGCATACCTAAACGTATCCAAGGGTTTAAAAAGTTTATCGGTTTTCCATTTTACAATCTCCTGAGCAAATGTAGAATAACTCTAATTTGTTGTGGTTGTTGTTATTGTTCTTTAACAGTCGTTTTGCTCTAAATCGTTTCCATAGAAACAGCGATTGAAATTTTGCAATTTTTGATATTTAACCTGGTTTTCTAAAAACTAAATGGCCAGAAGGAGAATAAAATAATGCTTCTAACTTGTTTCACTTGATTGATTTTTTTATATAATACACCCTCACTCTGTAAAAACATATTTTTTTATAAAAAATGTTTTTTCCTGGACCTTTCTAAATTTAGATAAATGTGTTGTTCTTTTTTCTAAATGTGTTAGGATATATCCTTTTAAGAAATATTTGCAAAGCAAGCACATTTATTTTTAGAAAAAAAAACGTTAACTTTCAAATGTAAATTTGAAACCAAAATATTAATTTTTTTACTGTAGGTCATGAAAATCTTTGGTCGCTACGGCGTTTTAAACTATCAAAAACATTAATTTTTACACGCAATTTTTTCAAAAAATTATTGACTTTAACTGTGAAAAATGTAATATAGAATTGGAAAAAGACTTATAAAAGTGTAGATATAGCCGGTGTTCCATAAAAACAAATCGTATTGTCTACCGTGGCAAGGTGTAAGCTTAGAAATACGGTTTTATTTTACTTAAATTCTGCTTATCTGAAAGCATAATTCCCGTAATTTTAAGATAAATACTAGTTATTCTCTTCCTTAAAAAGTTCTAAAGGTTTCTCGTCGTGACATAAATTTTCTGGCTCCTCTTGTAAGGTTACAGCTTTTGGTCAATTATAAAACATACAAGTGAGGTTTGTTTTTTTTTTCGTTACAAACATACAAATTCGTTTATATCCGCATTCTACAGTTAAAACTTTTTTACATTTAAATTAAGTTTGCTCAGGCAAAAAAAAATGTTTAAATTTAGGTGTAAGAAAAAAGACGCCAAATTAATGAAAGATTACAAAGTTAGGAATTAAAGTGTGAAATAAGTGACTCTTTTCCTTAAAAAAATTATGAATCAAGACAGCGGTAAAAATTATGCAAAATGGCACAATATTAGAAAAAAACTAATAGGGCTCTATAGCAGTTTATTAAGAATAACTAAACATCCTATACGTGATGTCAATTAAGCCATAACTTTAATAAATTACTAATTATTAATCTAAACCTATTTTATAAACAAATCCCATCATCATGTTTACCATTATACGACCGCGAAATGCCAAAGGATGGTTCCTGAGGCAAATCTATAGGGCACATACATGCAAACAAAGAACCTAAATATAAATTAGAAATAATCCGAAGATCGAGAGCAACATTTGTGGGATGAAGATGCCTCGGTCGTGACTGAAGATCACGATCGTTCGCTCGAAGTAAATGGCAAAAGACGTTCACTTCGCTTAATATGTCGATTGCCTCCATCCCAGAGCTGTGAGAATGGTATTCCTAGGATTATTATTTAATTATTATATAGTTGGTTGTGTTGTAACGGACTAACATCAAAATTATGGGTAACTACTAGGCTTGAAGCTTTTTGAAAACCCATTATATATTTGACAAGTCGTCGGATTGACTGTCAGACTTAATGTTTTAAATAATAATAGAGCAGGGACCTCGTAGACTCTAACTCGTCACAATACCCTTACTACAAAATACAGTAAGATTACAGGTAATCTATTGCAAGGATTATGTCATGCTGCAATACTATTTGAAAATCTTAAACGAGTAAGACGTTGCGATAAATTTAAGGTAATTAAATAAGATACGCAAAACTAAATAAAAAAATGTGTAATTAAATAAAAATATCTACACGGCGGAAAATTTGAGATAATAAATCAATTAGTTGTGTCAAATTTTGTTGATAATTATGATTAGCTTCAAATAGTTACAAAAAAAATCAAGTGTTAGACTATTTCATAATCACTGCTTCTCTTGTGCAAGTTGCTAATTGTTACAATTATTTTTATAGTATCGAGACCTATTATTAATAAAAAAGAAAGCATTTCATCCATTCATCTAATTCCTTGTACATCGATTGAAACAAAAGCTTACGTTCAGGTATGTAATTCCTGTATGATTCAATCAACGAGGAAACTTAAAAATCATTTATAATATAAAAAGATCGGACAAAGCAGGGCATTATAATAATTTAAGGCTTTCTCTCTGAAAGCTTCCCTGCTTTATTGTTCACTATAACAAAGGAAACTTTCAGTCGACTTGATCGCTTACAATTTTAAGGTGAGAAGAAGTGGCCAGAAATTGTTTCAATCTGAAAAGCTGCATTTACCTTGAAGTGCAAAGCCTCTATAAACATGTTCTTTTCTGGTGGATTTTTAAGAATAAAAACTCCCTTTTATTTAGTAATTGAAATAGATATACGTTGTAAGCTGTTTGAGATATGCACACTTTATATTTGAATAGTCTTACAAAATAGTCCATTGGGGATAAATCTGGTAACTTTAAGGTACTCTATTCTAAAATGCATCAACCAGAAAATATTTCATGCTTATACTATAAAATATACAGAGTATCGCGATTAGAAACTTCGAATTGTTCAAGCTTCTATTTACATTTAAGTTAATTGTTTCCACTATATGTCGATACTATAAAAAATTGTACCTGCTTTAGTATCAATTTAAGTAAGGAGAATAAGCTTTAGGTTATACTTTATAAGCTTAAAAAAAAGTAGATTTCAAAAAAAATTTTGAACATAATGGAGTGCAAGACCATATCTCAACTAGGTACGACAGTAACACCTAGCTTATACTCGTATTAGTAAAGTAACAGCAAGTTTGTTTTAATATTAAGTAATTTTCGAGATATGATTTTTTTAAATATTGCTTTTTCTGACATATTACTCCGTAACTTCTTATTAGACGCTTGATATAAAGATTTCTTGCCCTTCTCTAGTCCCTTAGTATTTTTATAAGCTGTACGCAAAAAATATACAGGGTGTGCAAAAATTATTATGAGATTAGGTAAAGACATGGTCATCCTTAAACTCATATATGTATATTTCAACAATATGTAGCGTAAAATCCAATTTAAATTTAAAATTTTTCAATTAGGTTTTTGGAAGTAATAAATATTTTAGCCAAACAATTTTTTTTTTTCTAACTTTATTGTTGACTCAAAATGCAGGCCTTGATTTTAGAGCCAAATATGCCAATTTTTAAGGTCTTTTATACGGGTGTTTTTTAATTGATCAATGATTAATTTTTTAGCTCATTTTATGGGAAAAATTTCATATATGCTTGTATCCGCAAAAATACTGGATGTTAATTTTTTTTTTAGTTTTTTCATGGACCTCGTACATTTTTAGAGACAAATTTGATGAACTATATGCACTATGCAATTCCTACAAAATGGCTCTAGTAAATTTTAGAAATATCTACAGGGTATTAATTTTCGCATGTCTTGACCAGATGTACCAACGGATATTTTTTGCTGCTACGGCACTGGCAATGGCAATTAAATTTAAATTTCTTATTCAGTTTTGTACCGTTTAGAGATTATTTAGCAAAGTGTACATTGACGCCTACCTAATTTCTAAGTCATATAATATTAACATTACAATTTTGCCATTTTTTCTATGTTCCATATGCCACGAGACCACGCATTCAAATTTAGAACACTATGTGCCATAAGCAATGTCTACAAAATAGTCATAACAAATTTAAGAAAAATTTACAGAGTGTTGCTTTTTATATGGTCGCGACATCTTTTTCCCCCCAAAAATTGTTACTGCGACCTCACTAACCATTTTTACACAATACCAAACTTCTTATTATGTTCTGTAACTTTCTGATTCCTTGATATTCATTTATGCATGGTCTCATAGCATATGGAACATGGGAAATATGGCAACATTGTAATGTTAATATGCAATATGACCTTGAAATTAGGTACACATGAACGGACACTGTGCTAAATAATTTCTAAAAATAAACAAAATGTCGAAAAAATCTAAGGGACCAAAAAGTTACAGAACACAATAAGGAATTTAAATTTATTGCTAAAATTTCCAGTGGCGTCGCAACAAAAAAATTCGGGGACTAAACGGGAACGCCACACGGAAAAAAGCAAGACCCTGTAAATGTTTCTAAAATGTATTACAGCCATTTCGAAGGCATTAGTCACAGCATATAGTGTATCAGATTTGAATAATTTATTTCCAGAAATGAGGTCCTTGAAAAAACTAAAAAAAACTTTAATACCCAGTATTTCAAAAATAAAGCCTTTGTAGACGCTTGCTCTTTGAGAGAAAATAAAAATAACTCATTTGGCGACAATATTCAGTATTCCCAAAACACTCAATGAAAACTTTTAAATTTAAATACAGGTTTTGAAATGTTTATATATGAATTTTAGATGACCAGGTCTTTACCTAGTCTTATAATAATTTGTCCACATCCTGTATATTTTCTGCGTACAGCAAACCCTACTACAGATTATGAAAAAAATAAGACTTAAGAGCTCTGTAGCAAGAAAAGTTTACATCAAACGGCTAATAAGGAGTTACAGGTTAATATTATTTTTCAAAAAAATCATTCTGTTCGTTGTAGAGTTTTGTTTACCACCCTGTCGTGGATAAATACCTTTCTAGCTTAGATAAGCTATAGGCTTAAAATCGTTAATACGCAATAAGTTTTGCAAGAAAGGGTTAAAAAACGCATCTCAATATCTTTTCTCGTTTAAAAAATATTCGACTTTAAATTTTACTTAAAAATTCGCTTGTCCCGTTTACTGTGTCTAGCACTGTACTAGCTGAATGACTAATAAGCTAGGATTAAGTCCTTCAGACCCCACTGCAGTAGTGCTAAACCTATCTTTTTAGGTAAATATTCGTAAAACCCTAGTACCGTTTATATATGCTCCTCCCAGTTCGCACAAAGAATTGTATCAATATAATGATTAATAAACAATTAATATTTGGAATATTAACATCGACCAGCCACATTAATTTACATAAGTGGCACAGAAATTGTTTGTACAAGAAAATAAATAAAACGATGTGGACAGTAATAACTTACAACACTTTTATCGACAACAAAGAGAAATTAAATTTCCTGGATTTCATCAAGTCGTAAATGCCCATGAAAATTCGTTGATTACTTAAAACAATTGTAATTACACGCCCGTTTAAAGACCTGACACACTTCCAAGACTAGTTTATGAATTTGAAGAAAGTGCCCTGGCGTTTTATTATGCTTTTTAATGGGAAGTCAAATAGAAGTAAAACACTTATATAAAACACGAGCCGAAAATTTCAAATTTAATTAAAACAAAACTTTCGTTTTATGTTTTTCGGCGTAACTTGCTTTTATTAGCCGTCCATTCAGTTTTATTAGGCGTTCGTGAAAACGTCAGCTCTTGTTCGCTTAATTAAAAAAAAGTACGTATTTTAATAATAGAGCATTTTATTCTAAAATATTTTGAATTAGACCCAAAAAGTTAGATGTCTAATTTTAAACGACGCCAGACGTCCTACAAAATAAATTTTAATACTTTATAAATTCAACTTCTCTACACAAACATGGTCAGTGTGAGTCGACATGTAACTTAAGTCTGAATATACTTACTATATATAATATACAGTTCACAAGTCTCATAAATTCATCACATCTATCTCTCGTGTCCTTGCTAGTCAAAATTATTCAAAACATATGAAATACCAATATTTTATTTTTTATATGTTCCTGCATTTATTAAACGTTGCCTCGTATATGAGGTCCCGCTTTTTTCGCATACAAATTTGCGTCCATTAAAAATGCCTTCGTGCAAAAATGACGACATTCTCGGAACTGTATAATTGGCTTGCATAATTCAAGGCAATAAAAAATAACAATTGAATGATCGAACAATAACCAATAGCAGTCACGTGAATCATGGTTTTTTTAGGCTTACGTAGCATTATATTGAAGTCTTTATTACTACTAAATATTTTATATTGATATATATATATATATATATATATATATATATATATATATATATTATTTAATAATGAATGTTTGGCATTATGTAATATAAAAATAGTACACTTTGTGACTAACGTCACAGGTGTAAGCTATTAACTCTTTTAAACTAATCACGTGGCAACGTTTGCTCATCTGTTCGTCTTTTGTTTCAGGGAACCCTGACAAGTGCGTCGCAATACCTTTTTTCCGCTCTAGACAGTCGGGCCTACTTGCGATCGGCAACTGTTTTGCTTCCTTCGTCATGGCCTGACTCCTGTGCATCTTCAGCTGTTTCGGGTGCTTCCGGGGACATTTCAGACGTTACAGGTAAATACATTTTTTAAATTGTAATAAAATGTATACATAATGTAAATCCTATTTTATAAACAATAAAACAATTAGTAGTAAGTGTTATTTATTGTCTTTTTTTACTTTTGCCACAATTAAGCTGAAATATTAAATAGCAAAACTTTATTAAGTTCATTGAATTCAGACTAAACCATTTTGTCACATTTCACCTTATTTTCTACACAGTTTTGTGTTTGTTAATAGTAAGAGACTAATTATACCTATAAAGCCAATTTGAGTTTAAGGACGCCAAAATTAAGGAACAATCCTTTGGTTTGCACCAACCCCAATTTTGAGGACTTTTGGATATAGAAATGATCCATTTTATGTATGAATTTTATATTTTGACAAATTTTCTCATTTTGTTATATTCATATCATAGTTTCGTTCTTGATTTTTGGAACTTATTAAAATATAAATTCTGTTAATTAAGTGATTATAAAAAGGCAAAAGAAGTATCTAGATCAGCTAATTATGGCAACCAAAGCAAACGAGGAAAATAAACCGCAGTTACATATCGCATTTTTTATGTCCCTGCCTTAATTCCAAGTCAGTGTTATTAAAATTAGGGGAACTTTGTTTAGTTACCTTCACTTGTATCTCAAAAGTCGTAGAAATTGCTCTAAAAATTAAAGCATTTCTTAGTCTAGATATTTAAAATATTATAAAATAAAAGTTGTTGTTCTTATTACAGTTCTACCATCTGACCCAATCCGAGGCGAGATCTACACCCAACAGTCCCTGGGATGCGGCCAACCAGGCGATCAGATATATCTCGGCTACGAAACTCTTCAACGCAAGACCCCCGCTCTAGCCCGTTCCCTCATTAAAGAGTTCGCCATGTACCGGTATGGGGTGTTTGAGGAACAGGGCTACTTCAACGACCCAGTTTACCCGATGTGCTTCTACGATGACGTCAACAAAAAAGTGAAAGTAACCGGATGTTCGGACCTACCAATCAGCGACAACGGAGTTTGCACCTCGGACTACTCCTTCCCCTACAACGTCACAGAGATGGTAGACCCGGAGGCCAGGTCCTCAATAATGTTTGCTGCGGAAGCCCCGAAGGTGTCTATGTTCTGTGATGATGGCAACCACGATCGCTATGCCCCCACGAAACACAATTTGATCTGTCAAAGAAGGAGTGTGCTAGACATTGTCTTGAAACATGCTGATTTCGTCAACAGGGATAGCCAAAACGAGTTCAGCAATAACCAAATAGCCGATACGGCTCCTCTAATTGTTTACAAGAAGCAGAACCTCACTCGCTACGTGTTTGTAGTGGAGAACAACAAGGATATGCTTCAAAGGGAATCCTGGAGCTACTTGAGATTGGCCATGAGATTTTGGGCAAAATACGTTGTTCCTGATAACACTGAGCTAGGTCTCGTATTGTCTACTGCTAACCCAACCAAGTCCTTTAAAATTGTGAGTGTTAAGAATGGAGTCATTGACAGATTCGGTACTTCGAACAGGGATAATTTCTATTCTGCCCTGCCGTATACCCCGAGTGATTCTACGCAACCAGGTTGCCTTCATTGCTCTCTTAAGGTGGCCCTGGATATGTTAATGGAGAGGACGACGGCTCATGGTCCAGCAAACAATGTTATTGTAGTAATAGCCCCCGGCATGACTCTCACCGATCAAATAAAGAGCATCGCTGATGATTTAAAGAGGAACAAGATCCGCGTAGCAACGATTAATTATCCGGACATCGTGAGGCCGACAACGCTCCGATATCTCTCTGAAGAGACCAACGGGGTCGACTATACGATCTTCGAAAAGAAATTGAACGTGGAAACAACCATGTTGACGACCTATTTCGAGCTGCACAACGTCTTGTATAACATCGTGCAGAAATTTTATTCGGGAAGCCAAGCCGACCTTCCCATGGAGGTTAGTACCCTATTGTCATTTTAACTAAAATATCAGACCTTTGGGTTAGATCACGTCGAAACAAAATTACTTTTCGACATTACACCTTCAACTTCTCAGTCATAAGTATCACGCGTATTATGGGAAACTATGTTTCTCATTTTTTTTTATTTATTTTTCTACTTCGGAGCAAATAACAAATAAAACACAAACATGATTTAATTAGAGGTATTAGTAGCAGTTTTCCAAGCGTCTCCACAACTGTCAACTGATTTTGTTTCATGTATTCTTTTCTGTAACCGATCCCATTAATTATGGTCACTAAAATATTATCAAAAGTTTATTTTTTAGAAAGGCGCCATGTCACGGCCATCGGCAATTATAAGCTCAACTGTTTAAGAGACTATTAATTTTATTGAATTGATGAAGATTTAAATCCTTTCCACTATCCTTTATTGGGTAATTTGGAGAAGAAACCGGATAAGAAAGACATTGTAAAACCTGTGGTAAGATTCATATGAGGAATCTCAAATGTCGGTGCCAAGTAGACCTGGAATATGGAATATTTAGCAAAAGCAATTGACAGTTCGAAGAGATGCTTTAGAACGTATAGATAGCTCCCTAACCAATATATTTCTCGCTTTTATTATTTGTATGTTCAGATATGAAACAGTTTTTACAAATATAAAGCAAAACCCCAAATTACTTGTTGGCTGTAAATCATTAGGAACGAAAAACATTGATTGCTTTCTTTGGTTCATACTTCTGTTAAAAAATCAACAATTTTTTTGATTACTGTCTTAAACTCTTCGAGAATAAGAACAATCATTTTATTCTGTGTTTCTATAAGCTCTAGCGTATTTTTAAATTCTCTCAATTTAAATAAGGGCACCACCGAATTTTCGACAGACGTCAAAACTGTTCAATAAAATTACTAATCTAAATATTTGCCTTTAAAGAGTCAACATAACAAAAGCATCTTTTAATTATTCAAACAATTATAGACGAGAATCATAAACTCCAATAAATAAATCTAATCAAACACTTGATCTAATCTAAAACCAAATTCTAGTTGTATCCATTATAACTAACAAATTATTATTAAAAAAATATATATACAATACCTAAAAGGATCAAAAATGTATTTAATGTTGCAGTAATTAGGTCCAGAAGTATACAATATTACTTTATTCTAATTGATCAAAGCCAGAAATTTCCCGAGGCTACAATCTTTTGTTTTGTGTATTTATTAATTTGCTTATTTACTATATTAATTAAACATGACATTTTAATTATTTTGCTATTGTGAGGTTTATTTGAAATTCTGAATTATCAGCGTGGTAACTATCTGTTCAAAAAGCAGCAGTATTATAAAATTAAAATATCTTTTACAAGCGAAGTAACATAAATAAATATTCAAGATAAATAGAAATGTACAATATCTGACGCTATAATATGTGCATAATGACTTTTTATTTGTTAGTTCTCTTATGCTCTAGGCTACATTTCAAGTATTTCTATTATTTAAAATTTCTTTCTTTAGTTCCAGATAAATCTTTTTCCTAAATTATAATTTATATTTCACGTTTTACTGTTTTGTTCATTATTGCTCGATAGTTTAAAATAAAAGAATTAAAGAAAACGACAAGTCATAATGTTACCGATAATCTCAACTAATTTCATTTGCAGATTCACCGCCGTGAAATCACCGATAAAACCGGTAGACCATTGGTAAGTGGTACCTTCATCATGGACCCCAGCATGACGGAACCAGCACAGTTCACCTTCTTCACGTACAACAACTACGCGCCACTTTTCAAAGGTTTGAAGCTTACCAGCCCTAGTAACCACATCTACGACAGTAGAACCGATAAATTTATCGACTTTAAGATGATCACCCTAAACGCCAATTTATCCGAGAGCGGCACTTGGACCTATAACGTGGAACCATACTCTGGAAACCCCCAGCCGCATTATTTGCAAGTCATGGCCACGCCCAATTCTGCTTATGTTCCAGTTGTGAGGACTTCTTTTCGAATCCACAAACTGAACGCTGGGTTGTTTGTATTGTTAGCTGAGGCCAAATTTGGGGACCTTCCAATACTGGGGGCGAAGGTGGAAGTCACCGTAACGAAAGTGGGGATCAACGATACCACTCCACAGAAGACCATCATATACCTGCTTGATTCAGGATCTGGAGATCCGGACATCACTAAGGGCGATGGGGTTTACACGAGATACTTCAGTCCGGAGGAAGCAGGTCTTTACACTTTCGAAGCTCTGGTGACCAACAATGACAACACCGCTTATACATGGAGTTTTTCGAAACATAATGGTAAGCACCAGATTTAAGATGTCCCTAAGAATAGCTAAGGTTAGATTTATGGTTTAACGTAAGATTCTCAAAACTTACTGCCAATATACTCATTAATATACTATATGATGTATGTATATTGTATTTGCAAAACTTTTCAAAAAATATGAGCTGGGCTTTTTGGATGTTTTGGACTCCCTAGACCACGAAACATATATTTAAAAAAATATGATGTCATCAGATCAATGTCTCGTGTTATTTAGATTTTGGGTGCTATGGCCATACATATTGATATTTTTATGGAGTACAAAAACGTAAAAAATGTATATCTTGAGAACGAACAAAATCAAATTGAAAACAGAAATAGTAAGAATAACTGGTCTGGCTTCAAAAAATATATTTTTTTATATATAAAGATAATTTTTCAACTGTACAGGATAGACTTAATAGTTTCTGAAAATCGAAAAAATTTTTTTTATTTAAAGCGCTAAAATTAAAAATCAAAAAGTCGCACACATAACACATCAATTTTTTTTATCTGTTTGAATTTTTATATACTATACACTAAACTACTTTCAATATAAAAGTAATTTTTATTCTCTACAGAATTAGTCTAAGAGGGTGCGACAGGTCCTAGAAACAAAATAAAAAATTTGATATTTTTTGAATGCTGGAAGATGCCAAATTTGTTTTTTTTTTTGTATTTAAAATGTTTTTGACCACACAGATTGATTTTAGGGGGTAAAACAGCTTCTTAAAACCTAAAATATTTCTTTAGGCTGTTAATATTTTTGAAAAACGGCAAAAAATGCAAAATTTATTATATTTTTTTCATATAAACCTCAAATAATTGACTCCATATATTATGTATGTTCAAGGTTTTCTATTATATTTTGGCCTCCAATTAGAGGGTTAATTATGACAAGTAGAAAAAAACTTTAAATAGGAAAGTTGTAGGATTAGATAGGTTAGATTAGACAGATTGTTGTGTTATCTTTTAAGAATATCCTTTTTTTTAAATATATGTACAGAGTTTTCTATTTATTTTGTCCTCCAGTTAAGTTAAATGTTACAGATAGAAAGAAACTTTAAATAGGAAAGTTGTCGAATATAACCAGTATTACCTTTTAAGAATATCAAATTTTTTTAAAAAATCGTTATAAAGTTGTAAAATACAGGTACATGACCTATATTTTTTCAAATGGGACACTCTGTATATTATTATTTCACTAAACAGGTCTCATCTTATTATAAAAATTCTAGGTTTCATTCCTTTTTCTTTAAAGACAACCAAGAAAATTGACAAAAACTGTGCCATAAGAGGCATGTTTGATTGATTCCACATTTAGGAGAGAATATTCTCTCTCTCTCTCTCTCTCCCCCTTTCTCTAACGCATTGCGTCTTATGGCAGAGTCTTTGTTAATTTTCTTGGTTTCCTTTAAAGATAAAGGTATTAAACCTGATATATTTATAATCGGTAAAACAGGACTCATTTAATGAAATATTAGTATACAGAGTGTCCCATTAAAAAAAGATATATCTATATTTTTCAACTTTTTAATGATTTGTAAAAAAATGATATTTCTATAAGGTAATACAGGTAAAATTCTACAACTTTCCTGTTTAAAGTTTTTTCTGTCTGGAATAATTAAACCTCTAACTGGAATGCAAAATATATTCGAAAACCTCCTACATACATATGCGGGAAGTACTTTGTTTCTCAATAAACATTTAATATTCATATTTTGACTTTAATTGTCCAACCCATTTAAATATTTCACTTACCCAGTTCTTTTTTCCTTTTGCGCTCCTGTAGCTAGCCCTTTTCAGCTTTTTTTTAAATTGTTGTTCATTTAACTTCTCAATGGTTTCAGTTTTAAGCTTTTAAGAACTTTTTTAAATTGCTCGTGAAATATCTTTTTTTGATATAAAAAAAAATAAGACCCAACAAAAAAGCCATCTTTATCACAACTAATAAGATTATTTATTTAGATTATATCTAAAAATACGTTTTTTTTCAGAAGAAAAACCTTGCTGCGGAAGCTCAATCAAAAGCAACGGTGCCCAACAGATTTCTCCCTTCCAAAGATCCCTAGCTAAGCAAACCCTAATGATCACCCAGGAGGATATCCAGGAACAGTCTGACAGCCCTCTACAAGTCGGCAGAATCGGCGACTTACGCGTAGAAATCTACCCCGACGACATGAAAGCTAAATTGACCTGGACGGCCCCTGATATGGGAGGAAACAGAGTGTCAAGATATGAGATCAAATACGCAACCAACGTGCTGGACATTTTGGATAAGTTCGAGACTGCTGCTAAAGAATGGGACACCGGAAACACTGGACCTTACCCCATGGATCCCGGATCCGAGACTACTTATATTGTTGACATGTCTCAAAATAAGGAGCTGCTTGACAAGCCGTTGTACTTTGCTGTGAAATCGTATGGAACTACTGGCGCTGACTTATCTGGGCCTATATCTAACTACGTGCGCGCGGTAGTACCTTCGCCTCCTCCTCCACCCACCGTAGCTCCAACCAGTTCACCGAACGAGCAGTCTATCTGGCCTAATCACATGAATCCCGTCGGCGTAGACCCCGTCGGACCCAAAATCGCCAAAAGCATGTCTATCGGGCTGGAACTGATACTTCCTGTAGTGATTGGAATCATCTTGCTCGTCGTCTTGTTGATTGTCTACTGCTACTTCTGTGTCGTAAGAAAAAAGGCTGTCAGCAACCACAAATCTGCTAAAGCTAACGCTATTAAAAAAGACAATTTGAGCTCAACTATTACCATCGTTCCTAGCAGTCCTCAGAATACCTCATCTCCACAGCATACCACATATCAAAGCACGGAAGCCCCCGATCCTCACCAGGTGGGAGTACCCGTCAATAACTATGCTTACGAAGACGAAACTAAAAAACGCTACTCCTTGGTTAACCAGCAGGAACAGCAATTGATCGAGGAATTGAAACAGCAGCAGCAAATGCAACAACAACGTGATAACTTACCACCAGCATACTCAGGGCTCAGTGTTATTTCCAACAACACTATCATCAGAAATGGACAACCCCTCAGCCCTTACAACTCCTGGAGCGCCTCTCAGCTTCTCCACGAACACGAGAGGCGATACAGCCCTATGGAGAACATGATGAACGAAGAACCCTTAATGACTCACCAAGAAGTACTTGCGCAGATGGATCACATGTCTCTGAACGGTCAAAGTATGGACCACGTCAGCGTCAATGGACATCAAATTGTCGAACAGTATCCTCCACCGGTGCCCCCTCTCCCTGCTTTTAATAACGGAGGCTATCCGGTAAACTACAACATTTATGGAGTACACCAAGGTCCCCCTCAACAAAATCAGATTTACCAAAGCATGCCTAGGGCGGAGCAGAGCGTTCAGTACAACCAAAGCCTACAGGGCTCGATGAACTCCGTCAACAGCGGAGAAAAGAAGAGGCGAAACGTGACAATGGTATAACAGTACGTTATTTTTAAGAGCATGAGTGTTAAGGAGAATGAAACTTCTACCACTTTTCTGTAAATGTGAGTGAACCCTTGTATATTCTGTATATTATTTGCTGATGTACATATTTTTTACTAGTCAAAAAAACTTTGTATAAAGATTCGTTATCGTGTTGTATGTGTACCTAATATGAGCTAGATTATATACATATCCGGGTTTCAACATAGTGGCAATGGTTTATTCTTGTGAAAAATTACATACACGCTGTGTTATCCTAAAGAAAAACTGCAGAGTCACTAGTTGTGCACAAACTACTTAAGTAGCTATAAAATGTAAGTTAAAATGGCATTATATAACTGAAATAATTTAATTAATAATTAAGGCACATTTTGTGAGCGTATTTCTCAATTATTAATGTTATTAATGCATGTATTTTCTCGAAACAGAAAGCCAGTACTTATAGTATTATGATTTTGTGAGAAAATTTGTCCCCATTTGTTTTACTTATTGTTAAGACTGATCTCACTTCTGATTTTGTTTTTTTATTTTGTTAGTGGGTCATTTTGATATATTTTATTGTAAATATTTTAATGTATAAACACCCTGTACAAATATTTTATAGGTTTTTAAACTTCGATGCCAGTAAATGTTTGTCGTAATAACAAAATTTGTTTCATTTTCCCTTACTTAGTTTATCGGAAATAAATTAATAAAAATCTTATACAGTCGTTTTAAAAAGAGCTTAGTAAAGTAAGCGCCTCACTTCATACTTCCACGTTGATTCGGCTATTTATCGTTTGCTTGTCTATTTTGAACTAGTCATTATTAGTTCTTTCACTAGCTTCGAATTAACCAGTTTTGGAATGAACTCTATTATAGAAAACTTTATATCCTCTACGATTCATACCAATCACATACACAGATTGTTTAACGTACAAATCTATATAATAATTTCAGGTTAGGAAAACCGTTCATAAAATCAAATAGGCATACAAAATTCCGGTCGCTGTAAACATTGGTGGTTTTCCTGTATACGAAACAAACAAAAACATTTTATCAGTAAGGAGGCAATTTTTATATATTATTATATTAATGGAGGATGTTCCACGATCTTGGGGCCCCTAAATACGTTTGCACGAAAATAGTTAATCCGGCACAGGCTGCAATGTTTTGAGGGGATAGGGACCTGTAATCTCAAGTTGACCTAGGGCACCAAAAGTTGTATATGCGGTAATGGCGTTGTGTGCTAATTTTTTATGTTCTGTGTTGGGTACTAGACAAACAGGCGAAACTGATTTTATATTTTGTTTTGTGAATATTCAGCGTTGTAGTTATAACAAAATGAATTACAATACCAAAACATAACGACTTTCAATTGTAATCAGAAATATGATTTTAAACGGCTGCCGATTTTACGGCAGCCGTAATTTTCTCATGTTTAAGTTTGTTTAAATTAGTGTAAGTAGTGTTATTTTAAAGAGAAAAAAGTGTGTAATTCAATCATACCATTTTGGTGACGTTAGTTTCGTAATTTGTGTGTAAAAACCCCTAAATCATACTGTGTGGGAATATTTATGTAGGAAAATTTCCTGGTACAAAAAAACTCTTAAGAAAGAAAAAAAATATTCATCATTGAATTCTTGGATAAGAAAAGATATAGTGCGTTTCACCAGTTGTACTCAGTAATTTCAAGTTTAATTTGGTAGTGCGTATTTTCCCCTAAACCACACCGGCTCAAACAGTTAGTGGACCAAAACTTCACTGGCCCAAACCGTCGAAATCCCGACAGATTGGAATGTGTGGAATGCGCCGCTAGCCCGACACTTTAAATACCGAATTGGCGAGCTACGCTACTGGCTAAAAATTTATTAAATAGGCCTGCTGTGTTGTCAAGTTTTATTGATAAAAATAAATATATTTGTTGTTAACCGTATATTGACTGTTTTTTTTTTGGTTTATTATAAAGCATTTGTTTATCACAGGATAATATCTAATTAATGGAATAATGGAGATTGAATATTGAAAAAAAAATTATTGTTGGAAAGCCCAGGAAGAGGTTATTGCATGTTTGCATTGAGATGATTTTAAACCTTCTACCCTTGTCTATACATAAACAAGGCTTCTACATATAAAGTGAGTATGTTTATTTTGGAATAGTGTGAATATGGTATAAAGTTGCAACCATTTCAGTTTTTGGACTCTTACACTCAGATAATCTTATTTGTTAGTATATAGGATTGAGTACCCATCTGTTATTAATGTGGATATTGTTCCCTACCTAAAAATAAAACAAAGTTATCTACTAAAGACCATATAAAAATCCACAAAAGCCTTGATGCTAGAACATGTATCTTTTAACTAATATGTTTTATGAGCTTTTTGAGACACATAATTTCAACTTTTTTTTTAAGTTTTTTAATTTTGTATCTAAAAATATTAGATCTTATCGTTGATTTTACCATATGTTGGGAACTGGCTGTCAAACTTATAAGACTGCGTATTGTTGAAAAAATTATGGTATACCTAGTCTTTATTCAAGTAAATGTTAATTTTAAATAAATAGTTCCAAACCAGTAAAAAAGGTATCCTACAATAGCTTTATACATAGATTCTGTCATATCACAATTAAATCAGCTGTACATTAAGGTATCATATTATAAGATTAATAATACTTAAGGTTGAGACAGTGTTTCGAGAAGGATAGACATTGACTGAAAGCATTATCCCATATAATACCTGTAGTGCCTTGTTTAATGTCCGACTAAGAAAAATATTTTTTAATTGACAAAAATCTAGTTTGAACATTATATGTTAAATATTATTTAACTGACTTTGACATAATGTCATTATTTGTTAAAATAAACTAATAATAAATGGTGCCAAGAATATATAACCAAATCCCATTGGAATTTAAGAGCAAATCATATTATATAATTAAATAAAAATCTTGAATACTTCAAAATGAAGTAAACATTTCATGATTGCATACGAATTTTGATTGATCATAAATTAAACGTTCATTTAACTTTTTTGTAAAAAAAAATTGGTAAATGTAGAAGTTGTAGATTTTTAATCCATTATTTTCTATCTATACTGGGTGTTTTTTCGGAAAAGCATGACAAATTTTTTTTTGTTTTGATGGTACACCCTGTATATGTCCATCAAATGGGTCTCTTCTTGCTAATTATAATTATACTAGGTTTGAAACATTTATCGTGAAACACAACTGAGAAAATTGACAATATACCTATTATAAGAGATGTTAGAGAAAACATAACACCGCTATGAATAACTTGCCTCTTATGGCATGGTTATTCTCCATTGGCTTTAAAGGTAAAGGTATCAAATCTAACATATTTAAGATTAGCAAAAAGATGCCTATTTAATGGGCATATAATAGACAGGGTGTCCCATAAAAAAATTGAGGGTTCTATTTATAATCAATATTCCCGTACATTATTAGATGATAATTGATCATTGTAGATGATAAAAATACTATTAATTTGCCTATCATTGTTAATATATTTTATTGTTATAGTTTAAAATTTCACAATGTTTGTATTTATTTAATATATTATTATACAAAAAAAGCATAATTTTACAAAAGAAAATACACTTAATACTCACAAACAGAACAAAACATAGAACAATAGTTAAGTAATGAATCTTAAAATATTTAATACAGTCAGGTAATAAAACGCAGATACTAAAAGAAGTAAAATGTAAGTTTAACCCTAAAAGAAAAAAATTAAATGCTAAAATAAATATAATATATAATAGCTAGGAATAAGTTTTGTAATTTGTAAACATGTAAACACATAATTTTACTCATTAATTTGTTTGTGCCCAGATGCATACTAATCATACAATTACCTTATATATATATATATATATATATATATATATATATATATATATATATATATATATATATATATATGTATATACTACTACCTGGTCTACCTACTACCTACCTAAACTTGGTAAAGCTTATGGACATCCAAAATAAATAAGTAGCTAACCACAATCACCATATTAATATTGCATAAAAGGTGCCATCTCTACACATTTATAGAAAACTAGCTATATTCACTGTTAAAATTTAAAATGAGCAGTAAAATTGAACTTTGTGACATTAACTCAAATCATGATATTAACAGGCATAATTTTTTTTCCTGATAGTATGGTGAATGTAAGATATTTTGTCTTGGGCGCAATTGGTCAAATCAGGAGTACTCGATGTACCTACATAAAAAAAATAATAGGATTGAATTGATAACCTCCTTTTGGAAGTCGAGTAAAAATTACCTGCACAGATTAATTCAAATAAAAAAAAATATAAGGTTCGATATTTTTGTTAAGGTGATAAAATGCCAATTTGTCTGGGCAGGTGAACCACTGATTTATTAAATACAATAAAATCCAATTTTCTTATTAAAATTATTTAAAAACAATTTCAAACAAATAACTTGGTTGGTGTGACAACATTCTTCAGGGCCTAGCTCGGATATAGTAAACAGAGCCTATAATTATGTTTTGCTCTTTCAATTCCTCCAAATGCAACAGACCAAAATTATTAATTTTACAAAAACAGTTTTGAAGCCAGGTATAATTTTGTGAGTTTTTTAACCTTACAATAAAAAAATACCGATATTCAATTTCCAATGATCATTTTTGAAGCTTAGTTTGCATTGGTTTTGATTAAAATTCTACAAATCATATCACTTGTTAACAATATGAATAATTTAAGTCTGTGATTACAAATAATTTCATAAGAAATTAATTACAGCTACCCTTACTTTTGACTAAATATGCTAGGTGGATTTTGAAGCTACGTTTAGGGTGTGAACGAACTATTTTTAACAAATTGAAGAAGTTATCAAAATAACTGGCTTCTTAAAGCTAAAGAAGCAAGCTTTCAAATTCTGAAAATATTAACAAGATAGATTGCTTTCTTTTTAAAATACAGACAACTGTGTTTTTGTTATGATAACTTTAATTAAGTTTATGTATTGAGAGTTTTTATGAATTTTTCCAGTCCAGTCTGGAGTTAGCCTAACCCTGGATGTAACAATAATAGCTATATTTTAAAAAATGATACTTTAAATCATTTTGTGTATTTAATCACAAATATTTGTAAAAGTTATATATCTTTGTTACTGGACATTATGGATAGCTATATGATGTGGAGAATCCGTGTTGAAGGATTTCAAAATGTATCTACTTAATTATGTTAAAGTAGGAGGAGGAGCTATGAGTCAGCCTAAAGAAATCAAAATTGGAGTACCATAAGGTACAGTGCTGCGTCTTGTGCTTTTTAACATGTATATCAACACTCTTTGTAATCTTGGCACGAGGGGGTAAAGTGGTTGCCTATGCTGATGACTCCCCAGTAATACATGGGAAGAATTGCAGTATTTATTAATTGAGGATATGAATAAGGTTAAATAGTTTTTGGATAACTGACCCTTAATGTAAAGAAAACTAGCTTATTCAATTGCATAAATTAATCATCCAAATTTTAATTAAATTAACATAGATTCTTTGAGTATACTGTTGGTAAATAAAGCAATAAAAAATAATAAAAGTTTAAAGAAATAAAAAGTTTTAAGAAGTAAGTCTATTCATTGTAGGTCAGACACATTGTAATGGCATACAATACTTACTTGACAAAATGATGAATGTCAAGATATAGTTTATTTTCAGAATAAATCTAAACCTAAGATTATATTAAACATTAACTTTGTTTAAAACACATTACAGTAAATATTTTCTTCGTATGATGTAATCAGTCTTCTCAACTCACAAAGGGATTGTTTTCACTTGCCTCGCCCCTGGCAATAACTGAATTGGTGTAGTTGGTAAGAAGGCCAGATTTTAATCAATATGACATACATACTAACTTTCTAGAGCTTACATCTTGTTGGTGATCTTATTACATAGTGGTCGTCCCTAGGCATACTAAAAATAAAGAATTTTCTTAATTACTTTCAAAAAAATTAATACTCTTATTCAAAAAAAAAAAGAAATGAATGAAATAGATATTGCACTACTTAGAAAAATAACCAGGTCCTGGTGAACTTATGCTATTTGAATTTTAAAAAGAAAACAAAAAAAAACTACATATTATATTTAAATAATGAGCCCATATAATTTCAAAAAAATTGATCATGCTAAATGCTTATTTGTGGAAGTATTATTCTAGTTTTATCTTAGGCATGTTATAAATATATTTGATTTAATCAGAAGTTGTACCATCTATACATTTTTACATTCCGATAAAACTTTAAATTCTATGAATATCAGTTTTTAAATGTTTGAAATCGGACAAAAAATGGCGGATCTATTTAGCTGGCCATGTCACAAATATTAATGCAAATTTTAACAGACTTCAAAAAAGGAGGTTATCAATTTGACCCTCTGAATTTTTTGTATGTATGTACATATATTACTCTGCAATGGTTTCAACAATTTTGACGACATTTTCAAGGAATATTCGGGATATTGCCGGTCCCACAGCCAGCATATTGTAAAAAGGTTAAATATGGCGGAATGACGCAATATTAAATATTTATTCGACGCAATAAAAGCGTACACCATTTTATTAGGAATTTACATAGATATATATGGTTGTTTGTTAAATATAACTTAAAATAAAACTCATATAAATTGAACTAAAAAGGATGAAATAAAAAACTGTATAAAAAATAAAACTTCAAAAAATGCACCTAAAAATGGAAAATAATATTTTATTCCATCTGGAAAATTTTTAGTCTGTGAAGTCAGCACCAAATTAATATAGATAGTAAAACATTATACTCTTGGTATTAGACATCAAAACACTCATTACATAAATATAGTTTTGTGATTAGGTAATTAAGAATAAGTTTGGTTTCGATTTCACAGACACAAGGTATGGGATTCACTTCTGGGGCATTTCTTCACAATATCTACTGCAGAAAGCTTTGTTCTCCAAACATAAATTTTTATAAAAAATAAAAAAAATTCAAAAAAAAACAAAACTAAAAAGTAAAAAAAAATATTTTATTCCACATTGAAAATTTGACTTTATGAAGTCGTCTTCAAACTTATTCTTAATAACTTAATCACAGACATTTATATAATGGGTACCTACATATATGGGAATAAAATATATTATTATCTATTAATTTTTACATTCCGATAAAACTTTAAATTCTATGAATATCAGTTTTTAAATGTTTGAAATCGGACAAAAAATGGCGGATCTGCAGGCATTTTCTTTATTTTGTTTAGATGGCCATGTCACAAATATTAATACAATTTTTAAAAGACTAAAGAAGGAGGTTATCAATTTGACCCTATGTATTTTTTTTATGTATGTATATCGATTACTCTGCGGTGGTTTCAACAATTTGGATGAAATTTTCAGGATATTCCCGAAGTGGTCTCCCAGCATGTTTATTGTAAAAAAGTTAAAGAATAGCAGAATGACGCTAGATTAAATATTTTATTTGACGCAAAGCGTTCACCATTTTATCAGGAAATAACATTTTTGGCTTTAACTTTACAAACTAAAATTTTAAAATTATTAATAAAATATTATTTTTCTTCTAAGCACTTTATTTAGTTACCTATTTATCAAATTTTTCTTTGTAAGAAGAAAATATTTTGAAAAGGAGAAATGCCTCATTTCTATTAAAATATCTAATTATTTTGACATATGAATTACCTCAGCAGTTCTGTATTTATTTTCAGATGGATCATAGAACCATTCCTCACTGCTATGTCTTTCTACTCATAATTTTATATGCAAAGCTGATTTTCATTTTTTATTGTTGTCTAAGATTTATACCCCGATTTGCCAAAATGGAGTCCACTGTGGATGATACATCCATGAATTTACATGGTTTTCCTAAAAATGCAAACACAACTATATGTCATAATCATGTTATCAACCAAATACAAATGTTTTTGTTGAGGTTTTTCTTTCAACTAACATTTAGTGTGCACTATACATTAAAAACCCAATATATTGTAGAAAATCCGCAGAGGAACATTTAAGAAAAAAATGTATACCTACACAAAAAAAGAATCTAGGTGACTTACCAATATGAAATTTGTACATTACAATATACTTTCTGATTATTCTGATGTCCTAATATTGACAGTCCTTTTAAATTGCCGAATCTAACTTTCTAGTACTCCCTTTCTTGAAATCGCATTTGAATGGGCGAAGAGCTGAGAATTCAGGACGTATCCGGAACACAGTAAAAGCTTGCATTCTTGCATATTATTTCTGCATGTTTCACAACCGAACCAACTAACAATTTACATCATGTTAGTAAAATTTATTTTATTGTATCCTAACACTGATACGACGCAGTAAAATTAATACGTAGCTATTTATTATTATTTAGGAATATTAATAACATGTTATCAACCATAAATAAAAAAACACCATATTATTTAACTAATATTTTCGGAAATATGTACTTCATCTGAACAATAACGCACTTTGGCAACAGTGACAGAAGTTTCTTACGTCATTGGCGTACATATTTATGTATTTCGACGTTTAAGGCCAAGGACAAATCCATGCATTCCAATGTGTCGGGATTTCGACTGTTAGCGCCAGTGACGGTTATGTGTAATGTAGGTTCGGGCAAATGTCTTTTAGGGGTATTAACTGTTTGGGCCAGTGAAGTTTAGGGCCAAATACATCGAACCTTTAATTTATTTAATTTTATATATACCCCATATCACCTGCTGGAATCACCAAGAAAATAAATGTCTTTTAGAGTGTATGTGCCTTTGCTGCGAGTGAATGTAGCAGTCTGTTGTTACTGCTACACTGCACATATGAAGCGAGGGTAAAAAACTTGTTCATTCTGTTCATAGCCACACTCTTTTTCATTCTGTTCATAGCTACAAGATGGAAACCAAGAGTAACTTCAAGTGCTGTGCAAATAAACTTTTTTCAAATTTCTGCTGCATTGGGTGTTTTAGCATATTCCACCCGAGCTGTCTTGATCGAGACTTTAAGGGTCACACAAAATTGGACAGACACAAAATATTTTGCTCTGATAAATGCAAGAAATCTGGACTTGATAGAGACCAGAATTCTAGGAATTTAATCGATGAATTGGACAACATAAGACAATTAAACCATAGCCTTAGGGCTCAACTTGCCTTAAAAAACGAGGAAATTGAAAATTTGGAATTCCAAAAAGATGACATAATTTCGAAACTTGATTAAAGATGAAATCTGTAACTTAAACAAAGAAATTAAAGCTAGGGAATCATCATATAAAAAACAACGACGAATGTCGAAAGAGTTTGAAGAAGAGGCAGTTGCAGCTGAAAAAAAACTGATGGAGGCTCTGAATGCAAAACAAGAGGAAGGAACTAAATTACGTAGGGAACTAACTGAATTGCATAGTCAGAAGGTTTCTATTGAAAAACTTCTTAGTTGCCAGTTTACTGAATCTGCCAACCTCAAAAGGGAGCTGGTTGAATTAAATGAACTGAGTAGAAATATGATTACTTCAATCAGGGCTTTGAAAGATGAAAATAGTTCTTGTCACTTGGAAATAAAAAAACTTAAGGATCAACTAGCAAATAACTTAACTCTAGAATTGATATCTCCAGATTCAGTTCACAATCCGTCAACCCAGAGAACAATTAATACTTCTAACCCTTCTGATCTGGAGAAGCTAGCATCTCGTGGTTCGGTGTCCTTGAGTGTCATGAAACGAGTTCTTTTTCTGACTGACGGATTTGGAAAACGTCTGTACAACCACCTTCGACATTTTCTGGATTCTACTTATAACATTCAAGTTTTGTCAAAGCCAGGTACTAACTTTCCCGAATCAGTAAAACATGTTGATAGTCTTGTAAAAGATTTCAGTCACGGTGATTTTGTTGTTTTACTGCTAGGGCCTTCAATTAGAATGTGCTACAAAAAATATATTTATCGTTTAGCAAATCATTGCTTTCATACAAACCTATTATTCTGTACTACACCTGTAAAGGAAGCTGATTGTTCTTTTTCGCACGACTATTCACATAACGATACAATTAGTGATACTATTTCTAAGTTTTCTAGTTTTTGCATAAATATTAAATTATCGTCTCTCGAATCAAATTTAAACAAAAAATGTTTTGTACATAATCTGTGTTATTTGAATAGATCGGGTTTAAATAAGTTAGCAGATAGAATAAGTAATGATATTTTAAATTTCTTTTCTGTAAGCAGCTCAAACTTAATTCATGTACAATGTTGTACTAAGGAATATTCTGAGACTAGTAATTTTGAAAGTGTCCCAATAGAACACACAGATGATGATATTGTTTTTTTAGGGGAATGCTGGGATGATGAAGTTTTTTTAGGTCAGAATCTACAGACCAAGGTCACGGGCTAGCTGAAGTATCCCAGAACACTGTATCCTTGTTGTTACTTAACATACAGTGTCTACAAAATAAAAGGGATGAACTTTATATATTCTTGTTGGAACACAATTTTCCTGAATTTGTTCTTTTGACGGAGCATTGGCTTAGGGGTGGAGAACCTGTAGCCATTGAAGGATATTCAGTGGTCAGTATATATTGCAGAAATACATATTCTCATGGGGGAACCTTAATATTAATGAAAAAACGCGCTTTAGAACTGTGCGCTTTTATGGAAGTTGATACATATAACTATATTTCAGTGGAAAAGGAATTTGAATTCTCTATGATTTTTAACAAATCGTTAAATTTGTACATACTTTGTGTATACAGATCTCCTTCTTCAAGTGTCCCATGTTTCTTAGAGAAGATGGAGCTTCTTTTAAGCTGTTTACCCATTTCCTCAAAAATTATATTAGGAGATTTAAATATTGATCTTAGTAACCAAAGCTCAAACAACACTACCGATTTAATTAATTTACTTGGCTCGTTTAATGTAAAAATACACAACAGTGACTTCTCTCGAATCACCCCATTCTCTGCCACAATAATTGATTATATATGTTCAAACCTTGAACCTTGCACTGTCCATGCGGGGTTATCAGATCATGAGGTAGTCATTTTAGAGACTCGCGTCACAGACGTTATCTGGAAGAAGAAATATAGATACGGTAGAATCTATAGTAGGAGTAACTTTAATAAGTTTTTTCATAATTGCTCAAGTGTAAATTGGGGTAATATTCTATATGACACAAATCCTTTTTCTTTATTTCATTCATTTCTGATTAGAAATTTCAATAAGGCCTTTCCACGGCAAAAAATAAAATTTAAGAAGAAAAAGCCCTGGGTGACAAGGGGAATTCGTGTTTCCCCAAAAAATCTGCGTTTTTTTATGTTCTTTAAGAAAATATTTTTTCAACGACTTTATTATAAATTACATCGGTAAATATAGAACCCTCTATAGACAAATTATAAAAATCGCAAAAGAACTTTATTACAGTAAAAGAATCCAGGAATCAAAAAATAACACTAGGGAAAACCGGTTCATTATTGATGATCTTCGTGGAAAAAATTAATCTTCTAGACCCAACATCTCAATTGAGCCCAATGTTATAAATACCTTCTACTGTACCATCGCAGACAAATTAACCAGCAACTTAGCTCCAAAATAAAATCCCCTAGAGTACCTGCATGACGTGTATGTACCGCAGAATTTTGAATTACATGAGACAAATTTTATAGAAGTAACTAAAACCTTGTCCGAAATTATTAATAAAAAGTTCGCAGGATCAGATGGCTTGTCAGTACGGATTTTGATAAACCTCCCTGACGCAGCCCTGCATACACTGCTAGACCTGATAAACCTTTCTTTTTCAACTCGTATATTTCCGGACTGTTTGAAAACTTCTTTAGTTATCCCTTTACATAAGGGTGGCGACTTGGACGATCCATCTAATCTTAGGCCTATTGCATTGCTGTCTTCAATTTCTAAGGTTATTGAAAAGCTTGTAAAAGTACGCGTTATGTCTCATTTGGCTCGTTTTAATATACTTCATAAAGCGCAGTTTGGATTTCAGAAATGTAAGGGTACAAATGATGCAATTTTAGCATTCTTGGAGCAGGTGTATTTGGGAATGAATGTATGTGATTCAGTGGCGGCAGTGTTCTGTGATTTTTCAAAAGCATTTGATTGTGTATGTCACAGAACACTGTTACTAAAACTTAATGTATATGGCTTCCGTAGTCAGGCTTTAACCTGGTTTAAAACTTACATGTCTGATAGATTTCAGTTTGTGCAGTGTGGTAGTTCTACGTCTGATAGCCAAAGAATTATGAGTGGTGTTCTACAGGGATCGGTGTTGGGCCCCGTGTTGTTCCTTTTATATATTAACGATTTGTCTTTTTTAAATATTCAAGGTAGATTCACGTTGTTCGCAGATGATACCACAATTCTTTGGCGTGGCTTGAGTGAAAGCTTACATGGGGTGATGACTAGTGATATTGTTAAGGTAAAAACTTGGTGCAATTCAAATTCACTTTGTTTTAATGTTAAGAAGACAAACATCTTGTCATTAAAATTTTCAATGGATCCCCTTATATTAAATGATCAAACCATCGAATGCAAACCTTCTATTAAATTCTTAGGTATAACACTGGATGACAGATTGAAATTTGCAGAGCCTATTTCTTCCCTAAATTCAAAGCTAGCGTCTGCATGTTTTGCGCTGAGAGTAGTGTCTAATGAACTGAGCTGGTCTGTTGCAAGAATGTTCTATTTTTCCATGGTAGACTGTCAGTTGCGTTATGGTGTGGCATTTTGGGGCCTAAGTGCCAATCATTTACTGAACTCAGTGTTTGTAATGCAAAAGAGGGCGGTTCGGTATTTGAACAAGGCTCGACCGCGAGATCATTGTAAACCATTATTCATCTCGTCCAGGATCTTAACCTTGCCTTGCCTGTTTATTCTAGAAACAGTGTGCCTTATTCCTAAGAGAAGACACGATTACACCAGTGGCTCTCAGTACAACACTCGACAATCCATCAACCTTCCACTGCCCATCCCCAGGCTTGCCTCTACCAAAAACTCTATCATCTATGAAAGTATTAAATTGTATAACCACTTAGCCATATATTTTTGAAACATAAATGATTTGAAGACGTTTAGAAAAACATTAACAATCCATCTGGAACAAAAAGCCTACTATAGCTTATTAGAATATTATTCAGATCGTTTATGATTCATTCTAAACATCAAAATTTTAGCTGCATTTTTTAAATTTATGTGTATACAACTTTTTAATATCTTTAACTTTTATGTAAATTATTTGTTAATTTGTTTGTTTCTTTTTTAACTTTTTAGACGTACTATTTTGTATATTAAAGTGTAATATTTTTTTTTACTATTAGTTATGGCAACACCATTACTAGCCATATAATAATTATTACTTTTCAGTTTTGTCAACAAGATCAGTCTTAGACAATAAAGCATATTTTGACTTTGACTTTGACTTCGACTTTGAAAAGTCATAGACAAAAGTAACACCAGTCTGTCATCTAATCGTAAGTCGGTGTAATTAGAATTATTATTATTCTTTTGAATATTTTATATAGAATATATTATGGTTGATATAACCTTATTTCCTTTTTCTGTGTTATACTTATCTGATTTGCTGGAGCAATTCTGAATGTTAAAACAAGATTTCAATATTTTTTGTGATTTTTGATATCTCCTAACTTTTATTTAAATATACTTATTATAGAGAGGAGCGGAGGCCCGGTTTTACGATTTGGCAACAGAGCCCCACGTTGTCTTGTTACGCCACTGCTATAATTACTATAGAATATATCATCTAAACATTTGGTATAAAAAAACCGCTTTTTATTAGGCACAACAACGATATATCGATATATTGAAAATATCGATATATTTCACATATACACTAGATATCCACCATCCATTTATATCGATATTCTGTCGCGATATAACGGCTAATATATCGATATATTAAAAAATATATCGCAACGAAAACAAATGGAATAAATTACATTATTGGCATGGAAAAGTAAGTCGGGAAAAATTTCCAGTGAAATGTCTAAGAAAATTCTTGAAGTTTCGTGAAAAATATAAAAAGTTATTGGAAATCTGTCAAAATTTCGAAACAATAGTTAAATTTTGATGTTTAAAGCCGACTTTTCCGAAAACTTGAAAATAGAAAAATTTATGTGAGATTTCCAGACACTTTTCAGACATTTCCATATATTTTAAAGGTGAAAGTAAGAAAAAAAAGCTAATCTTAAAATCTGTTTAAAATAAATCCAGTCTAATTTGCTAAATCGATATTTTTGTTTAGCTTGTAGGAATATATGTATAATATATAAAGTCTTATAAATCGAGAAAATAAAACACGTCTATTGCTTTAGTAAGTTTTTGTTAAAAACATAATAATCGATTATTTAGTAGAGAACAATAAACTTTATAGTTTTTATAACTAAAAATTACAAAAGACTCACCTCGCGTATTAACCCGTAAAAATTATTTTGTTCTTCAATTTTTCTAAGGTTTTCTGCTATAAAATATACTTTTCTAAGAAATTTGGTAAATGAAGAATATTATTTAGCTATAAACTAAGCTTCTACTTACAAACCTTTTAAGAGTGACCGAAATTCGCCAATTTTTGAAAATAACTCCATAAATGACCTAAAATATCCGGTCATTTACTTTTATAAGTGACCTATTTATAAACTTATCTATCAACTTAGAATCAACTAAAAGAAGAAATAAAGCAACTTACATTTTCGTTACTTTTTTAAAAATGACCGTATAAATTACCACAAGTGACGGAGCCATAAATGTCAAAACTGATCAGTTTATAAATGATCTGTCGTTTGCCAACACTACTTAAAATTATATATTTCATTTTGCAGAAAAGTTGATTTCATCAGACTCAACAGATAGTCAATTTCTTAGTTCCTCTAGTGTAATTGCAGACATTTTGGCGAATGTAAATTTTGTTATTATCGATTTTTACAGGATCGTCAATCTTCATAACTTGTTGGCAAGAGCTTAAACTTAAAAGGTACATTTATTACCAGGTAGCTATATTTGGATCAAATTTGATATGCAATTAAATACCAAACCAATCCAAGAATTCTATTATAAATATAGTTTTTTACATCAACCCAAGAAACGGCCTGACCCTTACCACTGACTACTGAGCTAAAAATATAACGAAATCTGTTTATATTTCAATCATAGATTGGTTTGAGATTTAGTCAAAAAATGCCTAACCAGGGCTAATGCTAAACTCTATTTAAAATGCTATTACCTTGCAACCAAAGGATCGCAAAACGCGGGTCTATTTGTTAGTTACGATACCGATGCAATATTATGCAACTAAAAATCCCAATATAATTGTCAATTGCCTCAATATAATTTTTGTTTGATATAAACTGTCTGTAGTGCGTGGATTTTGTAAAGATGAAATCAGATCAGAGGTGAAATCAGTAGATCTACTGATAAATCAGTAGATCGGGTAACACTGATTGTCGGCCATATTTTGTTTGAAAGTGTTTACTTCCACGTAGGCACGAGTTATATAAGATATACACTTTCTGGGTAAAAAAGTCCACAATCCGTAATATTTATAGGCCTAATTCTTTCCTAAATTTAAGATCACGGCTCGTTTGTGTGATCAAAAACAAAAAAGTAACCTAGTAAAAAAAAATGCAGTCTGATACTTAAAACACGATTACATACAAAAAAGTTTACGGCTCAAAAAATACCAATCTCATTTATTTCTTCATTGATGTTGTTTTTGGTGGAGGTATAGAAGTAATTTAATTATCTAATTTTAGTTTCTAGGTACTCCGCTTTGTTGTCATGTATAAATACTCAAAACTCCTACCAGTATTATCCGAAAATTAAATACAATAACCCCAAGCTTTTTTTTTAAATAAACGAGGATGTTATGTTTGAAATCCAGCAACTTCATTGCTTAACGCAAAAGCCGATTTACGCTAGTTGCTTCCGTCAAAGTTAAAGATCACCAGGGAAGAGGAAACCCAAACTGATAAAATGTAGCTTAACAATTCCTTTTTTATCTGTAGCAAATTGTTATTCGTTTGTTTTGTTATTGTTACTCAATCTATTAAATGGCTGTTAGTGATTAAGAGCGCAAAGTGAGCTAGAAATTTACTTGCTGTCTAGCGAGAGCGGGAATTTCACTTTGTACACGGATTACACACATAATTTTTTGGGAAAATATTTATATAAATTGAAAATTAAATTACTGAAAGTGTTTTTATGAACCGGTTAAAAAAATGTTACTGGGTCGATTAAAAATCGTATCTACTGTTTATGTATGTGAACGTTTTTAGTTTTATTATCATTTGCTTTGTATTTAACTTATTTACGTTTTCATTCTTTAATACATTTTTTGCAATAATTATTCTGGTGTTTTTTCGAAACACCGGTTAACCGGAAAAACCGGCGTTTTGTATCAATTATAACCGAGCAGTTATTCTTGGTAGTAAAATAACCGGTTAACCGAAAAACCGGTGTTTTAAAAAATTTTGACATCCCTACTTGACTTTCCTGTTTATCCTGTTACATAACAGGACATATTGGCTTTGCTACAAGGCAGTCGCCAGATTGCTCTCTGCCCGGGGCTTAGTCAGAGCTGGGGCAACCCTCCCAGATGATTTACACTTTATTCCAGTTTTGAGACGTTATCGGTAGTATGTCCGGATGGCGAGTTCTAAACTCCCTGACACCCTGAATCTTTAAAATACTTCTTGATTTTTCCTCTTTAATTTAAATTTATGAAATGTATCTCGGCTTCCACTAGGTGCCCCTTGAGAGCACCACTGATATCGCGAGACGACCTTTTCTTTCGAGCAATACTTGCATAATATTTTAATTACCCGTTCGTACACCACTAGTCGGTAACACGCAAAGCCCATTAACTCTATTATAGACTTGTGTCGTTCTTTGTTTTTATGACATTTTTGTCTTTTTTTATCTCGAGGAATCACCCATTAAGTGATGACCTATGTTTTTTGAAACACTCTTTAGACACTTACACGTTTTCCTTGCCACCTACGCTAACGGGCAAAATCAGAAATCCGGAAAATCCAAAATGGCAAATCCAGTATGTATTTATAGGATAGTTTAAGTTAGTGAAGAATATATTTATTTATTTATTAAACTTTCGTTACTCAGATTTAGTTATTACTTGTTTATGCAGTACGTCGCTGACTCGGACTGGCAACTCTGGGCGTTGTGTTACACGGAGAAGGTATCTATATATTTAAAACACAATTTTTAATTGACTTCACTATTACTAGTGGAATGATTAGGTTTATTATTATAATTATTGTTCTTGTGTTAACTGTTTTCTTTTTGACTTGTAAAAATGTTATTTCTTTTATAAGTAGTTTGATTTAATTCATTTTATGTAGTTTTAAGTCATTTAAATTACTCTACTAGTGGAACATTGGTTACATATGCATATATTTCTTTTTTACTTCAAAATTGTATATTTGGTAATTAGTTTTTATAAGCTAAATAAACGATTCAATAATTAAACTAGGTTTTTCAGCACCATTTTTTGTAGTGTTTTATTGCGTATTTTTTCTACAAAACCAATATCTTTTTCTTCAATAACATTTCTCGACGATATGGTGAATGCGCTCCATATTGTTATAATTCCACTGGAAACTCATCGCGCCATCTAACGGAGAAGGCAGAAGAAGGTATGCCCGTTTTTAGCTCTACGGAGTATGTATATTTTATGGTAATGCGTATAAAAAAATGATTTTACATTACTAACTGAATACATTTACATGTTATTATTACGGCGATAAACTAAAACACATTTTTTCCAAATTCCGTATAAGTTTTATTTAGAATATAATCATGTATAACATAGAAATAAAAACGTCATCCATATATACACGCATCATAGTACATGACATAATTTTTATATGTAATTATTAACAATAAATTTACTATAATTATTTAAAACTTTACTTAGGTATCAACGAGGTTTAGGTTGAGATGTTAGGTCACTAATCAAAACCAATATTTCTTCTTCTAATATTGAAATCAAATTGGTTAATGATGTTTTTTATTCTAATTTTATGAAGGATTAATCGAATATATTTGTGGATTGTACGGTTTACGTTTATAATTTTATATAGGAAGTGCCTAAAATATATTTATGTGCGATTTAAATATTCTGCCAGTTTTTAAATTGAGTTGTCATAACGTAATGAACAAAAACTAAGTAAATTTTCAAAATAATCTCATTTGACACTGCTTTAAAGCAGGTGCCTCTATTTAGAATGAACCTAAAGTTAGAAAAAACTTTATAGCAAATTTAAATTCGATGACTAATAAAAAAAGAGTTGGTACTTATTCGATTTTGATTTATCTAAATAAAGGCGCCTTTAGGATGCCTCTAGGAACAATATATAGGTATATTATATATATATATATATATATATATATATATATATATATATATATATATATATATATATATATATATATATATATATATATATATATATATATATATATATATATATATATATATGTGTGTGTTTGTTTTCATTCCGGGTGTACATCCGTCTACTACTGTCATTCTGAAAAGAACATTTTTGCTGACGTTTCGCCAAAATCACATTTTGCATTTTCGAAGCCTTTTTTCTCGTGTCCGAATAGAGACTGAAGTGTTGATGACTGCGACGCTTTTTATACACCCACCCGGGGCCGAAGGTTATATCTACGCGGCCGGGGCCGTTGCCGTTGGTCGTTATTTATGCTTTCCGGATGGTTCTGTTGTTGTTGCGCTAATTGCGCTTGAGTTTTTGCGATTTTAAATTTGGCGATTATTCTCTTCCATACTGTTGGTAGTTTTAATGATTCGTCCCTTTTATTCAAATCATCTTGTTTTTCAATTTCTATGGCTTCTCGGATTATTCTGGTCTTATAATGTTCTATATTGGCAATCTCCCTACACCCATAGAAATTTATTTTATGGCCGGTTTCCTGATGATGTAGGAATAAAGCTGAGGTTGTTTGTTTATTTCTGATGCTGAGTTTATGTTCTTCCACTCTTGCTATTCTCCTGTTAGTTTGCCCCACGTACAACTTTTCACAGTCCTGGTACGGAATGCTGTATACTCCGTGGTTTTCCAGTTTGATTTGCTTGATAAAATCAAACTGGAAAACCACGGAGTATACAGCATTCCATGCCAGGACTGTGAAAAGTTGTACGTGGGGCAAACTAGCAAGAGAATATCAGGAACATTGGAAGAACATAAACTCAACTTCTTTATTATATACTGTGCCTCTAGGCGCTTTTTAGAATTAGGTGTCGTCGTGCACTGCACGATTTTGCCTTGCTTTTTAATCATCTTTACATTATTTCTTCACTAACAAAATGATCTCACTGAATAAATCAACAAATGTTCAACATGTTTTTTTCCTTGGGCCTGTTTACTGCTAGACACCACCGAACATTATCTTCTTAATGTTCGGCGCAGATACGCAGAGGGGAGATATCCTGACAATTTGGCGAATGGAATGTTTTGGCGAAAGTCACTTGGTTCAACAACGGTTTTGCATGTATTAATAGTTGTATGAGCAAGCCGCCGTTCATACAACGTTTAAACGTTACAGCACTGCAAAGAAAATCTTGAACAAAATAATCTCACTGAATAGATCAACAAATGTTCAACACATTATCTTTGTTCCTAAGGCTTGTCAACTGCTACACACACACCGGGCGGGTGTCCTGATAATTTGGCGAATGTAGGATTTTGACGAAAGTCAATTAGTCTAACATGTAATTTTAACCATTAGAAATTAAGTTATTTTTATTTTTCATATTGCTTAGGAATGGTAATGGAAACGCTGGTGGTCTTGAATAGTTTAGCACTAGCACAACTCATTATTCTGTTATTGCTTTCTAAGCACACATGGTGCAAAAATGCCTTCCAATAATGTATAAAATTAAACATATTGATCTTCTCATTAACATTGTAAAAATGTCTTCTTAACATAGTAAAAATATACATTAAAAAATGCGTCAAATTGTGAATCGTCTTATATATTGAATGTAACTAGTTATTGTAATCGAAATACTACTTAAACATCGTGATCAGGCACGTTGCCAGGGAAATACATGTAATCTGCCCCCCCCCCCCCCCCGTTCCCCAAATTCTAAAACTATTTTGGTATTTTATATAATCTAATTTAAGTAGATTTCCAATAATTGCTGATTAGCAGTTCCGTATTGGTTCTGCTTACTAGAGCCAATACGGAAAAATGTAAGAAATAATATTAAACTAAATATAAAAGATATTATAATTTCTTAATCGTCTCGGTCGATCATCAGATATTTTTAGAATTTCGAGATAGTACTAAATAGTAAAATAAATACATTTATGATTATTTACCATATAAAGAAAGCAAGGTTTTCAATGTAACAATATAATTCTAGACCTTCTTGGAAGATAGCACCATACGGACAAAGCGGCTAAATAGTTATTTATAAAAATACGATTAAATGTAAAACCGTAAAAATATTAAGCAAAAAAATCAATAATTTTGTCCATATTTACGAAAGTATGCAGATAAAAACTAATTTAAAGGCTTTTCCTTCACTGAAATGTCAGTGAAATTGTATTTAGGAAAAAAAATCATGAGGGTCATGTTTGCTCATGATATCCTTTATTTTACATTTTCAATATTGGCAAAAAAAATAATTTTATTGCAACTTATTTTTTGCAATGTTTTGTTGCACTTGCAGAGGGTCTAACAAGAGAAAAAAATAGGCGTGCTTCCAAAATTTCCTGAGGTATACCGACGTTCCAGCAGCAAAACGTTTTTTTTTTGAGTCGTTGAAAACCCCAAACTGTATTTCTGTTTACGTGCTATTTTCTATTTAATGATCAGATTTTAAGATGGATTGTGTCAAAATTTTGAATTTCAATTTTTATATTTTAGCGACCCGGCTAAGATTCTTAAGGTTGTTAGGTATAAAAAAAGCTTTACAATAGTTAAAGCGGAACAATATTTTCAGTATATACAAAAACAAAAAATCAGAAAATATTTGTATGTTGCATATTTACTAAACAAACGGTGAGATTTCTCTAAATTTTGGATATGTTGGAGACTAAGACCGGTTTGTGGAAAAACTGTAGTAAGTAAAGAAAGCATGGTAATGGAAACAGTGGTGGTCTCGAATAGTTTAGCACAACTAGATATTCTAAAAAGCTGTTGATAGGTAGGAAATAATTTTAAAACTATGTACGCTAGCCACCATTTTATGACAAAAATATTCTATTACATATTTATAGCTAATAATAACATATATATATATATAAAACAATTCATAAGTAAATCACGTTGTTAAATTTTAAAGAGAAACTTTAGTTACTAAACAAAGCACCTTCGAAAATTACGGTTTAAAAAAAATTATTTAAGAGGATTTATAAGATTTATTTCTGTATTTTTTTTTACTTATATCTGTTCATTTTTGCCTCGTTTTTTGTTTGCTTTAGAACATTATACCATTTTTAATTACTAACGCAAAAAACAATAAAGTTAATATATTTTATATTCACGTGATGTTAATCAATAATTAACATAATCATTTGTATAAGACTCCTTTATTACTAATTGCGAAAAAATCAAATAAAGAAAATTAAATATCGCATCTAATTAAGTGTGCACAAATAAACAAAAAAGTATACTGAAAAATATCGAATTTTTATAAAAAAATAAAACGAACAAAAAATACCCTAAAAAGTGAAAAATAATATTTTATTTCGTCTGGAAAATTTTACTCTATAAAGTCGGCTCCAGACTTATTCTTAATTACCTAATAATAAAAATATATTTATGTGCTGAGGTTTTTTGATGTCCAATACCACCAGTATAATCTCTTACTGCCGTTATTAGTTTGGCAGCTTTATTTTTCTATTTTATTTAATTTTTTTTAGTTCTATTTATACGAGTTTCATTGTAAAAATTAAGTTTAACTAATGACCAATTGGTTCACTCGATATTATGTAACATCAATGTATAATAACTTGTGTTATTATACAATATACAATGGTAACATACATACTTTTTCTTTCAGACAGAATGGTGAACGCATTAGTGAACGAATATATTGTTCAATGTAATGAAAAAATGGGTCATTTCGCCATTTTTTATATTTTTTCAATATGCTATTGTACATAACATTTTGAATATACATAGGATCGAATTGATAACCTCATTTTTTAGTTTTTTAAAGTCAGTTAAACGAGAGAAATAGGAATTTGTATTTATGGAAACTCCATATAGTCAAAAGCAGTGTTATCATGCGGGTCATACGATTTATTAACGACAAACTTTTTAAGTTTGTTTTTCTTTTATTACGTGTAATCATATCCTCCGCATAAAATACGGAAGATGAATTAGATAGACCTATGATATTTTCATATGAAAAACAGGGATAAACATATAAATACCAGCAGTTGCAAAAATCTTTGAGCGATGTCACTTCAAAGTCAGATTGACAAGTCAGTGACAAAATGAGTAATAGAAAACAAATTTCGGGTTTTTTGGCATCTACAAGCGAAAAGAAATGATATTAAATCTAATAAAATATTACGAAAATGAAAATTCACCGTCCAATATCCAGGAGACAGTAGCAAAAGCTCTGGGAATCGGTATAATGACTGTGCAGAAAATTATGCATGAAAAAAGCATAATTTACTACCGAAGAAATGTACACGAAAAAAGCCAAATAATTAAATGACAATGTAAAAATGGACGTTCGTAATGCAATTTACGATTTATACACATCAAAAACTAATATAACCCTTCAAATTTTAAAAGAAGCTTAAAAGAATCGAGGCATATTTGAAATTGGGCTAAAATCGTTTTCAAAATTTAGAAAAGTGGTATTTTTAGACGAGACTTGGATATTTTCTAATGGAAGTGGTTCGAAATCTTGGCAGGATGAGTCTGTAGAAAGTGTCAAGAGAAAAAAGGGAAGTGGGACGGGAAAACGGTTCATCATTTTGCATGCAGGTTCTTCAACAGGATTTCTCCCAGGTGCAAGTTTACTGTTTTCTTCAACATCCAAAAGTATGGACTACCATGATAATATGAACTGTGAACTGTTTGAAAAGCGGTTAAAACAACAACTGATTCCAAATTTAGATGCGCCATCTTTAATTATTCTGGACAATGCATCTCATCATTCAAGAATCTTAAAAAAAACAACCTACTTCATCCTGGAAGAAAAGTGATATTTATGTCTGGCTAATAAAACAAAAACAAAATCCTTTACCCAATATGCTGAAACTAGAACTTCTTTTAATGGCAAAATCTATTAAAAAACCAACAATATATGCCGTAGATGAAATATTACGGGAAAATCGACATGAGGTTTTACGACTGCCGCCATACCATTGCCAGTTTAACGCAATAGAATTAATATGGGCTAGGGCAAAATCATATTACCAAAAACACGTGAACGATGGTCTTACATCAGATGAAGTGCAACTTGTTTGGCAAGATTCATTAAATTATATTACGCCGGAGTACTGGAAGAAATCTGTGGAACATATGGAGAAATTGATATTGATTTATCGAGAACTAGTTCTAGATGCGCCATTCTGAGGACGACTCAGAAGATGAGGACTTTTTAAGTGATGATGATATTTTTTAGTCTATAATATTAAAAAGTTTCTGAAGAAATATATTAGTCTTTGACGTGTATAAATCATAAATGGCATTATGAATATCCATTTTTGCATTGTAACTTAAGTCTTTTGCCTTTGGATTTTTTCGTGTACATTGTTTTTTTTTTCATGCACAAGTTTCTGTACATTCCTTATACCTATTCTCAGAGCTTTTGCCACTGGCTCCTGGATATTAGCCAGTGAATTTTAATTTAAAATTTTTTTATTAGATTTGTCACCATTTTTTGTTACTTTTTTAGTACATTTGTAATTTTGTAGGCAATAAATAAATAATTATAGAATACTTGTTCCAATTTTAAAGCGTGTTTAAAATAATTAAATTTTTTTATATATATATATATATATATATATATATATATATATACATATATATATAGGGGCTAACGTAAAATACAGGCTATATATATATATATATATATATATATATATATATATATATATATATATATATATATATATATATATATATATATATATATATATATATAAAAAACCAAAATATAAATATTGTTTCCGCTAAAATTTTTTGTAGAAATGTCCTATCTAGGGACCCTTAAACGTAAAGATCTAAAAAATATATATATATATATATATATATATATATATATATATAAATATAAATATTGTTTCCGGCATCTAGGGACCCTTAAACGTAAAGATCTAAAAAATCTCACGAGAGAAGTAATTACTAATTATCTTGTGTTTTTAACAAAAGTGTATAATATTTTTGCAAAATAAAACTTTTTTATTATCAAAATACAAAAAAAACAAGTTTTCTTTGCACAGAAGTGGCCCGCATAAATGACACTGTATAAGTGGTTAAATTTTTAGGTCAAGCGGGCTTTGGTGATTGATAAAAAAATCTCACTTTCATTAAGAGGCTGTATAAACAGAACATATCCTGATTGTTCCACTGATTCGAGCCGCCTTCCGACTTTATTACGGCGCTTGCCATTTTGTGTATTTTTGTTTTTGCCAACCAAAAAATTTTAAGCAAATACATATTTAGCGAATTTCCTTATTTAGTCCCTCGGCATTTAATATATAAAATAATATTAAGTAGCTATCTTTATAATATTGCGTAATATAATAAAAAAAACTATTTTCTTTCTCCCTGTATTTTTGTAAATAGCCCATCGAGATTTAATAGCTCCATAAAAGAATCACACAACATTTTGGTATTCACTGTGTTTTCTGATTTGATTCATAATGTTGGTGACCTTTGGATACGCACGATAAGACCGCATTCGACTATACCTGCTAAACATCGTTCTGGAATAGACAATTATATTGTATCAGCCGTTTTGTCATTATCGTTTTTTTTTACAGAATATATTTTTTTATACGAAATGGCCCTGGTTTCTAGCATATATAAAATTTAGAAAAACCTGGTTGTTTGTTTAGTAAGTATGCAGAATTTATAGATTTTTTGATTTGTAAGTTTTCGGTATTTTTGTATTTACGGAAAATATTAAACCACGACTGCATTAACAAAGAACTATTGTAAAGCCTATTTTCTGCTTAACAAAATTCCAAATATTATCCTAAACCTTGAGACATTTCATTTTTAAATTTCTTTTTTATGGCTTTGTCGCAACTCAATAACAAATATAACCTTAAATTGATTTAAACAAATAATTTAAAAAATTGCACTCTACAACATGTGGACTAGTCTGCCCACCGAATGTTTCTATACAATAATTTAAAGAATATTATTCAAGCAAAAATAAAAGATTGTTAGATATTTTCGAATGAGAGAGAGCGAAAATAGCAAAAAAAAATTGTTTTTTATTCTGAATGCAACAAATAAACTAAACGCATTTAAAAAAAACTTTATAGATGGCTACAAACTATCATTTTTTTTCTAGTTCGTATATCAAACTGTTAAATTTTAAAGTTCTGAAATAAATTATTTTCTATTAGAAATGCTTTTCTCTTGCGATCGACGCACTGATGGGTTCCAACAGGATGAAAGCACAACTGCTACAAGTTAATTTTTTTATTTTTTGCTAAAATAATATTCTTTATATAATATTACGGAAGCTTAGAAGGGCCAATTTTTTTTTAAATTCTGAGTTTAAAGTCTGAATTTAACAAAATTCTGAGTATAAAGTCAAAATTTAACAAAATTCTGAGTTCCAACTGGCAATTTAACAAAATTGTGTGTTTATAGTCAGAATTTAGTAAAATATTGAGTTTAAAGTCGGAATTTAACAAAATTTTGAGTTTAAAGTCAACTTTAGACTCAGAATTTTGTTAAATTCAGATCTTAAACACAGAATTTTGTTAAATTTTTAATTAAAACATTTTTTAACTTAGAATTTTACTAAATTCCGATTTTAGGCTCAGAATTTTACTAAATTCTGACTTTATACTCAGAATTTTGTTAAATTCCTACATTAAGCTAGGAATTGTTTTAGATTCCGACTTAAAACAGAGAATTTTATTAAATTCCGGCTATAAACTAAAAATTTTGTTAAATTCCGACTTTAAACTCAGAATTTTGTTAAATTCCTATTTTAAACTGAAAATTTTGTTAAATTCCGGATTTAAACTCAGGATTTTGTTAAATTCCGGCTATATACTCAAAGTGTTAATACATTCTGACTTCAAACTCAGAATGTTGTTAAATTCCGACTTTAAACTCAGAAATTTACTAAATTCTGACTTTAAACTCAGAATTTTGTTAAATTCCTACTTAAAACTCAGAATTTTCTTAAATTCCTACTTTAAACTCAGAATTTTACTAATTTCTGACTTTAAACTCAAAATTGTATTAAATCCCGACTTTAAACTCAGAATTAAAAAAAAAAAACGTGGCATTTCTATGTTTCCGTACCCTTGAAAGTACTAAAGAATTATTATCGGAAATTTTTCGAGTACCCGATTTTTTAAATAAAAAACTTGTGTGCGAGGAAAATTTCTAGTTATTAATTGAAACACGTGGAGATTCGGTAAGAAAAATTCACGCACATTGTACTTTTCTAAACAAAAATGTCTACAAATAATAAAGTTGACTGTGAATGTCAAAAATATTTAAATGAAAGTTTTTTAGACGTGTCAGTTTGTGGTGTCAGTAGTCATTTTCATTCTTATCATATTAAGTTTTGGAAAAGAAAGTGTAAAAAGTGTTAGAGATGAAGTAAATAATTCAATTCCGAATAATACGAAAACATCTAAATACACTACATTACTAAAATAATAGGAAATTTTATTTATATATTTTTTTATCCTTTTTACCAATTACCAAATTAAACTTAAAAAAAAGGATTTTCCTCGAACTTCAGTAAAATAAAACACTCTTATATACTTATATATAAGATTAAAGACATGTTGAATTGGTGACCTTCACTAAATTTGTGTTACTAAACTAATAGGAAATTTTACTTTGATAAGTAGTTTGAAATAACATAAAAAAACATAACATTATCTGTCCTATACCAAACAAAATTTTAAAAAATTAATTTTTGTTGAATTTTAGCAAAATTCGTATCGTAATTATCGGAAATTTTATTTTCATAAGAGTTATAATTAAAAACTTAAGTAATTATTAAAGAAATATAAGATACGATAACTGTGTGTTAATTTAGCACGCAACTCATATCAAAAAATTTTCAGTATAATAAATATTTGTTTCAATTTGTTTATAGTTAGGTATTTTTATTAAGTGGTGAAAAAAAAATTCGTTTATCGATTTAAACGACTATTTGAGTCTGAGCACACTAAAAAAAACTGTCAAAATGAAATGTCCCTTCCTCATCATCCTGGCCGGGTTGCTAAATAAAATAAATTTAAAACTTTGACACCCTCTATCTCAAAATCTGGTCATAGGATCAAGTTGTGGCAAGGATACATTTTGGTTAGGAAATCGAGAACTGTATTATATTAACAAACTTGAAAAATTCAGTGAAAGCGATTTTCCATATGAGGTATGGAGAGGTATTTTAAATAGGTCCAACGTCTTTAGAAACGAACATCCTCAAATTAACACTGACAATGTATATTCATGTATCTTATATAAATTTAGGTTTGTCATGACATTTATAGTTCATTAAATTATTTATAGTAGAATTATTCAATTTTCCACATATAAATTCGACCAATCCAAAAATATACAGTCCATATAAAAATATAATATTCGTACAATCAGTAGATACAACTAATAAAGTGCTCAACTGTATAGGATATGTAGGACATTTCAATTTTTTATTATCCTTATAAATATATAAACAATATTTCTCGGAACAAACGAGCTACTGTAATTTCTATGAAACGTAAAATAAATTCAATAAGTGTCTATCAAATTCATTTAATGGTTGCTGGAAACGTTGAATTAACTATAAACCACAGCAGTATATGACATACTTAAAGTATTAACATATGGAAATTTATAAAGACTTTATAGTGTTCTATCAATAAAATTAGAAAATAAAATTACTTAAATTTTTTATATGAAGTAAAGATGCTAAAAATATAAATTAGTATTTGAATAACTTAACAGTTTAAATGTCTACAAATTGACACTAAATATTCCAGACCTCTTCGGTAATTATAAATTAAAACAAAATACTGCATATCAAGTTGTAAAAATAACACTTTTCACACGATTGCCACAGTTTAGTTGCTCTAAGTGAAAAGTAATTCTCCAAGCGGTTTAGAAACTATACTTTTTCTACGACTCTATTGATTGTCACTCTTTATTTTCTACACAACAAAGTTAAATTTTGGCTGCATAAAAAAACTTTAGATCTTGCCTCATAGGTATGTTTTTCGAACTTTTTTTTAGAAGTCGTGAAAAAAGTTTTATTCGAAGTGCTAAACACTTTCCTTTCTCTGGAAGAGTATTTGGTGCGTATATTCATACGCACTGTCTGTTTCAATTTTTCATAACACAAAGTTAACTTTCGATGGTATAAAAATACATCCTTAACATAATTTTATGGCAGATTCAAATTGAAAAATAGAAGGTACGTTACTTAGTTGGTCGGCAGAGCTGGGCTGTTGGGCAGTATTTGTTTATTTATCCTCTTTGTATTTAGTTACTTTTAAAGTATTTAAACACACTGTAATTAAATACCCACGGTAAAAAGGACTGATAATTTAGAATATATCAAAAAAGTATTTAGGAATTAGTACTTAGAAATGTATTTAAATACATGACAAATGTATCTAAATACATGATCACTACATTTTATGTATTTCAATACCTTTTGATTTAATTATAATTGTATTTAAATCCGTTTTATTGGCTTTACTTTGATACTAGCTTTAGTACATTCAGTCAAAATCTAGTCCTAACAAATTAGTTCAGGCGTTAGGGTCGTTATTGTTTTCATGTGATCATTTCATTGTATGCCACTGGTAGAGCAATAAGGCCAATAATATTATCTTTCCTGTCATGAAGACAACCATGTGATGCGCTATTTGCTTTTTAGGATTTGTAAATATTCTAGTACTGATTTATGCAATAAAAGTAAGCGCATTTACATTTTTAATACATGCACTTACTTATTAGTTTGTTCACATTGGCGTGACTATTTATCACTGTTGTATATTGTAAAAATCAATATGGTATTGTTTGTTTTGTGATTTTATTGAAAATCGGTATTTAGGAGGTTCTTTTGTTAAATTTTATGAACATTTGGGCATAATTTTGAAATTTCAAATGGCAGCGTCAATATGGCGAACGCATTTTGTTGTTTCTGCATACTGTTGCATACAACTTAACTGAAAATAAAATTTTAAGAGCGATAAATTAAAATTTTCCGGTCAAAATATGAGATTTTACTTCAAAATAGCGTCATAAAAATTCAAGATGGCGACCCCAGAATTCGGGACAAGTATTGTTTAATAATAACACTAAATAATATTGACAGTAATAAAATTAAATAAATAAAAATTCTGGACACAACACTCCATAGTGATAAAAAAATGTGACAAGTTCAATTTTCGTGTAATAGGTAACATTATTGTACTATAATATTAATATTATTATTAATATTAAATATAAGAAGAGATGTGATCACATAAATTTTCTAAATATGTTAGTTTGGATTTTTCGACATTTCTCTAGAACATGAAAAATATATTTTTAGACAAAAAATATAGATCTCGCGGATATTAGATTTTGTGCGTCACAGGGCCTATTAAGGAAATATATATATTACTATAAACTATACAAATAAAACTGTTAAAAAGTAAAAAAATATAAAATACGTTTGCGTATATGACTATATAATGAAAGGGATGTAAAGAGGTACTTATATCGCCTCATTTGAGTACCTCTTTATAAAGCACGTTTGTTGTTGCATTCTCTAGCTGTAAAATAGCCAAGCTACTACGCGAACTTACTCTAGAGCATGCGACATAGGGTTGGCCATGGGACAGCTTTAAAGGAAACTGTACACGTTTAAACTGAAAAGGATAGTCTAGATAGGAATTAAAGGGATACGTGGTATAAAAACTGTTTCTCCCAGACCAGGGCCAGAAATAATAGTAGATTCTATTACATTGTCTTGTAATGTTTTAACCTGTAACCGAGTTCCATTACACAATTTTGGTCGTTTTAAATTTCGAATTGCATCACTGGTGCCCTCACTTTTAAAGTTAACTCATGAGGAGGAATTCCTGAAGGGTTTAGAGAGTGTAGGAACTCAACAGGATAATTAACCGCATTTTCTTGGTCTATAACTACATCTATTGAGTAGTATGGTAATTGTGGAGCAATAATTTTTTCCAATAAAGCTAGATTTATTTCATCTGCTGTGCTATTTTTTGGAGTTAATATAGCTCGTTCTTTAAACGAAGAAGCGGTTTAATTTTGACAACTTTCGAGTCCACTATAAAATAAAAAGCAAGTGTTCAGGTGTTTTTACGAATAACTAATTGTAACATAAAAAAATATAATATTAAAGGGGTGGTTTCAGCCGCTTGGACACAAAATATGTAAAAAAATAAAATATAAAGCGTATTATGTTCAAGCGTTTTCCGAATAACTGTTTTTTATTTTTTTTTTCCCCTTTGGTCACATTGTATGAAATTTTTAAAAATCCTTAAATATGTAAAAAATTAATTAAAAACCACGTGTTCAAGCGCTTTTTCGAAAAACTAACCGATTTTTAAATAAAAAAATATTGTATTATATAAGTGGTGGTTTCACCTCTTTGACCACTCAGTATGAATTTTTAAAAAATCCTAAAGTATGTAAAAAAATAAATTAAAAAACACGTGTTCAAGCTTTTTTTCGAAAAACTGGCTGTTTTTTAAATAAAAAATATTGTAATATTTAAGAGGTGGTTTCACCCCCTTGGAATTTGAGTTTTGAAAAATCCCTTCTTATCGAACCTCTATACCCTAAAATCAACCTGTATTTCAAAATTCAGCCTTTTACCTCAAGCGGTTTGAGCTGGAGCGTGATGAGTGAGTCAGTCAACTAAGTCTTTTATATATTAGTATAGATTAGAATTTAAAAAACATTACATAAAATAAAGAAAATCGATTAATTCCCTTGACCCGAAACTTCCCTCGTAATATATCATTATCTTTTTTATCCAAGAATATGCACGTATAACTTTCCACGTTAAATATTTACTTTGCCTATAAAGGGATATAAATCTATGAATTGGTTTTACACAGAACTTTCCCACTTCCTCCTGTAAATATTTCCTTTTATTAAGAAGAGGGCAAGATAATACAATTATGCACGTGCATATTCCACGATAAAAAACAAATCGATATATTACGAGAGTAAAGCGAATGTAATGATTTTTTTATATAAAAGCATTTTTTTTGATTCCATATAGGGTTAGTCTAACGGGGTAAAAATCAAACATACAACTGTACATTGAAAGACACAACAAATATGTTTTATTTTTTTGGCTATAATGTTTTTCCACTATACAAGGTGGCCCTAAGGCTCAAACAGCCATAACAAATATTTCATAAAAAAATATTTTTAAAATATAATACAACACTGCCTTCTTTAGCACTAGTTGAAAGAATATTTACTTATGTTACATTTATAAATACCTCTCCTCTAAGAGACATGCACTGGCAGATCAAAATTTTGAAAACTTGCTTTATTGAAGGCAAATAAGTATACATTTCTGTTAGATGTTTCGCTTATTATTTGTAATATATTCCTGTTTGTCAGTGGTGTTTAAAATTATTTAAGTATCGACCCCTAGGAGATTTAAATAACTTCATAGTATCCATTTATTGAATCCTATTATAATTGGAGGTAAGTACGAAAATGTACTTAAAATCGTTTTGTATTTAAGCAATAAATACTTTTTTGCTATAAATGTAATTAGTATTTAAATATTTTATAGAAGGTTCCAGTATTTACTATTTAGGAACTAAATACATTTGTAAAGTATTTTGAGCAACTCTGTGGTGGGTTACCTCCTTTTCGCGACTAAGCCCATCTGGATGGACCTACAGCTTAACGTGTACTCTGAACCAGGATCTTTCAGGAGCTATTATCTGTCTAGTTATGGTGTAACATTTGGCTTTTATTAGGTAAGATACCGAATAGCAAGTGTGTATCTACTACCCCCGTTCGCCTCACTAAATGATAGGAATAAAGTGGCTTATAGTGTAAATACATTTTGACACTTTTGATACATGACATAAACGTATTGTGAGTGTAGGAGAATTAAACTCACTGCCATAAAGCCTGATTTTTGGATGCTTTTGTACAATTTGTAATGCGGAAATTTCAATGTATGCGTAAAATATGATGTAAGCTGGTTCCATACATAGACTGCGCCAGCGTATCTCGCGACAAACTGTAAAAATGTAAGCCTTAATACCCACATATACAGACGTAAAAAATGATAATCTGCATAAACTGATCATGGCAGAAACTTTGGCTGTCGTGTGAAAAGTATCAATTAGAGCACCAACTTTTTGGACAAAAAATATCCCATTAAAGGTAGATATTTGTGGTGATAAAATTAAACTAAGTTTGAAATCCATCAATATAATGTATTATAATATCAAGTAGTAACAAAGAAAATAATACTTTAACATTTATTTATTCCATTCATGATTCTTCTAAATCTAACTAACAAAACCAAACTTTAATCTGCGTTATTTATTGTTAATACACCAATATACTTTTGAAGCTTCACACCATTTTAACTGACTTCATGCTCTTTGATTTTAATTTGAAATCTCGATATAGTGAACCTTTTTAGCAAAAAAAAATCATTTATATCGCTTCACCCAAATTTTAACTCTTTTTTCATTAGTCTGTTCACGGATTAAAAAATAATGTTTTATACTGATCATTTAATAACAACCAATGAGACACTAGTTTAAAATTAATCTGAGTGTACTTTATTTTCTACTAGAACCAGCCAAAAATAGTGAAAAATGACTATTTTATCTTCAAAATGTAATAAACATAAGTTGCAACTAAATTTAATCGTAAATAAAATACAGAAACGTCAAAATATCTCAAAAATCTATTCGATTTTGTTGGTAATTACATTCAGGATCTTCCAGCTAGTAAATTGCAATTATCGTGGTACATACGGCTGACAGTTTTTTAGCCACTATCTATACCATTTTTGATTAGATAGAATGTTTATTGAATTGTTGATTATTTTGCACCAACTTGTAAGTGTAGTTTTTGTCCATTACTGTGGATTCCCATCCACCGTATTGTTTTAATGAAGTTATGCACCCATCAACAATTTTTTCTCTCTTTATAAGGTTCTGATAGTGAGCAATATATTTCCCCATGTTTTAAAATCTGTTAATTCCTGGGTCTCATTCAGTTTTTCATTTTGAACAAATATTCATGTGCTTCTTGTCTTGCATATAAAATAATATTTTACTGTAACTATGAATTCTTCTGTTATTTTTGTTCTTGCATCTTTAACTGCGACTAAAAGGGTTGATGTACAAATACAAATTTTACATCTGGGGCTTCTCCTTGTTTTCTCATTTTGCAGGAAATATGTTAGATTTTCATATAGTTAGGCTGTGGTCAATTAAGAAATCATGGTTCTTGGGATTAGACCGTGTCAACATGGAATCACTTTCGGACGTTTCACCTTCGATTGCACCAGGCATCTTCAGGGATCTTCACTTGACGAGATCGGAACACTTAATGAGCTCGAAGAGACCCAGGCCGGCTATTTATAGTCGACCTGTATTTACCAAAGCGTGACTCGATGTAACGATCGGTTTCCACGTATGATGTAGACTGAAGTCCGTATCTCTATTTAAATTGTTAGGATGCTTATAAATTTCAATAGATTCTCTAATTTTGCGTTTATAAAGTCCCGAAACCGATGCAAGAACTATGGTTTCTTTTACACTTATGACATGCCCAGTAGAATGTTGGTATTCAGACTGGCGATCTCAAACATTGTCCAATTTTCTTGTCTGTGTTGAAAATTGTACGTATATTGGACCGGCGAAGTAACCTTGCAATCTTGTCTGTGGTTCCGTGTATAAATGGAAGAACTACATTTCCTATCGGTAATTCCTTATTAGTATCATTTCGGGGAGTAGGATTATTATATTTTCTAATTGAGCGTCTAATATCATCAGTGCAATATCCATTCCCTCTTAAAGTTTGAGTCAGTTTCTCTGTTTCCAATTGTAAAGAATTTTGGTCACGAATCGCGAGGGCTCTGTAAACCAATGAATTAATGACTGATTGCTTTTGTGCTGGATGATGATTTTAAATATACCAGGAATGGAACCTTTATCTTTAGAGACAACCCAGAAAATTGACAAAATTCTGTCATAAGTAGCAATGCTTTCAAATGCAAAAGTTGACATGTCCTCTCTCTTTCTAACACAATGATCCTATAACAGGGTTTTTGTCAATTTTATCGAGCATTTTTGAACATAAAGATATCAAGGTGTTATATTGTTAATCAGCAAGAGACCCATTTAATGAAATAATATTATATAATAAAATCAATGCTCATTTTTTTTACGTCCGAAATTGTGATTTATATCTTTTTTTTTATGTATTAAGATACAATTTATTTACCCCATTTAAAATATAAACATAAACTCTGTACAATTCTGTCATGTGTAGATCTTGACCACATTATTTTTTCTGTTCCGCCTTATGGTCATCAGTTGTGTGAATCTTGTACGGTCTGCCAAATTTGATAGAAATGACATCTGCATGCACCTGGTTCTGGAAAGGCATTTTATAAATCGCCTCATTCTATAGCGAGCTGGAGTTTCTCTATCATTTCTCTAAATACTCAACATAATTGCCTGGGTCACCACAACATCTGACAGTAGTAGTTGCAATAAATTATTCTAGATATGGTAATATTTTAAAAAGGAATTACAAAACTTTAACGAAATATGAAAGCACACTACATAAAAACACAGTTGTATAATATGTAGTAATCAAGGCATTAGAACCAATAATCCTACAATACCACATCAATTATCTGTTTATTCCTAAAAAAATGTGATTCCTAAAAAAATGTGATTTTAGAATCATGAACCGAACTTACTGTTACCTATATTTATTTAGACTTTCCAACTTTTAAACTGGTATCAACTTGAAAATTATTAAGGTTATATAATATAAAGGGTGGCCCAACAAATACGAAACGCGCCGGTTTAAAAAAATTGCCTCTTTGCCCAGTTTGTTCTAAAAGAGTAGGGTATTTTATTGGAGTCTATAATAAAAATCCTCGGGCCTACTTTCACTATGCCACTCAAAAGAAATGGTCTGATATAAAAACTAAAATAAAATTATGTGAAAATCTCCTTCGTAAGTAAATTTAAACAAGAAAACCCAAAATATACCCAACAAAAAATATTTCAAAACTGACGTTTCGTACGTTTTATTTTATTGCAAGTGTGACTACTGACTAGACCGGAAGAAGCGAACCTGTGCGTTGCACCTATTTAGAAACTAATCCAATAATATTCTATTTGAACACATCCTTAAAATTCTTTCTATTAAGTGGGCGATCCAGAAAATGGCCGACGCTATGACGCTAGTGGCATTTGAAAAGCTATGTGGTGGGGAAAATTACAATAACTGGAAATTTGGGATGAAAGATAACAAACCAGACAGAGAACGTTGGAACCAAAATGCATTAGCAAAAATATATCTGATGGTAAGGCCTGGTACTTATGCTCATGTTAGATCAGCCAAAACTTCACAGGAAGCATGGAACAATTTAGAAAAAACCTATGAACGTAAAGATTTATCAAGAAGACTTAGTCTTTTTGGTAAGGTTTTGTAAGGGTTTTGGCACAAAAATTGGCAGACATATAATAAACCATAAACGATGGATTTCTTGGCGTTATTTTAATAAGTGACTTCTGGATATGACCCTATAGTAATGACAATAGAAAACATAACTGAGTAGTTCTAAGATTATAAGTGAAATTGTAAAAGCAAAGTCATTACAAAACGGTAATCATGGTAAAAAGGTTAATAAAAAGGGACCGGAATTAGCTTTATTTATAAAGGAAAAGTTTCACCCAAAGAAGTATATAAAATGCTATAAACCTGACTTACTAGGGCATAATAATTCAAAGTAAAAGATGATAGGGATCAGAACACTGATGAAAGTAAAAATAAGAATTTTAAGGCACAAAAGGCACTGCAAAGTGCAAATCTCTGTTCAGATGAAGGAGCCAAAACAATGAAATAGTTGGTACATAGATTCAGAGGCAATATCACACCTGACATATCAAGACGCAAAGAGCAAAGTACAAATAGATGTAGCAGTAGCAATCAATCAATTACAAACTTTGGTTCTGGCAATGCTATTGTTCACACAGAGAATTGTTAAAAAACCATTTTAGTAGAGAATGGACATGTTACTGTGTTCGACTCAGATGGGTGTGTAATTTTTGATACAGATGAATTTGAAGTAAAAGGTAGTATTGATATGCAGCACGTGTCTACTAGGCAAGTAAAGTAGGTAACCCTTTTCCAAGACCGATGCAAAGCATGTAAAAAAACAGAAAATCATACTGGTTAAAGAACTAAAACACTTCATAGTGAAAATGGTTTAGGATTTGCTTATTTAGAGAATAACTAAAGTCAAAAGCTATACAAGGATATTGTAATAAAGATATTAGTGCTAATAAATAGAACTAGCCGAACATTAATAATTTATGATTACATTCATTGAAATCATCGTGCACCCTAAACATTTTAATAGGGACGTGGTTACATATTTTAGCACGAGTGGAAACCAATATCATTAATGTCATTCATCTCCATGAGCACAGATTTATAAATCCCAAAACTCTGCTCACCAGCAGTTACAATTTAAATATTTAGGGGTCAAAAATACCTATGTGATATATGGGTTGTAAAATAAGGTTTTGCCCCCTGCAAAAATTAACTACTGTCTTTTCTGAGAACCGGCGTGTTACATATTCTTTGGACTAACCTGCATATGTTCATGGAAATACTAAACAATGGTTTGAAAATGATCTGCACACTTAAAAATAGAATTTTTAAATAAAAGTGAGTTTATAAGGTTAAGTGATATTAGCTACACTATCTGCCACACTTGCTGACTTGAGAAAAATATTCATCAACCTAAAAAATATTTTAAAATGTATTGCTTATGATGGCTTAATACTTCTTCCGATGTCCAACGACGAATTTAAATGGCAAACTCGTGTATCTCACGCTAAATTGCATGAACTGGTCTGTGATTTTTTGTAACAGAATAGGGTTTATATGAAGATTTATATATATTAATTCATTTTTGGCACTTATTTTTTCCCCATAACAGCCTTTATATTGTATTATTAATACAATATATGGCTATATATGGAAATTCTATTCGCAAAAACATACGGAAAATATAAGTTGGGTTTCTTTCGACGATTTGCAGTTCATAGAAAAACAATTTTTTGTGTAAACAAAATTTGCTCACTTTTTTCAAATTTGCCCCAAAAATAGTTTATGTCAATATCTCGCGGGAATCAAATTTTGGGTGTCAAGGGCGTAGATTTTCGACAACCCTAAAGGGTATAAAAACGTAATAATCTCATATTTTGACAAGGCGCAAACCAACATCAGTCAAACTAAAAGCAGAAATAGTAAACGCTTTGACATTGGGAAGTCACGTTGCTTTTTTATTATATTAGCTTTTTTAACAAACGTCAAAAAAAATTCTTTTTTGTATATAAATACATTTATTCCTACTATAAAGAGTAGCCCTAGGGATATGAAGCAGTCCTCAAGAAACAACAATTTTTTTTTATTTTAAAGCGATTAGTTACAAAATGTGATACACATAAAGTTTCTTTGTATCTAATAGACCTTCAGATAGTGACAGATTTTTGCACACAAGCCTCGAAGACTGTTGAAAACTACATTGATGTTAAGTAGAATGAAAGATAATTTACGAGTGGCCCCTGGGGATAACATATAGAAAATTCGATTTGCCTTACTAGAAATAAAACGTGTCTGTTGCCTATATTTTCACGCAATCTATATTAACTAAATAATTAATTAATAGAATCTGGCTTTGGAAACCCAAGGGCTTGAGTGTTGCAGGTGGCAAAATGGTTAAAATAAGGGCGCAATCTGTTAGGAAAAGCCGAGATATTGATAGATTTTTCCACAAAAGTTTTGGTTTTTCTATTAATTAATCATTTAGTGAACAGAGTTTGCATGAAAATCTGGGCAACAGACACTTTTTAATTCTGTTAAGGAAAATCAAATTTTCCATATTATGTTATTCCCAGGGGTCACTCGTCACTTGAAATTTTATAGAAACATCGAGTGTAACATGGTGATAAACTGGTATATTTTGATGAGGAATCATTGTAGCCAAATATTTTGAATAAAAATCAAATGTGAAATAGATATGAATAGCGAAAATTTTGTCAATCGTATATGACTATTAATTAGATGTATAAAACCTTCTTTTTATGGAGGAAAATAATAAATGTCATACTCTCTTCTTTATAGACTATGTAAATAAAGTTAGTTAAGAAAAATAAAAATTGTTAGGTTATTAACAAACAATTATATATATATATATATATATATATATATATATATATATATATATATATATATATATATATATATATATATATATATATATATATATATATATATATATATATATATATATATATATATATATATATATATATATTCAAACTGCGAACTTATCGCTTTTTTTGGATATAAAACATTTTTTTTTACTTTAAAAAGAAAGTGAAAAACATAACTGGTACACGCCCGTTTAAAATGTCGCTGATGTAGATGGAATTTATTTAGGTTGGCGAATTTTTTGTCTATGTCGCATCAGCAAGCGTAGCTTAAAATGCGTGGCTAATACATTACTTAACCAATGTTTAAGAACTATTAACTCTAATAAATTCAACACTTAAAACAAACATAAACTAAACTATCCGAGCACAAATTCTACACGGGCGTAGTTCTCCTCATGGTATCGTTATCGTAGTTTTTCTTAACCCCACCGCCACCGCCTCCCCGCGAACTTATACTCACGATGCTCTGCGCCCGGATCGGCAGCGGCTCGTCGAGGTCGAACGTCACGAACTCATGCTGCAACCCGGGCGAGTACTCGTCGAAGTAGGGCTCAGGCAAGTCGTCCAGGTTAACGACGTCCGCCGTCGTCGAAACCGTATTGACGGTGTTTAAGGTGACGTCACGGGACAGCGCGCGCTCCCTGTTGGTGAAGTGGTCGTCAAACTGATAGGATATCGTGGGCGGAGGAGGGAAGTCGTAGAACGACGTGGAGACGTCCTTCAGGGACGGAGTGGACTGGTGAAAGCGCGAGCGGTGTAAGGAACAGGGCGACTCGTGGATTGCTCCCTTGGGAGGTAGTGGATACCTATAAAAGAAAATCAGTCACATAAAAAAGTTTAAGGCGGTAAAAGGGGCGTGGCTCTTAAAACAATATCTTATTGAGAATAGATATACGCATAATGAGGTAAAAACAAAACATTTGTTGGTTCTTCATCACAATATATGGTCTTACTTCCGCCATATTAGATGTTTTATATTGGCATTAAGCATACATTTAATTTGTTCCTAATTTGGATATCAAGCGTATAGACAGTTGTCTAATAGTAATATCTTACCGCTCTTCTCGCTGTCGCTGACCTATCGATAGACTGCCCGTCCCTATCTCTACCTCTAGTCGCTGCAGTCAACTTTCCTAATGTGTTAACACGGCTCTGATGATGATGATTAAAAGCTCTGGTTTTAAACATGTAATTTTTATATGTTTTCAAAACATAAATATAGGCAGATATATTGATTGATCTGCGAAGAACAGGGATAAACTTGTTTCATACGCCTCGTGGGTCAAAGAGAGCAAATAATTTGATAACAAGAAAAAAAAATGTTATTATGCGGATTCACCATGATGTCAAGACATATTGATAGGAATGATAGGGCCATTGGTTTTATCCCTATAAAGAGGATGATAGGGCTAAATGATAATTTTTAAGAACAGCCAACTGAAATATTCCTGCTTAAGCAAGAACATTACTTTATATAGCCAAGACGTTTGTTGCTGTCTTTTAAGTTTACATGTTAAAGTTCATAACTGGTATTATTAATTGGATAAGTATAAAACGTTGATTTTTACTGGCGAATAATAATTCTAAATTTTGGAAAGTTTTTCACTATTTCAAATGAATTTTCTTTTATCTCCTTAAAAATGTTCATAACAACATCAATATATGATGAATATGATCCTTTATTTCTACCTTCGTTCTCCAACAAGGCAGTTTAAGCTTTATATCCGTTCACCATCAAGTCTAGAAACATAATTTTGGTTCTGTAAATACACTACTTTTGTTCTGTTTGTGAAAAGCGGTCTCAAATCTTAAGTATTTTATATATTATAATATAAAGTTTGGTAGAATAGCATACTTATACGCAAACTTAGAATAATACGTTACTTATATGATGTAATTAATTTTTTTTTAAACCAAGTTGGCATTTCTTTACATTTCCACGAAAATTACTTACTTATTTCTAGCAGGACTCCTAGGAAATGTAACAGTACTATTCGAATTAATATAATAATAGGGATGTCTCCTACAAGGATACTCCACGGGCATGGGAGGATCCACGATCCTATTTAAGTTGGTTATTGAAGGGGGCATGTTCCCTTTCCTGAGTTCATCGCACTCTTTTCTTTTCCAGTGATACTGAACCCTAAAAAGTAATAACAATTATTCTAATCAATGTATAATATTATATAAAGAACGTGCACAATCTAGAAATTGCTAATATTGAATTAATTGAAGTGAATGAATGAATTTAGTTACAGGAAAATCTGACATAGAAATGTTTCTGTAATTTAGTAAGAATTCTAATCTTAAATTCAATTCGCCATTGTGTCAAGAATAAGACGACTACACTTTTTGTATTATGCATTCAAGCAAACTCGTAGTCTTTCGGTAGTGGGAAACTGCTTTTGATTATTTCAGTGGAATTCGGGTCCTCTTTCAAAAAAATAATATTCAATAAAACATAAAAATTAATTTATGCGGCAACACGCCTTGCTTATTTCAAATTTCTGATGACGAGACGAATTGGGTTGACGTTTACCAGGTGTGTTATTAATAATCGCATAAAACAGAAGCAAAAACTTTAGTTAACTCTGAAATAAGGTGAGTGAGCCAAATATTTCATATTCAGATGTATACGTCGCTAACGCATTAAGTTAGCGCAAATTGATATTGAAGCCAGTTTACCCAAAAGACCAGACCCATTGAAGAACGAAAGAAAAAAACTGGGAGGTGCCTACTAGTGCCTGTTTGAAATTACCATCAATCTAATAATGCGGTTTGAATATACAAAGAAAAAAACAAATACAAATTTCTTTAACACTCTATATATCGAACATAGAGCCGTTTTGGACCTATTTATATCTACATTTTCGTTTTTTTTTCTTATTGCAAGGAATCTTCCAATACGCGATGACCCATGTTTTTCTAAACACCCTTTATACAATTATCTCTTACCTATACATGAATAAAAAAACACAGCCAACTCCTGACAACTTCGTGGAAAAGAGACCTATTATATACAACAGGAACGAGTATCCGTATTCGTATTCCAGCAAAGGTGGCCTTATTTGCGACTGGGGCCTCAGCTTGGTTCCTACTTCGGCTTTGAACACTGATATATACACTATTAGCCCTAACAGCATTAGTAACCCTGCAAATATTTGTTTAGTTAGTCAATATTATTTTTTTATCTGATCTGTGTGTACTGATACTGACATCGTAATAAATTCATAGTTTTGACTGAAATAATGAAAAAATTAAATCAAGAATGCATGAATAACTAGTCTCACTAATAGAAAGAAACAGAACAGCCTTACAGCATCAAATATTTAAATACGATATTGATTATTGGTAAGTATTAAAACAAAAATTCAAACATGGCCTCCTAGGAGGATCCATAGGAATTTTTAGGGTCATTAAAAAAACTTATTATTTGTTATTTCTTTTAGCAAATCTTAGAGGTTCAGGTAAAATTATTTTAAATTTAACTTTTTTTTTAATCTTTTAAAACAAACCTTGTAGAACCCGTTTAAAATAGAAACATAAACTCTGTACATTGAAAATTGAGAACAAAACACTAGACTATATATTTATAGGACCTTTTCTTTGTAAATTTCTCTGGAATAAGTTGTTAAATTTAATGTTCTGATTTAAGAGTCAACCTGCCTAGGTGAGATATAATAATAAATAATAATAATAATAATAATAATAAAGTAATTTATTTACAAAACATTTTGCAAGATGTTTTTTTTAATCTACATACTGTTAATTATTTCAGGTGTGTAAATAAACAGAAGATCACAGAAACTATTTATATATAGTTTGTACGTGAGAGGTAACTATTGCCATATACTTAATACTTAACTCAACTATTAATACACTATACTTATTACTAAGGACTTAACAGTAAATTATAAATTAATCTACATTTAATATGTATACAATATATGGTGTGGTGTTTTTATATTGAACAATGATCCATATCAAGCAAATTGTCAAAGCCGAGTGATTTGTCAGAATCAAGTAAGGTTTTAAATCCGGGTAAGTCGTGCTTGCCTGCGGTGTGTCCATATTATGACATATTATAGTCAAGGAATCAATAATATAACACATTAAGATGTTAAGCATTATTTTACAATTACTCGTTATTTGTTACATTCTGAAAGAGATTTTGAGTCGTTTGTATTTATAGTTTTTCTTTTTAAAAGTTGTCAGATGAGTTATATTTTTCTTTTCTAGTGGTAAAACATTATAAATTCTTGATGCTATATATAAATAGTTTCTTTAACCTATCGCTTTGTAACATTTCGGAATTTTTACAAATATTTGTTCTTTTTGTCGCGATGGATAAGTATGTGATATAGGCTCAAGCAGTGTTCTCTTTTGATGACTAGCAATTAGTAGTTTTTGGCATTATAATTGTCTGGTATCTGCAACCTTGCTTAGGCTATATAGTTGTTCACTTGAATGAAAACACTTGACCGATTCCTGAAATATATTCGTTTTGACACAATACATATAACATAAAATTATTTACTTATTGTTGACGTAAATAAAACAAATAACCCCAGGAATTCAGACGTGAGAAATGTGGTCTTTTTAGAACTGGATTGCCAATATTGTCATCGAATAAGACATTACTAAAAGGCCTAGTGGGCTAAATTATGTATACCTGTTTGAGTTTAGCAGGTACTGAGACATTTTAATAAAGCAAAAGGTTGAAACTCACCTGTGAATATAAAAAGTAATCCGGATATAAACGTGTATATTCCTCTATATCTAACACACTGGCCCAATATACAACATGTAAACGCTGCCATCATCATACAACTTGCCAGCAGAAAAAAAATTGCGGCTTTTGAAACCACATCTGAAATGAAGAAGACTTTTCGTAGTAAAAAAAAACATCAAAATTTAATTGAATTGTGAATTTCGAAAAGGACTCAACTCGGATTTTTGTCGAATTCGACTTTCCCGCAAATTTTTCAAGTTTAGTAATAGACCAACATTTTACGAAGGAAAAGGACTCATATCTGATTTCGTTCACACAAATACGAAGACGTCGTTTCAAAACAAAATTTCGAGAAGGGCTCATCTCGCGGAGATGGGTCCTTTTCGTAATGTATTTGCCCGATGCATTACGACGCCATGCCATTCGCAAATTAAGCGAACCAATCAGAACTTGCTATTTTTATAGGAATAAACCAACCTAGGCATAATCCAGTTCACTTGTTTCAGTTGTTTTACGACGCGACGGTTGTTTGGTGCACGTCAAGTTTGTCATTTGAGTAAACAAACACATTTTCTGAGTTCTGTCGTGTGTATTATTAGTATTATTTTTAACAATGAGTGATTCTAGTAGTTCTGAAAATGCAGGAGAAGAGAAAAAGAAGAAAAGAGGTGTAAGAAACAGTGAAATGTATAAGAACGTAACAATAAAAAAAGCCAAAGTTAAAGGACTTGCCCATACAAACCATGTAGGCAAAAATATTCCCTGCAGAACAACTGGGCCCAGTTGTAGGTAGGAATATATCGTATTTATATTAGTTTCCCTTAGGTATTTCCTATTAAAAGTAGTTTCGTAGTTACTAAGTAATGGTAGTAATGCTAGTAGCCACTGCATATAAGTAGAAAACATGTTAGTTATTTATCTAACTTGTTTTTGAAAACGTAGGTACACAAAAAGCTTTAAAAAATAATATGGTTTTTGTAGATGCATTCGAAAATGTTTCCATCTTTCTGATGATACCAAGTTACTACTACCATATTAAGTAGGATAAATGATTGTAATAGCAAAGATGAACAGGACATCTATATTCAAGGATTGATAGAGGCTTTCCCTGTGAAGGATACTTCAAAACGTCAAGAAGCCAAAAATAGTAAGCCAAAAAGTTACTCCTACAAGTATTTCATTGAAGTAGATGGAAATAGGAAAGAGGTATGTAAAGTAGCCTTTTTAAGCCTGCATGGTGTAACCGACAAGAGAATAAAGAGAATTCGACTACTAAAAATTTCAAATAAAAGTCCCCACGATATGCGTGGAAAATCTGCCGGATCCAGAAGCAATGTAATGCCAGAAGAAACATGTGCTCTACTCCACCATTTTATCGAATCAATTCCTGTTAAAGAAATCCATTATTCAAATAACATTGTAAAAAAATACTTATCATCTGCCTTGAATGTGACAATATTGCATGAGAGGTTTTGCTCAAAATACCCCGAAAAGAAAGTCAATTATCAGTTTTTTAGAAATTATTTCAATGTGAATTTTGACTTGGCGTTTGGTAGACCACAAATTGATGTGTGTTCAAAGTGCGAAGAAATTGGCGTTAAGCTAAAGAATCCCCACTTAAACGAAAATGCCAAAAGGGTCGCTAGCGCGGAGTTAATCGTGCATAAGCGCAGGGCATCGAAGTTTTTTAATAAAGCCAAAGAGATCTCGGAAAAATGTAAAGAGGATGGCAGTACTATTTTGGGATTGTCGTTCGATTATATGCAGAATTTACCACTGCCAGTCCTTTCCGTCCAGGAAGTGTTCTACTACCGTCAACTTTGGGTATACGAATTCTGCGTACATAATATGAGAACAGGAAAGGCAACTTTGTATTCCTATCACGAGGGCCAAGCACTGAAGGGACCGAACGAAGTAGCTTCATTTCTAAATGACTTTATCCGTAATAATGTTCCTGAAAATATTACGGAATTACATTTGTTCTGCGACGGCTGTCCAGGACAAAATAAAAATAATACCTTGATAAAATTTCTTCTCGCCTTGTCAGTTTCTAGAAATTTGAAAATATTCCTTTATTTCCCCCAAAGAGGTCATTCTTATAATGATTGCGATAGAGATTTTGCAACCATAAAACGTAAGATTAGAAGAGAAGATCGTTTATTTACGCATGAGCAGTATAAGAACTTAATACTCAGTAGCAGTAAGGCAGACAATTTTTGTGTGAAAATGATCACATATTCCGACATCATTGACTTCAAGTCGTGGTGTAAAGTTCACTTCAAAGCGAAACCGTTGTCAGAAAGATGCTTCGGGAAGAAAGTTTCAAAAGAAGGCAAAGTTTCTTTCCAAGTTTCTACATTTTATCAATTTGACTTTTATCCAGAAAAGCCTGGAGAAGTTATATGCCGCCCCTTTATTGAAAGCGAAATGAGCACTGAAACTTTTAGCCTGTCAAAAACTAAAGGTGTTTGTGCTAATCTTCCTACTGTTAAAGACTTTTCATGCTACTCTTCAAAACTACCAATAAATAACTTAAAAATGAACGACTTGAAAAAGTTGAGGCAGTATATACCCGCAGAATTTGAAGACTTTTACGATGGTATTTTAAGCTGGCCGACTACTGACAGACAAGCAGAAGCTGATGCTGAAGAAGACTTTTAGCAAAGCTACTTTTTATATTTGGCATTATTTTCCAATAAGAAACTCTAATTTTGCTGTTTTAAATACTGTTTTTGTATCTTCATTTTAAAATTAAAGTTAACTTTCCTTTTCTAATGTACTTATGTTTATTTAATCTTCCAAGGGATGCTTCAATTTCGAAAACGACTCATCTCGGAAAATTCCAAGATCCATTTTCTCCATGTATACTTTTCTGAAAAGGAAAATTTGGCAAGGTTAAGATGTAAAATAAGGAGTGTTAATTATTAGAAAATCGATATTGTCGTAGTTCAAATTAGTCAGAAGAAATTTAGTTTTTTGCTTCTCCTGAAAAATTACGTCTTCCCGAGATGAGACCCTTTCGAAATTCACGATTCAATTGCGTTTGTATTTTTTTTAAATAACAAAGGCATTTAAGTAATTTCTATGTATACAAATTTCCGATAAAACTGCGCTGCTTTTAGAGGTCTAATACATAATTTAGCAAGCTACAAAAACCCCATTACATTTTCAAATTGTCTTTATAAATTTACTTGTGCACAATGAGTTTTGATAAAATCTTGTAAAAATTTTTTTAACTATTTGTATCAGAGACGGAACTTCAATATTTTGACTCCCGCAGTTTCTCCAGGGTCCCAGGTACAAGACCGGAAAATTGTTTTGATGACTAAAAAATTGGGCTCCATTATAAATTATCGTCGGGCCCCCTATCACCAGTGTGCCCCCCGCCATTGGATTCCTATTTAAAGCCAATGCCCCCGCATTGCTTCCGTTTGTTGTATTACCATACATACTACCGTTCCGCCACTGATTTGTATGCAATGGAATGGATGCGCAAACCAGCTAAAACGTTTTATTTTTAAATGTAGATTTTTCTTTTCAAACTGACAATAAACAATTATTTACTAAATAAAGAATTCTATTTAATTACTTAATTTAAAAAATGAAAATTTTGAAAAATTTTGTTTTAAATATTTAATTTTAAAATTAAACGTAGAGAGAAAAATGTTTATACGTAAAAGAAGAATATTCTTAATAGTCCTTTTTATTGACAAAATATAATTGAAAAATTAAATAAAATTTACATTATTTAAAAATAAAATATTAATTTTCCTTTTGACAATAGTTGCTTTTTTCTCTACATTTAATTAAAAGTACAAAAAAATGACATAGTTTGATTTTCATTTAAATAAGAAATTAAAAGCATTTCTCGTTAAGGGAGAAATGCACGCAAAAAGTGAAAAACCAGCGACAAGGTCTAGTCGAGTTGAAAATAAGATGAAAAGGTACCTAAGCATTAAAAAAAACTTCCTGCACGTCCAACCTCAAAAAAATGTGTTATATATAAGTAATTTAAATTATATTTCGGTTAAAAATGGGTTCAAAAGGGTTCACGCGCTGCAGACATACAGACATGAGTACGAATTACCATTTCAAATTTTGCAGTTACGTAGACAAAGGATCAATGTAAGGCGGTAAAGAGCCCTTTTGTGGAAAAAAAGTTATATGCGAAGGCATGTGCGTCAAAAAGTGGTCGAAAATCTACCTTTATTCTATAACTCTAGATTTGATTTTTTTATAAAAATTCGCCTTTAGCGCCCAACTATACATATTTCCCTATTACATTGAAGCTAATACATATCTCTTATAGTTTTAACATAATATTGCAGCGGCGGAAGGCTTGCAAATGATCCATATTACTGCGTGCAGTTCCCCCTTAAGTAAACATTTTTATAGTGAGCTTTGAAGGTAATAAAAAAACCTACTTTTTAACTTTTTTTTCATAGAGAGTACGGAGGATTCAATTTTCAAATTCAATTACAGTTTTTAGCCGTCCTATTTTTACATACAGAAAGTTGAAATTTGGTAGGTAGGCTAGGCATAGCAGCTTTAATTGGTGACCATTAGCATCAATATCATTTCACAAGGTTTTATTAAAATTCGTTAAACATAAGTAAAATTATAAACAAAGTTCCAAAATGTTCTCTTTCAAGTTGTCATATGAATACAAAACTACAAAAACCAATGCAGTTTAATCGGAAATTTAAAAAAGAAAAAAATTGCTTTTTCTATGTTAGTAAAAAAATATGGCTTCCGGCTGTTGCAAAGTAAAAATCCAGAAATCTTTTACTCTGCAGTGCCATAGCTATCATATACCGGGAGTAAGCAGCCCAAGGCTTCAAGGGGCCAAACACAGACCGGCGCAATGAGGACAACAACTAGTAAGGACTTTTTTTTAGTCACCATCAGTTAGTTATACTTTATAAAAGGTGGGGCTTGGTCCTGTATTTATGTTTAAGGGCCCAACCGAGTCTTGCTACCCCATTGTTCCTCTGTAATACCACCAAAATGTTTATAAAACTTGAAACTTTTTTGGTTTTATTTGATGCACACCGTTTTATTCATTTTGTCTCCAATTTTGAACTCATTTTGTTTAGTGTATTATGTATGCATGCATAATCCCTGGAATAGTTTATTAAGATATCTATTATTACAAATTTTTTTCGTTGATATGACATCTTATTTGGTTGCCATTTTGTTTCACCCTCTTAAATTAATACCATAATTTTACCATTTTACCTCTCTGTCTGTAGTTTTTCAGGCTGATTTTTCAAATATTTTATTCGGCCACCATTCTATTTTGTTCTCTTGGGTTCGTACCAAATGTCACCAGTCCGTTTCTATGTAACACTTGTTTTTGGAGCAAAAATTGAGGTAAATTGGATAATTAGTTTTTTAATAATAATTTTTTCTCGTTTCACTAGACCACAATTTTGTTCCGCCATATTGGACTTTTACCAAAACATTACTACGTCATTCCCATATGACCCTTAATGTTTGACTAAAGTTCAAAAGTCAAACGGGTAAGTAGCTTTTAGTCTGTCTGATCGCGGCTTAAAGCTACTTACCCGATTGTCTTCAAATTTTGGTCAAAAATTAAGTCATATGGGATGGTAATAACCTTGTAACATTTTAGTTAAAATTGAATATGGCGGCTCTGTGAAACGTAAAATTCCAATTTACTTAAAATTCTGCACAAAAGTCATGTATTATGTAGAAATCAACTGGTAATATATTGGTACTAATCCAAGATGGTGGCGGCCTAATAAAATGACTTCAAATTTTATGCAATAATTAAGTATAATAGAGAGATAAAATGGTAAAAATTAGCCCTATCAGGTTTTACATCTCTTCACGTTGTAGCGTTCCTAGACGCCAAAAACAAGTTTTCTCAATTTCATCGATTTGTCTATCAGTATATCTTTCTGTCTGTCAGTTCGAGGCAAAACTACATATCCGATTGACTTGAAATCTTAAGTGTTGTATAGAACTTGTAACATTTTGGTACGAATCCAAGATAACAAAGCAAAATGGCGATTTAATAAAATATTTAAAACATCAGCCTGAAAAAAGTACTTGAGTTTGATTACAAATTTTGTGCAAGCATTATGAATGTTATAGATATAAATTGGTAAAATTATGGCACTTATTCAAGATGGTGGTCAAATAAAATGTTTAAAAAATCAACGTAAAAAATATCTTCTTCAAATTTTGCACAAAAATATGGCCTAGGTAGAAGATGTTTAGTATGAATCCAATATGATGGAACACAATGGTGACCAATAAAAATGTTTGAAAACACATTATATAAGTGTTAATATAAAACGGAACTAAATTGGGTCACGCTTCATTCTTATATATAAAAGATTCATAAGGTCGGAAGTTTCGGGTAAAGGAAATTTACCGATTCAACCAGCTGGGAACATAACTATAGTAGCAAAATAATTTTTTTGTGTGATATTATTTCCTTAATTTCTTCATACTTACATGGTATAACTAAAGTTGAGTCTTTAATATCAGGACTGTAGTCTTCTTGAGCAAAGTAGTCAATCCTTTTGCAATAGAAATTACTTTCACCAGCTGAAAAGATAAACATAATTAATGTTAGTGCTGGGCAAACTTAGCTTAATTAAGATCTAATTCAATTTTTTAATTAATGAGAATATGGCTAATTTTAAATGTTAAGGTAAACATGTGGTATGACAAGGAAAATAATGTCCGAAATTGCATATTAAAATTGAACACCTTTTGAATGGTTAAATGCAAAAAAAAAAGAATCAATATATATGATGTTTTGAATTTTATGTTTCACATTTATTCTTAGGCCCATAAAGGTATTTAATGTTTTATTATACAATTTGAATAGTACAGGGTAAAACAGGAAGTTATGATTTTTCTCCGAAGTTTGGCATGGAAGTTCCCAGAAACTAAGTGAAAATTATATATACCTGTTTTTGTAGGCTGTAATTTATCTGAATACATATATACAAAAACTAAAATAACTAACAGATAACAGCGTACAACAAATTGGGACGAATACACAAGACTTAGTTTATTAGGTATGTAAGACATTGTCAAAAATATGTTTTACTATTTTATTAGTTACTCTTTGTTCCTGTGGTTAGTTATATAACTAGGATTACTATGGATTTACTTACAGGCTATAAAACAGTATTCCGCACTTAGCATATTGATTTTTTTCTACGATTTCTATGAAAACGACTAAAAAACTCATAAACTGTAAAACTTGAATTTTACTATCTTCGCATACCTTGGAAAAATATTTCCCAAGATTCAAAATGGTTCGTCATTGGTAAACTACCCCGTTTAAAATACAGCCTACTTCAAGATTTTTTACAACGATATATGATTGGTGGATGCAGTAAGCGTGCGTTTGTATTCTACTTTTCAAAATAAAGGTGTCAGCAATATACAAAATATATATCATTTAAAATTATCAATTAAGAAAGTACACAGTGAATTTAAATGTTTATACGTTCCAGATGCAGTCGTAGAAAATACTCGTTAAAATACCACATTTCATACTCACGTGAAATGACATTTTAATAGCTTATTATTGCAATAGTATTTTGAAGCATCATTTTTTGAATGAATTTTGATTTTTGTTTTTTTAGCAGTTTATTAAGACTTTATTTTAATTTGATTTTCGCTTTTTTCTGTCATTTTTACCCACTAAAATATACTTCGTAGCAATGCTGCCAACGTAATTTTTAACACAACTTCGTGAAATTTAAAAAATATAAACATTATAAATTTTGCCCGTTAAATAAGTTTAAAATACTCAACATTTTACCCTTATAAAAAAAACTGCTAGAAAGGAGGTAAAATAAAATGAAAATACTTGCTTCCAGTAATCTTCGGCTGTTTTAGTAACAATTAGTTTGAAGTCTATCAATTCATTGTCCAATTTTTCAATATCTAAAAAAACCTTTAAAATTTAAGTTTAAAATAGGAAACTTATCTATAAAATTCTTTAGAGATCTAATATCTGGACAATTACTCGTTCAAGAATACCAATTATTTAAAATATTTCATAGTTAAACTATTTCATTATAAAATTGTCACCAATGCGATGCATTTGGATCACTTTCTAAATTACGAAAACTTTCGGTGACTACAATAGATAAATTCACTATTTGGAATTTATAAGTTACATTTTAGACATTCTAACAGATTTTAATGCAATGTTTCAGGTTGAAATACCTCTCCTAGACAATATTAAACCAGAAACATTCAAGTTGTACATTATGTCTGAATTATTTCATATGTTAAAAACAGTGACATATTTCTTTTTAAATCATATCGATAAAAAGAGTTTCTTGTCATTAAAACATGTTTATTTGTCATAGATTTAAGCATTTCTTCGATAGTTTTAGAAGAATCTGTAAACGCGTTCTCTGTAAAATAGGATTTGAGATGATCGTATTGCTGTACTACATGATATACTTATACTACTGAACTATATACTAGATGATCGTATTACTCTACTACACGATATTTGCAAGATTTCAAAGAGAGACACCTTGTATTAAAAGCTAATAAAATCTTATGTATTTCAATATGAAAAAAAGCTGGAAGTCTTCGAATTATTTTGGATTCCGTAACATCAAGCAGATATTCGTAATTTTAAACATATCTTTGAAGATGAAATATGTATCATATGACTTGCACATTTAATAGAAACTAATTTTTTTTAAAATTATCTATATAGATTGAACTTGCATGACCAAACGTAATATAAGTTGTATCTGATAAAAAGCCTACAAGATTTTATGAATTGGATTCCTTTTCCTATTATTATATTTTTAAGACATGTATACAAAACATCAGCTATAGCAGTATTCCTTTCAACAGTGTAAAAATTTGGTTAAAACCTTCTTTTGTTTAGGACAAAAATAAATTACCGTAAATGAGCATTATTTAATTGTTGCGTTGTCAGTGCTTCCATTCATTATAAGAGAGGAGAAATAACCCGGATTTGACAAAACTGAAAATATTGGCTTATTGAAAATGTCCTCTAAATGATTACTAACTATAACTGTGCTTTGCTTTTTAAAGATACACCCTTGGCAATTTGGGAATCATTACACTACACATTTCCTTAGGCCAAGAAGTTAAAATATCTAATATTCTAAATAGTAAATTTTCTTCAGCTATCCAATCACACAATTTTATTTCAGCCCTTTTAACTAATGGTAGAAAAACTTGTTATAAAATACTCATAATACTATAAAATACGCCCAGTCGGTATTTAGCTTGTACCTGCAACACCATATCAAGATCTATAATGGTCAAAGAAGTGCCAGTTTCAGACAATATAGACCTACTATTGCATTTGGTATTTTCCTTTTTAAGTAGCTATTTATCCATTGTCAAAACTTACCAATTTTACTAACCAAAACCATTATATTAAACAAACACATGCTACAAAACTGCTACAGATAGCAGAGTTTAATAAAAATGTACAACCTTCCGACCTATAAAAGTGAGAAAATAAATTCTTTTCAAATTTATTAATTGATAATTTTCCAAGGATCATTTAATTAAAAAAGAAATTAATTAAGAAAAGCTAATTATAGCTTGTATTACCATATGTGCTGGCTTTGTTAGGTGTATTTAGTTTCTTTTTGTGAACTGGAATATCTTTTTTAATTATGATTATTTAATTTAAAATGTAACCTATCCTAAGAATAAAAAGCGAAATTTTAAACAAAACCAACGTAAAATCTATTTAAATGCAAATACATTTTTACAAACACAGCGATTCACACATTTATTCTAAAAATGGGTAAGAAATATCAGCAACTGTTTGTTGCAAAATTAAATATATCAAATAAATATAAATATTCAAACAATAAACAGGTTTACAAATTATGGAATAAATACTCTGACTCAAATTCATTCCTGTTCTGTTCTGTCACTTTAAATAACACTTATTGGCCGTAAATAAGCTAAAAACACAACACAATTCTGTGGGTTAATATTAATCAATTAAAGCTGTAATTCAGCTGTAAGAAAAACGTTTGACGTTATCTATTTTTAAGACCTCACACTTTATTCCAAAACTTATTATTTTCTGCTTGCAATAGGCCAGGAGGAAACTGTTAAATTAGTTATACTGAAAAACTACTACTCGGTATTTTAATACCTTCTACTTGGCAAAAATCAAGAATTATTTCTTATAGATTCACTACAATCTTATAAATGTAAGATGAAGATCCTTAATATGAACTTAATTATTTCACACGATTTCAGATGTAGGAAAAGTGGAGACTTTAAAAGCATGAAGAGCTCAACGTCTTAAACTGAATTATGGAACTGATTTTGCAATAGGGCAAGCGACAAGAAACATTAGTCTGATTGTTGCGACAGGAATTCTGCCTGTTCAAATTAGCTGCCTTACTTACTGTCATATATGGGTTCATAAAGTTAAACAGAGATGAAAATCTAAAACTTGATTTGAAATATAGAACTGCAGATAGAAAGAGAAATTGATGTTGGATTAAGTATTTAGGAGTTTTTCTTATGAATGAGGTCTTTTTTTTTGAGGAAAAAAGTTACTTTATGAAGACACTTCTGTCTTGGAATTGCTTTGCGGTAATATCTAGAATTTGATGCGTTGAAATTTGTACGATCTGAGGTTGTTGCCATGATATTTTAATATTGTGTGAAGGGAGCGTGGCCTTTAACCGGGGTAATTTTTTATTCAAAATGATTTTAGATTGGCTTTTGATGTACCGGGCGTACATGTAATTAGATTATATACACTAGTTATTTCAGGTGTTTGGGAACATCATTTCCCCAACAATTGATTTGTAAGAATATTTACTCTACTAAAAGTCAACAGAAAAAAAACATGCTAAGGAAATTTGGTATATGATAAATTAACAGTTACAATTTTACCGTTCAAACATTTTTATGGCAATTACGGTAATATCAAAATAAACAAAATTGATTTGCCAAAGCTGCACTTACAGTATTGCTACACGTCTACACGACATTGTCAGGTCATGACTTTCTGCAACCGATGATCGGTTACCTACAGCAGAAATGCCTGAAATACCATATTTTAGGGTAACTAATCCTCAACACTGTTACGTAGTGGTTATTTATTTAGAGTGTCACTTTTCGAAAGTGACCGTATAAGTGTTCTTAAATGACTGGACCACTGTTATAAATATCCGAGCATTTTAAAAAGTGACCGAAATTCGCCAGGTTTTGAAAATGGCTGCATAAATGACATAAAATGACCGGTCACTTCCTTACATAAATTAAATGAGTTTTTTAATTGACAGTTCACTTTTGTTGAAAAAATTGTAAGTTTAAGATAAGAACAACCTTTAGATATACTTTCGAATGTTTTTAAAAATGACCGTATAAATGATCATAGGTGACCTAGCCATAAATATCGTAAGTAACCAATTTATGAATGACCGGTCATTTGCCAATACTACTTTTTTGGATTGTTTAATATGTTGTTTCCACTAATATGTATAGATAAAAAAATACATATTGCACTCTATTGACAATATTTCACTAGCTCTCTGTATCGTTCCAACTCGCTATAGGGATCTTTTGCACGGCGCCACTCCATCAGGCTCAACGAAAACCGCCGACAAGTTTTCAAAGCAGTTCGCATTTCCTATGCCAGACACATGTACGTGATTCTCCGAAGTCGTTTTATTTTTCTTTCCTTTCTCACATCCACCAGTCACCGCGTTGACATCCTAAACAAATAACGTCCATATTTCAGGGCTCTTTCATTTAAGGTCGGGAAATGACGCGCAACCTTCATTAAGGACCTGCTATTGCGGATTTTGTTTTGATTCGGACAAATTGAGTTGTCTGGATTCGGGAACTGGGACGTTATGTATGACCTGCATTAGGCTTGACGCTTTGGTATCACATATAGGTGTCATAAATAAAAATTCCTAGTATAGTCCTGGAAATACCAAATGTCAGAAAGCAAATGATTAAAACATTCCTAGTTAAAATTTATAGCTGCATTCTTATCAGAGTGTTTTATGATGCACGTTTGTTAATACTTTTATAATCTCAGATATTGAATATTAAAATATAAATAAAAAAGCAGACTATGCGAAAATCACACTGATCCAGTGCTAAATAATTCAGTCTGCTTTCAACATAAAATGAAAAAGAATTAATAAATCACATTTAAATTTATAAAAAAGATAACGACCTGCGAGGGTAAAGTAAAAACATTTAGTTCTGAATTTTTGTGCTTAATATTTTAGTTAGAGAGCAAGCATTCTACGTATTGAAAATACTTGACACAACTTTTAAATTATTGGATGTTTAAGTATACAGAAAACCTATACATAATGCTTATCATTCACGAAAGCTCAAATCATTCTTTTTGCTTAAATTGTCTTCATTTTATAGTTATTTTTATAGAGTTTTGACACTCCCTCTTTCAACTGAGCATCGACAAGCGGAATTAGAACTTATTAAGCAAATCGCAACTAATAACGGATACAGTCCTTATCTCGTAGATAAAATAGTTAATAAAATCAATTTTAAAAAACCCCAAGCCTTTCCCACTGAAACCTTCAAAAAACCTAATAAATATTTGTCATTACCTAGGATCATGCTCCGAAAGATAGCTAACATGTTAAATGGCAATAGCGATACAGCCAAGGTCGTCTTTAAAATAACTACGCTCTTAGTCAATAACAAAGACGATGTTAAAACCACCAAAAAAAGTGGAGTTTATAAGCTTAGCTCTAATTCTTGTGATGCCTCATATATGTCTGCATGACTTGTAGACCTTTAGAGGTCAAACTTAAAAAACACCTCAATAGACCATCCACTTCTGCCTTTGGTTTTCATATTAAGTTTAATAATCACCAGTTTTCTCCTTCAGAAAACAACAAAATTTTACACAACATCAACTCAAGGGGTTTAAAACTTAAGCCTTATGAAGATTTAGAAATAAATAGAAATTCTCAGAAGAACCCTAATGCACTTATTAACACTCATTAATTGTTTATGTGAAACATATTTTTTCGAATTTTTTAAAAAAACGTCAAGCCAGCACTTTAACTTAATAATTAATATTTTCGGTTCAACGCAACGGCCTAAATTATCTACCTACTAGGCCCATAACCCCCATTAAAAAACTACACCTTTATTAAAAAATGCAAATAATAAAATAGTATTTCTATATTTTCAGAGTAATACGTACTTTTGTGAAAGGTCGTATATTAGTCTGCATACGAGTTTTTAAATTGCTGAATTGTTTTTACTTATTATTTTTTATTGTGTAACTTACAGTGTCAGCCCTGATGATGGTCTAGTTTGACCGAAAGCTCTTGACAGTTTTAATTTATTATACCTAAAAGCGGTACGTTTTTGTTAGTTTTAAAAAACGGGGTGTAGTAGCCTATTTTACTACTAAATAAATTCTGTTAAATTTTACAAATGTAGTTTTTATTGTAAAGATCGGCTTAAATCTAATATATCTAACTTACTTTTGTCAACAAAAAAAAGTTGTTAAACTTTTCAAATGTACTTAAAACAATGGTAATCAGCCTCGCTCAAATATCTGTTTTTATTAAAATTTTTCATCTATAGGTATACATTGCATGTCCGTTTTTTTTGCAATTAACTTTTCGATACAAACGGCATATTTTTTTATATTTCACGTTGGATTGAAAGATGGAAAAAATTTCAGGAGAAAAACATTGGATGCTATTAAATTCTGATACCATTTACATTTTAATGTTAAAATTATATACATACGTGTGAGCAATTCCTTTGCTTATGGCCTTAAAACTTAATATTTAGATTTATTTATTATTACTTAAGAATTTTTTACTATCTTGCTGTCACTTAAATCTATTCCTATTAATAATTTCTTTAGCGTTTATAAGTTCTATAATAAGAGTCGAAAAGCTAGGTAAAAATCGGTTCAAATATAACATACATATAATATATCTAACTTATCTCTTTCAACAAAAAAATAGTTTTTAGGCTGCAATCATAATTTCGTGCATTTCCGTACGTATTTAATAATGGCTGCCTTATTCTAATAAGACTCGAAATTTGGTTGTCCACATACACAAAACAATGGACTATTTTGTTTTTATTAAAATTTGTTCATGTATGCATTGGCAATCCGTGTTTTTCTTATTTTAATATAAAACTCAGAATTTTGTTACACACACAAAACATACACAAAACAATGGACTATTTTTTTCATTATATAACATTTGCAAAAAATAGTATAATTTGATTCAGAATTTCAACTTTGGTAAAGGTGGAGGTTGGAAACCCAAGCAGTAGTAATTTTTCCTACTGCTGGTAAAAATATGAGTAAGGGCTCGTTGGATTTGGAATGAAGTCTAGAAAAATATGCAAAAGTTTCAAAATCCGTAAATAAACGATTTCAAAAGTTATTAACAAATTAAGATTTAAAAAAAGGTATTTTAGTTTTTTGCAAATAACTCGGAATATATCAACATTTAAGAAATTAAAAAAAAATATTCTTAAAAACGATGATATTTATAATAAAAAATCCCGATTCCCGAAAGTAAAAAAAAATTACTATTAAATAATAATTTAAAAATAAAAAAATATGGTATTAGCTAAACACTTGAAGGAAGGAATAATATCTAGCTGGAAACATTTTTTTTATTGATTTTTACCTGAGGTTAATGAACAACTTTTTAGAGTTTTCGTTTACATTTGAAAAGGGATAACCTGTAAACAAAAGCCACTAAAATTATTTTACATCTTGGAGACTTCATCACAACTATACTATATGAGAGTATGACATTGTCATGTTTTTAATTGTAATAATCTATTACTTATTAATTATTGTAACTAACAAAAAACTTTAACTTTTTTGTTTAACTTTGTTTAACGAAATATAAACGAAAACTATAAAAAATTGTCAACAGGACAAGAACAACCAAACGACCTCCTTCTTTGTGATGTCGATCCAGTTTATGTATCAATATTCACTACAGGTCTACAGGAAGAGACTTCAGTTCTACCAAGATCAAATAAACTGGATGGAAAGTGACTGTACCAGAAAGAGTGCAGGTGTGCTCTGTATTCTAATAGTCAACGTATACGAGTATTCAGTCCTGAAAGAGAGAGATATGGTCAAAGCAATATACTTTCCGGAATGAGAGTAATTTATAAAGGGATATTTGTAAAAATGGACAGTCTTTATTCGACAAAAGGTAGTTGGCAGCCCAAAGATAACTTAGTGAGTTTTGGAACTCCATACCATGTCCCCTTAAGTTCATTTTATTGACCTCCTTCTTTGTGATGTCGATCCAGTTTACGTATCAATATTCACTACAGGTCATAAGGAAGACAGACTTCAGTTCTACCAAGATCAAATAAACTGGATGGAAGGTGACTGTACCAGAAAGAGTCCATGTGTGCTCTGTATTCTAATAGTCAAAGTATACGAGTATTCAGACCCGAAAGAGAGAGATATGGTCAAAGCAATATACTATCCGGAATGAGAGTAATTTATGAAGTGATATTTGTAAGAACGGACAGTCTTTATTCGGTAAAAGGTAGCTGACTGCCCAAAGATAACTTAGTAAGTTTTGGAACCCCACACCATGTCCCCTTAAGTTCATTTTATTGAACCTATTTTTCTGTTTATTCAGGATAATGCGTACCCTCATTCTATTACAGATGACTGGGATTCCAGAGTGCCTGAAAACCCTTTGATGAACTACCTGGAGTGCCCAAAATTGCTTTACTTCACAAGAAGATAATATAACAAACGGCATTAGAAATATTATAGGGCATGTGGTGGAAATAAAAGTACTAAAACAAATCAGTGGCGACTCGCGGGTGAAGCGCAAATGAAGCAAGAAAATATCGCAATAATTTTTTTTCCAGAATTTTTTTATATGTGGAGGGGTTAGAATATTTTTTTACGATTTACCTAAATTTTGTATACTAAATCAATTCTCCTATCCTTCATAGCAGCAAATTTATTTATAACATCCTCATAAAATGGATGAGTTGCCCTAATCTCCTCCAGAAATTCCTTTTGAAATGAAATATTGCTAAATCTTTCTTGAGATATTATTTCTTAAATAAGTTTTACACATTTGAAGCAAGAAAAACTTCTTTCCACTGAAGCATATATATATATATATATATATATATATATATATATTCCAATTACTCTCATTGGCAAAAATATATATATATATATTTCCCCATATAACTGTAACAAATTTTCAAACGGGCCAGTCGAAAAATTTAAACTATATTCGGAAAATTTAGCTGCCAAATTTTCTTTCTTTCTTCCAAAAGTTTTTCACCGTCTTGAAATCTTAGTGTCATTTCCATTAAAATATGGTCCAATATTTCATAAAAAAGGGTTCTATACTTAGCCCTAATTTCTTCAGGTGAAAGCTTATATAATGATTTATTTCTGTAGTAAAATTTGCTTTATCAAACATGGTATTAAAAAAATGTTTATTTCTTTTTTTACAGAGCGCCTCACGACCATGTTTTATATTGGATATGCAAAAATGAATATCAAGCGATTTTTTTTGAAGAACGTCAAATAGTATGTAGTAGAAAAGTAGAAAATTTCAATAAACACTAATGCCAGAAACGTCAATTCAAAATCGTTCATCTCTCCTAAAAATCCTTTCGCAAGGCGGATTGATTTTTCATTAGATTTGTCACAGTTTGTCATAAATTCAAAGACGTCTTTTAATTTATTCCAGTCTTGAACAATCACATTTACTAACTTCGAATTTGAAGTTGTAACAACACCATAAATAAATATAACACAAAACAGTCAAGCAGACTGCAAAGGAACTAACCGGTGCAGCGAAATCCGCGAAAATAAAAGTAAAAAACCACCCCAAACTGAACGACACGTGGGTGTAGTGTACTGCGTCTGCAATTCACCGATAGCGTTGTGTGGCGCTGTGCTCGACGTCATCGGATACACGTTGTCATGGCAACATAGTAGGAAAATCGTAAACTAAATATAGCACCTCCATCAAAGTCAAAGCGGTTTGCGCCACTGTTAAAGTTGTTATAATAAAGTTCGATTGAAAGTTATATATATATATATATATATATATATATATATATATATATATATATATATATATATATATATATATATATATATATATATATATATATATATATATATATATATATATATATATATATATATATATATATATATATATATATATATATATATATATATATATATATATATATATATATTATATATATATATATATATATATATATATATATATATATATATATATATATATATATATATATATATATGAATGTTTCAGTTTATTGAACGATTAACCACCAACCAATATTTTTCTATAAAATAATTTATGAAGTACCTACCAATATTTGTAATCTCAGAAAATATAATAAAATCTGTGAAACGGATTTTTGTTACATGGAATAATTTATTTTCCCCAGGCCAGGCATCATCAAAAATTTCCAAATCCATACTTAATTCGAATGGAATACTTTAAAACAAGAGACACTGGGATGCTCTGTTGATAAATCTTTAATTAAATAAAAGATTTCGTATTTTCTCCTATTTCGGAATTTAAATTGCTGAAAACTATTCACTATTGGAACATCCTCATTCAAAAACTTTTCTAATACGTATCGTTTTTGTTAGAATAATTAGAAATCGGAATATTGCATTCCAACCTTTCGAAAAGAACAAGAGAGTAAGATAATGATTCACTGTTGTTGAGATTTAATACTACATTTTAGTAGTGTAGTGTTAGAATTTAAATTGAATATTTAGAGCTTTCTGTAGGTATACGTGCAGATATAATGAAACTAAGCAGGTATGTATAATGCGTATAATAATAAATTATCATATGAGGGTGCCTTCGACCAACTTACCCTTACTGCTACCTACAAATAAAAAAATAGACCTTTTTTACAACGATGGTGAAATTGGTGTAAAAAGAAGGTAAGAGAAAGGTTAAAATGATCGTGACACTTACTAGTCATTGAATACGTTAGAATAATACAAGTAACAGACACAGATTGTCAAGATAAATTATAACGCAGGTAAACAACAATTAACATATTGCTGATTTTACTAAAGTTTTGGTTTATCCACAAATTTTCCCGTACAGAGTTCCAGTACGTACTGATAACACAGTTTATACTGGGTGGTGCAACCATGAGAGAAATTTGAACAAAAAATTGAATATTATGGATAGTCAAACACGCTGTGTTTTAAAATAAAACCATAAACCATAAAACTCTTTATTGGCAATTATGGTATATGCGGCACGATATCCAGATGTAAAAAAAAGTTTAGAAATTTCATGAAAAAATGTTGCTTTTAGAAAACGTAAAGTAATTAATTAGACCAGTTACAAGATAATTGTTTGACAGTGTTATTAACAGTGCAAGAAAATCCTCATACAATTATCAGGGAAATCGAGAAGGTAACTAATATTAAACGCACCAGTATGAAGCGGATTTTAAAGCAACACAAATACCATGCATACCACATAAAATTGCACCAAGAACTATACGATCGCGATTACGTTCAAAGACAAGATTTTTCAATGTGTTAAATGTTGTTTGGGATGATCCAGGTTTCGTGGATAAGGTGCTGTTTTCGAATTTTTCGGCATTTTTGAAAAAAAACGGCCTTGGTTAATAAGAACAATTTGCATTATAATTCGACCGAAAATCCATACTGGATTCGTCAAGTAGACAATCAAAATAAATGGTCAATTATTATTTTCAATTTTTGTCAATTGGAGAACATATCACTGGATTTCAATGTATATTCTGAGTTAGCACACCGTCGGAAAATCTATTACAGCGCAAAATCACTCTTTACAAACAAATTTTGTGAAACGTTCAGTGTGAACGTTCTGGTTCAGCAGTAAGATTCTAGGCTTTGGAGCAGAAGCATGGGTGTTCAAATCTCCGTTCAGGTGAATTACTGTATTTTCTTTAGTTTTTTTTTTAACAAAACTTATAATTAATAAAAGTGCGGATTATTTTAGGTTAGAATTAGTTAGGTTTGCTATAAAGACGCTTCAACAAATTTCCGAGTCTTTGTGTTACAACCGTTTTTAGGCATATTTTCTAAAAACGCTACCGGGACATTGCTCTAAGCAACGAGGAACCCGATAGCAAACTGGATTCATTCTGCCCCTTCCGCCGCAGATATGCTCTATTCTTCAACGCCACACTATCAGGCAGTGGTCCTACTTCGGACAAATACTCTCATCAAATTATGCAGGTTTCGTCTGTGTGTGTTAAAACTTCCCTGCGAAAAGAAAAGTGGAAAAAGTCTGCTCTCGAGTGAGATTCGAACCCACAACCTCTGTCATACCGGGACATCGCTACTAATCTATCATTGGACTAAGCTATCGAGGGACATGATAACAAACTGATGATTTTATCCACTCGCCGCTGAGATGCTCCATTCTTCAACGCTCCACTAACGGGCATCGGTTCTGTTTCGAACAAACACTATCGTCACATTATGTAGGTTTCGCCCGTGTTTGTTAAAATTTCCCAATTTATTTATAAAATTTATTCCAAGCCACGTAAGCTGTGAATTTGCAAGAAGGAAAGGTGAGTTTTGTCGGTTATGGAAACCGAAACCAGAGAAAAGTTAGCAATTTTTTTAAATTAAAGAGAATGAAAAGTGGTCATGATTCCCAAATTGTTTAGAATTCACATTGTTAATTGTTTGCGATATTTTTTCTTTTTGGTCATATTAAATAAGGAAATGGTATAAATGGTGGCGCATCGAAAACGAAACAGAGGCATTTACTGCCAGCTCATTATTTTTAAGTATAGAAAATACTATTGGGATTACTTTTACTTAAACATAACACTGACTGTCGTAAACACCGAAACTTCGATAACGTGTTCAGTAAAATAATACGTATAGATTATGAATGCGGACGCACTAAGTGAATAAATAAGATAACATTATAATATGAGGTCATCGGATTGCCCATGCATACCTAGATGAACAAATATTATATAGAAATAAAATAGTCCATTGTTTTGTGTATGTATGTGTGTAACAAAATTGCCGATGCATATATCAACAAATTTTAGTAAAGACAAAATAGTCCATGGTTTTGTGTATGTGTACAATAAAATTTCGAGCCTTATTAGAATAAAGCAGCCATACGGTTTTTTGTATAGTTTTTGATAGGATTATAACCTCCCAAAAAATAAAAGACAGAATAAAACAATATAATAAGGAACGAAGGAACAGAAGCGATGGTTTTAGGGCAAGTTTATCTAGATCCTACGTTAAGTACCCGCCAATTGGAAACTGTGTCTGATATTAGTCGACGTAGTATCCAAAGGATTCTTAAATCACATAGTTTTCATGTGTACAAAATACACCTTGTGACAGAATTTAATGAAGACGATTTTGATCGGAGATTACAATATTGTCAAGTTATGAGTGAACGAATTATAAACGATGAAAACCTTCTATTTAACACTCGTTTCTCGCATGAACGCTCCTTTTTCTTAAACGGCATTGTTAATCGTCACAACTGCCGATATTAATAATTTTAATTCTACAGCCACAAAAATTAAATGTTCGGGCTGGTATTTTCGGCGATCATAGAGTTTTTTCTTGTCTGGAAATTCGACAGGTGAAATGTATTTACAATTATTAAAAGACCCATAGCGTTAACAGCAATATTTGAAAATCAGAATGAGCGGCGATACGTTGAGGATAGGTTGATGTTCCAACAGGACACATTATGCAATATTTGTTCGACAATATTTAGATCAGGCGTTTCCGGGACGATGGGTTGGAAGAAAAGCTTCTATTGAATGACCTCCAAGGTCACCAGATTTATTACCTCTGGATTTTTTTTTATATTTTTTTCTACGGGTTTCACTTAAAAAGCAAAATGTATACAAAGCATTGTAAATGAGTGCCTTCAAATTACTCCTGAAAAATCGCGGAATGTGGGGCAACGTTTTGAGCAAAACATCTATTACCACATGGAGGAGTGAAGGTGGCCACTTTCAACATTTACCTGGGTGATGCGTAAGTACATTCTTGTTATTTATTATTGTGCAGTTTTCTTGGACTCAAGTTTTTAAAACCCTAAAATTAAAGAACTCCGTATGCTTGCGTAAATAACGCAAGAGTTAAAAATGCATTAAATAATAACATCAGTATCCTGATTAGTTACTTTTACATTATTTGCTGGCGAATTTCTTGCTTTAATTGATCTCCACTAATCTGATATATTAAAGTCTACTTTAAGCTTTCAATCAATAAATCTCTGAAACTACTGAACTAAAGTACATGATAGTATAATCATTTTGAAGGGAATCGAAAGACCCCCTTTCTATTTAAGATTTTAGAAGTGGTGCCACCCCCGCCTAGACGACTGCGGGTATGAACGTGATTTTATGATAATTTTTAGTGGCCGCCTCGAAAACATAATCGACGGGTCCCAGCGTTTAAAAAAAAAAATTATGAGCTTCCTGTAAATGTCTCTGTTTCGATGCGCTACCCTGTATGTAAAGTCCTGTTGGGGAACTCCTTTATAGTAATCCTGATTCTAAATGACTAAATTATGTTAATTCTTGATCTTTCAAAATTTGAAATATTCAGTGTATTTTTAGAAGATTTTCGGTTCTTCGAAATTGGTGCTCTTCTGCATTATGTGACGGCACCCGACAAAGAGAGGAAGAAATTGTGCTATACTGAATGGCCACCTCGCTTGCCAGATTTGTCTTCACTATGAATTTATGAAACTCAACCAGAATCTCTAGAACCAATAGAATAGTGTTAAGAATTTGGCCGAGTAGGGAGCTCAAGTGACGGTTTAAATTACGAATTAACAATTTACGATAAAGATTTCCCCCGAGGCAAATTTTAGGAAGATAGGATAGAGTTTCTAATAAAGGATTTGTTTCGGTTTCGATTGACCACCCTGTATACAGCCCCATTAACCCTTAGCAAGTCTTTATTATATTAGCTCATAGAGACGCTATTACGACAGTACATTAAAGTCTTGGGAAGAAAGCGACCCATAAAGGCCGTCTGGAGCACTTTGGCGTGTCTCGGAAGGGCCTCAACCAAAGGCTTTTAATATAATTATATCCGGACTTTCTATTTGATTGATTGCCTCAGGCCGTATTGTGTGTAGCGATTCCTGCTCAATAGATTTATCCTACAAGAGGCATGTCGGAAAATATTTATTCAATCGCGAACGGTAATACAGAAAGAAATTTAAAAAAGACCGAAATCCTTTTACTATATGAGGTGTTGAATAAATGAGTAATTGATGTTGGTAAATCTTTTAAAGCGCTACCCAGTACAGAGATATCCAAATAAGAGTGATCAGTCCGTATAGCTCATTTCTTTATAAAGGAAGAAGATAATTTTAAATATGAAAAATATTATAACATTTTTTTATAAATTTAATTTATTTTATAAATAAATTATAAATATTTTCAGGCAAACAACTGAGCATCTAGCAAAACATATATATTTTATTGCATTTTTGTAGACTTGCTTTATGTAACGCGCAGTTGTACAATCGTTTTTGAAATATTATATATATATATATATATATATATATATATATATATATATATATATATATATGTATATATATATATATATATATATATATATATATATATATATATATATATATATCGGGTGTCAACGAATCTATTAGACAAGCCATAACTTTTAAAGTTTTTGATTTATCAAAACGAAATTTGATATAGGTAAATAGTAGAGTTTTAGCATATATATATATAATGACTTCATTTCGATTTTTTGAATGGAACACTATATTTGTAAATATAAATATATATATATATATATATATATATATATATATATATATATATATATATATATATATATATATATATATATATATATATATATATATATATATATATATATATATATATATATATATCGGGTGTCAACGAATCTATTAGACAAGCCATAACTTTTAAAGTATTTGATTTATCAAAACGAAATTTGATATAGGTAAAGTGTACATAAAGAGGAGAGTTTTAGCATATTTTTCACTTTCCGGTTTCACCGAAAATGACTTCAGTTTCGATTTTTTAAATGGAACACTCTGTATATTTGTAAATTTTTGGATTCCTGAGACAATTCTAAATCAGAATGTGACATTTTAAAAACTTTTTAGGCCTACTTGATTTTTTATAGCTATTTTTAAAATTGCATGTAGGTGGCCATGACCGGACGCAAATTAATCTAAGGACATGAAATGACGACAGAATAACAAGTTTTAGTGATTAGTCTGATAGCTAGGAACAAGAGAAGTTGATAAAATAAAATTTTTGTGTCTAACTATTTTTTTTAAATGGCGACCCTTTTTAGACAAGCACTTTTTGAAAAGAGGATGTTGTTGCGAATCTAATGGTACTAACTTTTTTGTGATTGGATTAAAAATAAGCTCAAAAATTAAATATTACTAAGAAAAATACTCGATAATCAATTATTTACTTTTATCAAGTGTGCCATGGATAGCTACGCTGAATATTAAGTAGGATTTTTTGTTTTAACAGTGGCACTTACCTATTCTTTCTGAGTAGACATAAGATTTCCTTATTTTTCTTGGTTTTCGGTATTATTTTTGTTTTCAAAAGCCAAAATAATGTATACTCAAACTGAAATAGTCGATATGTTATTAATATTTGGAGAACGTCATAAAAATTTAAAGAATGCTGCTGAGTTGTATGCTCAGAGATACCCCGACCGGCAACAACCAGTCCATCAGTATTTTCCATATCTCGAGAATCGTTTTAGGCATCAAGAAGGAAATCAAGTGGCGGAAGGCAGATTTATTATAAATGATGAAATGGAGATTAACGTCTTGCTATGGTTGAAGTTGATAAAACTGCTTCTTTAAGAAAAATTAATCACGAACTGGGTTTAAGTCATGAATCAGCTAGAAAAATATTAAAGAAACACGGATGCCGAGCTTTTAAGTACCAGCTACACCAACATTTGTATCCTGACGATGGCTATAGACGGGTATTATTTTGTGATTGGTTGCTCCAAAATTGTAGAATTGACCCAAATTTTATCAACTTTATCTCATCTTCTGACGAATCCAGATTTACTAATAATGGTATGTTTAACAAGCAAAACACTCTTTACTGCGCCCAACAAAATCAACATGAAATGAGAGTAGGAAATTTTCAAGAAATGTTTGGTGTCAATGTCTTGGCTGGTGTCGTGGGTAACAGAATAATTGTGCCATTTTTAATTCAAGGTCAATTAACCGGGGTTAGGTACTTAGAATTTCTCCAAAATGAAATTAAGCAACATCTTAATGATCTACCTTCAGAAGTTTTACGCTGAATTTACTTTCACCGCCTCACAATACCAAAGAAGTTCTTAATTATTTAATTGAACATTTTAATAATAAAGTTAGTGCAACCAATGGCTCAATACAGTGGCCCGCCCGTTCACCGGATATCACTGTTCTCGATTTTTTTATTTGGATATATGTTAAAGAAAGAGTCTATGTAACAGCCCCAGCCACTCTTGAAATATTAGAAGAAAGGATTGTACGCTTATTTAGAAGTATTACGCCTCAAATGGTGCACAACGTGTTGAGAGAAGCAATTGAACGAGCGGAAATGTGTCGTGAACAAGGAGGAATGCACTTTGAACAACTACAGTGAACTCAAATATTGTGCTTTTACATTTTACAGCGTTATTGAAGTGAGTTGAAGTTATATTTTTGTTTAATACTCTGAACTATTTGTTAGGCAAAGATACAGATTTCCACGCTTAAATTTCTTGACGATATATGAAGAGGGGCCGCAGAAAATTGTATAAAAAATGCTGTTCCGAACGTTAGGTGCACAGGCGTGTATGCTTTTCATCAACAGAGATAGGTTGGGCAGACTTTGCGTGATATGACGCATAGATAGATCCAACGAAGTAATCTTGATCAACCAACTGTTACAATTAAAAATCCTACTTTATATTCAGCATGGATATCCATGGCACACTTTATAAAAGTAAATAATTGATTATCGAGTATTTTTCTTAATAATATTTAATTTTTGAGCTTATTTTTAATCCAATCGAAAAAAGTACCATTAGATTCGTAAAAAAATCCTCTTTTCAAAAAGTGCTTGTCTAGACACAAACATTTGATTCTATCAACTTCTCTTGTTCCTAGCTATCAGACTAATCACTAAAACTTAGCGATTGTATTATTCTGTCATCATTTTAGATACTTAGATTAATTTGCGTCCGGTCAAGGCCACCTAGACGTAATTTTAAAAATGACTATAAAAAAATCAAGTAGGCGTAAAAAGTTTTTAAAATGTCACTTTTTGATTCAGAATTGTCTCAGGTATCCAAAAATGTAAAAATATATAGAGTGTTCCATTTAAACAATTGAGACTGGAGTCATTTTCGGTGAAACCGGAGGTGACCGGAAAGTGAAAAATATGCGAAAACTCTTCTTTTTATGTACCATTTACCTGTTCGAAATTTCGTTTTGATACATCAAATACTTTAAAAGTTATGGCCTGTCTAATACATTCGTTGACACCCGATATATATATATATATATATATATATATATATATATATATATATATATATATATATATATATATATATATATATATATATATATATATATATATATATATATATATATATATATATATATATATATATATATATATATATATATATATATATATATATATATATATATATATATATATATATATATATAATATAATACTTCAGTCTCTATTCGGACGCGAGAAAGAAAGCTTCGACAATGTCAAATGTGTTTTTTGGGCGAAACTGTTCTTTTCAGAACGGCAGCCTGCAAATAGCCCAGGCGTAACACATTTAGATTCAGTTAGGGTCGCTTGGAAAATGTCGTATACCGAAAACAGAATGAAAATATTAAAGAAATGCAAAGGAAGTTGATAAATTTATAAATGATCTATAAAATTCCACAAATCTTTTATATTTTAACATTTTGTTCCATCAAAGAAATTATAAAGACCCTTCACGTTTATATGGATTTCTATGTAAAAGATCCGGCAAATGAAAGATAATAGGTGCAAAATGTTTATAATTTACAAATTGGGCACACACATTAACACATACCCACATAGTTTCAGTTATGCTAGTCGATATTAGTGTTTTATTTCTGTTACTTTCCGGGTCGACTCTAAGGATACAGCCTCTATCTTGCACATTAAACTCTGGTTAATCGCATCCACTGTAGCAATCTACCTGGTCAACAAAACTTGAACTATCTGATGGAACTCAAGCCTTAAAATCAATTAGCATAAGAATATCGAGTGCCGTGTAGTTCTGCTTGTGTCGAAATCCACAGTCGTATGTAGAATAATACTAAATCTGGATTCACCCTGGATCGTAACAAATTGAGACACACATATAGTGACCTTCTCTATATGGACGATCTAAAATTAAATGTCAACTTAGGGGCGCAGCTTAAGAAACAACTCGAACTAACCATAAAATTTACCAATATAAATCTTGGTATTGACAAATGTAAAACAATCCATATATAATCTTGTTCAAGACGATAACTTTAAGTACCTAGGAATAACACAACTTAAGAGCATAAATCACTCAAAAATAAAAGAGCAGCTCCAAAGGGGATTTCACAAAAGATTAAAGTTTAATCCCGAGACCTACTTGCATGGAAAGGCAACGGTCATAGATATCAATTCATCTGCGATCCCATTGCTGACATATTCATTTGGGCTTTGGTCTTATTGGATGTACAATAAACGACTTGGAAGAAACCCGAACTATAATAATAATGTATAGGATGCGGCACCTCAGTTTATCCCAAGAACGTGCCCCACTGAAGAACGAGGGCGAGAATAGTGGACGTGATAAATCTACAGCGTTCACAGGTCAAGAATCTAAGAGAATACTTACGAACTAAAAGTTGGGAAAATATAATGATCGAAATAACATGCAGATAGGATGAAAACTTCACATCTCTGAAGCTCAGCGACAAAAACAAAGAACACAACCTGGCCAATAACAACTTAAATCGCAAATACGAACATGGAAATTAAAAAAGTTACATAGTATTCATCCAAATTTCTATAATAATCTTCACCACAGGCATTGTACCTGAAATACTGAATATTGAGTTAAAAAGATGGGATTAAACCAGCTAGTAGCTCAAATACGAAGGTCGGTAATCCTAGAGACTTGTCATATCGTAAAACAATTCCCCAATGGAGATTAAAGCACATATAAACTTATTTTTACTATACTATACTTTTAATATTTGCACCTCAGTGTTCATCTAATATGTGTACTGTATACCTAGTTGTTTAATTTTTTAATTTATAGTGGCCATCTAGTTTTAAGGTAGTATTAACATTTTTATCCTTTTTATAAATATAATTAAGGGTTTTCCGATATTCTAAGTCTGATGATGAGAGTAAGGTCGAAACACCTGTCACAAAATAAATTTTTAAGTAAAAAAATTTTATATATCTGACTGCGACCCAGAGTAGTTTATTCTTTTATTTGAATTCTTATAATCAGGTCTCTTAGAGAAATATGGACGATTTCTTTTTGAGTTAGAAGAAGGGCAGGATAATAATAATAATAATTATTATTATTATTATGATTATCGAAATTGACAATTAATTTATCAACAAATGTTGTGTTCCAAGGCCATCCCAGATGCATGCATTAAAAGGAGTGGGCTGGTTTCTATTAGTTCTATGTGTTGTAAGAATTTTCTTACTATGTGGCAAGTACTAAGCAGGACTGCCTTCTGGATGTCAATGAAGGTGTTAGTATGCAGTCCTATGATTTTTAGGTTCTCTTCTTGTGTTTTTGGAACTAGATCAGTTGACGACACGAGGATCGGTATCACATGAACCTTATTCAGTCGCCACATCTGTTGTATCTCGATGGCCAGCTCCGCATATTTGGCTTTTTCTCTTGATATTTATTCAACAAGTTGTTATTGTTCGCTTCAGCGACATCTACCAAATAAACTGTCTTTGTTTCCTTATTTAGTAGTACCACATCAGGCCGATTTTTCATTATTATTATCATTATTTTCATTATTATTATTATTATTATAACAATAATAATGAACCCTCTTTCAACGCTACTAAATATGTCCAATAATGGATATCGTTTGGATGTGAAGGAGAGGAATTAAAAACTTAGCTATCTGCTCTTCATGAACGATATCAAACTATACGCCGAAAACCTAACACAACTGAAATCCCTCACATCTACCGTTAAAACATTCAGCGATGATATTCAGATGCCATTTGGAGTTGAGAAGTGTAAAGAAATCCACGTAAGAAAGGGACAAAGAACTGAGATTCCGTCCAGAGATTTATCGTGGCCATTCAAGAATAATAGCAAAAGTCATTCACAGAGTTGTCCAAAGGGAGCACCCCAGGGACTGAGAAAAGCAAGCAGCCTGAGAAGAGGCCTAAAAAAAACGGGCACTCTCACATACGGGCAGGCGGCAGCGGCAGGTCTCAGGGTGACCATTATACCGGAGGCATATCTGGATGTGGTCATCTCGGAGACTCAATATGGAGCTGTCTTGGCATCTCTTAATACCGTCGTGGAGGGGCCCTTCCCCAGATTCAGCGGTTTATCAGTGGTCCCTGAACTGGTTTGGAGGGGACCATTCCAATCATTAAGCCATGGAATAATGCATCTCTGAGAATTCAGAAACACGTTCCCAGGGCAATAAAAGTTGTGGCCGTTGTCCATTTACCACCGGACAGTACGGACGTGACTTTAAAACCTTTTCAGAGACAGAACTTAGGACTAAGAACTAATCTCTGGAAGACGTACTATCGCAAGGAGGAGAAACAGAAACTCATCCTTGTGTTTGGCACTGATGAGGCTTCCTTTGAGGCCTTGTCACGTCAAAGGCGTATGCTGGGGTTTCCCACGTCACTTTTAAAACGAAGGTAAAGGCTCCAACTTCGACTAAAACCTCCACCGACACCAAAGCCGGAGCAGCGGGGAGACCTATCTCCCCGTCAAACCCAGCTCAGCGGTTGGACCCCGGGTCTACCGCTGAGCAGGAAGTTGCTGAGCTTCTGTCTCAGATAGACGTGCATAGCGCGGTTCCAGGGACCTAGTGGCTCTAAAACTGATTCTTAAGGATGAGGCAGGGCATCGCAAACCCATTGTAGTATGCTCAGCCTATCTTCCCTATGACTCAAGAGAGAACCCACCTACTAGGGAACTCATTGACTTAATAGGATACTGTAGGAATAACGGTCTTCCTCTTGTTGTTAGATGTAACGCCAACGCACACAACATTGTGTGGGGCCGCACTGACACCAACTCGAGGGGCGCAAGTCTTTTAGAGTACCTCAGTACAAATGATTTAGAAATTCTAAATCGGGGAAACACTTCAACTTTTGTCACGTCACGAAGGCAGGAGGGGTTATTGATCTAATTCTGGGATCATTTTTGCTGGTTCCGGTTGTTAGGGAATGGAGGGTGTCTGATGAGCCATCTTTATCGGATCACAGACACATTCTCTTTAAGCTAAACATTGAGCATGACATGGAGCTCAGTAGTTTTCAAAACCCGAGAACAACCAACTGGGTTCACTATGGAGTCGCTTAAGGTGTGGTTAGATATGCCACTAATACCATACCAGTAAGGAAAGTGGAAAATGTGGCAAACTCTATACAGGAAGCCATGATAGACTCCTATGAGGAGAATTGTGCATTGCGGACCTATCGAGGTACCAAGAAAACACTTTGGTGAAACCTGGATCTTGAAAAGGCTCGTAAAGATACACGCAGGCTCTTTAACAGGGCCATGCGATCAAAATTACCTGCTGACTGGGAAGAACATAAGAAGTCTCAACGCAGGTACAAAGAACTGATACGCAGTTCAAAGAGAGGGTCTTGGAGGACCTACTGCGAAAGCTTAAAAGGTCTTCCGGAGGCCGATAGACTTCAAAGGATTCTCTCAAAAGGTCGAGGACAGAGCGTGGGGGCTCTAAGCCTTCCGATCGGTGGATATACCACCACCGTAGAGGAGGCTCTAGGAATGCTCCTGGAAACTCATTTTTCAGGCTCTCGTCCGGAATGTATTGATGAGGTTACTGGGCAGGCTCTCCAAGTAGGGGCATGCCTGGTTGACTGGAAGACGGCCGCTAAGGTCGTTACAGTAGACATTATTAAGTGGGTAATATCTTCGTTTTGCCCATTTAAGAGTGCGGAACCAGATGGAATATTCCCGGCGCTTCTTCAGAAGAGTCAGGAACTACTGATCCCACATCTTTTGCGCCTTTTTCGGGCCTGCCTGGCTTTGGGAACGATGGCGCAGGGTTCGGGTAGCGTTTATTCCTAAACCGGGTTGTAATTGCTACGAAACGGTTAAGGACTTTAGGCCCATCAGTCTATCCTGTTTTCTTTTAAAAACCATGGAGAAGATCGTGGATGCTTATATAAGAAACGGCGCACTGGGTAGAAATTCCAGCACGCTTACAGGACGGCCATGTCTACGGAGACGGCGCTTCATAGTCTAGTCAGTAGACTGGAGGTGAGGGTCTACTCCAAGGAGATGGCTCTGGGTGTGTTCTTGGATATCGAGGGGGCATTTAACAACACCACCTTTGACTCCATCTTGTGGTGTCTGGTTGTGGATGAGCTGTTTCATACTTTCAACGAGAGCGGAGTTTATGCTCAAAGCTACGCTGATGATCTTGCCATTATAGTAATAGGCAAGTTCCCAAACACCATTATAAGGATCATGCAGAGGGCTTTGGCCATGGTGGAAAAGTGGTGCCAAAAACACGGTCTGTCTGTTAATCCGGATAAGACCGAAATGGTACCATTTACTCATGTGAGAAAAGTGGACCTTGAGAGGCTCACCCTCTTTGGGAAAGAGTTGAGACCTTCCGAGTCGGTAAAATATCTTGGTGTCTTAATAGACTCCCGACTGACCTGGAGGGATCGTATTGAAAGGATCACAAAAAGGACCACAGCGTGTCTATGGGCGTGCAGACGGTCCTTCGGATCAACTTGGGGTTTAAAACCTCGTATTGTGCATTGGCTTTACACGTCAGTGATAAAGCCAATGATCACTTATAGCGCTCTTGTGTGGTGGTCCGCCACTCGCAAGACCACATACAGGAGGATGCTTGACAAGCTCCAGAGACTTGCGTGTCTGGGCATAATTGGAGCCATAAGAACCATACCGACCCGATCTATGGAGGCTATTCTGTAACTAAGTCCTCTGCACTTGCTTGTAGAGGAAGAGGCTCGGAAGGCTTCTGTCCGTTTAAACGACTGGGGTCGTTGGATACACAGAGACTGGAATTTTGGGCATACGCGAGTTTGGACTGAACTGATCAGATCAGACCCTCTCCTAGCAAGGAGAGATGCCATTATTCCGGTCTCAATTGCCTCTGAAAGGTTTTGTGTAGTTGTTCCTGAGAAAGAACAATGGAGGGATTCCTCACCATCCTTCCTCAAACCGGCGGCCCTTGTCTGGTTTACAGATGGCTCTCTAATGAAAGAGGAATCTGGGGCAGGAATTTATGGGGAGAGTCCCAGGGCAAGAATTAGTCTTGCCCTTGGACGGTATGCGACTGTATATCAGGCTGAGATTACAGCAATCTTGGACTGCGTACAGGAAAACCTTTCCAGAGGATATCACGACAAGCATATCTATATATGCTGTGATAGTCAAGCCGCGATTAAAGCTCTGTCTTTGAACAGGGTCAATTCGCTGCTAACACTTAAATGCAGGAGAGCTCTAGAGAGGCGGTGTGTGTCCAATAGGGTTAGCTTCATTTGGGTGCCTGGCCATCAGGGCATTGGGGGTAATGAAGGGGCGGATCAGCTGGCTCGGGAAGGTAGCAACACTGCTTTCACTGGGCCGGAACCCGCTTTTGGAATTGCTCTTTCAGCTGTCAAGGCTAGGATTAAGAATCACACTGTCGAGGAATTCCGTGCTTAATGGCACGAGCTAGCAAGACTCAGACAGTCTAAGGTCTTCACATCAGGCCCTTATAGCTGTTCTAAGTCTAATAGACTTCTAAATCTAAACAGAAGTCAACTTAGAATTATTACCTGGGTCCTAACTGGACACTGGCTAGTGAAATATTACTTGCATAAGATTGTACTCGACAACGATCCATACTGCAGGTTTTGTGCTGAGGTAGATGAAACTACCGAGCATCTAGTCTGTCGATGTGATGCTTTAGTCAACGCCAGACTGCTTTGCTTGCGAGATTGTGGGACGTGCGCGACCTGAAGGGGTCCTTTCCTTTCTAAAAAGGAGTGGGCTCTTGGCCTGACACGCCTACTTGGGGGATAGCACAATGGGCCCCAGTGAGCCTAAGTGCTGCCCTTGTCGGGCTCCCCATCTATGTCTATGTCTATGTCATTCACAGAGAGATAGTTCTTAAGTTGGGACTTGTTGCCTAGAACAGCTTAGTCTCCCAATAACTCTGCTCAGTATCATTCAAAAGGCAGTTATTCTACAGACCTGTCATATAACAAGAACATTTTATACCAATAGAGCTTCCCACAAGTCTACCCCGTTGGTGAGTTTCTCACCGCGGAGTATGGATGGGGTTAAAGAAAAATAAAATAATAATAACAATATTATGCCATTGAAATTAGCTCTTGGATACTAGAGGAGAAGTATACTCTATAGGGAAGATACTCCTAGTTATCGTCAGACGCTGCGATAGATAAGCTCTTGGACCTGAAGAGGCGACATCCCCACCCCGAGGGATTTATTGTATCTGCTCAGTCTTGCGTCAAGAATCAAGAATGCATATGCATAGATATATGCAGAATGTGTAGAAACGGAATAGAAAGTATAGATAGAAGATATTACTGCTGGATATTCATCTCCCTCTGGTCTAGCATATCTTGGTAGACACAATCAGATGGTTGTCCTCAACCCGCAGTTGGCATTCAACTACAATTTTTACAGAACCAACCACCGGTCTACATGCATTCACCTTCTGCAATCTTGGAATTTAGAGATATAGTTTTATATTGGGACAGACCATAACAATCGACCGAACGATTAATTACAAACATCCAGATATTGTGGTTACCGATGAAGAAGGTAACTAAATATGTCATTAATTTTGTTGTTGCATGCCCAATTACTAGCAACTTTCAAAAAAACAGTGAGAAAATCGATAAATACCAGAATCCGGCTGCAGAAATTTAACGTATCTGAGAGTTGGCAGGAGTGCGAATAATACCTATTGTCATATCCGTCACTGGGGTGGTGACCAAAATCATGTAATAAAACAACTAAAACGACTGGTTATCCTCAACATTTCTTAACATCTGATAGATCAAGTTGAATTTCTTCTCTGTCTGATAAAAGATCTGGTAACCACTGGTGAAACCCGAGACTGATTATGAAATAATATTAACAAGAACTACAAGTTATTATAAACGAATTATTTAATAAAATGTACAGCCAGTCTTATAAAGGATGTATTGCATTTTACAATGTCCAATTAATAGTGACGTAAAGGAAATATTATCTTATAGATTATGTTTAAAACTGTTTAGTGCCCACCTAATAAACATTGCCCAAAAAAAATTAAGAAAAATCAGTGGGTCATTAGAATGTATCTTGTGCCATGCCCTTTTCAAGCGATTAATAAAATATTTGCGAGGTCCTTAAAAATGTTCTAAGGAAAATGAGTGCTAAAAAATACATAAGGTAATGCACTTAAAATACCTACGTAGACCCCCTTTGTCTGGTTCGATTTCTCCTCTCTCCGAAGTTAACGAACGACTAACTAAAAAGCCATCAAATAAAATACCCAAATTCCGAATAATTCGGTTAACGACGTCGCTTAATTTAAGTTCAAAAGCAGATTAGGAGGGTAGTAGTTATAATATGGGAGCGCCTCCTCCTCCTCCTCTTCCTCTCTCTCATGTCCCTCATTCTTAACTTCCTCCCCTTTTATTCTCATTCGCATCATATTTTTAATTTTTTCTCTTTGTTCTCCCACATTTGATTTTGCATTCTTAAGTCTTATAAATAGGTGCATCAAGATCATTTTAGTATGTTAAGGTACGAGTGACTGTTAAAAGAAAAAAATCTGTTGAATAAATCTATTAATAATAATATTAAAATAAAATGAGTGAATCAGTTGGAGAAAGAAATCGATCCATTCCGCTTCAGAGCCTCGAAGAAATTATACCAGGAGTTCAAGAAGAAAATATACCATTAGTTCGAGAAGAAAATAATGGGATTGTTTTAAAAAATTTGAACAAAACTGAGAGTGAAGAGAAAAAAGTGTTTTGTGCTATTTGTTTTGAAATAATCGAATATTATGATTCATGTAGACCAAATACATGTTCCCACATTTTTTGTTTAAAATGTATTTTAAGATGGAATGATGAAAATTGTTGTTCTATAATGGTAAACAATTGTCCTGTATGTCGCACTAGATATTACTATTTGGTACAAATCTTCAAAGATGTAATTAGACATCATTTTGTTGTAATTTTAAAAAGAGGATAATATTTTTTTTATAATTTGTGTTTGTGAAAACTCTGGTAACAAATAATTTTGTAAAAAAAGTAAATGTAAATATATATATAATAATTGACACACATTTTTTCCTTTTCCTATATTGAAACGACAACAATGATCTAACAAGTTTTTTAATACATACTAATTTTCACATTACATAACAAAACAATTGTTATGGGTTGACACAAAAAGTGCCACGCCCTAAAATGGCACCACTTTTGCAGATCGAATCTTAAATTTTCTTATGGGAATTTACATGTAAAAATGACGGTTTTGATTGTCGGACCGGCATAGCCTAATCTACTACTTTTTAATTATACTAATAATATTAATATAATTTGCATCAAGTAAGAGAAAACTCAATTGAATACAGAAACAAGCGTTAACAAAATGTTATGCTAATATATGAGTGCTTCTAGTGGCAGTAGACATAATCGACACTTTTTTTACATATGATTAACTATTTCATTTACAAATACAGTGTCAGATGTTAGAATAAAAAGAAGTATTTTGCATATAGCACTGAAAATATATAACCGCTTATAGTAACATTTGACATTTTTAAATTAATATTCTTGACGTATTCTTATTATCTTTACAATTTAAGTTTAAAATTAATATTTTTGACATTATCTATCCATTACGATTATAACCTATATTTAAAATTAATATTGTTAAACTAATCTACCCATCACATTTACAAACTATGTTTAATATTAAACCTAACCTAACCTAACCTAACCTATATTTAAAATTAATATTGTTAAACTAATCTACCCATCACATTTACAAACTATGTTTAATATTAATATTTAACAATATAATTTTCTATTTCTTTTTTTTCATTTTTGTTGCAGTAAAAGCAAGCATGTTCAGGAATTAGTATAAAAAGATGTATCCTACAAATAGCACAATGTAAATCAGAAGCACTAACAACATAGGCTCTTTTGTAGTGGCAGCTCACGTGATCGGATTCCCCTCTCCGTAAATATCTCATGTGAATTGCACTACAAGGAAGGCAAATAGCAAATGTTCCTAGTCTTCGACTTTCAATTTTAGAGTAGCTTTGTATAACACATACATCTTTTTCTTCAAAATTATTAAATAATTCACTAGCCCTAAACTTGCTTACTTTTACGTCACCCTCGGTTCCTAAATTTAGTAATTGTCCATCCATATCCACTCCTTCGTCAATTTCCTGATCATCTTCCTCCATCTCTTCCTCTTCCTCCTCTTCAATATAATTAATATCGATGTTACATAAGAATGATCTTCTAACAAGCCTAGATGACTTGTCCAAAAATGAATGTTTATAAGTGATGGAATCGCCTTCCAAGTTATTAAAAATCTCTTCTCTTTCTTCAATTTGAGCGGCGATCTCCATATTATTTTCTTCAATTTGGACAGCGTTTCCATTCATATTTTCTGCCATTGTTAGGAACTTTGGATTTAGATCGATTTATTTGATAAAAAATTTGGTTATACGTTAAAATAATAGCGACAACTGATATTACAGCGAATGTTACTGTATGATCGTCGAGTGGATGTTCTTAAGTATATATCCCATCAACCACCACTTTTACTACCTGCAATACATAAGTTTAACCTAACCTAACCTAACCTAACCTAACCTAACCTAACATAACCTAACCTAACTTAACTTAACCTGAAGAGGGTAGCCCGAAATTGGGGAGCCGGGATTTGAGTCTCGGAAATTAAGGGGTCCGGGGGGAAGGGGGGAAGGGGGGAAGGGGGGAGGGGGGAGGGGGGAGGGGGGTAAGGTAGTTGATCGGCTTGGGAAAGTGGTTTTTAGAGATTGTCGTTCAACTTTAAGTAGGACACATGTGATTAACTTTTGCATATAAAATCGCCTCAGCGAAGAGACGAATGCAATTGATTTCTGCATTCACACTGTGCAGAGCTCGCGAGTTTTCTGGTGTTTACATTGTGTTTATTTGGTAATTTTTCAATTTTTATTTTTATTTCTAACATTTTTATTTGGCATGTTTTAATTCTTATATATATTGGTGACATTTTTTTGTACATTTGTGGCATTTTATTTGTTATTACGATTTTTTTTCATAATGGACAATTTTTTGGCATCGGGTAGCAAAATTATTGACAATGACTTTGACTTATACACATGTACTCAAATGCAGAATTTTGCAAACCAACAAAACAATGAAACAGACGTATTTACAACTAGTCAACAACAAACTATTCAGGACTTGAATGAAATTATTTATAATAGCCAAGTTCAAAATAATGCCAACAAACAGAACAACGAAAAATATTTATTTACAGCTAGTCAACAAGAAACTCTTGACGATCTTAATGACATTATTGACAACAAATCGGACTTAATTACAACAAAAACTAAACAAACTCTTGAAGAACTGAATGACATTGACGAAACTCAAAATTCTAGCGATGAGGATATTGTTTGTTTTCAAAAATCTAATACAAATTATTTAACATTAAAATCGCCAATTAATTCTCCGAGACCAATTTGCTCTCCCTTTTTGTTTAGTGAAAATTCTGATTCGGAAGAAGAACAAATTGATCAAAATTTAAGTTTGGCTATTTGTCCTACTAATTCACCATATGATATTGTAAATTCTGATTCGCAAGAAAAACAAATTGATCAAAATTTAAGTTCGGCTATATCTTCTATTAATTCACCATTTGCTATTGTAAATTCTGATCCGCAAGAAAAACAAATTGATGCAAATTTAACTTCGGATATTTCTCCTAATAATTCACCAGTTGAACAAAATTCAATTTCGAAACCATCATTTATCATTAAAAAAAATTTTAAAATTAATAAAAAAAATAAAAAACAAATAGCAAACCTTAAGTGTCTGGGTTTCGCTATTCAAAATTTAACTAATTTGATCACAATTAAAAAGGGAGACGAAAGTACGGTGAATTATGTTAAACAGGCCTTTGACAAATTAGTTGACTCATTTGAAGAAATGGATTCATAAAGTCAATTAATTTCTATTGCTTTTTTCAAAATTTGACTATAACTAAATAAAAATGCACAATATTAATTTTATTATTATACAAAGAACTTCAAAAATGCAATTGCTTTTTTCAAAATTTGACTATAACTAAATAGAAATGCACAATATTAATTTTATTATTATTATTATCCAGAAAACTTCAGAAATGCATAAGTGTGTAACATGTAATAAAGTCTTCACTAGAAAGGATAATTTATTGCGACATAATAAAAAACATGTTAACGGAAATTCCACAAAACTCAACAGTTGGTTGAAAAAACCAAAGCTTGTTAAAGGTAAGAACATTTTATTTTTCATGTTATATTTTGTAAAATATTTTTTTCTTAATTTATAGATTCTACAAATATTGTAAAATATTGTAAAGAATGCAAGAAAAATATAAACCAAAGTCTATGGGGTGGACATCTTCGATCTAGTGTGCACAAGAACAATTCCAAAATAGGCTTGGAGGAAGGTGTTGAAATTATCAAGTCAGCATTCAGGGAACGAATAATATCTTATAGGATTTCCTCACACCAAAACTTCATAAATGTGAAAGAGTATTTTCAACATTTGGAATACAAAATTGCACATCTAATAGATCAAGAACTGCAGAAACATAAATGTATCAAGCTAAATATGGAACTGTTCGGTTTCTATTTTAACCCCAGCAGCGACAGCTATGATGTCAAATCTTTTAATGCGCCGTTCCAAGTCATTTGCCAGGGATATCAGAAAAAAGAACTGTTAGAGCAAATCTGCACCATTATTGACCAGAAAGCTGACGAATTTGCAGAAAGAGATTCAGGTAAAGAATTTATTTTCGATTTTACAACAGCAACAAAAAAAGTAATTTTTTAATTTTTACGTTGCAGGATGGGCTTTGATGAATTTACTTCATTTGGAAATTAATGTTAACAAGCACAATCCGCTGAGAGCCTCATCTTTTATCGAACTTCCTCAAGAGATCAAGAGACGTCAAGCTGTGATCAACATTAGGAATGATGACAACTTTTGCTTCGCCTGGGCAGTTGTGTCTGCTCTTCACCAACCAAGCGGATTAGATTTTGAAACTTCATCCTACCCACACTACTCTTCTGTTTTGGATATGTCAGGTATAGAATTTCCAATGTTGCTAAAGAACATTAAGATTTTTGAAGAAAAAAATAACATTTCTATTAATGTATATGGATTAGAAATTATAAATCCTAAAAAGGGGTATGAAGTAATTGGTCCACTTTATTATTCATCGAATAAAAAAAATCAACATGTCAATTTATTGTTAATAAGTGATGATGATGAAAAAACTTTTCATTATTGCTATATTAAAGATTTATCAAAACTAGTTTCTGCACAAATTTCTAAACATCACGGAAAAAAATATATTTGCGATGGTTGTTTACAATATTTCCCTACAGAAGAAAATTTATTACAACACAATAGCTATGATTGTGATCATTTACGAATTAACCTACCTTCTAAAGAATTAATAAAAGATAAGTTTGGAAACTATTCATATGATAATATTTTGAAATTTGTAAATTATCATAAACAAATGAAAGTTCCTTTCGTGGTGTATGCAGATTTTGAATGCATTTTAAAGCCTTTAAATAATGACAATGTTGATAAAAATCCTAATACTTCATACACCTTAAAACAATATGAACATATTCCACATTCATTTGCCTATTACATTAAATGTTCATTCGACGATAATTATTCTAAATTTGAAAAATATAGAGGTCAAAATTGTGATACATTATTTATAAATTCTTTAGAAAGAGATGTGTATAACATATACAATAAATATTTAAAGACTCCTAAAAAGATGATTCCTTTGAACGAACTGGACAAAATTTATCATAACTATGAAACAGTTTGTCATATTTGTAATAAACCTCTTTTAAATGACAGGGTTGCAGATCATTGTCATATAACCGGTCTTTATAGAGGTCCAGCTCATTCACTCTGCAACATAAATTACAGAATACCTAACTTTATTCCAGTTATATTGCATAATTTGCGTAATTATGATTCTCATCTATTTCTTAAAAAATTATGCTTAAACAAAGAACAACTAACAGTTATCGCACAAAACAAGGAAAAATATATTTCATTTGAAAAGCTTATTCATGTGGATAACTATTTTGATAAAAAGACACAAAAGGCTAAGAAAAAAATATATCATTAAGGTTTATTGATTCTTTTCAATTTCTATCCCATTCTTTATCAAAACTCTCTGAAAGCTTAAAAGATGAACAATGTAAGGAAATAAAAAAAATTTTCAATGATGAAGAAAGATTTAAACTTATTCGGCAAAAGGTGTATTTCCTTACAATTATATTGATGATTATTTAAAATTAGAAGAAACAACTTTACCTCAAAAAGACCAATTTTATAATACTTTAACGGATGAGCACATCAGTGATGCAGAATACCAAAGAGCTGTAAAGGTTTGGCAATTGTTTAAATGTGAATCTCTTGGTCAATACTCCGACGTTTACTTACTCTCTGATACTTTACTTTTGGCAGATATTTTTGAAAATTTTAGAAGCACTTGTTTATCCACATATAAGCTCGATCCAGCTCATTTTTACACTTTTCCAGGTTTATCTTGGGAGGCGTGTTTGCGTTATACTGGAATAGAGTTAGAATTGTTAACTGATCCAGATATGATACACTTTTTCAAAAAAAGCGTTCGCGGTGGTGTGAGCTCTTGCATTTGTAGAAAATCTGAAGCTAATAATCCATTTCTTTTAAATTTTGATCCTTTAAAGCCAACTAAATACATAATTTATTATGATGCAACAAATTTGTATGGTTATGCAATGTCACAGCACATTCCAACGGGAGATTTTGTTTGGTTAACAGATAAAGAAATCAATGATTTAAATATTATGAATATTTCTAAAAAATCTAATAAGGGATATGTTTTAGAAGTTGATTTAGAATATCCTACAAGTCTACATTCCTATCATAACGATTTTCCGTTTTGTCCAGAAAACTTTAAACCGCCAAATTCTAAATGCATAAAATTAATACCCAATTTAAATGATAAATCAAAATATGTTATTCACTATCAATTATTAAAACAATGTTTGGAACATGGACTCAAGTTAACTAAAGTTCATAGAGTTTTACAGTTTTCTCAATCTGATTGGTTGAAAAAATATATAGACTTGAATTCAAGATTAAGAAATGATTCAAAGAATGAATTTGATCGTAATACTTACAAGTTGGCAAATAATAGTATTTATGGCAAGACTATGGAAAATGTTGATAGGAGAATTGACGTAAGACTTGTTACAGAGTGGGAAAAAAATAGAAGAAAAGATGGTGCTGAGAATTTAATTGCAAAACCATATTTCAAGGACTTAACAATATTTTCTGAAAACTTGGTAGCTATTCAAATGCAAAAGATTCAAGTTACTTACAATAAACCAATATATGTAGGCTTCTCAATATTAGATATATCTAAAACTGTCATGTATGATTTCTTTTATAATTTTTTAAAACCTCTTTATCAGGAAAATATTTCACTTTTATACACCGATACCGATTCGTTCATTTTAGAAGTCACAACTCCAAATATTTATTCTGACATGATAAAAAATATTCACAAATTTGACACATCTAATTATGAATTTAATAATATTCATGAAATGCCTATTACAAAGTCAGTTATAGGAAAATTCAAAGATGAATATGCTGGTGAACCCATTACTACTTTCTTTGGTACTGGAGCAAAAGCATATTGTATTAAAACGGAAAACAGTTTAACAAAAAAAGCAAAAGGTGTTAAAAAAAGTGCAATTAAAAAGCAGTTGGATTTTATTCATTATAAAGATGTTGTTGAAAATCATTCTAAAACCTTTTGTTCAATGTATGTTTTTCGATCTAGACAACATACAATTTTTACAGAGTTAATTAATAAATTGGCTTTGAGTTCCGAAGATGATAAGCGGTATAAAATTCCCTATAGTTTTAATACATTAGCTTGGGGACACCAAGATATTGCTTTGTATCAATGGAATGCAGAACATGAAGATTTAGATATATTTATGTAGATATTATAAGGTATTTAAATTTGTTGTTTTTGAAACCAAAGTTAGTCTTCATAAGTCTTTCACAAAATGTGCTTAGAAACTTTTGACAAAGAAATTGATAACAGTTATTTTAAAACATATGAAAAACGACTTTCCACTTTTAAAAAATGGAAAGGAAAATTGAGACCAGAAGTGTTAGCTGGAGCTGGCTTTTACTATACTTCAATCAATGATATTTGTAAATGTTTTTATTGTGGTATTGAAATTTTTGATTGGTTAAGTTATGATGATCCTATTGTGGAGCATAAGAAATTTGCTAGGAATTGTGATTTAAATAACTGTTTATGGAAAAATAGGAATCGAATAATTGTAACCATTCAAAATAAGTCTTCAAGCTACACATTTTATATAGTATTATTAATATCCTTATTTATGAACTTTTACATATATTTAAATTAAGTATTTTATTGTTATTTTTTTACAACTGCTTTTGCTTTCGTGGTGAAAGTATCTGCTTAATGTTAATAAATTTGGAATATTATTATTAATTTGTTTTAATGACTATCAGTAGATCTCAATTTATTCTTCTTTATTTTATTTTCCAAAATGTTTTTTATGTTCATCATCCCCCTGGCGTAACACAGTGTGAAATATGTTTTTCTAATAAAACAGACGTCACTCTAAGTAAATATTGTAAATTTATGAAAATTGGATTAATTAACAATAGTACAATTAGTTGGATGGAACGAATAAATGGAAATGAAAATGCAAGTAAATTTTTTAAAATTTTGTATCATTATCCAAATCGATCTATTTTTGATACAAATTGGATAGAAAGGTTAGAGTTTAAAAATAATCAGTTACAAATTTTAACCCCCAACTGTACCAATTATTATGACGGATTCAAAAATTATTACTTTTCCATCATTAGTGTTACATTAAACTTTGCATTATTTTTATACATTACCATTTTAATTATTTATCTTTATTATAAATTTCAAACTGGAAATCTATTTTTTCATTAATCCATTTTAAACGAAACTTTAAAGAAAGTGGGGATGAGAATATTTAAGTACAAGAATAACACAATATGTTTCAGTCTCGTTTAGTCATTATGAACAACGCCGTGGTTCATAAACCTTTGGAAACGCTTCTTAATTCAAAAATTTATTTTTTAAATAATTCTTTGTCAAAATTTGTTCTTGTTGGCATTAGTTTAAATGATTTTTCTCCAAAAATTGTAATTGGTGGAAAAACTGGATTTTCAATCGCACTAACCGAAGAAAATTGGAAAGACATTTGTGTTCATCAAGGAATTATTGTAAACAATTTCTACTTTCCTCAAGTTGATCAAACCAGTGTGAATATAAACAACATTCATCTGCAGGTTCAGAAAATAAATGATACCCCTGTTCTACAAATTACAAAAGGCCCACACTTCATATACTTAGGACAAGAGTCTTTGGACAATTTGTGGCGATTAAAGGAAATTATTGATTATAGATTATCTATACTTAAAAGGCAAGAATTCAATACATATTTCAAAATATTTCAAAATAATATTTCATCTGATTGTGGCGACTTGTGTACGCATGTTTATAATATAATAAGTCCAACAGAAAATCCTAACAGTGAAAATGTTTCAACTATGATGGAATTACTTGCTTTATATCCTGAACAAATGGAAAACAAATTGAAGCAAAATGGAACAAAACGAAAATATTACGAAGAAAACAATGAAAATGGATCAAAAAGAAAATATTACGAAGAAAACAATATCTTTTCTGGAAGAGAACAATAAGGTGCATGTGTTAGTGAAGTGGAGCTTTGCTTACAGACAAGCCCGTAGGAGTAACTTTCAGATGTGGTACTTAGATAGACTCCGTTTTGAAAAAAGAATAAATGATTGTAAACTTATTCTAGATTCGATATTATCTGAGGAACATAGAAATAAAATATATTTGACACGTTTTAATAAAAATTGTATTTGATGTTTTACTTAATAAAATTTTAGTTTAGTAAATGTGAATTTTATTTGAAATTAATTAGCACATTAAGACTTTGTAATTTGTATCAGCTAAAGCATAAAGTGAGGAACAGAAATAAAACAAATTTAACTAAAATTTAATTTCAATTTAATTAAACAATATTTTTTTTATCAATCCATGTATTATATTTTTTATCAAGTCCTAACCATTTCACATAAACTTTGTTTCCTTTCCTTCTCAAAATCTTCTCAATAAGATACACATCGGTATGCTTTACTTTTAGTAATTCTTGCTCATAAAAACCACCCAGAATGTCCTGATTATCTTCGTCTTGAATTAAATATGTCCAAGGGTTTGTCATCTTAACTTCTTTAATGTGGAATATCTCATTTGACCAATTTGGTGTGTAACCTTTTGAAAATGCCTCTCGATGCTTGCTTATTCGTACGTGATCACCCACTTTAAACTTTGGAGATTTTATATCTAACGTTTTAGCATGAGTAAATGCAGATTTCAAGATTCTATTTTCATTTGTTTTATTTACTTGTTTTGGCTTCATTCCTATTGAAGAATGTTTTGTATTGTTATAATCTTTTACAATATCCGCTAATATATTAAACCATTTGTAATTTCCTTGAATGCTAAATATTTTCCACATATTATTCTTTAAAGTCCTGTTCACTCTTTCTACTATACTCGCTTTCAAATTGGAAAACGTGCTATAATGGTTAATTCGAAATTGTTGCATCAAATTTTGAAAATTTACATTGAAAAACTCTCTTCCTCTATCCGTTTGCAAGTTTTTTGGTGGAGTTTTTGCACTGATTAATATTTTTTTCATTGCCGCTGTTACGTCTTTTCCAGATTTAGATTTTAACGGTTCGGCCCAAACATACTTAGAAAATACATTTATGGTAATCAAGATATATTTAAATCCCTTATTAAATTTGGCATAGGGTAACATTTCAACCAAATCAGCTTGAAAAAGATCATTTAACCCTTTCACTACCACCCTTCTGCGTTTGTAGTTTTTTCTAGCAGGTTTATGTAATTCATTAACGACTTGCTGTTTAACGGTTGTCATGACAACAAACTTGTTTATTCAATTTTAAGGAAGTTCACTTTCTATGTTTTGTAATACTTCGAAATATAACTTTTATATGTTTTTTCCCATTCATTCAATTTATCAATTTGTATTGTATAACTTTTTTCATTTAAAATTTTACTAATTTTAGTAATCTCCTTTTCTAACGCATTAAAGGATTTTTTTATCTCTCCAGTTAAGAAAGTAGTTGATCTACTATCACTATTTTTTAATTCCTCCTCTGTTTTATTTAATTCTTGTTCTAATTTCTTAATTACACTGGACATTATATTTTCCAAGGAAATATATTGTTGATTTTCTTCCAAAGTGAGTTGGTCAATTGTTCTACTGTTAAGAATGCTATTTTGATTTCTTTTTTTTTCATCATCTAACCTTTTTATAAAAGTTCTTAATTGTTTAATTTTTTCCTTGTGTTTTTCAATTATTACTTCTCTTATATTTGTTTCCATTATTTTATTAATTTTGTTGATATCATCACTTAATTTTTTGTCTTCCTTTTTAACATGTTCATTTAAAAATTGCAAATCTTTACTTATTTGATTTAGCGTTAGCAACTGTTTATTAACGTTTTCAATTGAGGTATAACATACTTTAATCTGGTTTTCATACTTTAAAAAATTTTCATCAAAAACCTTAAGCTTTTTAGCAAAGATTTCATTATTTGTTTCATTTTCACCTAATCTCCTTTTTAAATTATTAATGTCACTTATTCTCTCTTGATTTTGTTTTGAAATATGGCGTCCAAATTTATCAACTGTCATGTTGAGCTTTCATTAAACAATAAATATGATTATATTTGATAGCTGTTATTTATAGTATTACTTTATCTTCTCTTAATTCTTCAATAATAGAGATAATCTCGTTACTATGAGCATTATTTCCCGCATCACTTGATGAAATTAATAAACGTAGCCTATCAACAATTTCGTTTACATTATTCCAGTATACATAGTCTGTATTTGATCTGTTTGTTTTCAAAATTAATCCCTTTCCTGTAGATTTGGCTCTAGTTGTTCTAAACGGAGGTTGTGGTTTGTTAAATGCTGTAACTAATCTTGGCAAGGTTTTTGTCTTTGTAATCCCCTTTCTTTGTAAATATGGTCCTATTATTGTAACATATTTGTGTGATGTATTTCCTTGAACTTGTTCATTTGAATCAAAATTCCTACGATATACATTTGTTTTAGCTAGAATGTTCATGTAATTATCTAAATCTTCCTTCTTATAACCTATCGGTTCTTTTTTGAAAAGCAATTCGTATAAACCTGGCGTGCCTGTGTACGTTATTCCTCCCACTTTAATGTCCTTTCCAATAATTTCTACCGGTATCTGTGTTAAACCAAAAGAAAACTTATCCGTTTCGAGGTCATGAACTATTCCGTAATAATGGTCAAATTTATGTTGTGTATCTTTCACACCCTCATCAATATATGATCTGGGTAATTCATGAAAATCTGCTAAGTAATCTTTATATGATGGTGTACCAACATAGGTTTGAATTGTTTTTCTAGTTTGTTCCAATATGTCTGACAAGTTTAAATTTGTTGTTGTGTCACTAGAAGGATCTGAAGTTTCTGCTATAACAGTTGATGACAATGGTTGTACTACAGGAGAGGAAGAAGTGATACTACTGTCATTTAAAAATGTTGGTAGTTCTGTAGGGAGTAACGGAATTTTCCTGTTTTCTGAATATTTTTCGTCGGAGTTGATGTTTTATAAAGCTTTGTAGGTGTTTTGAATTCTTCATACTTTGAAACTCTTTCTTCTTTTAAATCGAATGGTTCGGATTTACCAATACTTGAAATTAGCTGTTTAAGTGGTTGTGTTATTGGTCTATAAGTTTGTTCTAATTCGGACTGAGCAGTAGAAGTAGCTAATTTCAAGCTTTGATATTTCTGCTTCACGGCTTGTCTCGATTTTATTAATTCTCGAGCTAAACGTTTATCCATGCTGTACAAGTTTTAAATGAAATAAAACTGCAAATTTTTTACTTTTATAAATATATAAAGGAATCGAATTTACTCCTATATCTGCCGTGATTTACTTCACAATCTTTGTCAATTACAAGAAAGCCATATGGATCCATCCAACAGTTAGCACAAATATTTTTAAACTGATCAAATGTCATATCCAATATACAGTGGTCATTATATATATGTTTTAAACTCAAACAGTCCTGTTTAAATAAAATTAATAAGTTTGCATTTTCTCGAATTAGACGTTTAAGGATTGAGGAATATCCTTGAAAAATAAAAAAACAATCGGTGTTTCTATGCCTTCCATGCGTGAAATAGTCCCTAATAATAGATTGATTATGACAAGGAATATCATCAAAAATGATAACGGAATTTGGCTTTATCTCATGAGGTGAAATAATGTTCTCATCGCTATCATATTCAAAGTATCCAATTTCTTTCATAGGCTTTAACAACTTCCTTAAATATTCATATTTTGGTTGATCTAATGACTTTGAATAAACATAGACATTTTCAAACCTAATTCCATTAGGATGCTCGAGCAGTGTAAGCATAACGTTGGTTTTACCGCTACCACTGCAACCAACTATAAGCCCTCTTTTTGAACCACCGCAAAATAAGTCACCATGTTTTCTCAACTGTTTACTTAAAATTTTTTCGTCATGATTATTTACTGGTAATGAGAATTTTTGTTTTTCAATCCTCATTCTTAATCACACTAGTAAATATTTTTAGCTGTAAAAGTATTTATACCAGAAAAATGTCAATGTGTTTTTAGTATAAAAAGAACTTCAATGACTGTGGGTCGTCATAAGTTGAAAAAAACTATTAAAAGACGTAATAGAAAAGGCTCTGGTTTAGTAAATAAATTAATTAGTAAATTACCTTTCGAAGTTCATATACCAGGATATAATTATTGTGGTCCCGGCACCAACTTGGAAAAAAGATTACCTAGAGGTGACGTTGGTGTAAATCCATTGGATTCCGCTTGCAAAGAACATGATATATCTTACTCTCAGACTGAAGATTTATCAAAAAGACACATATCTGACCAAATATTAGAAAAAAAAGCCTGGGATAGGGTAAAAGCTAAAGATTCTTCTATTGGTGAAAAAATTGCAGCTTTAAGTGTTGCAGGAATAATGAAGGGTAAAAGAAAGTTCGGTTTGGGATTAAAAAATACAAAAGGGGGTAAACTTAAATTGAGAAAAAAACGTATCATTCGAACACCCAAAAAAATTGGAGGATTTCTACCTCTTTTGTTTCCCATTCTTGGCGCCCTGGGTGCACTAGGTGGAGGCGCGGCAGGAATTGCTAAGGCAGTAAATGATGCTAAAGCAGCTAAACAGCAACTAGAAGAAATACATAGACATAATATTGCAATGGAAAATGCTTCTAAAGAAGGTAAAGGATTATATATTAGACCATATAAAGGAAAGGGACTATTTATTAGACCTTATAAAGGAGGATCCGTCAAAATGAAAGCAATCAGACAAAAAAAAAACTCAAAATAAGTTTTCCAAAAAGAGCACTTACGAACAATGATATTATTAAATATGTAAAGCTGTTAAAAATAACTGGCTTTAGAGGTGTTTTTATGCTCGATGAACTTCCAAAAAAAATTAATCTGAAAGAATGTGGTATTGTAAATTTGGATAAAAAACAAAATAAAGGATCTCATTGGACTGCTTATATTAAAAATAACAAAAATGTAATATATTTTGATAGTTATGGAAATTTAAAACCACCTTTAGAACTTCTCAAATATTTTAATTCGAATGGCAAAGTGGATGTATTTTATACTTATGAAAATAAACAAAAATTTAATTCATATAACTGTGGTCAACTATCCCTAAAATTTTTGCAAAAAAATATATAAACTCATTATTTATTGTAATATCTCATTCATAAATAAACTGCAATGTCTACCACAATTGCCATATCAGGAAACAGTTCTGTTTTGTCTGCTGATTTTAATCCGCCCATATATTTAGAGGATGAAAAACAATATTACCTGGGTTTAGCTGATTTTGAAACGTTTATGACTATCCCCAATATAAAAGAAGGATATAATAAATTTTATATAGATAATAAAGTAATTGTTATTCCCGACGGAACTTATGACATTACAGATATAGAAACATACATAAGAGAAAGTATAGAAGATTTATTTCCGAATGAAAAAATTTTTTTTCTTTTAAAAGCAAATGTTAATACTCTAAAAACTTTTTTAATGTGTAGTAGAATAATTGATTTTACCAAGGAAGATTCGATAGGAAAAATGTTGGGTTTTAATAGCAGGATACTAGAAGCTATGAAAGAGGAAGAATCAGATAATGTTGCAAAAATAACTAAGGTGAATGCTATTTGTATTGACTGTAATATTTGTGTCGGTTCTTACAATAATGGTAAACCTGTTCATATTATTCACCAGTTTTATCCAACTGTAGCTCCAGGGTATAAAATAGTTGAATCTCCTTTGCCCATTTTGTATTTTCCAGTTAGCGTCAAAGCAATTAACAATATAACAGTTAAAATAGTTGATCAAGACGGAGAACTTATCAGTTTTAGAGGAGAAACTATAACAGTAAGGTTGCATTTACAAACAAGTGAAATATAAAATGGTTGTTAGATATAATAGAGCCCTTGGGATGAGACTTGCCCCTACCACTATCAACAAAGTAAAAACTTATAAAAAGAAAAAGCCTAAACAACAGTTCAGTATCAAATCCAACACCAACAAGTTAAGACGAGATAATCGTAAATTTCTCACATCCTTGGGTTTCACTGTTTTAAAATAATGAACATATTAAACGTAAACGAAAAGCTTTATGTAGACAATTCCATCGTCAGTTCTGAGCTTCACACATATCAACCATATATTTCTTCAAAATTCGATTACAATGATGAAATAAGGATCCCAATTCAAGAACTCGATGCTTACACTCTACCATCAGATAGTTTACTTTATATCGAAGGAAAATTAACTAATACAGAAGGTAAATATAAGAAAGAATTGCTATTTATTAACAATGGTATAGCCTTTTTGTTCAGAGAAATCCGCTATGAACTAAACGGAATTACTATAGATTCAATAAGAAATGTTGGATTAGCATCAACCTTAAAAAGCTACCTTTCTCACAATACCAACGAAAGTTTAAAACTGGAAAATGCAGGTTGGTTTCCACATCGGAAAGAAGGTGATACAATTTTAGTTGATAATGATGGAAAATTCTCCGTATCCATACCACTAAAAATGCTTTTAGGATTTTTTGAAGATTACAGAAAAATTATTATGAATATGAAACAGGAATTGGTTCTTATTAGATCAACTGATGATTTAGATGGTGTTATTTTCAAAGAAGATCCGGCACACCTTGTTACTGCTCCTGACACTCCATTGGTTACTTTCGATAAAATTTATTGGAAAGTTCCTCACATTTTAGTTGATATGCCACAACAACTTGCTCTATCAAAAATATTAGAATCAAATAAAGATATATTGATAGGATTCAGGAGTTGGGAACTTGTTGAATATTCTTCTCTAACCGAAACAACCCGTCACACATGGCCGGTAAAAACAACTAGTAAACTAGAAGCTCCTCGTCATGTTGTGATTGGCTTTCAAGAAAACAGAAAAGGGAAAATTGTTAAAGATATGAGTAAATTTGACAATATTACCTTGTCAAATATTAGAGTATATTTAAATTCTGAAAGATATCCTTATCACGATTTGTACTTAAATTTCGAAGAAAACAAATTTTCTGCTTTATACGAAATGTTTGCCAACTTTAGACAGTCTTACTATGGTGTTCCAAATGAACCCATTTTTAATCCTGAACAATTCAAAAACATTAGTCCTATTACACATATTGATTGCTCCCATCAAAAAGAAACAATTCAAACGGGATCCGTAGTAATGAGAATTGAATTTGAGACACACAATGCAATTAAAAAAGATACTTCTGCTTATTGTCTTATTTTACATGACAAATTATTTAGCTACAACCCTCTTACTAAAATTGTGAAACAATTATAAACTTTATCCCCACTATTTTCATATTTCGATTTAATTTAAAGAAATTTTCAAAAGCTTTTAGTTTTAGTCATGACATCAAAACTACAACTACAAATTGAAAAATTTATTTTTAAAATTAATCAACTGAAAGAAGAAATTGCAAATTATTCAAGTAAAAAAAGTCTCATTAAAAAATTTGCTGCTTTGAAAATATGAGATTGGTTATAGATATTCAAGGATTCAAGGATGAAAAAAATAAATTTATACCGAAAGAGCTTGCAGCTTTTGATGGTTATGAAATGACTCATTACATTTTTAAAAGGCCTTTTCCAATGGAGTTTCTTTCACCTGATTGTCACAAGCAGGCGGTATGGTTAACGAAAAATTATCATTGTATACATTGGAATAATGGATTTACTCCATTACATCATTTCCCAAAAATAATTGAAACACTTACGAAGAAAGCAGATTTTGTTTTTGTAAAAGGAAGCGAAAAAAAGGATTTTATACAGAAATATTCTAAAAAGCCTGTGATTGAAATAGATGAACAACCAGCGCTAAAGCTAATGGAACCAAAATGCTTCTATCATTCAAAATCACCTTGTATGTGTGCTTTGACAAATGTGTTATTTTTATATGACAATTGTTTTATGAATGAATAAAAATATAAAAAACTTAATTACCTTTTTATTTTGCATTAACCAACCATGATTGAATACAATTAATATGATACCTTAAATCTAATTTTCTAAATTCATTTAAAAGTTCATACTCATTTTTATATTTTAAATAATCATTACAAAATTTAGCGGCTAATTTACATTGTTCCATTCGATCTATATTATTAACATATGCTGACAAATCTTGTGCTTCTGCGTCTTCTTCGCCTACAATTGATAAATATTGGAAGTATGCAGCAGATATAATAAACTCTTCATACATTTCAGTAACCATTTGCTCCATTGTAAATATTATTAAATTTATTCTTCCTTTTCAATTTCTTGAAGAATAGTATCCTCGTCAATAAATTGCTTCAAGTCTTTTAAATAGTAACCAAAGCCAATATCTTTTAGATCTTGAATAAGTTGAAAAAAATTTAATGTTTCAATGTATTTGTTGCAACAGAGGGCAGCCTTTACGAATTCCTCAGATTGATTACAATAAAAGTCTATCCACTCCGGACCACTTGCCATACAATATGAGAAATAGGTTTTTGAAAGATTACTAAATTTCTCCTCTAATAATTTAACTGCAATCAGCAACTCAGCCATTTCATTTATTTAACATAATATTTTAAATATGTAGGGGGACGTCTCTTGCGAATAGGATTAACTTTCTTTGATAATACCTGTTTTTTATCTTCGTATAATTGAAACCTCTTTTGGGTTGCAATAATAGCAGGTATAAATTGGCAATCTTCTCCTATAAATTCTATTAGGTGGCTTAATTCTCCTACAAAGTATGATTTCCCAAATGTATTGAAAAACGTAGTAAGGCTTATAATTCCTTCTAAATAATCATCACAACAGTCAATTGCTTCCAAATAATCTCGTTTCAGTGGATAAAACAGCTTGGTGTATTCATCTTTCGAAATCACTTCAAAGAAATTGAGATATTTAACTTTTAACTGTCTGATAGTTGTAGTTAATTTTTCGCGATTACACATAATTCACTTATTACTTGACACATTTTTTCTTTTTGTTTTATACAAAATTGGTGGAAAAATTCAAAAATAACTTTTTACGCAACTCGAGCACAGCTTAGTAAATGTGCCTCGGCATACTAAAATGATCATGATGCACCTATTTATAAGACTTAAGAATGCAAAATCAAATGTGGGAGAACAAAGAGAAAAAATTAAAAATATGATGCGAATGAGAATGAAAGGGGAGGAAGTTAAGAATGAGGGACATGAGAGAGAGGAAGAGGAGGAGGAGGAGGCGCTCCCATATTATAACTACTGAGGGTCATTGATTAACTAGCTAGTTAGTGCGTTAACTAATTATATTGAAGTCAAATAAAGCTCCTGAGATTTGTGCTTATGGGATAGACGTCTCGAGCGAGTAGTCCCATAGTTTCACTTTGATTAAAAATTCTTGTCTGGAAAGTTTAATGATTAAAACTGGGCGTTGTTCAGTTTTACATAATTAAATAAATGAATATAGAATTAATGTTTTTTGCAGCTCAGATGATCTTATTAGTAACGAAATTCTTGGGTTGTTAATGGATCTTTCAAACTACTAATAAATTGAATTAAATACTTTCCAACCACGAGAGACTCATTAATTGATAACCGGTTATGTCTGTGATTCATGCTGGCGATTGTGATTTTTGTTTTATTAAATTGAGTGTAGAAAATTTTAGAATACAGATAAGAAAATTGTTTTGAATTTCGCGGCAAACGACCGCGTCAATCTACGACGCCATCTGCTTTCACTTTCCGTGGAGATTGAATGCGAATGCGAAGCACCTATCTCTTTCTCTGGGATGGCTTATTTACATTGACTTGCGCGTCCAAACTTAGTTGTCTCTGTTATTGAGTTTCGTTCTGTTTAGTGTCCGGGTCAAAAAAGTCGTTTCCATTGTTTTTTTTCAAGTATTACTTAAACTCGTTTAAAAAAACTCGTACATGTTTAGTTAGGCCATATTAGCACATCTATTTTTGCTTAACCTCTAAGTCCTTTATGACGGTAATTTGAAAACATTTCTCATTTCCGTTAATCTCACTGCTGCTGATCCAGTGATTAACGGAGATGAGAAATTTTAACTTAAGAGATATAGATTACAGAACACTTCTATTTGCATTACATAGTGAGTAAAATGGCAAGAAAACATAAGAAGGAAAAAGAACACCAAATAAAATATTACAGTTCTCTACGAAGAACATAAATGAAAAGAAAGAGAAAGCTATAAAGCAACAAAAATAGATAAAACAAATTTATTAAATTGTTATTTTTAAAAAATGTTAATAAAAGATAGCAGAGGATAATTAGAAAAGAATGGCGGAAGCGAAGTAAACGATATTTTTACGCAAAAAACAAAGAGATATTGTAGGACAATGATTAGAAGAATACACTCTTCCTAGTTCCCTCACTGCTATTGAGAAAGATAGGTCGTAAATAGAAAACATAACAGCTAAAACAAAGAATTAATATTTTAGAAAAGAAGTTAAAGAAAGGTGAAAAACGAGCAGATAAATACAAAAAAATCTGAAATGCATAAAATTAAGATTTTAGAAGAGAAGTTAAATAAATCTGAAAAACGAGCAGACAAATATGAAAAAGACTCAATATGAAAAAAAACTTTTAGAAAATATACGTATTTATTACCTATAAAATATGAAGAATAAATGTAAATTTATGCAATTCAAAAAATTTCCTTAATAATGTTTATAGATCCCGATTCTAATACTGATGCCAGAATTGATAAACTGGGGCGTACTACAATTCAAATTTAGCCTCGACGCCTTTAGCAACTTGGAGAGAAAAGCAGAATCCATTACAATAACAAAAGTTAACCGTATACTTCATTCCGCTTTGTTATGGTTTTATTTATTGAAAACATTTATTTTTGCTAATGTATTTTTGATTTAAGTTTTTTGTAAGAAGTGGAAAGATATTTTTTAATAATTAATAAATTCACTTCAATCGGATATTACCCAAGCTCTGCGTGTTTTAAAAAATGTTTGTGTCACTATATTAAACACAATAACCTAAACTGAAAAAATTAAAGAAAATAATTTTTCCATAATTAGTTAATTTAATTATTACAAATTGATGAACTGTAACTTTCACTCTTTATAAAACATACGCCTTCAGTTTTATTTTGTTTAAGTCTAGTAATACTAATGAGCAAACAAAACTAACGTGCGCCGCTGAGCGGGCGTTAGGTATCACGTCTTGCTACTGATTACGTGGCCCTTAATTGCAAGCCCAACAGGAGAAGTTTAATGTCATTTGCCTCCAAGTCCGGGAATTATTCTTGTACCGTTATCAGATTAGGCATAACCTTTTGAACGGCGTCGAGTAGTCGCTCATTCGATATTGTCGTCGGTATGGAATAGGAATGGTATGATAATTCAATATGTTGGCAAAATAATAAAAGCTTGACTTCAAAAGCGCACTAAAAAGTAAAAAATACTTTTATTTCATTTTGGAAATTTGACTTTATGAAGTCGGTTTCCAATTAAGATCAGATTACCAAGTCCCCCACAAAAACATATTATCGTATTGAGTACCTCAATGACTAGTTCCTCAATTATAATTTAGTTTTAGTGTTTTTATTGGTTTGACGATAACTTCATAACGTCAAATACAAAATTTAGTTTAGTGCTATCTTTGTAAAAAACTATTTCACCCTTTAGAAAAAGTTTTATGGTAAATATTAGGCTCAAAAAGGCCTAGGTCTAAATCTACGTTAAAATGTTGAACGTCCCTAATACAATAAGAATCAAAAATATGGCTTGTGAAAAATTACAATTTTTAATTGCAATGAATTTCGTACCCTCAAACACCTCGAAAACTATATGAAATACGAAATACTGGATAATCTCCTACCAATTTCAACCCTCCCGCATCACACGTTACTGAGACACACACTATGCAATTATTACTTTTTTCGGTTAACTATAATTTACGCTTTACGTTATGAAGCAATTTATCAAAGTTATTACGGAAACAGTCTCGGAGAAATTACGCAATTTTCATTTTTTTAATATGCTTGCTATGAGATGACTCCGGTACTACCATAAATACTTTACAAAAAATAAAAAGTCATTAAAATTGCTCAAATTTTCCCGAAGTAATCGATGTATACAAGACAACACACACGGCAACTAATCCTATACATGAAAGGCCACCTTCATAGAAGATTTGTTAAAAATTGTGAAAAAATTCAAATATCTACTAAAATTATACTGTGTGCTCCTAAAAACTCGGAATCTTAGAGATTGCTACTCTGTGTACGCTTTAAACGAATTGCAAAATGACACGTTTGTGACAAAATCGTCTTTTTGGATCATTTTCATCTTGGATTGTAATAAAAGAAAGTGTAAGGTTTGGGATTACGAAAATTCTCACGGAATCGAAGAGAAGCCACTAACCACACAGACACACACACACACATATATATATATATATATATATATATATATATATATATATATATATATATATATATATATATATATATATATATATATATATTATATAGTAGAAAATGGAATCTTTGGGATGACCGCTAACCATAGACACGTGTTTCTGACTTAAGGTCTTCATCAGTACAGTCAACTAGTTGAAAGACGAGTACAACTAGCCCCAAAAGGAATACACAAAACAATACCAGAGTCAGGAGCAAAACCGACATTTGTAATTACCAAGAGAACATCCGAAATCTTCGCCGGACTTGATACTCTATTTACCACGGAGCAGCATACTAGTTGACTGTACTGATGAAAACCTTAAGTCAGAAACACGTGTCTATAGCCAAATTCCATTGCCTATATTTATATATATATATATATATATATATATATATATATATATATATATATATATATATATATATATATTATATACATATATATATATGTGTGTTTTCATTCCGGGTGTACATCCGTTCACTACTGTCGTTCTGAAAAGAACAATTTTGCTGACGTTTCGCCAAAATCACATTTGGCATTTTCAAAGCTTTCTTTCTCGCGTCCGAATAGAGACTGAAATGTTGGTGACTGCGACGCTTCCTTTTATACCCCCACTCGGGGCCGAAGGTTATATCTGCGCAGGCGTTGGTCGTTATTTACGTTTTCCGGATAGTGCTGTTGTTGTTGCGCTAATTGCGCTTGAGTTTTTGCGATTTTAGATTTGTCGATTATTGTCTTCCATACTGTTGGTAGTTTTAATGATTCGTCCCTTTTATTCAAATCACCTTGTTTTTCCATTTCTATGGCTTCTTGGATTATTCTGGTCTTATAATGTTCTATATTGGCAATCCCCCTATATCCATCGAAATTTATTTTATGGCCGGTTTCCTGATGATGTAGGAATAAAGCTGAGGTTGTTTGTTTATTTCTGATGCTGAGTTTATGCTCTTCCACTCTTGCTGATATTCGCCTGTTAGTTTGCCCCACGTACAACTTTTCACAGTCCTGGCACGGAATACTGTATACTCCGTGGTTTTCCAGTTTGATTTTATCTTTTGGATTTCCAAGTAATTTACCTATAGTTGTTTGTGGCTTGTGTATTGTTTGTATATTGTGTTTCCTAAGAATTCTTCCGATTCTGTCTGTTGTGCCTTTTACATATGGTAAGACTACTCGTTGCTTTCCCGGTTCATATTTTTTGTTGTTCATTGTTCGGGAAACCTGTGCATTAATAGCTTTCTCATTTTTTTCATCATTTTTCTTTAAACCACTAGATATTACCTTAAGTTCGTCTGTGTTTCAGTTAATCGCACGGATCTGGATATTAGAGTATTTGCCACAGCTTGAATTTGTGCTGGGCGATGATGTGATTTTGCATTTAAATATCTGTCTGTATGTGTTGGTTTTCTATACACGGTGTATTCGAAATGTCCGTTATGCAGTTTTGTGACCAAAACATCTAAAAATGGTAGTTGGTTGTTTTCCTCTAACTCTAGAGTAAATTGTATTCTGGGGTGGATTGAATTTACGTGAGTCAGAAAATTTTCGAGCTCTGCATGACCATGTTGCCATATAATAAATAGGTCATCCACATAAGGAATCCATAATTTGGACTTTAAACTTGCTTTCTCAAGAGCTTCTTTCTCGAAGTATATCATAAATAAATTCTTGACTACTGGTGATAGCGAGGTCCCCATTGGAGCACCATCCATTTGTTTATACATTTGCCCGTTGAATGAAAAATAAGTATTTTTGAGGCAATGTTCCGAGAGTTGTATTATGTGTGCCTGGAAATCCTCATTCATAGCAATCTTGTCCAATGCTTCGTCGATGGGAGTACTGGGATATAACGATTTGACATCTAGGCATGCTATGATATCGTTTTTTTCAAGGACGATATCTCGTATAATTCGAGTGAAATGCTCCGAGTTTTTTACAAATGAATCAGCTTCTTCTACAGTTGGTTGCATAATTTCAGAAAGGTATTTCTCCAGTTTTTCTAGCGGCGAATTACCGGCGAAACGTCAGCAAAACTGTTCTTGTCAGAACGACAGTAGTGAACGGATGTACACCCGGAATGAAAACACATTGTATTTTTCCATCCGTGAAGGAGTAAAAAATATATATATATATATATATATATATATATATATATATATATATATATATTGAATTTTACCGAATTTTTTAATATTTTATAATTCTTATTTTGTTTCGCCATTTTGGATTCACACCAAAACTTTAAAACTTCATCCATATATGACACTTGATTTTTGAGCAAAATTTAAATTTAAGCGGGTTACTAGTTTTTTGATAATGGTATGTTAAACATTTTATTAGGCTGCCATTTTCTTCCGCTATAATGGAGTCGCATCAAAATTTTATCAGTTCAGCCTTTTATTACATTTGTTTTTTATGTAAAATTTGAATTCAATTGTACTGCTACTTTTTTATAATTGATTTTTTGAACAATTTGCTAGCCCGTCATTTTCTTGACCTCTATTGGATTTTGAGCAAAATGCTACCATTTCATCAATGGCGTAACCAGGTAGGGGGAAGATGGCTAATGTCTTCCCTCCGCCTTTTCGCCTTTCGGCGCCGGCGCCCACAATGACAAAAATACAAACTTTATTTAAAAATACCCAACGGCTGCAAATAAATTCTATGTCGGCCAGACGTGAACCCTTTTTTGATATGATGACTTTTTTTTGGTCGTTATTTATTTTTCCTACGTGTTCTGTTCGCTATCCGATTATTTTAGTGTAGTTTTAGTTGGCGCTCTTGTTTATGGTTTTTTTTAGTCATCAATTATTTTCTATACGACGCCCCCCTTTTTTGTGGAAACCTGCAGGACGACTCAAAATGTGTACTTTCGCCACTGGTTTTAATAACCCCCACCCGTAGCTGAGCCACTCAAGAGGCAAGTGGTAACTATTTAGAAGTTTAAACGATTGTGTTTTGGCAAACACTAAGGATTTTTGATACACTTATTTAGTTCTCTACTTCCCTCTACTATAATTGATTCAGGCTCACAATATTCAAAAAAAAATATATAGCGACACTATCCCGACTGGTGTACCGCAATCGGGGGGAAGAAGAGGGCCCTCGAAAATATTATACCTAGATATTATAATTGTATTTACACAGTCTACAGTACCACATAAACTACTTTAAACACAGTACCACATAAACTACTTTAAACTTTTTAATTTTAAATAGTCAGTGACAATACTATACTCAATTATATAATTTTATTTTAATATAATACTGCTGGACATATCAAGTGGATTAGTCAGTTTTTCTCAAAATTTATTGCATTTTAACTTTCAAACGAAAAAAGATATTGTCTTGCGGGTAGGACGAAATTGTGTCAAATTTTATCGGCAATAAGACCCTTTACAGGCACGACATTCAGTTTTGATCGAAACTGTATTATACGGGGTGTAAACTAAAATTCTGCAAATATCTCGAAATTTCAATCGATTCGAGAATTTTTATGGGTGAACTGAAATCTTTCTTCTATACAATTAATTAATCTTCTAGAGAATTGGAAAAAAACAAGTTTGTGAAATTTTTTATATTTCTCAGATTTTTGAAGATACGTGTTTTCTTTAATTTTGACTTTTTTATTTATTGGCTAGTAATCTTCAAATGATCAAACAAATTACCAATTTGTTACCATGGTTATATGGTTATTAGATCTTAAATTAATACAGGTGGACCTTGACAAAACATTTTTTTTTATATTTACTAACGTTGATAAGGCAAACGAACTTTGTATAATAAATAAATAATTCTCTTTTTAAACGAGGGGTACAGTCATCATGGCGCGCTGTGGCGAACATTTACAACGTCAGTTATCCTGTAATTACCAGAAACAGAAAACGTTTTGAAGTGACTTGACATCGCCACAATTGCGGTCGTCAAAAAATGGTTCCTCCATGATAGAAAAGAAGTTCAATTGGAAATGTACAAAGAAATTGTACACGATCGTCCTGAACATTAAATGCTAATGCTTTTCGACAGGAAATAATTGGTGTGGTCATCTTTGATGGAACAATTAGAAGAACCTTAAATCGGAATTGCTTTTCATATTTTTTCTTTTATTGGTGAGAGTCATCTTTGAGTGGAACAATGAACAATGGAGAAGAACATTGCCTTTTCATTTCAATTTTTTCTATTCGATGGGAGGATTAGTGTGGAACCAAATAAAATTAAGCCAAAGAAAACTTGGAGGAAAATACGGTGCAGCAAGTGGCCTTAGGAGGAAGTGGCATTACCATATGGGCGTGATCGGACAATGACGGAAGAGAAGTTTATTAAATGGATGGATGGCCAGGTAAATCTCCAGACCTCAACATTATTGAACATGGTTGATCTTCTCTTAAGCTCTTGGTATAATCAAGGGAAAATCCGCCTCAAACCCTCGGCGAATTAGCAGAAGATATCTAAGAGAAATGGGAAAATATTACTCGAAGTCCAGTTAATAACCTGGTTAAGAGCATGACAAGAAGTCATCTAGCGGTAATAAATGCCAGATATGGACCAAACCGCTCTTAGGTTAGGTTATGTAAGGCTAGGTTTAATAAACATAGTGAATATATAATAAATTGTTAATTTGTTTCGTCGTTTATAGATCACCAGCAAATAAATAAACAAATATCCAAAATTAACAAAAATACACGTATCTTCAAAAATATGAGAAATATTAAAAATCTTGTTTTTTCTAATAGTGGGTTAGACAAATGCGTAAAAATTTCAATTCACACACCAACATTTTTCGATCGATAGAAGTTTCGAAATGTTTGCAGAGTTTTAGTTCACAACGTTTAATACAGTTTCGACTAAAATTGAATATCGCCGATAAAAGATCTTATTGCCGATAAAATTTGTTACAATTTCGTGTAACCCGCTAAATCTTTTTTTAGTTTAAAAGTTATGAGGTAATACATTTTGGAAAAAAACTAACTGGATCCACTTGATATGTCCAGCAGTTTATTAAGTCACCAATACAACCTTATTATTAATGATATTTATTTTCGTTAAGAGCACTTTCCATGAAAGTAATAATGCAGTCAGAAATTCACGTTTTGCTGAACATTTTCTATTACTGCACATCTAATACCCCTTGTGTAACATATCGAGCTCTTTTCGATATTAAAATCACCCTGGAATGTTGCTTTTCAACATGGTGAATGCCAATTATATCCGATTAGTAGTTGCAGAAAAAATTGCGGACATACTATACATGTCAAAAAAAAGAATTGTTTTAAGGGTTAAAATTACATATATATCTAATATTACGAGCACTTTTTCAAAGATTAAATAAAAATCTGAGGGTATTAATTAAAGAATCGAAAAGTGTCGCCGAGTTTAAATCAAAAACAAATAAAATTGTCAAACATGAGTTAAATAATTCAAAAAAATTATCCTAACCATGATCACAAAATCTCAAAATTAAAAAAAAAGGTCGCATCTATATTATTACGTGGTCGTCCAGTATATAAGATTAATAAAAACTTGGCTGTTTTACGTGGAAGAAAAAAAATTAAATTGCGTAATATGTGTGTCTACATTGACCAGTTTTCCACTCGCATCTCAAAAACTAGCTCATTTTTTATCTCCTCCGATATTTTTCCATTGTTTCATTGCTAAGTGGAAATGTTCTGCGCTTTTTCCATTAAAGTTTCGAAAGACGAAAATAAAATTTTCCGTTTTCGTATAATTATCCGTAGCGAAGAAAAAAGGCGAAAACGAGTCAAATGATAACCATTAGAAAACCCTTCATATTAAAGTGCAGGAACGGTAGGATTGTTTGAAGGCAATTCAGCTTTACTGGAATAAAAAGGGATTTGGAAAGTTTTTTAATTAATTTGGAGAATACGTTTATTAGTAAAACAATGAGAGAATGGGCGCGGCTTGGTTTTGAATTAATTATAGCAGTGTTTTATGAGCTACTTGAAAATAAGTATACTATAATAGATTTTTGAAGCAAAAGAGAATAATACATTTATTTCAAATAATATTTAAAATTGAATCTTGTGAAAAGTGGTTAAAAAGTCACCTGTGATAAATATAATAATATCTCAAGGGGAACAATTGCGGCAAGCAAGTATGAAAAATGTTAATCTATGACATGTTTGACCAATCAACACTAACTCTGCTGACTACCGATATATGTTTACATTTTTAATATAATTTAACTCAAGGATCTCATACGCTTTAGAATTCGCATTTTATTAATTTTTTTTTCAAATCAGCACTCTGCTTTCATCTTAATGCAATTAATTGCAATATATATATATATATATATATATATATATATATATATATATATATATATATATATATATATATATATATATATATATATATATATATATATATGTACATACATTTCCAGCGTGATTGCCGAATTAGTCCTGGAAGACCTGGAGGAAAGGATTCTTAAAAATATCAAGTTTCATGTACCTTCTTTCTTCAAGTACGTTGATGATTGCCTAACAACGATCCCAAACAACAAATACAAATATAAGATATTTTAAGTAATTTTAATAGTTACTACCCAAAACTTCAATTTACATTAGAAGAAGAAGCACAAAACAAAATTAATTTCTTAGACCTTACATTAAATCGTAATAAAAATGCTATAAAAATGGAATGGTACACTAAAGACACCTGGTCTTCTAGATATTTACATTTCGATTCTCAACATTCACTATCTCAAAAAAAAAATCGGTCATAATAGGGTTAGCGGATAAATCTATAAAATTATCGGATCCAGAATATAGAAAATTCTATAGAAAAAGCGAAACAAGCCCTAAAAATCAACAACTATCCAGAAAAAATTATTAACAACATTTTTAAGAAGAGAATATAACACAAGCCATCCATCAAACAAACCACCATCTAAATCTTAATAAAGAAAACACAAAAAACTGTGTCTTCCATATATACCCAAAATATCGAAAAATTTACAAAATGTGTTTAAAAAACATAACATCATAGTTAATCACAAAGGCCATAACCTATTAAAAAACAACTTTAACAAAATAAAATCAAAAATTCCTAAAGAAAAAAGAACTCAAATAGTTTATGAAATTCCCTGTAAGGATTGAAACGGTATTAAAAAAAAAACTACAAGGACACAAGTACGACAAAAAGAACAAAACGGCACAAATAAAACATATTAGTGAAAATCAGCATTCAGTAGAATTTAATAATGTAAAAATTTTTAAGACCAAAAAGCACCAAAAAAAAAGAGAATTGTATGAAATGATATAATGAAATAAAAACTCAATCAATGCAAAAACTGATATAAAACAACTTAGTAAAATATTATTAAATAATATGTAAATTCAAAGGAAAGAAAAATTTATAAAACTGAGTTGGACCCCTTAATAACATACTTTTCAATTGTTCTATATTTTAATATTAGTTTCTTGTTTGTCTCCATATATGTCTTGTATCGTGAATTTGACACTGTTTTATTTAATTTTCTAAATGGATTACATGTTCCATCATTTACTTTTCAAATTTTTTTTGTAAATGGTAACACATTTTATTGAACTTCACGTTGTCAACGTTATTGTCTGAAAATGTCCTTTATAGAATGTATGTATGCTGATGTAAGATCGCAAGACGATCGAAACGTCAATCGGTAACATGTCTGTGGTTCGTTAAAATTACAAGAACGGTCGAATATTTCAAAAGATACACGAGTTATCAAAAAATGTCTTATATAAAAGTTGTAAGGTTTCAAAAATCTGCATATCTGTAGCAAATTGGAATACGCAAGTTCGCCCACAAAGTTGTGGAGAATTAAAGTTATATGTTTTCAATGGAACAACCCGTATATTATTACTTAATTTGATCGTCCAGTCAATTTAGAATATTTTTTATTAACCATACGGTATTCCTAAATGGTCAGTTAAAAACACAAAATAAATTTCAATAAGCAATTTGGTAAGTAATCAAGTAACATGAAAAAAAATCCGTATAACAAATTATGGAGAAAGAGCTCTATTTTTAAATAAATGGTAAAAATGGCCCCCATTTACTAACTGATAACGATAAAAAACATTGGTTTTCAGGTGACCCCAATAAAAGAAATTTAAGGGCAAAAGATCGGGGGACCGTGAAAATCCTTCGATTTTTTTTCTTCCTATCCATCTATTTGGGAAGGAGCTCTATCTTGCTAATACCAGATTGAGTTAATATCGGGAGTTAAATTGTTTATAGTTGGAACTATTTATTGCCGAAGAAGCCCAGTTGTTACTTCAAACGTACTATAGTCTTCAGCAAAAGCCTGAACCTACGTGTCCAAGGACTCTTCTAACCAAAAAGGATATATCCGCAGTGAGAAAGTAACGGCGAAACGTTCCAGTAGCAGTAATTATTAATGATGCACAGACAGCTAGGTAAACGCGTATAGTGCGTCATTTCTCTTAGGGATGAATGCCAAAGCAGGAGTTTCTCTCATCAAGGACCCGAAACGGAAGAGTATAGCATCACTTAGTTAAGCTTGCATAAATCTAACTTATTACTATTGTAACAGAGCACTTATTTCTGTTTCTAATTTACAAGCTCGAACGTAAAGGCTTGAAAACTAAATGTCCAATTGTTTTCGATCCAGCGAGATATGTCGTATATGGGATTTTGGGATTTTTAGTTATAAGATCACAACCAGCAGCCTCATGTTTGTGGTGCAAGGCTAAAATAAAGCATAAATAGTAATGCTTCATTGTCAATGAACGATTTCGGTCGGGTTCAAATCACAGGCCAAGGTCTGTTTATAAAATACGCATAATATAAAATAGGTGTGCAGAATTGAGGTAGTTAGCTGAGAGAATGTAAAAGCTGTAGACAGTTTACTGAGAGGGCGGCAGCAAATAGCCCTTGCCTAACCTTAATTTAGCTGGTGAGATCTATTTATACTATTTAGATATCAGGATCAAATTATCATTGTAGTAAATTACTTCTTTATTTTCTTCGACTAACAAATTTTATTTACACTTGTTATTGGGTATGTTAAACCCCATTCTCCAAACATGACAATATATACAAAAGATAAAGATCTGACTGAGCAAAAGTCGCATTACACCAGTCTGATTAGAATTATAACTTTCCGTTAGAGGTGACAGGAAATACATTAAGAATGAGCATCTGATTGTTGTCAAGACTTTAATATTTAGAGACCTACAATCCTCTAAGTCACATATCTAAAGACAAATATTCAATTACAGTAAAAGGTAACGTGCAACAGATGTATATAAATTAACTCGTTTAAGAGCATTGCTTATAGCCAAACCGGCTTGTTTGGTTTTGTTCACCGCTCCGTTGTACCGTTTAGGCAGAAGCGACGCAACAATGTGAATTTAAAACCCTTTTAGCCTTTATTACCAAACCGTACGTAAACTAATAGACGACCGTAATGTACCGCAAAGGCCGCAAATGGACAATTACTGCAAAATTGCGCGCGCTAGCACCCTTGTAACGTAAACTTTAATGGCGGTGACAAATGCCCCTCGAAGGCCACGCCGCTGCCCCGACACCCCTATTTCTAAGGGAAAATAATTTACCAACTAGAAAAGGCCTGCCTTGGAGAGTAATAACTTTTGCTTGTTACACGACGCTGATAAACTCGAGTTTATATGAGTTAAATCGCGCTTTATCATAATCAAAACTTGGACGAAACGTGCACAACTTATAAAGGTATGATAAACGATGTGCAATATTTCCGCGTTTTGTTTCAATTTGAATCCTTCAAGTTAAACAATTAATTTCTAACAGTGGTGCATTTATGATTGTATTTACTGGATGGAAATTAGTAGTAGTAATTAAGCAAAACAGTAATCTAAGCCCAGTGATCTACCTCATAATTAATAGGTAGAATAATACATTTCGTATGGCGCAGACTTTTATATGTTTTGCTGTTTTCTGATGAGTAAGGTAGCTGATCTGGCTCTCGAAAATATTCTTTCTGCTTCTTCTTTAGCCAGGTAGTCTGCTTACTGGTAGTGCCAAATATTCTTGCATACATATGGATGGTTTAAACCCCTGAATAGAAAACGGATAACTTCATGTGACTCGTACTCTCTCGCATACCTTTAATTAATGATATATTTTGCATTTTATCCTCAGTATTTCCTTTTCCAACAAATGAAGTGAGAACCATGAAATTAGACATCTCAGAAAATTCCACGCAAAAAACATTGGTCAATACCGCTGGATTAGTTAAATTATTTAGTTTTTTAACTGTTAGCTGAGATTCTTCCTAGTTTTCCTCAAATATATTCTTCTTAACAAAAACAAATATTTTTGTTTGTCTTTCCTCAAGCTCTTAATCAAGACAGAGAGTAAAATGAAGCCGCATATATAAAAGAGGTAATTTGAACTGCTATTTCAGAAGTAAGAGGAAAATAGTTATTTTCTTAGGAACAATATCTTTTCTACGAGGGTCTAGATTACAACGAAAATAAATGCAATTAGTATACACGTATTCTTGAAGACCATTTAATGCAACTTAAAGCATGTAACAACAATAACAATAAAAAAATAACTAGTTGTTATTAATATTTATAACACAATAACAATTACTGACATTTTGCGAATTGATTGTAGATCCGGTAATTTTATTCAATGGGGATTTTCAGAAGCGCTTATGGTTCGGCTTGATGGAGGTTGAGTAAACTTAGGAGGACAGTTATTCAAGGCTAATATTTTATTTGACGTGTACTTTTTTTGATTTGCGGAATCATATATGTAGCTCTCTGCGACAGCTGTCGATCTACAGTCCCCAAGTCGCTTGACATTAGTAATTTTTTCCCCAGAATCAGCCGAGGAACTGAATTTATTCCAACACTTTGTGTACTGCACACCCTTTCTCTATACTGGATAAATAACCTCCTGTGCTAAGTACGCTGAGTGCATGTTTTTTGCAAACTTGCATATTTTGGATATAGTAAATTCTTGACGAGTTATTTTTACTCTCAGGAATTTTGATGATTATTAAATTTCCCTTATCCTCTATGCAATCAATTGTTATCTTTGAAAGCTCTTCTCTCCTACAAGCACCGGCCAACCCAAAAATACTAGCTACTTTTATTAAAAGATAAATATCATTAGGCGCATCTGTAAGGAATCTTGAAACTTAATTTTTATCGAAATATTTGGATTTTTTTTGGTTTGCTTTTTTATAAATGATGTTAGCTTGAAATATAGGCTTAAATCCACGTTTCTTTTTATTTTAAGGACGATTTTTAACATGGAGTACCTACTTACTCCATTTAATATTTTTTTAGGCCTCCATTTTATTTTGCCGTGTTGGATTCGTACTAAAATGTTAACCGCTCATTCTTGTGTAACACTTTGTGATTGTGATTTTTGTGCTGAACTTGAGGTAAACTGGATAATTAGAATATTTAGTAAAATGTTGCCAAGTCATCCCCATATGAACCTACTTTTGACCAAAACTTGAAGTAAATTGTGTAAGCACTTTTTAGATATGCCGCGAAGTGTTATTTATTGGATCGCCAGTTTGTTTCTCTATCTTGGATTTGTACAAAAATTTTACCAGTTTATCTCTACGTAATATTTAATCTTTGTGCAAAATTTGAAGTAAAATGGAAAAATAGTTTTTTAGTAATACTTTCTTTAGCATTTCACTAGTGCGCCATTTTACATTTTTACCAGAATGTTACCAGGGAATCGCCATATGATGCTTAATTTTTGACACAAATTTAAAGTCAATCTGGTAAGTAGTTTTTTAGATACACCGCGATAGACAAACCAACGAAAATCAGAAAACATATTTTTTGGCAACTAGGGACGGGGAGATCTCTAAAAACCTGGGTGGGTTTTCACGATTACAATATTGACTTACGGAAGTACAAACAATTGAACTGAAAACAAATGAACTATAACATAAAACATATAGAACGTTTAAATGTCTCTCGTTTGAAACATACAGACATATCTAAAACGATTACTTCAAGTTCATGTGAGAGAAGATCATACAAAATTAAAGCAGTTATTCCACTCGTTTCTAAGACTGTTTACTGGTAGTCATTTATAGACAGGCATTAATGTTTTTTGAACTTCAAATGTATTATTTAAAATACAAGGCGGACATTTAAAAAAAACTGCGAAATGGTCGCTAATCTAATAAGCATGCAGTTTTTTTTAATGTATATTTAAAATGTCTAAAATCCAGTTTATTTTACTGTATTTTTATGTTACTATCTGTTGTGTGTTTTACACTAATACTTTACTAACCTATCAATGAGGCAATATTTTTTTTGGCAGTTGGGTACTATACAGTCAGTTACAAGGTAAAAAATTGCAATTATAAGTGTTTGCATCCAATTAAAAATATTACGGTTTTAAAGGAAATTCACTCAATCTTATTCAATCATTCCTGACAGAAAGATATCAAAAAATATATTTAGATAACAGGTTTTCCGAACAGTGTATTCTTTATGGGCTTCCTGGTTAATGGTTAACTGCTAGATCCAGGCATATGCCGATGATACACAGGTTTATTTTTGTTTTAATGGTGACGATTACTTGAAGTGCCAGGCAATAATTAATAATGACCTCAACATATTTTACTAAATTTGCAACTATCATAATCTTTATCTTAATACTAATATATCGTGCTACCTACTGTTTGGAAACAAGCTTAAGGTAGGATACTTGTGTAATCATATTATTATTAATATCAGCGGTAGTAGGGTAGTATTAGTAGGTGGTAGATTAAGTGAAAATCTTGGAATTTTGGAATCTTACAAAAACTGTCCAAAGAGCATTGAAAATACTATATATTAATAGATAAATATTATCTTTAAACTTAAAAAAATCTTTGTGCGGACCGTTAGTTCTATCCAACTTGAACTATTGTGGTTTTGTATATGGTTTATGTCTAGATGCTATAAGTAAAGTTACAATACAAAAAGCGCAGAACCCCTATATCCCCTTCATATTCGGACTAAGGAAATTTGATCATGTGACTCATAAACGGCATGAATTAAACTGGCTAAATATGGAATCCAGAAGGTATCTGCATTTTTGTAACTTTATTAGTAAGCTTATTAACATTTCATTCATTCGCAGAGATGTTCATAATGTTAATGTCCAACTGCTAAATAGATCAACGGTACCGAATCATCACAATGCCTTGATTCGGAGGACTTTCAGCCAGCTATAACGTCATTCGTTTATATAATCCGATTCCGGAATAATTGGTAAACTTAAATTATTTAAGTTTCAGACATAAATACAAAAAGCATCTATTAGATAATCAAGGCAGATAGTTAAATGTATACACATTTTATTTTATATAAATCATATCCGTTTTTTTACCCAGATGCTTTTTTGCCACCTGTGTGCTTGTTTTTTCTTTTTTACTTCTCTCGTAAAAGGAAAGTCTTATAATCTTGAAAAAACCACCCCAGTTTTTTCAGATTTTCGCGTTTCAGGGTTCCTAGATAAAAACATGTTTTCTCAATTCGGTTGGTTGATCTGTCTGTCGGTCTGTCTGTCCGCGGCATAGCTAAAAAATTACTTACCGGATTAACTTTCAATCTTGGTAAAATATTAAGGGTCATATGGGAATGTCTTTTAACATTTTGGTAGAAATCCAATATAGCCAAACAAAATGACGACCTAGTGAAATGTTAAAAAAATTATTGCTAAAAAAACTACTTAACCAATTTACTTCAAATTTTGCATACAAATTCAGTATTATGTAGGAATCAACTGGTAAAATTTTGGTACGATTCCAAGATGGCGAAACACAATGGCGGCTTCATAAAATATTTAAAAATTTGGCCTGAAAAAAGTACTTAAGGCATTGATTTAAAATTTCGTGCATTAATTAAACTCAATTCCGTCGGATTATCTGCCTGTCTCTTTATCTGTCAGTTCGTGACATAGCTTACAAACTACGTATCTTTATCTGTCAGTTCGTGACATAGCTTACAAACTACGTATCCGATTCAAAAATGAGGGATCATGTCAGAAGGACTGACAAATATTTTGGTAAAAATTCAATATGGGGGAACAAGATGGCGGCCAAATGATAAGTTTAAAAATTGTTACTAAAAACTAATTATCCAATTTGCCTCAAATTTTGCACAAAAATCCGTTGTTACATAGGAATAAATTGGTAACGTTTTGGGGTGAATCCAAAATAGCAAAAACAAAATGGCGGCCTAATAAAATATTTAAAAAATCTGCTTGAAAAACTACTTATTAGATTAATTTCCAATTTTGGGAATGCGTGTTTTGTGATACAGAGATAAAATGGTAAAGTTGTAATACGATTTTAAGATGGCGAAACAAAATGGCGGCCAAATAAAATGCTTAAAAAATCAAAGCAAAAAATCTTCTTATTCAACTTAAATTTTGCAGAAAAATTAAATGTTAATGATATATTGATAAACTGGTACGAATTCAACATGCCAGAACAAAATTGCAGTCTTAAAAAATCAGTGTAACAACTGCTTATTTGATTTGCTTTAAATTCTACTCAAAAATCAAATGTGGCATAGGTAGAAAGTAGTAATATATTGGTAAGTATCCAATATGGTAGTACAAAATGGCGCCCAATAAAAATGTTTGAAAAGAGAGTATAGATGTATTACTAAATGACGGCGTACGGAACAACGTTGGGTCTCACTCCACTATGCCTAATAAAAGGAAATAATCATAAGATGGGAAGTTCCGAGTAAACAAAATTTACCGATTTTTTTCTTAAAACAATGTTCTGTATAGAGAAATAGTTATATAAAATGTTGTAGGTAGTTCTCATTTATTAATTTAAATAGCTTTTAATATATTTTTTTAAAGTAATAAGTTGGTTCCCCAAAATGTTTGGTGATTCTTGTAAACTTAAAATGCACGTATTTTTTTTCTGTAATAATAAAGGCATTATTTATTTATTTATTTATGTTTGCTAACTAAGCTATCCTGACTTTATAAACATATAAACATATATATGTCTCAGGTAATTACCTTTCGTATTACCTGCTAAAGTTAAATGTGGGATAATGGTATTAAAGACGTACTAATATTTCTAAAAAATTGATTTTATTGTGATATGATTTATATAAAAATTACCTAGATATCCGTAAAAAAATGCGAGGATCCCAAATTATAAATAAAAAATAGGTCCTTCCATTTATAAAACAATATGTTTACGTCATAGATAGTACTTCCCTCGTAAAAAGAAAGTATTATAATCGTGAAAAATCACCCTCCGAGATTTTTTTGAATCTTTACGTTTCAACGTACCCAGATGCCGAAATACATGTAGGTCTATTTGTCTATCTGTCGGTCGGTTTAAGTTTAATTAAATTTATGGGCATTATCCAATTCTACAGAGAGTTTACATCTAATGGTTATTTTAGGCTTTATAATTTGTAAAAATATAGTTGAAAAAAGAGCCGTTTAGACCTCGTTGTAAGACCCTGTACAGGGTGTCCCGTTTTCGTTGTTTTTATGGGGTATCTCTCCTATTAGTGAAAATAGCGGGTTCCGGTTTTCGCGACAGGGTGCTACTGTTTTGTGAAACGCAAGATGACCTAAACAAAATTTTCATAGCGCCCTTCGTTTTTTAAGATACAGTGTGAAATTGAAAACATTGCATTTTTGGGATCCCCATGTATTTCGGTTCTTTTTTAACTTATCGAAAAAGTAAACACTGGCTCGGATACAGTTTTTCACGTAGTGGCGTAGTCAGATTTTTTATGTGAGTTGGCGTTTTTGAGATATAACACAAACTTATAATTTTTTAAATGGGACAACCCGTATATTTTCATTTCAAATTATTCAGTTCACAATAAGCTTCTCAAAAATATATTATAGTATATACTTTTCGAATCGCCCAGTAATTTGCAGTTTTTTAGAGATAGACTCAGTTTTTGGTAGTAGGCCGGGATTGCCTAAACAAAACAAAAGAAAGTTGTTGTCATGTTAAATAATTACTTGTCAAAAACTTCTAGTTCGTTTTGAAGCTAGATTAGACAACCGCAACAATTATTTTAAATTTTATAATACAAAATGGCTAGAAACTAAACGTTTTCTAATGAAGAAAAATACGACATGTTGCCCTGCTTTGCACAATCTAACGAAGATGTTAACGAGCCTTCGGAACTATATTTATTAAGGTATGCTTAGCACTCGTCGTATTTTATAACAAATACATTTTTATGAAGCTGTTGGCGTTTTAACCATAGGTGTCCAGAACGAAGACAACTATGAAAAGAAGAACCTATGACAAGGAAAACGTAGTTGATGTTTTGGCATACATTGATGTAGATCCTTCAAGTTCTTGCTGAAAAATCCATCAGAATGTTGGTGTTCCAAAAAGCCGTATACAAAGAATTTTAAGGAAACAAGGTTATAAACCATTTAAATTTAGATTGGTGCAACTTTTACACTCTGTATTGTATGATTTTCTGTAACTGGTATCTAGAAAAATGCGATAATGATCCTGACTTTTATAGAAAAGTAATATGGTCCGATGTGGCACATATAAGTAGCGCCGGTGTATTAAATAGGCATAATTCTAGATACTGGTCTCAAGATAACCAGCATCGAATATTTCCTCGCAAACGACGGTGTAGGTTTGGGTTTAATATTTCTTGTTTCATATTGGGTTCAAAAATAATGTATCGTATATACCAGGGGAGCTTAGATGCATATAGGTATTTCCAAATACTGGAACTTATTTTACCGGAAATCCTCGATGACCTGGTTTTGGCCTATTTACGTGACATATATTTTCAGCAGAATGGAGCACCTGCTCATAATTCCGGTAGAATAAGGCAGTATTTCGAAAATAATTTTCTTGGAAAATGGATAAATCGCCAGATGTCTCGGTTATGGATAACTTCCTGTGGGGTACTTTAGAAAACAAAATATATCGGATAGACATGACACCTTAGCCGATTTAATAAACGCCACAAAAAGGGCATTCAATGAAATGCAACAACGACCGGTTAGTATTTTCAATGCCTTAAGAAGATTCCGGCAATTATGTAGGCTTTGTGTAACGCCAAATGGACATCATTTAGTGGTAGGACTAGTTTTTGTTGTTAGTTGCTGTTTAGAGGTATTAAAGGTAAAATTATTAACATGTTCACTTTATTCAATTAATAATACTTTTCAAGATTGATGGATTTACGACTTCAGCAGCGAGAAACAGGTTAATAATAATTCGTTTTGACAAACAAACATTTTTTTGGCTTTTTTCGCAACTAAATAAAAATATTTAACTTTAAATTGATCGAAGCAAATATTTAATAAAATTACATATCTCAACATGTAGACTAGTCTGTCTACGGAATGTTTCGATATATAATATAAACAATATTATTTAAGCAGGCATAAAAAATTATGTCACTTACCTTAAATTTTTATAGACACATGGTAATTGTACAAATACTTTCATCCTATCGGGACTCATCAGTGCGCCAATCGTAAGAGAGAAACATTAAATATTAGAAAAAAATTGATTTCAAATTTTTAAAATATGTCAGTTTGTTTGACATGTAACCTAGATATGAAAAAAATGATAGTTTGCAGCTATCTATAATGTTATTTTTAAATGAGTTCAGATTATTTGTTGCGTTTAGATTGACAAACAAAAATCTGTTTTGGCTTTTTGTACAAATACTTTCATCCTATCGCGACTCATCACATTTAAAATTAAAATTATAGATGGCTGCAAACTATCATTTTTTTCATATCTAGGTTACATGTCAAACAAACTGACATATGTCAAAATTTTGAAATCAATTCTTTTCTTTTATTTAATGTTTCTCTCTTATGAGGCGCACTGATGAGTCCAGATAGGATGAAAGTATTGTATGTGTCTATAAAAACTTAAGGTAAGTGACATAATTTCATATGCTTGCCTAAATAATATTGTTTATATTACGTATTGAAACATTCCGTAGACAGACCAGTCTACATGTTGAGATATGTAATTTTATTAAATATTTGCTTCAATCAATTTAAAGTTAAATATTTTTATTCAGTTGCGTGAAAGCCAAAAAAGGTTTTTGTTTGTCAATCTAAACGCAACAAATAATCTGAACACATTTAAAAATAATTCATTTTATTATAAAACCTAGTTTTCAGTCCGATTTTAAACTTTCTTTAAGGCAAAAGGCTAAAATTATAACAACGTAAGATAAATAATGCTATGATAGTTATTACAAATCTAGTTACATTTGTATTATAATTATTGAATTATTAAATTGCTAAAATTTGAACATTTCTTGTAAAATAGTATAAAACAAGGATATGCAAGGTAAATCATTTATTGTGGAATTTTTAAAAAAATTCTTGTTACTATAAATAATATATACCTGAAAAATTCATTTGTTTTGTAAACAATCGCAGCCTACTACCAAGAACTGAGTCTATCTCTAAAAAAATGCAAATTACTGGGCGATTAGTGTCCCATTTATGTGTTATATCTCAAAAACGACAGCTCATAAAAAATCTGACTACGCCGTTGGATTCTACGTGAAAAACTGTAACAGAGCCAGTTTTTACATTTTCGATAAGTTAAACAACAACCAAAATACGATGGGAGGCCAAAAATGCATTATTTTGAATTTCACACTGTATCTTAAAAACGAAGCGGGCCATGAAAATTTTGTTTGGGTCATCTTTCGTTTCACAAAAAAGTAGCACCATATCGCGAAAACTGCATACCTCTATCTTCACAAATAAGAGAGATACCCCTTAAAACAACAAAAATGGGACATCCTGTACATTCGGGTACATCTTCTTTGTTATGTAAAATGAACTGCCACTTTCCATTTATAGACCGTCGCGTATGTAATGCGCCCTCCAGTATATATTGCGATCGTATACACTAAAGTGGGGTTTGGGCTTTAAGTATGTGACGTCAGTTATACATAACAAATACTCATCTTCAATAACCCAAGATTTAGACGGGTCTGGCAAATGATATAGACTATAAAATCTCTTAAATAGTTAGTCTGAAAGGTAATTCTTTAGTCCATTGAAATTTAGATTTAATATATTTGCAATGCAGGTTGTTATTTGCATATTTTACATATATCATGATTTTAGTTCTGTAAATTAATGTAGAAGCGTCGGTCATGAAATACGCAATTAATATAATAATTATATGCTTTGAGGTTAGTTACAAAACATAATGGTAACAATTGTATTTTCATGTGAATAAATTGAAATGTTTGCAATATGTTAAATTATAATTGATACAGATGCATCAAATGGCCGGTTATTTGCGGTATAATCTAGCATTTGCTATTTATCACAAGTAACAATATATGTACAACATAGAACGAAAGCTCAATTAAGAAATCATGGTTCTTGGGATTAGAGCGTGACAAAATGGAATCACTTTCCGACGTTTCGCCTTCGATTGCACGAGGCATCTTCAGGATCTTCACTTCACCAGATCGGAATACTGAATGAGCTCGGAAAGACCCAGGCCGGCTATTTATAGTCGACCTGTGTTTACCGAAGCGTGACTCGCTGTAACAATCGGTTTCCATGTATAATGTAGACTGAAGCCCGTATCTCTATTAAAATTGGTAGAATGCTTACAAGTTTCAATGGATTCTCTAATTTTGCGTTTATAGAATCCCGAAAGCGATGCAAGAACTTTGGTTTCTTTTACATTTATGACATGTCCAGTAGAATGTTGGTATTCAGATACAGCAGATTGTACCATTTGTTTCTTTCTGATACATCGTTCATGTCCCTTAAGCCTAGTCGATATGGATCGTCCAGTTTCTCCACTATAGACATCACCACAGGAACAAGGAATTACATATACTCCTTCCGTTTGGAAAGGAATAGTGTCCTTTGGCGATCGAAAACATTGTCCACTTTTCTTGTGTGTGTTGAAGATTGTACGTATGTTGGACAGGCCAAGTAACCTTGCAATCTTGTCTGTGGTTCCGTGTATAAATGGAAGAACAACATTTCCTATCGGTAATTCCTTATTGATATCATTTTGTGGAGTAGAATTATGAAATTTTCTAATCGATCGTCTAATATCATCAGTGCAATATTCATGCTCTCTTAAAGCTTGAGTCAGTTTCTCCGTTTCCGATTCTAAAGAATTTTGCTCATAAATCGCCAGGACTCTGTAAACCAACGAATTAATAACTGTTTGCTTTTGTGCTGGTTGATGATGGGAATTTGATTTAAGTAACTGTTCGTATGCGTTGGTTTTCTATATACAGAGTGTCCTAAGGAACATCCCCTTTTCTTTGGACAAGAACATCTAGAAAAGGAATCGTGCCTTTTGATTCGATTTCCATTGTAAATTTTATATTAGCTTGTTGTTGATTCAGATGATCAAGAAACCCCCCTGTTTTTTGGACCATGAGGTCATATTACAGAAGTATCGTCTACATATCTGAACCATGATTTTGGTTTTAGTGGAAACGACTCCAAGGCTTCCTCCTCAGAAGCTTCCATGAAGATATTGGCTACCACTGGTGACAGCGGAGATCCCATGGCTGCTCCTGAGGTTTGCTCATAGAAAATTCCTTGAAAGACAAAATACGTTGATGTAAGACATGCTTCAATTACATCTAAAAGTGAGTTGTCAATACTATTATGGTGAAATAAGTTTGATATTATGGAAATTGAATTATTTATAGGCACATCCGTATACAGCGATTCTACATCGAAACTGACTAAGATATCCTTTGGATCTAATTGGGTTGTTTTAAGTTTTTCTACAAAATGCGTAGATTTTCTAATATATGACTGAATATTATTAAGAATGTTTAAAAGATATTTACCAATTTTGTAAGTAGGAGATCCTATTGCACTCACGATAGTTTGAAGTGGTCTAGTAACCTTGTGTATTTTAGGTAGTCCGTAGAACCGCGAGATCTTTGAGCTGCTTGGCCTTAACATCTTCTTCTCCTCTGCTGGTAGGTTGGATGCGTTTATAAGGTTGGTTATCCGTCTTTTAGTTTTGTTGGTCGGATCTGCTTGGATCACTCTGTAGATGCTGTCGTCCAAAAGTAGTTGTATTTTCTTCACGTAAGCTGTTTTGTCCACGACGACAGTGGCATTTCCCTTGTCCGCTGGAAGGACCAAAATGTCTGTATTGTTGTTTAATGTTTTTATCGCCGTTCTTTCTGCAGCTGATAGAATCGACTTGGGCGGGTTAGAATTTTTGATGATCTTCGCTGTTTCATACCTTAATGCGTCAGCTTCTTCTGCTGGAAGTCTTCTAATTGTCGCTTCAACCGATGACACTATGTCTGCTACGGGGGTATGTCTTTTGGTATAATGGCGAAGTTTTGACCTTTAGAGATGACAGATTGTTCTGTGGCGGTTTTAGTGGTCTTCGGCTGTCCAGCAGTCCTTCGAACTTTTTCTGTCACTTAATGGTAACTGCTTGCGCATTGGTAATGTCATCGAGAGTTCTAAATGTTTGATATTCAAGTATAAAATCTAATTTTAAATGAATATTTAATAACTTACAAGCGTTTATATCCAAATCACGTCGAGTAGCTTTTATCTTTTCTCTTACCAATGCTATACTGGCTCTTTTGTAGATGTTCCTTGTACTTTTTGATGTTACGTGGTGTTTCATCTTCTTCATCTCGGCATCTTAGAAGAAAGGTTAGTTGGCAAAAGCAGCTTCTTTTTGTTGTTCCTGAGACCACGAACAGTTTTGGGATCCTTCTTGATTTCCTCCCAATAGAGGTTAGCTAACATAAAACGAAAACTTTGACGGCTGTGGTCAATTAAGGTGCAACGGTTCACGTTAACGATCCGTCAGGCAGTACCTACCACTCAAACTAATACGATAATTACTGATTGGTATCACACGCCAACTTTTTCTGAAAAATTCCTCAATTACAATTCAAATCACGCATTTCAACAAAAAGTTAATATTATAAATAATATGAAAAATAGAGCCCTTAATCTATCTCATCAAAACTTTTACAAAAAAAATCTAAATGATATAAAAAAGTATGTACTATAAATGATTATCCTCATAAGTTAATTAATAAAATTTTAGAAATGCCAATAATTACCACAACACAGAATCAACAAAACAAACAAAAAACGTGGTTTAAATTACCATATATTAAATACTTTTCCGAAAAGATTAAAAGGGATTTAAGGAGTGATAAAATTACGATAGAATTTAAAAACGAAAATTTACTAAACCAACTTTTTTCACAAACAAAAACTACAACACCAAAAAAATTAATAAAAAAAAATTATTTATAAAATTTCGTGTATGAACTGTAATAGGGTTCATATAGGCCAAATCCGTAGATACTTAAGAACACGTATATCAGGCCATAAAAGTAGCGGAAAATAAGTCTCCTTAATGATAGATTAAAAACAGCTATAGCAGAACATTTTCAAAGTTTTCAACACCCTTTTAACTTCGAAGAAATACGTATTGTTGACGCACAGATTAATTACAAAAAAAGGTTATTAAGTGAATTGTTTCAAATTAAAAAAAATAAAACTAGCATACATAAAAAACAAGATATTGAAAAATTAAATCTGTCCTATTTCATTGTAATTAAATCTAAATAGCACCTGCTATATTATATAAATAAATATAGTAGTTTTTTGTTTTTTTTTATTCCCTTTGATAAGAATCGAATTTTAGCAGATATTCGGCGTTTAATACCATCTCAACATTAAACATAAATGTGTTCGTCTGAAATAATTTCTGTTCTGTCCCATAATGTTCTATGTTTTTAAAATTAATGTAACTCAGAGGATCTCACTTGATTTGTAAGTAATACTCATAATAATTTATAAAAAAAATATTAAGATATTTTAACTTGTATGTTGTTATAGTTATATTTTGTATAGTTCTGCTAATTGTTGTAGTTGTTAATTCTGTATACGAACATGTATTTAGTTATTATTCTATGTATTGGTCTCTTGAAGATGGTCTAATATAGACCGAAACGTAGAAGATTAAATTGATATAGATCTTTAAAGTTTATGACTTTGTTGTTGACCTAACCCAACCAACCCTACCACACATTCACCTGAATGTCTATACAAGGTTTTTTTGTAAAACACATGTTTTATAAAAATACTGGGTTACGAGGAAGCAAGACAGTCAGACAATAGTTGGTCGAAGGTTTAGAACCCGTAACAAGATGTGGTCGATAGAGTAGCACGTAATTCAAAGTGTGAGTAGTAGAGTGTGGTAGAATGGCTTAAGCTAAGAGTGATTTATAAGTTGATATAAGCTTAGATGTAAGGATCGTTCATGTGTTTACCATTCACTCAACAATGTTTTATGTTTATGCATTTTCATTTATAAGAACCGATTGGTGTAAAGAACCTCTTTGTTCCAGGTCATACATTTTAGCCGTGACTGAATCCCAGACACGATATATAGTGTAGCACGTTGTTTTACCATACGAGAATATGTTAAATTTACAACCAAACTTTGAAAAATAAATCTATTTAATTCAATTTTTAAATCGTAACAGACGGCTTTCAGCGGTTTTGTTAACTCCCAAATACTCTGATAATGAAATGAAATAATTAGGCCTCTCTTAACCCTCATTAGAAAACTAGCCGGAACTGTAACATCGTACCACCACGAAGCTAGCAAATAAACAATTAGAGAGAAATTGCGCTCTCCTCGCATACATGCCAATGAAACAAACAATAACAGGGTTATAAGTGTCCCTAGGAGACAACTCTGTCCTTTTAAAATTTGAGAACGAGATTTGCTCTAACAAATGCGAAAGGTCCGCCCGTGGGAATTGCGATATCGTAGTTACAACTAGACGTATCATTGCTCTGTGCCTATTCGAAATAAAACGAAACAGTTGGTTATTTAGGTAGTCATTAAAGTTGGCTATACAAAGTCATTCACCTGCACCAAGAAAGTAAAATATTTATGCAATCTATACCTTCGGCTTAACTTATTAATTAGTCCTTTAAAGTCGATTAAACCAAAGTTTTACAAAGATATACGGGTTTTTTTGGTTTGGGCATGGCATTTGACCCTGTAAATCATTCTAATTTATTGCTGAAAAAAAAATAAGGCTATCAAGCTTTTAGGGTTAATCTAAACTCTAATATTTTGCTAAACAAAATTTGATAAAGGTATATTATTTGTTGTTTTTTAAAATTTTCAATTTAAATAATTTATATATAACTACCTGGCTTCTATAAAAAATAATTTTTGCGAAATGAGTTTCTTTTGACTCTGCATACCTTCTTAGTTTGTAAATTCCTAATGTCTAATAAAATATTAAAAAAAATAGAACTTAAAGAAAATCGCTAGAAAGTAAAAAATAATATATTATTCCTTAAATATAGACATTTTGAAGTCGGCTCCCAAAGCAGCCTTTATAGTTGATGTATTTTATATCACATTACATATAAATTAAATATATATCTTTTAAAACTGATGCGCGAATCACTTGCTCTCAGGACCACTTTGTGGAACTGCGCAAGGGCAATTTTCAACCAATCGCTTAGCCCAAAGTCAAATGGCAATATTGAGTATATATATATATATATATATATATATATATATATATATATAAATATTATTACAGATTAGTCAATATTTGGGCGCCAACTTCAAAATGTTTATATTTAAGGTATAAATAAAATATTATATTTTACTTTTTAGCGAGTTTTTAAAGTCGGTTTTATTTTTTGTTAAATATTTTATTTCTCTCTTTTTAGTAATTTCTTCGAATTTACATTTTTAAGAATATTATAATTTGTAGGATATGTATATCCAATTTTATTTAAAATAACACAAAAAGTCGCCAATAAAGAAGTAAACGACACTATTAAAATTATATTTTATAATAAATACATAAGAAAAATAAATAAAATAATTTAAATAGTAATATCACAGCTGTTTACTTAGTTAATTTTTGTATAGTGTTATTTAATATAAATTAATTTCACTTGTTTCTTTTACCATCACTTGTATTCATATATAAAAATTATAATGAGGGTAGTCGGTTAATAATGATTTATTTTAAGGTTTTCATGGTCACCTTGTATACATAAAATTACATAACGGTATAACAAAAGAGATACCTTTTAGCAACTGGAGCTGCATGTCTAATACACACCTTAATGCTTTAGTTTGAAAACTCGCTGCCTTTATCGCCCTTATACCTGTAATTTTTATTATTATTACAAAATATATGACCACCAGAGAAACGTCCTCTAAAATCTGGCGTTAGACTTACTAAAATCGGCCAAGCCGATTTTAATAAGCCGTTAAGATAAGAAACGCGAACAAACATAAAAAAATACATACAGGACGAATTGAGAAACTCCTTTTTTTTCTGAAGTTGATTAAAAATAGGGCTATTTAATACATTATGGGATCAGTACGCTGAATGTTTTTATACCATAGTAGTGCTCACCGAATTGTGACCCAGAGTTAAGATCGGTTCGAGTACTGTAGAATGTAACCTGTATTTCTATTGATATTTTTTTATCGTTAATAATTTTCAATAGACGTAGCAGAGTTGCTGGATGCGCTTGAAATTTGTTATTAACGAGTACCTTAAAATGTAAAAAATATATTGACGTTACATATAGTTCGATCGGTTTAGTTGAGATCAGTTCAAAATTTTTGCAGTTGGACCACTGGAAGTTTACCCACCAATTCATGAAAACATCAAAGACGTGCTTTTTAAACATCGTATTGCTTTTATCGATTAGTATTCTATAAATCAATCAAAACAGAAAAGGATAAAGCATGAAATATTGCCTTCCGAATATGAATACATTTAAAAAATATGTTAAAAAATTAAAATGCCAGAAAAAAGTTGCATCAATATTGCATTTCATATTATTCTTATTTGTGTCTTTATAAAAGTCTTATGCCGTTTAATCCTCAAATCAGTCTTTTGAGGAAGTTACTCTTTTTTTCGTTGCTGGTAAGTATTGTTATTAGTTAGTAATAATTTAATTTATAATTATTATTTATATTTATATCTACGCCTATAATAAATGTCGACTTGTTTTGACAACGTATTGCACAATATTTTTATTTGATTTGTATGAATATGAATAATAACGCATGGGTAAACATCCAACGGATCTAGTGTATATTTAAATACACTTCTAAGTAGAACGAGTAATTTTTTGTCAGTTTTCAAACATGTACACCTTCTCTATTTCCTTATATTTTAATTTCAATTATGGATATGTCTAAGACGGACTCGTTAAGTATTTGTTTTCTCATATTATCAAACTTTACTACTACTCTAAGAGCTGGTATTTTTATCTCCGTATAATTTTATTCGGTGGATATTTTCCATGGTTACAATTGCCCCAACAATCTTTCATACTCAAAGAATAAAGTTATTTGGGGATGAAAATACTGGCCCTAAACAGTTATACATGGTATACACCACGTCGCATAGAGAAATGTTTTATGATTTATATGGTATTGAATTACTAGAGCCATATCTCTAGACATTTATACAATTTTGGAGCTATCTAGATTTTCAGAGCTTACTTGATGATAAAATCTAACTTAGTATTAGTTTATCTTTTGTTTTTAGTTGATAACTTCTCGCTTTCTGGTTGGTTCGTACTTTTAATTTAAAGATAATTTATTTTTATCAGTGCCATACGAAGAAAAAAAAATTAAATAAATTGTGAATGGTGCAAAGGTACCTTTGACTTTTTAAAATATAAAGAAAATAAATATTTTTATATGAAATATATACATGGTACTGCCCAAAAATGAGCAAAATCAAAATTTAAAATTCACTCAAATTGACCGTCGGCAGACTTAACGAAACTGTAATCATTGCCTGCAGTCGGAGTTTTTAACAATTACTTTTGTAACTGATACCATCAGATATAACAGTATTTTGTATATTGTTGAATTTCCGTAAGGCAAAGAACTTTTTAAAAATATTTATTTAGTACTCATAACTAGGGAATTACATAGTAAAGCAAATTCTCACGCCCGAATGAAAGGAATAACCAAAAAAATTTCTTAATAACAAATCAGCATTTACTCAAAGGATCAACATTTTTTTGGGAACACCCTCACAGTATATAAAAGGCAGATAATTCTAGCTAAGGCGCTACGAAATCCTAATAAAAGACCAACACTCAATTTAATTTCGGTACCGCTAGATGAATCCGCCCGGGTTAGCACCAGGTTTGTCAATAGTCAATATTAAAGCAATAATAGATATATGACGGTTTCGCCGTAATCACAGTGTATATATCTAACGAATATAAATACTGTGCCATAATATACATTTAGGATTGCTATTCAATTCAACAATCGGTACGCTACGTGGATCCGCACCGGCTTAACACCAGGTTCGTCAATAGAGCTGTCATTAAAGTCAGAAATATATTGTGCGAACTCATAAAACTTACAAAACAAAGCCTTAAAATGAATACGATTCCCATTTGTACATGACTTATCACACAAAATAAAAAAAAAAAAACTTTGACGCCTCCACCAACATGTCACATAGTCAGCCTCTTCTTTGAGGCTCGTATGTGAACGGATAACTTTGTAGCTCAGAAAATAAACTCTGCTTCTTATAAAAACATCAAGGTATAGTAGTATATTCACTGAAGTTACTTTACATTAATATATTTATCATAAAAAACAGAGGGCGCATACTTTTCGTACATAGGGGTCTTTCGAGTAAACAATTTTAACTAGGGCTTTATTTGATTTGACAGTATAATCGTTACGTTAACTACTTAGAGAAACTTTAGGAGATTCCTTAAGAATGCGTTTCCCTTAGAAGGTAGATTTGCCGCGAAGACTCCAGAATAACTTAAGTTTGGAAATAAGATTCAAGTTAAGTCACAGTTATTGAATTACCGGACTGCTTTTTATAATGCAATTACTGCTTACTGTCAGTAAAATTCGGCTTATCGTTAGCAAAATTGGGCTGACCGTGACGTAGTTGATGAATTCATTAATATTCTGGGCAAAATATAGTTAGGAAAATCTTAGTCTGGGGAGTATTTGATACTATTGCTAAATAAAGATAGCTGTGCAGCAGCTTGTTAAGCTAAATTTGATAATACATTGTTGAATTGGTTAACTACTGATGTAGAAAAACGACACATACATCAAAATACAACAAATCAAAATTAACATGCTCTAGTTATTCTATTAGAAATTTGAAGTTTTCTAATTAATTTCTTGTTTATAAACTATTATATTTAGAGCTTTTCCTTTTTTGAGTTTTTTTCTGTTGCTGAAGACAGGGTAGACTTTCCACCGAAATGTTTAAAAAGTCAGTTTTTTTGCAGTTTCGAACCTGGGTTAGGTCATCAACTTCAATAATAACAGATGAAATTTTTAAATCATAAATTATTACATTTTTTGGGCTTATTTTTTTGGCGTCATAATCTAAAAAACATGTTGTTTTAAATCACGAAACTTCCACAACAATTTCGTAACTATTTACTACCTACACGGTTTCAATTTTTGTTAACTTGTAAAATAAGGTAAGTGACTGGAGGGTGTCAAGAGCTACAGTAGATTAATGAAAATTTAAATGCCAAACTATGATTGTATCATCAAACAAAAAAAGCAATCCGTATTCATCTAACAGTAAGAAGCTACAACGGACCGACAAACACGCAAAAAGTCAATTACAGCTAAGTCTCGCTCTCGCATGCAACGAGCTAGCAAAGCAAACACAGAAACGGTTATAAATGCTTTCAGATGACACCTTTACCCCTTTACAAATTGGCAAAAATACATCTGCGCTAATTGGAGACAAAAACATGGGTTTGCGAGGAATGCTGTTATTGCAACTAAAGCGGAATGAAATATATGAATTTCGATTTGTCTATAAACGTAAATAATATATTTATAGTAATTTTTAATAAATTTTACATGAGACCGGTTTTATTAATGTTTTAATATCTAAGTGATTTTTTCTTCGCCCAATGCCAAATCCGAACAATCGTCAGGGATTTTGACTGAAAAAGGTTTAGTAACAAGCTGAAATTTCATGTGTTGATAGTATTGAGTACGGATCATAGATTAATAAAAAGTTCTCAAAAACTGAAGAAAATTTGGGAATAAGGTAGGCAGAATCCTCCGTTCCACTTTTTTTTATCATATCTGCAAAACAAAAACATTTTGTTAAATTACATGAGTAGCAGAAACAAGGGCATTTAATTTCTTTATAAAAAGTATTAGTAATTTATTCATCTAACTAAATATTCGTGATTAAATTTTATTCACATTTCAGGGAACGCGTCGATTTTAAAAAAAGTTTTAAAATTGACGAGCGACTAAAAGATCAAAATCATGACCATGCTAATAGTGTCATCATTGCATGCTAATGCTGGTTTGGTTGCAAGATTCTTGCAGTCTTGTATTTTCCACCTTAATTATTGACCCCAGTCTCTTTTTCTACTAATGAGGACCATTTATGTCTTCCTGGGACTAACTAGCAATCTAGGATTATTGGTTGGTACATAGAATTTTCTCGCAAATAACTTTAATTTTTCTCTAAGCAGGATAATTATCAAAATCATCTGCGTAAGCAATTGTTAAGAATCTTTTAGGGTCAAGGTATGCAATTTATAAGTTAAGATGTTTTCTTGATTGTGATATATATATATGAATTTTTGGCACATGTCAAAGATGTTGAAGATAAACCCGAGCCTAAGCTGTCCTCTTTAAAATGACATCGTACCAAAAAATAGATCGATAATTTATTAAAAAAGTTAGATAAACAAAAGACAATTTTTGTTCTTTAAAAACTTAATATATGTGTTTTATGAATATTTTGATTAAAACTAGCAATTTTTCTAAACATTCATAACATAACATTCACGAAAACTATATCTCGTAGCACCTATTTTAAATTCACTGTGCATTCGAAATATCGCAGCTAGTTGTAATGAATTTAAATTTCCACTATTATAGAGACATAATATAGATGTGTGGAAATAATCCGGCATTCCGTTTCCGATCGATTTAATTTAAACTTGATTGCATAAATTTAACAACTTCCAATAAAATACGAACGTACTTTATGAAAATAATAATACCTTGCCCATGTCTACAGAAAAACCTAAGTTTTTTTATTAAAGCTAGAAGTTCAAAGTTTAGTTTATTGTTTTCTGATGAAAAGAGATATGCAGATAACTGAAAATGAATAGGAAACGGGTTTAGAGGAAAAGAGAGACACCGAGAATAAATTCTTAGGATTAGCAGACTTTTCTTGAAGTGCTCGTTAAAGGATCTGCAGAGGGCATCAGAACTACTGTGTACCGAAAACCCGCACACACTGGACAATATCTCAACCAGGGTTCTAACCATTCTGTAGCAACAAAAGAGGACAGACATCATAAGAATTCTTTACAACAAAGCTGTATAACAGCTTATAAAAATACGATCGACCTTAAGGCCGAAATTAAAAACAAAAAAATATCTGTTGAATGTCATCATCAAAACCGCTTTTAAATCGAGAAGTACGTTAAGAAACCTTCTGACAAAAACTATACCAAAGGACATCGATAAAAAAATAATGCATTTACTAAATCTAGTGTGAATGTGGTGGCTCGTACATTGAAGAAACAAAACGCCTCTTAATATAAGTCAAAAGTCAACCAACACCGGATGCAGTGCTCAAATACTGAAATTTTGAATAGGGAGCAACACTGGCGAAAACGAAAGTTTATAGAAGCAGCTTTCTTAGAAAGGGATCAAGGCACATTCAGCAAGCCTAGCGTTGATATTTCAAACATATGGAAGCCGCTTCTAGCTCAAACTGACCTCCTAAAACTTTACTCACCGCACTTGACTAGTATATAAGCCTGTAGTTTTAGAGATATCATTTAGTTTATAATTAAAAACGTTTAGAGACAATAACTATTCGAAAAGTTGTGAAATCGAAATAATAAAGACAATGCAAGTTCGACAGAACGAGTTTAATGAGAATTAGAAGACTTAGAAAGAAGAAGCGCACCCTGTCCCAAAATTCTATCTAAGACTAAACAAAAAACCTATTTTGCAAGTCTTATTGGGTTTGGAATAAAACAAATGCTAATTGGACAAGGATAAGAAGAATAGTTCTAAGGCTCTTTCACATCCATCCTACGCCAACACGGTCTGGGGGATGTTTATGACCTGCCCAAGCATGGGGGATATATTCTGAAACTGACCGGTCACTTCGTACTTAATAGACAATTACACTTAATAGAACTAAAGGATAATTCACTCTCTCCTATTTGAGGAACTGGGGAGGAAAATCCAAATCCCTTAATAAGAATCTAAAATAGTACGACAGATTCAGAAAAAGAACCTTAGCGTTAGTCATCCTAGATAGACACGAGTTAGGAACCTCTCAATGGGATAAATTGTTAAAAAGTCTTTCACTGAAATAAATCCTAAAAAATCCTTATAAGAAATACGGACTTTGAGCGAGGACAAAATGAGTGAGAATGTGTTAAAACAGGAGATAGTAACGACGAACTTTCGTTCCTTTTAGTTTTACTTCTACTGCAGCTAATGCTAGTACAACTACTACTACTAAGTCAAACTGACGCCCGATACTTTTACTAAAAGGAGGGGGTATCAGTTATTTTCCAGCACAATTTTTGGGGTTGTATTTGTTTAGAGAGGTATATAGAAGACAGAACTTTTGATTTCCATAGAAGTGTTATTGTCTGCAGTGACCGGGGATATGAATTTCGCAACAGTTTTAAACTCAAGTGTATCGGTAGTGATATTTATTTCATCCTCTCAGGTTTTACATATCTTCGAGTTTTAACGTCCCTACATGCCAAAAAATATGTTTTTTAAATTTCGTAGGTCCGTCTGCTTGCCAGTTCGCGACATAGCTTAAAAACTACTCATCAGATAAACTTCAAATTTTAGCTTAAAATTAGGGCTCATATGGGGATGGCCTGGTATTATTTTGGTAAAAATCCAATATGCCGGAACAAGATGGCGACCTAATGAAACGTTAAAAAAATTATTGCTTAAAAACTAATTATCGAATTTGCAGAAAAATCGAGTATTATGTAAGAATCAACTGATAAAATCCTGGTACGAATACAAGATGGCGGAAAAAAAGGGAACCTTAATAAAATATTTAGAAATTCAGCCTGAAAAAACTACTTAATGAACTGATTTCAGATTTTGTGCCATAACAAATTGTAGTATAGAGATGAACTAGTAAAATTGTGGTAGTTATTCAAGATGGCGGAACCAAATTGCGGTTAAATAAAATTTTTGTAATCTGAAAAAAAAATCATCTCAAATTTTCTTATTAAGTTGACTGTAAATTTTGGAGGCAAATTAAATCTGATATGAGAACTGCGAGTTCAACATGACGTAAAAAATTGCGATGTGTGTCAATTTAAAAACTAATTCTTAAATTCATTTTAAATTATGCCTAAAATCAAGTGTGGCGTATATAGAAACTAGTGAAGTGTTGGTAGGGATCTAATATATTGGAACAAAATGGCGTCCAATAAAAATGTTTGATAAGACAGTATATGTGTTCCTTAATAACTATGTACTGAACTAAATTGGATCACATTTCACTATTCCTAATAAAAGGGCATGTTCATAATGAGTTTTCATTCCCCAAATACACATTAAAATATTATTATGTGGTGGTTTGTTATTTTTATTCAAGTAAATACATATAAATAAGATTCATTTGTAGAATACAGACGAAGCTTTCTATGCCTCATTTATAAAAATCGGTTTAGGTAGACGTTTAGGTCGTACGGGGAAACAAACAAATATACATACATACATTTAAAATACATTACTAATTTTTGTATACGAAGTTTGGTTATACACAACATTTTTATTAAAACCAAACATTCGTATTTAAACAACAAAAGACATTTTCTGCACCGGCTACGATACAAGCGTTAATCAGATTTTCTTTAGAGATCCAATTTGCAATGTCTGAGTGTCTTCGCGTTTTAATAATTACAACAAGATTTTAGTTTCTCTCGATGAAAATTAAATAAACCCCAAGTCGACGGCACGATTTATTAAGTTTGGTTGGAATTACCCCGATTAAGTCGAAGGAAATTAACAGTCTTGACGAATTTCAGCGAAGCGGTAGCATCCTCGGAAATTTTGTGTTTTTGTTAGAATAAAATTATAGATTATTGCTGGAAGCTTCTCACGGCGACAGCTAGGGCCGTTGCCCTTAAAATGTGATTTTCAGCGAAGCTTAGGCGTTTTCGTAAAAATATTTGCGATTAGTACGGCTGGAGTCAATTAGGAAATCATGGTTTTTGGGTTTAGAAAGTTTTAAATTTGAACTAGTTTCTGACGTTTCGCTTGAGATTGCACGAAGTATCTTCACTGCATGGGATCAACATACCGAAAGAAATTCGTCGGCAGAGTTCATGTATTTATAACCGGCCTACGTTTACCGCCTTTTGACGTACTGTAAGGCCTGGTTTCCACGCATGGTGTAGCACGTAGCCCGTTTTATGGGCTTAAGATTTTCAATAGACCCTATAATTTCTGTTATAATATCCCAAGACTGATGCAAAAGTCTAAATAAAAAGGCCTACTTTTGCATTAATCATGTGCACTGTTGAGTGCTGATGACCAGCGAGAGCGGATTGAATAACTAGTTCTTTACTTATTTATATCTAGCGAGAGCGGATTGAATAACTAGTTCTTTACTTATTTATATTTCTTCTTCTTTAGGTCTGATTGGAGTTCATAAAATTCCTTATCCCTAGGCTAAAGTGCATATATGTGAACCAGTACGGTCTGTGTCTACTAGACTTAAGGAACATGAAAGGTGTATAACTAAAGAACAAACTGTTCAATACGCCCTCGTTCAGCGGACTTCAGTTTGTGTTTTTGTTTGTACTGTGAAGGAAAATCCCTGAAGATACCTCGTGCAACTGCAGGCGAAACGGCTTCTAATTTCACACTGTCTAAACCCAAAAACCCCAATTTCTTAATATTTGTAATTATTAGTTTTTCACCGACAATGTAATGCAACAAATCTTCATATTTTAATTTAAGTAAGAAAGTAAGTAAGGTAACATACCCGGGTACTTCAAAAGAACCGGAAGGGTCAAATGTTGCAGCAACTACTAAACTTAAATGTAATAAATTTGACATGTTCGAGCCGATGATATTATTGGCAATGTTGGAAAGTTTACCATTTTCATAGATTTTTTTTATATAATCTAAAGTATTTTTATTGCTTTTGAAAATCCCTAACAAAATTATTGTGTCCACTTAATACTAAATTCCTATTTTACTTACTTTTTAAGATATGACAACATAGCATTTTTGTTAACAAGTACAGGAACGGCCAAATATTACTATGGATATGATTTCCTCTAGATGCACTAAATTTAATACGCGGATATTGTTGATAATGTATGTTCTTTTCATGATATTGACACTGTTGACAAGTTTAAGAGATTTAAGAGAGTACCAATTTTTCTTGTTTGTAACTACTCTTGCTCATATTATTATGGCCCTATAATATCAAATATCTGGTTTCACTTTCAAGATACGACAACACCCAATACACATTCTGGTAGTTTTCGCGCAAACATTTCAGAACATACCAGGTTTGGTACATATAGATGATCGATCTTTTCTAGTCTGACGATGACATTCGCAATGCTTCAAATTGGCCAGTTTTCCAGAAATTAGTAAATTTTTTTTATTAAATGTAGCCCCACATGTATTTTTATGGTTCACTATTACTCCTGCGACCTCATTCAATCTCATTCACTTGTTTTTCTGACGATGGCGATGCAGCATTTTTGTATAAAATACGAAAGCAGTTAAAAATTTGAGTACTACTACGTAATAAACTTTAATAGACTTAGCTTTTTACAAGCATAATGTTGGTTATGTATGCTACATTTGCCCGTATCGAAGAAAATAAGCAAAGTTGTTTTTTAGTGTAAAATCATATAATTTTTAATGCATCATTACCATTTTGTACTAGCCAGTAATTTCTTTTTTACTTACTTTTCTATTCCAATTAGTATTCTTGGTAAAAATGACCGGAACAATCAAACATATGAGATCCTACTTAAGCCTCGACCTAACTTTCGTAACATAATTTAGTAATACATTTTCAGAAATATTTGACTGTTATTTTTTGTTTTACGAAAAATAGTATGTTGTTATACTAATAAAAATTACGAGGTTATATTATACTGGTAGCATTCATTGCAGACATTTGGGTAGGTATGGGGTTAACTTTAAAAAACGAAGTTTATTATCGAACATAATTAGTACCCCGCTGTAAGAAATATGTAATAGTAATAATGGCCGTTGCTTAAATAAGTGAAATGGAAGTGCTTTTGTTGTGTTTCCATATCATAAAATAAGTAAAATATAGATTTCGTGTCGAGGAATCACAACCAAGTTGGCAGAGATAACTGAAAGCTTCAAAATCAGATATTGGCTTATATTAAGAAAAAAGCAATTTACTCTATTTTTGTGAAAGAAATATACAAGGTAACATTTCATCTTAAGGCCGGTATTTTATATGCCATAGGGTATATCTAACACAAAAGAAAAATTAGCTAGCCTTTTTCTTAAAGACATTTTTAGACAAATTTCTCAACGATCAAAACTCAAAATCAAAATATGAAAAACTTTTTCAAACTTAAAAAAAATAAATAAAATCAAAATCTCGATACAGGAAGACTGGATTGAAAATATGTCTAATACGCCCCTGCCTGAATATCTAAAAGAAATTCTCAGTCTAGGACCAAATTTTGCTATGCTTATTAGTGGACAAAAAGACATCCCAGTGACATTATTACAAACATCGAAACCAACATAAAACATTTTACAACTGAAACTAAAGATGAGGTGAGGGCATCTTGCTGTAATATGCTAACTAATTTTAACGACAAATAACAATAAAAATATAATTAACTTATTATATAAAGATCTCTATATAAAACAAAACAAAACAACAACATTTCTTAGAGAACATCCAATTTTAAAAGTCCTGCAACCCGATAAATCAAACAAATTATTAGATTAAAATTAAAGATTAGTGAGCCCTGACACCTACGAAACTAAAATGCTCGAACTTTTAAGTTACGGAAACACTTATTAAAAAATAAAAATTGATCCTACAAATATATATAAAAAAAAACTTATAAAGGAATAGGAAATAAAAAACTACATTTCACCAAAAATAGCAAAGGACCTTATTATAAATAATTCTTCATCTCACCAAAAATGTATGGGCTCCCGAAACTCTATACTTTTATGCCAATTAATTAAAACACTTTGAACCAACTATAGTGTTTCTGTATATAACATAGAACCAGATATCCGAAAAGACTTAGTTTATTACAAACGAGAAAGATTATTGCACGAGAGAGAGCAGGGTTGTAATCGAGTGACTTAGCATTTTCGTTATGTAATATACTATATTAATACCTTAATTTATCTATTATATAACTAAATATTGTTATAAGAGTATTATTCTTCAAACTACTTTTTTATACTAACTAGATAGAATATATTTAAGTTTTAAAATTTTAAAATATGCAAAGGCGTCTAAAAACTTAACCAAAGTATTCAAAATATGACAACTCTGCAAAAACAAAATACATGGCATTTTATATTACATTTAAAACTCAGTAACGAAAATAAAATAATTTTTAAATAAAATAAAATTCTTATATATTACAAAGAAAATAAATGTAAACTGTATTCAATACTTAGCGACTATATCGCTTTCCAAAAGTGATTTTTTTTAATTTCTAACAAAGAAGCCATTACCAGTTCTTTACTAGTTATAACATTCGGTGGGCAGTATAATAGACTATTTATGAGAGATGATAGCTCTTTCATCTTTTCGCTATTATTATTTTATTTCCTAGCAATGTACGAGTATTTAATTAAATTTTTGTTCCGCAATATTCCCGGTTGGCTGTTTTATGACGCAACTTAATTGGTAGTACACAGCTCGAGATAAAGCTTTTGCAATTTTTCCAAGTAATAAAAATTCATTGTTATACTCATATTTCTTTTTCCAGAAAAACGGCGCCTTTGGTAAAAAATTCCGATAAAATCACAGCCTCGTATTATATTGCCTACGACAAAATAAAATCGGTTGTTACATTCGATGACTTCCCACACCCAATTAAATTCTCCTTCGGGCGATACCAAAATAAAATTAGGATTTGTGATATAATACTTAACTTATTGCCAATAAAATTAAATATTATTTAAACTTGCACGTTATTTATTTACTAGATAAATAAAACTAATTTTATAATTTTTCGTCGAAATGTTCAGTATGGAATATTTTTTTTAGTTTTTACTGCTTCGTAAAAGGGAATTATTGTAATCGTGAAAAAATTACCCTCCAAAATTTTAACAGATCTGTTTCAAGGCTCCTAGATGCATAGTCTGCCTGGATGGTTTGTTTGTCAGTCTCTCTGTCAGCCTATCTGTCGGTTTGTCTGTCGGTCGATCGATCTGTCGGTCTGTCTGTCTGAGTCAGATAAGCAGACTCTTCGCGGCATAACCTAAAAAGTTTTTACCCGATTTACTTCAAATTCTGGTCAAAAATTAAGGGCCATATGGGGATGACCTGGTAGTATTTTAATACTAATTCAATATGGCTGCCTAGTAAAATGTTAAAAAACTATTACTATAAAACTAATCATCCAATTTACTTTAAATTTTGCATAAAAGTCAAGTGTTACCTTAAAATCAACTAGTAAAATTTTGGTACGAATCCAAGAGGGCAAAATAAAATGGCGGCCCAATAAAATATTTTAAAAGTCAACCTAAAAAATCTCCTTATTAGATTGATTTCAATTTTTATACAATAGATAATCATGATCTAGAGATTAAATAGGTAGTGGTAAAATTTTGGTGCAAATTTAAGATGTCGGAACAACATGGATCCAAATAAGATGTTGCCCTTGTGGAAAAAAAAACCACCTTCCACATTTCTTCACGCTTTAGCGTTCATAGATGCAAAAAACATGTTTTCTCAATTGCGTCGGTCTGTCTGTCAGTAGGTATGTCTGTTAGCTCGCGGTATAGTTAAAAAACTATTTATCCAATTGACTTCAAATTTTGGTCAAAAATTAAAGGTTTACTTTAAGTTTTACACAGAAGTATTAAATAGAACTGAGTAATGTTTTGGTACGAATCCAAGATAACAAAACAAAATGGTAACCTAATAATTTTTTTAAAAAACAATCCGGAAAAAAGTATTTATTACATTGATTTAAAATGTTGTCCAAGCATTAAGTGCGATATAGAGATAAACTGGTAAAACTGTAAGTTCAAGATGGTGGAATAAAATAGAGGACAAGAAAAATGTTTAAAAAATCAACGCAAAACTATCTTTTAAATAGACTTCAAATTTCGCACAAAGATTAAATGTGATATAGGGATAAACTGGTATGAAATGAACATCATAGAACAAAATCCTAATCTTAAAAAACAATGTAAAAACTAATTATTAAAAATCAAGTAAGGTATAAGTGGCAACTGTTTAGTACGAACCCAATATGGTGGAATAAAATGGAGCCCAATAAAAATGTACATGTAAAAACGACTATGTGCGGAACAAAATTGGATTACACTTGGAACAAAATTGGATTACACTTTACTATTCCTACTAAAAAGAAACATTCACGATGAGGGAAGTTCCGGGTAAAGGAAATGTATTCATTTTTTTCATAAGTCTTTGTTTGAAGTATGAATGTACCACTGCAGCAGTGAACTCTTTAATGAAAGAACGGGTCTATTAGTTCTATACAAATGAACTTTTTATGGAACTAGTAGGCCAGATCATTAATTTAATATCGGACTTTTGGACAACGATTTTTTTCGTCAAATTTGCGTGAAAAGGATGTACAGGGGGTTTTTAATTTATGACCAAAGATAAAGGATGTAATTTTTTGCCTTATTTTAGGACTAAACGTTCATAAGAACATGTGTCCGCAAGGTCTTTAGTTGTTTTCATGGACCCTGTACATTTCTAGAGATAAATCATTCAAATTTGATACAAATTATATTGTAAGCAATGTCTATGACATGGTTATAACATATTTTACAAAAATCTACGAAGAGTTACTTTTTTCCAAAGTAAGATAAAAGGGGTCGCAACCTACCCCTTTTACCCCCCAAAAATTTTACTGCGACGTCACTGGCTGATTTATTTATAAATTCAGATTTCCTATTATGTTTTCTAACTTCTTGGTTTCATAATTAAATCCGATATTTTGAACCGTTTAGGCAATGCAGGGGTAATTAATTATTTGGTTCATTTTAGGACTAAAAGCTTAGATAAACCTTTTTCCGAAAGGCATTAGTCTTTGAGATACACGGTGTTAAAATTAAAAAGAAAACTAAAAAAAATTAATTAAACACCCGGTATCTCAAGACCTAAGGTCTTTCGAACACATGTCTATCTGAAGTTTTAATTCTAAAATGGAAACCAAAAAATAGTAACCTGTAAAACGTTAAACGTTGGCATTTTTCTAATTAGCGTCTAAACGGTTCAAAATATCGAGTAAAGTCAGAAACCAAGAAGTTAGAAAACAACACGAGGAATCTAATTTTTTTAAATAAATACATCCAGTGAAGTCGCAGTAAAAGATTTGAGGGGGGGGGGAGAGTTAAAAGAAGTCACAACCTAGAGAAAAGTAATAAATAGTATATTTTATAGCTATTTCGTAGACATTGCTTACAGTATAGTGTGTCACATTTGAATGATTTATCCTTAGAAATATACGAGGTCCTTGAAAAATAAATCTAAAAGAAAATTAAAATTTTGACACCTTGTATCTAAAAAACGAAAGCCCTGCGGAAACATGTTTATATGAACTTTTAGTCCTAAAATAAGGCAAAAAATTGCATCCTTCCTTTTTAGCTATAAAAAAATACCTCGTATGAGATATACACTTTTATAATATCAAGGAATATAAAAAAAATGTCGCGCCAAATATTACTAAAGTAGTTTATTGAGATGCCCGCCAAAGAAAAGGTATATTAATTCCATTGTCGTTTAAATAGTTAAAAATGCATTTACATTTTATTGTACATTTACTTAAAAACGCGGTAGTACTGCCACTTCGGTTATTGTTTTGGTCACCCACTAAAGCGCTAGTTGCGCTCGACGATGCTTGATATCGATTACCGCCCGAGTTCGAACCCTTCTGGAAGTATTTTGGTGAGTAAAATAGATACCTCTAGCTAAATTTGGTTTCATATTTAAAAATTGACTTTTGTTGATTTCAGCGTTCTTATTAATTACACTCAATAACGCTGTACCTATTATTAAGTAGTCACAAAATAGTTACTCACCCTTTTTTCTTTGCCAAATAAATCAAATTAAATTTTATATGTTTTAATAGGGCAATCTCGTAATTGTTTGGTGTAACAACTTTGCCATATTATTCTAATAGTTTTGATTGTTTAATGGGTCCCTCTATACATGGGATTTATTTTGATAACATTAGATGAATAGTCTATACCGAATATTATCTATCTTTGGGGAAATTTAAATGGGGATAAAAGTAGTTTAGCCTGCGCATACTAATCGTTTAATTTACCTAGTTTATATAACGTTTTGATGATATATTTCTTAGTGTTACTGTTAACCATTTTTTGTACATTGTAATTTATCTATGTGATAAGTTTGTTATTTCTTATTCCTACCATATACTCCCTGATGATGACCTTGCATATGGGTCGAAACGCCTAGGATTTTTTTTAAAGATAGTAATGAGAATGTTGATATTGGACTTATAGTACTTTTTGTGTATTTTTCTATATTATGTCCTTCTGGAGAGCAGCTACGACTTTAATATTTCTAAACCTAAATTGTTTTGTGCCACAGTGAACATTTCACCAAGTAGGTAACTTCTGCAAGATGCAAATTTCCGGTTTAAAGAAATATTATTACAATCGTCTACTAATTCTAATAAAAAACTGCCAGGTCCTCAGTTCTAAAATTGATTGATTTGAATGTTTATAAATCATTCTTAAAGTTAGTTTCATATGAATATTTTTTTTGTTACTTACTATAGCCACTGCAATTACTTAAAACTAGTATATTCAGTATTCAGGTCGTCCCAGAAGTTATAGGTTAAAGGGTAACTGAAAATACTAGAGCACAAAATATACTGCTTAATCCAATAATGCTTTTATAAAATATTGCTTATTTTAGAGGTGGTAAAGGTTACATTTTTTTTAATATGACATTCTAAACTTCTTTAAAAATTTGGAAACTTGCGTACACGTGTTTTCGATGCTGAAAAATATCAATTTGCTTACTATTTTAAGATTCTCCTCAGGAGACGCCTGTTATAGGCACAGTAACCTGTTTTTTATCTACCACATTTTGGTTAGTTTTTAAACAAAAAGGTATCCTCATTGAAACCGCTTCCGGTACACATATTCGAGATATTTATCATTAAATCCAATATTGTCATAATAAATAAACCCTGTTTTTAGCATATCAAATTTATTACATAACAAACCAAAATTTAGAACAAATGTATTTTAGTAGGTCTTGAAAATAACCCCCATTCTTCTTAACGCATTGTCACAACTATTTTTTTTAAATGAAGTTGCACTTTGAAGAAAACATCCCCGTCGTCTCTAATGGCAACAGCGGCAGGCACCTTGAATTCTTTCTAGTAATTGTTTCCAACTTATAATTGCCTCCTTGTAAACTTATAAACATATAGCATCATAAAAAGAAAGTAAGGGAATTAATATCAGGGTTGCGAGGTGGCCAAGGAAATTCACTTCCGCGACCAATCCAGCGATGTGGAAAATCTTAAGGTGGCTCTAGCCTCACAAAGAAAATTAGCTGGCTCCTCATTCTGCATGAACTACATATTTTGTCTTATATTAAGTGGAGTATCATATAACAGAAAAGAAGGGCGACTTCCTAAAAAGCCTATATATTTTTGAGCGTATTTGAAACGTGCCAATTAAAAAAATTACACAAAATATCGAGCAACCTATTCGTGCTGGCAGGAAGTACCTTTCCCATACCAAATACGAATTATCTGTGTCACAATATTGATTGTTCCTACTGTTAAAAACTTCAAGTTTGGTAAATAAATAGAGTGATGCTTAAGAATACGGAATTGATGTCCCTTTGCAGTAAATTCTTACCACCATCATCAGACGTAGCTCATTTGTCATTAAATAACTATTTTGGTGGTAAAAAATGAAAGCATTATAGCTTCTTTATATTTAAAACTCGTGAAACTGATGATTCGGATACCCTGGTAGCGGCTTCCAAGCGGCGATTACTGAGCTTAGTGATGCCACGAGACGAGACGAAATGTGTATTTATATCTCGTATCTACCTAATCTCGTCTCGTCTCGACACCATTCAATCTCGGCATTCGAGAAGAGACGAGAATGAAGGGGACGAGACGAGACGATATTCTCATTATGTAGTGATAAATTAGGAATTGCGACAACAAAATCAAACTTCTCAAACAAACGGTTAGAAGGCTTATCAAACAAAAGGCTAGAAGACATTTTCAAGGCACTAACATCCAGGCAGGTGTGACAGAGCATTAATTTGAAAACGCGCGGGGTTCACTGATACACTAAATATTTATAGCTCAAATTTCATCTTCAGGGAACATATTTATTTAATCTTTAACTGGATAGATTAATATACTTAAAGTGGCAATCTAAATTCCGAGACGAGACGAGATTGACCAAAGTCGAGACGAGATGAAGCCTTAATCTCGTCTCGTCTCGTCTCGCGGTATCAGTAACTGAGCTGTAAATTTTCAGCAATGTAAAATTTCCTAGTCTTGATCAACTATATTGGTCTTCGGTCGTCCACTATGATTCTTTGCATAAAATGTACCAGATTCTCTTAATTTGTGTTCGGGTATATCTGAAAATATTATCTTACTTCAGCATTGCTCTGAAGTTAGGTTTTTTTGTGGGTAGATGCAAAGCATGTCCCATACCTTTCGATTTGAAAATTGATTATGTGTGAGCATTCAAAATCAATTAATGAGTGTGGTAACTTCCACAAAAAAACGGGGTTGCCAATTTTTATTTTAAAAAATGATACGAAAAACCTGATTTACAGAAAGCGTCGGATATATCCATACCCTGGATTTAGAACCAATGTCGTTTTTTCACCATTCGCCAAATAATGGAATTTTACGCCAAAATAAAGCAAATCTGATTAAAATTTTATGCCGGAAAGCTTTTAAAGGGTTTTTTTCGAATGGTATTGCTGTATTCGAGGCTGCGTATTGTGTCTGTTTATTTTACTGTGGCATCTATAGATTCGGACAGTGTATAAACATATGGGTACAGGCCCTGAAAACCTTACAAACCGTACAGAACATTAGAATAGAAAACATAGAAATTGCATTAGAACAGAGCTAATGCAATGTTTGAAAAATGAATGGCTTTGATGTGAATCGACACAAATATTTTATTACTTTCAGCATTAATTATGCACATCGATGGCATTTTATCTTATATACCTTTTTAAACAGTATAAGTTTCTTACATATAAACCGATGCATGCATGGATATAAAAAAGACCTGTAGCTGTCCTTGACCTGGAAATTCGGAAATTCCCTCGTAACAAATTCCACTGCATACGGATAAAGCAATTTAAACATGCATATTGTTAATTTATATATATATATATATATATATATATATATATATATATATATTTATATATACTGCTGAAACTTCGAAGTGCACCACATAAACTTTAACTGGAAATTCAAAATGAAATATTATCAATAGGGATGACGATTTTGAGTTATGGTTTACGGTCTTGAGCTTGTCATTTTTTGAAAAGTTTATTCGACCAGAACTCTTACTGTGGAAAATTTATTTTTCTCTCTGTGGAATCAAAATAATGTAGCGCTAGGTAGAAAAAAACAATTTCCAGCGTATTTTGAATTTTTTTCTTCCTTTCCGACATACAGGGTTTTTTCGAAAAATTGATTTTTTTAAAAATGCTCTGCTGAACAAAGCCTACTTATGGCAATCAGATGCAGTATGGTTTATCAAATTTTGAACACGTTTGGCATCTTAATATTGTATACAGGGTTAGGACTTTACAGGGTGCAACGAAAAGTCTACCGATTCTAAATTTTAATAATGTTGAATTTCTGCTGCGCAGGGTAGGTAGTATTCCACACCTTTGTTACCCACTGTATTATTGGGACATATTCTCAGTAAATTCAAAATGATGGGTAAACAGTTTAAATAAGTCTGTATTAACAAAAATAACATGTGAAACTGTATTTTATTGGGAAAAAGAGAATTATATCAATGATAAAAGGCAAATTTTAAATTATCTGAAAGAACTAGAGAAAATTTCAAATGTAAAAAAACTGTTTTGTTAAAAATGTTCATTATTACTAAAACTGACATTAGAAGCAACATCGAATTCAAGATCGATAGATAAAACTAAACCCAACAAATCGCTATTTAATTTCCACCTCTTAGTTTTTGGTGAACCCTGTATACAATATTCATGTTCGAAAATTTGAAGGTGCAAATATTGTTCATAATCTGATAGCTATACCTTTGATTACCTCAAGCAGATTATTTAAAAAAATCAATTTTTCCAAAAAAAATAACCGTATGTCAGAAATAAAGAAATAATTTCAAATTCGCTAGAAACTGTTTTTTTGTACCTAGCTCTAGATTATTTTGCACAAAGAGAAAAAGAAATCTTTAATAGTAACAATGCTGGTCGAAGAAACTTAAAAAAAATGACAGGGTCTTATATAACCACCTGTATATGGTGTCCTGAGGCTGCCCTTATCGAGCTGCATACTATGGATCTTGATCAAACAAAAACCGAAAACCGCAACTCAAAATCTTCATCCGTATTGAAAATATTTCATTTTGAATTTCCTGTAAAAATTTCCTTGGTGCACTTCCAAATTCCAGCAGTTTTTGTTGCGTTTTTTTAAACCATCTAATCTGATATTTTTTTGTTAAAAATTCTTGGGTACTTGTTTATTTTCTTAAAACAATTATTTATTTCCTTAACGTTTCGCGCTTCTTAGAGTGCTTTTTCAAAAGGATATTATTGGCCTACAATAAATACAAAACTATAAAACATCGATTGACACACTAAAAACTATTACGATAAAATGTTAAAATAAGACTTTACAATTTTTAAAACTCCAGCTTAAAATTTATGTTAAAATCATGTTGAAATACATTGGTATACGCACCTTGGAAATAAAAACAACTCATTCATTATAGTAGCAATGATGTTTCAGTTGTGACTTGTGGAAATTAAATAAATACCTGCGATATATTTTCTTTTTGTTTTTGGTTGAAAGCGATTACTTTGATTAACAATGTTTATTTTATTTATGTTGGTGTAAAATCAAGTTGATATTATAGAAATTATATTTATGATGGTGTAGTATAGGGTATATAGGCATTTTATTATATGTAAAATACTAAATTAAAATATCAAACCGTGGTAAATCTGACTCAATTTCTTGGCATCTTGTTTATTATTTACGGAATGTTTTTCTTTTTTGATATGAAATTATGAAGGGCAGTGGACGCATTTTTGTGTACTTGTAGCCGTTTATTCTGTTCTCTAGGTATTGTGTGGTCATGCCAATGTATTTCATGGGACAATTCATACATGGTACCGCTTATATTAAGTTGGATTGTTTTTTTACTGCTATTTTACTTTTGAGGGGTTTAAACAGGGAGCCTAATAAATTATTGGATTTGTGACAAACAACACAACGACAATTCATTTATATATGGTAATGATATATAAGATTTGTTTTCATTTTTATTTTTTGTTGGATTATTCTCTTTGTTTAACTTATTGTAATATAGGTATGTCCTTTGTTTGATAATTCTGTTGATTAATTTAAGTAAGAAATTATTTTCAATTAAGGTTTACCTTTTTTAATGTTTCCGCGCGATATTTTGGAGACGTTAACAATATGGCGCCGCCAGCTAATCCAACCACAACACAATTTTTTTGACTATTAGGATGGTAGTAATTAAAATTTAGATAGTGGCATGACCATGTATGTTTCGTATACCATTTAGTTTCAAGTTTATTATTATTTTTGTTTCGAATTATAATTAAATCTAAAAAGTTTATGCAATCATTTTTTTCAATTTCGACGGTGAATTGCAACTTTGGATGAAAGTTATTGAAGGCTTGTAATAAATCATTAATTCTATTTTCTGACACGGACGTCAAACAATCATCTACGTATCTTTTAAAAAAACCTACTTCAAAATCTAAACTTTTTATGATTTTCTCTTCCGCGTATTCCACAACTATTTGGGCAATAGTTGAAGATATTGGGGAGCCCATTGCACAACCGTCTAACTGTTGATAAAAATGATCTTTATATTGAAAGTAGTTATTATTTAAAGGTATGTTTACACAGTTTATAAATTCTTTGCATGTTAAGGTCGTATGCTGTTTTAACTGATTCCATTTTTCTTTTAATATTCCTTCTACAATTTCCCTAGGAATGTTAGTGTATAAGGATACCACGTCTAACGAAATTAATTTATGATTTTGAGATATTTCTGTTTGGTCGATAAATTGTTTAAATGTAAAAGAGTCTTTAATAAAATAGTTATTGTTCCCAGTTATTTTTGAAAGGCAGTTTGATAAAAATTTTGACAATTTATAAAACGGTGACTGAATGGACGAAACTATTGGCCTTAAGGGCATATCAGGTTTGTGTAATTTAGTTAACCCATATATTTTTGGTGCATTTGCATTGTGAATAGATAACCATTCAGCCTCCCTGTCAAATATCAGTTTATCTCCCAAAAGCTTTTTTATTAAGTTGTTATTTTTATTTTGAAAAGTTTTTGTGGGGTATTTTAATTTTTTGTACGTGTTAGTATCACTAAGGAGTGTATTTATTTTTGAGTCATATTCTGCTGTATTCATTATTATATGTATATATGTATAACCACTGTAAGTTTTCGGCAGAATTGTTTATTAATATTGTGTCGTCGGTATACCGGATTTTATTTATGGGGATGCCATTTATACAAAGTCCCTTCTGGAATCCAGGTAACGCTTCCAATAAAATCAATTTTAAATACACCTCGGTTAAAATAATTGTCAATCCCAACGCCCCACGCTGTTCCTCATCATTGTCTCTTATGGCAAAATTTTGTTTTACTTTTCTCGGTTGTCTTTAAAAAAGTTTGTTGAGAATCAGTTTATTTCATAGGTGTGCCAAAAATTATTTACTTAATTGTTTATTTAGGACAAATGTTATTAGAAATAATAAAGAAAAAACATTTTATTTTATTTCATTAGGTACCCTAACTTTTCTTTCTTTGAGACTAGTTTTCGCAAAATCTATCTAAGGGGATATTATGCATGCAGTTCTTGAACATTAATAGCCTAGTTAGTGATTAATACTGGGCCATAATATAATACTATCCAGCATCGGCTCGTTGTCATTAGTCATATAAGCTGAGTTTCTGAATCGTAATTTTTATTGGGACAATTGGCGGCGTCCGACGGGGTAGAAATAAAGTTTTTTTGAGGGGAGTAGAAAGAAACCTTTGCGAATCTCATTACTACTTAAAACATCGTTAAATTTTGCATGTCCACAAGTTTTCTCTAAAGTATTTCTTTGACAGATCTTCAGAAAGAGCAATGCATGTTTTTGCAGGTGGATATAAAGTTGTAAAAGGAGTAGACTGCGGCAGTTGTTTGCGGATTTTATACAAATGACATATTGAATCAAAAGGCAAGCTTTGTTCTAAGAAAGCTATCCGGCATACATATTTATGTATAGCTGCGAGAGAGATTTCTGAGAGAGAGACAGACACTCAGGAAGGTAATGTATTTAACGCAGATCTAAGCTCATAAAGTCTGGGTTTCAAAAGTATTGAATTGCTTTTCAAAATAAATTAAATACATCTCTGTGGAACACTTTCTTACTTCATCAATTAAAAAAAAAAGAAAAAAATCTATATTTTTTCAACTTACAGGAAAAAACTTAAATTTAAAACTATCGCAATAAATGATAATATAGTATAGTATATGAAAATAAGTATTGTTCTTGCTGAATACTGTGATACTATTGTATATATGAATGTAGTCAGTATTAAATATATATTATGCGTTCTCGGACTGTCACTGGACTGGATTAATATAACTAGGTAGATTACCCACATCCCATAAGAAAAAAAAATTAATGGGGAAATTTCGCAAGAGCTTGGTGGCCATTGAATGTATCCTACACGACCCTTCTGTTCTTATGGAATAACATTCATCCAACCTCATTAAGATAATGTGGAGACAGATCGTCTTGTTACAGCCACATGTTTATAATCTAGATTAAGATCTTCAAAAAGTCTGTTGTGACAAATATCATATCAAACATTAAATGAGCAGTGGTTTTGGTGTTATAAAAGTAAATATTTTTAGAGGAAGATGCCGAGCTAAATCAATACCTACTATACAACGGGGCTTACCAGCTGAAATTAGAATAGGCCATTCGTTATCAGACCTAGGCCGACACTCGCCTCCCGTAAGAAATGCATTAAAGCATAGACCACTGCAGTTTTGTTTATGTCGCATCGTGATAACTGGCCATTAGACGTACTGGCCGACAACCGGCACTTGCTAGCCGAAAACAAAACAGTGTGAAACATGATGTCGTTGTTCGTAAATTAGAGTAAATAGAGTAATTTTGTCTCCATTTTTGGTGAAAATTTAATTATAATTATTGGTTTTTGTACGTTTAAATTCACGTAAACATGCCGTTTAAGTGTTGTGCGTCTGTCGGGGTAATTACAAAACCGGACCAAAAGTTCACGTGTTTAGTTTCCCCGAAAGATAGTGATTTCCAAAAAATTGGCTACGGGCAATTCCGCGGGATGATTTAGTGCCCAATAAAAACACTAAAGTGTATGAGCTACATTTTTTAAAGGTAGTATAATTTGGAATATTTCAGAACAGTTTTGAAAAAGGTAATTTTATTTCATTTTTGTTTATAGTGGATTTAGGTGTTTTTTCATGAAATATCATATTTTTTTATCTACGGCAAGTCTTGGAATCCTGTTTAATTTCCCAAAAAAGCGGGATTGTCGAAACATGTTATTAAATTTATTTTTTGCCAACCGCACCGCCCGGAAAATACAAGAGCGCTAGGGGAACACTTCATTACCAGACATTTTTTCCTGGAATAGGTCAATAAGCGCTAATTACTCAAAAAAAAATCTTTTATTTCATCGGCCGAAAAAAGACCAGTGCTCGCTGTGTATGTCTTACGAACTAGGTGACAAAGATGTAAAAGAAAAACTAAAGGGCAGGAATGAAAAGCATTGCGACAAGAAAAATAAAATCAGAGAAATTAAAAGATGTGTTAAAGAAAAAGCTTTAAATGATAGCAGTGGTATTACATGTGCAAATTTTGACCTACAGTTCGTTTACTTACCACAGTCAAAGGAAAGTGCGTTGTTTTATAAAAGTCATCTTGCAAATTACAATTTTACCGTTTCCGATATCGCGTTAAAAGAATGTCATTGTTTTGTCTGAAGTGAATTACACAGCAAACGAGGAGCATCTGAAATAAGTTCCTGTGTTTTTAAGACCCTACAAATTTACGATTCTAAAAAGCATATTAAGTCGGTTGCCTTATTTTCGGATGAATGCAGTGGGCAAAATAAAAATATCATCGTTGCAACAGTGCTTTTATATGTTATAGCTAATACATCCAATATAGAAGACATTTCACTATTCTTTTTTGAGTCGTAATATGGGCAGAATGAAGGAGATTCTGCCCACAATGCGATTTCAACATCATTGTCCAGTGCAGGTGACATTTTTATACCTGCCCAACTGCATCCTTTCATTAGTCTTGCAAGACGCAAGCAGCCATACATCGTGCACGACCTTCAGCACAGCGACTTTTACAGTTTTGGAAAAATGGCTAAGGATTTAAGAATTTTGTCCATAAAAACATCCGATATTAAAGTCAAAAAACATGACAAACTTACAATATTTTATAAAACTAGCCACCTTCAAAAAGAATACAAATATTTTAAATTAAAGAGGCAAAAACTTGATTTAAAAGACATTTCCCCTGTTGTTTTGAATCCATAGCCAAGAAAAATTAGCAAAGAAAAATTTAAGGATTTAATAAAACCTTTTTTTTTCAAAATCTAGCAAAGTTATTAATTATTTAATAATAACACAGACGTAACTAAGATTTTTACTCTTTGTTTTTGTAAATTTTGATTACCTAAATTTTAAATTGAGTCACTCATTACTCATATTTTGATAGCTTGTGGATATATACATATATTCCCACGAGGATATTTAGATACCTTTAATACCGTTTTCTCAGCAACAAGTTGATTCTCAAAATAATCTTTAAAATGCTCTCCTGTATAACTGGAAAAAATTACATGAGCCCCTTCGTGATATTGACGACGATATGTGAAAATACCCTAAAATCCGCAATTTGGCAACTACATCATATACCAAATATATTTTGTTAGCAAGTTTCATCTATAACGCTTAAACTTACTGCACCGCAGCGTTGTCTTACCCTGTATAAATTTTGTTGACTATCAGTTTACGCCGTAGCTGTGCAAAAATATTCATTTAATCGCTTTTTATGAAAAAGATCATTAGAAATACTGAAATATCATTAGAAATACTAAAAAAAATTTACATTTCCATTAGTACCCTAATGGAAGTTTTCATAAAACATTTCTTGACACGAGATTACGCAAAATCTATATAAAGAGATCTTACGCACGTAATCGTTTAACATTAATGGTCTAGTCAGTGATTAATATAACAAGATCATAATTTGTATTCGGAATGACCTTAACGCTTTTTCGAAATAATAATTAATAGTGACTGAAATCAAGAAAGTCGAAGCAGTGACGTTACAGGGCCATAACGTAATACTATCCAGCATCAGCTCGTTGGGGTTCATTAGTCATGTAAACTGAGTTTCTGGATTGTAATTTATATCAGGACAATTGGCGCCGTGCGACAGGGTAGAAATAGAGTTTTTGCCGTTTAGTAGGCTTTGTGATTAATTTGAAAGTTATCGCCATCCTTTTACAAAACCATTGCGAATCTTATTATCACTAAAAATAACATCAACTTTGGTATACGACATGTTTTCTCGAAAAAACAGATTTGCACAAATACAATTAATGCCAACTTGCATAAATCAAAGAAAACGCGTTTTTGTCAGTAAGGTACAAAAAGGTACAAGATATGTAATTTACTTAAAATATTTTGTTACGATATGTGCATTCTACCCTTAACATTTCAGTGACTATACTAAAAAGCGTAGGTAATTTTGCGATAAAATTTGCAAAAAAATTTAGTATAATGTGGAAATCAACTGATACACTTTTAATACGAATCCAAGATGGCGAAACAAAATGGCGGCTTAATAAAATATTTAAAAATTCAGTCTGAAAAACTACGTAATGCATTGATTTAAAATTTTGTGCAATAATTAAATATGGTATAGAAATGAACTGGTAAAATTGTGGTACAAATTTAAAATGGTGGAACAAAATAGCTGTCTGTCAGTTCGCGGCATAGCTTACCCGATTGACTTTTAAGGGTCATATGAGGATGGCCTGGTCATATTATGGTAAAAATTTAGTATGGATGAACAAGATGGCGATCTAGTGAAAGGTTAAAAAAATTATTATTAAAAAAAACTAATTATTTCCCTCAGATTTTGCAAAAATTAGGTGTTACATAGGGATGAACTAGTAACATTTTAGTATGAATCCAAGAATGCAAGAAAACAAAATGACGGCCTAATAAAATATTTTATCAGTCTCATCGATCTGTCAGCTCGCGGCATAACTTTAAAACCACTTACATTGACCTCAAATTTTGGCCAAACATTAAGGGTTATATGGGAATGATCTGGTTATATTGAGGTAAAAATCTAATATGACGAAACAAGATGGCGGCCTAGTAATACTTAAAAAAATGAATTATTCAATTTTTAGTTTAGATTTTGCACCAAATCGGAAAATAATTTAAGGAGAGGCTACTCCTCATAAGAGAGCCATACTCAAGGCTGGGTTTGATTTGGCAAGTGTAAAGGGTATACAAGTTAGCAGAAGAAAAGTATTTTCGAGCTCAGAAAAGAAAACCCGATTTCCTTGCGGCAGCTGAGGCATTTGAGATGATGTGATCATACCAGCGAAGATATTTCTGAACAGTAATACCAACTGGGCTAAAGGAATCTTAGGCTTCGAGCATTTGATTATTCATTTGAATGGTGCGAGCACTGGGAGATGATAATTTGTGACATAGTAAACACGATTGTGTCTTAGTGGTGTTAAACTGGACAAGATTCTTTGCTCCCCATTCTACGACTTTAATGAAATTCTGGGTTAGGGATAAAGTCATTACTATACAAGTGAAGATAATAAAAGCCTGTTAAAAAGGGACTGCGGCCCTTATCTGCAGATCCTGTGACTTTAATGCAAGTAGACATTAAATTAAAATTCATAATTATTGTATTCAGCACTTGTTATCATGAACAATGAATAAACAAAATTTACATGTTATGTCTCACCTTTCTTTGCAAACTTAAACCATACCGTAAAGCTACGCTTAAAAAGCTCATAACATTAATGTAAAGATCAATACAAATTTATATTATATATTATATATCAGTTTTGACTTATTAACTACTTAACTACCTTTTTAATTTTTAAACATTGCTAGACCTTGAAAAGAGAATTTAATGACCTTTGAAATGAGGTATCACTTAGCCTTTATTCCCATTTAATATTTTAATGGCTACAGCTTACCCCTGCGGGAGAGTAAAGTGACAAAGTTGAAAATAAGCGATCAAACTTTTTTCTCGATACAAAAATCAACGGATCTCAACATTTTTTCACCGAGCAATGATTTTTTCTTTTTATTGCTCTACCCTTATTTTTCAAAAACGGCTGCATCAAATTTAAAATAAGATGCGCTCAAAAGAGAATTTGATTGTCTTTAAAATAAGGTATCACTCGATCCCTATTCCCACTTAAGATTTGGGGGTTGGAGCTCATTCCCGCGAGGGGGTGGAAGTGATGAGGTTGGTGATATGGGCAAAATCTTTCCCCCTGGAAATAAAAATCGACGGGTCCGAGCGATTTTTTTAAACGAACGGTATATTACAAATTAGTATTGTAAAAAAATTACAAACATTTATTTTTTAAATAAATAGTCGATAAATCACGAAAAAGTAAATATAAATAACAGTTTAGCAATTAAACCTTTATAGGAGCTAATAATAATGTACTTTTTTACACAAAGGGGAGAGAGGCAGGTGACAGAATTGTTCCCCCTCGAATACGCCAGTGCTTTAAGTCATGAGGATTTAATCTGATTAGATTCCTCTTCTATATCCTGAGATTGGGCCGTCGTTATAGTAAAATGTTAAATACTTTCAAAGATTTTGATTAACAACCTGTAAAAAAATATGGGAAAAATATTGGATTTACTTCATTAAATTTGTATTTGGGCGGAGATCGATTGCAAAAGGTCCTCAAACTGCTACCGTCTGGCGTTCTAGATAATTTCCGACTCTTCAAAAATATTATTCCAAAAATAACACATAATAGTCCTTAAATAAAGACGAGAGATAATTTTAATTAGGCATCAGAGAGCGTTTATTTTTGTTAATTATTTGAGCTTCTCGTTCTTTCAGACCAGGCCTGCTTATTCCAGATAATTAGGCCCTGGCTGCAAAAGTTCTTTAAAAAGTATCCAGGGCGTATATTATACCCTGAAAAATTTCTGGAGGTCTGTAAATAATTTTGTAGTTTTAATTGACTGGTGGAAACTCTATATATAGAGCAATAAAATCAGTCAAGTTAGTATTAACATTCGCCATAGTATCAAGAAATAGAAAAATAAAATTTAGGAACAGCATCTTGTTTGGTATTGTTTTTATATTCACTAAGTAACTAAAAAGCGTTAACCACAAGGTATCTGCTTTGTAAGTACATAGCCTGAAATTCAATTTGGGGGAAGGCGGAGGGGTTCAAAACCCTAAATGCCAATTTAAGCAGCTAAAAAATGGCCATGTTTATTCGTAAATGGAACAGTCAAACATAAAAATTGAAAATATACTTACTTTTTTTCAAGATTTTTTTCCTAAATACGATAGTTGTCTATTTTTTCCATTTTAGCCACTTTGTCCGTATGACGTGTTATCTTCTATAGAAAGTGTGGAACAATGTTATGTGGCAAATAATCATAAAATTTGTTTACTCACCTTTTAGTATTTTCCCGAAATTTTCGATGTCACAAAATATGTTTCGTCAATCCCGTCGGTCAGCCTGTGATTTCTCGGCATAGCTAAAAATTATTTACCCGATGGAATTTTGGTAAAAGATTAAGGTCATGTGAGAATGACGTGGTAAGATTTTCGTAAAAATTCAGTGTGGCAAAACAAAATGGCGGCCTAATAAAATGTTAAAAAATCTAAAAAACTACTAATCCAATTTACTTCAAATTTTGCACAAAAATCAAGCATTACATAGGAATCAACTGGTAAAATTTTAGCATGAATCCAAGATGGCAAAACAAAAAATATTTAAAAATTCAGCCTGAAAAACTACTTAATAGAATGATTTCAATTTTTGTGCAATAAATAACTGTCGTATAGAATATACAGTAAATTTGTGGCATGAATTCAATAAAATCTCCCTCCCAGGTTCGTTCTAAACGTTCTAGACGTCAAAAAAATATGTTTTCTATCATTTCGCGGCATAGCTAGAGAAATACTTAGTTTTGGTAAAAATGAACGGTAATTTGAATCCATATGCGCCGCATCCAAAGTCAAGTATTTTACCACCGCGCTAGAAAGGCCATGCTAATCGTTCAACAAAACTTGTTTACACTCCGCGGAAATAAACGACGAACCAATAGGAGGTACATTAAACAATCTGTATTGTGATTGACGGATGCCAAGGACTATTTAGGTTTTTGTAAGAGTTTATAACGAGGAAAATGAGCACCCTTAGCACCATTCTATTTCAATATCATAATTTTTTTAATTTCATTTACCTATATAATGAAACGTTTTTGGAATATTTCTTAAACGTATTTGTGGAATGTTACTTTTTTGCCATAATGTTTGCAGATTCGAAACGTTTCAAAAAGGTTTCATGTTTAGCGGAATGGGGATAACCTGCTTATATTTTGGTAAAAATCCAATATGGCAAAACAAAATGGCGGCCTAGTTAAAAAATTAAAAAATATTACTGGAAAAATTACTTATTCAATTTACTTTCCACATGTGTTACATACGAATCAACTACTTAAATTTCGATACAAATCAAAGATGGTAAAACAAAATGACGGCTTAATAAAATATTTAAAAATTCAGCCTGAAAAAAACTACTTAATTAATGGGTTTTAAATTTAATAGCATAGCGATGAACTGATACAATTGTGGTACGAATTCAAGATAGCGGAACAATATGGCGGACAAAAATGTTTGTAATAATAAAAAAAATCACCCTCCCAGGTTTTACTTACCTTTACGCCCCTAGGTGATCTGCTACCCGATTGACTTCAATTTTTGAACAAAAATTAAGGGTCATAAGTGGATAAACTGGTAATATTTTAGTAAAAATCCAATATGGCCGAACAAGATGACGGCCAAGTGAAAAGCTAAAAATGTATTACTAAAAACCATATATCCAATTTACCTCAAATTTTGCACAAATAATAAACAAATCGAAGATAGGAAAATAAAATGTCGGCCCAATAAAATATGTAAAAATTGGTCTGAAAATCTACTTATTGGATTAATTTCAAATTTTGATGCAAGCATAAAGTGTGGTATAGAGATAAACTGGTAAAATTGTGGTCCGAATTTAAGATGGCAAAACAAAATGGAGGTCAAATAAAATATAAAAACTCAAAGTAAAAAAAATCTTTTTATATCTTTTCATTCAATTTTACAGAAAAATTAAATGTAGTATAAGGATAAACTGGAACGAATTCAACAGGAGGGAACAAATTATGTTCTTAAAGAATCAGTGCAAAAACTGCTTTTTCAATGTATTTTAAATTATCCCCAAACATCCAATGTGGCATAGGGGAAATATTGGTACGAATCTGATATGGTAAAACAAAATGACGTCCAATAAAAATGTTTGAAAAAGCATTGTAAATTTGTCAGTTAATGATTATCTGCGAAACTAAATTGGGTCACACTTCACTATTCCAAATTAGAGAAAATATTTGTAATGAGGAATGTTCGGTATCGGTAAATGAAATGTACCGATTTTTTTTATATTAAGTTGAATCTCAAAAAAAAAAAGATATTGCAGGTATAAATAATCATAGCAAACACAGCACAAGATGATGTGTGTCTCCCTTTGGCGCTCCAGGTTTTCTGTTCGATTCCGAGTTGAGGCATATTTTGTTTGAAGAAAATTTAATTGCTTGCCATCTGATAGTTAAGCAATTGCGCGCTCCATCAGAATTACGTTAAAAAAATCCTCCCAAATGGTGTCGTTCAGATTTAATTTCTTCCATATCGCTGATGAACACACTAAATAAATAACATCAAATAGGATGATGTTTGGTGGAAACCTTGTGACACTTAAAAAAATTAACTTGTTGCTTTGAAATATATTTTATATAACAAATGGCTAAAAGGTGATTTTTTTACGGTACGCATAACATACGAGTAAAAAAAACACTGTTTAGCCATGGGCTATATACAATATTTTTTACTGATATTTAAAATTTACGAAAAATCAATAATATCCCTCCCACAAAAAGTGGATAAAGCATAGGGGGGTTTTGTTACTACAGAAGATAATACTGTGATTGATCATTAGGTGCCAAAACTTTAGAGTGCCCAATAATTAAGCAGTTTTCGTAAAGTTATAACCAAAAGTAAGTGTTAAAAAAGTGACAGAGTTGCAGTTTGAGCATTGGCAAGTATACCTAATGATTTATGTGGTTTTTACGTATTCAAGAATGGAGTCATTGTAATCGTGGGTTTTAAATAAAGGTTTTTTTGGGGTAAAATAATTAAAAATTGATTAACGTCGAGCTTTTTCTGGTATTGTAAAGTAGTAAGAAAGGTTTTAATGTAATATTAAGTGAATTTTTAAAAGTAAAGGGATTTTATTTTGGAAAAAAAATGGGATGCAGGGTATTGTTGCTAAGGACTATACAATGTCGTAAGTGAAAAGTTCTTAGAATAATTTAATTACTTTAATTCGTTATTAATTATGTTTCCTTACAATGTTCTTAATACTTATTGATAAATGTCGTTATAAAGAAAAGTGATACTTTAACATCCAAAATTTTTTAGACACTAATTTGGCTATATTGGGTAAGAGTGAAGAGGGCAGCGCCCCCTTACCCTCCCTAAATGCGCCTCCGGACACTGGCCTAAAAACGGTTCCGTGTATGATTCCGTGTATGAATTTATTAAATTAATTAAAAACATATATATTATTTTAACCCTTTCATTAATTTAACCTAGAATATTAGTAAATATTTGATGATATTCAAACATTAAAATAATATTTACTTTAAATTTAATATCTCTGTTTCATCAAATTTGAACGAACCAGAAAATAAACCAATAAAAACAAATCAAATAATGTATATTGGTGCAGGAATTTCAACCGATCTAGTAATTGGCCATTGTGGTATTTTATAATAAAGTAAATAAAAAAATAATAATTTGTAGGCATGCGTACAGAATTACCATTCACTACGAAAAAGTCGTCTAGATAAATCATTGGCGTAGATATTTAATATGGTTATACAGGGTGTTTCAGTTTTTTGTTGCATAACTTTAACAGTTGATAGAACTTTTCAAATTAGTGCAAAAAGTTCATATAAACATAGGTCGTGAAGCGCTTAGTTATCAAGATACAGGGTGTTAAAGTTTGCATTAAATTTTTCCTTTTTTTCCATTATATCTAAACGGTTGGACATAATGGCACAAAATTGGGTATTTGGGGGTTTTTGGGTGCGGAGAATTTAAATTCGATGTTAGTTTTCATATTGCTGCTAGAGGGCGCCACCGGCTTATCAGCACACTAACGTTATTGATCAGAACTTTTTTACCACTCGGTATATGGCTTCAGTGATTAAACTTTCTAATTCCTCCATCTCTTCTTAATAAAAAAGGTATACTTTGTTTAAGTCTCTAGGAGTGACCGTTTTCCAGAAAATCGCACTTGAAAGTTAAGGTTACCCTGCCATTTTTTAGTCTTAGACTGCCTAGCAGAACCGTGTTAATAATAACAAAAATAGTGGGCCATGAAACCTGTTGCTATGAAACCGAAAACAAAAGTAAACTTTTGAGTAAACTTCATTCATATTTGTGTATTTTATTTGCAGAAATTTCAGTTTGCCTATTTTCTTTCTCGTTTTTTGTCTACTTTAGTACTTTACTTAGTAAAATGCCTTTCGTATTTTCTAATCAAGAGTTGGCGGATATTCATTTTATTTATGGGTTTGCAAATGGTAATTCTGCCGAAGCAGCCCACGAATACAGGCGCAGATTTCCAAATAGAAGACATCCGAATCGTTCGGTTTTCGTAAGAATTCATCGGCAAATAGTTGAACAGGGTCTAGGCAACGTTCGAGAAAATGGTATTAACGTTCGGCCACCTAGAAACTTTGAAAGACAAATTTTGGGTATGTTTGATCGAGATCCAACCACAAGTGTAAGAAGAGTTTCCATTGAATTAGGAATTTCAACCAGCTATGTTTATAGAGTTCTTAAACGTGATCGGAGGCATCCTTATCATTTGCAACCGATTCAAGGATTACTACCCGGAGATGAAGAAAGAAGAATGTTATTTTGTCAGAGAATTCTTAATCTAATTGCAAATAATAGATACTTTTTAAGAAATGTCTTATGGACCGATGAATCCTGTTTTACTCGTCGTGGAATTGTAAATTTTCATAACCAGCACGTTTGGGCACATGAAAATCCACATGCCGTTAGGCCAAGAAACTTTCAATACGAGTTTAGTGTAAACGTCTGGATAGGCATTTACAACAATAATCTTTTTGGACCTTACTTTTTGCCTCAGCGGGTAAATGCAGCGGTTTTTTTGGAATTTTTAGAAACGGAACATGGGAATATGTGGGAAGACATTCCATTGAATTTAAGAAGAAGAGCTTGGTTCCAACTTGATGGATGTCCAGCACACTATGGGAGGCTGGTGAGAAACTGGCTAGATAATCATTATCCACAAAGATGGATTGGTCGTGGAGCACCAGTTCAGTGGCCTCCACGATCTCCAGATTTAAACCCTTTGGACTTTTTTCTATGGGGATTTTTAAAGGAAAAAGTATATGAAACTCCCGTTCAAACAAGAGACGAACTTTTGAATAGAATTAGGGATGCCTGTGGTCAGGTGAGACCATTCCTAAATAACATTTCACGCTCAGTTTTTCGGCGATGTGAACTATGTATTGAACAAAATGGTTCACATTTTGAACATCTTCTTTAAATTTTTTAAAATTCATTTTGTTTTCAATGGCTATTACATGTATTAGTTTCCTATGTTTTAATTAAAGTTTCGATTTTTTATATAAATTTTTTTTTATTTTGGGTTTACGTTTTTTTTTTAGTTCAAAGGAAATAGAAAAAGTGTGTCAGCCACATTTTTTAAATTATAAATTTTGGCTATGTGATAAAATAGATTACACCATACCATTATTCCAAAAACCTATATTACATTGAAAAAAAAGCAAATCTCAAAAAAGGCCAACTTTAATGGGTCATGGAAAGAGTACATTTTTTCTACCGCAAAAGATACGTTAAAAATGTTTTAAATATTTAAAAAGCATCTATTTTTAAAATTAAAAACTTTAGAGCTCTGTGTTTTTAAAAGTATTTTAGAAAAAAAAACGTATGTATAAAAATTATAAAAATTTTAATCAAAAACGTTAAATTTTTTAACAATAAAAAGTTCTCCCGGAAGCTGTTTATTTTTCAGTTTTTATCGCAAAAAACTTAATAAATTTACGCAATAGATATTAAAGATAATTTTAAAAAATAAAAATACGGCAAAACTTTATATTCAGAAAAAAAAATGTTTGAAAAGTCCTTTAATTTGTTGATTAACTCATTTAACAAAGATCATAATAATTCATAGTATTTGAACTTTCAAGTGCGATTTTCTGGAAAAGGGTCACTCCTAGAGACTTAAACAAAGTATACCTTTTTTATTAAGAAGAGATGGGGGAATTGGAAAGTTTATTCACTGAAGCCATATACCGAGTGGTAAAAAAGTTCTGTTCAATAACGTTAGTGTGCTGATAAGCCGGTGGCGCCCTCTAGCAGCAATATGAAAACTAACATCGAATTTAAATTCTCCGCACCCAAAAACCCCCAAATACCCAATTTTGTGCCATTATGTCCAACCGTTTAGATATAATGGAAAAAAAGGAAAAATTTAATGCAAACTTTAACACCCTGTATCTTGATAACTAAGCGCTTCACGACCTATGTTTATAAGAACTTTTTGCACTAATTTGAAAAGTCCTATCAACTGTTAAAGTTATGCAACAAAAAACTGAAACACCCTGTATATTATTTAAATAAAATATATACCTTGAGATTTCGCACGCATATTTCAATTAAGTTTAGAAGAAAAATATTGCATTTAGTAGCATTTTCTAGGGTTTAAGTTAAATTTAGAATAAATATGCTGTCATAGTCATCGACGCAAATAACTGATATTTTTGTGAAGATGTGCATATGTTAGGATTTCAATAAAATTATTAATATTAGCTGCATATCTTAATGCCACAAAATTCTGAAAGTCTTTCCCATAAGAACAATATATTTTTCATAATCCTGCAAGAAGGAAATCTGAAAATATATTGGTAAGTAGGAAGAAGAGACTCAGGGCAAGAATTAGTCTTCCTTTTGGACGGTATGCGACTGTATATCAGGCTGAGATTACAACAATCTTGGACTGCGTACAGCAGCCATGTCAAACATGCGGCCCAGTGAGCATTTCTCTGCGGCCCAAATCAGTTTTGAAAACAGCCGGGTAATGCGGCCCGCGAACAAGTTGAAAACCGTTTTTGAAAGCGCGCGCCGCTGCAACAACGATTGGTATAATAAAATGTACAATTGTACATAGTGTCATCTATGTTTACGAGGATGAACTCAATACTCAACCTAAAACCTAAAGCCAAACGTTATCTGGCTTGTTCCATAAAATTCTATCGTGCAAAAACACAGATGAAGCTATCTGAGCATTCTGGAAAGAACTCGAGAAATCACAATCCGTATATAAGCCGTGTTCGATTGAGTTCAGTCGTTCAGTGTTTAGTCAGTTATAATTCAGTTGCGATAGAGTTTCGAGTTGAGTTGCGCACTCATTGTTACAACACTTAACAGTACTTATTATAATTTATTTCGGATACAGTTTTTAACATGTCTCTTTCAAAAGCAAGTGGAAGTAAGAGGAAACTTGTAGATGAGCATCGTATCTTTCAAGAAAAGTGGGAATTAGAGTTTTTTTGTAGTGAAGTGAAAGAAAAAATTATTTGTTTGATTTGTAATAGTACAGTCGGTGTCCCAAAATTATATAATATAAAACGTCACTATAATATTCATAAAACTATGTTTGACAAGTATACATGCATGGACAGAAACGAAAAGTTAAATTAGTTAAAATCACGGTTGAAAGATCAGCAGCTTATGTTTACACGTCCAAAGCAAGAAAATGAATCTGTCCTTCAAGCGAGCTACGTAGTGTCGGAGTTGATCGCGAAACACTCAAAACCATTGGTTGAAGGTAAATTTATAAAAGAGTGCCTTGTAAAGGCCGCGGAAATTGTAAGTCCCGGGAGCGTGCAGGCATTTCAAAATATATCCTTGTCCCTGTCGCTGAAAGAGTTACTGAGTTGGCTGCCAATATAAGTGATGAGATAAAAACAAAATCAGACTCTTTCATTGCATTTTCTATTGCCTGTGTCGAAAGTACGGATGTGTGTGGTATGGCTCGCTGTTTTTCTTCGCGCGGTTGATAAAATCAAATGTTACATAGGAATGAACTGGAAATATTTTAGTATGAATATAAAATAGCAAAAATGGCGGTCTATTAAAATATTTAAAAATTAACCTTAAAAATCTACTTATTAGTTTAATTTCAAATTTTGTGCAAGCATTAAGTGTGGTACAGAGATAAACTGTTGAAATTGTACGAATGGCGGAACAAAATGGCTGACAAATATTTTTTTAATCAACGTAAAAAACCTTATTCAAGTGACTAAATTTTGGAGAAAAATTAAATGTGATATTGAGATAAACTAGCATGAATTCAACACGACGTAACAAATGGCGGTATGTGTTAATGTAAACACTACTTATTGAATTTATGTTAAATTATGCCCAAAAATAAAATGTGCCATAGGTAGAAACTGGTAAAATATTGGTAGGAATCTAATATGATAGAACAAAATGGCGCCTAATAAAAATGTTTAAATAAACAGTATATATGTGTTACTAAATGACTATGTACTAAACTAAAACACATTTCACTATTCGTAATAAAAGGAATGTTTCATAACGAGGAAAGTTCGGGGTAAAGGAGAATAATCGATTTTTTTGGATAACAATTATAATGCAGAATTGTGATGAGTTTGATCCTAACAGTGGGTGTCTTTAGCTATTGTGAAAAATATAGTCCTTTCTTACGAGAAAATTAGTTTAAGTAAAAACGACATGAAATGGATAAACAAAACCGACTTTAATGGGGATATTTAGAATACCTACTTGAGAGGCGCAAACATGTACCATTATTTGGTCAAGGCGGTGTGATAACTAATTGAACGACTAAAACAATACAACTTTTTGTAAGCGAATAAAAACGTGGTATTACAAAACCCACTGCCAAGAAATAGAAAGTAAGCACTTGAAAACAATTAGTTTTGACATAAAATTATTTTTGATTTAAAAAATTTAGCTTAAAGGGCTTTGTACACATACGGTATAATATCTAAAACAATTATCATGGCAGAGTGCTCTCGACTAACTTGTCAGTAAACAGGCAGAAGAAAATATGCCTGCAAATCAATGTAATTTAAAATGCTACATTCAGAGCTGAGGTACTCACTACAAAAATGTACTTAAAGTAAAATAATCAGTACTTTTGATACTGTAAGTATTTTACTTAAGTGCTTTTGAATTAGAGTTACTTGCGACAATATATTCAGTACTTTTTTGGAAAAGAACTTGAACTGGTACTTAAAATTTCAAATTTTGAGTATTACTTATTACTTAAAAAATGTACTGCAAAATCCTAATCTTCTTAAAGTACTTTGTAGAGGTTTTTAAGAATTTTTAATATTTAAGAACTTTTGGTTTTAAGTCTTTTTCTAAACTAGGCACTACAATATTAAAAAGACTTAAGTACTCCAAAAATGATTTTAAGTACCCAATTTACTTTATAGATTTCATCAAACATAAAGCTAAATATAAGTTAAAACTCGTAAAAATCTATTTATATTAATATAGTCAATATAGGTAATCTAGTAAGTATACAAAGGCAGTTTTCGTTTAACTTTGTATATGTATGATCAAAAGTAATAGTCTGGAATGTAGAACGTATAAGAAATTTCACCAATCAATGATATCTGATCCAAATAAATAATTAGTTCAGAATTTATTATTCGGCATCATGATTGCAAAATAGAATGAATTTCAAAAGACATTCTAGTTCTATTTAAGCGAAGTTTTATTGTTGAGGTCAACTTTAATGATTTTAAGAATTAAAGCCTGATAGAATTTAAAAGATACCTATACCTATGCTTGTTTTTAAACTTACAAAAAAGACAAGATCTACTTCAAATACTCTCAAAAATTCTTAGTTTACAATTTTCTTATTTTCTTACTTTATATAATACACAAATATCGGATTCTTTGGTATATAAATTTTAGGTAGAGCTTTGGTAACTAACAGTATATAAGCACCAACAAGGAGCCAGGAAGATCAATATATGTATACGAATACAAAACGGTAAAAATGAAAATGAATTATTAAATATTACTTGGTGTCTTTGAATTCTTCTTTTCCGCTTTAGAAATAAGAATTTAGTAGTTTTTCAAAATATACGGAAAAATATAATTGGTAAATTAAAATGCAGGTTTTGATAATTCGAAATAATGTCGTAAATAAATATTACAATATAAATATCTTTGTCATTTATTATCTAGAGCAACAAGGCTTTTCTGGTAAACTATATAAAGATGACTGTTATAGTTGTGTAAAATGAAGTAATCAAATTTGGCAACATTAAACATAATACCTAAATGTTTGTTTAATATCCCGATAAAGGCATAATAGCAATTGTAGTAAGGTTGTTTCAATGGGCTACAGTATAATACATATAGGTTAGTTGTTTATTGTTTTTCATACATAAACCCTATATACTCGTACAAGTTCTTGATTATATTTCACGCTTCAGTTTAATAGTGGAACAAGTTTTTGCTATTGCAGCTTTAACAATGCAGATAAGGTATTTAGCTTTGTTTTAAATGTATAATGCTTTATTCATTTTATCTAGTATGTTGCGGTTTTTCTTAAGTTGCAATGAAATTTTGTATATAATTTTCTTTAAAATTGATTTTTTTACTAAATTAAAACATTACGGTGATGGTCAAAATATCAACCTAAAATATAAGCTACAGTCATGTGTTTAAAAAAGAAGTTATGACATGATAAGAATTACAAATATTTAGTTACAAATTAAAAAAAAATTAACTTAAACTTAAAAATGGCCTAAATACTTAAATATTTAGATGCACTGTTGGTACATAAGTACTATAGATATATTTTAATTATTTAATAAATACTGAACACCTGAAATAACTTAACTAACTTTCAAAATACTGCAACTAAATTTTTAAACAATAAAGTATTTATACTTGTTACTTTAAGTACTCTGGCTGGGTGCTTATCACAACTCTGGATGTAACAAAAGCAAAATAAACACTGACGAACACGATAATTACATTAAAAAAATTTAAAAAAAATGTTGTCAGGCCTTTTACGCAGATATCACGGAACATACTTAAAAGTATCATTGAGGATAACTAGTTAGTCGAAAGGGCTCTGCTATGATGACTGATTTGAATAATATAGAAGTTATACAGAGAAACTTGATTGTTTTATTAAAAAAAATTGCTCTGGGTTAAAATATCAGAATTGAATACTTAAAATGGTCCAGGAATCAAAGTTAATTAGGAAAAAAGGCGACATCGTAATAAGGCATAAACAAAGATAGCTGTCATTAAAAGCTGCAAATTTGAAAAGTAAGTGAAATAGTAAATTTTCTACTACATTTCCTTCACAGACCATAACATTCTACAAACTAACATCTGACAGACGAACCTAAGTTTCGGGCAGTGCTAGATAGTGAAAGAGGCAATCAACACAATCGATCAATTCTTTTTACAATATTACAAATATATATATATATATATATATATATATATATATATATATATATATATATATATATATATATATATATATATATATATATATATATATATATATATATATATATATATATATATATATATATATTTCCTAATGCCACAAAATTGTGAAACTCATTCCCGCAGGAAACAAATCTTTTTTGGGATCGGGACACTCTAAAACAAGGATATCTGAAAAAATGTTGGTAAGTGATTTATTACAATAAAAATCGCAGTACATTCATTAAAATTCATTAAAGCTGAAAATTTGAAAAGTAAGTGAAATAGTAAATTTTCTCCTACATTTCCTTCACAGACCATAACATTCTACAAAGTTTCGAGCAGTGCTAGATAGTGAAAAAGGCAATCAACACAATCTATCAATTTTTTTACAATATTACAAATATATATACCGGGTGTCCGGGAAAATGTGGGAGATCTCTCGGACTCAGATAGAACATTAAAAAATAAGATGACAAGTTATGGAGATACGGCCCCCTAAAGAACCCCACTGGAAATCGGTTTTTCTAGAATAACTTTTAAACGACTCAATATAATTTAACGAAAATTTAATATGATAGACAGTAGTAAGGACCTCTCAAAATACTCCCTTAAAACATAATTAGCTTGTTTAGTTTACCAGGGACGGACTAGATTGTACATTTTAACGCTCAAATTTTTAACACCCTGTATGATAAGGAGTTAAAAAAAATAAATTTGGATACCTTGAACATTATGCTAAAGAAAAGGTACTCTTGTTCATTGTCGCTAAAATGAACCGTTTTCGAGAAAAAAAATAATAAAAGTATTAATGTTTTATTATTGTTTATTTATCAGTATTAAAGAATGCACTTTTTTACAAACGTTACTATGGTACGAAATAAATAATCTCGCATTGACGTGTGCATTTGAAATCTTCTTGACACGTTGATCTTTTTGTACCTACTTCGATATTAATTTATTAAATTTTGAATACCTTGGTAAATTTAATTCGATAATGGGATACACATTTAGTGAGTATGCAGATATGCATCTTATGTACGGACTTGCATCTTGCAATGCTTATGAAGCAAGAAGGTTGTATGGAGAAAGATATCCTAATCGCAATATTCCAAATAAGGAAACATTTCAGCGAATTGACCAACGTCTAAGAGAAACTGGTGGGCAATTCTCAATTAATAAGGTAACATTATTGACGTTCATTAATTATTTTTAGGAAGTTTTGGGAAAAGGAGTACTGATGCTGGTGTGAGGAGAACAGTAAATCTTTTCTAGGACTCGCAGGCTACTACCGACGTTTTATTCCTAACTTCGCTAAAATGTCAAAGCCTCTATTCTTCAGAAGGATGTCGTACGGTGCAATTGGAGGAAGATATTTTGGATACTGTTGCTGATACTCCCTCAATAAGCACTCGAATATTAGCCGCGCAGCTTCATGTGTCAAAAAGTACAGTTGCTGAAGTACTTAAAGAACAGTTGTTATACCCTTATCATCTGCAAAAAGTGCATCAACTACTTCCTGAAGATTTTCCTCGAAGAATCCAGTTCGCAAACCGGTTGTTAGATCAACAACGAACAAACCCAAACTTCATTAGCATTATTCTTTTTACCGATGAAGCAGGATTTACCAAAGATGGTATTGTAAATTTACATAACTCGCATGTATGGGCTGATGAAAACCCTCATGCCACTGTCGTTCATCATCATCAACATCAGTTTCAATCCATTAATGTTTGGGCAGGAATAATCGGCAATTTTTTCATTGGACCATGCGTATTACCGGCACGATTGAATGGTGAACTTTATTTAGAGTTCCTTCAGAACGCTTTTCTAGATTCAATAGAGCATTTGCCACTTGAAACCCGCCAAAGGATGCATTGTATGCATGATGGAGCCCCACCCCATTTTAGCGTTGCTGTACGGGACCACCTAAATAACGTCTATGGAAACCGCTGGATAGGCAGAGGAGGTCCCATTGCCTGGCCTCCACGGTCTCCCGACCTAACGCCAATGGATTTCTACCTGTGGGGTCATCTCAAAACCTTGGTGTATTCCTCTCCGGTTGCTACTAGGGAGGAACTTTTACCGAGAATCACGTTTCATTGCGATATGATAAGGAACAATGCTGGGTTGTTGTGGCGAGTACAGCAGTCCTCTATTCGTCGTGCCCGCGAGTGCATCACAAATCACGGAGCACATGTTGAACCCACTTATGAAGTTTTTAATTGACTTTTTTCTATTTAGCGTATTAGGTTGTTCAGGATCAAAACATATTTAATACTCCCAAACTTGTATTCTTTTATTATTTTTTTTTCTCGAAAACGGTTCATTTTATCGACAATGAACAAGAGCACCTTTTCTTTAGCTTAATGTTCAAGGTATCCAAATTTATTTTTTTTAACTCCTTATCATACAGGGTGTTAAAAATTTGAGCGTTAAAATGTACAATCTAGTCCGTCCCTGGTAAACTAAACAAGCTAATTATGTTTTAAGGGAAGCATTTTGAGAGGTCCTTACTACTGTTTATCATTAAATTTTCGTTAAATTATATTGAGTCGTTTAAAAGTTATTCTAGAAAAACCGATTTCCAGTGGGGTCTTTTAGGGGGCCGTATCTCCGTAGGGAGGGCCGCTAGGAAAAAAATTTATGGGAACTTGTCATCTTATTTTTTAATGTTCTATCTGAGTCCGAGAGATCTCCCACATTTTCCCGGACACCCTGTATATATATATATATATATATATATATATATATATATATATATGTTATCACAACAACTTCAAAATTCACTTTTTAAAACATGATTTTATTTATAAAACACAAACTTAACTTAGTTACAAAAATATCAAACAATTAAATTAAAATTCAAAACCAAACTGACAGCATAACTAGCTATTTCTATTACTAACTTAAAATTATATTTACAAGAGTATTTATATTATTATATTTGCAAGCATCAGCATTGTTCCCACGGTAAAGTCACGTAGAGTGTTTCCTGCGGATGTTGCATCCTGCGAAATATCAGGTCTCGTCACTATTGCGTAATGTCACCTCGTGTGACCGGCAATCAGGTCAATGTATTGTATAATATTGCATATAACAACTCCCCCTTTAAGTAAAAAGTTGGGGCGATGCGGCAACTTTTAGGCTTCGTTTTGGAGTTCCTTTTCTTCTTCCATAGATGAGTTTAAGTGCAGGATGGGTCTTCTCCTGGGAAGAATACTGGTTAACCTCGTGTGTCTCCAGTTCAAAGGCTTCGGAGCTGGGGGCGAGTCATCGTTAGGTGAGCTCATGGTGATCATCGGCAGCTTCTTGCGTCGACACTTGCACATGACGTAGGTGGAGACTAAGAGAGCAATAAACACTATCGTAGTTACTGTGAACCAGGGCAGGTGTTTGCTGATAAATGGCTGGTTGATAATCTTGTCAAGTTCCTCGGAATATTGGTCGAGTTTGTGTTGGGCTATGTTCAACTCTCTGATATCCAGTTTGCTAAGCTTTAGTGGTTTGATAGCTACTTGAGGTTTTTCTGGAAGATGTTCGCAGCACTTGTATGGGATTTCTATCGGATGGCTGCGGTAAGTCACATTCTGATAGTTGTCGATGGTGCGTTGGGCATGCACTCTGGTACTTCCTACAAATGCGTTGCATTCAGGTCGTAATTGTAGAAGACTGTTAGTATTAATAACCTTGGTGGTAGCTTCTTTTCTTTCACACTGGACGGTGATTGGCAGTGGGTTGGAGATGCAAATTAACCAAAGGTTTTGGTCAATTTCCTGAACATTGTATTCTCGTGCAAGCAACAGATTTGATTGGCAGGTTCTCGGTAGCTGATGGCTTAATTGGTTTAGGAGTTGAGCCTCGCAGATGGAATCAGTGTCTATTGGGTGCGGAAGTACATTGGAACTGATTTTCTGACTTAACCCAAGAGATTTACAATTGTACAAACTTGGGAGTGAAACGTATAGCATCGAATCATCATCTCTAGCGACATATTTTTGCGTAGTAGAAATGATGTGATGAAACCCTGTTCGATCATCTGATATAGGAATTGGATAAATATGGTATAAAGTGTAAGTTTCAGGTTCTACTAACGGAATTTTAAGAGCAAATATTATTTTAGATTCGGATTGATAAGCTTCTAATTCGATGATATCTATGTATTTAGCAATGCTATCGGAATAGACCGGTAGGGGTAAATTATTTTTATGAAGAGCTTGAGAGATTTGTCTTAGAGAGCTAATCAAATCTAGTGGTGTTACTATTGAACTATGTAATATTTTAAGGCGTGCAAATGTTATAGCATTAAGGATGTCATTAAGATAGTTTTCTATGAAAGCGTAACTTTCCATAAGTGATTCGCATAAATCTAAAACATTTACCTTAGCTTGGTAGAAGGCAACAGTGTCACTGATGTCTAGAATTGCTTTTTGAATATTTTCTACGTTGTCGTTAAATGTCTCCTCGTCTATTTGTAGTTTTTGTAAAGTGGTGTTAAAGCTCTTAATAACCGATGTAGTTACGGATATTTGATTTTTCATTAGGGTCTCAATGTGTAGTTCGTCGTGAGTAATTTTCTCAATACATTGGTTATAGTATTCGCCATCTGAGGCGTCTAGATTGCCTGTTAACGTTTTCCAAACTGTTCCTAAGCCATTAAGAAGTCCGCGTTTTGACCGGTATTCGGCATAATTTTGGGTATCGGCTATTGTTTCTCCATATTTGAGGTTTACCGAATCGGAGATTTGGCCTAGAAGACTAACATGAGTTTGGATTTCTCCTTTGAATGCGATCATTCAAGGTGTTTCTGCAGATATAAAGGTATTCAAAAGATTGTCTAGGATTTTATCATTTTTGACTATTGCGTCTTTTATGGGTTGAAGTTCTTTGTAGACAAGAAGCGTCCATTTATTGTTAGAAATTTTAATGGTTCCTTCTTCATGGAGGAATATTCCTACAGTATTATTAATGGGTGTGATGGAGTATTGCGAAAGGGTGGCTACGATCAGCCAGGAGAATCTGAAAAGAAGAAGATCTATTCAGAATACGGCTTTAGCCTATCGAAATTAAATTTAGAAGTTTGATTTGTTTGGGGATTTAGGAGAGTGGCTGAATTTTGGAAAATTTCGGTAATTTCGAAAGGTCCGTTGAAAATGTTTTCGGATTTCGTTCTTATTTTCGATTGTTTTACGTATACTTTATCTCCAATGTTTTTGGTTTTCTGTCTTTCGTCTTGCAAGTTTGTAAAGATAGTTCATTTTATTGTTCAGGTCTCGTACGTATTTTGATATTAGTTCTTTTTGGTTGTACAGGGTTTCGGGTGGTCTACTAGATGTATGCCCGAATAGCAGTTCGTAGGGTGTAAATCCGTGTGTCTTGTTTTGCGTGTTATTGTAGCAGATGACGGCATATGGGAGGACGTTAAACGGATGTTCGTCTGGGTTCTCGGCGAGATTGGCTCTAATCATTTCGGAGAGTGTCGCGTGAAATCTTTCAACTGAGCCATTAGATTGTGGGTGGCTAACACTTGAAAAGGACATTTTTATATCGAAGAGGTAACAAAGGTCTTTTAGAAGGGAGTTATTGAACTCACGCCCATAGTCGCAATGGATCCTAAGGGGTGTACCGTAGTGTTGAAAGAACACTAAAAGGGTGTTGACGACTGATTTCGCTGATTTGTCTGAAAGCGGATAGGCTTGAGTAAATTTCGTTAACTCGTCTCTTATTGTAAGAGCGTGGTTTCTTGTGGGATATTCGAAAATGTCTATATTTACTCTTTCGAATGGCGTCTTTGGTGTTTCTGTTATACCTAATGGTCTATTAAGATTTTTTCGGCAAAATTTTACCTTTTGGCAAGTTTCGCAACACTTTGTTAGTTTCTCGACGTCTTTCACTAAATTAGGCCAGTTGTATTTTACTTTTATACGCCTAACGGTTTCGTTTATACCTCTGTGAAGGTTTAACTTTCCTCGGTGGTAATGGTCTAGTATTTGTGGTCGTTTTTCTTCATCTGGCGTTCGGATGAGATCTTGACATATTTTGAATTTTACATCTTTATCTGCTAAGATGTAAGATAGCATTTCTAAAATAGGCAGTTCTACATTATTTTCCACGCAATATACGCTTGATTCTTTAAAATCGTTTTTGGCTTTGAATAGGACGTAAAAGAGATATTGGGCCACGATTTCGGGGTCGAAAGGTAGAGGTATTATGTAGTATTTCCTATGTCTTACAGATTTACTGTTCACTATGTTGATTTTTGCGCCTTTAAAGTCGTAATTTTCTTCGAATCATCAATAATTTTGTGATGCATTTCTTGCAATTTGTCTTTCCAAAAGAAGGTGACTATTTCTTTGTTCGATTTATCTAGTAGTTGTGTATTCGCAATCTCTACTTTTGAATAGTCTATGAGGGATCTGCTTTTGTACAACTCTGCGAATCTGTTGTAATCTTCTGTATTTCCTGATCCTCATCTTCAGTATTATTTCCTGTTGTTTCGTCAGGTTTGGTGTATTCGTCATTGGTGGCATAAACGTTTATCTTAGTTTGTAGTTTTGCGCATTCTTCAAAATAGTTTATCTTAAGTCTTGAGAGTGTATCTGCATTCTTGTTTATTTTACCAGGTTTGTATTCGATCTTATAATTGTAACCTTCGAGTGTTAAGCGCCATCTTGCTAGCCTACTCCATGGATCTTTTATAGAAAAGAGCCATGTTAGCGGTCTGTGGTCTGTTATCAAGGTAAATTTCCTACCAAAGGGATATGGCCGAAAGTGCTTGACAGCCCAAACGATTGCTAGCGCTTCTCGTTCGATAGTAGAATATTTAGATTCGGCATTGCAAAGGGTTCTGGAGGCATAAGCTATAGGAAGGTCTCTTCCTACTGGTCCTTGCGAGAGAACTGCGCCGATAGCGAATGCGCTGGCGTCGGTTGTTAGAATGAAGGGTTCTTCGAAGTCAGGGTATATCAATATAGGGTCAGACATAAGGGCTTGCTTTATGGTTTCAAAGGAAGTCTTGCATTCAGTGTCGAAAAGAAATTCGACATCCTTCTGAAGAAGTTTTGTAAGAGGCTTGGACATTTTAGCGAAGTTAGGAATAAAACGTCGGTAGTAGCCTGCGAGTCCTAGAAAAGATTTAATGTCCTTGGGATTTTTGGGTGGAGGAAAATTTCGAATGCATTCAACTTTTGCTGGATTCGGCTTTACGCCATTTTTGGTGACGAGGTGCCCGAGATATGCAACTTCCTTGCGCAGGAATTCGCACTTGTCTGGCTGAATTTTTAGATTAGCCTTGCGAAGTCGTTTGAATATTTCCTTTAGTTGGTCCATATGGGTGTGAATGGTAGGCGAGTAGATGATTATATCATCCACATAAACCAAGCAACGTTCATTTTGAATGCCTAACAGGATATTGTCCATGACGCGCTGGAAGGTGGACGGTGCATTCTTGAGCCCAAATGGCATACGAACGAATTCGTAATGGCCATTCTCGACTGAGAAAGTGGTTTTGGGAATGTCGTCGGGGTGAATTTCAATCTGATGAAATCCAGACGCCAAGTCGAGTCTGGTAAAGCACTGGCATTTGCCAAGTTGGTCAAGAAGGTCTGAAATGTTAGGGAGTGGGTATTTATCATCTACAGAGAGCTCATTAAGCTTTCTATAGTCGATAACGACACGCCATTTCTGTTTCCCAGAAGCGTCAAGTTTTTTGGGAACGACCCAAACGAGAGATGACCAAGGGGACACCGATGGGCGTATTATACCTTGATCTAACATGTTTCCAATTTGTTTTTTGACTTCTTCTTTGTGTACCTGTGGGTATCTATAGGATTTCGTGTAAATAGGCCTAGCATTATTCGTTTCGATGGTATGCTTGATTTCGTTAGTGAAGGTTAATTTATCACCTTCGACGTAAAATATGTCGGCGTATTCAAGGCAAAGCTGAGTGATTTCTTCTCGTTCCTCTTCGTTTAGATGTTCGGTTCTTAATTGGGTTTTTATAAATTGAATTCTACCAATAGGTTCCGTATTACAATGATCGCTAGTATTAAAATTAAAGATTGGTTCAAAGACTTGTAAAGGTTCTATCTGGAGGTCAGAGAAGTCGATGACTTTTGGGATGACATTGGAATTTATGACTGATGTTAGAAATTCACCATTTTTGTCTATTTTAACGAGGGCATAAGGCAGTCTAAGCTTTTCTTTTTCTTGTGCGTATAGTATGGCATCTGTAACAGTAAGGTCGCATTTTAACCTGAAAATTTTTTCTGTACGTCCTTCTATCGAAATTTTGTTTCGAGAGTTTTTATTTTTTTCAGAGAAGTTTTCAAGTTTGTTTCCCGCTTTGTGTAAAGGTATTGTTTTGAAATTAGTTACAAGTTGTTTAGATTTTAAGTCAATTATACAGTTATAGTGTTCTAAAAAGTCTAATCCAAGTATTCCGTCAAATTCTATATCCAAATTATAAATAAAAACCTTATGGGGGTCGCCTGCATTAAATGGTACAAGAGTGGATTTGGTTATTTGAAGTTTTTGATTTGTGATTCTCTGAATGGTTATATTTTCGGGTGATCTTTGAGGAAAATTTTCGGCGATTTTTTCTTTGAAAATGGTTATACTCGCTCCAGTGTCAATTAGGAGTTTATATTTGTTTGATGCGTCGTTAATGAAGTACAGATTTTTTGAATTTACTGCGAGTAGGGGATTTAGAGAAAGCTCTGTTCTGTAAAATTCAAATTGGGGTTCATGTGGTCTAGATTGAGAGTCTGGATCTGATCCTGGACTTCTTGTAATGGGTCTACAGATTGATTGGTTATGTTCGGGGGGAGGTTTTTGGTTCGGGAGTCCCAGAAAATTTTGATAATTTTCGTTATCAGGGATTGGTTCGAAATTTTCATAAAATTCTTGATTGTCTGCACTATATGCGCGGTATTCGGGTTGTTCTGGGCTATAATCACAGTAGTGGTTATCATATGAATCATTTACATATTGGTCCGGGTCATATTCATGGAATTGAGAGTTATAGTTCATATGAAGGGTTCTATGTTGATTGGACTGAAAATTAGGGTTCCTTTGCATTCCTGAGGAGCGAAATTGGGATAACTGATTTTGTTGGGAAGTAGCAAATGGTCTGGATTGGTTAAAGGGTTGATTTTGGGAAGGACCTGGTCTTTGGAAATTAGTATTATTTTGGAAATTAGGTCTATTTTGAAAATTTGTACCAAAATTAGAATAGCTTTGATTTTGTTAGGCGCGGCATTCATTAGCCATATGTCCCAAACGTGCGCAACTGAAACACTTTTGGGGTTGAGAAGGGGTTTTCCTGACCGAAAGGTTAGGTCTAATTGAGATGGGTGCTGTTTTAGGGTTTTTCTGAGTTTCGAAATACGATAATTGTATTTCTCGTCTAATTCTTATTTGGGCTTCGATAAGATTTGAAGGATTTCCAGCCCTGATAATCTGGCCAAGGCGTGGCTCTAATCCTGTGAGAAGGGTATTAAGGGCCATTGTGTCAATAAGGGAACGCTGTGCATTTTTTGGTTCAGGACCAAGCAAGCATTTTTGCATGGAGTACTTGCAAACGATTGAAAAATGTTAGAGGAGATTCGTTAGATAATTGTTTAAGACGTTGCAGGTCTTGAATGAGTGAGGAGAGGTCCCTTGTATCGCCAAAATGTAAGGTGAGTAATTGTTTAATGTCGGCATAAGTAGAAGGGTTTCTCGAGTTTATAAGTTGAGCCGCTCTACCTCGTAGTTTATTTTTTACGAAAATCACTAATAATTTTTTTTGGTCTGCGACTGCCATATCATTTGCACAGTCACAAGCATTTAAAAATGTTACTAACCAGATTTGATCTCCCTCAAACTCCGGGATAATGGAAAATATCTCAGATAATTTATAGGGCTCGATAGCTTCTGTAACAGAATTTTTTGAATCTTGTGCCACAGTGGCAGTAGCTGCGCTACTAGTTTGAGAGCGTGTATCAGGCATTTTTCTTAAAATATTATTCAATAAAAGAAATAAACAATAACTAACAGGGAAATATCAGATTTTCAAACAGAAATTCAACAAACATCACTTCAAAACACAAAATTCAATTTTAAAAATAAAAGAGATGATTCGTTACTTACGAAAACACTCCAAGATGCATGAATTGTCTTGTTCTCGACTTTGGGCAACCAGGGGCTTCACTTGGTGTTCCTTCCGTTCCTGTCGTCGAGTGAGGACTCTTCACTTGAGAGGGTTGGTTCTTTTTTCGTTAAGGGATGAATCCGCCGTCACAGTTGGAGTTCTCCTGTTCTGTTGACGTTGACGAATCCTACCACGACTACGCCAATTGTTATCACAACAACTTCAAAATTCACTTTTTAAAAAATGATTTTATTTATAAAACACAAACTTAACTTAGTTACAAAAATATTAAACAATTAAATTAAAATTCAAAATCAAACTGACAGCATAACTAGCTATTTCTATTACTAACTTAAAATTATATTTACAAGAGTATTTATATTATTATATTTGCAAGCATCAGCATTATTCCCACGGTAAAGTCACGTAGAGTGTTTCCTGCTGATGTTGCATCCTGCGAAATATCAGGTCTCGTCACTATTGCGTAATGTCACCTCGTGTGACCGGCAATCAGGTCAATGTATTGTATAATATTGCATATAACATATATAACAATAATTTTAGACTCCTAGCCCTTAAATTCTGCTAGTAGTACACACACCAGTACAAATCTGCTCACTAACCTCGAACTTGGCGATGATCTTCTTGAACTTTTACAGGTGTATTTGATCGATTTCCCTAAAATCAGCAAATTCGTAATCAGCGACAAAAACTGAACTTAAAATCCTTTAAGTCTTTTTCAATGGAACTGGAAATTATATATTATAAATCTTACCTAGCGTGCGGACTATGTCGGATCATAATCGACTTTGAAAAATAATTGCCGTCGCCGCGCCATGGCAATGTATTTGTTACATTCCGCCATATTTTTCAGTGTATTTTACTAACTTCATGATTGTCATTTTTTATACGGAAAAAAAGTTTTAGTGATAAAATGCCCCAAATTACACCCGAGCAAACGGCAAGATTAGTTGCTTTACCGCTACGCCGCTCGTGCTGTGGAGCTCTTAGAGCGATCCTGAAATATGAACAAACAGGGAAGCATTGCTCGGAAGGTGGGTTCTGGTCGCCCTCGAAAAACCTCCCGTAGAGATGATCGCTTTTTGAGACTGCGGATTTTACGGAATCGATCGAATATGGCTGTGATATTTCAAGAAGATCTTCGCCAAATTCGAGATGCTATAGTGAGTAAGGAGACGGTTTGTAGATGTCTAGCCGAAATGAACTTAAAGACTAGGAGGCCTGCAAAAGGTCGTAAATTGCTACCTCTACATCGTGCTGCTCGGAGGTACTTCGTACAAAATTATGGAGAATGGACTAATCGTGAATGGTCAAATGTCCTGTTTACTGATAAATCAAGGTTTCGCCTTAATATGATGGATGGGAGAAAAAGATTATGGAAAAAAACTGGCGAAAGATTCAATCAATCGTTGATAACAGAATGCGATACTTTTGTTGGTGGTTCAGTTATGGTGTGGAATGGAATTTACATGAATAGACGTACACTCCTTCATATATTTTACATAAGACAGTCAATGACAGCCCAAATTTACATCAATGACCTTTTAGAGCAGTATGTGTTACCTCTTGTTGATTTAGTTGGTAACAATTTTGTTCTGATGCAGGATAATGCCCGAGCCCATACCGCAGCAATAGTGCAGAACTTTTTAGAAACCGAGGGTATCGCCGCATTACAGTGGCCTGCGAATGCAATAGAACATTTGTGGGATAAATTAGGAAGAAGGGTGCGTTAACGCAAAAGGCCTCTTGAAAGCCTAGCAGAATTGGCAGATGCGTTATCAGTAGAATAGAACCGTATAACAACGGAAAGAATAAGAAACCTAATTTCAAGTATGCCACGCAAATTAGAAGCTCTCAGAGTTGCTAGAGGAGGCAATTCTCGGTATTAAGCACATTCTTTAAGTTCTCTTTTTATCCAGTTATTGTTATTTTGCGTTAATAAAAAAGTTTTATAATATTCATATTATTTTTATTTTATTAGAATATCATATCACTTCTGCAAAATCAAGTAGGTACCTTGGCAAAATGCAAGGTTACAATAAAAAACCTGTTATTCAGACATTTTCAAGACAAATTAATGAACAGAACGACAAATTTGTCTTAGAAGAAGAGTCTTTCATCTAGAGTGTAAGAATTTTCTATAAAAATGCTCGAATAATACACAGGATGAGTCAAAAAATAGTTGTAATTCCGTCAATTTTAGAGATAAGTCGATAAACAAAAAAGCAAAATGCTCACAAAAAAGGGTCTTTCCTATAGGCTGTAAAAAGTTTCTATAAGAATTCTTGACTAATACACAGAGTAAGTTCAAAAAATTAGTAAAAAAGCATGGTTCGAGCTTTTTCATTATTATCCTAGAATCTTTCAGTATATTTTTATTTATCTCATTTCTGCTGGGAGACAAAGGCAATATCTACCTACGAAAAAAAAAGTTCCTCAAAATCGGTCCACTTGTTTAAAAGATATAAGACATTGAACCTGGGCCAAAAATCAAGAGCGTCACTTTTTTTGGAACTGAGTGTATTACAATATTTACAATTTTGATTCATATGAAGTCTATTAATTAGTAAAGCATAAAAATATAGAATTCACTGAGAGCAGTAAGCATATTAGTAATTTCCTACATATTATTTGAAGTACGTAAGAATAACATTCTATTAATTAAATTAATATCTTACAGAGGAGCCTTAGTTCCAGTCTGTACTTTAAAGCAAAACGGGAAATTCGACCAATAAATTACCATTTTTTATCAAGGTTACAAACTCATGAAACTCTGTGCCCGATAGTATCAGAATTGAAAAAAATATAATCCGATAAATCGACTAAAACGAACTGATTTTAACATGAAAATGATTATCCGTGGGCAAAATAGCATTTTTGAAATACCCAAGAGCTCAAATTCTTTTTAGTATCATAACGGGATTTGCTGTTAGTTTCTGTTTAAAAATTTTTATGATAGTACTGACGGTTGTTTCATCCCGTTTATAATTTTGTATATGATCGTGCTTAAATAGTCACTTTCCCGCACGTATTTTGTTTCGAAAAGTTGCGTTTCCCCGCACTAGTGCTTTTTTATTTACTTGTAAGTGTAATTTTATTAAAATGCACACCTATGTAAATTTTAATGGACGAATAAAACAATTTTAAGCTAATGTATAACAAAAATAGTAATTTTGTATCCCATCTATCCCCGATTTGTGTAAATTTATTTAAATTAACTGAAATTTACATTTACAAGCATAATTAAACTCCACCGTATCATTTCAAAAATTCATTTCAAACAATAATAGGATAGCAGATGTCACAACCAAATTTAGCAATATCAACCAAAATACAAATTTACCATAGCGTCCTTTATATTTTTGATGAGTTTTTATTTTTCTCTCAAAAAAAGTGAAAAGTCGTCGGAAAAACGTAAAACATGGATTCTATAGATGAAGAACTACTACAATCGATTTTGTAGGGGGCTGAAAAGGCTAATTTGTACCTGTTACCAAACATATCAAGACAAAGGTATTAACGTTAATACAATCTTTTTATCGATTGAGCAAAAGAAAAAGGTGTATGAAGTTTCAGGGAGGAGGTATTCTTAGCATACTTTCTAGATCTAAGTTAAAGTCCTTAAACTTCAACGAAGCACACTTTAGTCACGTTATTCAATGATAAAATGCCGGGTTAAAATTAAACAAAATATCGATATAAGCAATTTATTTAATATAATGAACTATTTAAAGAGACAAATCCTGGGTTTTTGCCCAAAAAAAGCAGAAATATTTATAAAAAAGACATTTCTAATGAAATGAATGGTGAGAAATATTTAAACTTGTACAGAAAGTACATAAAAATGCGGCTCAAGCGCACTCCACATCGTTTTTTCTGAAATTAGAAAAAAAAAATGTACTGTCCAGTGCGTGGTCATAAATACTTTTGGAAAAATGCCGGACGAGATAACAGCTTTTTTACTCCTACCTAATCCGGAACGATATACAGGTCTTAGTTTTAGTTTTTTGGCGTTCTTCTGCAACATTTTAAGTAGATTCTGGTGAGAGTATAACAAATATGAAACTATTAAAGCCCGAAGTCAAGCTGCGTAACCGAAGGATACCTAGAAGAGTCAGGACTTCAATATCTACCCTCGAGAAAAATCAGTTGTCTTCTGCAATTAATTTACAAAATGTTGCAAACTGTATATTTACAATCAATATTTAATAATAAATAAGTAGTTTTAATATTAGCAATGTAGTATTTATAGAAAATAAAAATCTCATTATTCAAATGAGTTTTTTAATAATATTTCGGGTCAACGGCAGTCGCGTACGGGAACGTATCACTTTCCGTACTACTTAGGAAAATAGCTATATAAGACATTGGAGTAAATTTCTAAGGACAAAGTATTAAAAATTATGTTAGTATAAGCAAGACGATTTAACTCAAACTTAGAAAAAATATGGTGTATAATTTAAATTGACGATAATATCAAGAAAACGAACCCATTTTAGCAGAATGGTCTTTGAAACGCAATAGGATTAGGACATTTAAGCCAAAATTTGTACATACTCTCTTAAATGGTGATTTTGGCGGTTTGAGTGTTGCGTATGGTCGCAATTAACGACAGATTTTTTTTAAGAACGTTATGTTTACTGACGAAACAACATTTGACACAAACGGTGTAGTGTTTAGTCAAAATTGTAAATATTGGGCAGCCGAAAATCCGAACTTTGTAATTAATTGTAAAAAGCAATACAGTCAAAAAGTTACACTTAGATGGTGCCTCCGCACATTGTTAGAAATTTTTTAAAAGAAAATTTCTCTGTGAAGTAAATAGGCAGAAATAGCCCTTTAGAATCATGCCTCCCCCCCCAGATCGGCTGATATTACTCCTGGTGATTTTTTTCTATGGAGGAACTTGAAAAATAAAGTGTATGCTACTTGGTCGCGTGAGAAAAGTCATAATTAGGCAAGCGTGTCAAGAAATTACTCCACAAATTTTAAGAAAAAAAATGGCGATGTGAGTCACTTTAAAAACTACTTATTCGATTTATTTTAAATTAAGCCTAAAAAACAATAGCCATGTTCCGGCGTGGGTTTGGATTGTACGGAAAAATTCCGGTGACTCTGAAGGAAGAAAGAGCATTATCATTCGTAGCTGCTTTTACTAAAAGTTTACCAAATTGTAACCTAGTTATTTTTCTGTTCGGATGTCTTTTCAGCGAAGGTAACAAGCTTTATTGAATGCGGATTTTAAGGATTTAAATACTCCACGATCTAAAGGTTGTAGATAAAGCGTTGTATGACTATGACAATAAAATTACATCATTGTTTTCCGCATTCTTTAACTGAAGGTCCGTTCCGCTTTTTCTCTTCATGATGAAATCGGTGCTGCTGTTTTAATGAAGTTGCAAAACCATATGCCATACATCTGAGATCATCTCGAGTCAAAGCAATCCCTCTGTTTTGTAATTTTTTAACGTGAGTTACTAATTTCAATTCATTAGTTTCTCCTAAAGTTCTACTTGTTCCCGTGACCCTTTTCAGTGAGTCATTATTCTTTAGGCGGCGCCGTAGATAATGTTTTTGCAGCTAAGTACACGCCCATGCCATTCTTTATCGCTGCTATTCCCTATTTAAGAGAATCTTCTGACTAACCCGATCCTAGATTTCTAATATATTTGGTTGGCGTCTGAAAAAATATAGCACTACAATATTTTTGGATGACTTCTCATAACAGATATTTTTACTTGACATTAGAGAAAAGATTTTAGGGGAATGTTCTTTTTAACATAAGATATGTTGATCGAAATGTATTTTGGAATCTTAATGCACGGGTAAGACGCCCCACTGTCTCAAGTGTAGGGCGTCTCTACTCTACACACACAACACACGGAACATACACTAAATATTAAACACTATTATTGAACTACTAGGTACAATCCCGTGTACACACCATAAAACCTTTTCTATAACTTCTTATCTAACTCCATTGCTATCTGCGATGGGCTGCCCTTAATCTAATCATTCTTAACCAAGAACAATATATCATAAAAAGTTTTGCAGCGTAGGGAATCCATCAACATCTTCGAAAAAACGAGCGATATTGCCGATCTTTCGAAAATTCAAATTCAAAAATAGTTTATTTGTCACAATGTTTACAATGTTCAATATAATTATTTTTTAATTAAACCTACATGACAAAAAGGATCAGCCTCTCGATTATAAAAACCGTTAGCAATTAGACCCAGTAGTCTAAGTGCAATTGTGAGGCGGCCCAAGTAAATTTAGTAACATTAAATTTGGTATTTCAATATTTTGAATCCTAATAGTACACATTTTCAAAAAGTTTACGTATCTCAAATATTCTAAGTAAGGAGTGAGGTAGGTAAGAGACTTAAAAAGTATACAATAATTAAGTAAAGGAGCGGGGAGTATAGGAAGGTGCAAAGAAAACCGACGAAGGGGGCAGGAAAAAGGGAGGAAATCATACCAGGCGTGTTCTGTCGGACAACTCAATAGTGTTTCTATTTTTATTTTATTTTTACATATTTTTTGAATAAGCAATCTATACACACAATTATATTGACCTAAAGGGTTAATGTTCCCTGTTCTAAAAGTAATTTATTTTTTGTCTTTTTAGAAAAACTTTCTAGAGAAAGATTCTTTATACTAGTAGGTAGGTCATTCAACATTTTGCTAGCAACGAATGTAAAAGATTTTTGAAAGGCCATTGTTCTATGTAAAGGGACCACAAAGTTTTGAATATTTCTAGTTTCATGGGTGTGAAAAAAGTTGGAAAAAATGTTGCTTAAATATTCTGGTTGACTTTTTTATCACTCTGTATATAAATTTGTACATATGCTGTTTCCTACGGTTTTCCATGTTAAGTATAGCAGCTTGTTTTAGATAAGGGCTTATATGGTTTCTATAAGGTACATCATATGAAAACCTCACACAAGAATTTTGTATTTTTTGAATTGTTTTTTTCGTACGTACTGTTAAAGAATCGCCATATACAACATCACCGTAGTCAAAGAGTGAAATAATTAAGCTCTCACATAAGAGGTATTTTTGTTTACATGTTAGTAACTGTTTTACTTTATAAAGTTTTTGCTTTATTTTTTACGTGAGATTCAAATGATCAAATTTCAATTTCAAAAGATCGAAAGTTACGCCTAGATTTTTAGCTTGGCTGACAATTGGGATTGCGGTATTGCTGATGTGTATTTGTAGGTTTTACTGTACAGCATTTTTGATGGTGACATTATTCGCTATGATTAATATTTGGGATTTTAAAGCATTAAGTTTTAGATTGTGATTATTGGCAAAAGTTTCTATGCTTCTGCGTTTTGGTTGTTAATGGGAATATATATTTGAGAATCGTCTGCATGTTGCTGAAGCTCTGCATATTTAACCACCTTAAACACATCAGTGACATATATTGAAAACAACAATGGCAACAAAACTGAACCTTGTGGGACTCCTTGTGTAATAGGCAGGAACTGGAAGGCGATCCTTTCAGATCCCCTAAAGACTACCACTTTACTTTGGCGGTTATGTAAATAGCTAGTGAAAAATTTTATCGCATTTTCCGATAATCCGTAACAGTGTAGTTTTCCCAGTAGCATTTTGTGGTTCAACGTGTCGAAGGCCACACAAAGCGCCATACATGTACAGTTTTTTTCCTCTTCATTTAGACGAATTCTGTTCACGATATGTTACTAAATGACGGTACTAAACTAAATTGAGACACCCTTCTCTATTCCTTATAAAAGGAGTGATTTCTTATAAAGGAAATTTACCGATTTTTCTTTTTAATTATTAACTTTAAAACGTCGGCGTATTTCAAACTGTGAAGTTTAGAACAGTACTTATCACCAGTATTTTTCAAGTGAAAACATTTCTGAGTATGATTCTTAACTAATTGAAAAATAAAATCATAAAGTGCACTAGAAAACAAATCCATGCAACACCGCTAGTAGGTCGTCTTTAAACGTTAAAAAAATGGTGAGTCCTTTCTTTTAAGGGGTTTACTTTAATTAAATCGCATAATCATAGCATTACTGATATAGCATAATTTTAATTGACACAAAGTCTGTCAGTTTTTCTCACGAAAATATCAGAATTGATTTTCCCTAAACAGAACGTTCTATAAATAAAGATACTCAATTCCCTTTTCAGAACATAGCAGATTGGAGAATTTTACTTTATTTTGGATTTCCAAAGATTGTTCTCGATTTGAACTTTCTTTTGTTATAGGTTTTCCGGCATGTGATATAAAAATATTATTGATATACATATAGAGTTTATTATAATTTATAATAAAATATTATAAAATATTATTGATATACATATAGAGTTTATTATATACTGAGTTTGATTGAATTCTTAACTAATTCGGGAATAGGACTCCCAAAGTACATTAAAAAAATATTCATGCAGTAGTGCCTCTGTATATATCTATAAACAAAGGTAGCGGCTAGCGCTCATAACTCATCTTCAAGTCGTCGAGAAAAATATGGCGAGTCCTTTTTTTCGAGGAGTTGTCTCGAGTTTGGTTTATGTAGAAAAGTATAGATGTCGCCAGAGGCTTCGATATAAAGTGAATAGAAAAAATATGTGAAATAGGGAAACCGAGTTACTGATTTAGAATTATTTATTACTGTTTTGATTCATACGACCTAGCCTACTTTTTCTCTCGAAAATATCAAAACTGATTTTACCTAAATAGAGTTTTCTTTAAATATCGAAAAATATTCTTATTCTTATTCTTATTTATTTTGGGTTACTTTTTTTTGTTATAGGTTTTTTGGCATGGGATATATAAAAGCTGTACTGGGTTTGTCATAGCCGCTTGCTTATAGGCTGCAATAGATATGTATTATTGCATGTGTGTGTTTTATGAGGCCAGGCTGCAACGTTTCGAAATGTAACTATCACTAGTATTTTTCAAGTGCAAGACGTTATTCGATTAGTGGACATTCACTGTCACTGTCTACGATCTTCAAAAAGTGTATCTATTAGATAGACATAAAAAAAATTGTATCAGCCTTACTGTCCTGTAATATCAATACCTAAAAACGTTGATTATCAAAATTAATTAAAAGAAGGACGACATCGTAATGAAGCGTAAACAAAGATTGCTTTAATTGAGAACCGAAAAATTTAAAAGCAAGCAAATTAGGCAGGGGCGTGCGGTGAAATTTTAAGAAAGGGAAGCAATAGAAATTTACCTATCTGTAATGTAATTCGATTCTTCGATCATTTTTGCAATTTCGTCGATGACGTTGTTATAAAAACGTCGATGCTCCGACATATTTTGGAGAAGTTTATTTTCAATGGACAACAGCGATGTATGCGTAAGTCTCTCCTGCCCCGTTGAATTTCTCACGAATTTTTTCATACGTTTAAGTGTTGAAAAATTGCGTTCTACTGACGAACTTGTGGCAGGTATTGTCAATACTAATTCACACAATTTCGACACTTCGGTGTAGGCATCTTCCAGCTCCTTGTGTTTTAAAAATTGCATTAGTTCCTTAGCGTTATTTTTTGTGCTAATGTCATCAGTTTCGTAAATCACTTTTAGTTAAGATCGCAATAACACTCGGTCGAAAAATTGGCCATAACGAAGAAGAAGAGATTTAAACGCATCTTCTGGAAAGGTTTTACCTTTAAATGCGTCAAAATTGCAGAGCTCGAGGAATTTAAAATCATTTAAACCGTAAAATCTATAGTTTATTTGTTGCTGAATTTGGTCGATTATTTCATAAAAGAGGCGTCTGTATGATGTTTGAACATCTCCCACCTTTTGGCTTAACATGGACTTAAAATCATCCACATTTTTAGGCAAAAATCAATATCATTTGTTTTAGTTTGTAATATATTAAAAATATTGTCCGAGAATGGAAATATTTCTGAAAATATGTTCAACAAATAATTAAAATTAAAATCTCGTTTCAAACAGTCCAAAAACCCCCTCGAACTATTTATTGCTTTTGAGTCCCACGTTTCATTATTTTCTATTATATTCTCAAATAGTTTAATCAGTGATTCACGATTTTCAGATTCTGTTAACACAAGTCTTCCATTATAGTTCTACCTAGTAGGATCTACTTTGGGCAATTGTTTGTGAACAATGGAGTCCAAAGCTTGTGTACGTTTTGTTGAAAAAAGCAGCCATGTCACTTAAAGTAACGAAAAATACTTTGCACTTTTTAATGTGATTGATGAACTGGGATAAAACTAAATTTAATTTATGATCAAAACAATGGACAACACAGCACTTGGGAAAGTTTCTCGAACTTTAGCTTGCAAACCACCTAATTGTCCTGCCATCACTGCAGCTCCATCATAGCTTTGAGCAACTAATTTTTTCTCTCCATAAATTTCTTTAATAACGTTATAAACTACGGTATATAATGCATCTGCTGTAATTTTCGGACACATTCTTAAAACCTAAAAATCTCTCTTGAATACTTCCGTCTGTTTTAACGTAGCGTATTCCTATAGATAAATGGCTAAAATTAGAGATATCAGTTGTTTCGTCCAGAACAATAGCAATGAACCGGGCCTCGCCAATCTCCTGCTTAATTCCCTTTAGAATAATGATTGCAACAGCGGAAATTAAATCATTCTGGATTCGATTCGACGTTCCGCGATAAACGCTAGACTGCTCTAAATGATTTTTTAAGCAATCATCATATTTAGCCATTAAACTAAGTAAATCTTGAAAATTTCCTCTATTTGAAGAAACCTTTGTTTCGTCATGACCTCTAAATCCCAATTCGTTCTGTCCGAGGAAACAAACAACATCGATAAGTCTTCTTAATATTTGCCTATTTTTATCGACTAGTTCATTGTGTTGGCGGTGACTAATTTCCAACTGTTTATTAAGGGCGAGTTCAATTCTGGTTTTGCTGAAGACTTTTTCTTTTATGACGGCCTGCAAATGCGTTTTGGACATAATGTGTCTTTTTACAGCTTTATGGAAATTGTTTAAATCGGAAAAACCAGTATTATTCCAGAGACCTTTTTCATTTTCAAAAAGTAAACATGGCCAACAAAATATTTTACTTATATTTTCACACCCTGTTAGCCATTTAAATTGTTCGTATTGTTTTTCCGGATAAAAATGTCTAATACAGTTTTTCATTTTTGTGGTTAAATTTTTCACAGGCGGTACTAAATTCTCCAACATTTTCAACGTTATTACCGACAGCCGAATTTGACGGTTTTTGCATATCCATGTCCGTATTATTGTCTTCCATATCGCACCATGCACGACGCGACGTACGTATCACACAACACACAGATAGCCGTTCAAACAAAGATCCTACTCCAACGATAGCTTCCGCCTCCACTTAAAGCACGCTACTGAAATGCAAAAATTGCGAACAGCCGGTGTAAAGTTCAATAACCTCTGGCTCGATTCACAGGAGATCAAGCATACAGGACTTGGCTGCAGAGAAGCTAGCGGCCCGCATAGGCTCTATGCGATTTTCTATTGTGGAGTCAAGGCCCCATTTATTATGGGCTTGATAATTAAGACAATATTTTAGCATTTTTAATATAAACTAAATTAATGGTTTCCTATTTCAAAAATTACATTTTAGAATATGTTTTGTAATTTTTTTTGGGGAAGCACTGCTTCCCTTGCTTCCATGGACTGCACGCCCCTGAAATTAGGGGTAATTTATTTACCATATTTTGTTTAAGATACGTAAGAATAACATTCTTCAAATTCATAACTTGTACAAACTTATGTAACTTTACTTCCGACAATATCAGAATTGAAAAAAAAATCGGTAAATCCAGCTAAAAGATTTCTGGTGAATCGTCATGTTTGATGAAATTTTAGTTTGTTAGTATTTTATGATGGTATTTTTGAACACACTTCACAGTTGAATTGCAATAAAATTCGTCTTATTCTCCCTTCGTTTCTTTTTAATTAAACAACATTTGGGACGCCTAATCCCAAAGTTAAACCAGCAGCGATTGGAGCGTAGCGTAGCTGTGACCACATGAACAATTAAATATAGATTAAGAGTGGTTTTCCGTACCATTTTTTCGCAGATGGAAGTCTCGAAACATGTTGTAGCCGCATTTTGAGGTCAATTAATTTTTTGTAAATTATTTCTTTTTTTGTGGTATCGTTTTTATTCCTACATCCTTTTTATTTTAATGTAGTTTTCTTAACCGAAATACGAAATCTATGTACTGTTTTTTTTTTAATATAATAAAATATGAGTTTGTTAATAGCTCAGAATTTGGATGAAACTAATAACACATACAGAATGTCCCAAATTTGACTTACATGTATTGCTATCTCGAAAACAATTATAGAAAGAAAGATCGATTAGGAAAGTTGTAGAGAATTTCATTACAAATTTGATCCTAAATATTTAAATTATCTTCGGCGGTATTTGAAATGATTAGGAAAAACTAAAATTGGGAATTTTCAATTTTTTCTGTAGCTCAGCAAAGATGAGAGTGTGGTTTTAGGAATAATACAATATTAAGACACTTCTTTTAGAAGAATCTGATCTAGGTAAAATGAAAATTCCAGCTCCCTCTTTCCGAGTTACATTTACGAATTTTCAAATTTCTTATTGACCCCATATTGGATTTTTGGATTTTTTTGAAAAACCTCGTTAGGAGTTTTCAAATGATGTATTACAAATCGAGATTATTATCTGTCTTATTAACCTCTAAAAACCAAACTTACTGTTTTTTTTTATTTGATCACGCCTGGCCGCCATAATGAATCAAAATAAAGCTGCTTGTCATTATTCGCCTTTCTTGAGTTACCTTTAAATTCTGTATGTTTCTAAAGTTTATTTAGTAGTATGGCCGATACTTCTTCTATAGAAGAAAAATTGAATTATTTTAAAGCTAACAGAAATGCACAGGTCGCAGAACGTGAATACAAAGAACAATTTCCGGAGCGACATCAACCCAACGAAAGTCATTTTAAATTTTTAGTTACTAGTTTGATGGCTTATGGTTTTTTTTGAAACCTAACACCTACTTAAAACCTAATGATGAAAGAAAGAGATGCAGTTATCATAAAAAATGTCAGGAATCACCCAGGAACATTGGTGAGGAAAAACAAACAATTCAGAAATCTATTGCACATTGCATTCCAAAAAACATCCCTTTTATCCATACAGCCTGTAACAAAAGTAAGGAAACAGAGAAATATCTCAGGTACCACTTACCTGAATTTAATGAAAATATGTACACTTAGGTATGAAATTATGCCGGATCCAATAGCGAGTTCGCATTGCTGCCAAGTTTACCGTTATTCTGATTTTTTTTAATGAAACACCCTATATTATATTTCTTTATTAAAATCTGCGTAAAATTTCCAATACATTTTAGTTAGAGCACTTTTTATGAAAGTCAACAGTTCTTGCGAAAATAAGCGTCTAATATCAATAATTTAATGTATTGACTTCTATTAAATAAAGGTGGTGTATAAAACTAAGCTCGTGGGAAAAGGTGACGACCAAAAAAAAGTTCTCTCTATCATATAGCAGAAACGGATCCAATCCTTCAATATAATAATATATAAAAATTACCTATTTTACTGACAAAATGAAAAAAGGGAAATCATATAAACCATTTTTGTTGCAGCGTGGCGGCGGCGCGGCGGGCCTTCTTTTCGACGGGCCTTAGGCCTGGGTCTCACGGGCCTAATGAGTAATGCGGTCCTGCCCACAAAAAGTAGTTGAGGGGTATCCAGGTAGTCCAGAGATCGAGGTGGCCACTCTATCGTACCTCTATGTCCAATCCAACTTCCAAAAAAAACATTGTTTAAATATTCCCGGACATTTCGAGCAAAATGCGGTGGAGCACCATCCTGATGAAACCACATTTCATTAATTGGTGCAACATTACCTACAAAAATCAAGTTTAAATACCTAATACAGCAGGTAAAGTAAGGAACTTACGGTTTTTCGGAAATAGTTTGAGACAGTTTTGGTCCTTAAAAGATTGAAATGTCTTTCATGAAGAAGGAACCGATTTACCCTTTATACCACACCAAATATTTCTCTTTTGGGGAAATTGAGTAAGTTTTCAAGTATCCCTGGCCCAATACCGACAATTATGCCTATTAACTTTTCCATTCTAAAAAAAAAGTTGCAATGTTTCATCATGATTCCAAAATATCGAAGCGCCTGTCATGACGAGCCTCAGAGAATTCTTGCACCAAAGTTGTTTTGTATGGATGAAACTTTTCGGTTTTTAGAAGGCGGTCTACAGACATGTGTGAGACGTCATTTTCTCTTCCTAATGTTTTGGTATAAAGATGCGGATTTTCTTCTAAATTGATTAAAACATTCAGAGCCTTACGATCATCTGTTGCGCTTTTAGGTCTGTCAGAACGTACAGCAACTTTATACCTTTCCAGTTTCACGAAATTTTTGGTTAATTTCACATACGGTAGATTTAGTTATTCGATTTCTGTTAGGATATTTGTCATTAAAAATGTTACACATATCTTGCAGGTTCCATATTCTATCCCCATAATCCAGTATTATTAAAATTTTAGTTCTTTGGAATTCAGTTAAACTATCCATTTTTGTAAATCAACAAAACTGACATTCTCAAACATATCAGGTAACCTTTTGTTTGCTGGTATTTTAATAAAAGGTAATACATTAAATTATGTATAGTAGACCCTTACTTTAGCAAAAACTGTTGACTTTCATAAAAAGTGCTATTAATAAAAGTATTGAGAATTTTAAGCAGATTTTAAAAAGCAGTAAGGGTGTTTCATTAAAAAATTAAAATCCTTTTATAACAGAAAAACGGTAAGCTCGGCAGCACTGCGGAACCCGCCATTGGATCCGGCATAATTTCATACTTAAGTGTACATATTTTCATTAGATTCAGGTAAGCAGTACCTCAGATAGTTTGCTGTTTCCTTACTTTTATTACACGCTGTATAAATATCGTGTAGTTCACAGTCTTCACGGTAATGATTTTATCAGACGAACAACATTTTCTGATTAGTTTATAAATAAATACCGAGAAATACCTGGTTTTCAGTCTAAAGCTTTTTGGACAAACGAAACATGATTTACAAATTTTGGAATCATGAATAAACACAATCATCACTACTAGGGTACAGAAAATTCTCACAATTTAGAGGAAAGGCGATTGCAAACAATATTCGGATTTAATGTATGGTGTGGCATTATAGGTATTTTTGAATAAATCGTTAGATAATAAACTTGGATTTTTGCATTTTAGGCAACTTTTTGACTGGGCCTTTCATTTTCAAATAAAATCTAACTGGAAGTTAATATCTGCAGCTGTTGCAAGAATAAATTATTCCAGCAATTAGAACTATCATTCCACCCAATGAATTGTGCACTTGGTTGCAGCAAGATGACTGTCTAACACACAATACTAGAAGTGTTATTCTAAAGATTCTTAGAGACATATTTGGCAATAAAATTATTTCTAATAATGATCTCATTGCTTGGCCGGCGAGATCACCAAACCTTACACATCATGATTTTTACTTACAGAGATACGCAAAAAATGAGGTATAAGAATTTTTTCCACCAGAAAATTGTGAAAAATCGGAACGGAAACACCTTAAGGAGCCTTACCCGTAAACGTTAAAGCTGTGTCAAAAATGTGGCAGACATGTGTCATGAGTTTTTAAACAGTTTTTTATAAATTTTCAGTGAACAGTTAAATTTAATAATTAGTTCAATGTTAAAAAGCATGTCTGTCTATTATTTTATTATGGCGCCCAGAGGTAATCAAAGCCTACTATGACAAAACAGTAATTTTGGTTTTTAGAGCTTAAGGAAAATAATAATAGACCAGAAAATTCGTAAATGTATCTCTGAAAGGATTTCCATTTCACCTCCATCAGATTCTCCTAAGAAAACTGGCTTAATAGGTATCGTATGATTTCTAATACCACAACACCCGTCTTTGCTGAGCTACAAAAACAAGTTGAAAATGCACATTTTTAATTTTTCCACAGTCGAATCTTGAACACACTGTAATATTTTATAAAAACTCACAAAACCAATAGGATGTGTCCCAGGACATTAAAAAAATAAAATATGCAACTGTATCATATAACATAATATTTTTATAAAAAAAAAATATACTAGAGAAAGATTAGCCTATAATCCGAAAGTTAGTATCTGAAATGGAATAAATAAATTAAATTATTAAATGTGGAATATTTATCCGGCATAGAGCTTCTTTTAGTTTGGTAAACTGTCCGTTTAAAATAAATTGTTCTGTAATAGTATAAAGCCTCATTATTCGTCGCATACATTCGAATCGTCAATTCATATGAATAAACACTATTCATCAATTTTTATTCAATTCGTTCGCATGGATTTAATACGTTTCAATGATGAACATTGAAAATACATAGAAAACAAAAGATTAGATTCAGACTGTTTTAAGCCCGCTATTCACTATTCGGTTCGAGTCGTTCATTCGATTCGTCCATTCATATAGATGAACGAATGGGCGAATCAACGAACGGACGAATATTTCATCCACACTAAGGTGCCTTCGGGTAATACCGCCCACCTAAAGCATTTTGCTTCAAAAGTAACACTCTAAAAAACACGATATATGGGCGATATTTCAACCCGTCACTGAAAGATCGCCCACCCGATCTGAAATATCACCTAAGATATACAATTTACTACCGCGAACACTCTGGGCACTCAAAGTCTTCTAATCATTTATTGTGAGTCCAACACAATCTTCATGTGATCAATCCTTGCATTGTATATATTGCCTCATGTCACCTTCATAGTACTCATAACATACCGAATAAAACCAGTTCTCTTCTTTTTTTTTCATTTTCAGCCGGTTTAGAACAAGCAGTTTTCTGTCTTTTATGTAAGCTGGAAAATGCAATTTTAAGTATCTGTGACTTGTAGTTGATGGCCTTTTTCCTTGGCTGATCCTGCTTCTTTGACTGAGTCAGGTGTTGCAATCAACCCAGCAAAGGAGATATTATTAGAATCTTTTTCATTAACAGGTTTCTAAGGCTTGATAATGTGACGTTCAAAATTTTAATTTTGTTTGTGTATTTTTTTGTTGTTCCGAAGGCCCGTTATCATTCGACAACTAACTTTTGTTTAGTTTGAGAGTCATGATAGTGCAGAATTGGATCCTGCCACTTGGATCATCCAGGTTTGGAAACTGTCGGAAAGAGCTCCTGAGCATTCGTCGACTTATTTTTCAAATTGATAAATGGAAAGTCGTCATCATCAGACCACTCTATCTCTCGATTTGTCCTCGTGAGTGCAGACGGTAAATAGGCACACTCTGGAATTATTGTTGGGTCGAACGGGTAGATGCCAGTGGCCTTAACGCCACTCTCAATATTAGCCATGTTTAAGGCTTGTTGCCAAACGGGTTGAAAAACAATTCCATAATGACAGTAGTTCGCTATCCCAACAATGTTCAAATGATCGAAATACGGCCTTATCCAACGGCTTAATTTCATGTGTAGTGTTCGAAGGTAAGCATAAAATTGACGTGTCATAGGTTTTAGCCAAATCAGCCACAGATACATCTATATAGCATAAAGCACCATCGAAAATCAACAAAACACGTCCAGGTAGTTTAAAGTTCGCAAAATGATGGATCCATTTGATAAAAATCTCCTTAGTCATACTACCTTTTGTGGCCGTTTCTACAACACTACCTAGTGGCAAATTGCTGAATAATTATCATTAGAGGTATTGTCTGTCCTGAAGCAAAGACCGTAACATTTTCTGCGTGTTCATTCGATATAAGATGAACACGTTTTGATCCCTTTGTAGCCAATACAGATTGTGAATGATGAAGAGTTAAGCGGCCATTTTCGTCTAAATTAAAAAAAATGTGGGGCGAATTCTTCAAATCATGTTCATCCATAACGCTGGAAAGCTTCGTAAAATAATCTTATAACAATAAATGGATTTAACTTCTGCGCCCGTGCCCAATGCATTGATTGAGCTTTCTGCTTTGACAGTTGGGGATGTCTTCGCATAAATGCTTTACACCAGCTATAACCCACCATTCCATTTTTCTTGCAATAGCTGAAAACAGTTCTCCCGACCAACTTTGGTGTTGTATGTGGTGGTATCCCCATATTAGAAAGTCTTATTTTGCGATTGGATAAATCTTGCTCTTCTTGTAACGATAAAACAGATTTTCTTCCCAATCGTCTTTCAATTTTTTCCATTTTGAAGTGATCCCGCAAAGTTTATCTTGGAATTCCACATGCCTTCTCGATATTTCTTTGACTATGCCCTTCTCTGTGCAACCTAAGAGCTTCCTTCATCGTCACTGGTGTTCAGTTATCTCGAATGCCCCTGCATTTTTTCACTAGTTTGCTAAAAAGCAAAAAAAATAGTTTCGAAGTAACCCGTGTACGACTGAAATATCGCCACAAGATTTTAAGTGGGAGATATTTTTAACCTCGTTTACTTTACATTTAAAGATTATGTTTTTACTTAGGAAAAATATTTATCGCAAACAAACTATGTTAGGAGGAGGAGCTAACGTTGATGAATATATTGAATCATAATTCTTACCTTAAAAAGAACTTCACTTTAAGTAAAACCTTATTTAAAGAAACCGAAATCTTCTAAAAACAGAATAGATTCAACACGCTCGCTGTTAACGGAGGAATGTACTGATTTGCACTAAAAATTTCATGAGGCAATTTCGATGTTATTCGGTGCGCAATACTCCGACCGGCTCTCGCTAGTGGCCGGTGAAAATATTTTATTTTGGCGGGTAATTTGAAAATGGGCAATATTTCAGACTGGGCGGTATTACCAGAAGGCACCTTATTCATCAATTTCTGTATCATACGTTTACATGGATTTCAAGTGTCTTCAATATTTGAAAATACATAAAAAACAAAAGATTTCATTCGGACGAATGGTTAAAGCCTACTTGATTACCCGCCCAAAAAACCGCGCAACAAAACGAACGCATGAGCCGGACCCTCCACAACTGCTCTATTTTGCCGACGACCACAAAGAATCTTCAGAGGATTTTTATTTTTATTTCAACAATACTGTTGAAAAACTGAGTAATTTTTTGATTGTAAAGGAAACAAGTTTAAAATAACTTTGCTTCAGACAATTCAGAAAAGATAGTAAATTTTAAAAAAGGCCGTGGTGTATAATGATAATAGTAATAATAATAATAATATTGCTTTCATTGTCAAATAAATACATAATGACAAAGGGTCAATTTCTTTCTTTAAATTATTGTTTTCAAGTAGTTCCTTTAGGTTCTCTAAAGCTAGTAGTATGGGTACACTAGGAAAAAATGAACTTACATCAAAAGATATTAAAATTTCATCTTCTTTTAAGTGAACATTCTTAATTTTATGCAAGAATTCTGAGGAGTTAGTAACCTCAAAGTTATCGTACGAGACATTTAATTTGCTGAATTCTTCTACTAACCATTTTGAAATATTGTACGGTGGTGATCCAACAGTTGAAACAATAGGTCTCATGGACTTCCCAGGTTTATGGATTTTGGGAAGGCAATACAGTTTAGATAACTGTGGGTTACTATGTGTTAGTTTGAATTTTAGTTTATCGGACACATGGTTTTTACACTGTTTTAAGGTACTTTTTTTTCTGTTATCATTTTTGATAACGGGTTTTTCTCAGTCAAATAGTAAGGGCCAGTTTGAATCAAATTGCGGATTGGACTGAATTATACTCTAGCTCTAATATTGATTTAGCTTGTGAGAGATTTTATTCTGTTCTTAATAGCATATTCCTGCAATCTGTTCCACATAAAATTGATAGAAGGAGACGGTACCCTTCCTGGTATACCAAAGATATCATCAATCTTATTAAAAGTAAAGAATCTGCTTATAAAAAATACAAATTATTTATATTTGTATATTTATATAAAACATTCGAACAAGTCTGAAAATACCAATAAAGACTGAATTTAAAAATTTTATTCAAACAACTGAAAACAATATCTTTAATGACAGTTCGGAGTTTTGGTCATTTATTCAAACAAAAAAGAGCCACTCAAGAATACCGGGTATCATACGTGATGGTACTGTTGAATTCACTTCTTCACAATCAATTGTTGATGCCTTTTCAGCTTTTTTTCAGAGTGTATATACTATATCTAATCATCATGTTCCCCTAGCACCTGATTCAATCCCCCAGTGTCTTGTTGGACTGAATAAATTACAAGAGTCGGATATCATTGAGGCCGCGAAAAAGCTACAAAACAAATTAACATCTGGCAGTGATTCAATCCCTAGCTTTATTATAAAGGACTGTATTGGAGCTCTATCTAAGCCCTTGATGTACATATTCAACCTTTCAATTGAGGCCAATCATTTTCCTGGCTGCTGTAAGACAGCTTGCGTTGTCCCATTTCAATTCTTTGTAACATTTCTAAGCTTTTTGAAATTTGTATATATAAACAGATTTTCAGTCAGGCCAGGTCTATAATCTCTCCTGATCAGCATGGATTCATGGACAAAAGATCGTGTGACACGAATCTGACTTGTTTGTCTCAATATATTTGCTCTTCACTTGATAACACTGGTCAGGTTGATGTTGCTTATATGGATTTCCAGAAGGCTTTCGATCAGATAGACCATGGTGTTCTATTGTTAAAGTTGGACCTTATGGGCTTCTCATCGGGTTTAATTTCGCTTTTAAAGTCTTACTTGACCGAGCGGCAGCAGTATGTAAAGATCGAGGGCTTTAGATCTTCTAAATATTTTGTATCGTCCGGAGTTCCTCAAGGCTCTAACTTGGGACCCTTGCTTTTCTTGCTTTTCATCAATGACCTAGCATACAAACTAAATGGTTCAAAACTGTTCTTTGCTGATGACTTGAAGGTATTTTCTAGTATTGATTCTTTGGAGGACTGTCAATTCTTGCAGAGCGAGTTGAACATTATAAATACGTGGTGTGATATTAATAAACTAAATCTCAATATCTCTAAATGTTTTGTTGTTTCATATACTCGCAGGAAAACTTACATACATTATGATTATGAGATTTAATCTAGCACTCTTTCTCGTTGCAGCGAAATAAAAGATCTCGGTATTACCTTTGATCGGGCATTCACTTTTGGCACTCACATAATGAATATTGTTAGATCCGCCTCAAAAGCTTTAGGCTTCATACTGAGGAACTGTAAAGACCTTAGAAATAATGCTACTCTTATATTATTGTTTAACTCTTTCGTTAGGTCAAAATTAGAATATGGTGCAGTGGTGTGGCATCCCATTTATCAATGTGATATACGTATATTAGAATCTGTACAACGTAGGTTTATTAAGTATCTAGCAATGAAGGAAGATGGTGTTTATCCAACTAGAGGAACTAGTCAGAGTGTATTACTGGAGCGCTTTAATATGATGCCTTTAGAGATCCGCAGAAAGAGAATCGCTCTTTCGTTCTTATACAAATTATTAAACAGTGAAATTGACTGTACACATTTATTAAATCAGATAAAATTCTTAGTTCCGACATTTAATGTTCGTAATACCCGTATATTTTATTGTAATCGTCCCAATACAAGCATGCTGACTAGAGCCCCAATATATTATATGTGTCATACATTTAATGAACTGTGTGGTGACAATGTCGATTTATTTTTTGACTCTTTAGGTGTTATCACGAGGCGGGTTACCTGATATTATTTTTTTTTTATTATTATTTTTTTTTTATTTTTTGTTTGCGGCTCTATTAAGATTGTATAAGATTTTATTTCTATTTTTTTTTTCTTTTTTTCTTTGTTCACTAGGATGTTTGTGCTTTTCTATAGCTCTTATAGAATATTAGTTTATACTTTATATCATATAATTTTGTTACATAAATATATATATTTTTTATTTCCTGTAAGTGGATGACTGTTGGAAATAAACGACTATTTATTTATTTATTTATTTAATTGTCTACTCTTTCAAAATAATCTGATTTGTCTAGTATAGCAACCTCATTTCCTTTGTCACATTTTAAATAAAAACATTCTTTTTTCTTCAGTCCCCTTGTGTCCGAAAAAAAAATTCAAACTAAACAGCGAAGAGCAGAGAACCAAGAATTGAGCCCTGGGGGACATCAGACTCCACCAGTTCCCAGCTTGATACTACAATCTCGCCACCATCAACCAATCTGACAGCCTGCAGCCTGTTAGATAGATAGCTTTTAAATCATCCATTAACTTCGATATTTAAAGAAGCCAGTTTAGACAACAATAAAAAATATCCGGGGCACTCAGAATAGGTGAGAAATCGATACGTTTAATATCCATTTCAAAGTTAGGCGTATACATATTTTTCAGATTCCTAAATGTGTACATAAAAGGTTTAACCTTTAATTTACTGATAATAATTTGGCAAGATACAAGACAATGATCCGAAATTAAATTTTAATCGAGAATAGCTGTTGAAATTCTGGGAATATTACTAGAGTATGCAATAATGTCAAGTAGTTTAGCACTCGTTGGTTCTTTCTGAGATTCCTTGAGTCAAATCATAGGATTCAAAAATATTGGAAAGTCTTTTAGAGAGCGAACTATTCAAGTACAGTAAGTCAATATTTAGATCGCCTGCACAGATTAAATAATCAAATCTAAGACCAATAACGATAAGTACGTTCTCGAATTCCGCGAGAAATTCAGGCACCGAGAAGCTAGGTGGTCGATATAGTGATCCAATTCCATACTGACTATTTAAATATTTTATCGACACCCACAGCTTTTCAGCGCTGCGAATATCAGGTAATCGCAGAACAGTACCTTTCAATGTGTACTTAACATAAATTGCCACGCCTCCACCCCTACCCATAGTTCGATCACGACAAAAAATTCTATAGCAGGGCAAATTTATTAAATTATCTGATATGCTCTCGCTTAACCAGGTTTCAGATCCGTGGACTATGTCGTAATTTTTGGCAATGTCCCTATAAACTCATCGAAGTTACACTAGTAAGTGACCTAATGATAATGTGGCAATTTTTAAAAATCATTTTTATCTACATATATTGCAATTTCCTACACATTCATTTAAATTACAGAACAAAAAGGAAACGAAAAGAGATAGAAAAACAAACAAACAAAAGAAAGCTTATATCTAGATTATGCAAAACAAAAAAAAATATAAAATTTAATATCATTTATAGAGTGGCCTTAGGGCATTACGGGTCATAATTTTTTCTGCTATAATCTTTATCTTTCCAAACTCCCTACTATTTTTGGTCGGTTTAATAACTTTTCTGTTTTTAGTTTTATGGGTCTGAGTAGTACACTTGTTTCACTTATCACCTCCTTCACTAACTTCAGTGTCGCTCTAGATATTCCTCTGGGACCTTTTCCAATTTGGCGGGTTCCTCGACAGTGTATAGTTTATCTCCAACCAATAGTTTATTTCCTCGTATTTTTGTGCTGATGTCCCGTGATTTAAATTCTTTTAAGTAATTGACAAGGGCTTTATGGTTTTGTCTATCCTCTGGACATAAATCGTTGGTGACAGCTATTTTGGATCATTTTAATTTAAATACGTTTTGAAACATCAGAGTTTTTTTTTAAAGATATAAATTTCGATGAGTATGAGTCAGTTTCACTTTTGCGAATTTTGTAAATGTTGTTGATATCTCCAAGAACAATATTCAAATCCAGCAATTTTTTTAGAGCAGCCAGTGTATCCTTTAGGACATCAGATGAAGTAAATAGCAGACAATAATGTTGTTCTTTCGTATTTTTCGTTCGTTCGTTTCCTTGCATTTATTTGGTTCACGCTAGCAGAACAGTCGCGTAAAGCCTTATCAAAATTCGCTGTGGCGTTTTCGATCATTTGTGACAAAGCCTCCGTCTGTTGCTTATTATCTGCTGTTAGTCTTTCGTATAAGTCTTCAATGGACATAGGCATGGTAAAAAAGAATGCACCTGCCATCTATTTTATCGACATCTATTAAGACTTAGACTTTGTTATCAGCAGGACAACTGTATGCTAATATGACCCTTATTGTCGACAGAATAAGTTGGATTTTGATCTATATATTTACAGTTTACACCCCTATATTAAAGGATTTTTGTACATTTAAAGGGTTTACTCAGCACAACCTCAGCTTCAGATCTGCCACAATGATTATTATTTTGTAGGTCAGAAATACCCTTAAATTACTTCACTTTCACTACTTTCAGGTAACTATAATAAACGTGTATGACTGATGAATTTTTAATAATCAACCAATTTTTCTGCGAAACACGTTTCAGTATTAGATGAAACGAAAGCATATAATGAAAGCAGAAAGATTCTAGTGCATACCAAAAATTAGTGCAATACAAAAAGCGTTAATATTAATTAATAAATATTGTTAAAAAGCATTTTTTAACATCATCTGGCTTTAAATCAAAGCTTTTGGAGAACTACATGATTCGCAGAGTTTTTTAATATTTCTCTTCAATATATCATTATATGTTTAACACCTTTTATGGAATTGTATTTATTTATTTGTATTGTGGTACAAAGATAAATATTTATTAAAGAAATTACAAAATATATCAGCTACATCGGTATGTTTTTGTATTAATTTATATTTATTGTGGTATATAGGTCAAAAAGTATGGAAAACCTTGCAAAACAAATTATAAATATATTTAAAATAAAGATAGGAAGTACTGAAATGAATATCTAACATTCCCAGACAAAATTGATGCGCATTAATTTTAACCAAAGGAAAAATATAACTCACTGTTTATAGTTTCCATTAATTCAAAACATATTGTCTAGTCCCGTATTTTTCTTATCCATGTTTGTACACGAGTCAAAGGAAATGGAAAAAGATTGCTTTAGCTTTTGAGCATACCAGGATTACAAAAGGAGTTTTACTTCCTCAAGTAATATACATTTTTTGTTTTGAGATCGAAACATTGCCGTGAGCTTTTGCCTTAAATTACGTTTTCATGTTTCGTGTGCTTTTTCCCGAAAATGAATTTTCCGCTCACCTAGAGACAGATAACTCCGGGATTTCTTTGTTTGGCGCTGGTTTTTGTTTTTCATCTGGTTGCTTTGTTATACAAATGTTTACAATTAACTGAGCTAAAAGGCTTATAATTTTTGTGTGCGTAAACGCAAACGAAACTTTTATGGCGGACAGAACATTTGAATAACATATTTCACATAAGTTTTGAAACAAAATTCAGCGAAAAATGCTTTCAATCAAGTTGTCGTTCGAATTGACACTTCATAATTATTCAAAGTTTGAAATGAAATGTTTTTTTTGTTATCAGTTTTGATTACAATGTTTTACAAGATTGATATTAGTAAAAGTATTTACCAGTTAGATGGAGCGCGAAATTCTGAGATTAGACAGGGGCCAAAATGAACTTCTCAAACTCTGAAATGGGCCATCCATTTTTTCACCTAATTTCAAAAATCCATTAACAAAAAAGTACTTTGAAATCGACTTTTGAATTATTTTTTTCTTTGATAGATCTTTGTTTCTATCTCCTAAATTTTCCCACGAGACATATACAAGCTGCGACACAATTCAACAATAGGATCAATTGCTTGTTTTTTTTATCAAATTTTTCAAGGCTATCCTGATTTTAAAAATTGTCAGAATTGTGCCATTTGTAAGGTTTTGGATAGCTCTATTTATTTTTTGATAATTGTTAATATCTCAACTGACAAAATATTTATAATTATCTAAGTTTACTCTTACATTTTCTAAAATCCAAAATGTTTGTATGCAATACACAAGGTATGGCCGTGTTTTGTCATGGAAACCTGCGATTGTTATAATATGTGTCTAGTTCATTAGTGCTATCAGAATTATGACGTGTAATTTATAAAATTCGTGATAGTTTATCAGCGTGTAACAAAAGCAGAAATGGATAGAGCTGTAGGCCTGATTGAAGCCGGATGGAGCCACCGCGAGGTAGCACTTGAGTTTCACAAGTCTAAAAGTGTTACCACTCGTTTATGTGAGAGATATTTATTAACAGGATCACCATATCTAAGACGTGGGGGTGGTATATAGCGTGTCGCGAGCGAATCCTTGAATCAAACCTAATAAAGAAGTTAGTAGAAGAGACACATGGGATTCAAATGTTATCGCAAACTATTAGAATCTGGTTATCTGGTCGTCTGGCTCTAACACCAAAACTCAGAAGGATCAGGTTAAATTTTGCCAGAAACCATGTAAACTAGGATCCACTGGAATGACCTGCCTGTTAGTTTACTGACGAGTCGCAATTTTGTCTGCGTGGTCAAAGACGAATTTCGAGAAATCATGGTCATAGATTTCAAGACAGTGCCGGTTTTGAGGTAGTTTGCCGCCCGGTGCTATAAAAACGCAATGCCCCCTACCCGCTCTCAAAAAACATTAAAACAAAACCATTTTTTAGAAACATTTATTACACAGAATCACAAAATGAACAATAATTTTACAAAAACCAAAATAAAATGAAAGATACATAAACTTAAATTAATACTAACGCCAAGAGACAAATAAAATATAAACTAACGCTTTAACAAAAATAATAATAAACACTATCTTTGGTTTAAAGGAACGCATCAAAAGTAAAAGGAACATAAACACTATAATATAATTATTTAAAAGGTTGTTTTCTCTCTTTTAACATCCCCTATAAAATATTTTCAAATTCTATGCTAGCAGCTGAACATGACACCCAAAAAATTTTAAGTCAACAAGCAAATAAAAAACATTTTAATGAGACTTATTCATTAAAAAAATCATTATCGCAGTAAAAAGGTCTTTCAATGAGGTACGCTTTGTTTTTTTTTTCGAAAGAGTGCAAACATAGGGATAGTTTTTAAATGTTCTGGAAGATGATTGTAAAGTTTTATGACTTTGTAAATAATTGATTTTTTTATTAATTCTGTGGAAGGTTTATGTCATGCCTAGAGTTTCTGGTAGGATATACTTGTTGTGGCCTTTCTGGGAATGTGTTTATATGACATGATTAGTTTAATATAGATCCTCCTATAATTAGAGATATAGTCGAGAATAAGAATGGACTGAATTTTTTTATAAATAATAAAGAACGCATATTTTTAGCAGAAATGCGTAGTCCTTTCGTTGTCCACAGTTTATGACTCTTAGGTTTGATAGTCTTAAGCGGGAAGGCCTTGTTAAAAGCACTTAAAATTTTATTTAAGAAAACTCCAAAATTTGAATTAACATTTTCAAATTCAAAATTCCAGTCGGTGTTTAAACAAATATTACGAAATACTGAAAAATTAGCGGCCGAGAAAATTATGCCCCTATAAGGTCTCTGTAACGGCCTAAGAGGAATACTAAATTTGGAAAAGATTGCTTCGTGATCGGAAAGACCTGTGATACAAACTTGAAACTGAACCTCAGATGGAGAAAAATCAGACGCCACGTAATCTATAATAGAAGAAGAGTATTTTGAAATTGTAGTTGAAGACAACACGCTTAGACCTACTAAAGATATATTTTTTTATTTATTTAAAAATATTGCATTTTTTTACCGTTTTGTTATTAATTTTTAGAACAGTATTTTAATAGTTGTCGATTTTATTTTTTTTGATGTTATTGTGATTCTAATTCATCTTAATCTAACGTTAATATACCGTACCTTGTGTATCACAAAAAAAAAACGTTTTTGTATTGGGAAAATGTAAGAGTAAACGAAATTCATTATCACGTTTTGGTCACTAACGATTTTCAAAAAAAACAAAAGCAGAAGTCTGGACACAATTCTGTCAATGTTGAAAATCAGGGTACCCTTGGAAAATTTTATAAAAAAGCAAGCATTTGCAATTATTGCTCCTGTCGTTGAATTGTGGCACACTTTGTATATACCACGTGACAAAATCTAAGAGGTAGAAATATAGAGTCATCAAATAAAAAAAAAGGAATAAAAAATCGATCTAGTAATTTTTTGTTAAACGAGTTTTGAAATTTGGTAAAAAATCGCCCACCATTTCAAAATTTGAGAAGTTTATTTCATGGGCCATAATTTATCGAACGATCGCCTGCTTCATCGAACTTCGGAGAACGGCAGGCTCGTGCGTAAAAAGCCATTTTCCGCAGGGATGAAGGGCAATGATGGCTTCTACGCGGATAACCGCGGATAACATACAAGACTATCCAGAGAAAGTTAGATTGAAAGGGAAAGTCAAGTTTGCTGAAAAAAGTTTGGTATAGAGTAACATTTCCGATGCTGGTGTTTCCCAGCCGTACATCGGGCGTGTTCGTGGCGAAACCGTTAATGTGGACATTTATATTAGGCAATGCTTAACAAAACTTCAACGCGTTGTAACGGACCGTCCCTAAATGACGAAACAATTTTCTGGCCAGAGACAAACGACAGACTGGTTAACCGCCAATAATATAAATTTTGTCCCAAAGGTAGACAATGCGCCAAATTTACCCCAGGCAAGTGCATTTGAAAATGTTTGAGCTTTATTTACTAGAAAAGTTTACGATAATAGCTGGGAAATTCAAAACATAGAAAACGTCGCCGAATATCTAACAAAATTCGAGAAATCGACTCTGGTGACGTCAAAAGGCTAATGGAGCGAGTTAATGTTACATTGCGTGACATTGAAGATCATGGACCATCATCTGTAGTTTAAATTTATAGTTTTATTATATTTATATGTAAAAACAAAAGTTGTAGTGTAGTCTGGTTAGAACTCTTGTATTTTGACAAACTCTTTTAATATCTTATTAGGGGAAGCCACAGCTCAAGCAAAAGAGGAGCATGTAACACCTGTTTTTAAAAATAATAAACAGACAAAAACAAAACGATTTTTTGATGAGCTAGCTGAAGACAAAAGAATTTGTGATCCTGAATCGCGGTTTAGACTAAATGTATATTACCGTATTCTAGGCATTTTAATTTCTCAAAGTTTTTCTGAACTGACTAATGTATTTGAGATCTTACAGGCAGAAAAACTGATGTCTAGCGAAGCAATAAAGGGGAAAGCAGCGAAACTCGTTTCTAAATACAAAGTGATATAACGGATGACTTTTACAGCAGATTAATTTCCCTTAGGTCAGTTTTGAATACAGAAATTCGGAAACTTTATACTATTAATGAACTGGCGGATTTATTAGTGATACAATACAATAGTCTCGCCTAGAGTTTCCTCTATTTTTATCTTTGCCGGTAATAACCGCAATGGCAGAAAGACGTTTTTTGAAATTAAAACTAATTAAAAACTACCTTAGAACATCAATGGGCCAGGAGCGGTTGTCAGATTTAACTATTTTATCAATAGAAAAAGAAGAATTAGAAAAACTAATGGATGATTTGATAAATATATTCGCAGAAAAAAAGTTTGGGATTAAAATTATTTAAGTACTTTCTATTGTATTGTTCCTTGTAGTGTTTCTATTCTTTATAGATAAACGTGTTAATTATTTTGGGTTTTACTTGTATTTGTACCTGTAATTTTTTTGAATCGTTGTTTTTTAGTTTCCATATACGTTATCAGGAACAACTCCCATTTACGTACCTGTGTTTTTATGTATTTTATGTGTATCTACAAATGTTAGAAAGGACTCCTGTTAGTATCCTTTTTTTTGTTACAAAATCGCTGTTTTTTGTTTTTATCTCGTTTTCGTAACAATATATTCTTTTCGTTTTTCTAGGGCCCTCAAAGGTCTAGCTACGCCACTGGTCTGAACCTGAAATATTGAAGTCCCGAAACAGATTCCAAAATAATGGATTCGACGAACCACTAGAAAAGTGTAGTGGCGACACCTTGGACTAGAAATCATGGCGAACACTAAACCGCATAAAAATCGGCGTAGCCTCAGAAAAGAAAAAAATAATTTAGAAGAACCCAAGAAGCATTGGATATAGCCCAATAATGGGTCGAAAAACTATAACCTTAACTACGAACACGAAAAAGTACAATAAGTATAGAATTTTCAAAAAATTTAAATGTTTATTATTTTTATTATCATTTCTTTAGAGAGCAAATATCATCGAAAATAATGAATGATCAACTGAATAAATAATATTATATTATATATACATATATATATATATATATATATATATATATATATATATATATATATATATATATATATATATACAGCCAATTAACTACCAGGTTAGTCTGAAATTCTGATAATGTGTATGGATTTAAAATATGATAATTTTGACACATTCAACTTTGACATCGTTCATTGGCGTGCGAGTCTAGAAGAGGAAAAAAGGTACCTTTTAAGAAAAAGATATTAGGAATTTTTTTAACAAAATTTTGATTCTCGATTCTTACTCAGCATCATCAAAAACCCCCTTATACCAAATTTCAACAAAATAAGTCATTAGCCTTGGGCAATATGAGCTTTCAAAAAATGCATTTCAAAGGCAGAAATCTCTTAAACCATTGTCTCTATCAAGAAACACTATTTTACATTTTAACGATCTTTACTGTGTTTGTTAACTCGATCTTTTCTTGGGCATGGATTAGAGATAGGAGCTTCGAGATGATTTTTTTCTATTGCGAATATCTTGCGGCTTGCGGTACTGTTCTTCGACAATGGGTATTTAAAACGATACACCTTGCGTATGATATTAAATTTACTTGTTAAAATATGCGTGATATGAACAAAGGTAGGTGAGCAGCAATACGCAAATAAGTCATTAGCCTTGGGCAATATGAGCTTTCAAAAAATGCATTTCAAAGGCAGAAATCTCTTAAATCATTGTCTTTATAAAGAAACACTATTTTACATTTTAACGATCTTTATTGAAGATAGAACGAGTTTAGTAAAAATTCTATCCCGTGTAAGTTAGTATAGTCAGGAATGTCAATTAAATAAAAGCCTGTTATTTGCCTATATAGTTTTCCGCATTTTTTTAAAAACCATTAATTAAAATTATTGAAACAAATATGTTGTTTTGTTTTAGAAAACGGTATTACCAGTTTAGCACTGTAAAAAACGTTAGTTTAATGTGAGAGTGACTTCAAGGAACTTGTTGTATGGGCACCAAACTAGAAATAAAAATTAAGTTAAAGAAATTATAAATGACACTGAAAATGTACCCGCACTCTGTACATATTTTGACATCTTAGCTACATTTCAATTTTTAGTTATATTACACAACATAGTTATGACTTACAAATTATATCTATAAAATAAATACTTGTTACTTAGATTTAGTAGAAGAAATTCAGTTAGGTTTGTTAAAATTTTGTAATTAAATAAATGACTGCATTTTTAAAAGAACATTGTAGATCATTGTTATAACATACGAAAAACATGCTCCGGCTGACGCCTGGGCTTCAGGTCGATCCCGATATCCGGGCCTACAGAATCGCAGGGGGCGAAAAAGATCGAGATACAGCGCCGGGGTCATTTCGATGCTTAGACTAATCCGGGTGCTCATTGACAGTGGTCTAGGGCGAGTTGGGACTTACCGTGGGGTCAAACACACGTTCTGGGGCTTGGACCTTGCGAGACAAAACTTCTACCTTTTCGGGACTTAATTTCGGGAGTCCGAGTAATATTCCCCGATCTCTGAGGGGAGATGGTCACTACTGGTGGAGTCTGTCCCAAGTAGGGGATGAAAGCTATCCCAGATGAGCCTGGGCCAACGTTGGAATGGCTGACGGGCGTGTTAGTGGACGAAACGGGGATATGTTAAGGCCAGTTGGAATAACATCAGGGGTACTAAAATGTGGGCTACCGAAGTCCAACTTCGAACTAAGATCTCGAGACGGGGTCACTGGCCTAGACTGGCATCTGGAATCTCGCTGTCTGGGGAAGCCCCAAGCAGACGTGGGCACCAAAAGATTCATCGGCTCTCACCTGTAGCGAACTTGGACGGGAATAAAACAGCCCCATATCAGTGCAACTTACCTGATGCGGGGGGGACTTTGACCCGAAATTTAACAAAGAGAACACACATTTGTCGAAGACCTGAGTGGGGTAGTTTCCTCGTTTCCTAAGGGGTAGTCGAGGGTTCCGAACAGGTTCTTGTACTGCGGAGTATTATTCTTTCGAAATCCTGGTGGCAGATCTAATTACCCAGCTACGAGGATCCAAAAAATGGGATGATCACTGAGGGTAATTATCTTTAACTATAAATAAAAATTAATTACGAATTACGACAAAATTGATTTCTATACAATCTATACTTATATACTGCGGGTTCCGGTGGCAGGACGACCCGCACAGAACCAGAGACTTAGGGTACGGGGTGGAACTTTATTAATTTATTCATGTATTAAGCATGTACCAATTCATCTGCTCAGTCAGCATACCGTCTTATGTGTTTTATTCTTATTTATATATATTTTTCACATTTTTATTTATAATAATAAATTTTAAATATTAGAATCTCTTAATAAATAATATGGTTTCTATAACTAAGGTAAATAATAACAAATTAGTAATTAAATAATATTTATTTAAGTTATAAGATCAACTATTTATTATTAATGCATATTTATTTATTATAATTTGGTCTATTTTTTATAACTATGTTTAAATGCATTAAGAAGTTAAAGATATTTACTTACTTCTATAGAACATTGATCTACAATTAATAAGTGTTTAATAAACATATTTTGGTTTATTTGACTACAATAGTTAAAATAGCAATAAATAGACAAAACGTTTAATGAGCAACCTATAAACAAATAAAATACTTAATATAACCAAATATTTAATAAGCCATATTTCAATATGGAGAATTAGTCATAGTTTTAGTTAATGTAAACAATACATTTTGTCATTCGGCCTGGATCCTCTAATTACAGAATACCCGGTATACCAGAACGAAAGCAACAAAAATAAATTACAGTTTTATCCCCATGATAATTTAAAAAACGCAATGGGCAAACCTATTATTTTACCGCTATTAACTGCTATTTGCAGTACTAGTAGTTCCTTTCACTTTGTTAACTCGATCTTTTCTTGGGCATGGATTAGAGATATGAGCTTCGAGATGATTTTTTTCTATTGCGAAGATCTTGCGGCTTGCGGTACTGTTCTTCGACAATGGGCATTTAAAACGACACACCTTGGGTATGATATTAATTTTACTTATTAAAAATATGCGTGATATGAACAAAGGTACGTGAGCAGCTATACGCATTAATACAGTTACGGACTTTCATTTGTAGTTTAAATTAAAATTTTCAATGCCCTTAATAAAGGTTGTTCCCCTTTTTCAACATTTTTAACATTGACAACGTTTTTTAATAACAAGTATTTTACTAAGAAATCATGATCCTTGGGACCAGATCGTGCCAAATTGGAATTACAATCCGACGTTTTGCCTTCGATTGCACGAGGCACCTTCAGGGATCTTTAATCCACGAGATCTGAACACTGAATGTTTTACGTTTATAGCAAACACTTTATTCGCGATATATTAAATTGTCAGTCATTTTAAGATTCAATTCTCTGACATTTTGCGTCAAAGAATTTTTCTTGTAACTATGATTGAATACACTTTAATTTTCAATTATAATACTATAAGTGCATAAAAATTACCGAAAATTCGGAAAAAAATCGTGTTGCTGAAAACTGCGTGAGTGTATTTTGTTTATTATTTCTTTATTTTTTGAAACAATTAAGAAAATAAACGAATGTGGATTTTTGGAAATAGGTTTTTTGTTTAAAATTTTCTGGTTAATTTTTAAGTACGAATAGCATTCGATGGAGAATTTGCCATATAAAAATAACGGACACTACATTTACTTATTTGTTTATTATAAAAACTACAGTGACATCATCGCAGGTTAATTTTTAATTTTGTATTTTAACTACTAGGCGAATCTCAATTATCAATTTGGGGCAGACATCACGCTTCATATTGACATTTTTTTATAACAAATGAATTCTGGACAGTAATATAGTATATATTCGTTACTCGGGAACACAAAAGAAGCCATAAACAAAATTTTTATAGCCTTCTGCGATTTTGAGATACAGGATGATTTTGAAAATGTGTAATTTTCAGGCAGTTCCTCATATTCCTATTATATGAAAACTGTAAAAATAATTTTTCAGTGGAATCAGTTTACCGGAAATTTTCGCGAGTTCTTTTATATAAACACGTTTTTATTTTTATTACAAACAAAGGCAACCCATAGTTTTTGTATTGCTCAACGATCGAAAGCCATATTGTTTTTTACTTTTGTAAAAAAATGGCGTTCGTCTTTTTTTTTTAAACGTAAGTATAGCAAAGATTTCTTCGTTTCCAGATTGTCGACAAACATTTTTGAACAGTTATACTTAGTTACTTTTAATCCCGTATTAACTTGTCAACCCCGTTGACTGTTATTTTTGTCTTTTGTTAATGAAATCTATCCATTTAAATGTCTACGCAAAATATGGCTGCTTCTTAAGGAATAGGTTCTTCTTCTACATACCCTCGGAATGCTGTATACTCCTTGGTTTTCAGGACAGATTTTATCTTTTGGGTTTCCAAGTAGTTTACATAGAGTTGTTTGTGGCTTGTGTTTTCTAAGAATTCTTTCGATTCTATCTGTTGTGCCTTTTACATATGGTAAGACCACTTGTTGCTATCCAGGTTCATAATTTTGTTGTTCGTTGTTCGGGAACCCTGTGTATTAATGGCTTTTCCGTAGTCATTTTTCTTTAAAACTCTAGATATTATATTAAGTTTGCTGTTTCGTCTGTGTTTCGTTAATCTGGATATTAGAGTATTGGCTACAGCTTGAATTTGTTCTGGGTAATGTTGTAATCTTGCATTTAAATATCTGTCTATATGGTTTCCTATACACGGTGTATTCGAAATGTGCGTTATGCAATTTTGACCAGAATATCTAAAAATGGACGATTGTTGTTTTCCTCTAACTCTAGAGTAAATTGTATTCTAGGATGCATTGAATTTACGTGAGTCAGAAATTTTTCTAGCTCTATATGACCATGTTGCCATTTAATAAATATGTCATCCACATAACGAGTCCATAATTTGGGCTTCAAACTTGCTTTCTCGAGAGCTTTTTTCACGAATTATATCATAAATATATTAGCGACTACTGGTTATAGCGAGGAGCACATATGTGTTTATACATTTGCCAGTTGAATGAAAAATAAGTATTCTTGCTCCGAAAGTTGTGTTATGTGCCAAAAAAACTTATATATATATATATATATATATATATATATATATATATATATATATATATATATATATATATATATAGGAACCTGTTGTAGCTAGGACTTACTTTTGATTTTATTACGTTTATAAATAGAGATTATTATTTAGATATTCGTAATGTTATTTGTCAAATTGTAGTAAATTTTGAGTATATTATATATATTTTTTTGAAGAACAAAAAATAATAATTTTACAGAAAAATATGCTTTTAGAAAAAAGTGTATATGTGTACAAGGTACAACATGGGGGATGTACCTCGAACACTGAGAGGATGTACCTTGGACATGAAATTTAGGAGATAATTTGGAGGAGTTATGAAATAAAAATAATGTTTTTCAACGTATCTAAGAGTTTCGTGATAGTAGAAATATTTATTAAACGTCATAATAAAACTCATTCTATAACTGAAGACTCAACAATCATATTCATTAAAAATACTCTATCTTTAAATATATAGTATTTTATTTATTACTAAGCACAAGAAGGTTTTTCTAAATAAAAATATGTTTTTCTTTACAAGAAACGTAAATTAGCAAACATAACGCAAGAAAACTAGTTTAATACGTTATGAACATTTCAGAAACTTTTAATCCTCAGAGAACTGATTCGTTTCTGGCACTTCAAAGATATTTCTTTTGGAATGATTCTTCTTGGGAGGAGGAATGCTTCGCAGAATAAAGGGATAGAACATTGAGTCAACTTTTTCTGGCCACTTCCAGTTGTTAAAAGTTTTATTCATTGCGCTTACAGTTGCTCCTTTCTTTTTTATTTCTAATATCTTTCCTGGAAGGTATTTTCTTTCATACACGAAAATGACAAAATCATTATCTTGATAGCCTGAAAAATTATCGTGCGCTTGAAGAGCATCTAATATCGACGGATCCTGGACTACATTTGCAGACATATCCACTTCTGGGTCGGAAAAATCTAGTGGTTCATCGGAGTCATCAGAGTCGAAAAATTGTCAGAAGTTTCTGAAGATGAAAAATCGGAACTTGCCAAGACTTTACGTTTTATAGCATTAATTTTTGAGGGTCCCGTTTTGTTTTTTTGGGAAATATTGTTGTAGTATTCTTAGTTACTTTAGCCTGTTTTAACTCCTCGATTCTTATTTTTTCCGGCGTATCAGTCAAGATTCTAGAGCGTCCTTTTCGACGTCCCCGGCTAGTGTTTTTTCTCGGAGCAGCTTTTGGGTTTGGCCTTATCACTGAAGGGCTAATAATAGTTGATGATGTTATTACAGACTGAGCTTGGATATTGTTTTTTTCATGCATACGTACGGAAGAAGATATTTTTGAAGGTTTTCAAAATTATCTTCAACATTTCTAGCTGATACATTTTCTTCAGGTGCAGTCGGATCAAGCCGGTCAATTACGTCTGACGGTGAAAATTCAAAATCTTTGAAAATATATTCATTTAGTGGAACCAATCCTGAAACTCGAAATCCTTGAACGATATTAGTTGGTGTGAAAGCCACAGGGAAACCTTTGCCTACCAGCGGGACAAGGTCGTAGATAGTAACGGGTTTTCCAATATTTCCAGGCGTGATCATGAATTCATTCATTGAAGTATTGAAATATGATTTAAATGGACCAAATACGGTCCTGTCCAACGGCTGCATTTTGTGATTAGTGTGAGGATGAAAGGTCACTAGTATTACTCCATGATCTTTGGCCATTACATTGGAATTACAGGAACCGAAATATGGCTTTCGTGATTGTCCATTAATAATATACATGGTGAATCTTTTGAGGGCTTAGCATATTGAAGAAAATGCTTGAAAAATTGAATAAACAGAGCTTCATTAGACCAACTGGATGGATTGGCGCCGCCAATTGTTCCTGGTGGACCCCTGTTATCATAAATTCCTTAAAATTAACTCTATGCAAAATAAGCATCGGGGTGATGAAACCGCCCCCGGCATTAATAGCTACAATCATAGTAATATTTGTTCCTGTTTCCGCACTTGTCATTGTACCAACCTGTTTTGATCCTCTTGCAACCAGGATTTTTGGGGTAACATGTACTGTAGATAATCCCGTTTCATTACAGCTCCATATATTAACAGCCGGCAGAGGGGGACATCTTGCCAAAGCTGCTTTATAATTTTGAAATGTTAATGAAACGTTTGTTGGATTGAATGCAGTTTAACACGCTAGGCTAGTAGCTTCAGGTTTACGAAGTGCAATCTCCTTATGTTGTTTTCGAAAAAGCCGTAACCAAGACCTACTATTTTATCTCGCTCCCAGCTTAACGGATATTTTTTATTATTCTCGAACGCAAACCTACATGCTAATTCACGAACTTCTTAATGTCAAGCCATATTGCAAAACCGCTGCTTGCTTAATACGTTCTAGAAGCATATTTTCCTCTTCTTCAGTAAAAACTTTCTGAGTGGCATTATTTTCCCGCAGAGAGTAGTCTTCGTTGCCAGTTTTCCTAATTTTTTCTAAAAATATCTACGAATAGGGCTTCTGGATAATCCTGTATATTTTGCAGTACTATATAATTCAATTTTTTTTATTAATTTGATGGCACTCTCTTGACTCCCGTTTTGCTACGAGGCATATTGGTAAAAACTTCACTGCAAAGTAACTGTAACAAAATGTAACAGTTACTTACAGTTGGCAAAACGCAAGCACCTAAGAATCAAGTTTAAACTTAGAACAGGTTTCATAGAAAAGGACGAAAAATATTTTTTCTTAAATTTAAAAATAGCCCAATATTTAATTAAAAAGTTTTCTCATATGTAAATAATTTACCAACAATAAAGCATAAATCTTCATTTGCCCATGGTTAACCCTGATGTACCTTGGCCATGTTCAAGGTACATCGTATTTAATATGTCCGAGATACAACACCATGTTAAACCCGTAAGAAAATACAACCATAATTTTTAAGTTAAGAGTAAATGAGTTTAATATATACGAAAATACAGCGATATAAGTAATAATTTCATTATTTATTTCATTTTGCAGGTAAATTATTGCTTACGATTATGACACAGGATACCCTACTGCGATCTATTTCTGGGCTTTTACCCTCATCAGGCAAGCTTTTATTTAGAGAGATCTCAAATAAGAAATCATCGATGTGACAGAATCGGAAACAAAAGCATCTATGAAAGTAGAAAAGTTCTACGAGCTAAGCATTTCATTTAGTGCCAGGTATTGGGGCGCCGGAGAGTTTCGTCTGCCACCCATAGGATTTAGGCTAAAGCATGAATAACGCGTGGGTTACACCATGATAAAAAAGCCTCGCAGGTGGGTATATGTCACATATTTGAAAGCAATTCCTTCTTGTAGGCCGTTTTCCTGCAAAAATTAAATATATTAATTATCTTAATAAAGAAATCTTGAATAAAATTGTGTGAAAGCACATTTGTATTTGTTTTCAGTACATATATACATATATATATATATATATATATATATATATATATATATATATATATATATATATATATATATATATATATATATATATATATATATATATATATATATATATATATATATATATATATATATATATATATATATTGGTCGATTCTCGACAAAATGGTGAAGGAGTAATCCTTACCGTTACTGGTTTCGTATAACTTTTACGACCAAGAATCGCACAGAAATTGAAATTTCTGTTTCTCTTTTATATATATATCCGTACCTCAGAGCAAAAGTGTAATAAGTCCAAAAAATAAATTTGTCAGGAGAGCGAAAATAAAAATCATTACATCAGTTTATGAGTGTTATGCAAAGAGTTTGAACTTGATTTAAATGAGTTTTGGAAATATAAATATGCCGTGCATGCTTGCTTCTAACAACCAATAAGATTTTTGATTTTTTTGTTTTTATCTTTTAAATTGGACTTAATACATTTTTGTTCTGGAATAATTTTATGACAATGGACTTAATAGCTAAATTGTGCAACCTATCACTTATGAAAAAGTGTATACGAGATAAGTATTTTGTGTTATCTTCGAAATATCTAGTCTAAAAAATGAGTAAAAACGCAATAGTAGGAGAACACCGAACCTTTTATTAAAACAAAACAGTCTAAATTTGTTGGTAGATAATAATACCAAAATACAAAATCAAAAACAAGAAATACTTAAGTACTTAAATAAGAAAAACAAAAACTTTTTTTTCAAGAAATTGGTAGTTACCCAAATACAAAATCGAAAGCAAGTACTTTACCAAAGAACATAAGTAATATTTTAAACATGCACTTAAACAAAGGAAATGTATTCCATTTAAATACTTAATGAAATACCCAGAGTTAAATAAAGTGACCTTATTCGTCATTATTTTCTTGCACTGATTCCTTATGCACCAAGGCCTGAAAAAAATTGTGAAATTTTACTGGAATCCATTTTAGTAACTTTTGAAGATCATTAAATTTCTTTGTACTTATAGGATTTAAAGTATCTCGCATGCAAACCACTGATTCTTCAACAGATTGACGTTTCCTTCCCCCTCTTCTGTTAAAGTCTACCCTTTCAAATGACTCTTGATCGAAATCAATTTTAAAGTTTTTTTGTTTTTGCCGGATACCTTGGCCAACTGCACCCAATCCCATGGGGTGACAATTTGAAAATTAGGACATTTCTTAGCCTCCCGTTCAATAACTGAATGTATGCTGTCGACCTCCATGTGTGTGTCCGCGAAGGAGAAATTTGTGGCGTATTTCTTTGATGTGAGGATGTAGTGTCAACAGATAAAAGTAGCACATTATTAATTGTATATTGCGGTTCTGCGATGGGCAGTTATCTGTCCAAATGACTACAGATGTTATGTTTTGAGGTAGAAATTGCATGTAATGTACCAAACATGAAGCCATTTCATTTCCACCAGGCCAGCAATCGATTCGTCCCACATTAGACAGTTAGCCTGCTTTTCCTTAGAATCATAAATTGTATAGTTAAAATATCAAAGTTTTAGACTGTAGAAACTTTGCGCATTAGTAAGCTTAGGACACGGAAGGCATTTCTGCAAATCTATCATTAACACTTTTTGTCCAGGATTATTCAACGACATTTCTTTGTCTTCTTTTTTAAGATTGTACCGTTTATCGGACTCTAGTAGATGAGAGTTATACTGAGCTTGTAAATTTTCACGCTCAGCCATCGTATATCGTATTTGACTGTCTCAGATTTATTAAAAACTCATCGCACGCATCACAGGTATCTTTCGAAGGAGGTGCGAATGATAAGTTGAATTCTGTCTTGAAAATTTCGCTGTAAAGCCATTCTCTACCAACCTCCTCAGGAGGAATGTTTTTCAAGTCACAGTCTTCCTTATACGTTTGGTACCTTAAAGAAATATTCAAATGACTTCCTAAATATTTTTTGGCAGTCGTCTACTATAACATGGATAGCCCATGATGTGTTCACGAATTCGATTTTTTACTTCCTCGCCAATTTTATTTACAGATTGCTGCTTCCCTCTTTTGTCACACTCGACAACTCCACTAGATTGCCGTTTTTGGAGTGCGCATTTAACAAATATTTGGGAGATATCCAAAGTTCGCAAGAAAAACTTTTTGCATACCTGTGTTTTAGTTCCTTCTGTTGTAAATAAATATTTTAAGTTATACTGGCGTTTCCCAGCTCGACTACTCTATTTCTTTTTACAGGTGTTTCTTCAAGCAAAGAACACAAAAATTGCCGCTTTTGATCTATTGTTGTCTCATGATTCCAAAATTCGCGGTGAATTTGTGTTCTTTGAAGACCTGAGATTTTTTCGTTGCATTTCATGGCTCCTGTACTTTTTTTTCTTTTATGATCTTTTCCGTTTTAGAAGATTTATACTTTTCGCCAGCCAGCCTCTTTCTTTTACGTATATTTCTATTCCACATATTTTCGTTGCTTACCCGTTTCTTTCCTCTCCTTGGTCTTTCTGTTCCTTCTTCTTCTTGATTTGGGTCATTGCTTCAGAATGGCTATCGCTACTCGAGGAGTAACTGGTAGGAATAAAGGAACTTCCAGAATCTTCGAATGTGTCTACTTCGCATTCGGGAATAAAACTAGTAAATGGAATGGGTTCAGTCACTGGTCTCGTTTGAACTTTTCTAACCATGGAGGTACCACCCACTTCGTCGACGCCTTCCGATTCTTCAACATTAACAAAAGCATCGATATTTGTTGGATTCGCTCGCATATCAACAAAGTTGTAGGATATATCCAATAAATGCGGTGAAGTAGTCCTTACGGTTCTAGTTTTGTCCAAACTTTGAATCTGAAGTTGTTCATCTAAAAAATTAAAAATAGACAAATCAAAATCCAGATTCATTCAATAGTGTTAAAATCTATGGTAAAACTTTCGTTTCGTCAAAATCAGTTATAAAAAAGAAAAATGTTTTTTTGCCTTCTAGAAGCATCTCCGAGTACAAAAAAATATAAATTTTCCGGTGGAAATGCATCATTTCCATTTTTCCGACTTTAGAATCCCCAAAATTAGTTACATGGAAACTTTGTTTTCTGTTGAATTCCAAATATTTTTCTTAACATAAAAACACAAAAATGTTCCTGCGGAAATCCTTCATTTCGATTTTCCTAGGAAAATTTGTAGACTTTAACGAAAACCAGTAAAAAGAACCTGTGTGAAACTGCAACTACAACACTTCATTTTAAATTATTGAAAAAAAAAATAAAAAAACCCACGCTATTTTTTTTTTATTTAAAAAACGAAAAATTTGATTTTGGCGATTCTAAAGTCTACAAATTTTTCTCGGAAAATCGAAATGAAAGATTTCCGCAGAAACATTTTTGTATTTTTATGTTAAGAAAAATGTTTGGAATGCTACAGAAAACAAAGTTTCCATGTAACTGATTTTGACGATTCTCGGGAAAATGGAAATGATGCATTTTCGCAGGAAAATTTATATTTTTTTGTACTCAGAGATGCTTCTAACAAGCAAAAAAACATTTCTCTTTTTTATAACTGATTTTGACGAAACGAAAGTTGAGCCAAATCTATATTGCTGTCTAAAAAATCATCTATACTTGCAAGAATCTCGACAGAATTTTTATTGCATTTACCTTGATCTATTAGATTGTCATCCGACATAACTTCTTTTTGGTCATTTTTTACCTTGCTTTCTATATTTTTTGAGCCTGGCAGACTATTTTCCTCGATTAAAGCAGCTTTGCCTAAAAAAATAGATAAAAACAATACCACCTCGCTAAAATGAAAAAAAATTGTATGTGTGATAAAGAAACCACTTTGCGACAGCGACTGATAAAAAATGCAAGACTTACATACTAACTGACAAGATTGACATAAAAATACCCTTGAATATAAATTAACGTAAAGTAGTCACCAAAATAGTGTTAATAACAATAAAAAATATCAAAGTTGATGATGGTTAGGTTACAGTAAAAGTTTTTGTGGGAAACGACTTTACGAAAACTAACTTTTTTTCATAATAAGAAAGTTGAAGAGAATTATTAAAAGAAACCTACTGAAGTCGGGAAACGCCCTCTAGCGCCAAACCGAATTGATTGGAAAAATTTTGAAGAGTATTTTTATTATTACAAAGGTCCAGACACGTTAGCTCATATTTTGCTATCTCCTTAAATACAAAATATAAATGTGCCTACTTTGTACCGCCCTGTTTAATATTTTTGTAGATTCGCGTAACTTTTGATAATGGAGAACCAATCACAATGTATTACAAAATATATTAATAGATACGTAACATGACTTACCTTGACTAGAATGACATTCCAAAGAATGGCCTATATTTTCGGCCGTCTTTATTTCCATTGCACGCTGAAGAATTTTACGAGGTCTGTCTCCCATTTCTAACTAGTATAGGTTTACTTCAGTATTTAAAAATCTTTTCTAAATAAGCATGCAGCAATAGGTTTAAAAAAGCTGTAAGGCTTAGAACCAATAACACGTGCTTCTCAACTAATCAGTCTAATAGCTAAATAAACAAAACATGTGCCGACTAGCATTGTTTTGTCTAAACGGCGGCGTAAATTGTAACTACGTTGCAATAGATAGTGGACATAACACTCTTTCCAAATTTAATTATGTTGGACTTAATACTTTTTCTGGACATGACATAATTTTGCTTCAGGTGATTTGTCTCCTATTGTGGACTTAATACATATAAAATATAGATAATATTGTTTTGCTCCAAAAGTAATATGGACTTAATACTGTTTATAAAGCGCTATTTCCGACAGTTTTAGTTCAATCTCTTTATGAAGTATATCATTCGATAGGGCATAAAATTTAAGTCCGGATGATGTGAAAATCCGAAAAACTCAAATTTTGGACTTAATACACTTTTGCTCTGAGGTACGGATATATATATTTATATTTATATATATATATATATATATATATATATATATATATATATATATATATATATATATATATATATATATATATATATATATATATATATATATATATATATATATATATATATATATATATATATATATATATATATATATATATATATATATATATATATATATATATATATATATATATATATATATATATATATATATATATATATATATATATATATATATATATATATATATATATATATATATATATATATATATATATATATACTGGCTGAACTATAACCGTCATAATTCTATAAAAATAGGAGTGAATAAAATCGCAATAACACACATAATACCACTATATTAGTTTCGAATAAAACGTCCATAAATTTTCCTCGTAAAAGAACTCCGACGTTGAGTAATTTTTCCACACATGTTCGAGTGCCCTTCAAATTGCTGAATCTGATTTTAAGTCGTATTTACCCGCCCGTAACCGATATCTAAATAAAAGGGTGGATTTTATTTCGCATGGAGTCTCGCTCTCGAACACGCACAAAATCGGCCCTTTTAATGGGGTTGTAACTAAGGCCTTTATATTTTTTCTCGGGCAGTGAGCTATGGATTAATGTAAGTATCATTTTATGCGAAAGCGATTTATTATGTGTCTGCCAAATTTTCATTCGATTGTGTCTGTTATATTATATTAGAGAATTATGTCGCCCCCTAAGATTAACCTTATATAAAAGAAAAAATGTGTAAAAAATTACAATATATTTGCCGTGTTCTAAAAAAGTAAAGCATTATAGAAATAAAAATATTTGCATTTTTTTAGCTATGCCGCAGGGAGGCAAACCGACGAGGGAAGTAATAAATTCAATAATTAGTTTTTATATTGACGCACACCGCCTTTTTGTTACCTCATTTTGAATTCGTACCAGTTTATCCCTATATCACATTTAATTTTTCTGCAAAATTTAAAATCAATTGAATAATATTAAAAAAAAATTAGCCGCCATTTTGTTCCGCCATCTTGAATTGGTACCACAACTTTACCAGTTTATCTCTAAATCACACTTAATACTTGCACAAAATTTTAAGTTAATCTAATAAGTAGTTTTTTAGGCTCATTTTTTAAATATTGATTTTTGTGCAAAATTTGAGGCAAATTTGAAAAGAAGTTTTTCTAGTAATCATTTTTTTACCTTCCTCTAGGTCACCATCTTGCTCCGGCATAATGAACTTTTGCCAAAATATTACCAGGTCATCCCCATATAACCCTTAATGTTTGATGAAATTTGAAGTCGATCTTTTAAGTAGTTTTTAAGCTATGCTGCTTTTGGCACCTAGGGACGCTAAAACGTGAAGATACGTAAAATTTGAGAGGGTGGTTTTTCACGATTACAAGCATTCTAGTTGGCCGCCATTATTATTCTGCCTGTATTCCAAGCAGAACTTCTTGGAATTCTGCAAGGTGCCGTACAAATAGAAAACGAAAGAACAACAAGTAAAAAAGTTATTATTCCCACAGACAGCAAACAAGTCTTGCAAATCCTAAAAAAGAACAAAATAACATCCAAACTGATTCTTGAGTGTCACCAGATGTAGGAATACGGTCACAGTGTCCTGGATTAAGGGACATAGTGGAATCGAAGGAAATGAAAAAGCAGATAAGTTGGCGCGAATCGGACCAAAGAGCAAACCATGCGGCCCTGAACCCTTCGCGCCGCTATCGTCTAAGGCGATCAATCTAAAGATAAACGAACAGTCAAGATTCTATAAGAGAAATGGGAGAAACAGGGCTTTAGACACTCAGGTGCCGCAATTCGTGGCCCTGAGGGCGCTCTGACAGAGTACCTATTCGGGCTCTCTCGAGGAAATCTTAGAAAACTGGTGGGAATGCTAACGGGACACTCTAAGCTAAACAAACACCTCCACACCTTGGACGTCCTCCCGGATCCAAGTTGTAGGGGTTGCAATGAGGACGACGAGACTACTGAACATTTTCTTTGTTATTGCCCAGCTTTTGTAAATATCAGAGAATCCATTATGGGGGAAAGATGGCCAGAACTGGCCACAATACGAGGATGTTCGGCCGCTACGGTGCTGAACTACATCCATCAATGCTGTTCGCTGGCTCGACGAGTAAAACTCCGAAGGAGGTTACGTGGTACCCGAGAGGCCTAAGTAATAGGTTGGCGCAAGTCACCCCTCCATGCTCTTTATCTACCTATTGTTCCGCCATCTTGAATTAGTACTACAATTTTACTAGTTCATGTCTATACCACAGTTACTTACAGCATAGAATTTGAAATCAGTCTATTAAGTTTTTTCAGGCTGACGTTATAAATATTTTATTAAGTCGCCATTTTGTTTTGCCATATTCGATTTTTACCAAAATTTTAACATGTTATCCCTATAATTTTGGACCAACATTTTTAGCTATACCGCGAACAGACAGACACACAGACAGACCGATGGAATTGAAAAAACGTGTTTTTGGCATTTAGGGACCCTGAAACGTAAAGCTCTGATCCCGATTACAAACTTCCCTTTTACGAGGGAAGTAATACCTACTTCTTCCTCTTTTGATGTCGGTTAATGTCATGATCAGAACAGCTCAATGGTAACAAAATGTTATATTGTCATCTCAATTACATACGCTTGCAAAGTTTCCAATCGATACGACATTAATATTTCTTCATACAAACTTTGCCACTCCCGTTCAACCCTTTAGAAGACGAATTTTCAAAAATAATAAAGCACGGGCTTTTTTTTCTTTTGAAGACAATATTTACGTGTCACCATCATGATTTTTTTTCTATACAAATTTTACCACCCCTTTAGGGATGAAATTTTATAAAATCTGTTCTTAGTGCAACCCTAGGTAATCAAGGAATATTTTCTCCAAATTTTAAATCTCTAGATACACCGGTTTAAGCTGGGCGTTGTCTGTCAGTTTAGTTAATTTTTCTTTATACAAACATTGCCACCATTTTTCTCCCCTTTAAAAACATAATTTTCAAAAATAATAAAACATATTTACAAAGTTTCGTCATCGAAACTTATTGTTTATTCTTTATTCAAACTTTACCACCTCTTTACGGATGGAATTTTGTAAAATCCCTGCTTAGTCCAAATTCCAAAAAAAAATCGTTTAACTGAGTAAATCATTTTGAATGTTTTATTTCTTATTTGTATTGAAAAAGTTAGCTCTAAAACTGGTCGACTAATGCCCTTTGTCTGACCAAAAATAAATCATTATAAACAATGTCATAGTTTTTAATCTTTTTCAAATACAGAAACTTAAGTTTTATTAAGTTTCTGTCCTTAAGAGGATATTAATTGTCTGCCTTACCCTAAATATGAAAGTCACAATCTCCAAATATGTTTATTAAATTTATAATTTGATAACAAATCTAATCGGTTTGACTAAACTTGTATCGGCGTATCTGAACCAAAGTTGCCGACTCCCAATTGATTTTGCCCCCCGAATTTTGCTCTTCCATTCTACGCAAAGCGATATTCTCGGTCCGAAATAACGGGACCCAAAGGACAGCTAAATTTAAGTTTAATCTAGGCCATGAAGTTTGAACGGCTGAATCTTGAATTACGACCCTTTGTTAATATTTGAATTTATTAAAGATTTGGTGACCGGGGAAACGATAAATAGTATTGAAGCAGAAGCTAACTTTAATTTTTAATAATGAGTGGCATATTATTAGAGTTTAAAAGTTATGTGATTTAAAACAAAATTCATGTGATCAAATTATTTTTAGTTATTATCAAAAATTAGCAAAATATAGTAAAGCATTTTACTTATAAAAATAAAAATATATATCCTAGTAGCTTTGGAAAAAGTTAAACATTGAATTTCGAAAAATAGAGTTCTTAATCTATGAAATGTAAGGCGACTTCTTTATTGTAACTTTGACTTTCAGAGAGAAGTTAACTTTTAAACGATATTTCAATTTTCAAGCTTTGCGTGAAAACTACAAGTCTACTTTTAACTGTACATACTGCACTTAAGTGACGTATATTTAAATTTTATATACGAGGGGCTCCGCCATTATTAAACATCACTATTAAACTCACCTGTGACCATAACGCTAGCCGTAATTTTTTTTCTGGTATAAATAATTAATTTTAGTGGTAGAGATAAATTAAAATGGCAAAAAACTGTTATATGTTGATTATGGCTTTAACCATGGCTCTATTGAGGAACTCGGTGCTAATCCGGGAGGATCCACCTAGTGATACCAATTGTTGAAATGAGTGGCAATGTTAAATATGTATACGTTATATTTATTAACCAGTGCAAGCGACTTTATATCTCCAATTTTGGGTTTGCGATTTTAACCTGAGTCAGTTTAATTGTATAATAAAAAAGGTCTACCTGCCTCAGTAAGCAACTGTCCCAGCTATTATTAACTTTTTTCGGGGGAAATGTAATTTTTTAAGTTATCTTGAGTTTCAAATAATACACCTATATGACATAATATCTATGAAACCCAAAAAATCCAAAAGAAACGTTAGGTAAATCTCCCAAATTCGAAGTTACAGTATACATCATGTATAAATACAGGGTGATCCAGTCCCTAAATGGACATATCTGGGTTATTTTTGAAATTAGAAAAAAAGGTTCCAAACAAAAGTTTTTCATATCCTTCTATTTTAAAGTATACAAGGCATCTCAAAAAAGCAAAGCAAGGACCAACTTTGTTTTTTTAATGTTTTTGAATTGTATACTAAATTCTGTATATTTTTTTTATAATATGCTAACTATCGAAATTTAACGGTTTTCGAAATATGGAAGGTATTAGAATTACGAAATACTACGATTTGATGATTCATTATTTTATTATTTTTGCTAGCTGAAAAAGTTGAAATGTAAGCATATCACTTTCATAACATTACTAAATGCAATATTTTATTACGACAGTTTTCAGGTAAAAGATTTTTTGTACTTCAGTGGAGTATATATCACCTATGTCATAGTAAATCGTTGTTGCCATGAAAACAGCCGCAAGACAGAGTAAGTTGCCCTGAAAACAATTGTATTTTTGACAGATAAAAAAGTTGGTTTGTATAATAAAATTGAGGAGGTTCATATACTTATCATGTATGGACAATGTGGTAAAAATGCAGCAGAGTCTGAACGAGTTCATCGCCATGAATATCCTGGCCGCCTTCATCATCCTACAAAACAATAGAACCCAATAATCAGCCAGAAGCTTTTATTATTAATAAGAAAGCTGACATAAATATAGTTGTATTTGTTATTCTAAATCCTACAGCATCCACCAGGGAAATCGGCTTGGAACAATGGCAGAAAATAAGTAAGAAAAATTTTGAATAAACATGGTTACAAGTCATTTAAGTACCAGCTGCATCAACATTTATATTTCAATAGAAGACTGAATATACCAACTGGTTTTTAAACTCCATCGATGATAACAATAATCTAGTGAATTGTATTTTATGCATATTGGGATGAGTCAATATTCACTAACAATAGAATGTTTAATAGACAAAATACCCGATATTCATACACAACAAATGGTAAAATTGAGTTTGTATTTTTCTGAAGGTAGGTAAAGTAGGTAGAGTGATTTTAGAATGTTCAGGGCACTCCAGATGAAAAAAGAAAATTTAATTAAAGAATCAAATTTGGACAAAATTCAATTTAAAAATGGTGCCCTCGGACGTAAAATGATCTGTAAAATCCGAAAAACTAAAAATATCCAGTTAAATATAAAAAATATACAGGCAAATATTATGTCTCATTTGAAAATAAAAATTTGGGGTCAATTCCGGTAGAACCGGAAATCGAAAAAGTTTGTAATAGATGTATAAAAATGACGTTTTGTTAGAGTAAAAACCCTACCAATTCTCCTTAATATCGATAACGAAATAAAAAAAGGCAGCTGAGAAGAAATTTCGTGGTCACCCAGTATAAGAAAATGACATTGCGATGTTTAACACTTTTTAATTATTGAAACTAACAAAAAAACTGAAAAAATTAGTTTTTTATTAGAGTCAATAATTAATAACTAATAGAGTATAACAAATAAAAAGATCGCAATGCCATACTCATATGCCATGATAAAGTCTCCACGAAGGGAAACAATTTTAGTGCTTAGCAATTATACAACTTGAAATATAGATGAAAACTCTAAAAAAATTGTTAATTAACAATAAATTCAATTTGTGAAAAGTCAGTCTATATTATACTACAATTTTTTAAAATATTTAAATTAATATTTATTAGTACTTTTTTTTTTACTTTTTACGGCCGATTTTGGAGCATCGTAACGGCTTAGCGCTTGCAGCAGGAAGCTCTATTTTCAACATTAAATTAAATCTATTAATAACAGGATTAGAGCTCCGGGAGCCGGGACTCTTTTATTGAAAATTTACTCCTCTTTAAGAATATTTTTTAAAATGTGTTAATGATTTCCGAGTTTTTTGCAGTTATTCCAATCCATTGATCCCTTACACATATTTTTAAGAGCAGTAGTAAGAATTAACATCATTTTAAGTTTGGTAACTAGTGTAAGGTTTTTATTTTCATCATAAGATGGGACGTTTTGTAATAGTAAAAACTCATCCTCTGAGATGTTTCAGATCTTCACCTTTCAGAGTGTATTATAGCTACTGATAATTCTGTTTTTTACTTTCATCGGTTGTTTGACGGCAACTTTCTAATAAATTTTAGGCAAACATCGTATGCCATTTTTTGAGGCATTTAAATGATCTTGAAATATCTGAGCTCGAATAATATTATAAGTTGAAGTGTATATTAAAAAAATATATTGTTTGGTATATTATGTAATGCTTATTAGTGTTTTTGTTAAATTTCATATGAAAAGTTGTAGAACGAAAACCTTAAAGATTAGTTATTGAATCTGCGAAGAAAAATGTAACGTTCTCAAGAGCTAATCCGAGCCTTATATCCATAAATATTTAAAAATAAATAAAAATGAAAAAAATACTATTTCTTTTGACCCAGTATCTGAATATACTTAGTTTTTCAATAACAAATAATATAAAATCGATTCCTACTGAAGAGCCAACAAAAATATACATCTATAAGCTCCCGTTCTGATTGAATACCCTCCTAAACAAACACGCAAGGATTAGATCGGTATTCCGAGAAAGGCGCGCTGCAAACACATACAGGAAACACGATTGAAAAGGGCCCGAAAACCCATTGAAAGGGCACAATGGTCGCCCCTGGTGTTTTGTTCTTTGGCCACCTGGATCCTACGGTCGGAACATTGACGCGCTCATTATTCGAGATGCGCAATTATTTACACCGATTTTACTACTGGGATGCTGTGTGCTGCCTGTGGGCCGGACGGGCTAGAGTTTGTTCCTTGTGACAAAATAATTGAATATAAATATCAGTAAATCAAGATATATTATAATGCACAGGGTCGTAATTATACCAAAATAAAACATTATGAATCACGTTAAACAACCTCTGGTACGTTCGCATCATGGCAACAAATGGCCGGTTGCAAGCTCAATTAAAGTTTAGAATGTTTAACGGAATGTCAAATTTGACAGCGGGTTCCCAGATTTCTGTAAGCAGCTTGTCAAATCCGAAAGCTTGATTAAATATTCTAAACAGCAACTAAGTTTTGTGCAACCGGGGTTAAGACTGCAGTCACACAGATTGAACGTGTAATCAACTGTCACATAGCATCAGGTGGAAGACGCGCAGGATCGTCCTCAATCGAGACCGGTCGCGTACAACCAAGTGCTTTCGACTAAAAATGCATGTTACAAAGAGTGGGCATACAGGACCGAGTACTCCAGGTCGTTTAAGATACAAGTTTTAGAGCCAAAATACATGATTCATATTGATACTTCCGTTATTTTAAATGTTTAAGTCAGGAATTTGCACTTGAAACCAGCCAGATAAACATTTTTCAATTTCAAACCGGTCGGTGAAGCATGATCGTATTCGATCGCGCATGGATGACGCTATGTGACGTTTGATTACATATAATTAGCAATTTAAATAGTTATTTACCTAATTAGTGAGGAAAGCGATACTTGAAAACTCACTTTCCGCCCGAGTTAGGTACATAATTTTTCCTATGAACGTGCATAAATTACGTACCTATGTATTAGCAAATGCAGTTTAGAGAGGAGGGTGAAACGAAGTATGTTAAATTTTTATTTATTAGAATTGATTACTTCAAAATAGATTTGATCACAAATTAGAAGTTTAAAATACAGAATTCCTAAGCTGCATTTACCTGTAGGGACTTTCAAAAATATTTACAAAACGCACATACATGTTACATTTATTCACAAATAAAAATGACGATATATTTTTAAATTATTAGTTTATTAAACAATTACACTGGCCGACAAAAAAAAATTTGTTGTAACACAAATCAGAACAGCATAATCTAATAGAATGAAACTATCCAAATACGAAAATGACAAATAGAAAGTTGTAGCACGTAGGGTTTTCTTGTTAGAGTTGTAGAATCATATCGAATGTTACGATACTTAATATCTATAGAAAAAATTATTTCAGAAAATTCTTAACCTTGTTTATTGACTATGTTTATGGTTTTCGCCTATTAAACATACCATACTTTTAAGAGAAAAGTAAACGAGAAAAACATTAACCTTAAACACTAATTAATTTTTATTTTTTCTCTTTATGAGGTGTCCTATCTTCTCTCTTCAAAAACCAACAGTAGTCACCCATCATGGCTGGATCCCATCGTCCTTGGTACCGAATTTCCATTGTTCTGATATCTTCGTGAAACCTTTCACCCTGCTTGTCACTAACAGCTCCCAAATTTTTAGGAAAAAATGACAGATGGGAATAGAGGAAGTGAATTTTCAATGACATTCTGGCACCAAGCGATAGGCATCTAAGAGTTCATTAACTAATCGTTCATAATTTTCATCCATATTGTTGCCTAAAAATCCTCTTACTACATTAACAAATGGATTCCATGCTCTGAGTTCCTGCCTGGCAAAAATAAAAATACCTTCTTTTAATTTGGCATCACTTAACTGGGGAAAGACTTGTCTTGGGTATTTAAATCCGTCACAATTTTTATTCAAAGCCTTCACAAAGTTTTCAACAGCCTAAGTTTAATGTGAAGAGGAGGCAAAAGGACATTTTTGGGATCAACAAGAGGTATAAATTTAACATTGCGAGATCCCGGTTGAAATTCGCTTCTTTCTGGCCAAATTTTTGTTACATAATGCTGATTTATTGCACGACTGTCCCATAAACAAAGAAAACAGCAATATTTTGTAAATCCCCCTTGAAGTCCCACTAAAATCGCTATAACTTTTAAGTCCCCACATATCTGCCATTTATACCTATTGTAGTTTATTTTATCCAAAATTGTGCGCATATTTTCATAATTTTCTTTCATTGCAACTGAATGGGCAACTGGTATAGACGGTTTTAAATTTCCATTATGCAATAACACACCTTTTAAGATATATTTAGAATGTTCAATATCAAGTTCATGCATTAAACGGTCTATATCAGTAGACGCGCACAACGAATTTTCCATACTGTAGAATTCAAAAAACATAGCATTTCTTTTTCTGAAATTCGTAATTTTTGTTTCTTTGGCCAATAGGCTTTGAACAATCAAATGTGGCTCGCCGGAACTGGGACCTGTGGTAAAAGTGGGATCGGTGCACTGTTCTTCTGAACTGCCTGATGATGCGTTATCTCCATTATCTCCTAAATCAATAGCTTGCCAACTTAAAGGCGCAATCGGCACTGGCAAATTTGCATTATGGGGAACAGGTCGTATGGCAGATTGTAAATTTGGATATTATATTGTGCTTTCCCTTTTTGGAATAACCTTCAGTCTTTGTCAGGCAAAAATAACAATCGTCAGAATGATTGGTGGGTTCTCGCCATACCATTGGAACTGTAAAAGGCATACTTTTTCTCTTTCCCTTCATCCACTGCACCAATGATACACTACAACTAACACAGCACACATGGGGAGCCTACCGCTTATTTTGATCCCTAATTAACACATTAAAATTTTTAAAGTAGGCTTTTTTACATTTTCAGAAAATGGCCTGGCTTGTGATTTCACTAGAAATTTTCCACAAATATAACAAAATTTGTCACGAGAAATTTTGCAACTTTGGCGCGTTTGACTCGACATTCTCGTCTTCACATACACTTGCTTATCGATACACAGAGAACCACTCAATTCGAAACTTAACAGAAGAGTGACGTTTAACGTTTATTTTATGTCTAATGTTGTAAACAACCCAGTCTAGGTAATTTTTCCATTGTAAAATGGAGCCATTTTAGCCGCCCCACAATAGAATTGTTTACCCACCAATAAAAAAGGTTGTAATTAGGCTATTAAAAGATGGTACGTATTAGGGCTTTCCGAATATTTTTTTTATTATTGGGAGGGTATTTTCGTTGTGAAAATAAAGAGCTGGCCTGTGTTAGAAAAATCTTGACCAGTATTATTTATTGTTGGTTATAACGTTTATATTAAATGTACAGTTTGTCGGATTGTTAATATTTAGAGGTGATAACAATTCCAAACACTGTTTATTATAAGTTGTACTACTTGTTAATGGAAATGAAATAGTTTCACCTCCAACTTTTTTTTCTGCCATAGTAGTGGATTTCCATCCGTCATGCCTCTTGATATCAGTTATATTTTCTCCTGGGTCAACTAACATTGTGGCGGAAGATCGGTGAAAACTGTGACCCGTGTACATTTCTGGATCTGACCAGGCATACATCTTTTTATTTTTCCTGTTTGTAGTTTATAAAAAAACGACCATGAGGTGTATTCAAAGGACGTAGAGCTACATATTTCCTATAAAGCTGAAGGTGAACTGCATCTCCACCAATTACAAACGTTCTGCAAATATGAGTTTCTGTATCAGGAATTTTGATTATTAGTAGAGTCTCTTTCTCTTCAATGTTATCAAGGGTTAATTTAGTAAGATCTTCGCGACGACATGCACCTGCCAATCGAATAATAGTAGCAACTTTAATCAACAAATAGACATCATCAAGTGCCTCGGAAAAAATGTTTGCAATTTCCGCTTTTGAAAACACTTTGGATTTATTTGGACGGTGTCCTACGTTTTTTTCGTTTCAAAAATGATGTTAATTTTGAATATTTACTGATATCCACATCTTTTTTTTGTTTTGATGGCTCAACAAAATTGACCATAGCCTAGAAGATTTTCAGGTTTCAGATTTTTCGCCAAAGTAGGCTAGAAATACTTCTTCTTTAAGATATTTTACCGGTTTCTTCGGGTGCGGGATTTTTCGGGTAATACCTGAAAGCTGACTGCTGCAGCTTCTTCCAAAATACTTTCAGGAATTACATCGTCGTCTATGTATTGCATGTGGATTAGCCAAACCGTCGTTTAAAAGCACAAAATTACAAATAACTACGCAAACTTAATCACACTCAGACGCATAAATTGTTGTCATTGCTTTCTGGTGTCATCGCAACCGAGACTTGACTATTAACACAAATGTGGAAACAGTTGTAGCTAACTGGAATGATAATATCTAATACTTTTGATACAGCTGAAAAAAATTGTCTTTTCCAAGCAACAGTGCGGAAAGTAAATTACTTAGTAGTAAAGTAAAAAACTAATTTTCTGCACTAAGTTGCGTGTGCTTACTTTCCACACGCTCACAGGAAAACAATATTGACATAATTTGGCTAATTTTTAGTCGGTTGTAGATACCAGGATCTCGGCTGGAGCTTCTACTCTGCTTGATGCGATATTCGTTAGCGATAATTCGATAGTTAATAAAAGTGGTGTCCTTAATGTGGATACGATATCTGAACATAGGATGGTCTACTGCATACTTAGTATTCAAAAATAAAACGTAATGCCAAAAATAGTGCGCTATAGATGTTTTAGACATTTTAATATAAACCAGTTTCAATTTGACTTAAAAAATTTACCGCTAAATGATATGTTGTATGTACCTAATATTCATAATAAAATTCAGCATCTTAATGAATTCTTTCTGATGCTCTTTGATGTTCACGCTCCGTTTCATGAAGCCAGAATAACGAAGCCGAGAGCTCCATGGTTGTAAGAAAACCTCAAAACATTGATGAAACAAAGAAATTCGACCCTACAGATCTTTCGTAAGTCTAAAAAAATTGATGATTGGAACAACTATAAATATTTACGTAACTTTACATTGTCCATGGTTAGGAAGGCGAAGAAAACATAGCTTCAGTCACAGCAAACACAGCACAACCCTCGCAATACCTGGTCATCTCTTAGAGATTTGAATGTTGTCCTAACTAAAAATAATACGATACCAAAAATATTGAGCGACCCTAATGATATTAATAACTTCTTTGGTACTTCTCTACAGAGCACGTCGGACTGTAATGAGATCAACTTTTATAATAATAATAAATTTAATCCACTATTTACTTTTAGATTTAAATTAGCTGAGACTGCTCAGGTGAATTGAATTCTTAACAGTATTAAAACAAATGCGACTGGTGTTGACAAAATATCTCCGATAATTCTTAAGTATTGTAGTCCCTATATTGACAAATACGTTGCGCACATAATTAACTGATATATACAGGTTCAATATTTTCCAAATCAATGGAAAATATCAATCGGCAGACTTCTTCCAAAAGGTTCAAACCCCACTAATTTTAATGAACTAAAAGTTATAAGTATTTTACCAGCTTTGTCAAAAGTACTTAAAAGGGTATTATATAACCAAATATATTAATTTTGTGTTGAAAATAAAATAATCACCGAATATCAATGTGGCTTTAGGAAGAACTACAGCACTACCGTAGCGTTAACAAACTTTATTGATGATATCATTAGAGCATCTGACAAAAAGCTTATTACTTCTCTTATACTATTAGATTTCCCCAAGGCTTTCGATACCATCAATCATCGACTCATTGTTTCAAAATTAAAATATTATGGTTTTTTTCCAGAATCCTGTGCTCTTATTGAATCATATTTGACAGACAGATATCAAAAGATATATTCGGATGACCGATTTTCGGATCAAGTGCTGATTTTGTCTGGGGTACCACAGGGTTCAATTTTGGGTCCATTGCTTTTCCTAATGTATACCTCTGATATTCTTAAATCTGTAGAAAATTGTAGAATTCAGGCATATGCCGATGATACCCAGATTTATTTTTGTTTCGATGGGTATGATTATCTGGAGTGTCAGGAAATAATTAATAACGACTTAAATAACTTTTACCTTCTCTGCCGTGATCATAATTTACATTTAAATCCCACCAAGTCATGTTTCTTATTGTTTGGTAATAAAAATAAAATTACCTATCTTAGAGATAAGATTAACATCGGCGTCAACGGAACTAGATTGCCTGTGGTAGACACAGCTAAAAATCTGGGTGTTGTTTTGGATAATGACTTTAGATTTCGAGTACATCTTTACAATATAATCGTTTTATTCCCTAACGCTTTATACTAATAGACACATTCTGCCTTTTTAACTCAAGAAGTCCTTATGTGAATCTTTGGTTCTATCTCAGTTTAATTATTGTGATTTTGTTTATGGGTATTGCTTGGATGTCGCTGGTAAACATAGGATACAGAAGTTACAGAATGCATACATAAAATTTATATTTAACGTCAGAAAGTTTGATCACATGTCACTAAAATTTCAAGATATAAAATTGCTTAGGATGGACTTTAAAAGAGACCTTTATTTTTGTTCTTTTATTTTAAAGCTAATAAACGGCCCAACTTCTCCTACTTCACTCAAAAGTCGCCTTGTTTTCGTTCAGATATACACACTGTTAACGTTCGGCAGTTGAATAGGTTTACAATGCCTCACCATCGTAGTGCTTTGTTTCGGAGATTTCTCAACTTTAATTTTGTTAATCATTATAATTCATTGCCCAACGAGTATCTCCATTTAAGTAATTCTGCGATTAAGTACCAATATAAAAAATATCTACTAAATATTCAGAATAGAAACTAAGTGTATAAATATATTTTCCTTACGTTTTTGTCTTAGCCAGTGTGCCTGATCTTTATCTTTTCGTTTATTGCTTTTATTAAATGTAAAATCATTTATTTATTTTATAAATGCGCCATTTAATAAAAAAGGTAACTTTTTTTCTTTTTTTAAGCATTTGATTTTTTTGATTAAAGCTTCTGGTTAACCTTGGTTCAGTGGAGTAACTTAAAGCTAGACTGCGCCAGGAGTAGAACGACATAATAACTTTGAATTATTATTATAGAAAACTATGTATATTTTGATTTTTTCAAAATAAAGGCTTTATTTATTTATTTATTTATTTATTTATAACTAAAATTGAAAAATGTGGGTAAATGAAGGATGTTAGCTATGAACTAAGCTTCTACTTTCAAAATTTTTGTTATTTTGTTTAACTAAAGATAATATTTTTTTTAGTTGGACCTATAGCCATTGATACATATTGATATTGTTTAGGAATTGAGCACTTACAATCAATGACAAAAATGTTCATACACTATGCAATTTGATCGAATCTCATAATAACGAAATAATTGTAAAGGGATATGTAATCCGTGATATATAGTCGGTTGCACAAAATTTTTTTTAGAATAATTTTTGATGTTGACACTCTTATGTAGTCTGTAACATTCTCAGCCGTCTTATTGATTAATGCTTAGTTAAATGCGTTGTGCAACCTGCCAATAAAGCATTAACTTGAAGTTTTATTAACGATATTTAATTAGTATATTAGAATAAACAACAGGAAAAAAATTAAATATTAATTTGACATCTCACAAAAGTCTTCATACATTAATTAATAAAAATAAATATAAAAATGAACTTTAAAATATTTAATACTTTGTGGGATCTCCATTAGCTTTTATAATGGCCTGTAATGGTCTAGGTATCATTGACGAAACTAATTTACCTGCTGCTGGAATCACAGACCACGCTATTCTAAGGCTGCGTTTGTTTGTTATTATTGACTGTACTTCTGGAACTCGTATACGCCGGTCCAATTCTTTTCAGATATATTCAATTGGATTTAAATCTGGTGACTGGGAAGGATGATCAAGGGTTTTCGGGACATTATAAAGTAGCCACTGCTGCACGTTTTGGGCATCATTGTCTTGTTGTAGAATGCCTACCAAAACTACCTACTCCAGCCGCCGCCATCGAACCCCAAACGCTGACACTACTGCCTGACCAACACCTGTTTCTAGAAATTAGCAGTTTACTTTTTATACTATAATATAAGCATATAATACACGTTTTTCTGGATTTACTTATACTAGATTCCGTTATAATCATTACCAACATTTTTAATACTTTTTCGTTATCGTTTAAATAAAACTTTTAGAATTCATACGGAATGTACTCTACTCGTCCTTGAACGTTCAAACACTGATTTCAAATAAGACTTCGCAGAGCCACTGCTTGCGAAAACATCGTGTTTGTCACGGCAGAGTCCCAAAATTCAACCTTCGTGTCTTTAAAAATCATTTCTAACGAAACACCTGAGGAGCTATTGTTAGGTAAATTAGAACTATTCACCGGTGAAATACGGAGTATCTTTTAGGACATAAAATACCAGTTATATACCTATAAATCTTCGTTAAGTACGCTGTGAGTTGTTTCCTGGGTCGTCCTTAAAAGCACGTTACAGGGTGTCTTGTATTATCACCTGCGGAGCATCGACCATTTGGCGGATGATTTTTTGGAACAATCAAAAAAGTTGTCCACATTTTTAAAGTTCTGTTGAATATACCAACGCTCTATATGAACTTCTAAGTTTGATCTTATTTTATGTCAAACAAGTCCAAATTATGGGTATACGCCTTTCTAAGATTTCCTGTTTAAATTAATAGCGCTTTTGCCTGCAAAAAATGTGATTGTACGTATAAACTAAAAGAGATAGAGATACGCCTGTATGCCAGATCATAGATTGACCGATTGGCAAACTTTTGGTAACCTTATACACATATATATATATATAGGTATATATATATATATATATATTTATTTATATAAATATATATATAAATATATATATATATATATATATATATATATATATATATATATATATATATATATATATATATATATATATATATATATATATATATATATATATATATATATATATATATATATATATATATATATATATATATATATATATATATATATATATATATATATATATATATATATATATATATATATAGAAGATAGGCTTGTTGGTAAAAATTACGGCACGACATAAATTTGTTTGATAATGTCGAAAACAATCTTACAATCTTAACATATTAAGTAACAAAAACACCAAGTTATTTTGACGTTTTATAACAAAATTTAAACTGAATATCTTTAAAATTTAGAAATAATCAAACAAAGCATTACAAAAATATCCATTTTTTATAGAAAATATCTAAACTAGGATGACCACAAATTATAACTAATGCTTTGGTTTTGTTATATTAAACTTTACATACCTAATTAGTAAAAAAACATTAAGGGAGAACTGCACGCAAAAAGTGAAAAGCCAGCGACAAGGTCTAGTCGAGTTGAAAGTAAGATGAAAAGGTACCTACGCATTAAAAAAACTTCCTGCACGTCTGACCTCAAAAAAATGTGTTATGTATAGGTAATTTAAATTACATTTCGGTTAAAAATGGGTTCAAAAGAGTTTACGCGCTGCAGAAATACAAAGACATGAGTACGATTTACCATTTCAAATTTTGCAATTACGCAGACAAAGGATCAATGTAAGGCGGTAAAGAGCCATTTTGTGGAAAAAAAAATTATATGCGAAGGCATGTGCGTCAAAAAGTGGTCAAAAAATGGTCGAAAATGGATAAATCTACTTTTATTTTATAACTCTAGATTTGATTTTTTCATAAAAATTCGCCTTTAGCGCCCAACTATACATATTTCTCTATTAAAATCACATTGAAGCTAATACATATCTCTTATAGTTTAACATAATATTGCAGCGGCGGAAGGCTTGCAAATGATCCATATTATTGCGTGCAGTTCCCCCTTAAGGATAAACATTAAAATTTCTTTCCTTTGCCTCTTTTCTAATAGTAAGGTAGCTACTCTTTGTTAACTTGGTCTCAATTATCAAGCTCACTGCTTCTTCACTCGTGTAAGGTATAATTGGTTTTAATTTTTGAGTACTCCAACTATCTAATATTTTTGATGATCTAGTGGGGTGGTTTCGAGGCTTTCTTTAAGTTGCTTGACTTCTTATTTTTTTCTCTGTTTTTTTAAACTGAGTTTTGTTGCCGCAACTAATTGCATTTGTTCGCAGTTTGTTGCCAATTTTTTAATTTTTCTTCGTTTAGTCCTTTCACTACTTGAAGCAAATGATTTTTCAGGTCGTCCAAGTGCATTTGTTGGGGTTTGCACGCTATCCATTTGAGGAAATAGAACAACGGTACTATTTAGCCATTTATTATTTTGTTTTAAAAATCTGATTTTTGTACGATTACTTTTTTTCCATCTTTTTGATAAGTGATCACAAATTTCAATAACTTTTCTTTTTGTACAATTCTGGTATTTGGGGCTTTCGATATTCAAAATATTTGAAACATTACTGCAGACTTGAAGATTTTTTTCCTTATTGGTTCCATTTTTTTCAATCCAAAAAATAAATACATCTACCCTTTTAAGATTCCTAGTTCTTTCACCCGGCAGTACAAAAAACATTTTTAAATTTTACTTACCTTCCTTTAAATAGTCTGTATATCACACAGTGTATAACAACTGCAACTACTTTCTACCTAAGACAACAAAACTAACTACAAAATATTTAAAACGTGCTTATTTCTGCTTTTAAACGTGATAAATACAAACTTCTCATTGACAACTGTCAGTGCAGCTTTTGATTAGGTAATTTGTTTTCTAAGCCTACTAGACTCTTTTCTATAAAAAAATGCCAATTGTAAGGATATTATAGACACTTTATTTTTAACCAGTTATGACCAAATATCTAATTCCAGGAACCACTGTCCTCTCTCACAAAACTATGCGTCCCTGAACATGCTTAATATATCAAACATGCTTTATAATTATCAGTTCCTGTGACCAATACCTACAGTGACAGGGTATTAAGCCTGCTCAATAATTTATATACCAAAGAGAGGAATCGCATGGCCTTCAATTACATTAAAACTGAGTTAATTATTAGATTAAATTTTGACGAAAATTGTTTGGATTTTAAGTAGAAACAGTGAAAACCAATGCAAAATACATGTGGCAACGTAAAATTAAGTTTCTTTAGCACTAGAAATATCATATTCTACCATTAAAGATGATGTCGGGATATCTAGAGGGTGTATTAAAATAGTCTATACAAAATACCACCACAAATTTCTGAAGCTGAAATATGATTGACTGACTATTTGACGCAACTTACAGTACTAAAGCTGATGTTAACAGAGATACATGGAGTGAAAATACATTTTTAAATTATAATTATTTCGCCTAAATTTGATGATGATGGTTTCCAAGGTATAGTTACGAAAGTTAATTTTGGATTTTTTTGGACCAGAAATCAAATTTGCTCTCGATTTTAATGCAGCACCTAGAGGGCACTACGTGCGGTACGTTTTATAGGCTAAGAACGTCGCAACTTCTTTGCGGCATACGTGTATAAAATTTTTAATCGAAAAAAGATATTCCCTGTATTTTCTTTAAAATATTTGTAAAAGTTGCTAAAGTTACCCGTTTTCGAGATATTTGCTGTGTAAATTTTTGATGCATGATATTATTGAGATACATTTTTGTATTATTTGTTACTTAATAAAAGTATTTTGCTACAAAATTTCGAAAGTGTTGTCAGAAAAAGTATATTCTGCAACACGTTTGGAATATTGTATACTCCATAACTTTTTATACAATATACTATTTTGATCTAATAGTTTTTAATTTTTTTAAAAATAAAAAGTAAAATGTTTATTCATAATATTTATTGTTCCAGGCGACAACCCCAAAATTCCGACATTTTGAAATTGTACCCTGATATGAAAGTTTTCCGATCTTAGTTACATCTGTTATTATTTAAAAATTGTAGGGGAAAAAATTCAAAAGTTTTTAGCAACTCTTTACAGCATTACGAGACAAATTTTTCATGACGCGTTGGGGGCCGGGGGTGAATATATAAATAAAATCAGATATATCTCTGACATAACATATATTATGAAATATTAATAAGATATATTAAATATAAAAACGAAAAAAAAACACTCTAATTATCTGGTATATATCAAGTAACGCAGAAATCAGGAAAACAACAAACAAAACACAGCTTTAACATATTGCAGCTAAACTTGAAGAAAGAACCTTTCTTTGTCCTTTGGCTTTTGCCAAGTCTTTGCACAATATAATAAAAAATCTTAGCAAACTAGTAAAAGTGAGTGAAATGCATTGCGGTTTAATTTCGCATGCATTTTTTAGATCAACACCAAGAAAGGATGATAACTTCTCAAAAACATGAAGGAAATAACTTTATCGATACGAACGATCGAAACTTCTTGTTTTTGCCTTTTAATCGATACAATCAAATAACCAATATGGAATGCAAGGAAAATTGAAAAAGTTTTCAAAAACTTTTCCTATATGAAAAAAGTTTTCGCTTTTTAATTGATACATTGAAATACCCGTAATTCAAATAAACACTATCAAATTTTACTCATCAAACTAGTGCGAACTGAGTATATCTTTTCTAAAAAACTAAAATATGAGATAGTAAGAGCGGTTTTAAGTTGTATCTTGCAGATTTTATTACATATAACCGCTGCTAGGCGCAAAACTTACCTAAGCTAAAAAGTTATTTATACAAGGTGTTAAACAAGACTCTGCAAATTTTTCAGTTTTTATTTGTACCGAAAATCTACAAAAACAATTTTTAGTTCTAATTGTCAGATTAGCGTAATCCTTGGTGAAATTGTGAAAAATAATTTGAAACTTTTTTTTAAATTTTAGATATTTTTTTGAGATATGATTCTTTTTGTCAAAAAATTTAATTTTTCTACAATAATAGGCTGTAACATTTTATTAGCCATTTGATGTAAAATTTTCTTGTTAGAGAGCCCTTAAGTCATATTTTTTTATAATGTGCACAGTCTGCACTACCCAAAAAATATACAGGGTGTGAAAAAAATGTGGCAAAGGTAGTTAAAAACCTAGCAATCCCAAAGATCATGTACGTATATTTCAACAACCTGTAGCATAAAAAATAATTTAAATTTAAATAAGGTGTACTGAGTATTTTCTCCAAACGGTTTTTTAATTTTCTCTCCAACTTTAATATTTAAAAAAATAGAGGTCTTAATTTTACAGCCAAAGTTACCAACATTGTGTAACACAAGAGACATGTAAAAGGCTGCCACCTTTTTAGTTTTAAAAATATCAAAAAAATTAAACTTAAGACGTTTCTATAACTCGAGAAGAGGTAAGTTTTCTATACAAAAGTAATTAAATATTATTTCCGGTTTTACCGGAAGCGACCCGTACTTTTTTATTTTAAATAGGGCCTTGTATATTTTTATGGGATTTCTCCGGTATTCAGACTAAAATTAGATTTTTAACGTTAACAGTTAACTTTTGTTTTCGTAATGGCGACTGGATAGCCATATTTTGAAAACTGAACTTTGCTGCTTTATACAAAAAATACAGTCACTATATATAAAATAATTGTTTTAAACAGTCTAAAATAAACTTATTTCTTCATGTTTTAGAGCAACCTTTAAACGAAGAATCGTCATGGGTACTAAAAGAATTTTTTAATTTTCTTCACTTCTCGTTTAACTCGAAAGAGCATTTTTGCCCAATATTTTAATGGCACGTTTTTTTTCACAGTCATTTTCGCTATAAAATTGCATTTTTGAGAATGTGCCGTATACTAACCTTTTTTCAAAATGGAGCTATGCCAGCCATTTTTGACAAATCGGGAGAGTTTTTATTTAAAATAACTGGCTAATTTATAGTCATTTTAAAAATAAAGTTTTTTGACTCAACTTTTGATATATTTTTAAAAAGACAATTATACAACGAAAATGAATGTAAAAAAATATAAAAAATGTCGGTAAAAAAATAGCAATAAACTGCTCTTTCGGTAAAACAAAAAGTGAAACAAATAAAAAATATATTATTTCACAAAGGATGTTTAAATCGAAGTGTTCTAAAAAAATTAAAATTAAGCTTATTTTGGACTCCTTAAAACAAGTGTTTCGTAAAAAGTGACTGCATTTTTATCATGACAGGCCAATGTTAAATTTTGAAAAAATGGCTGTCCAGCCGCCATTTTGAAAAAAAAAACTTAACTTGCGATATACCGTTAAAAGTCTAATTTTAAGCTGAATACGATAGTCCGTTAAATATACAGGGTTTTAGTTAAAATACAAAAGTAGGAGGTGACTTCCGGTTAAAGCGGAAGTAGCTTAATTATTTTTTTATAGAAAATTTTTCTTTTATGGAGTTATAGAGACATTTCAAATTTTAAGTTGATATTTTTAAAACTAAAAAGGTGGCAGTTTGATGTTGGTAAATTTAGCTGTAAAATCAACACCTGTATTTGTTAAAATCATAAAGAGAGAGATTAGAGAGAAAATTAAAAAAACCGTTTGGAGCAGATATTCAATACCACTTAAAACTTAAGTAAAAACCTTTAAATTTGAATTCTGTTTTATGCTACAAAGTCTGAAATATACATACATGATCTTTAGGAATGCTAGGTTTTTAACTAACCTTGCTACATTTTTTCACACCCTGTATATGTTCTGCGTAGTGCAGACCGTGCACATTATAAAAAAAATATGACTTAAAGGCCCTCTAGCAAAAAAACTTTACATCATTTGGCTAATAAAAAGTTACAGCTTATTATGAAGAAATTAAATTAATATTAAATATTAAAAATTTTTAAAAAAGTTTGGAACTGTTTTTTATAATTTCACCAAGGATTACGCTAATTTAACAATTGAAGACATCGGTGCAATAACCAGGTAAGTCCTATTTTTTAAAATGCTGGGAAATTCAAAAAAACGTCATATTATTCATTTGACAAATGAAGGAAGTACACAATTTTTTGAAGATGTAAACAAAGCAACTAATAACTAATAAACAAGGTTTTTTCTAGAAAATTAAATATGTAGCTATTTAAAAAAAATTGATGAACATTTGGACTTACCTGGTTGTTGCTCCGAAAATATTATTAAAAAATGTCAAAATAATGTACAAAACATTTTTATTAAGAAAAAGTGAACAAAATAACGAAACTTAACAAAACTCAAACCATATCGGCAAATACGTTACATAATAGAAGAATCAGAGTAATAAACATCTTCAACTGTGTCGTTGACCTCTTGCATCACTTCATTATTTTCTGGTTCTTCAAAGATCATTCTGTAATACCATAGATCAGCAGCTGGTACGTATTTAGACGAAAGGAGCTTAACATCAGCAGCTTTTTTCTCCTTCAGAGGCAAAGGATAGGGCTGTATCATTGGTAAAGTTGGAAGAGACAATGGCATATTTTCTTTTTGTATATAAAACCTTGTAAAAAGTGGGACTGCCGTTGAGGTGCTGCATTCAACATAATTAACTCCTTTCTGATATTGAAACAATCGGTACGTAGAAATAGAAAACTTAACTTTTTCTTTGTTCATGAAAGTAGTTTTGAAGAAAGGTTTGAAATAGGTTGCAAAATCCATGATCATGTCCTGATTAACGTCAATAACTTTAAACTTCTTGGAAGTGGAGCGTAAGGGGGCCTTTCCACCCATCAGGGGTATGTACCCTTTCTTTGCGTCTCTTAGCTTTTTCGATCAACGCAAACGAGCGGTCGCAGGGCAAAAAGCTGTGCCCTGGCTTTGGATACTGGTGGATTATCTTCGAAATACCCTTCTGGTTGATGTTTGTAAAAGTATACAAGTATTTTACTAATGTTTGATTCTTATTTTGGGCGAAGGCATTGTCGGAAAAAAGATATAATGTATGTACAGTGTCAGGCAGAAATGTATTTATATAATGATTCAGGAAGCTGATTACTTCATTACTCCCCTTTTTTGACGTAACTTCATCATACATGTAAAATACAGAAGTTCCACTTTTTGCAGAATGCACGCAAAAGTTATACACCCAGAGTTGTCGTTTATAAAAGACATCGCCAGCGGGAACATGGGGTAACGGCAAGTTCTTCATAATCAAAACATAGCACTTCGACAGAAGGGTCATTTAAGGCAAGTTATGACTTCTCTTTTAATGAAGTATAAAATACTTCAGATTTACGAATGTGTAGCTGTTTCTCAACTTGCAATGAGGCTTTATTCTCAGTGCTCTGCTCTGCATTGATCATGTTTTGCAGACGATCACATGTCTGACATGTATCCGATCTTGGTGAGCCAAAACTTATATTAAAGTTTTGCACAAAATAACGATGATAATAGTCGTAAGTTACCTGTGGTTTGCTTTCTTTGCCTTCTTGTATGTCTGCAAAGACTATGGGCTCATATTTTTGTAAAAATAACTTGTGCATTTTGGTGACGTTCAACTCTGACGGCAAGTAGTATCGCCCATCGTTTTTCTCTCTGCTGTAATGGGATGATCGCTTTGGAAAACTTCTTATATGATCGTCTATTGTTCTAATAATATGATCGGGGATCTTGTTTGGCCTGTTTAAGTGTCTTCCCCTCATGTCTGGTTTGGACACAATATTGGATTTTAGAGATTTAGCAATGTTTTCTACCCTAAATTTTGTTATACCATGTATGGCCCACATTGCATTCTTGCAAACTGGATATTCTTGCCCACTAACACGAACCTAAAAAAAAGATAGCATCTCAAGTTATAGCAAAAAATAATGCTTAGAATATAAGGTATTACTTTATATTTAAAAGAAACTTCTTTTTCTTTTCTCGTTTCAGTCCTACTCCGTTTTCTGGCAACATTTTTAGACGCTATCAAACCAGCCAAGTAAATATCTTGCTTTTGTTTATCGCCAATTTTATTAAATTCTGCGAAGATCTTCTGAATCTTCTCATCACCAATCAACTCAAAACATTTTAATCGGCATACACATGGTGCTCCAATCCTCCTTGCTGGTAGTACGTGTCCTTTGGCAGACCTTTAATACCAATAAACGTAGATTACTTACAACGATCTGAGATTACTCGCACTTCATTAATGACACCATGTCTAATCTCATGAAATATACACTAGTGATAAAATTATTTACTATACTATACTATACTACCTACTAAACTACAATACTATAATTTATTATACTAAGCATATTTTTTAGCTATCATGCAGAAACAAATAAAAATGAAACTTACGTATGTGCTTCTCCTTTTGCTTTCTTACTTTTCCTTATATTTCGTTCCCCCTCTTCTGGACAACGAGTGCGTTTTTTTCCTTTTTTAAGAGGAATATTTTGGCTTCTCTTTTTCCGTGCTTTTTTAGTTTTTGGTTTGGATTGACTAGACTCATTTCTCGGATTGGGCTCGCTTCCTGACGACTTAGATTGGGTACCCAGATCTTGACATCCCTTCTTCAATATTTTCTTGCCTTTTGATTCAAAGCTCAATAAAACACTCTTTTTTATACCGCTAGGCCCGGGTCTGTTCTCGTCGCTCGGATGGTATTCGCTTCCTGACGACTGAAAAGGTTCGTCTTCAGACGACGACATTTTTGCACCAAAATTTACGTGTTAGGCCAAGAGCGCGACAAACCTTCCTGCACAACTTACTCCTGCATACTAAATCATACGTGTATCTTGCCACGACTCTGCTACTCCCACTTCAGTCAAGTCCCCCACCACTAGAAACCGGTTCGGTGCAAAAACCAGGCATCTCCTGGGCTTGCCTGGTTTTTGCTACCAATACTTGACCAGTTATGTGAAAAATCAATAGATTGCACGTTAGGAGCGGTGGACTTACCTGATTTTAACACCCAACGATCCGCAAGAATCTAAGGTTCGAGAATATGCATAAAAGTAAATTTTCATAATTTATGGACTTACCTGGTTATTGCACCGATGTCTTCAATTAGAACTAAGTCTTTGTCTTGTTTAACAACCTGTATAAACAACTTTATAGCCTAGGTATGTTTTACGCCTAACATCGGTTATATGTAATAAAACTTGAAAGATACAACTTAAAACCTCACCCCAGTATCTCGTCTCGTTTTAAAATTATTCGAACTTAAATATTACCAAAAAATGCAGGTGAACTGTTTCAAGTGGCCAGCAGTTTATTTGGAAGTGCGGATTTTCCAGTTATTCCCAACATTAAATTGCTCTAAGCTAAAAATAATTCCTTGTTTGTTGAGCTATCAATTAGGCATTATACAAATCTCCGTTAATGTGTTTGTAAATAAATCTTAATGGTAATTATTTATAAATACTAAAAGAATTATTGTTCAAATTTCAACTGTATTTATTTATTTAAAGCAAGACTAAATACTAACAACAAAAATGACTGAAGAGCGCCCCGTGAAGTGTTTCATTATGTTTGCCGCAAGCAAATTACTTTCAAAGCAACAAGTGTTGTTCGGTAAATACTTTTGTGCTCGAGACATCAAAGAAGCTCTAAATAATAACGTAAACACTGGCAGTGAATGAGATCACAGAAAATGTACGTCTCTTTCTCTATCGACCGCATTTAGTTTTCAGAATTTAAAATAATATTTTTTCCTAAATGCAGCTGCAGGTATTGTATTTCTGAGATCCGTTATGAAGGTTTATTGTTGTGGCTATAAGCACAGTGGTTCCTTGTTGCATGTGTTTTAATAACAGCTTTAAAAACTCGCTTTAAAAATTCGCTAAAAGTTTTTCCTGACTAAATGATAATTATTAACAGGCAAAACGAGTTTCCAATACAATTAATGGTGGTCATAAAGTTCCCTAATTTGCATGCAAATTCAAAGCTGCTGCTTTCTTTTGTCAGTTAGTCAATAGGTCTGCCAAATATACAGGGTTTAATTAACAGTATAGGTACAACAAAACTAAATATTTCGAATGCAAAATATTATGGTCTACCAGCTTATCTATGTTCAAAAGCTGATTACAACTCAAGATAGAGCAATGTCAAAATTTAAAGTTTTTTTTTCAAGTTCTACGTCTCTCATAAGAGGGAATATTGTAACCGCGAAAAAAATCACCTTCTGTGATTTTATCAGATCTTCACTTCCAGGGTCCTTAGATGACGAAAAACATGTTTTCCCATTTCCTTCTGTCTGTCTGTTTTTCCAGCGAAGATCTATTTAACTCACGGACATCAAATAGCGGCCTAAGAAAAATATTGAAGATAAATTATACCAAAATTAAATGAGACAGAAACTAATATGATTTTGGTGTGAATCCAAGAATCCAAGATGGTGAAGCAAAATGGCCGCTTAACAAAATGTTGTGTAAAAAGCTAATTATTTAACTGAATTCAAAATTTCCAAAATAATCAAGTCTGATTTACGAATAAATTGGTAAGCTCTTGTTAGGAGTGGAGGAACAAAATGGCAGTCTAACAAAAAGTTAAAAAGTCATTGTGAAAAAGTACCTTCTGCTGAGTTGCCATAAAGTTTGTTGAAAAAATGAAGTATAATAATAATGATATGTAACATAGAAGATGTAAGATTTTGGTATCAATCTAACGGCAGAACAAAATAGTAGCCTATTAAAATGCCTAAAAAAATCTATGTAAAAACTACTAAACCATAACTTTCTCATCTTGCAATATATAGATTTAAAACGTCATACAAACATAGCCAACGTGATCGTGTCCAAAACTTCGACCCCGTGACTTCACTTGCTTAAGCCCTAATTCCGATGAAGATAGAGTCCTCGCTGAATGTTTGTTTTGTTCATCGTGAATGATACTTCAATATACAATAATTTTAAGTGTAAAAATTTGCAAAATAAAATCTCAAAAACTACCATATGAATTTTTTATGATTTCAATAGTTAACAACTTTCAAATAAAGACATCTTTAATATGAAAATACGATTATTTGGTATACAAAATTCGGTATGAAATAACGCTTAGAACTTACAAAATTTGAACAAATTTATTTTACTACTTCCCTTGTGGAAGAGTAGTATTTTAAAAATCACCCTTCGAGATTTTCTCAGATCTTCAGGGTATGCCGAAAAACATGTTTTCTCAATTCCTTCGGTCTGTCTGTCTGGCTGTCTATTCGCGGCATAGCATAAAGACCACTTACCCGATTGACTTCATTTTTTATTCAAAAATTAAAGATCATATGGGGATGACCCAGTAATATTTTGGTAAAGTAGGCCTAGTAGACAATCTGTCTGTCTGTTTGTCAGTTCGCGGTCTAGCTTAAAAACTACTTACCTGGTTGACATACAATTTTGAATAAAAATTAAGGGTCATATGGGAATGATCTGGTAATATTTTGGTAAAAATTCAACATGGTAAAACAAAATGGCGGCCTACTGAAATGTAAAAAAAAATATTATTTAAAAACTACTTATCCAATTTATCGAATTTTGCACAAACATTAACTATTATGTTGGAATCAACTGGTTAAATTTTAGTACGAATCGAAGATGGCGGTATAATAAAATATTTAAGAATTTTGCCTGAAAAAACTACTTAATGGACTGATTTCATTATGGTACAGGGATCAACTAGTAAAACTGTGATACTGTGATCGTGAAAAAAATCACCCTCCCAGGTTTTACATTTGTTCACACTTAAGCGTCCCTAGATGCCAAAAAATATGTTTTATCGATTCCGTCGGTCTGTCAGTCATTTCGAGGCATAGCATAAAACATTTTTACAAGATTCATGTCAAATTTTAGTCAAAAATTATATGGGGATGACTGGTAATATTTTGGTAAAAATCCAATATGACGGAACAAAGTTAAAAAAGTTATTACTAAAAAAACTAATTATCCAATTTACCTCAAATTTTGCACAAAAATCAAGTGTTAAATAGTAATAAACTGGTAACATTTTGATATGAATCCAAGATAGTAAAACAAAATAACGAACAAATCAGTTATTTGAAAAACCAGCCTGAAAATACTACTTATTACATTAATTTCAATTTCTGTGAAAGAAAAGTTTGATATAGAGATAAACTGGTAAAGTTGTGATACCAATTTAAGATGGCGAAACAGAATGGCGGCCAAATAAAATTTTTAAAAATGACCGTAAAAAATTCTTGTTCAATTGACTAAATTTTGCATACAAATTAAATGTGAAAATGGGATAAACTGGTACGAATTCAACATGAGGTAACAAAATGGAAGTATCTGTCAATGTTAACACTATTTATTAATTTTATTTTGTTATGCCCAATAGTCAAGTGTGGCATAGGTGGAAAGAAACTGGTATAATACTGGTAGGAATCCAGTATGATGAAGTAAAACGGCGCGTAATAAAAATGTTTGAAGAAATAGTATACAGAGTTTTTTTCTATATGTATCTATTTTTACCGCCCCTTAAAGCACTTGAGGAGTTATTTACAACTTTCTAACCTATTTTGGTGTGAAAAGTCTATCCGGTCAAAGTACTTTTTCTACGACCGTACCTGATAATACTGTTTCACACATTAATCCCAGAGGCTAAAGTTTGTTTTTGAACACCGATGCCTGAAGTGCAATGCATTTCATATAGGATTTACCTTAGACATCGGCTCAATAAGAAATGCATCGACCGCTATTAATTTTAGGCACCAGTAAGAAATCCATTAGGAGGCCCTGCTTCGCAATTTGTATCGTTTTCATTAGTAACGAATAGTCAAAATGCCGATACAAATACTATATCAACAGTGAGACTATTAATAATCACAATTATTATATACGAGAAAATTAAAAAATTTAACTTTCACTTGTATTTGTTTTGTTAATGGTCGTAGAAAAAGTATATGCGTGAAATGCACCTGCGTGAAGACTTTTGTACATTCATGTAGTCATACTGCTGTATGAAAATTGGTTTCACGCATTTGTCACATAATAATATCCTGAGGTTAGCCAAAGCATCGTCTTGCAAGGCATACCTCGAAAAGGTGACAGTTTTATTAAAAAATAATGAATAACCGTTCTTATTAAATTTATTCGACGACTTATAAATTCAAAGACTTTTTGTACATAAAATATAACTATTTTGTGATATATCTAAGCAGTTTCAGATCTTAATGTAAATAAATCGACAGTAAATCTGAGTCCACAATGAATCAACCGGAAAATCGGAACGTTACAGATGTTTATATTTAAAAGTTATTAAGCATTGAAATTATAATCAAATTAATATGTTCTTTGACGACAATTCTGAAACATAGTTTTGTAAATTTCACTAAAAATAATAGTATATTGTAATATCTGTCACGGTGAATACGCTCTCTATCTGCTCTAGTTTGCGGCAGAATTATTGTTTAAATCTCTCGGGATAAATAAACAGGCATAACTCATTAATAAATGAAGTCACAAGGTTAATATTTTGCACACATTTAAGTTACTAAATTATTTTAAAACTAACTTTTTATTTCTTTTAAGAAAGAGGCAGCAGCATTTCCCCGTTTAAGGAGAAACTAAATTAGTCGTCACTGGGTAATAAAAAAATACTTATTTGTGCAAAGCCCTGTAAAAACGAATTTTACAAAACAGGTCCATTGTCAACTGTTAGTTTTATTTTTTATTATTATTAAAGTACCTAAACGTAATCGAATCAGATGTGCATCCTGTGTTCAAAGGGTATTCAGTACTAAGAGCGGATGTTTCGTGTCTGGTTACATGAGTACGATCAAACTCCGAGGTGGAGGCCTGAAATACTATCCAGCCTATGTGAAATATACATAAGCATAGAGCGTTTGTTGAATTTTAGTTAAGTAATGAAACTTTTATATTTTCAATTTTAGGAAAAAAAAAACAATTTTTATAAAAAGTTTTGCTTACTTTAAGAATACGAATTAAGAAATGCATATATTTTGTTATATGGGGTGTGAAACAAATATAAAAATAAAAATTTAAAATCGGGCTACATTTAATTTTGACTTATTGATTAATTTTATTATATCCTCAAAACCTAAACCATTATTTTTAGGAAAAAATCAGCCTATTATTAAAAAAATTGGTAAAATCCCTTTACCTGGAACTTCCCTGGTTATGGATATTTCCTTTTATTAGGAATAGTGAATTATGACCTTATTAAGTTCTAAATAGTCATTGAAACATAAATAAATTGTGTTTTCTTTCCCTTTTTTAGAGAAAAGGAGAAATTCGGGAGGAAATTTCCAGATAAGTTCCATTACAGATCGGTTTTACCCAATTACCCTGTGGTTCTCTAAATGAATTATTTCTTTTGCTTAATAATAACGAGGGAAGTTCGGAGCAAAGGAAATATATCGATTTTTTATATTGTTTTTAACATTTTAATAGGTCGCCATTTTGTTCCACCATACAGCATTCGTACCATTATTTTACAAGTTTCCACTTATATTGCACTTCAATTATGGGCAAAATTTAAATTAAATTGAAAAGAAGTTTACACTGATTGCACCATGTTGAATTTATACAAAAATGTCATCAATTGGTTTCTATCGCATCAAAACTTTGTCTAAAATTGAAAGCCAATTGAATAAGGTTTCTTTTACGCTGATGTTTTTTGTGCCATTTTTTTCCACTATCTTGAATTCGTACCGTGATTTAACCAGTTTATCTATATGTCAGATATAATTCGTGTGCAAAATTTGATGTCATTCGAATAAGTTGTCTTTCAAACTGATTTTTTCCAATTCTTTCGTAACTCACATTTAATTTTTGTGCCAAATTTGAAGTAAATTAAATAAGTAGTTTTTTAGTAATATTTTTTCAAAATTATACTAGCCTCCATTTTGTTCCGCCATATTGAAACTTTACCAAAATATTGCCATGAAATCCCCATATAACCCTGAATTTTTGACCAATATTTGAAGTTAATCAAGTAAGTAGTATTTTAGCTGTGCCGCGAACTGACAGACAGATAGTCCGACGGAATTGAGAAAACATGGCATGTAGGGTCCATGAAACGTGATGATCAGAAAAAACCCAGAGGGTGATTTTTACACGATTACAATTCATTCCTCTTACTAGGGAAGTCAGAAGATATTGCCACAAAATCCAATTTTGTTTACTTTTATTAAAGCTATACCGAGAGCCACAAAATACTGTCTCACCAGTATAACTCTCCTTTCCTTTCTAACAATAAAATGAAATCTTATTTCGATAAAAAATAGGGAATTGCGTGAGCAGCATTACCACACTTCTGCTATTCCCGAGTTTCTGTCACTAATTTTTGCTTTTTAAATTAGTCGCCCTTTAAATGCTTGCCTGCTTTAATTTATAATAACTTTTAAACACAAATGTACAGTTAGGCCAACCCATAGACATAATATGACATTATGTCAAAGGGCCAATTGTTTTTCTTTGGTGTGATTGTACTTATTAGTCGCCATTTAATACTTGAATATTACCTGGTAATGATGACTGAATGCCAAAGTCAAAGCGTTTAATTGTAAAAAATATGCTGCTGAAAAGAGTAAAATAATTGCTCCGTTTGAAGAGGGCTGGCCTGAAAGAAAGGTAGCTGAACGATTAGGTGCCCTGAGAAGTATCGTTCACGATATAAAGGTCGGGTGGAAAAAGAATACATACCCTGGATAGATCAGCAGGTTCCGAAAATATTTGTCGATCATTCAGAATGGAAAATCAATCAGACAGTTGTGGCTCTTTTATAACCACGCTGCAGCTAAAGAGTCATTTTTAACACAGAGTAACAAAGAACAGTGAATTAGATTTCTACAAGTAATACTACAAGAGGTTAAATTATTTCCGGAAATTTTCTCGACCTCATGAATATTTTGATCAATTCAAAATATTAATGAGCCAGAAAAAATTTCCGGATTTAATTTAACCTCGTACGGTATTCGGTAAGAAAATTTTGCACCAAATTGTCTTTAAAATGATTTTAAAATTAAGTTTTTTTAATTTATGACAATGCCTAATTTTCTTTTCTAACAAGACGTCAGCATAACAAAGAAAATTTGATTGACTTGGTAATTCAGTTGCTATGGAGACTACGTAAAACCTTAACTTACAAAGTATTTGAGTTTAAAAGCTATCAGTTTTGTGACAAAAGTTCTGTGACGCGGCGTGAGGAAAATGATTCGTTTCGGTAAAGAGAGTATTGGACATGAGATTCAGAAATTAACACACGCGAATACTAAGAAATCCAAGTTAAGTATATGGAGGTAGTATACAAACTTTTGCCTAGAAAAATCGTATGATTATGATAGAGTAGATATACCTGTGGAGGAACTGGCACCTATTCTTGAAGATTATGGCTTTAATATACGCAAACAGAACTCAGAAGACCACATGGAGAGTGTAGTGAGAGTTTTATGAAATTCCACTGCCAGGGAGTTACAGGAAATTTTTTTTAAGTACAATCGCAAATTCAATCCATTTTCTGACAGAAAATACTATTCATCCACTTTATCAAAAGCAAATAAAAAAAATTAAGCTTTCGGATGAAACCACACCAGAGAGTCTGCAAAGAAAGTTTTTTTATATGGCTGCTCATGAGTTAGCTTGGAGGGAAATGAACGGGCTTCAGCATGCGTGGAATATTTTGTAGAAGAAATAGATCATCAAGGAAAATCAACTGGGTGTATTGAATAAAATCCAGTTTTTTCTAAAACACCTTAGGGGGGTAAAAGAATTGACAGACAGTAAGTTGTTAATACCAAACGTAACCAATGAAGAAATATATCCAGTAAAAGTTAACCAACAAACGAGGCAATTTCATAAAAAGCAATCGTTTATGTTTAACGCCCAACCCAAACTGGCAACAAGTCAATTTCAGCGGTTGGTACAAGAATATTCCGGTTGAGCAAAATACGGTTTAAATCGGCGGCATTAACAATAGGACTTGACGTCAAAAAGGTGAAAAGAATAAATCAACCTGCAAGAGCCACCGCTATTTCAAATTTAGCCAAAACAGGAATTGGTGAACAGCAATTAATTAAAATCGCAAGACATGAAAATAGTCTCTCGATAAAACCAAATCTGCAAATACAATCAGGTGACCATAAGGAAATAATTAAAGCAATGAGGTCTACTTCAACTACCACAAAAACAAGTCAAGAACCTCTAAGGCATAAACAAAACGCTGCTTCCAATTAACTTGCTATAATATACAATAATTGCATTTTTTCACAAAACGATAATTACAATAGTCCAAATAATCAAAATATCCTAAATAATAATTGATTTTATTATAACTAATTGTGGTATAGAGATCAACTAGTAAAATTGTTGTACTAATTCAAGATGGCCGAACAAAATGGCGGCCAAATTAAATGTTTGTATTCGTCAAAAAATCACACTCTCAGGTTTTACATATCTCCACGCTTTCGCGTCCCTAGATGTTAAAAAATATGTTTTATCAATTCCGTCAGTCCGTCTGTTGGTCTGTCTTTCTGACATTTCGCGGCATAGCTTAATGACTACTTACACGATTGACTTCAAATTTTGATCAAAAATTAAGGGTCATATGGGGAAGACTTGGTAATATTTTGGTAAAAATCCAATATGGCGGCCTAGTCAAATGTTAAAAAACATTTTGTTGAAAGACTACATATCCAATTTATGTCAAATTTTGCACAAATATCAAAGTATTATGATAGAATCAACTAATAAAATTTTGGTACGAATCCAAGATGGCGGAACAAAATGGCGGCTTAATAAAATATTTAAAAATTCAACCTGAAAAAACTACTTAATGGATTGATTTAAACTGCCATTACTAATTCAAGATGGCTGAACAAAATGGTCGCCAAATAAAATGTTCGTAATCGTGAAAAAAATCAACCTCTCAGGTTTTGACTGGTCGTATTTTGGTAAAAATCAAATGTGGCAGGACAACATTCAAAAAATTATTGCTAAAAAAATAATTATCCCATTTACTTCAAATTTTGCACAAAAATCAAGTGTTAAATAGGAATCAACTGGTAACATTTTGATATGAATTGAATCCAAGATAGCAAAACAAAATAGCAGCCTAATAAAATATTTAAAAAATCAGCCTGGAAATACTACTTAATAAATTGATTTAAATTTTTTTGCAAGAATTAAGTGTGATATATAGATAAACTGGTGAAATTGTGGTACGAACTTAATATGGCGAAACAGAATGACGGCCAAGTAAATTTTTTAAAAAATTAACGTGAAAAAATCTTGCTCAATTGACTTTAAATTTTGGAGAATTTGATTTTTCCATATAGTGAACTATTACAGTGCATCCCTCTTAGGATGAAATTAAAAAAACTAGAGAAAAAGAAACTCGCATAATATTTTAACATCAGAAACCTAGCGCCACCTAACTATAAATCAACGATAAGCAATAATAGCTAAATCTAAATCATAAATCATCTCTGAAGGAAAAAACAGGGAAAAATTCCCGAATGTCAGCAGCGCCGATCCACCGACTGTAAAAGATAACACAAGTTTCCATGTTCCGGCAAGATTTTAGACCATTTGCCAAGTCCCCAAGTTCCCGGGCCGATAAAAACTTTGAAATCCACACCGTGAAGTGGAAACCTTATATTTTCGTCGTCGATAATGTTTTATTGTTTTCACATGAATTATTTGAACGGAACTTTTTAGGTGCCTGAATTTACAGTGGAACAGAAGTTACTAATACAGTTCATTTATAGTCTTGTGACTAGCTATTATTTGTTCAATAAACATTTATTAATAATGCTTCTTTAATCTTATTACAGGTTTAACGGCATAAGATGATGAAATAACAACTCTAGTATTTGCTATATTTTATGGTTTATTAAACTGATATTTAAAAAAATATATATCATCACAAGATGTTAACCTACACACATTTTATTTCCAGTTTGAAAAGTATTGCAACATAAATATCTTCTATAACACGGAGGTCAATAAAATCTCCAACCTAAGCCTAGCCAACAGTCGCAAGGCCCCCAGAATATTTCTGCGCATGTCTCGAAGTGCTAATTCGTGATTGGTTTGTTTGGACATTTATAAATGTCCTATAGCGCTCAGCGATTGGATGGAAATAGCAGTTTGCGCTTGCGCAGTTCCACAAAGGGGCCCTGAGAGCAAGTGATTCGGGGATCATTTTAAAAGATATAAAGCTAGCTATATATTTTGTTCATATGTAATGTAATATAAAATGCATAAACTATATTTTGTAATGGCTGGGTAAGACTGCTTCGGGCGTTGACTTCAAAATGTCTAAATTTAAGGAATAAATAAAATATTATTTTTTATTTTTTAACGATTTTTTTTTTGACGTCGGTTCTATTTTTTTCTTAAAAATATTTTGTAATCGAGTTGACTGGATGCTATGGCGTTTTTCAAAGTATATTGGTACGTCGTCGAAGCGAACAGTAAATTGAAAAGTTGTAGAAAATTGATTAGTGCTCTTGAATCTGCTTCATTTTTGCGTAAAAAAGAGCATCGAATAATTTTTTAGCCAGTTTTCGAAAAATCGTAATTTTTTTGGTTTTTATCCGATACTATCGATTTTTTGGCAGTACCTCGAGGCATCGATGTAATTTTCGAAAAAAAAATCCAGAGCTTCAAGGAGTATGACTAAATTTTAAGTGAATTTATAATTGGTCAGTAGCAGCCAAAACAGGAAAAAAATTAAAATTTTTGCACTCAAGTAGTTTTTTTTTTCGTAAAACACACAAACTTTAAATGCAGTTTGTAGTTTTTGCATTTTTATATATGTTTTATGTTATTTTTCAATTGAACTAATGTTTGGCGAACGACAGGAAAAAATTGTTAAGCACGCTGCGATAATCATATTTTGTTTAGACTTTTTAAAAAAAAAATCTTATAAGAATTTGTTTTCGTAGAGTAGAGTAGCCGATTGGGGAATACTGTTTTATTTTAATATTTTATTATTATTAATATTTAGTATTATACCCACACAACAGGCTTATCAAAAAAAAAAAACCTTAACCAATCGTAACCTTACCGCATATTTATTAACAATCAGTTAAAAAATATTTTAAAAAAACATCCGCTTGAACGGGGATTTGAATACATATGCAACACATTCAAAACCGAGTATCCAACCACCGAGCCAGGAAACCCATGGTGAACACTCAATAAAACTTGCTTATACTTCGCAGAAATAAACGTTAAACAAATGGGAAGCACATTCAACAATCTGTGTTGTGATTGGGGGGTACGGCCAAGGATTTAGGAATTTGTATCGTAATGTTTTCTGGGTTAACTAGAATGGGTAAACATTGTTTTTGAGGACTGTAAGTTGTTGGTCTTAAACTGCAGTGACAGGCGAATTTAAGGGGTGGGGTCAAGGGAGCAAATATCCTCACAGAGCTTTTAACCCAAGCAAAATTATTTTATAAGGCATTACCACGATTATATAATTTTTTTTTACTCTTCCTCTCTAATTTTTAATTTTCATGAGGATATTAAGCTTAAGTCGTGTTACCAAAGAAAAAGCAATGACTTTTTTTTTAGTTGCCAATTTAAATACTTGCCGCTCAGGAAGGCAATCGAAATACCCCACTGGTCTCACATTCAATGCTGCCTTCAAAACAATCAATATCGATTTAAAAAAAAACCTCTTATGTGGAATATTACCTGAAATGAAGAATATTCTACAATTGAAACCTAGATAGTATTCTACAAATCAAATATTTAGCATATGCAATATATAGCTATACGTTTATGCATATATCTTGCAATAACTTTATAAAATACAGCCACAACAAATCATTCATTCACATGCGTTAAAATTAACCGACCATTACATTTCATACTGGCAAGTGGCAGCAGCGAAATGCTTTATAGTGGTTTCTGAAGTAAAATATAATATGAAGAGCTCATGATTAAACTATTCCAAGATAGATGGCGAGTTTAGTTTCATTAGAAATGAAGTCTTATGCTTTTTCAGAATCTTCGTTTTTGTGGAAACCTTGAACGGTTTAGGCACCAGAGGATGTTAAATTGACCCTGCTTTTTGACCTTAAAAAAGTTTTAAAAATAAAAAATAGAACTATCCAAACTTCTATCCCACTCATTGTAAATAGTATTCAGAAGACCGTAGAGGAATATTTTTTAAGAATATCAAATTAGTATTTTAATTTTTCAACAGTTATCGTGTTAAAATGACACTCAGAAGAACCTGACAATTTTTTTTTCATTAATAGACGGAAAACCAAAATTAACCCTGCTTTTTGACCTTAAAAAAGTTTTAAAAATAAAAAAAGAACTATCCAAACTTCTAGCCCACTCATTGTAAATAGTATTCAGAAGACCGTAGAGAGGAATATTTTTTAAGAATTTCAAATTAGTATTTTAATTTTTCAATAGTTATCGTGTTAAAACGACACTCAGAAGAACCTGACAATTTTTTTTTTATTAATAGACGGAGAACCAAAATTGATACGGAAATCTGTTTAATACTATTCGAGAGCCCCAAGCATGCTCTAAAAAGGTAGCAAATTTTAAAAGTTTATCGAGTCCAGTAACATATTTCAAGATGGAGATATTAAGGGTGGCTTTAACGAGCTTAAACTACAATAAGTGAAATATCCTGATAATTCTCTGGTAGAAAAAGTACTTAAAAGAAAAAAAAAGTGTGTGTTAAATAGTTAGTTAAACACGATAGCTGGATCGATAATAAAGATTACATTCTATAAAAAAAATTCATTCAATCATTTGCTATATATTAATAGCAATCCATAAGTATGGATCGCGTGTGTACTAAAGTAAAGTAGTCCATAATCACGGACTACCTTACTTTAGTACACCCTTGTGCGTATTCCATCACCATATATTTGTCCTAAGAGTAAAGGGAAATCTCCGGTTAGGTCGTCTCTGTAATTTATACTTCGACAAATTCAAGATTTGTTGAAAACGCATCTATTTTTTTTAAGTAGGAAATCGAAGAACTACGACGAACTTTAATTTACATATCCTCTATAACAAGTAAAAAATACTACATACCTCCAGGTTTTGAATCCACAGAACAGAATACTCGACACCCTTCAGTTATCGAAAAGACAAAAAAAAGTTTTTGCCTTGTTTACGCGCGTTTCACTCTCTGTTGCGTTTACTCTCACGACTAACAAGTTAGGACTAGCTACTCGTCTCTAAGAGATATAGCTACCGAAAAGTAAAAAGTACGTTTTGCTAGGACTACAACCACACGACCAATAAAGTCCTAACCACTTTTGGTATTTTGTTGTATATCTTTGAGGTTAAATTGCATTGAAAAACATGATCCCTTGTTAAAAGAATACGCAGCGCCATTCCGTTAAAAACTTCGCGACTTTGAATAGATCCAAGTGTAATCTCTTTTAATTTAAAACGTTCTTTCTATTTCCCTAAGTCAGCAATAACATTCCGCATAAAGTATACTTTTTCTTGTTTATATTAATAGTAATTGTGAATTAAAAACTTAAACATCTTATTTTAAATACTAATTATCTTGAGCACGGGCCTTTACTTATATTTGCAAACGCACTTTAGTATGAAGACCTTTGAATGATTAAAATAATTGAAGGTACCCAGAAAGGTAATTTGGTTTTGACACAGAATCCAAATGAAATAAAATTTAGGAAATTAAGCTCCGGTGATGCAAAAATAAATGTTTGTAGAAAAAAATAAAATTATTATTTATATATATATTTTATTGTAAAATTATTTTAAACATTCCTAATCTAGAACTATCTAATGCACGCCTGCCATTAACTCATAATATGCGTAACGCAAAAGCCTTCATCGCAAAAATAATATCCCCGTAGCAAAATCAATCAAAATAAATAAGGACTTAATAATTTTAACAGTTTTTTTTACTTATTTAATTTAATACCGCTAATTAAAACACATCACACACCACCTGGGGCCACAGGTATCGATCTAGACTACCACTCACAAACAGCGAAATGGGGCCAATCATTCTCACTCCAACTATCGATTTGGTTTATTTGGCGCTCGAACTTAAAGCAAGATCGAAAATCTTTTAAGACCCATAACAGAACTGTGGCTTTCATGCCCAAATCCTTTAGTAAGATAAATATTTGTTCTAGAGAAATTGAAAATTATCAGACCAAGAACGTCACTAGTAGCAAAACTAAAACTGTTGTGCTAAAACAAATATTCTCCATGAACTATTTGAACATAGAAAAGCATAGGCAGATATGATCAGAATTATACGTAAGTCAAAGATATAGAAACTGTGAACCCGTTTAGAATGGCGAGATTTTTAGATCTGCCATTGATTCATTGGATAGCAGCGAACGTTGTCACTATATTATGAGCTCTACAAATCAATTATAGGCCCATTTTGTTTTTCTTAGACGGTATTTTTAAAAATATTATTTTAAACACGAACTTGTTTTTTTGGCACTGTTTTAATATGCAGGCCGCCAAGACTAATTTTCAATATTTGTTTGATTTTCAATGCTAACAAATGTGCTTCAATTTGCCCTGTAGAACTACATAAATTGTAATAATAGAAAACTGAGCATGCAAACTGGCCAAACCGAGGGCTAAACTTTATCTTCTAAGTTAAAGCTATCATTTTCTAGATCGACCATGCCTACCTGTCTTTTATTTGTAATACTTCGTGGGAATGCCGCTAAGTATAAACAAATATTTCGACTATAATTTTTTCGCAGAAATAAATATGATTTATTGGTCATAGATGTAATGCATGTTTGCGTAGTCGAGTTATGAGTCCTGCACCGAAGTATAAAAAGTGTTAAAAAATAATAAGTTCTAATAGATATCATTAGAAAAGTCCAAACTGATGTACACAAGTAGTGAAATCGCGATATCACTAAACAAACTACAAATCAAAAAGCAAATAAGAGTTTTTAGCAAGAAACCGATAGTTTAAACAGACAAAGATAGCAGGTTACTTTGTGTTTGTCTGCTTAAGCTGTTTTCTTCAACTGTAACAGAGAAATTCGAAAAATTTGAGGCAGAGAATAAATTAAAGAGATTATTTTAGCCAAAAATCATTATTTGTGAAAAATATTTTTTTTCTGTTTTCTTGAAACATATTTAAAAGTTAACAAAAGTGAAAATTTTAGTAGAAAAGTAAAAAGTACCTACATAAATATTTTAAATAATAGAGAATATGTCACTTTAAAGTTAGAAATAGTAAGTTACGCTGAGCAACTGCGACATCTTTTATCGATTTGATAAAGTGAGATATTAAGTGATCCTTCGGTAAGACATCTCAAATGAAAGTAATAGGTTTTAAGACGGGTTTATTTCGAATACATAAAGTAAGAAAAATGTATACTAAAGACAGAACTACAATCTTAGGGCAGAAGTTGAAACCAAATAACAATAATAAACGTCATTTACTAAGCAGGATTACAATATTTTTATAAAGGCAATTAATCAATATAGGAAATAAGTTTATAGAAAAAGAGAGACCAAATAATCTCTAACGAAGTCTAGTCTCATGGCTACTCTCAATCAACCAAGCAACGGAATGTCCAAACCTTATTTTACTATAATTATATAAAGTCGTAAATAGCATTATTATATTTCTTGTTATTAGTAGAACTGAATATATTAAAGGTTAGAAAAAGTAAATTTCAATGCGCAGAAAAAGAGATCATTTAGAGATCATATATATATATATATATATATATATATATATATATATATATATATATATATATATATATATATATATATATATATATATATATATATATATATATATATATATATATATATATATATATATATATATATATATATATATATATATATATATATATATATATATATATATATATATATATATATATATATATATATATATATATATATATATATATATATATATATATATATATATATATATATATATATATATATATATATATATATATATATATATATATATATATATATATATATATATATATATATATATATATATATATATATATATATATATATATATATATATATATATATATATATATATATATATATATATATATATATATATATATATATATATATATATATATATATATATATATATATATATATATAACTGCTGGACACTCGAACTGCATAACGTAATTTTTTGGGGTATTTTTAACGTTCGATATTTCAAAAAAGGTAAGCTAAATTGAAATGCGGTTTTCGACGTCAGCTTACTCAAGGTGTGTAGATTACAAACTCGACTGGTGGATCGCCAGATATGACGGGAAAAGGTTTGTACAGGGTGTAAACTAAAACTTTGCATTTTTTTCCAAATTTTATTTAACGATATTTTTTACAAAACAATATTTTATTTATTGTCATATACACCAAAATAGTCTATGATTAGATACAAAAAAACAATTTCTCCCGTTTTTTGAAATTGCCATTTTTTCGGAATATACAGGGGATTTTCAAAAATTTGTACATGGTTTTACAAAAAAAATCCTAACTCACCAGTGATAGCTCACATCAAACTGATTGTTGTATTATTCTCATTATTTACAATACTGCCATCAGGAAAAAATACAATTATAATATACAGGAGTCTAAAAAAGCTTACAGTTGATTTCATTCCTAAAATATCATGTTTTTGCATATTTTTATGCTTTGAACATTGAAAACTACAGAAAGTATAATAAAACGTAAAAATTTTCAATCTCGTTACTTGATTTAGATAAATTAGAGTCTTTCACCGAAACGGTTTTTTATATTCCATCCTAACCTCACTTTGGGAGAAAGTAGCGGCACAAATGGACAGTGTTGCTTTTTGACAATATTGTAGAGTGTTTTTTAAATCCATTTGACTTTTTAGAACTGAATAATTATTATAACGAAATTCTAGCATTATTATACCTATAAAACAGGTACCAGTAGCGTTTTATAGGAATTTCGTAGTTTTACAGAGTGTCTCATGGTGATGGTTTCTGGCGAACTAAACAGCAGACCTTAGTCTTAGTAAGAATTTGGTTACTCACATAAGGAGACATGTTCTATCAGGTCCGCTTCAATTAAAAATTAGCGGTAAATTCTAGATTTTTTATGAAGCACCCTGTATATTAAATAATATTTTTATTCCTTCAACGATCGAAGAGAATTTATGAAAGGTGCTTACTTGAGGTATGTAGGACCGAGTTATAAATGAAAGCTGTTAGATACCTGTCTACGTTTCGCTTAATTTTAAGGGATCTTCAGGACATTCAAAGACGTTAATAATAATTAGTGTAGTAACCAAGGTAGTAATCGCACCTGGATTACTTTTAAATTAATTATATAAGGTTTTTAAAATGTTACAACAATTTTGAAGATCTTATAGTGTCTTGAAAATAAAACGAAACATCGACAGGACTATAGCTTGCATTTATAACTTGATCCATTACCCAACTAAGCATCTTTCAATACCCTGTATATTGTAACATATTGGATTCCACTCAATATTATAATACCCACAGGTATAGTATAGTATACCTGTATTCAACTCTAAAATTCTAAAATATAATAAACAATTATTTGTTAACCTAATTCAACTACAGCGAAGAAAAAGTTTAGAATAGGAAACAAAATCTGATGGTCATGAAAGTCGGTACCATTGGAGGTATTTGATACTCGTGATAACATTCTTGGTACCTCCTTGTACAGTACTATCAGATGTGAAAAATCCTGGATAGTTTGAGTGTACCTAACTACGATGGCACATTTTTAGACACCTTAAAAAAACAAAAAATAACCCTTGTAGGATTGGGATAAGAGAAAGGAGAAGAAAGAAAAGAAACGTAACCATGTTAATATTTGGTTGGCCCTCCTCGCAGACGAATAACTTCACGGCATCTCCGAGACATGCTGTGCACTAAATTATTAATGAAATCTAGGGGGACGTTGTTCCATTCCTCTTGTATGGCTTCGGACAGCTCGTTCAAGGTTTCTGGGGCAACATCTCTTGATCTCACTAATAATTTTAAATGCGACCACACATTCTCTATAATATTCAAATCCGGAAACTTTGCAGGCCAATTCATACGATTTATATTATTGACCTGCAAAGTCTCCGTTACAATTTGCGCTCGATGAGGCCGTGCGTTATCGTCGACCAAAAGAAAATCGTGTCCATAATTTGCGGCAAATGGCACGACAATGGGAAGTATGATATCGTCCCTATAGACTACAGCATTAACTGTTTGTCTGGTAGTGAAAATATCAGACTTCCAATTGTATATTACCCCCGCCCAAACTGTAATGCCTCCGCCTCCAAAGGCTTCTTGAGGTGCCATGTTTTCCTCGTCATACCTTTCATTCGGCTCTCTCCAAACAAGAATTCTACCATCCGAATGAATGAGGTTGAACCTTGTTTCGTCGCAAAAAAAACAGTTTCTCCACTCATTGATGGTCCAATCTCGATGTTCTTGGGCCCATGCTAACCGTGCTGCACGATGAGGTGGTAGCAAACGAGGACACTTCGCTCTACGTCGTGCTCTAAAAAATTTGTTTGATTTTATTTTTTAGTTCGTACTTGTTGACCTCTACTTGTAATAATAAATTGCTTTCGATGTTACAGATATTTCCATATTACTCATGGTTTGGGAATTTCTTGAATAAGATTTTTTTAAATGTAGATAAAAATTGGACCTTGCAAATTTAATGCTTGCTATGATAAAGTTTTACCTCAAATTGTTTCTGTTTAATGTCCTCCTTACAGTACGATCAGAAACATGCACTTCAGCTGTACGACGCAGCTCATCGTTCAATTTCCTGGAACACTTCGTTTTTTGTTGGCGCGTATTACGTACTAAATTTATTTCTGCCCTTCCTCTAATTTTCCTCACCCAACCACCATCGTGCCGATATGCGTCGTTTCCCGTATTTTCAAATCTTGTTTTTAGCCGCGAAATTTGACTTTGGTTCACATTATATAAATTTGCGACTTCTTGCTGAGACATGCCTTGGTCCAAGAGCCTAAGGGCATTTTGCCTTTCGGCAGCAGTTAGTCTCCGCATCGAGAAGATATGAATTAAATACACAAAAAACAAACAAAATAAAAATCAATAAAAGGTAAAATCACGAAGTAAAATGTAAAAATATGAGTTTAAGAAACAGTACGTCAAAATGACAAACAAGGAAGAATATCCAATTAAGCATTTTGTCGTATCCATGGAATCCATGACATTTTTATCGCAACGCCAACTAAGATTAGACGGTGCACAGGCCATAAACCTTCCATCTTACAATTTAGCGGAAATAATAAAAAATCCAGCGAAAATCGGCATTTCTATGTATTTTTCATTTGCTGTTACGCCCCCTAGCGGTCATCTTAGAAACTCAAAAATTTTTTCCAGCATTTATTTGGCCACTATAGTTAAAAAAAATTTTACAGCAAGTTTCTAAAATCAGTAGTTTCCGAGATACAGTACATTGCACGCTTATTTGGCCACCCGGTATAATTATGAAATTATAATAAAACGCTACTGGTACTTGCTTTCCAGGTATAATAATGCTACAATTTCGTTATTATAATCATTCAGTTCTAAAAAATCGAATATATTCAAAAAACACTTTACAATATTGTTGAAAAGTAGCGCTATACATTTGCACCGCTAATTTCTTTGGAAGTGAGGTTAGGATGGAATTTAAAAAACCGTTTCGGTAAAATACTCTAATTTATGTAAATCAACTAACGGGATTGAAAATTCTTACGTTTTATTATACTTTCTTTAGTTTTCAATGTTCAATGCATAAAAATGTGCAAAATCATGAAATTTTAATAATTAAATCAACTGTAAGCTTTTTTAGACCCCTGTATAATATTATTGTATTTTTTCCTAATAGCAGTGTCATAAATAATGAAAACAATACCACAGTGAGCTTGATTTGAGTTATCACTAGTGAGTTGGGATTTTGTTTGTGAACCCATGTACAAATTTTTGAAAATCCCCTGTATATTCCGAAAAAATGGCAATTTCAAAAAACGGGAGAAATTGTTTTTTTGTATCTAATCATAGATTATTTTGGTGTATATGACAATAAATAAAATATTGTTTTGTAAAAAATATCGTTAAATGAAATTTTGTAAAAAATGCAGAGTTTTAGTTTACACCCTGTACAAACCTTTTCCCATCATATCTGGCGATCCACCAGTCGAGTTTGTAATCTACACACCTTAAGTAAGCTGACGTCGAAAACCGCATTTCAATTTAGCTTACCGTTTTTGAAATATCGAACGTTAAAAATACCCCAAAAAATTACGTTATGCAGTTCGAGTGTCCAGCAGGTTATATATATATATATATATATATATATATATATATATATATATATATATATATATATATATATATATATATATACATATATATATATATATATATATATATATATATATATATATATATATATATATATATATATATATATATATATATATATATATATATATATATATATATATATATATATATATATATATATATATATATATATATATATATATATATATATATAGATACTTGAAACATTAAAAGGTTTAAAAACTATACAATTTTCATATTAATAATATTAAATTTAAAACATATTTTTTCTATATTTTTATTTTTTTTATAGTGGCACACCTTAGTGATAATTTATTAATATCAGGTATGGTACTTTCGGTAAATAAAATATTTAGTTTTATAATATTACAAAACACTTACCGTAGAAACTGCAATTTTAGTATACATTGTATATTATTTTAGATGTGTTTTAAGTTGGTGTCCTTAAATATGTGTGTTTTGTAGAGATAAAGATGTAATATATACTATTTTTGTTTATTTTTGAGGTTTTTTTTTGTTTATAACGTGTTTATGAAATACTTTATGTAGAACTGACAAGGGTAAGTTAAAGAAAGAATAAATATGTTATGAATGACTTGAAGATGTCGCTAAGGCAACAGTACTTAATTTTTTATAACTTATTTAAAACAAAATATTCCTAAATATCTCTTATGATATGGTCTTTTTAGCTTTGGGACGTACTAAGAACCTCCTGAAGAATCTTTAGACTTGAAAAGCTTTTATGTGAGGTTTATAAATAATTTTATTAGTACCCTGAAGAGCTTCATGAAGCATACATTATTTGGTGGGGCTATGGACGTCGCCCGATTTATAATGATTATCTTTATTAAAAATGAATGTGTTCTTTTCCTATTAGAGAATTTATTCAAAGATCTTTGAAAATATTTTTCAAAGCTACATTTGTTAAAAAAAACAGCGAACGAGCAAACCGTTAAAAAAACTCCAACTGATAACTCTTTAAAACACGTTCCAATGTCTTTATAATTCCAACAGCTACACAAAGCAAATTTCAGCCCTTCTCTTTATTCATATGGATATTTAAAAACTCGCTCAATGTGTACGATTTGCATTCCCCTAACAAACATTATGCGGTCGAGTGTTTTCCCCACCCTGAATAATTACCATGTGTATAAGCCCCCGTAGCTTAATCGATTAATCCACGTGTACCAAATTGTAAGAAGAGCTCCTTATCACATCACCCTTCATTTCATCATGCTTGAAGCGTTTGTGCAGAGAGCAATATTAAAATATAATAATTTTTTCATCCATGAGAGGAGAATTTAATTTCCTTGAAGAAAATAAAATGCTTTTCTACAGCGTGTTGAAATTAATATAGGTGCGGAAAGGCATTTTTATTAAAAAGAAGACATTGGTAGTTTAGCGTTTTCTTGTATATTTTAGTAACTGTAGATTTAAAATTGACAGAGAAAATTTATAAAAGGCCTCATCCAACCTCCTCAGGGGCGGAAATCACGGAGAAACGTAAATATTCTAGTAATGTGTTAAATTTCATTCTTTATAGTAACTGATAATTCTGTCAATTGCGCAGAATAGAAAATGTTATTTACATTACACCAACATGATAACAAGGATACTGTGATCCCTGTCTGGAACAGGTCCTTTAATGCCGCAGGCGCAATGATCCCTTTAATTTAAACAAGGATCGCGATTTCGCTCTTTTTTGAGGTTGCCATACATTAGCGAGACCCGTATAGGGCAAAGGCACAGGTTGAAACTCCCAGAAACAATTAATTACTTTGCTGGGTAATACCACGACTGGCATTGAATTACATTGTTGACACCTGACTTTTGTGGGAGCAATAATGTTAATAAGTTCTTATTTTATATCACACTAATGATTCCTCAGATACCCGGAATATATTAGACCGCCATAGCCTAGCGAGCGTCATGTAGGGCAAAGGCACAAAATGAGAGTCAAGAGTCAACAATGTAATTAAACGCAGGTAGTGATATTAGCCAGCGGAGTAGTTGTTCAGGATTTTGCGACTTTGCTTTAAATAGGGCTGGCTAGGCTAATACGGCCTGATGAGTTTAAAATAGAGCGAAATCGAGACCGTCCTTTGTCTAAAATACATCAATGCGCCTACGACATTGCAGGACATGTTCCGGACAGGGATCATATTATCCTTTTTATGGGGTCGGTGTAAAGTGAAATAAAAACATATTAACAGTTCTATTTGCGGGAAGATAACTTCGTCCTACTTTTCATCTGCTCTTAAAGCTCATTCCAACAATAGGTAATTGTGGTCTCATTTTTCTGGAACCAAAACTACAGGATGCCAAAGCAATCACTAATTTCTTTGTTGATAGTATTCCGAAAAACAATCCTGATCCCAATGACTATGTCGATGTTGATGTTATAAAGCTGGCGATCTTTAACCAAAAGCTACAAACTATGGGATATGATAACATATTAGGTTCAATGCTCCAACGGGCCATAAAGTACGTTTTAAAACCCATAACGCATATAATAAATATTTCATTTGAAAGGGGGGTGGTCTCTGATGAGTGGAAGGTTGCTTTGGTTAAACCTATCGGAAAAAAACAACATACAATGATAAAAAGCTATGCGCATCTGCGACCTATTAGCTTGCTTCCTGTTCCCCTTAAGATTGTCGAGTCGGTTCTTCACCATCAATTAACAACACTTTTGGAAGCCAATTCTGTTTTACGCCTTAGGCAGTCTGGATTCAAAACGGGCTTTGGGCTACTGCCAGTCTCTGCACAATTATTGACCACTGCCTGCATGGCACTTCAACTCTCCTAGATATGACTAAGGTTTTTGACACCATCAATTTTAATTGCCTACTGGCTAAACTTTATTATTACGGGATTCATGATTAAGCGTTCAACTGGCTGACTAGTTATCTGAGGCGGCGATTTCAGCAGACTATACTGGATAAAATGAATCTAGTGTCAGACAGATTTCGAGTCTTAGAGATCTTCACTCTGGAGTTTCTTAGGGATCCGTACTTGGCCCGCTTTTGTTTTCAATTTTTACAGCGGATTTAGGTAACATCGCGCAGTCTTGTCAGGTATATATGTTCGCTGACAACATTCAATTAACCTTTCAACTTGTTATAAAGCTGGCAATCTTTAAACAAAAGCCACATACTATGGGATGTGATAACATATCAGGTTCAATGCTCCAACGGGGCATACTAAATATTTCATTTGAGAGTGATGTGGTCTCTGATGAGTGGAAGGTTGGTTTGGTTAAACCTATTGAAAAAAAAACAAAATACAATAATAAAAAGCTATGCGGATCTGCGACCTATTAGCTTGCTTCCTGTTCCCCTTAAGATTGCCGAGTCGGTTCTTCACCATCAACTAACAACATTTTTAGAAGCCAATTTTGTTTTACCCCTTAGGCAGCCTGGATTTAGAAGGGGCCTTGGAGCTAATGCCAGTCTCTGCGCCATTATTGACCACTACCTGCATGGCACTTCAACTCTTCTAGATATGACTAATGTTTTCGACACCATCGATTTTGATTGCCTACTGGCTAAACTTTATTATTATTATTAATATGACTTCTTGTCTCACAGTATTCCTGTGGTTGTATTTTATACTGACGGGATTGTTCCAAGTCAGTACAAAAAATAAAAAAAAGGAAATGGAAAAATAACAACTATTGTGTATTAAGAAATGATCTAACTATGCTACATCTTTTCAAAATGACCGATTTCTGGATGTTCCTGTGACTGTCTGTATTAAGTCCTAATTGAGCCAAATGCGGTGTAAAAGTTGTTGGGGTGAGACCTGTTACTGATATGACGAGAAAAACAATGATGGCTCTTTCCTGTTTCCACAGCCTTTTTACTACCATTGCCAAGTCGGTGTATTTGGCGATCTTCTCACTGTATTTCGCTTCGATGTTCTCGTCGTTGGGGACAGTCATGTCGATTAAATAAGTGACTTTCTCTTTTTTGGATTGAAAGGTGATATCGGGTCTATTTGCGGGGATTGTTTTATCTGTGTGGATGTCAATGTCCCAGTAGAGCTTGTAGTCTTCGTTTTCAAGTATAGATGTTGGTGTATAATGGTAGTAAGGGTCTGTGTTCTCCGTTAGTTTGTATGTTGTGGCTAATGCTTGATGAACGACCTTCGCTGCTGAGTTGTGTCTCGCGGTGTATTCAGTTCCGGCCATTATTCTATATCCACTCGTTATGTGATCGATCGTTTCTCTCTGCTGGTGACATCTCCTACACCTATCGTCTTCAATGGTTGTGTCCTTGATGATGTGCTTTCGGTAGGTTCTGGTTGCTATGACTTTGTCCTGGATGGCAAGCAGGAAGCCTTCTATTTCAGGGAACAGCTGCCCTTCTTGTAACCATGTATATGAAAGCTTTTTATGTATATGGTCTTGCTTTATGTGGTATCTGTGTCTTCCGTGAAGTGTTTTTTCAGACCAGGTGTTCATCTTTTCTAGTCGTGATTGGATGTGACCGTGTGCGTCTGCTGCGTGGCCCGTTTGAGACAGTTTGAGCGGTGTATAATTCTTGTCTGTCTTCACTATTGCCTTGTGCAGGTTAGTTCGTTTGTTGTGGAAGAATTTTCTTAGTGCGTAAATTTGTTTTTTATTTAGCGATTGTATATCTATAATTCCCCTTCCTCCTTCTTTTCTCTCGATGGTGAGTCTTTCCTTGCATGCGTTGGGATGTAACTTCCTGTGTTTAGTGAATTCAGAGCGTATGAGAATGTGAATGTTTTCTATGTCTGTGTGTGACCATTTAATGATATCAAACTAATACGTAAGAATAGGTATGGCGAAGGTGTTAATAGTTTTCGTTAGATTTTTGGAATTCAGTTTTTGTGAATCTCGTTTTAAATTCCGTCTTGAGCTCTGATTTGATATGAGTGTGGTTAATGTTGGTGCTTTGATGGAAGCCTAGTTATCTGAACGTTTCTTCTTTGAGCATGTTATCTATAGTTTCATTGTTGATTGTTTCCCCCGTAGGGTGGTCTTTCCACTGTCCCCTTGTTGATATGAAGTAGCTTCCATTTACTTATACCAACTTCCATGTTGATGTCCAGGGTAAACGTTTCTGTGATTTTAAGGAGTTAATTTAGCTGTGCCTTTGTGCTTGCATATAATTTTATGTCATCCATGTACAAGAGATGATTTATTTTGTGTATTTTTTTAGTGTTTAATTTGGGATGCGAAGTTTATGTTTAAGAGTGGATTGAGACAGAGGCAGAACCACAAAGCGCTGAGTGAATCTCCCTGGAACATACCTCGTCTGATTTTGATCTCTTCTGTTTCGATGTGCTCTTTTTGTGTTCTCAAGTTGATTTTAGTTTTCCACGTACTCATGATTTGCGTAAGAAATTGCCTGATTATTGCCTTTCATTGACTTTATATAATTCTAGTACTCTGGTTAGCCAACTGTGGGGTATCGAATCAAAGGCTTTTTTATAATCTATATAACCAGTATGAAGGTTTCTGTAATTTTTCCTGTTTTGTTCCATGATAACGCTGTCTATAATGAGCAGCTCCTTGCATCCTCGGCTGTTTTTCCTGCACCCTTTTTGTTCTTCCGTTAGAATGTTTTTGTGTGCTAGATGTTGTTCTATTCTCCTGGTAATTGTGGCTGTGATGATCTTATATAGGGTTAGAAGGCACGTAATAGGTCGGTAATTTGACGGGTCCTTATTGTCTGAATTTTTGGAATTAAGGTATGTTATTCCTTGGGTGAGAAAACTGGGGAGTGTGCTAGGTTTTAAAATTTATTATTATTATTATTATATCTTAATTGTCCTAATTTTATTTGCATACGTGATCTGGCTCCTAATACGTTGTGCTTAAATTAATAAATGTTTCTGTTAAATCGTCAATAGCTTAAACATGTTAATAGTAGGTTTGTATTATAAAAAATGTTTAGAATTGGTCAAGAAGTCGAAAAATCAAATATAGAGTGTTGCGCTTAAGATAACAAAGTTAACCCTACAACCTATCCAACTAGGAGTAACAAAAATGTTAAAATATGCTGTCAGGAACAAATTCATGAAGATAATATTTATCAAAATCGCTCTAACATACTGCACAATGAACGTTAATATTCGAACGACTTAAAATGCGCCGAAATATTCAAAAGATATCGGGTTTCTCAGCATTTCCTTAATCTCGACCAATCCTTTGAAACCGGCAAAATATATTTTACAAAGATGGACAAATTTGTACAAGATTTTTAAAGCAACTGAGGCGTATAAAATAAAAGAGTTTTGTTAAGACAAAAATGCTCGTCTTGCTGAACCGAGCATAAAGAAGCGCTTGGACTTTTCCGCTTTTAAGTCGACGGTAAAATTTTAATGACAATTTTTTTTTGTATTGTTGTATCTAAAATAAGTCGCCAGATAATTCGGGATTATGGGAACAAAGAGTTGAAATTGTGTTCATCCGAGAGAATGGGGATAATTTGAAAAGATTAAGGAATGCTTTGAACAGAAGGGTCTTGTCATATTTCCCTTTGAGTATGCTGTATGAATATCGAGCTAGATAATAATAGAATTATGTTCTATATATAATACTCTAGTTTTGATGGCGTTTAACCATGCAAAAAAATAGTTTTCTGTATGACATTATGTTACGTAATTTTTCCAGCAGGATCTTGCTTAGAGAAAACAAAAATGTCACTTAGAATGATTTATAAAGAGACGGGATCTTGAGGGAGATTTATGCGGACGGACCTAGGGCGATAAGTCTTGCTCTTGAACGTTTTGAATCGTACATCAGGCTTCGTACGTTTTCAGAGGGGTCATGGCAACAGATAAGCCGGTACTAGGGCTTTGCTTTCCGGCAAGATCAATTGGCTGCTTACACTCAAACGCAACGCTACTGATACTACATGTGTCTGATAGGTTAACCTCATTTGGGGTTTTCGGCATTTGGGGGTGAAAACTTAGAACGATTATACTTTGAATGGACAGGCCATCAGGCATTTTCATATATTTGCCACATTATTGGCTCGTGTTTCCATCTAATCGTATTATTAGCATGCGCGGAACAATATTTGACTCAGTGCTGATAGAAGCGAGATTAAAGTTATCTATAAAGGAACTTAACCAGTATATTGGATGCTGCGCTTTGCGGACTGGCAAATCTGAGCGTTAAGCTACCAGAAAACTCTCGATGGATCGTAACTACACGGAATATTATACAAACTTGTAATCCGTTTAGGAAGAATTATATTTAACATTGAGGGACAGTTTATCAATGGAGGGTTAGGTTAAGGTAAATTCAAATTAGGAATAAGCAAAGTAATATAACGTTTATCCTGTATATGTTTGTAATCAACATAACTTCAATAGCAATTTTTTAAAATTATTTATATTTAGGCTTTCTGTTTTTGCATCATTAAGTACTTGGCTTTAAAAGGAAACAATGAATGCTGATTTGTTGAATGACTGTGACGAAGGTCAGGTGAAACAGTCCATTTTCAAACGTATTCGAAGTGTATTTAAATAATACAGGCATTGGCAAATCCAGATCAAACTAAATGAAAATTTATTGTTACTTTGATGACCGTGAATTTCTGTGCTTTGATAAAATTTAAGTTTTTTTTTATTTCAAATTGTGTTCCATAAATAATTGTAATGTACAGATGAATTAGTAAAACTGTGGTACTAATTCAAGTTAGCGGAACAAAATGGCGGCTAAATAAAATATTTGTAATCATGAAAAAATCGCCCTCTCAGATTTTACGTATCTTCACGTTTTCGAGTCTCTAGATGCAAAAAATATGTTTTATCAATTCCGTCGGTTCGTCTGTCGGTTTGTCTGGTTGTCTATCAGTTCACGGCATAGCTTAAAAACTACTTAAGCCATTGACTTCAAGTTTTGAGTTAAAATTAAGAGTCCTATGGGGATCACCTGATAACATTTTGGTAAAGATCCAATATGGCAAAACAAAATGGAGGTCTAGTGAAGTGTTAAAAAAATATTACTAAAAAGCTACTTATCTAACTTATCTCATATTTTGCACAAAAATCAAGTATTATGTAGAAATCAACTGGTCATATTTTGGGACGAATCTAAGATGTCGGAATGAAATGGCGGCTTAGTAACGTATTTGAAAATTCTGCCTAAAAAACTACCTAGCGGGCTGATTTAAAATTATATGCCATAAATAATTGTGGTATACAGATGAACTAAAAATACTGTGGTACTAATTTGAGATGATGCAGCAAAATGGCGGCTAAATATAATATTTGTAATCGTGAAAAAAACATCTTCTCAGGTTTTACATATCTTCACGTTTTAGCGTCCCTAGATGCCAAAAAATATGTTTTATCAATTCCGTCGGTCTGACTGTCGGTTTGTCTGTCTGTTTGTCAATTCATGCCATAGCTTAAATACTACTTATCAGAGTGAATTCAAATTTTGTTTAAAAATTAGGAGTCATATGAGGATGACCTAGTAATATTTTGGTAAAAATCCAATATGCCGGAAAATTACGGCGTATTGAAATGTTAAAAAAAATATTACTGCAAAGACTAACTATTCAATTTCCCTCAAATTTTGCACAAAAATCATGTGTTATATAGCAATAAACTGGTAACATTTTGGTATGAATATAAGACAGCAAAACAAAATGGCAGCCTTTTAAAATTATTCAAAAATCAGCCTTATACTTATTAGATTAATTTCAAATTTTGTGCAAGCATTAAGTGTGACATAGAGATAAACTGGTAAAGAATAACAACAATAACTGGCATTTTACCTACTCCAAATCACCTTTTGGTTTATTTTGCAACTACATTTTTCCAACTGTATATTACTGATTATTTAAGTAAGTATTCAAAGATCCTTTTTGTTCTTTAGTAATGTTAATGAAAATACTATTTTAACAGAGGTAGCTAATTAATGAGCAAGTTCATAAAATGCTTTATCCTTTTATAATCGCGATGAAACGTTCAGCGTTCCGTTAAATTCAAAGGGAAGATCTCTGACAAGAGATTTCATTCCCTTTAACGTAATTATTCCCAGAGGTAATATTTAAACATGGACTCAAGGCGTAATGGAGCAAATAATGTATTTTTGGAATTAAATATAAATATATAACATTATTATGGCATTATATGGCTAAAAATTAAATAATATCGTCTTAAAACAGATTCACAAACAGATATTCGCCAATTTTTATAACAATAGAAAGCTATTTATTTTTACCTCCCAAACTTCAATTTTAACGTATTCAATAAACAATAATAATTAAAACGCCATGGTATTTGGAAATATCAAAATTAAATTAGTTTTGGCATCGGATGCGAGACATTTTCAGAAATCATTACTCCACGAAAGAAACCAATTATTGATCTTCGAGCGATTCAAACGTTCTATTATATGCCCTGTATTCACCGAACAGCGCCCATTATCCAAATTGGTCTCGATGTGCCATCCAGAACACTATCCAAACCTCTTGAAAATGTTTGCTTATAGGTTCCAATAAAATCTATAATTTTTAATTTATAGAACTAATGCCAGAACACTGATTCTTTTACATTTTTAGTAGGTCCAAGAGAATACTGGTATTATCATGCAGAAGTTTTAATACATTGTTTTATTTTATTACATCCTTTAAGTTCCTTAGGCCTAGTACTGTCTAGTGGATATAAAACATTCAAGTTCTCATTTATACCTTTCACTACAGAAACACGCAATTTTATACACTCTTTCTTTAAAAAAGAATATTTATCGAACTGCAAGCATTATCAGGTCATCTAATGTGAGTGAAATATTGTACTATACTGGATCATCAAAGAAATTTTGTATGTGGTGCCATATGTGAAGTGAAAACTACAACAAAGGGAGAAAGTTTATTCTTCCATGATTCTCGGACTTGTAGAGTAGTGAAAGAGAAACCGGCTTTTGCTGGTAGCAGATTGCAATATGAGATCCTTCTGAGAAAAAGGAGCGAAAAAAGACTTTGTCTTTGTAATATATAAAGTGTAGACAACTTAGTAAAAGGAAAGTTTCTCCAGGCATGACAAACGAAACCCAGTTTCTTAGAGGCTGCCACGGCATTTGATCCATACTACCTAACTTAAAGGCATCTTTGGTTTCAAGGATTTAATTATCATTTTGAATGGTGTGTGTATTGAGGGATATATAGTGTGTTAGTAAATAAGTGCGACAAGGGGTGATTCTGCATGACAAGATAATGACAGTTTGCTTTATAAACGTATGTCCGCAAATGATTCGTTTTCCGAGATACAAGTTGTTGTTAAAATGTGAGGATTTATTTATTGCTCTAAAACCGGTCGAGATATGCCAATAAAATTTGGTGAGTTTTAAGAGGTAGTCATTGCGCATTTTTTGAGATACAATTAAGAATTTCAATTCATCATTGGCGCACATACGGGTAATGATCTCAATTTTTTATAGTAAAAAATGGTACGCCACTGAGATATTCCAAATTAAAAACATTTTTGAATTTCTCGTTCAATTTGTTACAAAATATCTTGCCTTTTTTTTGTATGGGGCGCGGTTTTAATGCAGAAAATAAAAAATTTTAACGCGTATTTTTCGTTTTTTAAATACATTGTCTAGTAGGCTACTATCAACATTTATCTGTTAAATATTTTAACGAAATGTCCAATCAGCGTTTCTTCATCCTTAAGCATTTTAGTTTGCAATAACATAATTGTTAATAAGTAATACATTTTTCTTTTATCGAAAAGAATGGAAAATTTTACAAATACGAAATTGTCAGATATGCATTTTGTTTATAGTCGAAGTAATGAAAAGGGCCGGCAAGCTCGACGATTGTAGTCTGGGTTGTATCCAGGACGAGGGTACCCCATCACATAATATTTGCTCGTCTTCACCAATGTTTGCGCGAAAATGGTACATTTAACAAACAAACGGCTGACTGCCGGCGCCCTGGAGAAGTACGAATTGTGCAACTAGAAAAGGCAGTTCTCGAGTTAATTGCGGATTCACCTGAAACAAGTACTCGAAAAATTGACAACACATTAAATGTAAGCAACTTCACTGTATTTCAACTTCTTAAAGAACAGCAATCGTATCCGTTTCATATTCAACAACTGAAGTCTCTACTACTTAGACATTTTTTTCCGCGCCTTTTTTTGCCAATGGATTCTCAGGAAGAGTTAAATGAATTTTCTCTTCAGATGAGACAACACTTATGGTTTATGCATGATGGTGCACTAGTCAATTTTAGTATTAATGTACGTAATCACTTATATACAGTGTATCCAAATAGTTGGTATGAAAAATTGGCCTGCTCGATCGCCGGATTTAAATTCTCTAGATTTTTGCAAGTTATTACGACTTTACGACTATTTAAAATTGTATTAATGTTATTTTCTGCCATTGTTCTAGTTTAATATTATTGTATTAGATAGTTCTTGATAATGTAATAAAGAAATGAAAAATACGCGTAAAGATGTTTTATTTTTTTTGCAAAAAAACCGCGCCCCCAACGAAAAAAAGGCAAGAGAGATTTTTTTGTCACAAATTGAACGAAGAATTCAAAAATGTTTTTAATTTGAAATGTCTCAGTAACGTACCACTTTTTTGTTTAAAAAAAAGGGAGGCCATTAACCGTATGCGCGCCACTGATGAATATAAAATTCTTAATTGCATGTCAAAAAATGCGCAATAACTACCTCTTAAAACCCACCAAATTTCATTGGCATATGTCGACCGGTTTAAGAGCAATAAATAAATTGTCAGATTTTAATAAAGACTTTAACACCTCGTATCTCGGAAAATTAATCATTTATATAGCAAACTGTCATTATTTTTGCAGAATCACCACCTGAAGTTTGTCGCACTTATTTACTAACACCCTGTCTTTGAGATCCCGGGTTAAAGATATTACCATACGGATTTTATTTTTTTGACTCTTAGAAACGGGTAGGTTAAGCATAGATTAACTAGACTAATGAGCAATTGTAAAATAAGGGCTACACAGAGGCCTAAATATTTATAGAGATCTGAGTATGAAGAAATATGGGAAAGGAGACCGAAGCCCTCATAAGCAAAGAAAAGCATGATTAACCAATTTATTGTTCAATGAATTTATGCAAAAGGAGTGGGAGGAGATCTAGAAACTGTCGTTGTCTTTATAGACTTAGAAAAAGCATATGACTCGGTACCTGGGAGGCAACTATAAAAAAAGTGGAAACATTTAGCATTGGGGACATCTGTTTATTTATTAGGAAATGTCTAAAGAAAATAGAGCATATTCTAAATAAGACTTATAACACCAACCAAGAACCTGCTGTCGACCTTCGAATCTGTTCTCAAGGATTGGAAAAGAAGCTGTGGCAGAATGGGTATTGCTACAAATGATAATACTTTATTCATGGATGAACAAGCAATTTTTAATCAATATGAAATTAATGCTAAGAGGTCTTCCAACCAATACGAAAAATTGGGTCTCCATATTAATATAAATAAACCAGAATAGTTTTTAGATGTAAACTCAGGAGCAAGATTCGCAATTTATATAATCCATGAACATACATTACAACAGATGAACAAGTTTAAGTATCTTGGGGGGGGGGGGGTCAATAACCGACTCGGATGGAATCGGAAGTAATAATATCAAGTCCAGAATTAAGCAAGGTAGGAAGATGTCTAAAGTCTATTTGGTAAGACAAACTCATATTAACCACGATTAAAAACATAATGGTAGATGGATGGTAGAATCGGTCCTGATGCATGGCTTCGAAATCTAGACGTTTAATTCAGATATAATAATTCCATGGAAATAGACTATCTGGGAGATAGTGGCGGGATATCCAGACAGAAATTTGTACAATCTGACCGTCTCAACTATATGTTTGTTTATTATCAAGCTCTTGTCTACACAGTGGGATTGACTTTAATTTTATTACATTAATTGAATAAGAATTATTGAAACCAACCCGGATTTACACGTTGCTAACAACGGAGGCACCAGAAAATGCCATTATTTTTGTATTAAAATACGTTTATATAAACGCCAAATTCAGATCTCTGGACAACATATACTAAACGTGTGGAAAATGTTGTAGGTTGTTAAAAAATATACGTACAAATATATACTCCGGTATTAATTATTAAACTTGTGATACATAAAAACGGTATTTCATTAATGTTTTTAGATATTTTTTATTTAACTTAACAATAAAATTACAAAAACCTAAACACTTTGTTCTTTTACGGGTCTCTTTTAGTTTTCAGACGAAGTAATTAATTAAATAGACAATAAAAAAATTTACCAGCTTCAAAATTAAAATTATATGGCGATATATGTAAACTGTTTTTCTACTTGTCGTAGTTGAAATAGACATTATTTAGGGGGGTACAAAACAAAATATTCTATGCAAAAAGCTGGATAATTTATATTAAAAATATTAAAACAGACCCAATGAAAAAAAAATAGTGCCATTGTTGTTTAGAGAACCGACATATTTCCAGATTATGGGACATTGCATCATTCTTGTTATGTACTCTATGAGATTAGCAATTAATTTTTAAAATTTCAATTTTGCAGCTTTAGATATAAAAGAAAGAGAAAGGAGTTTTTCCCTAATCATCAGAAATACCTGAAAACATGGTCTATGTTAAAGTTGGCTGTACACAATTAGACGGCACTTTTTATTTCAAGTATTATATTTTACAAACAAAACGGTTAAAATAAGTTGGTAATTTTTCATCTGAGTTACTATTAAAAACTTATAAACGATACTTTTTACTTTTCATTTTGCTATTGAAGATATGTTACTATCGTCTTCTGGCCTTAATGTATTTGTGAAATTTTTAGTGTTAATCAGCACATTCTTTAAACTTCATAAGTATGTTTAAAATAAACATGTATTTCTAATCCTCTGAAACTAAGAACAATGTATCTTATCTTTCTTTTCATAAAATTCACAAGCCACAACAACCCTGTTTAAACTTGTCTTCAGCCATGAATAAATTTATAACATCTAAAAAGAGCATTATAAGTACATATTATGTGTATCATAACATCAGTCATAGTATCTGTATCATAACATCAGAAAAACGTTTTACTTAGTCTAAACTATAGTAGTTAGTCTAAATGCACATTTTATAACCGTTTATTAGCCCTGTAAGTTTAATAAGTATAAATAAATTAATTACGTTATTAAGAAACTGTTTACAATTTAATAATATATATCCTTAAAATTTAAAAATACGGTGTTTTTATATTAATTGATTTATTATATTAATTGAATATTCATTACAGCTGCAGGACTAACATCTCAAAAAAAAATCTTCTATATTTATTTATACATAATAAATTCCCATAACAGATGTTCAAATAAATCGTAAATGGAGAATTCTTACTCATCACATCCAGGTAGGCTTAGGACCGAGCATATGGCAAGCTGACCAACCAAATTTTAATCATGAAAATTATAGGTGGCTCTGCCACGCGCCATTACAAAAACTATAAAAATAAATAAAGATCTGGGAGCACCTGCCCGGTATGAAGGCTTCAGGCACAGGAAACATTTAGACAACAGACAGATGAATGTTAAATCGTTGTAAAGCACCAATATAATTAAAACTGCATTGCCCCAGAAAAAGTAACTGTTATAGGTTATACGGAAAATTATTTTTTTTTTTATGGAAAGTGGTCATCATGATGAGGCAAAAAGCAGGTAAATACTGAAGACGTCATTATATGCAAATAAAAAAAAGCATGTTTGTCCAAATTTAGCATTTTCTTTCTTAACAAATAACTTAAATTACCTATAGGGTATTATCTCGGAGCGCCCTTGACAGTTATTTTAACCTAACCTGTATATTTTTATTAGAAATGACGCCTGTATTTATAATTTAAAAAGTTTTAATTTAGACCAGTTTTTACATGAAACAATACTGATTTCTCACTTAGTAATGTAGAGGTTTATGAATTAACGAGTTCATTTAAGTGTAAATTAAAGGAACCTCAAATTAATTGCACTGACAACAGAAGAGAAATCTGAAAAATATTCCAATAAAATACGACTTTTGATTTCTGGCTATACCTCCAAAGCTATACAAAAACTCGGCAAGTACTTTTCTTTATTTAATCACAAAGAAAATTACAAGAGGTCACAGTACTCGATGCAATTGATAATTTCGGAGATATTGCGGTTCAAATTTCGCCGAGAATATATAAAAATTATTTGGCCGCCATTTTGTTTCGCCATCTTGAATTAGCACCACACTTTTACTAGTTCATCCCTATACTACAATTAGTTATTGCACACAATTAAAAAAAAGTTAATTAAGTAGTTTTTTCAGGCTGAATTTTTAAATATTTTATTAAGCCGCAATTTTGTTCCGCCATCTTGGATTCGTACCAAAATTTTATCAGTTGATTTCTACATAATACTTGATTTTTGTGCAAGATTTGAGATAAATTGGATAAGCACTTTCTTAGTAATAATTTTTTTAACATTTCACTAGGCGATCATTTTGTTTTGCCTTATTGGATTTTTACCAAAATGCTACCATGTCATATGAGTCAATCGGGTAAGTAGTTTTTTAGCTATGCCGCGAACAGACAGACCGACAGACAGACCGACAGACAGACAGACAGACAGACAGACAGACAGACCGACGGAATCGAGAAAACATGTTTTTTCACCATTACAGTACTTCCCTTTTATGAGGGAAGTAATAATTGAAAATCGTTATTTTTGATATATTTGTTGTGCTGCAATCGTTACCAGTTCCTCGGGCGAGAAAAATGAGATTACGAAAAAAATGCTTTTTTACTGATTTTTTTAAGGTTAACAGGACCAGAGATATGAAGTCGTGAATTAGGGTAACCGGCGGGATCTTCTGAAATGGGGCTGGAACTTGACTTCAAATGAATTGATGCCTATCACACCAACTTGTCCGAAAGTGCAAAACAGGATGCAAAAGGCAATGTGGCTATTAAAAAGCGGGCATGATATGTTCAATTCTTTGTCTCGAACTGTTTAAAGATTATGGAAATTATTTGTCTGTAGAACTAAATAAATAAATTTCTTTTTATACTGTAGAAACTTGATCAAGTAATTAATAAAATGAAAACTGTAACACTTTTTGTAATTATTAGGACATTAAATAAATACATACTTTTAATCACTTTTGCGTTATTCACGATTCACTCAACGAGAAATTGTTGGCTTCATTCTATTGTATTTAGCAAATCAGAAATATTATGTGAGTTTTTTTTTCTTCTAAAAAACTGCATTAACAATCTCTGAACCTCTTGCACTACTCTATAATCTTTCGCTGGAAACTAGAAAGCCTCTGAATGGATGTCAGTCGGCCATGCTTATCCCTATATTCAAAGGCAGTCAAAAAACCAGCGTGAGAAATTACCACCCGATAACGAAATTATCGATCTTCTCAACATTTTTTGAAAACCTTGTCTATGAATATACTTTCAATCTCATTAAAAATGTAAGTTCAGAATAACAGGGCTTTCTTCGCAGATATTCTCTTGAAATAAATATCTTTTCATTTACTGGCTATCTTTACGAAAATATGGATAACCAGACATAGGTGGATGCTCGATTTTAGCAAGGCATTCGACAAGATAAGTCATAATATTCTACCAATTCGTCTTGCTGAGGCTAATGTGAGCGGCCCTCCCCTGAAATGGATAGACAACTATTTTAAGAATAGGTCACTGCATGCTTCCCTTCAATCTAACATTCTAGACCAACTTTAAATGTTTTCCACGGCTCACACCTTGGACCCCTATTTTTATAACTTACTTAATACCATTAAATCATGCTCTCTTCATTCGGATTTTCTTCTTTACGTAAATGATCTTCAAATTTTGAGAAAAGTTCGAAATATTTTGGATTGTGAAAGTATTCAAAGTGATCAGAATAAAGATGTCGAATTTTGCAACAAAAATAGATTTTTTCCTATCTAAAGGAAATGTTTAGCAATTACTCTCTCGGAATAAATGCAAATATATCTTTGACTATAAAATAGGTATTTATTAGTCTTTCCAAAGTTATTCATGTACGAGGCTTGGAAATAAGTATGGACTCAAAACTTATCTTTGATATATATATTGACTCAATCGTGGGTCAAGGCTCTAGGATGCTGGGCTACGTCATGTAGAAATGTTACATGTTCACGAATATCAGACCAATCATTTGTTTATATAACTGTTTTGTTCTCAGTAGATTGAATTTATTTTGTAGTGCGAAATGGATCCCAATATAAGCTAATTACCAGTATCCAACAGGCGATTACACACTAACTGGATAATATTCCCTTGTTCTATCCTTATGTGTTAGAAGAACTATTTGAAACATAATATTTTTGAATACATACATACATTCCTCAGGCTAACCAAAGGCGGTCAAAAAACCAGAGTGAGAAATTAAAGTCCAATAAGCAAATCACCGGTTTAACAGTCTTTTCCCCTTCATTTGTAGATTCTCATAGTTTACAGCTAAGTGCGGAACAATAAAAAATCCCAAATTAATACACCTATTATACAATTTTATATTCATGTCGACAAATATGCATTAACAAAAGTACTCTTTATGTTAACACTAACCTGTCTAATGCACATTCTTACGTCGCGAGATAATAAGGCAACTTATAGAAAGTCCCATTTTTTAATTAGTAACCTTAATTTTTACCTTTTAAAAACCTATCAAAATCAAAGTATTGCCGTAGAGTTATTAGTTTATTCGAGATAAAAGGTTCTAAATGGATTTGTCTGATGATGATATACCAGAATCTATTCTAGAAAAAGCTAGAAATTTAGATTTATTGCCTCAAAAGTCCAAAGTCAAGCATGAAAAAGAATATATATTGTTTTCAAGTTGTTGTACAAGAAAAGGTTTTAAAAGTTTAAAAGAAGAAGTCTTTCTATCTTATTTTGTAAATCTTTACAAGGCATGCAAGCCAAATAACATTTTACCAAGATATTTTAGTTGATCTGGCCCAGGTTGACAAATATGTTAACCTTCGTAGACCTAATACTCCACACACTGACTTTTCGTCAATCACGAAAAAGGAGTATGCACTGTTCAATGAGTACGGGAGAATATGTTTGGCAAATAGCAATCAGAAATAGCTGCACAGATCTTTCAAATCTAGAAATATATACCGGCCGATCTTCGGCTACCATGTTAGAAAATGTTGACAAAAGAATAACAAATATGAAGAAACTGGAAAGGTGGAAATCCCATGCCGCCTTACAGTAAAAATACCGAAAATGATCAGGTGTAATCAACTTTGGCTGTATTTACATTACTGCTACTAAACTGTTCATTTGCTGAAAACATTGTAAATAATAAATAGTAATTTATATTCTGTTATTTCTGATTGTTATTTAAAATAGAAACTACATTGTTAAAATAGTCTTGTTCCTCAAATTTGTCGAAAAAATGTCGTTCCTAGCTATTCAGGAAGGAAGTTTTTCGGAAAATAACTGAGGCAATTTTGTCAAAATGCTATTTATGCTGCCATCTATCTTTAAAACCTCATATATCTCGCCAAACACAAACGAAATATTGCTATTTTTCCTAAGAACCTCATTAGTCCATGTTGTTTCTGCTAAGAACATCATGTCCCCACAACTTAACATGTTACTAGAATTTTATTATTATTTGTCGGCAGTTTCGTTTCTTACACTTTTCATTCTATGGTCTTATTCGTGACGCTGTCAAAGTTGGAAGCACGTTTAAAGTAGTTTGGAGGTTATCTTCTTATGAGGCGTTACATTTATTTTGTCAAAATGGATAAATAATGATCTGTTAATTGGCCAAAAAGGAAAGAGAAAAAGATTCATCCAAAGCAGATGATTAGAGAAGCCAAAGTAAAAGGAGTAGGGCACCGTAACCATAAAGGAAAAGTAGTACTCTTTAGAACATTGGGAGATGACTGCAGGTACAGTTTAAATACATACTTTGTGGTAAGCGAGAATTTAAATATGTATTACTTTTGTTTTTAGGTGTAAGCGTTTCAAATGCTTCCAAATAATCTCTGAGGAGGAAAGAAACGAACTTTTTTCACAATTTATTAATAGGCATGATAAAAATGAACAAGAGGCCCATTTGGCTGGAATTTACCATATACGAAGACGTCGTTCTCATACAAACGATCACAATAAACCACATTGCACTTCATATTCTTATAAATTGTGTTATTCTGGTGCCGAAAAAACATTTTGTTTTGAAGCCAGTTTCAAGACCAAGTTCGTTACATTACCAAGAATTAAATGGTTTCAGTTGTCCTTGATGGGAAAGAGGTGCTCTCCGAGAGATTTAAGGGGCAAACATCTTAATCGTCCAAGAAGTTATTGCAAAAAAGCCGTCGATCTAATAAAGCATCATAGTTCATTTAACCATGCAATCACATTATTTTATTATTATTTCATATACCTGCAGATTGCACGGCAAAAAATATCTACAAAGCTTTTCTCTGAGGCATTTCATACCAAGAAACGTGCTTTTGATGATCTAATAGCAAAAAACAAACTCATTTTTAATAATCTCAACGAGTCGGCTATGACTGATAATGATAATAATAGCGATCGGTTGTGAAGACTAAGATATACCCACGTTTTAAATTTAGGTTAATTTAAAAATTTTGTGTGTTTACATTTTATATTTTGAATACAAATATTATATTAAACAGTTTTTTAATACTTCTGATAAGAACATCATATATCCAAGAGTTTTTTTTTAATATAATTATACCCACCTAAAAAAAACTATTCATGGCTTTAATGATGAATCGGTATACAAAAAATAAATTCGTTAACTAAACTAAAAACAAATTTAGGTAGTTTTTTCATTTATACAGAGGTTTTTCCTAGAAATGCCTCAACTATTTCCGCCATATTGTATTGATTTGACAAAGTCGCAGCCAAGCCCTTTCTACTAGTTAGGTGTGATTTTCCATAGTTAAAATAATCCGTAATTTGCGACTGTTGTCTTTTATGAAAGCCAAAAAAGAAATAGTCCGCCGTACGTTCAGGGTTCGTCGATTACCTAGGCGCTCGATTGATGGTAGTTAAGAAGAAAAAGATAAATATGTAGATATATTTTAATTGTAAAAGATTGTTATAGATTTTTTTCAGCATTTTCATGAATCTGCCAACTCTAATGATCTTCTCATTAATCCAACTAAGTTCCTATCCATTATAGATTTAATCCCAATAGCTTTTGTCGTATTAGTCCCACTTATTATTAATAATTTCGTGCAATGTGTGTTAATTTCTCTGTAATTAGTGTATTACACTGACAATACCTAAATGGCGTGACAGACGTTGCTTAAGAACGTGGGAATAATGCACATATTACGACGATGCATTTTCTCTAAAACCCATACAATATTAGCGACAATAATTAGTTAAAAGATGATCTAGTTACAATAGCATCCATTGTTTTAGTGAAAACACGATTTCGGAGGCGCCTAACAACTTACTGGCAATTGAGGTATAGGCATCTCATATTGATTTTGAATCTCCTTTAAATTCCACATCGAACTCCTGTCTTATCTTGACAAAATGGACAGGGTTTCGACCCCGCAAAATGCCTTCACAGCTACTAAATGTTTTACCTCTTTTTTATGTTTTTAAGCGACATCCCGTGCATCGATATTGCTCGTTGACGAACTAGTCCGAGATATTTGAATAACATATTCAAAAAAAAAAAAAAGTAACTCGAAAAATTAACCATAACGACCTGCATTTTGAATCACCGGGGTTTCGAAGAAAGTGCTCATAACTGAAGTCACTGGCAGCTTAACAAAATTGGAAAAAAAAATAAAAACAAAAGTTTTCGCCCCTACAATTTTTATACATTTAACTTTTTTTTTGAAGATAATAATGAAAGGAGAGAATAGTTTACGGGGTACCAAAGAGAGATTGAAATACGACGTTGCCAAAATTACGGTTTATACAGCACGAGCCGTTTAGAAATTAAATTTCCAGTAGAATCTAGGCGAATCAAATAAATACATAAACAAACGTCTACATTTCCTGTAAATGCTGGTGCAAAATTCAGCTCGATCAGTGTTAAGGGTCTTGAGAATATCTTGAATTGTAGCGTGCACAAAATCTGATTCTTTTTTGACCTTTCTTAGCGTCATACCGGCACCTCCCGTGAAAAGAACGATTAAACATGTCAAAAGTTTTTTTGACACATTTTGATACAAAACATAGGTCGACATATTTTAATCCAATGTCGAAGTATTTAGGAAAATCAAGTTTCAAATAAAAATGCGCTCATTTTGAGTTAATTATTAGGGGATTTCTCCCTTTCCGGTAATAGTAAAGATTGTTCTACTTTTTTCAATGTATTTAATATGGGCTGTTAAAGTACTTTAGTTCGGAGTAGTTGTTTTCTTCGATATACAGAGGACAGAAGTAGTTGTAAATCTTATTTTTGCTTCATATGCAGTATTTAAAGCGTCGCTGACTTTACTATGTTTTCCGGTCCGGATTAGTGGCATTTTCCAGTAAATGGGGGGATTTCAACAGCAGCTTTAACTTAGTTTTTACAATAAGTAATGGGTAAATAAATTCACCGCTTTTTGTAATTTTTGAAAGTTTTGCAGGGTAGCCTGTGCTTATATTACTTATTTACTTATACTGACTAATAAACATCATTTTAAACAAAAATTGGTTTATTTACTTTTTTACATGCACCCGCGACATATTTCAGAATCTTTTATACCTATCACAGACTATTAAGAAAATAGAGTGTAACGCGAAAGTTACCGTAATTATCAATTGAAACAACAATTACCTACATTTATGTTATGATGAATCTGTTCTATACAAAAAAAATTGTAATATATTACGAGTATAATAAAAATAAGTAAAATAGTAAGATATTTCTCCTAATAACCAAAATTAATATTATCATAACGAAAACAATTTAACGAAATACTCTTTAACTAGTGTGAAGATTTTTACTCTACACTCACTTAGAGACTTTCGCCAAAGAAATTACGTAAAATGGGGATTTAAACATTCATATTTTCAAGAAGAGGAGATTGGCCAAATATTAAAGTTCCCTCAATTGCAATAGATCACGTACAAATAAAGTACAATAAATAGGAAATAACCCGCATTATATCAAAATGAACATTTTAAAACAAACTTAGTGTTATATTTAGCAAACACAAAATAAAGATATTTTTTTAATAATTACTGCTATTTTACAACAAAGGTAATTTAGCAAGGAAAAAGTAAAAAAACTAGGTCGCTTAATTTATCTAAGACAACTTGTTATCCAACTTACGTCATTTGAAACTGACTGGAAAAATTCAAAAGATATAGAAAACTTAATGCTATGTCTTTCCTGAACTAAAAGGTTTAAATAGTGCTGCTTCTGTTCCCTACGTCTAATACTATCTCTAGAAGGATTGTGAATGAATATTTAATGTTTTTCACATGTCTGGCGTACTCCATGTACCAAACAAAATTGGCTATGTGCACACAGCTGCTCAAAGTTCTAGCACCGTATTTGCTTGGATATTTACAAGTATATTGAGAAGAAATCTACAGCTGATAGCGAGTGGCATTTCTATGTCGTAAATAAATCCCCAAATTTAACAAAAATGGATCTGTATCTAACGAATCTAGTTGAAATTCGTTTCGTTCTGGCTGTCTGTTAATTGAATCCTGTATATGGTCGTACCAGCTTTATTTGGTAGGTCTAGGGTTACCAGACGTCCTCTTTTTCCCGGACATCCGTCCTCTTGCGTCCGGGCGTCCGGCCTATTTTTTACAATTTATTCGAATTGTCCTCTTTTCGACCACAGCCGTTAAACTACATTAAAAAAATATATAAATATTATTAATAAATAATGTATTTTATTTTTTTTTTTTAATTCGAACTCCGCCGCTGTTGTTATTTGACTAAACCACGGCCCTGCATATTCAATAGTACGACTGATCACTTAGTTCAGTTGTCGTTCTTTTTCTATCGTCTGATATCGAAAAGAGACAATACAAAGTCAGTCAATTCAGACCTGAATCGATCATGAAGTGAAGTTCCAATATTATGAAAAGGCAGCCGTATGTCGCTTCTTGATTCTTGGAAGATAAGGTGCATTGTGTATTGTCTTTTAGCTAACAGAAATTCAAATTTTTGATTTTATTTTAACTGTTTTTTCACCTGTTTTTCTGTAAATTTTGCCGATCAACACAAGAAGTAAGTTTATTTTTATACAGTTTTGCAGCAATGATAGTAAAATGCATTTTTTAACTTGTAGATTGATATATTTATGAAATGCCAAAGGAAAAACGTAAGTTTACCCCTGCTTTGCAAGAGCAATTTAAAATGTTGAAAGAGGGAACACTAGAATATGAAGTTCTGTTCACCATGCAATATATCTTTTTCGATAGCCAATAAAGGAAAATGTGATATAGAACAACATTTGTCGTCAAATAAGCATCAGCAAAAAATACGCAGTGTCGCAAAAACTAACGACCTTTTTCGTGAAACAATTTTCTAAAGTAGAGGAGCAAGTTGCTTCGGCAAAGGAGCGCTTGCTTTTCATACAGTTAAACATAATTTTAGTTTTAAATCAGATTGTAATACTAAACTTATTCAAAAATTTTTACCGCTGAGAGTTAGGCAAATATTTCGAAAAGTGAGTGAAGAAAGCCACATGGTGGAGGAAACCGTTTTAGAAAAAAAATTTTGGTCTGTAAAATATTTAAGATCGTGGACCATCTCTTTTGAAGATTATAAAATTACTTGTATGGGTGAATTTAAAAACTGTTCCAGAACGGAAAAGTATCGAGAATTCTCTACCGTTTTTTCAAAATAAAAATATTGAAGTAAATGATTCAAAATTATTTAATGAATTTTGCAATTTAAAGAAATTTGTATCATCTTCAGTAAACGCTGAATCTTTTCATAAATTACCCTCTTTTCAAAAATGGGTGAAGTATTTTTCTACTGTTTCAAAAGAAGAAGCACATTGCGAGTTTCTCAAACTTTGTCAATTTTTTTTTGCCATTCCATCCCATAACGCGAATGCTGAGAGGGTTTTTTCTTTAATGGGTGCCCAATGGACCGATGAAAGGAATCGACTTTCTGTGTCAGCTATTAAGTCGAATTGGGAACGCAGTTTAATTTAAAAGAATTTAGCTGCTCCCAATTTTATGATCACTTATTAACATAAAGGGATTTGCTTAAAAAAATAAGTGGATCGGCTAAATATGAACCAGTTCCAACTGGTTTAAGTGCACCCTCTACTTAGATTTAAGACTGTGTTTTAAGACTATTAATATATTTATTTTAATTGGTGCATTCAAAAGTTTTTAATCTTTTTGAAATGAGTGCTAATAGAAGCTAATTTTAAAGTTGCAGTTTGCGTTTTTTTTTTTATTATTTTTATTAAACTTTTATTATTTGTTGTCACAATGTTATGATACAAACGTAGCTTAGTTTCATATGCAATTTTATCGTGTTTGACATTTTCATATTTTACTTTTGTTGAAAAAAATAGGCAAATTTAAAAAATAGTAAATATGCTGCTAAATACCTTATTATAGAGACTCTCTTTACGTTTACCAAAATTCCCTAATAATTAAATTAAACAAAACTTCCTACGAAATGGTGAATGCGCAATAAAAATTATTAGTTAATGTCTTCTTTTTCGAGAAAAAAAATCTGGTAAACCTAGGTTACAGTTATTAAAATTCTGCCATGAGACCAATTTATCAAACCTGCAACGATCTTTAAATAGTTGTTCCCTAAATGTGATGCTTGCGTCATTTATATTTTGTTCGCAAAAAGAGTAAACATTGCTTCTAAATACCAATTGCAGGCTCAACAATCCATCAAGTTTTTGCACATGTAACAGTAAGCTAGGCATTTTGTGTTTGATTCCAAGATTGGTAGACAAAGGTACGGCATCCCTGTAATCTCTATCGACAACAAAAAAATATTCTTGAAACTAAGCACGTATTTCATTTGCCTCAAGTCGCACGGCTTTCTTGAAAATAAAGTGTTTTAAGTTGCCAAATGTTGAAAAAGTAACTCCCCTTAATTAATTTTTTTAAATATTAAAAAATAATAACTAGTATTAATGTGAAACGAAGCACATTAATTAAAAACAATTGCATTACGGTTTAGAAAATGCAGCACCTATCCCTAGTATTTTATTGCCAAAAAGTATAGTCAAAGTGTATGAAATACATATAAATAATTTATTTTTTTTAATGGTAAAGAACTTCTATCTAGATAGTTGTCTCCTCACAATTATTAATACATTTATCGTCTATTTACAAAATATATAGCGCCTTCGAAAAATTATATAAAAACAGCTTTCAAAGGTTATTAAAAATGCTCGTGCAGGCACCGTCTTCATTAGCACCCTGTACAAATGATTTCCAATTAGATTTTTTAATTACAAAAATTATAAAACTAGAAAAAACATAAGAATATTTAAAATAAACAGAATAAATTTAACACCCTGTGTTTTTGAAACTATGCATTAGGTTGCGTTGCAAGTATGAAGGCATTTTATCAGGACATTAAGTCTCCAACATATTAAATTAAAAATAAAAATACCCGAAAACTATGTTCCGTAAGCGATGTAAGGGGTAATTTTTATACAAATATCGTATTCAACATTTTAGTTTAATATTCTTGTTATATAGTTCTATAGTTCTAGTTGGCCAGGCAGACCTTGTTCTGCCTTACCCGTTAGATGGCGTGATGAGTCCCCAGTGAAATTATAAGAATATGGGGCGCATTCATCACATCGTCCAGAAATGTCATTGAAGAAAAACATTTGATTTAATAGAAAAAATAGTGTTTAAATGTCTCGGTAACCAGACGACCAATAAAAAAAACATGTAAATTGATGCAGTACAACTCTCTCCCGAACTTGCTGAAAAATCTGGCTTAGTGTTTTAAATATATAGGGCCAATTAAGACGAATCAAGCCCGGTTTCTCATACCTCAAAAATGTATAATGGGTTTAGGTCCGGCGATCTTGCAGGCCACTCCAGTATCCCTTTACGATCAATCCATACACCAAGAAATGTCTCGCACAGCAACAAGAACGTAGTCTGGAGTGGCTCCATTTTGTAGAAATATCAATTCATTTTTATTGAGGCGGATATTTTGTTCCGAAATTTCTTTCTACATCGATCGCATTTTCTAAGAGTTATTAATATATTTCCCCGGTTAGATTTCTTTTAGGAAAAAAAAGACCAACCACGTAATCGTCATAAATTCTAGCACAAACGTTTAATTTTTCGGATTTTGAGTATGTACTTCATAGAATATGTGTGGATTTTTGTAGGTCTAATACTGATAGTTATGACGAGTAAAAAATACCATTCAGAAGAAGCACTCGTCCGAAAAACAAACCATAAAAATTGCATTATTTATAAACACAAACTTTATAAAAAATTACTGAACCCCGTAGCCAAAAAACCTGGAGTTCGAATATCATCAAAACTGTTAACAGGGATCGAAATTAATTTTAGACTTCAGAGTTACAGTGAAAAATTATTCTGAACTTTTTATTCGCTTTTTAAAGTAACCTAACTGCCAATGTAAAATGTAGGATGGAGAATCGAACCCTAAATGGGGTTGAAAATAGTTCAATTAGAAAGTAAATCAAAACTGGTTACCATCTTAAAAGAGCATTTTCTTGAAAACTAATAAACCAAATTTGAAAAAATAGAAAGCATTATAAACAGAACTTTATTACCCTTAAAATGAGGTTTCATTTGATCTGTCAACTAATTTAAAATTTCAATTCGGGGAACTGAAACAAAAGAGTTGAAAATATGTAACAAAAGGTTTCACCTTAAAAACCAAATCGACGTATGAAAAAGATGCATGAAAAAACCGATCTTGTTTCGTTGTCATTGGCCCACCCTGTATATGTATACTTTTGTTCTTAGTTCTTGTTCTCAATTTGATATACTTTATTTTTGTTCACTTTGTAACATAATTGTATGTAAGTGAAATAGCTCTCCCGTAAAAAAAACATTGATTTATATATTTTATTACTTATTTATTTCTTTACTTAAAAATTCATATGTAATGAAATTACTAGCTGCTTGTTTATTTTATGGAGGACGAACTTTTTAATGTAGGTTTAGGCCTCAAAAACTTTGCAATAAAGCATTGTATAAATAGAACTAAAAAGGATGAATTAAATCGACTTAAAAACAGCAATAAAAACAACAAACGACTCTATAGCATGAAAATTTCACATTATGAAGTCGGCATAAAACTAACAAAGACAGTAAACAGACAATATACTCGTGGTATATAACAGACAGTTTTAGAGGTATTGTTTACAATAATTTTTATTTTACAAGCCAATTTTTTGTCTGTCAGTGCCCTATAAATTTGACTCTGAATTTATAGTCAAATGTTTGTCGATCCATTTTAAATTCAACGTAAAACAGAAAAGGCAAAAGAGACAAACCAATACTGTAATGCAGAACAAATCATTACAGAAACAACAAATTCAAATGATAGTTTGATTCAGATGACTTATGCCTTTGACATTGGTGCGGTTCCACCATGCCCAGTGACAGCTGCCATCCCAAGCTTAGGTAATTTTTTAATGCTTTTTAAATTATCACACACATATATTTATATCGGCCTTATAAAGGCACAAAGGAAATGAAAAGAAAGAGTTCCTGAGGTAGTTATGACCTGATATAAAATTATAATTTCGGAATAGTTTTGGGTCGTAAAACTCTTTTGCAAACAGCTGCACGAACCTTAAAAAGTTTAGTGCGAAAGTTGGTTTAGCGGGCATAAAACATTTAAGATATAAAAGACTCCCGAATTTCTTTCAAGAGATAGGTCGGGGTGATAAAATTATTTAAAATTTAGGAAATAAAATTGAAATTGCCAATAAATACAAAGCAAAGCAATAAATTAGTTTAAAATTAAAGGCAATTCAGATTTTATTTACTGAAGTAATTTTATTTAAATTTTTCTGAAACATTGTGTGACAGACATAGATTAAGTGCGATATTCTTAAGTTATCTACTGTTAGTTTAGATGTATAGGTTTAGCATACGTTTTTATTCGGAGTTGGTATTGGCTCCCTGCATGGATGGACCTTGTCTACGAGGCTGACATAGACAAAAAAGTGGAGTTGTTTACTGAAAACATGCATATTTTGTTGAAGCGTTTTGCACCTTTAAGAACTGTACGTGTGACAAAGCCAAAGGTTCCCTGGATGATGGAGGAAATCCAGATGTCAATAAAGGATAGAGATAGGGTTTTGGCGAGATTCAAGGTGACTAGAACTCCTGAGGATTATGCTACGTACAAACAACTTAGAAACTCTACTTTAGCTAAGATCAGAAGAGCTAAGAGAGCTCATATTAATCGTGTAGTATCTCTAAATAACCCAAAGTGCACCTGGAAAACCTTGTCTGAAATGAACTTCAAACGTAATGCAACAGGCTCCATACCTGAAATTTACTTGACGTTGAAACAGTAAATACATATTTTGCCTCTGTATTTCAGGAAAAAGAATGTAGGGAACTTGATAACCGCTATCAAGCGTTGCCTCCATCATTTTGTAATAATACATTTCACTTCAGACCAGTTACTGAAGAACAGATAAATAAGCCTATTTTTAAAATTAGATCGGATGCCTTTGGAAGTGATAATATGTCACTTCAAATGTTAAAGTACTCTAGCCCTCTTATTGACGTTAATCTAACCCATATAATTAACTCATTTTTGGAGAGGGGCACCTTTCCGGCATCCTGGAAGCTCTCGGTAATTAGACCCATTCCTAAGGTTGCTTGCTCCGGAATCCTATGGTGATCTCCATCCAATCAGTATCTTGACGGCACTGTCTAAAATACTGGAGAGGGTTGTTTATTGCCAAATAAATAGTTAGGTATTACAAAATAATATTTTACCTGATAATCAGTCTGGATTTAGGAAAAGTTACAGTACAGCAGCTGCTCTCTCGGGTGTTTTGGATGATATCGTCAGGGATTTGGATGTTGGAAAGCTATCTGTGTTGGTGATTTTGGATTTTTCTAAAGCATTCGACACTATTAATCATGAATTGCTTTGTGCAAAATTAGAGCACTATGGGTTCCCGGGGAGAGCTTTGCTTTTTGTGTCGTCGTATCTATCCGAAAGGACGCCGATGGTTGTAGTTTGCGACAGGGTTTCTTCATTGACACCTGTTACCTCAGGTGTATCTCAGGGTTTGATACTGGGTCCTCTTCATTTTATAATGTACACAGCAGATATTTTAAAGAGCTGAAAAATGTGTACATACAATGCATGTGCAGATGATACCCAGGTTAGTTTTAGCTTTTTTCTACAGGAATATTATGCTGCGGAATATATTGTAAACAGAGAGTGGATCCAAATCAGTAGCCTCTCTGAAGGCCATAACCTTAAGACCAATCCATCCAAATCTATTGTGGTCGTGTTTGGGGGTTCGAGGATAGGAAACTTGCATGACGTGCTTAATTTGGGTGTTGGAGAGAGAATCCCGGTTTGCAGGTCGGTTAAATCTCTTGGGGTATAACTGGGCAGAGATCTTAAATTTATTGAGCAAGCTAACAACTTGATTAAAAAAAGTATTTCTAATTTAAAACTACTTTATTCTAGCAGGGATATCTTGTGTAAATACTAAAAAAATGTTAACAGAATCACTCGTATTACCTCATTTTAATTATTGTAATTTTGTTTACGGTCCCTTTTTGAATCTCCAAGATGTCAGAAGATTCAGAAAGTACAAAACTTTTGTGTTAGATTTATCGACGGTTTGAGAAAATTCGACCACATATCCCCGAACTTCGATGGGTTAATACGAACAAAGGAAGAGAACTTTCTTTTGCTTTTTTTGTTCAGAAAATAGTGCTCACGGCTACACCTTCTTTTCTTTACGATCGAATCCTGCCTGTCGCAATGGTGCATGATTTGGTACCACGGAATGGACATTTGTTGGTTATACCCAACCGTACAACGGTTGTGTTTCGGAGGGGTTTTTCGTACCAGGCTGCACATCTCCATAATAAATTTCCAGTCACATTGAAAAGTATAACTGGCCTTAATTTCTTTAAACTCGCTATTATTATTATTGTTATAACTATTATATTTTTTTTGTTCTCTTGTATTAAGAAATGATCTAACGATGGATGTTCTTGTGAATGTCTGTATTAAGTTCTAATTGAGCCAAATGCGGTGTAAAAGTAGTTGGGGTGAGGCCTGTTAGTGATGAGAGGAACAATGATGACTCTTTCCTGTTTCCACAGCCTTTTCATTTCCATTGCCAAGTCATTATATTGGCCATTATTCTACATCCACTCGTTGTGTGGTGGATTGTTTTTCTCTGCTGGTGACATCTCCTGCACATGTCGTATTCAACGGTTGTGTACTTGATGATGTACTTTTGGTAGTTTCTGGTTGCTATGACTTTGTCCTGGATGGCAAGCAGGAAGCCTTCTGTTTCTGGGAACAGCTGCCCTTCTTGTAACCACGTATATGAAAGTTTTTTATGTATGTGGTCTTGCTTTATGTGGTATCTGGGTCTTTCATGGAGTGTTTTTTCAGACCAGGTGTTCATCTTTTCTAGTAGTGATTGGATGTGACTGTGTGCGTCTGCTGCGTGGCTTGTTTGAGAGAGGTCGAGCGGTGTATAATTCTTGTCGGCCTTCACTATTGCCTTGTGGAGGTTAGTTTGTTTGTTGTGGAAGAATTTTCTGAGTTCGTCAATTCTTCTTTTTATTATTATTATTGTTAGTTTTTAAGTTAGTTAATATTGTAAGTACAAACTCAGGTCAACATATAAGTACTTTCACATTATTAAAAATAATATTGTGAAACAAGTTAATTAACTTAGAATAACGTATGTTTCAAAAAACTAGCCCTAAACACTATAAAAAAGTCCAGGGCATATATGGGATTATACGCATATAGGCAAAATAATTCTGAGTGTTCCCTTTCTAATGTAAAAAAATATGGGATACATTTTTTATTTGAAAAAAATTCTGTATTTTTAACAGTAAGCTTTTATTTTATTTTTATGTTTAAAAACGACAAAGTTATTTTTTTGCAGACCTGGCCATGACTACTGAGGCCATTTGCAATACAAACAATTGCCTAATACTTCAGTCATTTTATTAATAACTCTGCAAAACGTTGATCATATAAACATTTGATTTCACTTTTTATTTTCTTAGTGATTGTTTTGTGTTTGTAATTTTAAAAATGTCCCTGAGATACATCAGTGAAAAAAATTAATATGTTAGGATGTAATAGGAATAGAAATTTACCACCTCCAGTTATTTGAAACGCTATTCTGAGTTACTCTCAAATTTTTCGAGAAAAACCGCATTGTCTAAGTACCTTTTTAATATACGTTGAGTCTCGAAAAAGTGGATCTGAAGTAAACTTTTAATGTTTTAATAGATGACATGCATTTTTTGTAGCTTTACCTGGTTTTACCTGTTTTCGTAAGTAAACATTTTCAGATTTTGAAAAGTTAGAAAATTCGAACAATTTATCTTATAGAAATACAACTTGTACACTGTGATTTTTTATAATGTCCCCCCACTTTAATTTTTTTGTTTTTTGAAATAGAAAAAATGTTTAATACAAAAGTTTCACGTCGAACAATTTGCAGAACGTATTTTTGCATATACAGGTACATTTTTAAATGTACATTGTTGCATTTTTGGATTCTTCAGAAAATGTTAGACATATTTCATGTATATTAGTATATTATCCTATACCTATCATTACGAGGTAGTCGTGACCTCTGATCGAGTGTCTCTCTGAAGTTTTATGATCCTTGAAATATATATTAGTACTGTGCAAAATCTAATGCTGGTAGTCGGATGTAAATTATTTTTACGATAACTCCACCAACTAAAACTCATGTCTACTACCTCACAAATTATCCCCCAAAGCCAATTTCATTAAAGTGAACAATTAAATCCCTAAAACTAAATACCTCTTTAACCCATTTGGTATCAGTTTTCAAAGAATGTTGGATGGCATGGTCACATCGCATGCAGCCAATAAAGAACTAAATTGTCTTTTCCGCGCCTGAAGATATTTTTCTTCTTCTAAGTTTTTTACCAATTGCACATCACAAAGCAGGTCCAATGAGGAGCAGACTTTCTTTAAACCCTTAATATCCTCGACTGCGATTAATGAAAAGTTTTTCGACTAATTGATATACAAACATCACTCCAAAAAAATTTGGGCTCTGGCACTGTTTTGAAGGTGCTACCTGGGATTTTGTTCTAATGTATCTATTACACCTCTGTACACATACTTGTCAAATAGACACGAGAATAGGCTAGGTTTCATCTATCAGCATCCATCTACATTTGCAACCAGAAAATGCCTTTTACTCTTCCCTTAATTTAGCATGAATAAACTTCCCTCCTCTTCCCTTGTGGTATCAGTCTATAGATAAAATCACCTTAAAATTTTTTTCTACATCTCATAGTTAACCTTTAGATGGATGTGCTACTTTGAAAAAACAATCTAAACCAATCTAGTAGCAATCCTAAATTAAAAATATTTTACTTCTAACTCGCTATTCCGTTTAAGTGAATTGAATATAAAATAAAATCTAGATTCACGTTTCATATATTAATTAACAGGCTTCCTTTGTGTTCGATAAAAAGTCGACGCCATTCAGGCATCCCGTGGAATCCTTTATAAGTACATATAATTGCTGAAGTTTGCCCCAGTTTAACACAGCGCTCGTAACTTGTAAGATAAGCAGGAGCCCGACCCGAATTTGTGTTCTGAATTTTAAATAGTTTATCGGGGCTTTATGCTCTTGTGTTCTCATATTTTCTATCTGCCGTATTAGGGAGCGTTCGTTTTGAAGAATGTATACTGGAAAATGGATTAATTTACTTGCTTGCAAGCATATAGTACACAGTTTTGGCTCTGTTTTGAAAAGGGGTGTGGTTTTGATTTAATATTTTAATCTAATTTTAAATATCATTCCCTTAAAAATGTGTTTGGAGATCATAGTACGTTTTATATTTATTGCATTATCCTTTTTTATATTTATTTTATTATCCTCAATCAACAGGAACCAATTCGTTGCCATTGACATGACGGTTCGAAATTAGGATCCCACAGGAATTGTTGGTATTGTTCCTTTTATACCCCAACTTGTTTACAAATCATAAATAACGATGGCATTGAATTGAATGTTAGTAATTTATTTTATTCCGATTTCGTCAAATCGCATACTAGGGTCAACACACTTAAGAACTGCCAGATATCAGATCTTCAAAAAAATCACTTGAGGTCTAAAGGATAATAGATCGGGCGGTGGCTGTACCTAACCGTGGACCTATATGGCTAAAAAAATTTAATGTATAGTTTACTATTAGTAGATGCCTAAAAGTTTTGTCTTCCGAAGCTTGTCCTGATGGGATTTGTGTAGGGGTGACTTCGTCGTCATGTCAACTTTTTACCTTTGAGTTCCTATATCTCGCGAACGGTTTCAGATAAGTGTTTGAATTTGACTGCATCTTTAAGGCACATTTGGGGCTCTAGAGCAGTATCAAACAGATTTTCGTATCATCTTTGGTTTTTCGTCTATTATTAAAAAAAAATCGATTTTTCAGAGAGCATTTATTTTGATTTATAATAACTATCGCAAAAATTAAAATGTTAATATAACATTTTTAGTAAACGTTGCTATCTGCAGAATCTCCGAATACTATAAAAAATGGACTGATTTAAGAAGTAGTGTTTTTTAATTCTTTAAATTTAAAGTCAAAAGTAAGGATCAGTTGAACGCCCTCTGGTGCCCACATGGTTCAGGTATTCCACAAAAGCAAAAATGATTCTGAAAGAGCATAGATACGAGAAAACATTTTTATAAGGTTTTGTTTTAAAAAGTCTAAGCAAATCACAGCATGTAAATTAATTGTATAGAAAAATGTCATAAGACAAAAATGATGAGAAGACAACACTATATACAACAGTATACTGAAAAATGCATTTATCCTGGGCCTAATTACACACAAGCTCTTTGCGGCTCCAATTGATCCAAAAAGGGAATTCGAGTAGCTCCTCATTCAAACGAAGATAGGTTTTAACCATACGTAGAAAATGACAGCAACTTTTCCTAAGGAGATCTTACAAAATTGGAAAAGTATTGCCCCCCGCCCTCGAATTGTGACTACAACCCTAAAAACAACATATTTTATTCTACCAATCACAAAATTACCCTACAATAAATCAAATTTATTTAAATAAATGGATACTTTTGAGATTAACGTAAATATTTTATCGGCAACATTTTTGGTAGTTATTAAAATTTGTTTCTTGTTTATTTCGCAGGGGATAGTTCTAATAAAACCACGAGCTGTCCGGCGAGCAGTTTTAATTGTGATTAGCAGTATTAAATTAAATGTTGCTAAAAAGTAACCAACTTAAATAGATGAAAACGATAAATAACTCATAACTTTAATTACGAATTGACTGTATATTCAATAGAAGTACATGACATCTTCCATCTAAATGACAATAAGTAGCCTCAGGCTCTGGAGTCAAATTATTAGAAATATTTTCTGAGGGTGTAATTTGCGTATCTGTTTTGACAAATATAAGATTTATCTCTCCTAACCTATCACTCTTATCAATTAAAAAATTAGTCATACAACTTTTAATATGGTTAGACAGTTTATATAATCCTGTTCTATTGAAGTAAGTTGTATTCTTTATAAAATCCTTAAAATGAAATTCATTATCTAAATCGAGCATTATTTGAGCGAATTTTTGAATCATTTGCTCTCATCAAAACAACTACAAAATCTGAGGGCGACATGTCATCTTTGTATCAATCTACCCTAGAAACTACCTCCCTAAATCCTGCAAATGGTTTAAAGAATATTTTTAAATTGTACTTATCCCCAAGAACATTTTTCAGTGGCTCAAATAGTTTTCTTTCAGTCGTCAGTTAGGACAACTACATTAATCTCTTTATGAAATTCATCTTTCCGCGCACATCCGTCATCATCACTGAATACAGGGTGTCCCGTTTTCGTTGTTTTTATGGGGTATCTCTCTTATTAGTGAAGATAGAGGGTTATGGTTTTCGCGACATGATGCTACTTTTTTGTGAAACGAAAGATGATCTAAACAAAATTTTCGTAGCCCCTTTCGTTTTTAAGATACAGTGTGAAATTGAAAATATTACATTTTTGGGCCTTTCTCGTATTTCGGTTGTTGTTTAACTTATCGAAAAGGTAAAAACTGGCTCTGATACAGTTTCAGTAGTCAGTTTTTATCTTTTCAATAAGTTAAACAACAATCGAAATACGAGGTTGGCCTAAAAATACAATATTTTCAATTTCACACTGTATCTTAAAAATGAAAGGGGCTATAAACATTTTGTTCGGGTCATCTTTCGTTTCTCAAAGAAGTAGCACCATGTCGCGAAAACCGCAACCCTCTCTCTTCACTAATAAGAGAGATACCCTATAACCCTGTACAGGGTGTCCAGATTTGGTTGCAAAAGCAGGGTATCTCGCTTATTTTTAAACATAGAACCTTGCGGTTTTCACGAACCTGAGCTAATTTTTTGTGAAAGTCATGAAGCCGTAAACAAAATTTTCATAGCCTTCTTCATTTACGAGATACAGGGCGAAACAGAAAATTTTGCATTTTGGGACTCCCCTCGTATCTCGGTTATCCTTTAACTTAACTCAAAGGGAAAAATTGCTGCTTATGCAGATTTTTACGCTGGATCCAGTGGCTTAGTCATATTTTTCATTTGAGATATGACCCAAAGTTGTGTTTTTTTAAATGGGATACCCTGTTTATTTGTCCAGAAATTGATTTGTTCTTTTAAAAGCTTCTCAAAAAATGTATAATAGTATGGGTCTATTTTAATAAACGACAACAAAAATCCTAATTTTTATAATTATCATCCCAAATTTTGCAGTAGGCCATGCAAAACGATGCCGTTTTCTTTTGTTTTCTTGGAATCAAATGACATTTCTCAATTTTGTACGCGTATATAAAATATAGCGCTAGTTTTTTGTATTTATTTATTGTGTAAAAATATATTTGTATTATTATGGAAGAAAACCAAACTTTCGAACATTATGAAAAGTACGATATGTTAGCTTGTTTTATATTAAGTAATGAAAATGTTGAAGCGGCTTCTAAGATGTATTTTAACAGGTAAATAGTTAATTTTTAGGTATGTTGAAATACTATTGCTTAATTTTTATTTAGATGTCCAACAATTAGGCAACCTAATATATCCACATTTTATCGGATAAAGAGAATTTACTTAATCACGGATCATTTATCAAACCTCGTACGAAAACATATAATATAATAAAGAAAATCGGGAGGCTGAGGAAATTACGGTTTTGGCTAATGCAGAAGCTTACCCTACAAACTCTTATAGGGCCAGTGAAAAGAGTATAGGGATTCCAAAAACTAGAGTTCAAAAAAAAGGACAAATACCATCCATACAAATTTAGGCTCGTGCAGTACTTACAGCCAGGGGATGCAGAGCGTCGGGTAGTCTTCTGCAATTGGTTTTGAGAAAGATGCGATATGGTTAGAGATTTTGAAAGGAAGGTCAGACGAAGCACATTTCAGTAATACTGGTATACTCAATAGGCACAATAGTAGATTCTGGTCCCAGGAAAATCAACACCAAATATTTCCCAGAAGACAGCAGGGCAGGTTTGGGCTAAATGTGTCCTGCTTTATATTAGGAACACATAAAATTTTATATATTTGAGGGAAATCTAACAGCTAATCGCTATATAGAAGTTTTTGAGGCAGCTATACCAAAATTACTTGACGATGTTCCTCTAGCGCAAATTAACGAAATTTATTTTCAACAGGACGGTGCTCCTGCACACAATTCTGGAATGACGAGATTATTTCTGGACAATAATTTTAACCAATCAATGGATCGGAACAAATGGACCTATAAGATGACCCCCTAGGTCCCCAGATTTGTCGATTTTAGATTTCTTTCTATGGGGATATCTGAAAAATAGAATTTACAAAGACCACTATGATAATTTCCAAGATTTAGGAAATGCAATAAGAGAACATTTTCGCTATTTACAAAATCATCCCGTTATTTTGCTTAATTCCCTAAAACGAATACGAAAATGGTGCGAAGCATGCATAGAACAAAATGGAAATCAGTTTGAACAGTTCTTTTGATTTCCTTGATTACTTTAGTTCTTATACGACAGTTGATTTTTGCTGAAAGGCTTGTTACATAACAATTTATTACCGTTTTGTCCTTGTGTTACATAAATCTAGGTAGGTGGTACTTTTTTGTGCGAAATTATCAATACATATTTTGATAAATAAATTTAATTACATATTTATTTTGATTTATTGTTAGGATGTAGATATTGTTAACGACTTTAAATAAAAGGCAGCATTGTTTTGCATGGCCTACTGCAAAATTTGGGATGATAATTATAAAAATTAGGATTTTTGTTGTTGTTTATTAAAATAGACCCATACTATTATACATTTTTGAGAAGCTTTTAAAAGGACAAATCAATTTCTGGACAAATATACAGGGTGTTCTATTCAAAAAAAACACAACTAATCTAATCTCTAAAAAATATCTAAAAAATAACATCTCAAATGAAAAATATGACTACGCCACTGGAGCGTAAAAAAGTGCATAAACAGCAATTTCTCCCTTTGCGTTAAGTTAAAGGATAACCGAGATACGAGGGGGGTCCCAAAATGCAAAATTTTCTATTTCGCCCTGTATCTCATAAACGAAGAAGGCTATGAAGATTTTGTTTACGGCTTCATGAGTTCAAAAAATTAGCTCAGGTTCGTAAAAACCGCAAGGTTCTATCTTTAAAAATAAGCGAGATACCCTGCTTTTGCAACCAAATCCGGACACCCTGTACTGCAGCAGAATCATTTGCATCCTCTTTGGGAGCAGCTAACATACACAATATAGTTAGAAATAGACAGTTGTTACAATTGTTTCTCTTTTGTTTATTTCAGAAGCAATCTAAAAAGAGAAAGAGTTGCATTAACATGATTGTTCTATAAGCCTCTGAATTTCTCCTAAGGCTTTGGCACGTCCTTGCGTTGTTTAAAAAAATAGCTTTTATATTATGTTGGTAAAACTCTCTTTAAAAATAATATTGTCAACAATATGCCACCTCATTTTAAAATGAATTTTTAATTTCTACAGAACAATATTGAAGAAATATTTAGAAAATTGCATTTTATTTATGGCGCTTTTTATACATGAAGAAAAAGGAAAACTTGGAGTAAATTACGTTTATATCTACTTGGAAATCAAGGTAACCAATTGAAACTAATTGAAACGAATGATTCAACATATATATTTGTATCTCGATATGGACAACTTGCAATCTAATTTGTAGGGAACAGACCATTTTATCGACATGCTCGAGGAATTTTGTGATGAGCATACCTCATCATGGCGATTCTAAAACTGAAATTACAGCAATCGCATAAGACATCATTACTGTAATTTCTAGCTATAAAGATCGCAAACAGAAGAGCAATTCGCATTAAAACATTCGCAGTGATAATCCTAACCATAAAAGTTGCTCACGATTTATCTATTAGAGCTAATTTTGAAAGCTGTTCCGACTTCTTGCTTCACAGTTATTTAATTTGTCGTCTTGGTATTATTTTCAGAATTCTTTCAATACTGCTCATAACGCAAAACATTGAATTTATTCATAGAAATAATAGTAGCGAGACCTAGCATCTTGCGCTGTTTCATCCATAAAATCGTGTATTGCATCAAACCGCAATAATTAAAGTAAATAGGCATGTACTGCAAGTATGACAAAGAAAAATATCCTATTTCTATTCTATAGGAGGACTATCAAATAATTCCTTTATTAGAAAAGTGATTTTAGTTAGATAATGTTACTGATTACCTATACCGTGGATAGTATACTCCATATCCGTGAGTATTGATTTCATTACTCACGGGAAGCAACTAAACACAAAACCTTTTAACGTTTAACTCTATTTCATAGTACAGTATCTAATACTGCGGTTAAAACAATTCATCGCGAATGCCATGAAAAAAACAAAAGAGCATAATCGGCACGTCAGGCGACGCCATAATTTTATATGCTGTCACATTTATATTGAAAATAAATGGTTTTGCCTAAAGTTCTTTCTTAAAAGTTAATTTCCCTTAAAATGAGTTTAATCGATCAAAGTGAGATTGATGGTACACCGCCAAATATTATTGAAGCAGCCAAAACCACTTCGGACGAATTATTATCAAAAATGTCAATGGAATTGTGTATAAACTATTTATGGAGTAGCAAAGTCAAAAGAATGTTAATTCATTTTGAAGAAATGTCCTTCTTGCCTATTTTGGAGAGTTGTCAGAAATTATAAATTAATCTTTTATTATGGGCACATCACTGGATGTTAAAGAGTACGTATGTTTTTTAAAAAATATTAGTATTGAAACTTATCATAAATTACGTGCATTTTTAAAACGAAAATCGGATGGATACGGAGCAAAAAAGTCCAAAACACCCCAATTGAAATTTACAGATTTATAAAAGAAGCATTGGAAAATGTTTATCTGAGAATTAAAAAATAAAAAATAGGCGTTTAAAACAAAAAAGTCTGCTGTTATAATTTATTTTTGGAGCACCATGTATGTTTTATGAATTTTAACCATTACGTTCTCACTATATATAAATGTTCCGAGTTTAAAATAAAATGTGTTTTTCGCAAATTCGGGTCAACCGACTATTTTTACCTTTGGTTAAATATTAACATCATAAAAATATGGTAGACATAAACATAGACATAGATGGGGAGCCCGACAAGGGCAGCACTTAGGCTCACTGGGGCTCATTCTGCTATCCCCCAAATAGGCGTGTCAGGCCAAGAGCCCATTCCTTTTTAGAAAGGAAAGAACCCTTTCAGGTCGCGCACGTCCCACAAGCTCGGGTTCCACATAGGTGTCACCCAAGCAAAGCAGTCTGGCGTTGACTAAAGCGTCACATCGACAGACTAGATTCTCGGTAGTTTCATCTACCTCAGCACAAAACCTGCAGTATGGATCGTTGTCGAGTCCAATCTTATGCAGATAATATTTCACTAGCCAGTGTCCAGTTAGTACCCCGGTAATAGTTCTAAGTTGACTTCTGTTTAGATTTAGAAGTCTGTTAGACTCAGAATGGCTATAAGGCCCTTAGACTGTCTGAGTCCTACAAGCTCGTGCCATTCAGCACGGAATTCCTCGACAGTGTGATTGTTAATCCTAGCCTTGACAGCTGAAGGAGCAATTCCAAGAGCAGGTTCCGGCCCAGTGAAAGCAGTGTTGCTACCTCCCCGAGCCAGCTGATCCGCTCCTTCATTACCCCCAATGCCCTGATGGCCAGGCACCCAAATGAGGCTAACCCTACTGGACTCACACAGCCTCTCTAGGGCTCTCCTGCATGCAAGTGTTAGCAGCGAATTGACCCTGTTCGAGGGCAGAGCTTTAATCGCGGCTTGACTATCACAGCATATATAGATATGCTTGTCGTGATAACCTCTGGAAAGGTTTTTCTGTACGCAGTCCAAGATTGCTGTAATAAGAGTAATTCTTGCCCTGGGACTCTCTCCATAAATTCCCGCCCCAGATCCCTCCTTCATTAGAGAGCCATCTGTAAACCAGACAAGGCCCTCCGGTTTGAGGAAGGATGGGGAGGAATCCATCCATTGTTCTCTATCAGGAACAATTACTTAAATCCTTTTAGAGGCAATTGAGACCGGAAAAATGGCATCTCTCCTTGCTAGGAGAGGGTCTGATCTGATCAGTTCAGTCCAAACTCGCGTATGCCCAAAATTCCAGTCTCTGTGTATCCAACGACCCCAGTCGTTTAAACGGACAGAAGCCTTCCGAGCCTCTTCCTCTACAAGCAAGTGCAGAGGACTTAGTCCCAGAATAGCCTCCATAGATCGAGTCGGTGTGGTTCTTATGGCTCCAGTTATGCTCAGACACGCAAGTCTCTGGAGCTTGTCAAGCATCCTCCTGTATGTAGTCTTGCGAGAGGCGGGCCACCACACAAGAGCGCCATAAGTGATCAATGGCCTTATCACTGACATGTAAAGCCAATGCAGAATACGAGGTTTTAAACCCCAAGTTGATCCGAAGTACCGTCTGCATGCCCATAGACACGCTGTGGTCCTTTTTGTGATCCTTTCAATATGATCCCTCCAGGTCAGTCGGGAGTATATTAAGACACCCAGATATTTCACCGACTCGGAAGATCTCAACTCTTTCCCAAAGAGGGTGAGCCTCTCAAGGTCCACTTTTCTCTTATGAGTAAATGGTACCATTTCGGTCTTATCCGGATTAACAGACAGACCGTGTTTTTGGCACCACTTTTCCACCATGGCCAAAGCCCTCTGCATGAGCCTTATAATGGTGTTTGGAAACTTGCCTATTACTATAATGGCAAGATCATCAGCGTAGCTTTGAGCGTAAACTCCGCTCTCGTTGGGAGTATGAAGCAGCCCATCCACAACCAGACACAACAAGAGCGGAGAAAGAACTCCACCCTGCGGACATCCTTTGACCACGGACAAACATACTGTCACGCTCCCAAGAGAAGATGTTATGATTCTGCTTTCAAGCATGACGCGAACCCACCAAATTACAGCCCTATCCACGCCAAAACTCTCAGCAGCCTCACTAATGGAGTCAAAGGTGGTATTGTTAAACGCCCCCTCGATATCTAAGAACACACCCAGACCCATCTCCTTGGAGTAGACCCCCACCTCCAGTCTACTGACTAGACTATGAAGTGCCGTCTCCGTCGACATGGCCGTCCTGTAAGCGTGCTGGAATAGGTGCATAGGATTTCTACCCAGTGCGGCGTTTCTTATATAAGCATCCACGATCTTCTCCAGGGTTTTCAAAAGAAAAGAGGATAGACTGATGGGCCTAAACTCCTTAGCCGTTTTGTAGCAATTACGACCCGGTTTAGGAATAAACGCTACCCGAACGCTGCGCCATCGTTCGGGAATATATCCCAAGGCCAGGCAGGCCCAAAAAGGCGCAAAAGATGTGGGATCAGTAGTTCCCAACCCTTTTGAAGAAGCGCCGGGAATATTCCATCTGGTCCCGCACTCTTAGATATTGCCCACTTAATAATGTGAACTGTAACAACTTTAGCGGCCGTCTTCCATTCAACCGGGCCTGCCCCTACTTGGAGAGCCTGCCCAGGAGCATTCCTAGAGCCTCCTCTGCGGTGGTAGTATATCCACCGGTCGGAAGCTTTAGAGCCTCCACGCTCTGACCTCGACCTTTTGAGAGAATTCTTTGAAGTCTAGCGGCACCTTAAAAATATGGTACCTAATTTTCAATTTTGCAGTTGTTTATGAAGATTAAGTTAATGATTACTTAACCTAGTGTGATAACTACCTATAAACAAACGTTTTGCTAAAATTAAGGCTTGACAGACGTTGCTATGGTTCTTTAAAACAATTGAAATTTGCCAAGTAACTTTTATCACTTGTGGGCTTGGCAGATCGTGGCACTTTTTGTAATTTCTCGTGCTTTATTTCATGTCTCTGCTGGTCTAGACTAAAAGTTCTTTGTAACCTCTTTAAAATGGAAAGTTTTACAAAGGCGGAACAAATAAATATGCTTCTCGTTTATGGCGAGTGCTTGCAAAATAAAAGGCAGGCTGAAACACTCTACGCAGAGCGATACTTCAACAGAAACCAACCCTGCTATGCCTACTTTCCGTGGCTAGTACAACATTTGAAAACAGTTCCCAAAAATGAAAATGAAGGAGAGTTCATTATTAGTGAAGAAGCTGAAATAAACGTTCTGCACATGTGGGAATGCTGATCCAAGTATTTCTACTCGCCAAATTGAAAGTGAAGTTGGAGTTAACAGAGAAAGTACCAGGAACATTTTGAAGAAACATAAGTACGTGCCCTACAAATACCAAATCCACCAACACTCTGGGAATGTTCAACAGAAGCAATGTAAGATATTGGGAAAATAAAAATCAACATTTATTTAGTAAAGGATCTTTCCAAGAACGCTTTAGTGTTAATGTATGGCTAGGTGTTTTAGGAACGAGAATTATGGGTCCAATATTGTTTAATGAGCTCCTTACAGCACAAACTTATTTGAACTTTCTAGAAACAACAGTTACCGATTTTTTGGACTATTAATCTCTTGCAAAAATTCCCAACATCTACTTTCAACAAGATGATTTTTTCTTCTGGGGTCATATCAAAGAAAAAGTCTAATTAACTCAACCTGAACATTTGGACATTTTATGAAATCGAATTATTAGTGCAATTAATAATATTTAATATAACTCAAAAAGAAAATATATTACGGAAAATTGTTGAAAAATGTGAGACCTGTATTGAACAAGAAGGTCTTGTTTTTGAAAATCTTAACTATGATTAAATACGTTCTTTTTTCTATTTCTTTTATTCTTAGTTAATATTAATCATCTCTAGGTATAATAAAGTACATTTGTTTTCACCTTATCATATTCGTTTCTTTTTTAAAATTTAAATGAATTAAAAGAGGATTCCTTTGAACACTAGATTATTTTGAATATATATATATATATATATATATATATATATATATATATATATATATATATATATATATATATATATATATATATATATCTATACATATCTATATATATATATATATATATATATATATATATATATATATATATATATATACATATTATTTTAAGTAAAAAGGATATGTTTTAGGCTGTACGTAAAAAAACACTAACTACTATATATATTTATATATATATATATATATATATATATATATATAAAAGTATATAGAGTAATTAAACCTTTTAATTTTTAAGATGGACAGGCTAAAAAAGCCCGCAAGTAAAAAGGTTGGATTACACGATGTACTTACTCGTCAGTAAACCGGCAGGAAAAATACTTGGTTGCAAATCAATTTAATTTAATAATTTCCATGGAACAAAAACTTGTTAAAAAACTTACTTGTACCCAGATATGACGGAACAGAGCAGTACCTAGTTGAAGTTTTTAGCAGGAACTAAAAATGACAATCGGAGGGGTTGCCACACTGACACTGGATTAAAAATAGCAAATCAAAAGGTTATGATATTTAATCCTTTATATGTAATTATCAAGTGATTGAAACTCGGCAAATTTTACTAATTCATTTAACAAAAATAAGAATTTAAATAGAACTGTTAAAATAACACAAATAAAATTGACTATTTAATCAAAAATTGTATTTGATTCTTATGAATATTAATGATGACGCAAGTGTAAAGATCCAACGGACCAAGTGTAAATACACTGCAAATAAATGAATGAAAAGGTAAATAACTTGCAAGTGCAATGTCAATAGACTGCACCCACTGTGAGAAACAACATAAATAATTTAGATGTAATATAGAAATACGACTATTAAATATATGTAACGGTTCAAGCAAAAATGACAACACTGGTGAGGAGCTGGCTTAAGCCAAATAAAAACTAAGAACACTGTGGGTAGATTTATAAACAACTGAAAAAGAAACCAATACATTGTATACTTACAAACAATAATTATTATTGGTGGGTAATGACAAATGTGTTTTTACAAACCTTAATATAGTTTTTAATGTTAAAGTAACATGCAAACCAAACTAGAATTATAAAAAACCCAAAGCAAGTCAATATGGGAAGATAGAAGAGAGAGTTGACTGACTATAAGATTATGTGTTCTATTTAATATGGTTATAAAATTATTTAAAGTCAATGCAAAAATATGAAATGTTTAGTTAGTAAACTGTAACCAAAAAGAACTGAAAGTCAATAACAAGTGATGTGTAGAATTAACTAACCTTCCATGCAAAAACACCCTAGGGTCCATATCTATAAATATAAGTACTATACAGTGTGTTCCTAAATATCATGTACAAACGGAAGGAGGTTATTCTTTAGTGTATTTTATGACTGAAATATCAAATAAACTTATTTATTTTTATTTTTTTATTTATTTTCAATAAACCGCTTTGTTACTGATCTACAGTGGTGGAATTTCAATATTTTTAGTGTTTTCTTTATAGCTCGTGCCATTTTTGAGGTATTTACCTCAAATTCTAGAATAAGGTTACGCAATAGGAATTACATGATTGCACATGTCAAATGGTTGTCAGAGTCTACAGGGTGATATTTTTTTCAGGGGTTTCGGTTATCAGGTATTATTCTATTTGGATAGCGCTCTATGTACAGACGTCTGGCTTCTCTTGCATTTCCATTTGCAAGGCTATAGATAAAATACATCTCACTCATTTCAGATTTCGTATAAATTGTCATGGTAATGAGTTTATAACGAGTATTTAAAACACTTTTACACTTTACAACTCTTAATATTGACACAACTTACGATTTAAAATGCCAGATGTCAAAATAAATAAAACAAAAGATGATCCTAATCCAACAAATTCAAACAAATTAGTTTTTTCTAGCTAATTTCAGAAAATTGTTTTTTATTTTTTTTTTATGATAAGGGTCGGATATACGAAAAAACTACAAAAGAACAAAAAGTTTCTAAATAAGATAGAAAAATGATTTTGGTTTTTAGAATCTACAACTGGCGCACTGCAAAAAGTTCAGGGGGAGAAAATAGGGCGTGACCCCTAAAAAATATCATCCTTTAGATTCTGATAACCTTTTGATATGTGTAATAATGTGACTTCAGCTGCGTAACCTTGTTCCAAAATTTGAGGTAAATGACTCAGAAATTGTAGGAGCTATAAAGAAAAAACTAAAACAATATTGAAATTTCTACACCCTGTAGATCGGTAATAAAGCGTTTGCAGACCTAAATTTATTTCAAATTTCAGAATCACCCCTTCCGTTTATGCATGATATTTAGGAACACCCTATATATATTCAAAAGCGAAAAAGGGGTGTTAAGCAATATTTGTAAAGACAAATTGAGAAACATTTTTTGAAATTAATAATAGGTTGAGAAATATTGAGGGGAATAAATACGTTAATTAGGTATTAAGCATAAAATTGGAATTATAGTAACCGATAAATTTTCAAAGAAGGAGGAATATCAAAAAGTATGATGTATTTATTTTTGTTTAATGTAGAAAAATTGATAAATATTTCTTTAAAAGAAAGGGGGGAGGGAGGAACAAATACAATTTTTCTTGTAGAATTTCTAAGTAGAAAACAATCTTCCGTGAACCAGTTCAAAATATCTATTGAGATTCACTTGTGTGTTCAAAAAATTTGAGTTTAGCTTAGGTTCATTGTTGATTTCAAGATCTTCAAGAAAATCAAGTCTTATAAAGTTTTTTGAATGAACATTAACTAAAAGTTAAGAACTATTGTCTGAATCAAATATATGTTGACTAGACTGAGTGTGACTACCAAATGGTGAGTCAGGGTTATTACCGTGTTCATTAATGCGAACTGACAAATAATTAAGCAAAAAAATCATATTAATAATATTTAATGACATTGTTTGGTACTTATTGAGATTTATCAGGACTGATTATTGCAATTCAATAGATTTTAAAAAAATTTACCAATAAGATCACTGGCTTTATAAAGACAATGCTTAAAGCGATTTTACTTAACCTTTAAAATACTAAAATTATTTAAAGAAAATAAAATAAACTAATATTAAGTTATAAATTGTAACAAAAAAATATCCTATATTAGTATTTTATTTGAATTTTAAAAGAAGCAGTGCGAAAACTGTCTTTAATTCTAATTGTCTTTTAATATATTATGTTTTGATTTTACCCATACAACTTCATTGTTTATTATTGCAATTAACAATCTAGGAGCGAGAAGACCATAAAAAATTTCAAAAATCAAAAAAAGGTCATTACTAAATTTTAGTTATAAGTAAAACAGGCTTTAAGAGGGGTTTAACCGGCAATTTGGAAAAAACAAGTTTTTACTTTATACTATTTCTATCATTTCAATTTAAATAAAAGTAGCTCTGGGAGGATTTAACTCTCAACCGCTCTCCTTACTCACGCCACTGAGTATGGAAACAAAATTTCCGTGGTTTGAAATCCGTTAACCGTTTTGTCAAACATGAAATTTCACTAATAGTTAATAAAACAAAAGAAATCTTAAAAAATGTGTCGAACCTCTCGATGTTATCGGCTGATACTTCCGCCAGATTTGTACGATTTTTATTTTAATTTGTGTTTTTTCGAGAGTCACCCTTCAGATATATTAAGGATGCGTCTTGTGAAAACACACATGTCATGTGTACAGCTGTCCCCGATGGATGATAAGCGTTGATTTCCATCACCTGTAGCATAATAAATGTGGTATAATGAACGAATGGGGGCCGCAGGTTGCATGTTGCAGGTTTAGCACCTTGCATTTTAAAAGAGTTTGGTAATGATTAAAAAAGGTTTGATACAAAAAAAAGGTTTGATTTCTTATAGACATCATTAAAATTATTTTATTGGACATACGTTTTATTGGAAACAGAACAGGTCAAATAATTTACTTTTAAGTCGCCCAAATATTTATTTAATTGATTTGAGTGATTTTTTTTTAAGTAAGTAGTTAAGGTGATCCGAGGTTGACTTAGAGTAAGCTTAATAAAACATTTGTAAATTGGCTATACACGGAATTTCACTCGTATTAGGTATGTATTGTATACAAGGTGGCGCATCGAAAACGAAACAGAGGCATTTGCGGGCGGCTCAATATTTTTTTTTTAAAACGCTTGGACGTATCGATTTTGTTTTCGAGGGAAACACTAAATTATCATAACACCAAGTTCATACCTGCACCACCCCTATAATCTTAAATGTAAAGGGGGGTCGAGTGATATTTCATTTTAAAGGTCTTTCGATTTCCTTTAAAGTGATGATAAAATTCATGTACTTTAGTTAACTTTAATACATACATCAGAGTAGTGGAGATCAATTAAAGCACAAAATTTATCATCACGTGTCATAAAAATACACCGAAGAGTTTTATTTTCTTAGACTATGCATTTTTATCTCTTAAGACTATTTAAGGATGCTAATGATAATGTAAAGCCCAAAAATAAATAAAACTGGATTGGTTTGATTATCTGTGAGACATTTTTGTTAATAAGTATTGACGGTAAATTATTTATAAACAAACTAGTTGTTATCATTTTACTGTTGAAAATAGCGATTTTCGCGTTGTTGTGGCAAAGTTGCTGTTATGTTAAATTCTTTCTTGAAAATAGATAAGAGAAGGAATCTCTTACTGAGTTTAAATAAGAATCTAGTACATAGTTTGCGGTTGATATGACCAAACCTTGTTGCTAAAATACCTTTTAACGCTTTTTAAATTAACCATGGTACACAGCATTGCAGAAAGTATTGAAATGATCGAAATATTTTTCGGAAATAATCAGTGCGCTAATAGAACATCACAAATATTTAATGAGCGACATTAGAACAGCAATGTGCATCGAAAATATGTTCTGGAACTTGTGGCTAAATATCGGGAAACTGGATGAGTGGCCAATAAAAACGCAACATTCAAAATGCCATAGGGAACTAAGGAACGGAAGCGATGGTTTTAGGGCAAGTTTATCTAGATCCTACGTTAAGCACCCGCCAATTGGAAACTGCGTCTGGTATTAGTCGACGTAGTATCCAAAGGGTTCTTAAAGCCCACAGTTTCCATTTGTACAAAATACACTTTGTGCAAGAACTTATGACAACGATTTGGATCGGCGATTACAATATTGTGAAATTATGAGTGAACGAATTATAAACAATGAAAACCTTATATTCAACACTTGTTTCTCTAATGAATGCTCTTTTTTCTTCAACGGCATGGTAAGTCGTCATAACTGCCGATATTGGACCGATTCTAATTCCAGAATTTATCATGTACACACCCAACAGCCACAAAAATTAAATGTTTAGGCTGGTATTTTTGGCGATCATATAGTTGGTCCTTTTTTCTTACTTGGAAATTTGACAGGTAAAATATATTCACAATTATTACGAGACGCCATAGAGCCAGCGTTAACAGAATTAATTAAAAATAGGAATGATCGGCGATACGTTGAGGATAGGCCGATGTTCCAACAGGACGGTGCCCCGCCACATTATTTAGATTAGACGTTTCCAGGTCGATGGATGGGAAGGAGAGGTTCTATTGAATGGCCCCCAAGATCGCCAGATTTATCACCTCTGGATTTCTTTTTATGGGGTCACTTAAAAAGCAGAATCTATGCGACTCAACCGACTTCATTACAAGATTTGCAACAAAGAATTGTGAATGTGTGCCTTCAGATTACTCCTGAAATATCGCAGAATGTGCGGTAATGTTTTGAGCAAAACCTCTATTACTGTATGGAGAGTCAAGGTAGCCATTTTCAACATTTACTTGGGTGACGCTTAAGTACATTCTTGTTGTTTATTATTGTGTAGTTTTTTAGACTGAAGTTTTTAAAACCCTAAAATTAAAGAACTCCGTATGTTTGCGTAAGTGGTTAAAAATGCATTATATAATAACATCAGTATCCTCATTAGTTATTTTTACACCACTTGCTGTCAAATTTCTTGCTTTAATCGATCTCCACTAATCTGATGTATTAAAGTCTACTTTAAGTTAATAAATCTCTAAAACTACTGAACTAAAGTACACGATATTTTAATAATTTTGAAGGGAATCGAAAGACCTTTAAAATAGGTTTCAATCGACCTTCCTTTCCATTTAAAGTTTTAGGGGTGATGCCACCCCCACCTAGGGGGCTGCAGGTATGAACATGATTTTATGATAATTTAGTGTCACGCTCGTAAACAAAATCGACCGGTCCGAGCGTTTTTAAAAAAATTGTGAGCTGCATTTAAAGGCCTCTTTTTCGATGCGCCACCCTGTATATTATTAAGTTTACTGCATGCTGAAAGAAGGATTTATAACGAAGGAAGTTCAGGGTAAAGCCAAATTACCGTTTTTTTTGTAAATTTATTTTTATTATTATTATCTATTTTATTATTTTTCTCCATAAAAGAAGGTTTTTATTCTGCAATTACGTCATATATTTATACATTTTTTTTCGCCATATAGGATTAGCACTGTTAATCCTGGTTTCAAATTTAGTTTTTGCGCAAAACTTTAAGTCAATTGTATAAATAGTTTCTTTGTAATGAACGTTGTTGTTGTTCCACAGCAATGGATTCACACCAACAATTTTACCAGTTTACTCCTTTATGAGGCCTGATTTTTGTACGAGGTGAATTCAATAAATCGATATATAATTATATTTTTAAAATTTTGTGAGGTCGCCATTTTGTTCCCTTTACTGGATTTTCACCATAACGTATCATCTTCACATAACTCTTGATATTTTGGCCAAAACGTGTCAATCGTATAAGTAGTTTTTGTGCTATGCCGCGCACAGACGTACCTACAGACGGAATGGGAGAATGGAGGATCCCTAGACCAAAGATCTGCAAAAATTTCGGAGAGTGATTTTTTTCATGATTACAATATTTACGAGAGAAGTAAAAATAGGATTATAAGAACTACGTGACTTTTTGCTGTTAAGTATTTAAAATTACATAAGGTATTAAATTAAAATTGCTGGATTTATTATAATTTAAAAAAAATTGAATATAACTAGCTGACTAGAAACGAGAAACCAAGATACCATATGTACAGGGTTTTTTTTTATATATTGCCACCCCCCTTATCTTTTTTATTTGACATTTTAGAAAAATGTGTCCCAAATAAAAGTTTAATGGTTTCAAATGAATTTTTATAAAAACATTTTTTTTCATATACAGGGTGTTACAGAAAGTCTGGGCGTGGTCCAAGTTTCTTATTTCAAATAGGTACCCCATTTTTTTATTGAATTTTCGGATTCTCCTGAGAATTTTACACATTTTTTATAAGGGATATTCTATACTTAAATCTAAAGCCTAAAGAGATATTGTTATTTTTTGAAAACTATTATGTAAAACAGGTAAACATTTTTCTGGTCGTAAACTGGTCATTGACGGTGATCTGTCGTTCTGTCAATTCATTGAAAAGATGCATTACACTGACGAAGAAAGATGTGATATTCTTCGCATTTTCTACAAGAATAATAATAATGCTTGCGCGGCAAGAGGAGAATATCAGCGGCTTTTCCCCATGCGAGCTATTCCATCTCGAAAAACTTTCAAAAATATTGAACTTGGCTTTCGAAATCGAATGACTGTTAAAAGAAAAAAACGTACTGCGGTTATTAATGAGGAGGAGGAATTAAATATTTTATTATTTTTTCAAGGTAGGTTAATAGAAATTACCCACAGGATATAAAGTAACTTACGCAAATATTATTTATTTTCAGAAAATCCAAATGCAGCCTTAAAAGACGCATCAATTTTTTTTAATAAATCTATGTTCAAAATTTATTCGACATTAAAAAAGCATGGATATTTCCCATACAAAATTTTACCCGTCCAGAAATTAACTGAAGATCAGAAAAACCAACGAACCATGTTTTGCCAGGAAATGTTGCTGATGAAAGATGAAGATAACAATATTTTTCAAAAAGTTTTATGGTCAGATGAATGCGCCTTTAGTACTGCCGGGATTCACAACCGGAAAAATGTTAGATTTTGGGCAACGGAAAACCCTCGGGCCATGCGTGAAATTAAAACCCAAGGTCGGAAAACTTTAAATGTGTGGTGCGGGCTTCACAACAAAATTATTGGACCGATTTTCATTGATGGATCTTTAAATGGAGAAAAATATCTAAATTTATTAAATAATGATCTGGAACCTATTTTGGATGACTTACCCCTCCGTCAATACAACCAAATTATTTGGCAACAAGATGGAGCCCCACCACACAATGTTTTTGCGGTCCTAAATTTTTTAAATCAAAATTTTGAAACGTGGATTGGTCGGACTGGACCGATTCGGTGGCCGCCCAATAGTCCCGACTTAACACCTCTTGACTCTTTTCTGTGGGGATTTTTGCAGAATAAAATATATGAAACTCCCACGGAAGATATAGAGGTGTTAAGAAGGAGAATAATTGAAGCCATTGAGGATTTAAACAATAATCATGCACAATTCATTATTAATGCGATTAATAAAATCGAAGCAGATTATACAAATTGTATTGAAATGAATGGTGGACATATTCAGCAATTATAATATTTATATTTCATTTCATTATTGAATTATTTGATAATATGTAGTTTTTTGTAATAAACACAGCGTCAAAAAACTTGTACCCCTTCATAAGACGCAATGCAAAAATGCTCTGTTTCAAGACCTTGTATCTTGAGTAATAAATGATCCAACCATGTGATTAAAAAAAGTGTATGTTAACGAATAGCAGGGCTGCCACTTTTAGCCACATGAGATATTCTATTGTAATTAGAACGCTCTACAGAGTGTATAAAAGTTTCTCAACACAGGACCTAATGCAAATTAAATGGGAGGTCTGGCTAAAAAAAATTAAACTCTCCTTATTAGCTTGCTGATTACAATATCATGGCTCAGTTAACTAAAAGTGGTAGTCCCGCTATTCGTTGACATAATCATTTTTCAATCACTTCGTTGGTTCATTTATTACTGAAGATACGCGGTCTTGAGGAAAGCTTATTTGCATTGCGACTTATGATGGGTCCAAGTTTTTTGACGCTGTGTGTAGTTTTTAAAATATTCTTTTCTGTTTTCGTTAATATTATACATATATTTTTTAAAAACATGTGTTGCCTTAATTAGATTCATATGCATATTTCCAAAATTCGATGTTTTTGGAATACCCCGTAGAAGGAAAAAAATCCACGTCTGATATTTCAAAAAATGTTTGTTTAGATGGCGATTCGTTGGAAGATGGTGATTTTTGTTCTGGTTGCCTGTGTATTTTCGTTATTCTCATAAGCTATGCGAAGGTTGTCGGATTTTTCCTCATCGGAAATGTGACATTTTATCCAGAAATTGACAGAAAGTCTACCAAACAGTAAAACAGTCACCGTCAATGACCAGTTTACGACCAGAAAAATGTTTACCTGTTTTACATAATAGTTTTCAAAAAATAACAATATCTCTTTAGGCTTTAGATTTAAGTATAGAATATCCCTTATAAAAAATGTGTAAAATTCTCAGGACAATCCGAAAATTCAATAAAAAAATGGGGTACCTATTTGAAATAAGAAACTTGGACCACGCCCAGACTTTCTGTAACACCCTGTATATGAAAAAAAATGTTTTCATAAAAATTCATTTGAAACCATTAAACTTTTATTTGGGACACATTTTTCTAAAATGTCAAATAAAAAAGATAAGGGGGGTGGCAATATAAAAAAAAAACCCTGTACATATCGTTATGTAAAATCCTCTTATAAATTTTAGGATTATGTTGTAAGAATATTTTCATAAATACTAACTTATTCCTACAAAATCAAAAATCATTTCTCTCTTGTAATGTTAACACAATCCTATTTGTAGGTATTAAGTTGAAATAAAATGTGTATTTAAATACATTGTGTTCCTTTTTAAATGACTTAAAAAAAGGAGGTTATACATTCGAACCTATATATTTATTTTATGTATTTCCATTTTACAAACTTTCAGGGAATATTCGAGACGAGATGAGAATAAATATAGGAATAATATAAGAAACCCCCATCTTGTAGATATAAATACGTACGTTCTTTAATTTTGTTTCAAGAAAACACAAAGAACAATAATTAACATATTGATGCTTGAATATGTCTGACTTTTGGTTTATTCCTTAATTTAGAATTGGTGAAATTCAAAAGTCATAAAATACTCCATTAAATTTTAATAACTTTTTTGATAACCATTTTGTATACTTACTTAATAGTTTAAAATTGTCTTGATAAATCCTAAAAGGGTTTGTTTATAATTCTCTTCTCTTGAGGCAGAAAGTAGAGGCTTCTTAAAAATAAAGTGGCGTTTAAAAATTAGCAAAGCTTCTTTACTTAAATGAGATTTTGTTTTTGTTTTTAGAAGTTTAAGTACTTATGTTTTTAAAATATGAAAAATGCTTCTGCGAATTTTTAAAAAATCTGAATGCATAATGTACGTCCAACATTTTATCTTAGATCATGTTATTTCACAAAAAAAAATTAGTTTGTGAATTTTTAACCAAGATGAAACCATTGCCGCTACCAGCGCTATGCCGCACATTGTTCGATTTTTACAGAAATATTAGAATAACTTAAAAGCATCCAGAATAAGATAGATACTTCTTAATTTTTTTAAATAAAGTTGCCTACGAATGCATAGCTCTTGTAACAAGTATGCTATAAAAGTAAAACTTCAGATAAAATTTTGAAATATATATATTTTACGTGTATATTTAATTTAAAATCAATAATATTTGTATATTTTAAAGATTATTATCTAGTATAATAATAATTTGATGCAAAGCCCAGGGTCAAGATGTTTACACGGGTAAATCTAATAGATACTGTTTTTTAAACTTATATGATTTTTAGTAAATAATTTTAATTAATTATCATAAAAAAATTTTTAACTTGTTAAAATAAAACGTAAAAACTTTTAACTAGTTAGAAAAAACGAAAATAAACATTCCGAATTTGAAGTTTGAATGCCTCAAGACTCTTGATTAAAAAATATAAAAATCCAAAGCCTACCAACAGCAGCAAATCGTAATGTCCCTCCATTGATCTAAATAGTATCTTTAGTTCACTGAGATAAGATAATGATACCTTATTTAATGATTTTGATTTTTTCACACTTCCATAAAAATATGGTTCTAGCATACTTATTTTTTTATTTAACTCATTTTCAAGGGACTAACATCCAGGCAGGTACGATAGATGTATCAATACTTGCTAGTGTTTATAGCTAAAATTTTATGTTCAGTCTACATATTTATTTGACCCTTACGCGGATAAGTTAACATATTTAAAGTCGAGACGAGATTTTTCTAGACGGGACGAGAAAAGGCCCTGATCTCGTCTCGTCTCTACCATAATTTCGAGACGAGATGAGACGAGATTAGCCATAGTCAAGACGAGACGAGACAGTGCCTTAGTCTCGTCTCGCAGCATCACTAACGCGACGCAACATTGAACAATATATGTGTTCACCAAAATATACATTTATTAAATCTGACTGATGAAATAATAAAAATTATAAAAAAAATAAAACCGACTACAAAAAATTGCACTAAAAAGTGAAAAATAATATGTTATTCCATCTCGAAAATCTTAATCTGTGAAATCGGCGCCAAACTAATAAAGACAATAAGACATTATAGTTCTGGTATTAAACATAAAAATACTCAATACATAAATATATTTTTATGTTTAAGTAATTAAGAATAAGTTAGGCGCGCCGACTTTACAAAGCAATATTTTTGAGATGGAATAAAATATTATTTTTTACTTTTTAGTTCATTTTTTAAGTCGGTTTCATTTTTTTTATAAAATGTTTTACTACTTCTCTCGTAGACTTGTTCGCCATTTTGGATTCATACAACTTTTTATCAGTTCATCCCTATGTCTCAGTTTTTGTACACAATTTGAGGTAAATAGAATAAGTAGTCTTTAGTTATAATTTTTTCGTTTTTCAAGATTCATATATGCCAGACAAATATGTTTTTTCAATTCCGTTGGTCTGTCTATCTGTCTATTCACGGCATAGCTAAAAAGCGACTTACCCGATTGACTTCAAATGTTGGTCAAAAAGTAAGGGTTATTTGGGTATGACATGGTAAAAATCCAATATAGCGGAACAAAATGGGGGCTTAGTAGATCACATTAACTTCAAATTTTTCACAAAAATCGAGTGTGACATAAGAATGAACTGGTAAAGTTTTGGTATATAATTTAAAATGACAATGGCGGCCTAATGCAATTTTTAAATCTGTAAGAACTGTCTAACAACTCTTCTGAGAAATGGAGGTTCTTGGAACTAGATCGTATCAAATTGGAAATAATATCCGACGTTTCGCCTTCGATAGCATGAGACATCTTCGGGGATTTTTACTCCACGAGATCTGAACACTGAATGAGCTCGGAGAAATTCAGGTGGACTTTTTTATTTAATATTACGGTGTTGTTAATTAAGGTTGTCCAGAAATATGAGGAGTTTTTTCTGTCCATGCGTCCAAACAATAAAAGTATCATCTACATATCTGAACCAGTGTTTTGGTTTTCGCGGAGTAGATGCCAAAGCAATATCCTCAAAGTTCTTCATAAACATATTCGCTACCACAGGTGACAGAGGAGATCCCATAGATGCCCCCGAGGTTTGTTCTTAGAAAGTTTCTTGAAAAATGAAAGGATCTGTTTTTCCAGTAAATGGACTAAGACAATTTGAAAGATATTTACCTAATATGCATATGGCGAGTATATTGCATGGACGATCAGTTAAAATGGTGCATTGTTCTTGTGTATCTTAGAAAGACCGTAGAACTTGAAAATCTTGAAGCTGTCACGCTCTAATGATTTCATCTTCGCTGGTGGTAGGTTGGGTGCGCTACTCGTAGGGTCTGCCTGCAAAACCTTATAGGTGTTATTGTTTAAAAATTGAGTTACCTTTTCCACATATTCATTTATGTTCATGACTACTGTGGCGTTGTCTTTATCTGCTGGAAGGATGTTTTTTTTTACTGCGGATAGATTCGTCTTCGATAGTTTGGAAATCTTAATTACTTTCACTGCCTCATACTTGACTTTATTGGCTTGTTCCACTGGTAATCTTATGATTGCGGCTTCAACTAAGGATACTATTTCTTCAATGGGAATACTTCTCGAAGCTATTGCGAAATTTTGGCTTTGAAGAGGCCGGAAAGTTCTGCTTCGGTTAACGGCTTCGACGAAAATTTGACAACTGTATTCTGCGAAGGTTTCACTGAATTTTTTGTTCATGAGTGCTTCAAATTTCTTTCGTTGCTTAAGTGTAACTTCTTGATGGATTTTTTCTGCGAGTGCATTGGTGATGCTGCCCAGAGTTATAAATATGTTTATTTCAAGTCTAAGAGCTAATTTACGGTATAGTTTACGGGTATTAGTATCTAAATCAAGACGTATTGTCTTAATTTTTTCTCTAACGAATGCATTGCTGGCACGTTTATAAATATTCGTAGCGGTTCTAGAAGTAACATGATGTCTCACCAGTAGTGATTTTTGTACTACATCCTCATCTCGGCATCTAAGGGGAAAAGCAAACCAGTAGAGTAGCTTTTTCTTAAAGAATTAGAGAATTTATCGAATTTTCTAAACATGCAAAAGTTCAATAGAGATGCTGGTTACGGTCTATATCACACCTGGAAACCGATATTAACACAGAGTCACGGTTCGGCGAGCACAAGTCGGGTATAAAAGGCCAGTTGAATCTCTCCGAGCTCATTCTGACTTTATTTAATTTTGGTCAAAAATTAAGGGGTGATATATAGGGACGACATGATGACTGAGTCTGAAAGAACTAGTTATTTAATTAATTTCAGATGTGCAAGAATTAGGTATCATATAGAAATGAACTGATAAAAAGGTGGTAATTAAAAATTAAAGTAAGTAATTAAAAAATCAAGATGCGCGCCAAAAATTTTATTTTTTTTTAATCGATTTAATTTTTTCACATCATCTTATGTCACGGTCCTTAGATGCCAAAAAACATGTTTTCTCAATACCTGGTCTATTTGTTAGCCGCTCTGTCTGCCTGCCTGTTCGAGCCATAGCACAGTGGTTTCTCGGAGATCATTTTTAGTCAAAACTAGGTTATAATTGTGATTGAAAATACTTTGTGTTTAATTGGTAGAGATTAGGTAAATTACGCTTAAAAATAAACTTTAGTTAGTAAATTTCAAGCTAAAATTTCTTAAATTAACAACAAAATATAAATATAAAATATATAAAAGTATATTACGAATATGTATTATTAAATGAAGTAATTATTGAAAAACAAACAAAAAATCAATATAAAACACTGATTTCATCTTCAGAATCGGAGGAATCAATATATTTAGGAGCCATAGATGGTAAATGTTCTTTAAATAATTTTATTGTTTCAGGTAAAAACATTTGTTTATTTTTCTTCGGCATTTTCCTTAAACCTGTGATTAGTAGATACCAAAAATCTATTTAAAAGATCCTGGTTTGTGGCTGTTCTTGATGTTTTTCGAATAAAATGTTCCCGGTAGTTTTTTGTTGCTAAACTCTTGTAGCTCTTCCGACATGATGCCTATTTGTAGGACTGCGGCAGAAATTATGGATGCGCCATGAATCAAAACCTTGTGAATACTGCTGGGCATGTAATACGACGGATATTTTGATGTCAACAGTACCGCTGTCTTTTCGCCATATTCTTTAAATTAAGTTTCATCAATTGGCAATCCCGATGACATAGCTTACAAAATGCACGCACAACGCTTGACACCCTCTTCGTCGATATTTAAGATGTTACCTGTTACTGATGGTTCGGCAAAAAACCTTCTAGCCGTATTCCCGTCATTGCTAGTTTCACTCCCCTCTCGCTTTACTTTTTCTGTATTTAATCCCATTTCGCTTTGATTTGAATTTCTTTCTTTAACACTTGCCTTTTCCCCTTCTGACCTAGCCTGCCATTTTTTGAAGTCCAATCGGTATGATAAGTGTATGAAATATTCCATACATTTTATCCATGCATGAAGAGTGGATAAACCGTAGTCTAGAGATGATTCCTTTATTGGCCTCTTTTTAACTTCTTCGATGTCGTTCATTATTTTCGGAGTAGCTCCGCAAATATTACATGTTTGATTTGAACTCGTTTCTGTCAAAACACCAGTAATTTTGCCATCTATCATTGTCATCTTTAAATCATGTTTCACCAAAAATGTTTTATTCTCACATCTATATTCGGTCACATGTAATTCCTCAATTTCTTTCTTCACTGAATTGGATTCTTGCAAAGTCAAAGCTGTAGTTTCTTTTTTAAAAGAAACATGAATTGGCCTACAATATCTAGTGGAGGACGGCCGAGGGTTTTGCCAAAATATTTTTTTTTTAATATTTGGATCAACTTCACTGACTGAAAATAATTGAGGGGTACGAGTGATGTGAGAAATATATTACAGTCTGAAGCATTTTCTGTAATAGTCTGTTTATATTCGCTGTGACCGGTACTTCCGTCGCAACCCAACTTGTGTATCAAAGTCATTGTAAGGCCGGTATTGACATTTTCAAATACATCTTTTTGAGATAAAATAACTCGCGAAACAGAATGGTCCAAAAGCGCCTGTAGTTGAAGCTTTGCATCCAATTGGGTGACCTTTATATGTTAAAAAGACCGATAATAATTGACCTTTGCTTCCAAATTTTTTTATAAGAGGGATAAACATCAAAGTTTCTTTCCTTAGCGTCTCTTCTAATTGCAAATCATAATCATGCTTGGAGATCCTAGTATCGATTATCAGGCTAAAAGCTTCATCATTTATATATGGTTTGATAAGTTTTTTGTTATGATTATTCCAAGTGTTCATTATTTTAGCTGATCGGGTTGGTGTAGTTTCAAGACCTGTTTGCCTCGAATATTTATTCTATTGGCAATTCCATTGTAAACTTGGGAACTTCTTACAATTGAATTTCCTTTATTTTCAAACCATAAATTAAAAATCTCTAACCTCTGAATGGTTGTGACTCTTTGGGGTTCTGTAAAAAAAAATTTTTTTTAGGTTATGTTAACCTCCAATGTCGTTCACAGGTCACGTGCTTCACGGGGCTAAACCAAGACAATAAAAACCTTTTCCCGATGACATTTGGAGGTTAGAAATGATAGACATCAATGTCTAAGGAATGGAGACTTTTAGTACGTTAAACTGTAGGTTTTTAATTTATTTAAGCAAAAAATAATAAAGTTTTTTTTTATTTTTCTGTACGATGTGTCTTATTGTAGCAAAAATTATTACTGATGAATATCAAGATAAAAGTGTTGATATCTCATAAAGCGGCAGCTATTTTATTTCTCAAAAATAAGTTGCAAAAACGGTTGATGACGGAAACATACATTTTCTCTACCAAAGAAAAACGTTTTAAATACATCAGACATTTTTAATCACGAATAAAACAACCCTTCAAAACAGCTACTATGAAATAAAAATCAAACATTGAATTAACGTTTTAATTTTACTTACCTTGTTCTGCAGCTTCCATATCAAATTTTGTTAATATATTTCCACATAAACTTAAATAATTACCAATAACTTAAACAATATAATAGAAAAATAATGAGTTTTAAGAGCCTGTTTGTAAAACATTGAGAAGACGCTTCGTTTTGATAGCTGTAGGAATTCTTTTGTTTCAGTGTTTTTTATTTTCTAAGCCTACTGGACCTTCAAGTATGTTTTAATATTATATTTACTTAGGTTAAAGGTACTTCTGATATAACCTTTATTGGCCATAAATGGTCTCCGGGAAACCACTGTACATAGCTAAAAAACTACTTATTCGAGTAATTTTAAACGTTAGGCAAGAATTAGGTGTGATATAGAAATTAATTGGTAAAAATTCAAGATGACGTTAAAAAATGCAATTTTCAATCTAAAAACTATTTCTTCGTAAGAATCCAAGATGGAGAAACAAATGGGGGCCATATAAAATGTTTATTTTTTAAACGTAATAAAACCTTATTTAATTGACTTTAAATTTTGCACAAAAATTAGATGTGATATAAGGATAAATTAGTAAAATTGGTACAGATTCAACATGTGGAAACAACGTGATCGGTCTAATAATATTTAAAAAAATCGGTGTAAAAAACTGCTTATATAGTTGATTTTAAATTTTGTCCAAAAATCAAGTGTGCCATAGGTGGAAGGTGATAAAATATTGGTACGAATCCATTATGGTGAAATAAAATAGCGGTCTACTTAAATGATAAATTAGGCCCTGCCAACGTCTTTTAATGCTACCCTATATATTCTGGGAAAATATTGAACAGTACGGGTAACAAAATACATATCTGTCGAACTCCTTTCTTGTCTGTAAATTCCTGCCATTTTAAGCACTTCTAGAAGCTTTTCGTGGTTGACTTTATCAAATGCTTTCTTAAAGGTTAGGAAGCAAAGAAAGACGTCGTTTATGTTTTCTTGACAAGGTTTTGTGTGGGTGCATGTATTTCTTCCGAGGTGATCTTTTAGTTTTAAAAACTCCTACTCTTTGTTCTATTTTTGGTTTAGAGTTTAAATATAATACACATTTCTCAGTGCGTCAGTCTCCAACCCACTCCCAATCAATTATCAACGTTTATTTGGATTACAAAATTTAAGAGAAATAGAAAATCTCTGTAATCCTATTTTTTAGAACCAAATCAATTTAACGGATATAGCAAACATACATTTACTTCAAAAATTCATCGAATTATAGAGGCTCAAAGCTTAAATTTTACATGTTCGGTCTATCAATGTTCATTCGGATTGTAGAGGCGCAAAAAATTTAAAACATCTGTTCGAATTATTGAATACTCAAATTAAAGTGTAGTTAAAAATTTTACTGCAGTTATACTAATTAATTTCCGTCCGGGTTTAGGCTTCTAAAACTTTAAATCTCACCTATACCATAGAGCCGCGTATAAATACAATTAAACCGGCGTTAAATAATACTTTTTTGAATAAATAAAATCGACATCAAAAAGAATACTGAAAAAAAAACGGTTAATTCGCATTTACCCAGAACTTTCCTCGAACAGAATTGAACCACCTACAGGGTTTTCTCGTATATTTTGACACCCACCTAGAGAGTTTATTTGAATTGCTACCGAAATGTCGTAAATACAAAAGTTACATGATTTTCTATGAACCGTCAGAATTTTATTAACATAAATGCAAATATATTTTTAAAAATGTCAAATTTTGACAGTTTTTTTAATGTATTTTATATGTCCTTCAAATAGGTCTTTTTGCTGATTATAAAAATATCCGGTTTGATAACTTTATTTTCAGAAACATCCGAGAGAATTGCGAAAAAACCTGCCATAGAGGGTTTCCATCGACTCCAATATGTAATAGAGCACTAGAGTCTCTTATGGTAGCGTTTATCTTAAATTTCTCGGATTTGAAAGACATATAAAATACAGGGTATTCGGTTAAAAAAACTGACAACCTGTCCAAATTTGACATTTCCAGAAATATTTTCACATTTATGATAAAAAATTTCTGATAGTCTATAACTATGCGACTTTTGTATTTACGACATATCGTTATCAATTCAAATAAACTCTCTAGGTGGGTGTGAAAATATCCGGATAACCCTGTACATACAATACAGTTTAAATATTTTATAAAAGTGTGTTATTTCTGTGTAGTGGAATTTTGTATCAAGGAAGGGCGAATTTACGGATTTTTATTCTTTATTTTTAATTAATTTTCATATCAAAATTTTTATTTTTATTATTTAGTTTTTATAACTTTACTTACATGTTTTATAAAAAAAATAATTAAAAAGATGGTTTTATTCTGAAAAATGGAATTTTACCGAATATTTAAATATTATTAGCCCGCCATTTTGTTTTGCTATATAGGAATCGCACTTAATTTTTACCAGTTTATCGTTGTTTCACACTTGATTTTCACGCAAAATTTCAAGCTGCTTTTTGGTATTCAATTTTAGAACATTTCATTAAGCAGCCATTTGGTTCCTCCACAATGCCTTTATACCAAAATTTTACCAGTTTATTTATATGTTGATTTTTTTATAATGTTTGACGTCCATCCGTTAAATAGTTTTTTAATAATGATTTTTTAGCATTCGTTGCTTTTTTCTCCGCTATGTTGAAATTTTTTACAAAATTTTATCAATCCATCTCAATATGACTCTTGATTTTAATCAAAATTTGAAATCAATCAAATAAGTCGTTTTTAAGCTATGCCGTCTATATAGACAAACCGGGATCCTAAAACGCAAAGATCTTCGAAGATATCGAAGGGTGTTTTCTTCACAATTGCAACACTTCCCTCTTACGAAGAAAGTAAAAATTAAGTCATCCCTGAAACCAATAAATTATATAAAAAACTATTATTATTAAATAGATGTTTCCTAAAAATATTAGAGTTTAGCCACCGCAACAGCTAATATTTTTCTATTCTAAATGAAACTAATACAAATACAAAGAAAAGATACTTATTATGCAAGGTGTCTCAGAATAGGTGGGGAATTTTTGAGATATAAATAGAATAAGCGAAAATAATATTAGTTTGTCATATAAAATTTCCCCCTAAACTGCTCATCAACTGAGATATTCGTTCTTAAAATAGGGATCCGAAAAACAAGTTTTTCAAATAATTTTGGTATCGTTTGACGTAACTTTGGGTGATTGATGTAACAACTTAAGCTACTTATGAGAATATTAAGAGTCAAAGGTAGCGCAACTACTTTTAACCTTCTTTACTACACAATTTTTATCTGCGTAAAGATATTTCATTAAAAATTTTGTCGCCCAGACATTTTTAAAGATAAAAGATCCTCTTTAACAATTTCCAAAAATTGACTGGTTTTCGAGAAAAACGATCATTTATGAAACAGTGCATTTGTCATTAAAAGCTTAACGTAGTTATTATACAAAAAATATACAAAATTATTGTTTCAAACATGCATGCATTTTATGTCATTTAGTTGAAAAACCTATAAGTTGGTCTTACTGGGCACCTCCAAGTCTGATACATTCTCTTGCACGCTAAACTGTGGACTGCGTTACTCTTAACACTAGCATTGGGCTATTTCTTATTTGTTCGAAGTGGAGGTTAATTCGAACCACCAAGTCCATGGTAGCAATCGGGTTAGCATATAGTAGTTGCTTTAAATATACCCAAAAGTAGAAATCAAGGGAATTGAAGTCAGGGGACCGAGGTGACCAAGAAATATATCCATCACGGCCTATCCATCGGATAAACTGTGTTCAGGTGTTCATTTTAGGAGAAAATTTTATATGATAAACTAACATTATTTTTGCTTGTTCTATTTTTATCTCAGATATTGCCCACCTATTCTGAGACACCCTGTATAATGTACTATTATGTGATTTTCTTAGTAATTAAATACTTCGTTAATGCAGATTAATTTATTTACTACTGTTTATTATGTCGTTATTAAATCGTTTCTACTTTTTTGCAAAAAAAATTAAGGTTAAGTTATAGGTTTTAAGTTTCTTAACTAAAAAAGCAAAATTGGGACGAATAGGCAAATAATTTTGATGTAAGAACCAGTTTAGAAATACCTAAATAAAATTTACTTGTCGGACTTGCATCGTTATTAAGGGCAAATTAAGGGCTAAATACTTAAATTACGAGCTTATAATATAGTAGAATCACGCTAGAGAATTCACTGAGGAGGACGACCATAAACTAACCTTCCGTAAAATTGACATTCCCTGCGATTTAAAAGAGGATTTACAGAAAAGGCATGACTAGAAGTTAAAAGGCTTAAAATCAGCATAACATAAAATTTCTACCACCAACTCATCAAAAACAGTTGTAAATATACCTTCAAGAACGCTTTCTCACACACTTCTTAGCAAATAAGTGAATTTTGCTATAAACCCAAAGACGATTCCGGTTCTGGACATAATTAACTTCGTAGAAACTGCAAAAAAAGGCCAGAAGCTGATAAGTTTAGATGGAAGGTAAGAATAGAGCTGGAAGAAGCATAACACATTTGACTTAATATTACAAAAGAATTGGCATTAGCCATTAAAAATCTACGTGATGACCACTCTATCAAAATCCTGTCAGCAGACAAAGAAATTGCTACAATAGTTTTAACATATGAAGGAAAAACTGCCGACACTCTAAGAAAAGAAAACTATGCGCCTCTTTACAAAGTCCTACACCAGTCGTACAAAATAATATTTATCAGACATTGAAGCTCTATAAAGATCATAAAACCGATAAAATCACGTCAATACTCATCCCACGCTATAGGGCAGCAAGGCAGCAAGCTCCAGGAACTCACCAATCTGCAAGCTGTCCAGACATCTACTACATATTAACTAGCTGATGTTAATTAGTCATTTTAAGTAACATAATTCCTATATAACTTTAAATTTAAATACCGCCTGTATGGAATGGTTTTCAAACCACCCCATGGAAAATATTTGATGCCAATGATAAGAGAAATTAACCTATAGGAAGAACATTACTTGACCGTAGAGCTAATGTAGTAATCCTAGGCATGCCGACCACAAAACCTTTTTAGAGTCATGAGATTTTTGTATTTTGCTTCAGATACTGGCAAAAGATCTAACTAAACTAGGCAGCAATTTAAAGATAATTTGATTACCTTCACATGCAAGTGAAGGAAAATAGAATTCTCCTTCTTATAATTCATTTCTCAAGGTTGTATGTCATTTGTGATTTGCTGTTATCGAACCGTATAACCACGTGCTATGAAAAGTAGATTTGTGACTGATTAGTCTTGAATCTTCTTTGGTAGATTTTATGATTTTGATTTTCTGTATAGGAAAAAGATATTATTTTACATACTTGTCGTTGAAAAATACGCATCACTGCTTAATCATATTTGTGCTAGATCTAGAAGACCTTAAAAGCTCAATGAAATCATTAGGTATTTCCATGCGAGTCTTTACAAGGCTCATGACCTCTTTCAAGAAACGTGATTCTTATTGAAAAAATTTCGGTTTCTGTACTATATAGTGCATAAAGCAAAATACAAATGTTTGCGCCTTTCGCCTGTGGACTTCGTTGTGGATCGGTAATTTATGGATTTCCACTGCATCGTTTTCTGGATTTACAGATCTTAACTTTGCACTAAATTCATCACAGGTTGAACATGGATAACAAAACGATAGAGAAAATAGAATTTTGGATAACAAAACGGTAAATTAAAGTTGGTATTAACAATTTGCCTATACTTCACATAGGACACTTGGACGTTTTTCTTTAAATAAATGCTTGTAACCTTTAAATCCTCAGGTAAATACTTTTTTTTTGAGTCTTGCAAACTATAATGGGATATATGAAGGAGTTGATATGAGTATAGACAGCATCAAAAATGTTATGTTTCAATTTTCTGTCTTTAAAATATGTTTACCACCTCTGTACCTACCTGAACAATACCGTCATGTTTAATCCTTATCTTGTAAGCAAAAGAAGCAACGTGAAATATTGCGTCTTCCTCGCTATTACGAGATCGTCTTCTCTGCATTGGTACTATTGTCATTAATCCTATTAAATATGCATTTGCTCGTCATTTAAAAATGAACTATTAGGCTCTTTTCTCTCACACACACTAACGGTACACATTACTTAAAGAGTTTACAACTAGGTAATGACACTGACACAAAGTGACAATCACGTTGCTACCTTAACCAAACAAAACAAACGATTTAATACGGCTGTTTTCTTCACGGCAAGAAATTGACTATCCTTATTCTTATGGTTTTCCGCATGGACATTCCTTGTTTTTAATCGTCGCTCATACTGATATTTTGAATACACGTAGTTATCGGACTATTCTAGTTTTTCCCGCCACTAATTTTATAAATATGGAGTTCATATTTGTCTATAAGACGACCAATTTATCTCAATAATAAAAAAATGACATTCCTTGTTATTTCCCTTTACCCTTCACATGAAAGAAACATCCGAAAATATCAGACAAACAGCAAGAAACTATACGATATCAAAACAGCCTTTAAGTCGAGAAATACTTTAAATTATTAACTAAAACCAAGCCTGTTAATACAAATGACAGATATAATAAAATGTTATCTATCAATATCTAATAGCTTATGAGTGTGGTCAATATTATATTGGGGAAAACGAAGAGACCCGTTGATATGGGAATTAAAGAGCATCCAAAGCATATAGAGAAAGAGGAGACATCAAAATCGAATTTTGCTGAACATTTCTGGAACAAAGACCATATAATTTAATAGTCAGAAGCTAAAACCTTTCACAAGCAACAATAGAAAATAAATTTAAAGAAGCGCTATGTATGGAACATAACACACCAGTCTTTATTCAGCCTAATATTGATATTTCAGATGTTTGGAGTTACTTATTTTCGCATACAACCTAACTTTCACCCATCATTACATATGCTTCTATATAAGCAAGTTTTATACTTAAACACATTTGATAATGATCGAAAATAAATCTCTAGGTATCGTGAATAATTTAAATTTACATTAATTACAATACATTTTATTTGCAATGCTCCATTGTCTACAACCTTTAGACATAAATTAGGAATAAATACTTGTGAATATTTAAGTTCCAATATTTAAAAGCAGTAAACAATGTACCAATATCTTATTCACAACTTTTCGGTTGATTAGTATCTCCAGCCGTTATCAAGTGAAGACTAAATTACAATTCCTATGCTACGATCTTGTTTACTATTCATGTGCAGCCAGGTGTGATGTGCACCGGTGCACTGGGGTTTGAAGTTAAAGTGACTCAGCGTTGCTAATAGATATGAGTCAAGTCCTGGCAGATGTCGCCCGGATTACTTGCATGTTGTGAGTGTATCAATAATGAGATTCACACTCGCAAAAGTAACTAAAAAATATGATTTTAATATTTACTTTTATCAATACATTATATTATTATTCTAATTATGTCGAAAGCAGTATCGATAACAAGTATGGCTATTTAACGTTATACGCAAGAGAACGTCTCTATTTTATTGCACGGAAGAAGATGTTATTAATGTTACGATTAAAATTTATTTACTGAAAATACCCATCAATTTATTCTGCCTGGATCCAAAAGCTATTTTTTCGTTTGTGCTTTCCATATGACACCCGTATTATAATAAATCATTTTTAGCTAAAATTGATAATAAAGATGCAAGAAAGCAGGGTGTAAAAGGAAAATCACACCACAGAACAAGATTACGAAAACGTTATTTTATTTTTTTAAATAATCAACTGAACGGAGCTTATATTACTCACATTTTCCTAACAAAAGGGCATTACTTTTAAATTAGCGCATGCATACCAAATTACTTGCAATAAAGTTAGTTCAGGTGTGAAAGATATATATACAAGTTAAAAAAACAGGATTTTAAAGTTTTTCTTTTTGAAGTGTTTGAGATACATGTAAGACTGCCTCAAACTCTAGGTTGGGTAGTTAGATACTGAATACATGGTGTGCAGCGAAATGCTATAAGACTAATCAAATACGAAAAACTGGACCTTAAAGTTGAGTGTTTGAGATATATGCACGTCTGTTTTGCCAATTAAGATGGATAATCTCTGCCCTAGTAGTCTCGTTCCACATTGACTAAAGCAATACAGGGCTTTGCACAAGTTGAAGTAGCAGTGGGGATAACTGTGCACGAGAAATCGATGTGCTTAGACTAACCAAATATTGCATAAATGGTTTTTCAAACATTACATTAATCGCTGTATGTCAATTCAAATGTTTTGTTTGTGTTTGTACACTCAGTAAAAGTTGAAATGGCTGTGAAACAAAAACGAGAAAATGAAAGTATTCATCTTTTCTTAAGTGACTGTAGATAATGTTATAAAATTAAATCAAATTTGAAAAAAATTGACTTTCGAGATTCGGATAAGTGATCGTCTGTTTCATTTATTACTTTGAACACTCCCACCATACCAATAAATAAAAGAATTAACGGTTGTCTGATCGAAGATGACAACTCCGACAAACTCGAATTTAACAAGTTCATTTTTCATACTTTTTCTATTTGTTTACTCGGAATTTAATCTAACCTTCATTTATATCTGAGTCTAGTGAGCCATTGCCGAAAATCCACGGCCCAGTGCACATTCAGAATATCTACTTTACCACAACTTCAATTTTTTAAAAACCTTGTATTGCTTCATATATTATAGTTCCGGGATACTGTGGTAGAGATTATCGAGTTTAATGAGTGAAACAAAGGTACATGTATCTCAAACACTCTGAAAAAATGTTTAAGGTCCAGTTTTGTCAAATTTAATTTACAACATTTTCTGCACACCTGTACTCAATACCTGACTACCCAAATGTTTCAAGCAGTCACACACGTATCTCAAACACTTCACAAAGGAAAACTTTAAGGTCCAGTTTATTTTAATTTGATTTTAAACCACTCAGACTCCCTAAGTCAGTGTACCCATCAACATCACGCATGGCTGTGCCCCGGTAGTATGATCGTAGCGTTACGGCATACTGCGCCTGTGTAATTTCTTTATAATTTGTTTATTTCTTATAAGAAGGTGATTCGTTTTGAAATCGTCGGATTTCTGTCTAGTTCCAAGTCTGACTCGCTCCCGCTAGCGAAGTGTTAGTGGAGGCCGCCTTTAGGCCCAAGGTAGAATAAACAAATTGCAGTGTAGTAGTGTCCAGATATCATGGTTAGGCAAGACCCTGACACCAGAACTCAAGCATATGCTCAAGACAGAGCTAACCGACATGGTTGCCAAGTGCATTGGGGCTAGGAAGAAGCACACTATAGTGGACACCCTCCAACTGCTCACTTTTAGGAACCACCCATTTTAGGAAACAAACCCAACTGAATTCAAGTGAGGAATCTGAAGCCTTCGGCGCTGAGAACGTTGAATGACCGTTTTTCAACCCTAACTGAGAACCCTATGTTCATTCGATACGGGACACGTTATTTCCGGACACGTTTCACCCATTGTCCGCTCGAACAGCAGCATGGGAATTGTAATTTAGTTTTAACTTGATAACGGTTGCAGATCTTAGCCAATACGAAACTTTGTAAAGAAATAACAAATCAAGGCAAATCGAAGTCCGACAAGTTTTCTTTTGATCACATTTGTGTTCGAAGTTCCAGATTTGTTTTAATTTACTAAATCGTGCTTACTGTGGCTTCCACTTATCAGATTTACGTAAACATTCACACTGGCGGGCGATAGCAAACTACTAAGATAATAATGGATATATATTAGCGCGTCCATATAAAGGGAATTGTTTATTTGGATAATCTAGGTATATATGTTTAATTAAGGGTATTTCGTATTTAGTGCAAGCTGATTTAAGTTTTCAATGTTAGATGGAATGCCACCTGCGCAAACTAACCTAAACAAAGACTAAAAGTCATCTTCTAACTTTTAATTGTTTAAGGGAAAATTCGCTCATAGAAGTTAGTTATTTACTAATTAATGTTAATATATGTTAGAATAATTAAGGTACCAAGGACATTATAAGATTAATAAAGTTTATGGTCGACAGAGTGTTTCCCGAGGGCCTCTGGACCGAGGTATATACGTCGTCCAAAGCATATAACATACTTTTTAACCTCTGTTGTATGTTGCCTCAGCTAGACTATAGAAGTAGCTTCAAGATCTTGAATTTGAGGTCACTTGTTTATTATTATTAAAACTTATAATAGGCGCCAATAGCCAAAATAATTATCTTAGACTTGTTTTATTGTTTTTTTTTATTTTGAAAAATATAGATACGTCCTGTAGCTACTCAGGTACATAGAAGAATATTAAAAAAATGATAAACTTCAGCTCAATAACAACTATTTCGCATAGAATCACTGAATGTTTAAATTAAATATTTATATATGTTTAAATATATATAACAATAAAGGTTTCAGAATGCAGGTCTTTCTGACCACGAATGTGTAAAATGTTACTTTACATATAAGGAAAAATAAAAATAAACGTCGTCGGGGCAGAATATTTAGTGAAGCCAATTTTAAGAAATTTTATGAATTGTGCCTGAGTGTAAATTGGCATGGTATTGTAAGGTCCCCTGAGCCCATCTCAGCTTTTTATACCGTTTTATTGAATGAAATTGAAACAAAGATCAAAACGAAAACCCTGGTTAACCAAAGGATTAAAAATATCTGCTTCGTTCACTTAATTATATAAAAAAAATGGTGAAAATTTAGATTTTATTTCATATTGTAAAAGGTACCATAATGTGTATCGTAAGCTAATAAGTTCTGCAAAAAAAACTGTACTATGAAAATAGGCTTTCCAAGGCCAAAAATTAACAAAGGGAGAGTTGGTCTATTGTAAATGAGCTATGCAACAGATCTGGTCTTAAAAGTTCTATTCTTGACATTGACCCTGACAAGCCTAATAAATAGTATTGTGGCGTGTTTAGCTCAGAGATTGTCATCCGATGTTGATCCACCTTTTTATTTTGAAGACTTTTTTTCTCCTGTCTCTTTCTACTTTCAGCCCACTCATAAGCAAGAATTAGTTGATGTTCTGCATAACATTAGGAACAAAAAGTCCAGTGGTGAGGATGATTTTTCTGCCGAAGTGCTTTTGAAGTTACCAGAAATTGCTCTGTATATTTTGGCTGCAACAATTAATCACTCTCGGATTAATGGAACTTTTCATTCTTGACTGATGGGTGGTGTTTATGAGGAGCCCTCAAACTATCGACCTATTTCTTTATTATCACTCTCTCTAAATTAATTTAAAAAATTGTAAAGCAGAGAGTTTGGAACTACCTAAAGTCTCTTAACATAATTTTCCATAATCAATTTGGTTTTCAAAAGGCAAAGTCAAGACATGACGCCATATTTAAATCAGGTAGAAGCGGTGGCAGCGGATTTCTGTGATCTGTCAAAAGCGCTTGACCCCGGAATACTGTTATGAAAGCTTGAGCCCTATGGATTCAGGGGCTGTGCGCTTGCCCGGTTTGCCTCTTATCTTTCGGGCCGTAGCCAGGTGGTGGCTGTTTTCGGTTGTCGGTCTTCATGTCTAAGTATTGATTGTGGGGTTCCTCAGGGGTCTGTGCTGTGACCTCTTTTATTCTTAATTTATATAAATGACCTAGTTCAAAAGTAAAAATCAGTGGTAAATTCACGCTGTTTGCCCACGATACTTCAGTGGTCTGGCACCATAAGAATGTTAATCTGCTGAAACAAAATATTACTAATGATGTATTCGAAATTAAGAAGTCGTGTAATTCTAATCGTCATTCATTTAACGTAAAAAAAATAAGTATTGTAGGGTTTAGATGTGACATGGATGATTTGGAGTTTGAAGGCAAGATTTGCCATAAAGTTTCTGGGTTTATATGTCCAAAGTGAACTGCGTTTTGAGGATCACATTGTGGGATTCCGCACGAAACTTTCATCAGGGTGCTACGCGGTTAGGACTGCGAGAGACGAGATTGGTTCAGCAGTGGCGCGGGCACTGTTTGAATCTCACCTCAGATATGGCATATCTTTTTGGGGAGTACGTAGTCAATATCTCCAAAACACCTTATTTATGCTGCAAAAGAGAGCTATTAGCTTCACTTCATTGCTCAAAAAAATATGACGCTCAGATCTCTGTTTATTCTTGAAACTGCGTCCCTTGTGTTTAAGAATCGGCACATCATTCAGCATCCTGCATGTCAGCGGGATACTCGGCAGGCTTTGGATTTACCCTTGCCGATACCTACCAGAACACTGACAAAAAAAGGTCTCTGATTTATGAGGGCCTAAAGATCTTTAATAACTTGCCACCGAATATTAAAATTTCTTTTTCACTAAAGCTTTTTAGGTCACAATTAAAAAAAATCGTATTATTTAAAGCGTATTATAGCCTGGGTGAGTTTTATGCTGATGTATTTGTTTAAGACTACATACATGTATCATTGTTATTATTTAGCTTAAATATCGTTATATCTGTTTTACTTGTTCGAGTTTTTTGATTTTTAGTTATACATTATATCCTATATTTAACTGCACGAAGTAGTTTAGTTAAGTATTTTATTTTGAGACAACCCCTTTTATTATGGTTTATTCTGTATTTTGACCATGCATTTCACTTTTAATTAATTTAATGTTATGCTTATTAAAAGTGTATTTTAATTTATTATATTATAATTATTCATTTTTCGATTTTGAGTGTCGATTTTCTCTGACTTATAATATCAATTTTACATTTTGTTTGTATATTGTCTGTTCCCTTATATCGTAAGCTATGTTTGATTAACGATGTAGTATAGTATGCTTTGTCAACGAAAATGTATATTTTTTCTGACAATAAAGTATTTTTGAAGTTGAAATTTGAAGTATTTCAACGTAGCTTTAGATATTGTTGACAGAATGTAGGTATACTGAAAACAATATACTCGATTTTGAAATATTACTCAAATATAAACCTGAGCATATATAAAAACTTCAAAGGAACGTTCTCGCCAAATGGTCTGTACCTTCTTGACGGCCTCAGGTACAAATTATTGTACTACCATGTGAATGAATAGATCTACTCGAGGGCTCAGCTTAAAGTTTACATGTGCCCTTTTTTCAATGGATTGATAGCTAGTTTAGGGCACGGGTTTTGGTTAGTAACACCAAAGTTAAAACAAAGCCTGAAAACTCCATCAAATTACTATCTGATTTGCCCATTCGCCTACCAAAAAAAAACTCAAAGAGATATTACAAAATGGCTGTTAAAATGTTCACTTAACTTTGTTACCCCTTTACTCAAGTAATTACCGTGTTTTCATGAGTCAAAATATTAAATTCCTCCTAAAAGATTCCCGCTGGCACAATTATGGGCTGTGACCTTCATAAATTTAATGTAAAACTAAACTATTTTAATTTAGCAGTAAAAACATTCAAAATTTACAAATTGAAAATAAATAATTATGGTTTAGTTTAAAAGCACAGCATAAAATTACATTTTACAAATTATTTCTTACCCTATAAGATGTTTAAGGATTAGCCTGAAAATAATCTCAGTTTTGGCCGGTTTTCAACATATTTAGGAATAAGAAAAGATTTTTTCACTTTACAACATTCCTAAAAACGACTTGTGTAGTAAACATTTTTTTATCTTTCAGCAATACTGCCAACAGAACATAATGACACCAAAACAGCTCCGAATTATTATTAGAGATGTGCTCTTCTAACTGCTTGGTCTTAGACCTGTGATCGTATCGATATTAAAGTAAACAGAATAACCTGATAAGCAATGTGGCAAAACAATGTAGACGGGATTTTCATGCTTGGACATTATTTAAAGTATTAAACTTTTTATATAGAAAGTTTATTGTTGTTTTTTTTGGGAAAGGTCTAGTTTCAATAATAATAATAATCAAATTATTATTTTTAATACCCTAGGGTAATATTTTTCTATAATAACGCCTTAGGACGTTATTTAATATTTAACTGACTTTGACATAACGTCATTATTTGTCAATAATAAATTAACAGCACATTAAATACATTAATATAAGTATCTATATGCATAACATTTTTTCCAGGTATTCGCCTAGTTTATATGGTTTAATTTAGCCAAGCTCGCATTTTTCTTTGCTTTTTCCTTTCCTTATATAAACAGAACTAGTCTATCCAATTAAGTCAACAGACCACTGGCGAACTTCTGATTAATCAGATAGCTAAATGCAAAAACCTTCGGCTCGGTTATCCGCAAACAGACTATCGACATAGTCAGTGCTGGACACGGCTTTATCAAAGAACCTTAAAGCTCGTCTACCGATGAATTTCCATAGAAACGAAATTGCAAAAACCTGTCCAGTAAACAGAGAACTTAAGTGAAACAATGACTGATAAAGCGGTGCAGATCAGTACTAGGAAAAATTATTATTATAAAAAAGTTAATTATCTATCGGAACACACCTAAGAGGATCTAAAACGTGGCGAGTTTTTTTTAAATTCTTTCGATTTAATTGCCTTCAGTTTTTGTACAAAAATTAAATGTAATATAGGCGTAAAATGAGCTGAGACGAATCCCCCCAAAAAGGATTCAAATCACGAATTGGAATCCTGATAAAGGATTCAAATCCTCGTATCAGGGAAATAATTTAATTAAAAACTAAAAAAAAAATGAAATAATTTACAGTTTACAGGATTTGTATAAGGTTAGTAGTAAATAAGTGTATGTATATATAGACTGTCTTATATGTACAAAGGAATTGTGAGTAAAAGCGAATTTACCGATATTTTTTTATCCACCACTATTACTATTGCAAACGTGTAATACATCAAAATATTCTATAAAGGACATTTAGGTTTGTTTTATTTTATACCACAATAAAACTAAACCGTTATGTTTTCCTCTGTATTTTTAAATGCAAATTATTATAAAACTTTAGATGATAATTTTGAACTTAAATAAATAATATAATAATATAATATATAGAGTAATATAGGGATACGGAAAATAAATATTAATTATGTATTATTAAATCTTTAATTGAAGTTTGTTAACAAAGGATTGGCCACATATTTCATACTGGAAAATTTTATTGAATATATGTGTTTATTGCCAGTTAGCAGGGACGTCCAGAAAGGGGTTGGAGGTGGGAGTTTCTATATTCACTTTGCCTGAATACCTTGGAATAAAAATACAAAGCTAAATGTAAATGTAAGAATGACGACTCTTATTAATTGTTAGTCATGTAATATCTCTTTTTGATAGGTGCAACGGTACCAGCAGGAGTGTTCGAGACTGTGACATAATGGGTTATTTGGATTATCTCCATCACATATGCGCAACGTTTTACCTTGCGTCTAGAAAGGGGCGAGGGTGGGGGAGTTGCTATATTCACTTTGCCTGAATACCTTGGAATAAAAATAGAAAGCTAAATGTAAATCGTAATCTTAATCTAATATTAATCCTATAAAGAATGGGGACTCTTATTAATTGTTAGTCATGTAATATCTCTTTTTGATAGGTGCAACGGTACCAGCAGGAGTGTTCGAGACTGTGACATAATGGGTTATTTGGATTATCTCCATCACATATGCGCAACGTTTTACCTTGCGTCCAGAAAGGGGCGAGGGTGCAACTTGTGCCACTGCATTCTGGAAATCCCGATAAAATATTTTTTGCCGCAAATGCTTGTGGATAGGCGTTTCCAAAAATTTAGAAATTTTCGTAAATTGTAATTCCTCTACCTGGGTTAGAGAGCAACCAGGCCCTATAAGCATTATTGTAGTACTTCTTTAAGGTTCCGTACACCGTGTTATCCAACGGCTGAAGCCTGTAACGAGTGTGAGGTGGTAATGCTAACAATATCGCACCATATTCTGTAGCCAAATATACACTTAAATATGTGATGTGTGCTTCCAAATTATCCATTATCAATAGCACTGGGTTGTCTTAATAAAGTACTTTAACCACTGTAGGAATAGGTCGCTTGTTATTCATCCAGATGGCTAAGCACACCCTATTGTTCCCGCTGGAGCACTATAAATCATGTGTGCCTTAAAATTAACTAAAATTATTAACGGGGGTATCGAATTACCACATGCATTTATTGCACAGCGTGCAGTTGCGAGTTTCCCCCTCTCTGCTTATGTAATTTGCCTGCAGGTCTTTTTACTGACCAACCTCCATTTAATACCGTTCTAACTGCTGACATCATTGTTTTCGGACTGAATTTGGTGTTTCTTTTTCTATTTCTGACAATTTTTGAAATATATCTAAAAAAAAATTCGTACAAGAATCTTTTTGACACGGGTGTACAGAGTGTCCCATTTTGGGTACTTTTGAGGGGTATCTCCGTTATTATTATAGATAGAAAGTTGAGGTCGCGCGCTACTTTTTCGTAAAACTATAGATGCCGTTAACAAAATTTTCATAGCCGTTTCAGTTTTTAAGATACATGGCTAAATTGAAAATATTGCATTTTCAGGCACCCCTCGTATCTCAACTATCAGACAACTTAGCGAAAATGTGAAAACTGTTTCTAATATAACTTTTATTGTAGAACATAATTCCGTCTTCGGAATTAGTATACAGGGTCAGGTCAAAAAGTTATTGAACTTTACTTTACTTTTTTTAAATGGATCACCCTGAATATTGATAGACTATTAAATTTGTCTTTTTTGCCTCAATTCACAAATTTTTGAAATTATATGCATAATTTAATAGTAGGCTATGGCTATTGTTTATGACAACAAACAATATAAATATGAAATATTCTCTCATCGGTTTTTGGATCGACTTTTTGTTTATAAAGCAGTTTATAAACGTTCTTTTGGTATTTTTATTTAATTGATATTTATCAATTTCTTCGAATAATGGCAGCGTATGAAAATTATGATATGCTGGAATGTTTTATACAGAGTAATGAAAATGAAAATTCTGAAGAAGCTTCGGATTTATATTTCCAAAGTTAAGTAAGCTATTATAGTTAAGAAAATATGTATTATCATTATAAGTTTTCGCTTTTTAGATATCCAAAAAGAAAGCAACCGTTTTTTTGAGATATTTACTCGTTTAAAAGCAAATTTAGTTAAGCGCGGATCATTTGTTCACCCGTGTCCTAAAACATACAACAAAGAGAACGGTGAAAGAACAGAGATATATGTTTTTGGCATATAACGAAGCAACACCTTCGTTCTCATGTAGAATAATTGAGAAGGAAATTAGTGTGCCAAGAACTGAAGGTCAGAGGATCTTGAAGAAATATAAGTATCATCCACACAAATTTAATATACTGCAACATTTGCATCCTGGCGATGCCGAGCGCCAGTCACTGTTTTACCAGTTATATTTGCAACAAATCGATGCTAATGATTTATTTGGCAGACTTGTTATCTGGTCAGACGAATGTTTTTTTTTCAAGTGCGGTAATTTTTAACCGTTAGCATTTAATGTTTGAAAGGGCACAACAAGGACGCTTTGGAGTTGGGGTGTCATGTTTTATTCTGGGCAGATATATATAGTTTATAGGATTTTTAAAGGCGGTCTTACAGCACGTATATACCCAGAAATCCTTGAGAAAGTTATTCCAAAACTGCTCGAAAATATTCCAATAGCCTAATATAATGCTGTTTACCTACAGCAAGATGGTGCCCCAACTCTAGGCCCTTAAGGGAATTTCTTGATAATAACTTTCCTCAAAGATGAATAGGTACCAACGGACCTGTTAGATGGTCTCCACGATCTACAGATCTCTCAATTTTAGACTTTTTTTATGGGGCTATATACAAAATGAAGTATATAAAACACGATATGACGGCATAGCGGAACTTCGAGAGGCAATTCATTTAGTCTTTGGAAATCTGCGAATGAGACCAATGGTTCTTTTTAACGCTATTCAAAGAATTACAAAAATGTGCCAATTTTGCATTGGAGAAAATGGTTGTCAATTTAAACATCACCTTTAAAAATTTGTTTTTTCTATTATTTAAAAATGTTATTTTTTTGTGTTTGTTATATTGCTAATTTATGCTATAAAACTGTGGTTACAAACTTACTGTTATTAAAAAACTCAATAGGTATTTTTATATAACAAGATACCTATATGCAAGATATCCAGTTTTTCGTTAAGGCCTTTTTACATGCTGCAATTCTTTCTTGCAAGTTGCAATAGTCTTGAACAAAAGCATGCGCAGTGTCAAGACATTTGTACCTTTTGTCAAACTCCGCATGCCTTTGTTCAAGACTATTGCATATTGCAAAGAAGAATTGCAGCATGTAAAACGGCCTTTAGTAATGCATAACTTTCAATTGTTTAATATTGTTATTCATGGCCTGCTATTAAATTATGCATTACTTTTTAGAAAATTGTCATTTATGTGCGTGTTTCTGAGAAAAAATGCATACTATTATATGATTTTGAAAAGGTAAAAAAAAACAAATTTTATAGTCTATAAATATTCAGGGTGTTCAATTTAAAGAAATAAAGTACAGCCCGATAACTTTTTGACCTGACCCTGTATACTAATTCCGAAGGCGGAATTGAGTTCTACGGGAAAAGTTATATAAGAAACACTTTTCACATTTTCGATAAGTTATCTGATAGTTGAGATACGAGCGCTATGAGCTATACGAGGGCTATGAAAATTTTGTTAACGGCAGCTTTAGTTTTACGAAAAAGTAGCACATTGTCGCGAAAACCGCAACTGTCTGTATAATAAATATAACGGAGATACTTCGCAAAAGTACCCAAAATGGGACACACGTACAGTGGTTACCCTTTTTATCCACAATAAGTAGTGACAACTGTGCCTCAACGTCACTCTGTTCCAAACACAACCTTAATAAATGTTTCGTATTATTTGTTTAAAAAAACTTTGGAAACATTATTTTTTTAAAACTTACCTAATTTTGATATACAATATAGCATTGTAAATAGGTTAGCTTACCTGACAATTTTTAAAAAGAAAATCGATAATTTTTGGGAACACCTTTATTTACAACACACGTCACACGGTATTCAATCGTAAATGTCTTTACGGTATGTGTAAAAAATTACTGAGATTTGGTATACGTACATAAACCCTATAACAATAAAATATTATCCCATCGAGAATGTCTTATGCAAAATGCGTAAAAAATAATATTGAAAAGTACAAAATAAAATATAAGAAAAAAAAGTATTTAAAAAAGCTTTTATTAATCGACTATTAAACTAAAAAAGTAAAAAATAATTAAACTTACATAGACACAGAACTTTAATTTGAATATTTTCTTAAACGCTTGAGGTGTGAGATGTGAGACATCATCTCACTTGAAATAAAGCCCCTTTAAAGAATATTGAAAATTTTGTAAGTTCTGTATTTATGTAAGTTTAATCATTTTTTCTTTTCAGTACAATAGTTTATAAACAAAAGCTATCTTTTAAAAAACATTTTATTTACATTTTTTTTTTTTTTTTGAGTGTGGATATATGGAACCTAACAAAAAATGTTTTGAAGAAGTTCAAAAATCATTCTTAAATACTTTGAGGACTGGTATTAAGCCTATTAGCATCTATTCTAAAACGAATTTGAAATCTTCCAAAACCATTCATGGTACCCTTGTTTTACAAAGGCCGACGATGGGGTTATGGTCGGCGACCGGGCATCCGAGAGACCAGTATATTCCATCGTCGCCAACGACACATGTCGTGTATATGTCGGGGGGCAGCTGGCCTCACATCTGCTGCCCTCGACCGCGCCAGCCGGCAAGCCTAAACACGGGCCAAACAAAAGAAAATCGGCGGGCCAGGCCACCTTTCCTTACGCGCCCCTTCGTATTGGTCCTCCGAAAAAACAGTTGAAGTAAAGGAACGAGAACAGCTGCTTACGACGAGCCGCGTTAAGATGTTTGATTGTTTTCTTTCTTCGGCCAGGGTCGATATATCTACCTACCGGTGAACGCTGATGGGTCGGTTCAAGACGCGTTTACCTTGACACAGGCGCTTTTGTCCATCTTTCCTGGGGTGGATAATTCGGGTAGAGATCAGGGCGTTGAGTTTTTCTTTCTCGCTGATTTAAATTATTCTTGCCACAAAAAAAGCAGAAGAAATAAACTTGCCAGTTTAGAATTCATTATTCTGCTTTCTAGGTCTTTAAAATTCCACTTATATCGAGTGACAATAAAACAATGGACCAGCTTTTAATTGATTACTGAGAATTTTAATGTATTCTTCTGTTTTCGACGTAAATGTTAATTTCCTCTGACTTCCGGTCTAACCGGAAGTGGCAACATTTTATTATAATTTTAATAGTATCGTGTACACATTATGGCCCTATACTATTCGGGTTAAAATAACTTTTTAACCAATTTTTGCTTGCTTAAGAGGCATTACCTTCCGAGCTTTTTGCTGACCTTTGCATTATAGGGTCCCTGGACCCCGAAACAATATTTTTCCATATCCGTCAGTCTGTCGGCCGTTTGGTCCGACGTCTGTCATTCTTCGTGTACGTAGCTAAAAAACTACTTATCCGAATGACTTGAAATTTTGGCCAAATACCGAGGATCATATAGAGATGAAATGGTTACACTTTCATCGACACAAAATGTAAAAAAATCATTATTAGCTAACTGTTTATAGAATGTACTTTAAAATGCACGCAAAATTAAAATGTGATATAGGGATAAACTGGAAACATTTGTACAAACCCGTTAAAATGTTAAACTATTCCGTAAAATTCCAATTCTTCGAATGAAACCTTCTTCTTATGAAGGAAAATAATAAAAGGCATTTCTTAGTTTTTCTATATTACGTACATAATGTTATGAAAAATATATAAATAAAAATAATAATAATTATTATAAAAATAAATATATTACAGTTTATAGAAATTGATAATTATGCAATACCAAATAATTATATGAATATATAGACTGTTTAATGTAAGTAGTGAAACTCTGGACAAGTGAATTTACAGATTTCTTTTAATGGCAAGTGGCGATACTTGTAATAATCCATTTTCAATAGAAATAATTTCATTGTATCCTGATTTTTGGCTTGTCTTTTTTTAAAGTTTCAATAGAATTAATTCATTTCGGGCGACAGCAAAAAAAAAACTGAATTTGTTTACCACTTTTTTTTGCTCTGTCTATGCTCTTTTAGAATCTTTTTCGTTTCTGTCAAAAACTAAAACCGCCTAAGCGGAGAGCCTAATACAAGAGAAAAAATACTTCTCAAAACTAAAAAACAGAGATAGAGCAAATAAAAGGTAAAATATACGTTTTCCACGACGACAACCAATACGAAAATATATAATCTGGCCAGGTCCTACGGTACCTGCTTTTCGATAAGAAGCGATGTTTAAAAAGTTTAACATAATTTGGCAATGAGCCGTTCGGATTCTAATCGGTCTTCCCGGAAACATATGGCAACAGTGTTTAGCCTCTGTGCCTACGGTTCAAGGTTATACAAGAAAAACTAAGTTATTGAAAAAATTCTTTTCAGGCATCTTGCGAAAGATCTATTAAGCCATGAAAAATCCGGACTCAAATATCGAGTCGTATTTCAAACACAAATAGCAAATATTTTGAGTAATATTTTCGTACTCTAGCTTTATTTCTGGAAAAATAAATCGTTAAATAGTCTTTACCCGAACTCCTCTTGTTATGAATTCTTTCTTTTAACAAGGAAAGTGAAGCATCGCCCAAATTAGTTCGGCTTGTAGTTATTTAGTAATATGTTCAGGGTGTCTAAAATAAGATGTTCTATCCCTGTATCTGGAGAACTATAAAATATAGTGGAAAATTTTAACGAAAAATAATCCTTTGTTTCTTTTTTTTTAGGTTTTAGTTTATTTTATTTTTATTTATAAAGGGTATTGCATTTTTCTGCACTAATGAATTTTCTTGTTTAAATGGGCCGCCCTATATATTATTACAGATTATGATAGAACCTTTCAGTACGGGTGCCGAACATATTCGGAAGTTTTGACGTACAGACGGGTGCCGTATATACTCGTCAGATGCTGAATTTATTTCTGGGTGCCTGCTGTCTCGGTTACGGCACTAATTAAAATTTTATTTGGCGTACAGGCAACTCACGAACTGTTTCGTTTCTAAAAACGAAGAATTATTTTTACGTCTCTTGGATCACCAAGACTAATTGATGATATTCTTAAATCATATGCTGGTAATAAAATTACTGTTTTGATTCTTTTAGATTTGGCGTTTGATATGCCGAATCATGAGATTCTGTTATCTATACTATATTACATCGGTTTTAGTGAAGATGCTAAAAATTTTATAAAATCATTTTTATCAAACCGTACACAGTAAGTAGTACATAACATAATAATGAGTTGTCTGTTTTATTAAATATCCGCTCAGATGTTCCACAGTGTAGTATATTGGGACTTTTGCTGTACACAGTATACACCTTCAATTTTTTTAGCTCTCTTAAGCATTGCCGCTCATATTTTTGCGCTGACGATACCCAAATTTACTTATCGTTCTCTGAAGAGGATCTGGTCCAAGCCGAAGAAATAATTAATACTGATCTGAACTCTTTTCATGAACTGTCATCCGATCATCTCCTTCATCTTAACACAACTAAGTTATTTGCTCTCGTTTTTGGAAACGACTTACAAACAACCAATGTAAAAACAACCCTTAAAATAAAACTGAACAATACCTTGCTTGCTTATTTAGACACTGGCAAGAGTTTGGGACTATTACTAGAGAGGGAGACGCGATTTAGGGAACATGTTACAGCTAAACTCAGAATAGCGTACGGAAATCTAAAGCTAATTTATGCACATAAACACTACCTCCCTTGTGAAACTAAGAAGATACTCTGTGGTGCTCTTTTATTGCCACATTTTAATAATTGTAGTAGTGTATGTTCGACGTTTTACAGTACAAGAACTGTTTAATTTTAAATAAAGCTTTAATATTTTAGGGCATTTTACAGTACAAACAGTTTTGAAGAAATCAAGGTAGTAGCAAAAAGAGTTAAAAGTCTGTACTCCTCAATAGCCCCCTAACAAGTTTTTGACTTTTAGTCCATTTAATCCTCTAACAAAAAAATTAAAATCATATATAGTTAAGCATTTTGCCGATTCGCATTTGCTTGCTATATAGAATGGAATGTTATTTTCCAACTCTGCTCTCTGAGCCTAACTGAAATTGTGGATATAAAATTCAGAGGTTGTGGTAAAAGTAATAAATATAAAAGTTTGACTAAGGGTTGAAAAGACAAAAATGGTAAAGGTGTAACATTTCGGTCTTCCTTTGAATCTAAAAACGTTCATAGTTGTTGGTGTTGTTCAGCTGTTGACCTTATATTTTTGGCTCTTCTGACCGAATTTACAACTTTCTGGCTGGCTCCGGTAAATCCACGTTTGTTTTCTATGTTTTTACATCTTTAATTTCGGTTATACCGCTATGCTGAATAAGCCTATATGACAAAAACACGTGTCTAGTGGTAACCTGTCTTCATTTTTTTTTGCGGACATGCCCATTTGTATCCCTTTTCTCTTGAAGATTTCATCCACATAACTACCTCTCTTTTGTTCGATTGATTCCCTTGGGCTTGGAGGTTACGGCAGGTGGCTAAGGTTATCTCCGTAGAGAAGCCAGGTGTTGACCCTAGAGTTTTAGCTTTTCTCACCAAATATACAAATGTGTGATTGAATCCTGTCAGTAAATCCACGTTTGTTTTTCATCTTTTAACTCGATCGTACCGCTATGCTGAAGAAGCCTAAGAAGGCATAAACATGTGTCTAGTGGTTGCCTGACTTCATCCTCTTTTGCAGATATGCCCACGATTTGTTTGTCCATTCTTTTTAAGAATTCATCCACACAATCTTCTCTCTTTGTTTTACTGATTCCCTCAGGCTTGGATGACTAAGGTTACCTTCGTAGAGACGTCAGTTGTTGACTTTATTTTGGGCTTTTCTGACTACATTTTCAAATGTATGACTCCTTTCAGTGAATCCACGTCTGTTTCCTACGATTTTTCTCCCAGTTTCTCACGTCTTTCAACTTGGTTATACCGCTATGCTGAATAAGGGCAATAGACAGAAATACATAATTCGTACGATATATAGTCAACTGTTTTAACGAGAAACCAGTTCATAAAAAAATACCCAAGTCACAACATACACAGTTTGTTCGAGCTGAAGATTTGGAAATTGTCCAAAAAAGTTTAATACAAAAAATTAAAAAAAATGGAATATCCGGACAAACCACGTTTCAATCATATTTTGGACGAGGGCGATGAAGCCAAAGGTTTTATAGTTTTGTTTCTGGGTAGGAAACGAAATTACAGGTGGTAATAAGAATAATTTTCATAAATTATTAATTTTCTCAGTCGAGTATAGAAGAGTAGGGTTCCCCACATGTTAGATATTGATGAAAAAATAATTCAGAATTTAGAATACCTAAGCTATATTTGTGTGCTCAACACGTATTTTCTTTCAATTAAGAATTGTTACCACTTGAATTTCGGAGCGAAATATTTTTCCAACAAAATGGGTGTACCGCACATTTCGCTGTTGAAGTTTCTGATTTCCCAAATAATTAATTGGAGCAGAGATGGATTGGTCGCAATAGTCTTGTTCTATGCCCCCACGAGGTCTTGATTTGACTGTTGCTGATAGTTACCTGTGGAGTCGTCTTAAGCAAATAGTATACAGCAGACCAATGTCTAAAAGAAAAAGACAACTGAATATGTTCGATCACTTGAAGAAAAGATTCCTCAATGAGCTTCTTCATTTCAGTGTGGTCTTAATAGTGATGGACTGGTGCAAACCATTATATTTGAATGTTAATCCTGGCTCAAGCCCCGCGATGTTTATACCTCCAATGAACTTAATATTTTCCGACTTCTGGATCTTTCCTCTGTTAGCATGTATGAAGGCGCACTTGCTGATGCAAAAATTGATTTTCATGTCGTTGCTGAAACAATGAAACAATTCCATCAGATTATGTAATTGATCTTTATTTGCGGCATAAAGCTTTAAATTATCAACATAAAACAGATGCGACAATCGGACATTGGGGTTTTATGTTATTTGGTATCCATAATAACTTGTCTTTAACATAGAGCTAAGTAAGTCCAAGGCCAGGCAGAACCCTTGCAAATTTGCAGGTTCTCTGTAAGATATGTCATACCATTTAGGTTTACTGGCAGTTTCGTTTTCCAGCTCTTCACCGTATAGCCAACGAAACCTATCAGCTCCCTGTTAATGTTATACATTTTCGGCGTCTTATTTAGCCAAACATGGGGGAGAGAGTCGAATGCTTCAACTGCACTGACAAATTCCTTCTTTTAACCATGGCCTATTTACTTTTGCTTTGCTGCCTCTACTTTTGTCCTCTGGTCAATATTACATGCTGGTTTAGTTGTTCAATTATTTTAATGTTTATTACAAAGATAAGTATTTTATAAATAGCTGGTAGGCAGCTTATAGGTCTGAAGTCTTCCGGATTATCATTTTTGGGGACCTGTGAGTTATATTAATATTATTATTGACAATCAATTTCTCAACAAATGTTGGGTTCCAAGCTCATCCCGGGGTTCAATCAGTTTATATATATATATATATATATATATATATATATATATATATATATATAAATTTTGTTATATTGGTTGTGTGTGTTGTTCTGAAAGAATTTTCTCAGTATATGGCAAGTACTGAGCAAGATTGCCTTCTGAATGTTGATGAAGGTGTTAGCATGCAGTCCTATGATTTTCAGGTTCTGTTCTAGTGCTTTTGGAACTAGTCCAGTTGATGATACGATAATCGGTATCACATGAACCTTCAGATCAGTCGCCATGTCTGCTGTATCTCGATCGCCAGCTCCTCATATTTGGCCTTTTTCTTGATATTTATCCAACACGTTGTTATTGTTGGGTATATCAACATCTGCCAAATAAGCTGTTTTTGTTTCTTTATTTAACAGTACCACATTCGTCAGCCGTCTGTCGGTGATACTTGTCCGGTTGTAATACAGTTTGAAGGCATTATTTTTAAGCACTGAACTTGGATGATATTTATAATAAGGCACAAAGGTGTTCAGGAGCCCGTATTTATTGGCAAGTGTCTGGTGTATGATGTTACACACCTAGTTTTGTCTCTGGAGGTAGTCGTTGTTCGCTAGGTAAGTGCAGCCAGATGTTATATGCTGTATAGTCTCTGATCTCTCGCTACACTTTTGACACTTATCGGATTCAACGGACCGTTCTTTGATGATACATTTAGTATAATTGCGTGTTTTAATAACTTGGTCCATTATTGCCATCACAAACCCTTATGTTTCTGGAAATAGTTGTCCATCCTTCAGCCATCTATTGGATGGTTCCTTATCTATGCGTGGCTGATTCAAGTCATTGTAATGTCGGCCATGCAGTACCATTTGAGCCCACTGCTCTTGTTTGTCGGGGTCTGAAAGTGACTTTAGGATGATTTTGTCTCTTGCGAGATTGAGTGGAGAGTAAGAGTTGTCACTTAAGGGCACTATGAGGTGGAGGCTTGATGTTTGTGCCTTGTTGGTGAAAAAATCTCTCAATTTCTGCAGCTGTCGGGAATGCGAATTGGTCATGTCGATAAGAGATCTTCCACCTTCTCTTTGTGGTAAGGTCATTCTGAGAGATGATGACCTTGGGTGGTGTGACTAGTACTTGGTCATCGTTTGGTGAGTAGTTCGTTGTAGTCCCTCTAACTCTATATTAGTCAATTTAAAGATTCCGAAACTGTAGGTCAGCACGGGCACAGCATAGGTGTTAATAACTGTAATGAGATTCCCGGCGTTTAGTTTTATATTCAGAAGAGCTCGCACTCTTTGAACGTACTGATCTTTCATCTTGGCCTTTCCTTGCTTATCCTGGAGCAGTCTAGCGTGTTGGAATCCTAGGTATTTGTAGGTCTCTCCTTAGTTCATCGCTAGAACTATTTCTTCATTGGGTAGGGCTACATCACCAATAATGACTTTCCCCTTTTCGATGTTTTACATTTTTCCATTCCAAATTCCATATGGATGTCTTTCGAGAAGATGTATGTCACCATAGAGCTTAATATCATCTATATACAGAAAGTGGGATATGGTTCGGGAATCGTCTCTATTGGCTTTAGTGTTGAAGCTATGTCTTGTATTGTTAAGCAACGTGGAGAGGGAGTTCATCGCTAAGCAGAACCAAAGTGGACTTAACGAGTCTGCTTGGTAAATTCCCCTATTAATGTGTATCTCAGCGGTGGTAGGAGATTGATCGCCATTATAGATCCTCAGGTTCGTTCTCCACTGGTGCTTGATAGTTGTCAGAAAATTGATGATCATTGGGTTAATTTTATATATTCCTAGTACGTATTGACCCAGGAATGTGGTACACTATCAAACTTTTATAGTCTATAAAAGCAGTGTATATGTTGCGTTGTTTTTTCTGTGCCTGCTTAAGTACTACAGAGTCGATGATAAGTTGCTCTTATTATTATTATTATTAGTTATTGTAATCGTAAAAAATCACTGTACGAGTTTTTTTCAGATCTTCAAGTTTCCGTATTCCTAGATGTCAATATCTGCCAGTCTGTCTTAACAAATAACTTCGGAGATTGACCTTAAATTTTGAACAGAAATCAAGTTTGACATAAGAATGAACTGGTAAAATTTAGGTAGCAATCCAAAAAGGCGGGACAAAATGTCGGCCAAGTAAAATTATTACTAAAAAGTTTCTTATCTGATTTACTTCATGTGACATGGAATGAAATGATAAAATTTTGGTATGAATCTAAGATGGCGAAACAAAATGGGGGCCTCATAAAATGTCTAAAAAACCAGTCTGATAAAACTACTTATTTTATTGATTTCAAATTTTTCGCAAGAATAAAGTGCAATATTCCGATAAACTGGTAAAATTTCAGTATTAATCCAAACTGACCAAATAAAATGCCTGTCAAACTAAATATTCAAAAAATCAGAAGAAAATCTTCAATAGCTTCATATTTTACAAAAATAAAATAGATGTGATATGGGGATAAACAGGTAAAATAAATAAACAAGTCTCTTTCCTATTCAACTTTAAGGACAGCGTAAAAAAACATCACAAACAATGCTCATAACAAGGGAAGTTCCGTGTAAAGGACATTTACCGATTTTTTAATTAAGCTGTCCTTAACGTCGAATAGGAAAAAGACTTGTCCGATCAAGCGACTGAAGTAGTCGCGTATAATTTAACAGTTAATCCTCCCGATTTGGTCAGCTCAGATTGTGAATGTGTCTCCACCGGTTAAAATAATGAGTAAACTTTGAATGTTAATTTTACGGGCGCGAATTTAAAATTTATCTTACGGTGAACTGTTGAAATATGTTTTTACCACATTAAATAAATATAGTAAATATGGCGATAGTAAAGTGGGCGTGAGTTGCGCCAATAAAACATCTTGGTAAGAGGTCAGTGACAGAATCGGTGGACACGTATGGATGATTTTCATGAAACGGGTAATTTTGCTATTAGAGGCTTAAGAGTTAATATATATCGGCTTAGCCACAAAGTACGTACTGCTATAAATAAGAAAAATTAATCGATGTTTTATCATAAATCAACATTTATTCCTCCACAGCCCCCTATTATTGGGCAATGTTAAGATATATAGAAAAATATCAAACACTATAAATTATCAAATTTCAAACACATATAATATTTATAAATATTTAAAACAAATAGATTTAAATGTTTATTTTTCTTGTAAGAGGGAAGTATTGTAATCGTAAAAAATCACTCCAAGTTTTTATATATCTTCACGTTTCAGGATCCCTAGAAGACGAAAAACATGTTTTCTCAATTTCGTCACTCTCTTGGTATGTTATCTGTCTGTTAGCGGCATAGCTAAAGAACTACTTATGTGAGTTCATATTTTCAATATTTTGATAAAAATCCAATATGGCGGAACAAAATGGTTGCCTAGTAAAAATGATTAATGAAAAACTATTCATTCAATTCACGTTAAATTTTTCACAAAAATATTATGTAGGAATCAACTGGTAAAATTTTGGTACGAATCCAAGATGGCGAAATAATGGCGGATTAAAAAAATATTTAAAAAATCCTACTGAAAAAACTAATTACTAGATTGATCGCAAATTTTGTGGCAAAATTGTGAAACGAATTAAAGAACGGGAACCAATAAGGCAGCCAAATAAAATGTTTGTAATCGTGAAAACAATCACCCTCCCAACTTTTTAGAGACTTTCACATTTTAAGGTCCCTAGGCACTAAAAAACATGTTTTGTCAATTCCGTCAGTCTGTCTAACCTCAAGTTTTGGTCAAAAATTACGTAAGAGTCATTTGTAGTAACCTTTTGATAAAAACCCAATAGAGAGGAACAAAATGCCGATCTAGTGAATTGTAAGAAAAATTATTACGAAAAAATTAATTACCCAATTCACCTCAAATTTGGCATAGAAATCAAGGGTTACACTAAAATAAACTAGTAATATTTTGGTTACGAATACAAGAGGGAAAAACAAAATGGCAGCCTAATAAAATATTCATAAAATCAGCCTGAAAAAACTACGTATTATATTGATTTCAAAAATTGACCAAACAAAATGTTTTCAAATGAAACATAAAAAACCTTCTTACTAAATCAACTTCAAATTTTTTACTAAAATTAAATGTGACATGAAACTGGTAAAATTTTGATATGAAATGATAAAAAGTGGGGCTCTAATGATTTTTTTTAATCGGTATGAAAACTACTTATTCAGTGTATTTTAAATTTTGTTGAAAATCAAGTGTGGCATAGGTAGAAACTGGTAAAATATTGACAGGAATCTAATATGGTAGGAGAAAATAGAGCCAAATGAAAATGTTTTGAAAAAACAATATCTTTGTGATGGTGTCCTAAACTACATTGGATCACACTTCACTATTTATATAAAAAGAAATATTCATAACGAGCAATGGAATGGAAGGAAATTTACCAACTTTTTACAATTGTAGTGGAAAATATACAAATGATTCTTCAAGCGATTGTGAAGTGACTAAATGACAAACAGTGGTGAGAATTTTAGGATGTTTGTTCTAGGCTTTGCTTGATAAGATAAGGATGATTACTGAGTTGGTACGTGAAAATTAACCTGAGAGTAAATTAGGAGCAGACATTTCATTATTTTTTGTAGGGAGATATGAGCAAAGATATTTTCTAATTTTCCCACCTAAACCTTAAAGTAGACTTTTTCCTGCAATACGAAAAGCTAGATAAGACTTTAAATGGTAATTAGGGTCCCAAAAAAGCATACTGTAACTTACTACGAATTAGAGCATGAAAACCAGCATGAAGTTTTAGGTGACTTAACTTCCCGTATCAGTTCTTTAATGTAATAGATAAATAAAAACTTACCAAATATAACTCCTAAATTTCTAATGTGTTTAACACGTTTAAGAACAACACCGCCCATACGATACTTATAATGCACAGAAGTTCTATTTCTGCTGAATGATCATTTTGTTTTTTCACACCATTGCATTGGCAAGATTAATGCTCAAGTTTCGGCTAGGCAATCAATTGCGCGTAATATTTTTAAAACGCATAAATTAAACAGATGTCATTTATAAAGCTGTTTAAAATAAAGAACCCAGAACAGATCCCCAGGGAATACCAGACGTAGCACAACCAAATTATTTGGTCCTGTACAAATTTGGACCGATTTAAAAGTTAACTTTAGTAATAGGAGTAGAATGCCATGACCAAGACGATCAAATGCTTTATAAAAATCCATATAAATAACAGTGTTACAATCCAGGCTGTCGAAGATGTATTATGCAATAGTACACATACTTGTTACCGTAGCAATATATATATGGCTAGTTCCTTAGGGTCAAAACCAAACCTTTTTAAGATTAGCAAATTTATATGTATATTAGATACTACAGGCATACCCAAAAAGTTTAGATTGGATATTTAATTTTAATGTTATGTCCCTCGTTATCGTTATCAGTATTATCAGTAGATCATCATCTTTTTTATTTTAAATGTAAAGCTAATTTGGCTGTTTTTCAATAGTTTTGTAGTTTTAGTTAATTTCATATTACTCAGTCTAAACAAAAACCAAATAAAAATATCTTCCATTATTATGTTATTTATTCAGTCTCATGAGGCTCTTTACTTGATCACCTATTGGCTACATTATAGAAGAAATAATTACTTCTCAACAGAATATCTGCTTGTACTTCATGTAGAATTTCTGGATTGATGGAACCTTTGGTAGGCTTGATTTAAAATATTGCGCAAAAGCTTTTCTTATAATTTTTTTTCACGGATGTGTCAACCATGTGGCTGCATCTTGTATCACTTTTTATTTTACTTTAAGAATTTTGAAGCAAAAGTTTGTTTTGAAATTCTTAAAATCACTAATTAACCTAATTTAATATTGGAGTAGATATAGTGATTTTTTGTTAATTTTGTTCGCTTGATTTGGGTGCATTTAGTTAAAAATTTATTTAATCTTAAAAAAAATATCTTTTTTTTTTAAACGCTTAACCATATTTCTGTTATCTGTAACGATATTTAAGTAGTGGAATATCCAATTTTATTGAGTAAATAAATAGCTTAATTGGATTCTATTAAATTTATATGACATTTTGCAATTAAATTCATTTTTCTCTTAAATAGTTATCGATATTACTGTGGAATATATCTAGGAAAAGGAAAATGTAATGATGGTTTCCGTTATTTTATTTAAAAGACCAAGTCCAGGAGAAAAACGAATAGCAAAATAAGTAGCAAAATCAATGAACTTTAAAAGGACGCTTTTAAACTTGTTCATTACATTATATCTATGTTTGTTGAAACTACATACAACATAAATTAGGTTTACTTATTTTATTAATGACAAGGCGAACAATTTTATCGCCCAAATGACTATGCTTAGATAAAAGGTTGGGTATCGCTTGACAAAACAAGGCGTGTTTTACCAAGCGGGAGAAATTTTAGCGTAGAATGTAAGCAGACTTTGCTTTATAAACACGTTTCTTTATATTAATTTAGATTAAAAATGAATAGTTTGATTTTTTAAATTTTCATATATAAATCGAAAATACTTTTCCGTACGCAGTTCTTTGAAGACTCGATTTCTACGCGCTTGTGGAAAGAGATATATTAACATGAATGTACTTGCCTATTTTGCTGTGGAGAGAACTAACTTGGATACGTACCTGAAAATGAAAACATAGAATTAGAATAAGCTTTTACTTTCAGCGTTATAAATTTGCCATACACCTATCATTACAAATCTAAAATGCATTAAAATCTTTGATTAACTTTAAATAGAAAGTATTAAAAATTGCTCTAAGAATTTTGTCCGTTTTGAGTTTACAGAAAAGAAATACATATAAAGATTTTTTTTAAATAAATTTAGTTGATATTTTCTATGATCATTATTTACTTGGTGCTTAAACAAATTATGGGTTATCGCTAATTCAGAGATACCTTGGCATAAAATAAAATATAAATATTTTATACATATTTGTCCAAAACTGTTCCATTTTAAAAGTCCAGGGTGTATACCTCTAACGGATTATTAGATTGGAATGAAACTCCTTAAAGTTAGAACATTTTATTCGTTATATCCAAAAACCTCATAGACAAAAGAGTAAAAAAGAAACAATATAAAAAAGCATTACATTTAGTTTATCCTACTAATAGGTTCAAGGAAAATACTCAATTCCGTACTTTTACTTGTACAGGAAAAATAACATCAAATGTTGCTAAGTTTTTAAAAAATGAAGGTGCAAGGTTAGGACTAACAACAGCCTTAGTAGATATATAAAAAACAATAAAATGAGAACCAAAATACAGAATAAATCTGGTTAAATTGTAGAACCTGTCCAAAATTTTATATTGTAAAAACAGGCAGAACGTTTAAAAAAAATTAATGAACTTAAATTTAGTTAAGAAAAGCAGAAATACTATTCCAATAACTCTAAACATTTAATTCAAGAAAACTATACTTTCGATTGAAATTTTGAAATTTTTCATGTAAAACGAAAAAGTAAAAGAACTTAACTTACCAGAAAGTACGGAAATAAACAAACATAAAAATAACAATAGCTTATTAAACTAGTTTAGGTAATTAATACCTACAGTTGTTTGTGTTGCATTTTATTTAAGATCTAACATCTGATGAAGTCACAGTGTTGGCGAAACAATTGTCATGTATTGTATTATTTGTAAAATAAATTAAGTGGAAATGTGGAAATTTTAAACAAGTTTACTTATATACAATTATGCATTGTTTGTCCTTTATTCTGGGATCACGTTTTTGTTATTAGCGTTTTAGACAGTTTGATACGAGGTACTTATTCGGTGATTAATGTACTCAAGAAAGATATGGTTAATTTAAGCCGATATATCCAGCCGTGCCCGAAACATTTTAATTTCAAATAATTATTCAACATTACTAAGATCAACTTAAAATTTAATTTTAACCGCCTTTTTAAATTAAAAAAAGTTGTGTTCCTCGGAATTCCGCTCTATTGAGATAACAAAAAAATATCTGGCTTTTAAAGCTGAGACAAATTCGAGTCTATCTAGCTAAGCACTTTTTGCCCTTTCTGTAAAATTAAAATGGTGGAGGTACTCAAATGTTTTTGGATTTCAACAAGCTTGGTACCGTTAAAAGGAGCTTTTCTTGGATAATAAAACCTACCTTAATTGCGGAAATTTTAAATGGGTATGCGCCACTAGAGGGCATATTTCGATATTACGACAGGAATTGCAAAATGTCTAAAAAAAAATTAGTTCTATTGGTATCACTTTTTTTATGCAAAAATAGCAAAATGATGGAAAAAACTGCAGCTTCAATTTCGGCTCTTGATAAGTTGCGAATTGCATTCCGAATTAGGCTTTTCTTGCCTAGCTGTAGGTTGAGTTTGAAATACTTATACTATATATATATATCCTTAACGACCCCATAAATAGAAATCCAAAGAATTTGGGATACAAATTGTCTATTTTCAGTTGTCATACCTAACACTCAATGACAATAATTCAACCTACGATCAAAATCTTGTTCATTCAAGGCTTGATATAAAACTAAATGATATGGGTGTAGTCTAAAAATAAAAAAAATATATTGTAGGTCATTCAAAGGAATATATTTTCTAGTGTCATTAACATTTACCTATGATCCTTCAAAATATGTTGAACAGTAGTACGTGATATGCCCCAGGCGAGAGACAATGCTAACATGGGAATTAAATTCAATATATGCTAGTTGATAGATAGCTACCAGTGGTCCATAAACGCTGCAACAAGCGAATAAAAATTCTCACGTCGCGAGGACGTCGATTTGGATATCGAGCCGAGTACACTCTTTGAGTTACTGTTACTGTCTATAATTTGGAGAAAAAATTAAAAAACACCAAATACATTGAATTGTCTCATTAAATTTTCTTTCACCAATATTTTAGGTTGGAAACAGGATATCGAGGTGCGTTCTTCACTGGATGTTAATGCATCATTTTGCAATTTTTTCATGAAAAAAAAGTGATTCCAGTTCATTTAATTTTTTTAAGAAATTTTGCAATTTCTGTGGTAATATCGGACATACCAAATTAGAATCACCTCAAATAAAGTAGGTTTTATTGTCTAAGAAAAGCTCTTTTCAACGACAGCAAGTTTGTTGAAATCCGTTCAGCTGTTTTGAAGTTACAGATGTATATTTACCAAAACATTTGAGTATTGAACACTTCCCCCACTTTAGTTTTGGACGTAGAGCAAAATAGCTTTAAAAAGTACATTTCTTCATTATTTTAATAAAGGGGAATTCCGAGAAACACCACTTTTTTAATTCAAGATGGCGGTTATGCACCTAGCGGCCATCTTAGAAACCTAAAAATAATTTTCAGGATTTTCTATAAAACAATATTTAAAACAAATTAACACAATTAAAAACATTATTTAAAACAAAACAAATGTTTAAAATAAAAAGAATAAAAGAAACATGTTTTTCAACCCTGTTACTATAGAAGGGTTTATTACATTCTTATAATACGGCTTGATTACACAGGGAAAAACTAAATTAAAAAAGATTAACGCCCTGTATTTTGAAAATTAAGTCGTTTTGAACATCTGCATATTTTAAGGCAAGAAATCTCCCATTAAGCAATGACCCATGTTTTTTGAAACACCTTGTATATCCTAGTTGGCTGCAAGCTAAACAATATTTTCTAAGATTATTAATGTTATTCCGGGGCTATAGATACGGCATTCGGCGAATAGCGAGCCGATTATTATTAATATACAATTTAAATACACGATTTTTTTTATTTTTCAATATATTTAGTGATTTGACTTTCAAACACCCTTGTCGCAAATATCGATAGGTAGCATTATCTAAAATAACTTAATCTTATCGACTGGTTGTCACCTATCGATAGGTTATAGGTAAACTGCATTATTGTCCATCTCTAGTGTGGACGGGTTACTATAGGGATTATTCTGGACCAAGTCAAAGCTGAAAATGTACGAATTAGTGAAGAACCACAAGTGTGTACAATTTTTCTCCTTATATTTTGCGCTCCTCTAAAACTTTTATTTTTAAATATAGAAACAACAATAAATGTAAAAGTTGAAATGAAAATGAACATGAACATCGGAAATCTGTCAAAAAAATATTAACTTTTGCCTTCAATATTGTAATCGGCAAACACCTCCAAAGTCACCTCAATTATACGGGCCGACAAGATTTTTCTAACACAGGTCAGCTCATTATTTTCACAATGGAAATACCCTCCCAATAATAAAAAAAATATTCGGAAAACCCTAGTACGTACCATTTTTTAATAGCCTAATTAGAACCTTCTATATTGGCAGGTAAACAATTTTATTGTGGGGGTCCATTTTACAACGGAAAAATTACCTAGACTGGGTTGTTTACAACATTAGACATAAAATAAACGTTAAACATCACTCTTCTGTTGAGTTTCGAATTGAGTGGTTCTCTGTGTATTTATAAGCAAGTGTATGTGAAGACGAGAATGTCGAGTCAAAAGCGCCGAAGTTGCAAAATTCCTCCTGACAAATTTTGTTATATTTGTGGAGAATTTCTGGTGAAATCACAAGCCAGGCCATTTTCCGAAAATGTAAAAAAGCCTAGTTTAAATATTTTGGTGCGTTAATTGGGGATCAAGATAAGCGGTGGACTTCCCATGTGTGCTGTGTTAGTTGTAGTGTATCATTGGTGCAGTGGATGAAGGGAAAGAGAAAAAGTATGCCTTTTGCAGTTCCAATGGTATGGCGAGAAACCACCAATCATTCTGACGATTTTTTTTTTGCCGGACAACGACTGAAGGTTATTTCAAAAAGAGAAAGCACAATATAGAACATCCAAATTTGTAATCTGCCATACAACCTGTTCCTCATAATGCAAATTTGCCAGTGCCGATTGCGCCTTTAAATTGGCAAGCTATTGATTTGGGAGATAATAGAAAAAACGCATCATCATGCAGCTCAGAAGAACAGTGCACCACACTTTTACCACAGGTCCCAGTTCCGTCGAGCCACATTTGATAGTTCAAAGTGAATTAAATGATTTAGTACGTGATTTGGGGTTATCCAAGCAACCGTCAGAACTTCTGGGTTCCCGTCTTAAGGAATGGAACCTATTGGCCAAAGAAACAAGAATTACGAATTTCAAAAAAAGAAATGCTATGTTTTCTGAATTCTACTGTATGGAAAATTGGTTGTGCGCGTGTACTGATATAGACAGTTTAATGCAGGAACTTGATATTGAACATTCTCCCCGTGAGTGCCGCTTATTCATAGACTCGTCTAAATATAGCTTAAAAGCTGTGTTATTGCATAATGGAAATTTAAAACCCTCTATACTAGTTGCCGATTCAGTTGCAATGAAAGAAAATTGTGAAAATATGCGACGATTTTGCATAAAATAAACTACAATAGGTATAAATGGCAGATATGTGGGGACTTAAAAGTTATAGCGATTTTAGTGGGACTGGAGGGAGAAATTTACAAAATATTGCTGTTTTCTTTGTTTATGGGACAGTCGTGCAATAAATCAGCATTATGTAGCAAAAATTTGGCCAGAAAGAAGTGAATTTCAACCGGGATCTCAAAATGTCAAATTTATACCTCTTGTTGATCCCAAAAATGTCCTTTTGCCTCCTCTTCACATTAAACTTGGGCTGCTGAAAAACTTTCTGAAGGCTTTGAATAAAAATGGTGATGGATTTAAATACCTAAGACAAGTCTTTCCCCAGTTAAGTGATGCCAAATTAAAAGAAGGCATTTTTCTTGGGCCACAAATCAGAAAATTGCTGGACGATGTCAATTTTACGGAAAAGCTTACCAGCAGACGAGCAGGGTGAAAGGTTTCACCAAGATATCAGAACAATGGAAACTCGGTACCAAGGACGATGGGATCCAGCCATGATGGGTGACTACTGTTGGTTTTTGAAGAGAGAAGATAGGACACCTCATAAACGGAAAAAATAAAGTTTAATTAATATTTTAAGTTAATATTTTTCTCGATTGCTTTTCTCCTAGATGTATGGTATGTTTAATAGGCGAAAACTGTAAACACAGTCAATAAATAGGGTTAAGAATTTTCTGAAATCATTTTTTCTATAGATATTAAATATCGTAACATTCGATATGGTTCTACAACTCTAACAAGAAAACCCTACGTGCTACAACTTTCTATTTGTCATTTTCGTATTTGGATAGGTCCATTCTATTAGATTATGCTATTACGATTTCTGTTACAACAGATTTTTTTTTTGTCGGCCAGTGTTATTGGTTTGGTAGTTATGTAAAGCGGGCTAATTAAGCTTCATGCTCAGGTAGTCCTGCTTCACATAATATCCATAACTGCCATTCCTTTTAGAAGTGACCTTGAAAGTGTTTGTCGATCGCAATGTGAATTCGATTCCTATAAAAAAAAATAACACGATGTTCTATTAAAAAAATCACGATTTGGTATTTTTTAAAAGATCTGCGATATTTATTTATTCTGATAAAAAATCCTGACGGTTGAAGCAAAACTTTTATATTTAAAGCTTTTTCCATCTGTACAAATAAAAGCTATAAGGGGGCGCAAAATATAAGAAGACACCTTGTACATATTTGCTCGCCACTCAGCGAGCATTTTGGCAAATCGTTCGACAAATTCAAGTTATCCGTTTTGGTTTTAAAAGGAGTGTAAAATAAAATATCATATTGTAGCAGCTATTCATATTGCTCAAGGGTTGAAAGCCCAAGTACTGAAGACTGTTGCCGCTGGATTTAAAGACTTGCAGGGGAGGGGTACTTTCCATAACTGTTTTTTTATTTATGGTCAAACATAGGCGCTATATATTATATACTATACAAAAAATAAAAATAAATAAAAGACCTAAGCTTGTAAAATGATCCAGAATATTTCAGCGAGTCTTTCATTATATACAATAATTATTCGTTACTAGGCAAATATCGCATGTGTGATTCCGGTTTTAAAAGTACTTTAAAATAAAATACCATTGTGTAGCAGCTATTCATATGCCACAAAAGGGTTGAAAGCAAGTACTAAATGGTTGCCTTAACTCAAAAAATGGAAAGTTTGTTGACGCTGGATTTAAAGGCTCGAAGCGAGGTACTCTTCCATAATTGTTTTTTTATTTATGGGCAGACGTCGACGATGTATATTATATAACATATGAAACATAAAAATAAATAAAAGACCTATGCAGGTAAAATTATCCATAATATGAACAAGTTGGAATAAAGAAGCGTACAAAGTTGAATTATTGTCCATACCAAGAAGCGGAAAAATGGGTTAGCGATATTTAATTCATATACCCACGCACACCACCTTTCACCAGATCACGATATATTGAAGAAATCGTTTGTGGAGTAAAAGAATTATTTGCGAATTTGATGGAAAATCTTAACCTTAACGAGGATCCGGCAATGACTTTTAGTAATATCCAGGAGTAACCTACGAGTTCTAGCAGGACCTTTGACTCTGACTGTCACTGTCAGATAAGAGATAATCCAAACGATATAAAGATACGTAAAAATTTTGTTTACATAATACTAATAGACAAATGATTGATAAATTTAGATAATTTTGGTGAAAAACTTGGTAAATCAGATCTTCTCCTCAACTACAGCTTGCTTTAGCATATATGGTCACAATATTCTAATAGCCTGAAATTTTAAGCTTCAACTAGCTTCTTTCTGTCACCTTGAAATAAAAAAAGACTTTTAGAAAGCTATTAATAAATTATCTTTACCGTGGAAATTATACTAACTATCTCAAAAGACAAGAACAAGGCAGTATATTTATAATTGTTCTATGGAAAAACCTTCTAGAAACACACTATCAGCTTAGATCGGCATAGAGAATGTTGTACAAGGTTATTGTTGTGGTTTTATGTTTACAACATTTTACCATTAATCAAAAAATAATAAGTAGGAGATCATTTAGGTTTTATTTATTTACACCTACTTATTTATTTCCAATTTAGTTTAGTTTAGAAATTAGATTTTATATATATTGTAAGTTAACTACTGCACTACTTTTCTATATATATTTAGTTACAGTGCTGTTTTAAGTTCCTATTAAGTTATCTCTTATTTGTGGCTGTTTGTTTAAATATTTATATTTGAAATGCCTAGCCAGTCTTTTATTTGTTTGTGTAATAATATGTTTCTAAAATTTCTGATTAGATTTATATTTTAGCAAAGTTGATTTATTTTTGGCATTTTGTGCTGATTTAAATAATTACATTCTGTATTTCCTCTCATTTATTTTGTGACAGAGTTTTAATATTTCTGCTTCCGTTACAATAAATTCAATAAAATCGTAATAGTGGAATTGCAGTATATATTGATAAATAAAAAACAATATTATACACGTTTTATCGAGTATATATGTCAAAATATGCATTACATATTTTAACATATTAGCAGTTTATGTAACTTCTCCCTTTCAGCCGTCGCAAGCTGTTTTATTTTTCGGGAATGTATAATGGAATTTTGCCAGTTTAGTCGTTACCCCCCTCCCAAGAAAGTCATGTAAAAACGCCTTTGAATCTGACCCTGATCAGTGTTGTAATGTAAACATGCAATATAATAGAGCCTAAAGGGTAGGTAACTCTATTTTTTCCCCTTTAAAGGTAAGCAACTTTGTTAATTACGGATCATCTAACATTTGATTTACTATTGAATATTGTAAGTAATTTTGAAACTGCACAGGAAATATCGTGGGTAAATATTTTCGTATGTCTGTATGTTATCTTTACCAGTACCAATTATCTCATCTGAGATTATAACATCGATATTGGTCATAATAGAACGTAAAATTTAGTTTTTTTTTTACTTCAAACGTAGGTAATGTTGCTAATTATGGCGCCTGTAGCCTTGGGCTAATTTCAGTGAATAAGATGTGCACTTTACTTAGGCATGAATCACAGATCAGACGCTATCCTCAAAAGAAGGGATATTTTTTAAGTGACATCATCGTCTATTTCTTAAGAAAATGTTGATTTTCAGGAACGATATGATGTGACCCTATATAGCCACCCTCCCTCACTATATAGTAATTACCTTTATGTTCATTTTTAATGAAACCCTAATATTTTTTGTATCAATTAATTATTACCACTCCAACTAAACATTACCTTTTATATGTTGAATCATTTAACTACAATATTATTTTTAGCGCAATGGAATTATAGTTTGAATCCTAAACAAACATTGTCATGGAACTCAAAAAAAATTATGGGTACTTAAGAGAAAACGCTTAAATCGAATACGCTTTTTTGTGATAATAAATAAACAAAGCTCGACTCAAACGTAAAACCAGGGCTTTAAACAAAGCTCCGCTCCCCTTTTCAAATCCATTGTCCAATTTTTTATTAGCTCAAGGCACCTGAACTTTTACTTGTTGATTTTCTTTCTATTTTATATTCACTGAATAGGGCCCGCCAAACAAAAGATTTTATATTATTTACGGCTAGTATTTTTTTATTAGGGCTACTAAATAATATTTTATAGCAACGCACAAAGACGGGGGTTGATTTTTGTTCACAAGGGCATCGTTAAAAGTCAATTGGTTTTATGAATTTTATAGTAGTTTTATAAAGGTTTAAAACTTGTCTTTGTCAATAAATTTGTTAGGGTGGCAGCTTTTTTTTTGACAGATTACTTTGCAAAGGCGCGTTAAATAAATTATTTAAATATATAGGCTTTCATAAAAAAAACAAAGGCAGGTGGTGACATAATGTTAAAAAATAATCATCTTTTAAAATTTATATTTTCACCCGCTAGTCTTTGTTGCGTTTAATCAATGACACAATAACATGGTCAACTACATGGTTATTAGATTTAAAAAGATACTTTATAGTTCTCAAAAAACTAAAACCTCAAACAATTTATTAGTCCTGAGACCTATAAAATAAAATGTGGGCCCCATATCTGAAGACCTGACGGTGTGTTATTTACAAATCACTTCTTAATGAACTTGGTATATATTTTTGGTCACAATTTATAAAATATTTATAGTTTTTAGGGTTGAAATACACCCTTTTCACCCTTAAAAACCATAAATATTTAGACACAAAATCAACTTCTAATAATCCTCTAATAATCAACCCAGCATGATAGAACTGAAATTTAAAACTAATAAAACAGAAACAATAATCAAACCGACGAAACTTCTGATAATTTCTCAATGAATTCAAGATCAACAAAAACTTAAATTCAATAGTTGCACTAAGAAATACGCTAGGGTCAGTTACAGAACAACGTTGCCACCTCATTCATCTTAAGGGTTATTTCCCGAAGTACCTTTCAGATACGTTAAAGACAAACTGATATTCAGGTATTTGTGGGTAGTAGTATTAGAATTCAAATGTGACAGAAATAGTGTGATTTTGATGGGACCTTTAATAAGCAAACATGAACAATTTGCACCTCATGTATGAGTTATCCTTTCACGTAGGCAGCACCTCTACACTGCCCTATCAGCAGCCCGTCGGCGCCCTACATAACTTATTTCATTTTGTAGTCCTTGAGCATCAACCCGATTCATTAATTCACTATTCAACTATAAACATAATATAAAGACAAAGCACTTTATACTTTTTTTTCCTTTATTTCCAGAATGTCGAAATTATGGAAACTGTTAGCAGCAATCCTATTTCAATTTCTTCTCTTAAGACAAGAATGTGGGTTGGTTGGTATTTAGATTTCAGCTTTCGCCATCTGCCCATGTATGTAAAAAACTACCTTTGTAGAAAAATTGCGCTTTTTACTTTTTTTTTTAAGAGAAGCATAAGTATATTGGTTTTTATTGTTCCGAACCGAATTAAAATAATGCAATTTCATCTTTTTCAAAGTTCGGATAAAAATGCGCAGGTTTTATAACTTTCAAAACAACAAAAACGTCATGACAGAAAAAAGATCAAATTTTTTACATAATTGTTCTTGTGTTAATTAAATTTTGGTAAAAACTTAAAAATATTCACTGCGTAACTTATTTAACTCTCAACCGAAATTTGATATAATCTTATATTGATTTTCTTTCGAACCCTTAAGTCGATTTTAAAAGAAACTTTTTTTTTAATTGTAGGCTTACTTTTTACGGATCGATAACTATACTACAACATCTATACTTATCGATCTTTATTAACAAAAAGTTACCTCGCTTCATTATAGAGTGATGAAATGATAATGATGTATTTTTCGTGAAGCATGAAACACCCTGTAGTGTGTATCAGTGACAATAGAAAATCGCTTTTAAGGCGAGAATATAGCCTAGACTTTTATATCATCTTTTTTTTTTGTTTTTTTTTATATCTTTATTACTAAATAAGATAAGAAGTGTTTAAGAAAGTTATGTAATAATAAGACATGGAATTAAGCACAACTTTTAATAACACAAAACAAAAGTAGAAAATTTAATATCTGATGTTTCTACCCCTGCCTCGAATGGCATCTCAATATCTTCGGTTCGTGTTTAAAATAAGGGTTCGTTTTGATCCAAGCAATTCCATGTTTCGACAAGACCTTTTCTTAATTGTTAGTTCTTGCCTAAGCAAGTTCCAAACATGTTCCGTATGAGGGCGGGCATTGTCATGCATAAGCAAGAAAATAGGTCCCGCTTAGGGCGCATGTGGCATGACACGTTTCTGTAGAATTTTTGTAATGTGCTTCTCAGAATTTTTCTAGTCTGCCTCTAACCAATTAACTGCTTCATTGGCAAAAATTAATTTGGGCCTCTGAAGATCTTGCGTTAAAGTCGGATTTCTATGAGGTATCCGTGGTGTTATGTCCGCTTCTCTAATACGCCGGCGTATAGTCTGAGAGCACGCGGGTGGACCACCTGCACATTGCAGTAGAGATTGTAAACTTCGAGCAGTCACGAATCGCTCTCTTACAGTAAAAACTCTTAAAAAAAACGGCCATGGACCCGCATTGTAGTCCGATATGCACCTTGCCAAATCGGCCTAGAATGAGAGCATCCTTCGTCATTTAATTTACTGCAACAACACAATCATCGCGAAATATATATTTCAGGATTGTCGCTCCATTAATCACAAATATGTTAATGGAATGACAAAATCTCTGATAACAATATTGTGATATCTCGTTCTACGAATTTCTGTAGTAAACAAATTGTATCAATCTCCAACAGCCTTAACAAAAACATAACCTTCTTAGACATTCCCTATCATCTCATCTAATAATAAAGATATTAAAGCAAAGTGATTTTCTATTGTCACTGATACATGCTAACAGGTGCTTCAAACTTCAGGAAAATATCATTATTTTGACATTACTGTATAATAAAGCGAGGTAGTTTTTTTTGTTAACCACATTTGTTCTGATCGATCCTTAAAAAGTAAGCCTTCAATTCATAAAAAAAAGTTTTTTATAATCGGGTTAGGGTTCGGGAGAAAACCAATATATGAAATTTTCGTTTCTGCGTTAAAAAAGTTGGGCAGTGTACTTCTGGGGGTCACTAATAAGCACTATCAATTTTTAAGTCTTTGTATCTAAAAAAAAATTATTCGTCTGTAATTTTTGTGCTAACCAGCAGACCTGATTTTTATTTTTTGGAATTTGTTTATTTCAATACATAATCAATGGCAATAAAGTGAGTTGTTAAATAAAAAAATTCTGTGTGGTTTTATCTAAAGAGAATTGAAATCCTGTGTTTTGACCATCGCTCCAGGTTTACAAGATTATTTTGTAGGATTCTGCACATTGAATTCAAGTTTTTTTCTTTTGTTAATAAAACAAGATCGTCTGCGTATAGCCTGTATTTTACTGGAGTGGAGATATATTTTGTAATGTTATTTATTGCGGCAAGAGAAATGTACTAAGTACTGAGCCTTGGGGAATTTCGTTTTCTAGGGTAGTTTTTTCTGAAACTGTGTTATTTATTTTTCCTTGAAAACTTTTTTGTTGCAAAAAATTGTTGATAAATTTAGCCATATTGTCCTTAATGCCCCAAGAAGTTAGTTGTTGTAAAATTCGATATCTTCAGGCAGTGTCGTAGGCACGTCGGATGTCAAAAAATATGACGATACATTTTTGCTTGTTCACAAATGCTTCATGGACTTCGGACTCCACGTCAATGATGTTGTCTTGTGTTGACCTAGATCTTCGGAAACCACTTTGCTCTGGGATAATTAAATTTTTTCGTTGAAGATACCAAGATAATCTATTATTTACAATTTTCTCCAAGACCTTGCATATTACACAGGTTAGGGAAATCGGTCTGAATGAGTCTGTATTATTTAAGTTATTATTTTCTTTCGGTATTGGGGTAATAATTGCTTTTGACCAAGCTATTTGGAAATCTTGTTCTGTCCATATTTTGTTGTATATGTTTAATAAAAATTCTGTACTTTTATCGGAGAGTTTATTTAGAAACATGGCAGGGATATTGTCTGGTCCTGAACATCCGTTCTTAATATTGTTGAGAGTATCGTTTAACTCACCTTTTGTTATTAGTGTGTTAAGAGGTGAATCTTTATCGCAACTAAAATCTATTGGGTTCCTTTCTGTGGTTTTTCGGTACTTATCAAAGTTCTCAGAAAACTGCCGACTACTTGAGAATGATCCATATGTTTTTGCAAATAAGGTAGCTATATCATAGGTGTTTGTGATAGTACCTCCGTCTTTAGATATCGACGGAATGGGGGGTAAGTATTTTTACCAGATATTCTTTTAATTTTATTCCATACTTCTAAGGGAAGAGTAGATGGTGTAAGTGACGATACATATTGGGTCCAAGAGTCTTTTTTACTTTTCTTAATTATAAATCTAGCTTTAGCTCTTAATCTCTTTAAATTCACCATGTTTTCTGTAGTCTTTTCTTTTTTGTATTTGTAAAGTGCTTGCTTACATGAATTGATGGATGTTTTGCACTGCTCATTCCACCAAGGAACAAGATATTTGTAAAGTTTTTTACTAAGGAATCGAGATTGGAATTACTAACGGATAATTACTTAATTTCGTGTTCAACAAAGGTTTGATATTTAGCCCACTCAGCCTGTTTTAGGTTCCATTATTGTGGAATAGAAATATCGTATAATTCTGAAGGATCAGTAATAGTTATTGGGAAGTGATCACTTCCGTATAGCATTGAAAGTACCTTCCATTGGAGGGAAGCAGCAAGAGAGGTATCACCTAAGCTTAGATCAAGGACTGAGGATTCGCCTGTGGAAACGTTAAAGTGGGTGGGTTCTCCAGTATTAAGTAGGATTAAGTTGGCTAAGTCTATGGCCTTATACAAGTTTTTTCCTCTATCGTCGGTATTTAGTTTTCTTTTGTTTGGTTCTATTTGGTTTTTCTTTTTGTTTAAAAATTTATCTTAATAAGACAAAGTATATAAAGGGCAATTATATTCACAAAGAAATCAACAAACTACAAAAGCTTAATTCAAAAAGAATTATAAATAGTAATATTTTATTATTAATTAAAAAAATATATTTAAACAACTAATATTAATCTTTTTTTAAATAAAACAAATATTATTATATGCAACAATAATTTATTATTTATTATAGTTTCTTTGTTTATAACTAAGCTTTGGTAATTATTTGGTTTTTTTTAGTACAATTGCTTTTTTCTCTACATTTTACTAGAAAAATAAATATTTAAAATAAAGAAACTAAATTCTTTCAAAACTTTGATAATTTTTGCAGTTTTTTGCCCTTCTGTTAAATAATAAGACTTAATATTCGGCATAATTATTAGTGAAAACTAGAATTATTTGTTTACAAGTTTTTATCAAAATTAATTTAATAAAAATAAAATCATTAATGTCATGCGAATTTTGCTTATGTATAGGATAAAAATGTGTGCTTTTATGAAAGCAAAATTGGGAAATCGCCATTTTTCTACAAGAGTAAAAAATATTTGCTTCCGGTCATCAAGCAATGCAAAAAATCATGCCAACCTGATAATATAAAAAATACGAGGGAAAGAGCAATTCTATTTCCGGTAGATTGAAGTTTATATTAAAAAAAAGTAAAAGGAAATAACATATACGTTATAAGTTTTTGTTCTCAAAGACGCGTTAAGTTGTTACACTTCCCACAGTCCTATGCAATAAATATTAACAAGAGATATATCCGTCCACAAAAGACTAGTTACCGAAACCACCTTAGTCTTTCTTTCCCTGGCACACATAAATCAAACACGCATTAAATTTCAAAGGCATCTGAAAATAACCGCTATTCAAAATTACTTCCACTGCCGTGGCATATCAAGTATCCAGAGCTGTAAAATAGGTCACCTTCATAGATTCACGGGGGTATGATAAAAAATGATGGGAAAATGTTCTAGGACTCTTTGTTGGAAATGGCAGGTAGTGTATTAGTTTACTGTAACATATTATTACACAAAGCGTTATGGGACAGGCATACTATTGCATTAAAACCTTTTGTGTTATTTTTAAGGGTCCGGATATATGATATGTTAAAACTTACAAAGGGTTAGCTTGGATTAAAATTCGGGTAAAATACCTCAAGTGTCTTCATTATTACACTAGTTGCTTTATCCCCACTTTCTAGATAGTTCTAAGAATATGTGACTGAAAGAATTATAGTCTTCCTCTGAGTTATGTTTTAATTAAACTGAAGGTTTGATCAAAATATGGAGAAAGAAATCGCTATTTTTACTTTCTTCATTATTATAATATATAAGCTACGTGGAGAAAGTATTGTCATCACAAATATTTTAGAAAAATATAAGCATGGTTTTATATGTACCGTGTAAGAGGGAAGTATTGTAATAATGAAATATTCATCCTCCCAGGTTTTTACAGATCTTCATGTTTTAGGGTCTCTAGATGCTGAAAAATATGTTTTCTCAATCCTGTTCAAAGTCCGTTCGTCGGACCCTTTTGATACATTTTGGTCAACAATAGAGATGAAACCTCAATGTTAAAAAAAAATTCAAAATATTTTAAAAATTAGTGTAAGAGAACTACGAACTCATTTGACCTCATATTTTGCACCAAAAACAAGTGTGATCTAGCGTTAAAATGGTAATGCACAAATCCAAGATGGCTAAACAAAATGGTGGTCTAATAAAATATTTAAAAAATCATTCCTGGAAATTACAAACTAAGAACATTTGCAAGATGAACCATCATGGGAATCGGTCCAGGCGTTTGCCCGTAGGTAATAAAATAGAATAGTTGCATACTTAAATATTTAAAAATTGACATAATTACATACTTAAATATTTACATACTTACACATTTACATACTTACACACTTACATACTTACACACTTACATACTTACACACTTACATACTTATACACTTACGTATTTACATACTTACTACTTACATCCTTACATACTCACACACTTACATACTCACACACTTACATACTTACACACTTACATACTTACATACTTACTACTTACATACTAACATATTTACATCTTTCATATTTACATATTTAGATACTTACATACCTACATACTTACATACTTACATACTTTTATACTTACATGCTTATACGTACATACTTGCATAAAAATGCTACATTCGTTTGCATGCGCAGGCGTGTAATAAACGCATTCCCCAAAATTACCTCTTTTTCCCCCTTCGTTAGTTTTCCAGTGCCTGTCAAAAATATTTACCAAAAATGTAGTAGCTCATGTTATAGTGACAAAAATAAATACCTTAAGGGGGATGAACACTACGCATGGCACTTAAGTAGTTCAGATATTCAATTTTGATTGCATCAAAATCATACACTAACAAAAACAGGTTCTCTTCGGACCACCTTTACTAAAGTCTGAAGCCGTTAGCTAGAGAAACTATGCGGGAAAAATATTCATTGCAAATACTAAAGGTTCCGACGAGTCGAATAAACTGGCAAATATTTCGAGTACAACGACAAGCAATGTATTTTTGTTTTTATTTGTTTTATCGTTCGGTTCCTTCAGACGCCGCAGCCCAAGATCCGTGTGTCAGACTATACATTTCGTGCAATTAAAAAATTTAAAAAAAACTTAATCAGTAAATAAATAAAAAACCGTACAAAAAATAGTCTACAATATATTTCTGTTAAAAAAAAACAACCACATAGCACTGCAACAGCATACATATAATCGAAAAATCCTGTACACTTTCGAATAAAGAAAATATTTTTCCACAAAGCATGTTAAAATAGTTTTGATTTTGGATTAAGGAAAAGGTTGATGTTAATACGACACAGAATCCTAGAAACGACCTTAAATATTTTAATGTTGTCATATTGTAAAGTCGGTATATAAATCAAGAGTGAAAAACCCGTAGAAACCGCACGTCGTCCTTTTAAATACATCTCAAATAATTAAAAACGACAGCTGATCCACCTTAAAACCAAATATTGTTCTTCTTATAAGCCAAACCATACTGGTGAAAAATGCAGGGATATCAATTTTCAAAAACATCGTTTTGCTATATTTTTTATTTTTCTTTTACTTTTATTTTTATAATCGTATTCGGATAACCCGGAAAGCTGTTTAAATAATCAAAAATAGTCGTCACATTCGTTATGGGCGTGGATATGTAATCAAATTATTATTAATTAATAGCACTACTTACCAGCAACAAAAGACAAAACAAAAATAGCTTCCCAAAAGGAATTGTGTGAAGGTTAGAAGCCACAAAATTTTGATAAAAACACAAATACGAACATCATAAAATGATAATAATAGTGACATCCAAGAAATCCTTTACTTTTAAGGCTTTGATATGAAATTTAATTTTTTAATATATTTCTTGATTGTATTAATATTCGGAAGACAATATTTTATGTTTTATCCTTTTCTTTTATTATTGATTTATGGAATACTAATCGATAGTAATATCTTTGTTATTTTCATCGATTAATGACGCCATGTCCAGCGGCCCAAATGTAGTCAGGTTATTCAATTTTTATTCTATCAAAATTATAAGGTAACGCTAACTCGTTCTCTTCAGACAGCATTTACTATATTTCATGCAATTTAAACAATCTTAGTAAGCAAATAAATAAAAGACCGCTCAGTTTCACATAAAAAATTTAAAAAAAAATCTAAATATATTGCCGCTAAAAAAACTGACCACATAGCTCTACAGCTGCATACAATGAGCGAAAAATCCTATATACTTTCCAATAAAGAAAAAAAAATCACAGAATTTAAAAATAGAGTTCGCTCATGAATGTTTTTATAATTAGATATAAATCATATACACATTTTAAGCTTGTATTAGTCAGGTCATATTAATACGGCACAGGACCCTAAAACCGACCCTAAATATTTTAATGCTATCAGCATACGATATATAAATCAGTAGTGAAAAATGCTATAAAAATCGCGCGTCCTCCTTGTAAATATTTCTCCAATAATCACAAACAACAGTTGACCCACCCTAAAAAGACCCAGGAACTTCAATACTCGGTTAAGTCAGTAACCGGTCGGTGCTCATACAAAATATACGGCCTCTTTTTACCGCAGGTAATAGATCAAAATGTTGTGTAAAAAGTTCAGGTACCGAACAGAGATGTTATTTGGAATGCGAAATAAAAATCATACCTGGATCAGATTTTACTTCTTTACTTTTAGGAAGTTACATGCAATACCTATAATACGCATTTTCTTCTAGACTATGATTAGAGATGAGTTTTAGAAAGGTGATTTCATTAAATAAGAGCAAAATTTTCGAGACTTAGAAAATTAGTATGTTTAGGAGGCTGTGAAGTCAGCCTATATTAATATTTCTTGTTTGTGGAAAATCTTTATCAGCATATTTTGAGAATCAAATTAGTTTTGACAAACTGGGCTTTGATATTAAATTAGGTACAAATTTCCGTCCTTTCCAGAGGAATAGATAAGTGTTTCACAAACAAGCCAATAATTTTATCTATACCAATTTAAGGATTTTATATGTAAAAACGTTTTATTTCCTAAAGAGCATCAACATTTTCTCACACGCTATAGAATACTCTAGTATTATATAGAAATAAAAATGTTTATCTAGACTTCCGAAACTAGGAAAATTATGAATGGAGAATGGAAACGGAGAGCATCTTTAATATCTTCGTTTCATGATTGCACAAGGAATTCCGGATCTTTTACCATTCTTCCAAGTTTTTACAGGTGCTAACACGGTAACTTATTGTGTTGTATATAGGTATCAGTAAATCAACTTTATAGCTATAGATGGCCTACCAAGAAATAGACCAAGCTTTTTTGACCTAATCCAAAGTTATTGTAGCCGTATATCACCTGAACCATCAACAGATTTGTTTATTGCAAAAGTGACTATTAATAGCGATTTTCACAGGAACGAGAGTATTTTAAATATTGTTGTGCTTTCTACTGATAACGACCAGTTCATTCTTATAAACAACAGCGTTTGGCCACTAAGGCCCAAGTTGTTATATTACAGCTTGTCGCCCGCTTTAGCCCTAATAATGACATCTATGATGACATTTCAAGCCGGGATACTACAAATTTCAAAGCATTCTAGATTTCATGTTTTTATGGGCGTAATAGAAATATGGGTAAAACATCACCATACTAATATTGCTGTATTTTCTTTAGAAACAAAGATACGTTGATCATCCAAAAAACAACAGGGTTTTAAGAATCAGGCTTCAAAGTTATCGATATACAGTTTAAAAATTGCAGACAGTTTATGCTACAGAGTGTTTTAAAAATTCACTAAAAAACATGCCTTGACTTCACCCTGTATCTTATTCAGTAGTCAACTTTACTAAACCAATACAAAGTTGGGATCCGTTTAAGATTTAATTTATTTTGCATTGGACGGATCGTCTATTCAAAATATTATCTGCTTTTGGTTAAAAATGAAATGCAAAATAAACAGATGTATGGTTTTGAACTTTAAGCTTTACATAGTATTATATTTTCATTTTATTAATCAAGCCGTCAAAACTGCCATAAGAAATAAAAATATTCATTAAAATAAGAACACGAACGTCAGCAATTATGGAAAAACCTATTATTAAAATTAAAGAAAAATATAAAACTTTCTTCGTGAATCCCTCTTTATAAAAATATGATCTATTTTCTTTAGTCTTTCGCAGTTTGCGTTGGAAACCAATAAAGATGAAACCTATTCTATCCACACCCAGACCATACTATGCTGGATTTATACAGATAAGATAAAAACCAAATAAGAAATTACATAAAATAAGAGCTGGTGATGTTGCCCCTCATACAGCAAATACAAATAAAATAACTCTGACAAATAAAATATCCTTTTAAATGCGTGCTTGTTGGCAGTTTTGCCAATCAAACCTGCTGTTGTCAGCCGTGTGCATATAACGGATAAAAAAAAGATGAAATTTGGCCATCTTTGAAAGCATCTGTTATGTTTATTTTATTTTATTTGCCTGCTTAAATGGTGTAATGGTATTGCCGTAATTTAACTTTTATGTTTTTTTTTTTATTTTACATATCATAGGTGAAGCCGGGGTATACAAAATATACCTACATTAGAATTTGGTTCACTGATCCCTAAATCTTTGTTGATCGTCTTCAATTCAGGAGCACCTCAAGGCAATCAATATTTCGTCAGTGCCAATATAATGGCCCTTACTTAACTTACAATTTTCGCCTTTACATATACAAAAATGTCCGACTGAAACGAATTTGACAATATTTCGGGCTGACGGATTGTACTTCAGCTGTTTTTTAAAGTATAGACAACAAGGTAATTTAAAGCACAGGTAACAACTGGTGTTCGGAATATGATGATTATTTACTAGTATAATTGTATAACTGTTATAAGATCTGCAAAATTATACCAATACAATTTATTTTATTAGGACAAATGAACAATTATATATCAAACTAGTTTGTATAGTCACAGGAAACAAATATATACCGGATATAAAATTTGTCTTAGATCAGTCCATCTGCCAGAATACAATTGGTTTTTTGTTTCATTTGGTGTACAAGGCCGGAGTTTACCCCTTATGCGCGGATAACCGAGGAAAACCGTGAATAACCAGGGATAACATGAGTAAAGCTTAAGGTAACCAACGAAAAAATAAACCAAAACCAAACGACTTACTGTATGGTCAAAATGTTTCTAAAATGGAATATTCCGTATTTTATATGATTTTTGAAAAACCTGCAGTTATGTCTATAACATTGTTATAATTTTTATTACTGACAGCTTTTTCCGAGGTTTTTCTTCTATTACTTGTTAAAGTTTTCTTTCCGGTTTTACGCAATTTTTATAATACGAAGTGGTCAATAAAAGCGTGTTGGACTTTATTTTTTCTTTATTTTTTTTTGTTTTCTTCTTCTAGAAGTGCAACACGATCCGAAACTGGTATACACAGAATTAGGAAAATTACATATTTCCTCTCAGAATAAACCGAGAAATAAATTTACTTTTCTGCATTTAGTTCTCTTTTTACTAACAAAATAAAAGCTTGATTTAAAACATCTTTATTTTACCTCTAAATATTATTTTTTTTATTTATTAGTTATGATCTCGGTTGTGATTATGGTTAATACAGTTTTAGTAAATACCGAGGAAAGTAATTACTTATTTGTCAACCAAATTTAACTTCTAGAATTTGAGCACCCTTCCTCTTAATACGCCACTGACACCATAATTTTGCCTTGTCATTTGACATACATACTTAATGCAAAATTTCAGCAGAATTAAACATCAAGAAGTGGGTCAAGTTTAACTTAGAATTTGAACACTCCCCTCTTAAATACGACGCTGACCCTGCTTAATAACATCATAATGCTGCATTGTCACATGACCTACTTTTACAAAATTTCAGCTGAATTGAAAAATTTAGGACCTAAATACCTTCCCCTAAATCCGAACCTGGACCAACTTAATGACACCATAATATTGCATTTTCAAATGACCTAAGTATATGCAAAATTTCATGTGAATTGAACACCAGGAGAAGAATCAAATTTAAATTTCAAGTCCCTCTCCTTAAATACGGCCCTGGAACAGTTATAACATCCATTACTGCATTGTCATATGAGCTATGTATTTGCACAATTTTACCTGGATTGAACACCAGGAGAGGGGTAAGGTCCTTGGATCAGCTCAAAGACACCCTTGATGACACCTTAATTAGAGGACATCAATATCGCATAAAAGTCGTTAAAAAGTTGCAACAATTTTTATTAACAAATGAAAGCTCAAATCAAAAATGTTGTTGAAAGAAAAACTTCGAAACTTACATACGGTTATGTGGATATTCATGCATGCAACGCGTTGAGCATCAAAGTTGACGGAAAACTTGCCAAAATGTTTATATGTTTATATAAATTGTTGCTAAATTCAACAATTTTCGTCTTTATATTTGTAGATTAAACATACAACAAAATAGGATAGTAAAAAAATTCTTTTCATAGACTGAAAGAGAAAATTAATTTACAGAATAGTGCTAAAAAATATCTACAATAAATTTTTAAAAATAAAATGAAAATTTGCAAAAGAATCCTTCTATTGATGTGATATTCTATAACATAATTCATATGTAGAAAAAATCTCGACCTCCACAAAAAGTTGCCAACCTCTCAAAATTTGCCATATTTAGCATTAATTTGCCTCGCATGTAGCAAAATTAGATTAAGGGCTGAATTATTTATCTTCTCATATATTTACAGGTAATATGATTGTCATGAGACCTTCGTTGCAACATTCTTTCCATGACAATGATCTTCTCGTTGAATATATAAGTGGTATAAATTGTCCCTAAGTTAGCATAATTAAGATATTCAAGATTATTTATTATATTTGTATTCGCGTTTATACTCGCGTATGTATTTAAATATTTCTCTTATTATATATTTTACTTTTACTTCCCTCGTAAAAGGGAAGTATTGTAATCGTGAAAATATGATCCTCCGAGATTTTTTCAGATCTACACATTCCATGGTCCCTAGATGCCGAAAACCATTTTTTGTCATTTCCGTCGGCCTGTCTGTCTCCTATTCGCGGCATAGCTCAAAAACTACTTACCTTCAAATTTTGGTCAAAAATTAAGGGTAGTATGGTGATGACTGATAACATTTTGGTAAAAAGTTCAATATGGCGAAACAAAATGGCGGCCTAGTAAATCCAATTAGTTACAAATTTTGCGAAAAGATGAAGGAACATGTAATCCTGAAAAAATTTCCCAGATATTAAGTTTCTAAATGATTTTCATTAACGATTTATTTGTTCTTATGTTAAAGTGCTGTATTATTAGGGGTTAGGAAATATCTGCGGAGTAAGTAACTAATAATATTGGTTTTATGTGGGATGTAATATCTATATATGTGTCCTGAGGATGCAACAATAAAGTTGCGAAACGTCGACTATTTAAGAAAAGACTTTTTTTTACTGTATCCTAACCCCAAATAATACACCACTCTAACATAACAAGAGGATCGTTAACGAAAACCATTTTGGAAACTATCTGCGGACCAACGGGGTAGGCAAAGACTGATAATATCGGTTTCACGCAGGATATACAATCTAAATGTATGTCCTGAGGATTCAACAATAAAGTTGCAAAACGTGGGCAATTTAAAAAAAGATAATTGTTTTACTTTTACTCGATACTAATCCTAAATAATACACTAACTCTAAGATAATAACAAGAGGATCGTTAACGAAAACCATGTAGAAAGTTAAAAAAAATTATTACTAAAAAAACTAATCATATAATTTACTTCAAATTTTGCACAAAAATCGAGTGTTACATAGGAATGAACTGGTTACATTCTGATAGGAATCCAAGACAGCAAAATAAAATAGCGGCCTAATAAAATATTAAAAAATTGAGCCTGAAAATATTATTGAATAAATTAATTTCAATATTTGTGCACGAATTAAGTGTGATATAGAGATAAATTGGTGAAGTTGTGGTACGAATTTAAGATGGCAAAACAATATGGCGGACAATAGAATTTTTTAAAAATCATCGTAAAAAATCTTAATCAATTGACTTTAAATTTTGCAGAAAAAATAAATGTGAAAATGGGATAAACCGGTACAAATTCAACATCACGTAACAAAATGGCGGTATGTGTCAATGTAAAAACTACTTATTGAATTTTTTTTTAAATTATGCTCAAAAGTCAAGTGTGGCATAGGTAGAAAGAAACTCGTAAAATATTGGTGAGAACCCAATCAGATGGAACAAAATTGCGCCCAATTTTTTTGGCGTTTGAAAAGACATTATATGTAACACATATATACTGTGACTATGTATCGAACTAAATTGGGTCACATTTCATTATTTCTAACAAACGGAAAAAATCATAACGAGGAAAGTTCCGGGTAAAGGAAATTCTCCGATTTTTTATACTAAAAAATTTGCTTTATTAAATCAGATACTTAGCTACAGAATTCTAAAAGAATTGACGTTTAAAGAACGCACTACCTTTTTATATTTGTTATAAAACTTCTTTTTATCGTGGGATAACGAAAAAAAAAACCCTGGGATAATCGAAGAATAACGGGGGATACCATGACGTTTGGTGTACATGATTTGCCAATCGAAACTCCCGGGCAATATATTATCACCACAAATAATTTCGAGTTAGCATAATGGTTGTATTGGTCGAATTTTGTCAGTGCAGTGACGTATCCATTCACTTCCGCAACAATGTAGCAGTATCAGAGAAAAAAAATATCGGTGCCTATAATTTAAATGAAATCGTTTTACATGTCCGACATTGCAACGTTTTTTCACTTTCAGTGCTGCTTAATAATAATGATAAATATTTCACGAAATCGCGTCGGCACTGTGAATACTGCCAGCATTCAGCATATAAATCAGCAGTGAAAAATATCGTAGAAACCTCGCGTCGTCCTTATAAATACTTTTCAAATAATCCCAAACAACAGCTGATCTACTTTAAAAAGCCTATAGAACTTCAATGCTCGGATAAGTCAGTAACCGGTCGGCGCTCATACAATATACGACCTCTTTTTAACGCAGGTAATAGATCAAAATGTTGTGTAAAAGTTTCAGGTACGGCAGAGAGATTTTGTTTAGGATGCGAATTAAAAATCACACCTGGACCAGATGTTACTTCTTTTCTTCTAGGAAATATTTTTGTACCTGGACGTTTTCAATTTTGTTCCGTATTATGCCATTTTAAGAGTTCGGCCAGGCATAGAAACGGAGATGGCACTCTGAGAATTATTATTAGGTATTGCTGATTATTCTTGAATAATAATGACAATAAATTTATGGATGTATCAAAAAAAGGTTTATGCAAACCTTTATAAGCGTCATGTAAGTCAGTAGAGCATGCTAAAATATGTCTGACAATCACCATGTAAGCAAATTTTAAATGCAAAACTGCATGTTGGGTGTTAAACCCAAGCAAAATTTTATTTGAAATAGGTTTATAATATTGACAATCCATAGTTCGATTGGTATAGAAAGTTTTTATAAAAGGCACAGCAGTAACTTTTAGCATTAAATTACCAGAGTGTATATAAAGTGTGTGCTATAAAGATATATATATATATATATATATATATATATATATATATATATATATATATATATATATATATATATATATATATATGTATATATATATATATATATATATATATATATATATATATATATATATATATATATATATATATACGATCATTGAATGTTTCTTGAACCATTGTAAATATATAAGTTTCAGCAAAGTTTTCTTGGGAATTTTGGTTCAGTAAAATAAACGGCGAGGTAGTGGGCAGTTACATAATTTTATTATTTGTTTTTCTCCAGGGCGTTTCGTTGACTTACGTACAACTTTTTCAACTGATTTATAACGTGTCTAAAAGTAAAATTGAGGTTAAATAAATATATACGATTTACAAAAAATAAACTTACCATCAGAAACAAAGATCCAAAATGCATTAAATGCGATAACAAATGGTGTAACACATATGAGACATATAACCCGAAGCTGATATTTTCTATATTACATTAAAAACAAACACAACGTGAAAATATAATACAACAGTCACATATATAGAACGACAACGAGTGTTAAAGTTATTAATAAATATTAAATTCTTATAGCACCTACATGTCTTATTTGTAATATAGTAGTAGTCGACTTTAATACTCGTTGTCGTTCTATGTATGTGACTGTTGTATTATATTTTCACGTTGCGTTTGTTTTTTAAACTTTGCTGAAACTTATATATATATATATATATATATATATATATATATATATATATATATATATATTGCTCAACTTGTTTTGGAGGATCTGAAAATCAGATCATCCCTAGTTTAGAATACGACATACCTTCTTACTACAGATACGGATGATTGTACTATAGCTATTCCAAAAAATATGAAAGAAAATGTTCTTAATTCCTTTAATTCCTTTCATCCGAAACTTAATTTCACAATCGAAATAGAACAAAATAATAAAATTAACATTCACTCACATTATCCCCTTTCTCAGAAAAAAATCTGTGGTTATAGGTTTAGCTGATAGAGCTCTAAAACCAAGTGACACAATTTATCAAGAAAAGGCTATTAAAAAAGCCAAAATCTTATGCAAAATAGCTACGAAAATAATTTTTATCACTTCCATATATACAGGGGCTTTCTGAAAAATTTCAATCTACTATCAAAAAACAAGACATAAATGTTTGTCATAAGGGTCACAAAAAAAAAACCACGTTATATAGCAAATACCATGCACCGATTGTCCAAGTGTCTACATTGGTCAGACATCACAATATCTACAAAACCGATTAAATGGGCACAAATTTTACAAAAAAAACACAACAGCCTTAAGTAAACATGAAAATCAGACTAACCATAAATTTAATTTTTTGGAAACCAATTTTGATAAATAAATATACAGTACCGTTTTAACTGTCTAGTAGTATATGTGACTTGTTTTTTAAAGATTTTTAAACATATACGTGACAATGTTTGTGATTTGTCTTAAATAGTTTAAGGTAAACCGATAAAGATACTTATTTACTATAAACCTTTAAAGTTCGTATATATGTATCTTCACAAAATTAATTTAGAATTAAAAATTATAATGGATAACACTAAACTCCTAAGGCAGTCATTATATTTTGTTTTAGATAACTGATGAAGAACATAAAATGGTTGAAACGTTTTAAAAAAATTAAATCAACCAACATCAATGATGTATTATATTGTGAACACTATTCCCAAGAAAGATTTTTTATAAGAGTAAAAAAACCTAAATGCAACAATCTTCTAAACTCCATCAACAAGCTCTTACTTTTCTTGATTGTATAGGCTATAGGTTCATATTTTCTTATTCTGTGTATTAAACAATAACAAGGTTTTTAAATTTTTTGAATTCATTTTGAGTTAAGCAAGGTCGGTATAAAATATCACAATAATTAAAATGTGACAAAACCAGTGATTCACATAAAATTTTTTTTTGTTTTTTCTATCCAAAATGGTCCTGTTATAATATATAATTCTTAAATTAGAGTAAGCTCTTCTCAAAACTAATTTAAGATGATTTGAAAAAACGCAAGTCAGTGTCAAAACCTAAATTTTTATTATGTTCTGCGTAAAAGATAAAGTCTTATTTATTTTAATAAGCAGGTTATTTTATATAAAATCTATACTATTTTAGCACTTAACTTTGATTTTTTCGGGGTTTAAAAGTAAATCAGGTTCAAAAGAAAGACGATTAATGGTATCGAGGTCACTATTAATTTTATTGTATGCTGGTTCATATAAATCCTTAGAAAAATGTAAATAAATGTGTGTGTCGTCAGCATATGCTACAATTTAACAATAGATTAAAGATTTTAATATATCTGACGTATAGAAAATAAAAAACAAAGGGCCCAAAATTGAACCTTGCGGAACCCGGGATAATATATCTACACAATGTGATAAACTATTGTTAAGAGATATTTGTTGCTTTCTGTTTGGTAAATATGATTAAATAAGTTGAACTGCAAAACCATCAAAACCAAAATATTTTAATTTGGCACATAATAATTTATGGTGAACAGTATCGAATGCCTTTGAATAATCAAGCAATATCAGAAACACTTACTAATCCAGAGTCATAAACCTCAATGATATCACTAGTGACAGTAGCTAAAGCAGATGCCGTGTTAAATCCCTTCCTAAAACCACACTGCTTATCAAGAATTAAATGATTATCATTAAAATATTTTGTTATTTGATTAAATAAAACTTTTTCAAAAATCTTTGAGAATAATGATAGTATGCTTATTATCCGAAGATCAGAATTTTTTTTTGATTTGCTATTTTTTTGGCAACGGTTTACCTGAAGCGATTCTCCTTGCATCTGGGAAATACTTATTTTTTAAATAAAAGGCCTGCAGTCAATAATCATATTTTATGAAATTTCATCAACATCCTGAGCATTTGTATTGATAGTATTTAATATATCACTCACACAACATTGTTGTAATTTATCTAGCGGTGATCCTAGTTTATAATCGTTATATTACTTTGCTTTAACTACAGGTTGAAACTAGTAGATTTTTAAATAAGCTTTATATTCTTATAAGGTTTTATTAAAATGCCAAGAAAATGAAAAAATTCTTGATTTAAAAAGTAAAAAATATTATTTAGTCTATGAACTTAAACAGTGTGTCTCACGCCCTAAGCTTTAAAAAAAATATAAAAAATTTTAAAAGTTCTATCTTTATGTAAGTTGTATTAACTATGTTCTGATTTCGGCTTTGATCAGAGAGAGAAAGTGTGGGATTCTTTTATAGCTTTACTATTTATTAGTTCCATGCATTAAATATTATTTTTTACTTTTTAGTTCAGTAGTGTATAAATTAAAGCAAAATATTTTTTTAAGTTTATTTTATTTTATACTTTTTAGCATTATAATCTGCTTAATATTAAGTTTTATTTAAAATACGAGATCAAACACGACGGGGCTATCTTTTTAACAAGAATCGAATGATTCTTGTTAGTGAGTCCGAAGGCAATTCGTGAAGGTTAAACGAACTCGTCGTTTGGTAAAAATAAAATTTGGGCGAAGCCTACAACACCTTAGCAGTGGCGCCCGATAGGGTCTTTTTTCTTGATATCCCAGTGATTCAAAATTCAGATCGTTATAAGCATAGTGATCAAATTAAGCAATTCTTTGAGGTGGGTCATTTTTTTCGGATTTCCCGTCCAGAAATCTCGTTCGTTAACAGGAGGCATCGGAGCACGGGATGTCGCTAAATAAAAAACAGGCTAACATTGGAGGAATTTTGCCGAGCTGAAACCCGACCACTTTGACCAAGCTGAGACGGGGCACAGTGACGCCGTTCGGAATAAAAGTGTTCAAAAATGGGCAAATTTTTTTTTACTGAAAATCTAAAATATACTATTTAGATTCCATAAAGATCCCCGGTATTCATCCGAAGATAATTAGATCGATATGTGTAAAATTTTTTAATAATTGAGCTTTTCAAATAGCACTATTTTGCTCCTTAAATATTCTGCTCGGAAACATTAAATACCAGTATGCAATATTTGTCTGTCTTCGCTAAAAATTACTTTTATAAAAAGCCAAATCTATGTATATACAGGAAACAGATAGTGCTAACATTTAAAAAAAATCAATCATCAGATGCGATTTCGCTGTAATATCAAAAAATTATTTAAAACCTACAATAAAAAAGAAATCTAAAAAAAGGCTATTCAAGATTCTAGAGAACAAGCAGTTACAGGGACTAAGTGAATAAAAAATAATCATGAGGGAATGGTACTCTGAGGTTTGCTCTGTAAGTGCAACTATATTTTTTTGCGTCAAATTGCTCTTGTGTTGGTGATATTAGAAAACAGACCCATAAAAAGTAAATTTTTGTAGTTGTTTGATATAGGGATCTCGAACACTGTAGCAAATAGAAAAAAGTTTAAATTAGCAAATATTTTGTAAGCTCTGTTTAAAATCCCTCTTGGTTTTCCAAAATTTGACAGCTGTCAATAGATAATTAAAAAAAAATTGATCTTTGTCAAATATTTAAATCACTCCTAGCTCCGTGACGATAATTTTAGAAAAATAACATCAAAAACAAGAGTTTTACATAATTTTATTCTAAATAAAATGACGTAAAGCAATTTTATGTAAAAGCTGTCATTTTTAACATATGATATAAACTTATCTATTTTTTAAATGGAAACCATATCATATTTTTTTTCTATCAAATAAAGAATTTTATTACGATTCTAACGATATATCACTCTTCACACTTATCGCATGTTTCGAACTAAAAAAGAACATGAATACAATTTGATGATGATTGCCAAGAAACGAAACTTTGGATCATAAATCTAATCACGTCATATTGTAGAGAGGAAAAAGTTGCAATAAAAGTGAGAAATTTATTTTGATCCATCTTTTTTAAAAATAATCAACATAAACTTCAATTCTGGCACTTTTATATAAATAATATCATATTTGACTTTAGACAAGCAGAGCCGATTGTCCTAGCTACATTTTTCATAAGTTATTTATTACAGAAAGTTCCCATATAGTGCGGATTTTTGGTTAAGCACTGTATAAGTAGTATGTGAAATTTTGACCTGACATTTTATTTCCTATTTTTAAGACTTTCAATAAACCCTTAGACTACTAACCAATACTAGAAAATAAAATAGTTATTTGTTTTTGGAGGCAGTCCTTAAAATTCTTGTTCGACTTTATAATATATATTTTTTATACACTCTCTTTAATAGATATAAAAAATAAAAAACGTGCTAAAAGATACATTATCTTTAAGGACCTTAAGTCTTACTTTTTATAATTTGTAAAATCTGCACTATGCAGAAAATATACAGCGTGTGCAAAAATATGTTAGCGATCCTAAAGATCATTTACGTATATTTCAACACCCTGTAGCAATTTATCGTATTTAAACTTAATAGTTTCATCCAAACCAATGTTTTATTTTCTCTCTAACTGTATTATTTTTATTTATATAAGGGTTGATTTTAAATCCAAATTTGGCAATAACGATATTTAAATTGAAGTGTTCTAAAAAAATTAAAAATGAGCTTTTTTCGGGCTGTTTAAAACAAGTAATTTGTAAAAAATGACTGCATTTTTTTTATAAAGAGCAGGAATGTGAAAATTCAACATTCAAAATAGCTTTCCAACCGCCATTTTTGTTAAAAGTTAACTCTTGATACAACTTTAAAAAATTAATTATAGGCTAAAATGATGCTCCATAAAAATATACAGGGGTCCGATTTAAAATAGTAATTTAGAGGTTACTTCCAGTAAACTAATTATTATTTCACAATTTTACCTAGTATGAAGGTGATCCAGCGATTAGAACCTAAACTTGTTTTGTAAATAATTGGAACAAATAAAATAATAGAAAATTTGCAAAGTTTTTTTTAATGCCTTGTATAAATAAGTTTTTAGTTTAATTAAGTTTTGCCCTTAAAATCACTAATATGCAATAAGATTTGCAAGACATAGCTCAAAACCGAATATCCATATCTCTTCTTGTTGTAAAATAATTCGAATTTAAATTTTACCTAAATACTCGTTTGCCCCGTTTTGCATTAATATCTCCAAAAGGCGCCCAAAAAGTGATTTTTTAGCCGCTTGTATTAACCATTTTTTATTCTTAACCCCGTTGGCGAAATACTAAATATCTGGGCTAGAATTTATACTTAATGAACTATATAATTTAGACTTCAGCCCCCCCTCAGGCATTGACAATGACTAACCATGAACTGGATTTATCATTAAGTTAAAGACAATGGCCTTTATTTTACCTGAAGATTTTAAACAGAATATTAATTTTGATACGTCCTGTGCACCTTGAGCAGGTGCAACAGATTATTTTAATGGCCAAAAAGTGTTAACATCCCATTGTACCAAACCAGAAAACCCCTCTTCGCCGTGTTTTGATTACTTACCTTTCATTTTACGTGTTGCCAGACAGTTATTACCTAAACATGTTTTTTTCGCGACTTTTCTGATTTTAGGTAGTTTAACAATAATTTAACCTCCTTATTATATCTCGCTTTATCTTATGTGGTTCAAAAGTCGGTGGCAAAATATAAACGTTGCAAAACATCTGCATAATTATAGATAAAAATGTACGCTTATTTAATCATCAGGTGTGCTGTTTCTCTTATTAGCAGCAGTTGCTGTATAAACTTGATTGATACAAATTTAACTAGAAAGAAACAAGCTATATATCAGGTTGCGAGGTTTTGTCTACCTTTTTATGTTATTTCTTTTATATTTTTTTGTAGTCCTTAACCGTACGGCTATGATTTGATTATAAACTCCCGATATTATCCGATATTTATATTTTTGACAGCTGTCAAAATATTTTTTTTAAATAAATTGCGACACTAAAAATTACATGGAACAATGTAACGCGTATTTAAAAAAAATAAGCAGTTCAAAAGTTGCAGGGAGGAAACAATTTCTTTTGACAGATGCCCAAATATGTTTTTTTCAATCATTACATCGCTAAGATTTGCACGGAACTGTAAAAACCGTATTTAAAAATGTAAGTTAGAAGTTACGGGAAAAAACAGTTTTTGCTATCTGTGAAAATATTTTTCTTAAATAAATTACGATATTAAATGTTACATGGAATTGTGTAAATGGTATTTAAAAATCTTACGCAGTTAAGCTACGGACAATGTCAAAATTTATTTCTTAAATAAATTACGCCACTAAAAGTTACATTAAACTGTGAAAATCGTATTTAAAAATTTTAAGTAGGTTAGCCATTACTGAATAAAACAGTTTTTTTTAACATGTCAAAATATTTTTTTAAATAAATTACGCCAATAAAAGTTACGTGGAACTATGAAATTCGTATTTACAAATTTTAATCAGTTCAAAAGCCATCCGGGATAATTTGGCAGCTGACAAAATATATTTTTTAATAAATGACGCTACTAAAATTTAGGTACATGGAACTGTGAAAACCATCTTTCAAAAATTTTGCGTAGGTTAGATGTTACGGTAAAAAGACAGTTTTACTACATCTTTCATAAATGTTTTTCTCATAAAGTACGCCATTAGAAGTTACATGGAATTGTGAAAAAAGTATTTAAAAATTTCATGTAGTTTAGAATTTAAGAAAAAGACAGTTATTTTGACAGATGCCTAATTCTTTCTAATAAATTATGCCACTAAATGTTACATAGAACTATGAAAACCCTATTTAAAAATTTTAAGCAGTTCAAAAGTTATGTGAAAAAACAATTTTTCTTGACAACTGTAAATATATTTTTATATTACTCACTAAAAGTTAAATGAAGCTGTTAAAACATTATTCAAAAATTTGAAGCAATTCAAGTTACGGGGGCATAGCAGTTTTCTTTGACAGCTGTCAAAATATTTTTTTCAAATAAATTAGGCCACTAAAAGTTACATGGAACTATGAAAACTGTATCTAAAATTTTTAAGCAGTTCAAAAGTCACGGGGAAAAATCAATTTTTTTTTGCAGCTGTCAAAAGTTTTTTTTAATAAATTACGCCCTTAATAGTTACATGATATATGCTATTGACTAAAACTCCAAATCGATACTTTGAATCTTATAAGAGTTTTAGTAAAGGCAAAAAAATTAAAAAATTACTTTGTAACAAGATGTCGGCTATTTATTACCCAGACTTCCTAAATGGATGTCTTATATATATAAATATTTATTAATTATTTCACTAGGAAAAAAATTATAGCTCTTAAACCAGAATTTCTCAAGGAAAAAATTACCTATTTCCCCTGCTTAACATAATATATGTTTTAACTGTATACTGAAAACCTGCCGAAATGTCAAAAATTTTCAATAAATAATGAAACCCGTTTTTTGATTTTTTCACTTCTCAGGGGCCTGCATCATCGATTTTACGTTCTAAGATTTTTTACGATTTTTACCCCTTAAAAAAATCAAAGATCTTCGCCCCTGACATCAAAAATCTAATTCCCTGAGTCACTGACCTAGTCTATTTTTGGTTCAAATTTAAAACAAATCTGTTCGGTCGTTCTCAAGTTATTGTTAGCCCAAATTTTGGTTACATACCCACATCCGTACAGACATTTTTTTTTCAAAAATATGTTTTTCGTAACCTAAAAACATTAAAATGTCGAGAAAAACCGATTTTTCGAAAATCTTTGCGATTACAATCCTGTTTATACTACTGCTCCTATATAACATAATATATCCTTTATTACTGCTTACCCGCCCACCATAAGTAAACTATTAAGTACTATTGGACCCTGTATGTATGATCCTTAAAGAATCGTGAAAATTATCTACCTATCTGGTATAATAATATATAGTATAAAAATTCGAACGGGATTTCGGAAGTCGGCAATAGATTAACAAAAATGTCCTACTGCCCCTGTATACCATAATATGTGTTTTACTATTTATCCGAACAAAATAATAATGAAATTCGTGTTTACTAAATATAGGGAGTGTAATAACACTCCCTATTTCTTCCCGTATTTTGAAAACTTGCCAAAGTGTCAAAATACCTCGGCCATTATACTGAAAAATGCGTCTATTTTGTACCCCAAACTCAGCCAAAAAAGGTAATCGAATAGCACCTGTATCAAACGAATATCGACATTTACCATATATTGAAAATAACAGGAAATTTTCTAGATATTTTACAAAATTGGGGAAGTATTGCACCTCAAGTGGTAGCTACATTCATAAAAACATTCCAGTTTTAGTCTGCTTATTTCAAAAATACACAAAGAATCGTTTTTGAGGCCTTAAAATTAAATAAAAATTATTTAAATATAGACTCATTTAATCCTCACAGCAGCTTTACCCACGCTTTACTCTGGTTTTGTCAAAGGCAACTCGATACTTTTAGTTTTCAATTGATAGAACTTCAAAAATAAAAATAGATCATTTTTTTAAACTTCATTTTACCCGATTTCTTGACCTGCGACAAAAAAATGTAAATGTATGCCTTGTAGAATAAATATAGAGCTTTCATTCTGCCCATTCGTTTTTGCTCCAGGTGGTACCGATATACGAGGACTAAAGGCGAATCTTTGCATGCAACAGTTCAAAAATTTCTCCAAAATCAGCCTTATCACCAATAGGACTAAATGAAGTACCTATCTCTGGAAAAAACTTAGGAGTTTATTCGGTATATTTACTAAGTTTGCCTAGGATAAACTGTTTAGTTGCTATAGCGCCAAGTGTGAAGCACTGGTCTAGAACATTACAGAAAGTTCAAATTTTAATTTTAAATGGCTCGTCCTAAATAAACCATAACCCGATTCTTTCGATGTGTTTTTTTAACACTTCAGAGGTACTTTTGGGCTCGGTAAACTTTTCTCCCTCAGAAACATTGTTTCTGAAGAAAACAGTGAAACATGGGAATGATGAATGGACAAATTTTTTTTTTTATTTTTTTTGGTATAGGTACCCTATTTTGATTCCAAATCTCCTTTAAATTTCTTATCGAACTCTCGTCACATCTTCAGTAAGTAGATCACGTCTCGGCCCCGCAAAATGCCTCCAAAATTACCACATTATTATAGTTTACCGTTTTTATTTTTTTTAAGCGACATGCAATGCTTTGATATTCCTGGTTTATGAAATTTCGAGATTTTTAGATGGGAAATCTGGAAAAAAAATTGTCTCATTTGAAAAAATTAACCTCGAGTCTTGAATCGTCTTTCAACGGAGTTTCGAAAAATGTGCTCATATCGAACGCAACTGCTCAGTATATTATCAGCTTTACCAAAATTTTTTTTTACCAGGAGATGAGCTTATTTATCCTCTACGATCGACCTTATAGAACCGTTTTTCGTGACATGGCATTACCGATCGACAGCGTGCCGATTTCGTCTATAAAAATTGAATATTTTCGGATTTCCGATTTTCACCAAATTAAAAAAAGTATGATTATATAATATTTTGGTACCTCGTGTTTGAATCCGCTTTGTTTCTGTGTGAAAAAAATAAGAACTTCGGCAATATATATAGAGCACCGTTGGTGGTTAGCCCAATTTTCAAAAAAATCTAAATTTTTTTAATATCTATCCGATTCTGTTGATATTTTAACAGGACCTCTAGGCATCGATGTGCTTTTAGAAAAAAAAATACCTCCAGAACTTGAGCGTTTTGCTGATTTATAACAAAATTTAATGTATGTCAGGGGCAGACGAATACCAAAATATTAAATACTCTACACGCAAGTAGTTTTTCTCATTCAGCATTTAGCTGTAAACTTTAAAGACATTTTTGCCTCCTCATTAATTTTGCTTTATGGCAGTTCTCAATAAAACTAATTTTTAGCGAGCGACATCAAAAGAAAGTTGAATATTTTTTAAAAAGCGGCAATAAATGTAATTTGCTCGCACTTTTTTGAAAAAATCGTCCAATAAGAATTTTTTCTCTTATCTATGTTCTTTCAGATTTTTTTTTACTTTTGTCGAAAATCTGTACAGTTTGGCTACCAGAAGGCGTTCAGTGCCAGGGTTTTGACAAAAAATGAGGTTTAAAAATTAAAAAAAAAAATTTCTCAAACTTCGATCGCTCCCATTTTTAATAAGTTGCATGAGACCGTAACAAGAAACATTTCCTAAAAAATTCAGGTAGTATGTCATGACACGGCCACAACGAGTCGAGAGTTTATGACAAGAGTGCTATGTTATATATATATATATATATATATATATATATATATATATATATATATATATATATATATATATATATATGTTGATTCTTAGTCTTTCACGGATGGAAAAATACAATATGTTTTCATTCCAGTTTTGCTGACGTTTCGGCAAAATCTCATTTGACATTTGCAGAACGTCAGTAGTGAACGTTTGTACACCCGGAATGAAAACACTATATATATATATATATATATATATATATATATATATATATATGGCATTTTCGAAGCTTTCTTTCTCGCGTCCGAATAGAGACTCAGTCTCTATTCGGACGCGAGAAAGAAAGCTTCGAAAATCAAATGTGATTTTGGCGAAACGTCAGCAAAACTGTTCTTTTCAGGACGACAGTACTGAATGGATGTACACCCGGAATGAAAACACATTGTATTTTTCCATCCGTGAAGGAGTAAAAATCAACATAGATATATATATATATATATATATATATATATATATATATATATATATATATATATATATATATATATATATATATATATATATATATATATATATATATATATATATATATATATATATATATATATATATATATATATATATATATATATATATATATATATATATATATATATGTATATATATATATATATATATATATATATATATATATATATATATATATATATATATATATATATATATATATACGAGTATATACATCTTTACTTTCAACAGGTAGTAAAATCACGGACAGAAAATTCACAACATTAAAATGGCTATTACAAAATTTTATTATAGTTTTAAGTCAACTAGTATTTTTGTCGCACTTATGACATACTTGGTTAAATGAAATGACCATAAAGAACAGTTGACACCATCTTAATATATTTGATTGAGTTATGCTGATATGAAATAGTGGTTTTTTAGTCTTAAAAAAGTGTTATCCAGAAGCAAACGCTATTGAAAAGACGTGAACAGTCCCCCTACCATACATCTTACCAAACAAAACCGTAAAGATAATATGTTTCAGTAGCTTTTGATCATTTTTAAAGGTAACATATTTCATTACAGCCGTGTCTGTACATCTTCAAGACTATTTATGTGATAGTAGAATATAGGGTTCCATAATAATTGCTGCATACTTAAGTTTAGACCATACGAAAAAATAATATAAAAATGTAACAGTAGATGAATCAGTAAACTGATAAAAACAGAAACACTTAATTGCTGGGTATAGTCAGTAAAAATAAATTTAAACATACATTTCATATCAAATCATACTCCGAAATCTTGAACATTCTCTTGTCTGCCTAATATGACGTTATCGAAAAATTATTCGTAAGTAATTGGATTACGTTTCGGGTAAAAGCTCATAACATGACATTTGGAAATATTGAGAGTAATCCTATTGAGGATTCACCAGTTCATCACAATTATTTGCTCAGGTTATGATTTGAAGTATCTTCGGATTGTTAGCATATGTCGGCTTACTTCATTCAATTTTCTCAATTTCTCAGATTGATATAGATCAGAAAAAAGAGTGGACCTGTGCTAGACCCTTAAAGTACACCAGAGCAGGCAATGAAAATTACGATTGAGATGCTTTATACTTCCCAAACAGAGAGCGATTCATTAAGTAGCACTCAAATAAAGCTTGCAATTCACGTGATATTCCAATTTCGTCAACTATATCTAGCAGCATAAATAAGGCGAATTATGTGATCAAAAGCTTTTTAAAAATCTGTGTATATCACACCAACCTGACCCAGCCAGTCTAGAATTTTACGAACAAGCTGCAACAGCGATGATAGGTTGGTATAATCAATAAAACCATTCGCTAATTTTTAATCCTTTTGTAACATTTGTTGTTATTGATAACATGCCAAGGTGATCTGTAAAAATAAGTCATTGAAACTAGCCATGTGTAAAAGTAGAAGTCCTATAGACGCTGGCAAAATAATCCGTAAAAGCATTGAGTAAGCTCTGAGGTATTTTGCATGAAACCAAGTATCCTCGATTGCCCCATCCTGTTCTGCACAAGTGACTAGAAACGAGCACGAGTTCGAGCACCGTGGCGAGAAACGATTTGTTTTTAGGAAGACGCATATCTAAATAGTACTATTTAAAATACCGTAGAGTGCATTGCATGAGACATTTATATTTCCAGATGCAGAAATTGGTGACTTATCAGTTTCCAATAGCATTTGATACATAAGAGAGAAGTTAACATTTCTGAAATTATATTCGTTTCTCATGTTTTCCTTAGCTGGAAAATGTTTTACATGTAAGAGTGGGACTTTAAAATCTACCTGAATGATAATGGATCTTATCTGGCGTGCTAAAAAAACAGAAATTTGAAAAGACAAGACCTAGTAGAGTATTGTTATCATTTTGAGCGTTGTTATTTCAGATTTTAACCTTGTTTCTATTAGGGGTTCCTCATAATCCAAAGCTTTCAGGAATTCAATCAATTATTTCCAAATATATTTATTGTAAAAAATATAAAAAAGGACAGGATACATTTTAGAGGATATTAAAAGAGAAAATGTGAAATGCGCAAGGATAAAATTAAAATATTAGGTGTATAGCATTATATTTAAAGGAGAACATAGTTATTTTAATAATATGACTCTATGCAGGTTGACATGCAAATTAAAGGTGTCGGTCAGTAATTGTACTTTTAGTATTGCTTTGATTGACGGAAAGATACCAGGGGTCTAGTAAACTGTTTTAGAAGAAGGCTGAAGGTTGAAAAAGAAGCCTTGGATGCTGAAGTTCTGTGAAGAGGAGTATGCAAACGACTAGTTATTCTATGGCTGTGTTTCGTTCATTATTTTATAACTTTTAAAATACTATTGAAAAAACCACGCTCAAATTTGATTTACCTATTTACGAATATTTAGTAAATTATATTCGTCAAATCAGACAGGTATTCTGTCATCATTTTCTGGCCTAGTAGTTTGTATATTTGCCCTATTAACTTCTTTATTAGTACACTGAAGAGACATGTTTAAATATAATGATGTTGCTAAATATTTTCTGTTTTCTTAAACATTTTTACTTCCCTCTTAAAAGGACAGTATTGTAATCGTGAAATATTCACCCTCCCACGTTTTAGGATCCCTAGATGCCAAAAAACATGTTTCTTCAATTCCATCTGGCTGCCGGCCGGTCTATTTGTCTGTCTGCCGTTACTCGGCTTAGCTCAAAAACTACGTCTCCGATTCATTTCAAATTTTGATAAAAATCAAAGGCAACAAAGATAATTTTGGTAAAAATTCAGTATGGCGGAACAAAATGGCGGTCTAGTGAAATGTATACTAAATAACTACTTATTTAATTTACCCGAAATTTTGCACAACAAATAAACATGTAAAATGTTGGTACGAATCCAAGATGGCGAAGCAAAGTATTTTAAAAAATTAGTCTAATAAAATACTTGTTAGACTGATTTCAAATTTTGTGCAAGGGTTAAGTGTGCTATATAGATGAACCGGTAAAATTGTGGTACGAATTCGAGATGGCAGAACAAAATGGCGAAAAAAATATAATGTTTGAAAACGTGGAAGAGATCTCCCTCCAAAGTGTTACATAGCTTCAAGCTTTAGCGTTTCTAGATGCCCAAAAATATGTTTTTTTAAAATTCCGTCGGTCTCTTTGTCGGCCTGACATTCTGACAATTTGGGCCACATCTAAAAACTGCTTACCCGGTTGACTTCAAATTTCAGTCAAAAATTAAAGGGGATGACTTTTAGTGGCATTTTGGTAAATATCGAATAAGGCGGAACAAAGTGGTGACCTGATGAAATGTTAAAAAACTATCACTAAAAAACTAATTATCCAGATTACTTCAAATCTGGCACAAAAATCAAGTGTTATATAGAAATGAACTGGTAACGTTATGGTTTGATTCCAAGATGTAGCCCTAATAAAATAGTTAAAAATATCAGTCTGAAAAAACTACTTATGGGACTAATTTCATATTTTGTGCAAGCATTAAGTGTGGTAGAGACTGTGGTACCAATTCAAAATGGCGGAACAAAATGACGTCCGAATATGATGTTTAAAAAGTCAACGTAAAAAAACCAATTAACTTCAAATTTGAATGATATACGAATAAATTGGTAAGAATTCAACATGACGGAATAAAATGGTGGTTTAAAAAAACAGTAAAAAAACTACTTATAAATTTATTTGTGGTGTAAGTAGAAACTGGTAAGTCGGTATATGTATATGTGTTACTAAATGACTATGTGCAGAACTAAATTGAATCACACTGTTCCTAAGAAAAAGAAAGACTCAGACGAGGTAAGTTCGGGGTAAAGAAAATTTACCGATTTTTTTCTGGAATTTTAAGTTAGCTAATTTAAAATATTTTATATTTGTACTGTCGGATGGATTAAAATTGTTTATTTAAACAACAGTCAATTTTTTTCCTACTGGAAAAATGTTTAATGGGGGGGAGGTATTTACCCCATTACCTCCAGTATAACTTATTTTTGAGGAAAATCACATTAAATATCAAAAATTGCAACTTCTTAATTGCCGTTTACATCGAAACAGATGACAGTTGTTATTAATAATAAAAATACACGTTCAAAATTATACCATTTTGTTGATGAAACCTGGAACTCAAATTTGCACGTTTCATTGATCAGAGTGGGTATATCGAACTATGTTAGTCTCCTAGATAAATATGACAGCATTGAAGAGAGACACTGGCAGTACATTTAAAATTGGAAAATTAAATCAACATTTTTATCTTCAAATTCAAGGAGGTCTTAAGATGTCTCAACAAGCAGGCAACAATGTCAAGGAGAAATCTGCGAGTTAAAATTCATTTTTCTTACTGAACGCTGCTAGCTAGGAAAACAACTTCATAATATGATACTAAGAAAAACTTTATAAAGGTTGCGAATAGGAGGCAATGTCACAAATACTCTGTGATTGAGCTATTGAGAAAGGATCTATTTTTTTATCAGACTAGGTTGATTGCTCAGTATAAATACTATTAAGAGGCAAAAAGAGCCTTTCCCATTACAGAATAATGAAATCGGTCATCCGTTTAAACCAATTAACAATTTGGTGTCTATCTAAGACTAATTTTTATTTTAGTAAGGCTGGCTGATAAACGTGTCATTTTCAACCCGTCTAACGATAAGACAACGCAAGGAAAACAAAATGCTATATAAAGTGTAACACATTTATACACGTTTTCATTTCATATAAAAGCCATTTGTTTCCCACATTTTTTCTTCCCAACGGGCTGAAGTGATTTTTCTTCAAAGTCATCTCGATATCTGACCCAGTTTAATCCATCGTCGTGTACCATGTCGGGCGGAACGTAACTTAATTTGCCATGGCCATTCGCATAAATTTCATTTCTCCCCGATCCATAATAATGATGAATAGTTGCGGTAGTCTCTCCTCTCTCTGTGTATAATATTAATGTTTTCCCTCGCCCAAATTCAGTTAGAATACATAATGGAGTCGGGAAGTTTAGTATCCGATTCTATCGTCATTTATTACTAAGATTTTAAACTGTTTGTCGATTGAAAATACATAAATAGGTTGATCTTTTTTGGTTAAGTGTTAGTTACGATAATACTATAAGTGAGTTAAAGTAAGAGGTTTGAGAGACTTCTACTGGAAAACCGATTGGGACCGTTTAGAATTTTGTAGAGAGTTATCCATTATATTTTGACACCCACGTAAGGCCTTTATTTCTGGAAATAGCAAAAATAAACTTTAAATGTAAAAGTTGTAGAATTATCTTTTGGGATTATTAATGTTTAGTAGTGCCTTCGGCTCTTGTCACAAAATTCACCTTCGTGAGTAATAACCATTACTTGTGAGTAAAATAATACACTTTTTCTATGACAGTAACACAATATAAATAAAACACGTATATTATGGATAATTTGTTGTACTAGTCTCTCTTGTGTGTTTCGGTTAATTTTATTAAAATATTTTCTATGTATTTGACGTTTCTTTTTATTGAGCAAAACCATCTTCAGAAATTCACATTTTTTTCAATAAACTTTTTTACTAAACCGAATAACGCAACAGAAAGTAGTACTAATTATTTCAAGAAGCGGTCAGGAAACTTAAATTTATTAAGGATACTACTTATATTGACATATATGTGTTATTTTTGCTAACTTTATAGGATGACCTTTTTGGTAAAAATCCAATATGACAAAACAAAATGGCGGCCCAGTGAATTGTTAAAAAAATTTTAATGAAGAAAATCAAGTGGTATGTAGGTAAAATTTTAGTACGAATCCAAGGTGGCGGAACAAAATGGCGGTTTCATAAATTATTTAAACATTCAGCCCGAAAAAACTACTTAATGAACATATTTCAATGTGTGCCATAACTAATTGTAGTATAGAGACGAACTAGTAAAACTGTGGTACTAATTCAAGATGGCGGAACAAAATGGCGGCCAAATAAAATTTTCGTTATCTGAAAGAGTCACTCCCTCAGGTTTTACATATGTTCGCGTTTTAGCGTCCCTAGATGCCAAATAATATATTTTATAAATTCCGTAGGTCCCTCTGTCGGTTTGTGTGTCTGTCAGTTCAAGGCATAGCTTAAAAACTACTCATCAGATTGACTTTAAATTTTAGTGAAAAATTAAGACTCATATGGGAATAACCTAGTAATATTTTGGTGAAAATCCAATATGCCAGTTATCCAATTTGCACAAAAAACAAGTATTTTGTAGGAATTAACTGGTAAAATTTTGGTACGAATACAAGATGGTGGAAGAAAATGGCGGCCTAATAAAATATTTAGAAATTCAGCCTGAAAAAACTACTTAATGAACTGATTTCAAATTGTGAAATCAATCTCGAAAAGCCCATTATAATTAGAAAATCCTCTTGGAGTTAGTATTCAGACTAGGAGTATAAGAACACCAATTTCTATTAGTTAATAAGCAAGAGTCATCATCATATCGAAGTACTATAGAAAACTTTAATTTATTTATTTTGAATTTTAAGGTAGATAAGCAAATTTAGTTAATAGTTTATTATACTGACACTTATTGATCGCTCAAAAAGTAGTTTAATATGGACTACCAAGTAACATAAAAAATGTCATAACATAATAGATTAAATTTGCCTTTTATGCAATTAAAGAGGATTAAGGTAAATGACCCAGTTTTCGGCACTGTCCCAGTGATCGTCAGTTTGGCTGGTTTTTATTAAAAATTAAGCTTTTGGCAACAAAACGCCAATGTGTTTTAATACTTATAAATGTGGTGACATCTAACGCAACTCCAGGTAATTTTGTGTCGCGCCATGACAGTTTTATCATAAAATCGCGGGAACTTTACTGTGCACGTGTTTCCAACAAACCTCGTTTTATACTGTCTTTAAGATAAACATTAAGGTAAGTGAATTATTTTAAATCTTTCTACTTTGGTAGTATACTGTGGTACATCTAAGTTAAGTGTTTTAGGAGGTTCATATATGTTTAATTTTTATTGTTTAGAGCCATTTATAGGTTAGAAAGTGTTAGAAATTAAAATTTTTGTAGTGACGATTACTGGTACAATAAAAAGCCGATGTGCACCAGTATTCGTCATGTGTGACGAACACTGGGACTGGCACTACTGTTTAAAAACCGTTTGTATATTTTCATTTGGCAATTGTTTTTATTTGTTAAACGTTTATATGCATTCATTTTATATAAAAGAATCCGTGTACCAGTGACCGTCATATCAGAATTAGGTAGTTTAACCTGTTGGGGGGCCTTTCAATATAGTGACGATTACTGGTCCTAAAGGTGACGATAACTGGGTATTTTATATTATAGATGAGTCGTTTCAATTATCCAGAAAAAGAAATGGAAAAGGCCATTGAGGCCGTTAAAAGTGGGTCACCTATTGCCACAGCAGCTAAACTTTTTAAGGTACCACGGATGACGCTTTCAGATAAATGCAAAGGTAAAACTCCCCTTAAAAGGAAAATGGGTCCATCGTCCATTCTTTCTGAAAGTGAGGAGTTAGTTTTGGTCAAATGGATTTGTCATTTAGGTAGCAGAGGATTTCCTGTTACCTGCACTCAGCTGCTGGATAGTGTACAAATGCTACTTAAAGCAGACAAAAAGGAAACTCCTTTTGTTAATAATCGACCAGGGCGGCATTGGCTAGAAGCCTTTCAAAAAAGACATCCTGAAATAAGTTTGAGGGTTTCACAAAATTTAACAAAAACTCGAGCGTCTGTCTCGGAAATAGCTGTAAGGCGGTGGTTTGGGGAGATCACGGAGTATTTTATCGACAATAATATATTAGATGTCTGCAACGATCCATCACGTGTGTTTAACTGCGACGAAACCGCATTTTTCTTGAGCCCTGGCAACAATCGTATTTTGGTAAAGAAGGGTCAAAAATCAGTTCATGTTGTTACAAATTCAGATGAAAAAGAAAATATAACGACTCTTGTTATGGGAAATGCAAAAGGTGACCTCACTCCAGCAATGGTAGTGGTTAATCTCAAGAGAATTTCGCAAGGCTTTGAAATCATTCTTACTGGAGAGAGCCTTCTACACCGTGAACGAGTTTTACAACACATAATTTTATCCTTATGAACCCCTAGTGTGATAGTTGCCATTACCAACCATTTTTACCGAACTTTGTATATGTATTTTTTTAATTGTTTCGTACTTTTTTATTTTTTACTTTGCTTTTTTATTTTTTTACATTATATTTATGAAAATGTTTATAACATAGTACGACTGACAAAGTACATTTCTAATGTACTTCTTTTAGGATTCTATAATATTAATATTCTAAATTCCTGATTTAAATATTATTTTTCTATAATATTTATGATGTGTTTTTGTTTTGTTTTGTTTGCTAATTTTGATGTTTGTAAACTATTTTTTTACAACAGCTTTGTCCACAAAATTGTAAAATTTTTTTTGACAATAAAGCATTTATTTATTTATTTATTTATTTATTTATAATTCCTAAGTCCCTGGTATCTTCCATGCCTCCATCTTGGGCTATCGGTCGGTCAGATAACGGATGGATGACCGGACAAACATTCTTTGAATATATAGCTAATGTTTTCCATCCGTGGTTGGTACAGAATAACGTAAACTTACCCGTAATTCTCTATCTCGATGGTCACGCCTCCCATTTAACATTACCGCTAAGTCAATTTTGTACGGAAAACGGGATAGAAATTGTTGCATTATACCCAAACTCTACTCATTTTCTACAACCCATGGACGTAGCAGTCTTCCATCCACTAAAAGTTGCCTGGAAAAAAGAAGTTTATAAATGGCGTATAGAAAACGCCGGTGTCCGCTTGAATCGCGATAACTTCGCCTTACTTCTTCACAAAGTTTTGGAAAACAGCGTTAAACCAGATATGTTAAAAAATAGTTTTAGAGCATGTGGGCTCCTTCCATTGAATCCCGATGCTATAGAATATTTTAAAATAAATTCTAAAGTAGATAATGATGCCCTAAAAACTACTGATGGCGAAAGCAATCTAGAGGCAACAAAGAATCATTTAAAGTTTATTGAATCTTTAATACCAGAGGAGAAGCTCAATTTATTTAAAGAGTCTGGACCAATATGGTTGCACGAGGTAGAATTTACTGAATTGTTTAAGCTTTGGCATCAGATTAAAGAGAACATTTATCAAATAGAAGCAGAAACCTTACCACAAAGAGTAGAAGCAGAATCTTTAATCGACAATGAAATAATAATTGACGATATAATTGAAGACTTAATAACGGAAAACGAAACACTTGACTTTGTTGTAGGCGATGGAGGTATATTATTGGCAGTCAACAATGACGGTATAGTATAATTTTTTGTTTGGTCAATCTTTGCTTTATATTCATAAATCCTAATTCATTTTCAGATCCTGAACTTAGTCAAACCGATGCGACAATTAACGAACCATACAATGAGAGTGACCAAAGAGGTAAAATAATGATTGTCTTTTAAGTATACAGAAGTAATTTTATCTTTCATATTTATCGTAGATATTCCAAGTAGCAGTTCTAAAATACATATTATAAGCAATGAAGTTATCCAAAAAGCTTTTAAAGCAGATCAGACAATTCCAGGACTAGTTCAAGGGTCTGCTTCGCATGAAGCATTTTCGTCCACAGAACATTCTGATATTCTGTGCGAATCAGCAGTAATTAATGATTCAAATGATCTTTTTCAGAGTGGTATACTTATATTTTATACAAATTAATATGACATTATAAAGGTATTCTGCTTTTAGTTCTTCCGTTGGACAGTCCTAGAAAATGTCTAAGCGATCCAGAAATAGAAAATGATAGCCCTAAATCAAAACAAATTTTTTCGTTAGCAATCCGTGACCAAAAAATGAATGACGATGAGAAAAACTCTGATATATTAGATATATCAATGTCAGGATGCACTGCAGGTTCTGAGGGAAAGTTTACAGTAGTCCCATCCGAGATAGGCTCTTTACCAGGTAGGTAGTTCTTTACAAAAAAAAAACAATTTCTTACTGGTATCATATATTATTTACATGGTATTTTATCAAATATTTTATAGTGCACCCGTTTGATGCATCACTGTCTGAATCTAACGAACCTAGCTCTAGAGATTGTCCAACCTTATTCAAAATAGAAGATCAAGACAATGTAAATTTTCGGAGACCTATTTTATCGGCAACACCAGTCCAACAAAACACAAATAAAGCCGAGAGTGAAGTAGACAAAAAATCTGAGGAAAACATTTCAGTGGTTTCGCCTTTGACTCCATCAACTCTAAGTGGTAATTGCGAAAATATTACTCAATACTTTTTACTTTAACACATTTTATATGTGGTTTAACTTTATTTGGTAATGAAAATTTAATTATGTTTTAGATCTTCAAATGAATATTTCGATGTCTGAATCTAAGGAATCAACTCAATGCCCCATAAACGCTTTGAAGAAAGATGAAAGCAAAGTGCTGACTGCAGAAAACAAAAACTCATGTGAAACAAAGGATATTCCATCCGACATACCATCTCCATTTAAAAATAGCCTGTTTTGGCCAGAGACACCAAAGGTGGCTGTCAAAATGAAGGAGAAAATACCGTCTGTGGCTACTTCCAAAAACTGGCAAGAATACTATAGGAAAAAACAAAATAAAAAACTGGAAATCGAGAAACAGGTTCAAGAAAGAAAAAGGAAAAGATCGGAAATGCAAGAATTAAAGAAAAAGACGCAGAAGGTTAAAAAAATTATGAGAAAACCGCTACAAATAATAAATGAGGAAAAACCTCATATATCAGATCCAAACAATAATTCTTGGTTCTGCCATATATGCGAAGAAGAGTGCCAAGAAGACATGATAAAATGTCAGACGTGCCTCAAGTGGATGCACGAGAAATGTGCGAAGGTTACAAAAAAAAACAAAAAGGTTCACTTGTGAAATTTGCAAAAATAATAAATAAATATGTTTTTAAAAAATTTGTTAACGTCCTTTTCTACGTGACGAATACTAATGCATTATGGTGACGATAACTGGGACATCCTTAGTTTTTGCCTGACGAATACTGGTACATTTTTCCAAAAAAACTAAATATTAATAAAAAAATTATTTTAGTATAAATACTGCATATCTGAAACCAGAAATACTAAGAAAATACATTCAACTAGCCATAAAAAAAATTTTTGTCCCCAAAAAAAATTTTTTAACATAGATATTAAATTTCAGATGGCTGTCTTGCTCTTAACATGACGAATACTGGGACATTTACCTTATATTTAACAAGCTTGCTATTGAACAGAAAGATTCTTATACTAGAATCTAAGTATGCATCTCTAGTGGTTTACCCAGCTAAAGAGATAAATTATTACCTAAAATAAATGCAAAGGTCTAGAAAAAATTAATGCCTAATCAATATTGTTTAAATTTTTATTTAATTATTAAATTTTTACCAAAATGAAAAGTTATAAATTTTTACTGAAATTTGAATATTTAAATTTAGATAGGACCTATACAATGAAAAACTGAAAGTTAATAAATAGGTACCTAAATCTTAAAGACAGACAAAAATCTTAATGCGAAATATAAAAAATGCTACAAATTTTATAAATGTACTTAAATTTTACTAAAAATAATAAAATACGATAAATTTACAAACGAACAGAAAGCTTTAAAAAATTTAGAAATTCGCTTATTTTTCCAGATAATTTTACTTATATTTGGAAGACAAAAGCAAAAAAATATATTACGAAGGTAAGTAAAAGATAAAGGCAAAAAATATATAACAAAAGAAAAGAAGAATTCTGGAATTTTAGCGTATCAAAATCACAACAGAAGGCAGATAACCAAAGTAAGTAACTTGCAATAAAAGTGAATATCACAACCGTGTCTAAAGTCAGCCTCCAAGTGTATCAGACACCAAAGTGGTTCGTCTACCACGGAGTGTCTGTCCACAACTATAACATTCCAAATCCGGCACTTATTTTTGCCGGCAGAACCCTCTAACACAAAATGCACATAAGATTCAAAGAATGGACCAGGCGTCTTGACCAAAAACCGTCAAACTACCTTAAGCGATAATGCTGGTTTTCTCAGGAATATGAATTTTACGTTTTTAAAGTTTTGAAAAGTAAAACATATATGCAGAATTAAAATCATGGACTAGAGAAACTATGCGACCAAAAAATATTTATTGCAAATACTAAAAGTTCTGACGAGTCGAATAAACTGGCAAATATATCGAGAGCAACTCTTCCCTTCCCGTCCCTTCAGACGTAACAGCCCAAGATCCCTGAGGTGGCCTAAAAAAATGGCCTGAAATAGCGGGACACGTCAAACTAAAAATTTCGAGCATTTTCCATCAGTTATTTTATTTTCCTGATGTTCTGGCTTCTTATCTCTCAGTTCCTTGGTACTCACCATCCAATTTCAGGTTCTCAAAATTTAGAAATTTAAATCCATGCGCACCTCTAATCACAAAACGTTTCCATTGCATGCGGAAAAAAAAAACATTACTTCTAAAAGTTTTACTAACACACAAATTCCGAAACATCTAACTTGTCTTTGCAGATACAAGCTGGAAAAAGAGAACGCGTAGAGTTAGTTCGGTTTTATTAGAGGTTTTATTGACAGACATTAAAAAAGACTGTGACTTCATAAACAAGAAAAATACGATAAAAAAATACACAATATGGCTTGAAATTGTATTCCTGGTTGCCGTAATTCGTTCTTTAAAAGTGGACATTGCATATGGCCATTGGTGGCAATATATTTGTCTTCGAATTGAATTGCCAATGGTGTACTACAATTTCATGTTTTAATTCATACGAACAAAAGTGAAATTTTATATTGTACAAGAGAAACCTTTTTAAAAATTGATTCTTTTTGAAATTTAATAGATAATTTACAAAATTGTAACAAGCATATCAAAATGCTTATTACAATATTTAGTGAGCGAAATACCTATCATATAATCAAACACTTTCTTTCGCCTACGCAGGTAAAAAAGGATCTTTGATGACGTTTCAAAAGGCTACCTAAATAACATACCATCTAGTTTTATTAACTATAACATCTATATAGGCTACCTGGTAGCGATATGCAAACGCGGTACATACGATTGTTAAACAAGCGAAATAATATGGGCATTTTATTTTATTAATTTAAAACTTCGGTTTCATTTAAAATAGCAGCAAACGTTTATCATCAAACACGGGAAATGAAAATTAAACAAATGTCGTAGTATACATCAACAAAACTCGAGATTAATATTACACATTTTTCAAAATTGTTGCGTAGTTGAACGCGTACACGTTGGAAAAAAAATTGTGTACATTAGGCCTTGCTATTGCACACGAAATGGATTTTTAGGCGAAACAAAAATAGATTTTATGTCGGTTGACCCTGTTGGGAAATCAATGGATTTGATTGCAACAAAATCGTTTTTGTAATATTCCCTATGTTGTACACTGGCAGATTCCACGAGTAGGTAATGTAAATATGTAAATTTTTTATTTATGTGATATAAAATATTGCAGAACAATTAATTATTCCAAGGCGTACAGTTTGACCTAGTGAATTTGACCAATATAATTTTTTACTGAAATTTTAAAATTAAATTTGAATCAAAATGTTATGATAATTTATTCAAACAGCAAACAATAAAAATGCAAATATAATAATGTTAATAGGGAATATTCAAAAATGAAAATTTATTTCAATTGCTTGTAATTTTCTTAATTTTAAACCAATATTTTATTTTTTTAGCTGGAGGTAATTAATTCTAGAATTTAGAGCAGGGTGATGTGTTTAACTCGAATCGAATTTCTAGAAAATGCTCTTAACAAAGAAAAACAAGCTTTGCTAGAGAACAATTATCCATAACACCTTATAAAAGCCATTTTCAAAAAAAGAAGGTTTAAATTAAGTAACAAACAAACTAATAAAACAGAAAATAACAGAATCCCTAATAAAGAAAAATACTTGACTCTACTATACGTACCTCAACTATCTGAAGAATTACAAAATATCCTCAAAACTGAAAACATAATGTTATGCCACAACGGCTATAATCTTCTGAAAAGGAAATCTAGCAAACACAAAACAGCAAAACAAAAAGAAAAAAATTGAAACATCGAATATGAAATACCTTGCTGTGTCTGTAATTGGGTATACATTGGACAAATTAGCCACTATCTAAAAAGTAGAATAAATGGGCACAAGTATGATAAAAAAATATAAAACAGCTCTTACAAATCATATGTAATATAGGTACCACGACCATTTAAAATAACCCTACACATATATATTTCACCATATACTACTTTCGATCCACATCTGGTAAAATAAACACTAGTACCAAATAAACAAAACTGTAAAAACGACAGAGAAAAAACTTTGTAATCCTTCACACTACAATATTTAGTTACATCAATTATTATTCACATGTAAACGACCTATCATTGTCGTTTTTGACTGGAAGTTCATTCTATATCTTTTGAAATAATATATATATATATATATATATATATATATATATATATATATATATATATGTATTTAAAACACTAAACCCGATTTTTAAGCAAGTTCATGAGAGAGTTGTACTGCACCAATTTACATAATTTTGTTTTTAAATGATCGTCTGGTTGCCGAGATCTTCCAACACTACTCTTTGTATTGTTTTATTGCGTATTTTTTCTATAAAACCAATATGATCTTCTTCAACAACATTTCTGGACGATGTGGTGAATGCGCCCCATATTCCACTGTAAGTTCATCGCGCCATCTAACGAAAAAAGCAGAGCAAAGTCTGCCAGGCCAGCTAGTAAGTGTGTTAAATGTCTTTTACCTTCTTATGTATATAAATATCGGTAATAGAGACAAATGAAGCCCACGTTCCTGTAACAATTGAAAATTTTACTACGTGAAGTTCGCGCTAGACTTAATCTTAATTATTTAATCACAAAAATATTAAGAATGTATAGTAATATATGTATAGGCGCATAAGGTCTTACTGTTTTTATTAGTTTGTTTGTTACTTAAGCCGGCTTCACGGAGTAAAATTTTCTAGGTGGAATAAAATATTATTTATCACTTTTTAGTGAATTTTTTTGAAGTCGGTCTCTTTTTGTTATAAAGATTTTTGTTTTAAGGACTTCCGAAAATTTTGAGACGACTTTCATTGCTGTAGAGACAAAATCGAGCCTGATCTCCTATTCAAATTTAAATTGGAATTGTTTCTCGGGTCATTCACTGCTTCATATTTTTTAAGATATTTTTTTCTGTAAATCATTTAGGATGATTTATTTGCCGAGTTTCCACTATGCAAAATTAAAAGTTGCGATTGAAGCCTCGACTTGATATTTCACATAACGACTTAACATTTTGCATAATGAGTCTTGTATTTTTCAAAAAATTGCCGCAATATTTGTTTGTGATCGAAAATTTTCAAAAAGTTCTGTCTGGCATTTAAAAAATGTAAAAGGTTATTAAATTTTATAAGAATTAGATAAAGAACATAACGACTCCTGTTAAAACTTTGTTTCTGTAATGAGTTACTTGAAGTGTAGATAATCAAGAGGAAAAATACTTTCTAGTGAAAACTAACATTCAAAATCTATCAACAAACATTCGCTAATATTTTAACTTGAACTCTTTACAATAAATAAAATTAATGTATTACTATGTTTTTCTTTTAATGATTCACTAGGATTACAACATGGTAGCCAAGTACATCTATCAATAAATACTGAAAGTAAGCCTCTAAACTTAAGTTCTTAACTCTTCAGGCAAAAATTATAAAATAGTCACTATGATGGTAATGTAGCTGATACACTGCACTACCTCTACATAATGAATGCTATACTTACATTGAAAAAATGCTGATTTTTTATAAATGATGACGAAGGAGAATTTTAAGTTCTAAAATTCTTTATATTATATTTAAACAAATACGAACAATCGATGGCAGCAAAAACTGTGTTTAATTAGAAGTAGTTAAGTAAAATTAGTATAGTGGAAACATATCTGAAGTATTCCTTGAAAACATGTCCGTTTTTATTAAAATATAATCTGTAACATAATTTACAAAAGAAAATGTGAGTTGCAAATCGCAATATTTTTAAATATAAATGGAACCACAAATTTTAAAAAATATTGCAAGCATATTTCAAAATATTTCTAAAATAAGTGGGCAGTTTCTTAAATAAAATTGTATTTAGTTGCGCTGCTAGTAAATCATTTATTGTTTATATATTGCATGAGTTTTTGTGTTATAGCCAACTAAATCAAAGACAACAAATCCCTATAACTCTGTCACTTTAAAGACGATCTTAAAAATCTAAGCGACATTTGGAGACTAAGTTTTAAGAATGCATACATTAAAATCTGATAAATCCGGTTAAGAATTTAAAAACGGCGCCACTTTATCAAACTCGCATTAGGCAACCTTGGGATAAAAATTGGCAATTAGCGTCTCCTGTATGTTCACCATATTTTACAATGGTATTTAAAAAAATAACTGCAAACAAAGAGCAAAATGATCCAATATATCAATTCAAACTAACAGGTATATATTTTGGTAGAGGGAGAATAAAAAATATATTTATTTACATTTCTTTCCTAATAAGTTTATAAACGTAGTGCTAATCGTATCCATATACGAAAAATATATAATGACAGGTTTAACTTCAACCGCATAAAGAAATTTGTATGATAATGTGTTTTTTTTTAATCAAAGTCGTGTTTGACTATAAAACAGTGTAGCCATACTACATATTATAAATGATTAGGATACGTGGCAAATATAACTTCATCAAGCTTATGCGAAATTAACCGACATTCCATGCACCCCTTCGTGTCTGACTCATAACCTATTCCACGAAATTACAGTTCCCCTGTTGACTTACTCACCCTCAATGAGTACGTGCAGCGGCAAAATCAGATTTCGACAAGCAAATGTAATCGGTTCAAATATTTGCTTAAACTCTTTTTCAAAATAAACGTGTGAAAATCGTAAATTTCTTTCCCCTTGTGTAACAGTTTATTCAGGGGTGTCACGCCCTCATAAAAATCATAACGCTACACGTGGCAGGCGGCACACTTTACCGATTTGACACCTACTGTATCTAATTTTTTTTCTTGGGGAGCGAACATACGAGTTCCTGAACAGATGGTTAGTTTTGTAGTTACACTACAATTTTAGAAGTGTCATTAAATTAATAAGGTTAAAAAGAAATGTATGGCAATGAAATGTATTTTTTGGGATTTATGAATAACGTCTGAATCTTGCAAAATAAGGTCTTTTGCCCGATTTATCAGTTTGGTATCATTTTTTATTATCTTAATAGGCTTTTTTATATAAATATGTTGGTGGGATCACAGAAGAAGAAAATATTGCTTTTTTTGTATTGCACAGCAACAGGAAGCCATATATTTCTTGACTGTTGCAGAAAATTGAGTTTTTGACTGTTTTCTAACATAGCCATAATTATAACGGCTTATGTTGATCTGATCAGAACCAAAAATAACAATTTCATATTTTTACTTTTATGACACTAGTTGCTAGTTGCAGACGCCTATATATATTACATAACCTAGAGAAAAAAAACTACATGACAAAGATTTTTCTTCATAAAACCTGGGATATAGATTGAAAAAGTTTGCGTCTTGCGCCGTCCGTTTGAGCTAACCGTTTGTTCTCAGCCCGTCTTATAGATTGAAAACGTAGGCGCTATGCGTCGCTTGTGGAACTAACCTTACTTTTATGTTTATATTCATGGCCTTTTTGTGCGATGCAACTTTATCTTGCTTGTTTTTAAGTTTATGTACGGTTTTTTAATTTGCTGAAAATGGATAATCAAAATCATAGTAATGATGCTTAATAAAGATTAGACATTGTGGACATAATAACGTGTGCCTCAGCTGTAAAGTTGTTGAAGAGAAGGCTGCAAAGAAGGTGGCTTAATTGGCGTAGAAATACTCAAAACTCCTACCAGTATTTTCTTAAAATTAAAGACAATGACACCAAGCAGTTTTTTTTAAATGATAAGGATGTTATGTGCATATATTAATGTCAAATGTATTACGAAGGACGAACGTTTTGAAAATCCAGCATTTTCATTGGTTGCAGCTTAACGCAAACGTCAATTTACGCTAGCTGCTTCCGGCAAAGTTAAAGATCGCCATCTTTTTGACGACTAGAGGAAACTCAAACTGATGAATGGCGGCAAATATAACCGTACCCATTACTTTACGTTAAATAAACTCCAAGGTCAGCGCAAACCGCGAGGTAAGACGCAGATTTTTCAATCTATAACCCTGGCTTTACTTTACCTGTGTTTAAAGAATTTTAATAAAAACTTATGAAGATAGAGTGGTTACCAAAAAGCACACCAATTTAGATTATTGTATATAATAAAATGGTTAAAACTCAATTTCAATTTGAAAATTGAATCTTCTGTAGTTCTTCTACAAACCGGTCAAATTAAATGATTTGAATGTTTTACTTATTTAAATGTATTGTATTATTCTTTTTTTAAATCTTACTATGCTTTGCTTTGTTTTTATCGAGAAGATATATTCAATTTTTTCTTTAAAAATATTTTGACAACATTTGGTTCCATATGTTTTAAATATCTGTTTTTATAAACAAATGTAGAGAAACAAGAGATTATATAAATGTCTACTGACAAAAATTTATTTTTGAATAAAATATTTCTAAAATAAAGTGTGAATAATACCTTTTATTAAAAAAAAATCTTCAAAAATGAAATAAAATTTATTCTATTTTAAAAGAAGAATATGTTAATTAGAATTTCTCTTTTTTTGTTTAAAAATAAGCCCTTTTAAGTAATTGGCTTTCCTTTTGAGTATAAACGTTTTTTTCTTCACAATTATTTATAAAAATTAAACTTAAAAAACCAAATTTTCTCGTTTTTCTTTTATTAGGATAAGGAATAGAATTTCTTATTTAAAAACTAGCTTTTAGTGCCATATTGGAAATAATAGAAAATCTACGTTTAAAGAAATAAAATAATCAATTTGGCAGGTTTGCACAAAAACCAAGACTTTAACCATTCTCTTTAGATAAAAAGATATTAGTGACTACTAGGGGTACATTTTCACAAATTTTTATCAAAACCAATCGTGATTTGAAGAGATCTGATATTTTGTGGGTCAAACTAGTTCTTAAAACTTCCACTAAATTTATTTGTCGTATCTACCGTTCTTCCTCAGACAATTCTTTCAACGAGCTCTCGGCTGTCTTTCGGGTAAAGTGGATTTCATAATTTCTGAATTCTCTTCCTCTGAAATTATTATTTTTGGAGACTTTAACGTTCATAATCGGCAATCTCTTACCTTATTATCGCCATCCATCCAGAACACTATCAATATTGCGTTTTTGCTTTCCTGGATACCTTCGACCACGGTCTAATCACTGTTTCTTGCTTCAACGAGAAGTTGACACTTGCCACCTCGTACTACCTGGAACCTTTTCTTCTCTTAAAAGCTTATTTGTTTCTCTTCCGGCTATCTTTCGAAAATTTCTTTACAAATATCTGATGTAACTTAATTAGGTATAGAAACCTTTATATTCTGTAACTACTCAAAAATAAACCTTGTGTACTGAAAACATTAAGAAATCATGGTTCTTGGGATTAGGCCGTGTCAAATTGGAATTATTATCCGACGTTTCAGCTTTGATTGCACGAGGCATCTTCAGAGATCTTTACTCCACGAAATCTGAACACTGAATGAGCTCGGGGAGATTCAGGCGGGCTTTTATTCCCGACTTGTGCTCGCCGAACCATGACCCTGTATTAAGATCGGTATCCACGTGTGATGTAGACCATAACCCGTATCTCTATTGAAATTTTTTGTGTGTTTGAAAATTTCAATAGAGGCTCTAACTTTTCGTTTGTAAAATCCTAGAACCGAGGCGAGAACCATTGGTGTCCTTTACATTTATAATATGGCCAGTGGTAAGCTGGTGTTCAGCTACAGCACATTGAACAATTTGTTTCTTTTTAATACATCGTTCATGTTCCTTAAGTTTAGTTGATATTGAGCGTCCTGTTTCTCCCACATACACTTCTCCACAGGAGCAAGGAATTTTGTATACTCCTTCTGTTTGAAAAGGTACAATATCTTTCGGTGATCGCAAGCATTGTCCAATCCTCTTATGTATATTGAAGATTGTACGTATGTTGGATCACCGAAGTAATCGTCCTATTTTGTATGTAATGTATATGTAAGGAAGTACGGAAAACACTACCTAACGGTGGCTCCTTATCCTCCTCCTTTCGCGGAGTTGGATTACTATATTTTGAAATTGAACGCGTAATATCTTCAGTACAATAGCCATTCCCTCGCAGTTTCGTTGTTTCCGATATTAGAGAATCTTGAAAAGAAATCGAAATGGCTCTTACTACTAATGAGTTAATAACGGATTTCTTTTGTGCTGGATGGTGGTGGGAATTTGCATTTAAGTATCTATTTGTATGCGTCGGTTTTCTGTACACAGAATGTCTTAATGTACTATTTTCCTTCCTTTGAACATACACATCTAGAAAGGGAATTGTCCCATTAGATTCCATTGTGAACTTGATATAATGATGTTGTTGATGGAGAAATACGAGAAGATTATCCTGTCCATAAAGCCATACTACAAAAGTATCATCTACATATCTGAACCAGTGTTTTGGTTTTAGTGGAGCGGATGTTAGAGCAATGTCTTCAAAGGCTTCCATAAAGATATTCGCTACAACAGGTGATAGAGGAGATCCCATAGCTGCCCCTGAAGTTTGTTCATAAAACGTTCCTTGAAAAATCAAATAAGTAGATGTAAGACAAGCTTCCACTAGGTTTATTAGGTTCTTATCAAGATTATTATGATCCAATATCTCTTATATAATTGAGTTGTTGACAGGAACATTTGTGTAAAGTGATTCTACATTAAAACTGACCAAAATATCTTCGGGATCCATCCGGATTTCCTTAAGTTTTTCCATGAAATGTGCAGAGTTTTTTATAAAACAATCTGTTTTTCCAGTGAAAGGATTAGGAAAGTTTGAAAAATATTTACCTAGTTTGTATGTGGGCATAGAACCTGGGAATCTTGGGGAGCTGCTTGGTTTTAATGATTTCTTCTCCGCTGGTGGTAGACTGGATGCGTTAATCAAATTGGTGATGCGACTTTCTATTCTACTTGTAGGGTCTGTCTGCATAAGCTTATAGGTATTGTTGTCCAAAAGTTGAGCTATCTGTTCCACGTAGTCCGTTCTGTCCATGACGACTGCCTTTATCTGCTGGAAGGACCAGAATGTTTTCATGTTCATTTAAGGTCTTCATTGCTTTTTTTTGGCTGCGGAGAGATTCGACTTTAGTAGTTTGAGTGTTTAATGATCTTCGCTGTCTCATTCAGCGTTGAGATCTCGTGGAGTAAAGATCCCTGAAGATGCCTCGTGCAATCGAAGGCGAAACGTCGGATAGTAATTCCAATTTGACGCGGTCTAATCCCAAGAACCATGATTTCTGAATTGACGAAAATGGGGAGCAGCCACTCTTTCAATCCTTAACATCCTGGACTCTATCCAAAGAAGAGTTATTCGCCTGATTGATGCTTTATAGATACTATCACGGATATCCATTACTCCTTCCTTAGTAATTCTTGCCAGGGAGATACGAGCATTGACAGACATACACCCTTTTACCGTTCAACTGCAAGGTTTGCTCCTTTATTCCTACGAAGTACAGTACTAATATATTAATAAGAAAATTCCATGTAATGAATTTTTATACGACGCGTTTCGCTAACACTGTAGATTCGTCTGGTGTACACTCCATACTGATTTTAAAAAGAATTCTACATTTGATATTAACAATGTATGTCTAGCCTTATTTAAATTTTATAACCTAATTATCTTAAGGTACAAATGCTGTTTTTTTTTACTACCGTAACTTTAAATCTAGTAAAAATTTTTCGAATTACAGAAAATGTTGAGTAAAGAAGAATTGTTAAGAAGTTAAGTTTTGTGCCTTAACTTGTTTTTTTTATTTGTTGTACCATTAAAACTGGGAAGCCATTAATAACTGCAATTTGTTTAATTAAATTAAGCTCATAAGTAAAACTTTCTACTGTTTAGGGTAAATTTGAAATGAATGTTTATGTAGTTGTTGAATCTAAGAAGTTAATGGAGCCGTTATCTTCAACCTCTAGCGTGAATTTAATATTCAATAGAATTCAAAAAATCTAAAAATGTGTTTTTATTAGGTGTAGAAACCGAACTAGCATTAAAATATTTCTCTCATAATATGTCTACGGAACACCAGTGTATCATATCGCAATAATTTTTAATAATGAAATCTATTCAAAATAAAACAATATATCAGAATATCATTTTCACTAGAGTTGATAAAGGGAACACAGACATAGCTATGGATGAATATTTATACATAACAAAAACATTACAAATCATAAGTTCTGGAGGTTTTCAAATATTACAGAAAGACCCCACCGAGTCATTTCAAAAACAAATTAAAAACACTATCGAACAATCAAGTAGTTTACTAACAAATTTTAATAAGTTTAAAGTAAAACTTATGAAGCCCCAAGTCCCGAAACTTTACTCCCTTATTAAATTGCATAAGGAGAACCACCCTATAAGACCGGTTGTATCATAATTTTCAACCCCTGCATACAAACTTTCGAAACCCTTAATAGACAAAATAAAATATTACTGTAAGTTTACCCCGAGATATAGTATTCTCAGGTGGATTAATTGAAAGCATTGAACACATGTAGGTACTTACCTAGTAATGCTAAGTTAATTTCTTTCGATTTAAATTTTTTTTCCCAGCATTCCCCCAGAAGATACAATAAACTTAATTGAATCTTTTTTAATAAAAAACAAGATTAATTACATCATTATGCAAGATATTCAAGAGATACTCAAAACATGTGTCAACCAAAACTATGTATTTCTTTTTCAATAATGTTTGTTACAATAAAAGAGAAGGTTTGATTATGGGACGTCCGTTAAGCCCCATCTTCGAGATTTTCGTAGATAACATGGAAAATTGATTCGTCAGCATACATTGAGTAATAAATGTGTATATTGGTATCGGTATGTGGATGACATTATTACTTGTTTTACAGGCACAAGCAGACAATTAAACACATTTTTAGAATTTTTGAATTCTATTCACATTAAAGTTTAAAGATAAAGGCTCCGTTAACTTCTTAAGTTTAACAATCAAGAGAGAACTACATAAATATTAATTTCAAATTTACCATAAACCATCACATACTGATACTGTTATCCATTACAAGTCTTTACAGCCCATAGAACATAAATTAGCAGAGTTTCACAGTACAATCCATAGATTGATTAGCGTCCCGTTATCAAAAGAAGATTTTAATGATGAGCTTAATTTAATTAAACAAATTGCAGTTAATAATGGCTATCCAGTTTCAATTGAAGAACAAATAAAAAATAATAAGCTAAGGCACAAAACTATTAACGAAATATACCCCAATCGTAGAGATGATAATACATGTTTTGAAACAATAATATACTGCGTAAAGCCGCCTTTAAAATTAAACGTGGTCTTAACAGGAAGAATGTAAAAATCGCTTTCAAAACTAATAAAGTGCGGGACACGAAAGAAAACCGGGCGTAGTCAATCGGTTTAGGAAGGTCGGCCGAGAAATCTCTTTAAACCAGTGGTGTCCCGTCGTTCTTTAAATAATAAGGCACTCCTTTTTGAGTATACGCACTTCAGATAAAAAAAATGTAACTATGCTTAATGAACCTTTATCTAAGTTCTATATCCCTTGTGTGTTGCAAAACCGGCGAACTTTCGAATGTAAAAATCATTTAACTTTGACTTTTCTTGATCGATTTACCTATAAATATATTTTTTCTTGAGTTCTGTCATTAACGGTTCCCGGGCTACTGCCTACGTCCACTATTATTGGACCACCCAGTATAGTGATACACGATTTTCAAGTCCAGATTTTACAAGGGCAGCCCGCATCAGATCCAGTGAACGAGTTTCATCAAAATTTTAATTTATGCAGTTCGACTTTGGGCTACTCGGGTATGCCAAAAGTGGCCTTTATACAGGGGCCGTCATTGTGAAGTACTATACAGGGCGTTTCCTAATTTTCTTAATAACAGGATGATAAAGTTTAAAAAGAAAACATTTTTTTCATCTCAATTCTGATGCTATTGTAGATAACTGCATGAAATTTGATACACGTCTTCTATGCATTAAGGTGCATACGGATTTACCCAGGTTAATTACATATGCACGCCACTGGTAGAAATTTCAAATATTGATTGTTAATAAAAAATGCCCTTTTATGCATAAAAGACGTGTATCAAATTTCACACAGTTATTTATCTATAATAGCATCAGAATTAGGATTTAAAAAAATGTTTTTTAAAACCCTGTATCTCCAAAGTTAAGACTTTTAGGTTCATATTAAACTTTTTTCTTAAAAAGGTCCAAGAATCACCCCCCTTTAACATTAGCACGCCATTAGGAAACGTCCTGTATAGTACTTCACAATGACGCCTCTGTTCAAGGTAATACGACAGACGGAGAGAAACGATCACTTCTGGCATACCGGAATAGCCCAAAGTCGAACTGCATAAGTTAAAATGTTGAAAAATCTTGTTCACTGGAATCAGTGCTGGCTCCCCTACTATAACTTCATTGACGTGTTAATTTTGGAAAAATATGAGTTTTGTAGTTTTCAAATATTAATTGCAATATTAGATATTTTTTGACACCCGGTATTGAACAGAAAATTAATTATTTTGAAGCAGTTTATTAACAGCTTCTTTATGAACAATTTTACAAAATATATGAAAAAAAACTAAGCCACTTTTGGGGTTGACGGCCGTGATTCTAATGGTTCGATTCCTTCTAAATCGTTGTCTTCCCCTGAAAATGAAAAAGGTTTCGTCGTCACTATTTGAAGATCCCAGTGTGATAACTAAATCATCAATAACCGTTTCAATTTTGCCATCTACTTCCCAGTATTTTCAGTTCTTCAATAGAACGAACATGTTTAACATACGATTTCCAATTTTCAGCCGATATTGAGTCAATCGCTTCTGTGTTGCGCTCTCGAATATATTTTTTAACTCCTGCCCATGCAAGTTTAATAGGGTTGAGGTCGCACATGTATAGAGGCAGCCTTAAAGGTGCATGACCGAGGTTACGTAAAAGACCGTCAATTTTATAATTTTTTTTTTAGGCTTGTTGGCTGATATTACTTCATATAATTCTCCATGTTGGATCACATACAAGATTGTTCGATTTAAGCCACGATATCATATGAGCGTTTGTAGGGTATTTAGTTGGCACTTTATCTTCTACGTGAGAATGATAAGATGCATTATCCATTACCACGACGGATTTGGGAGGAATGTTAGGTAGAAGCTTCTCGAGCAACCACTTTCTAAAATTATCTCTATTCATCTGTCCATGATAGTCTCCAGTTGTTAGTACCGAGCGAAAAACTAAAGCAGCACCTGGAACAAATCCAGCTTTTGAACCAGCATGAACTATAATAAAGGGACTACTAGAGCGGATTCCCTGAACAACACCTGTAACACTTTCACTTTGCCAGCATTTGTTCACTGTCATATCATTATCTACCCAGATCTCGTCTAGATGCACAATATTGCATTCTTCTTGCCTATATTGCCTTACAGTTGATAGATATTTCACCCGCCAGTGAAAAATATTTGGTCTCTCAATGAGCGATTTTCGTTTATTTTGGCACTTGCTCCAAACAAAACCATTTGATGGTAAAAGCCTATTTAAGGTTTTATTCCCGTATGGAAAATCTATTTTGTTCTTTACAGCACGAAGTAGGGGTTTGCAGGTCGAAACCTCCTTCAAGTTTATATAAAAATCCTCTATTGTTCGTCGAATTACTTGAAAATCACCATCGTCAATTTTATCTTTGTATGATAATCGGGGTCTTTTTTTACCAGAAGATTTTAAAGGTGAAGTAGAACATGAGCATGAACATTCCGCTTCGAATTATTTTTCCTCTTTTGCTCGCTATAGTTACTTCGAAATAATAATTCAAATTCAAAGTAACGCATTTATATAGAAATGAAAACAAATGCTCGAAATGTATAGGCGCCACTGGAAATAGCTAGAACCTTCTAGGGGCAAGTGCATGGAGACTCTAGGCACATCCCAATTACAAGTGGACCAGTGCGAAATTTACTAAATCCTCGATTAATTTTCCGTGCCGCTTAGCTCGTGCACTTTATAGGTGAAGCGGCAAACTATTACAACAAATAAAATAACATAAAATTTATTTGCGTACACAAAGTTTACTTTTCCGCTTGCTTAAGACTATGATCCTTTTTTTTTAAGGACCGCCCGGTTTTCTTTCGTGTCTCGCACTTTAATTCTCTAGGAAAATTTCTGAAAAACACAAAACCAAGAAATAATAGAAATCAGTTAACATGTGGTTCATGCCCAAAAACATACATTGGACAGACGAGTAGAACTTTAAAAAGCGAATAAACGAACATAAACCCAGTTTTATTCACAACTTCAAGAACATGACTCAACGTTAGCGAGCCATATTATCAGGGAGGATCATGTACTTAATGACCATTTTAAGATCCTTCATGTAGAGAATAAAGGCTCTAAATTAATTGTATTGTTTGTATTAGTTTAGAAATAAACCGCCTATAAGTTACAAATTTATTATTTAACGACCCAATAGGTCTTAAAATGTCTCCTTCACTCAACATGTTCTGAGTTTCAAAATATTGTTACTAGAGTTAAAGCTATGGTAGTTAACTCTCTCTTCACCTGAAGCCACATTACCTAGAAGACAAGTCTTAGACTTCGTGGCCTGCTTATAGATAAAAAAAATAAAATTATTAAATAAACTTTTTTCTTTGCGAGAGAAAAGCATTGGGCAAAAATTGTCTTTTGCACTTAAACTAATGCAGAAGTGGTAATTTCCCGTTCGATAAGCGAAGACATTATAGGGGTGAGTGAATATAACTAGAATGAGAGAACAAAGATTTCCTAGAATCAGGTGACTGAGCTAGACGCGACAACTCGAAGCGACGAATAATGGGGTTAATTTCGCGTATATTCGTGTGCACTCAATTAGGTGCTCGATGATATAGGAACGCATTAATCACGACAAAATTACAGCCGATATATATTGAACGGGTTATTGCCGTCATCGGCGTGATTCTGTTATATAAATTAGTCATATAAAAACCACGCAGAGTGTGAAGCTACTCGTCCGAATTCATATTTAGGAAGATTCATTTGAACCAATTACAAGCGAGATACCCCGTCGACATTCGATGGCAAAAATAGTTTTGAAATTGCATGTAGTTATTATAAAATAAATAGAAGCAGTCTGTCAAGCCTTGACGGTGTGGATATTTACAAATTAGTTTTTTGGAACATTGTATGTCCAGATATGGATTTATATATACAAATTTCAATAATCTCGAAGTCATGCAAAGTAATTCATCCACTAACTCATTAAAATTAGGCATGATCGATAGAGAAAAGATGCGGATTGCTTATAATCCAGTTAAATTAGACAAGAAAAAAATGAAGATTTCCCAATTTGTTAAACTCTAGCAGACAGTCAAATTATTGTTGAATGCTTGGAAAATAAACTATTACAGTTCATGCTCAGATTTCGAATTCTGAACACTGCGACAGATATTGTTTGAGAAGATATTCAATGTGTTCCGTTCGACAACAGGAATTTCCCCTACTCAGTCAAATGTTTTAAATTATTTATTAATAGTTCATGACATTCTGGAATCTTTAACTTATTTTTTGAAACGAGGCATTTTAAAAAAATGAACGAAATAAAATGGAGCCAGTTGATTCCTATATAATGCTTGATTTTTCTGCAAAATTTAAGATTCATTCGATAAGAAAGTTTTTAGTAATATTTTCTGTAACATTCCACTAGGCCTCAATTTTGTTTTGCCATATTGGATTTTGCACAAAATTTGAAGTTATTCTAATAAGTAGTTCTTTCAGGCTTATTTTTTAAATATTTTATTAGGGCGCCATTTTGTTTTGCTATCTTTAATCCATACCAGTTCATTCCTATGTAACACTTGATTTCTGTGCAAAATTTAAGGCAAATTTGATAATTAGTTTTTTTAGTAATAATTTTTTTACATTTCACTAGGCCGCCATCTTGCTCCTGCATATTGAATTTCTACTAAATAATTACCAGGTCATGCCCATATGACTCTTGACTTTACTAATTTATGTCTAAGAGTTAGTTATAGCATACTGTTTGAAATCAGTCCATTAAGTAGTTTTTTCAGGCTGATATTATTTATTTTTTATTAAACCGCCATTTTGTTTCGCCAAAAATTGCTACCAGTTGATTAGTACATCGTACTGGATTTTTGTGCAAAATTTAAGATAAATTGGATAAGTAGTTTTTTAGTAATAATTTTTTTAACATTTCACTAGGCTGTTATTTGGTTTTGTCATATTGGATTTTTACCAAAATGTTAAAGTACGTGACACGAAAGAAAAACGGGCGGAGTCAACCGGTTTAGGAAGGTCGGCCAAGAAATCTATTTAAACCAGTGGTGTCCCGTCGTTCTTTAAATAATATGGCACTCCTTTCTGACTATACGCACTACAGATAATTAAAACATGTAACTATGCTTAATGAACTTTTATCTATATTTGACTGCTTTTTTGTGTACCGCACTTCTATATCTCTTTTGTGTTGCAAAAACGGTGAACTTTTGAATTTTAAAATGATTTAATTATGATTTTTCTTGATCGATTTACCTACAAATATATTTTTTCTCGAGTTCTGTCATTAACGGTTTCCGGGCTACTGCCTACGTCCACTATTATTGGACCCCCAAGTATAGTGATACACGATTTACAAGTCCAGACAAGGGCAGCCAACATCAGATCCAGTGAACGAGATTTATCAAAATTTTAGTTTATGCAGTTCGACTTTGGGCTACTCGGGTATGCCAAAAGTGGCAGACTGTCTCCGTTTGTCATATTACTTTATACAGGGGCCGTCATTGTGAAGTACTATACAGGGCGCTTCCTAATTGCGTGCTTATGTTAAAGGGGGTCCTGTCCATGTCCTAAAAGTCTTAACTTTTGCGATACAAGATGGTAAAGTTTAAAAAGAAAACATTTTTTTTTCATCCCAATTCTGATGCTATTGTAGAAAACTGCATGAAATTTGATACACGTCTTCTATGCGTCAAGGAGCTTACGGATTTATCCAGGTTAATTACATATGCACGCCACTGGTAGATATTTCAAAAATTGAATGTTAATTAAAAATGTCCTTTTATGCATAAAAAGCGTGTATCAAATTTCACACTGTTATTTATTTATAATAGCATCAGAATTAGGATTTAAAAAAAAATGTTTTTTTACAACCGTGTATCTCCAAAGTTAAGACTTTTAGGTTCATATTAAACTTTTTTCTTAAAAAGGTCCAAGAATCACCCCCTTTAACATTAGCACGCAATTAGGAAACGCCCTGTATAGTACTTCACAATGGCGCCCCCTGTACAAAGTAATACGATAGACAGAGACAAACGGTCACTTTTGTCATATCCTAATTGCCCAAAGTCGAACTACGTAAGTTAAAATTTTGATAAATCTTGTTCACTGGAATCAGTGCTAGCTCCCCTACTATTACATTGATGTGTTAATTTTGGAAAAAAAATAAGTTCTGTAGTTTTTCAAATATTAATTGCAATATTAGATATTTTTTGACACCCGGTATTGAACAGAAAATTAATTATTTTGAAGCAGTTTATTGACAGCTACTGTATGATCAATTTTACAAAATATATGAAAAAAAACTAAGCCATTTTTGAGGTTTCGTCGTCACTACTTGAAGTTACCAGTGTGATTACTGAATCATCAATAACCGTTTCAATTTTGCCATCTACTTCGCAGTATTTATCTTTTATTTTATACGATTTCCAATTTTCAGCCGATATTGAGTCAATCGCTTCTAATGTTGTTTTATTTAAATCTTTAATTGAAAGTTCACCGGTGTTGCGCTCTCGAATATATTTTTTTATTCCTGCCCATGCATGTTCAATAAGGTTCAGGTCGGACATATACGGAAGCAGCCTTAAAGGTGTATGACCGAGGTTACGTAAAAGACCGTCAATTTTATACTTTTTTTCTCTAGGCTTGGTGGCTTATATATAATTGATATTTTCTCCATGTTGGATCACGTACAAGATTGTTCGATTTAAGCCACGATATCATATGAGCTTTTGTAGAGTATTTAGTTGCCACTTTATCTTCTACGTGAGAATGATAAGACGCATTATCCATTACCACGACTGAGTTGAGAGGAATGTTAGGTAAAAGCTTCTCGAGCAACCACTTTCTAAAATTATCTCTATTCATCTGTCCATGATAGTATCCAGTTGTTAGTACCGAGCGAACAACTAAAGCAGCACCTGGAACAAATCCGGTTTTTGAACCAGCATGAACTATAATAAAGGGACTACTAGAGCGGATTCCCTGAACAACACCTGTAACACTTTCACTTTGCCAGCATTAGTTCACTGTCATATCATTATCTACCCAGATCTCGTCTAGATGCACAATATTGCATCCTTCTTGCCTATATTGTCTTACAGTTGATAGATATTTCACCCGCCAGTGAAAAAAATTTGGTCTCTCAATGAGCGATTTTCGTTTATTTTGGCACTTGCGCCAAACAAAACCATTTGATGGTAAAAGCCTATTTAAGGTTTTATACCCGTATGGAAAATCTATTTTGTTCTTTACAGCAGGAAGTAGGGGTTTGCAGGTCGAAACTTCCTTCAAGTTTATATAAAAATCCTCTATTGTTCGTCGAATTACTTGAAAATCACCATCGTCAATTTTATCTTTGTATGATAATCGGGGTCTTTTTTTACCAGAAGATTTTAAAGGTAAAGTAGAACATGAGCATGAACATTTTGAACTGGAATAGTCAAACTATTATTTTCAGCTTCTCTAGTATAGGCCTCTAAAACGCTCGCAATAACTTCACGTGCATCGCTTCGAATTGTTTTTCCTCTATTGCCCGCCATCGTTACTACGAAATAATGATTAAAATTCAACGCAACGCATTTATATAGAAATGAAAACAAATGCTCGAAATGTATAAGCGCCACTGGAAATAGGTAGAACCTTGTAGGGGCAAGTGCATGGAGACTCTAGGCACCTTCCAATTACAAGTGGACCAGTGCGAAATTTACTAAATCCTTCATTAATTTTCAGTACCGCTTAGCTGCCGCACTTTATGGGTGAAGCGGCAAACTATTACAACAAATAAAACAACATAAAATTTATTTGCGTACACAAATTTTACTTTTCCTCTTGCTTAAGACTATAAACCTTTATTTTAAGGACCGTCCGGTTTTCTTTCGGGTCCCGCACTCTACCAGGTCAACTCAATATGACCCTTAATTTTTGATCAAAGTTTAAATTCAATCGGGTAAGTAGTTTTTTAGCTATGCCGTTAGACAGAGAGACGGACAGAATTGAGAAAACACGTTTTGCGGCATCTAGGAACCCTGAAACGTAAAGATCTGAAAAAATCTCGGAGGGTGATTTTTTCACGATTACAATATTTCGCTTTTACGAAGGAAGTAAAAAGAAGGTGTGCAAAATAGTACATATTATACACAATGTAAAGTTCAAAATTCTTGAAATCGCGATCTTTCATGAACGATTATTCGTAAGGAAAACCATTTTTGTAGAAAATTAGAAGGCCTATAAACTGTATGCCAACTCTTTTTTACGATAAAACTCACCGTTTACGAGATAACTGTGACCTTTGATCGTCAATAAAACTTTTTTATTTAGAATGATATTTTAAAGGTCCGTGCAAATTCTCATCTCTGCGCCAGTTTTGGCTATGTTAAATGTCTATTTTGACTCGACTGTTAATAACAATGGGGTATTGATCAAGAGAGAATCGTGCGTTTTTTGTCAACGTTTTTTAAGGCCAACGGTTCTTGCACGATTGCAAGAAGACATTTTTCTAATCACCTAAAAATTCAAAAACTTCTAGTTAAGGGAGAACTGCACGCAAAAAGTGAAAAACCAGCGAGAAGGTTTAGTCAAGTTCAAAGTAAGATGAAAAGGTACCTACGTATTAGAGAAAACCTCCTGCACGTCCGACCTCAAAAAAATGTGTTATGTATAGGTAATTTAAATTACATTTCGTTTAAGAATGGGTTCAAAAGGGTTCACGCGCTGCAGAAATAAAAAGACATGAGTACGATTTACCATTTCAAATTTTCCAGTTACGTAGACAAAGGATCAATGCAAGGCGGTAAAGAGCCATTTGTGGAAAAAAAAATTATATGCGACGGCATTTGCGTCAAAAAGTGGTCAAAAAATGGTCGAAAAGGGAGAAATCTACTTCTATTTTATAATTCTAGATTTGATTTTTTCATACAAATTCGCTTTTAGCGCCCAACTATATATATTTCCTTATTAAAATCACATTGAAGCTAATACATATGTCTTATAGTTTTAACATAATATTGCAGCGGCGGAAGGCTTGCAAATGATCCATAATACTGCGTGCAGTTCCCCCTTAACATTTAGCGAAATGATGGGTGAATAGGTTTTCACACACATCGCCATTCTTTAAGCAGAAACCAAGCGGTCGTGCGAGGTCTGGAACTACGCCTGAGATATTTCAGTGACATGTCTACCGTATCTCAAAATCCAAGCAGATCAAACTGTAAAAATGCACAAGCTTTCATCTCTACAAAATACAAAACCTAAACCCATATAATTTTATAAATAGGCGTTCTTTCGTTAAAATAATGATATGAGGTTTTTTGGAATCGATCGGTTCACTAATAAATATTCTTTTCTGTAACCATGCCCACTTTCACCTTTCACGAAAAAGACAAAAGGCCACTATATAGCTAAAAAAAGACGGTGTGGTGTGCTATGTCAGACGCAGGAATTATTTGTGCGCACTTTTTTGAGAACGCGATGTAACTATTATCGTGAATAGTAATTGATATTATGAGGTAAGGTAAATGTAGCTAAGACCGACCTAGTACTTATTACCGACCATCACATATTTTTCACTTTAAAACAGTCAGGTGTTGCCAGTTTAAACATTCAAATTGAAAATTCTTATATTTGAATGAATTTGCGGCAACTCACCCAAAAATACGTTAATTACATCAGTTATTAGCCATACATCACGAAAGCACCCACGATTTCTTAACAAGTGCTCCTAATTTGTGTACAAGTTTATTTAAGGTGAAATTAATAAATTAATGTAAGTATTAAACGATATTTATTAACTAGTAGGTTAAATATAATGTTTTAATTTATTTTCTATACTTTATTACAAATAATATTATAATTAATTAAAAATGATTGGTCGGTGATAGGAGCAGTTATTATGTACAATGTCTTTTCAGGAGAGTGCACTATTTTGTTTTTCTTTATTAACAGAATATTAAAGGAGAAAGACTATTTTTTTCATATAAATAATAACTTCTAGAATTTATAGAGCTATTACCGACCACTTAAATATTTTTATGTGTCTTCATTATGAGTGTATAGAAACAGTAAAATTATTAGTTTAAACGTCAAATGTTATACTTGTGTCCGATATAAATTTGCAAATATTAAGATTATTTTGTCGCCAATACTTATGATAAAAACGTTTCCAGTTTCCAGTAACACAGATTATGCGACATTACCCTAATACGATAAACATATTTGCCCAGTTTAACTCAAAATGTTATTTAAATCAATTAAAAAAAGGTCGATAAATTCTTATCGTACGCCCAAGATTTTGGCTGTCTTTATTATCAACCGGTCGGTCGAAATTTGGCGCTAAATTTTGGGCAACGTATAGCTCTCTTAAAAATTAATGGGGGTTTCGGACTTGCGGTTTCCGTTTGAACCATAATATTGGTAATTCTAAATTACTTCTTCCAGTAGCAAAAAACAATATGCCAAACAGAATTCAACTGATTGTGCATCAGATTCTTTCATTACTTTATCACAAATCGAACGACAGTTGGATCAAAGGAAACTTAAAGAATGTCAAAACAGCGGATCGATTTGGAGTGGTCCAATAGAGGATAAAAGTTTGTTCTATTTTGGAAAATAGTAAAGGAAAAAGGCACATCAGCTACTGTTTCAAATGATGATGTTACTACTGCGCACGATACTACGCTAACAAATAATTTACCACTTCTGGATTTCGATTCCTTGATCTATGCTTGAATTATTCCGAAAATTTATGGATGGACATGGAAAACGAAGAGTTAATCGATGATCCTGATTTAACGGCATCTGTGCCACAAAATCATGGCAAATTCGAATTGTAACGAACCCGTTGGACAACCGGATGCTAAAGTTTATAGAAACGTAATATTTTTAGTTTACTTATATTACATTTACTTTTTAGCTCCAAGACCCCGTAAAAAAAGTGATAGTTATGTCCATACGGCCCATAATTTTCCAGTTACCGTTTCTGCAAACCTTGCTAACAGAGATTTGTCTCTGAATCCAAAAGAATTATCTGTTAAAGGCAATACTGTTAGCGATTACTAATGTACTCTTAATGGTAAGTACTTACGATTAGTAAGTGTTATGTGTCACTCATGTCCCAAAATATATCAAATCAATTGTTTTAATTTATTTATACTTTACTTTTAGATGCAAGTTCATTGACAATAAAATTCTTGATGCCTGTATGTCAACCATGAAGGGAAAGGCATTAGAGAGACAACTAATGCGCTTGAAAAAATATCTATATTAAACACTAAAGAAGAAACCAATTTAAAAACTCCAGAAGCTCTTGTACCTTCCAACACAAAAAAATAACACCTACAGTTGTTACATCGAAAGAATATATAGAGCACCAGAAAAAGATAGGTGCGGATAAAAAAAAGAAAGAATAAGGAAAATCAGAAAGGGCGAAAAAAAGAGAAAATAGAGAAAAAGAACAACCAAAGAAACAAACGAAAAAAGTGAGAAAAGCTGACAATTAATTCTAAACCAAATATGACGATAAATAATAATGACACAAATAATAAAACAAATGAGACTGCTAGCGAGTTAAAGCATGTCATTGTAATATATGAAAAATTATTATTTTCCTGGTTTGATCTTTGATTTAAGTTCGAATGGTATAGTTTTATGAACAACGGCAAGGAGTGGTGTGAATTGGAAGTGGATCGAGAAGGATAATATACTTATAAACACTTCAAATGAAATTTTGCGCAAAATAAATCCACCAAAGTCAATTAACCACCGAAGCATTTATTGTGTACGTGAAACTCAAGAACTTAGGAGGGGTTAAGAGAGCAGTTTGTTCTCAAAGGAACATAGTTATGACGTTTATGTTTTTTTTTACTTAGATTCAACTTAGAAATGTTAAATCCTTTTCATATTATGTTTTTTTCTTTAAAAATTGATTTATTATAATTTCTTGCATTATACTAACACAAACTACAAAAACTAAATAAAAGCAACTTAAAAATCAAGGTAAGTATGAGTGATATTTTGCCTAAAAAATGGCAGTCGGTAATAGGAGCCAAAATGGTCGGTAATAAGAACATCACACAGGAACGGTAGGTAAAGTGTACATATCAGAAGTTTCAGATAAAAAAAAATATTTATTTTTTCAATAAAAAGATCAATTTTTCCGTTATTTGTTACTCTCTGTTTCTTAAAAACATTTTAAACTTCAGACTAAAAATATTTTGAAATTGAGTTGACCGACACTGATCTGCAAATAATCCTCATATAATCCAAATAGAAAGTCAAGTCAATTAACGTTTGGTGTGGTGAGATAGACGGAAATATATTAGGTCCCATATTTATTGTTCAAAAACTGACCGGGGAATATTATTTGCATTTGTTACAAAATGAGACAGCACAACAGATTGATAATTTACCAATGCACATTTCAGCTAGAATAATGAAAAAAAATTTTTCTTTTGGGGGCACATTCAGATTATAATAAATACCATGCGATAATGCTGAAGAGCTGAGATAAAGACTTATAAATTCAATAAATGAGTTAAAAGAAAATGTTAGTGAATGTAACAAATCATACTATTAGAGTGTACGAAAAATATGTTGAGAAAAATGGCAGACACGTAGAGCCATTTTTAGAATAATTTAATGTTTGTCGAAGTGTTTTTAAATAATGTGTTACTATGCAAAATGATTTTTGTTTCATTTTGATATCCTTAAAAACATGGGTCTTAGTTCCATGTTTTAACGTTATTTTCTCGCAAACAGTTGAAGATAAGTATAGGGTATGCTTTATAAAATATAAATGAAATTTCATGCAGAATCAAAATATCCGAAACTATATAGAGCTTTCCATTAAAAAAAAAATATAAATTAGGTTAATATCTTAAAAAACGTTAGTGTTTTGTTTTATTTTTCAAACAGAAAAAACTTGCTAGATAACTATACAAAAAATAAAAAACACCGTATAAAACTATTTTTCTTAGTTATCCAGGAAAAGTGTTAAGATAAGCTGAAGAGCTTCTAACGACTTTTTTGATGTTTCTGCTGTTATAAGATATTCTTCTTCTTACTTTATTTCAGATTCGTTTGTGTTTCGGTGTTGTTAACTAGTTTTCTCTAAATTTAAATGTCTTGGTTATTTTTTCTGATTTGTGACATAGCTTTTTAGAAGAATATAATTCTTTAAAATATTTTTCTATCTAAAATTTCCTGTTTCGCGTTCTTCATAATCCCATAGAGACTGGAAATAGATTTAATGAGGAATAAGTAACACATTAGAATTTCATGTAACGCATGTTTTGAAATCTGCAATATACTCAACGAATGTGTTCCAGCGTAAGAGGATGGTAGCAGGGAATGAAAAATCTCAAACAAACAAAAAGACAAAAGCAACAAGATAAAATTAGCAAGAGAAAAGCTTTTACCCTATACGAACTATAAAGGAAAAGAAACACCAAGAGAGGAGCTTGGTTTAGATTGCAAGTCATTTTAAAGAATCATTTTTCTATTTTAATACAACTAAGAATTTTTGGTTCTAGATGTTCTTACTTCTTCGCAACATGAAAATGCATTTCCAAAAAATAAGAAGAAAATGGATAATGTCAAGACGTTCCAGAAATACTTGACGAATGATAGACATATAGAAAGTTTGTGGGAGAAAATTTGCGCATGGCTTACCGTAAAAAGTAACGAGGATTAAACATAATTTTGTTTATGGAATGTAAAACCTTTTTGTAATACAGTTTCCTTCTATTTTGAAATAAATATTGTCATTATGAGCCTTTTTAATTCACTCGTCAGAGGGAAGTATTCTAATCGTGAAAAGATTAGCGTTGCGCTTTAGGGTCCCTGGACTCCGAAAAACATGTTCAACCATTTCCGTAGGTCTATCATTCTGTAGGTCTCTGTACGCGGTATAGCTCAAAAACTACTTATTCGATAGACGAATCAAAGGTCATGAGGGCAGGAGATAGATCGTTACATTTAGTAGAAATGAATATGGCGGAAAAAAAAATAGTGGCGTTACAAAATATTAAAAAAATTATTAAGAAACTACTTATTAGATGGACTTCAAATTTTGCCCAAAAATTAAAAGTGTGGTATACGGATAAACTGGAAAAATTTTTGTGTAAGGCCATAATGACGGAACAAAAGGGGGGCCTAATGAAATATTTAAAAATTCAGTATCAAAAAACTACTTACCCATTAACATGAAATTTCGTACAAAAATCAAGTGTGAATCAGTGATAGACTTGTAAAATTTTGGTGAAAATTCTATATCGCAAAAGAAAATGGCTGCCTAATAACGTGTTTAAATATTCGGTAAAATTCCATTCCTTGGAATAAAATCTTCTTATGGAGGATAATAATATAGTACATAATTTATTTTTTAAAGACTGTAAATAAATTTTGAGAAATAAATAACAATAATAATAATAATAACAGAAATTAAAAACTGTAAATTTTAAATGAATTAAAGTTTATAAGATTTTTATAAAGTTATTACTAAATGCGTATATGAACTATGTTATATGTACGTAGTGAAATTCTATACGACGGAAGTGACGGGTAAAAACCAATTTACCGATTTTTTTAAAGAATTGCTTGTTCAATTGAGAAAACTCATAATTCTGCTGGTCTCAAAGAAATCTTGTATAGTCATGCTAATATGTTTATTTGGTTAAATATGTAAATCTATGTACCTTGATCCCTCTATTGTTATAAAAAACAGAATAATGGCCAATGACATTTCCCAACGAATAAAACTATTTTTCTCAGTTCTCTAAAAACTTGGTTTTCTTGGCCCATGGGGTTTCACATAAAAAGCGATTCATTTATTACAAGAATTGCCCGTCTTTCTATACTTATTATAAGAAAATAACTATGGAAAAAAATTGTCACAATGTTTTTAATGTTTAGTAAATGTTGATGAAAACGTTGTTTTAATATTTTTCTTCAAAGGATTAAAAATAATCAGATTGCAGATTTTATTTGACTACACATATATTTAAATACCGCCATCATAAGCGGCCAAGAAACATATGAACGTTAAAATTATATAAAAATGATGAGAGCTGACATTTTATATTGTTGACGCTTCGCCTAACTTAAGAATTGAAAATTGCATATGACCATGCATATTTGTGGTAAAACCAACTTAGCAAAATAAAATAAATGGCTGCAGCTTCGTCATTTTCTTGTTTAATTCAATAATACACAAACCAAGCTTTAAATACTTTTAAGCTTTTTAAAAATGTAAATAAAACTTTCATTATCCAAACTGGTCACGGGTGACCTTCTCGCGAAAATGGAGAAAAAATTGTTGTGTTTTAAACATATATATTTTAAACAGTTAAAATAAAATATATAGGTTTTAATTGAAAAGTAGTATTTTCAATTCTATTTTAGGAAAAAGTCTACATGCAGACAGGTTTAACTGTTTTCGTGTATGCTTGATAAAGTTGCGTAAACTTTTATTTTAGTACTTTATCACATCATAACTCTAATATTGTTCTATTCAGACACAGAACAAATTATTCGACAAATATGATTACAGTGGCTTCATTGTGTTCGTTCGACCCAATTACCTACACATCGTTAGTGCGTGAACTTTACCGTCAGAACTGGCTTAAATAATAAAAGGGCAACTTGCCACGCAACAAAGAGGTAGGCCCACCCCTTATTTACATACTTATTTGCATGAAAATTATTTTGTAATTGTCCATAATTTGCTTTCCTAAACTTTTGTTGTCGCATCCCAGCAGTATTTGGAGTTGGAAGAAGGAGTAGTTTTAGAGAAGTAATTTTTTATTAGGAGTTACTTTTGAGAGACATTTGTATGTTTTCAATGTTGCCAACTATTTAAAATAAGTAGTGTATAACTTAAAAGGTGTTACAAAAAATATTATATAAAATAATTTCTCTGCTGTTTTTCTACATACATCACGTGTTCTTATATTATAATCTGTTAAAAGAGGAGAATCTTAAACGAAGAGGTATTAAGCAAGAGGCTACAGGAGTGCAGAAATCCTTCGAGTTTGAAACCGACCACCTTCACAGGAATAATCTACAGGGTATCTAATTTTAGGAAATTTTGCGGAGTATCTCCCATATTTGTAAAGATAGAGGGTTGCGGTTTTGCGACAGTGCGCCACATTTTTGTGAAATTAAAGATGGTGTCAGAATAATTTTCATTGACCTTTTGGTTTTTAAGATACAGGGCGTTTTTGAAAATTTGCAAAAATTTCAATAACTTATCAAAAAGGCAAAAGTTCTTTACATAACTTTTCCCGTAGAATACAGTGCCGCTTTCATAACAAGTGTACGGGGTAAGATCAAAACGTTATCGGGCCCTATTTTTTTTTTAATAGGACACCCTATTTATTATTCATTATATTTATTAGGAATATTGTGGACTTTCCAAAAATATAAAGTGTATGCAGTTGTTTTGAAAAGCAACTGCTCAATTTCTATATTTTGTAAAATTTTCGTTTGTGTTTAATTAGTAGGTAGGTGGAATAATAAGCAAAATGTCAAAAACTTTGCACTTTTGTCAATTTTTGATTATTAATGAAATATTTTTGTTGTTTTGATGTTTCAATTTAACTATATACTATATTTAATTTACTTCGTTTGGAATAATGGCGGTCTACGAAAGTTATAAAAAGTATCTATCCAATAAAAATCCCCAAGAAGCGTCGGAATTATATTTACAAAGGTAACGTATTTTGAGAGCTATGGTTAAGATAATATCTTAGGAGTTCTTTTTGTTCATATTAAATATCCAGAGAGAAGGCAACCTTCTCGAGACGTATTTGCCCGACTTAAATCAAATTTAGTAGAGCACGAATCATTTATTCAGCCCCGTCCTAAAGCATACACCAACCAAGATAGAGAGAGAAAAGAAATAAACGTATAGCTATATTTGCCCGCAAATATAGGACGCAACTGGTGTATCCAAGTCTGATGCTCAAAAAATTTTGCAAAAATATAAGTATCATCCATACAAATTCCACATAGTTCAACATTGACCCCCCGGGTGATGCCGAGCGTCGAATGTTGTTTTGTCAATAGTATTTATAACAGATCCATACTGATCCTTACTGATATCTTACTCCTTACCTGGCCCTATGAATCTTATTTTTCGAGTGTGTGAATTTTCAATCGCTATAATACAAGAAACTGATTCGCAGAAAATCACCACTTAATTTTTGACAGGGCACAACAAGGCCGTTTTGGGGTTGGGGCCTCGGGTGTCATTTTTGGAAGACGCGTAGTCTGTAGAATCTTTGAAGGAGGTCTCACAGCGCGTCGGTACTTAGAAACCTTTAAGAAAATTATTCCACAACTGATGGAAAATGTTCTTGTTGTCTATAATGCCGTTTATCTTCAACAAGGCGGTGCCCCAAGTCACAACTCTGGGCTTCTAAAGGATATTTTTACACGATAACTTTCCTCAAAGGTGGGACCCGTAAGATGTCTCCCTCGGTCTCCAGGCCTTTCGATTTTTGATTTTTTTCTTATGGGGTTTTGATTTAACTTTTCGAAATTTGCAAAGAAGGCCTATGATTCTTATGAACACTATTAGAAGAATAACGAAAATGTGCCAGCAAATTGGCCGTCATTTTAAAAACTCTTTGCTTTTTCAGAGTTTGGTTTCTCTTTTGTTGTTCTACCTTAAGTTTTATGTAAGATAAGTAATTTTGTTTTGAGTAAAATTCAATAATTTTATATAATTAAGTTAAAATGTTGCAATAAATAATTAAGAAATGAGAATTAAAAAAGATCTTTTGAATTAAGTTTGAAAGTATTACATCATTAGTTTAATAATTACTTACTTGAATTTTGTTTTTAATACATTTTAGCCATAACCTACTAGCTATAAATTGGACACAACAGAAAATTTTAAAAAATCTCGAATTTTGAGATTGTTTTTCAAAATAACTACATACATGTATGATTTTTGGAAAGCCCACATTATTCTTAATAAATATAAAGAATAATATACAGGGTGTAACATTAAAAAAAATAAAGTATAGGATTGTAGCAATAGTTTTCGCCTTTCTGATAAGGTATCAGATAGATAGCATACGAGGGGTGTCTGAAAATGCAATATATAAGAAAACGCAAAAGGGCTATAGAAATTTTCCTGGCGTCACCTTTAATTTCACAAAAAAGTAACATACTGTCCCGAAAACCGCAACCTCTTAACTTCTAAATAAGGGAGATACCTCGCAAAAGTGCCGAAAATGGAATGTACTATGTACAAAGTGTCTGGTTGTATTTTAAACGGGGTTTACAAGCTTAACTTTTAGAGATTTTAGAGAAAATAGTATGCAGAACTTTTATGTTTTTTTTTCTGAATCGTCAGAATTTGCAAAAAAAACATATGACGATTTGAAAGTCAAAAATAATTACCGACTTTATTATTTTAAATGTGTAATGTGATTTCGATGAATAGGCATCTTCTTGCTGATTATAAAGATACCAGGTTTGATGCTCTTATCTTTAAGGCATTAAGACAATCGACAAGAACTCTACCATAAGAGGCGGTATATTCCTTTCCAATGACTTTGGCAGGGCTTTTTGTCAAATTTGTCAGTTGTCTTTAAAAATAAAGTTAACAAACTGGTATTTTTATAATCAGCAAAAAGAAGCTCCTTTATATAATAAAGTCGATGCTCATTTTTTCAATTTTGTTATTTTTTTTAACAAATCCTGACGTTTAAAAGAAACCCGTAAAAACTTTTTAAACAATATATTTGATATTTCTAGAGGTTAAGCTCCAAGAAGTTTAAAATATATCCAAATACCCTGTACTTACATTATTTTCCTACGATCACAGTAAACAATAAAGCATATAATTGTTGATGCGGTATTTGGTGCCGTCCTAAGGAATTTTGATTTTTATGCAGGTAGCGATTCTAACGACTGTATATACTTTGATAACTTTTTTACAGTTTGCTTTTCTGGACCTTTCACTACCTTTGCGGAGGATTGTCTAATAAAATTACTCCACGATGTAAATGAGAAATACAATCATCTTGCGTCGAAATTGGTTGCAGCTGATCCTATTCAAAAAGGCAAAAAAATGAAATAATTAAAAACTCAAGAAATGAAACGAAATTAAATGATTTACGCTTCGGAGCCAAATCTAAAATCGTTCTTAACCCATGAGAGTCCACAGTATTACCAAAATTGATTAGTTGATTCCATCTATCATTTAACTATTTAGAGTATCCAACAGTTTTATATTGCTAACAATTTGCCTAAAATAATTTTCTACAATAACAATATTGACGAAAGTGGAAGTGTGAATTTACAGCTTGGTCTAGTGTATACATATATTTTTAAGTAATCCAGATATTTTGATTAGTATTTTCAGTTCTACTGGTTATTATTATTCCCTATCTAACAGAAAAAGGCAAGTCATACCGAGTTTTTGATATTCAGCCAAGACCAGATCTCTAGTAACATCATACAATGGAGCATCTTGAGTATTTTCTGGTCATATGACGCTACCAAATTTGGATGCCATTATGAATTTGGCTAGCATCATATAGCAGCAATAATGTTAATATGATGGGCGAAGAAGTCCTTGAGATGATACTTCTTTGATATTCGTGACATTCCTGGTAGGTTTGATGCAGTGGCGTAGCCAAAGGGGGGTTAATGCCTTTCGACTTTTGGCGCCCACTACAAACTGATGACCTTTTTGTTCTGGTCGTTGTTTATTTTTCCTAGATGTTCTTTTCACCATCTAATTATTTTAGCATAGTTTTATTTTGGGCCCCTTATTTTTTTAAGATTTTTTCTTAAAAACTGGCAAAAAGATGACTGCAATTATAGTTGTAAGCAATCAACATCTAGTGGACCATCTGAGGAGGCTGAACTGAATATCTATGCAAACGATGATCGAATATACAAAATAAAGGCCACAATTACCGAATAGTAGTTTCGAACAATGGGGATTTCTTCATCAAATGTTATCAATGGATGAAATAATGGTCACCACTCTACCAAACAGTTTATCACACGTAAACCTTACCCATCTGCCTTTAATAAACGGTCACTATGTTAATATTAAAGGGATACTGTTATGGGATCTACACATATTGTGAAAAGTCGGAAAATCAAAAAGATGACGCAGCGTCCTTTGGATCCAAAGGTTTTATTGTTATTAAAAAAGTTTGTCCCATTACCTAATGATCACATCATCTTTTCTTAAAAGTCTCTTTTAATCTCTAGACAAACTAAACATAGGTACTTCAAAAAAATACTAACTACAAAACTAAGCCGATAATATTCAAATAAGGCAACCCTAACTAATTTATATTTTAATACAAAAAAACGATATGACGGCATATGGTGACTATTATTGCTACTAGTTTCTAAACATCAATAAAGTTAGGGGTTATTTGAAGGTGGTTGAATACTATATAAGCTTTCAAAAAAATATAATTTCACTAGACCGGGTAATTTATATTAAAATATTGAAACGTGAGCAATGAACAAAAATAGTTTTCTTTATGATTAGAAAACAAGAAATATTTCCAATCTTTGCACCAAGGCGGGAATACACGTAGGTAGCGTACTCCCCTTTGAAATGAATACAAGAAATACATTTGCATTCATCTTTCTAGCATGCTTTTTTAACATATACACATGCTTGTAACTAGCTCCTTCGAGCTAGTGGTATGCTTTCATGTCATTTTTATTAATAATTAATGGCATATGTATTAACATCTTCATTTTTATTATACTCTATGAGGTTTGCATTCAATTTTGCAGCCTCTGAAAGAAAAAAAATTTAAATAAAATACTTTCTCCCTAATCATCAAAAATAGCCGACAAAATGGTCAATATAAAAGTCGGCTAGATAGGTATGCAATTAAGCAACTTTTTTTTCATTTTAATCTTTGTAAAATAATATTTTACAAAGAAACCCGTTTCAGTAGGTTAACTGTTTTTATCTCAGTTTCTATTAAAAACTTAAGGAAGGTACATTTTACTTTGTTTTTTGCAATAAAAGATGTTACTTTCCAAAAACTAAAATGAACTAAAAGTAACAACAATGCATATTATCCTTCTTTTTGTATTTTTTCACAAGCCACAACACACGTTTTTTGTTAACTTGTCTTTGGCCACGATTAAATTTTATAACCTCTAAAAAAAGCATCTTTTATATACATTATAAGTAAAGCATGTACAAGACATTAGAAAAATATTTCTCCAGGAGTAATGTTTAGGTGCTATCTAGTCTAAATGACAGTGGCGTCTATAAGGGAGGTTTGGAGGTTAACTCCCCCCCAGAGTCACTTTTATTTAACCTAAAATGATAGAAATAGTATAAAGTCAGGACCTTTTTTTCGGGATTCGGACCTCCTTCCTCAAAGCCAGAGTTACCTATGTATTAAATAAAGTAATGATTTTTTTTTGGTTCTTTAGATTATTTACGTCGCTTAATTATGTAGAAAATACAAATTTTTCAGCACCTAGGGACCCTGAAAAAATCTCGGAGGATGACTTTTTCATGATTACAATAGTTCCCTTTTACGAGGGAAGTGAAAATGAAAATTGTCATTTTCTATTTATTCTCTTTAGGCTGCATTTGATTAGATATTACAAAATAGATTTTACATCTTTGATTTTACAGAGTTAAAAACCGACATTTCGTTTTAGTGGTCTCATCATTAACTTCATTTTCTTAAAATACGGATCTTAATAAAGAAGCCTTTGACCCAAAATCAATGAGGTAATGCACTCATTGGCAAGATTCTGGTTTTCTATCTCTCTCTAACATATTGTTTCCTATGGGAAAATTTTAAATCTTCTGCTCAAACATCTTAGTTTTTCTGAGGTCGAAGGTTTGTTAAAAACGAAACAAAAAATCCAAGCCCAACCCAAAAAAGAAATTGATGATTAGACCTGGAAGACGAAACGTAGATTTTAAATTTGACTACACCATTATATAGAGGAGCAAAAGTGACTGTAGAGATGTAAACTTTATTTTAAAATATCTCTTCAAAATGCAGCCTGAAAAAAATAAAAACGGAATTGACGGTTTTTGTTTTTTTTTACGAATATCTTCGGAAATAGTCGGAATTTTCCAAGTAAGTCAACGGCATATTATTCGGTATTAAATGATGTAACTTTGACCTAATTTAACCATCCTTTTATCCCATATTTTAAGAAATGTCAAAGTTGTCCAAACTTCTACTAAGTATATGTCCTATAATTATAAAGAAGTTTTGTTTCCACTGAGGTAATAAACTTTAACTAGAACTGTAAAAACGTACCCTGTCCTTTCTTAGTGTCCAGCCATATTAACAATAAAATAATCCAAAACGCTTCTTAATAGTCGTTTAACTTTTAATAACTGGTGGTAAAAGGCAATAAAGGTTTTTATAAAGTATTACTGAACCAATAAACTTTATAATCTTTTCATCAAAAAGTTAAGAATTGAATTCATAAATAGTATACCAAGTCACTGTAAACGCATTGTTAACAGTTGTAAATTGTGAGTTTGCTGCCTACCTGTTCTCTGAAAAATAAAGTAAAAGGTAGAATAATTTTGATTTATTAAAAAAAAATACTCAGGTACCTTCTAAGTAGTAGGCTAAACTTTAGGATTTAATTCTTAATTAAAGAAAGAGTTTAGTTTCCGTAGTTTAACAAAATATTATTACTAATAATTTTAAATTAAAAAGAGAAAGTGTTTCAGGATCCGTGGATGTCGAAATAAATTAAGTTTCCTCTGCCGCGTCGTCGGTTCGTTGGACTGTCTGCCTGATACCCGAACAAAAAGATAAAATTGCAAAAGAATTTGGGATTGGCAGTGTGAACCTTTTTTTGGGGTTAAATAAGTAAACCTCAATATAAAATTAAATACGTATTAGATTTAGACTTGTTACTTTTTTAAATTGAAACACTTAAAAATCACATATCAGTCTCAATCAAAAAACACTTAGTCTTTATAAAAAAAAAATTACAAAGTCAAACATTTTACTCAAAAAGAGAAAATCCTTTATATTTTGAAAGAATGTGTGTTTATTGGGCAAAGTGTCGACACGTAGTTTTGGACAAGATACATTTTTACGCTACTGTGTCGACACCGCGCCCACTTTAAGTGGAAAATGAGACCGAAATGGTGATCAAAATGTATACCAGATAGTGCTCAAAATATCAACAAAGTTAGTCCAAAATGTACTTTCACTAAAATGTATCCACAATGAGATTTTGGTTTCCGGTATGTTTCTAAAGTGGGGTCTTAATATGACCAGATTGTTACTGATTTCTGTCCAAATAATTTTCCTATGTTTCCGTTACGTTTCTAAAATTCAGGTTAAATATGCTCAATGTTAGCCCGCTTTTTTTCCTCAAAATGTTACCCAAATGCGTCTTTATGGTTGCAAAATCGACACACTTTTATCCAGTTTGCGGCCAAAATTATATTTGTGTGGCCATTTTGTATAAAATTAAACTCATTATGGACATAAAATATATTTATCTTTAACAATTTATTTGCATAATGGACATAATTCTGATAATAGTTGTTAAAATACTTCTAAAAGCCACAAGGGCCTTAATAACAATGAAAATGTTTAAATATTTAACTTCGAAATACTTAAATGTTTTTATTTACTTTTAAAATATTTAAAGAAAAACAGGTGCTAATATATTTATTATGATTTCCGACAGCATATTGTGTATGTTTTTGCCTAAAACGATAATTTTATTTTTTCCGCCATTGTTATCAAATTAAGCATTGTGGAATTTTCTTAACAAAACATGGCGGCTTAATAATTGTGCCGAACTGACCACATGTTTTCTATAACAGCCCCATTTGCTTTCAAAAATTCCCTAACTTGACACGTATTTGACCAAAATTCTATTTAAATGTGTTTATTAAGCCATATAGGATTTATTTGGCTTTTTTTTACATAATTAATGTGCCTAAAAGGGTTTTATTTTTCAGACACATTGCGTCTAAAATACGCCCTGTGGGTATCGATGGTTCCAATTTGTCTCGATTCGGATTTTCAAACCTCGAAATTCTCAAATTTCAGCTTTGTTTTTGCCGCCTGCCGCTACCATTATAAGCATAAATAATAAACCATCGATGTTGAAACTTAGTGCTAACTTTATTGGCTGTCTAAGCTATTAAAATGATGGAATAAACATGTTTCTAGGCCATCGTACCAGTAATTACCTACTCCCATCGGTACAATATCTACTTTTGAGGGTGTTTCAAGCAATGTTTATCTATCTATAGGTATATAACTATGACAGGATTTTTTTATCCATAAACGACACTTGTGTCTTTTGGTACATCTTCAAAAGCATTGTTATCATTACTCTAATCATAATTGTACTCATTATCATTGAAACATATATTTTCAGAATTGGAATATAAGGGTACAATCTTATTGATGTTTTGCTGACACGGATTGAATGCTGCAGCCCCGTTTTCTTCTCTGAAAACAGGTTTCTTCCTTCCCCTCATGTATTAATATATATAACACAATATGATTAGACCCATTTATGTAAAAATTTAATTTATTTTGGGTTTCCTGTATTTTTTTTAATACACAATAGTAGTAAATTGTGTTGTACACTTATCGCGTGGTAGTTCTACTGTTTTTAGGCATTTCTTTCAAAATTATGATCAAATTTGCAGAATCAACTTTATTTAATGGGTAATCTACGCATCTAACATATTTTGGAAACAAAAAGGAAACTAGGTGTAGGTATGAGTCCATATAGGACCTAAAATGTGCCCATCCAACACATTCCTGAAACAAAATGAAAATGATGCGTTTAAAATGTGTTCATTTAACACATTTTAATAACAAAGCGGAAACAAAATTTTCGGCAAAATACAGGCACAATGTGTTCGAAAAGTGTCCACACCTTGGTGCCCGAATTTTGTTACTGTGTCCAAACTAGCACAATACGGGAATATTCTAGGTATATGGTGTCTAAAAGATTACCAGTTAGGCGCAAACTCTTCTTTAACACAGTTGAGTAGATATTGTGCCGACACATTTTTTAAAATTAGACACGGTGTCAAATAGAGCACAATTCTAAGAACAAGTATCGACACTATTTAGGCAGGAGAAAACTGGCCCCAACTTCGAACACATTTTGCTCCTTGGATCCTGCAATTTAACGAATATGGATTAAGAGTTTAACCATCTAGCTGCTGGGGTACTTAAAACTTTTAGTTTTCCAGTTTTGTTTTACTTGTGTCACTGTTATATTTCTTAGTTGGGACGTTTAAAAAATCTAGTGCTGAAAATATAAACCTGTTTAGCAAATATGGCTGTTTGCATTTTCTCTTTTTAATATTGGATAAGCCCACCCAATTCTGACGTAAAATCCCGAAATGGTGATTGCATCATACATCGATAAGTATATAATTAAATAATTTTTCTTCTTCACTTGAACTATCATATTTTACCAAGAAACCCCTTAAAATAGGTTAGGTGTAAGTGTTTTTATATGGGTTTCTATTAAAAACTTTGGAAGGTACATTTTACTTTGTTTTTGCAATTGAAGATGTTATTATTTCATAAATTACAAAATTAAAAACTAGCCAGGCGTGCCACCAAACACTGATGTGATAAAACGATGATGTGTTTGTGAGTTTTTAGGTGTGTTAGCACATACGTTAAATTACATATGTATGATTAAAAAAATAAACATATATTATTAATCGTCTGAACCTAACAACAAAGCTTATTATCCTTCTTTTTGTACATTTTGATAAACCACAACACCCGCTGTTTTGACTTATCTTTGGCCACGATTAATTTATATAACTTCTAAAAAAGTATGTTTTATATACATTATAAGTATAGTATGTACGAAATACTAGAAAAATGTTTCTCCGGGAATAAACTATAGGTATTATTTGGTCTAAATGCACGCTTTATAAATATTTATTGACACTGATAAATTTGTAAGTACAAATAAACTAATACATTTTACAGTTTTAGTGTTAATATTATGTGTTTTTAACGTATAAAAAATTCTTAAATATTTTAAAATTAAAAATACGGTGTTTATTTTAAGCTATAAATAAACAATTAACTTTTTAAAGTAAAACTGTTTATGAACGTTAACAATGAAAGCTAGCACATGCTGCTAAATAATATTTTAAAATGGTGGTAAAATTTAAAATAAATAAAATTCACATTCGTTTTTGCGAAAAATTAATTGTTTTTAAGATATGCAATACATCCCATTTAAAAACTCTCACCGTTTATTTGCTTTTTTTTTGAAGAAATGACAAAGTTATCCACATGATACTGCATTTCTGCTATATCTTTTATCAATAGAGAGAAGAGGGTCAGAAAATTATGCACAAGAAATATGGTCAGAAAACTAAAATCTATAAATTTTGTGTTCATTGTGGCAATAAACTTTTACTAGATCTGCAAAAATATATAACATGCAGCTTGTCGCATATTTTCTCTACCTGATGTCGAGTTAAATTAACAATAACATAATCCAAAAAGCTCCTTAACGGCCATTTAACTTTTAATAACCGGTGGTAAAAGGCAATACAGGTCATTATAAAATATTACAGAACCATTAAACTTTATTGTCACTTCGTCAAAAAGTTAAGAATTGAATCCATAAATAATATCCGAAGTCACTGTAAATGTATTGTTAACATTTTTAAATTGTGAGTTTTGCTGCGTTTCTCTGAAAATGAAAAACTAAAAGGTAGAATAATTTTAATATAATAAGAAAAATACTCAGGTATCTTCTAAGTATTGTGTTAAACTTCGGGATTTAATTCTTAAATAAGGAAAGGGTTTAGTTTTTAAAATCGCGTATTAAATATACTGTAACTACTAATTTTATATTAAAAAGAGGGAATTTTAAATCTAAAATTTCACCATTTAATTTTTTTTTTTGATCTTCTTGTTTCAGAATCCGGAAATGAATGAAGAAAAATTTGCTTTCTCATTTCCTTCAGTTCGTTGGACTGAATACCAAAATAAAAAGACAAAAACGCAAAATAATTTGCAATTGGCATTTTGCACTCCTTTTTTGTGGTTAAATAAACAATTTGCAATATAGAATTGAATTTAGACTACTTTTTTTAATTTTTAAAATTAAAAAACAACACATCAAAGTTAAGTTTTATAAAACAGTTAATGAAGGGGCACCACTATATTTTTTATATATTTAATAAATAAAATGGATACTAAAAATAGATTTTAGTCTGAACTAGTTTAAAAAAAGAAATCTGATACAAAAATAGGTGGGTGTAGGCAGATTATATTAAAATGCAGAGTAAATTGATTAGACACCTTACAAATGCAATCTAATAAACTTAATTCATAAAAAAATATACATCTGCCGTATTCTTGAAAGAGAAACGTCCAGAAAGAAACAAACACGTTGTTCCCCCGGGAAAAGCGGTCCCCGTTTTAAGAATAGGTATTATTGTATATTATATACCTTTTGAACTAAATATATTAAAATGTATACTCATTATTGTATCTGTTTCATCATGAATGGTTCTCGCTCCAATCAGAAAAATGTGTTGTTGAACGCATTATTGGCGAAGCAACGACGACAGCAAAAGATAGTCATAAGATATACAGACGAAATAAATATAAAAAGTTGCTTTTTAGGTAGACAAACAACACTTGAAACGAATCTAAATGCATGATATTCACCTGACCAACCAATACCAACAGAAGTCATTATACATAAAACAATCATCCAAGTAGCGTCATGTTAACAAGTTTTCAGAAAATTTTCGATTTATTAAAATCCCATTGTCAGGAGCCGAGAAATCGTTATTCACAGTGTGATAATTGAGTTACAACATACAAAATGTTTATCTAAAAAGGGGGCTATCATAAACAAGAATGAATTTTTTTTAATGATAGCTTATGCAATAACGATTATAAAAACGCAATTAGGAAAATAGTCATACTTTTTCGATATTTAAAATAAATCAATTTTTCACGTATTCAAGTAGCGCAATTTTAAGATCATAAAAAGTATACAGTCCGAAATGACAGGTAATTTTGTAACTTCTCAAAAAATTGAGATAATACGTGTTAAAAAAAGGCGTTTTTTTAATTTGTAAAAATGGGGCCACCAGATACAAGAATATTTTTTTTAATGTAAGCTTATGTCATAACCATGATAAAATTTCAGTTAGAACAAGAGCTCTTTTTTCTGATATTTAAAAAAATTAATTTCTCTATGTCTTCTGACATATGTGATACGTATTGAAAGCTAATGTGTCACTTTTCAGGAAATATTCGATTTATTAAAATCTCATTCCCAGGAGCTGAAAAATCGCGATTTTTATTGAGATAACGGAGTTTATTTTATTTATTTTAAGTATTTGTCAAAATGTTTGTCAAATATCACAGGTAAAAACACTTATACATAAAAGACTCATTTACATTTAAACATTTTCTAGATACACTAACAATACCACCAAATTCAAAGTTAATATCACTAGATGTAATTTCTTTGTATACTAATATACCAAATGAACTCATAGGTAGTGGTATAAAAGGCAAATGGAATATTTAAAAAAATTTTATAACTCTAACTCAGCCTGAATTCTTAGAAGCCTTACATCTTATAATGTCAAATAATTATTTTCAATACAAAAACCAATTTTATCAACAACTTGATGGATGTGCTATGGGCTCACCTATTTCCTCTACAATCGCACAAATAGTTATGGAATACCTAGAAGAGGAAGTTCTTGAAAAATTGAATTTTATTATTACTTTTTTTAAGAGATATGTGGATGATTGTTTAGCATCACTTCCAGAAAATAAAATAGAGGAACTACTTTTCGCATTCAATAATTTCCATCCGAAACTTCAGTTCACTTTTGAAGTTGAAATAGAAAACAAAATAAATTTTCTCGACCTTACTATAATAAGACAAAAAGAAAATAATTTAATAACTAAATGGTTTACAAAAGAAACTTGGTCTGGACGATATCTTAATTTCAATTCCCACCATTGTGATTGGTTTAGTTGACCGTGCCATATCATTAACGTCACCAGAATACCGTCCTGAAGCCCTTAATAAAGTTAAAGAGACCTTGAATGCAAATCATTTCCAAGAAAAACTGATACAAAAAATTATCAAACAAAGGACGTACATATATTATGACAATCATAACGAAAACGTAAAACAAGATAATACGCAAAAAAAATATATTGCAATGCCATGCACATCTCAATTATCTGAAAAATTAAAACATATCTTAGGAAAATATATACATTACATAATTGTGTGTCATAAGCCCAGAACCTGATAGGCTCCCTATTTACAAAATTAAAAACTAAAATTCCTAAAAATAAAAAATCCAATCTCGTATATGAAATTCCTTGTTTAAACTGCCTTATGAAATATATTGGTATGACAACCCAACTTTTAGAAAACAGAATAAAAGGGCATAAGTATATAAAGAATGCATCCACTGCATTACACAAACATGAAAAAAACACAAAACACGAATTTAATTTTCCTGAAACCAAAATCATTGATGAAGATAACCTGTATCAGAAATTAATTATCAAAGAAATGATTCACATAAAAAAAAATCCAGTAAATGACAAACAAGACATAAAAAATTTAAGTCAAATATACCACAATTTGATATTTTAGTATAGTTTTAACTTCGTCTAAGCCGTTATTTTTAAAATGTAGTATATTACTGTGAATATCTGATTCTACTCTAAGGTTTAAATTATCTTTAAATTCCTCAAAAAAACGTACTACGATAAGAACACCTTTTTACCTAAAACTGTGCCATGAATTGCCTGGCAAACCACTAACTTGCTACTTATCATTCAAATATAAATAAATAATCAACATGCATTTTTCGGGGTATGTAACCTTATTTTATTAATTTTGTAATAATTATTGTCAATAGTATAAAATTTTAAATCAGTTTTAGAAAAATTGTAAATGTCTTTTTATAATTAGACCACTAAATGTTTTTTAAATTAATTGTAGATAGAAAAGGAAAGCCATATACGGGGTTATTCACGCAACCGGTTCATTAAAAGTTTTTGATGATGCCATTTAGATAAAAATTTCAAATTTTAGGATTAAGGTAAGGTCAAGGGGTACTTCTTTTTTGAAATATTTTCAACTTTCTGTCAGTTCCGGTTTAAACGGAAGTTGGTATCAACTTGCTTATTTTAAATGGAACACCCTGTATTTTATGATATTTTTGGATTCTACGGAGAATTTTATTGCTATTTTATGTAGCATGTCCTATACCTACCCTATACCAACAATAAATGAATAAAATAATAAAATTGAATTATAACAAATGTTCTATATGCTGTCCGTTCATTTGAAGACACATTTCAATTCTTCTTTGTACAGTTGCTGTGACCCGTTGAATTTGTCCGTTTTCTAATTCGGCAAAAGCTGTTCGTATCCTGTCCAGTAAATCTTGTTGGTTATTTACTGGGGAAGCATAGACTTTACCTTTGATAAATCCTTATAAATAAAAGTCTAGGGGTGTTAAATCAGGCGATCGCGGGGGCCATTGGGACCAATCAAGCGATCTTCAAAAATTCGAGATAATTGGAGATAAACTACCAATAATTTTGCAGCTCACCAACAGGAATTTCTTCTATAAATTCAGAAACCGTCCCTCGTAGAATTTCCAAATACTTATCACTGTTTAAATTGTCTTCATAAATACAGTACCGCACCTGATCATTTAATACTATACCGAAAACATTGAAGGTAAACCTCTCTCGAGAACGCGTTTTGCGTAAAGCGTGCGGATTTTCTGCTGCCCAGAAAAGTTCGTTTCTTCTATTTGTTATTCCTTCTCTAGAAAATTTCGCTTCATCGGTCCAAAATATTTTTGAAAGGAATTGAGGGTCCTCTTGAATTTTCAAAAACATGAATTCGCAAAATTCTACTCGTCGGACGTCATCACCAGGTCTCAAGTCTTGCACGTTTTGGAAGGAATAGGAGTGCATATGATGTTCACTCAAGATTCTTTAGACAGATGAAGAAGAAATTCCCAAATCGTTTTCTGCAGACGGTATTGAACTGCGGGTTTGCGTGGAAATAAGCTAATGTGTTTATTACGTTATCCTCGGCATTTGTCACTGGTTTCGGAACATTTTTTGTAAGTTTAGCCTTGCCAAAACGCAAAAAATATGTTTCAATCCTCTTGAATTTTGACTTGTTCATTGGCGGCAAATCAGGGTGGCGTTCATTAAACACGTGACACGTTCTCTCCAAAATTTTATAACATTCTCCAAGAATATAAAATAGATTGAGAATATCAGCGTTTAGTTTATCACTGACAGCTTTCGATAAATAACGCATAGTAATCATCTGTCATATTGGATATTGGATCTCAATTGTTTTCCCATGGTTTCACCCTTGGAACATGTAAACGTTTAAGCAAATACATACGATATTTTTATAAAACCCAATTATTTCGAAAATGGTTACGAATAGGTATAGGGAACCTTAATACAGTTCGCTAGAAAATTAAATTCTACATTTGATAGTGCATAAAGTTATAGGGTGTCCCATTCAAAAAAACGGACTTTAGCGACTTTGAAAATGTGAATGTTTGCCGCTTAATTTAGGACACCCTGTATAAAAATAGACAAATTCAATAAAAAAAATAGAAACCTAAGATTATTTACCGATCGTCTGCAAAATATGAAGATTATATCTTCAAAACAAATATGAGATTTTAAAATTTGGTATCCCGAAGGCTCATTTTCGGTTCAAGGTCAAATATCTTAAGAACGCTTGAACCTAGGTATAGGGCATGCTACATAAAATTCTCCGTAGAATCCAAAAATATCATAAAATACAGGGTGTTCCATTTAAAATAAGCAAGTTGATACCAACTTCCGGTTAAACCGGAAGTGCCAGGAAGTTGAAAATATTTCAAAAAAGAAGTACCTTGACCTTACCTTAATCCCAAAATTTGAAATTTTTATCTAAATGGCATCATCAAAAACTTTTAATGAACGGGTTGCGTGAATAACCCTGTATATTAAAAAAAAAGATAAAGGAATGAGCAATTTTTGAGAAAGCTTACTATGATAGGCGAAACGTCAAGTTAATCCCATTGTTTGATTTTTCAGATAAACCTATATCCAAGAAAGAAGTCCAATTAATATATACCGGGTTTAAGAAACAAATTGAATATATATATATATATATATATATATATATATATATATATATATATATATATATATATATATATATATATATATATATATATATATATATATATATATATATATATATATATATATATATATATATATATATATATATATATATATATATATATATATATATATATATATATATATATATATATATATATATATATATATATATATATATATATATATATATATATATATATATATATATATATATATATATATATATATATATATATATATATATATATATATATATATATATATATATATATATATATATATATATATATATATATATATATATATATATATATATATGTTATATATATATATATATATATATATATATATATATATATATGTTCCGGATTGGCCGGTACACAAACACGTAGAATCTGAATGCACTCCTTTTATTCAAAACACAGGTTACAGGTATCAAAGGTAGAGACTGGTTATACTTAACAATCGTAACTAAGGTAACTTTAAACTTGTCAATGTCAGGTTTTTAACACTTCGAAATCTCAATTACAACTGAATCAAAATGAGGCCTCGCGGCGCGCTTATATAGCCTTTAGAAAAGAATGGAATGATCTAGAATAGTACAGGGTGAGATGAATTAAGCCTAACTGAACATTCTAGAACGATTTTTGACACTAACATAGTCGTTACATGGATAAAAATTAAGGTAAGTCTACTTCAATAAAATATCAAACAATAAACAAATTCATCTAAATCTCAACAAATCTATGACCAGGGCTAAATTCGTAACATTACCCCCTTCCTAGAGTCGATCGTCCCGATCAAACATCTTCGGTATCTTGGTAACGGGCCAATCGATGGAGATGCACCACTTTCATTTTTGCATGAGGGCTTTTCTGAATCCGGTATACCAAGTCATTCAGTCGGGTCACCACACGATACGGGCCTTCCCATGATTTCTGCAACTTCGGCGAGCGTCCCTTAGTTCTTTTTGGATTGTATAACGAAACTTTGTCACCGACTGTAAATCCAGTGTGATTGGCTCGTAGATCGTAACGTGACTTTATTCTATCGCTTTCTATCTGTAATTTATGGCGGACTTCTTCATGGATTTCTCTGAGGCGTTTACTAACCTGGCTGGCATAATCCGTAGTAGTTATCTTATAGTTCGGAGGTCGTCCAGTCAAGAGGTCGGCTGGAAGCTGTAGCTCAGATCCAAATATTACACTGGCAGGTGTTTTTCCAGTGGATTCATGAACTGCAGAGCGATAGGCCAGTAAAAATGGTTGAATACATTTATCCCAGTCATTTTGTTGTTCATTAACTTGGATTTTCAGGTAGTTCTCCAAAGTTCTATTAAATCTTTCAACCATTCCATCTGACTGCGGATGAAGAGGTGTTGTTCTTGTCTTATGAATTCCTAATAGGCTGCACAAGCTTTTGAATACATCGGATTCAAAATTTCTGCCTTGGTGGGAGTGTATTTCCCTTGGACTTCCATATCGGCAAATCCATTCATGAAATGGTACGTCGGCGACAGTGATGGCTTCTTGATTGGGTATTGCGTAGACTTCTGGCCATTTGCTGAAGTAATCCATCGCTACTAACACAAAGCGATTCCCGGACTTACTAACTGGAAATGGTCCTGCTACATCTATGGCAATTCGTTCGAAGGGTGCTCCCACGTTGTACTGCTTCATTTTGCCACGAGTACGAGTTTGGGGTCCTTTACTGGCGGCGCAGTCTTCGCAGGTTCGGCACCAATCTTTCACATCTGTACGACTTCCTAACCAATAAAACCTTTCTCGAACTTTTTCAAGAGTCTTCATAACACCAAAATGTCCTCCGCCTACACCGTTGTGTACGGCTTGCAACACTTCAGGAATTCTCTTTGAGGGCAAAATAGTTTGGTATTTGTTATTTTTGCCATCAGAACTTTCCCAGATTCTTTTTAACAGGCCGTCTTTTATCACCAAAGAGTCCCATAAAGCCCAGTATCCTTTAAATTTCTGGGATTTGGCTGCAATTTCTTGGTAACAAGGTCTTGATGAATTTTCTAATTTCAGTTTAATTATAGGGCCAATATTTGAGTCTACTTGCTGATCTTTGGATAACATTTTAGAGTCCCACTCTGGAGAGCTTTGAAGTGCTGTTCTTCGGCAATGAAAATCGTCAGGATCTTCTCTTTCCTCGTGTCTGTTGCAATGTTTACAACTTTCTGGGCATGGTCTTCTTGATAAAGCATCAGCATTTTTATGATTTAACCTTTTGCGATGTTCAACTTTAAAGTCATATTCCTATAGGCGCTGCAACCACCTGGCTATTTGTCCTTCGAGATTCTTAAATTGTAGCAACCATTTGAGTGATGCATGATCCGTCCTTAAAAGGAATTTTTGCCCATAAAAGTACTTATGAAAGTGCTCCAATGTTTTAACAATAGCTAGTAATTCTTTCCTTGTCACACAGTAGTTGCGTTCAGGTTTAGAAAGAACCTTGCTGAAATAGGCTATTACTTTTTCTTCGCCATTTTGTACTTGTGACAAAATACCACCAATAGCGGCATTGCTAGCATCGGTGTCTACAATAAACATCTGGGATGGCTCAGGATATGACAACACTGAAGGATTACACAAGGCTTGCTTCAAGTTGTTAAATGCTTCTCCACATTCTTGGGTCCATACATAGTTGTGACTGCTTTCAGTAAGTCGATGTAATGGTCTAGCGATATTAGCAAAACCTTTTATGAATCGTCTGTAGTACGTACAAAGTCCCAGAAAACTCCTTAGTTCATGTCTGTCCTTTGGTATTGGCCAATTTTGAATGGTTTCAGTCTTCTCAGGATCGGTTTTTACACCATGTTCGGTAATTACATGGCCTAGATATTTCACTTCTTTTTGAAAAAACTGGCACTTTTTGGGACTGAGTTTTAAGCCAGCCATTCTCAGTTTCTGGAAAACAGCTTCAATATTCTTTAAATGGCCTTCAAATTTTTTCCCAAGAATAATGAGGTCATCTAAATATACTAGGCATGTTTCCCATGTCATTCCATGTAATGTCAGTTCCATTAAACGTTTAAAAGTTGCTGGGGCGTTGCATAATCCAAAAGGCATAATTTTAAATTGTCACAGTCCAGTCCCAGTAGAAAACGCTGCCTTTTCTTTATCATCTGGATTAAGGTTAACTTGCCAATAACCACTTTACAGGTCTAGGGTTGAGAACCATTTTGATCCTGTTAAAGTGTCCAAGGTATCAATTCTTGGTAAGGGAAAGCTATCTTTTTTGTGACGTCATTGAGCCTGCGGAAGTCGACGCAGAATCTCGTGGAGCCATCTTTCTTCTTCACTAAGACTACTGGTGATGACCATGGACTTTGAGATGGTTCTATAATGTCTTGTTTTTCCATATCCTTAAGCATCTGATTAACTTCATGTCGCTTTGCCAAAGGTATTCGTCTTGGAGGCTGTTTTATCGGCGCTGCATCACCAGTATTAATTCGATGTTGGACTATGTTAGTTTTTCCTAAGTCGCTGTCATACAGAGAGAAAACATTTTGATTTCTTCTCAAAAGTTCTTCCAACTTGGTCATCTGAACCTTATTCAGTAAATGTGGCGATTTCACCAGGTCTTGGAGTACCTTAGGTAAAGTAGTTCCAGGTTCTGAAGGTGGTACGTTTACAGGTACAGGTAAATATTGTATTAGCAAGTTGACAGGTTCCGATCTTGTTACCTTTTTTTACTTGCTGGGGATGACCTTTCAGATTCATCATTTTGACAAACATCATGTTTCCTCTACAATGAGTTAAGGTTCTTGCTGGTAAAATTCCCTTCGCATGTAGTGGACAGTCTTGAACTGGTTCGAATAAAATTACTTCTTCCTCAAAATCATCAAACGTCGCTTTTACTACACATTCCGAACAGGCAGGTAAGGTAGTATCTTCTAGCAAAACCACTTCTCGGATAGTGGAATTATTTCTTTGTGGCAGGTATGTCAAGAATAAACTTATTTTGGTTTATAACATCAAGACCAAGTATGACATCATCCATTATATCTGCGACGAAAATAGCGTGTATGAAGGTGGTGTTCCCCAGGGTTATTTCAGCCTCATGAATGCCTTTCACAGGTATAATTTCACCAAGGCCGGTTTCCAAGACATATTTTTTGTATGGATTTTCTATCCTGCAAGGCGCTATAATGTCTGGCCTCACGATGGTGTGTGTTGAACCGGTATCTAGTACCATTTCACAGTCCCGACTGCATATCTTCCCCGGTACTACCAAGCTAGAGCCATTATTCTGCAGCCGGGATACTTTGATTTTTGTTGTTGTCGATGGGGCTTGGTAGCACCTAGCCAGCTTTCGCCCCTTAAAACTGGCTAATGGGAGTTTTCCTGAATATCTTCAGGGATCCCATTGCTGGTACATTGGCTTTGCACATGTCCCTCTTTACCACATTTCCAACAACGGATGCCTTTTCTTTGTCGGAAAGTTAAAGATTTATTTTCGTCTTTCTGATGTTTAAGAAGAATTTCTTGCAATTCTTTTAAAAGGTTCGAAGCATTTTCATTTATAGTCTGGTATTCTGGAGTGTAATGTAGTCTACGCAGTTTTCCTTGACCCCTGTATGTTTGTTTAGCTGTTTCGAGCTGAAGGGCATATGCCAGAGCTTCTGAAATCTTCTTTATTCTAGCCATTCTTAAAGCTTGGTTGGTATCAGGATCACGAAGGCCTTCGATAAAACTGCTTACTGCCAACTCTTGCTTGATCTCTTCAGGGTAGGATGGATAAGTCAAGTTAATTAGTCGCACGATATCGGTTTCATACTCTTGAAGACTTTCGTTATATTTTTGTCTTCGACATTGAAGTTGTGCTTTATAAACCTCCTGTAGATGTGCTTCTCCATAACGCATTTCTAGATGGCTTACTAATGTCCCAAAGTCATTTTGTTTATCTTCGGGTATGTTCCTTAACACCTCCATTGCTTCGCCACGCAAGGAACAAACCAGCGCTCTTGCCTTTTCGGTGGAATCCCAACTATTTCCTGTTGCGGCAGCTTCAAATTGTTTCAGGTAAATAACCCACGGCACCTTACCATCGAACGTAGGTGGCTTTATCACATGCGATAAAGAGACAACGTCGGATTTGAACTCACTGTGCTGTCCAAATTTCTGCATCTGGGATCGTAAACTTTGGACTTCTTGCTGCACTAGGTTATGAACCTCCTGAACTTGCGTTTGAACTTTCTTCTCCATTTGTCCCATTTCCTCTTTTACATCTTCTTTGGTTAGCGTCAGTTCAAGCAACGTTTTTCTAGTGATTTCTTCATGATTCTTTTCCATTTCTTGCATTTTTTTTTACGTCTTCTTGGTGCCTCCTCATATCTTCAAGTTCATTTTTTATGTCTTCTTGGTTCTTCCTCATGTCATCTGTAAGTTCTTGCTTTAGTTCTTCTTGGTTCCTCTTCATATCTTCCTTAATTTCTTGCTTCATGTCTTCTTGGCCCCTCTTCATGTCTTCTTGGCCCCTCTTCATGTCTTCTTGGCCTCTCTTCATGTCTTCTTGGCCCCTCTTCATGTTTTCTTGGCCTCTCTTCATGTCTTCTTGGGTTTTCTTTATGTCTTCTTTAAGTTCCTGCTTCATATCTTCTTGACTTCTCTTCATATCTTCTTTAAGTTCATTCTTCATTTCCTCTTGGGTCTTCTTTCTTTCTTGTTTTACATCTTCTTGGTTTTTCTGAATGTCATTATGCATTGCAATAGTCAAGTTCATCAAAGAATCCAAATTTGCTGCCATGATTATTGCTACTAATAGAAACTATTCCTTACTTCTTTAGCGTCAACTGGATCCTAATCCCGCTTCCGACACCAAATGTTCCGGATTGGCCGGTACACAAACACGTAGAATCTGAATGCACTCCTTTTATTCAAAACACAGGTTACAGGTATCAAAGGTAGAGACTGGTTATACTTAACAATCGTAACTAAGGTAACTTTAAACTTTCAATGTCAGGTTTTTAACACTTCGAAATCTCAATTATAACTGAATCCAAATGAGGCCTCGCGGCGCGCTTATATAGCCTTTAGAAAAGGATGGAATGATGTAGAAAATTCTAGAATAATCCAAATAGTACAGGGTGAGATGAATTAAGCCTAACAGAACATTCGAGAACGATTTTTGACACTAACATAGTCGTTACATGGATAAAAATTAAGGTAAGTCTACTTCAATAAAATATCAAACAATAAACAAATTCATCTAAATCTCAACAAATCTATGACCAGGGCTAAATTCGTAACAATATATATATATATATATATATATATATATATATATATATATATATATAATATATATATATATATATATATATATATATATATATATATATATATATATATATATATATATAATATACATATCTACCTAAAAAGCAACATATATATATATATATATATATATATATATATATATATATATATATATATATATATATATATAATATATATATATATATATATATATATTATATATACATGTATATATATATATATATATATATATATATATATATATATATATATATATATATATATATATATTATATATACTTTTCACACCTATTTCGTCTGTGTATCTTATAACCCTTGTTATACTATCGCTATAGTCTAGAAACTTTTTTGCATGAGCAATCCGGTAAAAATATATCTAAAATATTCAAAGCTTCATTCGATAATCAAGAGAAAATCTCTTTATAACTTGTTGCATATAAGTTGCTAATATTTTAGTTTTAAGGTAGAGTAAGAAAAACCGAAACACTTACTAATCTTAATAGGCATTTCACTTTTAATAACAAGTGATAAAACGCAATTTAAACCATAATAAAATCATTAAACCATTAAAATTTATAGCTGCTTCTTCAAAATACTAAGAATTACAACCATAAATAGTACCCGAAGACACTGTAAATGCATTGTAAATATTTGGACTACTTGCTACCTCAGTCTGCCTATCTCTCAGGAATATATAAACCCATATAAAACAGCATGTTCCTTAGATAATTTAAAAGTATTTTTATTACTATCACCTTATTATTTTATGTGTGCTTAATTTTTTGGGGAATTGATTATATTATATTATAACCAGTTAAAATTCATGAAAATTTGTATAAATAACAAATATGGTAACAGAATGAGTTTGGCCAGGCTGATGAATTTTCGTTAATTTTTCAAAATAAGTTAGCCCAAAAGAGAAGTTATATTTATTATATGAACTTAGGCTACGGCTAATTCATTTAAAAATCGCACAGGTATTTTAGGACTTTCGTTTGCTATATTTTATCTAGAAATATGCTACCTTACTTGTAATTCTAAACGAAATAAAAAATTAAATAATATATATCTCTTAGTGTACAATTTGGGGACAACAGGAGTCGAACTAATGTTTTTGCCGAAGATACTACCTCTTCTGCAGCTAATACAAATTTTGATTAACTAGAGCAACATCGATCGAAGATGCACTTGGAGCCACGTGGAATATACCTCATTTAAGTTGTCAAAAAATTAGTTCATTGTAAGTACATTATCTAAAATAGTGTCAATTGATAGCAGCATATCATGCTCTTACAATGTAGGTACCATAAATTGTATTTTATTATGCATTCATTAACTTAACCGGAGGTGTTGTTTAGTATCCAATGAAAAAGGATTGATACAGAGACTTTAAATGGAATTTAGAGCTGATATAAAACAATAATTTGTTGAGAATTATTTATTTGTTTAATTTATTTACCATTTCCGTTTAATTCTCATTTTTCTTGAGAAAATTTAAACTTAAGTCAAACATAAAATTTGGTTTATATTCTAGTGAGACAAGCTTGCTTAGATTATTACTCAGACAACATTTCTCTTTGGACAATGTCAAGTACTTGAAGGGTTGAAGAGGCTGCTCTCCATATATGGATATATTATTTGAGGCTGGGTCCGAAATCTCCACTCTTAACATTTTTCTACGGTGTATGTATTGTATATTATAAATAAAATAATAAATATAAATAAAATGTTATCCAGTCATCACCTTGTAACTCTTAATTTTTGACCTAAATTTGAAGTCAGTCGAGGTAAGTAGTTTTTAAGCTGTAACGCGAACAGACAGAAAGACCGATGGAATCGAGACAACAGCGTTTCGCATATATGTCTTCTATAGAGAGTGTTTCGGAAGAAAAAGGAAATATTCTAAGGATGTGTTTTATGAGGTCAACAAAATTTAAAAAAGGTTATACAGTTATAGGTCCGCAAACGCTTAATTTCCGAAAATTTTGGGATGCGAAAGAAAATTTAAAAAAATATCCGTTTTTTTGTTATTTCGGAAAAGATTATTATTATTATATTAATATTATATCAAAGTGCAAATAAGTATGTCATAAGTATCTAAAAGCCTTGAATTGGCTTTGACATTTCAACGCCAACTTGTTAAAAATCGTTTAAAATAATAGTGTAAGGATACGAATGTAGTACGAATAAATAAATAAATAAATAAATAAATGTATGATAGGAATATTCTAATTATTACACAATTATTACAAAAAAAAATGAAGAGATCTTTTTCCTTTAGAACAGATTATCAGTTAAGAAAACGTTATTATTTTTGAAGGAAATCAGTGGCGTTCAATTTTTTCCGTGAAAAATATCTCACTTTATGTTGTCACGCATGCCACTGTCGAAGGTATTACAAACCATTCAATTTGACATCAGAAATCGTTTCCGAATGTTAAATAAAACCAGGTTTAATTAATTTTTTTACAACCTGCATCTCCAAAAACCAAGGGTTTCCAGACCTATGAATATATAAAGGTTTTGATTTTTTTGATCTCCCATACACTTTCTTAGAATACTTCCTTTTCCTCTCTAAACACCCTGTATATTAAACCGGCAAACAGTATATTATTTTATCAAGCGACATGGAACTTCAAACAATAATAAAATATGGAGTTTAACTTTAAAACTGAGTTTTCATTAAATCTGTTTTGTGAAAAATTCAGATTTATCACAAAATAATACTGACTTTCCTATAATCTACACGCACAAAGACACCCATACATTTACTTTATTTAGACTTCAAAAAGAAAACGCGTTTTGAGTTGTTCTAAGTCACTATGGCATATGACATCCGGACTTTAGCGGCAATAGTTTTTACATATTTTAGCAGTTAATTGGCATTTTCGAAATGTGCCGTTTAACGTCTCTTGTACAAATTATTTTTTTAGTGGAAATTATCTCTACAACTATTTTCAAAAATTAAGTACGGCAAATGAGTTAAATGTCATTCTAAATACAACGTAACAAACAATAAAATTGACCAGCTGAACGTGCGAGATTTTGCAAGAATAACTAATGACATGAAAAAAAGTCCTCTGAATTATACTCCGCTGATGGTGCCCTAGAGATTTAGGTTTTTCAGTAATTGGGGGCCTCTAAGCTGTGCGAGGAGTCCTTTGAAAATAGATGAAGCCAAAAAAAAAGGTGCTCTTTAGGTTTGTACTCCGCTCATGTGGATCTAGGAATTTAAGACTTTCATTTACTAGGAAGCCTCTAAGCCGTGTGAGTTTTTGCGAGGCGTATTTTGCAAATAACTGGTGAATACCACAAATAATGACTTCAAAAACTATAAGCTACTAATCTCCTTTTTGCCCATACCTCGCGCTCCCCCCCCCCCTTGCGAACGTGGGCCTTACATCAATTCTACGTCACATACCCGTAAAACCTCGCGCCAATTCTGTGCTGGGGCTTCTATCTACGACGGGACCTGTGGCTATAGCCCCCATACCCCCATCCTTGTTCAGGACTGAATAACACAATAGTTCAGAATTTCCCTGCGTTAATCCTCTTAATGTCAACTATTAACACTTTTTTTTAAGTTTTCGAAAGTGTGATAACTGAATATATTGATAAATCCTGTATAATGTTTCTTTTGTTAAGAATACTTTAATTTTTATTAAAAAAAAAATCTTTTGTAATTAGAGTATAGCAATTATTTTTTACTTAATTCAGAAAATACAGAATTATAAATATTCTATTATATTACAAAACCGTTGACGTTATATATTCTGTAATTTTTCTTTACATAGGTTTCTTTATTATTTATAAAATGTATTTAATAATTTAAATACAATAATTTTTAGTTTTTTTATGTCTAAATCTACAAGAAACTATTAGGTCGAACTAATGATACCCTGCATGCAGAACATATCTGGTGCGTTTGAGAAGGGTATGCCACTACTCATTTTTGATCAAAATGTAAAGACCTTTAGTACCGAAAAATCAGTCAGTTACACGCAGATCCATTCCAGAAGAATCGTTAGAAAAACTTCTGAGGTACCTACACGATGCCCAAATAGCACAAATTAGCTGATGAGCTTCTTTGCCTAACAGTTAGCCATAAAAGACACATAAAAACCAGATATTTGTCAAATTTTGGCAAATGATTCTTGGTTTGTTTTCTAGCCATGGAAGCTCGCTTGAAATTAAATTTTTTTTGCTCCAAAAGTAGCAGTTTTTAATGTAGATAGGCTATAGCATAGTTACTTGGCTAAAACATATCTTTTATGGGGTAATTAAACCTCCAACTTTTTTTTTTGTAATATTGGATGGCCAAAAAGTAGAAATATTTGTCAATTTTGTTGCCACAACATAACCAGATATATTCTAGTAAGTATTGAAGTTAAATTATAGTAAGCATAGCTGTTTAAACAATAGAAATCGAGGTCCGAATATGATCAACAATTAGGCATTTTTCTCAAATGCCAACCAAACATGTTTTAGCAAGATTTAAGTTTAATTATAGTAATAATAGCTTTATAAGAATACCGGATTATGACATTTTAAGACAACAAAAATTGAGAGGAAAAAATATCATATTTTTGTTTTAAAATTAAACTGAAATTGGATAGTTTTATTTCGCTTATTTTAGCTTCTATATAATCTTGCCAAAAATGCCACATTTTCAAATTTACGTTTATAACCTATAAAACTATATTTAACCAAACTAAAGATTTATTCAGAAAAACGAAATATTAAATTATTTACCATATAAAATGTCTAATAAAAAGATTAAATATTCCACCACATATTATAGAAAAACGCCGACTTGGGGTAATCGTCGTATAATTTTGTTACGCTGGCTCCTGGATCTTAAATTAGCCATTTTTGGCGAGTACTAGAGACAAACCAAGTAGGCATTTTTATTGGCAAAAGTTTAGTAAATGTTGCTACATTTTGACTACATTTGAAAATTATTGCCATTTGATAAATATTTGTGTCAATAAATGTGGCCAATTTCAAGGAATATTTGCTTAAAAAATAGCCTAAAGCTTTTTATGATCCACCATGATTGAACTTAAAATTAAACTAATTTTCTAGCAGCCGTTACTTGACCACTTTAAACAAACGTATTTTTTCTACCTATAAAAACGTATTTTAATGCATGTTTCTGATTACGTTATGGACTCTTTAATCAGTTTTCTTAGTACAATACATTTCGAAACTAAAAAACAAAAAAAAAATAAAATAAAGAAAAAATATTTGTAGAAAACGAAATTTTTAGTTTCCAGAAGGGGCGCGTGTTTTACATGCCTCTCATAGAATCTTTTAACAGTAAAAGTTCCTGCGCAACCATGATTTGTTATGTTTGCATTTCATCTTGACTCATAAATGTTTACACTGATTGTCTCTGTTAATATTATGTCTACATAATTTGAAACAATTGATGATTTATCATATAAAAGGCAAAAAATGAGAAAATATTTAGGTAAATTTCGGAAAAAAATGCTACTCAAATTTCGGCTAAAAAACAAGTCAAAAATTTAGCTAAAAAAGCTAGCTAAAGTCAAAAAGTAGCTAATAAACCCAACCATAAAATCAAAAGAGAGGGTCGTATAACTGCCAATTGGCCATTTTTACCCCATTATGGCCAAATTATTATTCCCCACTTTAGCCATATTTCCGTCTTTATACTGTAATAAAACTGTTATTTTGGCTAGCAATTTTAGCTAATTAGCCAGGGATATTAGCCAATATCACAGCATTTTAGCCCATATATGATTATATGTGCTACTTGGGAGTTGACGGAATAGTATTTAATTTTAGAAGTTTTAATACTGGGATAATAAAAATAATGTGAAAATAAATCCTCTAAAGAAATATTTTTTGTAACAATGGTTATTTAAAAAACAAATTTTACAAAGCATCCTATGAATTGCTCTGGGTGCTCGGTTACTGAAAAATTGGCTCCCAGGAAAGGAACAAATCCTGGGACGTAACGTTCCTTGGCAATTTTACATGTTAGATGCAAGTCTCCTTAGTTGCTTTGCCCCTGAATTATTGTAGATATAAAATGTCTCTAAATAATACTCTTTATAGGTGTATTTATACATACCAGTGCCGATACAGTTCAGTATCAATGATATCTGTAATTTATCACTGTGCATGTCGTGAGTAAATCACTAACCTAAATTAGTTTTTAGGTCAGTGGGGTAAACATGTTTATTTAAGTTGTAGGCACCTATATTTGTATTCACTAGTAATGCTGCAACCTTTTTACGAGACTGAACGGAAACATCACTTATGTATGTATGTACATTTTAGGTATCTTTTTTTAATACAAGTACGTTTCCCATTGATTTAGAAAAGAAAATTCCTTGGGACTTGTCCCAAAATTTACTTAATCCATCCACCCCAAAAACACCCCCGTATATAGTTAATTAAATTTATCTACCCAACGTACAGCTATAAAAGTCATCCTACCACCCTCTTCTGGCAGAGCCTGTGCGTGTAGCCTTTTTCTATACCTTGGCCACGTGCATCTTCAGCAATAGCTGATTCTTAAAACGGAGGTCGCAAATAGAAATAAACACACTCCCGCCAAAATTTAAATCGGAATTATCATTGTTGTCAAATCGTTGGATATTTCCTCAGAAGAAAAACTTTACTATGAGGGTATTTTTATCTAAATTAAACTGTTAAATTATGGACTTTGATTTTTAATAAAATCGTAGATACATTTATTAAAATTATTATATTGGACTTCGAAATTACATAGCAAGCGATATCTTTCAGAGAAATAATAATTTGTTTATAAAAAACTTAATTAAACACATATTCGGATATCTTATTTATATTTTAAGAACTTCATTAGAGTAAATAATTATATTTCATAGTTTTTAAATTTTTTTTTATAACTGGAGATCGTGTCGAATTCTTTTTGATAGGCAAAACAAGCCGGCATTAAGACATATCTTTTTCACTGACAATAATCAAAATGTGGCGGTTGACCTTGAAAAATGCGTCGTCATTTAGCAAAAACAAATCTTGAATTTTTTGAAAAAAAAAATTAAAATACAATTCTCTCAAAAAAAAATAACACACTTTTTTCTTCGTCGGTGAATATGACTTTGAAAAGTACGCGGATTTTATGCCACCTATGTCACCATATTGAAAAACCATCATACGTTTCGCGCATGAATGTTTCTTTCGAATAAAAAATAGGCATCACCTATGTTCATAGCTACTTACATAGGTTTTGCAATATTTTTTAGAAAATGTTTGATAACAATTTCTTTGCAAATTAATATTTTACTTTGTAGTGATGAATTTTTAATTGCTTTAATCATTAATACATTTTGTTTCCTTTGCATTGGCTTACATTTGTGAAAACAATATAAATAACCATCTTAGAGGATACCGTGATATCAAAGTAAACCAATCTGGCAACCTGGCTGGAGCCCCTAAATAGTTCCCCAGGTACACGAATTTCCTAACAAAAGAACCCCAAATAATCGAAAGAAAAGGCCCGGTGTGCCCCTCCAGCGCGTAGCTGACGTATATAGACCTATCATATGCTCGTTTATGGTTAGTCGCTCGGTAGATCTTCCCATGGTAGCACGATGGGTTCGTTCGTTTATTTGTACGTTTCGAATTACTCACCATAACTTCCAGCTGGTTCGATTCGAAGAAAAACTCGCCGCTACCTATATACAGAGCATCGTTAAGCGAGGTCCTCTTCTTTAGCGATGATGATGACCCCCACCACGTGGGTCGTGTTTACCATCGATACGGTTTTTACTATAGCAGCAAAAGTTCCATCGTCGTCCCATCGCAGTCGTCGTGCGTCAGCGATGGGTGAATGGTGTGCCTTATTAGGGCCGGGTTTCGTTATCGATATGTCGGTGTCGATACGCGAGTGACAGTTATTGGATTTATTTACAACTGACTACGTGGATTTTAAGAAGAATTTGTGAGGTGAGTTGATAATCGGGAATACCTGCGTAGCTTATGTTGGTCCATCAACTACAATTTTTTTTTCGTAGCATGTCCGAAAAGTATGTTAATATGTGAATCTATTTATTATATTGTTTCTGGTATGCAGTCAAAATGTTGATGTGCTCTCATTCATCAATAAATTTTTTGAGGGACATGCAAACTGGGCTCACTGTCCACTATTTGGAGATCAAAAGTCAGGAAATAAAAAATTATTTCTTAATTTGTCAATAAATAAAAAAATTACAAATAATCGTTATTTTACATATAATATTCCGTATAACATTTTTTAAAGTATACTTTATTATTTTAGATTGGTATTTTTTCTTCTTAAAGAAACAACATTTAATTGTAGGTCTTAAAATATTTATAATTTTTATTTAACAATTTAAAAAATACATTAATTAATAAGTCAAGATAATTTCATCCATTTCCTTAATTCAGGCATTTACCACAAATGTGTATATGAGCTAAATATCTAGAGGTCTAGTAAAACTCTTATGTTTACAAGTGGCAAGATCTAATTTTATCGGAAGTGGGAATAATCATTTTGATTTACAAAAAAGACTAGAAAAGCAAAGTTTTAAAAACTTACGCTTTTAATAAACTTCTTAACATTTCAAATTGATGGCGGTGTTTCTAACAAATTTAACTTTTGGGCCATTTCATGAGTTAACCGAAACTGCAAGTATTAGCGTTAACTAATCACGATTTATTTAACTAAAGCTGTGGAATTTACAATGTAAGTTTTTAATTGTTTTATTTTTAAAAGCTGCAACTGTTTTTGCAATAGCTTGAGTTTTTATTGACGAAAACTAATAGAACGTATCTTTAGAACCACTTAGAGCTTTAGATTTGATATATCTGAGAGGAGTAATAATGACATTGGTGACACTAAAAAGAAATTCCTACTTATCTTAGTTTTAAACATAATAACAAAAGCAATAAAAACCAAAAAAGTAAAAAATAATGAAACATCGAAAATCAACATTAAACAAATCGAAACCAGTCTAATAAAATTCTAATAACCTGTTGGTCCTGCTCTAGCTTTTAGGAATCTAACCTGTTAGGCGAGAGAGAAGATTTGTTATAATAATTGCATGTGTAATCGTGTTTAGTTTTTTTAAAATACCATTTGAGCTTTACGTATCTTTTGTTGCACTCAGCAGTTCCAGCGTCTTAAATAATCTCACGGCCTGCCTAAACAATATTCTGTTAACATTATTCTTTAAGAAAAAGCAGAAACTCTGTGACGAAAAAATTAAGCGATGAATTTATTGAACCCTCGATAAAATCTTATATATAAGTTGCTTTAGCACGAATTCTAGCAGCCGAGCTAGCAGCCTTACGCGAGAATAGCAAAACTGTCGATATTAAGATATCTTATAAATCACACTGCTTTCCTACAGTTCCAAAATTTTAATTAGGTTATGCAATTGTCTAATGTAATCTATCCTCAAATTGAAACGAAGTTATTTTAACTATACTCAAGATTATTCCAAACCTGTTTCATCCATCTCCCTCGCTCTCTCCCAACTCGAATTTCTGCGGCATTTCTGTACCAACCAAATCTAGACTTGGCAGCGGAAAAACAATTTTATGATTTCCATATAATTTTTAAGCAGCCTAGCAAAATACCTTACTGCCTGTGTTTAATTTATTTATCTATTTATCAACTAGCAAATTGCGCAATTGCAAAAACAAAATTTCTAAAGTATAACAATTATAAAATAGTAAACACCAATAATTGTTAAAAAAAAGTAAATCACTAAAATACATAAATGATTTCTATATTAATAAAAGAATATTTCCATATAAATAAAGAAAATCGACCAGTGGAACGAAAAAAAAAAGTAAATCACTAAAATACATAAATGATTTCTACATTAATAAAAGAATATTTCCATATAAATAAAGAAAATCGACCAGTGGAACGAGTTGCTCTTGATGGAGCATGAAGGCCATTTCTATATAAAATACTCTGTTATGAAGAATGTTGTAAAGTATTAAATGATTTCTTCTTTGGTGATTCACTAGTATTGGTGACAAGTTTATTTGGGCCAGCATTTCTTCATTCTAATAATCAGCAAGATTAAGTTTATATGACATGTGCTTTAGAAATTTGTGTTGAACACGTTCAAGTGCATTTTATGGACATTATAATGTGGCGACTAGACTTATGATGAGCACTCCTCGGAGTACTATAAGTGCATAGTAAAGACATTTCAGTGCGATCACAGTAATCAAGCTCACAGTGCATCTTTTAATGAATTCGAGAATCTGAAACGGCTTACTAACAATGTTGGAAATGTGGGAAAAAAGTTAGGGAGGTATCTATTATCATTCCTAAATTTTTCACTACAATTTTTTTTCAGGGAATATTCCACTAATAGTGTAGTTAAATATAATTGGATATCTACACCGGTAAAAGGACATGGTTTGACATTTGGAAGGGCTCAATGACATTACATTCCTTTGACACCACCAAGCCATGAATATTTTGCTGAAGTGTCTCACAGACCCTAGATTCATGTATTTGACAAGATAATTGTAGATCGTCAGCAAACGATTGAAATTCGCAGTTTTTTATGCTTTCGAGCATGTCATTTATAAACACATTGAACAATAAGGGATCAAATGGGAACCTTGTGGCCCTCTCGAAAGATTATCAGTCTCATATGAGTAAAAATTGCCCATTCTAACAATATGGTTTCGCTGGAACAGCTCTTAAACCACGAGTATGAGTTGAGTATGTATATTAGCATTGAGACACTTATTATCAGTAACAAGTAAAACCAAATTAGAAACCTTCTAGCATCCTTTGGCCTATCTTGAGTCGCTCTATTTTTCATAAATCTGTTTGATTAGGGTTAGTCATTCTTCATCGCCTTTCTCCAGGAGGTTTATGCCACATACATATATTAACCAATACATTAATGATTTCATTCTGTTTAAAACAATTGCTGGAACCAGTTTAGTATTTTGTAATCTATTATATATAATTCGTATTGCAATCACTACTATTTAGCTTAGCTAAAAAAATTATATACGATATTTTGTTTTACTTAACAGTAATGAGCTTTCCATGAGTTTAGGAAACATTTTGCGTTTAAGCTAAATAGTCATTAACGTACGAATGTGCCACGTCAGGTAACTGGAAGAATAGAAATGGTTAAATTCCAATAACTACATTTTTCCCAATCTACCTTTTGCTTATAGGTAGATACTAAATACATATAAAGTTGATTTCCTTTTTTTTTATTTATATGCCTTTTATTTCTGTCGCTTTAGATAGGATGTCAAATTAGACCGACAATACTAACGTTATAAAGTACCGTTTAAATATGTTATTCACTAATTATGGAAAAACTGCTGCTTGCATAGTTAAAACTTTTTATTTAAATAATGCAATCAGCCTGCATTATGATTTAATAGTAGATTGGTATTGATTGTATGGTTGTTGATTTTTGTTGTATTGACTCAAAGAATCAATACTTTCGCAGCTCTGCAAAAGAGCGGGTGTAATTTCGGAACCATCTGCTCTTCTTTACCTATATGACCAAGGAAAGCAAAAAATCCTATATATATTTTTTTGGCGCTAAACCATTCAGCTATTCTAATAAAAGACTAACACTTATTTAATTTTGGTAACGCTAAGTGGATCCGCCCCGCCATAGTTTCGTCAATGAAAATGTTGTGTTGACATTGATATGTCTATGAAGGAGGAAGGTTTGTAGGCATAGTTGCGTTACCTGGTGGGATTTGTACGAAGCGGGAAAGTAAAACAGGTATGAATCGTTGATTTTCAGCCGATTTCTTTTCAAAATTAATGTATTCCTAATTAGACAGAAATTATATATTGTGCCAATGTTTCAAAAAAATTATCTAATTTGTTGTTAATACAACAAATTAATGTATTTGGCTTCTTTGACAGGAAAAAAGACTATCTTCCCCCTCCGATAAAATATTAGTATAAAATCAACTATTTAGAGGACAATGAATTCCTACGCGTATGACATTATGTTCTTGTCACACGTGTTAATCCTTTGAAACAAGTACATCCCTGTTCGCTAAAGAGGTTTAAATTTAGATCAGATCTAAACTAGCAGTAACAGGTTTAAGGTGAAATGTGCAACAATAAACAATATTATTTTTATAAATTCCACAATTACAAAATATGACAGTGATATTATCAAAACTTAACTGGTCGTTTGAAAGTTCTAATAAAAAATTCTCGAGGTGAATAACTACAATTTGTAAAACTTGTCAGTCTTTCGAGGATTAACAAGTTTTTGTGACCAAGGTACTTTATTTTTATATAATAATTCATCGCCTGTTGCCAGAACCCTTTCATAAAAACATCGAGTTAATACTTCGCCAATTATGTTTTGCTTACGTCACTGTATTAATTCCTAATTTTAACACTTAAGGAATTACAAGGTAAATTATTTGTTTCCTGTAGCTAAGGTTACTTGAAATCGATAACTCTGCTAGCTAATGCAAAAAGAGGGCAAGTGAGAAAATAAAGGCTTATGCACATCTTAATTTTTTTTGTTTTTGTTTTGTGGCAAGTCAATTAATTAGTTAATTTCAAAGTTTTTTATACAAAACCACGATATATACTCTATTACTTAGAAAAATAATCTCTTATTGCATCTTTGTTTATCACCTTAAAAGAATGCTGCTCTGATTCCTGCAAGTAAGAAAGGACATAACGGTAATGACCCCGCCACATACCGAAGTTGCCACAGTTCTCTTTGTACAAGGGAATTTGTACGATTTATTTAATGATGGTTTCATGGATGACCATGGGCTAACCTAACATAACGCTAGTGGGACAGATCTACCGAACAGTATAGGTTTTGTTGAAAAAAAGTCCTTGTTTTAATATAGATTCACTTTTCTACATCATTTAAAAGAAGGCTCACCCAGGGCTAACCACAACGCAATCCGATTTTTTAAAACACAACTACATACAAAAACTAAAAAAAAATCATCGTTGGAACCGGGATTTTTAGATATATTTATTTTTCGATAAAATTTGTTACTAACAACTAAAATTTTTCTAAATTTCAAAACTGAAATATAATCGTTTACCGTTTTCTTGCTTAAGACAAGACTGTCAAGTCAGACTTGAAATACTAGAAAATACTTAGAATTCGTGGTGAATTTAGAGAAGTTAATCTAATTGTATTTTTATATTGTTTGTTTACTAAATATGTTATAACTTATATGTCAAACATACACATCTGTTTGAGAACCTCTTGCATAATGTATTTTATTCAATTTCATTTCCATAATGTGACTTATTAAAACTATTTAGATAGCTAGTGTACCCTTAAACAAAGAAATTTGCGTATTTTAGCAACAGAACCAAACAAAGCATCATGTACTTTCCAGAAGCTCTTTAATTTTTGCCGGTCTCACTGTTTGTTTTTGTTGCTTTGCTTTGATCTACTATTGAGAAAGAAACATCGTGAATTTCAATTCCATAAAACACTAAAACCCAATAAATCCCATTGTTCCCATAAGTGCTGACAATGCCAATGTAAATAAATACACTTTCAATAGCTGCCATCTCCTCTCAAGATTTTCTCTCAGCTAGATCTAGACTTGTTTACAAGTTTTTCAGTTCAATTCAATCCAGTACCCCCTGTTCCTCTTCCCTCAAATAAATAAATAAACTTCAACCCGTAAAAACCATCATCTTCCTCATCATCATAACCTTGATTTTCAAAACAATAGTGATTCATATCCCACAAGTATTTATCATCTTGATTATAATATATTATTTACGCAGCCTGAAATTAATATTCCTCATTATCCTGAAAATATTATATTAATAAAACAGATATTCAAAGAATACCTAGCAAATATGTACCGCAATTTTCTTGTCATATACACAGATGGATACAAGAGGGAGAACCAACTTAGTGCGGCATTTTTTTGTCCACAAAAGACCTACCAACAATCCTTTACCCTAAATAAAAATTTAAGTATTTTCTCGGCTGAAGCAGCAGCAATTTGCCATGCCTTAAAATGGGCAATCAAGACTCGACATCAAAATATACTTATATGCTCCGATGCGCAGTCTGTTCTTAATAAACTAAAATACTTTCATTTAAATAAAAATCAATATCCGAATACTTTTATTACCAACATCATGAAATAAACGCAGCAAATAATATTGAAATAAAATTTTTGTGGACTAAAGCACACTCAGGGGATACAGGAAATGAAGTTGTGGACAACATCGCCAAAAAACAATTAAATAGTTATCATGAACCCACTTTAATAATATCAGATTATTTCCCCATTGTTAGGGAAAAGATGCATAATACATGGAGCGAAAAATGGAGCATATATGGACATCAAAATAAAACTTTCTATTTCAAAATTCATCCACAAATCCCTAAAATACATTGGTATTATAGTTCTAAGTCTTCAAGAAAAATTATAGCTACTATAAGCCGTATTAAACTTAATCAGGGAAGATTTCCTAGTAATCTCCATAAAATTGGAGTTTATGATAACCCCTTATGTGCATGTAGAGAATATGGTGACATGAATCATATACTATTCGGCTGCAGGTTAACCAAAGAACAGTCCACCAGACTAATTAGAAAACTCTTAACATATAAAATCGCATTACCAATGTGGCTGCCAGAGATTTTAAGTTGCAATAAATTAGAAGTCTTCAATGCAATTTTTGATTTTCTAAGTGAAATTAAACTTGGTATTTAAAGGTCATTAATTTAGTAGTAAGAACAAAATAACATTATAATATCCTAACCCTTACCTTAAATGTGAATTCCCTTTTTTAGTGGCCTTCTTGTTTGTGAATAAAAAGTCGCCTTGACGGGCCTCTGGGCGTGAAGCGTGTGTCCCCGTCTTTTAAGTGTTTAGGTGTAAATAATAATTCTAAGTTTGGAGAAAAATATAATAATAATAACGATACTTGTAATGATAATAGCTTCTCTCGTACTGATATTAAGATTCCGTGGCCGAAACACTTAGCATGTAAGGCCAGTCCACCAGAGAAAAAAAAAACCCGTAAAAAATGAATGTTACAATCTCGCAAAACTAGAGATATCGGATCGCGTATCGGATTTAAGTAGTGTAACTTGAAAGTACATTGAAAAGCTCAAAATGTCTTAAAAAATAAGCGTTGAACAGAACTGCTTACTTTTTAAGTTAAAAGTGTTTTTTTACTCTTAGGACGTTAAGTGAGTTAGAACCTATAAACCGTCTATATTTGTAAATAGAAGAAATATTATATTTCCCTCAGACTTATGTTTCAGTATAAAAGTTGTTAAGTAAAAGTGATTAATTGCAATACTCAATAACCAGAGAAATGCTTTTAGATTACAGAAAAACCCCTTCTATTGGTTTGGGATAAGAATAGCTGCTGCCCTGAGCCCTAAAACAGTCTTTAGTAGATTTATTTCTAAATAAATTGCTTTTGAAGCTTACATTGAGTAACTACTATCTTAGACACAAAAAAAATTAAATGTATTTGTTGGCAGATGTGATCTTTTAATGATTGAAGATTTATCGAGATTTAAAATTGTAGTTACTCTTCATTGTTACCAGAAATACCAGAATTTTATTGTTGTTGATGTACAATTTAAAGTTTCATGTTATTACCGCTCAATCATTTTAAAAATGCCAACGTCATGTGTTAAGAAATAAATTCCTTATACCTATTATTAAGCACAATTTAAATCAAAATGTCGATTTAGTTACCCAACCATTCTATAATCTAAATGCAGAGGTAATCAACCTGTTAGTATTTAATTTATAGATCTTCTCTTTCGGTTGCTCCAGATGAGGCGACAATAAAATCAGATTAGGCCAATAAAATTAATGTTTCAAGATGTAATTAGAATTTTAGATCTAAAACTCGAACATAAATTTAAATGTTAATTTATCCCAGCATAAAACTGATGCATATCCAAATAATTGATGACGTTCTGGGCAGTCATTTTATTTGCTTTGTATTTAAGATTCAAAAATTGCTGATTCTCATATAATTAATATTCCGCTCGAACTTGTTAAGTTCTGTTTGAAATGCAAACAAGCCGCTTTTTATTGATTTATTATTTCGGGTTGTTGACACATAACTAAATTTAGAATTTTGGGCAAAGAAACTAAACTATGCTTTCGGCAGAATGAATTCGTATACCAGGGACGCGGCCAGATAAGATTAGCATTCAGTGAAGTTTTCAGAACTGTAATTTGAGTACTGAGACCAATTTCTCAGGGACTATTCCACTCTACTGTTTTGCAATGGCAAAATGACATAGCAGCGGCCTGTTTTCTACTGCCAAAACTCATACCTGGAAAAAATTTTCCCTACTTGGACAAAATCAACAAGATGGTTTTTCAGCGACAAAGTTTTGTTGGGTTAAAGTAAGTGTCATCTAGATCAAATATCCTTGGTTACCAATTTAATTACCCTATTTATTACAATACATTTCACTGTTTTATTTGATATTATACATATATGGTAAGACGTTGTTCTCGTGAAATAGTTGACGTCGAATACGACGCGTGAAAAAATTTTGAAAGTAAAATTTTCCTCTTGTATATTCAAGTTTGTTGCTTTCTGGTAATTTCGCTAATGATATTTTACCTGGACAAAATCAACAAGAAGGTTTTTCAGCGACAAAATTTTCTAGGGTTAAAGTTAAAAATTGATCTTATCATTTTGACAAGTGTTACCTAGGTCAAATATCCTTGGTTACCAATTTAATTACTATATTTATTACAACAGAAACAAATAAAAAGACGCGCTTTTCACAGTATTCAAATTAAGCATTTCAATTCTTCAAAATGAGTTCGGACGCAGGTTCATCCAGATTCGAAAAAGAATCGTTAAGTTAAAGAGGAGAAGCATTACAAATTAAACCACGGCACAACCCCCAAAAAACAGCAAACATTCTGGAGGAGTACGGCTTCAACATGAGAAAACAAAACGGTGAAGATTACAAAGAAGAAATTATAAAATGAATATGGAACACTACCGCTCAAATTATTCGAGAAAACTATTTAAAAGAGTTTGGAATTAAATTTGATCCCTTTACGGATATTCGCTTTAAAGCAGCAAGGTTGGCCCGAGACACTAAGCCAAAACTACTCCAAACTTCCCAAGAAAAAAGGAAAGTAAGCTCAAAGGCTTTCACTACTGAAGAGTTACTTTCAGGCAGGTAGCTATGATGAAGATAACCCAGTTGGCCGACAAAAAAAAATTTCATCTAGGTTCATTCGAACTTCCTTGGAGAGGGAATTAAGTGGCAAACTGTGAAGTATTTTACTTCGTAAAAGAATTAAATATGAAAGGAGAATTTACTGGACGAATCGAATATAACACGATTTTTTCTAAAACAACACAAGGAGTAGCAAAAGCCCTAGCAAGCAGTAAGTGGTTGATAAAAAATAACATCAATGAAAATGTATGTCCTGTAAGATTGTTTCTTAAACTAATGAATAAATGGGGATCTACAATTGCCACAGATAGACTATTTTTAACGGTATACCCAAATTGACAAAAAGGCCATTGGTACAAAAATATGCCTTTGGGCGTAAACACCTTGGCGAAATGGACAAAACTCTCTGCACAAAGAATTGGTCTGGAAACCAAGAAGTTTAAGGTAACCAATCATTTACATCGGTTAGCCGCAATATCTGCACTTGCAAAAAAGGTATTGGTGAACATCAAATAATAAATATGACGGGTCATTCTAGTGTTCATTCAATTAAACCCTACTTACAACTTGACTCAGAACACCACAAGAACTTGGTACAAAATTTAAGAGAAAATAACGTCGACGCCAACACTACCTTCTGAGCCACAAATTCACTTTTCAGCTTTACAAACTTCACCGACATCAGCTGGAATAAAGGATGGTCAAACAAATAGCTATTATAATAAAATAACTGCACCCTCAATATTGTAAAAAATAAATAAAATTATTTTCATTGATATTAAAAAATAAAGTTGTTATATTTAATTTTTTTTGATTTCACTTTTTTATTTGATATTATATATGGTAAGACATTGTTCTCGTGAAATAGTCATGTCGAATACCACGCGAGAAAAAATTTGGAAGGTAAAATTTTCCTCTTGTATATTTAAGTTAACGGCTCGTCGTTTTGTTTCAAAAATGTCATCCGCGGAATTACCAAGCAACAAGCTTTCATAAACAATAACAAATATATCGTAAATGCATGCGTTTTTTTAGTTTTTAGATGTTAAGCCTATAGTTTAGTTGAGTTTTAGTTTCAAACCGGCAGCACACTAAAATATTTCATTTAATTTTGTTGCGGTAGAATATTCTGTTATCTAAAACCTAACAAAATAAAATGTTCTTGCAAAAATTCAAGAAAAATTTTAAAGCTATTTGAAGCGAATGGAATTTTATTTTATAAATTAACTCTGGAGGAACAAAACAAGAGCATCTTATATTCTGGAGTAATATGTCAATAGAACTTAATGGTTTCGTGTCAGTTGCGTAAATGGAGATTCTGATTATGCTTCGGATTCCCATACGTCCGCATACATGGGACTGTCACCATATCATCCCGTATTGCTACATGTTCCATATTTGTCCCGTTTTGCGACAATTTCTACAAAATAAGGAAATAATGGTCCAGAGCTGAGGAGTGTGGACGGTAGGTATCGTACAGTAATATTAGCTAAAAAAAAGCTCAGGAAAATAATTGTAAATAGGCCACTTATGCTTTATGAAAATGAAGACTTTTCTTCGTCGTTACTTTTTCTGTCGTCACTTTTTCCCAACCACCTTTTTTTTGTGGCGGTATATACAGATTAGTTTCCGGCGCTATCAGGACTAAGCTTGATACTAAATTCTGTAAAGCGTCCCGTATTGGTTTTTGGAAGTTATGGCAACCCTATTTATCGAAGAAATTGTCTATATTTCTCAAGGAGACCTAGTTTTAACAACAAACGTAGAAAAAGACTCCAAGTCTGGGTCTCAGTTTTACATTTTATAATAAACATGACACGTGTCATGTTTATTGTAAAATGTAAAATTATAATTTACTGAGACCGAGACTTGGAGTCTTTTTCTATGTTTCTTGTTATAACCCTATTTATGTTAAAATATTGGGTTATGCAGGTAAACAAGAACCAGTATTCTTTATTTACGAAACTGTAACCAAAATTACCTTGTCGCGGATGTCACTGTACGCAAATATCACTATCAATAATTCCTGCCTCCGGTTAGCTTTGTATTATGGACAATTATATCTGCAAATAAAATGCTCGGCCACATATCAGTCAAATTATCTATTTAAGCAAATTTATCTTGTATACTTAAGTCATTTATATTAAGAACTATGACTCAAGTACGATTCCACAGTGGCGCTACTCCTCATTTGGACGGCATACGGGCGGTTATCTAACTTGTCAACCCCCTTCCCCATGACCACGCCAAATCAGAACCGCTTTTAATTTTAAACATGCTAACAAGCAGAGTTGTTCTGTTTTAATTATTTTTATTGGAAACAAGTGCCTCCTGAAACAACATTATCTACTTTAAACTTTCTAAAACATATAAAATATAAAACTAATTTCAGAATTTGGAAAAACTTTTTTTCTCAATCCTTTAATGAAACATTTCTTTAATAATACATATAATTATTCTCGGAGAAGTTTACATCTACAGTTTACATTGGATAATTTTCTCGCCTATTCTGCATAATAGTGAGAAAATGATCCCTTATGAAAAATTTATAATGTTTGTACTCCGTCCGCATTTTTAAAGGTTAGTGGAATCTCGATAATAGACAATAAAGGTATGTTTTCTAGATTGTATAAAGTGAAAAAACCAATAACTTTTAACTACGGTAAAGTAACTACGAAAAGTTATAGAAGAAAATTCTACATATCTATCTTCTCGAGTTAATAACTAAAATAAACTTAAATATTGTTGTTTTTTGTTACCTTCAGTAATTAATACTAATAGATTATTACAATCAAAAACATCGCAATGTTATAGAATTATATAGTATAGTTGTGATGAAGTCTCCACAAAGCGAAATAATTTTAGTAGCTTTTATTTCACAATAATCCGGGTTGCAATATTAACGAAAACCAATCCTAAAACACTTGTTAATTAACAATTTTTTAAAATTCCTTAAATACTAATAGTATCCGAGTTATTTGCAAAAAGTGAACTCCTTTTTTTAAATCTTAATTTCCACATTTTTCTAGACGATATTCCGTATCCAAGGGGCTGCCACTCATGTTTTACTAGTAAATAGTAGTAAGGACTCCAGCAAGAATTAACATCATTTTGAGTTTGTGAACTAGGCAATTAAGACTAGGTTCTATTGATATCATGTTGAAATGAAATGTCGTTTATGATTATAAAAAATATTTTTAGACTACCAACGATAAAGAGGGCTTAAAAATATTTTGCAATTATGTTTAGATTATTGTAAGCAACGTTCCAGTTAAAAAAACTGCAAGCATTTGTGGCGGTTACAATATATTGTCAATTGCCAATCAATATTGTGAATATGTTTTTTGGCTCACAGTCTTCAGTTGGAATTCCTGTTTCTAATCACTGGTTTCTTTTTGCTGGATAATATTAAAATTTTCCTTACAAATTCGCTGATTCTAATTCTATTCCAAAAATGTTTAATCATTGGGATATTTTCATTACCGATTTGTATCATTTCTGCAACTGATGGTAAGTTAGGGAAGTCAGGTCCAAAATTATTAGGACATTCTGGCCAATTTATAAGTTTTTTGTTGCTTTAACAATGCAACTTTCCTTTATCCCAACAAATAGTGTTTCAGATCATGAAAAACTGTGAAGTCTGGTCTCTTCTTTATACGTTTGCAAATATCAGCAATGTTTCTTCTGAAACACTCGGAGACAAACTTGAGTAAAGTACTTTTGGCCCCTTCTTCTAAGAAAGGCATTTGCAAATTGCCTCATCCATGCTTGTACCTGATAAGTCATGAAACCTCATAAGCAAAATAGCGGCTTACAAAATAACAAACTGATTTTTATTTCACCGTAAAAAAATTAATTATTTAAAGTTATCTGGCAGTTTAAAATAATTTTCTCTTAACATTTTGCTTAAATTAACTTCTTGCAACTACAATAGTTCAGTAAATTTGCTTTGATTTTTAAAACAAGTCTGGCTCGAACATTAATTTGACGTCTATCTTTTCAGATACGCTTACAATAGTCGTAAAATCATTATGTATAATGTTTATTTAAAAATTTTAACTTTTATTTAAAACTCTTCCAAAACTATCACAAAAAGAATAATTTTTTTCATTATGGGTTAATGGAGTCATCTACTGACCTAATCTGATTTTAGTACTTCGGTGGAAAATATTTAAAATTAAAAAGAACAGTAATTATCAACCAAAAAGCAACGAGGTTTAGGTTATATATTTAATAACGTATTACTGGGTGTATTTATTTCTGTGTCTTAATTTTTAAGAAAAGGATAGAAAATGATATTTGTATTTATATTTTTAATACTGCATTTTTGAACTACCACATGACCAATCCTTTTGGCCGAACTGTAGCATATCTGGATGAGAGAAGACAACCAAAAATAGTTAAATGATTAAATTGGTATATAAAACAAAAACCGAGACAAAATCCCAACCGCTTACACTGAACGTGGAAGATAAACTATGAGACTAAACAAAAGAAAACAAGACTATTTATTACTCTACGTGAAATCTCCTCGTGCATTCAAGATTCTGTTGTTATGGCCAATATTTGTTAAGTTCGGTCGATATATATTAGACCTTAGTTTGTCTACATTTGAAAATATAGATTCATAGTTAAATAATAAACACGTGTATTGTTCGATATAGTTTTAAGCTTTTTCGTTACCTATGTGCCTAGCTTAGATAAATTACAACGATGAATGAATGATATTCCTGAGCTAGCAATAAACTTGGGGTGAACAGATGGTCCAATCAAAACAATCGCAAACTGTTTTGAAAAAATAACAGGCGAGTGGTTTTATAGATTAATTTGTTCATTCATTTTACTCCGAACACTGTGCTAGTGTTCTTTGATGAATTTATGCATCTAAAGAGGGATCTTTATGATAATTTTAGGGGCAGTGCTAGTTTTGGTAAATTAATGTATGGTTGTATAGTTTACAATTCTGGTGGATAACTGTCTTTTGGCTTTTAAGGCCATACAAAGTAAACTTTTAGTTTGCTGCGGGTTTCTTTTACTCAAGGGTAGAGATGGCCGTTCTATCTATACATCGATATTTATCGACAGATATCCGATGATATAATAGGTAGTCGAGAACATCGATAGTTATAGATAATCAGATTACATATTATAAAGATGAGGCTCTTTTTTTTCGGAAATATACCGATAGGTCGCAGTGAACTATCGGTAGGTAGGAATAACTATCGACATATCGATAAACAAAATATATTGATAGATGATGTGCTGTAGCCACTCGATAGGTAAAATTTAATATCGCCCATCCCTAGTCAATAGTAGTAGCTACTCAATTAACACGTGTTCTAGCAAAAACTAAGATAAACTAATCTATATATCTGTTATTGTACCGGGATAAATAATAATCCTTTAAGAAATCATGGTTCTTAGGATTAGACCGTGTCAAATTGGAATTACTATTCGACGTTTCGCCTTCGATTGCACGAGCCATTTTCAGGGATCTTTACTCCACGAGATCTGAACACTGAATGAGACAGCGAAACACTGAAGTGTTCAGATCTCGTGGAGTAAAGATCCCTGAAGATGCCTCGTGCAATCGAAGGGGAAACGTCGGATAGTAATTCCAATTTGACACGGTCTAATCCCAAGAACCACGATTTCTTAATTGACTAAAGCTGTGAAAGCTTCTGTTCTATGTTAAATAATAATCCTATTTGCTGTTTTTAGTGGACAAATTAGCCACACCTGACGATTATTTTAAATACTTGTGCATATCTTATGGCTTGGCAAGCTGTAAGTTTTCGATTACAGGGTGAGATTCAGAAGGAAATTGTTCTTGTCTACGTGAATGACGTATACATTAAACCGAAGTATAAAGAGACTAATGTATAGTCCCCGAATTGATAAGAAGGCTTGTAGGAGATGTAGCTGAATCTATAAGAGCTACATCAGCAGCTGCCTGTTAGAGGTGGTTATGGCCAAAAGAAAGGAGTTCATAGGACTGCACAGATGTGTCTGATACTTATCGTATTAAAGTAAAGTTGTTTAAATGACTAGGTTATTAGAAAACCGTATTATAGTGATAGTGATGCTTGGGCTTTTATGTTTTCTTGTGGATATTACGGTTGGTCAAATGATGCATGAGCATACATGCTTTCTGGTGGGTATCAAGTCGGTGCTTAAATATAAATGTTTTCTACAGGATATCACACGGTTGACTAGGTGGTGCTTGAACATACGTGCTTCCTGGCGAATAATGCAGTCGTAAAAATTATACTGTTTCCTAAATTACTAAGGTAGTATAATACTGACTGTTCAACCTATTACCAGAATTGCATTTTTGGTTGAAAACTTCTTAAGTGATTGTAGTTGTAAAACTTGCCAGTTATGTTCTGATGGCACTGGTATAAAATTTGTTTGGAGCCGCCCTTGACTCCACTCCTAAGAATGTTCCATTGATTCAGAATGAAATTGATTTGGTTGACCCGAAAACAGCCCAATGTTATGCTGGTCCCACCTGTTTAAGGTTTTAAAAATATTTTAGTAAATACCAGGTGGTTTTTAAAAATGTCATTTTATCCATTATGTAGTTAAGACAAACCCACTCGTATTTTAAGTGTATTATTTAGTTAATGCGTAGCAGTTTTCTTGTTTCAATCTAGATCAGGGCAGGCGGATACTGAAAAATAAAATCGAAAAACACTGAAATTTCATAGCAGCTAAAACTATCATGACTTTTGACATATCACATATAAATGCTCGTTCACTCGTTCCACATTTTGACGACTTTAAACATTTTTTCTCTGATAAAGATTTTAACATCATAGGTATCTCAGAGAGTTGGTTAACCACTGATTTTTCGAGTGAAAATATACTCTTACCTAACTATAGTTTGGAGCGGAATGATCGGATAGGACGTCGGGGTGGGGGCGTGGCGGTTTATATTAGGGATAACTTAAAATATAACGTTACACTTTCTGAAAGTTATGAATTTTTGGAAAGCATGTGGTTGAAGGTACATTTAAAAAAACAAATTTTTATAATCGGTGTTATTTATAGACCTCCTAGTTCTGACCCTGACTCCTTTATAAATCAACTTGAGGACACTGTAGCAAATATTTTCTCATGTTACGATAACATATTTTGCATTGGGGACTTTAATATTAATTGCCTGGACTTAGACCATAATTTAACAAGACGACTTTTATCTACTGTGGAACCCTTTAATCTAACGCAGATTATAACGGAGCCTACTAGGGTAACGGATTCCGGGGGATCTCTTATTGATTTAATTTTCACAAATTCTGATCAGATACTTCATACGGAAGTTGCTGATTGTCAATTTTCCGATCATTCTTTGATTTTTTGCAAAGTTAATATCATTTCAAACCCTGAAAAACCTGTCAAAATTTTATATAGACCATTAAAAAATATCGACTTAGACAATTTTCAGCACGATTTAGAAAACATTCCATTTAATTCCATTTTTGAGATGCAAAATATAGATGATAAAATAGACTTTTTAAACTCAAATCTTATCGCACTTTATGATCATCATGCCCCTATTAAAGAATTCACTAGACGGAAAAAACCTTACCAGCCATGGATTACGGATAATATTAAACGTCTTCAAAAATTGAGGGATAAGGCACTGCGTGATTTTAAAAAAAATAATTCACCTCAAAAATGGAGTTACTATAAGCAAATACGAAACTTTACAACTTCGGCAATAAGAATGGAAAGAAAAGTATACTATAGACATAAGTTTCAGAATAGCACAGTAAAAGAAAAATGGTTAGAACTTAACCAATTGCGGCCATCAAAGGTAAAAAAAATCAATAACTCATATGAAGACCCAAATATCTTTAATTCGTTCTTTATAAACTCGACCAAAACTAATACCACTCCTAACATCAATCTAATTAATTTTTATTCAAATAATTTTAAAGCTCCCGAGGGCATTCCTTTGACATTTGTGACCGTCGATAACCAATACATTTTACATATTATCAAAAAAATCAAAACCAAAGCATTCGGTTCAGACCAACTTAATATAACTTTAATCTTGTTGTGTTGTCCTCATATTACTCAATATATTACACACATTGTAAATGAGTGCATCGAGCAGTGCTATTATCCTAAAGTATGGAAAGAAGCTATTGTTACACCACTTCCCAAAGTTGATAATCCCAAAGATTTAAGTCAATTCCGTTCTATTAGTATACTTCCTACATTTTCAAAGATCCTAGAAAGAATTTTACAAACTCAAATACAAACTTTTCTTAACACTTATAATATACTACCACCAAAACAATCCGGATTCCGTCCTAACTTTAGCTGTGCTACGGCTATGGCTGATGTTACAGATCAAATTTTTCACGCTCGAGATGATAGTAAAATTACAGCTCTGATTTTATTAGATTTTACTAAAGCATTTGACTTTTTAAATCATGACATTTTAATTTCCATGTTACATTATATAGGTTTTTCAGAAAAAGCTTCAAATATTATTAAGTCGTTTCTTTCAAACAGGTCACAACAGGTAAAAATTGGACACTCAGTTTCAGACTCTCTTAATGTTGTTACGGGAGTACCTTAGGGGAGCATACTGGGCCCACTATTATTTAGTATATATACCAGCAATTTTCATACTTGTCTAAAATTTTGCAATTACCATCTATATGCAGATGACACCCAATTATTCTACTCTTTTAATTCTCTAGATTATATTAGAGCAAACGATAATATTAACTCAGATTTAAACTCAATCTTCAAATTATCATCTGATCATATGTTAAAATTAAACCCCAATAAATCACTGTTTTTGCTATTTGGTAATCAAAATATTTTAAATCAAATCGAAAATTTAATTGATATAAAAATTGATAATAAAAGTATACCTATAGTTCAAAAGGCCAAGAGTCTAGGCCTAATCCTTGACCCTCAGCTTCGTTTCAAACATCATGTTTCTTTTATACTTCAAAAAGCTTATTACGCTCTGAAATCTATATATCCACATAGGCACTACCTGGATCAAAGTATTAAAAAAGAGCTATGTGACTCACTCGTTTTGTCGCACTTCAATCACTGTGACAGCGTCTATGGACCATGTCTGGATAGCATTGACTCCCGCAGAATTCAAAAAGTTCAAAACTGTTGCATCCGCTTCATATTTGGGATTAGACGTAGACACAGAGTATCTTATAAACTCAAAGACTTATTATGGCTTAATATGAACAATAGGCGAACATTACATTCTTCCTGTTTCTATTATAAAATTTTGAAATATCGTTCTCCCCCATATTTATATAACAAAATAACATTTCGAACTGATGTATATAATTTAAATTTGCATAGAAAAACTTTAACCATTCCCAGACATAAAACTACATATTTTAAGAGATGTTTTTCGTATAATATTGTCAAATCTATGAATGCGCTCTCGGGAAATCTACCTCAATGTACATTGTCTTGTAAATCTTTTAGAAAGGAATACTTTAACCAACTCTTTGCCTCCCAATAAGCAAATTAATTATGCTTTATTAAATGCTGCTACGTCTCTTTCCTTGTTTCTTTCTTTCTTCCTTCCCTCTTTTCCCTCTCTGCCCCCCCCCCCCTTCCCCGTTTACCTTTACTTTTGTGCATGTCTTTCTTTTCAAACTCACAGCGCGTCTACTAGAATATATATATATATATATATATATATATATATATATATATATATATATATATATATATATGTATTAATATTTAAGATTGCCTCAATTTTCAAAGATATAATTAGAATATTAATTATTCTTATATATACGGCGGCCGCATTGAGAAGAACAGATTCTGCTTCTACAGCAGAAATCTGAAATGCTGGCCTTTATTTGCTATATTTATATTGCTGTGTAATATGAACCTTTATACTTTAATTGTAATTTATGGCAAATAATAAACGTTTTTATTATTATTATTATTATTATAAACAGCTGCTTACATAAGTCAGTGATAAATCCTCGGATAAATCTAAAAATGAATTTGTCTTATAGATGAAAAGATTTTTAGAGAAGCGGGTTGAAATTCCTAAAGATATATTTACTATTGAAACCTTGAAATTATAAATTTTACAAATGAAGTAATAATTATGTAGATTTTTATTTTTGTTTTTTTTTTATAATAATTGACTTATTTTTAAATCTGAATGTCGCTATATTCTATTTTTTAACGCATACATTCAATATAATTCTAAAAACTAAGAACAGCACTAATAACGATGCCGATAAATATTAGATATTCACGACGGCCTGGTACAGTTATCACAATTAACCTAACTGTTACTAATGTGAAAACTTTATGACACAGGACAAGAAACTAATTATAAGTTTGTTGAAAACTAATTCCGAAATTATCGTGACAGCTTATGATAGATTTCAGTCATTTCAGTCATTATTTTATCATATTGTTATTAACATACCTGCAACGGAGAATTTAATTATGCCATTTATGGTTGGGAGAGCCACTTAAGCAATTAGAAACCTTAACATTAGATTAGGCTTATTATGTTATTCTATATTGTTGATTGAAGAACGTATTATGATATGTTTATATATAATTTATGCGCAAATGACAACTTGCATTATTACTCGTATGTTGGTCACGAAATGGAGCAAAAGCCTTAAGCAGCTCTGAAGAAAATTAAGTAGTGGTTAGTTGTCGATTTGTATTCGATTTAAAATTGTAGAAAATAAGGAATATGTTTAAAACTAACCACTATTAGATTTTTGACATCAAACCTTCATCTAAATGCATTTTGAATATTTTGTATTAGTATTTCTATTTTTTAGTAGCCCTTCTTTTTAAGTAAAAGTAATAAAAAATCAGGTTCATATTATCAAACTACCTCTAACGGGTGAATAAAAGAGCTAAAAATCTAGACAATAAACAACATGTTCATCTTTATGAGGATATATACTAATCAAAACTTTTCATAAAACCGTTTTAAGTTTTCAGGAGATCCTTTAAGAATGCCACAAAGCTAAAAATGCTATATCTTAAGAGATTTTTAAGCACATTTTTTTAAAATAAGTTATAAAGCCAATGCTCTTATGAACTCTAGGATTTTTGGCTTCTTCAAGGCAATCATAATACCAACCTTAAGTATTTTATTAATTTTTAAACTTAACTTATTATTTGTACATATTATATGTCATACATTTTAATGTATTTAGGAGTTATCTACTTGAAATCAAAAACTCTTAAGGATGATATGTGAAATCTAATATCGTATAAAGAAGAGGAAACTTGTGTTAACAAAAGAAAAATGGCAGATATGAAGCCATAATATATCAATGCGAAAAGTGCATGTTCCCTGAAAATCTCTGAGTAACAATAATTGCGAAGAAGACCATTTTTGTCACAGTTTTCTGCCCATCGAAATGTATTGTGAATATTAACATTTTGAGAATATAAAACACGGGCGACTCCAAAATTAGTGCTAGTGTATGAGAGAGCCACACAGGCTTCAAAGTAAACGGCATCTCTATATACAACAGGTATACTGGTGACACTACAACCTTAGCCGACATAGCCAATCATCTGCATTAGCTTCTTAATGGTATTAAGGAAAAAAGAAAAAAGTAAACAACTGGGTTTAAGAATTAAATTAAACCAAGTGTATGGTAGCTGGCAGAAACCATATCGCTAACATCCATTTGTTTTAATGGGGAGACTCTAGGACGTATTATAAATTTAATATACTTCGGCTGTCCCATCAATAATAAACGCGGAGACCCAAAAATTGAGATCAAATGTAAAATCAAACAAGCAAGAACAACCTATCTTAATGTCAAAAAATTCTTTATAACATCAAGCTAAGTTTCAGCTGAGATACAGAATGGTCAAGGGTTATATCCTATTCGTGCTTTTGTATGGTATACTCGAGGTATTTTTGAAATGTGGATACTAAGACGGATGCTCAAAAAACTTTGAACTGGTTGACTTTCAAGCACTTCATTAATAAGTGGTTTTAAAGCAATTAAACAGGCCGCTATAAATAGAGAAATCGGATGGAAGGGCATAGAATTAAAATAACGTCATTAATTTATCGGTTCCAGTCTTGAAAGTAGATTTCCATACATATCTATAGCCGTAGTCATATTAAATGTAACCTAAGGAAAAGGAAGAATTTTTAATTTTTTTGGGTACACTCTCTACACGAATACACGATTAGATTTCCAACAACTGAAAAACTTATTATGATACATTTAGAATACTCGGGTACACAGTTAGTATCAAGTATTTTAAGAATTCGCCTTTTTAACACGCTTTTATTAGTTTCACTTGTGTGTAACCAACTAAATATTTATGTAAACTAATCTAAAAAGTCAATATTAACCTGTTTTTTATTATAATCGTATCGCTTTCCAATTTCGCAAGTATATGTAGTTAGGATGTCAATACTATGATATAATACTATCGAGCTGATCAGATCGGTACAAAATTGTACTTCTAATTATTAGTTAGGGTGACAATACAATACTTTAATACTATCGAGCTGATTACCAAATGGTACCGCGGGCACCAGCTAGTAGACCCCTGGGCTCATTAGCTTTGTTTTGATAAACCAATATAGAAATTGGTACCGTCTACCCGATTAGCAGCTCGATGATGCCAAATGGTACCGATGGTACCATTTGGGCTAATTTGGTTTGTTTTTATGTGTTCAATACGTTATCAGTAATATATTAAAAATATTTTAAGAGTAGAAATTAAAAAAATAAATTATAGTTTTAAAAAAACTTCTAACATGCTTTTATCATTAACGCACTACGAAGTACAAAATAATGCGATTTGCTTAAAAAAAATATTTTGTTACGATTTAAGAGTTCTAACTTTCACAATTCAATGCTCATGCCCAAAAGCCTGGGACGATTTTTGATTACGTTTCTTTCAAAAAATTAAAATTCAGAAGTTCAGTCCGTTGATGTCACCTGGAAAAACGAAGCAAAAAGATTTAAGACACCAGAAAAACTATTTTTTTTTATTTCAGCTTTTTTCTTATCGCTACATGCATATTAATAATATATTACCAGTGAAGTATAACTACTGTGACAGGATAAAATCGTTTTAGGACGTACTTCGCCCGTCTGTTTGGTTTAGTGCCGTATGTATACATTTAAACACAAAACCGATAAAGATATCTACGAAATGGCCTTTAAAATTCTAACGACGTGTGTCACTCTCCAAACATCCTGTCTTTAAATCGGTTCATAGTAAAAACACTCGCCAGATCGTTTAAATTTAAAACCAAGATAAGCCTTATGTCAATAGGTAGAGAGAAGATATTATAGCTGATTCAACATTTATAGCTATGTGTCGCATAATATTTCAAGAAATGAAGGATATGCTATAGACAGGGACCTACGAGTGCAGATAGCTGTAACGATTGGTATGGCATAATTGTTTAAATATTTATTATACTTAAAATACGCTGTAATTTTTTTAATGTACACTGTTAGTTTGGAATATATTGTGTATTGTTAAAAAATGAAATATTATGGAAAATACAGAAATTGCTACTAGTACTTTAATGTCTCTCGAATTGCATTTTCGATTTTTGCATGACCAATTGACTATAGTTAACTAAAATGGTATTTTAAAAGGTTGCTAAACATACCACAAAAACTAAAAGCCTGAACAGTCGTTTTGAGGAATCTGTGACACAGGCCCAAGGTTATACAATATTTTACTTAACTCAACGATTTCAAAAAAGGAAGAAGTTATCAAATCGACCATATGTTTTTTTTATATATCTAAATCGATTATTCCGCTATGCTTTGACCAAATGAGATGAAATTTTGAGACTATCGAGGATATTGCCGGAGTGGTCCCATAGCAAGCATATTAAAAAAATGTTTAAAATGGCAGAATGGCTCCATTCTGAACAGTTGACGCGATGCTACTATATTAAACAATTATGCGTTCCCCATTTTATCAAGAAAAAGTTGTGTATGTTATCATTATTGTACAATAAGATAGCTTTTATTACACAATGATGTTACATATGCAGTATAAAATAATATTTTATTTAATCTTCAGATATTAACTCTGTGAAGACGGAGTTGAACTATTAAAGACAGTAAGACAATATACTCGTATTAGACATCAAAACACTCAGTATATAAATATATTTTTATTATTAAGTAAATATTTCAAGATGGCATAAAATTATTAATTTTCACTTTTTAGTTCATTTTTTATATTTTTCTTATAAAATCTTCTAATATTGTAATGTTTGAATAACAAACTGTATAAGTTAAAACAAAACTACTTTGTACTTATTTTTAAACCAGTTAAGATACAAATTTTGCGATTTGACCAACATCAATAGCAAACTGCATAGGTACTGTTCTTTTGTATATGTTTTGTGGATGAAGAATATAAGATAACATTTTGAAGATAGAACTAAAGAGAAAAACGATTCGAGCACATATTTGAGAGGTCTTTTTACACATTACAAATGCCCATTTCAAAATGGCGGCCATTTGTAAACATGACAGAACATAAAATAAAAAGTTTTGAATTTGAATTGAATTAAATATTTGAGACAGAAATTCTTGAAACCTTATAAAAATCAATTATTTTATGCTTCACATAGAAATATCGTTATGAGTGTGTGGGCTATATATCGAGCTTAATATAGTACTTTTCTAGTTAGCGAGTATTGTACATAAGCAAACATTAAAATCTTTTTAAAAACTACAATACTCTGTGAATAAAAAAGTACAATATTTAGTACGTGAGAAATAAAATACTTGAGTTTTGTAAGACCTCAAGAATTTTTACTCTCGAAATATTTATGTTTACAAATTTTAAAACGGGGCAATTTCTAAACTATATTTAAATTAAAGTTCAAAAGAATTTTCAAAAGATGTGCTTCTACATTCTCCTTTTCATATTATTTTAGCATCTAGCCGCTTTCTTGAAATTTTTCAATCTCGAAACACACGGAAAAAATGATGTTTTGCTATCGAGAAGTACCAGATTTGAAGTTTTTATGTCAACCTGTTGAAAAAAAATGGAGGGGAGGGAGGAAGATAAAGAGAAGCTATCTATATAATTATTATAAATTTCTAGCACATTTTTGGTCCTAGAGGAAGTATGACAAATATAAAACAACAAATTGGAACAAATCCTATATTGGAATACCATTATTTATATTAATAACGTAAATTAATACAAAAATAATAAAATATTATGGTATTGCAACTTTTATTTTATAAATAAGTTAAATGGCTTTGTACCGAGCTTAGCTTTCGTCTTTGTCGACACTGGTTTGACGGTTCACTCGACTAACTCGTCGTGTCGCATTTGAGGATAGAGAAATTATTAAACCTGGAACAAAATTTAATTTCTGAATTACAATACGAGTAAAATTTATGAAAGAAGTATCCACGTCACCCACGTAATTTCCTAAAAATATGGCACATATGTAACTTTTTTTTGGTTCATCTAAGATCTGAAATACTATAGTTAACATAAACGCTAGAAATTCTTAAGTTGTATCTACTAGAAATCAAAAGAATCGTCAATCTCTAAAGGGCCTTAATCAAAATCTTTGCCTGAGCATTTTGAACATTTTGTCATTTTGTTTGTTTTTTCTGTTTATGTTTCTACATATATGAATACAGAGAACAATTGATTTTTTTCAAGTTTAAAATGTTTGATATTGTTATTATAGAGATATTATGCTAAATGTAGTTATTTTTATTCATCTCGCCTGCTCTAAACCTCTTCATTCTCATCACGCCCCGTCTCAAGTGTCAATATTTTGGTGCCGAGACGAGATTATATCAAGATGAGACGAGAGTACAAATTTTGTCTCGCCTCATGGCATTATTAGTTAACTATATAACAATATTATCCCAACCGAAGCCGTTATTACCGTTTCAAGTTACAAGCTCCCTATCTATTAGTCTCTATTCGAAATTTTACGCTAGGGATCAATGTTATATGCGTGTTTGCTTGTCAACGTTGATTATACACATTCCGATATATGGGTAGTTCACTAGGTAATATAATTTTATGCCATTTAACAACCAGTTAATTCTAAACATTTTTCTTCTTATTTTCTACCTTAATAGCAAATACCATAGGATTTATTTTTTTTTATTAAGTTAACTTGTTCTAGTTCTACTATGGAAATGTATTGTTAAATACTTGGCAACATCAGAACTTTGATTATAGAAATGTAACCAATAATAATCGGCCTACCCTGCCAAAACGGAGTACCTGGCAAAATCGAAGATATAAAAAGTAAAATGTACTTCAGAATATGCATAAAAAGCTCATAACACCACAATGAAACGAAAGTAATAATAGGTATCAATAATTATTACAAACAATCCATAAAAGAGGTCATATCTCTAGGTATTGGTAATAAAATGGAGGAGTTTTATTACCGATTCCTACCCGTCCGGGCACCCGGTGATAGAGCTGTTAAGACTTTTGTTTACAGAAAAGCTACTCACGCGGGCGTGGGATAGTATCTTAACTAGGGGTCCAGTTTTTATACACATATTAAACAGAACGGTTTTTCGGAACAAATTCAATTAGAGAAATATTAGAAGATATGGCAATACCTCCGTAATTTTTCACTTCTAAATCTAGAACGAGTTTAAGGACCTTTCTGACTAAAACAATGCCAAATACCATCAATAGTACGGAGAAATAAGTTTATCAAATCTTTTCAGAGTGTGGTGAATCCTATAGATGTGCGATTCGCAGAACTCTCGTACTATCAATTTTTTGTTTAGGTATTGTAAACTTTAAATATTTAATTATAAAGGAATTTTATTAGGTGTTTTCAAAATCATAATCAAACTGTAGGAAGTAAAAAAAGTTGCAATGCGGATTAATCGTTAAACTCGTCTTTTTGGAGGTACGCCCCTTTTTGTTGGATAATTTTAGAACAATTGCTTAGTGCACAGATAATTTAAGAACAATTGTGTAATGCACATCATAATGCCGGAAAACATTATTACGTTTTCCTGAAAAAGCGGCAAACAAAAAAAAACAATTAAACAACAAATCTAAAAACTCTTAATTACTACTCCCAAATAATATAATCGTGCGTAGCTAAATGTCAGTTTTGATATACTCCTCTTTAACGCTGATTGATGGCAATTATCAGCTCGACCTCTTTCGGGTTCAGATTTATCAGCGGCTTACACAAGTACCGTTATATAGAGTTTTCGCATGTCATAAAAAAAGTTAAAAAGTCAAATGCTTGGAATATAAAAGTGTCCGCTATTATGATTATTTAACGAGTCAAGATTCACATTATAAACGCGTAAACAATAATGAAAAAATGGAAATAAAATAGATACCGTCTATAATAATTTTATTCCTCAAAAAATGTTAAAAAAATAAGTAGCCACTTAATTTAAAACTCGTGGCAGAAAATTTATCCAAGTGAAACATGACAACGCCGCTTGGGCGTGTTAAAATAACGTGCACAAAATAATAAAGAAGTTGTAATAAAATTTGTCATTCGTAGTTGTAAATGATTACAAGTGCTGTTTTAGAGCATTCTAAGTGATTGTCTTTGGGAAATTATTACCAAGTACTAATTTTTATTTATTTTTTAAATTTAATTTTCCCAATTTCGTATTAAGCATAAACAAAATCATTTCTTTGATAAATTCTCGCCAGGCCATAGACTCATTTTAATTTGCTACATGGGTGGGAGCGCCTGCCCTTTGTTTCATCTGAAGTCAAATGTTTATGGGTTGTATTCTGTTTATTCCTTGAAATGTAACTAAATTTAGTTTGTTCTATAAAATAATTTATTGAATACATTGTTTTATTGTTTCAGGTTAACTCTAACCTTATCTCGATTTTAGCCGGATAAATGAAAGCACAGATTTTGTTCTCCGAAGGTAAGTTTTTGTCCACATCTACAACTTTCCAACACCCCGTAAAAAATAATCATAAGCATTTGATGCGTTTGTAGCAAAGCCGTGTTACTAATTTTTAATGAAATTTCCGCTTTTTATATTCATATTGAATTATTTTATTTTAATCTACATTGGTAGAATATATATATATATATATATATATATATATATATATATATATCTATATATATATATATATATATATATATATATATATATATATATATATATATATATCTATATATATATATATATATATATATATATATATATATATATATATATATATATATATATATATATATATATATATATATATATATATATATATATATATATATATATATATATCTATATGTATATATATTTGCACAAATATTAAGGGTGGCATGTAAATGGTAACATTCTGGAATGGATCCAAGATGATGACACAAAATAGCGACCTAATATAATGTTTAAAAAATCAGTCTGAAAAAATTTCTTATTTAAGTGATTTCAAAGTTTGCGCAAGAATTAAGTGTAATATAAGTAAAAGCTGGTAAAATATCTGCACAATCTCAATACCGTAGAACAAAATGACGGCCTAGTAAAATGTTTGAAACAACAATATAAAAAAATCGGTAAATTTTCTTGATTAACCCTTCCTTTGATGAGGAATAGAAATCAATAACTTTTTTTATTTCAAAAGAAGAAGGCTCATCAAGATACCCAAAAATATATTTTTGGTGGGTAGTTTTGCAAAGTGAATAAAATATAGTTCAACTTAACCCTATCTAGTCACGCATGACCTAAACCGCTTTCTTTTGATAAATAGTTGAACTTAGGGTGCCCCGTTTAAAAAAGAAAACTTATTATCTGAAATTCGAAAGAAAAAAGAAGATGGCAACGCTGTCATGCAAAAAATGCAAAATTATGTGCCAGTTAACCCACTAAAAGTTCATTCTAATCTCTTGAGAAAAAAATTTATAAGGGTGACTATTTGTGGCACTTTGTATATTTACATATTTTACAAAATTTAGCTTAAAGTGCCATTCGTCATCTTGGTCAACACACGTGCCGCCTTGAAATTTATATACAGATAATAGTGATTTATTATAATTCCATGCAAAGATTCCCCCGTTCATTTTAAACCGTACAAGTAACGTTAATAACAATAAATCAAACCGGTAAAATATTCACTACGCGTGGGCAGGACATAAATGGTATTATTGTTTCGAAACGAACCCAGTAACGTGAAACTCGGCCTATTACCGGTTGTACCAGAAGAAATTAAGCGGGATTTGCTCCGCAAATCGGCCTAACTATGAACTGTAAAATATTAATCTGGGTAAAAATATTTTTTTAAAAAATAAATATATTCGAATGACGGTATGTAGAAGTCAATTTAGTTTTTCTATTTAATTTTTCCATAATGAAAATATATATGGAATAAAAATGCCTTGCCCCGAGAATAGCTTTGCGCTATTTGGAATTCGAAAAAATAATTCGGTTTGATATAATTTAATTTTTAAAATGGATTTCGATTTTTGAATTCGTTATTAATAAGATCAGTAACGTCACCGATTCGTAAATAAAAGATTTCTGAAATCTGGCAATATTGGCAGATTTTGCTTTGTGTTTGTGGCTTTCCCGGTAGGTTCACAAAGATCCTATTTCTTATTATTATATAGTTATTCTCCCATTAATATCACATAGTTTGCAATGCTTTGTTACAGCACATTAAGAATAACTGGAATTTTTTTTTGCTTCTTCATACGCGAAAAACCTTTTATTTTTACTTCTGCAACAGTGCTGCTATCGTTTAACGTTAAATGCTTTTATAGGTTATAATCACCTAGGAATTATAAACTTAGAATTTACAACGTTGCCAAATGTACTGTACTGTGACGTCAGATGTGTTTAAAACTATTCCAAAAAAATTGTTCAAACCATTTTTGCATTCTTCATTATAATTCAGCACATCTGATAACCCGTCGCTGAAGCTCGTATTTAAGAGTTAAGACTTCCATAACATTTATACGTTGCATTTATGTTTCTCCCCAGAAAATGCATACATCGGGCTCTTTGCCTTTTTGTAGTGGTCGAGTTTCTAATCTGTGAATTTCCTTTCTTTAAAATCTTTATCCTTTGAAATTTCTTAGAACACAAAGTCCTAAAATAGAGTTACACTTTGCCATAAGTCAATCTAATACCAATTTACCTACCGAGGTTTTATTTACTTTTACCTATTACCTACATAGTTGAAAAACCCTATATCGCACAGCAAAATAAAACATTAGAACAACTTGATATATATTCCTTAACAATTCCAAATCGTTTTTTCGAAAACGGTTCCTTAATTTGTACGATGATAGAGTGTAGAAGATTTGCCTTGCTCTTGTTTTAGTTTATGGAACTCTAAAGTAAGTTAAAGGAAAATACTAGTTTAACTGAAATCTCAAATTTTGCCTCCAGTTGAATACGAATTTTGAATGGTAGATCGTTATACAAAAATCATAGCTTATAGGACAAGGCATTTTTCGGAACTCGAAGAAGCTCTAAATATAAAAACCACACAACACTATAGTATTCTAAAAAACACCGCAGGCACAAATATAACTCAAAAATGCTAACATGACTTTAAAAAATACATTTTTACATGTTTAATTAAATTCTAACCACCACTAAACATTGCTCCTCAATCGCTAAATATTTATAAATTTTGTTCGCTTTACAGGTATCAATATTAATTCATAAAATGTTCGTAGCATTAACTATGATTAAAATCCAATGCACACGACCAAGCTTGACATGAATTCTTAACACTCTTCATTTATGGCCTTTCTGAAAACTTACGACCGAAATATTTCCTTAGTGATTGGTGGTCAATCGTCTGAGTTTCTCAAAATAGGCACATGGTTAGACAGAGTTTAGTGTTGGTGCTTACTTCCTTCTGAACGGCTATGACCTGCTTCCTTCTGCCAGCAATCATATCCACAGGGCTGCTCTGCTTCAGCATATAATTTTTCTACTCTGTTTTGAGGGTTTTGCTTTCAAGAATAACAGACATAAAAGCAAAGGCTCAATATATTATTTAAATTAAAAGTTAAAAACCTTCAAAACTTTGAAACCAAAGGTATTTTTGGACAAATTTTTAACTACATTACAATCTAGAAACAAATCATGTAAGAATAAAGGAAGGTCTTCAGCAGAGTTCGATTCTGGACCTGCAAACATCTGTTTCTTTTGATTCCATAGTACCTTGCTCTTCATGTACGAGATAATCTACATTATCATATTCTTCTAAAGGCGGAAATGGTCTAGTACTATACATAAATTCACCATTTTCATATAGTTTCAAATATTTTAAATTAGATTGAATAACAACAAACTTTCTAAGCTTATCCTGTGTTAGTTTTTTGTTTATATGTGTGACACCATGTCATGACCACTTTCTTTCTGGGGAGGCAGAAGAAGAATTAGAATCCTTGAATAAATCTGCATAAGCGGCTGTGGCGTATACACACCCTTTCAACAATTATTTTCAAGTTCTAATAAATATTCGTGTTTATATTCTAAACTAGGCTAAATTTGTCTTGAATTAACCTACATCTAAATTTAGAAAATATGACGTTTCAAAGGCCAAAAAAAATTACAGAATTGGGCTTAGAGCTAACCGATTTCCTCTGCATACTTTCAAAATACCTATATATATCTGCATTTTTTATTTGCCCAATTTTATTCGATAATAATAAGTAAATTAAAAGTAAATAGAAAAAAGTTAATTATAACGCTTTATAACATTAGATAATTACTTTTCACACAAAATAATGTTTTTTTGTCTTAATAATAATAGTAACTTACGCCAGTGGGGTGTTCCCAAGACCTTTAATATTTGAGTACAATATTCTCAAATAATATTTTAAATATTTCCGAATTTACGAGATGGTTTAGGCAGTTGTAGGTTTGTGAGTTCCACTTTCACAAGTAATAGATAATAAAGAAATCGGTAGACATATTCAATTGAATGCACAATACTATTTTTTAATTATTTTTTTAACATGTTATCGAGGCTTTTATCACACACGTCCTAGTTATTGTTTTTAAGACAAATGCCCTAAACTGTGTAGGTGTATTATTTTACAAAAATTGCTAGTAAGATCGGAAATCGCGGTTTAGTTGGTATTGGTCGGTGATTAGCGCGGTGACTAGATAATAAAAATAAATGCGTTTCGTTCAATCACTTTTTTTAAATACTATTTGATGTACATAATTACAATATTTTAAACGTCAAATATATAAACGAAATTTGACAAATTGCGTGAAAAACTATAAAAACCGATTCGCGTTACCATTTTTTAAAATGACAGCTTAGAGACCGTTTACTTTAAAAACATGTATACAAGTTACCATGCATATGTTTTTTTTTTTCTGAAAGATGCATACTGACTACTATTTGTTCATAACTTTTTTCACTTTTTAATCTACAGTGACACTGGTGAATTATATTTTCTTCAGAAGATTTCTAGTCTATAAGAGCACTTAGTCATCATTTTTCTTTTATTGTTAATAACTTACAAACCGTAGAAATAGCTGTAGGGTGCCCGTAGCAAAGTCGATCTAAGAATTTTGAAAAGATTCTATTTTATACATACACATTATATTTATATAATGTAATATATGTAAATTGATAATTTTTTTAATAAAAATTTACAGTCCTATTTATTAAAAAGAGTAGATAAGTATTTTATAAAAGTCAAAACTATGAGTAATTGTTTGTATTTTATCCACCTCAGGAATATACCCCTGAACGAATTCAAACGGTAGTGCACCGAAAATTGTTGCTATCCCCTCAACCTCGCAAGGCTCCGATTTTGTCTGTGTTCCCAGTAAAAAGCCACACAAAATAAGTCAAAGTGAATCAAGTCAAACTGAATTAAGTGACCTTATAAGGGATTTAGAATAGCCCAAAAAAGCAGATTTATTGGCCTGTGGATTGCAACAATGGAATTTACTTCAAGACGAAGTAAAAGTTACTGGGTACCGAAACCGTCAGAAAAACCTAACACCATTTTTGAACATGAAAAACAATTTGGTAATCGGTAGGGGATTAATGGCAGCTTTAAATCTGGATCATGATCCAAAAGACTGGAGTCTCTTCATTGATACCTTAAATATAAGTCTTAAAGCTGTGTTGCTCCATAATGGAAACAAGTTACCTTCAGTCCCAATTGGTCATGCAGTCCACATGAAAGAAACGTATTGCAATTTGAAATTGTTGTTGGAGACCATACGATATGAAAGATATAAATGGTACCTTTGTAAGGATTTAAAAGTTGTGGCGATTTTGCTTGGAATGCAGTTAGGTTATACCAAATACTGCTGCTTCCTCTGCAAATGGGATAGTGGAGCACGATCGGATTACTACAGATAGAAAATTTGGCCACGGAGAGAGTCTTTTGAGGCAGGGAAGAAAAATGTAACCAGCGCGCCATTAGTTCTCCTGAAAAGATTTTACTAGCGCCACTTCATATAAAATTGGAACTTACGAAAAACTTTGAGTTTTCGAGATGGCTATGGACAAAGAAGGCCGTCCTTTCAGTTATTTAAAAGAAAAATTCCCTTGAATCAGTGGCCCTAAAATTAAAGAGGGAATATTTGTGAGCTCCCAGATTAGGAAATTTTTTGGAGATGGGCAATTCGATTCCATACTTGAAGGCAAAGAAAAAGACGCTTGGAATGCCTTTAGGGTGGTTGCAACAAATTTTTTGGGAAACATTAAAGCAGAAAACTATAATACTGATTGCCCAACTCCTTTTGTGTTACCAAAACCTAAGGCGTAATATGTCGTTGAAAATTTATTTCCTAGAGTCTCATCTGGATTACTTTTCGGAAAATTGTGGTAATATTAGTGACGAGCCCGGTAAGAGATTCGACCAGGAGATTTTAAACGTAGAAAGAACATATCAGGGAAATTGGAACTGTGAGATGTTAGCCGACTATTGCTGGACTTTTACGAGAGATATCCCACAGACTAAGACAAAGGCTAAGAAGCGCAAAATGAGTGTCTAAACTTTAGATTCAATGATAAAAATGTGCTATTTAATTTCTTTTGTTGAACCAACAATATATTGTTAACTGTATTTTGTATGTTCATTGCATATGCCTACAAATTAAAATTTTGTAACAAATAATTCATATTTTTTTTGCGAGCCAACTAAATTCTTTAATAAGTATTTTTTAGTTACTTGGGTGTAGTCGAATCCAAAAAAATAAGTTTTGTTTAAGTAACACAAAAAGTTTTGTATGTATTTGTATTTTTTTCTTGAGGTTAATATTATTACATATTATTATTAAATAAATTATCATGAAAAATACTTTAAATAAAAATTTTATATTGCTCTGCTATAAAAAAACACATAAATAACGCATTTCGCTCGATTATACGGCCTTATCTTTTTCTCGCGAAAAGATGTACTTCATCCGTAACGAAACGGCGACAAAAAATGGTAATTAAAACGGTCGATTATCATCAGGAACAGGCCAACATTGATAGGTGCAGTGACCGGACGTGTACGGCCGATGACGGTTTATGTATCCTGTGGCCCAAAAAATATTTACGGCCTTGTTGTACCGTTAACGAAGTTATTGGCTTCGTTAATACTTTTTTTTTTGACAGAAGTCGAGATCTATGAGCCGAAATTTCGGGGTCCGGAAGATTTATATGGTCTCCGGTTTCCGAGCGGCCATTTATCGGTGCTAATTATAGTTTTATATGTTTTTGCCTGTAATGAAAATGCAAATTTTGATAAAGAAGAAATTTGAAATGTTGAAGACTGAAAGGCCGATTTAAACACAGGTGTGAAATTTGACAATAATTGACAGCAGATAACAAAAGACAATTTTCTATATCGGGTTCAATAATTAGTAAGAATCCAAAGGGTTACCAAAATGTATCACTGTTCCATGTCCTTTGGCATATAAATGCTTGCACAAAATCTCATGCATATTATTATGTCTTTTATAGAAAACCAATTGTAATTCAAGGAGCAAATTGCTGTAGTTGTCGCATTAAAAATGTTTAATCTAAATATTTTTTTTTATTTACCTATAACCAAAATAAAAATAAAAACACAATAAAAAATAAGTCATTTATTATTAAAGAGAATATTAAATTTCGCAATAGACAGTCAGTTAAAGACTTATGATAACTGAATTTATACTTTAAATTGTATCATGCTTTAAACTAGATATAAGAACAAGAACGCACTTGTTCTAATTTACAATTTAAAAAGCGAACACATTAGTAATAACAAATAATATAGTATATAAAATACATATTTAATGCCCAGAATCACGTCCTTTTTCATGAGGAATATTGTTATTTATGTTACTTGTTAAATTATGTTTCCTTTTTTTTATGATTTCATTAGAAGTTGGGAAGTTGCTGCCTCTAGTGACTCCAGGATTTCTTCTTGCAATTGTAGTAGGTTGCACACAAATAGCGGATCCATGCCGTTTCCGAACAGGAATATGGTATCCACAACTCCTAAGGAAAGTATCCCAATTATTACGAGTCTTGATATTTTTTAATTTTAATAAACATTTATCGATGACTCCTTCAGATGAGCCAAATTGTTCATGATGGCAATTTAGTGTATCAAAAAATTGCTTGAATTTATCATCAACCAATTCTGTAGCAGGTACGTTAACCTCGAGCAAATTATTTGGCAAATAATCTCTTACATCATTTAAAAAAAAAATGAATATCAGGGCAAAAAGTTGGGTTAACGCTTTAATTTTGTGAAAGGGGAACATAAAACTCTAGTGGGTTGGCTTTAAAGCCAGAACAGCCATTGCCTATCACTCTTAAGTAGTAGAATCTGCAACAATCAAAAACAGAAAGAGAACTCCGGCTGGGTGTTCATATCTTTCCTAGTCTTTTATTCACACGTCCAAAATCCTACATTCAAAGCCACATCATATAATATTTCGAAGATAGTACTAGCAGGTACTTTGTAATTGAAAACTTTCATTATTTCTTCCTTTTTTAAGTATCAAGCAGGTTGAATCTGAGACTTTAAAAATAGCCTACGTGTGTCTGCACTACCATTGCCAAAATTCCTTAAACGTCTAATGTAATATCGTTGTGATACTGTACATGTAAAATCAACTTAAGCTACTATGTTGTAAGCTTTACAACGACTAAGAACGCACTAACTAACATAAATACGCACACAAACTTCGTTGCCCTCGAGCTAGACACCATTCTTGCTTACGATTTCATTGTTTCTACATAACCTATCCACTGTATGTACGATTTGACTATTGTGTTTTTCAGTGCTTCTTTAATTAATTAACAACAATATGCACTCATTAACGACATATTACCAGGAACTGGCGTGTGACGTGACTACAGCTTGATGCTAGCGAGACGCTACGCGTATCTCTGCATCTCTTTTCCGCCAAATATGTTCTGCCTCTGTTACACAAGCATATCGGGCGAGGCGTAATGCCTACAATGATAGCACAATCCATACCTGCTAGTACGTTCACCCATGCAAAGCGTACCGTGTTTAGAAGCGGTCCAAATTGATAGAACGATCCGTATCTGCTTTTACATCCATCCAGACAAAGCTTACCGAGTTTAGCAGCGGTCCAACCAGAGCATCGGAGCATGAACTTATTCACATACATCTTCTCTGTTAAACACATTCGATTTTTTGGGTCTATAAGCATCATTTTTTCGTTTCAAAAATGCTCGAAGATTTGGATACTTAGAAATATCTATATTTTTCTCTATAAAAAGGGTGGACTTCAACATCGAATACTCACACTATAAACTTGATGGAGACTTTAATATAGCACTTTTTTCGTGGAAATACGCCAAATACAAGGTTTCTGAGACTGTAGTAGCCGTCTTGTTTTGGCACCAATTCTTAAAGGATTTATATGCTGCTTCATACCTTTTTTTTGACTTTTCCGGTAGTAGAGATAAATAAGCAATATTCGCTGATCCTTCTATGTCTAAAACACCCATTTTGTCCACACAGAATTAAGCAATTCGACTTCTTCAAACTTTTCGCTATGAATTGTCAACTTGACGTTGTTGATAAAATAAAAACTGCTTATGTTGCTCTGGCAACGGATCACGGCTGCCTTCATAATGTAATGAGAATGCTATCGAATGTAATGATAATGAAAATCCAAAAATATATCTAGCATTTTCTTGTAAACATACAATACAAGGAGAGGGAAAAATGTTATATACTACATGGGATGTAAGTACATTAACCAGTCTCGAATTTTTTTGCCAGCCCCCGCTATCGCTCAGGCGCAAACTCGTCCTCGACTGGTAAATTATCCATCCATCCATTACATCTCTTATAGTATAAACAACTAATTCAACTTACTTGAAATGTTGCACAAAATTAAGTATTACACAGGGATAGGCTGGTAATGTTTAAATATTCAGTAAAATTCCATTTCCTGTAATAGAAGTTTCTTTTTATGTAGGAAAATTCGAAGGAAAATAAGGAACATATTTTTTTTAATAATGTTATGTAAAACAAGAAAATAATAGAAATAAATATTTAAAAATTATAAAGAAATTGAAATAAATTACTGTTTATAGAATTTGTATAAATAAATTACTCTTTATAGAATGGTATTACCAAATAATAATATGCATATATAGACATTTTATTGTAGGTAGTATAATATGTACGAGGGAAGTTGTCGGTAAAGGTGAATTTAACGATTTTGTCCGTGAATAAAACAATTTTTTACTGTAGTAAGTAGAAGTCAAAGTCAAAATCGATTTAATTTCTCGAATGAGACAAGCCAAATTACAATAATCGATTACCGAACCAAATTGATAAACATCGAAATCAAGGCTCGGGGAACTGCTTGTAAAAGAAAAGAATTTAAGAAATCGACCCAAAATGCCTGTACCGTTACAGCTACTTAAAAAAAAAACCCGACCTGTCCGAAAGCAATTTTATATATAGGAACGTCCAAAGATAATTATTAGCATGTTCGTAAGAGAAGCCTTTAAAATGATTTTTAAACACCTCGATGTGTGTGTGGCCCGGACAATAACAAATTTACAAAAATTAAATGTCGACCGGCGTGCCACCATCCGAATGGTGATAAATTATTTTCAACACGTATGCCGAGATTAAAACATGAAAGGACTCCTTCCGCACCGTTAAAACTGTTCGCTTTATCTTCTACGTCTCTCTGGTTTGGAACGTTTGCTGTCTGCCTACTCGCACGATATATTATTTGAAATGATATCTGTTTCACTTAGAAGGTCAGCTTTTGTGTTATGTGTAGCGTAGCAATCTATTATAATGTTAGGCTGTTTATTAACAAAATATATTAAGCATTTAAGTATGATAAAAAAATTCGGTAAATTTCCTTTATCCGGAACTTCCCTTTATCCGGAACTTCCCTCGTTATGAATATTTCCTACCAATATTTTACCAGTTTCTTACTATGCCACACTTGATTTTTTGACATAATTTAACATAAATTGAACAAGTAGTTTCTACATTGACACACACCGCCATTTTGTTACGTCAGGTTGAAATCACATTTAATATTTCTGCAAAATTTAAAGTCAATTGATAAGATTTTTTAAACATTTTTACTTGGCCGCCATTTTGTTTCGTCATCTTGAATTCGTACCACAACTTTACCAGTTTTTCTCTATATCACAAATAATGCTTGCACAAAATTTGAAATTAATCTGATAAGTAGTTGTTTTCAGGCTGATTTTTAAATATTTAATTGTTTATTTTATTTATTATTATTACCATTACTATACAATTAAGTACATTGGGTCGTCATAATAATAGGGTTATAAATAACTATATTTAAACCTTTAAACACACTAAATATAGACTAGACGTACAAACATAAAAATATAAAAAATAAAAGATACAAAATACAAAAATATTTAGATAGCACGACATATAAGTATAGTCAATAAAAAAGAGCAGTAATATTAACACACAAAAAAAAACAAATCCAGATTGACATTTAACAAAAAGAAGACACCCCAATTTAGACACTGCCAGATCAGCAAAAAAGAGTAGAAAATAAATAAAAACAATGAAAGAAACAAACATACTGATTACTCATATCAAACTTAGTCAGTGACCAGAACATAAATAGTCTTTAATTGAGTAAAATGCTCCGGTCAAGAGAAATGATTTAATGCAATTAATAAATTGTGTGCCTCTCATTTCCCTTAAATCTGAAGGTAGTTTGTTATACAAAATTATACAGTTATATAAGAGAGCTTAAAAAAAAAACACGTTCTATGCTTAGGAATTAATAGAAGATTTTTACCTCTTGTGTTATGAGAGGTTTCAAATCGCAGTATCAAATAGTTTTCTATTATTGTTTAGGAATGATAAGCATCGAAATTATATATACATATATATATATATATATATATATATATATATATATATATATATATATATATATATATATATATATATATATATATATATATATATATATATATATACATTTATATATATATATATATATATATATATATATATATATATATATATATACATAAGGCTAAGATTTTATTAAAAAAAATACGACTACACTGCGCACCAGCACTTCTCCAAAACACAACACTGTTTACCATGTGTTCATTTCTGATTAACACTCGACTTAAGTGGAAAATTTGAGGTAAACTAGATAGTTAAATATTTTAGTAATACCTTTTTTTAACCCTTCACTAGGCTGTCATTCTGTTCCGGCACATTGAATTTTTACAAAAATATTACCAAGTCATCCCCATATGACCCTTAATTTTTGACTACAAATTGAAGTCAATCCGGTAAGTAGTTTTTAGGCTGTGCCACGAACTGGCAGACAGACGCGGACGGACCGACAGAATTTATAAAACATCTTTTTTTGGGATCTAGGGACGCTAAAACGTGAACATAAGTAAAACCAGAGAGGGTGATTTTTTTACGATTACAAATATTTTCCATTTTGTTCCTCCATCTTGAAGTAGGACCGCAATTTTATTAGTTCATCTCTAAACAATTTTAAGCCACCATTTTCTTCCGCCGTTGTTTCCTACATGATACTTGTTTTTTTTTTGTACAAAATTTGGAATAAATTGGATAAGTAGGTTTTTAGTAATAATTTTTTTTAGCCATATTGGGTTTTCACAAAAATTTTGCCAGGTCATTCCCATATGAACCTTAACTTTTGACCAAAATTTGGGTTAGTACTCGGATTAGTAGTTTTTTAGCTATGCTGCGAACAGACAGACGATATACCGTCAGACAGACCGACGGAATTGAAAAAACATGTTTTTCGATATCTCGGAGGATGATTTTTTACGATTACAATACTTTTACGGGGGAAGTAAAAAACATCAAAAACCTAATTTTACGTGAGTTGTGCTTAATGAAGTTTGACACAAAATTTTATGAAAAGCTGCTTCTAGAGTTCATTAATAACTATAGCGAATTTTAGATCTTTGTATCTAATAGAACGGTAGAAACACTATAATTCAGTTTGAAAACTCAATGGTCTGTATATAGTTTATTTTTTATTATTTAATAATGGGATTACTTTTTCTCTTCCAAATGCCTCTAAAAATACTTTTTTAAATAGGAAATCTATTAAATTTTTACAAAATTTGGTTTTTTGTTTTGAATATTAGGCTATAGACTTTCGTGATCCATTAGTGGATACATTGTAATGCTTGGTCATTTAACCAGGTTATTTTCACAAAATAAGTTATGATGTTACCTAGAGGGGAATAAAGTTAGTGGGACCATGTGTTCTCCTAAAATGGAGTCCCTGATCTTATGGTATATAACTTCTTAAATTAGTGATGTCATAAGCTTTATGTTCTGGATTGCTTTCTTATGTCATATTGTCCACTCTGAATTCCTATTGAAAATAGTAGGTTTTCCTTATTGAACTCGTCAGCAAATTCGCAACTATTAATTTTATGATACACATTCATATATTTGTTGCTGGTGCTATTGTTGTTAAATCAAGGAACGTCTAATAATATTTGGCACGACCGTTGTTTTGATCATTTTGTCAGCTTTCTTGTTATGTCCGCTTCCACTGATATCTACTACTAATCAATGACTTGTCCTTACATAACTTGTAGCCTGTTAATTTTGTCAGATCACCATAAACTGGCCTTTAAGAAATGAAAAGTAAAAAATAATAACATAAACCCAATGAACGTTGAATGTAGTAGTCAAATTTTTTCTACTACTTTTTTTTTAAATAATAGGTATTTCCAGAGAAAATGAACTTAGAACTCACAACGCTTCGATAACCTTACTTTTGTCTCGTCTTGAGTGTCGAGATTGGATGGTGCCGAGATGAGACGACATTAGGTCGAAACGAGACTAGACGAGAGGATGCATGTCTCGCGACATCACTACCCCCGACGAGTTTGTCAGATTTTTCTTCTTACAAGATGCTAGGATTTTTCTTAGGAGACGTGCACGAATTGAGTGCCAAAAATAATGCTAATCTGGGTAGCGTTGACGGTACCTAAAACTCCACACATGAATTGATTTTCAATGACGTGATGGAGTTGATAAAGGGTTTATTTGTTGCGTCTTCGCGTTCACCAAATTCAGTGATTTCGTTGTAGATGTAGAATGTACATATATATTTGTATTCAACAACTATATGACATGGAATGTGTAAGTACATACATTGTATATACATATGTAATTTACTTACGTATAATGCATAAAATGCATTCAGTTATAATATGTAGAGTGAATAGTTGAAGGAAATATTTTACACAAAATTCAAAGGTTCCGTCCAGCTTTATCAGCTCACCTGGATACAAATATTTCATATTGGTAGCACAAGAAAACACAACAATCTTCATATCCACCATTTATAAAAAGAAAATTTTCCGTTTTTACTGTCAAAATTTCCATTTCGGGTGACACGTTTAATATTTATTAAAAACATTTGATTGTCAATTCGTGTCCGCCCATTTTAAAAACTTTAGGAAAAAAACTAGTCACTTTAGGAAAAAAAATATCAGGATCTTTTTTGTTCAGGATGTCCCGACGAGTATGCTCGCCTTCATTTTTACATTACTTTCGCAGATAATTAAATTTTCCATTTATTTTTAACTTGTGGAGGCTCTGACAATGTTATTATCGGCTAGTTTAAACGAACTCTCAAAAAACTGCAAATAAAAAATTTGGTCAGTTTCATAATTTTCTTGGTGTTTGGCCGTCCAGATATTTAACGATTAGGATAAAATAGGGACTAACAGAGCACAAAAAGTTAATATGCAATTCATATTTTTTTTATTACCTCCTTTAAACTATTAGAATTTTTTCCGTTTCCAAGTTTTAGGTTATTTTAAATTTAAAAACTTGGTGTTATGAGAGAGAGATACGAGATTATAATATTCATTACTGTATCTTTGACTATATCAGTTGTGTTTCAGCTTCTTAAATATCAGCTAAAGTATCAAAGTCTTTGGAAGATCAAAACCTGTACGTTCCGTTTTTTTAGTCTCTCCTAGATATTGCCGCATTGCAAAACAATTAATTCCTCTTGCTCCAACATAAACCGTTCTCTAATCCCCACACTATAAAGTACGCCGTAAAGCCCATATAATCTCCGCCTAATCAATTGAAAGATCCTTTGGAGTGATAGCGAGCACTATCTTTAATTGAAATTGATCTTTTATGGAGGTCGTAACCATACAGCACCGGTAATGCCTCTAGTTTTTTAGGCGATAACAATCTTGGCTCAAACGGCAATAATGGATCGTCGAATACCTGTCGATAGTGCCTTGCGGGACATGCCGAGGTACTTTCGATCCTGTTTTACACCTTACGCCATTTACAGACAATGCTGCCGGCCAGTCGGGTTGGGATTTATATTGTTGGCGATGCCTATCGGACAAGTGTTGTGCTGAAAGTACAAGTTTTTGATACGTAAAAGTCCGTTTCATCACTTAAGTTACGCATTTTAAGAATCTGTTTTGAAGGAGTTCCTTTTGACAGTGGCAGCTTGCTATAAGAACCCATGGCCAACCAATATGGAAGTCATTCAAGTTTCATAAAATAAATTCTGATTTATTTTTATTTCTAGTTGTTCTCGATGCTGTGGATTTTTCTAGGGTTGAGAAAAAACAATGATTTAAAAAAAATCAGAAATCGTTGCTTTAATTTTAAAAATCTTAATTTTTTTATGATTTTTTAAAAATAATTTTTAAATTTCCTTTGTTACCGTTGGGAACGCTTTTTTTTTAAATTAAATACAAAAAAATAAAAACACGATTTAGAATTTAGTTGAAAATTTGACAAGAAAAGACTAGACAGCCCGCCTACTATTCGGTTATAACTTGCAGAAACTTGTAATACGCGAATGGTCTGTCATGGACGTGGCGGCTATTACCAAGCGAACGGAAACTTGAATCGCATTTACCCTTTCGCTCTGAAAGTTGACACATGTCGCTTCGCAAAGTTAGTTATTATGGCTAGTCAAAGCAGGAAAGACGACAGTATTTGAGAAAATTTTTTCAAATTAAAACTTAGTGGTGAAATTGGATGTCGTGCAAAATGTAATAAACAAATTTTGATACAAGAAGGCTGTTTGGACCTTTAAATTCCTCTTTTTCCTTTTACTATTGTAATAAAAAAATGCGAGGACTAGTCGATAGTCTTAGAAATTACTGGGAAATGTGTAAAAATCAGTTAACTGGTCAGTTGAGGTTATGAAAAAACAACTTCCCAGTCAGTAAAAAAACAAAAATGTGGTGACTATTACGCAGGCTGATATTTAGGAGACCAAACTGGTGAAAGCAACAGTAGCTTAACCTCCTTGTCGTCCTTTGTTGTAAGAACATGTCAAGATCGGAAGAAAGAACTAAACAAGCAACTAGCAAGAGCAATTTGTGCCACAAATAGCAGTTTTAGGTGAATTGAACGTACAGACGTTCTTAAGGCTATTGAAATGTTAGGACTAGGCTACAAACCCACCTTCAATATAAATGTCTATCGATTATTGGTCCAATATTCACAACAGGTTTATAATATGTGCAACTTTGACAATGGAAGATGGAAGTAGTGTTTTTATAAGTGTTGATACTTCCGGTCATCCCCAGCCACGTGTATACCTAGCAGATATGGTCGTTGAATTAATAAAAAAAGGGTAAATATGAATATAATGCTACAGTTACCAGTTTCGTTACAGACAACGCAGCCAATATAAATACTGCGCGAAAAAAAAATTGTGGAAGCACTGCATTACCCCATTTTTACATTCGGGTGATCTGCTTATATATTGAATTTGCTATCCAAGGATTTAGAAGGAAATCATGTGAAAGACCATGTAGTGCAAATTGTAAAATAGTTTCAAAAATTCCATTTGCCAAATGCTTGGTACAAACAAAAAGGAGTAAACAAGCTAAAATTATCACAAGATATTCGATGGAAAATAGTTTCTGACTGCTTGGAAATTTATACCAGTGAGTAGCCAAAACTGGTTTTTGTTGTTGTTGTGAAGAACACAAAGATGACATTGAATATTCATATTAGACGAATGTAGATTTTTTAAAACTTCTTAAACCAATTTCTGTGTCACTGGATATGGTTTAGCAAATTTAGTTTAGTTGTCTAATGTAGTTGGAACTGGAAAATAGAAAACTTATTTTTAATAATGTCGAAAATGGATACATTATATGTGCCTGTTTCTTAGGACTGGGAAAGAATGTTTTCTACATATGGATTTGTTCATACTGAGATTAGAAATAGACTTGGCAATGAAAAAGCCTTTAAATTAGCATTTCTCTTTAAAATATTTAATACGAAAATGTTCTGTTTGAAAGCATACTTTTTTATTTAATATTATGTAATGTTACATTAGGCAACTAACTTTTTTGAACTTTTGCGATGTTTTAGTTGGTTTTAGATATTATCCATATAAGAGTTTATTAGAAAGGTGATATATTTATGTTAGGTTTTATTGAAAGCATTTCCAAAGTGTTATTTTCAAGTGTTTTCGTTTACTTTGTTAAAATGGATTTTCACCAAGGAACGGCTAGTTCTGTTCAATACAAATTGGGTTGTTGGCATCTTAGGGAATTTTGTTAAAATTTAGGTAAAATTTAATTTAGATATATATTTCTGAGACAACAGAATTAAATAACATAAAGCCAAATAAAGTTTTTTTTAATTACTTGCACATGTTGAATTTTTTTGAACGTTTTTTTTTTCTTGATTATTGGAGTTAAATAGTTCTATAATTTACATAGTTTACGCGGTTTATTCTTATTAACCTATAACCTTGGTGTTACAAAAATTATCTTTTAAATTTGTATTTTTTTTCTTTGACTTCCTCTACAAAAATATTTTTTGGTGTACTGTGTGGTTTTCTGTGTTGTTTTTATAGTTTGGGTCTCGCAAATTCCATAAAATACAATTTCTATGGTATTTTTCTATTGGTTGATTGATGATTTTCGCATGGGTCTTGCGACTTGCAGTAACAGGCAATTTGCTGCCGCGAGCCACATGCGATCAGTTGTCATTTTCATTCAAATTATTTGCAGTTGGCATATTTGTGAAAGCAGATAAAATGTTGTATGCTATTTGCTTCATAGCTTATCATTATGGTACACGGCCTGGTTAATATTACCTCCTCTTCATCTCGTTTGATCATCTTCATGACTATCATCATAACGGTAAGCTTAAAAACCCTTATGAAATAATTATTATACCGTTGAGCTAACATTTGATAACGATCAAAAATAGATCATTTATCGAAATATTTATTAAAATAAGTAACACGAAATAATGACAATACAAGCCCGACAGGCGAATTTTCGTTCAACCTAATATTAGACCAGTAGCTTTACATATATATCTACCCGGCTAAAAAGCTGATTCATTTGTAAACCACTCGGAGCATTTCACTATACGAGACATCGTATTTGGAAAGAGGATATCATAGCAAATCTAGATGTCAAGTCGTTGTATCCTAATATTATAGTTATTATAGTATTATCCATTAAACATGATTGCTATGAACGTGGATTTCCAGGCACATATAATATAACTCTCGGAACATTGTCTTAAAAATACTTATTTTTCATTTACTGTGCAAATGTATAAACAAACAGATGGTGCTCCAATGGGGTCCTAGTTATCACCAGTAGTCGCGAATTAATTTATGATATTCTCCGAGAAAGAAGCTCTTAAGAAAGCAAGCTTGGAGTCCATGTTATGGATTCGTAATATGGACGATATATTTATTATATGGCAACATGGTCATACAGAACTCGAACATTTTCTGACTCACGTATGTTTAATGAATCCCAGAATACAATTTACTCTAGAGTTAGAAGAAAACAACAAACTTTTTAGATGCTCTGGTCATAAAATTGCGTAACGGGTATCTCGAATACGCCGTGTGTAGAAAACAAACACATAACTACAGATATTTACATGCAAGATCACATCATCACCCAGCACAAATTCAAGCTGTGGCCAATACTCTAATATCTAGATATATGCGACTGAAACAGAGACGAGACAACACGAACTAAATATAATATCTGGTGTTTTAAAGCAAAATGGCTACACAAAACCACCTAAGTTATTAAGTTTCCCGAACAACGAACACCAAAAATTATGAACCGGGAAGACAACAGGTAGTCTTACACAACATACAACTAATATACAAGCCACAAACAACCATAGGCAAGCTACTTGGAAACCCAAAAGACAAAATCAATTTAGAAAACCACGAAGAATACAGCATTCCATGCCAGGACTGTGAAAAGTTATACGTGGGGCAAACAAAACAGCCGAATATCAGCAAGAGTAGAAGAGCATAAACCCAGCATCAGAAACAAACAACCTTGGCCCTATTCCTACATCACTAGGAAACCGGCCACAAAATTAATTTCAATGTGTATAGAGAGGTTGCAACATAGAGCATTCTAAGACCAGAATTATCCGAGAACCCATAAAATTTGAAAAACAAGGTGATTTAAATAAAAGGGACGAATCATTAAAACTACCAACACTGTGGAAGGCAATATTTAGTAATTTTTTTAAATGGGTAATTTTTTGACAGGATATTGATGTCGAAAGACTTACAGACATGTCAATGTCTTTTTTAATTTTTTTGACTGGTGCGATATATTTGTACTTTAAATTAGTTTATATGGATTAATTTCGTTTTTTTTCCTTACATTTTTGATATAATGAAGGCCATATTTTGGAAAATTTGCTGATTCCCTTAAGCAGAGTGTTCTTCCTCCGATTGCATAGACGAGGCCGTTTTTTTCTCCTTCGAATTTGATATTTTTGAAGAAAAAATGTAACATAACCTGTATTCTGGACATCTTTTATTGGGACCATATTGTCTAATTGAACACGTGCAAATGCGTAGCTGTCCTGGGATGAGCTAACCCTTTACAGTTTTGCTGCAGCTTTTTGGATTAAAGGCCAGTTCTTTTCATTTTTTTACGTGTAGTGTATAATTTTTTTTTTCGTCTAACCTTATGAAATTTAAGCCCTTCGGGCATATTTCCTGACATAAATCTCTTTTTTTTGTATTAAAAACTCCACAAGTATTCTTTTAATTATTTAAATTTATATAGCTACATATATCTGATTAGCAATGTAAAACCTAATCTGATTATTATGGTTTCGAGCAGTACATATTAATCGGTTAGATAAAACATATTTTGTAAAAAGAATTAGTTATTCAGTCATCTTTTTTAAGAAAGTTTCAATACGCAAAGTTTAATTTATCAGAGTTGGTTGTAAAGTGTAATTTTTAATTAAATTGTTATTTAATTCTTATTGCCAAGATTAAATCCTAATATCATATGGATGACATTATATATATTTAAAAAAAAACTACAAAAGGGCAAAGTAAACAAATTGGAACTTATTTCATTTTTATCAGTTATTTTCATAGCAGAATTTATCAGTTACATGGCTCTGTAGACACTGTGATAATTTAACTGAGTGGCACCCAAAATAAAATGTAAGTATTCCTTGCTCACTTCCCGCTATTGCCACCTGACGAAGAGTATAGAAAGCAATAGCATAAGTTACAATATCCTATACAAGTTTAACCTTTGTTCAGACAGTTTTCTTTCTCGAATCGAGCGGGCATTTTTTACATCACACGACTTTCAGAGCTAATCATATAAGGGCCAAATTGGCCCCTACTAAAATTTACTGCACCAATAAGCCACTGAAAACTTCCTAAACATATTTTTTAAATTTGATATTTTAAACCTGAATGCAGAATACAGCATCTTGTTAAGCCAGCCGCAGATTCTTCGAGCAAACTTAAAAGGCGCTATTTCGTGTAAATAACAAGCTCTCCTTTATAGGTGCTACGTGACGCCGCGTCGTGACTGACCAATATAGCTTTGCCTTGAAATGAAGCAATACACCGCTCATCCGTAAACGAAGGAGTCATCTGAATATACAAGCATTGTATCGGCCAGAATCGACTGAAATTGACCTAACTGTCTTTTAACTGTTCTTCGGTGGGCATCATCGTCATTGTCATCATCATGCTCCGACGGTATAGGAAACAATTGAAGGGATGGGCGTCTGACTTTAAAAAAATGTGTTCCGGTTTAATGACTGTGTTGCGGTACATATGCATTGTCGAGGTAATAAATTTACATGCGCAATTATTAGTGGAATGTTACCACATAGCTGCGTCTGGTGATTGCACCAGCGGCCTATGGTGGAGGCAAGCTAAGGCGTGACATTTTTTGTTCTTATTTCTTTATCCGACAGAGGTATAACCGTTTTTTTTTTCATAAAAGTATTATTAAACAAAAACTTTAATAACAAGCTTACAATATTTTAAATGATTTTAAGTTTGTCGCCAGAGTTATAAAAAAGTGGATAAATGACAAGTTGCAGTATTAGTGTCATTATACGATAGTTATCGCGACAAACTTTTAAATTCCGTTCAATTTACTGTTGATTTATAATAGATATGACTTGGATATGATAACTTTAAGATATCTAAATTGTATTAATTTACCGGATTTTTTTTGAAGTTTTCTAATTAAAATCTAGTTGTTAAGAAATGCTTTAATTATTTTTATTGTATTCCACCAGTCTTAATATGACAGGTCTGGCATTAGCCCTTAAATACTTAAGAACTTAAATATGTATACCAAATTTTAAATCAGTCAGTCGGAAGTGGGTCAACCAAGTCGGTTACCAAAATCAAGGACGTCAAGATATTGTTATCATACTCATACATATGTGTGTGGGTTCGGATCCTCGTTCAAGCGGATCTCTTTTTTTAGTTTTTTTTTTTTAAATATAATTAATTAAAATATGGATTAGGTTAGGCTAGGATATCATAGGTCTGCGCGGTAGCCCTCCAACAAAATTTCGGGTATATATTAAAACAAGGATTTTTTTTTCAACAAACTGTTAGGTGGATCTGTTCCGTTAGCGTTAAGGTAGCCCAGGTTCGTCAATAAAACCATCATTAAAGCAGTTTTGTGAGCAAACCGTGGAGTAGTATGCAGTTGAGGAAAAGCTCTCTCTGGCGCAAAAGACGTATGGTAAAAAGACGAATTTTAAGACGACCGGGCTCTTAAAACGGAAAGTAAAATCTAGACGGGATTTTGCTTGACGCTCGTTGTGTAAGATGTTTCAGCGTAAAACGGACTATGGTCACTAGTTAGTACAACTACTAAGTGAATATTTTGGTGCAAATTAGCCCCCTTAATAGTTTGAGTGCACTGACAGCAGTCGTTCATATATAGATTGTCTTTTATTTATGTTTTCCCTTTTAATTAAATTATACGTAAATATCGGGAGGCCTTTCATTCAAAATCAAAAATCCTAGAAAGCAAAAGAACTTACATATACATATGTATACACAATTTTAAAGCAGTAGCCCAAGCGGAACTGGATATATTTTAACTATTTTGAAAAATCAAAACCATCAATGGCATATTCACTAGTTTATTGTATTTTCATCGGACCTCTCCAGGTCTTCAACGTTTAAAAGTTGTGGAGATAATTTTTATAATATTTTTGTACGGTTATACGAACTTGTTAAGTGCACAACATTTCAAAGTAATAGGTTAAATGCAAGTGGTTCAAAATTTACTTGAAAGGATAATAAAGATCTTGATGTGCGTACACACTTTCAGAGTAAGAGAAGTGGTTCATCAAACTAAATGTGTGCAAAATTTCAAAATAATTGATTAAGTAGAAATACTTCAAAATTGGCTTAAAATATTATTATATTTTTGTATTGTTATAGGATCATGTGCTCAAAATTTCAAAGCAATAAGTTAAAAGAACATGGTACAGCATTGACTTGATTAAACTTGAATAAAAATTAAATATCTGACACAGACAAATAAAGAAATATTGGTTTATAAAAAAATTGGTTTATAAAAAAAGCTGTATTAATAAAATTATTGCTTACGAATTAGTCTAAGAGATATCATCCCCACTTTTTCATAAAACTGGCTGCTACACGATGATCGTTATTAGTTAGATGCCATATCAAAGATTAGCACTTGGATTGTATTTAAAATTTTGGAACTTCAGATAGTAATATATGACCTGCCAATAAGTGGTTAATAGCATCCTGCAAATTTTTAACAACAATATTAATACAGCTTATTAATGGACAGATATCTCTAAATCTATTTCAACTTATACTGGCTGTAGTAGTATCTCTATAATACAGATACAAGAAAACTAATTCAGAAATAAAGACCAATAGATCGTCTGAACGTAGAAGACTAACAAAAAAAAACAATGTACTGGCCCGTTGCATGCCCACTTTAAGTGCTCTATCGAAGAATTGGCAGCCAAAATACGTTTAGTTTTAAGACTTTAATTTTTGAAAGAGAAATAATAGTCATTAAAGTCAGGATCTTTCGGCCATTTAAATGGATAACGTGTTTCCAATTCGTAGCGCTCGGTTGCTTTTCATTCTCAGACTTTCCTTAGCTTTTTGCTTGTTTTGATTTCTTTTTTAAGCAAAATGTTTAATGTTCATTAAAAATATCTGATAGTGGAATAAAGATGTTTTATTATATAACTCCTTTGGATAATAAGTGAATATAACTTGATAAGTAAAAGGAAAATGTGTATTTGGGAAATGACCTTTTTCGAAATTTGTACGAAAGTGTGTCAAAGGCAATAAAAACATAAAACGTTTTATATGATGTCTAATTATTTAGTCACAGCTACATAGATATATCACTTTTATTTATTATCATTAAACTTTCTTCATAAATGATAATTTTCGTTGCACATTTAATTCCGACTAAGGCGTTTTGCCAACGATAATTTTATACCAATAATCTTGATTTTTAAATTTTTTATTGTGTATTTTTTTGTATTTCGGTAAAAATAAACAATTCACAGATTTTTTAAAATTTAACAGCCAATGTTTGTGAAGGTATTTTATATTAACTTAAATATATTTTTATTAAGAAAGAAATTAACGGCAATTTTTATATATAAATTCGAATTCCATTAAGTACAGAGAGCTGAGTTCTTATACCTGATCTTGGAATCAGTGTGACTGTTGAAATTAAATTTGCCGCTCACTGCCATCTACAAAATATTTTCAGTGTTAAAAAATATGTAATTTCTCATTCGTCCATCCAATTGTAATCTGGTTTCATGAAGGCTGTGCTTCAAGGTATGGGTACTAGGTCTTATGTTATATATTCATTGTTGGTATATATGTTATATTATTATCTGTACATATCTCTCTTACAATATTGTCTATGTACATATCTCTCTTACAATATTGTCTAGACGTACTGTGCGCGTGACCACGCATCAAACAAGCACTCCTGAGTTTGTGTTTTGTTTTTAAAACCTAACCGCAAAAATTTAATAAACTTTATCTCAATCAAGCACACCTCGATTTAGTTGTGTTTCAGTGATCATCTGTTTCTATTTGAAAGAATGAAATGAATTAAATCTAATAAACATGTCTAGAGAACAAGCTATTGAATCAATTAAATAGAATATTTGTTCAATTTTTTAAATCCTTTTCTTTTCTAATAAACATCATTAAACGAGGTAGATTGTAAGACAAAAATAAACTGAAATTTTCTCTACAATAAAATGTCAAAATGGCTTTTGTTTCTAGGATAGTTGAATGCCATAAAATAGTTGATTTCCTCGCGTTTGGGGGTAGCTACGATGAAGTACGTGGATTTTTTAAAATGAAATTGAAACTGACTTTTTAAAGTCGCATTACATTTCTTGAGTAAGGTAATATACACAGGGCAAAATTAAAAAAATTATTAAATTTCAGCACTTGCCAACACAATATCATTTCTTTTTTTAAAAAATAGATACTTAGAGTAATATATATATATATATATATATATATATATATATATATATATATATATATATATATATATATACATATATATATGAAATTTTTTTCATTCAAATGGATTTTTAAACACAGCTTAAACGCCTTAAAAACTTCACTTAAATATAGATAGGTGCCTGAAGATAAATGGGAGTATATCAGAAAGGTGGCAACCCAGACTTACGCCATTATATATTATTAAACATCCTTCCTGACCCTATTATATATATTAGTATAGAGGATCTGCTCCTTAAAATAAGAAACTTGATATCCGGATTAGATAAACAACTACACATACGTAGCGGTTTGAAAAAATAAAAGATTTAAGTCATAATGAAAAATTTGTTTATCTAAAACTTTTTAAAGGAAAATGTGAATTAATACCTGATATCAGATATGTCATTAGCAGCTCTGAAAACCCCTACATTTTCAGGCGATTTCTAAAACCATTTTGCAAAAATTCCGGCCATTTTTTGACTGCAACTTAAAAATTTTAAAATCTGATTGCAGGTTCGTTTTCAGACACCTTAGAACCTTTTATTAATTATAATACACTGTAATATATTTTTGATAACACTAAAAATTATTGTATACTCCTTTCTTTTTGCGTCTTGATAGCAAATTTTCTAAAAATGTTACATGACTGATACTCACAGTGCTAAGAAAAATGAACTGACGTGACAGCAAGAAGATCATACAAAAAATCAATTTGTAAAGGATACCACAAAATACGCACATTTTAAAAATTTGGTGATGTCTTAGTTATCGTTGTGATTTATATATTAAAGGAACTTTGGTTATAGGTCAGATTCAAATTTCTTACTAATGCGAAAAGACATGCACGTTGTACGCCGTTACTAAAAACTTTTTGCAAAATCGATATATTTCTTGCATTTCGTGAATTGGTCTGATATCAGTCCCGATCTAAACCCATTTAGACAGATTTTTCAGCAGGTATAGAAAAATCTTGAATATGATGGAGGACACGATACTGTACATCATAACCTCGTTCACTGTAAGGCAGCGCAAGCGCAAAAAAATCTTGTTTATTTTTGCGCTTTTAGACTATCAATGTTAACATAGAAAAAAAAAGAGTAGCTAAGTGTCGCCTTTAAGAGTTTTAATGTTTCACTTGTATTTTATTAAAGAGTTAAAAAAGAGGTACAAGAAACGTCCCCCTAATATTTAAATACATGCTTAAAAAATCTGTAAATTCCTTTACCCGGAATTTCCCTCGTTATAAATTATTACTTTTATTAAGAAAAGTGAAGTGTGATCCAAAATAAGAAATATCTGCGATCCAACGTAGTAGGTAAAGACTGAAAATATATGTTTCAAGCAGGGTATAGAATATGTATGTCTCCTGAGGATGCAACAATAAAGTTTCGAAACGTCGACAATTTAAAAAATCTTTTATTTTTTTCTATTGGATCCTAACCCCAAATAATACATCACTCTAAGATAAAAACAACAGGATCGTTAACGGCAACCATTTAGAAACTTAATATCTTGGAAATATCTGCGGACAAACGAAATATACAGTCTGATAATATGGGTTTCATAATGGATATAGAATCTACATGTGTCCTCTAGATGCAGCAATTACGTTGCGGAACGTCGAATATTTAAAAATGGTCTTTTGTTTTTTTTACTGGATCCTGACCTCAAATAATACACCACTTTAGCATAACAAAAGGATTGTTATCGAAAACCATTTATAATCTTAATATCTGGGTAACATATGCGGAACAATGGAGTAAAAGTACTGATAATATAGATTTTATGCAAGATATAAGATCTATATATGTGTTCTAAGGATGCAACAATTAAGTTACAAAACGTCGACAATTTAAAAAAATACTTTTTTTTTACTGGATCTTAACCCCAAATAACACACCACTCTAACAAACATTTTTTAACATTGTTCCGCCATATTTGTTTTATACCAAAGTATTATCAGGCCCTCCCCATATGACCCTGAATTTTTGGTCAACATGAAGTCAATCGGGTAAGTAGTATTTAAGCTATGTTGCGAACTGACACACAGACCGACAGACGGATCGAATTGAGTAAACATGTTTTTGGCATTCAATGACGCTAAAACGTGAAAATATGTAAATCCTGAGAGAGTGATTTTCTTCACGATTACAAATATTTTATTTACCCGCAATTTTGTTCCTCCATCTTGAATTAGTTACATAGTTTTACAAGCTGCGCCCTATACCACAATTAGTTATGTCACACAATTTGAAATCAATCCATTAAGTAGTTTTTTTCAGGCTGAATTTTTATTTTATTTTAACCTTAATATACCACCATATCTTAGATTCCTACCAAGATTTTACCAGCTGATTCCAACATAATACTTGATGTTTATGCAAAATTTGAAAGAAATTGGATAAGCAGTTTTTTCATAATAGATTTTTTAACATTTCACTACGCTGCCATTTTGTTTCGCCATTTTGGATTTTTACCAGATCATACTCATATGACTGTTAATTTTAGATAAAAATTTGAAGTCAATCGGGTAAGTAGTCTTTAAGCTACGGACGCGGACGGAATGGACGCTAAAATGTAAAGAGGTGTAAAACCTGAGAGGGTGATTTTTCACGATTACATACTTTTTATTTGGCGGCCATTTTGTTCGCCACCTTGAATTAGTACCAGAATTTTACTAGTTCATCCCTATACCACAATTAGTTATTACACACAATTTGAATTCAAAACATTAAGCAGTTTTTCAGGCTGAATTTTTAATTATTTTATTAAGCCGCCATTTTGTTCCGCCATCTTGGATTTGTACCAAAATATTACTAGTTGATTCCAATATAATAGTTGATGTTTTTTGCAAACTCTGAGATAAATTGGCTGAGTAGTTTTTCAATAATGTTTTAATAAAGACTTCACTAGGCTGCCATTTTGTTTCGCCATATTGGATTTTTACCAAAGTGCTACCAGGTCATCCCCATATGACCGTTAATTTTTACGATTTCTGAAGTAAATCGGGTGAGTAGTCTTTAAGCTGTGCCGCGAACTGACAGACAGACAGACAAACAGACACATAGACCGACAGGTAAAACAAATGTTTTGCCATCTAGCGACGCTAAAACGTAAAGATGTGTAAAAACTGAGAGGGTAATTTTTCACGATTACATTTTATTTGGCCGCCATTTTGGTCGGCTATCTTGAATTGGTACTACCAATTTAACTAGTTGATCCCTATACCACGATTAGTTATAGCACACAATTTAAAATCAAACCATTATGCAGTTTTTTCAGGCTGAATGTTTAAATATTTCATTATGCCGCCATTTTGTCCCGCCATCTTGGATTCGTACTAAAATTTTACCACTTGATTTCAACATAATACTTGATGTTTTTGCAAAATTTGAGATAAATTGGATGAGTAGTTTTTTAATAATAACTTTTTTAACATTTCAGAGTACCCTTAATTTTTTACCAAAAGTCAATCGGATAAGTAGTTTTTTAGCTACGGCGCGAACAGACACATAGACAGACAGACAGACCGACAGAATTGAGAAAACATGTTTTTCGTCATCTAGGGACCCTAAAACGTGAAGATCTGAAAAAATCTCGGAGAATGATTTTTTTTTCACGATTACAATACTTCCCTTTTACGAGGGAAGTAAAAAGTACTATTTAATATAAAATAAATTAATTTTCTTCTATTAATTTTTATTTTTTTTTTGTTTTCAGATGTTATTCAAATTGCACGGCACATAATTTTTAGAGAAGATATTTCTAAAAAGTGGTAGAGGTATACTGGGTAATGTATTACGAATTGTTTCTAAAACTTTACACATAGTAGGCAAATACTTACAATTTCTAAATCAGAAAATTTTTGAGGTGCATATATTTTTAGTTTTTTTAGTTAACTCGTTTAAATTCGAGCTTTTACTTTTCCATCTGCTATTGCACAAAACGAATTAATACAACAAAAAGATTATATTTATAAAATTACATTTACAGATTTTAAACTGCGAAAATGGTTTTTATGGAAGTAGAATTAATGGTCCTACCTTTTTATTTGTGTATATGTTTGTCGATTAACCTAAGAGAACACTTCCTAAATTAGGAACTAAGACTAAAAAATATTAATTTATAGAAAAATATAGCACAAAATTTTATAATATCTACATTATAAAATTAGTTAGAGAAAGAACAAAGTTCCGAATATTAATATATAGCTCTGTGCTCAGGCTCTGTGCATGGCCAATCATTCGAAGATCGACGCCGCAAATTCCAAAAATGCAGAGAAAAACGATTACCACCTAGCAATTATATCTGTTTTTAATTAAAATTTTATTGCTTTAGTAGCGGCCAGAAAAACAAAATCTAATTTATATGTCATTAGTTCTCATAATTAATTTCACACAAATCTGACCCGAAGCAATTATTTTGCTAGAAAACAGAATGGGTTTTTTTATTTTTGTTTTTGGACGGAAACTCTCCGTAAGAATGCAGCTTTTTATTTAAGCCCATTTCAGTTAACAATTAGAAATGAATACCTAACTCGAAAAAGAAACAAGACATACAATTAGGAATACCGGGTGCTCTGCGCCAGTATTGTTTATCGAATATCTTTATTATTGTAATAAATATGGTCCTGAGATTTGGTCAGAGTGTCATAAAGGCTAAAATTTGAACCATTTTATGTATCAAAGTTATCCTTAAATCTAACCCGAAGTTGCAACAATCTTTTATTTTGAATGGTAACCCAGTTTTTTGTTTCTCCTAGGATCTTTGACATACAGTTTTAGAATTTGTTAAGGGTTTAGTTTTCCCTGTTTTATTTCTGTAAATTTTTCGTATATTAAAGGTGTTTAAGACAAATATATTCACGTGGGATTTGAATTCAATGCTTCTACTCTAGAGCCAGATGCCCTAACGAACTAAGTTATGAATGCCCCAACCTTAAGCAAATTATGACGACGTGGGTTTAGAATAAGCTAGATTATGATAGTTTAACTTTATCGAAGTCAGCTTGATTCTCCATCCAACTTATTCAATGATAAACGGAGTCTGGGCTCCAGGAACGTTGGTTTAAGTAGTGGTTACTCCTGCAAAACCTGCTCCGGATCAGATTATGCTTGTTTAGCTAAAAGCGACATTTACAAGCGGTCATTATCATTTTCTTAATCTAACTCGATTTTGTTAGACTAACCCAGCTACTTTTCACTTAACATATGCAATATAATCATAGATTAAACGAAGGAAGTTTTATCTTAATTATACGAGTGACTACGTCCGAAGTAGACCAACATGTAGTTACACTTCTAGCGCCAGCTATATTTACCCATACAGATAAGAAAATCCATAGATCTTGACTCACTTCCGAATTCCTCTTGTAAGCATTATGTTTTTGAAGATTACATCCTCTAAACCAAAAAAAAATGAAAAGGAATTTGCTAGGGAGAAGAGATGAAAGGGAATTTGCTAGGGAGGGAGGGTTGGTCAATTTCGGACGTCTCTCATATAATTATAATGGAACCTCCTTACAGGTAAGCTGTTTAGTCTATAATTATACTTCGTAACCATGTCCTCGTACGTCAACATGTAAACCTATAAACATAGAAGAAACAAACTTAACTAAGCGTGTATAGAAACTTTTAGGCTAGCTATTTCTTTTTGAACATTAAACTACGCCCAAAACAGATGAGTGTTGAATCCAACCTGCAGATTCCCCAATTAATTCCAGAATTCGAGAGATGCCTGGTAGATTGTGACTTAAAGGCTTCTGTATCGACGCCGTTCTTGAATAATGTTGTTTTTATTCACCTTGAAAACGGTTGACAGGATGTTTTATGAAATGGACGTTTATGAGTGATAAATAAATACTTCAGTCTTTTCTAAGACCACTAGTAGCTTTTAAATAATACGGTAGATTTCGCGAATGGAAATGGAAAATAAATAATAGGCTGATTTCTATCGAGGCCCGATGTTTTAATAGAATTTGAAATTTGTATTGATACATTATTCGAGGCTATTTTTATATTAGACAATTTTATGAAAGATAATGATTGTTCTCTTTGCAAAGAAATAAAGGCCAGTAATGATATTGTTTTAAAAGTTTATTATTATTATCGATCGCGCAGATGATTCACTGAAGCGGCCTGCCTCGCATTTAAAAACGTAATTTATACGAGAGGTATTCGTGAGTGAGTCAGGATTTATGGCTTCTTTTATCTGTATGATTAAATATAGTGGCTGATGTCGCGCCAAAAGCATAACTACATGTTGGTCTACGAGGACATGGTTAATCCATGTATGCTAATGTTATTACTTTCACACGGTACTCCAGCTTTCGGGGGTTGCAAATCAGAGAGGGAGTTGGAAAGGGAAGAGAACAAATACATGACAATGAACCAACTAGCTGTTTTCTTATTTCAGTGCTAATCACCACAAGTGACTGAATTTTTCAGTCCGTACCTGTCGTGACCAATAATGAGTTAAATTCTTAGAAAATCAGTGAAGTTGTAGTGAAGCGAAATAATTTATTCAGTTGGCTGTGTGTCCAAATTGGAAAATTATATAAAAAATAATAGCAATTGTTATCAAAAAATTTAGCGAAAGTGTTCGAAAATAAAATTTTATAGTAGGATGCTATTATAAAGCTTGAAAACCGTTAAGACGTAATTTTAGTTTATTTGCCTATAAAAATTACTAAAAATCGGCAGTTAATATTGGTATATAGTAAAACTAATTAAATGACTTTTTTAATACCGTTAAGCAGACGATTGAAATGCCGAAAATTTCCAAAGTGCATAACGAAAAAATAATTTTTTCTATAGGCGTAAGTAATTAAGGTTTTAAATTTACAGTTTAATGTATGGTGATAAGTAACTGTATACCATATAAAGAGCGTCACCTTATTTTAGAACAAGCTTTTATTTATTCAACATAAACTTTTTTAAGTCCTACACAGTTAACGGAACAAAATCTTTGTCTCGATTTGTAAGCCACTCTTTAATGTTACATATCGCCTTTTCTTTTTTCGTCCTTTAGGGTCAAATTATAATCTGATGTTTCAAAATCAGGTGAACAGGGCGGCTGTCCAACTAATTCAAAAAATTTTAATTATTTTTTTGGAGTACAATCATCGATTTGTGAGCAGTCTGACAAAGACTGCAGGGAGGTCATACTTTTAGCAAGTTTTGTTACTAGTTAATTTATAGATTCCAAACTTTGACACTTATTTGTAGTTGTTACCATAACAACCATATTCAAAGATGTCTACTATAAGTTGTTTAGTGTAACATCTAGATTTTTACTTCCCCATATTAACATCAATAGGCATGACTTTTATGTAAATGGTTGTAAAAACTTGTCACAGTTATATCGTGCTCTCTGAGTTGCGTAGGATGGGTATAAAGATGATGAAGAAAGGCAATGACAAAAAACGAGACACCCCTTCTGGTGGGACAATCTGTACATAATGACACGACAGACCTGAAAACGAATGCAAACAGAAAAAAGAAAATATATATCAAAAATTAAAAAATCCTTAGGAAAGAATATGTTGACATAAAACATAGAAAGGATCAAAGAAGACATATAACACTAACCTAAGAGAGACATGGCCATGGATCAAGTGCAAAGGTCGTCAAAGATGTAGCCAACTGCAGTTAGCACCCAAATACATAAATTCTACACTAACAAAAATGGTGAATTCATAGTAAATAATGTAATATATCGTTTCTGATATTGTTTATTATGGATATTTTGTTACATAGATGCCGAAAAGCGGGAGAGCAGAATCACTCTCGTTATATCTATAAATAACACAAACAAACGATTTTGCCTTATACATTTAAAACTGCTACTCAAATCAAAGTCAAATAAATGTTAACAACGAAGTGCATCACTGTCAAATGACAAACGTGTTTCTTTTGCCTAATGATATTCTACCACAATTCCATTGTATACACTAACTGCAAATGAAAATCTTAAAGCCGGGATTTATTAACTTTCAATAAAAAACGTAGCAACCTAGTAAACTAAATGTAAAAAAAGCTTTTATTCATAAACTATTGTTTATGTAATTAAATTTACATAAACACGACATTTTTAAGGTTTTAATATTTTCTTAGAAGCTTAAGGCTTTATTTCAAGTGTGATGGCATTTCACGGCTCAAGATTTTTTTAAAAGTTCTGTGTTAATGTAAGTTTAATTATTCATACTTTTCAGCTCAATAGTTTAAATATAAATTTGTTTAGTTTAAGTATTTTTTTGCATTTATTTAATTTTATGCTTTTCAGCATTATTTTTTACTCACCCTGTATAAGTCATTCACGATTGAACAACATAATATTGTACTCTCATCAAGTTTATGTATGTATATCAAATTTCAAAAGGTACTTGCAAGATTTGACACAAAAGCTTTTAAAAAGAAATATTGGGATATGAACTCAAAGCTTTCATTCTAGAGCCAGGCATCTCAACCAACTGAGCTACGAAAGCTCTAACCTTAGGCAATTTTTTTCGCGACGTGGGTTTAGAGTAAGCTAGATTATTATAGTTTAACCTTATTGATATTTCTCCCCCAACTTATTTTATGATTACCAGTGTCTTATCTCGCAAAACCTGCTTAGGACCAGATTATGATTGGTTAGCTAAAAGCTTACTAATGACCCCAATTATACTTCAATTTGCTAAAACGCTAGATTATGCTGTTAATCTAAATCGATTTTGTTAGATTAACCTAACAAAAATCTGCTACTTACCACTTAATTTAGGCAATCTAATTCATGTAATCTGATGATCTTCGGTGGTTCTAAATCAGAGAAAGTTCTAAAACACAAAGGTGATAATGATATTTTAGCTCTTCTGTATATATTGCATACTACCCAAATCTCATTAACCTACCTTTTATAGTGACAGATATACTCCGTAGGCAATAGTTTCAAAACCACCTGGTATATTAGTGTTAGTGTTTGTTTAAATACCTGACTCAAGCCAGACCACGAATAAATCCGGTCAAGACGAAAGTGTTGGGAAATAAAATTTTATAGTAGGACATTATTATAAAGCTTGAAAACCGTTAATTAGTAACTTTTAGTTTATATGCCTATAAAAATAACTAAAAATCGGCAGTTAATATTGATATATAAGTATAACTTATTAAATGACTTTTTTAATACCGTTAAGCAGGCGACTGAAATGCCGAAAATTACCACAGTGTATATCGATTTTTTTTATTCCGATAAGCGTAAGTAATTACGATTTTAAATTAACATTTTTTATGGATAGTGTAAAAAACCATATTATTAAGTAACTCGCTATCATATAATAGGCGCCAGAATATTTTAGAGCAAGATTTTATTAATTTAACATAATCTTCTTTAAGTACTACACTGTTAACGGAACGTTCATAAGGTAATTTGAAGCCTTTTAAACAAAATCTTTATCTCCGGTTGCAAGATACTCTTTAACGTCCCGTATCGCATCATTATGCATAGATTTTTTAATGTTTTTAAATGTTCTTTTGCTTTAGGAACAAATTATAATCTGGCGTTGCTAAATCTGGAGTACAGAAAGACCACACCTTTAGCAAGTTTGTCATCGTTCGATTTATAGATATCAAGATTTGACACTTTTTTGTAGTGGTAACCATAACAATCATATTCAGTTTTGTCTACTAGAAACCGTTTAGTCTAACAACTAGATTTTTACTTCCTGCTATTATTATCGGCAGGCCAAACTTTAATGTACATTATTGTAGTAACTTGTCACAGTTATATCATGATCTCTGGGATGCTTAGGATGGAGATGGCGAAGAAACATCTTCAACAAAAAGACGTCTATTTAACAAAGGTAAAAACGAGTTACACCTTTTGGTGAAACAATCTGTACAGAATGACAAGAGAGACCTGAAGCACGAATACAAAGAGAAAAAAGAAGACGTAGATTAAAAATTAAAAAATGCTTAGGAAAGAATACGGTGACCAGAAACTGAACATGCAGAAAGCATAAGGATTAAAGAAAACATGTAACACGAACCTAAGAGAGACATGACCCTGAATCAAGTGGAAAGGACGTCAAAGATGTAGCCAAATGGAGAAAGAAATATATAGACGAGCAGAAAACGAAATTCAAGAGGTTGAATAGTTTGAGCAGCGGTCAGATCTTATTAAGTCCAAAACTAAACACCCGAATTGCGATACAAATTTTTTACCCGAAGCCCAACAACAAAGAATGGTAATTCTTAATAATTTTTAGTAAATATTGCAATATCTCGTTTCTGATAATATTTATTATGGATATTTTGTTAGATGTGTGCCGAAAAGCGACTAAAAGCACTCTAGTTAAAGCCATAAATAACACAAAAGACGGTTTTGACGTGTACATATAAAACTGATGGCTCAAATAAACGTCAAACTAATATTAAAAACGAAACGCATCACTATCAAAAGACAAACGTGTTTCTTTTGCCTAATGATATTTTATCACAACTCCATTGTATGCGCTAACTGCAAATGAAAATTTTGAAGCCAGAATTTATTAAGTTTCAATACAGAACGCACAAGCACAATAAAATAAATGTAAAAGAGTAAAAATAATTAAACTTACATAAACACAGAACTTTTGAATATTTCCTTAGAAGCTTGAGGCTTTATTTCGAGTGTGACATTCCATGACTTAAGATTATTTAGGTTAAGTTCGTATTTATGTAAGTTTAATTATTTTCAGTTAAATAGTTTATAAATAAAAACTTTTTTTTTATTTAAATATTTTTATTTTATACTTTTCACCATTTTTTACTCGCCCTGTATATGACATTAACGATACGACACGATAATATTGTATTGTCATCGGGTTTATATATGTATACCAAATTTCAGTCAATTCCGATAACGGGAAGGTATATGCATCGTTTAAGTTCATACATAGAGTGTTGCTTTTTGTTGGCTTATTTTTGGTCTTGCTCGAGGTCTCGTCTCACAAATTATTGTGGATGTATTCATTTGCTTTTCTCATATTTGTTCACTGAGCCAAAGTAATGACCATAAAGGTCCACAGTATTTTATATTAGATACACAGTAATATAATTATTATTTTGGAAAGAGGTTTTTTTATATTTAATAGTTATTAGATTGGGTTTAAAATATTGGTAGTTAGACAAAACGAGAACAGAATTTACTACAGGGTTTTAATAAAATTGTTATCCACTGCTGGAGACTCATAAATATAAGAAAAAAAGGTATATTACCAAACATCCGCAAATTATTGGTTTTCGAGACACAGTGTGTTGAAAATATTTTTTTTTTATTTCTTCTGAATAGGTAATAATTAGGCAAAACAGAACATGTTCTTATGTATCTCTTTATTTAACTCACGCCTCAAGTTTTTAAGAAAATAATAAAAGTTTTATTAAGTATGTACTGCTTGCACATTTAATCAGTGAGGGGGGATCCAATAGTCCAATAGTTTATTAATAAAGGCTTATTTTTAAAAATATTTTTTACAAATGTTTCGTTTTGCACTTTTAGCTTTCAAATTTGTTTAATTATCTATCTATATATATTTGCTTCTGCATATTATTCATCTGTTTAATATTTAATATTATTCAAAATCCTTTGAGACCCACCACGACAGGGTACTATTGTGTGGTTGATGAGTTCCTACAGCTCCAGAATACCAGATTATTGCATTCTCACCGAATTTAGATAGGTTTGCTAAATTTTAGCTAAATCGGATGCCAGCAAGTGCTTAAGAAACGGATTACAAATTTTAAACCGGAAATAACAAACAAACGAAGAAAGCAAATTAAACAGAAGCTTGCAAAAAGTAAAATAATAGGAAGGGCAAAAGTTTTGGCCATACTACACGCAGCAGATAGTTTTGAATACAAAAAATTAACATAAAATATACATACATGGGAACCTCAAAATTCCCCCGTTGTTTCGTCATACCTAGAACATTGTCCAATCTACCCCTTCGTTTTAAATAAGGTAATCACGGTTTTTGCGATATAAAAGACTGCTTTTCAATGTAACTAGTGCTTGTCCTTTGTCATATCCTAGGACAGATATTTCTCTAAAAACATTGCTTGATTTCAAATCGCACACATCTTTTTATAAAGGTATTTCAGGTAATAATTAGAAATGAATACCCATATCAACAAAGAAATGAAGTGTAGAACTAAAAATATGTAAGTGTAAAAGACTATTTAAATGCTGACCTGAGAACGTGACCCGTGAACAATCCGACAAACAATTTCAGATGAAAGTATTTGAAAATAAAATTTTATAGCTGCATGTTATTACGGAGCCACAAAACCGTTAGGACGTATAATTAGTTTATTTGCCTCTAAAATTTATAAATTTGGTAGTAATGCTTATTACAACTTAATAAATGGTTTTTTCGATACCGTAAGTAATTAAAATACCAAAAAGTTCGGATTTAATAGATTAAAAGCCTAAACATGTAGTGGAAAATACAAGGTAATGTCGTCAATAGTAATAGGCCTCATTATTATGTTAATTTGAGTTAAACCTTCAGAAAAAAGATACCGAGTTCGCCAAAATGTTCGCAGTATGTAGGAAAAATTATTATTTTTAAATATCGTAGTTTTTTCTTGGGATCAAAAATCAAATTTGACATCACTCACGTGATTAACGTCATGAACAATGTGTCAGTCTGATATATTTTTCTAAAAAGTGTCATTAGCCGATAAAATATCAAAAAATCTATAAGGAAAAGGCATTTAGAATTTGATTCTAGTGTGTGATAAAATTAAAATAAGAAACTATTTGACGTTTGGAAGTAAAAAATCTAAAATATTTATTAAAATAATTCTTGATATTTTAGGTATGAACTACCGTTTCGAACATATATTTTGTTGTTGCCGTGCCCTGTTTCTACAACATTTTATAAAAAATTGAAATATTAGTTTTAGAAGAACCACTTTTGGCCATCCTTTTTTTAAATTTATCATGAAATTTTTAAAATAATTTGTTTAGGATAATTATAATTTAAGAATTGTATTTCGAAAAAATTTTTATAAAAAAAACCGACTTCGAAAAATGTACTAAAAAGTGAAAAATATTATTTAATTTATTACGGAAATCTTTACTGTGTAAGTACAGTGTATATTTAAGTACAAGTGTTTGGATATCTAATATCAGGAGTATAGTCTCTTATTATCGTAATAAAATATTACTTTTCACTTTTTAGTGTATTTTTAGAACTCGGTTTTAATTTTTTTATAAAAAATAGTTATTTTGATCCTTTTTAGTTCTATTTACGTAAGTTTTATTGTAAAAGTCAAGTTTAACAAAATAACCATTGGGTCCAATGCATATTGTGTAACATCATTGCATAATAACATATCTTATCATAAAACATGCAATGGTAACATATATACTTTTTCTTCCTGACAGAATGGTGAATGCATTAGTGAACGCATATATTGTTTAATGTAATATCGACTAAACAGTTCAAAACGGTGTTACTCTGCCATTTTTAACATTTTTTCAATATGCTTGCTATGGGAAAATTCCAGTAATATCCTGAATATTCCCTGAAAACGTCATCCAAACTGATCAAAGCATCGCGGAGTAATGTACATACAGAAAAAAATTCACAGGATCGAACCTCCTCCTTTTTTTGAAGTCCTTTAATTTCCAGTCTTTAGCAGCCGTCAGACAATAAAATGACTAAACACAATAATAAAAATAGAGATTTTATTCATAAAAACAAGACTAAGAATAAAACAAAACAAAAATGTTTTTCATTTTAAGTCGAAGCCTTTTACCTTTTAAGTTCTTTGTATTGAATTAGTTAAACCTCTACAGGACAGCGACCCTCTGTGTGGTTAATACGATATATATTTTGCTCTAAATATTATGCGCGAATCAAGTGCAATTTACTAAATAAAATCCCAAAGAATATTTAGTGTAGAATATCCGTATATCAAAATGTTGACGTTTTTCTTTTTAATTAGGTTATATACATTATACATGGTTACTAAGGTTACATGGCATGTTATTCTTAAAATTTTGGAGCACAAGGGAAACTCACACGTAAGAAGTCTTTTAATTTTGATACTCGTAAAAGAAGATATGATGGAAAAAAATATATTAAACACTTTCTACGACTGATTTTATTATATTGTCATTTTAGTTCAAGTTTTAGCCCAAATAAACATAATGTAACACGTAACATTAAAAAGTAGTAGTATTTTTTAATCTCCATCTTCCTACATATACCATATCTGACAACATTAATCTAATTCCAAAATTAAAAAATAAAAGCAAAAACTTAATGAAAATTACTTTTGCCATACCAACATGCATTGTATAAAGAACAATAGCATAAACAAACAAAAGTATGCTTTATCGTCGCAGGAAAATTGTTACAATTTTATAGACAAAGCGAAATTTACTTAAAAAACAAGAACAATGAAAAAACGAAATATCGATCTTTCTTTAGGTCAATGCAAATATATAAATTGTAACATTGCCGTAAAGCGGGTAATAAATCCAGGTGTCCTAAGGAAAGGAAATAAACAATACATATGGGAGGTGAATAATTTCGATGACATTGAAATTAAAATTACGCGATCTTAATACCTTTTGTTATCATTATACAAGCAAAATAAGTGAAGTTAAACAAAAAATTGAGTAACCCTTTGTATCTCGTTTCAAATGAAAATACGTAAATTTTTTAGCCAGTATAAATTACTTACGGGGTTCCGTTTAGGGACAGTGAGCCCAGAAAATTCGCCACATATAAGGCCATGAAATATTTTTCTTAATGGATATGACAGAAAATCTACAAAATGTAGAGCTCACATCGATAATATAAAAGAAAGAATTAGAAACAGCAATAAATTGTTATAAAAGCCAATACATTTACAATAACTTTGATTCGTTTTATTAAAGTAGATTGTTATGAGCAAAGAAATTTCAAAGTTGATAGGGACATCGGAACTCAGAATATATCATCCCAATAGAGAGTCTCTATTTGGACGCAAGAGAGAAAGCTTAGGAAATCCAAAATGTGGTTTTGGCGAAACATCAGCAAAACTCTTCTTTTCATAACGATAGATGTACTAAAAATCAACATATGTTCGGCAGTGCCTCTCGCAGTTGGACAGTTTGCTTTGCGATTAAAGGTTTAACTTTGTCAAGTAACATTCATTTTTTCCTCTGGCATTCTTTAAATGTTTCCTCGAATATTTCTATAAAACCTGACATCCTCTAAAGTTAATTCCTTCAACCCGATGCTTTTTTTTTCGGGTAACCTTTACTTGCAGCAGCAAAGCCCTTTCAATCTTTATTTTTTAAGTAAAAACCTCCTTGGGCTCTACTTTATCGATCTTGAATGACTGTCGGACGATAAAACTTAAATCTACAAATTAAAAAAATTAGTTGGGCAAGTTCGCGTTGTGCGACTTGGTCGTTCCACCAAAAGTTGACTATAATGTTGAGATCTAATTAATAATACTGGTGGTTGTTAAAACAAAACCTGACGTTGAATTCAAGTGAGAAGAAAGAAGTGCAATGGCACATTTAACTAAAGGGTGGCGATTGAGAAACGTCACAATATGCACAAAAACCAGAAAGCTTTGAGATATATGATTTTTATCCATCCTTCTTAGACATGAGCATTAAAAGAGACAGAATTGATGTTTAGAAAATATGGATATGGCGCAGAAAGCTTGGGATGCCCAAGTGCCTACCAAGTGTCGTCTGCTGAAGAATATGAAACTTCTCTCCCACAACTTCCCTGGTACATAATTTCACTAAACAGTCTATATATGGACATAATTGTTGGGTAATAACTTTATATAAATCCTATCAACTGTAATGTACGCCCATTTTTTTAACTTATTTGTTATAATTATTATTATTATTTATTTTTCATAACATTATTTACGTAGTCTTCAAAAAATAAACTATGTCCTGTATAATTTTCCTTCATAAAAAGGGGGTTTTAAATGCAAATTTTACCGATTTTTTAAACATTTTATTAGGCCGCCATTTTGTTCTGCCATAATAGATTTACACAAAAAATTTACCAGTTTATCCAGTATTACACTTTCTTTTCGCTCAAATTTTGGAGTCCTTTTGATTAGTAGTTTCTTATTAATGATATTTTTTAAATTTTGTGACGCCGCCATTTTGTTCCGCCATATTGCATTTTTACTGAAATGTAACCATTTCATTCTATTATAATACTAATAAGTAGTTTCCGAGCTATACCGCGTACAAACAAAATCACCGGCAGACTGACGGAGGAAACGAAAACACAAAGATCTGTAGCAATCTTAGAGGATAATTTTTTCACGATTATAATTCTCCTCTTTTACGAGAGAAGTAAAAATGCACATTTAAACTCATAATGACATACGATGCGTCCACGTGCTTATAGAACATACGGGGTCATTTAAAGAGCGGTCTTTAGTGGCATCACTCGTGCAAATGAAATGAGAATTATATGCAACAAATTGAACAATGCCCGACATTTCTTGTCTCGCAAACAATGCTTTATTCTAATCACCAAACTTGAAAATTGCCTGTCATTATAACCAGAGTATTGTCGACCCACTAAACAGCGATAAAGTTAATTAAATGTCTGTTCTAAATCACTTGAAGCACCCATGTATATCTATCAGCAAAAGAAGCCTTATTTGGATTGTTAATGGCTATTATCTGTATAAACAAGTTATAGTGGGATGTTTGTATCATTGTCGTTAGGCGAAAATGGGGTAGTTGCAAGGAAAATTGGTCTTTAACTTGTTGGATTCCTCGTTATTAATCTGGCCCACTGTCGTGAAATCGTCCATCATAACACCACCTAAATAAACATGATTTTTAAAAACTCATTTCATTGTGTAGAGTTTTACCATAATTCCATTCTGATTATTTGATTACTACAGTTTAAATCACATTTCTTTCTAACTTACTGATTTAGGTAATGGTTGTATTATTGTTTAACATAAAGGAGATGATGTTTAAGAAGGACACTTTCTTTAAAAACCCCTGCTCTTTGGCTGGAATTGAATTGGGTTTCCAGGTAAGCACGAAGCTAACGAGGGGAAAGACGATATATGAAATCTGCTTTGGAACGCATGACTGTCGTTTTGACTCTTAGAAAACAAAACGTTTTATTTTAATCATTGGTGGCCTTTGACTGACTAACAATACATTTATCTTGAAAGGGAAGAAACAATCTTTTCAGCACATTAAAGAAAGATGTATATATTTCTAATGCTGTAGCACTTTTTTGGCCTGCTCGAATCCCTGATTTGGCCTTCGTTAAAAATATCCATGAGGTGTCAGAAAATGCTTCTGAACCCTCTTGTTAATTTATAGCAAGCAGATAAGAATGAGGTAAGTTTCCTTTTGTTGTTCAGATAACTAATTAAGCAAACAGGTTTTCTTTGGAAAGAGTCAAGATTGTTAAGGAGAGGCTGTTCTTTATATATATATATATATATATATATATATATATATATATATATATATATAGCAACAGTATTGAAGACTCGATTTGGTTTGTAATATGTAAAAAGTATACATGTTGGCATGAGATAAGTATCTTTTGGCTTGTAAAAGAAAACCCCGTTTATTAGCAGTGAGATGCAAAGCAAAGATCATATTGTAAATTAGTACCAAGTAGGTTAAAGAAATATTTAGTATTAAATATTTAATTATTCATTCTAATTGGGCGTGGACTAGAACTTTTGATATAGTAAAAACGATGTGCCTGAAATGGTTATGGCGGTCAACACGATAAGCTTCATTGTTTCAAATTCTATGTTTTTTTCTTTTAGGTCCTAAATTAAATAAATTAAGATCCCCTCCCTATAGCTTAAAGAAAAATTAATAGCTAAAAGGTAGACAGCTCTACAAGTTAAAGGCTTAAACAATTATTGATTACAAAAAAGGCGTTTCTCTTTTTTTTTCAGCGTACTCCATATTTGGTGTAAGCGCACTAAATATCTAATTTCTGCAATGATCTAACAGCACATGTTGCTCTCTCATCCCGTAATTAAATTGCATGCACGTCACCCATCAGCAGCGATACAAACATGTATGCACAAAATAATCCAATTTTCATTACTCTGATCGGGGGATTCTGGGGATAATTACGACCTACGACGTTTCCCGACACACGCGGACCATCCTAGCAGATTTATTGCAAAGTTATTCGAAGTAATTACTCGGAGAGCATTTAAAATAATTACGATAATCAACTCAAAGCGTCACAAAGAACTCATTTTGCGTCAAAATAGGTAAAATTAATGACCCTTCTTAAGGCAGCGACACAAAGTTGAATGCAGGGGAAGACGGAGCAAAAATTAAACCTGCTCAACATTTAAACTTAGATATTCCGCGAACCAAATGATATATCGGCCTATGCTTCCAGAGGTTCCGAGGATCTGACCTAGTGGGGGGAAGGGAACTCGTATTGGCCTCGAGGAAGTGGGGTGGTTAACTGAAACATAATCATTTTACTTAGAATGAGAACTATTGAAATGTTTTTTTATTATTCGATAATATACTAACGATTTTTATTTCGACTCTTCGAAGCGAAGTTAAGGATCATTTTACAGTCACTGTAGTGTATGGGATGCTGCTCAGAATTGTGAATGTTTCTCTCAAAGCAGGAAAAAAATTGAAGTTTTGTTAAACCGGTCCACGACTTCTATATTTTTTGATTTATATTCAAATAAATTCTTCTTCATTAACAAATTGTACCAAATGTCCAGTTCTCCGATGACATCATCCAACTCATAAGAAATTCGTGAACAGTTCGTCTGCGTTCTTGTGTAAATCTGCTATACTAATTTTTTTCACACATAAGGGGTGTAGTTATGTTAACACAAATGATGGGGTATTTTCTTTGGAAAATAAAATATTTCACGATGATATAAGCCAATCCAGATCCAGATAAGATGTGATTATTCATAAATACTGTCGAGGATTGCTACTGTGTTTTTGCTTACGAGTAAGACGTGGAACATAAATTTGAATTTCCATTCCTATTGCCCTGTATTGAGACATTTTTAAATAATTAGCTATTGATTCGATCTGCGTCCTTACGGTCATTTTTAAGTGCGGCAAAGATTTCTGTAATATGTTTTTCCACCGCGATTAAATCCATTGTCTTTGCTTGCAAGGCATTAACTACTGGTTCCAACAATGCTGAATATTTTGCTGTGATATGTAAGGCAACGATGAACAATAGCTTCGCAATCGCTAAATGCAACTGTTATGTAGATTTTCTTGTAACAAAATTTTCCTTAGTGGATAGTTTTTCTAGCGCTTTCACCAGCTGTCGAAAATTTTAAAACTATTTTCGAATATATCTATATATCTCCGTCCATCTTAAAATCTGCTTTGGAACGCATGAGTGTTGTTCTGACTATTGGAAGCAAAACGTCTCTAGAGTTTTATATTAATCATTGTACAGGGTGATCAGTTAAGGGTAGCGAGCGGCCATATCTCATAAGATATTGGTCGTATAGATTTGAGAAAAAAAAATCGTAATAAAAGTCGCCAAGACAAATTGCTGAAAATTATTTTCGAGTTTGTCAAACGTCCGCTAGAGGGCGTGACAACAAACACCAAGTAGAAAAATGGGCTTTTTATGGAATTTTGCCTAATGAAAATATATCGATGATATCATTTTCATATTTAGTGACCATTTCCCTACAATTTTTGTCTAAAATGTTTTGTTCTATATATCAAAATAAAGCGGTGGGGGAAATTCAATTGTTTTTTCAAACAAACCAAGATGTCTCCCGTTTCTTTTGACCGATTTTAGCAAACTTAGGCTCATATGAAAGAGCATAATTTGCACTACAAAACGTTTATTTGGTTTTGAATTTTTGATTTTTGCTGGCGTCGCTTGATGGCGTTAACTGAATTAGTAGCATATTTTTTAGTTTTTTTCAAAAAAAAAACAAATGTAATGGTATATTCATTTTTACATATTTTAAAAGGGGATAAATTTCTCTATAATTTAATAAAAATAATTTATCATCCACCTTTTTTTGAACCGTTGATATTGACCAAAATATTATCTTATTTTATTAAAAAATGGCACGCCACTGCTTTTTGTCAAAATAAAAATCATTTTCGTAATCACTTATTAGTTGCTAACAAAAAGAACCTCTTGACTTTTTTTCGTTAGACGAACGGTTTTGGATTGAAAAAATAAGATGTTTAACAATGATAACTATAAAGTTCAAAATTATTTTTAGATATTACATCTCACAACAATAAAATTATTACCTATTATTTTTATCATTAATAATCATTTAATTAGCGACAGAATGCTTTCGTTCATAATTTATTATTAATAATTATTATTATTTCATAAATTAAATTAAAAATCAAACTTAACTAACATCGCATTTAAGCGAAGCAGGCCATGATCTACGTTAAGAAACAAAACACCAAATTGTCAATCGCGTTGATATTCATTTTGATAGTTCCTGCTATTGACATCTAATTTAATGTTATTTAAAAAGTATTTTTACAACAAATCGTGCCTTTTACGAATGAAGAAGCCTTATTTAGAGAAGCAGTATGCACTGCGTTATCCCCTCCGAAGACACCATTCGAGAATGGTTTTTCATCGTTTAGCCTTACGTTTAAGGCAACATGGCCAAGTGCAACCAACTTCAACTTTGAAAAGAAATCGTAGAGTAAGAAGAGAAGATAACATTATAAATTTGTTGGCTTATATTCATGCAGACCCCCATTTATGCTTAAGAGAGATCTCCAGAGATTTAGGAATATCCTATAGCTCAGTGCAAAAAATATTAATGGATTTTAAAATGCATCCATATTACATTGTGATTCATCAAGCCCTAAATGACACTGACTTTGAACGTAGGCTCGATTACTGCTACTGACTTAGAGACTTCATTAGAGAAAACCATCATATTTTGTCACAAATGTTGTGGACAGACGAAACATCGTTTTGCAGTAATGGCAGGGTAAATCTTCATAACGTGCATTACTGGTCGGGCACTAATCCACACTGGTTACGTGAAGATTATCAGCAGGGTCGATGGAGCGTCAACGTCTGGTGCGGTGTTATTAATGGTGCTATTATCGGTCCGCACATCTTTAATGGCAATCTAACCGGTGACATGTATTTGAACTTTTTATTTAACGATTTACCAGGACTCTTAGAAAATGTGCCTTTACAAGTAAGAAGAAACATGTGGTTTCAACAAGACGGATGCCCGGCATATTATTCACGAAATTGACTTTTTGAACAGGCATACGTTCCATGTTCTTGTTTTTAGTGTTTTGCTCCTGCTGTTGTTGGACAGTTTTATTGAGATTTTTCATTGTTAAACATCTTATTTTTTCAATCCAAAACCGTTCGTCTAACGAAAAAAAGTCAAGAGGTTCTTTTTGTTAGCAACTGTGATTACGAAAATGATTTTTACTTTGACAAAAAGCAGTGGAGTGCCATTTTTTAATAAAATAAAATAATATTTTGGTCAATATCAACGGTTCAAAAAAAGGTAGATGATAAATTATTTTCATTAAATTATAGAGAAATTTATCCCCTTTTAAAATATGTAAAAATAAATATACCATTACATTTGTTTTTTTTGAAAAAAACTAAAAAATATGCTACTAATTCAGTTAACGCCATCTAGCGACGCCAGCAAAAGTCAAAAATTCAAAACCAAATAAGCGTTTTGTAGTGCAAATTATGTTCTTTCATATGAGCCTAAGTTTGCTAAAATCGGTCAAAAGAAACCCTTTTTTCAAACTTCTTCCACCGCTTTATTTTCATATATAGAACAAAACATTTTAGACAAAAAGTGTAGGGAAATGGTCACTAAATATGAAAATGATATCATCGATATATTTTCATTAGGCAAAATTCTATAAAAACCCCATTTTTCTACTTGGTGTTGGTTGTTACGCCCTCTAGCGGACGTTTGACAAACTCGAAAATAATTTTCAGCAATTTCTCTTGGCGACTTTTATTATGATTTTTTTTTCTCAAATCTATACGACCAATATCTTATGAGATATGGCCGCTCGCTACCCTGAACTGATCACCCTGTACAATTCTAGTACTCTAGTTCTTTGTTGTCTTGCTTGACTTTCTGACCTGACCATCGTTAAAATTATCCATGAGATCTCAGGAAATGTTTCTGAACCCTCTTGTGAGTTCATAGCAAAGATATAAGAATGAGGCATGTTTCCTTTTGATATTCAGATCACCAATCAAGCAAACAGGTTTTCTTTGGATAGAGTCAAGGTTGTTAAGGAAAGGCTGTTTTTTATATATAGAAACAGTATTGAAGACTTGAGATTTGATTTGCAAAAAGAAAAAGAAAATCCAGTTTCTTAGCAGTGAGATGTTATTATTCTGGTATATAGATTTTCTTGTGGTATAATTTTCCACAAATAGATAGTTTTTTTAGCGCTTTCACCAGCTGTGGAAAATTTTAAGAGCATTTTCGAATATATTTATATATCTCCGACCAGCTTGTTTTAGATATTAGTGATAGATTTGGAGATTTTTTATAGCGCCAATAGTATTTATAATTTCTGGTACTTCGTTTTAGACAATTGTGGACTTTGGTAGACTAAAAATCTGAACTATTTGATTGTGCTTATCTATTTTTTTTTAACAGAAAAGTTCTGATCTGAAATTGACTCTAATGATGATAATAAAAAGCTTAGGCAGACATATTTAGTACAATTTGTTCTAAAACAATTTATTTAGATTTTTCATCCTTCTAAAATCACAAATTTTTAATTTTCTAATGTAAATACAGTGGAGCCCCGTTGTCACAGTTCGATCCGATAAAATAAAATTCCATTTTTTTCTTGTAGTAACTAGGTTTTAATGTTTTATTTTTGGTTCCATATGATTTACATAATAAAATATTTAAGATAACTTTAATATAGCCGTGCATACCAGCGCATTCCGGGGGGAAATCCGGATAATCGCGAATCCGTATAACCCAGGTCAAGATAATCGAGGCTCCACTGTGACTCGAAAATAGTCGAAAATGAGTTAAAAGTATGTTTTATGCAAATAATCTAGAATTGTACGTAATATTTATAAAGTGTTCTATTTAAATTAAGGACTAACGGAAAACTTTCTATCCACATTTGAGTTGATTACAAAAAACATATTCTATAAAAAGAAAAATTTGTCAACAGTCTTAAATATACGAAAAACATTGATATTTGCTTCTAATTACTTGACTTGATTTTTTTTACGAAATAGTTTGTATAATATTTATTATTAGCAAAAAAATAAGTTTTATAGCATTTATTTAGTTTTTAGTTGTCAACGACAATAGTGATCATTTCTATGCTAGTTTTAAATTATTAATTTTTTTTCACAAAAAAATAATTTTTATATTTTATTTCTGCAGCAACCTCTTTTGCACTGATAAAACACAAACATTTCCAGATCTTATGATTTCTAGACAAATATTAAAATCAGAAAATTAAAAACAAAATCTTTACTTTAAAATTCATTATAATATGAGAAGAATATGCTTAATACGAAACAAACAAATACTTTAAAGCACGTTTTTGGCTTTTTCGCGTCAAAAATTGCAGAGCGGCAAGTTCCGATTTAATTGAAAGTCGTATTTTTGAATATACTCCAGATTAAATTGAGTAATTCCAAATTTAAAAGAATGTTCTCAAACGGTTATCAAGTAGTAGGCAGCGAAATGATGTCATTGTTATCCGGGATACTATTTAATATTTATTTTTAATAGAATCTAGCCAATTCTACAAATACTTAAAGAATTAAAACGACCAATGATTGTTTTATATTAACCTGATCGCTCCAAGTTCCCCTAATTTGACCCGATTTTTTTGCCGGTTCCGTTATCCCACATCATCATCATCGTTCGTATATTTAAATGCTTGAATCCAATTAAAAGCACATTGATTAGTCGGATCGAAAAATGACCGTCACGAAAACATATTAAAGTGAGGTACTTAACTAGTTTTTGTTTAGAATATTTCTATTTAACAAGCTAACGGCACAATATATGTGTAAGCGGCGAACCCAAAAATAATATCTATGTAGATGATGTTAATAACACAAAGTCGAACAACGGTACGCAAAGTTGCAAAAACAGTAGCTTTAGATATGATTTATTATTTAATGCATTACATAAAACCAAAAAAAAATTAATTGCATAAATGCCATCGACAAATGGATAATAATTTATCTGTCATTAAATTAACTGTAAGATTTATTGCAAAGGTTTTTTAGACAAATACTTTTATGTACCGGGTACCTAGTTTGCAACGGAAGATCATTTTTATTTAATTGCACTTTGCAAATCATGTCTTAAAAAAGGTGATATTGCTAAAGTAGTTTTAACAAATTGGATGCTATAACCATAGACATAATAACAGGGGACCCAACATCTTGGTTGTGTGCCTATTTTACCTATCAGTATTTTCAAATAATATATTGTAAGAAATATATATTATTTATGTCAAATATGTATAAAGAGATATGTGAGGACCTGGTGTTTTCTATTTCTATATACATCGGTTTTGCCTTTGAATTAATGAATAAATTATAGCTATCTTAGAAACGATGAAATAGCAATTACAAATCATATTAAGCCTTAAAATAATTAACCATACATACAAATTAATAAAATATTATCTTGTACTTCCAATAAATACAGAAAAACAACATTTTAACTTATATAATAACTTGTAAAAAGAGATGTTAGGGATTTAATAGTTCAAATTTTAACACACTTCGCACTTATACACTATATTGCCCAAAAACTCACACACATATTTTCAAGCTTCCAAAAGGCCACAATTTACACCTGAATCCTTCAAACCCATGCTTGTTATTGTTCGGTTATAAAATGAAAACTGATTTTCTCAAAATTGTTCTCAATTTATCAGTTAATGGTGAAGTTCTTCGTTTTCTTGAATGTGCAAACAATTTGGGCATTTTGTTGGATAAATTAGATTTAAAGAAAAGAAGAAAGAAATTTGTGCGATTCTTTAGAGTTATTGAATTTTAATTATTGTGATATTGGTTACGAATTTTGTTTCGACCAACAGTCTTTAACTTCGTCTTGTATTCGGTTTGTCTATGATCCCCCTCTCTCAATTCGTGGACAACTGATATTTCGTCGGGATGTCTACGACAGAAATGTTAGGAGTACGTAATTTTTAACTAAGCCTCAGCATCAGACTTCTGTGTTTATAATTAATTAATTAATTCCTCCAGAATTTTTTTATCAAATGTGAATACCTTTAAATTTAAACTTAAAAAAGCACTACTGACTTCCCAAGGGATAAATATGAGCCTGCCATAAATTTACCTGGACGGGTGTTGACATGGCCATAGAATGTATATTTTAATTTTAAATCGCACGTTGAAATTTAGCGTTATTTAAAATTGTTTAACATGTCAATGTAGGGTTCAGGTGAGCAGCTGTAAGCTAGACTGCGCCAGGCTACGGCATTCGTTTCTTGATTAAAATACTGTATTTATATTTTGAATATAAAAGTAATTTATTAATATAACCCAAAAACTCGCTCAAAAACAATACCCTCACTCAAAGCAACACCGCCTTGTTGGTTTTACTCTTTTATTATTAGTTGCTCTAAAATCATACCCCGCGATTGACAATAATGCAGCGATGTTGTTGTCGGTTTTTAAGTAATGGTATGATATGGAAATAAAACATAAGTTATTTATAGCGTTAGAACCATCTTAAAAATTAATTTTAATATTATTAGCAAATACAATTTTTGTATAGACATTTATTATTGTCTGTGGTTTTGTTCTATGTAAACTAGTTGACAACACCCTTTCGAATGAACCAATCAATCAAGGCGATACGATAGACAAAATTTGCGTTCAAATCAAAACAATTCTGTCTCCTTGTTTGTATGTCTATAGGTATAACACTGCCAACCACAGTGCAAAACACTACCCTACTTACAGGTATCCGTATCTTTTTTTGAGGCCTTGTAAAATATTTCCAAGGCTATCTAGTTGAAACTATGTTTCTTGGTTGTGATAAAAAAAAATAAGGGCTCCTAGGATTTATTGTATACTTTTTGCACAGATTTTAAAAACTATCCAAACTTACTGTCTTACTTAGATAGAACACACATATTATTGTTTCATCAAATAGACCTCTTGTTATGTTTATACATTACTGGTTTGACACATAGAAATGACGCAAGGTCAAGCTGTCAAACATAATATATTTATATTCAGCCAGAAGAGACCTATTAATCATATGCAGAATTTTCTGTTAAAAAAAATATTTTTGCTTTATCGCGTATACATAGCTTTTAAAATAGTCTCTCAACAAATGTGCAAAAGGTATACAAAAAATCCTACAAGCCCATATTTGCAGTAGTGCGTTATTATTCTGTACAAACAATAATAAAAATAATTGCAATATCATTTTCAGCTTTAAGTTTTTTAGAATATCAAATAAAACCTTTTCATTATCCTATTTATTGACAAGGTAAGTCTATCATAGCCCTTTATTTTTTCATAGGAATAAATGATGAAAACATCCGAAGAGCTGGAATTAGCGGATAGGATCGATAAAGTATTTTCTGTAGTCCGTGATGCGTGACAATATTGGTATTTGAACAAATATTGCACTAGTCCCGGCCTATAGAGAGTAAGCTTTGAATACATCGAACCTGCGTCCAAGATACCAACATGCCTGGGACATTTTTACTAATTCGAGGATCTTACACATTATAAAACGAGCTTTCGAATATTTCTCGTAATTCAAGAGAAGCGTTACGCCATCCAGTGGCCACATAAGAAACTAGCTTTTTGTATAAACATTGGGCATCGTCCAAAATTACCATTTTGCTTGTCTTGATATTCCAGCACTTGATCATCAATTCCAGACACTCTTATATCTTCCAGTGTTATTTATTCTTCTAGATTGTAAAATGGTTTTAGAATGCTCAAATCTTTTTTTAACTCGTTAAAAGATCAAGCTTTACATGAATACCTAAAATTAATTTTAAATAAATAGTATGTCCGTGGATTTAACAGATAAACAAAATAAATTCAATTACATATTCAGAAAAAATTCCTAAATAACATAATTTTGTATGTATCTCTTTAATATCTGATTATACCTATTCCTTTATATTAATTAATTTTTTTAACGGTAAAAGAAAGAGGAGGACTTTCGGTAAGTCCATTTGAGAGCCAAGTTAGGCAGCTAGGCGAGAGATTGGCGGTAGAAACTCCTTCTATCGACATTATCAGGGGCACAATACTTACATAACTTAATTTCCAAATGCGTTTTACTTCTATAGTCCGATTAGTATACTTCTTACAATTCTCTTGCTCTGTTTTGAGTTAATGAAAGTGGAATCCATACTTTTTCTTCAGCTTTGTTGATAGTGGGCTGTCCGGACAATTATAGTCGACTATCGTGACTATTAACATTGGTTGAATTCCAGTATTGAATCAGGTATATATTCATATATATAATGTATAATCTTAGCTATTTTTATTATATAGGTAATCTGTGTTTGCAAGGGGGGGAGCATGAACCAGTATTGTGTTCGATGGTTTTTACCTAGTTAGCACATTTTCGACATTTATCAGTGTTGTCTATCTTCAGGATGTGTTCTTCGTAGTTTTTCGTCCTCATGACCTTCTCCTGGATTGCCATCTACGTTGCTTTAAGAAGGTGGAGGTTGGTTTAACAATGCCTTCTGCAACCAGTTGCAAAGGGTATTTCCCATGTAGAATCTTCTCTTTCCAATATTATATTCTGCTGCATATGAAACGACGTATGACAAATTCAAAAATTTGTAACGAGAATCGATTTTTTATCAGGCAGAAACGTTTGTTAGGAATAGCTTTTTTTAAATGTTATTTCTAGTAATTTTGTGTTCCTATCACCTCTAACCGCAGATATACTGTAGGTTCTGTTGTGAATAGCCTTCTCCGATTTGATAGCAATAATATATTAATAAATTAAAAATCTTACTTCATCCGGGATCACAAAGATTTACACGAATACTATAAAACTGGGCAAACTACATCCTCGCTATCTACGATTTATGTACGTAATTGTTTTATAACCTAAGCTATACAAGTTACGACAGCATTTTTATTATAATGTGTAGTAAGCATTTGGATTCGTTATTATCATATTTTTTTACAAATAATTAAATCGAGGCATTGACCATTACAACATTGTAATAATTTAAATTTTCCATATGCATGTTGAAAGAGGAGATATTGTTATAATCTAGTTTTGTTACAAACTTCTTAATTTCTGTTTCATTCAAGATTGTGAATACAATTTCATTCTTATTTAGAAATACAATACACAATTATGCTTATCTATAAAAGAATTTAACCAGCCGATCGGATACAGTAGGTTGCAGACCCTGGCGTTTGCGCTAAGCTGAAATCTCTCGATGCATCCCAACTCTATTGAATACAATACAAAATTGGGACTAATTTTAGGAGTTATTTTATTTTACATTGTATAGATCATCTATTTAAAGTATTTTCTGCCTTTGGTAGATAAAATAAGTTGTTTATATCGATTGACATATATATATATATATATATATATATATATATATATATATATATATATATATATATATATATATATATATATATATATATATATTTTTTTTTATTTTGGCCTGTCGTATATGGTTTTTTTCTCTTACATGTATTTGGTTTTCTAAAAATTTTTGGTTTTTATTGTTGCATGCCCTATTTTTAGTTTGAAGTTGATTGACTTTGTGACTCTTATGATGCCCCAACGAAGACAAGAAAAGACAAGAGGAGCGTTTCTTTCAAACTTTCAAACAAAATTTTCATAGTCACCCAATTTGTTAAACCTAGATATAGTTGAACATGTATGGGAACATTAGAAAGATCAACGAATCATAACGGTGGTAATTGTACGTTACTGAATGTATTTTATTTTATATGTTTTAGTGAAAAAAGTTTTAAAAAATTGCAAACTAAACATATTTCAAAATATAATTTTAGCTCGTCACGTTTTCAACTTTAAAGATAATAACATGATTAAACTAACTGCAACTAAAGAATCTTTGTTATTCACGCAAAACAGAACTGTTTATACTGTGTACCAACCTCAAGAAATCCATTTGCTCCATTTTAATCCAATATCTCCAGAAACAAAAGAATGCCCGTCTATGTTACAACAATATTATATTGAATAACAAACAAATGACAGTGCTAATAATAGTGGGCCCGTCTGAAAGCTTCAGTGTTGCGATATAACGCGATAATGAGCAAGAAAACAAGTGGAAATAATGAGTTACGTTAGTCGAGACAAAAGCTAGTCGACGCCACCTATTATAGAGCTGCGTTCTGGAGATGTTTCCTCAGATGGCCTACTCGAGCTGTTGGAGGGTACTTATGCACTATGAACGTGAAATATGAGCTATCATCATCATCATTATTTTTTTAACAACTTAGTGGTTTATGATGTCCAATTATTTTTCGTTTATTTAAAACAATATTTACTTTTATAAGATTGGGGCATTCAAATTTTAATTTCTCATTACTCTATGCTGACGGCAAATATAAAATATAAGTTAGTTAAGCTCAATGATTGAACCTCTTTTGTGTTTAGCACTTTATATTCTCACAATATTTTCCCTGGGCTCTGTGACTGCTTATTTCATAATTAATGATACGCAAGACTAGCTACTGCTTGTAAAGAATGCAAATTTCTTCATGTCAAAAACTGAGAAGAAATTTTACCACATAAAAATGGGAAGAAAATCTATATCGACTCACGAAACAAAAATTAATTTCTAATAATAATCCTATAACAAAAAAATCCTATAAAAGCACAGTACAACGTTACCATCTTACTCGTCTTAATTTACATTTAAGATTTGTTAAAGGCAAATTGATTTATTGGGGGTAATTAGTCACTGGCATAATAAAATAACGACTCTATTCGTAGACAGTTTTTTTATTCAAGAATATTTAAAAAAAAATGACTTAATATGTAATAAAATAGTCGCTCTCTTAAAAGCAACATATTAATGGTATTATACAATTTTATATTTATCCATATAACATCCTTGTTTTAAAGTAAATATTTGCATTTATGTATAAATATTGAATCCATTAATGAGATATTTTTAAACAAGATTTCTTTTAGGTTCGTTATGTGGAACTTATCAGACTTATTAAAATTTCAGGTATTGAAAAATATAGGCGGAAAATCTAAGAAGCAAACAAGAAGAACTTACTGAAAGCAATTTTAAGGAACATGGCGACAAAAATATTATGCTTAGTGACTATAGAGAGAGAATTGCTCTGGCGTTTAGGTCGTGCCTTGTGCAACTTTGTATTTTGATCAAATTGCACTTGTCCCGGCCTGCTTGCTTAAAGTAATACATCGCATGTATTATCATTTTAAGAAGTGAGTATTGAATACACTTTTATAGATCACCAGTAAAGATTATGCATACCTTTTTTGTGTTTAAACATTTTCTTACGCCAAATCTAGCTATTATTACTATGATGCTAGCATATTCTAGTTAGCCTTAGAATCTCGGTTTTCTTTTTATTTATTAACGTCTCTTTTCCGCGATAGGTCCTAACTGGGTGAGACCTAAAGCATGACGCCTTGGCACGAATCCCACCCTCGAGCTGTCGTCAACCCTTGGGTTATGGTTCAACTTTTGAATTTTATTAAGTGACCTACCTACTAGCCAATAAGTATTTGCAGAAACTACTGATTGCACCTTATTGCCCATACCTCTCGGCATCAAGGTAGATAAGACCAGAGTTGGCGATCGCCACGACCTCGCCATTTGTGGCAAAAAATCCGACCACTAAGCTAAAAGCTGCTCCTGCATCTAGGCCCTACTAAGCCTATTCTTGTAAAATATATAATGATGTTGTCTAGGGGCACTTTTCTTAAGATTGGGATGGTAGATCTAGCGTATCCTTATTATATCAAGGGTGTCCCCTTGATAATAATAAGGATATCTCAGAATCTGTGTAGTAATTCTGCAACTATTAGCTGCAATTTTGATGGGTGTTTTTTTTTAATATGTTTACAGTTGCTGTAGCTGACTATATGATAGGACTAGCCGATGTTCAATATGCCTGCTTCTTTGTTACTTCTATACTGTGCGTGTTGACAGAACAAACAGCATCCTTTTTGCTGGAAGACACCCACAACCTCTATCAAATCATGGGGCTATTTGACAAGTTTTCGGAGCTAGTAACGATCATCTATTGTTTGTACAATCTCTAATAATTTTGTTGTTTCTACGAGCAAGCAGCTATGACAATCAGGTCAACTTGAGCAAAACATTGGTTTGTTTATCTATTAGCCACTCGCATTGAATTTACGCTTTCATCAGTTAGGCTTGTGCAGGGTCTACTAAAAGAATATTTGAGCGACATACTGTCAAACTAGGATATATTTTTTTAACTTATTTGAATTAATCTTTCCTCTAATTATCTTATTTTTTCTTTCTTCAAACATTAAATTTAGTATTTGATACGTCCTGTATGAAAATCCATTATTACCATATATTTTTTATACAGCCCATTTTTAAGTTATTGTATGGTATTGGTCTTTCTAGTGAGTTTTTAAACTCTCCCTCCAAGATTTTGAGATTTTTAACTTGTCCCAAATTTTGATATATTTTTTATTAGGTTACACCAGAATATTTGTCGAGGGAGTCTCTCGTTACAAATTTTAATTGTATAATTAGCTCATTGAGTACAAAAGATATTATCTGTTATGAAGTTAATGCCAAGAACGCTATAGCAAAAAAAAACTATTTCTTTTTTGATAATTATATTGTCGAGTGTGTGACTTATTTACTGAGCAATAAAGGCAAGTGTAAATTGAATTGCATACGTTAGGCCTCATCACGAAAAGATGTTTATAGTTAAAAAATGTGTTATTGTTGGTAAGGGTTTTTATTGAAAGTTTATATATAATGCTAATGTTACCCGTTCATTCAAATCGTTCGTTCAAATTTGAGGTAAATTGGATAATTAGTTTTTTAGTAATATTTTTTTTAATTTTTCACTAGGCCGCCATCTTGTTCTGGCATATTGGATTTTATTAATATTATTATTCAATATTACCAGATCATTCACGCATCATAATTTTTGACTAAAATTTGAAGTCAGTCTGGTAAGTAGTTTTTAAGCTATATCGCGAATTGACAGAGAGACAAACAGACAGACCCACAGACCCTCAATTCGGTCAATTGATAAAACATATTTTTTGGCATCTAGGGATGTTAAAACGTGACAATATGTAAAGCCTGAGAGATTGATGTTTTCACGATTACAAACATTTTATTTGGCCACCATTTTGTTCCGCTACCTTAAATAAGTACTACAATTTTGCTAGTTCATCTCCATACAACATTTAGTTTTAAAGTAGGCTGAATTTTTAAATATTTTATTAAGCCGCCATGTGGTACACCAACTTGGATTAGTACCAAAATTTTATTTACATAATACTTGATTTTTGTGCAAAATTTGAGAAATATTGGATAAGTAGATATTTAGTATTATTTTTTTAAGATCCGCTAGGCCGTCATTTTGTTTCACCGTGTTGGATTTTCACCAAAATGTTACAGGTTATCCCCATAAGACCCTCAATTGTTGACCAAAATTTGAAGTCAAGCTGGTAAGTAGTTTTTTAGCTATGCCGCGGACAGTCAGACCGACAGACAGACACACAGACCGACGGAATTCAGAAAATATGCTTCTCGGCATCTAGGGATCCTGAAACATAAAGATCTGAAAAAAATCTCGATGGATGATTTTGTAATCGTGAATACAATACTCCCTTTTTACGAGGTAAGTAAATATAATGTAGTTAAAGCGAATTTGAAATTTTCATTTTATTACATTAGGGGGGTGAAATGCGTTTTTTCTTCTTTTAGAATATGTTTTTAACCAAATGAGTTTTTAAAACAGTTTGTTCGTTAGTGGCTTTTGAAAATCATTATCTAATAACTCATTTCTGGATATTTTGAAATTGCCCCCTTAGGGGGGTAATATAGTGTTACCACGTCTGTAAGTACAACTTTAATTTTGAAGAATTCCTATCAAATTCAGGAATGTAAAAGCTGTTGGCGACACCATAAAAAATCTCCATAAATTTTAAATAGGTATGTATATAGATTTTACACTGAACAGTATTTTCTACGTTAAAAATCTAATTATCTCAACGTAAAGCATCAACACTGAACTCTAATCAACTGCACCAGTCAACTCCAATTGGTGAGCACTACTTAATAGTGCACCATACTTACATATTTGTGTGTACGAGCGAAATCTGGAACACAGTCTATCCCATTTCTCGACCCTAGCAACTTTACAATGAGTACTTCGTTTGTCTAAATTTATATGATAACATGATATAATGAAAAGCATATATTTATTGCTGAAAATTTGAATGAACGGGTATATTACAGAATATTCGCTTTTGATATAATTGATTACAACTTTAAATTGATTGTAACCTAGAAAATTATCGCCAAGTTTGGAAAAAAATAAGAGAAAATTTTAAGTTTATTAATTTGTTTAAAAAAAAGTTATTCTAGTTAATTCTTATATACCAGTCGTAGGCCACTGTGCGTGAAGTCTCAGACAGTTATTTTGGGCAAAAAGTGGCTCCCATATATTTGGAATGTCTATACTTGACTTATTGGACATTTTCGGATTTCATTCTATGCTCTTTTCTTATACTAAAAAAACTTTGTGACAATACATGATTTGGTAAGTTTTGGCTGATTATATCACAGAGCTTGCTTGTATTTTTCGAGCTGAATGCGGTCTTTGTTTTAAAATCCTTGGCATCCTTCGATTTTTTTCAAATGTTCAATCACATAACGTATCCTTAAAAACAATGTTTCTTGTATTTTGATAACCGTCATCGTATGAAAATTATTTTGGAGTAATTAATCTGCACTAGGGTTTTTTTTTGTATTGACATTATCTGCTTTAATACCTTTCGGATTATCACAATTTATTTCAGCTCAGTTATACTGAATTTACATATTTGTCGGACAATATCTTTATTGTTTCACAATGTTTGGACTAGTAACTCTAGTCATTATCGAGCTATCATCTAATCTTGAGACTCGCTCATATACTAATTGTGATGATGTGTGAAATCCCGTTTGCTAGATACAGAGGATTCATTGCAACGTAGCACATATTTCCATAAAAGCTATCAATACGAAAACTGGATATTGCTTGGCAAAAATTAGGATAAGGATAAAAATTTACAGGAACATATCAGGCTATTACTAAGGGAAGCCATTAACCTACGATAGTGTTATATTCTAAGGGCTTTCTTCCAAATAGAAGATGAGTTCTACTCCTAGGACGGCAATCTTCCAATAGGTTTTCTCATTCACCAGAAATAAACAGTATATTTATATAATAGAGCAGGATTTGTGCTCACATTCATTGATGTTCTTGTTAAAAGATTAAATAACATTAATAAGACCTCTTTTTACAGAGAAATTTACATGGGGTAGCACCTCATCCAGAACTCTAAAATTGTGCAATAATTAAACAAAGACCTTATCAAAATAAAAGGCATACGGAATATTGAGCATTCTTTACTTTTGGAAATCAGCAAAAAAGTCAATCGTAACACAATTTTCAAATGCCAACAGAAGAAAGTTGTACGCCGAAATGAAGACCAAACATGAAACTTTTTATAACCGTATAATATTTCGGAGGAAATACAGAAAATATTAAGATATTTGACACAAACCAGCGAATTTAAAACAAGTTTTAAATTGCGAAATACCACAAGAAGCTCGTTGACTAGAACCACACAGATGCAATTTCTACCAGAAGAACTTGTTCAATGAACTGCGAGGGCAGTGCATTAGATGGGACTAAGATTAACCTAAGAACTTTTGAATATTATAAACACGCGCAAAGACTAATAGTGGTCCCACGGCTAATTAATAACAATAAATAACAGTGGAGAAAAATAAAGTTCCAAGAAACAGTTGAATAGAGTAAATAGAATTTTGAGCTAACCTGATGGTGAGATATTCAACTGGGTCACATTGAGTCTTTCAAGACCTGTGATTAGTGGCCAGGGCTTCACACGCAAAACAGCAAGCATATACGCATGTAGTCTTAAGCTTAGTTGTTAATTCACGCTTAATTTACCCGTAACTTAAAATAAAAAATCAACAGTAAGAATTAAGCAAGCAAATAAATCAACAACAAGAATAAAGTAATTTCGAGAAGTAATTCCTTTTCATAATAATACATTGTCGACCATTTGCTGCAGAACAGTTAGAACTAGTTTGTCTTTGCGGACTTTTGGTAGACTGTAGACTGAGTTCTTGGCCCTCTAAAGACAACTTCAAGAAAAGGATTGTAAACTTTTTATATATTAATATATATTGTTATCGTTATTTAGACATAATAAAAAAAAATCGGTAAATTTCCTTTACCTGCAACTGCCATCGTTATGAACATTTTCTTTTATTAGGAATAGTGAAGTGTGGCTCAATTTAGTACATAGGCATTACTGTCTTTCCAAATATTTTTATTGCGTACCATTTTGTTCTACCATATTGGATTCCTAACAATATTTTACCAGTTTCTACCTATGCCACACCTTATTCTTGGGCATAATTTAAAATAAATTAAATTAAAAGTAGATTTTACACTGACACACATTTGTTACGTCATGATGAATACATACCAGTTTATCCCTATACAACATATCATTTTTCTGCAGAATTTCAATTCAATTCAATAATTTTTTTGAACCTTAATTTTTTAAAAAAAATTAATTTGCCGCCAGTTTGTTCCACCATCTTGAATTGATACCATAGCTTTTCCACTTTATCTTTATATCACACTTAATGCTTGCCCAAAGTTCGAAATTAATCTCATAAGTATTTTTTTCATGGTGATTTTTTAAATATTTTATTAGGCTGCCTTTTTATTTGCTATCTTATATTCATATCAAAATGTTACCAGTTTATTCCAATGTAACACTTGATTTTTGTGCAAAATTTGAGGTAAATTGGATAATTAGTATTTTAGCAACGATTTTTTTAACGTTTTACTAGGTCGCTATCTTGTTCCGGCATATTGGATTTTGGGCAAAATATTACGAGGTACATCCCCATCTGACCCTCATACATATGTTTTGGAATATAGGGAAGCTAAAAAGTTAAGATATGTAAAACTTGACAGGATTACGATTACAAACATTTTATTTGGATGCCATTTTGTTCCGCCATTTTGATTTAGGACCACAGTTTTACCAGTACATCTCTATAATACAATTTATGATTCTATTAAATAAAACACAAAGTTTTGGTCTCAGTCAAACAAATATTTTTAAAAACCTAAGGTGACACGTGTTTCACTCTTGCGAGCATCATCGGCCCTACAATATTGGAAAAACCTAATATACCAATTATACAATTAAAAAATAATATTAAGTATAGCTACCTTAACATATTTAAAACAACAAACAACAAACATCCAAGTACAAAATAAGAATAAAATACAAAACAACAAATCACACAGTACATCTTAGACGTACAACAATAAGAAGAAGAGGCTGAATCCTTGAGTATTGATAGTTGCATATGCTCCACAAAACTTAAAACAAGCCCATGTAGTTAAGTGTGTTAAAATAAAAATATAAAAGAAGAATACAGGTCAGTATCAATTGTCACAAGACTGGTCCGTAAATAATACTAATTATTATTCATATTGTTAACAATGAGATGGGGTTCGAAATTAAATACATCATTAACACAACTGAGAACTGGACTTTTCTTGGCGTTAGTTATTTCCATTTTTTCTACTAAACCTAATTTCCTTCCCTTGGAACACTCATACAAGATATTTATTTTTCAGGTACAGCAAAGGTGTATCCTGAAGCTAATAGGTGGTTCGCCAATGGAGAATTAGTCTCCGTTATTTCCGAATTTTTTTATATATTAAAGAGGTTTACATGTTCCTGCACTCGGGTAGGCTATCTTCCTCCAGGACTGGACAACATAAACAACAGGACAGTCGCTCCAACTCAACGAATACACTCCAGATTTTGAGAATCTATCAGTCTTATCTTTAATTTTAACTAAATGTTTTTTTACAGTGTGTTTACAGTTTTAAATGCAATAGATATGTTAACATTTCTAAAGAATTTGGCCATTTGTAAGGAAGTAATAACAAAAAATGTTATACATCTATATTGGTTGTTATTTTTGTCAGACTTATGATGTATTATATTATAAGAGGATTTAATTTTGTTAACAAAATAATAATATAATATAATACACCCTAAGTCTAAAAATAAAAATAACAACCAATATAGATGTATAATATTTTTTAGTAATATTTCCTTATAAATAGCAAAATTCTTTAGAAATTTTAACATATCTCTTGCAGGGGCGTGCGGTGAAATTTTAGGAAAGGGAAGCAATTTTTAGAAACTTACCTATTTGTAATGTAATTCGATTCTTCGATCATTTTTTGCAAATTCGTCAATGACGTCATCATAAAAACGTCGATGCTGCGACATATTTTGGAGAAGTTTATTTTCAATGGACAACAGCGATGTATGCAAAAGTCTCTCCTGCCCCGTTAAATTTCTCACGAAATTATTTATACGTTTAAGTGTTGAAAAATTGCGTTCTACTGATGAACTTGTGGCAGGTATAGTCAATACTAATTCACACAATTTCGACACTTCGGTGTAGGCATCTTTCAGCTCCTTGTCTTTTATAAATTGCATTAGTTCCGTAGTGTTATTTTTTGCGCTAATGTCATTAGTTTCGTAAATCACTTTTAGTTCAGATCGCAGTAACACTCGGTCGAAGAACTGGCCATAATGAAGAAGAAGAGATTTAAACGATTCTTCTAGAAAAGTTTTTCATTTAGATGCATCAAAATTGCAGAGTTCGAGGAATTTAAAATCATTTAAACCGTTAAATCTATAGTTTATTTGTTGCTGAATTTGATCGATTATTTCATAAAAGCGGCGTCTGTATGATGTTTGAACATCTCCGACCTTGTCTGTTCGAAGACGCTTGGCTTGTGGCTCTACATTTAACGTCATCGTTTTCTCCCAAAATAGGTCAAAGTCATCCCTTTTTTGACTTAACATGGACTTAAAATCATCCACTTTTTTTAGGCAAAAAGCAATATCATTTGTTTTAGTTTGAAATATATTAAAAACATTGTCCGAGAATGGAAATATTTCTCAAAATATGTTCAACAAATAATTAAAATTAAAATCTCGTTTCAAACAGTCCAAAAACCCCCTCGAACTATTAATTGCTCTGACTCCCACGTTTCATTATTTTCTATTATATTCTGAAATAGTTCAATCAGTGATTCACGATTTTCAGATACTGTTAACTCAAGTCTTCTATTATAGTTCCATCTAGTAGGACCTACTTTGGGCAATCGTTTGTGGACAATGGAGTCCAAAGCTTGAGTACGTTTTGTTGACTTGGAAAAAAAGCAGCCATACCACTTAAAGTAACCAAAAATACTTTATACTCTTTAATGCGATTGATAGACTCTGTTAAAACTAAATTTAATTTATGAGCAAAACAATGGACAAACAGAGCACTTGGGAAAGTTTCTCGAACTTTAGCTTGCAGACCCTCTAATTGTCCTGCCTGTCATCACTGCAGCTCCATCATAGCTTTGAGCAACTAATTTTTTCAGTCTATTAATTTTTTTAGTGACGTTATAAACTACGGTATATAATGCATCTGCTGTACGATTTTCGGACACATTCTTAAAACCTAAAAATCGCTCTTGAATACTTCCGTCTGTTTTAACGTAGCGTATTACTATAGATAATCGGCTAAAATTAGTGATATCAGTTGTTTCGTCCAGAACAATAGCAATGAACCACGCCTCGTCAATCTCATGCTTAATTCTTTTTAGAATAATGGTGGCAACAGCGGAAATGAAATCATTCTGGATTCGATTCGATGTTCCGCGAAAAATGCTAGACTGCTCTAGATGATTTTTTGTGCAATCATCATATTTAGCCATTAAACTAAATAAATCTTGAAATTGAAAATTTCCTCTATTTGAAGAAACCCTTGTTTCGTCATGACCTCTGAATCTCCATTCGTGCTGTCCGAGAACACAAACAACATCGATAAGTCTTCTTAATATTTGCCTATTTTTATCGACTAGTTCATTGTGTTGGCGGTGACTAATTTTCAATTCTGGTTTTGCCGAAAACTTTTTCTTTTATGACGGCCTGCAAATGCGCTTTGGACATAATGTGTCTTTTTACAGCTTTATGGAAATTGCTTAAATCGGAAAAACCACTTTTATTCCAGAGACCTTTTTCATTTTCAAAAAGTAAACACGGCCAACAAAATAATTTACTTATATTTTCACACCCTGTTAGCCATTTAAATTCTTCGTATTGTTTTTCCGGATAAAAATGTCTAATGTTTTTCATTTTTGTGGTTAAATCTTTCATAGGCGGTTTTGCCCTTCCTTTGGAAATTATTTGAAGCTTATCAGCGAAGTTTAATGTTAAAAATCCCTTTATTATTAAGACACACACCACACATTCACACACACTCTTCTTACTAAATTCTCCAACATTTGCAACGTTATTACCGACCGCCGAAGTTGACGGTATTTGCATATCCACGTCCATATTATTGTCTTCCATATCGCACCATGCATGACGCGACGTATGTATCACACAACACACGGATAGCCGTTCAAACAAACAACCTACTCCAACGATAGCTTCCGCCCCACTTAAAGCACGCGACTGAAATGCAAAAATTGCAAACAGCCGGTGAAAAGTTCAATAACCTCTGGCTCGATTCACAGGAAATTAAGCATACAGGACTTGGCTACAGAGAAGCTAGCGGCCCGCATAGGTTCTATTCGTTTTCTATTGTGGCTCGGTCGGAGGCAAAGCCGCATTTATTATGGGCTTGATAATTAAGATAATATTTTAGCATTTTTAATATAAACTAAATTAATGGTTTCCTATTTCAAAAATTACATTTTAGAAGATGTTTTCTAATTTTTTTTTGGGGAAGCACTGCTTCCCTTGCTTCCATGGACTGCACGCCATTTCTGTTCATTGTTGTCTGTTGCATTTAAAATTGTAAACAGTTTTAAAACACATTAAAAAATTAACACTGACCTGTATTCTTCTTTTATAGTTTTATTTACTTAACTACATGGGCTCGTTTGAAGTTTTGTGGAGCATATGCAACCATCAGTACTCAAGGATTCTTCCTTTTCTTATTATTGTTGTACGTCTAAGATATAACGTGTGATTTGTTGTTTTGTATTTTATTCTTATTTTGTACTTGGATTGGTTTTAAATGTGTTAAGGTAGCTATACTTAATATTATTTTTTAATTGAATAATTATTATATTAAATTTTTCCAATATTGTAGGTCCGATGATGCTCGCAAGAGCGAAATACCTGTCACCTTAGGTTTTTTAAAAATATTTGTTCGACTGAGACCTTTATACTTTGTGTTTTATTTAATAGAATTATAGACAGGTCGCTTTGCGACATATGGACGACTTTTTCCAATTTCTACACGTTATGGCACACACTTTGAAATCAGTTCATTAAATAATTTTTTAGGCTGAATTTTTAAGTAATTTATTAAGCCGCTATTTTGTTCTACCGTCTTGGACTCGTACCAAAATTTTACTAGTTGATTCCTATCTAATACTTAATATTTGCACATAATTTGAAATATATTGGACACTAGTGTCACTAGGCCGCCATTTTGTTTTGCCATATTGTATTTTTACCAAGATGTTACCAGGTCATCCCCATATAACACTTCATTTTTGACGAAAATTTTAAATCAATCGCTTAAGTAGTATTTTAGCTATGCCGCGAACAGATAGACAGACAGACGGATTTCAGAAAACATGTTCTTCGGGATCCATAGTCCCTTCCATTTTACGAGGGAAGTAAAAATAATTTACGTATATAAGCCAAAGTTTTATTAGCAGTGTATGTTGGCGACTATTGGAGAGAGAGATGATCCTATTGGAAGACTTGAGCTTGGAGTTGCAAAGGCAACAGTGATTCCGTAACTTCATCCAGACGCTTAAGATGGCGAAAGATTCACATATCAGATCATTTCTGTTTAGGCTTTTGACACCAAATCTTACCACTATCCTTGTCGGGAAATACATTAAAGAGCCTTTTGATACAAACTAAGCCAGGGATATTGACAAAAAATGATTTTGTGAACTTCAGTACCACAAAATTCCCTCACAGAATAAGAGTCAAACGCTATTCTTAATTCACACAAAATAAAGACACATCAAAATCAGAGGATGCAGAGGAGAAGCTTTTGCAAAAGAAGTAGCACTGCGGTAAAAATTCATAGAAAGAAACCGGGATTTTGAGTAGGTCTTGCGCAGATAATTCGAATATATGAAACTGGTTTCTTTCTGAAAGTAACCTCGTATGGTTGAGGCAGTTGCTAATTAATAAATATTAAGTTTCAATTCGAAATAATTGGAGATATTATTCGAAATTGTTGTGAAATCAAAAAAAGAAAATGCGAGATAATAGAATAAGCTTAATAAACATATTTTCTGCCAACTTCAAACAAACGTATCTTATTTTTATTATTTTTGCAGAACCTATACCAAAATGTGTGTGCTGTTATTTGATGCGGTGTAGAATATAGAATATTAGAATTTCCCTAAAATTTTGCTTTTCAAGAAAAACATGAATACTTTTATAATGCACCTGTATTTAACTAATACTATTATTAGCTTCGCCACTTAAGTAATTGTGTCACTGAGCCTTTGGACTTTAGGTCACACTACATAGATCAAAGTTCGTAAGCATTAGTGATTGCCCAACGCACTTGCATTATACACATCACAGAGACTGTATTCCGCCGCAATATTTGCTGAACCATCAAATGCATTTAATTGCTAACTTCTAATCAAATAGGCACTACGTAACTCTATTATATATCTATAATTAATTAGTGTTGTTATAGATCAGTCAGATTTGATGGCAAACATAGCTTCGAAGAAAGAAATATAATAAAAAAACTTAATCTACAACGGTGTTATTATTTCCTTTGTTCAATATGATGTTTTCCGTTCTATATATTGTGTTGAACTTTTTAATTAGTCTTCTTATTTTCCTACTAGTTTTACGCTTTTTATAGAGTTTGACGTAACTGGCCATAATATTGTTATTTTACTAACAATTTTTCTCATTAATACATGTATTTTTCAGATATGAAAATGTTAAGTTAGTTCTGGAAAATAGTATTTTACCAAAACGTGGAAGTATTTAGAAAATAAAAAACATTGTGGAAAAGTACATATAGTTTTCTTTCTTTTATGATAAAATGAAACTTCACCTGGAAGAAATTATGGCACATTTAGCATCCTCACGTGGGTGTCATTATGGTCTTCACAATAACACAGTGACATTATGAATAATTCAAGATAAACGCATTTTTTTGGTCTGTTAAGATAAATTAAATCTATAAAAATAAAATCTACTTGGCCCGTCGTAAATTAAAATTTGAATGATACACGAATGTTATGAAGAAACGTATGACTAAACCATTTGGCCAACTCCTCATGGTTTTAACGACACACGGATTTCATAAAATCTATAATGTTAATAAAATTCTCTGTAATTGTGAAAAATCCACTCTCCCAGATTTTGCGATATATGACTTAAAATTTTGCGCTAGAATCAATATGGTGAATGAAAAGGGCGGCCTATTATGATTTGGATATATCAGTGTAAAAGTGCTTTCTATTCCACTGACTTGAAGTTTTGCACAAAAATCTGGTAACATGTTGGTGCGAATTCATTAGGCAACATAAAATGTACGTATGCGAAAGTAAGTGTCTTCCAACATCTGAACTATCAATAGAAGCTTACTAAAGGCTTGGTTAAATATATTGTGAAGGGTTTTAGCTTAGGTTTTATGGTCGTTTTTCAGATTATTTTAATTTTTCGTTCTTCTTTGTATACTTTCGACGTTCTTTAATTCTTATAAATAGGGATGTTTTTGTTTCCCCAATATAAGAATGACCACATTAACAAGTAACGTGATAGATATAATTATGTTTATTAATTGTATTATCGGGGTTGGTTTTAAGCTTAATAAGCGTTAAAGTGTTTCCCGATTTGAGGACTGTTTTGATATAGTAGTTTCTTGTTATTCGTCTTATCTTTTCAGATGCTTCTTTTACATATGGAATATTTATGAGCGAGCCAGTTGGCTGTTGAGTTACTTTTGTTTAGACATTCATTACTTTCTTCGTAAAAGGGAAGTATTGTAATCGGGATAAAATCACCCTGCGATGTTTTCATATCTTTAAGTTTCAGGATCCTTAGATAGATGATAAAAAACATTTTTTTGGTTAAAAATTAAGGGTTCTATTGCGATGACCTGGTAACATTTTGGTGAAAATCCAATATGGCGAAACAAAATGGCGCCCTAGTGAAATGTTAAAAAATTATTATCAAAAACTTTCACACAAACATCTAGTATTATCTTGGAATCAACTGATAATATTTTGGTATAAATACAAGATAGCGGAAGAGAATGGCGGCCATATAAAACATTTGCTTAATAGATTCATTTTAAATTGTATGCCATAACTGTGGTATACGGATCCATAAGTAAAATTGTGGTACTAATTCAAGACGGCAGAACAAAATGGCGGCCAAACAAAATATTTGTAATCGTCAAAAATCACCATTTCAGGTTTTGCATATCTTCACGTTTTAGCCTCCCTAGATGCAATAAAATATGTTTTATTAATTGCGTCGGTCCGTCTATCGGTCCGTCTGATTGTCTGTTATTTCGCGGCATAGCTTAAAGACTACTTACCCGATTAAGTTCAAATTTTGATAAAAAATTATGGGTCATATGGGGATGATCTGAGAATATTTTGGTGAAAATCCAATATGGCGAAACAAAATGGCGGTCTAGTGAAAATATTGTTATTAAACTACTTATCCAATTTATCTCAAATTTTGGACAAACATCAAAATATTACGTTAAAATCAACTGGTAAAATTTTGGTACGATTCCAAGATGGCGGAATAAAATAGCGACTTAAAAATAATTTAGAAATTCAGGTTTTACATATCTTCACGTTGTAGCGTCCCTAGAGGTCAAACAAATATGGTTTTATTAATTTCGTCGGTCCGTCTGTCGATCTGTCTGTCAGTTCGCGGGGTAGCTTAAATATTACTTACCCTATTGACGTCAAATTGTAATTAAAAATTACGGGTCATATGGAGATGACGTGCACAAAAAACAAGTGTAACATAGGAATGAACTGGTGACATTTTGATACGAATCCAAGATAGCAAAACAAAATAGCGGCCGAATAAAATATTTAGAAAAATCAGCCTGAAAATACTACTAATTAAATTAATTTCAATTTTTGCACAAGAATTAAGTATGATATAGAGATAAACTTCTAAACTGGAATGAAATCAACATGACCTAACAAAATGGCGGTATGTAGAATGGAAGCTTTCTGGTATGTGTCAATGTAAAAACTACTCATTGAATTCATTTTAAATTATGCCCAGAAGTCAAGTGTGGCATAGGTAGAAAGAAATTGGTAAAATATTGGTAGGAATACAAGATGATGGAACAAAATGGCGCCCAATAAAAATGTTTGAAAAGAATGTATATGTAACATACATTGTGACTATGTGCTGAACTAACTTGGGTCACACTTCACTATTCCTAATAAATGGAAAAAAAAATCTAGGAAAAAGTATTATCGAATATTCATATCAAACGAATGGCTGAAGATTTTTTAAAACTTCTTAAACCAATTTCTGTGTCACTGAATATGGTTCAGCAAAAAAATGCCTCTTTGTCTAGTTTGGACATGGAAGAAACTTATGCCTGTTAAGGATAAAGTCGAAAATAAGGACATAAATTTACATTAATATCAAAACAAGATATAATTAGGCTTTCACGCCTTTTCAGTTTTTGGCACACTTACTGGGTCCCATCACAAAAAAAAATACCCTCTATCAAGCGATGAAAAAAAGGCCGCTTTAGATACTGTTGGCAAACATTTCCCAAACCCAGGTTCATTAATATTAATATTCATGTTAGAAGCCAAATCAGACTTCTTTTCGAAAACCTTGTTTTCTAGCGCAGTATTACAAAATGTGATCGCGCTACACTGGTGTAGATCTTAAGAAGCGACTCCAGAAATTAATACCGTACTATATATAGTTGTTCCTATTATATATGTCTGTGCATCTTCTTCCGATTTAGAAAAATGTTTTTTACATATTGGTTTATTTGTTCTGATATTAGAGGTAGACTTGGCAATGAAAAATCTCTAAATTAGTAGGTCTCTTTAAAAAAGTTAATACTTGATAGTTTTGTTCGAAGGCATACTTATTTTGGTATGAGATATTATCTAACCTTACATTAGGCATTTAGTTTTTTTGAACTTTTGTAATGTTTTAGTTAGTTTTAATTTATTTTATATTAACAACACTAATTAATATTTATGTTTGGTTTTATTGAAAACATTTTCATAAATGTTATTTTAGTTAATTAGTTGCTAGTTAAGCAACAACTTACCAATGATTGTTCGAACTGACGTTTATCATTATCGTAAGGTCTATTTCAATTGTACTATCTAAAAATTAAGTACAGATTCTCTACAGTTTGTATAATAATTCTTCGTGAAAGCAGGTAAAATGTTCTATGTTTTTCGGATTGTAACTTAAAATTATAGTACACGGACTAGTATAATATAACATAAATGTTTAAAACAAGGGGTTTTACGTCACATTAGCATCAAAACAAACCAAAAACCTTACCCTAGTATTGGAGTTGATGCTCGATTCTGGGTCCGTTACGCAAAGACACACAAGCAACGAATCTGTAAAAAAACTAACTTTCTGCACATTTCGTGGGAAGTCTACCCCCATTTTCAGCAACTAGGAAAACTAGAAAATCAGTTAATTTTCTTTACCTGGAACTTTCCTCGTTATAAATCATTCCTTTAATTATTAGGAATAGTGAGGTGTGACCCAATTTTGTTCAGTTTAGTAACACATACATAGTCTCCAGGAATTTTCATTGGGGTAATTTGGTCCATCATATTGAATTCCTGCCAATACTTGATTTTGGGGCTTAATTTAAAATTAATTCAATAAATAGTTGTTACATTGAGATACACTGACATTTTGATACGTCATGTTGAATTCGTACCAGTTTATCCCTTTATCACATTTAATTTTGTGCGAATTGTGGTCAATTAAGAATCACGGTTCTTGGGATTAGACCGTGTCAAAATGAAATCACTTTCCGACGTTTCGACTTCGATTGCACAAGGAATCTTCAGGGATCTTTATTTCACGAGATCGGAACACTAAATAAGCTCGGACAGACCCAGGCCGGCTATTTATAGTCGACCTATGTCTACCGAACCGTGACTCGGTGTACGTTTCCACGTATAATGTAGACTGAAGCCCGCATTTTCATTAAAATTGTTAGGATGCTTATAAATTTCAATAGACTTCACTTCTTGATCGTCTAAATCAACAACAACATGGTAATAAAAAAAAGGAAAGGGGATGGTTCCATCATCATTCAGAACAAAAACAATCAGTTATTAATTCATTGGTTTACAGAGCTTTGTCGATTTGTGATTAAAATTCTTTACAATTGGAAACAGAGAAACTTACTCAAGCTTTAAAAGGGAATAGATATTGCACTGAGGATATTAGACGGTCAGTTAGAAAATATAATAATCCTACTCCACAAAATGATACTAATAAGGAATTACCGTTAGGAACTATAGAATCAACAAGATTGCAAGGTTACTTCGTCGGTACACACACAAGAAAATTGGACAATGTTTGCGATCGTCAAGGACATTATTCCTTGCCAAACGGAAGGAGTATATGCAATTCCTTGCTCCTGTGGTGATGTCTATATTGTAGAAAATGGACGATCCATATCGACTAGGCTTAAGAAACATGAACGATGTATCAAAAAGAAACAAATTGAACAATCTGCTGTATCTGAATACCAACATTCCACTGGACATAACATAAATGTAGAAGAAACCAAAGTTCTTACATCTGTTTCGGGATAAACGGAAAATTAGAGAATCTATTGAAATTTATAAGCATCCTAACAATTTAAATAGAGGTAGACTATATATAGCCGGCCGAGCTGATTCAGTGTTTCGATCTCGTGAAGTAAATATTCCTGAAGATGCCTCGTGCAATCGAAGGCGAAACGTCGAAAACTGATTCCGTTTTGACACGGTCTAATCCCGAGAACCGTGATTTCTTAATTAATAAGCAGTTTTTCTTGCTGATTTTTTAAATATTTTATAAATATAAATGTTATTAGTTCATTCCTATGTAACACTTGATCTTTGTGCAGAGTTTGAGGTAAATGGGATAATTAGTTTTTCTAGTTACAATTTTTTTGACATTTCACTACGCGGCCATCTTGTTCCTGCGTACTGGATTTTTAGCAAATATTACCAAGTCCCCGTAAGACCCCTAATTTGTGACTAAAATTAGAAGTCAATCTGGTAAGAAATTTTTAAGCTCTGCCACGACCTAAGAGACAGACAAACAGACCCTTAGACGGACCAACGGAATTGAAAAAACATATTTTTTGGCATCTAGGGACTCTAAAACGTGAAGATATGTAAAACCTGAGGGTGATTTTTTTCACGATTACATTTCACGATTTATTTGGTCACCATTTTGTTCCGCCTTCTTAAACTAGTACCACAGTTTTGCTAGTTGAACCGTATACCACAATTAGTTATGCCACACAATTTGAAATTAATCTATTATGGAGTTTTTTCAGGCTAAAATCTTTAATATTTTGTTCAGCCATCTTGTATGCATATCAAAATTTTACCAGTTGGTTCCATACTTTTGTGCGAAATTTGAGACAAATTGGATAAGTAGTTTTTTAATAATAATTTTTTTAACATTTCACTAGGCAGACATAATGGACTTTTACCAAAATGTTACCAGTTCATTCCCATACGACCCTTAATTTATGACCAAAATTCAATCAGGTAAGTAGTTTTTTAGTTCTTCCGCGAACGGACAGGCAGGCAGACCGACGGAATTGGGAAAACATGTTCTTCGGCATCTAGGGAACCTGAAATGTAAAGACCTGAAAAAATCTCAGAGGGTGATTTTTCACGATTACGATATTTCCCTTTTATGAGAGATGTAAAAAGTAAAGGCACCAAATACCTTATTTTAAAAATCAGAAATTTAATAGAAAATTGCATATTTCTGACAGAATGTCAATCCCAACATATTGTTTTAAGCCATAAATCCCACATAAAAATTTTGTAATTGTTTAACATTAATATCATCGTTTGAAAGATTCGGATACATAGACAAAGCGCAAAGAAATAACAAATGTTTAAGTATTTCCTAAACAAAGCGTCCCATTTAGAAGTTTTAGAAATAAACAATGCCTTTGAATTATTTTGTCTTATGTTGAATAAAGGCCCAGATTTCGCCTAAAACAAATTTTTATAATGATTGGCAGTAAATCATATTAAAAGTTTATATTCCGCTATGAAAAACATTGGTTTGTAACATAGATATCATATATAGAAACAAGATCATCGAAGTAGTTTATAATTAAGTTGAAAAACTGTAATAAAGCATCGAATGCTCTAAACTTGTCAACGTAAAAACAAATCCCGCTCCTTAATACCCAATCAAAAAACCTCTAATTGAATGAACGCTTCTCAATAATAGTGAGAACATTCTTCTTTAATTGCGAACTTTCTTCATGGCTGCAAGGAGGAAGGCACGATCGGTCGGTAACTAAACTACAGACGAAATACGTACTTATTGGGCCAAAGATGGCGCAAAATCGAATATCTTCGCCTAAACCGTACAAAGACTTACAACATGTACGTAAAAACACTTAAACCAGGTAGGTGGGAGTTCGGAGAGTACAGTTTCTTTAACGGTTATGTGAGCGCTGCAAGGAGAATCGTAAAAATTGCCGTTGTATAATTGATTGAAAGTCATTAAAATTCTTAAAGCCTAATCAGAGAGCTGTTAATCATTTGTAGCTGTCATATATCATTATCCGGCCTTTAGGCGTTGCCACTTTAGGCGAACTTCAAACTCGATATGGAAACATTTACATTAATTTATGTGGAAACGGTCAGCTTAATGTTTGGAATGATAGAATTATCGGTTTTTGTTAATGTGCCCCTATAGGGTGAAATTTTGCGTTACCTTCCTGAAAATGGCATAGTATATTATGTCTCTTTCAGTTATCAAGCTAATGGCCTTTTACAAGCGTGGCCACATTAGCAGAAAACACTTGTTTTACTATTATTAATATTTATTTTAAATGCCGAAGGGCATTGGCACTCCCTTTCTAAACAGAAGGGAACATTCACTCATCCCAGATATTTATACATCAAAAGGATTGAGCTCTGATGGGGCTCTTTCCGTGTTATTGGGTCCATTTTGGTGATTGATTTTTAAGTTACTTGGGAACTGCTCGGGATGTCGCGGGTAGCACTGCCTTTTGCATTGCCTGGAAAAGACGTTCATTAGAGTCAAGCTTCTTGATGTTTCGAAGCAAGTTTTTTAGGATAACTCCTGTTGCTGACATAATGAAAGGCAGTGTTCGGACGCTCTTCATTCCACACTGTCTAAATCTGTTCGTCTAAGTCACGATATTTTTCAATCTTTTCTGCAAACTTCTGATGTAAATTATGAGTATTCGGTATAGCCACGTCTATCAAAGTTGATTTTCTTGCGCTTTTATCTACATGAATAAGATCTGGTCTATTATAAATATTAATTTAGTCTGTCAAAACAGTGCGGTTCCAATAGAACTTGTATAGATTATTTTCTAAAATTGGCTCAGGGTTGTACATATAATATGGCACTCTTTGTTTCTGCAAGAGCTGTAATTTCTCTGCTTGTTCTTGGTACAGGATTTTGGCTAATGCATCGTGTCTCGACTTGTATTCATTCGCAGTGAACATTTGACATCTCCCTTTGACATCTTGTGTGGTCTCTGACATCCAACATCCGTACCTGCAGTTGTCATTTACCTCTGTGACATCTTTCGTTATACATTTTAAGTAGCTTTTGGTTGAAAATATTAGATCTTGTATGACAACTAGGAAATCCTCCGTTTTAGAAAACATCCATCACGACGTCAGCCAGTAGTTCGAAGCTATGTTGTCGGTGTAATCCAGTCAGGATTTAAATATCTGCCATGCAGAGACTTTTCCCTCCAACTCTTTAGTTTCTCATCTACGGATTCGTGATGAGTTGAAACTTGCTACTCTTTTAGCTGAAAAGGCGGAAAGTGATCCGAATCACATATAATCCGATGTAAGTCAGATGTGCGTGCTTTTTGTTGAAAATAGCTTCGTAGTTTAGTGATTTGTTGGTCTAGCTGCTTTGAGATATCTGTTAATCCGTTCTATGCCACTTCTTGGATGGTGCTTTTGTGCCTTTGTAAGAAGAATCCTGATCTTTTACTGAAGGTTGTTGATGTTAGTGTTGGACCACTTAATTATCCCAAATGAATAGCCAAGAACAGAACAAGCGTGGGTGTAAATTGTCCTAGACAAATTTTTGCTGTAAAGTTTTTAACTTAATATTAATAATATCATTATTATTATTATTTTTCTACTTGTTGTCTCACAGTATTCCTATGGTTGTATTGTATACTGACGGGATTATACCAAGTCAGTACAAAAAAAGGAAAAAATGCAACTATTGTGTATTAAGAAATGATCTAACGATGCTACATGTTTTCAATATGACTGATTTCTGGATGTTCCTGTGAATGTCTGTATTAAGTCCTAATTGCGACAAATGCTGTGTAAATGTTGTTGAGGTGAGACCCGTTACTGATATGACGAGAGGAACAATGATGACTCTTTCCTGTTTCCACAGCCTTTTTAATTTATAATTCTTGTCTGCCTTTACTATTGCCCTGTGGAGGTTTGTTTGTTGTGGAAGAATTCGTGAGTTTGTTTTTTATTTGGCAATTGTATATCAATAATTCCCCTCCTTCTTTCTTTTCTCTCGATGCTGAGTCTTTCCTTGCTTGCATTGGGATGTAACTTCCTGTGTCTAGTGAATTCAGAGCGTATGAGGATATGAAGGTTTTCTATGTCTGTGTGTGACCATTTAATGATACCAAACGAATACGTAAGAATAGGTATGGCGAAGGTATGAATAGCTTTCGTTAAATTTCTGGAGTTCAGTTTTGTTTTTAGAAGTTTTGTGAGTCTGGTTTTAAATTCCGTCTTGAGCTCTGATTTGATATGAGTGTGGTTAATTTTGGTGCTTTGATGGAAGCCTAGGTGTCGGTATGTTTCTTCTTTGAGCATGTTATCTATGGTTATATTGTTGATTGTTTCCGTGTTAGGGTGGTCTTTCCATTGTCCTTGATAATAAGAAGTAGCTTGCATTTACTTATGCCAAATTCTATGTTGATGTCCAGGGTAAACGTTTCTGTGATTTTAAGGAGTTATTTTAGTTGTGCCTTTGTGCTTGCATATAATTTTATGTTATCCATGTACAAGAGATGATTTATTTTGTGTAGATTATTTTTTTGATGTTTAATTTGGAATCGGAAGTTTGTGTTGTTCAGTATGTTTGAGAGTGGATTGAGACAGAGGCAGAACCATAAAGCGTTGAGTGAATCTCCCTGGAATATACCTCGTCTGATATAGATCTCTTCTATTTCGATGTGTTCTTTTTATGTTGTCAGGTTGATTTTAGTGGTCCACCTACTCATGATTTGCGTAAGAAATTACCTGATGTTTTTATTGAATTTGTATAATTCTAGCACTCTGGTTAGCCAACTGTGGACTATCGAATCAAAGGCTTTTTTATAATCTATGTAAACAGTATGAAGGTTTCTATAATTTTTTCTGGTTTGCTCCATGATGACGCTATCTATAATAAGCTGCTCCTTGCTTCCTCGGCTGTTTTTCCTGCATCCTTTTTGCTCTTCCGTTAGAATGTTTTTGTGTGCTAGATGTTGTTCTATTCTCCTGGTAATTGTGGCTGTGATGATCTTATATAGGGTTGGAAGGCCCGTAATAGGTCTGTAATTTGACGGGTTCTTGGTGTCTGAGTTTTTGGGTTTAAGGTATGTTATTCCTTGGGTGAGAAAACTGGGGAGTGTGCTAGGTTTTAAAATAATTTTATTAATTTTTCGAGTGGGAGCTTCATGTGTGGAGGTAAACTGTTTATATTTGATAGTTTCTTCAACCTCTCATGTTGTCATTGCAAAATGCTCTTATTCCTTCAAGCACTTGTTCCTGTCTTCTTCCGCTTTAATCCATGAAGCGTTATTATTGTGTAGTTTCGGTCCTGACCAAATGCCTTTCCAGTATTCTGTGATTTCTTGTTTGGTCGGTGGTTCTATTACTCGTGCCTCCTCATTATTTTTATTATTATTATTAACATAAACTCTTTAATAAATATATGTTGACGTATGTCATTCATCCCGGATAGAAATATCAAAATCCACCTATTAAGTAAAATAAATATTAAAAAATTAAATCCTCTACATTTCTCTTATGCCGAAATTATTCTCCATTTTCCCGTTTATTGTTAAGATAAAGATATGCAACCCGTTATATTTGGTAACCGGAACAAGAGACCTATCTTATGAAAGTAAAATTTACAGGGTGTCTAATTTTAAAAAAGACAAGTTATTATAATTGTAAAAAATCACCATCCGAGATGTTTGCAGATCTTCACGTTTCAGGATCCCTAGATGGCGAAAAAAATATTTGCTCATTTCCGTCGGTCTGTCTGTCTATTCGCGGCACAGCTAAAAAAACTACTTACACGATTGACTGCAAATGTTGTTCAAAAATTAAGGGTCATATGGGTACGACATGGAAACAATTTACGGCTGAAAAAAATGGAGGGCTAATAAAATATTTAAAAAAATATTACTTAAAAATTAATTATCCAATTTACTTCAAATTTTGCACAAAAATCAAGTATTCGTAAAAAATAACTAGTAAAATTTTGGTACGAATCTAAGATAGGGAAACAAAATGGCGGCATAATGAAAACATCCTGAAGAAACTACTTATGGATTGAATTCAAATTTTGTGTAAGTATTAAGTATAATACAGAGACCAATTGGTAAAATTGGGGACCGAATTCAAGATGGCGGAATAAAACGGCGACCAAACTAAATGTTTGTAGTAATGAAAAAAAATCATCCCAGGTTCTACGTATTTTCACGTTTTAACGTCCCTAGATGCTAAAATGCATGTTTTTTCAATTAAATATGTTATAGGGATAAACTACTGATACGAGTTCAATATAACGGAGCAAAATGACGGTCTTAAAAATTAGTGTAATTATTTAATTTATTTTAGATATAAGTGTTAATAAGTTACTATATGCGAAACTAAATTGGGTCACACTTCACTATCCCTAATGAAAGGAAGTTCCTGGTAAAGAAAAGTTACGGATTTTTTAATAATATATAAAACCTGCGCCGAAATATTTTTTTAATGGTAATTTTGGCATCTTAAAAAATAAAAATGATTTCGATGTAAGAGACTTAAAATAAATAAAAATTATGATTTGCGCTATCTAAATTAAAAGATAATAGAAGCAACATTCCTTTCTACACATAATGATTTTTAGTTGTTCCCAAAAATTAATATTTAAAAACATTGTATATAGAAATAACCTGGACCCATGCCTAGTGGATCTTTATGGGTATTTTAAATTTAATATTTAATGTACGAAATCTGCAACCAAAACTGAAACATTATATTTAAAACTCACTAAGTATAATGTTATTTATATTAGTTTATATAAATTCACTATATAACTATTCATTAAATAGCTTTAAAACATGATTTATAAAACACATAAGTTTGAGTTCTAATTTAGTGGGAAGTTATTTACGCCAATTTACATGAATAATTTTTCAATTTCTGCGGCTCGTTAAACAAGCTCAATAAATCTAAAAAAGTGCTTATTTCTGATATTTCGAATTTTTAGAATATTTAAGATTCTGCCTGTTTATAGTAGTTAGACTTGCTAGATGTTTGTAATGTACCCAATAATTAGTTCTACACGAATAGTTGTTTATGTGTCGCCTAACTTACCGTTAATCTTTAGTGGAAATCTTTTTACATATTTTGATTTATCATTCGGATTAAGTTACATACCTTAATTTATTGATTTATTTGGAATGGATTTTAGGTATAGTTGTTTTTTATCCGAAGGAAAAACAGTACATTTTTTTAATTAGCAATTAAGTATATTTTTTTATCAGTTAGCTATAAGAATTTTATATAATGTTAATAATGTGTTAATGAGTTAATAAACAGACAACAGTGGCAGACCAAGGTCGCATATAACAATAAATACTCTAATTCGAAACACTTGTAACGCTAGTTGACAAGAAGTTGATTAAAACTAAACAATATCCAAACAGGCCGATAATTACAGTTCAGCAAACAAAAACCCAACGAGGGACTACCTAACAAAGAACTACCCAAAGCACAACCATGAGACGGGTAATCAAAAATTTTTGCCGAACAATATCTAGAAGTTAAGAAAAAACCAATCCATGGTCCACATCACTACTATTAAGTCATACTAAATGGTTCTAAAAAGCATTTCTGTTCTGGCGCATGCGCTGTTTGATAAATACCGGTAGGTTTTTTATTAAATGGCTTTATTATTTTTATACTAGGTTTATGACACACAAATTATATTTTCCTTCACAAATATGTATACACACTATGAGTGCTAGGACACCAGAAATTGTAAAGCCATTCGTTCCTGTAACGGAATAGTTCGTTTTCTCGAGAGTGTTTTTGATGTGAGATTCGCCTCTAAAAAGGCAAATCCCACGGCTTAACACTAGTGGCACTAAAGCTATTGTCATGTTAAGTTCTTAATCAGGTTCCCCATGCTTCTCCGCGACTTAGTAATTTCGATTTTGGAGCGTAAATGTCGTTTTGATTTCTGTTTCTCTTAGTTCTTGTTGTTTCGAATTTAATTTTTCTGAACCTTTTTAATAACGTTTTTAAATTGTTTTCTATCATCTTCTTGTGTTAAAGTTCCAAAACTTAAGTGAGGGCTCCCTGGAGAGGCTACCCTTCGACACTGTAACGGTGGCCAATGTGGCAGGCCAACTAGCAGTAGATGGAGCCTCGGAGCTAGTAAAATGTGTTACTGCACCAAGGTGGGTGAAATTAAAAACTTTAAAAAGGCTCAGGCAGCCACACCATTAGGCCATTAATAAACTTGGATATAGGGTAATTTATACAAGAATACAACCAGTTGGCCTGGGTTATTTTTCCGACGATAAAAAGACGTGTTCGGTGTTAAGAGGGCAATTAAACGCCATTAAAGGGAAAAATCGGCCACAACCAAGTGAGCCCTTAGACCACCACCTAGAATCTTTATGAACGTCCCTAAGAACTCAAGATATGAACACAATAAATGAAGAAAAACAATAATACAAATTAAAACCACTGAAATTGTGCCCAATAATATATGCACTGTGAGAAGGATTAGAGGACTTATCTGCCCCTTTGTCATCCCCTCAAAGGGTGCAAATAGAAAGAGCTTCGTTGCCCGGTGGCGAACCCTTTGAGAGTCCTTAAATTCGATATAAACGCGGAAGCCATCCTGGGGCCCTTTGTCGGCCTTGCCGCCATCCATCCAAGTAGTTGCGCAAAAGGTGATATCACCTGGTGTGGGATCCTTGAACCCGCAGAAACCATCATTAAGGAAAGGCCTGGGCCAGGACCTGCTTTCAATGAGCGTCAGTATAACACCAGGCCACAAACATGATAAAAACTTCAACCAACAGTAGTATCACGCTGAAAGCATCCCGACGCCCGTTCACCAGCACACACCCTGAGATACTGGGTAAAAAGATCCAGGTTGCCCGAGGTATTGGAACGATGCTACGGGCGAACATTTTCTCCTCCTCTCGTGTTATCAACGGACACTTGCAATGTTCATGCATTATTCGAGAACAGTAGGTACGGGGGTTTTTAAGGAAAGGTGCATCTTACCCGGTAGATAACACTAACTCGTGGATTCCTTTTCAGAATGTTTCCACTTGTCCTACAATTGGTGGCTGTTCTTTTACAGTCTGAGGATCATCGAAAATTATTATTGTTATTACTCGTTATTATTATTATTATTTTTAAATTTTTTTCTCGGCTTTCGCCGGTTATACACAGGTCTTTTATCGTTCAGAGGAGAAATTTATTTTGATCTATGCGATATTAAGAAATTTACAAACTATATGGTAAGTTTCAGGTATAACCTTTCGCTGAATTGTCCCCATAATATGTCTAGGTATGTCAAGTTTTTCTTATTGTTGTTGGAAGTTCTTGGTTACTACTCCATTATTATTATTGTGATTATTATTATTTTATTTCGTTTCCTCAGCTTCAGATGTACAGCTGGTATTTTCTACGCTTCTAGGGGAGAAATTCATCTCTACCTAAGGCGTGTCTAAATACTTCCGCACTATGTAACAAGTCTGCAAAATGCAGGCTTTTTGAATTGTTCTGAAAACACATTTGTTTGAACTTTTGAATAAGTTATTTGAAATTACGATGGGTATTATTACAACTTCATTGAACTATCAGACCTGTTTCACTTCAATAGTAAGGTTCTGGTATTTGTTAACCACCTTTTCGCTCTCATAATTATTATTAATAATATTATTACAAATTACTCTTTATTTATGTCATTTGCTGATTATTTCAAAGCAATTCTGATACATAAAGAGATAAAACCAGAGGACATAGCATGAGCGGTACTATATATAGTATAATATACCCGGGATACCTAGGTCTGAAAAAAAAAGGGGATTGCTTTTTTGGACTTAAGGACTTAGATATGCTAGTCTTTTCTTTACCCACCCATATTGATAAAGATTGAATTGCTCTTTGTATATACAGACAGTTTTTGAGAGTTTCTTGCAGGATCAAGAAATTAATCAAACCCAGTAATCACAAGATGTTCATAATTTAAATCCCTAGTTTTAGGAAAATTTAAAAAATATAACCGGACGTCTGAATCTTTTCACTGCACATGCATAGTTTTATTTTTCCCCTCCACACATCGCATTCCTTTATTATTGTGACGTTATATTTTTAGATATTGTAATGATTTGTTCAAGAAATTTTTAGATATCATAAACGATATGGAGATTTAGATAGTCAAAGTTACTTCAGAGGAGAATTAGACCGGGAAGGATAACAGTTAATCATAAAGAAAATAAAAAGAGGAAATTACTTTAAAGACAATATTCATCTTAGTATTAGTTTGCGCAGCATATATTTCCAAGTTGTTCTAGGCTCGACTACATTAAAAACACAGAAGCTACAAGAAAGCTATATTAGCATTTTTGATATAAGATGTATCAGGACTCGTTTTACTAGACAACATTTAAATATGCCACATGGAAAGCAAGAGGGAACTACTTATGATATGCAGATCGACATGTTAATTACAATTTTCACATCAATCTTAATCTAATTCTGACGGACATCTTTACAGTGGCTTTCGATCATTATGACAAGAATTAATAAACCTGTAGTGCAGTAACTAAATTTAAAAAAAAATCTCGTTTCTAACCAGACCAATTATATTGACTGATATAGCAAAGGTAATCCCTACTTAGAATGCTTTAACCTAGCTCAGTTGTATGACGTTTCGCTTTGTTGATACGTAGAGAGTTGTTAACATTTTAAGTGAAAATTACTAGTTAATTTTAGTATTTCTGGAACGTTTGATTTAAATAATATCCCTTTGATGTTTTGTTTCTTTTTTAAACATAAACACATATGCCGAATAGTCTCTTGTTGTGCAATTTTGCAGTACTTCATCGCATTTTAATGGGAAAAAAGTCTAGCGGCCTAAGAGACTATGAAACATTTATTTAGGAAGCTATAAAAGAGTCCTGTTTTATTATTGCAACATAAAAAGTCGCGTTTTCGTACTAAAAATGAGATTATTAAAAGTGGTAAATGGACAAAGTGTAATTTTAAAATGTTATGAATATAACGCTGGCTGGTCCGGCCTGCTTAAATAAATGCTTAAAATGTCCTGCGACTGGCCGTAATAGAACACCACACTATAACGTGCATAGTGAAACTTCCTTTATCCTTATGACCTGGCAACATTTTTGGTAAAAATCCAATATGGCGGAACAACATAGAGCGCTAATGAAATGTTACATGTTTGTACAAAAATCAAGTATTGCGTAGAAATTAACTGGTAAAATTCTGTTACGAATCCAAGATGGCGAAACAAAATGTCGACATAATAAAATATTTAAAAAAATCGTCCTGAAAAAACTACTTATAGATTGAATTCAAATTTTGTGCAAGGATAAAGTATTATATGGAGACCAAGTGGCAAAATTGGGGAAGACTTCAAGATGGCGGAACAAAATGTTTGTAGTAGCGAAAAAAATCATCCCAGATTTTACATATATTCACGTTTTGGCATCCTTAGATCAGAAAAGTTATGTTTTCTCAATACCGTTTGTCTGTCTGCAGTATATCAGACTGTCAGTTCGCGATTGACTTCAAATTTTAGTCAAAAATTAAGAGTTTACCTTAAATTTTGCACAAAATTAAGTGTTACATAGAATTAAACTGATAAAATTTTGGTTCGATTTCAAGATAACAAAATAAAATGACGACCTAATGAAACAATGGAAAAAGTTTCCATTATTCTAGCCATGATTTGTTTTCAAAAATAAAAGACCAGTTTCTACCTATGCCAAACTTGATTTATGGGCATAATTTAAAATAAATTCAATAAAAAATTTTTATATTAACACTCACCGCCATTTTGTTACGTCATGTTGAATTCATGCCAGTTTGCCCCTATGACACATTTAATTTTTCTGTAAAATTTAAAGTTATATCTAAGATTTTTTTGGTTAACTTTGTAAACATTTTTTTTGCCTCCGTTTTGATCCGTTATCTTGAATTCGTATCACAACTTTACCAGTTTGTCTCTATATCTTACTCTACGCTTGCATAAAATTTGAAATTAATCTAATAAGTAGTGTTTCCAGGCTAATTATTTAAATATTTTAAAAGGCCGCCATTTTGTTTTCCTTTTGTATATTCATAGCAAAATGTTACCAGTTCATTTCTATATAACACTTGATTTTCGCCTAAAATTTCAGGTTAATTGGATAATTACTTTTTTCCGTTAAAAATATTTTAATGTTTCACTAGGCCAAAATATTAACAGGTCATCCCCATATGGTCCTTAATTTTTTAACAAAATTTGAAGTCACTCTAATAAGTAGTGTTTAAGCTATGCGTTAACTGACAGATATACAGACAAACTGACGGAGAGACCGACGGAATTGACAAAACATATTATATAAACATGAAGATACGTACAACCTGAGAGGATGATTTTTTTCAGGATTACAGATACTTTATTTAGCCGCCATTTTGTTCCGCCATCTTAAATTAATACCTTGGTTTTACTAGTGCGTCTTTATACCACAATTATTTAAGGCACACAATTTGAAATCAGTCTATTAAGTAGTTTTTCAGGTTGAATTTTTAAATATTTCACTAGGCCGCCATTTTGTTTTGCTAAATTGAATTTTTACCAAAATATTACCAGATCATCTCCATCTACCCCTTAATTTTTGACCAAAATTTGGAGTCGATAGGAAAAGTAGTTTTTTAGCTACGCCGCGAACAGCCATACCGACAGACACAGAGACAGATAGACACACAGACAGACCGACGGAATTGAGAAAACATGTTTCTTGTCATCTTGCGAACCTGAAACGTAAAGATCTGAAAAAATCTCGGATGCTGACTTTTTTACGATTACAATACTTCCCATTTACGAGAGAAGTAAAAAGCAGTGGTGATTATAAGAAAGGAGAGAAAAAATTGTGCAAAATTTAATTAATGTTTTTACACTGACTTTTTAAACATTATACTTATTTAACAATTTCTTCCGACATATTGCATTTGTACTAAAATATTACTAATTTGTCTCTATATTACTCATTATTTTATTTCGACATTTAGCTTCGCACCAAAATTTTACCAGTTTATTCATATCACACTTAATTTTTGTGTAAAATTTATCGTATATTGGATAACTAATTTTTATTAATACAATTATTAATATTTTGCTAGGCTGTAATTTTGATTTGCCATATTGGATTTTTACAAAAATCTTACTGATTGATCCTCATATTATGATCCTTAATTTTTACCAAAATTTGACGTCAATCGGATGAGTTGTTTGCTGCCAACAGTCGTACAGAGACAAATAGACCTCACTGTCATCTAGGGACCCTAAAGTAAGAAGACCTGAAAACAGTTCGGCAGGTAATTCACTATTACAATACCTGTTATAGGGGAGGTAAAAATTATTTTGTACGGTAAATTATTATTTTGACATATTTTAAGTTTCGTGGGTGTCTGGTTCATTTTGGTGCAGATGCTTTCTTTGTTTCAAGATAAAATTAAAAAAACCCTTACCCTACTAACACATCCTGCATTATTTATTTTAGAAACCGTCTGATTGATGAGAAATCACATAAACACATTTCCGGAAAGGCCACAACACGTATATCCTACCAGAAACTCTAGGCATAACATACCTTCCTCTTCCTTCCACAGAATTAATAAAAAAATCAATTATTTACAATGCCATAAAACTTTACAACCATATTCCAGAACATTTAAAAACTATCCCTATGTTTGCACTCTTTCGAAAAACAACACACGCTTACCTCATTGAAAGACCTTTTTACTGCGTCATTAAAATGTTTTTTATTTGCTTGTTTACTTAAATCTTTTTGGGTTTCATATTCCAGCTGCTAGCATAGAATTTGAAAATATTTTATAGAATTTTTAACAATAATTATTTTTGTTACATATTAGATTAAAGTTATACATTTTCTTTTTTTTTTAATACACTTTAATTACTATATTAGTTTTTTTTGTTTAACTTCACTTATTTTGCTTGTATATCGATAACAAAATAGAGTTTAAGGTCACGTAATTTTAATTTCATTTTCATAGAAATTATTCACCTCTTATATGTATTGCTTATTTTCTTATGGTTAAGGTCACCTGGATTTATTAACCTCTTTACGAAAATATTATGTCCTAACGAATGTTATATTTACAATTTATGTGTTTGCATTGATCTATCAAAAAACATGATTTTTTTTGATTATTATTTCGTTTTTTCATTGTTTTGTTTTTTTTATGGTAAATTTGGCTTTTTTAAAGCATACTTTTGTTTGTTGTAGTTTTAATTTTTTGACGTATGTTTACCATTAACTTACTATTCATAAATCAAACAAGGTATTTAACTCCTAGGGCAGCTATAATGAACTTTACAAATGTGTAGCATATAATACTGTTAACCATTGATCCCATATATAGTAAAAGAATATCCTTATTTCAGCCAAAAATCATGAAATAATTGGTAATTGCAAGTGATCAATATTGTTTGTGTTTAGCTTCCAGATTTGCTTAAAATATAAATAATAAGAGGATTGATGTTAATATAAGTTTTACTTGTCACGATTTCAACACAAACGTCATTACTTCCCTCATCGCAAGAAAATGCATTCTTATTCATACAACGTGACAAAATGCTAGAAAGAAGCCAATTAACTCTTACTTAAAACCATCGGAACCTGGCGTCTTCTGTAAGTCTTGTATTTTTGTTTTATTTGTCTAAAATAGTGAAATCCTGCTTTGGTCTTGCATGGTTTAAAAAATTTAATACAGTTGGAGGGATGATACTATTGTGAGTAGCAAAAAAAAGGACCCAAGACTGTGCAGTTTCTTAAAGTTTTTATATCTACCTGTTTACTAAGGTCTTTTCTAGAATTTGTGAATTTCATAGAAGCTTACCTTAATCGTTTTTAATCAAACTAAGAACATGAACAGGATCAGAAACTTTTATTCATGTCCATCATTCGATCGCGTATATGTGAGTAGAAAACCAAATAATTGGCCCGTCTTTTTCAGTTAAATTATGTCTGTTCATATATTGATACACTATAAGTATTTAAAATCATTTTTTCAAATATCCATCAAGATTGTTTTTTTTTAAATATTTCCAAAACATGTTTTTTTCTGACTCTGGCTTTGTCTTATACGCACTTCAATTATATTTTTCTTCTTGACGTTTTTCTTTTCCAAGATATAATAAGTAATTTAGTTTTCACTAAAACGATGACGTTTAAGCTATAATGGCCAGCAGAAGACAAATTACCCAGAACTAACACATTTCTATTTTATTGCCATAAATCTTTTTATGTCAAGGAAACGTATTTTATTTACACAAGTCTAAGAAAATCTGTATATAGGCCTTTACGCTGGTTTGGCAATTATTGTTTTTGTTGTCTACTGCTTTGACATTTACTTATAAAAAGAAAAGAGTATGAAATGCACATTTATCTAGTAATTAATCAGAAAAAAGTTATTCTTAATAAATTGATAAGAAAGAGGGTAATAGCGTCCACAAAAATTAAATTAAAGATAATTCAATGCTGTGAAGTAGCTCAAGACCAGCTTGAGAGGTTTGCAATGGTTTCTTTTAAAATGATATGTTTTCTAGACCTTACATAAACTCATATGTGTTAAGTGGCTATCATTTTTAAGTTATCAAGCGATGGTTTAATGCAAATCCATGAAAGGTTATCAAAGAGAGTCAATGTTATAATTGTTTGAATTTAAACCTATACAGGGTGTTCCCATTTAAACCAACTTATTTATATACAAAATTGCTTCGTTTAGCCTGCAGAGAGCTTCAAAGTTATTTTAAAAAATTGAATTGTCTCAAATTGGGCGGAAACGTTCTAATTAATTTTAATTAATTTAAGTATTATAAAAGTTCCCCATCTAAAATACGTTCTGATTTTTTTACTCCATCAACTTTATGGGAAATCAGTTATTTTTATCGGGTAGACTGATGTTGAAACTGTTTTCCCTCTTGAAAATTGACAAATAGTGTCTGTTTAAGTATATTAGACTATGTGTGTGGTAGTGTTAGGGTAAACATGGAGAAATATCCGTCCAGTGCCAAATCACCAAACATTTGGCAGTATTGAACGCCATATTCGGGAAACGGGCAGAGATATTTTCAAAGGAGAGGTCGCGGGTCGTAGGCGAACAACTCGAACTTTTGAAAATGAAAGGCAGTTTTGGAAATGGTTGAAGAAGAACCGAGTGTCAGTATCCGTAGCGTAGAACATGAGTTGGGAATTCCAAGATCTAGTGTACACGATATTTTAAAAGGGCAATTATTACATCCGTATCATGTCCAAAAAGTTCAGGAAATTTTACAGATTGATCTATCCTCATATTTTGCCAATTTATTCAAAACAAAAGAATTGGTGATTCACATTTTAGCAGAAAAAATTCGTCTACCGGCGAGATCTGGAGTTACTAACTTGCATAACGAACATGTTTACATGGATACAAATCTACATGCAATCAGCATGAGTTTAAAATAAATGTATGGGCATGTATTATTCATCGCTATCTTATCGGCCCTCTGAAGGTTCCAGACAGATTAGTTGGAAATACCTCTATAAATTTCTTGCAAAAAACGCTGCGAATTCTTATAGAAAATGTGCCCCTTTTGCTTCGACAAGAATTATGATATATGTATGATGATGCCCCACCTCATTTTTCTGCAGCTGTTCGGCAATATCTGCATAATTAATATATCCCAACAAGTAGATTAGACGAGGCAATGATGCAACAGTAAGATGCCACCATGTTCCCCGGAGGTAAATATGTGCGGTTACTTTTTGTGGGGTTTTTAAAAGAAAAAATTTATAAGACTCCTATACATACACGTGAATATCTGTTGAATACTGGTGCCATTTTCAGTAATCCTCAGACTTCAGATAAAGTTCAAGTTCATTCTTTAAAGAGTATTACAAAGCGTATTGGGCAAAATGGAGTTCGTTTTGAAAATGTGCTTAATTCATATTTTCTTCTTACATAGTTCTTTTTCCATTTTTTAAATAAATCCTTCATACCATATTTGCGCATTACTTTATTACTGTGTTTAGTGTATTCAATTTTTTTTTGCCAAACCGCTCATCCTACGAAAAAATTCGGAGAGGGAGGAAAGTTTCAAACAACATCAATCCACCCGATAAAAATAACTGATTTGTCATAAAGTCGCTGAAAATCAGAACGTGTCATTACATGAGTCGTAACTTTTATAACACTTGCAGTTTAATATAGCCGGCCACTGCTAGTAGAAAACATCATTTTACGGTATACCAGCAGACCATACACCAAAAGTCGATGAACTCAAAAAAACCCTATTTTTTTAAATAATTTTGACGCACCCTGCGGGCTAAACGGAGCAATTTTGTATATTGTTAAGGTGGTTTCAACCGGCCTATTTTGACCTTTACAATCTGCCATTAAATGTTGTACACGTATTTTTCGAACACCCCGTATTTCAAAATCTATAACGTGTCTCTCTCAGTTTACAGAAGAAAGGTCAAAAATATATTTGTAAGAAAATATGCTAAAATTGTAGGTCCATTTTATATAAATGATTAACATCATTTGATTTAAATGCAGCGGGAGGGAAATTTTCGCTTCTGGCACCCCCCTGAATTCATCCCTGTAAGTACTGTATGCAATGTATTTTGAGGACGAAATGTTTTCTAAATACTACAACAAAAGACTAATTAATTTCGCTATATACGGAAAATATTTCTCTTTCTATGTACAGATTTAGACTTCACTAGGCGACGGCTGATAGCACAAACTGGTTAATTTAAATATGTTAATTATATAATATGTCAGAATTACTTAAATTTCATTAATTTTATGATGAAATTATAATTAATTTCGACGATACTTCTGAAATAGTCGGCCAGCAGTTAATTGCGGAAAAGTTAGTTTACTTTTTTTCAACAAGTGAATTTACTTTACTTTTTTTATTAGAAAAAGTAATGTAGGATAATTTTTTACGCACTTTTCTCAATAGTCCGGAACTTTTCTTCCCAGTGAAATATTCTTTTCTGCCTGAGACTACAGTTGCTTGAAAGACGCGAAGCGAAGTTCGGGCATGTCGAGTGTGGAAAAGACCCTTTTCAAAACTGTTAGGAACAATATTTTTTCTACGAGCATAGGAAATAAAACTGTATTTACTTATTATTATCGAAATTGACAATCAATTTCTCAACAAATGTTGGGTTCCAAGCCCATCCCTGATTCATGCATCAAAAGGAGTGGGCTGGTTTCTATTAATTCTATGTATTGTCCTGTAAGAATTTTCTCACTATGTGGCAATTACTGAGTAGGACTGCCTTCTGGATGCCGATGAAGGTGTTAGTATGCAGTCCTATATTTTTCAGGTTTGGTTCTAGCATTTTTGGAACTAGTCCAGTTGATGATACGATGATCGGTATCACATGAACCTTATTCAGTCGCCACATCTGATGTATCTCGATGGCCAGCTCCGCATATTTGGCCTTTTTCTTTTGATATTTATCCAACACGTTGTTATTGTTGGGTAGCGCGACATCTATCATATAAACTGTCTTTGTTTTATTATTTAACAGTACCACATCAGGCCGATTATTTGTCACCCGTCTGTCGGTGATAATTGCTCGGTCGTAGTACAGTTTGAAGGCAAATCACTGAACTTGGTTGGTCTTTATAATAAAGCACAAAGGTGTTCAGGAGCCTATATTTATTAGCAAGCTTCTGGTGTATGATGTTAGGCACCTGGTTATGCCGCTGGAGATAGTCCGTGTTTTCTAGATAAGTGCAGCCAGATGTTATATGCTGTAGTCTCCGATCTGTCGCTACATTTTCGACCCTTATCGGATTCAACAGACCGGTCTTTGATGATGAATTTCGTGCAATTCCGTGTGTTAATAACTTGGTCCTATATTATTACCACAAAAACTTCTGTCTCTTGGAATAGTTGTTCATCCTTCAGCCACCTGTTGGATGCTTCCTTATTTGTGTGTAGCTGATTCAAGTCATTGTGATGTCGGCAGTGCAGTGCCATTTGAGCCCACTGTTTGCCGGGGTCTGAAAGTAACTTTAGGATAAAGTTGTCACTTGCGAGATTGAGTGGAGACTATGAGCTGTCACTTAGGGTCACTATGCGGTAGAGGCTTGATGTTCGCGCCTTGTTTGTGAAGAAATCTCTTAAGTTTTGCAGCTGTCGGGAGTGGGAATTGGTCAAGTCAATAAGGAGTCTTCCACCTTCTCTTTGGTCATTCGGAGAGTTGATGATCTCGGGTGGTGTGACTTGTATTTGGTCATCAATAGGCAAGTAGTTTGTTGTAGTTCTTCTAGGTCCGTGTTAGTCCTATTCAAGATTCCAAAACAGTAGGTCAGCACGAGCACAGCATAGGTGTTAATTGCTAATGAGATTCCGGCATTCAATTATGTCTTCAGAAGCTCGTGCTCTTTGGACGTATTGATCTTTCTGCTTGGTCTTTCCTTGCTTATCCTGGAGTAGTCTAGCTTGTTGGAACCCTAGGTATACGTAGGTCTCTCCTTGGTTTATCGCTAGAACTATTTCTCCATTGGGTAGGGCTACATCACCATTAATGACTTTGCCTTTTACGATGTTTAAGGCTTTACATTTTTCCATTCTAAATTCCATACGGATGTCTTTCCAGAAGGTGTATGTCGCGTCAATAAGCTTTTACTTCCCTCCTAAAAGGGAAATAATGTAATCGTGAAAAAATCACTTTCTGAGATCTTCATGTTTCAAGGTCCCTAGATGACGAAAAATTTGTTTTCTGTCTACCTGTCCGCGGCGTAGCTAAAAAACTACTTACCCGGTTAACTAAAAACTTTAGTCAAAAATTGAGGGTCATATGGGGATGACCTGGTAACATTTTGGTAAAAACCCAACATGGCTAAACAAAATGGCGTCTTAGTGAAATGTTAAAACAATTATTATTAAAAAACTACTGATGCAAATGATTGATTGTTAAATTTTGTGTCATAACTAATTGTGGTATAGGGATCAACTAGTAAAATAGTGGTATTAATTCAAGATGGCCGAACAAAATGGTGGCCAAATAAAATTTTTGTAATCGAGAAAAAATCACCCACTCAGGTTTCACGTCGCTAGATGCCAAAAAATATATTTAATCAACTCCGTCGATCAGCCTGTCGGTCTGTCTGTCGGTCAGTTCGCGGCTTAGCTTAAAGACTAATTACCCGATTAACTTCAAATTTTAGTCAAAAATGAAGGGTCATATGAGGATGGGCTGGTAACATTATGGTAAAAATCCAATATGACAAAACAAAATGGCGGCCTAGTGAAATGTTAAAACAATTATTATTAAAAAGCTAATCAATGTCAAAAGGGAAAAACAAAATGGCGGCCTAAATAAATGTTTAAAATATCGGTAAAATTTTATTTCCCAGAATTCTAGTATATTATTTAATAAGCAAGTAATGATGCTTATTACGAGCCGCAGGCAAGTGTCGTCATCTGTGTGAGCATTAACCATTACTTACGAGTATAATACTATACTTATTCTATGACTATAACACAATATAAGTAAAAATTTCTAACTCTCCTACGTTTGTTGTCAGGTAAACTTGGTGCTTCTTTTATAAATCTGTTAATTTCCATTGGGGTGGACGATATGGACTTCCTTACTCCTCTGCTTCTTCCGATTTTCGTTTTAAAAATTCACGTAATTTATGATGGGTTTCAATAATAATATTTTCTTTAATAGCAAGCGTATTCTCTAACATCGAGTAATGTGCCCATAATGAGGAAGATTTATATATTTCCTGACAACTCTCCAAAACAGGCAAGAAGGACATTTAACGAAAATGAATTAACATTCTTTTGACTTAGCCACTTCATAAATAGTTTATATACAATTTCATACTTTTTCCTTGAAATTTCTGGTAATAATTTGTCTGAAGTGGTTTTGGTTGCTTCAATAATATTTGGCGACGTACTATCCGTCTCACTTTGATCGCCTAAATTCATTTTAAGGGAAATTAACTAACTTTTAGGAAAAAATAAATTTATGGCGTCGTCGCCTATGCTCTTTTGGTTTTTCATGGCATTCGCGATTAATTGTTTTAACCGCGGTATTAGATACTGTATTTGATTTAGGCCCTGTATCTTCATTTCTAAATAAATCCACTTTAGTTGTCAAATAAATATTTGTCGAATAAGCTAATGAGAGCTCGGTATCTGTCTTGAGTACTTTCCCTCAAACTTATTATTCGGTTAACAATTTGATGGATAGGACGTTAGATCCTTCTAAATTAAAGTGTAGCCGACAAATGATGTGTGTAAAAGAGAAGTGTATTTGCGACAATCCCATAAAAAATAATAATAATAAATTAAAAATATCAAATTAATAAAACAAAACTAAATAAAAGGTATGTAGGAGTATCGAAGTGGTGGTTTTATTTAAGCAATTATGGTAAGTGAATGTTTGTATTAAGTATGTATGTCTTAATATACTATTATTACGATAAATCCATTCTTCCCTTGATGATTCATGGACTATCTACCCTTGACAAAAAGCGCTCAATGCAGAGTGCATATGTTGTAACAAAATATTTTAAATAAATTATATTATTTTGTACTTTTTGGTACGGTTGGTGGTTGACAAAAACCCGTTTTCTAGTTTTTTTTAACTATAATTAATCAAGAATTAGTCTGTAAGAAATACGAATGCCTACATTTTGATCTTCAGCTTTTTTTGACTATTAAATTTTGTAACTAAAATACATAAATCAAAAGAAATTAATAACTAAATTGATACGTATTGACTGCATTCTTCCAGAACTGTCATTTACTCTAATTTATTAATAAATAATAATTATCCTTCATATCTAGTCATCTAAATATATCCTAAGTTTTTAAATATTAAAGTATATTTCATATATTACTTGCTCCTCAAAAGGAAATTGTAATTGGCCGAGTGACAGCTGTATAAAGGAAGGCTAATCTTGGAAGAGCGGAATTATATTATACAACTGTAATAAAAGGAACAAATTTTATTTTAAATATAAAGTTGCCGGATGTTCTGAAACAAATATTGACATAAAGATAAAGGGTGAAACACGCGTGTTGCAAGGTCTTCAAGGAAATAAGGTGTATATTTAAGAATAATCATTTGTGGATAGTGAACATCCTAATTGTGTCTTAGTTTTTTATATTCCTCGGTTAAGATAAATTCCTCCTATCACTTATTTCAGAAAGGACTTATTTATAATTAAATTAAATATAATTAAAAGAAGGAATATATGATTGTAGTTAGAGGGATGTATTTTTGAGTGTTTAATATTTTTTAGAAGAGGCTGTGTATAGTGGCAGGTTTGTAGTGGCTTGGAAAAATGTCATTGTCACGGGACACTTTAAATAATCGAACAGAAATCAAGAAAAGGCCAGATGAATTTTTGGGATTAAAGTTTTGATAATACTTGGAATGTTCTGAAGTCAAAATAATCCATTACTGATTGATATCGAATTTGCAGTGAATTAATTTGCAAAAATTTGGCTTTTGCTTTAGGTGTGGAGGCAATTTCATCAGAAGACGTTTATGTAGAAGTTTTGATTCTTTCTGGCGAGCGATTAAAAAACTGCCTACCATTTTGCTAAGAAAGAACTTTGAATTTTATGTATTTTAGTACCTTTCCACTCTACTTTAACTTTAATTTTCTTCTTTTCATAATAGGGCAGTTAAAATTTTCTAAACTGCAAATTCTAGAGCATAGCTTTTCACAGTAGGGACTAACAGAGATAGTAAATAAATATTGTGGCATTTTAATTTGAAGATTTTTGAGAAGATTCATTAAAGATCAGTTACTATGGCATATTTCTAAATAGCACTCTGTCTAAAGGCAATTAAATATCCTTAAATAAAACTTCTTTACCTGCATGGAGTGTGCCTACTAGTGCCTACTGTTACAAGTATCATAGAGGGTTAGTAGAAAGAACAGGAATGGTCGATTATTTCAGAATCTGCCAGCGCTACGTAAAAAATATGTTGCAAAATTTCTTAGTTTGACCGCAATTATTTATATTTTGAATGGAATGCCAGATTTTTTTATTGAGATTTTGAGAAGAAGTACACACATTTGAATATATTTATTTCTCATATCTTTTAAAACTAACTTACAAAAAAAAACTTGCAGAAAAAGAGATAAATCTGGCAACATATCTGATACCATTTTCATATTCTGTATGATCAACTTCTCTCCCCTACCGAATGCTATCAACGCAGCTTCATAGATTTTTAATAAATAAACTTTGGCACTTTTTTCCAAATATTTTACGTTGCCAAATCTTCAACAGAAATAGAAATAAAAAATATATGTTTTGGGAAAGTTAATAAACTAATTTACTAAATTATAAATAAATACGACTCTCGGTATTCCTTTAAAACCAAACCAGTTACCATATTTGCAGATAAAGTGGGAAACCTGGCAACATTGCTGATAATCGGATTGAATTGACCCTTGGTGCCAAATCTAATTTACGTAGGTTACATTTTTCTGTTCACGGTTATGAAATCTCCGTTTAAACAATTCAGTATGGCTGGGAGATAATAAATGCGAATGGAATCATTTATTAATTTTTTTTTTAGCTCAGAAAAACATCATGAAGTATATCTAAGTGGTTTACTTACTAAGGTGCTAACATCAATTAACGATCAAGGAACTCACCTGAAAGAAAAAAGAGTAATTAATTTAGAAGAATATACATTCTAATGGCAGGTTGCAAATAATTCCTTAGTGTTAAGACATCCTTTTTTCAACATTTATACAGGAAGTCACAGAGGTTTAAGAAAAAACTATGGGTAAATGACATCATTTCGAATCTCTTAATGTATATTGTAATCCAAAATTCAACAATTTTAAAATTATTTAGGTTTTCCCAAGTTTGAAATATAAGAGACTTTTAGCTCTATTCGAAATTTATAAACGTAACTGTACACAAAGCAGCTATCACATAACCCTGAATTTTTCTCTCACTTATGTCAAGACCGCCATTTAATGCTCAAACTTAATTTTTTTATTATTTTGCTACATAAAAATCCCAAAAGAAACCAATTATTTTTTAAAGACTTGGTTTTTGATAATTATGTAAATGATATTTTGGGTTTTCATATAAATGCCGGCTACTTACAAAAAAATTCAATTTATAGTTTTTTTATCCAGAATAAATTTCTTTCCGAAAAAAACTAAAAAAAATATTGAGCTAAAGACAATTTCTAAATCACTCTTAAGTATTTTCCAATTCCTATAGATGCAGTACTTACAACATTAATGACAATGGAAAGTAAATGTAGGAAAATATCCAAAAATGAGGTTAACACTTATACTGCTAAATGTTCTATAGTATACTGCATTTAAAATCTATACTACCAAGTCCATTAGATACAAATAATTTAATCACATCAAGGGCTCCTGTCACAGTTTGATTCAAAGCACCCAACAATATGTGGTTGTTTAGAAATCCAAAACAAAAATTATGCTTATTTATAAAGTAATTTAATCAGATGATCAGATTTTAAGCGTTTTGCGGAATTTTCTCAATGGATCCCAGCTATATGAAATACGATACAAAATATGGGATATATTTAAGGGGTAATTTATTTTACATTGGATGGATCGTCCAATCAAAGTATTATGTGTCTTTGGTAATACCTAATGATGCCTACTTTCATTGCATTAACAGAGTACATCTGTATGATTGGTAAAGACGTAGTTTTTTTATATTCTAACATTATTTTAAAAGAAGTGAAAAAGGAAAAACTTCCAATCGATATTTTCAATTTCCTATGATTTAGTACTGTTTAAATCCAATGTTTCGTTATTTTAGAATCAATGTTTGTTACTTTTGTGTACATTAGGCATGTTTCGGTAAAATACGTGGTTAATTTCTTTGTTATTGTTGGGCTTTCTATATGAAGTATAATCGATCTTTGATATTATGTATACACTCTTGAAGCCAAAAATATGCTGGAATTGATCTCCTACTGATTTTTTTCCAACAGTTTCTCCTTTAAAAATGATTGCTTAGTGGCTTAAACTAAAATTACATTTTCTATATTAAGAAATCATGGTCCTTGTGTTTAGACAGTGTCAAATTGGAATTACTATCCAACGTTTTGCCTTCGACTGCACGAGACATCTTCAGGGATCTTCCAGATTGCGTCTGTAAAGCAATCCAGTATAATTATTTTAAGAAATAATGAATAAAATTATTTACTTTGCACATTTAAGAAAGCCATGACACAGAAATGTGTTCAGTCATAAGAGTTTTAAGTGCTGAGCATTTATCCACGTGAGATGAGCTCGGAGAGATTCAGGCGGGCTTTTATACCTGACTTGTGATCGCCGAACAGTGACCCCTGTGTTAAGATCGGTTTCCACGTGTAATGTAGTTGACCGTTACCCGTATCTCTATTGAACATTATTTGCATATTTAAAAATTTTAATAGATTCTCTAATTTCTCGTTTATAAAATCCTATAACCGATGCTATAACCTTGGTTTCCTTTACATTTATGATATGGCCTGTGGTATGCTGGTCTTCAACGACAGCAGATTGAACTATTTGTTTCTTTTTAATACATCGTTCATGTTCCTTAAGTCTAGTTGATATTGAGCGTCCTGTTTCTTCTACATACACTTCTCCACAGGAACAAGGAATTTTATATACTCCTTCTGTTTTAAAAGCTACAATATCTTTCGGGGATCGCAAGCATTGCCCAATCTTCTTATGTCCATCGAAGAGTGTATGTATGTTAGACCGCCGAAGTAATCGTCCTATTTTGTCTGTAGTGCCATTCGCAGACTTGCCCACATACAAACTAGGTAAATATCTTTCAAATTTGCTTAATCCATTTACTGGAAAAACAGATTCTTTTATAAAAAACTCACATTTTATGGAAAGGCAATCCAGTTGGATCCCAAAGATATTTTGGTCAATTTCGATGTAGAATTACTATATACAAATGTTCCTGTCAACGACTCAATTTCCATTATATCAAACATACTGGATCATAATAATCTTGATAGGCACTTAATAGACCTAGTGAAAGCTTATCTTACATCTAGTTATTTCATTTTTCAATGATTTTTTTAGGAACAAACTTCAGGGGCAGTTGTGGGATCTTCTCTATCACCTGTGGCAGCAAATGTCTTTATGGAAGCCTTTGAGGATGTTGCTGTAACATCCGCTCCACTAAAGCCAAAACACTGGTTTAGATATGTAGAGGATACTTTTGTTGTTTGTTGGACCACCTTAATCAACAACATCATGATATTAAGTTCAGAATGGAAAATGTGTACAAAGGAAGAAAAATGGTACATTAGTACATTCTGTGTATATAAAACCGACTCATACAAATAGATACCTAAATGTAAATTCCCACCACCACCCATCACAAAAGATTAACTCACTAGTATTTAGAGTCATTTCAATTTTTGATCAAGATTCCCTAACATCGGAACATCGAAACTGACCGAAGCTCCAAGAGGGAATGGCTATTGCACTAAAGATATTAAGCGATGAATTAAAATATATAATACCATCTTCAATACACATATGAAGATTGGACAAGGCTTGCGATCACCTAAACATATTGTAGCTTTTTAAACAGAAGGAGTATATAAAATTCCTTACTCTTGTAAAGAAGTGTACGTAAGAGAAACAGAACGCTCAATATCAACTAGACTTTAGGAACATAAACGATGTATTAAAAAGAAATAAATTGTTCAATCTGCTGCTAACTGAACACCAGCATACCGCTGGCCATATCATAAATGGAAAGGAAACCGAGGTTCTAGCATCCATTCTAGAATTTTATAATATAAAGGAAAAATTAGAGAATCTATCGAAGTTTTTAAAAATACAAACCATTTCAATAGAGACACATCATACGTGGAAACCGATCTTAACAATTGAAACTTTGGTTCTGGCCATAGGTGATCATAAACCTTTTTTTACATTTTAAAATGTGCGGTGTTGCCGCTCCTAGCTTAAACCGGCGGCAACATCCGTTTACTAAATGAAACGTATACTGCATTTTTGTATTATCGTGAACATTATAAACATGTTTTTCAGAAATTGGTGCTTGACAATTGACATTTTTGACCCTTTTGAGCTCTGTAACTCCCAAGCGACTTAACAACAAAATATATTTCATTTCCCTATCCCAGTTTTGAATTATCTATTCCCCACACCAATTTCTAGTTTCTCTGTCAAAGTAAAAATTCGAGTACGGCAATAGATAACTAAAGTTCGTAACAAGTTAAGTCGTTTGGGAGTTACAGTGTTTCAAAGAGCCAAAAATATCAATTTTCAAGCACCATTTTCTCGAAAACATTTAAATTTAGATACAAGAAACATGACACCAAAAATATTTAGAATGTTTAAGACAATACAAAAATGCAATGATATACAGGGTGCCTCCGGTTAAGTCAGCACCATTGCTAAATTCCTTATTATTGGAGATATGAGGTCGGTTAAATTAGCAAACTAGTAGCATTTTTTGTGCTGATTCAGATAGTGAAATCAGAACAACAATTGAACATCGCGTCTTCGAATTATTCCAAAAAATGTATATTTTTTCAATGGAACACCCTGTATATTTTTCGACATAACGTTAGCAAATCGTCCTAAGAATAAAAAAGTTCATATGCACTATCTGCCTAAACCTAATAATAACAAAGTTATAACGATATTTTACTAACAGTCAAGTTGGCCATGAAATTAAAAATAAAAACAATTGATTGGGTGGCTTGGCGATATAAATGACAGTTTGTAGATGAGGGGCGTTTTGTTGTAGCAGAAAAATAATATATTTACAGTTTTAGTTGCTAAAGCTTGTTTTAAAATGTTGTTCACGCATATTGAAAAATGTGATATGTTAGAAACATACCTTATGTGTAGGAAAAATAGTACTATGGCAATACAAGAATACCGCCGAAGATTCCCTACTCGTAATTTACCGGACAGGAGGTATTTTTTAGTTCTCTATAGAAAATTTAGAAGTAACGAGGAGGTTTTTAAAAAGACAAGCAAGAGAAAACCTTTTATAATAAGCGAAGACGTTGAAATTACCATATTAGCCTATTTTGAAGCACACAAAGAATACTCAACAAGGGATTTAGCAAGAGATTACGGTGTTAGTTTAGTGACAATATGGCGGATCTTAAAGAAGCACAAGTTTATTCCGTATAAGTACCGGCCAATTCAAACATTGTGGCCTGGTGATAATGAAAGAAGACTTGCGTTTTGCCATTGGTTGCATCATGTTTATGAAAGAAATAATGACATTTTGAAGAACATTATTTGGAGCGATGAATCCAATTTTTCCAACAAAGGTATATTCAATCGCAAAAACGTCCATTATTGGTCGCAAGAAAATTTATTTCTCACTGATCCCAGAAATCCTCAGCATCAATTTAGTGTCAATGTTTGGTGTGGTATGAGAGGAAGCGAAATACTTGGACCTGTATTTTATGAGGGTACTTTGACAGGAAGGAGATATGTTGACCTGATAATTTCTGAGGCGTTAGAAGAATATTTGGACGGCGTCAATTTGGCTACACGACAACTAATTTACTTCCAGCAAGAAGGGGGCTCACCTCATCAGTTTGGTGATGTAAGAATGATGTTGCAGAGATTATTTGGAGACAAATGGATTGCCACAAATGGTCCAGTTCGCTGGCCACCTAGATCCCCAGACATAACTCCTCTTGATTTCTATTTTTGGGGTTACGTGAAAAATGAAGTTTATAAGAAGAAATATGCAAATTTGGAAGAACTGAAAATTGAAATAAGGAGAATAATGGCGTCTATTGATGGAAGGACAATTTTAAAGGCGACGAGGCATGTGCTATAATGTGTCCGAAAATGCATAGAACAAGATGGTGATGTGTTTGCTCATTTACTGTGACAGTTAAATCTGACCAATTAAGTAATATTGTTTTTATTTGGAATTTCATGGCCAACTTGACTGTGAGTAAAAATATCGTTATAACTTTGTTGTTATTAGGTTTAGGCGATTAGTGCATATGAACTTTTTTATTCTTAGGACGATTTGCTAACGTTATGTCGAAAAATATACAGGGTGTTCCATTGAAAAAATATACATTTTTTGGAATAACTCGAAGACGCGATGTTCAATTGTTTTTCTGATTTCACTATCTTAATCAGCAGAAAAAATGCTACTAGTTTGCTAATTTAACCGACCTCATATCTCCAATAATAAGGAAGTTAGCAATGGTGCCGACTTAATCGGAGGCACCCTGTATAAGGCATTTCATTTAGAAAATGGGTGTTGCCACCTGTTTAAGGTAAGAGCGTCAATACCGCACAATTTAAGTTATTTTAAAAAGAGAGATTATGTTCATCTATGGCCAGAGTCAAATTTTCAAAGTAATCTATTTTTTGGTTTCTAGATACTTCTAATAGACAGAATTTTTTTTTCATATTTCTGGGTCAACTTAATCAGCAATACCAGAATATCAAATTCACAATGGAAATTGTATCAAATGGAACGATATCCTTTCTGGATGTATTTGTTCAAAAGAATGAAAACGGTATATTAGGACATATAAAAAAAAATCCGACGCCTGAAAATACGTAATCAAATGCCCCACCATCCAGCACAAAAGCTATCGGTTATTAACTAGCTAGTATTTAAACCCCTATCGATTACTGATTAGGATTAACATAGAACGGAAGCTTTCACGGCTTTGGTCAAGTAAGAAATCATGGTTCTTGGGATTAGACCTCCTCAATTAAAGCAGTAATCAAAAGATTATCAGTAGAACAAGCTAATGATGTCAGATATGAGACAGCAAAGATCATTAAAAACTCAAAAACCATCGAAGCCGAATCTCTCCGTAGCCGAAAAAATAGCAACGATCTTAAATGAAGATGAAAATATTCTGGTCCTTCCGGCAGACAAAGACAACACTACAGTCGTCATGGACAGAACGGACTATGAGGAAAAGATAGCTCAACTTTTGGGTAACAACACCTATAAGGTTATACAGATAGACCCTACAAGTAGAATAGAAAGACGCATCAGCAATCTGATTAACGCATCCAGCCTACCACCAGCGGAGAAAAAATCATTAAATCCAAGCAGCTCCAAGATTCCCAGGTTCTACGGTCTTCCCAAGATACACAAGAACAATGTACCACTTCGACCGATTGTCAGTGCAATAGACTCGCCCACATACAAACTAGGTAAATATCATTCAAACTTTCTTAATCCATTCACTGAACAGATTTTTTTATAAAAAAACTGCACATTTCGTGGAAAAACTTAAAAAATCCGGTTGGATCTCGAAGATATTTTGGTCAGTTTCGATGTAGAATCGCTATACACAAATGTTCCTGTCAACGACTCAATTTCCATTATATCAGACATATTGGATCATAATAATTTTGATAAGCACCTAATAGACCTAGTTTAAGCTTGCCTTACATCTACTTATTTCATTTTTCAAGGAACTTTTTATGAACAACTTCAGGGGCAGCTATGGGCTCTATCACCTGTGGAAGCGAATATCTTTATAGAAGCCTTTGAAGATATTGCTCTAACATTCGATCCACTAAAAGCAAAACACTGGTTCAGATATGTAGATGATATTTTTGTAGCATGGCCTCATGAATTGGATAATCTTCTCATATTTCTGGATCACCTCAATCAACAACATCATAATATCAAGTTCACAACGAAAATTGAATTTAATGTTCACAATGGATATTGAATCTAATGGGACAATTTTCTTTTTATATGTATATGGTCAAAGAAAGGAAAATGGTACGTTAGGACATTCTGTGTACAGAAAAACGACGCATACAAATAGATACTTAAATGCAAATTCCCACCACCATCCAGCACAAAAGAAATCGGTTATTAACTCACTAGTATTAGAGCCATTTCGATTTCTGATCAAGATTCTCTAACATCGGAAACATCGAAACTGACCGAAGCTCTGAGAGGGAATGGCTATTGCAGTGAAGATATTACGCGTTCATTTAAAAAATATAGTATCCCAACTCGGCGAAAGTAGGATGATTAGGAGCCACCGTTAAGTAGTCTTGTTCTTCCTTACATACATGGCACTACAGATAAAATAGGATGTATACTTCGGCGGTCCAACATACGTACAATTCTCAATACACATAAGAAGATTGGACAATGCTTGCGATCCTCGAAAGATATTGTACCTTTTCAAACAGAAGGAGTATATAAAATTCCTTGTTCCTGTGGAGAAGTGTATGTGGGAGAAACAGGACGCTCAATATCACCTAGACTTAAGGAACATGAACGATGTGTTAAAAAGAAACAAATTGTTCAATTTGCTGGAGCTGAACACCAGCATATCATATTATAAATGTAAAGGAAGGAAGGACCTAACCTAACCAAGGTTCTAGCATCGGTTCCAGGATTTTATAAACAAAAAATTAGGGAATCTATTGAAATTTTTAAACATACAAAAAACTTCAATAGAGATACGGGTTACGATCTACATCACACGTGGAAACGTATCTTACCACAGGGTCACGGTTTAGCGAGCGCAAGTCGGGTATAAAAGCCAGCCTGAATCTCTCCGAGCTCATTCAGTGATCATATCTTATGGAGTAAAGATCCCTGAAGATGCCTCGTCTAATCGAAGGCAAAACGTCGGATAGTAATTTCAATTTGACACGGTTTAATCAGAAGAACCATGATGTCTTATCTGATTTGGATTTTTTAACATAGGAAACAGAGAAACTGACCGAAACTCTGAAAAGGATTGTCTATTGCACTGAAGATATTCCGCATTTAATTAGAATATACAGGGTGTTCGAAAACAACTTCAGGAGGCTTAACTTAACGTAATTCTACATGAAAAAATAATGGTAGCAAGTCATGTAAGAAAATGTAAAAATCTCAATGGTTTCCTAGTAACGGCTGATCAAAGTTGAATTTTAATTTTAAATTTTGGGAATATTTAATTTATTTCTTTACGGATTAACTTGATATTTTGACACATTAGTTTAAGGTAATGGATGCTCTTGTCCAAAGGTAAAAATGTTAATTTAAGTTGGCACCAGAGGGCACTTTATCTACTGAAAACTCATTTTCGTGAAAACTTTTTTATTTTCGAAGAAATTGTCAAAATTAAGTTGCCATCTTTAAGACGATGGAATGTGCTTCAAATGATGTACTCTTACCTCAAATCGATAAATCATATCGTTTAGCCGCAAATCGATATTAAAGTTTTATTCAATTAAATTATTAATATCGTAGTCAAGTAGTATTAATACTAGAAGAAATTTAATTGATTTTGAAAAACTTGTCTAAAGGTTCAACATAAGTAATTTAATCCTTATTTAAAAAACCATCAATATTCGAATGTAGAATATCGGAACATGCCCATCTGCCAAGGGAGAGCAAATGGAAATGCAGAAGAAGCACGTCGGCTTTACATACAAGCCCACCCTGACCGAAATGTTCCTCACGCTCAAACCTTTGTGAGTGTTCATAGAAGACTTGGTGAACAAGGTTCATTTACGCATCGCAAATATGGCACAGGAAGAGTCAAGTCCCGATCCGTGAGAACGGTTGAGGCAGAAGAGAGAATAATTCAAAAGATAGAAGAAAACCCTGGTGTCAGTACTCAGCAAATTGCCGTGGCAGAACAAATAGCAAAATCTACAGTTTGGGAGGTAATCCACCTCACTTTTTTGATGAGACGTTGAATGGAAATCTTTATTTAAGTTTTTTACAATTTTACAAAATGATCTTCTTGGCACATTAGAAGATGTTCCCCTTTGATCACAAATAAGGATGTGGCTCTTGCAAGACGGCGCACTACCACATTACAGCCTTAACGCCCGTGAATATCTGAATGAGGTGTTTCTGGACCGTTAGATAGGAAGAAGCGGAGCACTCCCTTGGGCACTCCGTTCCCCAGATCTTAACCCAATGGATTTTTGTCTCTGAGGGTATTTGGCGATTTACGAGTTCGAATAATAAAAATGACTGTGAACATATTAGAAACCCATCCGGTATTTTTTATTGTGTTCGGAGTACATTATTTGAAGCACATTCCATCGACCTAAAGATGGCAGCTCAATTTTGACAATTTCTTCCAAAATAAAAAAGTTATCATGGAAATAAGTTTTCAGTTGTAGATAAAGTGCCCTCTGGTGACAACTTAAATAAACATTTTTACCTTTGGATAAGAGCGTCAATTACCTTAAACCTATGTGTCAAATATTAAATTGATCCGTAAAGAGATACACTAAATATTTCCAAAATTTAAAAATAAATGATGAATTGATCAGCCTTAACTAGAAAACCATTGAGATTTTGACATTTGTTTAAATTACTTGCTACCATTATTTTTTCATGTAGAATCACGGCGTTAAGTTTCCTGACATTGTTCCCGAACACCCTGTATAATAATCCAACGTGAAAGGAAAATGGCGTATTAAAGGATAATGCTGCAAAGAGAAGGAGTTGTTTAGAAAATTGCTTGCTCCTGTAGAGAAGGATATGTGTGAGAAACAGGACGTTCAATATTCAATACCGACTAGACCACGTAAACTTAGGGAACATGAACGATAGAGAAAAAGAAATAAATTGTTCAGTCTGTTGTAGCTGAACATTAACATACCATTGGATATGTCGTACATATAAAAGTAATGAAGGCTCTAGCGTCGACTCCGGAATTCTATAAACGAAAAATTTAAATTTTTTTGGATACAATAAATTTTCAAAAAAGATGCGGGTTGAGGTCTACATCACACGTGGAAACCAACTTCGCACGGGGGCATGGATGTGATCCCTGAAGATACTTCGTACACTCAAGGGTAAAACGTCCGACAAAATTCCAACTTCACACGGAATAATCCCAAGAAGCATAATTTCTTAATATCCAAAGCCGTGAAAGCTTCCGTTCTAGAGCTACATTTGTAAAAATACCAATAGATTTCAAATATTTAAAAAGTACGTTAATATGTGCATGCCTAAAGGATGTGTAAGCTATATTAGGTTATCATATGTGTATTTTTGGCATATCATAAAAATATAAAAAGGTAAAGATTTTTCGAAATGAATAAACATACACACAAAATAGAGTGTAAATCCCGAAACCTTCTATAAAAATTTTAGTCGATACTAGCGCTAAACAAGATACCCGCTTTACTTGCGGTCACATTGTCAATTTGCCAAGAAAAACGGCGACACCTCAGAGCCATAAATCGACGATTATCGTAAAATAAACCTTATTTATCCATAAGGAAGTGTCGAGGAAGCGAACAGTAAACAATTTTAATAAGCCATCGCTAGAGAGTTTGTAGTTGTAATATCAAGTTATTTCAATCTTTAGTGTGACTGCATGTTTCTCTAGGTTCACTTATGGTTCGTCTCTGATCGTATTCTACTTAACGCATTAAAATTTAATATATAGTTTGAAAGTCAAAGAATTTCTTTATAGCCATCATCAGACATAAGAAAATCTGCAACGAATTGCATATGAAAAAATGATTAAATATATTACCTTAAGACAAAAGTTTAGTTGTTGCAGAAAAAAGACCAACAAGTCAATTTTAGTTAAATGCTAATAACAATAAAATTATCTTTATTTTAGAGAAAAAATCTGATGGTAGACCTTTTTTTTGGGCAATTCCTCTTATTTGAATAAATATGCCGCCTATTTAATTCATTTATAGGTTACTAGGTAAACCACTTCGTTAGTCCAAATCAACAAGAAGAAATAACTACTGTGTAAATAACGATAATTAATAACTAAAATAAATGTTGTCATTATAAAAAAACGTGGAAATTAAAATTATTTAAAGTTATGCTTTTTTAGTTTACCTTTTTTATCTTAAAAAATCATTTCTTAACTGTCATAGCTGTCAGGTATGTTACTGCCGTCATCTGTTTTTTAACTTATTAAATTTGGTTTAATATTACTAGGATCATCTGCTACATCAGCACCTTTTTTACTTTGTGTAACCTTTCCTTGTTCTATTTAACTAAGTATCTTGTTATTTATCTTATTTCCGAGACGACTGTATTTTTGTATATGTATTATGGTAATGGTTTTTATCATTTCAATTTTTTCTGTGAAATTATTTTTAGGTCCTAGAGTAAAACTTGTAAGATTCTAAATATATTTTCATGATTAAAACTACAAAATGAATTTCCATTTCATTCAGTTTAGCTGTAACAGCTTTGTAGGTGAAAAGTACACCAGACCTCTCTTGAAGTGGTAAGCTACGCTACCTACACCGGTACGCCACGATGAAACCCCTATAATTTTCTCGGAGCGTACAGATGCTTTGTTGGTTTTACAAAATACATTTTGTCAATATTTACGGAATGCTTGAAGGATCATATCTTCATTTAAAGATATGTATTTGATGACGAGAATACTGAAAATGACTGCTGCCATATGATATATTAATAGGGTGTACGTCTTTTTCCTTAGGCTCTACAGGTCGCATCGGACCCTGGCCTCCTTCAGCTTTTCTGACTTCATTTATTAATGGTGCATCTATTGGGGTTTCTTCTTGTCGCCAGTTTGCGCTCACGCATTCAATTCACAATTTGGGGTTATGTTTAGAAGATTCTGGAAGTAGCTTTTTCACTAAATATTCTTCCCGCTGGATTTCTACGTAGTATTTTATATTGTTCTGTCAGTTGTCTAACGGACCTGTACCCATTTCTTGTGCTGTTCCTCTTAAACGCTAGGGTCTATTTCCAGAAGTTGCAGGTCTCCAAATTTTCGATTCTTTTGTCTACATATTGGGTCAGCTTTTCCTCGCGCTTCCTTGAAGACTTCTTCTCTTCCTTATGTTCGCCTGCTGACATAGTTCCTATGTGATTATATCTCTGTTTAATCGCTTCGTCACACTCTCTGTAAAACCAGCCGTCTAGGCTTTTCTTTTCCATTCCCACTACTTCTTTAACTGTCCCTGCGACTACTGTATTTATTGCATTCCAATCACCATCTCTAGTGTCCTATCTCTTTCCTCCATTCGATCTTTCAAGTTTATTTGGTATTGTGGTTCTTTTATTTTATCGATGTCATATGAAAAGTACAGAGGAAAAATGATCATAGTCACATTTTTTAGAGAACAACAAAAACAAAGTTTGCAGAGTCGAATTAAATAGCTATAATTTTTTAATTAATAAAATTAAGGCATTAGTACCAACTAATTTGCTGTGCCTATTACATACCTGAACTATTTTTTATCAATACTCACTATTCTACCAACAAAAACGCACCGTCACCACAAAACAAAAAAAGTAAAAAAGATCATAGTCCCGGACTCTGATCGTTTTTGCATTTTTTTTTTGTTGCGGTGCCACCTTCAGCAAAGCAAAGTTTCCTTTTATTATTATTTATTATAAAAAAAAACATAAACTTACAAAGGAATATAAACAAATAATAACAAAATAAACATATTAGAAAATAATTGTAAAAAAATATGTGCATATTGATTAACACAAGGCTATTCATATCCGCGGTTTTGAATGTTTCTGGAGAGTTCTGCAAGGGGGATAAGATCGTCGGGATCATCTTCTGCAGCAGTTATCTCAAAATCGGAGAGGGAAATAAACTCTTCAGGATCCTCACATCGGGTTTTAGGAGAGCTAACTAAATCGTCAAACAATTTACGCGAATTTACTGATCGTTAAGTTTTAAAACACTTAAAGGTAACGGTCCACTGTACGAATTTGGCAAATATTGATGTCCGTTTGTTTTATATGGTTTTCTACCTTTTCTTAAGGCACTTTTTTTAAAAAAGCCCTTATAAGAGTCTTTATGTTCCACTAAACTGCAATGTTCTTGAGTTACTCGAAACACTTTCACTGGTCTTGAAGGGAATGGGCATGTCTTTTTGTAAAACGAACTAATATATTTTTCCCATCGTTTAAACATCTCTTGTTTGCAATCTATTACAATAAATGGTGAATGGTTTTTCCTGCTGTTACGTATGATGGCATTCCCGTCGTCGGGAGTTTCTGATAGAGCTTTTTGATTAATTAGTCCCATATTACGGTCGCACTCAAGGTAGGAATGTCCGCGAACTGGAAAATAAACTTCAATAGTTTTGAATCGTTTCAGTCCTGCAGTAAGATAATGCAAAAAGCGAAAGACGGTGTAATTCTTGTTCTCTCCAGCACATGAGTCATAAAAAAAGATTAGGTGTTGAACAGAACTACTCAAAATGTTTGTTGTGAAATGATACAACATTGAACATACCTCTTCCGAACCTTTTTTAGCAACGGTTTCGTTGTAGGTATAGAAAAATGATCGCTGATCGGAAAGAATATGTACATTAAAACTGTAAAACGATAACTGCCTGCGATAGTACACATCATTTGTGCTTATATTTGGCAATGGCAGGTTCTTTTGAAAGTCCATAGTTATAGCTTCTATGGTTGCATCTTTCTTAGCTTTCTTTCTGGCTTGCCTCTTCCGTTTATAAAAAGTGTCAGCCCTTAACCTATGCAACATCCAATTTAATTGCACATGGCGAAGTTCTTTTTTAATCTTGTTTACCGCTTCTTTTTTATTTGCAGGTACAGCTAGATCCCCTTGTAGCTTTTGTTCATCAACCTTAAATTTATCACATGTGCTACACGTGTCACTTCGAGGATACCCGAATGAAATATTAAATTTTGTGGAAAATATTTCACGAAATTTTTCATACGAAATAATGTTTCTAGGATGCTTCGACGAGTACATATTATGTAACTTTTTAATGTTCAGGTCCTCTGATAAATAAATTTTGCTGCTAACTTTAAGGCTATAGCTTTCCGGCCTTTTAATGATTTTAAAAAAGAAACAACACAGTTTGTTGTTTCGAGAGAAATTTTCAATGGCCGGTTCGAATGTTTTCCACGTTGATCTAGTTTAAAGGTTCCTAGAGTCAGTAAGGACTTTTTTATGGATTGAATTCTTCGATTTGTTACTCCATGCAATGACAGGAATGCCTTATAGCAAACTGGTATTTCAATAGCTTTTTCATTTCTAATAACCCGAACACAATATGCGTAGCAACTATCATTAAAACGAGCTTCGTTCTCTTCCTTCCTATTTCGTCTTCGCTGCACTGGAATCACGGAAATTAAACCACTTAGATAACTGTTTTGATCATTAAAACTATTATACTCATTAAATTTTGTAATGAGTTGATTCCTCTCTTCTAAAGAAATAATGTCAAAATAAGCAAAACGTTTACACTTACAGTTTTCACCGGTAGCATTACCCTTAAGTTTCATTTTTTTGGATACATCTCTAATACGCCCAGTAATCGGGCGTTTCTTAGTCTTAACACTATTTCTTCCAGGATCATCACTCTCACTATCGTTACTAAATTCCATTATAATACACTGCACCGCAAATAAAACGTGGTAAATAAAAATAAAAACAACAAGCAATGAATACGTCTTGATGGCTAATCGTTTTTGAAGTTTTTGCACTTGTCGAAGCGACAGGATGGACTCTGATCGTTTTTGTCCGGGACCGCTAGGCTTACGTCGGACTCTGATCGTTCTTGCGTTGCATAGTGTTTTTTTACATTTAAATACCAGGACCCTGATCGTTTTTAGCACAAACAAATTTCACCAGCCGAAAGCTTAGGTTAAGAAGTAAAAGATGGCGCTTTTACGCAATTTTTGTCAAAAATGGACTCTGATCGTTTTTCCCCTGTACTCTTCATATGTTTCCTGTTTATGTCCTTTATCTTATACGCCATTATTATTTATTCTATATCTAAATTTAGCCTGTACCGGAAAATGGTCGGACCCACCACATGCACCTCTTTTAGATGTCACATCGAGAATACTGGTAGGTGATCATCAATGGATTAATAAAAGGTCGATCTCGTTTCTTTCGGCAACAACCACGTGCCTTTGTAAATGTTTTGGTTCGGAAAGCAAGTGGAGCTGACCACCATGTTTTCAACCTGTGGCAAAATCGATTACATTATTTTTCTTTTGTTTCTCCGTGTAGACGGTGTGACTGTGTGTCCAATTGGCGCCTATTATTATTTTTACGTTATTTCTAGGATAAAACTTAATTGATTTGTTGGTAAACAATTTCATTTCTTTCTTGGTCTTGGTCTTCTGTAGGGTACTGGTCATTTATTGCATTCACATTACAGAATCGCATATGTAATCTCAATTTGCATACTTTTTATTCTTTAGTTTATGCGTTTAAAATCTAAGATGCTCGATTTTAATTTTTGTCAACTATAAATTCTACTACTAATTCTTTTGTGCCTGCTGGTTTGCCACTGTATAGTATGGTATGTGTTCTTGTATCAATTATGCCATTGCCCAACCATCACCAAGTTAAAACATCTGAGTTTCTGGTTTTTTCAATGTTCTCATATTCCAAGCTCCGAGATTTTTTCAAATTTTAATGTTTCAGGGTCCCTAGATGCCGAAAAACTATATTATTTTTTCAATTCCGTCGGTTTGCATGTCTGATAGGGGACCAGCTAAAAAAATACTTACGCGATTGACTTCAACTCTTGGTCAAAAATTAAGGGTCATATGGGGATGACTTGGTTAACATTTTGGTAAAAATCCAATATGGCACAATAAAATGGCTGCCTAATGAAATGTTAAAAAAATTAATACTAAAAAACTATTTGTCCAATTTATCTCAAATTTTGCATAAAAATCAAGTATTATGTAGGAATCAACTAGTAAACATTTGGTACGAATCCAAGATGGAGGAACAAAATGGCGGCGTAATAAAATAATTGAAAAATCAGCCTGGAAAACTATATACTGAACTGAAAGTATAGAGATGAACTAGTAAAACTGTGGAACTAATTTAAGATGGCGGAACAAAATGGCAGCCAAATAAAATGTTTGTAATCGTGAAAAAATCACGTAGTCCGTAGATGCCAAAAAATATATTTTATCAATTCCGTCGTTCCGCCTGTCGGTTTGTCTGTCAGTTCGGGGCATAACTTAAAAACTACTTATCAGATTGATTTCAAGTTTTAGTCGATAATTAAAGGTTATATGGGTATGTACCTGGTAATATTTTAGTAAAAATCCAATATGCCGGAAGATGGCTGTCTAGCAAAAAGTTAAATAAATTATTACTAAAAAAACTATTTATCCAATGTATCTCAAATTTTGCACGCAAATCTAGTGTTACATAGGAATGAACTGGTAATAATTTAGTATGAATAGAAGATAGCAAGACAAAATGATAAACTAATAAAATATTTAAAAGTCAGCCTGAAAAAAACTACTTATTAGATTAATTTCAAATTTTGTGCAAGCATTAAGTGTGATATAGAGATAAACTGTAAAGCTATGACACCAATTCAAAAGGGCGGAACAAAATGGCTGCCCAAACAAATTTTCAAAAAACGAAAGCAAAATTTTTTTATTTAATTTACTTAAAATTAAATGTGATATAGGGATAAACTGGTACGAATTTAACATGACGTTACAAAATGGCTGTGTGTGTCAATGTGAAATCTACTTATTGAATTTATTTTAAATTATGCCCAATAATCAGGTGTGGCATAGGTAGAAACTGGTAAAATATTGTTAGGAATCCAATATAATGGAACAAAATAGCGCCCAATAAAAATGTTTGTAAATACAATAATGACTGTGAATTAAATTGGACCCCGCTTTACTATTCCTAATAAAAGGAAAGATTGCCGTTGTCGTCGATGTAAGGATCAGAGACTAATTTGTGTATTTCGAAACACATAATTTTTACAACAAGGGGTCGTTAGCTCATTACCCAACCGCCTTTTCAGAGAGCCACTTCTCCCGCATTCGTTTACCCTGACTTCGCTTCCCACGGGGATTGGCTTCCAGAGACTTGCACTGAGTTGCTCAAAGTTCACCACGTGAACGTGTGAATCAGAATTGATGGGGGAGGCTTGAATATTGCGCATCACCGTTCCTTTTGATCCCATGTAATACTGTACACGGCATACAAATTATCTTGGATTTAATATTATATAGTATTATCCACACCTGCATATTTCTAAGTTAAGATAATATTTAAAAATGGGTTTTTTTTTTAATTTAGAATTTGTATCGATAAAAAAATTAGTTTATTGATATCAAATATAGAGCGAAGACAGAAACGTTGTATTTTGTACGGTGGCGTTGGGTTGAATTATGAGCCACATAAGTAACAGTCAAGGCATAAACAGTTCAAATTCAATTTAATTTTTTTCTGTATTAAGTACAATAAGAAGTAAAAATAAATCTTAAGATATTATAAAAATTACAGATATATTTATTTATATAGGTGAAAATTATCACTTCCCTTATACCGGGATTAAAACTATTTTTGTTTAAAAACAATGTATTTTGCAATACAAAATTATTTAAATATATTAATAATAAATTTACCTACTTGAGGTTCCATATTTGTGGCAAAAATAACTTAACATTAAGACGCAGATACAATGCAGTGGATTTAAAGACCGTAAAGCGGTAAGTTATTTTATTTTGGTCCATTACTTAGCAGTTAAATTATAATGATTTGACGCTGATTCCAGGATGCGTAATATGTAATTTCTTAGGCTTTTTCTTTAATTATTTATATATGTCATAAATAACTGTAAAGCTATCTACGAATCAATTAATTTTTTTTCCAACTCCTACATATATCGAAAATATAAAATAACGTTTTCCATTTTCACCGCCGTAAATTGTGATTAAAATATTACGTTGAAAGTACAGTTAAGGAATTGATTAAGGTAAGGAGTATTGAATTAATTGAAAACCAGTTTAAAACACGCATATGCCTTTCTCGGTATTGAATATTGAATTTAAAATTCTCATACGAGTGTCTCATAAGCTTTTAAAGACAGATTTTACTTGGTTGTACAGGAATAAACCGAATAAAATTGGTAAATTTCTTTACCCAGAACTTCCCTCGTTATGATTTTTTTCCATTTGTTAGGAATAGTGAAGTGTGACCCGATTTAGTTCAGTACATAGCCACGGTATATATGTGTTACATATACTGTCTTTTCATTTTTATTTGTTCCATCATATTGGATTCCTACCAATATTTTACCATTTTCTTTTTACCTATGCCAAACTCGACTTTTGGGTATAATTTAAAAAAAAATCAATAAGTAGTTATTACATTGACACATACCACCATTTTGCTATGTCGTGTTGAATTCGTATGGCTTTATCACTATATCACATTTAATTTTTCTGCAAAATTTTTGTCAATTAAACACGATTTCTTTACGTCGATTTTTAAAAAATTTTATTTGGCCGCCATTTTGTTTCGACATCTTATATTAGAACCCATATTATCAGTCTTTACCTACATACTTTGGTCCGCAAATACTTCACAGATATTAAGTTTCTAACTCGTTTTAGTTAACACTCCTCTTGTTGTTATGTTAAAGTCGTGTATGATTTGGGGTTAGGATCCACTAAAAAAGCAAAACCCTTTTTTAAAATGTCGACGTTTCGCAACTTTATTGTTGCACCCTCAGCGCACATAGATTTAATATCCCACATGAAACCCATATGATCAGTCTTTACCTACACCACTCTAACAACAAGAACATTAAGAAACTTAACATTAAGAAACTTAACATCTGGAAAATATCTGCGGACCAACGTAAAGACTGATAATAGGGGTTTCATGTAGGATATAGAATCTATATATGTATTCTGAGGATGCAACAATAAAGTTGTAAAACGTCCACAATTAAAAAAAGTCTTTTGTTTCTTTAATGGACCCTAACCCCAAATAATACACCACTCTAACATAACAAGAAAATCATTAACGAAAACCAGAGAAACATAATATCTGGCAAATATCTGCGGATCAACGGAGTAGGTAAAGACTGATAATATGTGGTTCATGAAGGATATAGAATCTATATGTGTCCTGAGGATGCAACAATAAAGCTACGAAACCTCGACTGTTTAAAAATAGATTTTTATTTTTGTACTGGACTCTAACCCCAAATAATTGTAACATAACAATAAGAGGTTTGTTAACGAAAACCATTTCGAAACTTAATATATAGTAAATATGTGCAACGGAGTAGGTAAAAACTAATAATATGGGTTTTATGCAGGATATAGGATCTATATACGTGTCCTGAGGATGCACAAATTAAGTTCCGAAACTTGTAAAATTAAAAAAAGGCTTGCTTTTTTACTGGATCTTAACCTCAAATAATACACCATTCTAACAATTTTTTTTCACGTTGTTCAGCCATATTGGATTTTTACCAAAATATTAGTAGGGCATCCCCATCTGACCCTTAATTTTTGGTCAAAATTCAATTGAGTAAGTAGTATTTAATCTATGTCGCGAACTGACAGACAGACCGACAGACGGACCGATGGAATTGATAAATCATGTTTTTTGGCATCTAGGGACGCTAAAACGTGAAGCTATGTAAAACCTGAGAGGGCGATTTTTTCATGATTACAAAAGTTTTATTTGGCCGCACTTTTGTTCCGCCATCTCCAATTAGTAAAAACAGTTTTACTAGTTGAGACCTATACCACAGTTAGTTATGGCAAACAATTTGAAATCATTAAGTAGTTTTCATAACAATTTTTTGAAATTTCACTAGGCCGCCATTTTGTTTTCGCCATACTCGATTTTCATCAAAATATTACCAGATTATCCCCAAATAACTCTTAATATTTTGTCAAAATTTGAAGTCAATCGGGTCAGTTTTTAAGCTATTCCGCGAACTGATAGACAGACCGACAGACGGGCCGTCGGAATTGATAAAAAATGTTTTTGGCATATTAAAACGTGAAGATATGTAAAACCTGAGAGGGTAATTTTTTTCACGATTACTAACATTTTATTTGGCCGACATTTTGGTTTACTAGTTGACCCCTTTACCACAATTAGCCAATCGGATAAGTAGTTTTTTAGCTACGCCGTGAACAGACAGACAGACAGATAGACCGACGGAATTGAGAAAACATGTTTTTCGTCATCTAGGGAAACGTGAAGATCTCAAAAAATCTCGGAGAGTGATTTTTTTTACGAATACAATACTTCCCTTTTACGACGGAAGTAAAAATGTACAGTCCTTATAACTTGGTTCTTTTTGATTGTTTGTATTTTAATAAATTTCTTTAAAATGCCTCTTAGAAGTGATTTTGGGAAAGTCTTTATGTCTTTCTCTGAAAATATGGAAGAAAATGTTAAATATAAAAGCCTAGTGGATTTTTATGGATTGAGCATCGAATAAAAAAGATATAACACGGAAAATCAATTTACTCGCTTGTTTTAAATTGGATGGTATTGTTTTTAAGGCATTTTAGAGTTTATGAAAAGTCCTACATTTATTTTGTATAACATACCATATGCGGTTATAAAGTTATTTTTCAAATATTTAAATTTATCATTTATTTCACCTAATTAAATGTGTCGAAGTTACAAAGAAGATACTAGTTTTTTTTTTTAATTTTAGGTATTAAAGTCGAAGGTAACGTCGAGATTGACAATATATGCTTTGGTCACTGTGAATTTATAATTTGAGTGAGTGACAGAAAATAATAAAATATGATTTAAAAAATAACACTAACGTGATTGCGGCTCAAAGGCGGTATGAGGAAAATATTAAAGAGGAATAAAGGACTCCATTACTAAATACCATAATAAAAACAGATTAAAGAACTAGAAATAAGGGGAATTATAGGCATTGGAAGAAAAAAAAAATGAAGAAAGGGACTTAAAATCAATTTTTTCATACTTCCAAGAGAATCCAAGATGCTCAATTATCGATTGTGTCCGACAGTTATCATATAAAAGAAGAAATAAAATATTGACTTATGAAACAGTTCAAAGAACGTTAAAGCACGTTAGATATAGACCTTTAAAAGTGTGCCAATTCGGTTCCAATTCGTAAGGTTAGTGCCGATCAGAAAAAAATGAGAGGTGTTGTCAGAATTGGTTACTTCGATTTGCGATTTTTGCAAATTTTAGGCGATTTATCACGTATAACATATATTAAAAAGATGAAATTCCTGAATCAAGCACTTTTGACCCAGAAAAAAAAATAAAACTGGTCGTTAGAATTTTTAATACATTACCATGCAAATACTCCTTATTATGTATCATCCCAGGATAAATATAACCAGCTTTTTTATAGCCAACAATAATTGTTTGCTCTTTATTGAAATTTTTAAAGGCGCTCCCCAAAATCTCGCCCAGGCTTGCCGGCCCCGCTAAATTATTTTACCCACGACCCCGCAAAACCTCGCACCGGCTCTGCTTAAACTATCAGTATAACGAATGGATCGGTAGATATGGAACTTTACATTGGCATGCAAATAGCTCAGACCTCACACCTTTAGATAAATTCCGAATAAACAAACATAAAGCTGAAAGTAGGAAGGGTGAGAAGAATTACGTGGCAAACTGACTAAACATTTTGTTTAATATTTGCAAAGTCAACATTTTATCTGTTTATGTTTTACTTCATTTATTAATTTGTTATTAGTTACAATCACTTGTTATTGCTTCTAAATATTATTAAGTATCTAATAAAAATAATTTTTTTTGTTTAATGTAATAAATATAAAATTATAAATTCATGGTGACTAAAATATCATTACCTTTCACTTAAATCCCTAAAATCAAAAAAGGTAGCAGATATCTTATTTACAAGCCAGAGACACTAGGCCATACATCTTGAACGACTCTGTATAGACCCCACAAACCCTATATAAGGTAAATCGCCAAGAAGGGAGGAATCTGAAAATATAATAATAAACAGGGCGATTTATTTAAATTATTCGAGAAAATTTGCATCCAGGATTTTTATTTACAATGTACAGGGTGATCAGTTAAGGGTAGCGAGCGGCCATATCTCATATATTGGTCGTATAGATTTGAGAAAAAAAAAATCATAATAAAAGTCGCCAAGAGAAATTGCTGAAAATTATTTTCGAGTTTGTCAAACGTCCGCTAGAGGGCGTAACAACCAACACCAAGTAGAAAAATGGGGTTTTTATAGAATTTTGCCTAATGAAAATATATCGATGATATCATTTTCATATTTAGTGACTATTTCCCTACACTTTTTGTCTAAAATGTTTTGTTCTATGTATCAAAATAGAGCGGTGGGGGAAGTTCAATTGTTTTTTCAAACAAACCAAGATGTCTCCCGTTTCTTTTGACCGATTTTAGCAAACTTAGGCTCATATGAAAGAGCATAATTTGCACTACAAAACGCTTATTTGGTTTTGAAATTTTGACTTTTGCTGGCGTCGCTAGATGGCGTTAACTGAATTAGTAGCATATTTTTTAGTTTTTTTCAAAAAAAAACAAATGTAATGGTATATTCATTTTTACATATTTTAAAAGGGTATAAATTTCTCTATAATTTAATGAAAATAATTTATCATCTACCTTTTTTTGAACCGTTGATATTGACCAAAATATTATTTTATTTTATTAAAAAATGGCACACCACTGTTTTTTGACAAAATAAAAATCATTTTCGTAATCACTTATTAGTTGCTAACAAAAAGAACCTCTTGACTTTTTTTCGTTAGACGAACGGTTTTGGATTGAAAAAATAAGATGTTTAACAATGACAAATCTTAATAAAACTGTCCAACAACAGCAAGAGCAATAACACTAAAAACAAGAACATGGAACTTTAAAAATAAACGTTAAAAATAAATTAATAGTTTTGTCGTAAATGTTTAAAATGTTGTCCATTATTTTGAATGCACTGGTCCAATCTCTTCTAGGTGGAGTTGACAGCTGTCTCAATTTCCGCTCTTGGTATAATATTTATGGCGTTTTGAATTGAATTTTGAACTATCATGTCTTCTCGAGTAGTTGGTCGAGTTTTATACACCAAATCCTTTATTCGGCCCCGCAGATAAAAATCAAAGCAGGTTAAATCGGGGGACCGTGGTGGCCAGAAAAATAGACTGCCTCTACCAATCCAACGCGCAACGGTTAGGAAAATGCCTGTTCAAAAAATCTTGCACATTTCGTGAATAATGTGCCGGGCATCCGTCTTGTTGAAACCACATGTTTCTTCTTACTTGTAAAGGCACATTTTCTAAGAGTTCTGGTAAATCGTTAAATAAAAAGTTCAAATACATGTCACCTGTTAGATTGCCTACAAAGATGTGCGGACCGATAATAGCACCATTAATAACAACGCACCAGACGTTGACGCTCCATCGACCCTGCTGATAAACTTCACGTAACCAGTGTGGATTAGTGTCCGACCAGTAGTGCACGTTATGAAGATTTATCCTGCCATTACTGCAAAACGGTGCTTCGTCTGTCGACAATATTTGTGGCAAAATATGATGGTTTTCCCTAATGAAAGGTCTCTAAGTCAGTAGCAGTAATCGAGCCTACGTTCAAAGTCAGTGTCATTTAGGGCTTGATGAATCACGATGTGATATGGATGCATTTTAAAATCCATTAATAATTTTTGCACTGAGCCATAGGATATGCCTAAATCTCTGGAGATCTCTCTTATGCTTAAATGGGGGTCTGCATGAATATAAGCCAACACATTTATAATGTTATCTTCTCTTCTTACTTTACGATGCATACTGCCTAGAAGCAATCGCCGCATTTTCAAAACATTGAAAATAAATTCTTAACATATCAAAGGCTTCTTCATTCGTAAAAGGCATGATTTGTTGTGAAAATACTTTTTACATAACATTAAATTAGATGTCAATAGCAGGAACTATCAAAATGAATATCAACGTGATTGACAATTTGGTGTTTTGTTTCTTAACGTAGATCATGGCCTGCTTCGCTTAAATGCGATGTTAGTTAAGTTTGATTTTTAATTTAATTTATGAAATAATAATAATTATTAATAATAAATTATGAACTAAAGCATTCTCTCGCTAATTAAATGATTATTAATGATAAAAATAATAGGTAATAATTTTATTATTGTGAGATGTAATATTTAAAAATAATTTTGAACCTTATAGTTATCATTGTTAAACATCTTATTTTTTCAATCCAAAACCGTCCGTCTAACGAAGAAAAGTCAAGAGGCTCTTTTTGTTAGCAACTAATAAGTGATTACGAAAATGATTTTATTTTGACAAAAAGCAGTGGCGTACCATTTTTTAATAAAATAAAATAATATTTTGGTCAATATCAACGGTTCAAAAAATAGTAGATGATAAATTATTTTCATTAAATTATAGAGAAATTTATCCCCTTTTAAAATATGTAAAAGTGAATATACCATTACATTTGTTTTTTTTGAAAAAAACTAAAAAATATGCTACTAATTCAGTTAACGCCATCTAGCGACGCCAGCAAAAGTCAAAAATTCAAAACCAAATAAGCGTTTTGTAGTGCAAATTATGCTCTTTCATATGAGCCTAAGTTTGCTAAAATCGGTCAAAAGGAACGGGAGATATCTTGGTTTGTTTGAAAAAACAATTGAACTTCCCCCACCGCTTTATTTTAATATATAGAACAAAACATTTTAGACAAAAAGTGTAGGGAAATGGTTACTAAATATGAAAATGATATCATCGATATTTTTTCCTTAGGCAAAATTCTATAAAAACCCCATTTTTCTACTAGGTGTTGGTTGTTACGCCCTCTAGCGGACGTTTGACAAACTCGAAAATAATTTTCAGCAATTTCTCTTGGCGACTTTTATTACGATTTTTTTTCTCAAATCTATACGACCAATATCTTATGAGATATGGCCGCTCGCTACCCTTAACTCATCACCCTGTATATCGTTAATAAAAAAATTCAAATTGAAATGGCTTTTATTAGACTATTTAAGTTATAAAACAAAATACATTCTAGAGGTGTGGCGAGATCCAGAAGAGCTGCTCGTCTAACCACCTTTAAGTTTTACTATTAACATTACTATTACTAATATAATATTTGCCTCACGATACAAAGTGAAAAAGGAATACACAATGTTATTATATATAATTATTATTATTAAATAAAAAATAAAATAAAAAAGAATATAAAATTATTAATTCTAATTTTAAATTCTGTTAGAAAATAAATAGGATTTAAGGTGTTTTTTAAATGTTACCGATGTGTGGCACGACTTGATGTGATTCGGCAGAGAGTTAAATATTTTAGCGGCTAAATATGAGTATGAGTTTCGAAACTAAGCGGTATTGTGTTTTGGGATTTGGTATAAGTCATTACATCTGGTGACCCGGTTGTGAACGTAAGAGCGTTTGCGTAACTTTTCAAAGAAATATGAAGAGATTGTGGTTTGTCCGACCCTGAAAATTAGAGATGCCATGTGAAGTTGAAATCTATCTGCAAGATATAACCACTTAGAATCCAGAAAGAGTTTGTAACATGATCGAACTTACGAAGTCCGTAACAAAAACGAATACAATAATTGTGCAATTTCTGCAGGCTATTCTTGTCAATGACCGTCAATGACGACCAATACACAACATCTGCGTAATCGCACAGTCTCAGTCTTACTCGAGTAGAAAAACATCTTTGTAGATATTGAGGGTTTTCAATTTATAATAGGCTTTTTTAAGTTTTACCGAGACATGAGTATCATATCTAAGGTTGTCATCCATGTGAATTCCCAAATTCTTACAGCAGTCTGAAAAGGTTAATTTCTGATTATTCAAGATTAATGAGAAGTTTCCGTCCTGCGCGATAATGTATTTATCCTTACCAAAAATAACTACTTTTGTTTCACTTTCATTCAGTTTCAGGGTATGCACGGCAGATAAATGTGATATGATGCCAAGGTCGCTATTTATATTTGCAGATGTCTCGACAAAATTGCTGGATTGAAAGTGAGCATAAAGTTGCATATCATCTCCATATTGATGAGATGAACAAAACAGAAAGGGGCCCAGTATGCTACTTTGTGGCACTCCTCTGCTAGTAGAAATGAAATTAGGTGCCTCGTCACCCAAGACCACCCTTTGTGTTCTACCCTCGAGGTAGCTACGCATGAACTGTAGAGCCGTAGAACGACAGTTTATTCAAGAGGATTTCATGACATAGGGTGTCAAACGCCCTGCTGTAGTCTAATAGAATCAAGCAAGACTTAACTTAAAATAAAATAAGTGAGAGAATCGATCTTTTGTGATGCTGATCTTGCTAATAATGTTTATGAATGAGTCATAAAAATGCACAGAAATTTCGTATATAATATTTTCTTCTATCTTTATCAAGAAAGAAGTTTTAAGGACTGTTCGCTTCTATTTGGATACCCCTGAAGATTTTTTTATAGGTAATGTGACTCACAAATAGTAATTTGCTAAGCAGTAGAAATGCATTCGTTTAAATAAAAACAATATTAAATAAAATTATTGTTTAAAATGAATTGAATTGTGTTTTTGAAGCAAATTTTATTGACATATTTTAATACATAAAATCCGAAATTGTTGGTGTTAAAGAAAGACTCATATTACACTGAAAAAAATCAATGCATATTGGGTTTCACAAGAGTGTTGCCAATTTCTGAAGAAAAAGTTGTACTAATTATTTTCCTTTGTAAAATTAATTTTTTATGCACATATGTATAAAGAGGATTTGTTTTCTAAGTAAAAGTGCAAATTTTAACTTTCTATTTTCTAATTGTTAAAAAACATTGTCCATATCCAAATCATAAATGTGTCATCAAGCGCTAATCGAGCTTTGCAAACAGATTTTTAATGTATATTACTGGTGACATCATTCATGCCGTTAATAATTATAACTTGACTGCGTTAATCCTGTTAGATTTCTCAAAAGCCTTTGACATGTTTAACCATAAAGTATTTAACTCTATAATTCCCTATCCTGGCTTTAGAAATAACGCCAGACATTTTTTATTGTCTTGTTTATCAAACAGAACGCAGCAGGTAGTGTTAAATGGTAAGTATCCTGAAAAGACAGAGGTTTCCACAGGAGTACCCCAAGAGGGTCCGCTACTTTTTACGCTCTACACGTCCCAACTTCACAAGTAACTAAAATCTTGCAAATGACCATTTATATGCGGACGACAGTGCCTCACAGCAAGCCAGCTAATCAATAACGATCTTAATTCGATGCCTTCGGTGATCACACGCTTCAAATTAAACCAAAAAAGTCATCTTGTATATTATTGCGTTCTGAATCGCATCGCAACGTTTCCAAAAACTCACTAAATATTCAGATAAACAACACATCGATACCAATAGTAGACGATGTTAAGAATTTAGGTTTACAAATTGATTCTAATTTACGCTTTAGGCTTCACGTAACTAATAAGTTAAAACTGGCCTATTGAATTTTGAAAATAATCTACTCGCATCGGCATTATCTCTCAAGCTGTTGTGTGATGCACTTATTTTGTCTCAGTTCAACCAATGTGATAGCGTCTATAGATTCTGCTTGGCTGGTGCCGACGTAAGGCGCACCCAGAAAGTTCAAAATTCCTGCTTACGCCAAAAGGATTTTTGTAACATACTTATTAACTTTATTCTTATCATAGTCTCTTTCTCTCTTTCTTCCTGATACTATTTTTCTCTCTTCGAGTCTTTTGTGTTGTTTTTCCTTTACCTTTATTTCCTAGTTGTTAATTAAATTAAATGAGTTAAGGGTAAGCTAGAATTAATTTTTTTAGCGACTTTAATTAGGGTTTATCAGTATCTAGATTTGTCTGGGTTGCTGCTTTTTTAAAAGCCTTTTGTTCAACTGTAATAATCTAACACTAATTATTGAACTTTATTGTAATTTGCTTAACCGTCGAACAACAAATGTATTGTTAGTGTTATTATTATTATTATTATTATTAATATTATTATTTATATATCGAGGGCTTCATAATAAACTTTAATTCTCTAACTCAAAAAGGTGTTAATTCTTGCTATCGCTGGTAAAAATATGTTTGAGGGGTCATTGGATTTCGAATGACCTCTAAAAAAAATATGTGAAAGTTTCAAACCCGCAAATAAACAATTTCAAAAGTTATTAACATTTCAAAATTTAAAAAAAGGAATTTAGTTTTTTGCAAATAACTATAATAAGCAATAAAAATTAATAATACACGACATTTCAATAAAATATTTTTAAAGAGTAAAAAATTTCCTCTAAAAAAGTCTTATTTTAGGAACTCTATCTCCATTACTAATAATTTTATTTTAATGTCGAAAATAGAGCAAAACCAGCCACAACAAGTAAAAGAAAATTAAACTAATACATATCAATTTCAAAATTTGAAAAATGATGGTATTATCTAGGCACTTGAAAGAAAAATGCCTCTCTGGAATTTTTTGTTCACTGATTTTCTATAAAATGAGCATATTGTTAATTAATACAATTTTGTATTGTTTATATTTCTAGTCGGATAATTGTTAAACAAATGCCAATAACAATATTTCGCTTGGTGGAGACTTTGCAGTGTTTTTAACTATTATAACATATTAGTTAATAATTATTGAATGGCGAAATAATTTTAAAGGCTTTTGTTTAAGAATTATCCGGCACGAAATATAAACGAAACTTCTAAAAATTTTGTTAATTAACATTAGGTTCATTTTGTGAAAAATTAGTGAAAAAAACTTTTTTCAACGGGATATCGTTACTTTAAATGTCTACATATTACCGTATTTTTTAAAATTTTTTAAAAAGGTATTTAATATTATAATAGTTATTTCTGTTATAAGGATCGAAATTACGATCATGAGACTAGCTGTGAATATTATCAGACCAGCCTGATACCATAGCGTGTCTCATAATAATTGTTTTCGATCCACATAACATACGAAACTTTATATTCTGGCGTCAGTTGAGTCAACCATTGTCCAAATTTTTCACACTTCATACCGTGACAGCAATAAAGCTGATAATTTGATCAACACGAAAAAGAGAGTAAATATCCATAATTCTAGCATTTCTAATTCATTGTGGAATTAAGCAATAGTACAAATCCATAAAAAATCAACAAAGAAGTTGGTATTAAAATAGTCCCTAAAAAACTGCCAGTTATTCTTTTATTTTCAATAATATCATTAAGCTTCTAAGATATTTTAAAACTAGTAATAGAATGGCACATTTTTCTCTTACATGAGATATTACAACAAAAAATATTTAGTATTTGAACAATTCGGTTAAAATCTTTCAGAATATATCCATTTATTAAATATATAATTAATACCTGTCGAAGCAATTATATAATGTCTTCGACAAGAAATTGCAATTAACTAGAAAATTATTAAAAGATAAAACACAAGTGTTTATTCGTTGCTAATTGACCGTTGTACACGTTTTAGATGAGATAGATGTAGCCGTTACTCATTTGTGCTCACGCAAGGCATTTTAATATAGTATTAATATTAATTTTATGCAACTCAAATGCTTCTTGTGTTAGAAGATATTTTGCGCGAATGATGCAAGTTGGCAAAAGGGCTATAAAACAACAAAACAAAAATATTTTGCACTATATATATATATATATATATATATATATATATATATATATATATATATATATATATATATATATATATATATATATATATATATATATATATATATATATATATATATATATATATATAATATAAATATAAACACAGAAATAAAAAATCGGTAAATTTCTCTACCCTGAACTTCCCTCGTTATGATTTTGTCCATTTGTTAGGAATAGTGAAGTTTGAACCAATTTTATTCAGTACATAGTCACAGTATATATGTGTTACACGGACTGTCTTTTCATTTTTGTTTGTTCCATCATTTTGGATTCCTACCAATATTTATATTATTTTCTTTCTACCTATGCTACACTTGACTTTTGAGCATAATAAAATAAATTTAATAAGTAGTTTTTATATTGACACATACCGCCATTTTGCTACGTCATATCGAATTCGTACCAGTTTATGCCATTTTTACATAAAATTTTTCTGCAAAATCAATGGAACAAGATTTTTTTACATTGAGTTTAAAAAATTTTATTGGGCCGTCATTTTGTTTCGTCACCTTAAATTGAAACCCATATTATCAGTCTTTATCCGCTGGTCCGCAGATACTTCCTAGATATAAAGTTTCTAAACGGTTTTTGTTATCGATCCTCTTGTTATTATGTTAAAGTAGTGTATTACTTGGGATATGATCCGGTAAAGAAACAAAGGCCTTTTTTTAAAATATCTACGTTTCGCAACTTTATAGTTGCATCCTCAGAACATAGTCCAGATGAAACCCATATTGCAGATTATTCCTAACCTCAAATAATACACCACTCTAACAATAAGAAGATCGTTAGCGAAAACCATTTAGCAACGGAGTAGGCAAAAACTGATAATATGGGTTTCATGTAGGATAGAAAATCTATATATATGTCTTGAGAATGCAACAATAAGGTTGCGGAACGTCGACAATTTAAAAAAAGACTTTTGTTTTTATTACTGGCTCCTAACCTCAAATAATACACCACTCCGACATAAAAACAAGAGGATCGTGTACGAAAATCATTTGTAAACTTAATATCTGGAAAATATCTGCGGATCAACGTAGTAGGTAAAAACTGATAATATGAGTTTCATGCAGAACATAGATTCTATATATGTGTCCTGAGGATGCAACAATAAACTTGCGAAACATCGACAATTTAAAAAAGCCTTTTGTTTCTTTACTGGACCCTAACCCCAAATAATACACTACTCTAACAATACCACAAGAAGATCTTTAACGAAAACCATGGAAACAATATCTAGGAAATATCTGCGGACGAACGAAGTAAGTAAAGACTGATAATATGGGGTTCATCCAGGTTATAGAAACTATATGTGTCCTGAGGATGCAACAACAAAGTTGCGAAACGTCGACTACTTAAAAGTAGACATTTGTTTTTTTACTGGATCCTAACCCCAAATGTGTATTATTTGGGGTTAGGGTGAAACATAACAACAAGAGGTTTGTTAACGAAAACCATTTACAAACTTTATATCCAGGAAATTGAGAAAACGTATATCCAGGAAATATCTACGGAGTAGGTAAAGACTAATAATATGGGTTTTCTACAGGATATAGGATATATACGTGTCCTGAGGATGCACAGATTAAGTTCCGAAACGTCGATAATTTAAAAAAATCTGCATCTTAACCCCAAATAATACACCACTCTAACAAAATGTTTTTCACATTGTTTAGCTATAATGGATTTTTATCAAAATATTACCAGGTTATCCTCATATGACCCTTAATTTTTGATCAAAATTTGAAGTCAATCAGGTAAGTAATATTTAAGTTATGTCGCGAACTAAGAGACAGACCGACAGACGGAACGACAGATTTGATAAAACGTGTTTTTTGTCATCTAGGGACGTTAAAACGCGAATATATGTAAAAACTAGAGGGTGAATTTTTCACTATTACAAAATTTTTAGTCGGTAGCAATTTTGTTCCACCATTTTGAATTAGTAACTAGTTTTACTAGTTAAGCACTATACCACAACTAGTTATGGCACAAAATTTGCAATCATTAAGTAGTTTCTAGTTTTTTATGTTGTGTGTTTATCTTGGATTCGTACCAAAATTTTACCAGTTGATTCCAACATAATAATTGATGAAATTTGAAATAAATTCGACAAGTTGCTTTTTCATAATATTTTTTCTTAACATTTCACTAGGCCGCCATTTTATTTTTGCCATACTCGATTTTGACCAAAATATTACCAGATAATTATATAGACTATTAACTTTTTATCAAAATTTAAAGTCAATCGGGTTAGTTCAATACCGCGAACTGACAAACAGAGAGAGAGACGGACAGACGGGCCGGCCGACGGAATTGATGAAACACATTTTTTGGCATCTAAGGACGCTGAAAGGTGAAGATATATATAAACCTGGCCGCCATTTTCTTCCGCCATCTTGAATTAGTACCACAGTTTTACTAGTTGACTTCTATACCATACTTAGGTATCGCACACAATTTGAAATCAATTCATTAACTGGTTATTCAGGCTGAATTTTAAAATATTTTATTAAGCCACTATTTTGTTTTGCCATCCTGGATGGATTCGTACCTAACTATTAACACTTTATTCCAACATAATACTTGATGTTTTTTGCAAAATTTCTGATAAATTGGATGAGTAGTTTTTTAATAATAACTTTTTTAACATTTCACTAGGCCGCCATTTTGTTTCGCCATATTGGATTTTTACCAAAATCTTACCATGCAATCCCCATGTGACCCTTAATTTTTGATCAAAATTTGAAGTTAATTCAGTAAGTAGTCTTCTAAGCTATTGCGCGAACTGACTGAAAGAAGAGAAGAAGAAAAGAGTTGATAAACAATATTTTTTGGCATTTAGCGGCGTTAAAACGTAAAGTGAAAGGGTGACTTTTTTCACGCTTAAAAACATTTTATTTGGTCGCCATTTTGTTCGGCCATCTTGAATTAGTACCACGATTTTACTAGTTGATCCCTGTACCACAATTACTTATGACACACTATTTGAAATCAAACCATTAAGCAGTTTTTTCAGGCTGAATTTTTATATATTTTATTAAGCCGCCCTCTTGTTTTCGTACCAAAATGTAACCAGTTGATTCCAATTTAATACTTGATGTTTTTGCAAAATTTGAGATAAATTGGGTAAGTAGTTTTGTAATAATAATTTTTTTAATATTTCACTAAGCCGCCATTTTGTTTTGCCATATTTGATCTTTATCAAAATCCTACCAGGCCATCACCATATGACCTTTAATTTTTGACCAAAATTTGAAGTCAATCGGGTAAGTAGTCTTAAGCTATGGCGTGAAATGACAGACAGACAGACAAACAGAAAGACAGCCATACGGATCGACGGAATTCATAAACGTAAATATGTGTAAAAATGAGACGGTAATTTTTTCACGATTACAAACATTTTATTTGGCCGCCATTTTGTTCGGCCATCTTGAATTAGGACCACTACTTTACTAGTTGATCCTTATACCACAGTTGTTTATGGTACACAATTTGAAATCAAACCATTAAACAGTTTTTTCAGGTTGAGTTTTGAAATATTCTATTAAGCTGCCATTTTGTTCCGCCATCTTGGATTCGTGCCGAAATGTTATCAGTTGATTCCAACATAATATTTGATGTTTTTGCAAAATTTGAGATAAATTGGATGAGGAGTTTTTTAATAACCATTTTTTTTAACATTTCACTGGGCCGCCATTTTGTTTCGATATATTGGATTTTTACCAAAATGTTACCAGGTCATCTCCATATGACCCTTAAATTTTTACCAAAATTTCAAGTCAATCGGGTAAGTAGTTTTTAGCTACGCTGCGAACAGGCAGACAGACAGACAGACAAACCGACAGAATTGAGAAAGCATGTTTTTTGCGTCTAGGGAAAAAATCTCGGAGAGTGATTTTTTCACGATTACTATACTTACTAAAGTAAAAAGAGCTTTTGTTGAAAAAATATATTGAAAAGAAGAAAATTTAAAAAAAAATCCTCCTTTTATAATATGCAATGTAGATAATAGAGAACTGTCAGATCGGAGACTTATTATTGTTATAAATAAACCCTCGGTTAGTATATCTGAAATTAACAGTTTTTGATCAGATGTACCAGACTAGCATTTGTCATTTATTTGTTAAGACATCGCAACAAGTCTTTAGAATTAGATACTTTCCATCCGATTTTATATGATTCTGCTAATATGACAATTTTATTTACGTTGTGCCTATTTTACGATTTTTTTATATTTTATTCTTTTTGGTACATTTTTACATTTCTCGTAAAAGAGAAGTATTATAATCGTGAAAAAAATCACCTTCCTAGAATTTTGCAGATCTTCTCGTTTCAGGGACCCTAGATGCTGATAAAAATGTTTTCTCAATTCCGTCACTCTGTCAGTCTGTCGGTTTTTCGGTCTCTCTGTTGGTTTGTCGGCATAGCTAAAAAAACTACTTACCCGATTGACTTCAATTGCTTGTCAGAAATTAAGGATCATATAATAATAATAATTTGGTAAAAATCCAATATGCGGTGTCACTTTTTATCCGGATAAATGCCAAAGTCAGAAATATGTTTCTGTCAAACTTTTAAAATGTAAGAAATGTAAACATTACATACATTGTTATAAATAAAAAAAAACCATGCTAGGTTTTACATATGTTTAGGTTTTAGCGTCTCTAAATGACCAAACACATGTTTTATCAATTACTGTCTGTCAATATATCTGTCTGTCTGCCATTTCACGGCATAGCTAATAAATTACTTCTCCGATTGAGTTCAAATTTTGGTAAAACATTAAGGGTCATGTAGAGATGATCTGGTAGCATTCTGGTAAAAATTCAATAGGGCAGAATAAAATGGGGACCTGGTAAAATGTTTAAAAGATTATTATTAAAAGAGAATTTATTGAATTTACCTCAGATTTTGTGCAAAAAGCAAGTCTTACATAGAGGCTTGAAAAATCTTCTTATCAGATTGTTTTAAAATTTAGTACAAGTATTAAATGTGATAAATGATAAAGTTGTGGTACGACTTTAAGGTGGCGCAACAAAATGGCGGCCAAATAAAAAGTGTAAAAAATATCTTCTTATTCAGTTGACTTTAAAATTTGCACTAAAATTAAATCTCCATATCTAGAGATAGAGATAAACTGGCACGAATTCAACATGGATTAATAAAATGGAGTCCAATGAGAAAGTTTGAAAAGACAGTATACATGCAGTAAAAAAATTAGTATGTTCCAAACTAAATTTGGTCACACTTCACTATTCTTTATAAAAGGAAATATTCATAACGAGGGATGTTCCGGGTAAAGAAAATTTACCGATTTTTTAAATAAATCCTTGGTTTTAAAAATATTTTATATTTATATTTATTTTATTCTTTTTAGTAGCTAATCAGATTATTATATCTGATTTATATATGTATTCAAAATTTTAAAATGGTAGGTTATGTAAAACTGAATAAAACGCAACCGCAAATTTTTTGATAATTTTCAGGTTATAAGTTTTAAACAAATTGAGCTACTAAAATACGTATTTTGTATTTTGTAGGCACTTTTTTTTGAAAAATGTATTGTTGTACTTGTCCAATATTTTTTAGTGTAAATAGGGTACGTAACAAAACTAAGTTTTTTCTACCAAACCAGAATAATTATCATGACATATTTAAAAAGTAATTTTTTAAAATTTCTATATATGGATATAGATCCTATTTAAAAAAAAATTCTGAAAACTTGCAATAGGTAGGTTTTTTTTTAGAAAAACATGCAACTATCATTTAATATGTGATATTGTGCATTTTGAATCACATTCAACTAAGTTTCAGAGACGTATGAAATGCAATTGTACATGTCGTAACTTAAACATTTTCACGTACCCAGATTTAGATGTATCTTTCGCATTCCCAATAAAAAATACCATTTTAGGGAACACTTTTTATAGAACACCTTGTATATTTGTCATTTTTATGAAGTATCTTTCTTTCTTGATTTTAAAAATATTTACTTTGAGTATATTTACGCAAACATTTTATTAATTATTTTAACTGTAACAAAGTTTGCTGTATTACGCGCTGTGCCTTGGAGACTAAGTATCCGACATTTTTGCCTAGGTCATGTCAATGTTACCTTTACTCATTCAAAAATGGTTTATTCACCTAAAGAGATATTATGTATTATTAAATTATACTATTCAAATTGAAGTAACGCGTCAATATCAAATTGCATATCCAGATAGAAACACACCATCAAATAGTACCATGAGATATGTGGTGAAGCAGTTTGAAGCAAAAAAGTGCCCAACATAAGAAAAGAGATTTGGACATCTCACTCTTTTTTGAAAGTAAAATTAAAGTGTCTTTTTGTGACCATACAGTCCATGATATTCTTTTTATAGTCATTTTATATGCCACTACTCAGTTCAACTAATCCAGCGGAAATATTGAGGAGGTTCTGACTACCTATAAATATCACCCTTACAATTTTGTGCCAAGGGCTAACCGATAACCACATCATGCAGCAAAGGCTGGAGTTTTGCCGTGATATCATAATGAGGCTACACGAAGCAACAACTGGCGGAATGTTCAATCGAAAAAACAAACACTTTTAGTCGACTTAAAATCCATTAAAAATACAGGCAGTAATGTTTCAAGCACAAAAAAGCGCAAATGTTTGGTACGGCGTGTTTGCCGACAGAATTATAGATCCATTCTTCATTGACGGTAGCCTGATTGGTAGACCTTTAACTATTAGGTTATGAAATTAGACAACTTTTAAAGGAGCTTCCTCTCTACGCATATATCAACCTTATATTGAAAAGAGGATGGCGTATTAGCCTATAAGCCCACTCGATCGGACCTCACTCCACCTGACATATTTCTGTGGGGGTATCTAAAAAATGAAGCTTATTAAGATTAATATTAAGATTAAGATTATAAGAGAAACATTCAGAATTCGGGAAGAAATCGTAATTTTAAATCAGAATCATCCGGATTTCATTAGTGATACTGTTAAAAGGAAGTTAAAGTATAATATTTAGAAATGCTTTAGAAATAGAGGAGACTAATTGTAGATAAGTTAAATACCATACGCCCAGAAAATATAAATAAAATAATGCAACACTTCTTACATTTAAACCAAAATAATTAATAAACGGTTGGCGTAAATATAGTCAAACTATTTATTTTTGGAATCGGGAAATATGGATCTTTCATAAAAAATAAAAATATACAGAGTGTGTTTAAAAAACCCGTGTTTATCAATACGTCTCTACTTTTCGATTGACTTTTGTTTGACATTTTCTGAGGGTTCAGGATAAACCTACAAACTTTTATTATTGAAGTTTTTTTGTATCTTTTTCAGGGAACACTGTAGGTGTGGCACTAGATATCTCCGAATATCCTGTACAGGGTTTCTAACGTAAGTTCGTCACTCGATTTTACTCCGTAATGGTTTAGCTACAATAAAATGTGTTAGTTTCTCCGGGCTATAAGATTATGACATCTAAGAAACAATTTAAAGTGAAATAAAAAAATATGACGGGAAACAGATAGATAGTTAAGGAGGTTATTATCCCCATAGATTTCTCTAAATATCGATAGAGCTTAAAAAAATAAAATCATGTATTTATTTTTACAGTTTTTCAGATATTCGCATCTGAGTATTACTGCTAGTTCAATAGTAGGCTGTGGCTGTGGTAATATTAAAATGCGAATATTTCGGAAACTTTAAAAGCTAAATATATAAATCCATATATTTTTGAATCTGGAGTCCTATGGAACAAATTCACCATTACAGGGTAAATTTTTTCTCAAAAATCAGTTTTTCTGTCATTCCAGTTGTCTTTTTTTGGCATGATAATCCCATAGCCCAGAAAAAAACAGTATTAGTTAGGCTTTTGAATTGTGATTCTATTTAAACCATAACCGAGCAAAATTGAGTGTACGTCCTGACCATCAGTACTGATCATACCCTCTATGTAAAACTGCGTGGGTATTAAATCTCAATAAGGAGTGATTTAAAATTGACTTCAAAGGTCATGAACACAATTAAGGGGACCCTTTAAGCATTTTCAAAAAGAGCTACGTGTCAATCAAAGTCAAGCACAGCAGCACCGGTCTGGTCACACCAATACTAGATGCAGTGATCGGATGTTGAAGTTTTTAAGTAACCCTAGCGTAGATAATCCAAAATTATTGCTTCTTGTTCAAAATAACTAACTACTACTACCTTCACTGTTCACGTAATAGCACTCGACTAGTATATAAAATCGTAGTTTTTGATATATTAATTACAACCTAAAATTTTTGAAAACAGTTACCAATCGAAACATTGTTAAAAAAATACAATGCAAGTCCGACAGAACGAGTTTAATGATTAGAAAAGAATAAAAAGTAAATATAACAGTAAAGAATAATGAAATAAGACCCACGTTTACACACATACAAAAACACACGTCGAGCCTTAGACTAGTATCGGGATATAATCAGGGCAGAATGAAAATTAAACTCAACAGGTGGTCCAGACGGAAACGTAGAATCCCGCACTATGGCAGCAACGAAATCACTATCCTAGATAAGGCGTAAAAGTTAATTGCGAAATTAAACCGTTGATGATCAGCAGGTAATTAGTATTTATCGAGGCATCTTTTAGCGCGAATCGTGAGAAATTCACAACTTATAACGGAAATACCTGACAACTTACTACGAAACGCATTCCGAAATTTGAATTACGTAAACCTGTTATTTTAATTTCCAATATTTAAGTAACTATTAAACAAAAATATAGATTGCATTGTTAGTTGATATGATAATAAATTTTACTACAAAGAATTAAAAAAATTGTGTCGTTTTTTATTTTGGACGAATTAGTAATATTAAATCAACTTTAAAAAATAAAATAAAATGGTAGGTTTTTTTGCATAACAAATGTTATTGCTAAATTGAATATTAGAAATATAACAATTGTAAAGAGAATTTTCGTATCTCGACGGATATAAAACAGGAACAAAAAAAACTGAATAATATAATTATGAACAGAAAATGTGCTCCCTTTTTGGTCTGTTCAAAGCGTCGTTTATAATATTTTGATTCATTAATTTCTTTACAATTTTTTGCTGGAACTCCCCGATATTTCTATTGGAGGTTGATATACTACATTCTTCAAATGCCCTATAAAAATGTATCCAATGGCATGACATTTAAGCTATTGGGTGGCCAACTAATTACTCATATACGGCCAATCCACTCTGCACTCGGCATAAAACCATTCAAATATTCTATTACTTCTCGAATGGCATGAGGTGGAGCATCATCCTTCCACCAAATAACAACATTGTAGGTTTAAATTTGAGAACTCTCCTAAATTACATCCTAGAATATAATAACCTACTTTTCTGCCTTTTCAACAGGACAATAAATACCCTATTAAGATTTTGTACATACGTGCTTTAGCTTTAGGGCATATTTTTATTTTACTTGCTTTGTTAACGCCCTGTTTCGAAACATGTAAGTAGGCGATGAAAAAATGCTGAAAATTTTTTGTAAAAAAAGTGTGATCGATCACTCTTACTATTCCGGAAAACCTAGCTTTTTAAACTTTCCCGTTATTTATTTGTGACATGAAAATTTAAATCATAGTAACTTGAAATAGTCTTAACAGACTCCTGACTGACATGGAGGTATCATATAGAAAGGATCACAAAAAGGACCCCAGCGTGTCTGTGGGCGTGCAGACGGTCCTTCGGGTCAACTTGGGCTATAAAATCTCGTATTTTATACTGGCTTTACGTGTCAGTGATAAAACCCATGATCACTTATGGCGCTCTTGTGTGGTGGCCCGCCACTCGCAGGACGATATAACGGAGGAAGCTTGACAAGCTCCAGAGACTTGTCTGCCTGGGTATAACTGGAGCCATTAGAACCACACCGACCCGATCTATGGCGGCCATTCCGGGGCTAAGTCCTCTAAACTTGCCTGTAGAGGAAGAGGTTTGGAAGGTTTCTGTTCGTTTAAACGTCTACGGGGTAGTTGTATACATAGAGACTGGAATTTTGGGCATACCCGTCTCTACTGAACTAATCAGTTCAGACCCTCTCCAAGCTACGAGAGATGCCATTATTCCGATCTCAATAGCCTCTAAGACGTTTCGTGTAATTGTTCCTGAGAGAGAATAATTGAGGGATCCCGACCCATCCTTCCTCAAACCGGAGAGCCTCGTCTGGTGCGACGGCTTTTTAATGTGGAGGGATCTGGAGCGTGAATATATAGGTAGAGACCCAGGGCAAGAATTAGTCTTGCTCTTGGACGGTCTGCGAATGTGTATCGGGCTAGATTACAGCAATCTTGGACTGCGTACAGGAAAATCTTTCCAGGGGATATTACGACAAGCATATCTTAATATGCTGTGATAGTCAAGCAGCGATCAAGGCTTTGTCCTCGAACAGGGCCAAATCGCTGCTAACACTTGAACGCAGGAGAGCCCTAGGGAGGCTGTGTAAGTCCAATAGAGTTAGCCTCATTTGGGTTTCTGGCCATCAGGGGATTGGGGGTAATAAGGGGGCAGATCAGCTAACTCGGGAAGGTAGCAACACTGCTTTTACTGGAATGAAACCTGCTCTTGGTTTTGCTCCTTTAGCTGTCAAGTTTAGGATTAAAAATCGCAATGTCAAAGAATTTCGTGCTGAATGGCACGAGCTAGCAGGACTCGGACAGTCTAAGGTCTGAGTCTAATAGACTTCTAAAACTAAACAAAGGCCAACTTAGAACCAATACCGGGGTCCTTACTGGACACTGGCTGGCAAAATATTACCTGCATAAGATTGGACTCGACAACGATCCATACTGCAGGTTTTGTGCTGAGGTAGATGAAACTACCGAGCATCTAGTCTGTCGATGTGACGCTTTAGTCAGCGCTAGACTGCTTTGCTTAGGCGACGCCTAGGTGAAACCCGAGATTGTGGGGCGCGCTCGACCTGAAAGGGTCTTTTTCTTTCTAAAAAGGAGTGGGCTCCTGGCCTGAGACGTCTGCTTAAAGGGTTAGCTCAATGGCCCTGGTGAGCCTAAGTGCTGCCCTTGGCGGGCTCCCCATCTGTATCTAATGTTTAACTTGAAAAAATGAATCCCAAACTGGTTAAGTTATTATTCTAAATTAGATTTTGGACTCGTATTTTTTTATACTTTTTTTGGGTTGTAAGGAGAAAAAAAAACTAGAGGATTTAAAAAGAAAACATATATACATTTTAATAAACTCAAAATTAATAATGTATTTTGGCAGACATATATCGCAGCTATTCGATTTCAGTTATCATTGTTATTCGATTCCATCCTAATGCACAATTTAAGCACGAGTTTGACCAAAAGTATGTAAGAATTTATTATATATGGTTTCTCCATCCGGTTGTCTATAAATAAAAAATCTTCGTTTTTTTTTATGTTCAATTTTATTATAGATTCAGTCCTATAAGTTTCAGAACAATAAAGTCATAGCAACTGCAAATGTTACGCATGTACAAACATCGCTTGTATTTATTACATTCATTTTAAGTTGCGTGGTCACAGGGGGATATGGAGTATATATCTCCATCAAGCTACAACAATCTTTAAAAATAGTCGGATTATTCCATGAAAGCGTTATGTTTACGCAAAAAAGAAACACGGAGGACTTTTTTTGTCAGCTTTATTTTTCTGGGTAGTGTATTTCTATATAGATACTCATATTAGACTTATCAACAGCACAGAAGTGATGATCTTTTTAAATCGTCGGATATTTCTCTCGGTAGTGTTATTAGATTCCCTCCTTCCAAGCTAGGCTACTGTCCATTTTACATGTTATATAAAAAGAAAATGATTAGCTTTTATGGGAGCTTTGGGAGCTATTATAAATCATTAAATTTAATAGTTATTTTTGTACCAAGGACGTAAAAGAGCTTTGCGCCAGAGGTGCAAACAAAATTTTTTGTACGACTGACAGAAGAAATTGTAGTTATTTTTTCCTTTATTTCTGTTAGCACTATATATTAGATTCTTTGTTCATGTCAATGTCAAACTTAAGTTAAATAACGAAACATTTTTGACATTGTCAGGGAAATAATTAGATGTGGTGAATGAAAGTTAAAATGAATGCAGTTTCAGAAATAGAAGAAGCAGCTGTCAAAGTATGCCTGCAATTGTTGCCTGCAGAATCCAAAAGAATTTATGAAAATACATTGCATAAATTGCATGCCTTCTTGGTAAACTTCTCCGAAAAGAAAAATCACAATTTCAAGCCATCAACGCTGTGGGGGCTCTACTGTATGTTAAAGTCTACAATAATTTTGCACAAAAACATTGGTATAAGTAAGTTCGCGAAAAAGATCATTTTTAAAACGACCATCAGAAGGATACATCCCCAAAAAGTTTAATGTTTTTACAAGAGAAGAAAAAATGCAGAAATTATCCACCAAGTGCACCAGATGAAACGTATTTACTGCAGGTTCTTGTAAAGAATTATACCCACGGAATTTGACAAATCTGAAATATCACCTTTTTTATTAATTCCAACACATAAAAATTGATGGATGAACTACTTTTTTTCAAATTGCACGGTTTTCGGTTGCACTTAACTTTGTCTTGGAACAACGCTAAAAATTTATTTTTACAAAATATAACTTAAACTTATAAAATAAGTAGAAGATTGATTATATGATGCTTTATAATACAAAGATGTATGATTTCTAACTGAAAGTACCTAATTAATATATTAGATATTCTAAAGTATTGACCACATTTTTTAATAAACGCCTGACACATAAATCAGCTGCGTGATAGATAAACCAAGAATTCATGTATTAGGGTGCCATGTTGCCAAGTTTATTTTTCACAACTCTTCAATTATTAACTAATTAATTATCAATTATGTAGGAAGAACCATTTATACTGTAGCCGATTTTGATGATTGTTTGTATATATGTGGATTTTGGGGTCCTGATCACCAATCCAAGGTCAAACTTTTTGGGTCACGTTTCATTTTTGAATTATTCATCCTCCAAGTTCACAAACATTCCTAAACTCAATTTATTTTTTTCTTTCTTCTTTTTTATGAAAATAGCGAAATTTATGTAACAAACTACTATTAACAATTATAAAACACGTAAAATAAAATCTCTTTTTGTTTGTCTCTTATTTATTAAAATTTGGGGAACACTCAAAAAACAGCTGTACTTCATATTTTTTGGACTAGTGACATTGTGTTCTTGTTGGCATCTTGATATCATAAATAACTATCGAGATACAACTTTAAAGAGAGACATAAATTGATACAAATTAATTATGGACAGACACATTGGTTACATACATAGCTGCATCGGTCCCAGCAGGGGCGCGAAAGCACTAGGTAGATTGGTACCGGATTAGTACTAGCGGACAGCAGTGTAGTGCATCATGGGTGGATATCTAACTTCCGCTAGTGATGCACTTCGCTGTGTTCTTTTCGCTGTTTAATTATTTTAGTGTAGTTTTACTTTGGCGCCCTTATTTATGATTATGACTTCGGATTCAGATCAGGACCCACGAATCGACGATGGTGTAAAAAAGTAAAAAATTTTCGAAACCTTTTCTGTTTTGAGTTTTTTTTATTTGTATAATCATTAAATTTAGTTGTAATGTTAGGTTTGGATTGGTTAGGTTTTGCTGTAAAGAAAGCGAGCGGTAATACACCAATAACTTTTTGTAAAATACTTTTCAAGGTGCTTACTATAATGTAAGTTTGGCAGCATTTTAAAAGCTTTCTTAAAACTGTCATAATAAGGAGTTTTCGCAGCAAAATACAGTGAAAATTCGATCATCTTTTTGTGTTTTTTTTTTAACCGAAAGAGTGGTTTATTTTTTCTTTCTTTTAAAATAGTTGAAAGAAGGTAAACTTTATATTCTATATTCACAAATTATCAAGTTTCATGGATATAATTGTTCACAACACCCTTTACGGCATTAGGTTGTCCTTGGCTTTGGGATCGCAGGGGCCTGTAGAAGGAATAAATTGTCTAATTTAAAAGTAACTAAATGATGTAACCTATTACACTCATGTATTTTGGTAGAAGCCCTACACAAAAACCCAAATTCTAAGAATCTTTTCTATAGTAGATGATTATTTATTTTTATTTATTTATTGAAAAATAGGGATACAACAGAGAAAAAAGTCCACAAAGCATCCACGTTATACAATTAATTGCTTTTGGGTAGATTTCAGCGTGATAAAAATAACAATTCTAATATAAAATGATCAGTACTTATTACACTAGAGTTTTATCATGTTTTTGAAACCTAATCATAGACAAATCGAACATTTCCATACCTTGACAGTATCTCTTAAATGTACGACTCATCCTGCAAATGGGAGAGTTCTGTCCGGAACTAGTATTTCTAAAAGGAATTTCAAAGATATTCTGTTGCCTTAAATCTCTAATCGGTAATGTCAAATTTAATTTTGATTTTATTTCATTAGCGTCGACTATACCGTTTATAAGTTTAAAGACCATTAATAGGTCAGAGACAGTTCTTCTTCCACACAAAGAAATTATTGAAAATTTTTGACGGATAGGCTCATAGTTACTTTGTACTATAGCCACATCAGTTTTACGTGAAAGGAATCTTAAGAATCTATTTTGAATACTTTCTAGCCTTTGCTGATAGATGGCGTATTGAGGATTCCAAACGACCGAAGCGAAGTTTAGGCGACTGTATATAAAGGCACAGTAGAGGCCAATAATTGTTTTAGGATTCCTAAAATTATAACTATTTCGTAAAACAAATCCCATTAGTCTATTACACTTATTAACAATATATTCTACATGAGAGCGAAACAACATTTTAGCATCCATAACTACACCTAAATCACGAATTTCAGGGACAGATTTTACATTCACATTATTAATTGAATAAGTGAAACTATGTACATTTTTATTTCTAGAGAACGTAATTGACACACATTTATCCAAGTTTAAAAATAAACTGCGAGATTCACAATATCTCACCAGACAGTGAAGATCATCCCGAAGACCACCGCAATCACCCTGATCAGTAATACCTCTAAAGAATTTTAGGTCGTCTACATAAAGCAGGAAGTTCGAATTATTAAAACACTGTTTAATATAAATTATAAAGAATAACGGTCCAAGGTGACTGCCCCACGGTACTCCAGAAGACACTACAAACGGCTCAGACTGAAAACCCTTAATCAGAACCAACTTTTCCCTACCAGTCAGGTAAGACCATATCCACCTCAAGAGACTATCATGCACACCGACATCAGCCAGACACTGAAGGAGGATATTATGACTTATTTTATCAAACGCCTTGCTGAAGTCGGTGTATATGACATCTACCTGCGTCCGACCATTCATGCTTCCATCATCCTTTCCATGACCTGCATGGAAAAAAACCATGTTGTTTTTTCAAAATAATATTGTGAACTGTTTTTAGAATTATATTATGAATAATCTTCTCAAACATTTTGCCAAAAATACACAATTTACTTACAGGTCTGTAATTTTTAACATCGTGCTTATCACCACCTTTGGGCAGGGGAATTATGTAGGATGTTTTCCATTTAACTGGAAAACCTCCTAAGCGTAGAGAAAGATTGTAAATATGAAAAAAGGGTTTGATAAGAAAAGTTTTACAATTTTTTATAAAACTGCCTGGTATGTTATCTGGTCCAGGACCTTTTTTTCCATCCAACGCATCAATGACATCCGAAATCTGTTTTTCGGTAATTAAAACTCTCGACAAATCATAAGAACATATATAGCTTTGCGACAAAAAAAAAAATCAACGCCTGTTCCTGTCACATAAGAAAGGTAAATGCTGTACTCAACCTGTTGGAAAAACACTATTGGGCTAATACCCAGTGTAGTTGCAAAATATTTATGCAGGATATTGTCTTCGGCTTTCATCCGTAACTCTAGCCGACACTGCAGGGGGCATATTGGCTGTAAAGCGCCATGGAGGTTGGAGTTCGTCTACTGTAGCAGAAAGTTACCCAAAACAGCTCAAGAAAATACAAGTTCCAGCCCCACAGACGCAAAGAGATTGATGTCATACATCAGAAAAAATCGGTAGAACACATTTTTCCTGTTTTAATGTTTCGAATTGAAACCAATGTTTTTTTAAAATAACTTTGAATAAATAGCTGTTTAATGAGTGACTTAAGTGTTTTTGTTGCGAAGGTGTGGTTATAAAGTTTACCGTTTTACAATAAATGTATGTAAGTTTTTATCTTACTTTTATGCCCTACGGCGTAAAGGTGCAATTTTTCTTCATCAAAGAGAAGCGTAAAATTTCAACATTTTCCCCCCGGTCGTACAAAAACAATATTTTAGCCTCGATGTTAGCCTATTATAAAATAAAGTAAGTATATATTTTTATTTTAAACTACGCTTCAATTTTTTATTTCTTATTTATATTATCATAACTTTCTTTTTTTTGGTATTCTGCTCAAAATAAACTGCTGGCCACTTGACACAGTTCACCTGCATTTTTTGGTAAAATTTAAGTTCGAAGACGAGATACTGAGGTGCAGTTTTCAGCTGTATCTTGCAAATTTTAGACTTACTTAAGCTAAAAAGTTATTTATACAATGTGTTAAACAAGATTCCGCAAATTTTTCATTTTTATATTTGTTCCAAAAATCTACAAAAACAATTTCTTAGTTTTAATTGTTAGATTAGCGTAATCCTTGGTGAAGTTGTAAAAAACAATTTCAAACTTTTTTAAAATTTTTAATTTTTTTGGGATATGATTTTTTTGTCAAAAAATTTAATTTTTCTACATAATAAGCTGTAAATTTTTATTAGCCATTTGATGTAAAATTTTGTTGCTAGAGGGCCCTTAAGTCATATTTTTTTATAATGTGCACGGTCTGCACTACCCAGAAATCATACAAAAAAATGTGGCAAGATTAGTTAAAAACCTAGCAATCCTAAAGATCATGTAAGTATATTTCAACAACCTATAGCATGTAGCTGTACATTTTAACTTAAAATTAGCTTATCAACGATATCTCACAAGGTAAGTTTTGTTTTGAAAATAGCGACTGGACAGCCTTTTTTGAAAATGCAACTTTGACGTTTCATGATAAATATACAGTCACTTTTTACAAAATACTTCTTTTAAACAGCCAACGCTTAGTTTATATTTTTTAGACCTTAAACTCAAAAAAAATTGCAATAAATTGCTTTTTCGGGAAAACAAAAAACAAATAAAAAATGTGTTATTTCCCAAAAGATGTTTAAATCGAAGCGTTATAAATAAATTAAAATTAAGCTTATTTTAGACTGTTTAAAACAAGCATTTTGGAAAAAAACTGCATTTTTATCATGACAGGCCAATGTTGAATTTTGAAAAAATGGCTGTCCAGCCGCCATTTAGAAAACAAAACTTACCTTGTGATATATCGTTAAAAATCTAATTTTAAGCTGAATACGATAGTTCGTTAAATATTAATAAATATACAGGGTCCTATTTAAAATAAAAAAGTAGGGGGTTACTTCCGGTTAAAGCGGAAGTATCTTAATTATTTTTTTATAGAAAATTTTTCTTTAATGGAGTTATAGAGGCATTTCAAATTTCAAGTTGATATTTTTAAAACTAAAAAGATGACAGCTTTTCACATATCTCTTGTGCTACCCGATGTTGGTGAATTTGGCTGTAAAATCAACACCTATATTTGTTAAAATCATAAAGTTAGAAACATTTTTAAAAAACCATTTGGAGGAAATATTCACTACCACTTAAAACTTAAGTAAAAACTTTTAAATTTGAATTTTTTTTATGCTACAGGGTGTTGAAATATCGTATATGAACTTTAGGATTACTAGGTTTTTAATTAACCTTGCCACAATTTTTTCACACCCAGTATATTTTCTGTGTAGTGCAGACCGTGCACATTATAAAAAAAATTACTTAAGGACCTTCTAGCAAGAAAACTTTACATCAAATGGCAAATAATAAGTTAAAGCTTATTATGTAGAAAAATTAAATTTTTTGACAAAAAAAACCATCTAAAAAAATATTAAAAATTTAAAAAAGTTTCAAATTGTTTTTTACAATTTCACCAAGCATTACGCTAATCTAACAATTATAACTAAGAAATTATTTTTATAGATTTTCAGAACAATAAAATAAATTAAAAATTTGCACAGTGCAGCAGGTGAACTATCTCAAGTGGCCAGCAGTTTATTTACCACATTTTTATTTTTAGTTTGTTCAGAATCCACTAATTGTCTTGCAAACTATAAAAACCCTAGTGCGTCTAAAATTATGGTACGTCATTCAATTATTAATCTACTTACTTGCAGGCATATTAAACGAACCAACTAATAATACATCATTTGGTCTATGCCTCCGGACCACGTCAAATGTGATTCAATTTGTTTCTCATTTTACTGTAAGTGCAAATTAGACCGTCTGTTAATAAACTAGTAATACCTTTTGGATTGGATGGAATATACGGGGCTAATCCAAAAAGTGACATGAGAACTACCTATTCGGATAAGGAAAATCACTGATTAATAGTATGTTTTTGCGTTTCACCAAACACATACAGTAAAAAGTGTTATTTTTATTATTGTGGTCAGGATTTCAGTCTGGGTATAATAAAGGGCCATAATGTATTTTAAACCATTTAATTAGTGAATGGTTCAAAATAGGGGTTGATCCCGGTGCTAATCCCTAACTAAAAATAGCATTGCCTTTGAGAAAAATAAACCAATATTTGTGATAATTTACCTGAATTTATCATACATCTATCTACTCGTCAACGTGAAGAATATTAAGAATGGCAAATTTTAGTTAAGGTATTTACCACTTAGACAAGATCAAACTTGATTTTATGATAATTGCTTAGTTTTGTTTAAAAAAAAAGGTTCTCCTGTAAGTTCTTAAAGTCTTTATTCGAATCAATACATATACACATACATTTTTTAATTTTGACTAAATACTAATTACACTTTCAATTGAGAGTCCACCAGACACTTTTATAAATTCGCTACCTCAGACGCTCGTGTAGTCGTTTACGTAATATTAGAACACACGCAAACATGTTTGGCTCGGTGTTGCCAAAAGCATTATTAAGTTCTATTTGTTTAAAAATACAACAGATAAATTATGCCGGGTGATGTGCGTCGCAGGCAGGCAACTCTGAGCGGTAAACTAACTGGAAATCTCTCAACGGAACTCAACTAAACTAAATGCAATAGATAGTTTGAGGTATTTTATTTTATATTTGAAGGATTGCTTATTCGGAATATAGTCTGTCTTTATCTTGATCTCTATCTGGAACGCATAATGGACATTTTTGGGCTATTTTTAAATTTAAATATCTCGAAAAATCTAAAAGATATTTAAGTGCGGTTTTCGACAAATGATCATCTTATGTTTTGTAGCCGTTTTGAATTGGATTTAGATATAGTGTTCTCAAATCATAAATACAGGATAGTAAACAACTTTTTTCAAATTTTATATCTGCCTCATTTTTAAAAAATGGTGGCGGAATCAATAATTTTTGAATAATTGTCGGAGTATCAGAAAAAAATCAACTTTTTTGAATATCAGCAACCTGTATCTTAATAACACTTAAAAATAGTAAAAATATATAATAAAACCTGTTTCAGTGTTTTAATACAAAGTTCCAAAACTTTTTTGTGTTTTAGAAAATATCGCAGAGTTTTTCTGGAGCGATTCTAAATTAAAGAAATAAGCCAAGGCATTAAAAAGCAGAAAAATTATCTTGAAAAGCATTAAAAGCATATTTTTGTTACATCCTGTATATATTTGTTTTAAACAGTTACATTAATTCTTTTGTAATAACCAATTTTGAGAGCCATTTTGAATAAGTTTATATTTAGTAAAATATGTTTTTTCTGATACTACGACAATTATTCGAAAACCTTTCAAATTAGTTTTTACTTTTGTCGTACTGCTTCCCTCACAAACAACAAAAATCACGAAAAAAAAATCCTTTTTGCAAAAATAGGGAGAACATGAAATTTGAAAAAAATGCACTTTACTGTTTACCACCTTCTATTTATGAATTAGGAGCCCCAAATTGAAATATAATTCAGGGCTCTTATAAACCATAAAATGGTCTCTTATTTGCTAAAAACCACTTTTAAATGCCTGTTACAGTTTTCGAGATATAGATAAAATAGCCAAAAAAATTCCATTTCAAAATTCCAGAATTATATAAGATATATTCTTTAGACCCAGGAAATGTTGTTAAGTACAAAATTACTTAAAAAGACTTTCATGATTCGAAAGCTATAAAGTTAATCAACGTAAAAGCTTTTTAAAAACAAGCTATTATAATATAAAAATTATTGAATTCAAATTTTTAAAAGTTCTCAATGAGGGTGGGATCTTTCTGCAGCTTTACTAATCAACTTTATATATTAAAATATATTTTTTTACTTTAGAATAGTTTATAAATAAAAGCTTGCTTGTGAAAATATTTTTTCGTTTATCTTATTTTGAACATTTTAGCATTATTTTTTTCGGCACCTTGTGTAAGATATTCACGATTTTTCATGTTTCATATTATTGCATTGTCATCGAAGTTACAAGTATTTTAGCTGAGTCGGATGCCAGCAAGTGGTTGAACTGAATTAATGTATTTTCAGTAACCTTGAAAGATGTATTTAGTAATTTCCCTGACCTGATATTATTGGGGTAATTGAAATTACCAAATAAAGTTACTTTGAGGTTAATACATGTTAAAATCGTATTTAACGAAACTGTATGTTATCCAATTGAGTTCTGGCCGCCCAAAAACTAATTCGAACTTCTAGAAAAAATAACTTTTTTTCTAGAAATAGGAAGGAGCCTGATTTTTTAGATCAATGTTATGTATATATGAAATGGCGCATCTTATAATATACATGAAATGGCTAATCTTATAATATAAAGTCCTTACTTTTATTTAGTTTTAAGCAAATACTTTAACTTAGTTTTAAGCAAAACCGGTTCAGGAGGAGTGGCCTACCAGCCAATTCCGAAAAAAAGATCCTGCTTTATGCTATTTCTGTCATTTTGCCTTAAATAAAAGTGGTTCTGGGAGGTTTTAACCCCCCCCCCACCATTAAATACGCCATTGGTGGTTTTTGGTATTAGTGAAGGCATACATATATTTCAACATTATAAAGAAGAAACAGATTAACATTTATTTTTTGCTCTTAGTGATTTTGTGCCTTTTCCATTGTAAATGTATATGTTTTAAAATGACATAATCTACAATTGTCCATAAAGAATATTAGCGATAATTTATACAAATATATCGTAATTTTCCGCAGTTATGGATGATTAAAAGTGACAGAGAGTTTACCAAAAAAAAAAGACATTTCAGAATTACGGATATAATAAATTAGTAGAAAAAATTAAAAAAGTATATTGAAGTGTTGCTAGAGAAATTATACGGTAAACCAAAATTTACCTTATTGAACAACACAGCGCTGCGCTGTACAATACCGTGTACGCACCCCTTTCAAATATTTTATGATGTCTGAAGTTTTTAGATTTTTAACAAAACATTAAAATGTACAAATAGAAGTGGTATATTTGGCAGAACTAATACCTGAAACATTACAATTTCCAACGAATTTAAAAACAGGATTTGATCCTATTCACAAAAAAATACCCTACATATTGAGAGCAACTGTCGGTCGTCCTCTTACTTGGATAAATATAATATCCAAGATTTTGGAACGATTTTTGTATGGCCGAGTAGCGGATGTTAACGACGTCATAACGGGTTGTTAACATAGTTTTTCCACTGGCAGGTCAACCCAGAGTGCAGCCGCAAATCTAATAGAATATGTCTATAAACTATCTACTGGTTAAAGCGGAATATGTAGCTGGGTTCTCTTTCGACTTATGATCCGGAAGATTGAGCGACATGGTTTTAGAGGAAATAAGGTCAAATTGATAAGTTTGTATTTAGAAAATAGGCAATTTTTAGTAAAAGTAGAAGACTTTGATTCTAACATTAAGAATATAGATATAGGGATTCCACAGGGTTAGATATTGGGGCCACTGTTCCTGTAACAAGATAAGCAGCGGTTATTTTGCAATATATAAAAATATCATGGTAACTAACTATCTGAATTATAATATAATTATGTCGGCGATAGTGCACAAGCATCAAGAGTATTTATTAACCAAAAAAGGAATAATCGTATGTTGTTCGAAATAAAGTAAAGTAACAGCTGCAGTCCTGTCTTTATAGAAATGAAAATCATAATGACAGATTATCATTACTGTGTTGCAAATTTGAAACTTTAAATTCTTAAATTTTTAGTTTTATTTTTATGCCCTCTATAATATTTGTATTTGATTGCCATATTAGTATTATTATTATTATTAATTATTTTTTTAATGGGTCGATTCTAGCCTTTGTCCAGGCCTCCGAACATCTGAGTCTGGCCTGACGGTCCAATCTCAGTGCCTGCTCTATAAAACAATATGGTAAGCAAGCTACTGAATCCGAGACTCGTGTGTTCTAAGCAGCCTTATTGAACCAAGGATGACAGCCCTCTACATGCTTCCAGCCAAGATGTGAACCTTACTACGGCATGCTGGTATAAGTTTTAAGGAGGATAGCAACGTATATCTGTCAGCATCCCAATGACTAGAACGACCATTTTCACATTATATCCTTGGTACAGCGTGCGTAGCTCGAATAAGAGATCCTTTCTCTTTGGTCCGCTTCTCATGCTCTTTTGCAATGATATTGCCATCAGCCGGCGCCGAAAATTTTATCACATATATCGTTCTATGTGCAAAATCAAGGAGGACGGTGTCAGGCTTGTTAGCTCGTACAAGCCGAAGTGTGAGGAACGAGTAATTCCAATAAATTCTTTCGTTCTCCACCACAGACTCTGTACCTCCAGGGGCGCAGGGCAGCACAGATTCATTGTAGTAGAGCATAGAGCCGCGTTGTGTCGACGGATATAGGCCGAGACAACATACGCGCTACATGCACTCAAGCGATGCATAAGTGCCTGTGATGCCCTGTGGTACGCGTTGCAGTTAGTGTTAGGGACCATCATACCCATCACGTGACTAAGGTATGCTAACGTGGACAACATCTACAACCAATCTAAACAATATTGGTGAGAATTTGAGCCAGTGTATCGCAATTATGGAAGGTTAAATGAGATTTGATAAATTAGTTGAAAAAATTAAAGAAGTATATCCAAGTGATGATAGACAATTAATGTGATAATTTAAAATTTGCATACATTTTCACACTAGGTAGGATGAAGCTTAAATGTACCTTACTGTACAACATAGCATTGTATCACAAAAGTTTGAGCATATTGTTTGGCCCCGTATGGACCCCTTTAAAATACTTTGTGACATCTGAAGTTTTTGGATTTTTAACAAAAAATTAGAATGTAAAAATCGAAAAAAAAATTCAACTTCGTAATCTACCCAAGCTTACTGGTATATTAGGATAAATTTAATACAGTTACATTGGCATTATAACAACAGCATTCGGGAAAAGTTTATGCCGATAGTGGTTTATGGTTCGAATTTTAGAGTAACTTTCTGAGATAGTGTCGACTGAATAATAGATGAAAGATTTTATCCTCCGCTCTATAACTCGGCAATGACAAAACGCAAACTGCGATTACAGAAAAACTTTATTCCGATTTTACGGCTTCGGTTGCAAAAGTTTTCGCAAACGGATTTGGAATGGGTAATCGTTTTAGCAGTGACACAAATTAAATATCGTCTGTGAGTAAGTAATGAGTAAGTAATGGGGTTTGCGATCTCATAAATCAGTTATGGAGTACATATTCTTTTAACAGGGCATTGGAATTGTAAATTAAATAATATAATAAAAAAATAATAGTCATTTCACAGTTACAGTTTATTGGTTAGTTCAGCCTTAATAGTTTAACTAGCTGGCCCGGCAAACTTTTTCCGTAAGATGGCGCGATGAGTTTCCAGTGGAATTATAAGAATATGGAGCGCATTCACCACATCGTGCAGTAATGTTGTTGAAGAAAAACATATTGGTTTTATAGAAAAAAATACGCAATAAAAGAATAGAAAAAATAGTGTTGAAAGGTCTCGGTAATCAGATCAGCAGTATAACTCTCTTAAGAACTTGCTGAAAAATCTGGCTTAATGTTTTAACTATATAGATAATTTGCAATGACTATGTTTCATTCTAATACATTTGCAAGACTCTGCAGACCTAAGACTTCCATATTATTCCCATTTTGCATCTCTTAGGGGCTTGGCTGTATCTTCCTTCTTACCGTGTCTTGCGAGGCTCAACTCAATTCCAACAGGAAATGAAAATTCCTCAGTTATCTTTATCATTTATTATATTTGCGTTCTGATGTTTGCAGCCAATTTCAGATTATCCATATATAAAAGATTAATTAACCATGTAAAAGTAGCGGGTTCAACAGGAAGCCAAACAAAAACGGACTAAGTAGGTCAATGCATTTTTAAATTCTTACATGATTTACCCGGAACAAATTAATATATAGATGACACTAATGGAAGTGTTAGTATTTTGTGCACTGATTAACATATTGAAAATCCCCATGCCTCCATTTTCCATAACACCCTCAGATTAAATCCGCCATGTTGAATTTTAGATTTTTTTTCGAATAAATAACTATTATTCGGAAACTAAGGAGATTTTTAAGAATATGCAACAGTGCAATTTTTTTTAATTGAATTGCGCATCAAACTTACCTTGGTAAGTAATATTGTAACAAGTTTACAGGTATTCGAGTTTAAGTTGTTATTAAAATTTGCTACTTCTATTTTCCTTCTTATTTATATTTCAAAAAATGAAGAACATTTGAAAGAGAGGTTTAATTATGAGCTTTCACTCTACCATCTTTCACTTGTTGAACATTCGTAATTAAGAGAAATAAAAAGCTTTACCTTCATGAATAAACAATCTACTCCTTCACAAGATTCCGAAAAAAAAAATTTTTTTGGCATAGACGGCGGACATTTATTACATAAAAATGTGTGGCAATTTCCTTGTACATATGGCAACGTTTTTTCTCAATACGTCAAATATGTCGAATATAACTATGGCACAAATTGCATTATTGTTGTCGATGGCTATCAAAGAGTCATTATTAAAAACCAGGAGCAATTGTCATCCAAATATCTGTGCTAATATTTCCAATTCTGATTCTACTGTCTTAGCCATTTCTGAAGAAAAAATTTTAAGCAACCCTTACAATAAACAAAATTTTATCCGCGCATTAATGGTAAAACTTCAAGCTGCTCACGTATCTACAATTCAAGATGAAGGCGATGTTGATACCAAAATTGTCAAGACGACGGTAGCCTTAAAGGAAAGTAATAGTTCTGTAACATTGGTTGAAGAATACACTGATTTACTTGTTCTGCTAATTCATTACGTCAAAGGTGACGGAATTTTCATGTTGCGACCTCGTAGACAATCTAAATCAGACAAAATTAAAGATATACAAGAATTACAAAAAGAATTAGGCGGATATATAAAAAAATCACATACTATTCTTGCATGCTGTAACAGGTACTGATACAGCATCGTGTCTTTACAAACAAAGGAAGCTAAAATCTCTTAAAACTATTAAAAACTAAGGGCTGGCTATGTTGTATGAAGTTTATAAAGATCCTTCATCTAGCAGATGTGACATTATAAAAAACGAGAATAAATTTTATTGATAATGAAGGGACAAAGCAAGTATGCTAAGTCGTTAAACTATATGCGATTTTATAAATATAATACTTTAACAGCGTGTCAAAACCTTCGTAATAACTTTGAAGTTATAATACTTCTCCACTTCAAATTCCTCAGAATATAATTTTCTTGAGTTATATTTACAAATACCGGAATTATTAGGAAACAAACTAGACCCAAAAGAATGGGGGTGAGTTGTAAAAAATAATATTCTCTTTCCCCAAACAACAGACCCGATCACTCCTAGTTTTATTTTAAAATTGATTTGCTGCTACTGCGGGAGTGATTGTTAAGGGTTTGATAATTAAACATTTTGTCTGATTGCAGAATAACCACTTTCATTAATGAAACCCTTGGTATGCAGGAAATTCTTTTCATTATTAATGTTTTATATGTACCTTGTAAACCTTATTTGACGTATAAACCTACTATCTATAACTATATAAATAAGAATAAATTTTAAAGTAACTTATTTTGTTACGTCTTATTTTTTCTCTTTTTCATCGGCCAATAAGTAGGTACTGACATTAACCATGCAGGAGTCTGAAAATTGGTCTAATACAATTTTTTTATAATCTTGATTTCTCTCCTCCTGTGTGTTTTTTAAATTTAAAGTGATTTTTGAGTTATTAGAACTTTTATCGAAAAAAATACGTAAAATTAAGAATGGAGGCATGGGGGCTTTTAGTACGTTAATCAGTACACAAAATACTACCCATTGCCACTAGTGACATCTTTATATTAATTTGTTCCGGGTCAAGTCGTAAGTGCACTGGCGTAAAGTGAGTCTACGAGCGTAGAAAAAAAACCAACCAGAGAAAATTATGGCCTTTTATTAAGTTTTTACTCATAAAACAGCTAACAAGCTAAACATATTATAGTTATTATTTACATTTATAGAAAAATTGGTGGTACGTGCCATATACTTTCTCATTCCAGTAGTTTAGGAGTCTGAATCAGAGGACTTCCAATAGTGTAGACTGATTAATTTTAATTTTATTTAATTTTCCACAAAAATTACGTCTGATACAAAAAAATATTGGTATGAACTCAATATGGCGAAACAAAATGACGACCTGTTAAAATATTTGATGTACGAAAATGAAGAAATGGGCCATTCTTCTTACCTATTCCTTAATGGGGCAAATAGGTATTTTTACAAATATCAAACAAATAATCGTTCCCTACTTCACTATCAAAATCAATCCAATAAGTTATGTAAGTTTAAAAGGAAATTAGTTATTTATATATTATTAAACTTTAGTTTTTAGTTATATTTGCCTTATTTCACTGTTATTTTGTAATTGTGACATTTAGAAAATTTATTTGTTCATTTGTAGAAAATGTCATCTTAAACTTGTAACTATCAAGTTCGACCTTGTCTAAATTTAAACCTCATTTGTGAATAATATTGTTAGAGTTTTAAACTATAATCAATGATTTTAACGCGCTTTTATTGGCTTTCTACTGGTCTGATTGTATGTTTGTATGTCTGGTTCAAATCTTGTAATGGATTTTTCACCACTTCCATTACCGATTATTTTCGAATTTGACATGCATACACTTTCCGATACAAAAAATCCGAATTTTTTTAGTCAACGTTTAGAAATCCAAAATGGCGGCGCCAATACCACAGACGAATTTTGTGACTTGTGTAGATTAAACTGAAAGTTGGTGCCTGGAAAAATTTAAGAGTGTCAGCATTTAAAAATTCAAAATATCGGTGCCAAAATGACAATGTCAACAGGTCGGCCAAATGATTTTAACATTTGTGGGGATTATTTAAGAATGCACAACAAAAATTAAAATGGTGGCGCCCATATGGCGAACGAATTTTATCATTTGTACAGATTCGGCTGAAATATCAGTATCTAGAAGTATTTAAGAATGAAAGTTATGAAATTTTAGTCAATATTTGAGAATTAAAAATGGCGGCACCAACATAGCAGACTAATTTCAAAATGTTTGCAGATTTGATTAAAATTCGGCATTTAAGGGTATTTAAGTCTGCACATCATGAATTCTTGTCAACATTTTAAAAATTCGAGATTTAAATGCTAACATGGCGGCGGAATTTTAACATTTGTACAGATTTAAGAATACATATCATACATTTTTAGTAAATATTTAAAAAATGAGAGTAGGAATGCCTAGATTGAGAGCGAATTTTAACATTTATACAGATTTAATGAAAAATCGGTATTAAGTGTGCAATTTATACATTTTTAGTAATAAATATTCCAAATGGGGATGTCATCAATCAATCAATTCGATAAGTACTTTTGTCAGATATTTTTAAACATTTAATTAGGCCACCGTTTTGTTCCCCCATTTTGAATTTGTCTCAACATTTTTACCAGTTCATCCCTATATAATATTTGATTTTTGAGCAAAATTTGAACATAATCGATGCAGTAGTTTTCTGCAATGACTTTTATAACATTTTATTAGGCCACCATTTTGGATTTGTAGTAAAACTTATCAGTTGATGGTCATGTCACACCTAATTTTTCTGCAAAATTTGGATAAAATGGAAAAGCAGTTTTTTAGTAATATTTTTTCAGCATTTCAATAGACTGCCATTTTGTTCAGCCATATTGGATTTTTACCAAAATGTTACCACATCATCATATGAACTTTAATTTTTAACCAAAACTTGAAGTAAATAGGACAAGCAGTTCTTGAGCTTTGTCGCGGACAGACATACAGACTAACCGACGGAACTGAGAAAATATTTTCTTGCAACTAGAATACTTTCCTCTTGCGAGGAAAGTAAAAAAAATAGGGCGCTATAAATTAAGAATAGAATAGCCAATTGTCATAAAGTTTTTCCATGTTAATAGCTAAAATTTAAAAAATAACAGATTTTTTTTTAATTTCCAATATCACAAATCTTAAATTCTAACCAGTTTAAATTTTTTTACCTGACAACACTTATATAAAAAATTGGCCCAACTCAAGTGAAGATTAAAAAAAGGCGCGAAATCATCCGAAACTTTATTATTTCCCCAGATTTTATCCAAAATCTAGTGATTTTCGAAATTGCAGTACGATTTTTTGAGCGTGAGACGCCCTTTGACTATTTTAATATAGTATAGATATATTCTATAATTATTTTAATTCTCTGATAGGAAAAATTATTGTAATCGTCAAAAAAATTACGTCAGAGTCTTTCTTGTATAATTTTGCTTCTGAGGATTCTCACATGACCCCCGACGAAATAAAAGTTCTATTATACTGAACCGGATCCATTAGACATGTCTCCTGGAAAAGGAAATCTTGCTGTTTACTTAATGATTAAAAAAAACTCACATTGCCGCACCATAGTTAGGTCAAATAAAGCTCCTAGTTTCGCAATGTCCAAGATAAAGTAAATAAAACTTATTTATTAAATATTTAAAAAATCAATGTTCTTCTAACGTCACCGCACCTTTAGAACGCTGCTTCTTAAAGTAAGGCAACATATAATTAGAAGATTTGACCCATATCAACAAATACACAATAATACATTAAAACACATGCAGTAGTGACGCTAAGAAAAGCTTGGTATCTAATAAAATATTTTTTAGCAAATTAATTTCTTTAACGTTAAAATTTATTGTAGTGTCACGACCCGCTATTGATTTTAAGGCCACGCCGGTCACGTGACCCTGTAACACTCTTTACTGTAGACTATTATACTTTTTTACTATAAGGATTCCTCGTCAATGAAAGAGGGATGATCTAATATAACAGTGGGATGGTCTAATACGTGGAGTTTGCCATATCTAATTAAAACTCTTGTTACTGGTGTAATCTGATCTGAGGCTTTGGGTATTTTAGTTTGTATTTTACTATTTTGCAATAACAGTAATTTCTTTATATTGCTTAGAAACTAATACTGGAAACACATTACTATTCTTTGTATGAAATTTTTATTGCATCATGTTTAAACATATTCACCGTAATATAAATTGGTATAAGCATTGGTGTTCCTGGCTAGGCTTGGCATCGTCGTACGATCGACCTTATATCTTGGCAGTAGCTCAATATGTAAATAATGAACTCTATTTTTATTCTTACTCTAAGCTTGTTGCTATTTTTTTATCCAAGCTGCGTTGATAATGCACTCACTGGTATCTCTAAACAGCATGTGTTTGTTTTTGGATTGAGTCTTGTTTTCTAACAATAATTAAATAAGTATTAGGTCTTAATTTTCTGTAGAAATTTTGCTATGGACGCATAACTCGTTTTTACTTCACTGGTCTATACTAATAGCTAATCTATCTTTGAAGAAATTTTCGATTTTCTGTGCTGGTCTAAGCAATGTATTAGTTCCTTCATACCCGGTTAGCGTATTTACAATTTCCATCTGAAGTTTTTCACTTACTTCAAGGTGTTATTTGGCAAAATTTTTTCGGGTTATCTGCTGTGCTTGTCAGTATCTGGGTTTCGTTGCGGTATTGTTTATTTTTACAATTATTTTTTAGATTTGTTGGTTATTTGAGCCACCTCGGATTGAAAATATCAATTAATTTTGTCAATGTTATTATATATCAAAAACCTTTTAGGACTATAAAGGAGAAACATTTTAGCAAGGACAGCAACGGTACATTCCTTCTGAACCAATCGCAGACCTATGATAAATTAATCCGCATATATGTAATGTTCGAGGCGAAGCCTTAGGACAAAACCGACACAGTTTCGAGACATATAGAGAAATATTATAAATCCACAGAAATCAGCAAACCGCCCCATAATTTTCCAGTAACATATCCCAAAGTTTCGGTAACTAGAGGCAAACAACTCTTGCCAACTGCGCCAACTATTAAAACTAAATTTATATTAATTCAGTAGTCTATTACACGGACAAGTTTAATGGAGTTTCCATCGGGTTTGTGGTCTATGTAAATGCCGATCTGTTCGTCAAGTTTTCATTCATCAAGTGCGATTTTTACTTTCCTCGTAAGAGGGAAGTATTCTAATCGCAAAAAAGTCACCCTCCGAGATTTTTTCAGATCTTCACATTTTGGGCTCACTAGACGCCGAAAAACATGTTTTATCAATTTCGTTGGTCTATCGGTCTGTTCGCGGCGTAGCTAAAATTTGAATTCGTACCACTTCTACCATTTCATCCCTATACACAACTAATTCTTGAACAAAATTTGAAATCAGTCTATTAAGTATTTCTTTTTTTAGTTTTAATTAAGCCCCTCTTTGGTTTCACCATTTTTGATTCGTACCAAAATTTTAACACTTGATTCTAGGTAAAATGGATACATAGTTGTTTAGTAATAATTTTTTTAACATTTCACCAGGCCGCCATTTGTTTTGCCATATTAAATTTTTTTGAAAATATTACCAACATTTTCAAAATTACAAAATTTAAATTCCGACGGAATTGAGAAAACGTATTTTGGCATCTAGGAATACTAAAATGTGAATATCTAAAACTGGTAGAGTGATTTTTTTCGCTATTCAATCATTTTATTTCGCAGCCATTTTGTTCCGCCATCTTGAATTGGTGCCACAATTTCTCCAGTTCAATGCTGTGCCACAATTAATTATTGACAAAAATTTGAGATCAATCTATTAAATAGTTGTTTTAGGCTGTATTTTTAAATATTTTATTAAGCCGCCATTTTGTTTCGCCGTCTTGCATTCATCCTAAAATTGTATCAATTGATTCCTACGTAATTTTTTTTTGTACTAAATTTAAGGTACATTGGATAAATAATTTTTTAGTATAAATTTTAGTATAATTAGTTTGCCATTTTGTTTCGCCATATTTGTCAATCGGGTAGGTATTTAGTTATTTAATAATTCCGCGACAGGCAGACTGTGGAATCAAGAAAACATGTCCATCTGGGGACCTTGAAACGAAAACATCCGGAGGGTGATTTTGCCACAATTATAATACTTTCGTTTTACGAGGGAAGCAAAAAATGGAAAATAAAATTATTAAAAAACTCACAAAACTAAAGTACTTATTAAGTATTAATGTTATTACGAGCATGGGTGCTAAATATTATACTTTTCCATTTACAGGGTATCATAATTTTAAATAAAATTCATTTTTCACTTCGCTCGTAAAAGGGAAGTTTTGTAATCGTGAAAAAATCACCCTCCGAGATTTTCTCAGATCTTCACATTTCAACGTCCTTAGATGCCGAAAAACATATCGTCTAGATTTCGTCGGTCTATTCGTCTGTCTGATTGGCGGCATAGCTAAAAAACAACTCTTCGATTGACCACGTGGGGATCTGGTAACAAAAATCAAGGGTTGATAGGAAAGAACTGGTAGTATTTTGGTACGCATCCAAGAGCTCAAAACAATATGGCGGCCTAACATAATGTTTGAAAAATCAACTTAAAAATCTTGTTTAGTTCACTTGAAACTTTGCAGAAAATTTAACGTGTGTCCGGAAATAAATGGGTCACACTTTGCAGTTCCAAATAAAAGCAAACATTCATAACGAGGGAAGTTCCGAATAAGGGAACTTACCGATTTTTACTTCCCTCGTAAAAGGAAAGTATTGTAATCGTGAAAAAATCCCTCTCCCAGATCTTCACGTTTCAGGGTCGCTAGATAACGAAAAACATGTTTTCTCAATTCTGTCGGTCTGTCTGTCTTTTCGCGGCGTAGCTAAAAAACTACTTAGCCGATTGACTTCACATTTTGGTCAAAAATTAAGTGTCATATAGGGATGATGATGGATTTTGGTAAAAATCCAATAGGGCGAAACAAAATGGCGGCCTAGTGAAATGTTAAAAAAATTATTAAACAACTACTCATCCAATTTATCTCAAATTTTGCAAAAATATCTAGTATTATGTTGGAATCAACTGGTAACATTTTCGTACGAATCCAAAATGGCGGAAAAAACTGCTTGATTGTTTGATTTCAAATTGTATGCCAGAACTAATTGTAATATAGGGATCAACTAGTAAAATAGTAGTACTAATTCAAGATGGCAGAACAAAATGACGGCCAAATAAAATTTTTGTAATAGTGAAAAAATCACCTTCTCAGGTCTGACACATCTTTACTTTATAGCGTCGCTAGATGTCAAAAACTATGTTTTATCAATTCCGTCGGTCCGTCTGTCGGTCAGTTGGCGGCACAGCTTAAAGACTACTTACCTGATTGACTTTAAATTTTGACCAAAAATTAAGGGTCATATAAGAATGATCTGGTAATATTTTGGTAAAAGTCCAATATGGCCGAACAATGTTAAAATAATTTGGGGTTAAGATCCAGTAAAAAAAAACAATTACATTTGCTTTTTACTGGATTTTAATGGGTCTTATTCTGGATGTTAATTTAAATTGTCGAGGTTTCGCAACTTAATTGTTTCAGCATCCAGACAGCTATATAGATTCTATATCCTGCATAAAACCCATATTATTAGTCTTTACCTACTTCGTTAGTCCACATATATTTCCCAGATATTAAGTTTCTAAATAGTTTCCGTTAAAAATCCTCTTGATGTATTATTTGGGATTAGGATCTAGTAAAAAGTAAATGTCTATTTTCCAAAATGTTTCGCAACTTTATTGTTGCTTCCTTAGAACACATAAATAGCTTCTATACTTACTTATCAGTCTTTAGCTACTCTGTTGGTCCGCAGATATTTCCCAGATATTAAGTTTCTAAATTTTGTTTTTAGGTTAGAGTACTTTTGGGATTAGGATCCAGTAGAGAAGCAAAAGACTTTTTTTAAATTCTCGAGGTTTCCCTACTTTATTGTTGTATCCTCAGGACACATACAGATTCTCTATCCTGCATGAAACTCATGTTATCAGTCTTTACATTCTACGTCGGTCCGCAGATGTTTCACAAATATTAACTTTCTAAATGGTTTTCGTTAACGATCCTCTTGTTTTTATGTTAGAGTAGTGTTTTATTTGGGGGTTAGGATTCAATAAACAAAAACAAAGTTTTTTTTAAATGGTCGACGTTTCGCAACTGTATTGTTGCATCCTCAGGGAATATACATAGATTTTTATATCCTGCATGAAACCCATATTATCAGTCTTCACTCCGTTGGTTCTCAGATATTTCCCAGATATTAAGTTTCTAAATAATTTTTTACTGGATTCTAATCCCAAATAATACACCACTCTAACATAACAACAACATTAACAAAAACCATTTAGATACTTAATATCTGGGAAATATTTGCGGACCAACGGAGTAGGTAATGACTGATAATCAGTGGCGGCTCGCGAGTGAAAAAGTAAGTGAAGTGCAAATGAAGCAAGAAAATATCGCAATAATTTTTTTTCCAGAATTTTTTTATATGTGGAGGGGGTAGAATATTTTTTTACGACTCACCTAAATTTTCTATATTAAATCAATTCTCCTATCCTTCATGGCAGCAAATTTATGTATAACATCTTCCTAAAATGGATGAGTTGCTCTAATCTCCTCCAGAAATTCCTTTTGGTTTAAAATATTGCCAAGAAAAGTAAGTCTTTCTTGAGATATTGTATTTCTTAAATAAGTTTTTACACATTTGAAGCAAGAAAAACTTATTTCCACTGAAGCACTTGTCGAGGGTATTATTAAAATAAGGGAAAACGATTTATATGTTTCGGTAAAAATATATTTATTTTTATTAATTTTTTTCACTTGCTCTTGCAGCGATATATTCCAATTACTCTCATTGGCAAAAATAAGACCAAGCTCATTTTTAAATCGTTGACTTTTTGAAAATATTTCCTCAAATAACTGTAACAAATTTTCAATCGGGCCAGTCGGAAAATTTAAACTATATTCGGAAAATTTAGCAGAACCTGCCAAACATGAAAATGTAAGTTTTTCACAGTCTTGAAGTCTTACTGTCATTTCCTTTAAAATATGGTCCAATATTTCATAAAAAAGGGTTCTATACTTAGCCCTGATTTCTTCAGGTGAAAGCTTAGTAAGCTCACGTTTGTAATGATTTATTTCTGTAATAGAATTTGCTTTATCAAACATGGTATTAAAAAAATGTTCGTTTCTTTTTTTACACAGCGCCCCACGACAGCGTTTTATATTGGATATGCACAAATGAATGTCAAGAGATTTTTTTTGAAGAACGTCAAATAGTATGTCCGTGATTGAGAAAATGTCTATAAACACTAATGGCAGAAACGTCAATTCAAAATCGTTCATCTCACCTAAACATCCTTTCGCAAGGCGGATAGATTTTTCATCAATTTGTCACAGTTTGTAATAAATTTAAAGACGTCTTTTAATTTATTCCAGTCTTGAACAATCATATTTACTAATTTCGAATTTGAAGTTGTAACAACACCATAAATAAATATAACACAAAACAGTCAAGTTAACTGCAAAGGAACTCACCGGTTGCAGCGAAATCCGCGAAAATAAAAGAAAACAACCGCCGCAAACTGAACGACACGTGGGACGTGGGTGTAGTGTACTGCGCCTGCAATTCACCGAGAGCGTTGTATGGCGCTGGGCTCGACGTCATCACGTACGCGTTGTCATGACAACATAGTAGGAAAATCGTAAACTAAACATAGCACCTCCAGCAAAGTCAAAGCGGTTTGCGCCACTGTTATAGTTGTTATAATAAAGTTCGATTGAAAGATTTAAAAACACATGCCGCCAACGGTCAAGTGAAATATTTATTCGACATGAACAGTTTATTTTTTCCCAATTAGGTGAATAAATGAACGTAAAAACTAAAATTTTAAGAGATATATAATAAATATAGTTAGATGTTTGCTTGTTTATTTTTTCTGGTGAAGTAGCACTTCACCTATTTCACTTGAATAGCCGCCACTGCTGATAATATGGGTTTCAATTTAAGATGGCGAAACACAATAGCAGCCAATAATTTTTTTGAAAATCAACGTAAAAAAGATCTTGTTCAATTGGCTTTAAATTTTGCAGAAAAATTAAATGTGAAAATAGGATAAACTGGTACCAACTCAACATGATGTAGCAAAAATGCGGTATGTGTCAATGTAAAAACTACTTATTGAATTTATTTTAAACTAGCGGGTACCCGCGACTTCGTTCGCGTATATGACTATAATGAAAGGGATGTAAAGAGGTACTTAAATCGCGTCATTTGAGTACCTCTTTATAAACCACATTTGTTGTTGCATTGTTAGCGACATAGGGTTGACCATGGGAAAAACAATCGTAGCGCAAGTCTACTCCGGCTGTAATTAAGGATTGCCCTTGAGCTTTGTTAATTGTCATGGTGAAACAAAGCTTTAAAGGAAACTGTACACGTTTAAACTGAAAAGGATAGTCTGATGGAATTAAAGGGATACGTGGTATAAAAACTGTTTCTCCCAGACCAGGGCCAGAAGTAATAGTAAACTCTATTACATTGTTTTGTAATGTTTTAACCTGTAGCCGAGTTCCATTACACAATTTTGGTGGTTTTAAATTTCGAATAAGCATCACTGGTCCCCACTTTTAAAGTTAACTCATGAGGAGGGATTCCTGAAAGGTTAAGAAAGTGTAGGAACTCGACGAGATAATTAACCGCATTTTTTTGATCTATAACTACATCTCCACAATTAACATACTACTCAACGTATGTTAATTGTGGAGCAATAATTTTTTCGTATAAAATTAGATTTATTTCATTTACTGTGCTACTTTTCGAGTTAATATAGCTCGTTCTTTAAACCAAGATGCTGTTTTATTTTGATAACTTTCGTCCACTATAAGGATTTAAGGGGCATTTTCACCCCCTTGGAAACTGAGTTTCGAAGAATCCCTTCTTATCGAACCTCTGCACTCTAAAATCAAGCTGTTTGCACAAGCTCGCTTTCTACGGCAAACGGTTTGAGAAAGATCACAAAAATTAATCAATAACCCGATTTTTTCGAAAACCCTGTATGAATTTATAAAAATCTTAAAATATGTAATAAAATAAAATAAAAAGCACAAGTTTAAGTGTTTTTCTGAATAACTAATTGTTTTTTAAATAAAAAATATAATATTAAAGAGTTGGTTTCAGCCTCTTGGACACCCTGTCTCGGTTTTTAAAAAAATTTAAAATATGTAAAAAAATAATATATAAAGCATATTTTGTGAGCGTTATCCGAATAACTAACGGTTTTTTAAATAAAATATATTATATTTAAGGGATGTTTTTACCCTTCTGGACACATTGTATGAATTTTTTAAAAATCCTAAAACATGTAAAAAGTAAATAAAAAACACGAGTTCAAGCGTTTTTTCAAAAAACTAATCGGTTTTTAAATAAAAAAATATTGTATTATTTAAGTGGTGGTTTCGCCCCTTTGAACACCCTGTATGAATTTTTAAAAAATCCTAAAATATGTAAAAAAACGCTCTTGGAATTTGAGTTTTGAAAAATCCCTTCTTATCGAACCTCTACACCCTAAAATCAACCTATATGCCAAAGTTCAGCCTTTAAGCTCAAGCGGTTTGAGCTGGAGCCTGATGAGTGAGTCAGTCAATTAAGTCTTATATATATTAGTACAGATTATGCCCAAAAGTCAAGTGTGGCATAGGTAGAAAGAAAATGGTAAAATATTGGTAGAAATCCAATATGATGGAACGAAATGGCACACAATAAATATGAAAAGACAGTACACGTAACACATATATACTGTGACTATGTACTGAACTAAACTGTGTCACACTTCAGTATTCCGAACTAATGGAAAAAATCATAACGAGGAAAGTTCCGGGTAAAGGAAATTTACTGATTTTTTATATTTTAACTAGAAGTGCAATATGTAGCCATATGCTAACAAATACATTTTAACTAAGGACCACGTGAGGTATAAAATACTTTAGTTTTGTAGGTTTTCTGGATTTTTTACTCTCCATTTTTTTAGTTCCTGTCACATTTACAAATGGCTGCCGTTTTAAACTATGTATTATTAATTACTCCATATTTTTTGGATCAAGCAATGCTAAAAAAGACTTTCAAAAGTGAATATCCTGCCCCTATATCCGTTTTGTTTTTCTTCAAAACTTAATTTTAGGAAAAAAGTTTTGCGTACTAATCCGTTCTTATTTTATAGTTTTTCTGTATCGTTAATGTGGTATTAAAAATTCAGTGTATTATGTTATTAACAGATACCGATAGTATTGAAGTAAGAAAAGCAATTTTAACAGTAATCAGTGTAAAGAAAATATTATAAAGATCACTGTTAGATATATAAAAGAGCATGGGTTCTTAGCAATACACTCATCTCTATAATTCACATTATCCTTTTCGCCAAATTGATGCAGATGCTTTATGACATATTCTGAGCAAGTTTTACATCAAATTAATTTGAAAATAAAATATATAGTGTAAAATAAATTAAAGTAAAAGAAAGAAATATTATTAAAATAGAGGTAATAGCTTTTTAATTTTACAGATATACACTAGAAAACTTCGTTAACGAGATGCAGACAACTCCGCCAACTGAGGCTATTAAAGGAACAAAATATACATATATCAATTCAGTAGTCTATTACATAAACATAACTTTAACAGTGTTTCCATCCAGAAGCAACTATTTTGTAAACTATGAAAATAGCTGCGAGCAAACTGTCTGAATCCGGTATATCGGGCAAACTTTTATTGTTCACTTTTTATTTACATTTTCCAACTATTTATGCATCACGCTAAATGAAATTTCTATTGTGCTTTTCGTATCACACAACATGTCCCGCTTTTTGATGTAAATAATAAATTTACTTAATTGCAATAAGTTTAGAGAACATTTCAAAATATCTATCATTATGCAAAATTGAACTAAAAGCAATTAAAATTTGTTGAAAGATCAATCGGTTTTCCGTTTTTAAAATAAACGTTACCTTCAGAGAATCTGGAGCAATTTACTTGCATACTTCATTGCGACCGTAACTTCCAGATGCCGTGATAAACGTTAAGGTATAACTTATGTATCTTGGTTGTTTAAATATATTATAAATAAATATATATTTTTTAAATTTTAGATTCGATTTTTTATTTATGTAGGTACCGGGCGTATTTTTATCTTTGATATCATTTTAATGATCTGTAACTTTTTTGTTTTTGAAGATATCAAAACACTAAAATGTTTTAAGATATTAACCTAATTTATATATTTTTAAATGGAAAGCCTTATATGTTTTCGGATATTTTAATTCTACATGAAATTTCAAGTATATTTTATAAAGCATACCCTATACCTCTCTTCAACTTTTTGCGAGAAAATGGCATCAAAACATGCAACAACTAAACGATATTTTACCGTTTTATTTATTATTGTCGTTTAAAAGATATGTGCCATGATGAAACAAAATTGTTTATATTTTGATATATCCCTTTCAAAATATTTTGACACATTACATGTTTAGTCGTTTTTCATTTTCGGTTGAAATTGTTCAGTATTCTAAAAATCATACATTTAGTAATCGAGAAAGGAGTGATAAGCTTGCCATATATAGTGCGGGACACGAAAGAAAACCGGGAGAAGTCAATCGGTTTAGGAAGGTCGGCCAAGAAATCTCTTTAAACCAGTGGTGTCGCGTCGTTCTTTAAATAATATGGCACTCTTTTTTGACTATACGCACTTCAGATAATTAAAAAATGTAACTATACTTAATGAATCTTTATCTATATTTGTCAGTTTTCTTTCATGTACCGCACTTCTATATCTGTCTTGTGCTGCAAAAACGGCGAACTTTCGAATTTTAAAATGATTTAATTTTGATTTTTCTTGATCGATTTACCTACAAATATATTTTTTTCTTGAGTTCTGTCATTAATGGTTCCCGGGCTACTGTCTACGTCCACTATTATTGAACCACCCAGTATAGTGATATACGATTTACAAGTCCAGATTTTACAACATTAGCACGCAATTAGGAAACGCCCTGTATAGTACTTCACAATGACGCCCCCTGCACAAAGTAATATGACCTACGGAGACAAACGGTCACTTTTGGCATACCCGAATAGCCCAAAGTCGAACTGCATAAGTTAAAATTTTGTTAAATCTTGTTCACTGGAATAACTACATTGATGTGTTAATTTGGGAAAAATATGAGTTCTGTAGTTTTTCAAATATTTATTGCAATATTAGATATTTTTTGACACCCGGTATTGAACAGAAAATTAATTATTTTGAAGCAATTTATCGATAGCTACTTTATGAACAATTTTACAAAATATATGAAAAAAAACTAAGCCATTTTTGAGGTTGACGGATGTGATTCTAATGGTTCGATTCCTTCTGAATCGTTGTCTTCCTCTGAAAATGATGAGGTTTCGTCATCACTACTTAAAGATCACAGTGTGATAACTAAATCATCAATAACCGTTTCAATTTTACCATCTACTTTCCAGTATTTATCTTCAATAGAACGAACATGTTTAACATACAAATTTTCAGCCGATATTGAGTCAATCGCTTCTAATATTATTTTATTTAAATCTTTAATTGAAAGTTCACCGGTGTTGCGCTCTCGAATATATTTTTTTACTCCTGCCCATGCAAGTTCAATAGGGTTGAGGTCGCACATGTATGGAGGCAGCCTTAAAGGTGTATGACCGAGGTTACGTAATAAACCGTGAATTTTATACTTTTTTTCTCTAGGCTTGTTGGCTGATATTATTTCATATAATTGATATTTTCTCCATTTAGCTGTCACTTTATCTTCTACGTGAGAATGATAAAACGCATTATCCATTACCACGACTGATTTGGGAGGAATGTTAGGTAGAAGCTTCTCGAGCAACCACTTTTCAAAAATTATCTCTATACATCTGTCCATGATAGTCTCCAGTTGTTAGTCCCGAGCGAAAAACTAAAGCAGCACCTGGAACAAATCCGGCTTCTGAACCAGCATGAACTATAATAAAGCGACTACTAGAGTGGATTCCCTGAACAACATCTGTAACACTTTCACTTTGCCAGCATTTGTTTACTGTCATATCATTATCTACCCAGGATTCGTCTAGATACACAATATTGCGTCCTTCTTGCCTATATTGCCTTACAGTCACCCGCCAGTGAAATATATTTGGTCTCTCAATGAGCAATTTTCGTTTATTTTGGCTCTTGCGCCAAACAAAACCATTTGATCGTAAAAGCTGATTTAAGGTTTTATACCCGTACGGAAAATCTATTTTGTTTTTTACAGCACGAAGTAGGGGTTTGCAGGTCGGAACCTTCTTCAAGTTTACATATAAATCCTCTATTGTTCGTCGAATTACTTGAAAATCACCATCGTCAATTTTATCTTTGTATGATAATCGAGGTCTTTCTTTACCAGGAGATTTTAAAGGCGAAGTAGAACATGAGCGATCATTATGTTCTCCTTTAATTTTTCTAGCACTACTTTCCAAAACACCAGTGTAAAATGCAGCGCGTTCTGTTCGATTTTGAATTAGAATAGTCAAACTATTATTTTCAGCTTCTCTAGTACAGGCCTCTATAACGTTCGCAATAACTTCACATGCACCGCTTCGAATTGTTTTTCCTCTTTTGCTCCTCATCGTTACTTCGAAATAATAATTCAAATTCAACGCAACTCATTTATATAGAAATGAAAACAGATGCTCCAAGTGTATAGGCGCTACTGGAAATAGCTTGAACCTTCTAGCGGCAAGTGCATGGAGACTCTAGGCACACCCCAATTACAAGTGAACCAGTGCGAAATTTACTAAATCCTCGATTAATTTTCCGTACCGTTACCAAAGCCTCGAATCCCTTCAAAACAAACATTTGCAAGATTATTAAAAAAGAATGATTATTAAAAAATGATGCAAAAAGCCCTAGACCTCGTAGAGTTTTAGATGGGTTTATGAAACATATCCATCAACATCATTTAATAAATGTTCACGGAAAATACCGGTCCCCCAGAGTTCAGTTAAAATAGTTTTGAAAAAAAAAACAAATATGAACCAGTAGTGCTAGATAATAGTTCTATTTTGTCAGGACTAGATAGATAGATGTTGACAAAATCATGATTTTTTAAAATACATTTCTTGATCTAATGAAACCTCTTTTACAGCCAAACATAATGGTGATCTTCAGAACACCCGACACTGGTGCTGGTCTACAAATAATTCTCACATAATCCAAGAAATAAAAAGTCAAGGATATCAGTCAATTAACGTTTGGAGTGGTGGAAATGTATTATGTCCTATATTTATTGATCAAAAATTGACTGGGGAATATTATTTGCATTTGTTACACACCGATTGATAATTTACCGGTGAACATTTCAGTTAAGATAATGTGGCAGCAAGATGGTGCTTGCCCCCCAAACAGTCCGTACTTGACTGTAACGGACTTTATCTTTTGGAGGCACATTAAGAATATAATATATAAAACACCATGGGCTAATGCTGAAGAGCTGAGACGAAGAATTATAAATACAATAAATCAGTTAAAAGAAAATCCGTTAATGTTAGTGAATGCAACAAATCATACTATTAGAGTGTGCGAAAATGTGTTGAGAAAAATGGCAGCCACGTAGAGCCATTTTAGGATAATTTAATGTTTGTAAAAGTGTTACTTTGTTAATCGTTAATTTTTTGTTTTATTTTTAAAAAAGAAAAAAACGTCGTAAATATCCATACAAAATATTTTTTGTTTTATTTCGATATCCTTAAAAATAGAAAAGATACAGATGATCAAAATGTTGTTGCATGTTTTGACGCTATTTTCTCGCAAACAGTTAAAGATATAGATATAGGGTATGCTTTATAAAATATACTTGAAACTTCATGCAGAATCAAAATATCCGAAGCTATATAAGGCTTTCCCTTAAAAAAAGATAAGTTAGGTTAATATCTTAAAAAAACGTTAGTGTTTTGTTTTATTTCTAACAGAAAAAAACTTTCTAGATAACTATGCAAAGTGATTTTTGTTTCATTTTGATATCTTTAAAAACAAAAAAGCTATAGCTCATCGAAATGTGGCGCATTTAGAAATGGATAAAAGCTCCTCTCTACCGCAGGTAACGAAATCAAGTAACATATTATAATTATATTATATTATACTAGCTGGCCCGGCAGACCTGGCTCTGCCTTTTCCGTTAGATGACGCGATTACTTTTCGGGGAAATTTTAAGAATATGTGGCGCATTCGCCACATTGTCCAGAAATGGTATTAAAGAAAAACATTGGTTTTATAGAAAAAATACGCAATAAAACAATAGAAAAAACAATGTTGAAAGGTCTCTTCCTAACCAGACGATCATTCAAAAAAAATAATTTAAATAATTAAAAATATATTATTTGCTGAAGGAAAAAGTCCCGCTATTTTCTTTAATGTCCCGCTTTTTTCCTAAAGGAAATCCCGCTAAACGCCGATCAGGACTTGGCAACCCTATCGTCGAGCAAGAGGAATTCACTTCCGATTCACAAACGATATGAAGATGAAAGTCATCTTGAAGAGAATAATGGTGATACATTTTTTCATTAAAATATTACCTTAACCATAGAGTGAGTGCGTTAAAATTAATACATTTCGGGAGGTGATTAATCGCATATAAAAAACAAATGTACATAATAGACATCAACAGCCGTATTCACTAAATATGTTTAAATTTTAAACCCTAGGTCTAAACCGCATTCATAAAGCAAATTTAGACCTCCCTACAGTAACAGGTCTAAATTTAGACCATCGCTAAACCCGGTACTAAACACTTAACCTGTCAGGGGTTTAAATTTTCCAATATGGCCGCATTCACTAAAATGTTCTGAAGTTATTTTAGACCGATAAATGTCAAATTTAGATCCACTATTATGAAAGCCTACTAAGTATATATAAATATATGATTAAGATAACTTCTCAAATTTTTGTAATTGGTCTATTATACATAAGGATTTCAATATTATCATACTTTTTTTACAGTTGTAGTTGTTTTGATTCCACATAAATTTGGGAACTCCGTCGACCATCAATTTTCTTTTTAGATTTCTGTTAAAGAGATTCTCCCATTTCTCTGTTTTATCATGCCTACATAAATGAGGGCTGCTTTTAAAGCAATAAATTAAAAAAAAAATTAAATGTAATTTGGTATCCGTTAACTCTGGTTTTATCTTTGTCACATGTAAAAAGTTTTAAGTAAATTGACTTCGTACCATGTATCTTTCTGTCTGTCCACTGACGAGTAAGTATATCATTTGATTCAATCTTTTTCTTTTCTTTTCGGAGTTTTGGCCTTGTCCACCATTCTTAAATTTATAAGGGTTTTATTACTCGATGTACTTATTTGTAGGTAGCATTGATGATGACTAGTTAGTCGAAAGCCATCTGATATAATTTTGGACTTCGATAAAACCCTGGCGTCTTACAAATATGTAAAATTTAAACCGATGTATTTTTTATATAAAAAAGGTGAATTTAAGAAAATATGCAATTTTACTGAAAAAACGGCAATTGTAAACATTCAATATGTCATGGAGCAATAAACAATATAGTTCTTAAAAATAAAGCGAATGCGAAGCATCTAGGATTGTTTGCCATACTTCTACGTATATATGAGATAAACTTCCTAAAGGAAAACGTCCACAATTTATCATATTTATCTCACAAGTATTATTTCCCGCTTGGTAGTGTTTATTATACCCAGTCTCTAAGTATACCTACTGATTGCATCAGATTAGCACTAGTACGTAGGTCTTGTTTGGGACAAGGACGCCTAAATTTAATTTGTTCCCAATTTTGCCGTCAGAATGCATTTATGTAAAATTATGTTCTTTGACAATCCAAAAAATAAAACTTATCCTGGACTAACCGAAAACACAATCTGATAATCAAAAAACTGTTCATTTTCATAGGTCACATCGCGTGCAAAAAAAAACTGGGAAAACAGTTAAGCAGCTTCCGAACTAAAATGAATGAGGTTTGTTTGATACCCTGTCAGGGGTTTGACTACAAATATTTTAACATAGGATAGTATGAACGATTTTAAACAAAATATTTTTATTATTAGTAAATTCGAAAAAAATTTCGAGATTTTATTTTAAAATATTTAATTTTGGAGAAGGTTTCAACTAATTCCAAGACAATATGGCAACATTGCAATTTGCTTGGACATCAATGTGATGACAGTCTCATCATCTGTGTTTTGTCAATAAAGAAGTATAAAAAAAACCCGTAGGTTTGAAAACGATTCCATTATTTAATTTTGATTTTTTTTTTGGAATGTATAAACTATTTTTTTAATAAATTGTGGTTTGTTAACATAATATCGGCATGTATAAAAAATAGTAAACACCCGTTATTAAAACTTTTTAAATTATTTATTTGTATAGTTTTTAACTGCGCAACTCTAATTAAGTTTATTAGTTTCCAAAAATGATTAAAGAATATGAACTTACCATGCATATTAATTTATAGCACTAGGTAGGTAATTCACACACTAAAAAAGCATTTTAAAAACTTAAAGTGACTACCGCCGTTATTTAAGCACGCACGAATACGGCGAAGCCAATTTTCTTGAACGGATTCAAGAAAGTTAGGTCTTTGTCTAATTTGTTCCGCTGCAGGAAAAATACGGTTTCTAAGGTCATCTTCATTTTCAATTTCAACCCAATTATAGACAAATGTTTTCATGTGGCCCCAAAAATAAAAATCAAGGGCGTTTAGCTCTGATGCCCTCGGAGGCCATTTTCTAGGTTCTGGGGCATATCGACCTATCCACCTATTATCAAACGTATTATCTAGATGTTGTAACACATTCCTATGAATGTGGTTAGGAGCTCCATCATGAAACCAGGCACTGACTCGCTGCTTCTCCTGTTAAACGCCTCGATAGCTCAAAAGGACCGATTAACCGATTGTGGATTATTCCAGCCCAAATATTTATTGAAATCAGCCTTGTTGAATCGTGTGTAGATTTTTTTGAGCCCAGGTATGAATGTTATGAAAATTAAAATTTTCGTGTCCTTGTTTTTTTCAGAGAAACCACCGCAAAATTCTCTTCTTCGGGGTAAGTCCTCTAAAGTCAAAACCTGTACTCACTGCACGTGATAAGAGTGCAGAAGGTTTTCACGAAGGGCACGATAAATGGTCCAAATAGAAAATCCAACTTGTCTCGAGATTTCCCAAGTGCACACTCAAACCAGGGTTTCCCTCCACTAGCGCTAAAATATGTTTTTCGTTTTCGGGTGCTATTTGCCTTTCAAACCCCCGATTAGTTTGCTGGATGTTTACACTTTCCGTTTCGCGAAATCTTTGTAAAACCGGCATAAATGTTCTGTCATTAGGACACCTCCTGTTAGGATATCTTTCCCGGTATGTTTCGGACGCCAAATGAGCATTCTGTCTGCACTCTCTGTAAATAAGTAACATGTCTGTATATTCAATGTTCGTAAACATTTTTAAAGAGTTTTTAAATCCCGACTACGTATTAAAATGGTATGTGTTAACGATGTGCTTAAAAATTAATAAAACAACATATAACTTTAAGGCCATTTTTCTCAAAAAATGTAAGGAATTGAGCCTAAGTTATTTAAGTATTTTTTAATTAAAATGGTTCATACTGTCACCTGTTAAACTATTTGTAGTCCCTGTATTTGTCAATTTCCGGTAATTGTGTTTTTGGGTTCATACTTACAAAGCGACGCCTTACGGGAAAATGCAGAATTCATAAGTCGACTATTGAAAGATTATTGAAATAATAAATGCGTATCTTTGCTATATCGTGGACGTCGGAGAATAACCCAGAATATATATATATATATATATATATATATATATATATATATATATATATATATATATATATATGATGTAAATTAAACTTACCATACAAGACGATGCTTCAAGCTTCTATGTTTATTTTAAATGCAACTTCAGCTATTTGGACATTCGTGTCCAAATCATAACTGATATCCTTAATTATCTTCTTCAGAAGAGTCATATTACTAGGTCTTTACATATTCTTGGTCTTTTTTGTGCAGAAATTGTGCTTGGCTTAAATAAACTCGTACATCCTTCAACGCGGCACCTTAATAGAAAGGCAGATTATTTTTTGCAGAACGTTTTTTTCTTTTCTTATTTATATCCTTGAAATTGGAGCTTCCGAATATTAAAAGAAAATGCTTATATGGATAGAGTCAATAAAAAAAGTAACAAATCTTAGATCTAGAACACTTTAAATTTGAATTCCACTGCGACCTTTCGATTGCGATTTGATGTGAAGATGCGTGTGTCACAAGCATGTTGTACGTACAGAAGTTTGTACTGGGCTTAGGTGCTGGGGCTCTTCTTTCCCTTCATTATATATTGTAGCATTGTCTAATTGATGGCCTAGGTTAGGGAGGGTTTGTTATGAAAGATGTAGAAGAGACCTCGCAATACCTAGGCGCTGTGGCTTTATTGAGTCATCTTAACTTGTTACAGAGTAAATGACAGGCTTTTCGCTGGAAAACCGCTTGCAATAGGAAGAAAAATATATATTATTTAATAAATTTTCTTTAGCTATTATTTCATCATCTTTTGTAACAGAAAATTGTTTCAGCACAATAAAACCAACGAACTATTATTATTATATATTATTATCGCTTCTGCGTCTGCTTACAATATTCTCCGCTCTAACTTCTGCGTCATTACTCTTAGCACATAATCCGCCAGCTAAATTACTTTTCTCGTGATTTGCTGCCGCTATAAGGCGAAACTGTTTAAGTAATAATAGTAACCGAGGAGTTGATGAAAATGAAAAATTCTATCATTTACGAGGTAATTTGGTCGCCTTAATTCGTATATTTTCTTTCAAGTTGAACTTTGTGTTGCTGGCCGAAAGCCAGGTTGTCGTATAAAAATAAGCGAAAGACAAATTAAAGGAAGTATATTTACATTTCTTAACTTATTAGTCAATTTATTAAGGGAAACTTTTATATATTAACTTTAGTTGACTTATTAAGCCACCCATCATATATTATATTACCAATAAACAAAACTGTTAGCCACCTCAAGTGTTTAAAGCAAAATCTTAAAATTGTATAACGTCCAAGATTTTACTTATATATTGATATCTCCAAAACTATTATAGTTAGATGCTTAAATTAGTAAAGTTGTAGAGAATTTCATAGCAAATTTGATTCTGACCCAAGGTTTAAATTGTCTTCGGTCATTTTTGAAATAGTTAGGAAAAACTGAAAATGTGCATTTTCAGTTTTTCTCTGTAGCTCACCAAATGCGAGTGTTGCAGTTTTAGGAATAATACATTATTAAGACGTTTTTCTAGAAGAATCTGGTGAAGGTAAAATGAAAATTCTAGCTCTATCTGTTTTCAAGATACATTTGCGAATTTCCAAGTTTCTTATGGACGCCATAATCGATTTTCAAATTTTTTGAATGAACTCGTTAGGGGCTTTCAAATGATGCTTTGTAAGTCAAAATTTTATGTCTGAAATACTGACATTAACAATTAATATTCGTTAGCAATCCATGTTTATTTATAACGGAATGTTATATTGGTAATAATTATTAAAACAATTTCAACTATTCAAAACAGATTTGCCACACTCGGCAACCATGTTGGGCGTAAATAATTATTTAATCTTGGATGCGACCTATAAGAGTGAAAATAAATTCTTTATAATCTATTTTGGTATTACCATAGGTGCCTATTCTGTATCTGCCTATTTCTAGAACAACTTAAATACTTAAATTATCAACAATACTCAGCTTTATCAACAAACTAAATATATCAGACATAAGATACATTATAACAAATAAAGTTCTTAGAAACCAAAACGCCGCTTATTTATTCAGTCAACTATTTCTATCTTAAATTAATTTTAACAAATTATTCTTTGGAATAACTAACTCTTAATTATTTTAAATAATCGGTTGAAATTATATTGACAAATTCACTCAAGTCTTTTTCTTTAGCTCTAAAAACCAAAATTACTGTTTTTTATCATAGCAAACTATGGTTACGTCTGGCCACCTTAATGAAACAATAGAGATACTTTCTGACATTGAACTAATTATTAAATTAAGCAACACTGCTTGTTGAAAATTTATAGAAATGTTTAAAAAACCATAATACATGTCTGCCTCATTCTCCACACATTTCTCATACAGCCTTAAAACTTTACGGGTAACTCTCCTTCAGGTGATTTTGTTGATCTCGTGCCCTCTGTTTAAATTGTTCACGATTTTCTGGTGAAAAAAATTCATACACGTCATTTTTTGCGTATCCCCAAATCAAGAGGTCTAAGATCTGGTGACCTCACTGGCCAGGCAATGGAACCATTTTTGGGAATACTTTTATTGCCAAAAATGTTTCTAAGAACCTCTGTAACCTTCTAGTATTATGAGCTGGAGAACCATCTTTTTGTAACCAAGTGTTACACAATTCATTAGGTGGAATGGTTTCTAATTGCTGGAATAATTTGTTCTTGCAACAGCTCTAGATATTTATTTCCAATTAGACTTTCTTCGAAAATGAAACGCTTAGTCAAATGTGTAAAGTACAAAAATCCAAATTTTATTTATTTGTGAAACTATAATATAAGGATTTAGTCCAAATTACCTACAATGCCATAACACACATTAAATTCAAATATTGTTTGCAAACGGCTTTGTTCTAAATTATGCGAATTTTCTGCTTTCCAGAAGCAATGATTGTGTTAATTGAATATATACAATTGTATTTGTAAGCCGCGTTTTGTCTGCGTAAGGAACTCTAGAACGAAAACCAGGTATTTTTTCAATCACAAAATGTTGTTGGTCTGATAAAGTAATCTGTGAATACTAAGTAATCATGGTTCTTGGGATTAGACCGTGTCAAAATGGAATCACTTTCCAACGTTTCGCCTTCGATTGCACGAGGCATCTGCAGGGATCTTCACTTCACGAGATCGGAACACTGAATGAGCTCGGAGAGACCCAGGCCGGCTATTTATAGTCGACCTGTGTTTACCGAAGCGTGACACGGTGTAACGATCGGTTTCCACATATGATGTACACTGAAGCCCCTATCTCTATTAAAATTGTTAGGATGCTTATAAATTTCAATAGATTCTCTAATCTGTGAATACTCTAAACTATGGTAGGTTTATATGAATGAAAGCGATATTTTTTACACTCGAATGTGCAATAGATTTCGGAATTGTTGTTTGTTCATCAATCCTCACCGATATTCCTGGGTTATTTCTGAGATTTTCTTTAATTATTATTTTTAAGTAGGGCTTAGGTTTGGATCTCGGAGAAGAACCATTGGTTACTAAGAATCTAGATTGTCTTGTGCATTCCTGTTAGTTTTAGAATAAACTTCTAATGTCTAATTTTTCTTTGTTGGAATTGTACTGGCCATACTACTAGATAAGCTTTAGAAGCTAATGTAAAAAAAACACAAGTAAATTAAAGAATTTGAAGATAACTCAAGGGGGGCGAATAATGACAAGCAGTTTTTTTTTTGTTTCATTGTGGCGGCTAGGCGTGATCAAAGCCTACTATGAAAAAACAGTAGTTTTGGTTTTTAGAGCTTAAGGAAAATAATCATCATAACTTGTAATACATCGTTTGAAAGCTCTCAACAAATTCTTTCACAAGTGAAATAATCCAATATGGCGTCCATAAGAAATTTGTTAATTCGTATGTATAATGTATCCCGAAAACACGGAAAGCTGGAATTTTTATTTTATTCTCCGAAAAAAACTATTTTAATACACTCGTATTTTGTGAGTTCTTCAAGATATAATAAGCTAAAGGTTTTGCCGCTTTTGTAACTGCAATAATTTTGACATATCGAGTGGTTATCGGCATTTTTCATAAAATTTCATCTTAGTGAAAAAGTTAATACATTTTTATTTTATTTTACGGAGTTCTTCGGCAGATTAAATACAAAAAAGATGTTTCATTGGCTTCATAAATTAGTTTAAAAAAATGTATGCGTTACTAAAAATGTTATACAATGTGGGCAAAAACATAAAAATTTGAAAAGGAAATACTTTTAAGGAAAAGATCTCCAAAGAGGAGAGTGAAGTGGATATCAGAAAAGCAAAGCAAAGCTTTTTAAAAGTTTAGCTAACTTTTAATATCTTTACACTTTAAACTCCAGACGGTCTGACAATTTGTTTGACAACGCAATTTAGTTATCCATAACAACAATAATGAAATTTGTAATATACCTAAAGAGTACATTTAAAATATGAAACGATAAGGCAAATTTCTATTTAAAGAGCTCCCCACAAAATATTTGAACACGATAGTAAAGAAAAGGTATAATTGTGTAATAGTTCTATTTCTCGAGGGGGGGAATCCGAAATTCGAAACAAAGTTGCAGCAAATTAATTTAAATAAGTATTTAGAATACAAATAAATTTATGCCCAAAACCAAAAGGTTTATTTCATAAAAATAAGAAAAAAGTTTATATACAGGACAGAGTCCGGAAACACTTTGGGTTCGCGGGTGTTGTCAATATTTTTTTAGTTTTTTTGATATTTCTTGTACATCTCTAGACATTTTTATACTAAATTTGGTATACTACGAGAATTTCCATAAAGCGACTAAAAAGTTTATAAAACCTGCAGAGTGTCACTTTTCCCTGGTTTTTGACCCTTTAAAACTTTTACTCGAACTTTTTACTACGACTTGCCATTTTAACAACAAAGTTAAATTCCTCATCCTGGTCTGTCACTTTTTGGTCTCCTAAATTTATTTAATGTTTCCACCTTTTAAAAACTATTTGTAAATTTTTCCAATTTCACATTTTGCTAAATACCTTTCAAATGGAGCCTCAAAAAATTAAAGAAAAAATTTCAATTTAAATATCTCCCGGAATATACTAAATTCTATACCCCGTATCTCGAAAACTAAACACCACATTGGGCAGGTATTAATATACCCTTTGTATACTAAATATCCAAAAATTGATGAAGGGGCCACATATTTTTGTTATTGTTCTACTTCTACAGAGTGTACCTTAAAATCGAGTCTAACTTTACCAAATATGTAATTTAGAAGCTATACATCTTTAACTCAAATTTTAAAAATAATTTTCAAGATATTTCAAAAGAATAATCGCAAAATTTAATTTTTTTTTTAATAATTTTCTATAAATTACTAATACTAACAAATTAAAAAGTAATGCCCCAGATTTTGGCTAATGAACGAAAACTGGCTGTAGATTCTGTCCAAATTAACCATACCACCTTATTTGCGAAAAGCTTAAAAGCTGGTAAAATCAATTTTAGTGCAGATTTATGTACATAAGGAATGTGATAATGTTGCGTTAAAAATTAGTAGCTTTTAAATTACATTTTCGGCACAATTTACAGAGTGTAAATTAAATTAATTAATGTCTAAACCTCTGAAAAGTAATTTAACTCATTAAGATAAGAAGAAAGTCACATAAAAAGGAAACCGCAAAAGCTTCATTTTTTGAGATACAGGGAGTTAAAATGTTAACATTTTTTTCATTTTTCGAAACACCCCGTATATTCTCAGAACCATTTAAATTAATTTCTTATTCTTTTCTGTAACTTTGGTTAAAGTTTTTGATGTATTGCGCCATTTGAGAGTTAAAGAGTTAAACCCAGACAAAAACAACAACCTGTAGATTTTTGCAAAATACATTTAGGGGCTTTATTAATATCATAGTCATAGTATAACGTGTACCCTATTTGGTTTAGAAATCTCTAGAAGTGTACGAGGTATATCAAAAAAGAACTAATATTAAAAAAAAATAACACCCTGTATCTCGTACACAAAGTATTTGAAAGACCCCTGTTTTTAAAAACTTGTTTTCTATTTTTTTTGAGATAAATCATCTTTTAGAGTTTTGGGCTAAATTAATTTACATCCTGAATACTCACAAATTAATTTGCGGCAACATTATTACGGGTCAAACTTGTAGGACTACGAACACAACATTTTTTTCTATATTGTACTCAAATATTTTGTGGCAAGCCCTTGGGATTTAAATTTCACCATATCGTTTGGTATGTTCAATACACTGTATAGATTACTGTGGTAAATTAACAGGCTTATCAAAAAAAAAGTCGGGAAATTTTTTTTTACCCGGAACTGCCGTCGTTATGAATCTATCCTTTTTTTTAGGAATACTGAAGTGAGAGTCAATTTAGCACAGTCATTTAGTAACACATATATATATACTGTCTTTTCAAACATTTTTATTGGGCGCCATTTTGTTTCTCCATCATATTGAAACCCTACTAATATTTCACAAGTCTTTATCTATTCCACCCTTGATTTTGGGCGTAATTTAAAATAAATTATTTTTTATTAAAATACGTCATCTTGAATTTTACGAGTTTGTCCCTATATCACACAATTAACTTTTCCGCAAAATTTAAAATCAATTGAGTAATTTTTTTTTACGTTATTTAATAATTTAATTTGGCTGCCATTTTGTTCCACCATCTTGAATTCAAACCAAAACTTTACCAGTTTTTCTCTATATCACAACTAATGCCTGCACAAAATTTTAAATATGAAAACTAATAAGTAGTTTTTCCATGCTGAATTTTTAAATGTTTTATTAGAGCGTTATTTTGTTTTGCTATCTTATATTCATACTAAAAGGTTGCTAGTAAATTCCTATATAATATTTGATTTTTGTGCAAAATTTGAAATAAATTGCATAATTAGCTTTTTTAGTAATATTTTTTTAACGTTTTATTAGGCCGCCAGCTTGTTCCAGCAAGTTAGATTTTTACCAAAATATATGACTCTTAATTTCTGATAAAATTTGAAGTCAATCTGATAAGTAGTTTTTAAGCTATGCCCCGAACTGTCTGATAGACAGACAAACCCACAAACAGACCGACGGGATTGATAAAACTTATTTTTTAGCATCTAAAGGAGCCAAAACGTAAACGTATATAAAACCTGTTAATGTTGTTTTTTCACGATTACAAACATTTTATTTGGCGGCCATTTGGCTCCGCCATCTTGAAATAGTACCATAGTTTTACTAGTTCATGTCTATACCATAAGTAGTTATGACACACATTTTGAAATCAGTTCATTAAGTTTTTCTGGCAGAATTTTTAAATATTTTATTAAGCCGCCATTTTGTTCGGCTATCTTGGATTGTACCAACATTTTGCCCGTTGATTCCCACGTAATACTTGATTTTTGTGCATAAAACATGTTTGTCGGCATCTAAGCGCCCTGAAATACTTCCCCTTTACATCTCGACTTTTGTTAGGATTTTAAGAGTTTTAAAGTTTGCTTTGGTTTTCTGATATCGACTTATGAAAATAATGATATTTTGGTCGTTAAAAATGTTTTCAATATAAAAATTTCTTTTTCAAATTTAAAAAAAATTTACACTCTGTAGACTTTTTTGGCAACGTATAAAATAATAATAATTTAAACATATTTATAAAATAAAATAAACGTCATTTAATATAAACTAATAAAGCTACAGAGAAAAACGAAAAATAAATCAACATTTTCATAAAAAAGTTTCGGGATTTCGAAAAATTAACCAAATCGCTTTTTTATTTAATCTCCTCAATAACTTCATCAAACACTTAACATTTTTCTATGATTGCCACAAAGACGAAATTTAAAAAAAAATGCACTCCTTTTTAATAACCACCCAGAATAGCAAAAGTACTGAAGTTACAATATCGGCTAAACCTTTAGCCAATTCCACAACAAAGAGCACTGATATCTTAAAATGCATATATAAAAATATTTTTTACCCATGTTTATCTACTCCTATTAGAAATGTATTTGGCTTGTTGGTCTAATATTAGCTTTAATTAATACCATTCTCTATATTCTTGTCATTATAATCATGTATCATACAATTTTATTAACTACATTTTCCAGCATAGCACATTTATACAGCGTGATTAAATATTAATTCCAGCCAATCTTCTATGAAAATGTATAATTGCCGGCATAATATACGGAAATCTGATACATATTATTAGCGCAAAGCTAGTTTCACGTACGTACACCTGGTGTCTTCTTTCACGAGGTATTTCAGCTATTATTAAAATCAACAAAATATTACATCATTAAAGTTCTTTCTTTACACACATGCACATATTTCCCTATAAAGAGTGTGTCAGGTCAGGTAAGAGGATAGCAGGACAGGATCGGTACGGCAACAAATAAAATATTTGAAATATTTAATATCATTGATCATAGGCGCAGTTAGAGGTTTTTGTTTTTCAAAGGCCGAATTCTTAAAAACTAGTTCTTATATTATTCATACAATGTACAAGGTGGCGCATTTTTGATTATTTGAGGGGGTTCTGGCAAAATTGTGGTGCTACAAAAAACTGATTGAGCATTTACAAATGAACTTTAACCATCCTTACTGATCATGGCTAATTTGATTCGTTATTGAGCTACAGGGTATTTCTGGCCTGCTTTGATAGGTTCCTGTATCTCACTTATTATTGGCAATAGAAGAAAAACATAAATTGTTGCTTTATGTAGTCTTTTTACGTAGAATTCAGTGACGTTCTTACTTTTTTCTAGCTCTTTCAGTTTTTGAGATATGATATAAAAATATGGTTTTTCAATGAGACACCATGTATATTTTTTCCTTAATCGATTAGAAATTACCTTTTCAATGATGCTACAATGATGGTGTCTGAGTTTTTTAAATTTATTTATTTTTTTATATTTTCCATATAAGTGCGTTTTAAACAAAACTACTAAATATCCTTAGTAGTTTAACGCTTTAAATGTCATTCTCTACTGAACTTCAAATATTTACACAAAACTAAACGTAACTAAATAACAACATAACATTACATACAACACTTAATAAACCTAGATAAGAATAAGCAACAAAATCACTAAACTTCCAAACTATTAATCCTAAAATATAAGAGCAATAAAAATTCTAGAACCTAACAAAAAAGTTTAATATATCAACTTATCAAGCACTCTCCGCAGCGCTTCTCTCACAACCCTAAGAGCATTGAATATATACAAACGCATCACTTTTCCCAAAATACGTCTGAAACGGTTTTTTAATCTTTGAGTAGTATTGCTCTTAATTTTTTAAATGATATTCTTTGAAAAACCCCAAAAAAAATCTAATGGGCTAAGGTCAGGCGACTTAGGTGGCCACCTTACCGACCCATTCGTACCCCACCACTTAATGGGAAAATGTCGATTTAGAAACTTAGCAACTCCTCGGGCAATATGACTTGGAGCGCCATTTTGTTGGAAGTAACTGTTATTCTTTAAAACCACTGTTTCTCTTCTGAAATCTTATCTTAGTTACTGGTTTCAGAGAGTATCTTTTAAAAATTCGTATTCTTCTTCGGTTCTTTCTGGAGTGCCCCAAGGGTCGGTCTTATTATTCTCTATTTATACAGCCGACATTTTAAAAGATGTTCAGTATTCTTCAGTCCAGGGTTACGCTGACGGTACCCAAGTTTACCTTAGTTTCGAACCAAAAAACGCTTTAACTGCATCAACTCAGTTAATCATAGACCTGGAAGCTATTAGAAGTATCTCACTACGTCAAAATTTAATCCATAACGCTTCTAAATGTAATTTAATCTCCTTGACCTGTCTAGCAGAATTGGTGATTGTACTTTGAATTCTCAAAGTAGTGTCAAGAGCTTGGGATTGATATTGGATGAGAAACTACAGTTTAGTAATCTTATAAGCAGTGTACTTCCTCGTGCGCATCTTGTGTTAAAGGTATTATATGTTAACAGATACTGCTTTAATATCAAACTTAAAAAAATGCTTTGCGATTCTCTTGTGCTATCTCTTTTTAATTACGGCGCAATAGTATATACTAATTATATTAGTATTCTTGATAAAGGTCGAATACAACGAGTTCATAGCTTGTTGCAGGTTCATTGTTGGACTTAGGAAATTTAAATACTATCGCCTTTCATAGCACAACTCGAATGGCTTAACATCGAGAACCACAGAAAAGTACTTTTTTTAACGTTTGTTCATTGCATACTTACCACAGAATGCCCTTCCTACTTCTTCTGTAGATTTTCTCGAGGACTTGACTACCACTCTGTTAATGTTAGGAGCCGCTCCACATTTCACATACCTCGACATCGGACTGCCATGTTTCAGAAATGCTTTTCATACTGTTCGGGAAAGCTCTATATTCAACTTACTTTTACACCGGTCAACTTAAAAAATATTTCTTTCAAGATCAAGTTGAAACAGTCTTTGCTTTTTAGTCAATAAGTGTTAATTAAATGCTTTTTCTCTTTTGCTTCGTTAATTAATTTATTACTCTCATATTTCTTATTATTATTTTTATATTTTATCGTACGATCATATAAATGTTTTATTTATATATTTTATTAGGTGTATGTGTAAGTCTACTTGTAAATATATATATATATATATATATATATATATATATATATATATATATAGATATACATATTTTTTTTTATTCTTAAGGGTTAAGTCTAAGACTAGCCGCATACTTCGGTATTCGACTAAACTTCGCCCTTAATTGCTGCAAATCTGTAATTTTTCTTTTTATATTTGTTAATAAAAGCCGATCTATTATTATTATTATTTTTATTATTCATGCCTTGGATATTCGATATCAGATTTTCCTCTAGAATTCCAATTTAGCTCCCAGGAGTTAAATTTCTATCAAAAATCGTTTAGCACGATATTCGTGCATTATATAGGGCACTCCTCAGAGTAAGAATAAAAATAGAGTTCATTATTTACATATTTAGCCACTGCTAAAATTACCTCACAGTATAAGGTCGATCGTACGACGCGACGATGCCAATCCTAGCCAGGAATACCAATGTTTATACCAATTTATATTACGGTGAATCTGTTTAAACATGATGCAATAAAATGTTCATACAAAGAATAGTAATGTTTTTCCAGTATTAGTTTCTAAGCAGTATAAAGAAATTACTTCTATGGCAAAATAGTAAAATACAAACTAAAATACCCAAAGCCTCAGATCAGATTACACCAGTAACAAGAGTTTTAGTTAGATATGGCAAACCCGATCGACACGTATTAGACCATCCCACTGTGGTATTAGACCATCTCAGTTTCATTGACAAGAGATCCTTATAGTAAAAAAGTATAATAGTCTACAGTAAGGATTGGATTGGAAAATATCTGAAAAAAGTACCTATAGGATTGATTGATTGATGACAGCCCCATTTTGAATATTTATTACTAAAAATGTATAAATTGGACACTTAATATCGATTTTTAATCAAATCTGTATAAATGTTAAAATTCGCTCGCAATCTAGGCATTCCTACTCTTATTTTTTAAATATTTACTGAAAATGTATGACACAGTATTCTCAAATCTGTACAAATGTTAAAATTCCGTCGACATGTTGGCATTAAATTTTTTTTAAAATGTTGACAAAAATGATGTGCAGTCTTAAATACCCCTAAATGCCGAATTTTAATCAAATCTGCAAACATTTTGAAATTAGTCTGCTATGTTGGTGCCGCCATTTTTAATTGTCAACTATTGACTAAAATTTCTGGCAATGACAAATGACAAAATTCATTATTCGTTCGCTATATTGGCGCCATCATTTTGATTTTTGTTGTGCATTCCTAAATAATCTCCACAAATGTTAAGATCATCCATCCGACCTGTTGACATTGTCATTTTGGCACCACTATTTTGAATTTTTAAATGCTGACACTCTTAAATTTTCAAGTTTATTCTACACAAGTAACAAAATTCGTCGGCCGTATTGGCGCCGCCATTTTGGATTTCTAAACGTTGACTAAACAAATGCGGATTGTTTATATCTGAAAGTGAATGCATGTCAAATTTGTAAATAATCGGTAATGGAAGTGGTGAAAAATCCGTTACAAGATTTTAACCAGACATACAAACATACAATCAGATGAGTAGGAAGCCAATAAAAGCGCGTTAAAAGCATTGATTATAGTTTAAAACTCTAACAATAGTATTCACTAAAGAGGTTTAAATTTAGACAAGGTCTAACTTGACAGTTACAGGTTTAAGATGACATTTTTAACAACTGAACAAATAATTTTTGTAAGTGTCACATTTACAAAATGACAGTGACAGAAGGCAAACATAACTAAAACTAAAGTTTAATAATATATAAATAACTAATTTCCTTTTAATCTTACCTAACTTATTGGTTTGATTTAAGTCTGTAAAAACCCGGAACGATGATTTTTTTTCACGATTAGCGATATTACCTTATGCGGGAAGTAAAAACTCGCGCCGCCACTGGCATTCGTCAACAAATAGCCACGGCTTGAACATGGGCCATTCCCACGTCTTGTTTTATCGTAAACATTGGTCGATATAATGTGAAAAATAGGGGAACCATGTTGGCGCATACTCCTAACGTGATTTATGAATGAATTGTGATCTCTACTTTAATTCTTACTCTAAGGAGCACACCAAACATTAAATCTAAAACAACCCTGTGATATTCGATCGGCGGTAATGTGTGGATTTTCATTAGCAAAATACAAATTATTATGGCGATTGAATATTTCATCGCTAGATATGCGCACTTCATCTGTCCATATTATTTTTCTGAAGAAACTATTGTCTACAGCATTTATCCAAATACCATAAGCAACCGTCTACGTTCTGCGTCCCCTGGATGTAAAGTTTGAACCTTCCTATAGCGGTTGCAATATTGATTAAATGTGTGCTTGTGTGTCGTTTAAAAATATCGGCATGGGGCTGAGGTCTTTCTGCGTACTTTCTAAAATATAGTTCCGACGCAGCAATACTGTTTTAACCATATTAAATGTAACGCTATCATCATATTGAATTTTTGCTTATTGTCGATTGCCGTCTTCGCGGATTTTATTGTAATCTGTAATTCAAACTGTTAATTGTCAAAATATTGGAAAATATGGTGTCAAACAATTGTTTCCAAAGCCGACTCCATATAAATAACTTTAAATGTCCCTGCATCAGCTCCATAGTCAATTCGACTCTAAGCGGGCTTTGACCACTTTCTTTTAGATTTTATGTTTTTAAAAGTGTCATTTTGTTGCAGGAAGGGCACTTATTAATATTTAAATTATTTCAAATAGGTTCTGGGGAAAATAAAATAGACATAAAGAGGGAAGGCAATAATTAAAAATCCAAAAATTGAGCGAAGTAGGATTTTATCAAAGGTATTGTTAAAATTATGTGTACTATCTTCAGATATGTTATCAAGTGGTTTTTGTAGTTATCAAACATGAAGTTTATTCAATCGCCTTCAAAGATATAACTAAAAGTAGCTATGTTTACGCATCACATGGAAAATATAATGAAAAAAATATTATATTTAAAAAATTACTATTTTGTAAAAACTCAAACCCTAAGTGTTTGGTGTCGTCGGAAAGGTAATATAATTTCCAATCGAATAAGAAAAATATACAAGGTGTCCCATTGAAAAAACATAACTTTATGTCATATCCCAAAATCTGGAAAAAATAGAGAAGAATTAAGTGGAAAAAGTACATAAAGCAAAAATTTACTTTTTTCTTCTATCGCCAATAATAAGCGAGATACAGGACCCTGTCAAAATTGACTAATTTTCGAAAACACCCCGTAGCTCAATGACGAGTCAAGTTAGCCATGATCAGTAAGCATGGTTAGAGTTCATTTGTAAATCGAACTTGAAAATGTGCAGTCGGTTTTCATGTAGCACCTACAGTTTTGCCAGATCCCCCTAAAAGTACATTTCGGTGGGTAATATTTTAACGGTCGTAGATTATTTTTTGCTGAAGCTAAAAATGCCGAAGGTTTCAGCATAATTTATAAGTGTACACAGAAAAATCTTGGTCATACGTAATTTTCCACCTCGTAATTATGTTCCAATTTCAGACTAAATAAAGAATAGTTATCCCATCTATTTATAAGTAACAAAAAACGAGAGAACAAGTATACAATCGTGAAATAATACATATTTTGCCTTAAAATTGTATTTTATTTTCTCAAAGCATATAGGTATTTATCTCGAAGTAAAAAAAAATCTAACATAAAAAGATTAAATATTGGCGATCAGCAAGTATGTCAAATAATATTCCTTAAAATGACATTTAAGTATTATGATTCGTATACTAAAGTAAATTCCATATGAGAAAAAAGTTATCTAACATAAACTCTTACATATATTACAATCACCAGGAGAAATTTTATCAATGAAATGCGAAGCGGATCCAAGCTAAGCATTGTAAAAATAAAAATCATTTGCATTTCTAAGGGCTTCTATTCTATCCTCTAAGGCCACCCTGTATAAGGGAAAAGTATTTTAAATACAAAAAAATGGGCGTGTTTCTGAATTTAGAAAATCTAAAATTGCCTGAAGAGAAAACTACCCATACGTTTAGTTTTAGAGCAAAATGCCATAAGAGAATTATTCTGAGTATTCCGAGGTGTGATAAAATACTAAATTTTATAAAGAAATTGAAAGCTGAATGCAATGTACGGGGTATACAAAAAGTTTTATTTAACAATATCGTATAAAAATCAACTAAGAATGAATAATGAACAAATTATGCTTCTACGTGAGCGCTATCACGTTCCATACAAATTATGGTTCTTCTACTGAACTTTGCTACTGCCGCTCTTACCATAGCGGGCGTGCTTTCTTGTACACACTGCTGGTGACTGTTTCCAGGTGATCGACGTTTTGGAATGGGCTGTGAAGATAAACCTGTTCTTTTAACAGTCTCCAAAGGAAAAAGTCCAACGGGGTTAGGTCAGAAGACCTTGCTGGCCATGAGATTGCAGAGTTCCTATCCAGTGATTTGAAAAGGTCCTTTGTAAAAAATTGGAAACTATCTGTGTGTTATGACATGGTGCTCCATCGTGTTGCTACCAAAGTGAACGCCTGATATTTAATGGCAATTATCCAACAAATTCAAACAATTGAGTATATAATAAATATGTGTGTGTGTCAAATATCTAAATTTCATTTACACATGCGTTATCAGTATCACTTTTATAAAAATATGTCCTTCGTATTTTAGGGAGTCCAAAACGTCGAATAAAGACTCAACTTATATTTTTTAAAAATTTTAGTGATTCCAGTACTTACCATATATAGCCTATAAAGTGTATTAATTTATATTACAATACATTAAATGTTTTATGAGGAAGTAAAAATATAGGTTTTAGAGGATTTGTTTATTTATTAAGGACTGCGCATTTTTGCGAAACTACATTGTTATTAAAAAAATATTCCTTCCTTATTCTTATATTCCTGTTTTTTTTTAATTTTCATTTATCTGTGATCTTGCAATATATTTTAAACGGTTCCATATGCCATACCTAAATCTCTAGGAGTAGCTCAAATACTCTCGTATGCATTAAATGCAATATACCAATATACATACGCCAACACATTTATAATGTTTGTTTCCGTACAGCCTCTTCCTTGCCTTCAATGGACGGGGCGAGGACAACTATCAATAGCACGAAGACGTCGTTCCAATTGTGTAAAATCACTAAAATCCGTTTGGTAGTATCTGCGTCTGTCAGGATATTTAGCAGAATATATTGCTGTTGAAATGACATCATTTTGAAAGCATTCAAAGTAAACGGCACGCATATCGTAACCCTTCTTCCAGATAACTAGGCATTTTGGTTTTCGTAATGCACACTACAAACAGTTAATTTGAATATTATTTCACAACTCATTTTATAATAGCCTACTAATTGTTTTAATCCGCAGCTTTAAATTTTAGTTATTGGGATTTTAGCTAGGTTCCTAATGCAAGGGCTATGTTAATTGAAGCAAATAAGTTAGAGATGACTAAAAAAAGTAAAAACAACTAAATATTCTAAATATTGGTAGTATTAGATTGTAATTGTATTAAAAGTGAAAATTAGTTACCGCGCTTAAATTCGTTTAGAAATGCCTGAAGATTTATTTTCTTTCCATCATAACTTCGTTAAAAAAAATCAACTGGGCAGGTAGCGCTATGTTTTTTGCTTTTTTTGTTCTCCGATAACATTAGTCTATAGTAGATATATTATTCTATTCAAAATTTTCAAGAAAAAACTCAAATCTGAGAAGTTGCCATAAGTTGTTTGAAAGTCCAATAAAAGCTCTTTCAATCGAGAATTAATATAATTAATTAATTTTTAATTCATATAACATATATATATATATATATATATATATATATATATATATATATATATATATATATATATATATATATATATATATATATATATATATATATATATATATATATATATATATATATTGTGAATTTCTGTGTCTGTTACGTCCTCAAGCGGCCAATTTAGAAACTTAAAAAAATTTCCAGCGCATTTTCTTCACCACTTTTACTATAACAAAATTTTTCCCGACATCACGCAATATACGGTTTTCGAGATATAGCCGACCTCCTTTCTCAGTTTTACACCCGGTACACCTGGTATGTTCTTTCACGAAGTATTTTAGCTATTATTAAAATCAACAAAATATCACATCATTAAAGCTCTTTCCATACACATATGTACGTATTTTCCTATAAAGAGAGCAGTGCATGAGCGGCACGGCAAAAAAATAAAATATCTTAAATATCTAATATGTAGATTTTTGCACATAGGCGCAGTTAGGGGTTTTTGTTTATTTTCTATACTATTCTCAGATTTAAATAAAATCTGTATATTTTGCTTCGTAATATTTTAAACAAGCGTAGATTTTTTTTTGCTTAAGGTAACCAGTATAAATTATTAAAAAAATAAAAACTTGAATACATATAGCTAATATAGGAGAAGAAAACATATTAAAGTAAGCGAACTACTTTATATAGGTACCCGGTATGCCTTTTAAAATAAAAACGAACGGTAAATTGGCTTTTACCTACTTCCCTGGTAACGAATTCCTCTAGAAAACAAATTTAGCATAATATACAGGCTGTAAGGAAATGACCTCAAATATTTTAACAGGTAAAAGTGCAAGTAATCTAAAGTCTTATATAACAGGAAGTCAATACACAATGAGTGCTTTGGCGTTACATACATATTAGAATTTACAGTTTTTTTTTGAAAGGGTAGAAACAAGACAATTTTACTTTCTGAATGCTTCACAAGTAGTCACTTTGAACGCTAATTAGATTAGGTCATTATATTTGATTTTAAAATTTTCTCGTCTATTTATTCAAAATAACTTATGGATTATTTCTTTATCTATTTTTCTTTTAAATTAGGAAACCAATACATTTGAATAAATAAAGTATTATAACAAATTATTTAGAAGACTTACAGTTTTTTAAATTTTGCACTACTTAAGCCTGCTACTCACTATCCTTACATTCGACCATTCCTCGAATCATCCATATACTGTGGTGGGGCCCTCAACAATTTTTTTTTATTGTCACATGATCTCACAACATTGAAAAGCATGAAATCCATGAGAACGAATCAAATAAAAATTGATGAATAGTGTGGATGAAATATTCGTCAATTCATTGATTTGCCTATTCGTTCATTCATATCAACTGACGAATCGGATTAACAATTCGAATCGACTTATCAAACTGAATAGAGAGTAGCGAGCTTTATACACTACCGAAAACTGCAAGCAGGTCAATGGCGATTCAAGTTTTCAAAAAGAAAAAAATAATAAAATTAGTTAGCTGGAATTTGGCTCTCTCTTTCTCGTACGCATTGATAGTGATACAAATAATATTTTATTGATCTCTTATCTAAAAATCTTTCGCTGTAAATCGTTTCAGCTACCTACACAGGAATATCTCTATAACGCAAATCTCAAAATAAGTAAATAGTAAAAAATAAAATAAAAGTAATAAAATAGTTTGTTTATAAAAAAATAACCAATGTGTTGTGCGGCAAGTAAGACTTGTTTCGTTTGATTAATAATGATTTAATTAATACTTCTGGACAATAAAATGAATAATATTTAGTAAAATTCTTAAATTACACGGTGTTAAAATATCTGTAATTATTCATATATTTCACTTGCTTGACACAGGGAAAGTTTCATTATGAGGAAAAGAAAGGTAAAAGGGTTTTATCTATCCTTTACCCAAGTGCCCGGAACTTACCTTACAACAAATCGTTTTCTGAAGAAAAGAGGGATATATAACAATATATATACTTTGGTACCTAATATGTATAAAACGATCGCTATATAACAAAAGTATGCTTTATTATCGCAGGAAAATTGTTACAATTCCATGGACAAAGCGAAATTTACCTTAGAACAAATAAAAAACAAAAACAATGAAAAGACGAAATATTGATCGAAAAAAAAAATCATATTTTTCGATAGGTCAATGTAAATAAATAAATTGTAAATATAATATTCATGAATCCAGGTGACCTAACAAAAGGAAATAAACAATACATATGCGGGGTGAATAATTTCGATGACATTCAAATTAAAATTACGCGACCCTAAACTCTATTTTATTATCGTTATACAAGCAAAATAAGTGAAGTTAAACAAAAAGTGTATTGAACTAATATAGTAATTAAAGTGTATTAGAAAAAAAATGTACAACTTTAATCTGATATCTAACAAAAATAATTAATGTTAACGGACTATCAGACAGTTTATTCCTTATAAAATATTTTCAAATACCTTGCAGCAACATGATTTAAGTAAACAAGTAAATAAAAAACATTTTAACGAGACTTATTCATTATAAAAATTAATAACGCAGTAAAAAGGTTTTTCATTGAGGTACGCTTTGGTTTTTTTTCCGGAAAGTGCAAACATAGGGATTGTTTTTAAATGTTAAAAATAAATAATGCAGGAAATGTTAATATTTCATGTTTTTTGAAATAGTATTGGCAGTGCGCTCTATTATTTAGACCAAACAAATAGCGGATTGCTCTCTTTTGAAACCTAAAAGTACAAAGAAATTGCTCGGTGGAACAGCCCCAAAAGGGAAGGCCATAGCGGAGATGTTATTCGAATAGAGAGAAATAAGTAAGTCTGGCAGAAGACACGTCCAGTTCTTTTGAAACTGATTTTTGATAGCACTGGTAGTAGAGCAATCGGGTGATAATTGCAAGAAATAGTTTTTTTCGCCCCCTTTATGAAGAGAAATAATTATAGCTGTTTTAAGGCAATTCAGGGAATATACTTTGGATAAGGGATTCATTTATTAGTGTTGCAAGGGCCTCTATGACTGGGAGCAGCAGGTTCAGGAATTCAGACTTTGTTAGACGTTTTTGATAGCATATTATTTTACTGACTTGGGTAGTTTAATATAGATCCTCCTATAATTAGAGCTATAGTCGAGATTAAGAATGGAGTCGGTGAATTTTTTTATATATAAGAGGGAGAACGATATGCAAATATAAACTGTGCGAGTAACCTACGGGTATAGGCTTAAGGCCAATTTTTTTTCTTTTTTTGGTTGATAGGTAGTTATTTTGCATATATTTTTTACCATTCTTGCTACATTTTAATGTTTGTAAAGATAAAAGTCACCGTTTTCTTAAACCATCTTCTTGCCTTTGCGCAAATAAGAATACATGACAATACTAATAAATAATCCATTTGATTAATATATCTAACTTTTATTTAGACTGGGCCGAATAAATATTTTTCATCTGCTCAGCTTTTATCTGTAATAATTTTTAAATCCAGGTTCTAATCACGTAAAACCACACCTTATCATATTTTATTTTGTTTTTATTTCTTTTTCTTTTATTAATTTATTATTTATAATTTAATTATTTTTATTTTTTTTTTCACTTTTTATACCGCTATTGACACCTTAAAAAAAACAAATTATGTCGTTTATTATTTAGCTCTTTAAAAAAATTATTTTGCTAAATTTTTAAACAGTTTATTGGGCCGGCATTTTGTATTTATATAAAGGGTTCGTACTAAAATTTTACCAGTTATCTGTGTGTCACACTTCCTGTGTATGTAAAATTTCAAGTCAATTGAATATGTAGTTTTTTGACACGGATTTTTTAAACATTTCTATATGCCGCCATTTTGTTTCTATGCCATAGCTTAACTCTAAAATTGTATCAGTTTATCTTTACATCTCACTTAATTTTTGTGCAAATTTTGAGATCAACTGGACAAGTAGTTTTTTAATTTTAATTTTTTTGGTCACCATGATGTTCCGCCATATTGGATTTTTACCAAAGTGTAACTGTATCATCTCCATATGATCCTTGATTACCGACCAAAAAGTAAAAATCAGATAAGTAGTTTTTGAGCTGTACCGTGTACAGGTAGATTGATAGATAGAATGACAGACACAGACAGATAGACCGATGGAAATGGAAGAACAAAAGATCTGCAAACAACTCGGAGAATGATTTTTTACGATTACAATACTTTCCTCTTACGAGGAAATAATAAAACTAGAACTACTTCTGAATCTCACCTTAGAAAGCATTTTCTCCGATAGCATGTTTGCCTCACTAACCTATTTATTATATTTTTATAATGACATTCATTTAATAAACAAAATTTGGAATGAAGTATATGTAAGAACATACAAAATTTGGATAGGGTCCGCGTAATTTATTGTTGTTTTCGATCAGTATCCACTTTTATTGCCCCTAAAAGCAGTTGGGTAGAGATTTGTGAAATTCTGGACACATAGATTAAAAAGCCCGTCTTGTCAAAATGCCAAATTCCAAGTTTTGGGTTCGTGTGCTATTTCGAAGATTGAAATGCTTAGATCTTATGCTGGTCATGTTTTATTATTAAATAATGTGTGATTTTCATATTTATTATTAAATAATGTTGGCTTCTTGACACTATGTGGTATTTTTACAGAGAACTGACAATCACCAGATCTACCACAAGCACGAGCTTTTTTGGTCATGTTGTCTGGGAGAGTGTTCTACAACATGCGTTTCGAGGAAGACATTCGTAACTACATAACTTCAAAAACGTCAAAACGGTATCACTTTTTGATGTTCTGTCATCAATAGCACAAGGCAACTTCAGGGATATTTACTTCATGAGATAGGGACACTGAATGACATGTTTTGACATGCTCTAGTCTCAAGAACCATGATTTCCTAATTGACTCAAGCCATGGAAGCTTCCATTCTATAATTGTTTATTTTATTAGTGGCGTACAAAATGTAACCTGAGTTTAGGCTTCGAAAACTTTAAAGCTGACCTTTGTATTAATACATTGTATAAATGGAACTAGAAACGATGAAATAAAATTTTGTATAAAAAAATAAAACCGACTAAAAAAAGACTTAAAAGCGGGAGGCGTTTTGTAGAAATTAATTAAAAGTACATGTTTCTCTATGTTGTCAGAAAATAACACAATTTAAATGTGTAAACAAAGTGTAAAATTTAATTTTAAAAAAATACAGAATAAAAGAAATATTAATAATAAAATAGGGTTAAAATAAACTTATAACTAAAATGAATTAGAAAAATAAGAAATGTAATAAAATGGTAAATAAATAATGAAAAAAAAATAAAAGAAAGGAATACCCGTGTGTGCCTTTCTTGGTTATTTGGTCGCTTAACTTTCGTTTTAAAATTAATAAGATATTAACAGGGTATAGAAAAAAATTAATTAAAGAAGTTGAAGAATACTTGAAATATTTGTAGTATAAGAATAAGATTAGTGTTAAAAATTGATAATTAGATACCACGTACAAATTCGTTAGAAATGCTTGAGTTTCTTATAAGAGTGTCAAATAATATTTTCTTATATTTATATCTCCGTAAATATATATAATAGATATCAACTTGCAGTTTGCGCTAACTTCTTGTGTTTTTTGTATTCCGTAACACTGGCCTATAATAAATATGTCAATCCATTTGAAATTTTTAAGAAAACACGTCAAATTTAAGAAATTGGCAGAAAGCGCCATCTGGCGATCGGAACGAAACTTAAAATAATATAATTCATTCGTCAGTTGAAAGTCTAATGAATGCCCTTTTCAACAAGACCAAAATCGTCAAAATCTGTTAGTTATTACTTAAGTTATGTCCGTTTTAAAAAACAAACATTTATCCTCTCCCCCACCCTTTATTTGAACAACTAGAGAAAAAAGCCTTAATAAAAATTATTCGTAATTTAGCAGAGATAGAAGTCAATTTTGATATACCTTCACTGGGTGAATTTCTGATAAAATCTGCCTCTTGATTGACTATTGACTACCCGTGTTAGGGCCTCTAGCGGCCGACTTAGAAATTTAATTACTATAAGAAAATTTTTTCCCAACATCGCAGGATAAACGGTTTCCGAGATACAGGCGACCTCCTTTCTTAGTTGTGCACTCGGTACATAGTTAAATACATACATGTGAAACTAGTAAAAGCGAGTTGAAAAGTTCTTACAATTATTTAAAAAATTAATGTTCATTAGTGAATGTTTCTTTGTTTGAAAGAGAGACCCGCCTATGATCAGCAATAGAAAATATAACGGTACAAGCTGTCAAATCGGCAATACCACTTCGGATATAGTACCTGGAGCTAAATATAAATTAGAAATAAGAGACTTATATAGACAATCAAAAATTTATGGGCAATCCGACAACAACAAGAACATCTATAAATTGTATTTACCTAAGTAGTACACTTCGAGAACGACTATTATACACGTGAGATATGGTGTGTAATTTTAACGGTGAAATTAGTATTGCCTACAAGTTGTACAGCTTATTGACAATCATTAAGTCTAAGCCTCATTTAATACTTTATACCTGGGAAATGTAGTTAGACGAGTTTCAGTTTTGCAGCCATCATCAAACTGTATACGTTAATTTAAGTCTATAAACATGATACTATAGCATTGGCGATGGATAGTGAATGCATTGAAGCCTATCCTTTAATCAAGATGTACATTGTAGTTTTATTCATAAAAATTCGTACACCTAATTTTGGATGATGTTCTGTCATTCTGTTTTTTTACTTTGATATATAACTTAAAGGTAACATAGTGACAATTTTTGACACACGGTCGAAAGGAAAAAAAAGGCTATTTCTGGTGGCTTTTGTTAATATTCAAACTACTGGAATGGGTTAGAGTCCCACAGGGCTTAAATGGAAGGTCTCGATGAGTACTACGCGATTAAAACTGACTGCTAAGCCAATTTTTGGTCCCATTTTTTTAGAATACAACTGCATACTCCTATTCAGAATTGTTTTTCTGTGTCAAATCAAAATGGAGAGATGATTTTACATTTTACACCTTTAAATTTTAAGAACAATCAATAATATAACCACTTAATTAAAAAATTCTCCCTCATTATAAATATTTCCTTGTATTAGGAATAGTGAAGTATGAAGAAATTAATTTCAGTACATAGTTATTTAAGAACACATATATACTGCCTCTTCAAACATTTTTATTGGACGCTATTTTGTTCCAATATATTGGATCCTTACCAATATAATAATATATTGTCTGTTATGGCACTGTTTTGTTAATTTTCTGTTTTTAGAGGTAAATGTGTTAAAGCTGATAGAGAAGATAAAATAAGAGGCACATTTAATAAAACAATACTATAGAGGGTGTTTTATTTAAAATATCAAAGTCGATGCTCTTTTCATTTTGTCATTTTTGGGCTCAGGAAAAATCTTAAGACTTTCGTATATAACAATTTTTTTTCATCTCCTAAAATAAAACTAGTAGACCCCGTTCACAATATACACAAAGATCTTGTACGTTTGTGCACTAGCTTATCCCCAAAAATAGGGGTGTACTGAGTGTAAATTCTAGTATAGAAAAGGTATAGAGGTCTGTTTCTAGGGCATTTCACAAGCGGGGAAGGTATTACAAATGGCTGGTAAAAATAAACAACTAAAAAAATACAGTTGTCAAGTGGTTTTAAGTAAAATTTTCTTACAAATTGAAATGCGCATGTGGAAGGGGAGGTAATTGCCTCTCTGTTTTTTTTTTGTGATTAGTTGGTAGCTTTTAACAATACCGGGACTTTTTTACTGTGTCTTTCGGTCTGTCTGTTCGCGGCATAGCTAAAAATCTACTTACCCTATTTACTTTTTGTCAAAAATTAACGGTCATGTGGGATGACTTGATTCAATATTGCAAAACAAAATGGCGGCCTAGTGAAATGTAAAAAAAAAATATTACTAAGAAAGTGCTTATACAATTTATTTCATTTATTTATTAAAAATTAACTGGTAAAATTTTGGTACGAATCCAAAATGGCCGAAGAAAATGGCGGCTTGATAAAATATTTAAAAATTCAGCCAGAAAAAAAACTACTTATGAACTGATTTGAAATTGTGTGCCATAACTAATTGTGGTATAGAGATGAACTAGTAAAACTGTGGTACTAATTCAAAATGGCGAAACAGATTGGCAACCAAATAAAATTTTTGTAATCTGAAATAATTACCATCTCAGGTTTTTTATATATTCGCATTTTGGCGACCCTAGATGCCAAAAATATGTTTTATCAACTCCGTCAGTCCGTCTGTCTGTCAGAGCATAGCTTAAAAAGTACTCATCAGATTGACTTCAAATGGGGATGACCTGGTAATATTTTGGTAAAAATCCAAGATGCCCCAACAAGATAGCGGCCTAGTGAAACGTTAAAAAATCATTACTAAAAAAACTAATTATCCAATTTAACTTAAGTTACATAAAAATGAACTGGTAACGTTTTGGTATGAATACAAGATAGCAAAACAAAATAGTGGCCCAATAAAATATTTAAAAAACCAGTCTGGAAAAAACTACTTATTACATTAATTTCAAATTTTGTGCAAGCATTAAGTGTGATATAGAGATAAGCTGGTAAAGCAGTTGTACGAATTCAAGATAGCGGAACAAATTGGTAATGTCACTTTATAATTAGACCACTAAATGTTTTTTAAATTAATTGTAGATAGGTAAGGAAAGCCATATATACCAAAAAAAATAAAGGAATGAGCAATTTTTGAGAAAGCCTACTATGATAGGCGAAACGTCATGTTAATCCCATTGTTTGATTTTGCAAATAAACCTATACCCAAGAAAGAAGTCCAATTAATATATATATATATATATATATATATATATATATATATATATATATATATATATATATATATATATATATATATATATATATATATATATATATATATATATATATATATATATATATATATGTATATATATATTTATATATATTTATATATATATATATATATATATATATATATATATATATATATATATATATAAGCCAAATGTTCAGATGAGTGACTACTATACAAAAAAACTAAGTTTTAACAAAAGTTGGAAATTAACTGACAAAAAAAAGCTAATGACAATAATATGCTTGACACGTGTTAATTGAGTATTTACGCCTTATAAGCAATCAACGAGCAGTAATTCAAATAACTGTAAGACCGTATAAATACGAGTGAAAACCGTGCTTAATTTGCAAACTGAACGTTTTAAAGTTGTCAGCGTATGTTTTACAAGATAATACTAATTTTTTGCCAAATAGTCGTAACGCCATATGTCAAGGCGTCAATTACCTGGTTTATGTAACCGCACATACTCAATAACTGCACATTTAGTGACAAGAAAACACATTTAGTAAACCTCGATTTTCGAACTTGCACTGTCTTAACTTTAAATGGCTAAAAATGTATTCTAAAACTACGAGGCTGCTGCTGCCAAGTTTACCGTTTTTGTGTAAGTATATAATGATTTTTTTTAATGGAACACCCTATATTTTTTGTTTTTTTAAAATCTGCATAAAATTCTCAATACTTTTTAATAAGATCACTTTTCATGAAAGTCAAAAGTTTTTGCAAAAATGAGGGTCTAATATCTATAATTTAATGTATTACCTTTTAGGAAAATACCAGTACACAAAAGGTTACGTTTGACAATGTCAGATTTGTTGTTTTACAAAAATGGATCGTTAACTAAAAACCAACGAATTGAAATTTCATTTATAATGGGTTATGGGGATAGAATGGGAAACCTGCAAGATGTTGGTAACATTTTTAATGACAAGTATCCTAATAGAAATCCAATAAAAAAATCTACCGTTAGTAAAATTAACAAAAATATTTCGTGAAATTGGTAAAGCAATTTTTGACACATGGCCAAAAGAAAAAAGAACGGTTATTTCCGGTTGCTTTTTTTAATGTTCAACCTATTGGAATGGGTCAGAGTTCTAACAGGTCTCAAATGAAAGGTCTCGATGTGTACTACGCGATTCAAACTTACTGCCAACTGAAAAAGTAATAGATGCTGTACGTTCTGGCAGACCCAAAAGCGCATCAGTTGGTTAGTCCTGAATGTATCAATCAGGTTAGAAGAAAATCCGCACCTTTCTACCAGAACATTAGGAAGGAAAAATGACGCCTCACACATGTCCGTAGACCGACTTTAAAAACCAAAGAGTTTCACCCATCCAAAATAACTTTGGTGCAAGAACTCTCGAAGGATGATCACGATAGGCGCTTGGAATTTTATGAAATTATGATTGAACGTTGTAATACCGATCTAAATATTGGTAATCAAATTATTTTTCTAACGAAGCAAAGTTTTTTTTTTATGAAAAACTTAACAGGCATAATTGTTGATATTGGGCCAAGGAAAATCTACATTGGATTCGTGAAAGTCATACCCAATTTCACCAAAACGTGATGTAGTGAAAGAAATCTTTTAAGTATCGAAATTGTCCCAGCTATTGCAGAACTATTTCCGAATAACCGTAAGTTCGTAAATCGTAACTTTACCTGCTGTAATAAGTATTTAAACTTGATTTTTTTAGGCTGTGGTATACCAAATGATGAAATATGGTTCTAGCAGGATGGTGCTCCACCGCATTATGTTCGGATTGTTTGGGAATATTTAGACAATGCTTTTTTTTTGGAAGACGGTTTGGATGTAGGTGTACAATAGAGTGACCACCTCGGTCGCCGGACTTGACGCCCCTCGACTACTTTGTGTAGGAACACCTTAAAAATGTGGTGTATAAAACTAAGATCAATAACTTTAAATACTTAATGGAGCGAATAGAAATCGAATGTAGGTGGTGAATCAAGGAGGCTGGCATTCTTTTTAATGAATTAAATGTTTTCCCACAGTATTTGGTCTTCTGTCAGGAAGTAAATGGGCAACATTTTAAACACCTTACCTAGTTTCATTAATTCATTGTTTGTTATATCAGGTATGTCTTTTTGGTATTGTATTATTTACGTGGTTTTTTAAAACTTGTTTTTATAGTTAAGACCCTGTTTTCTCTTGCTAGTATTTTAGTAGCAAAATGAGGAATTATGGGGTTCTCCAGTCTGCTAGAATGTACAGCATCTTTTGCCATTCCAGTTTTACGATTTTTGGATGGATTTTGTTGGGATATTTGTCATTAAAAATCCTACAAGCATCTTTCAAGTTTCGCATTCTATCCCTATAACCTAGTATAATCAAAATTTCAACTCTTTATAATTTTTTATATTCAGTCGGATTGAACAAATAATTTTCTAAATGTCACAATTACAAAATGACAGTGACATAGGCGGACCATAACTGGCGAACTAAGAGATTGATTTACGAGAATTTTGTATTTGAAATGTAAAAAAGTGCATTTTTTTGAAAGCTTGTATCTCCGAATGCCAATGAAAAATTTTGTATAAAGGGGTTCTTGATGATGCCGAATAAGAATCTACGATCAACTTTCTTACAAAAAAATCGCTAATATTTTTTTCCAGAAAACCGAACTCTTTCTTCCCACTTAGGCTTGCACGCCAATGAGCGACATACATATATAAAATCTTAAACTGATCTGGTAAGCAATTTCTGAAATACAGGGATGCACTTATGAAAAGTGGATCAACTGTATACAGAATGTCACAAAAAAATGTAGTGAACAAACCTATAAATTTTTTAATAGAATACCCTGTTTATGACTTTATTTTAAAATTCTCATTTTTGCCCTGAATCGCCCTATATAGTTGTTGTGGTTTATACCAAGTGGTTTAAGAATTATGGACCTTTATTTGTAAAAATTGTCTTGTTTTACCCCTGTGTATCTTATTCACCATTTCAATGAATCTTAATTTTGTTATTTCAAAAAATTGTGTCTTATTTCTTATAATGTATTATTGTTAAGCCTGCTTCAATAATTGTATACAGAGTAAAGTGAAATTAAAATACTACAATTCTCAATAAAATTAAATGCAATGCCCTATTTATGATACTTCTTTTTATACATCTAATATTGTTCTTTAAATTTTATTAAGCGATTCCTGCCTAAATTCTTTAGCTACGGAGATATTTTACACTTGATCTTTTCTTAGAATACATAAAATTAGATGATTCTCTTGTATATAAATGTAATTATATTCGACAGAAGGCAAGTATTAATATTAATTTTAGACTCACTGTAGAATAAATGTTTTATCGAAATATTCGTAATTCCGCCAGTGTCCATGTCTCCTGGCATACTCTTATAACACCCACTGAATTAAACGATACAATTATGCATAAACATATTCTATTCGAACAGGACAAGAAATTTCACCACTCCATTTAAAATAAAGCTCGAAATAAAATCTTGATTCTAACACGTAACTATAGCGCAAAAGTAACATTCTATATAAATACAAAATAAAATATCAATAATCTATTCAACCATACGCTAACCACTATAATTAGAGGCTCGCGCCATAGAAGGCAACACACCAATCACGCCTCTCTATCAAAATACACATATACCACAGATATCGTCTAATAATAATCTGCAAGAATGTAATTTTGCAAATTACTATTTGCCTCTACGTGGGTGTACTCACTTGAAACCAGGTATTTAGTGAATACTTGAACGTCCTTTTAAGGAATTATAATGATCTTAGATTTACTTTGAAGAGAAAATTATAATCAGTTTGCATAGAGGCCGTTAAGAATTTATAAATTGAAAAGCTGCTTATCAGTCCAGACGATTTAGGACAACGTTTTGAAACTTTTGATCGTTTTCCGGGTACTAGGATTATTTTGGTAGAAATACTGATTTAATATCATTGCATCCTCATTGCAACATAATACTTATTGATATATTTACCTATGGTCAATAATACAGGGTCTCCCTCGTAGACCACTTACGTATCTCCGTTATTTTTTAAGATATCCCGATAAACTTTTGTTCATTTGAAAGCTTGGCTTAAATACTTTCTAGAGGTGTCGCCACATTTAATCCAATTTGATTACAAAGTATTTTTTCCAAAAAGTTTCCAAAAACTGCATCTTTTGGCTCCTTCTTAAATGGAATGGTACTTTTCTTATTTGACGCCCGTAATACTAAGATTTTTTTTCTACCAGGTTTTTTTAAAAGACCATTTTCATAACCGACATAATTTACATTGAACATTTTTAAAGCTAACAGACGATCCCGAAGCAAGCGTAGACAGGTACCAGTAATCGAGTTTCCGTTGCCATGGTTTAACATTTAAAATATTTTTTTTTTCAAACTGAAAACCGCGTCAGTAAATTTAATCATCAATTTGTTCAGATTTTGATAATATATTAAACATGTGACATAATCATATCTAAGACATGTAGGCTATTTAATTAATTATTTAATTAGATTTATTTATTTAATCATATGTTCAAGGTAAACTAAAAAATTAAGTATGCAAAAGCAATACGCAAAACAATTACATCAAAAATTTCGCCTCTTCTTTCCACATGAATAGAAACATTTTAATAATTCCGACGAGAGAAATTTCTAACCTGCTCTAGAAATATTTTGGCAAGCATTTCGCACTCTTCTGAAAAAACTCTTCTTTAGTGGGAACTTCCGAAGGGTACACCTTGTTTGCCAAATATCTTCAAAAAAAGAAACCGGCTGGGGAAAGATCCGGGCCTATGCTGGCCAGAAAAACATTCCATTTGTCCCGATCTAAAGGTCCTCAAATACGTTTGATAATTCCTAATATATCCTCTCATAATTGTAAGCTAGGGATCGTTTTCAGATAAGTAGCCAAAACGCCATTCAAAATTTCAATTTTTCTTCAAAAATCAACGGTTGAATATCGTTAAAATTCTGCACGAAACCCTTAATCCCCATGTGCCTTTAAAAAACTATTGGTTTTCTGCAGCTTAATTTAATGAATTCACAGAAATTAACTCAACTTTGTGCACCTCCATTGTAGAAAAGTCGGCAAAGGTGATATCTAAATGCTTTCATTCTATGGTTGTTTAGAATTCTACTAATAGAAGATTTCGATATTCCACTTGGGTCGGCTGCTGATCTTGTAGAATTCCCTGGATCGTTAAGAAAGAAACCCAAGACTGGGACTGAATTATTTCTATTGGGTACTGGCTTTCTTCTTTGTAGTGATTTTCGGAATTAATCGTACTGCAGGGAATGTGCTATGTCTCTCATTGTTTTTCTATGAGGCTTTTTCGGAAAACCTTTCGTCAAATAGCTTACAAATTCTTGAAAAGTCTTTGCAACATTCTTTTTAAATTACGAAAATTTTTACAAAATCTTGATGATTAAATTTTACTATTTTTACCTGGTTTTCAGTTTGTCAATAATTATTTACCTAACTAGTATGGAAAGTGATACTTTTTCGCACGCGACTGCAGTGCACAACGCTCATAGATGTATTCACAAATAAAAATAATATATTTTTAAATTATTATTTTATTAAACAAGTATTTATTGTTGGTTATAACGTTGATATTGAATGTACAGTTTGGCGGATTGTTTACATTCAGAGGAGATGTCAATTCTAAAAACTGTTTATTATAAGTTGTACTACTTGTTAATGGAAATAAAACAGTTCACCTTCAACTTTCTTTTTGGTAAATATTTTATTTGCACTTTGTTTTTTTGTTCTCTATTGAGTCTTCCAAATAGCCTTCTGCCAAAGTAGCGGATTTCTATAAGCCATGCCTCTTGATATTAGTTATATTTGCTCCTGAATCAGCTAACATTGTGGCGGAAGACCGGCGAAAACTGTGACCCGTATAAATTTCTGCAAATGTATTAATCCCCACACATTGTTATGTGCATTTTCCCTGTTTGTAATTTACGAAAAAACGACAATCAGGTGTGTTCGAAGGACGTAGAACTACATATTTTTTATAAAGCTGAAGGTGAACTGTGTCTTTACCATTTACAAATATCCTGGAAATACGAGTTTTTGTATCAGGAATTTTTATGATTAGTAGGGTCTCTTTATCTTCAATGTTATCAATCCAATAATGGTCGCAACTTTAATTAACAAAAAGACATCAACAGGTACCTCTTCTAAGATTCCGTCAGACTGAATTCGTACCAGTTTATTCCTATATCACATTTAATTTTTGTGCAATTGAATAAAAACATTTTTTTAGGATAATTTTTTAAACAGTTTATTTGGCCGCCCTTTTGTTCCGCATTTTGAATTCGTACCACAATTTTCCTAGTCTATTTCTATTTCACATTTAATGCACAACATTTGAAATTAATCTAATAAGTAGTTTTTTCAGACTGATTCTTTAAAGATTTTAATAGACCGCCATTTTGAATTCGTATCAAAGAGTTACCAGTTTATTTCTTGATTTTTCTGCAAAATTTGAAGTAAATTGGATAACCAGTTTTTTAGTAATAATTTTTTAATATTTAACCAGGTCGTCATTTTGTTCCTCTGTATTGAAAAATGATGCCAGATCATCCCCATAGAAATCTTAAGGTTTAATCAAAATTTGAGGTCAATCGGGTAAGTAACATATGGAATTGCGAAACGTGAAGATATGTAAAACCTTGGAGGGTGAAATTAAAATAGAGTCGAAATACAGCCGTATCTTATTTTATAATTATCTATGAATTATGTTATTTCAGCATAAAAAGTTGCGGTTTCAAAATTTATTTAAACATTCATTGTCAATCTTTGTTAATCTTGATTCGATATTTATAGATCATAAAACTATGTATGTTCAAATAAAAAGTATGAATGCATATATTCTTATAACCGTTCCTGGAATAATCGGTGAACAAAGACAAAAAAAAATAATCGAATTGGTAGATCTATTAATTAACAAAGTGTAATCCATATCACTTATGGCAATTTGCTTAAATCGACAACCAAAGTGTATTAAATACCGGCCTGGATTTTGTGTGAGCCCTGGTTAGGCCTTTTTTTTTGGATTGATGTATGCGTACATTTGTATGTTTTGAGGTATGTCTTCCTATATTGATATAATAGTTTTAAGCAGTCGAGCTTTTGTGATTTTTAATAATTTATACCTGTTGTATTGAATATTTACCTTAAAATAAATTTTTAAATTCTACGGTAAATGTGGTTTTTTACTTAAAAGCGAAAAAAATCACCCCCCAGGTTTTTACAGATCTTCACGTCATACGGTCCCTAGATGTCAAAAAACATGTTTTCTCAATTCCGTCGGTCTGTCTGTCTGTTGGTCAGAATCTTCGGGGCATACCAACAACAATAATTTCCTCGAATGTCTTAAACAATTACGGGTCATAAGGGGATTTTTACCAAAGTGGTAACATTTTGATAAAAATCCAATATGGCGGAACAAAATGACGGTTTAGTAAAATTACCAAAAAACTACTAATTCAATTTACTTCAAATTTTGAGTATGATATAGAGGTGAACTGGTAAAATTATGGTACGAATTCAAGATATCGGAACAAAATGGCGGGCAAACAAAATGTTTATAGTCGTGAAAAGATCACCCTTCCAAATTTTTAAAGATGTTCATGTTTTAGTGTGTCTGTCTGTCATTTCGCAGCATATCTAAAGTGCGGAACACAAAAGAAAACCGGGCGGAGTCAATCGGTTTAGGAAGGTCGGCCAAGAAATCTCTTTAAACCAGTGGTGTCCCGTCGTCCTTTAAATAATATGGCACTCCTTTTTGACTATACGCACTTCAGATAATTAAAAAAATGTAACTATACTTAATGAACCTTTATCTAAATTTGTCTGTTTTCTTTCGTGTACCGCATCTATATCTCTTTTGTGTTGAAAAAACGGCAAACTTTCGAATTTTAAAATGATTTAATTTTGATTTTTCTTGATCGATTTACCTATAAATATATTTTTTCTTGAGTTCTGTCATTAACGGTTCCCGAGCTACTGCCTACGTCCACTATTATTGGACCACCCAGTATAGTGATACATGATTTATCAAAATTTTAATTTGTGCAGTTCGACTTTGGGCTATTCGGGTATGCCAAAAGTGGCCGTCTGTCTTCGTTTGTCATATTACTTTATACAGAGGCCGTCATTGTGAAGTTCTATACAGGGCGTTTCCTAATTGCGTCCTGATGTTAAAGGGGGTGTTTTTACGTCCCAAAAGTCTTAACTTTTGAGATACAGGATGGTAAAGTTTAAAAAGAAAACATTTTTTTCATCTCAATTCTGATGCTACTGTAGATAACTGCATGAAATTTGATACACGTCTTCTATGCATTAGTGAGCATACGGATTTACCCAGGTTAATTACATATGCACGCCACTGGTAGAAATTTCAAAAATTGATTGTTAATAAAAAATGCCCTTTTATGTATAAAAAACGTGTATCAAATTTCACACAATTATTTATCTATAATAGCATCAGAATTAGGATTTTAAAAAAAATGTTTTTTTAAAACCCTGTATCTCCAAAGTTAAGACTTTTAGGTTCATATTAAACTTTTTTCTTAAAAAGATCCAAGAATCACCCCCCTTTAACATTAGCACGCAATTAGGAAACGCCCTGTATAGTACTTCACAATGACGCCCCCTGTACAAAATAATATGACAGACGGAGACAAACGGTCACTTTTGGCTTACCCAAATAGCCCAAAGTCGAACTGCATAAGTTAAAATGTTGATAAATCTTGTTCACTGGTGCTGGCTCCCCTACTATAAGTACATTGATGTGTTACTTTTGGAAAAATAGGAGTTCGGTAGTTTTTCAAATATTAATTGCAATATTAGATGTATTATGACCCCGGTATTGAACAGAAAATTAATTATTTTGAAGCAATTTATTGACAGCTACTTTATGAACAATTTTACAAAATATATGAAAAAAAAACTAAGCCATTTTTGAGGTTGTGATTCTAACGGTTCGATTCCTTCTAAATCGTTGTCTTCCTCTGAAAATGATGAGGTTTCGTCGTCACTACTTGAAGATCCCAGTGTGATAACTAAATCATCAATAACCGTTTCAATTTTGCCGATCATGTTTAATATACGATTTCCAATTTTCAGCCGATATTGACTCAATCGCTTCTAATGTTATTTTATTTAAATCTTTAATTGAAAGTTCACCGGTGTTGCGCTCTCGAATATATTTTTTTATTCCTGCCCATGCAGGTTCAAAAGGGTTGAGGTCGCACATGTATGGAGGCAGCCTTAAAAGTGTATGACCGAGGTTACGTAAAAGACTGTCAATTTTATACTTTTTTTCTCTATGCTTGTCTGCTGATATTGCTTCATATAATTGATATTGTTGTGTTGGATCACATACAAGATTGGTCGATTTAAGCCACGATATCATATGAGCTTTTGTAGAGTATTTTGTTGGCACTTTATCTTCTACGCGAGAATGATAAGATGCATTATCCACTACCACGACTGATTTGGGAGGAATGTTAGGTAAAAGCTTCTCGAGCAACCACTTTTCAAAATTATCTTTATTCATCTGTCCATGATAGTCTCGAGCGAAAAACTAAAGCAGCACCTGGAAGAAATCCGGTTTCTGAACCAGCATGAACTATAATAAAGCGACTACTTGAGCGGATTCCCTGAACAACGCCTATAACACCTTCACTTTGCCAGCATTTGTTCACTGTCACATCATTATCTACTCAGGTTTCGTCTAGATACACTATATGGCGTCGTTCTTGCCTATATTGCCTGACAGTTGATAGATATTTCACCAGCCAGTGAAAAATATTGGTCTCTCAATGAGCAATTTTCGTTTATTTTGGCACTTGCGACAAACAAAACCATTTGATCGTAAAAGTCTATTTAAGGTTTTATACCCATACGGAAAATCTATTTTATTCTTTACAGCACGAAATAAGGGTTTGCAGGTCGGAACCTTGTTTAAGTTTATATAAAAATCCTCTATTGTCCGTCGACGTTACGTTACTTGAAAATCCCCATCGTCAATTTTATCTTTGTATGATAATCTGGGTCTTTTTTACCAGGAGATTTTAAAGATGAAGTAGAACGTGAGCGATCATTACGTTCTCTTTAAATTTTTCTTACACTACTTTCCGAAACACCAGTCTAAAATGCAGCGCGTTCCGTTCGATTTTGAATTGGAATAGTCAAACTATTATTTTCAGCTTCTCTAGTACAGGCCTCTATAACGCTCGCAATAACTTGTGCACCACTTCGAATTGTTTTCCCCTTTTGCTCGCCTTCGTTACTTCCAAATAATAATTCAAATTCAACGCAACGCATTTATATAAGATTGAAAACAAATGCTCGAAATATATAGGCGCCACTGGAAATAACTAGAACCTTCAAGCGGCAAGTGCATGGAGACTCTAGCCACATCCCAATTACAAGTGGATCAGTGCGGAATTTACTAAATCCTCGATTAATTTTCCGTACCGCTTAGCTGGCGCACTTTATAGGTGAAGCGGCAAACTATTACAACAAATAAAATAACAAACTTTATTTGCGTACAAAAATTTTACTTTTCCGCTTGCTTAAGGCTAAGAACCTTTATTTTAAGGACCGCCCGGTTTTCTTTCGTGTCCCGCACTGTAAAAAGACTACTTATCCAACTGACTTCAAATGTTAGTGAAAAATTAAGGGTCATATGGGAATGACCTGGTAATATTTTGGCAGTAATCCACTCTGGCGAAACAAAATGGCGGCTTAGTGAAACAATTTACCTCAAATTTTGCAGAAAAATCAAGTGTTACGTGAGAATAAACTGGTAACATTTTTGGTATGAATATAAGATGGCAAAACAAAATGAGCCTAATGAAATATCTAAAACTTGAACGCGAAAAAAAATAGTTATTAGATTAATTTAAAATTTTGTGCAATAATATAGATATAAACTTAATAAAGTAAAAATACGTTCCACAATAAAATTGTGGTACGAATTAAAAATGATACAACAAAAGGGCGGCTAAATAAAATTTTTAAAATATCAACGTAAAAAAACCTTTTTATTCAATTAACTTCAAATTTTGCACAAAAATTACGTGTTCAACAGGATGGAAAAAATGGTGGTCCAAAGAAATTTTTATAAAGTTAATTCAAAAATCTACTTATTTCATTTGTTTTATATCATCCTTAAAAATTTAGTGTGGCATACGTAGAAACTGATAATATACTGGTACTTCACCAATAAAGTGGACTAAAATCGTGCTCAATAAAAAAACAGTAGCTATATATGTGTTACTAAGCGACTATGTGCGGAACTAAATTGTATCACACTTCACTAATCCTAGTAAAAGGAAATATTCATAAAGAGGGAAGTTCCAAATAAAGCAAATTTACCAATTTCTTATAATTATAAGATATTTTATTGTATTTTGCAAGTATTTATTTGTCAAGTTCTAATATTTAAATTGTATGAGTATCTCAACTAATCACCTCTATATTATATTAAAGGCAATATGCCTGCGGGACATATTGCCTTAAGGTTCTTCAGAATCCTGATCACCAAGATAATACCCGGGCATATGTAGCGAGAATATAACTAGGCTTTTTTAAAACAACGTACTAGAACATGTATAGAACAAGTTGGGTAGAATAATTTATTCCATCCCCTACAGCAAATCGAGGAAGCTCTGCAATTTCTTAATGCTTATTCAAAGTTGTGTCATGGTATGACAAAAGGAATGTCAAATTTTTTTCTTTGTGAGAAATATCTTGTTGCAAACTGCTAATATAATGCTAATAAGCTCTTACAAAAGGATCTTTTAAAACGTTTCAAGGAATTTACCAACAGAGGTCTTTCGCCATCCTTTGCTTGTGTTCAAGCCACGCGCCAACATATTTTTCTCATCGAATGTAACCACAATACACAGTACACTTGAAATTTAAATATACAAAAAAATAATTTAGATGATGTTAGTAATTTCTGCAGGTTGAACGAACTTTTCGGAGATCCCTTGTAATCATATTGGTTTGAAAACCAGAAAATGGGTTACATAACAATGATATATTAACAATATCGGCACAACCGCTCGTGCATAAGGACATAACCATACGGCGAGAAAGGTGCTGCCCCACCTCCTCCGAACGACTAGCTGGCTGATCAGAACCGTCTATTAATTTTTATAACTGTCTTCAGTTGTCCGCGGCCATAGTACCACAGTACGTTGAACTTGACTCTGCTTTTGCGTTACAGCTGGACAAAAGGCAATCTCTGCGGTTTGGATTTTGTCCTTGGTCGGTAAATTTGCACCGTACTACGGATTTCGACTTGGTTTCCCGCCGATTGGCGATCGCAATCGATTTCAGCGAGAGGAAATTAAAAGGAAAAGTTTCAATTTAATGAATATGTACAGTTAAGGCAGGTATTTTCGAGCATTAAAGAATATTTAAAAAGATAGATGTTTTAAATTTGTTGTATAAGTCGTAATAACATAAAACGACGCATTAGAAAGGTGTCCTAAATAAGGTAACATAATGTATTCCCAAGTAGTATTTTTAGACACAAAACGAGATCAAAGTCTCTGTTTAGAAACAATTCGAAAACATTTCCAAACAAGTTAGAATGTTGTGCCACGGCGCACGCGTTTTCATAAAACTAAGACTTATTTCGATAATAATGTCTTGGTAACATAAATAGCTGCTTATGTCGAAACAATTAAAATACATACTGTGGTAGAAACTAAATTGATGCCAAATCGACACATTGCTCATCAAGGGGGTTTAATATGAAATTATTTCACCTATGCAGTTTATATGGCTGTGAACTCCATAACTGACATAAAATCTATTCCCGTCACACTTCCGTCAATGAAACTACGCGCATTAGAGTTAGCACAATATTTCACATGAAGCACCCCAGAGGGTACTTTATTTGGGTTTCACTGTGATCTTTATAACTGACCCAAAATACATTCAAGTCACATGATTGACACTTTAGTCGATGAACTATTTTGCATATATTTCAAATAAAGCCCCCAGAGGAGCTTTATTTGAAATATTGCACGCAGTTTCCATAGTTTCCTCGACTAAAGTGTCAACAATGAGACGTTGCAGTATTTTGTGTCAGTATGTCCATTAGGTGGCAGTTATAAAGTTCACAGTCATAGAAATATTTTGCGCGAAATTCAAATAAATGTTTTAAAAAATGATCGACGCTTTTGATGAAATATGGGTACAGCAGGTATGCTGAATTCAAATCAAAACAAAGAAAATATGCAAAAGCTTGTGCGTTTAGTTTATTTTGTAATCGCCAGATGATAGTCACTTTGAAAATTCTTTTTAGAAACAAGCTTTCATTTATAAACTATTGAGCTAAAACGTCTCACTCCTCAAGCTTTTAAGAAAATATTCAATTTTTAAAGGTTTTGTGTTTTATGAAATCGTGGTTCTTGGGATTAGACCGTGTCAAAATGAAATTCTGGGGGTCCGGTCAAGTTTCCCCCCCGAATTAAACCAATTTCAAAAATAGATGCACTATCATTTTCCACAACTTTGCACATAATAAATACAATTTTGCACACTCACCCAAGAGAAACTACAGCATTTTTTTAAACGGGGGGCAAACTTGACCGTTCCCCCTTCTTTCAAAATATCTAAATATTTTTATATCAATTATCCCATCTAATTTTGCACATTCATTTTCAAATTTTGCACACCCTCCTAGAGAAAGTTAACAGGGTGTAAAAATTTGCTTTTACCCCCTCGTTTGTCACGAAATTTAAAAACATCTATGCTACTTTATTTACCTAATTTTGCACAACTATTTTTAAAATTTCCACACCCTCCTAGAAAAAGTTATGGGGCGTCGAAAATTTGTATTTTGCCCCCCGTCAGTCACAAAATTTAAAAACAGTTGTGCTACTCGTTTCATCTAATTTTGCACACTTATTTTTAAAATTTACACACTCTCCTAGATAAAGTTATGAGGCGTTGAAAAGTTGTATTTTCCCCCCCTCAGTCACAATATTAAAAAACTGTTGTGCTACTCCTCTCACCTAATTTTGCACAAATTTGCACACCTGTTTTTAAGTTTTGCATATTCTCCTAGAGAAAGTTATGGAGCGTCGATAATTTTTGTGTTTTCCTCTCCGTCAGTCACAAAATTCATTCAACTCTTGTGCTACTCGATTCACTTAATTTTGCACACCTATTTTTAAATTGTGCACACTCTTCTAGAGAAAATTATGGGGTATCGAAAACTTGTATTTCCCTCCCGTCAGTTACAAAATTGAAAAACTAGTGTGCTACTCGTTTCAACTTTTGTACAATTTTGCACACCTATTTTTTCATTTTGCACTCCCTCCTGGAGAAAGTTATTGGGTTTCCAAAATTTGCATTTCCACCCATCTGTCACGAAATTGAAATATTTTTACGCTAATTTTACACAATTTTGCACATATATTTTTAAATTTTGCAAACTCTCCTAGAGAAAATTATGGGGCGTCGAAAATTTGTATTTTCCCCCCATCAGTCACGAAATTGAAACACTGTTGTGCTACTCGTTTAACCTAATTTTGAACACCTATTTTCGCATTTTGCACACTCTCCTAGAAAAAGTTATAGGCGTTCCAAAATTTGTATCCCAAGCACTTCCCCGTCTGTAACGAAATTGAATCTTTTTCTCGGTTCGGCTAATTTTGTCCAGCTTTGCACACCTATTTTAAACGTTGACACACACTCTCCTAGAGACAGTTATGGGGTGTCAAAAATCTGCATCACCTAGTTTTGGACACTTATTTTCAAATTTTGCACTCTTTTTGGAGAACATTGGGGCATGTTGAAGATTTTATACCATAAGATTCAAAGTTCGTTATGCCCCTCACGGGGGTGGCTGCCAAGGAAATGTTTAAACCTGATCTGTTTTCTATGACTGATATCTTTAAATTTTTAATATGTTTAACCCTATAATTTTATGTTTTTTTTTTGATCCAGAATATCGAATTAAGATTTTCAATTATTTGCATAAAAAGCAATGATCCCATCTTGTTATCTCCACCTGTATATTTTACAACCCATTGATTTTTATTGAAATTAATGACTTCTAATTTATGAAAATTTTGACGCTTTTCCTTCACACTTTATCCCGGCTTGAGACTGGTCTAACTTCTACCAGTAGGTGATACTTAAAGCGTGTTTAAAAACTGGCGAGACAACAACGACCAAACACCAATAACAAAAAGATAAAGAGATTAAAAGTCAACGAACTAAAGAAACAATAACTTAACAGAATGAGTACTGATCTTAAAGACGCAAATTTGAGATCTTAGTAAATTTGAGAAGATGTAATAAAAATAAATGGGACATTCCATTTAAGATAAGATATTTAATCGTACTTTTTTCTGCAAATGCTGTGTTGTCTTAGCAACTATTACAGATAGAATTGTGAAAATTTGAGTCTTACTAAATTTAAGATATCCAATTCATTGCAGTAAAAATAAATGTGGTATTACATTTAAGATAAGAAAAAGGCTGTAGCGTAAACCTGGGAAATTTGGTAACAGTGCCGATTCAATTTTTTTATTGTGCATGCCTAGAAACCCCCAAATGCCGAATTTTGTAACCACAATTTAAACGGTTTTGAATATATTTATGTGTTCCGGTTCTTTTTACTATTCCTGTATAAAAGTGTCCCATGACTTTCTCTAGAAAAATGTGAAAAATTTGGTGATACGATTAGCATAAAAATATTTCAATTTCGTGACAGACGGGTGGAAATGCAAATTTTGGAAGCACTGTAACTTTCTCCAGGAGAGTGTGCAAAATGAGAAAATAGGTGTGCAAAATTGTACAAAAGTAGGTAAAATGAGTAGCAAAATAGTTTTTCAATTTTCTGACTGACGGGAGGAAAATACAAATTTTCAACGACCCATAACTTTCCCTAGGAGAATGTGTAAAATTTAATAATAGGTGTGCAAAATTGTGCACAATTAGGTGAAACGAGTAGCACAACAGTTTTTAAATTTTGTGACTGACGGGGGGAAAATACAAAGTTTCGACACCCCTTAACTTTTTTTAGGAGAGTGTACAAAATTTGAAAATAGGTGTGCAAAATTAGGTGAATAAAGTAACATAGAAGTTTTTCAATTTCGTAACAAACGGGGGGCAAAATGCAAATTTTGGCCCCCCTTAACTTTCTCTAGGAGGGTGTGAAAAATTTGAAAACTAGTGTGCAAAATTGTGCAAAATTAGATGGGACGATTAGTATAAAAATATTTAGATATTTTGAAAGACAGGGGGGGGAACGGTCAAGTTTGCCCCCCGTTTAAAAAAATGCTTTAGTTTATCTTTTATGCCAATCTTAATTTTGAAGCAAACAAAACTTTTCATTAAGAATAACTTTTTTCTGCTAAAATCAGTAATAATAAATTTCCCAATATTTAAATTTTTTACTCACCATGGACGACTAATAAAATTAGAAGATTAAAGGGCTTACCTAGGGTCAAAGAAGCCCCTAAAAATTAACACCCTCTCGGGCCACCTAGCAAGATATCGGGCAGCCGACCATTTTTACTTCATTACTTATTCTTGAACTATATGAGTCATTAGTGCTGTCTCAGAGAGGAGCCAGAAGTCACTACCTTACACAAATCCCACAAAAACAAGTTTCGTACGACAAAATATTCTGACATCTTCTAATAGTAAACTATTACTATAAGATGTTTACTTTATTTAAATCACATTTATCATTATCATCGTCATTATTATTGTTCCATCCACCGTTAATACCAGCCCGTACCAGATTTAGCAAAGTAGTTCTGTCTTAAGCAGTCAGAAACCAGTGAGTACGGATTTCCTTAATATCGTAGATCCCTCTCGTAGGGGCTTTCTCTGCTATGCCTATTAGTTTTAAGTCACTTCAAAATTCTTCTCTGGTTGTCTCTCATTCTTGCAACATGTTCCACTTATCTTCACTTTATCCTCATAATGCATTTTATGATATGTTCCTCCGGTTCTGTGTCAGATTTCTTCATTTCTTTCATCATTGATGTCTATATTGTTTGTTTTCTTGTGTGTAACGTAACAACAACTCTTTTGGTAAAGTTGTGGAAACGATGCTCTTAAACACGTCACGTTACAAATGTTGCCCATGTTAATGGCTTTTCTTGGCATTTCGGCTCTTTGATTGTCCCTATTGATACTTACTTGTCTTTAAGAAAGACAAAATTCTCTGTTATCCGGAGTTCAATGCCCTCTATTACTAAATACTGACTAGGAATAAGGTTAGGCGCCGTTTTTGTTTTAAGGAGATTTAATTTAAGGTCATCCTTCCATGTGATGTATTTTAGTTCAACTAACTTATCTTGATTTTCTTCTAAGTAGTCAGAGAAAAGGGAATTTTTTGCGCCCCATATCCTTTTGATGAAGTTCGAAAGTATACATTTGAGTGCATTATCTTGGAAACCATCCGAATTGAAACGAAAAATGATGGCATTATATTGGGTTATATTATATTATTATATAAATTTAAAGTTAGGAGAGAATTCATAACGTCAATTTTTAATTAACAATAGGCTGCTAAATTATTATGATATTATAACACCTAAATAGCTTGCTTGCAAGTTCAACTGATTCTTTTCTGCCCTTATCTGATATCTTACCGGTGTTGTCAAATTTCATACTATTATTTTTAGTACATAACATTGCAAACTTGTACTAAAGAAAGAAAAAGTTAATTTTCTGAAGTTCTTGACTTTTATTGAAATTTGCAGGGAATATCAAAAAAATTTAAAAAACGGCGGAATGGCGCCATTTTTGAATCATTTAAGCCAGCACCGGAGACCATATATATTGCGTTCACCATATTACCAAGAAAAAAACGTATGCAAGTTAATATCGTGTTTTATATGATTTTCGGGGTTTTTAATGGCACGAAGATCAAAGTTACTCATCTTTTAAAATCTTTACAAGGACCTAGTAGCAACTTATGTCTTTTACTAACAAAATTTTAACTTAAATTTAGGCTTTAAAACTTTTAACCTTGTATAAATAGAACTAAAAAGGTTGAAATAAAATTAAAAAAAAAAACACTAAAAAGTAAAAAATAATATTTTATTAAACATTGAAAATTTGTAGTGTTTTTTTTTATTGTTACCAGAACGTTAGTTAGAAAATTTGACAATTTAAAACTCCTCAATATATAAATAATCAAATGGTATACTCAGTTTAGCTACATATAAAATAAAAACTGGAAGCTAAAATATGTAACATAATATAAAATACAAATTATACTTCGAATAAACGATCTATGCAATGTCAAATAAAAAAAAAACTCTCTAAATAGATGTCAACTTTGTACAGTTGGAATGTAATGACAGATTTTAGCGTAGCTCAACGCCCAGAGTCCTAGTCCGCGACGCACAGCATCCGATCTCTTGACCCATTCGTTTACGGTAATTCAAGGCAATCTTTTTTATCTTACTAAAGCATAATCTATGTATTCTATGTCTAATCAAGTAGACCTAAGTCACGAATCTAGCAACACTAAGCCAAATATTGTTGCGTTGCGTGCTAATATTAAGATTAAATTGCGATACGAGCGTTTGATGTGACAAATTCGTGAAAATTCCTGATGGTCTATCTATTCGTACATTATAATATGGTCTAAATTTAATATGCATAATTATTTGGACTAAAATAATACTAAAAATTATATTCGAATCTTTAATTCAAGCCAATTTATTGGTAAAATCAAATACTTATTAGGTATATACGGCAATAAAGGTATTACTTTCTATGCTTTAGATGGGTTTCCCAAAAGTGACGTAATAAACCTCTAATGTTTATACTTGTTGTTTCAGAAGCATCTAGAAAGGGTAAATCTCAGAAATTGTCAGCTGTTTTCTCACCAAATTTACAAAATTTCTTGGATGTGTTCCGTAGCCCTAAATTTTCTAAAAAGACACACTTTCGGCAGAAACATTTTCCGTTTTTAGTCACATCGCATATGTATTTGTATTCTTTATTCTTTCCTAAACTGACATGTTTTAGTATATAGATTGGCTTCAATGTCGTCAATCCCGTAGTTATTTCTGGCATATGGGATTTGGATATCTTTTCATTTCACGTTTCTCCAACGTCAATACAAGGATGCGATGATCCCTGTCTGACACAAGTCCTGCAATGCTGCAGACCCAATGATCCATTTAAGTCAAACGATGATCGCGATATCGCTCTTTTTCGAGCTGATCAAACCGCCATAGACTAGCAAGTACTATGTAGGGTAAATGTAAAAAAATGAAATAGCAGAAACAACTACTTCGTTGGCTAATACCATGACTGATATTGGGTTACATTGTTGACACCTAACTTTCGTTGGAAGCAATGATATGGATAACTTTTTATTTACCGTTTCACCAACGTCAATGCAAAGATGTCACGATTCCATTCTGGTACATATCCTGAAATTCCGCAGGTGCCAATGATCCATTTAAGTCAAAAGACGATCGGCATTTTTTTCTTTTGAGCTCATCAGGCCGCCATAGACTAACAAATAAAAAATGAAATCACAAAAACAACTACTCCGCTGACTAATACCATGACCGGTATTGGATTGCATGTTGACTACTGATTTTTGACAAATTTTTGCTCCCAAAGAATGGCAAGTTAATTAATAATATCCGTCATTTATAAAATTTCCTGCTGCGACAGCAAAAGCTTTGAAGTTCGACGTAGCTCATAACACAGTACACTGTGTATCCTAGCTGCCAGTGCTATTAAATTTTAATAAAACGAAATAAAATGCAACGAGACCAATCCGGAACCGCAACAAACTAAAGCAATATATTTAATGATTGTTTTACAAAATGGGTCAAATACAAAAAAAATAGGAAATGTTCACAATTTTTTGCGCCCGTGGGCTCTCAATTTTAGCGAAAATATTTATAATAAAAAGTCCTCGAACGAAAATTGTGTGCCGTTTATTAAAACGTCAAAACAGGACGATTTATAACAAAATTATACGGAGATAAATGGCGTGTACGTTCATCAATTAAATTTGGCAGAGAGAAGAGAGAGAGGGAGATGCGGATATACGAACAACAATGATCCAAAGCAAATGGTAAAAATTGCAACGTTGTGATTAGGGTTTGTGTTGGGACGATCGGCAACGGTGATAATTATTCATCAGTCGCCTTCCTCTGACAAAACGGTATATTCTTATTGTTAGCTATCGCTTGTATATTGGAGATCGCTGTTTTAATAATCCAGTATAAGTCCAAGACTTCAGCAATTTTGAGTTTTATTTGCGGAAATTAAAGAAGATATAAAACAGAATATGCTAACCCATTTTCCGAAAATAAGAAAGCACCAATAGAACTAATGAAAATACTGAAAATTGTTAACGAAACAATAACAAACGACGTCTTAATTTGGACAATAAGAAACATTTTGGCGGCTGGCAAGATAAGCGAATATTTACAAAAATAAAAATGCACTATCAAAACTAATCGAATCGGAAATAATTTGGAAGCTAACCTTTAAACTAAATAAACAATTATTTCTAAAATAAAGCATCAAGCGATACCAAAATTGTTTGAAGCACTAAAAACACTAACGAACGACACTTAGTTTGGGCCAATCAGAAAAACTTTGCGGGCTGAGCCTATAACAAAAAAAGGCGAATATTTACAAAAATAAGGAATCATTAACGAAACTAACCGAAACACCAAAAAGCACTGACGAACTACGCCTAGTTCGAGGTACTCAGAAAAACTTTGGTTGCTGATCTTGAAATTAAAAAAATATAGATATTTGCCGAACTAAGAAAGCACTAACCAGACCAAATAAAGCGTTAAGAAAAACTAATAAAGCACCGAAATTGGGCGAATCGGAACGAACGTCTACAATTCTGCTTATAACTGACGTTCCTTGAAAAAATTATACTTTTTGAGGTAATTTTCAAACACTAGAAATCGCCCTCTTTCACCCTCTAAAATACAAAAACCACGGCTCAAATTTAGGGAACTTTTTAGGATAGGCAAAAACTTAAAAATAAAACTCTACACAAAAATCCTGCTTGGTCGGAAGTCAAAACCTAATTTTATTGGACTAAATAACCCCATTTGTAACAAAGTTAAAAGAAGTATGCTTCTTCGATAACCTAAATCGGCACAGAAGCAAATGTAATTTGATGATTGCCTTACCTAATCTAACCACGGAACAGGTATACTTAATATAGGTACCCGAGGTAAGGTTTGTGCCAATATGAATAATTTTAAAAAGCAATTAGGATGGGTTTTAAATATATATTTGTTCGTTGTGTCAATTCGGATATTTTGGTCACCTGACACATTTTTGCTGCAAACTGAAAACAGACATTTTATGAAAATATATTATTCGTGTTGTAAGTACTCTAAAATGTCTAAAAACTAAACTTAGAGGTTCTTAATAATTATTCTGATTGCAGTTTTTCTATTTAGTTAAGAAAGTTTATTTTTAAAAAATAACTCACACGATTGGCAAATAGATATGAACATCTGAGAATTATTTAAACTAAACTGGCTGGCTTATTTGTATAGCTGCGAAAGAGATTGCTCGAAGCCCAAGGGCAAAATTCTTAGAATCTGCATAGAGACTGAACATGCGTCATTAGCTTTAATATAAAATAGGCACAGGCAAATAAAGCATATAGCCATGACCGAAAATTAGCATTCTGGTAAAACATTCGAAATTCCGCGAATCCTTAAGTTTCAACTCCTCAAAAGCATACAGAATTATTTTTGGGCAATTTATTATAAAGCAGTGACTGAGGTAGTACATTCCAGTAAAAAAATCTTCCCTGGTAGTACAGTAAATTTCTGGAGAAACCGCCAAAAATAGTTGAGAAGGCTGGATTTCAGTAATTTCTAGATATCAAAATATCTGAACTTTCTTCTGTTGTAGGTATAGGTTAAGTCAGTCTTAATTTCTCACGGAAAGGGTTTAGTTGTTTTGCGGTATCATTTATACGCATTATTATACGCATAAGACAACCTTATGTAGCGTTTTTGGAAAAACTTTGATATTGTTTCTTGATGTGTTCCAGTGAAGAAAAAACCTTTATCTGTAGATGGTAGGGATTTTGTAAAAAATGCTTTACATAACAAAGGACTTAACGTTAGACCTGCTGCAAATGAAACATGCGAAATGAATTGTGGGAAATATCGCACAATTGACAAAAAGCAAGTACGGTTACAAAAAGGGCCTCTTGAGTTGCAGCATCAATAAGAAAATCATCATCATTATCATCATACTGTACACCGTTCCCTTATTTCTTTCCACCTCTCTCGGCCCTGTGCCATCTGGATCAGGTTCCTTCCACTTTTTTTATGTCATCCATCCATCGACCAGGAAGTCTTCCGCTGCTTCGGTATGTCTCGTCTCTTGTCCTCCATTCCATAAGTTTTCTACTCTATCTGTCTGTCATTCTGGCGACATGTCCCGCCGAGTCCCATTTGAGATGTGGCATGACTTGACTGTCCGAGTCCCAAAGTGATTTTGATATTGTTTCTTGATGTGTTCCAGTGAAGAAAAAACCTTTATCTGTAGATGGTAGGGATTTTGTAAAAAATGCTTTACATAACAAAGGACTTAACCTTAGACCTGCTGCAAATGAAACATGCGAAATGAATTGTGGGAAATATCGCACAATTGACAAAAAGCAAGTACGGTTACAAAAAGGGCCTCTTGAGTTGCAGCATCAATAAGAAAATCATCATCATTATCATCATACTGTACACCGTTCCCTTATTTCTTTCCACCTCTCTCGGCCCTGTGCCATCTGGATCAGGTTCCTTCCACTTTTTTTATGTCATCCATCCATCGACCAGGAAGTCTTCCGCTGCTTCGGTATGTCTCGTCTCTTGTCCTCCATTCCATAAGTTTTCTACTCTATCTGTCTGTCATTCTGGCGAGATGTCCCGCCGAGTCCCATTTGAGATGTGGCATGACTTGACTGTCAGAGTCCCAAAGTGATTTTTTATAAATTTTAAAGAAATTCTGTATAAAAAAATCGATAAATTTCATTTACCCGGAACTTCTCTCGGTATGAATCTTTACTTTTATTAGGAATAGTGACATGTGACTTCATTTAGTTTAGAACTTAGTCATTTAGTAACACATATCTACTGTCTTTTTAAACATTCTTATTGAGCTCCAATTTGTTCAATCATGTTGCAATCTTCCCAATATTTTACCAGTTTCTACCTATGCCACACTTGATTTTTAAGCATAATTTAAGATAAGTCCAATAAGAAGTTTTTACATTGACACCAGTTTATCCCTATAACACATTTAATAGTTCTGCAAAATTTAAAATCGGTTGAATAAGGTTTTTTCAGGCTGATTTTTTTTTAAATTCCATTTGGCCGACATTTCGTGTCTCCATCTTGAATTCGTACCAGAACTTTACTAGTTTTTCTCTATATCACACTTAATACTTGCACAAAATTGAAAAAAAAAATCTAATAGGCTGATTTTTGAAATATTTTATTAGGTCGCCATTTTGTTTTGCCATCTTGTTGTTAATAAGATTCGGTTTTACGGATTGTTCTTCAACTGAATAATGAGGAAACAGAACGCTAAGCCGAAAATTTAAACAATTGGACGAAAAAAGTACTCTCATTGGAAAAAGAAAACCACAGTGCAAACAAAAGCATACATTTATAGAAAGAAAATTAAAGAGAAATAATAAAGTAATGTTTAGTTTGCAGGAGATTGACCTTGGTAATTTAAAGAAACATATACTCAATTAATTTAAAGCTATTTTGACAGTTACTCTATCAGATACTGATATTAATAATTTCTATAGAATTAGCAGAAAGCAGTCTGATAAACATAGACCTGTTATGGAATTTGTTAGAAATCTATAGGATATCAAGTGACATAGCTTTTGCGCAAAAACAAGTACATAACAATATTTTTCTTATTTAAAAATTGCATGAGATAAGGAGATTAATGTCCGGAGAGTAAAAAACAACTTACTTATTAATAATCGGTAATGGTCAACCTGTTTTTTTTTTGTGTCCTTATTTAGTTTATTACGAGAGGAATCCCGGTTAAAAAATTTTACACTTTTTATTTTTATTAACAACTTTCTAAAACTGACATTAAATATAGAAATTATGATTAACAAAATTTTACAAACAAGCTATCTAAAGAATAAACCAATAACCGATAATTTTCTAATCTTATATGATAGCTGTCAACTCATTAACATATTAAAGTGTCTATATTTTTATATACATCTAACCCCATAAATCTTTCTGTGTCTGTGATTTTATTGCATCCAAGACAGGTCAATTATAAACCATTACAATTTAGGCACCCATCATATGGATGTTCGAGCTTCCTTTGGTCCTATTTACCATATGGTGAGCAGACAGGATGTTGAATATCGAGAATTTGATAAAACCGAATTAAAACCGCTTAAATTGCATCCGGTCTCTAAAACGCGTTAGGTTTTTACGTGCCTCAAATTGGCTTACCGAATGAAAACTTGTTTTGCATCTGAAACAGTTGCTGCTTATAGGAAATTTGAATTAAAATGGGAAACTGATGGTCAATAATTTAAATTACAATATATGTTGGGTTATTTATAATTAAACTAAATAAACTTTTTTAATGCACGAAATACTTTTTATTACTGCGACTGCGGATAATGCCTTTAAGAGTCAATGTTGTATGTATGTCTGCAGACTAGACATCCAAACTTATTTTCATAAAGAGAACATCAAAAGATTAATTTGTCTGTTCCCTATCTCGCATTGTTCTTGGCGACGCAAAACATATCAGAAACTGATATTGCAAACTTGGGCTTTAGCAAAGATGTGCAAAAAGTATCTATCGGATACTTTCTGCAAATAAAATTATCGAATCTACACTGCGCAACTCATTTAATGCACAAATGAATTTTTTTCTAGTCTAATTTTTTATAAGGACATAATGTATGTATTTTTCCTGAAGTGTGAAGCACCTTGTAGATTATATCAGTGACAATAGAAAATCATTTTTAACGAGAAAATGAAGCCCAGATTGTCTTATCAGTTTTTTTTTTGTTTTCTTTGATATGATTATTATTAAATTTTAATAAGATACTAGGTCAGTAAAAGCGTTATGTATGTTACTTGGTCAAATTTACAAAAATAATAACACATGGAGTTAAACACAACTTTTATTAACATAAAACAAAAGTTAATAAAAAATTAATATCTGGTGTTTCCACCCCTATCTCAAATGATATCATGACATCTTCAGTGCATGCTTAAAATAAGAGAACTTAGTTCTCTTATTTTCATTCTTATCTTATGATTCAAGCCAATCAATGTTTCGACAAGAAGTACGCTCATTTGTTGCAAGTTCTGCACTTCGTAGCCGTAACGAATTTCTATACGGTTGAGGTCAAGGCTACGTGCTGGTTATTACATGAAAATATTTTTAAATTTTATCATATAATTCCTTACTTTCCGCCTATGGTGCATTAAGGTTCCCATTTAAATAAATAAATAAATACCACTCCACACCATAACCGATCCAGCTCCATATAAAGTGGTGTGCTTAAAATTGCACTGAGCGTATCGCTCGTTAGGTCTGCGATAGAAGCGGTTTCGGCGGTCCTGTAACCGTGTTGGCAAATTTTAATCTGACCTTTCGATGTTCTTGTGTTAAGGCTGGACCTCTAGTAGACATCCGTGTTCTTGATAGTTTGAGACCACACGAGTGGACCACCTACATCTTGCAGTTAAAACTGTAAACTTCTTTGGCTTACAGCAAGCACTTTTCAAAAACCATAACGGATTGGCATTGTAGTACCATGTCTACCTTGACCGTTCTGTCTAGAATGACTGCTTGTTTCCTATACCTTTAAAGTATGCTCGATATTTGTAAGACCATTCTTCGTCACTAAATGTTACTGTTACGACAGTACAGCGCTACCACATTCATCGCCAGATTAATTGGATATGTCAAAATCTTCGGCAACAGTAATGTGTTTTGTCATTCTACGAATTTCTATGGTTATTATATTTTATCAAGCTCCAGTCGCGTTTACAAAAACATAACGTTCTTGAACATCCCGTATCTTATTTAATAATAAGGATATCAAGATTAAAAGCGATTTTCCATTGTCACTGATACAATCTACAGAGTGCTTCAAACTTCAGGAAAAATACATCACTGTATAATGAAACGAGGTAATTTTTTTGTTAACAACATATTATCGATCCATAAAAAATAAGCCTACAATTTAAAAGGGAAGTTTTTTAAAATCGGCATAAGGGTTCGAAAGAAAACCAAAATTAAAATTATGTCACATTTTTTGATGGTGCGTTAAATAAGTTACGTAGTGTATTTAAAGTATTGGATGCTATTATTCTTATGACTACCATTCAAAATTAAAAATATATTAACTTAAAAGATAATGATGACTTTTTGATAAAATAGAAATTAAGATAAATGGTTCAAAAAGCTGGTACCGGTACTACCGCCATTTTGATTCATTTTCATCTAATTAAAACGTTTTCGTCGACCCCCCTCCCACCTCCCAAAGCTATTTGAATTAACCTATATATACCTCAGAAAAGGTTTTGAAAGTACCATTAGGTTGACTTATTATTTCTAAAAAAAACGGTCATACACAATTAGTAACTATGACTCATTATTTTTCTACAATACCTAAATTAACCTTTATTTAAAAAATACAAAATTTGACTTTTTTTTTGTACAGGAATTTGTAAATTTTGTTATTTTTTTGACATTTTTGTAACAAATATTTCTTGAATGTCCCTGTATATATTCCGAAATGCTTATTTTATTAAAATAATAATAATAAAAGGGTGAATATGCGCTCCATGTTTATTACATACACCAATTTAAACAATTAATGGTTACATATTCATGATTCATCCCGTATACAAATAAGCTTCGTTGTTGATTGTAGTTAACACAATTTGTCACTGCAGTAATAAAAATCAAGTAAGTAACCTAGAAACGTGCTAGATTGCTGCGCTCTTATTTTTTTATATAATTAAATAAGAAATATTTTATTTTATTAATTTACTGAATAAAAAAAAACTCGTTAAATAAAAAAAGAAATGCAAAAGTATCAAGACACAAGCTCGTGGTAAATAGAGTGTGCAATATCGATGCCCTAAGCTCTTTTATCCCAAAGAGAGAGTGGGCGTAGGGAAAAATTTAAAAGTTAAAAAAAAATACAAGGTGAGCACCACCAATTTATTACAGCCTAAATTGGAAAGCCCCTGGATGTTTTCGACACTCACCTGTACTTGATACCTTTAATAGAAAAAAAATGTAATTTATAATAACGTTTTTTAATAAAAAAATTATTCTGAAAAGAAAAGAAAATGTGAGCTAAATAAAACACTCTAAAACAATAAACTTTATTTAATAAAAAGGTTAGTTTTTTTGGAAAAACCTGTACAAAACAAAACAACAAAAATACTAGTACAGAATACGTGTGAAACAAAAAATGTTCACCAATTGGACAAGCCTCCCAGCGTGATACGTCATGCAACCGGTGGAAGGTGTACCAGTAGACAAGACCTGATATGTTGTAGGATCGAACGCTACTCGTTCACGTCAAAGGGAAGCCTTAAAGCTCCGTACTAGGACCCTATTCATAAGGGTTTAGTTCGCCCCGGACAGGAAGGCTTCTTTCACAACGTGGCAGAAAAATGGCGCCCTGGTCCAACTTCAGCACCAGAAATCCCCTCTTAGAGAGATTACTTGAAGGTTACAAAATATTATAATATTCCTAAATACAAAACCCCAAGTAAATTATTTCGAAGCTGAGGAGAAATCCCACTAACGGATTCTCAAGAAAAACGTGGATTTTATTTTCCCCAGTTCGCGCTGAATACCTTTCGATGTTACCGGAGACCAGAAAAGTGAAGTAAAAAAGTAGTTCCTTCTTGGAACCAGCTCCGTTTTACTTTCTAGAATTTACTCTACTCGGATGCCGAAATATCATTGGTTTAATTGCCCCAGGTAACATCAATGTTGTCAAGAGGAACTCGGAATGATTTAAAATAGTGATTGCAGGGCAAGAAAAACGATCACTGACTGGTTTAAAATTGAAACGGCAACCACCTGGGAATAAACTTGGCAACAGTTGGGATCTTAGCATACGCCTACAGAATGAGGGTATATCGAATCCAGCGAGTGACAGTGCATAGGAAGTGGCACGTCCCATAGCCCTAAATTATACTGTGAACTAGACAAAACGAATAGCAAACAAACATCTATCTTCGAACTTCCACAACTTTGATAATTAGAATAATAGTTGGAAAAGCTATATCGAAAAATCAAATTGCAACTAAAACAGAGAACAAAGGTATGGGGAATTATTTTCAAATGGGGAAGTGGAAAAACTCTGACAATAAAAAGGTACCTAGGCTTAATTTAAATGAAATTTCCCAACAATACGATATAAATAAGTTTGTTATTTTACCATTAAAAGAGATTTATTCATAACGAAATATTTTAGGCAATTCACAGAAGACAAATAATCGTCGAGTGGACATAAGACGTTGTAAATACTCATGCAGTCAGGAGAAAATTATTAAAAAAGAAATATTTAAGGAAGTTAATTTGGATTTCCAAAACACTACACAGAACCGATTTAGCTATACCAATATGCAACTGCTACCTAATCCGAAAAAAAGGTATGAATATTAATTTTAAATCGAGAAATTTTATGTGTTTATAGGTCAAACTTAAGTGAAATAATTTGTACTAATATTGCCCTTATGTGTTTGATACCCAGGGCAAAAGGAATAGAATTAACATAGGGTAAATTTAAAATAAAATAACAAGCACGTATTGGCCTTAAAACAGTAGAAATATTTATCAAAGTAACCGTGCTTCATAAATATAAATTCCTACATGAGTGTTAATACAAATATCGACCTTACACGTAAAAAAAATTGATGCATTAATGCCAGTATTTTATTATTTTCAAAAGCAGAAAAAAATGTTGAATGATGTGTGATGAATATGCTCCACTCCAATATATGATTTCTGTATCCTGTTTCGAACACTAAAATTATAAATGAGAATAATGAGCTTAACTTTAACACAGAACCTTAATAAACTCCTGAGAAAAGAGGGAAAGTCCTTATCCGGTTTACAGTCAGTAAAACACGTTCATGTAATCGCAAGATATCTCCCAATACCCACACTTTGAAATAAATAATCAAATCCTTAAGACCAGAGATCCCCTCTAACCTTACCAGTGACGCTTTCCAGGTGGATCTTTTCTGGCTCGATAACATCGCATCAATTAGAATGGCAACGCCAAGAAATTGGGTTTTCTTTTTCGAGCTTGAAAATACTTCTGTTTTTGCTAATTTATATACCGCGTTTTCGTAAATATCGTATAAATATTAAAGGAGGTGATTTTTGGATCATATTTAGAAATATCGTGTGGTATGTTTTAAAAGAAATACGGATTTCCTTAGTAATTCCGTAAGAGTAAAAACTATTCGAATAAGATTTAGTACAACCTCATAGGGTTATAGGTTAGGTTATTATACGTTTTGATTGAATAAAAAAAATGCTGTCACTGATGTTTTAAAAAAGTACCAGCTTTAGCATTTACAGCATGTAAAAAAATCGGTAAATCTCCTTACAGTTATTTTACAGTACAAATTTACTAGCTTATCTCTATATCACACTTAAAGCTTGCACAAGATTTGAAATTAATCTAACATGTAGAGTTTTCAGATTGATTTATAAATATTTTATAAGACTTTTTTGCTATCTTATATTCATACCAAAATATTACCAGTTCATTCCCATATAACACTTGATTTTTGTGCAAAATTTGAGGTACTTATTGGATAATTAGTTTTTTCAGTAATTATTGGATAATTAATCAAAATACAAGAGTTCTAACCACACTACACCACAACTTGTTACGTTCTGGACGCGCGTTTCGCTAACCAAGTTAGCATCATCAGCAGATGATATAAACTAAAGTAACTTATCCTAACCGAGACTATTTATAGGTAAATGTGAGGGAGGGTAAAATAGAGGGGACTATAGGGAATAGGCCCTCTGTCTTTATTTAGTGCTTTCTTACCACATTTAACTATTTCTATACTCTCAAATGCATCCAATAATCTATTATTAGATACATTTTTAATCAACTTAAGATTATTTATTCCTATTCGGTGATTGTTTTCCAAAGCATGTTGGGCAACGCTTGACTTTTCTGTTCTTCCGTATCTTAAGTGTGCCATGTGTTCTTTAAAACGAATGTTTATGGAGCGTTTAGTTTGCCCAACATATTTTAGATCGCAGTCATTACAGCTAATTTCATAGATGCCACTCCTCTCCCTCAAGTCGACTTTGTCTTTGGGGTTTCCAAGGAGATTTTTCAAACTATTCTCCGTTTTGTAGGCTACTCTAAAACCTACGTTTTTAAATACTTTTTCTAGACCTCTCGTATATCTGGGATCATATGGGATTACTATGAATTTATTGGAAGCCTTAGGTATTTGGAGAGTAGTGGCATCTTTTAACATTTTCTTATGCTTATGTCTATTTACTAGTTTATGTACAAAATTATCATTATATCCATTACTTTTAGCTATATTTTTAATCCGATTCATTTCATTGTTAAAACGTTCTTTACTTAGTTGAAAATTGACTAACCTGTCAGTTAAGAAATGGAATGCTGCCATTTTGTGTTGACGGCAATGAAATGAGTCGGATGTTATATATCTATCAGTATTAGTAAATTTCCTATAAATATCAAATTCTAATTTATCGTTATTTCTAATAACTAACGTGTCGAGAAAAGGTAATTGCCCATTGTTCTCCTTTTCGTACGTAAAATTAATGGAAGGATATTTATTGTTTAATGTTTCTAAGAAAGTGTCCAAATTTTCTGTATTAGTATCAAAAATAGCAAATATATCGTCTACGTATCTATACCACACCCTTGGGAAGTACTTGAGTTCTTTTTTGAATTGGGTTTCTAATCTGCCCATAAACAAATTTGCAAGGAACGGAGATAAGCAATTGCCCATCGCAGTTCCCTCTAGTTGTTTATAATATTTATTGTTGTATTGAAAAAAATTTTGATTCATACATAATTTTGTGGGAAGTAAATACTCATCAATAATTTCTTTCTTCAAATTATTGATTTCAAGTAGTTTCTTTAGGTACTCTAAAGCTAGTGGTATGGGTACACTAGGAAACAATGAGCTTACATCAAAAGATATTAAAATTTCACCTTCTTTTAAGTGAACATTCTTAATTTTATCTAAGAATTCTAACGAGTTAGTAACCTCAAAGTTATCATACGAGATATTTAATTTGCCGAATTCTTCTACTAACCATTTTGAAATATTGTACGTTGGTGATCCAACAGCTGAAACAATAGGTCTCATGGACTTCCCAGGTTTATGAATTTTGGGAAGGCAATACAGTTTAGATAACTGTGGGTTACTATGTGTTAGTTTGAATTTTAGTTTATCGGACACAAGGTTAAATCATAAGGACCAGTTTGAATCAAATTGTCTACTCTTTCAAAATAATCTGTTTTGTCTAGTATAACAACCTTATTTCCTTTGTCAGCTTTTAAATAAAAGCATTCCTTTTTCTTCAGTCCCTGGATAACTTCAGTGTTTTTACGAGAAACATATTTTGACTTGTTGTTAACAACGTTTTTTGAGATTTGATTTCTGCAAGCCTCTCTAATGAATCCCTTAGTTGACTCTGGCACGTATTGGATTAGGACTTAACATTGGATAATTAGTTTTTCAGTCATAATCTTTTTAACGTTTCACTAGGTCGCCACTTATTCCGACCGGAATTTTACCAAAATATTACCAGGTCATCCCCATAAGACATTCATTTTTGACCAAAATTGGAAGTTACTTTGATCGGTAATTCTTAAGCTATGCCGTGAACTGACAGACAGACAGACAAACTGACAGGGTGACCGACGGAATTGATAAAAAATATTTTTTGGTATCTTGGGGTTCTTAAATGTGAAGATATGTAAAACCCGACAAGGTAATTTTTTTCACGATTACAAATATTATTATTTAGCCACCATTTTATTCCCCCATCTTGGTTTCACTAGTGCATTTGTATACCACAATTTTTTATGGCACACAATTTGAAATGAGTCAATTAAGTAGTTTTTCAGGGTAAAATTTTAAATGTTTTACTAAGTCGCCATTTTATTCCACCATCTTGGATTCGTACGAAAATTTTACCAGTTGATTCCTACATAACACTCGATTTTGAGATAAATTGAATATGTGGTTTTTTAGAAATAATTTTTTTAACATTTTACTAGGCTGCCATATTGGATTTTCACCACAATGCTATCAGGTCATCCCTATATGAAATTTAATATTTGACCAAAGTTTAAAGTCAGATAAGTAATTTTTAAGCTATGCCGTGAACTGACAGACAGATAGACAAACAAACCAACAGACGGAGTTTCACAACTACAAATATTTTATTTAGCTGCCATTTTGTTCCACCACCTTGAATTAGTACCATAATTTTACTAGTTTATCTATATACCACAATTACTTATGGCACACTATTTGAAATTAGTTCATTAAGTAGTTTTTCAGGTTAAATTTTCAAATATTTTCCTAAGCCTCTATTTTGTTCCGCCATCTGGAATTAGTGCCAAGGTTTTACTAGTTTATCTGTATACCACAATTACTTATGGCACACTATTTGAGATCAGTCCATTAACTAGTCTTTGAGGTTAAAATTTTAATTTCCTAAACCTCCATATTGTTACGCCATCTTGGACCCATACCAAAATTTTACCAGTTAATTTCTACATAATAATTAATTTTTGTACAAAATTTGAGATAAATTGGATAAGCAGTTTTCTAGTAAAATCTTTTTTATCATTTCACTGACCCTTAAATTTTTACGAAATCGGGTAAGTAGTTTGTTAGTTATGTCGCGAACAGACAGACCGACGAATTGAGAAACCATGATTTTCGGGATCTAGGGACCTTGACATGTAAAGATCTGAAACAAGCTCGGAGGGTGATTTTTTCACGATTACAATACTTCCCTTTTACGAGGGAAGTAAAAATGAAAAAAAAGTACCAGGTATTTATTTAATTTCTTTCATTGTGAAAGACTGCCATTTTTTTAGCAGTTTTTACTCAAACTCAAACTCCAAAATAGAAAAATCAATATATGTATGTATGTTAATAATATAACTGTATTCCAAAACTGACGTTTGTTTTTAATTTTGTTTAATTTAACGGAAACTCATTTTTTTCAGACCAAACCATATTTCCAATTTGACTAAAAAATTAACGCTGATGTGCTATTAAAAAAATTACTTAAATGTGTTTATTAAATTTATTGCCCTTAAAGAGCCCAATGAGGCATGAAACACGAAAACCGATAAGGCGATTTGTAAGTCTGCAAAGAAATTCCAATAGTGAAAAGATAATCAAAATCCCCATAACAATAGGCTTAACGTGCTAAACCCTAAACCTAATCAGCACTTTTGCCAAAGTTTACCAATAAATCTAACATTAAGATAAGGCATTATTGGAAAATTATATTGACGAAAAAAGGCTTTTCCTCGTCGAAGATCGACTCGTGCTCCCTGATGTGATAATAAACAATTCTCGCTTAAGTGTCTTTATTAGATTGAGGGTTTTCCTGTTTAAGTAAGAGAGTTACGTTGTTGCCCTAATTGCTTTGTTTTCATTTTAATATTTTCTTGTAGTTATTATTATACATAAAATTACCGTCATGATGTTACAAATCTAAAAGCATTTAAGTATTTTTTCAAAAGGGCTTTAGGATTTTGACTGGCATTTTCTTCAATTTTTTTACGGGTAGACAGACAGACAGGATTCCATCTCAAATATTACTTCTTTCATAAAATGAAATGTTATAATCATGAAAAAAATCAACCTCCGAGGTTATTTACAGGTTACATATTTTAGGGTTTCTAGATATTGTAACGTTACACTTCTACTAAATTTTGGGAGTTATCTAGATTGTTTGATTTGAACTTGGTGTGTCATATACATATATTTTAATTTTACAGATGCTGAGGGTCTGGTTGTTGAAGCTTTGTTTAATACACACCATATAAAAGGAACATGTTTTTATAAGAATTTCATATTAGATGTTCATTAACACATGATTTTCCAATTATCTTACCTTAATATATTTTTGTTCAGAAACAAGTCCATTATAAAAAACATGGTTGGGCATGAGCTGTTGTACTATAAACTAAACCAGATATTTCCATATAATCTCCATTTTAGCCTTGTAACGCTAAATAAATTAGAAACATTTTATATACCACCAATTTGGTTTAATAATACGTTATTGCCTTTCAAAATCATGTTCAGTTCTTTAAATGACTTGCCTTTTGATAAAATATAGTTTAAAAAATGTCACCTATATTCTTGGTTTCCTGTAAACACATGTCAGAGATTCATTAAACAAGGGTTTGTGTTATTTAAGTAATCCTTCTAATGTTTGGTTTAAAAAGCATATTGTTTATTTTCGTTTTACAATTTGGATTAACTCAAATGACAACTAATGAAGTTTGACGTTTTACTGCGGCGAGTCTAAAATCTCTTTTTTATTTACGCCTAAAACCCAAATAATTCCGTCCGACCACTTCAGTTTAGTTATTTATTAAAAACCTAAAATTTTAAAGTTAATTATTAAGGCCGAGGCTTACGTAAAGATTAGAGGGAAATATAAAAAATATCTAACATAAATTATTCGAAAACAAATATTTAAATTCAATATATATAAAGATCTATTGAAATATTTACTGTATTCTGAGTTGCCTATCCTTTAAAAAATCGTTTATTTTTATCAAATCAATAAGGGGGAAAGAGACAAATATAGGAACATTAAAATCAAGTTTTGCGTAGAGAACTTCCAACATGTTAGTTTTTTTAGCCAAATTCCTACCTTTTTTTTAACATTTTTTGTTCGATAAACCTCTTGGCTAAAACCGTTTTAGAACGGGTTCATTTTTAGTTTTAACTGTGACCGTGAAATTTCAATTAAACGGCTGATCCTATTAAAAGGTTGTTTTAAAATTTATCTTGAACAGTGATCGAATAACTGCCAGCTCAGCGGTCATTTTACCACCTTGCATTTTACCACCTTGCATTTTACCACCTTGCATTTTACCACTTTGCATTTTACCACTATTACATTTCCATTGAAATGTGAAAGTCTATAATTCACTTTTGTGGCAGTTTTAGTTTTTACATTAAGAACTTTTGGTGTGAAGCCAAAATAAAAAACAAAACCCTCTTGCCACCGCAGGGGATGTAGTTCCGAAAACTGAAGTAGTAACTTACCGAACGTTGGCACAAACAAGATCCACTTTTACCGAAGAGGTTTTGAAGTATTTGACCTCTAGTATGCAGCTCAACAACCAGGCCCAAGTTTGAGTTATCACCTCCTGCTTACCTGCTACCTACTTGGTGAGATTTTTAACTTAAATTTATAAATTCGTGGTACCTTTTGTTTTTAAATTTCATTTTCGAATTCTTATACTTATTCCTATCTATAAATATAATTTATATCACATTCTTGCATTTCCTTTAAACACTGGTAAATATTCACAAGTATAATCTGAAAAAAAGGGAAATAATAATTGTATATTGTGTTTTACTGTTTGTCTCAGCATTTTTACTAACACACGAGTAAAGGGTGTATGAAGGACGTAATGTAGATTCTCTTTTTTACGTGTGTTGGCGCCCTTCCATTTTATATATATTTTTTGACTTTCCTTCTTCATACACTAAGGGAAACGGATTGAAAGGTTTTGAACTCCCCCAAAGCCGAACCACCGTACAAGCTAGCCTACGGGTCGTAATTGCAAACTCTTAGAATTGCAGTTACTTAACAAATCTTTATAACGTAACTTATAACACCGGAGTCTACGTTGTAATATTAAAAAATATGTTTCTTGAAGTCCATCGAGTTGTCTGTCTGTCTATTCCCAGCTTAGCTACTACAAAACTACTACCCGATTGACTTTAAATTTTGGGCCATATGGGGATGACCTGGAAACATAATGGTAAAAATCTAGTATGGCGGAACAAAACGGCAGCCTAATAAAATGTTGAAAAATTATTACTCAGAAACTGATCAAAATTGGGGAGATGTGAAGATGGGAAACAAAATGGGGATCAATAAAATATTTATAAAAATAGGCCTGAAAAAACTACGTATTAGATTGATTTCAAATTGTAGACACAAATTAAGTGTGACATAGAGATAAACTGGTAAAATTGTAGTGCGAATTCAAGATGGTGGACCATATTGGCCACCAGATAAAATATTATTGAGAAATTTACCCGTCTAGATAGATCTTCACATTTAAGGGTCCCTAGATGCTAAAAACACGTTTTCCTAGTTCGGTCAGCGTGTCTATCAATACATCTGTCTCTCTGTCAGTTACCGACATAGCTGCAAAACAACTTTTCCGATTGATTTCAAATGTCGTTTAAAAATTAAGGGTCATATGAAACTAACTTGGTAATAATTTTTTAGTAGGTACAATTATATATAAAATGTAATGACATTGATTTATCAATCACGGACACGTTTTGCATTGAACTTAATCTGATATTTAAGGGGCGTTATATCCCCACCCCGTTCCCAGTTTATTTAAGACAATCTCGTGTATGTCACGGAAATGTTTTTACGATCGCGGTCCTAACTTCTTATATTGTTTTTTTTCTAAATAAATAGAATCAATATCGAGACAAATTTTTTATTATTTTACCGTTTTAAATTCGACGATTTATTTATTATATTTGTACAATTGATGTTTTCTTGTGAACACTGCGGCGAATCGATTTCATCTTGTTCTGGAAATTCATGAGAAAATGACCGAAGTTATAAAGAGGATGTTCTATGATAGGGAAATCACGAGTTTAAATTTTTTTTGTTTTTCTAGAACTGTTTTTTTGGATTTAAATTTCCAAAATGGAAAAAACTTACGATTAAAAAATTGTGCAGTTCCCATGTTTACATTTTTACATTTAATATCAAGGGAAACTTCCACTATATTCAATTTTTTTATTTACAAAACCCGTTTAATTACACACACCATAATCTGCTCAGGAACAAATTATGCTATTTTAAGCAAAATATTCAAAACGTTGATATCACCAGACACGTCGTTATAATGTCCTCTACGTTACTTTTTATCGCAGAAACAAAAGAGAAGCTTAAATCAGGTAAATGTTAACTAACTAGCAGCAAAAAGTTTATAGAAACAAATATTGAAGCTTCGTTTGACATTGTGAATCGCTGGCATCATAAGATAGCTTATCTAAAACTATCATAGGAATGTGAAAATTATTTTGCTCTAGGTCCAACCGTTTAGGTGCTAGGTATGACGGCTCAAAGAAGCAAGAATGTCAATTTTCAAACATCAATAAATCAAAAACGGTTGAAGATAAACATATGTAGCCTTATTAAAAAACACTTAAAATTGACCATAGAATCCAAAAATAATATACAGGATATTCCGTTTAACAAACGCAACATCCTTGGCTTAAATCTTTTGTTTCTCATTCATATTTCTTTTTGTCGCGATTTTCGAATTTTCCTAGCTAAAATAGATCGATTTTTTTTCTTGCGAAATACGGAGAAGTCAGAAAAAATATCGATATTTCTTGGCTCCTATGATAAGGAGCACCATCTTACTGCCACATTAAATTTCCCAATTCGGCTTGGGGCACTACGTTTTCTATTACCTACTGGATGTCATTTCTTAAGAGGTTATTATATCTTCTAGCATTCAAGTTTTCCTCGTAAAATACTGGGCATAGTGCAAAACTCTAACCTTCTATTATAGTCTTCTTCCAATGTTTGAACGGTCAATTACCTGTAAGACTTATATCTATTTACATTCAAGCACGTCTGGATACTAGTTTTCTTCAAAAAGTCCATAGTTGCCTGTCGGATGGAAGTTTCAGGTGACTCTTCAAAATGTAACAATATATTTAACTGATTTTTATCACTTAAGACCTGGTGGCTTTTTTTTCTGAATCAAGCTGTGTATTCTTGTGGGAAACCTTCTTTTCTAGATAGCGTCTTAGAGGAAATTTGGTAACATAATTTTTTAACGCTAATACTAGACTTTTGTTGCTAGATAAATATCACTCCAGCATATCGGCTCTTTCTTCTGGGATGTACATTAAAAAACTTTAGGATGTAGGTATATTAATAAAAATAAGTAACAACAACAATAATAACAATAAAAAGTAACAGGTTAGGTGGAATAAAACCAATAGATTGATTTCAAAGCGAAATTAATGACAGTTCTCGATTGTTGTATTTCAGCCTAGCCGTCATGGCCAACTAATAGCAAACTCAAACTTTAAAAGTTGTGAGTTTAGCATTTTTTCAATAAAAAAATGTTAAATTGCCAATATTTCGAAAAAAAATTTTGAAATAGAATATTTAACAAACAGAGATAAAGATAATAAAATTGTGGGGTTTCCATTTGAAAAAAATGACTTTTAACGATTTTCTCATTTCATTTTTAAATGCTAGTTTGACATAGTCTGTTAAAGTAGAGCCCATTTATTTATTTATTTTTGGACAAAAGGGACACAAACAGATTTATACTGTATCTACTGAAGTATCCACATATTACAATAAAAAAAATATGATTAAAAGTTTAGAATTCTTATACTAACTATAACCTAACCGATCCAGATCACTCTGGAGCTTATCAAAATCTTCAGGAAAGGTAATAGGAAAGTAAACTTTAAGGTCATCTGCATAAAGTAGAAAATTGCAATACTTGGAACAGCCATTAAATTTGCTTATATAAATAATAAAGAGTAAAGGACCCAAATGTGACCCTTGGGGAACACCGTATGTGGCTAAAAATGGTTGTGACCCTGGTGAACCCTGAAGAGAAACAAACTGCGTTCGATTCTTTATATACGATTCGACCCATCTGAGAAGGCTTTAACCCACACCGACTTCAGCCAAACGACCCAACAAAACATTGTGACTTATCTTGTCAAATGCCTTGCTAAAGTCGGTGTACACGGCATCCACCTGAATTCGTTGGTCCATGTTACCATGTAAGTATTTACAAAATATAAACAAATTTGTCTCCAGAGAACGACCACGAATAAAGCCATGTTGCCAAATCCATTATACCAGTAAATAAGTCTTGATTACTTAAAAAATGATTTTAAGCAGCATTTAAGATGAGGCCTGCAAACGTCATTTTTAGCATAAAACATATGTGTCAAAAACGGTTAGGTTTACGTATAGAAAAATACACATAAATTATATCTGGAATTTTGTATGGAATCCAAAAGAACACAATACATGGGGCATCTCATTTGAAATAAAAAAGTTGGTACCGGTCCACGAAAAACTAGACACCCTGTCGACATGAAGCATATATAAAATAAAACCTCAGATTGCTTCAAAAAACTTTTCTATTTAACTTTTTTTGCTATCTCTCGCAGGTTCCGAGATAAGGAATCGTCCCATAATAAAACGGCCACCCTGTACATTAAATATCTTACCGTATCTTTAAAGCTGTTGATAAGTTTGATTGGCAATGAAGTTGCTTATCTATCCAGTATCTGATTCTTTATTTCGGTTAATTATTTTAAAAAATGCGAATTTGTGAAGTTGATTTTATCCTCCTTTTAAGTAATTTATAATGTCTTTACAAAACTCGGTACTCTACGGCCTGCTAATAAACTTTTTATCCTTCCCTTTAATAAAGCAGGTAATTTAAACTTGCCCTAAAAGTACCCTAAATGAGACGAGCTACTTTATTCTATATAATAACTACTTTATTCCCACTGGTTTTTAATTAATTACGAGTTCCTTTATATCAATAGCGATGAGAAACGATGAAAAGCTCTTTTTTTCTATATAAACCCGAAAGAGGTTTCCAAGTAGAAGCAAACTTTTTAAAGACTTGAATAGTAATACATTTAATAAAGTTGGAGAAAGTCAGAGGTCGTCTGCGAAACGCTTTATCAATCAACGGGAACTTCCTTCGTTAAGTCGGGGAAACTTTTTGGAGATTTCGTCTTTTAATGCTGTCAGTGGGTATCTATAGGGCAATAAATTTATTATAAGCCGCATCGGTTGTTTCATATCGTTGACGGTATTATCAATATTAGAGGAGTTTCGTAACAACTATGTGTCAAAACTTTTTCTTTTCTCACCAAGAAGTTCAGTTCCAGTCATTGGAGCGTTTGCGGTGTGAGCATTTACCTCTCTCCCCCCCTCCCCCTGTGTAAGTAATTTTTTAGGTCATAAAGAAACGGAAACAAACCACGAAAAACATAATAAAACTTACGCTCTAAATCTGAACTTCCTGTTCTAGTGGAGGCAATCTACCGGAATGGACATTGCACAAATTAAACTTATTTGGCTTGCCTGAAACTTTCTTTAATAATTTAGTATGTTTTTTGCCATTGCAACATATCTCGCAAAATACAGGGTAAATGAGAAATCCAGAGCCCAAAGTTGTTTATTTTCAATTTTATAATTTTTGTTAGACATATTTCGGCTATCGCAAATAAACTGATAGTTTAAAGGTTTTCAAACTTAAAATGTGTTGTCCTTTGATTACATTAATTAGTATAGACGTTTATATATATATATATATATATATATATATATATATATATATATATATATATATATATATATATATATATATATATATATATATATATATATGTACATATATGTATATATATATATATATATATATATATATATATATATATATATATATGTGTTTTCATTCCGGGTGTACATCCGTTCACTACTGTCGTTCTGAAAAGAACAGTTTTGCTGACGTTTCGCCAAAATCACATTTGGCATTTTCGAAGCTTTCTTTCTCGCATCCGAATAGAGACTGTCTCTATTCGGGGCAGAGAAATTTTCAGACTGAATGTCGATGTGAGATTATTATTGTTATTGCTATAGGTGACTTCTTCTGTAAATTTTTTCTAAGATTTAATTAGATTATAAGGTATCTGCTACACAAAACTGGAATTCCTTTTAAATATTATTATTTTAGGATGTTGTAATATATTTTACTAAGATGTTTTATTTCGGTTTTTGAGTTTATAGTGTTCGGGTTATTTTTAATTTCAATCATTTCCAAAAACTCTCGCTTTTTGTACGATTTTCTGTTTTTAATATCTTAGTGTTTTCATAGTTAAAAGTATGATTTTTTTCTTGACAGTGGTCAGTAAGGGCGGTCCTATTTTTTTTGTCCTATTTGTGGCTGTTAATTCTATTTTTCAAATATTGACTGGTTTGACCGATATACACGCCATTGCAATTTTGACATGGGATTTCGTAAACTACGTGAGATTCTTTATTTTTGAGAATTTTTGATTTTAGTTGACTGAAATTATTTTTTAATAGTTGATATCCTTTATGTGCGATTGTAATGTTATGAGGCTTGAATATATTTTTTATTTTTTCTGATAGACTCTTAACATATGGCAAAGAAAGATACTTATTTTTTTGTTTTTGGTGTTCCAAAGGATTTGTTTTTTGTAGTTGATTGTAAAAAATATGAATACGTTTTTTGAAAATGGTGTTAATTAGGCGATCAGGATAGTTGTTTAATTTAAGTGCATCTTTTGCTTTTTTTATAACATTTTGTCTAAATTCTGTGTCAGATAATTTAATATATCGTTCGGGTATATATAAATATATATATATATATATATATATATATATATATATACATGTATATATATATATATATATATATATATATATATATATATATGTATATATATATATATATATATATATATAAAACAAAACGTGCTAAATCTAGTGGGACTGTAGTCAAAGAGAGGACCTTAGATTAAAACACTTTGTTGCTTTGCCAAGCTTTCGGCAACTGTTTATTGCCTTCCTCAAGACAGCCTAAAAATTGTTATTATTTTGTATTAACATTTATTTTAAAGAAAAAGTTGTTGTGGACTTACTACTTGGTTTTACTCTTGAAGAAACAACACTGAAAAATTCTCAACATTGCTAAAGACCTATATACATATTATTTACACCTTTTTATCACTAGTTATGACTTGGATGTTGTTATATTGACACATTTTAAAATTCTTAAAGATTTGGTTTATTCCAACGTGCAGACACTGTCGGCCATTTTACGTATTTAAAAGGCAAATTATTATTGTAAAATGGAGAACGTGTTTTTTTTATTTTTGCTCTCCTTCCCTTACTTCACACTAGTTGGTTTACGCGTTTTTTGTTTTTCAAATAATTGCCGACTGAGCACGAATCGGTAACGACGGTTTCCCAAATGTATAGTTGGAAAAGAAAAATGTAGATGGCGCATTAGTAAACAGTACTCTGCAAAGCTGGTAACCCAATCAGCACAAATCTTACAAGTTCTGTAATTGTTGGTTAAACGATGAAAACATTTTATATTCTGTAGTACACTGTGCAGCTGATAGAGGGACATGTTCCACCATCGTGCTGTGAAAAATTTTTATATTTATTTGCTATGATTAGAAAAAAGGGGAAAAAACAAAATTACGTGAACAACACAACAGCATGATTGAACTTCTCCTGAAACAAATGAAAAGGAAAATGGAAAATCATATATACATGCAAATAATCAATGCACAGTGCCCTACAGTATGAATATATTAGGACTAAGTTATTCAGAGATTTGGACAGCATTAGAGTCATTAATCGAAACAAAATTGTCCCCACTAATTCTTAACAGATATGAATATATTGTGCTTAGATTATTGATATCAGTTTTCTTATTCATTGTGTTTGTCCCTTGGTTGTGTATATGTATCATTTCAAGGAAATTTCTTTTATAATATCTTTTTTCTTTAGCAAGAATTTTTGCCTCGGTGAATCGAATGCTGTGTCCTGTGTCTATGAAGTGTTCTGATAATGCACAAGATTTTACAAACATGCGGCAGTCGCTTTTATGTGAAGTAATTCTGCCTGACAAATTTCTAGATGTCTGACCTACATATATTTGATTACAGTTGTTGCAATTTATGGCATATACAACGTTATTATTTTCAAACGTGGAAAGTGGAGTCTTAGTTTTTGCATAAAGTTGTGAGACAGTTTTTATTTGTTTTTTGGCAAACCTTAGGTTTGGACTATCTTTGAAAACGTCTATTAATTTATCAGTTAAATTTTGAATAAAAGGAAGTGGGTAATATTTTATTGTTTGTGTTGGCTGACTGGTGTTTTCCTCTGTCGTTATATTATGGATAGTATTTAGTTGTATTGGATTTTCATTTGTGTTGCATAAAAACTTATTTATGATATTCAGAGGATACGAGTTTTCAAGGAGTATATTTCTGAGCCTATCTAAGCTTTCCTGTTTGTAGTCTTTATGTGAGAGCTTGATAGCTCTATTTTTTAGAGCAGTTATTAAATTTATTTTCATTTTGGTAGGGTGGTAAGAATGATAACTTATGAATCTGTCAGAGCACATCGGTTTGCGATACCATTTTGTTTCTTTAAAATAAATGTTAATACAAAATAATAACAATTTTTCTTCTAACTTGTTCTAACTAGTTAGTCACAACTACCCACCCTCTCGCTATATATATATATATATATATATATATATATATATATATATATATATATATATATATATATATATATCCGAACGAGGTCATTCAGTCTTTTCATCTTGAGTATGTTTGATCCTGAGGATACTTCGTGACATCGACGACGAAAAGTCGAGTGATTCTAATTTGATAAGGTCTCATTTCGACAACCATGATTTCTTGAGCTAACTGTGATCTTAATACAACTCCTTTCTATTCATAGACGGATCAGACCCAGGTTAATTATATATATATTTACCGCGTAAACGACTCTTATCAATCTAATCGTTAGAAGCGTTTGCCTTATCGCCTTATTGAAAAGTTAATTGTTTCCTTGTACAGAAAGATTATTATTATCTTACCACAAGATGTAATAAATATTAATAACGCGCACTGAAACGGACCCGGTGAAAAGTTAAGAGCCATCCATTACCGTGAATAATAGAGCCCTTGAAATATCGAAATAACCGTTCTGTAGTGCCATTTACTCGGCGCAAATATTAGGTTAAGATAATCGAAGTGCTGAGATCTTCAAACTTGACGATGCAATATCGATAATGGTGAGATTAAAACATTCTTTCTTTAGGATTCCCTATTATATGAGATTATATATTTAGTTATTTATTTTCTATTAAATTAATATTAAGTAAAAAATTGGTAAATTTCCTTTACCCGGAACTTCCCTCATTGTGAATATTTCCTTTTATTAGGAATAGTGAAGTGTGACCCAATTTAGTTCAGTACATAGTCATGTCGTAACCTTTTTTATTCGGCGCCATTTTGTTCCATCATATTGGATTCCTACCAATATTTTATCAGTTTCTGCCTATGCCACACTTGATTTCTGAATATAATTTGAAATAAATCCCATAAGCATTTTTTACATTAACACACACCGCCATTTTGTTACGTCATATTGAATTCGTACCAGTTTATCCCTGCATCACATTTAACTTTTCTACAGAATTTATTGAATTTTGTAGAACTGAAAAATTGAATAAGATTTTTTAACGTTGATTTTTTTAAAATTTTATTTGGCTGCCATTTTGTTCCGCTATATTGACTTCGTACCACAACTTAATCAGTTTATCTCTTTATCACAACTAATAATTGCACAAAATTTGAAATTAATCTAATAAGTAGAGTTTTCAGGCTGTTTACGTTAGTTATACCGCTATTTTGTTCCGCCGTCTTGGATTCGTACCAAAATTTCACCACTTGTTTTTGCAAAATTTGAGATAAATTGAATGAGTAGTTTTTTAATAATAATTTTTTTTATATTTCACTAAGCCGCCATTTTGTTTTGCCATATTGGATTTTTACCAAAATGTTATCAGGTCATCCCCATATGACCCTTAATTATTGACCAAAATTTGAAGTAAATCGGTTAAGTACTTTTTAAGCGATGCCGCGATCTGACAGACAGACAGCTAGACAGATAGACCGACAGACGAACCGTCGGAATTGATAAATCATATTTTTTGGCATCTACGAACGCTAAAACGTAAAGATATGTAAGACCTGAGAGGTTGATTCTTTCACGATTACAAATAGTTTATTTAGCCGCCAGTTTGTTCCTCTGGCGCCGTCTTGAATTAGTACCACAGTTTTACTAGTTACTACAATTAGTTATGGTACATAATTTGAAATCATTAGGTAATTTTTTATGCTGAATTTTTAAATATTTTACTAAGCCGCCATTATGTTCCGCCATCTTGGATTCGTACCAAAATTTTACTAGTTGATTCCTACATAATACTTGCTTTTTGTTCAAAATTTGACATAAGTCGGATAAGTAGTTTTTTAGCAATATTTTTTTAACAATTCACTAGGCTGTCATTTTGTTCTGCCGTATTGGATTTTTGCCAAAATGCTACCAGGTCATCCCCATATAACCCTTAATTTTTGACTAAAATTTAAAGCCAATCGAGTAAGCTCTTTTTTAGCAATGCCGCGATTAGGCAGACCGACCGAATTGAGAAAACATGTTTTTCGGCATCTAGGAACCCTGAAACGTAGAGATCTGAAAAAATCTCTCAGAATTAACGGAAACACACTGAGAGTTCATAAAAACGAACGACCGGTATATGATTTTTTGGAGTGTTAAGTGTTAGTCGTTGAGAAATATTTAATGTGTACACACATATTTTTCAAAATATAGTTTAGTTAATTTAAGCGTCGGCTTTTTATTTGGTTATTCTGATAAAGTCACAAATGTGGAATAAAACCATCAGTAAAATACGACGCCGATACAAAAAAGTGTAGTTTAGCGCGTAAAGACTTACACAGTGTCATTTATTATACTGTGTGTTTTTATGTGTGCAGCTTGTCTGAAAAGAGCTTCAGTTCACTACTTTTATCAGGGAGCTTTTCAACTTCTGCAGGACAAATGGTAACAGGTAAAACTATTAGTGCCAGAAACAAAAAATTCGCAATTTTAGGTAAGTCAGCTATAACAGTACCTATACTTACCAGAACATATCAGGTATTTACCTCACGTTAAAAACGTTTCCTCTAATGAGATCTATTTGTATACATAAAAAGCGTGTTTCTTATGTTAGCATGAAGTAACTGTTATGAGAAATGCAGTGGATAAAGTCGCGGGACAAGCGCGAGAGTAGTCCTTAAGGTCTGCTTTTTCGGGACTTGATTAGAACATCGTTTAAAAAAAGAACTGGCTAAAATGAGCTAATTAATATTGTAGTGTAGTCCAGATATAAGGTTTATTATAACTTACATAATTGTACAAGCTGCTTTTTTATGGAATCTGTGGCATTTCTTTGAATTGGTTTAAAACTCATCTCGGGAACAAGCAATAATTTGTAAGGGCAAATGGTTTTCATTTTGATTGTAAATTGATTACAAGTGAAGTCCCTCAAAGTTCAGTCTTGAGACCTATTCCTTTTTTGTCATACTTCTCATACATACAATATACAAGCATAACATGGAATGATTTTGATACAAGTCTTTCCATTCTAATATTTCCAACGATCTTGTTTTGATTGAGACTTGGTCCGATTCAAATCTGCTTTGCTTCAATGTGGATAAAACGGTGGCCTTATCTTATAAGGGGTCTTTACAACCACTTCAGCTACTTAACAGCGATATTAAATACGTTGACTCGGTTAAATTCCTGGGTTTGAATACAAATACCAACCTAAAATGTTCTAAGCATATTGATACCTTAACTAAAAAACGTTCTACCGCCTGCTTTGCCATTCGATCAGTTCAAAAGAACTGGACGTGTCTTCTGCCAGACTTACTTATTTCTCTCTATTCGAATCCCATCTCCGCTATGGCCTTCCCTTTGAGGCTGCTGTAGCACCGAGCAATTTCCTACTATTTTTAGGCTTCAATAGAGAGCAATTCGCTATTTGTTTGGTCTAAATAATAGAGCGCACTGCCAATACTATTTCAAAAAACATGAAATATTAACACTTCTTGCATTACTTATTTAAGAAACCGTCTGTTGATGAGAAGACATATAAACACATTCCCGGAAAACCCATAACACGTATATCCTACCAAAAACTCTGAGCATGACATATACCTTCCCATCTCTTCCACAGAATTAATGAAAAAATCAACTATTTACAACGCCATAAAACTTTACAATCATCTTCCAGAATATTTAAAAACAATCCCTATGTTTGCACACTTTCGAAAAAAAACCAAAGCGTACCTCATAGAAAGACCTTTTTACTGCGTTAATGCTTTTTTGCTTGTTTACTTAAAAATTTTTGGGTGTCATGTTCCAGTTGTTAGCATAGAATTTGAAAATATATTATAGGAAATGCACTGTCTGATAATCCGTTAACATTAATTATTTTTTTTATATATTAGATTAAAGTTATTCATACACTTTAATTACTTTGTTAGTTCAGTACACAGTAAGGTCGAGTAATTTTAATTTCAATGTCATCGCAATTATTCACCTCGCATATATATTGGCTATTTCCTTATTGTTAAGGTCCCTGGTTTCATTAACCGCTTTACGGCAATATTACGTAGTAACGAGTGATATATTTGCAATTTATGTATTTGCATTGATCTATCGAAAAATCTGATTTTTTTCAAATAATATTTCGTTTTTTCATTGTTTGGTTTTAAGGTAAATTTCGATTTGTCCATAAAATTGTAAAAATTTTCCTACGGCAATAAAGCATGCTTTTGTTTGTTTGTTTGTTGTTTGCTGTATGGGTCAATCCATGATAGCTGGCTATATAGAAATCTTTGTCTAGCAAGTTATATGATTTCCTTTGCATGTATTCAGGCTCGGAAGACAATATTTCAAACTACATCCTTTTCATTCATTATTGTTTATAAAGCACGTCTTTGATATTTCGTCGATTGATGACGGACGGGTAAAGAACCAATGGAACAACTGTACGTGTGTGTCCTTTATAGTGACATGAGGTTGGTGCATAGAAAGGTATGATTTAAACTTGAAGCAAAGGCAAAGCAAGCAGATTCTGGTTAAATATTTACTGTTGCTAAATAATTAAGAGTTAATTTTGGGGACTGTAGGTTTCAAGTGTGCTGACTGTAATATAATGTTAATGTATTCTATCTATGTTAAGTGGCACCCGAACAAGAATATTATGGAGGTATCTTCCTAGCTCACAGTGTCCAGTCAAAATTCCATTTGTAAATAGCAGCTTTTTCTCAAGATTATTTTTTTCGGATCATCACATTTTTTCCGAGCATACGAAAGCCCTCTGGCATTTTTTTATAACGTGAACTGATGATTTTAAATTAAACAAAAATATATTTTTTATTACATATCCTTGGACCAAAAATGTCTTCATATAATTTTTATCTACTAAAAACATATTCTTCACTTCTGGGAATTAAGGGATATTCTCTCCAACATGTGTTCTAAAAACTATTATGAAATTACGAACTTCATTTTTATGAACTGGAGAGCATTAGAGAAAATTAAGCCCGAAAAGACCGCGGCAAAAGTTTTTAATTTGATTAAGAGTTATTTATATACCGAGTTCTACCTTCAGCCAGAATACAACGGTTTTTCATCGTTACGGGCATTTAAAAAATTGCAGGGAATTACTTTTTATTTTTGGTTCATGAAAATTTATTTTTATCATAGAATGTTCATTATTGTTCATAAGTTGATGTTATATCTTTTTGTTTTAAATTATTACAAAACTTATTTTAGAACTCTGTTGTCCTGCTAACAACACATCTTGCGTGAAAAACTTTTATATACCATTGATCTGTTTAGTGGTTCTTAATCGTATCTTTAATCAATCTTATCAACAAATTATATAAGAAGTAACTACGCAAAAAGTTTTAAGCATTTGGCTTTTTCTAGATAGATATAAAAATGTATTTCATTGGAATCAATTTAGGATCTGTAAATTATTTTTGATCAAGTTGCATTAAATAAAGATATATTATACTTCGAATAGACGATTCATCCAATGTATTCCGTATAGTTGGTATCAATTGATAGATTTCCCCGTAGTTCAGCGCACAGTTGCCAGTGCATGGCGTACTGCAGCCGATCGACTGCAGCGGATCAATTCGTTTATAGATCAATTTTATGTTATTTTTCGGCAATCCTATTTATTTTATCTATGAGCAGACCACGAAGGCCGAAGACCTAAGTACTAGGTATCGCGGTTGCTTTAAATAAAGGCAGGTTTATTGATGCGTGATTTAAAAACTTGCAGATTAGAAAAAAAAAGGAAATACATTTACTGGGAACGCATACCATAATCTGGACACTCTGGGATAAAAGAGAGAAAAAAAGTGGGAGGTCCTTGGTCTTTGCAGTTGGCGGTGAAGAAATGCATGTGGGTCAATGCTCGTGTCTCCCTAGCAGGAATGACTAAGGATGGCATAATGGATGATATTTCCGTGGTAGTATCTGTAAAACAGAGACAGATCGACCACAATCCGACAATGCGTTAGTGATACAAGCTTTCTTGTGAGGTTTGGAACATAAATTAGACAAATAGCTCTTCTTTGGTTAGAGTCAAGGCTATTGAGGATTGAACGAGATTGATATGGTTGATTCCCATATGTGCGAGCAATACTCAAGGTTGTCAGAAAGAAAGTGTTTTCGAGCTCGGAAAAGAAAGCCCAATTTCTTCGCGGCTGCTATGGCAATTAAGGTGATGTTATGCGAACGAAGATCTTTCTAAAAAGTAATACCGATTAGGCTAAAGGAATCTTTGGCTTCGAACATTTGATTATTCATTTGAATAGTGTGGGTATTGGGAGATGATTTGTGAGATAGTAAACAAGATTGTGTCATAGTGGAGCTAAACTGGACAAGGTTCCTTGCTCCCTATTCCCCAAATAAAAAACTCTGAATAGCAATCAAAGTGTATAAGCTCAAAAAATAAACTTAATCCATCAAAATTTGCAGTGTATAAAAAATAAAGTTGAAGCTATAAATGTTATGGTTGACAAGGAAGACTGTGATATTGCTTGTTTTACGGAAACCTGGCTTACTAAGCGTGAATGTACTATAATAAAGTTTTATAAATTTTAACTTAGGAAGTGCCTTTTCGAGAAGCAATCAAAAAAATGGAAGATGTGCCATTTTCTATGATCAAAGACGAAACTACTATAGAAGTGAAATTCAGAATCTTTCTAAATATGTTAGAGAACTTGTCTTTAAGGTCTGTGGAATTGATGTATCACTTATTAATAAAAAATTTAAATTGTACTGTATATACAGATCGCCAACATCAAATATTGATAACTTTTTGCAAATATTTGATACTTTTCTTGCGGATGTCTGTTCAAACCCAAATAATGAAATTATTTTCTGTAGTGACATCAATATTAATTGGCTGATATTGGACGGTGCAAAAGGCATGCGGTATGATATCATAACTTCTTACGATATATCGAATTTAGTAAATGAACCAAGGAGAAAAACATTTCAGACTGCCTCATGCATTGATTATGTGTGCACGAATGTAGAGCTGATTCAGATTAGCTGTAGACTCGTGCACAATGGCCTCTCGGATCATTCGGCACAGGTTTTCCAATTGTTATTAGATCGTGTAGAGAGTAGACATGGCAATGAATATTACAGGTGTTACGATTCTAGCAATTTTCAGACATACTTGCAACATTTGCAGGGGGGAAATTTCGAAGAAATATATATTAAAAATGATGTCAATAAATCATTTGACAATTTTATTATGACTTTAAAGTTTTATATAGATGTTTCATTTCCATTGCAGAAGGTAAGAAGTGAGAAAACCAACTCCAGACCATGGCTGGGTATAAAAAAATCATCTCAAACTCTGAAGAAGTTATAATGAAAACAAATAAATTCTGGTACTATCCTTGATAAAACAATATACAAAAGATATAAAAAATATACAAAAAAACTATTGGTGCAGCCAAAAGATTATATTATAATAATATCTACTTAAATTCAGATAACAAAAATAAAGCTGTCTGGAATATTATCAATATGAACGTTCAAAATAACAAAAAAAGGTATAAAGTTCGTGAATTAGAAATTGAGTCTGTGCCAATAAAGAATGATAGAGACATTGCAGACTACTTTAATAATTATTTCGCTAACTTACCTAATGAAACAAGAAAGCTTTTAACTCCAACTAACCTGACGACTCAAGTAGTTAACAAAAATTACTTCACAATGTATTTTGAAAATGTAACTGAAAGAGAAATATTAAATGTTATTTTGAGCCTCAAGAATATTGCTTCAGCGGGTGTTGATAATATAACCTCAAAAATGATAAAACAAGGCCATGAGTTTCTGACAAGGCTAATTACTTTCTTGATCAACTTATCAATAAGTCAGGCGGTATTTCCAGAGGTATTAAAAACTGCCAGGGCCGTACCGTTACATAAGAAAGGGGATACTAAAGACGTGTCTAATTATAGGCCTGCGTCAGTACTGTCAACACTGGCAAAAGTGCTAGAAAGAGTAGAGTTTAATAAAATATCGATTTTTTTAAATAAATATAGTATACTTACTAAATCGCAACATGGATTTCAAAAGGGTAAGTCTACCGCGTCTGGAGTGTTACAGTTCTTAGAGTATCTATATGAACACTTAGATAATAAGGAAAAGTGCATTGGTGTTTTTACGGACTTAAGTAATGCTTTCGATCTAGTGGATCATGAACTTTTGTTATTAAAGATTGAAGACTATGGTTTGAGGGGTAGAGTTGGACAATGTTTAAAGTCTTACCTTTACAACAGATCACAATTAGTAGATCTAAACGGTTCAAAGTCTAGTGCAGTCAAAATTGAGTGTGGTGTACCGCAGTGGTTTGTTCTAGGACCGTTGCTTTTCTTACTCTTTGTAAATGACCTGCCAGACATCGATGACGAAAAGAACTTAACGATGTTTGCTGATGATAATAGTTATCTTGCAGTTGATAAAAGTCTATCAAGTACAGTTCAAAACATAGAATATGGTTAATATGGTTAATAAATTTGCAAGCTGGTTTAACTCTAATAAACTTTTCTTAAAAACCAAAAAAAAACGTATTCATCAACTTTATTCCTCGCAATCATGTCACTAATCAGTCACTTTTAATAAGAGTAAATGGCTCTTCAATGCAACAGGTTACAAAGATAAAATTTCTGGGAATACATATTGAAAATAGTTTAGGTTGGGAAACCCACATTAATGAATTGTGTGCTAAGTAGGCATCCGTTGCATTCGCCATATTTAGATTGAAAACATAATGTGTAAGTGTTTTGCCTTCGTACTACTATGCGCAATTTTATAGTCGGTCAAAATACAGCATATTGTTTCGGGGAAACTCAAGACACATTATTAGGGTATTCCGCTTACAAAAAAAATTGTATGATCTATGGAAGATGTAAGCAGATTAACATCGTGTAAACCTTTATTTAAAAAACTGGGACTGTTGACAGTTCCAGCAATATTCATACTTGAAGTTTTGCTATTTGTAAAAAAAAACCTGGGAAAATTCACAAGAAATAATCATTTCCACTCATATTATACTAGGGGCCTAAATAATCTTTGTGTTCCTTCACACAATTTGTCAATTTACCAAAACAGTCCTAGTTATATGGGGATTTTAGTATATAATAAGTTGCCGAGCTATCTGAGAGTCATAAATAATATTAGGATATTTAAAAAAGAGGTTATAGCATTTTTAAAAATTGAATGTTTTTACTCAATTGAAGAGTATTTGTCTGCATAAAATAAGAATAATTATTTTATAGGTAGTGTATAGACTTTTGACGTCATCTATACTATACTTACATGTTTTATGTATTTGGTCTCCTTGATGAAATAAATCATTCATTCATTCATTCATTTATTCATTCTAAAATTTTTAATGAGGTCATCGGTTAGGGAGAGTTATTAGTTTACGCCTATCATCAATTTCAGTCTTGGAGACAGGTTTGAGAAATTGTATATTTGAGTGGATTGTCAGCGCAGCTGTGAAGAATAATGCTAGTAGAAGAATGTAGGGCATTGATGTGCTGGAAGGATAGGGTAGGCGCCAGTACTGAACCCTGCAGAACGCCTGCCTTGATTTGGTGAAAGTTTGATAAACGGCCGTCAACCACTACATAACTACTTCTGTTGGAAAGAAAACTGGCAATCCAAGTACAAAGTTTTGAAGGGAGACCATAGGCAGGAAATTAGTTAAGAAGTGCGTCATACCAGACTTGATCAAATGATATGTCGAGGGCAATAATTTGAGCTTCTTCGTGGAATTCGACAGACTTATTCCAGTTGTGAAGGTAAGAAGATCTGCTATGGATCTTTAGTGGCGGAAGCCGTATTGCCTGTCGTGTAAAAGTTTATACCGTTTTTAATTTAATAGATTATTGATATGCTTCTCCATTGCCTTATTCATAATAGGGAACTTGCATACATTTTTAAATGCGAAAAAATACTAGATTATAAGATTATAAGGCCAGATGGTATTTAAACATATATCCGAAAAAAAAAACAATTTTTTTGCCTCCCCGGCCGACAAAAGGCAATTAAAAAAGCCCCAAAATTCAAATTACGTCACCTTACTAAAAACGGGACGAGACGCCATTACGTATATACAAAATCTGGCACCGGTGTAACGTTCAACAACACAGGTCATTCCTCAAGCCGTCAGCCAGACGACATTTGTTTTTTTTTCTGGTTAATGAACGATACTGACAGCGTTTCGTGTTTTCCGTTTTGTCAGACTCGAGTTTATTTTGTTCTGTTTGTTGTTTACGTATAAATATTTATTTACCAGTAATACACCCTTTTCTTTTAAATAAACATAAAAATTGAACCACAAAATCATAAAATTAAAACAAACAAAACTGCCAATACTGCCACCAACCATGACAGCTGACAGCCAGCTGATATTGCATTTTTGACGGTCCTTGGCGACGTTGCCATACTCGTACGATATGACGTCAAACCGTAGACGGCGCCAAATGCTGTCAAAATAAGTATTGATTTTTAAAGCCTTATATTTTACATATTTACTTTTTATGTGTAAGAGAATACATTAATCTAATAAAAAAAATGCAAGTTCCCTATTGGGAGAAGAGATATGGATCTGTAGTTAGAGGAAAGAGTTTTGGATCCCTTTTTGGGAACCGGCTGTACACGAGAAGATTTCTAGCATTTAGGAAAAATACCTTTGTCATAGGACATTTGGAATAACGTGGTGAGGATAGGAGCCAATTCAGAAGCGCACTTTTTTTAGGACTGTCGGAATCCCATCGAGGACAGAGGATTTTTTGCAATTAAGTGTTTTGAGAGTATATCGTATCTTTTTAACCTGGAAGGTAATTTTATGCATATTGAAGAAAAGGGATTAAAGTAGAATTTGCGGCAAAATATTCTGCATAAAGCTCAGTTTTTGCTTTAGACGATTTCTTCACCAGAAGTTAGTTAAGGAGCCTCTGCAGAAGGTTTAATTAATATTTTTTGCAAACGACCAAAAGGATTGGCTCCCATTTCGACAAAAAGGAACTTTGCATTTTATGCGTTTATTGCAGGCATTTTCGGCTTTGACAATTATACGATTGTAATGATTTCGTGCCTCGTTTTGGGCTGTAGATTTTCGGAAGTAGGGTTCTTGAGAAAATTGTTATGAGTACGGATTTTCTGTAGTCGGGCATTATCGCAGGATTTTGAAAACTCAGATTTATTTTTGTGTGGTTTTGAAGTCTTAATATAATATAGTATAAAGGTTCCTATACCTAGTTGGATTACATACGAGATTTGTTAACAGATCTCGGAAAGATCGTTGGTAAAGGAGCAAACATCATTCCGAGGGAAGGAAGAGTAGAAATCTGGCAATAATTCCCAGCAAACGACAACAGCTAGAAACTTCTACGAGTGTTTATGTTGTTCATCATGATTGACACTTAAATATACAATTAATTTCTGTATAACGCAAAATGTAAAATTATATTTATTTGGTATACAAAATTAGACATAAAATAACACTTTTTGATAAATATCTATTATTTCTGCCCCATAAAGCATTCGAGGAGATATTGGCAACTTCCTGACTCCAAGTACTTGCACCTGGAACAAGTGAAAAATGGAAAATCTGGACCCGGAAATATATCTGTCTTATATTTAAAGGGTTTTAACCGCTGAAATTATAAACAAATTAGTGTGTTTATCAGTCATGATGAATAAAATAAAATCTTATGGAGGTCTCTATTGGCTCTTGTTTGCAACAAAAGTAAACAATGCCTCCCGGGATAAACAAAACTCATTAATAAGTACATTTACAGAGTTAATATTTGTACACATATTTTGCATGTTTATATGTTGCACATTGATTAAGTTATTGACATTTGCAGAAAAAAAAATAATTTTTATATGTCCATTTCGCGATGTTCTAAAAAACTAATTAACCCTTTTTCACCGTCCGCCTCTCAAAAGTTGCAGTTTTGAAATACTATTAATCTTAGAGAAAGCTTTTTTAGATGACCTACCTATTTTATTCGTTAAACAAAAATTAATTTTCGTCACCTTAAACAATTTTATATATATTTACCACAAATTACTTTTTGGATGTATTTTTGCAAACTAACATTTTTAAGAAGCACTTAAAAAATCGCATTCTTTTATTTCACTACTGTTTGTTTTGGCCCTTGCTCTTTTGTAGAAAAATTACCTTTTTTTAATACAGTTTGTTGAATGTGTCCGAAAACTACCTCCGTATTTAAGCCTTTACCAAAAGCCGCGTTTCGCCGGTAGTAAATGCCTGAGTGCTATTAATTGTTAATGTGTCTTATCACGCCGACAATACCCTCTTATCTTATTAGCCCGACCTAATCTGTATTATGTATGCCCGAAGTTTACTCACTCCTCTAAGCCTACACCTTTCACTTTGTTTTATCCTGGTATGCAAATATAGCATTAAAGTGTCAGATTTCGAAAAAATATTGCTGATACCTGATAGATCTTGGTCAGGTAGGTATTTAGAAACCGAGGTGCAAATTATTTTTACTTTTATTATTGGTTAATATTAATAATAATTCGAGAGATAATGTAGTTAGATGTAGTTCGGTTACATGCTGGGAGTAATTAAGCGTAATGCAGGTATTTTTGTGAAAAACTAGGGTAATCCCGGGAAAAGGGGGTAATTGGGTAATTCAGAGGTATTCGTGGGTTTTTGAGATATTTTGTACATTTCTATATGAATTTTAATACTGTAGAACTTACTTAACTATGAAGATATATTAATAAAATATTATCTATAACATCTATAGAGCAGTTTTGAATTGAGAAATAAGCTTAAAATTATAAAAAAATGGGACATTTTCTAAAAGTGCACCGTACAGTTAGTGTCATTTTACAGTGTCAAACACAGTAATATTTCTTTTAAATAATATACTTACATATTATATAAACATTTGCCCATAGCATTGCTAATTGATTTTGTCATTTCTGCAAAATTCGACTAAAAATCGATATCTGGGGGTATTTACCAATGTAAGTTATAGATTTTGAAATACAAAAATAGTGTAAATAAAAAAATTTTAGATTTAAAGTGAGATATTCTAGACGTATAACAAAAGACCAAGGAGCACCGGAAAACTTCAAAAATTATACAATGTATGTTCTTTTAAATGGGATATCCTATATTCTTCATGACAGTTGGTAAGATTTTTCTTCCTGACTTTGTAAATATATAATATGCTCATACATACTTTACCTATTTTTAAAATACAGAGCCTAAAAAATTATTGCTATAATATAATAAATATCGAAGCCGCCATGGTTGATGTTAAAAGTAAAAAATCCATGTTCCCTAATTATATAAATCCTTCTTTTGTCATAAAATACGAATTCGTTTAGTTTCAAACATTGTTATTTAGTAATATGGACAGGGTGTTCGTTTTTTGACGTACATCCAGGGTTTTAGCGAAAATATAAGGGAGAAAAAATGAATCAAGCACGCCCAAACTCGATTTTATTTACAAATTGATTCCAAATTGATTCCAGGTAACAAATCAAGGATATTTTGATTCGGTTCATTGGGATTCAGTGGCGCAACAACTATTTACTTTTCTCTTATAATTTGGATGATATAACTCAAAGTTGTTTTTTTTTAATAGGACACCCTTATATTATTGAACATTATGACTAGAAATTTCTGCAATACCATACACTTTACATCTTTTTTTCAGAACTGAAGTTAATTTTGAATATGTTCACTTTTCCTAACAATAAGTTGTTACAAAAAAGACTAGTAAAAATTGTAAATCGATTATTTATTAATTTGTTTTAACTTATTTATTAGTAAATAAAAATGAGCTATTTCAAAATCAGTAAAATTATATCGCTTTGTGGAGACGTTATCACAACTATATTATATGAAATTATGACACTGTAATGTTTTAAATTGTTGCTATTAGTTTTAATTACTAAAGCTAATATTTTTTTATTTTTGTTCTAGCTTCAATAATTAATAACTAACGGAGTATAACAATTAAAAACATAGCATTGTCATAATCTTATATAGTATAGTTGTGGTAATATATCCACGAAACGAAATAATTTTAGTGGCCTTTATTTAACAATTAGCAGACTTGAAATATAAATGAAAACTGTAAAAAAAGTGTTAATATACAATGGCCTCATGAAAAATCAGTGAATTTTTTTTCTGCGAGATATCGTTCCTTTAACTGTCTAGATAATAACATAATTTTTACAATTTTACATACAATATTTAATTGTACAGAATTTTTTACTTACACTTTTACACTAACACTTCACTACTCCTAACAAATGTAATAAAATCATAACGAAGGCTTTTTTTTAGTAATTACGGTCCGTGTGGGGCAACATAACTGCTTAGCACTTGCCGCGCGAAGCTCTGTTTTCAACATTAAATTAAAATAATCATTTTTCTTAATTTCTTAAATGCTAATAGTTTCCTTGTTATTTGCAAAAAATTAAACTAGTTTTTTGAATCTTAATTTGTCAATAACCTTTGAAATGTTCTATGTGAAATTGTTGCACATTTTTCTGGACGTTATTCCAAATCCAATGAGCACTTACTGTTATTTTTACTCGCAGTAGCAAGAATTGGCACCATTTAGAGTTTGTGAACTACACCTTTTCCAGAAAAAATAAAGAGGCACACAGGGGTTCAGTTTCATTTAACTAAGACAAGACTTCTTAAGTATGTAGCTTCTCTATATAATTCTATCAAGGCACATCAGCGTATCTTTTAGTAAGCTAACTTGTTCCAGCCTGTTTGTTTATAAAAAAATGAATTATCATAATACGTTATTTTCTTTGATATGTAGATTCGGTTTAAATCGAACTTAAGTATTTCAATCGAAAAATTTCAGTGGTTTTAACTCAGCTTATAAAACTATGCCCCAGTATATATACATATTTTTGTCTTCATGGAAAAAGGAGGCTGTTTCGCTTTTTATTTAAAATTGTTATTGAAAAAAAAATGAATGACTTCTGCTTCTTGCTAAAGTCTTTCGCGATAGAATTTAAAGATAGTAATGCAATATGAGCAGATGATACAAACTAACTCAGTTTATATCATCTGCTGATGATGCTAAGTTAGTTTATATCATCTGCTGATGATGCTAACTTGGTTAGCGAAACGCGCGTCCAGAACGTAACATGTTGTGGTGTAGTGTGGTTAGAACTCTTGTATTTTGATCTATCTTCCACCATAGGTTCCAGTGTTAGGACTCATGCATTCTGAAGTTAGTAAAAGAAAAAGTGCAGAATATGTACACATTTTAAATAGGTATGTTGGAGAAAGAAAACAAATTATTTGGATGGTTGAAACCAATGTCAACCTATTTTGTCAAAAGACAAAAAGTTGCTCCAGGGTATGAGGGCCGTGCAAAAAATATCTGATTAAAGAGGTCCCAATATCTATTTGATTGGCGCTATTTCATCAGGAGTGTATAAATAATGCAACAGCAAATGAGTGAGTCCAGAGGTTATTTGAGAGATGGGTAAATAATGGAAAAACGAGTAATTTAATGATAGTTTGCGACAATGCTCCTCGTCGAGTTGGAAACAGTGTTTGAGAATACTGCTGCCTCACTATTGAGATTAGTGCTTTATTCACCAATGCTGAATCCCACTGAGACAATATTAATAGTGATCAAGATTAAAATATACGTCAAAACTTATCTAAGAATTTCAGAAGCAATGAGTCCCAGAGTTGGAGAGCAACGTCTTATTTATTTAGAGACCATCGTTGATGAAGCTAAAGAATCAATAGTAGGGGAATTGGGGCCGTGCTGCTCTACTGCTAAATGTAAATATCTTGGATAGTGAATTTAATAATTATATCATTCTGCTAATGATTTGATGATTGATATAGCTACATAAATAGACCAAAGTTCTTACAATCCTCCTGAGTTGGTCCCCTTTTAAGTAAACTTCGACGGAACGTATGTAATGAACCATTTGTACGTCTTAGGGGTAAATTTAATCTATACAAGCTTTGAGGTTAAAACACAACTTTAATGTCGAAACAAATTAATGGTAGTGAGATAATGTGACAATTACTTAAATTTAATGGTTAAAAGAGCATAAGTTAACGCCAAAATGCATATGTATAGCCTACTATCAACAAATCAAACCTTCCATCACAGATTTCGTCAGTACATGGCTTCCTCGGATTAACTTCTGAAAGGAAAAAGTATCTTATCTTGCCTAATTGTGCAAAAAATTAAATATACAAACTATATGTACAGTTGGCGACTGATAAATCCATACGGCTGAATTGCTTCGTTGTAAATTGTAATGCGTCTTCCTTTATTTACCTGAATTATCTTTCGTATTTGACAGTTATAATAGCACATGATGACATGATTAGTTATTGACGTTTATTGATTTTTGATGTCAAATTTGCTTTGTCAAGGGTAAAATAATAGCACAAAATATGCCACGTTTAAGTATTGCTACAAAACCTGCCTAGAATAAGGCTGGTGTCCAATTATTTTGATATAGCTAAGATTCAGTTCAGGGAATCATATGAATCGTAAAGAAGTGATGTGAGGAAAGTCAAGTGATAAAGTACAAAGGGGTCGGATTTGCTTTAGAATATTTGCCACAAAATGCAGATTTTTGGGAAAAGGTGATATTTTTTGACGAAAAACTATTTCAGTCTACTTGTAATTGGTAAATGCACGTCAACCGACATCTAAATTCTTGGTGCGATCGAAATAACACTACAGACAAGCAAATTAGCGGCCGTTTTCAGTCAGAGTTTGGGCTTAGATAAACGCCCAGACCCAGGTTTTTTTTTATTTTCCCAAAAATTGAAACTGTATGCTAATTTTGGTATTAGTAAAATTAATATACATCTTTGAAAGTAACCTAGCAGAGAACAAATCCTTCAGTTACGTAAAAAACCTTAATATACCTTTAAATTTACTCAATCCGTATGGTTGTAACCTAGGTAACAAGTAAAAATAAAAGGCCGTATTATCAAAATATCATAAAATGGGGTTACACTAATTACATACATAAAATTTCATAAATCTTGCTCGACGTGGCTCAACATTTGTAATACAGTAATCATATAATTAAATACTTATTAATTTAAAAATTACATAGTTAATCAAATATCAACAATCAGTATATTTTTGTAGCCAGGGTAACTAAGTCTTTTACTGTAAATAATATTATACAAAGTTTTCCATTCCAGAAAATGTAAGCTGGGTCCATAACTTTTTTTACCGATTGTATATAATGAGCTTCCTCGTGATTGAAAAACTTGAACACTGTACCTACAATTTGCATTTAGTTTAAATTATAAACAAGGTTGAACGCACTGCATGTATTTATGTACAGGGTGGTCCGATAGAGCTTAAGGAAAAAATATTTATGGGTAAATCGGCTAAGAGGAATCGCTGTAAATTATTTTCAAGTTTTAAGGTTGGCCTCTAGGGAGCGTAACAGCAACACAAAAGTGTAAATGCCAATTTTCCCTTAAAAAAAATTTTCTTGTTTCCTAAAATTTTAGGAAAACCAAAAAATTGGAAAAAAAACAAAGCTGCAATAGAAACTCTAGAAATTTTTCATAACTGTAAAGAACAAAACTTAGTAAAGGAACAAAACAAAAAATATTAAAACTCTTATAATCACATAAGCTAAAATAGCTAAAGGCAGGGCCGAATTCGGTTTGGGCAAAAAGATTAAACCGTGTTCTACCGTGCTTCAGAGAAACAACAAAAAAACGAGGAAATGAACTAACAACTAACAATAAATATATTTAAAATTACTGCAAAGTATTTTCGCAAATGCTTAAAATGCCCGTCGTCTTGTCAATAGTCAAGTTGCAATTTTTCTTGTGTTGATTGAACTGCAGCCTCCATTTGCTCCTCCACTATCTCTATAGCAGAAGTGGAGGCTGCAGTTCAATCGACACAGGAAGGATTGGAACTTTGTATTGACAGTGACGGCATGCATTTTGGGCATTTGCGAAAGTAGTTTTCAGTAATTTTAATTATATTTGTTGTTAGTTGTTAGTTCATTTCGTCGTTTTTACTTCCCTCGTAAGTATTGTAATCGTGAAAAAATCACCCTCAGAGTTCTTTACCTTTCAGGGTCATTTCTGTCTGTTCGCGGCGCTTCAAACTTTGGTCAAAAATTAAAGATCCTATGGGGATGACCTGGTAACATTTTGGTAAAAATCCATTTTGGCAAAACAAAATGGCGGCCTAGTGAAATGTGAAATGAAAATTACTACTAAGAAAGTGCTTATCCAATTGAACGCAAATTTTGCAAAAATATGAAGTATTATGTAGGAATCGACTGGTAGAATTTTGGTACGGATACAAGATGGCGGAACAAAATGGCGGTTTAATAAAATATTTTAAAATTCATGTTATTAACCTGAATTAGAATTCATCGTTTCGAAATTACAACTGGAAATATCTGACATGGGTTCATTTCTAAATTTTGTGTTTTCGGTCATCTTTTAATTTTTGAACCAAATGATAATAACCCAATGAAATTTCTTAAAATCCCATGGAGATAATTAAAAAAATAGCTTGTTATCATGGAATTTTGCCGGTATAAAACAATCTTGTGAAATAATTTGAAAACAATTTTTGAACTTATTATACTACTACTAAAACAGTAGAACAAGGCGGACTTATATGCAAATAAATAAAATAGCAGATTACTCAACATTTCCGGACTCTAAACCTTTAACGCTACTCTGTCCAATATCTATCGTAACGCTGCTATATACACGACAGAAAGCCCCGTACAATACAGCTATTTTTCGGAATTTTGCCTTCTTCAAAATTTATGGGCCAAAGAGCCCGTTTATAACTTTTTCGTCGATTCAACAGAAATCGTCGTACCTAAATATTTTATTGCCGTTTTGCAGCAAGTATGTCCGAACTCATAAAACCCGATTGCGTTTTTCGATTTAAACGAGATTTATGGAAAAAATACAATAAAGCCAATTGTTGCACCGTTTCGAGCTGAATCTTTGCATTTTTAGCTGACAATAAATCTGCTAAGAGAACTGTTAAATCTAAGGAAATAAGTGTTTTAGATTAAACTGCACTATTTTATTTGTTCATTATGGTCTTACAGTTAGGGACCTCTTGACATTTGATAAGATCTGCTAATTCTTCGTAATGACGAGCTAGGGATGGGCGATATTAGATTTTACCTGTCGATAGGCGTTAGCTCATCACGTATCGATACATTTTATTTATCGATTTGTTAATAGTTATCGATTTACCGATAAAGTATTGATAGCTTTTGTTATTTATTGTCCATCAAAATACAAGAGTTCTAACCACACTACACCACAACTTGTTACGTTCTGGACGCGCGTTTCGCTAACCAAGTTAGCATCATCAGCAGATGAAATAAACTAATATAAACAGTTTATATCATCTGCTGATGATGCCACTGCTGATATTGTCCACCACAGGTTCCAGTGTTAGAATTTATTGTCCAGTTACTATTATTTTTTATTTCTCTATTGCTATCATGCATGCAGAAAAAATATAGTTTATCGAAAAAGTATCGGCAAGACGGCAGTTTTGAATTAGAATTTTAACATTCACCCACATACTTACGAAACATTTTAAAGTTTCGTAAGTATTTAAAGGTCCGTTTGTTGCATAGTTTCGTTCTTCTTATAACAGTCAATATAACATATTAATATAATATAAACTTGGGCTATTATATGGGGTAGTATTGTGATATTTGTGATTGCAAAACTTTTCGAAAAATATAAGTTTTTTTCGATGTTTTTTCCTCTCTAGAACAAAGTGCGTATGTAGATTTTCATCATTTTCAAGGGGTTAACAGTTGAATGCTTACTATGATTCTCAACTCATAATCAATCAATATTAAAACATTTCGATACATTATTATTTGATCAAATGGAATTACAGAAACAACTACTTCGCTAGCCAATACGACCAACGGCATTGAATTACACTGTTGATTCCTAACTTTCGTTTGGAGAAATAATGTTAATATATTTTTGTTTCACTTTACACCAACAAGACATGTTCCAGACAGGGACTATAGAATCCGGGTTGTAACGTTGGTGTAACGTGAAGCAAAAATATATTAACATTATTTAATATATTAAATTATTATTATTATCATTAATATTAATATTATTATCGAAATTGACAATCAATTTCTCAACAAATGTTGAGTTCCAAGCCCATCCCAGATGCATGCATCAAAAGGAGTGGGCTGGTTTCTATTAGTTCTATGTGTTGTCCTGTAAAAATTTTCTCACTATGTGGCAAGTACTGAGCAGGGCGGCCTTCTGGATGTCGATGAAGGTGTTAGTATGCAGTCCTATGATTTTCATACTATGTTCTAGTGTTTTTGGAACTAGTTTAGTTGATGATACCATGATCGGTAACACATGGACCTTATTCAGTTGCCACATCTGCTGTATCTCGATAGCCAGCACCGCATATTTGGCGTTTTCCTCTTGATATTTATACAAAAGCTGTCTTGGTTTCCTTATTTAACAGTACCACATCAGGCCGATTATTCGTCACCCGTCTGTCGATTGATAGTTGCCCGGTCGTAGTACAGTTTGAAGGAATTATTTTCAAGCACTGAACTTGGTTGGTATTTATAATAAGGCACAAACGTGTTCAGGAGCCCGTATTTATTGGCAGGCTTCTAATGTATGATGTTGCACACCTGGTTATGTCGCTGGAGGTAGTCTGTGTTTGCTAGGTAAGTGCAGCCAGATGTTATATGCTGTATAGTCTCTGATCTCTTGCTATATTTTCGACACTTATAGGATTCAGCGGACTGGTCTTTGATCATGAATTTCGAGTAATTTCGTGTGTTAATAACTTGGTCCAGTATTGCCATCACAAATCCTTCTGTCTTTGGGAATAGTTGTTCATCCTTCAGCCACCTGTTGGATGCTTCCTTATCTATGTGTGGCTGATTCAAGTCATTGTGATATCGGTCGTGCAGTGCCATTTGAGCCCATTGTTCTTGTCTGTCGAGGTCTGAAAGTGACTTTAGGATAATGTTGGCACTTAAGGTCACTATACGGTGAAGGCTTGATGTTTTGTGCCTTGTTGGCAAAGAAATCTCTCAGTTTTTGCAGTTGTCGAGAGTGCGAATTGATCAAGTCAACAAGAGATCTTCCACCTTCTCTTCGTAGTAAGGTCATTCGGAGAGTTGATGACCTTAGGTGGTGTGACTTGTACTTAGTCATCATTAGACAAATAGTTCGTTGTGGTCTCTCTAGATCCGTATTAGTCTATTGCAAGATTGTGAAACTGTAGGTCAGCACAGACACAGCATAGGTGTTAATTACTGTGATGAGACTTCTGGCGTACAGTTCTGTCTTCAGAAGAGCTCTCACTCTTTGAACGTACTGTTCTTTCAGCTTGGACTTTCTTTGCTTATACTGGAGTAGTGTAGCTTGTTGGAATCCTAGATATCTGTAGGTTTCTCCTTGGTTCATCATTCTCCATTGGGTAGGGCTAGATCGTCATTAATAACTTTGCCTTTTTCGCTTAAGGCTTCACATTTTTCCATTCCAAATTCCATATGGATGGATGAAAGTGTATGTCAAATCAATAAGCTTTTTTAGTTGAGTATGGTTTCCACCACAGAGCTTAATATCACCCATATACAGAAGATGGGAAATGGTTCGGGAATTGACTCTATTGGCTTTGATGTTGAAGCCATGTCCTGTATTGTTGAGCAACGTGGATAGGGGGTTTATGGCTAAGCAGAACCAAAGTGGACTTAACGAGTCTCCTTGGTAAATTCCCCTATTGATGTGTATCTCATCGGTAGTAAGAGATTTATCGCCATTATAGATCCTCAGGTTCGTTCTGCAGTGGTCCTTGTTGCCAGGAAATTAATGATCAAAGGGTGAATTTTGTATATTCCTAGTATGTCTATGAGCCGAGAATGTGATGCACTGTCAAACGCCTTTGTATATTCTACAAAGGCAGTGTGTATGTTGCGTTGTTTTTTCTGTGCCTACTTGAGTACCACAGAGTCGATGATAACTTGTTCGTTGCATCCTTGATGGTGTCGAATGCATCCCTTCTGTTCCTCGGCTAATAAGTTATGACTGTCAATATGGTGATAGATATGATTTGCAATGTATCCTGTTAGGATCTTGTACATGGTGGGTAAACAGGTGATGGGCCTATACTGGGACGGGTCTTCTGTCCTATTGCTTTTGGGTAGCATAGTCGTAGTGCCTAGCATGAGGGGATGCATTATTTTGGTAAAACGACGAGTCATAGCGTCATGGAGGACCTCATATTTCTTATACCAGAAATTGTGAATTTGTTCAACATTATTATTATTACTATTATTATTTTTGTTATCTCACAGTATTCTGTGGTTGTATTCTATACTGATGGGATTATATCAAGTCAGTACAAAAAAACAAAAAAAAGGAAAAGGAAAAAAAAACAACTATTTTGTATTAAGAAATGATTTAACGATGTTACATGTTTTCAAAATGACCGATTTCTGGATGTTCCTGTGAATATCTGTATTAAGTCCTAACTAAGCCAAATGCGGTGTAAACGTTGTTGGGGTGAGGCCTGTTACTGATATGACAAGAGGAACAATGATGACTCTTTCCTGTTTCCACAGCCATTTTATTTCCATTGTCAAGTTGGTGTATTTGGCGATCTTCTCACTGTATTTCACTTGGATGCTCTCGTCGTTGGGGACAGCCATGTCAATTAAATAAGTGATGTTGATGATGATGTTTTTTGGATTGAAAGGTGATATCCGGTCTGTTTGCGGGAATTGTTTTATCTGTGTGGATGTCAACGTCCCAGTAGAGCTTGTAGTCTTCGTTTTCAAGTATGGATGTTGGTGTATAATGGTAGTAAGAGTCTGTGTTCTCCGTTAGTTTGTATGTTGTGGCTAATGCTTGATGAACGACCTTCGCTGCTGAGTTGTGTCTCAAGGTGTGTGATCGATCGTTTCTCTCTGCTGGTGATATCTCCTGCACCTGTCGTCTTTAATGGTTGTGTCCTTGATGTGCTTTTGGTAGTTTCTGGTTGCTATAACTTTGCCCTGGATAGCAAGCAGGAAGCCCACTGTTTCGGGGAACAGCTTCCCTTCTTGTAACCACCTATATGAAAGTTTTTTATGTATGTGGTCTTGCTTTATGTGGTATCTGTGTCTTCCGTGGAGTATTTTTTCAGACCAGGTGTTATTTTCTAGTCGTGATTGGATGTGACTGTGAGCGTCTGCTGCAGGGCTCGTTTGAGATAGATCGAGTGGTGTATAATTCTTGTCTGCTTTCACTATTGCCTTGTGGAGTTTAGTTTGTTTGTTGTGTGTTGTATTATTATTATTATTATTATTATTTTCTCCTATTTCAAGGTACTAACCGTCAGTGAGGATTTACGCCAGTCACTGCGGTGGGTAGGTTTAATTATGTTTCCGGAATATTTAGAGTTTTTCTGACAATCCAACACGTTTCATGTATTACTGACTTTTACATAATTGTTAACAGTATTTTCTCACATATATTTATTTTCTCTAGGTAGCTGACTGACTTCTTTGTGACCAACCCAGTTGCAGAGATCACTAGAGGGATTACGTACACGGTACTTAGGGTCAGTATATTTTTGTCTCCTTGAGCTAGATTACAAAAAATTTAATTGGCCGCCAATTAAGTAGTTTTTTCAGGCTGAACTTCCAAATATTTTATTAAGGCGCCATTTTGTTCCGCTATCACCCTTCGTACCAAAATTTTACTAGTTTGTTCCTAAATAATACTTGATTTTTTCCGCCATCTTGTTCCGGCATATTGGTGTTTTTACCAAAATATTACTAAGTCATCTCTATATGAATCTTAATTTTTGACTAAAATTTGCAGTCAATCTGACAGACAGACAAACCGACAGACGGACCGACGGACTTAATAAAAGATTTTTTTTGCCATCTAAGGATTACAAAAATTTTATTTGGCCGCCATCTTGCATTAGTACCACATTTTTACTAGTTCATCTCTAAACTACATTTAGTTAGTTCATTAAGTAGATTTCCCAGGCTGAATTTTCAAATATTTTATTAAGCCGCCATCTTGGATTCATACGATAATATTACTAGTAGATTCCTACGTAATACTTGATTTTTGTGAAAATTTGAGATAAATTGGAAAAGCACTTTCTTAGTAATAATCTTTTTATTATTTCACTAGGCCGTCATTTTGTTTTGCCGTGTTGGATTTTTACCAAAATGTTATCAGGTGATGATGATGATATGACCCTTAATTTTTTACCAACATTTGAGATCAGTCGAGTAAGTAGTTTTTTTAGCTATGCCGCGACAAACCGACGGAATTGTGAAAACATGTTTTCGTCATCTAGGGACCCTGAAACGTAAAGATCTGAAAAAATCTCGGAAGGTGATTTTTTCACGATTATAATACTTCCGCGTTTTTTTCTTTTCTTTTAAGTATCCGTTTTAAAATAAAACATATTTTCATTTTCTGGGTACTGTTTCGCATTTCTAGACTACACAGTATAATGAAAAAGTGTATTTATATATAAAACTTAGACTTGATCTGATTCGACGTTTATTAAGAACCTAAACTCTCTTAAAATATTTTTTCACGTTTTGGGGAGCTGCGTCATCCTCCTAGGCTACCTCGTATATATGTTTTTTTGACATGTGTCCTTTTTACATATTTCTATTCATTTAGAAATTATTAGAGTAGGACATTCTGTTAAAAGAGAAATAAAATTAAAGCACGGCAAAAGTCTTAACTGTTTGCCTCTATGTCAAGAACATTATTGAAGATTACATATATTATATCACGAAACGCCAGCATTATTCGAATTCTATTTTCAAAGTTGCTTTTCTGTGGTCTATTTAATGATCTAAAGTGGATTAAAGAGGTAGTAACTTCTTCTCTAAGACCGCTCTTTGGGTTTAAAACTAAAGTATTTCGCCAGCATCCGAAATTAATTTAAAACTTTTTGTTTGTTCAGGAAATAAACTTCCGGGAAATAAACATATTACTATGCATTATTTAGTAAGAGCCAAACGCCGGCCTCAGTCGGAAATTTATTTTTCAGGGAGATGATTCAGTTAAATAAATTTGAACTTTTGATCATAAAACTTTGGCAATTACTTTTCGTAGTGGGATAATGGATCATATCTCATTTAAAAATCCAATTATTTTTTTTCTACGATTGTGCTTAAATAGTCACTTTCCGGGAAGTATTTACTTCTTGAAAGTAGCGCGCATTTGATTTTTGAAGCCAGCATGCATTTGCTTTTTGAAAGCAGCACATTTTTTGTACTACCTTTTTTGGGCTAGTGTCTTAGCGCAAGCGCAATTTTAGAATAAGGTAAGAACAAAAATTACCTTATTCTAAAATTAAAAATATTTCTCGCACCACCACTGTCTAAGGTGAATATTAAATAACAAAAATTGTACAAAGGACATGTGTCTCCTGAATGGTACGATTTTCATTGTTTTCTGTCCTCCTCATTTAACTGTCAATAACAAGATGTTTGGTGTAATTTGGTAATAGTAATAATCAATTAATTAATATATATATATATATATATATATATATATATATATATATATATTTTAAATAATTTATGCAAATTGCTAGGGTCCAGAAAGTTTAAAAAAATATACCAATTTTAACTGCATTCACTTTAAACAAGAAGTAAGTTTAGCTCATAGATTTTATATATATTTTTTTATTTTTCACCAACTCTGGTATTGTATTGTAGCCTTGAAGAAGGAAATAAAGATTTTCGAAAGCACGGCATAGTAGAAAATAATCTTCTTTTAACAAACCCATATACAGACCGATTACCCAATATGTCGGCATATATATATATATATATATATATATATATATATATATATATATATATATATATATATATATATATATATATATATATATATATATATATATATATATATATATATATATATATATATATATATATATATATATATATATATATATATATATATATATATATATATATATATATATATATATATATATATATATACATTTATATATGTATATATATAAATATATATATATATATATATATATATATATATATATATATATATATATATATATATATATATATATATATATATATATATATATATATATATATATATATATATATATATATATATATATATATATATATATATATATATATATATATATATATATATATATATATATATATATATATATATATATATATATATATATATATATATATATATATATATATATATATATATATATATATACGTATATCTGTCGTTATAGATTTTCTCTTAAAACATCCTTCATCCTTGGTCATTGATCATCGCCGGTCTAAGCTTAGAAAATAGGTGAGTCAGTTAGCATTCTTTCAAAATAAATGCTCTGATTGAAAAAACTGCAGGAACTCGCAGAGTAATTGGTTATCCCATTCTCTTGTTCACAGCCTCTACGAAAAGAAGGATAACTTAGCCATAGATTACCGACCACATGCGAATCTTCTCGATACAGACCAGGGCTAGTTTTTGTCGTTTTTTCTTGCAGTTGGCAAGCGCCAATCAGCAGTTCACTTCTTATTGGTGTACCTGATTGTACCTCCACAGTATATAGCGAATATGACTAAGTTCGAATTTGGTAAATTTTAATATAATCTGTGACTTAGCTTCATATTCTGAAGACGTTTTGTCAATGAATAATTGCCAATGACGATATTTCAAATCGCAGGTTTCCCGTCCCTAGCAAATCAAAGATGTCAGCTTAAGCCCAGAACTTTTTATCAAGAATATTTAATATTAGAACTAAGAGCATCTTTACCCGTATAAAACTTGGAAACATTTTTAAAAATACGATTAAAAATAATGAAATTGAAATATTTTACCATACGAACAAAAAATAGTCTACTTTATATTTATACAAAATTTAATTCAATTTACTTCACTAGACCTGAACACTGAATGTGTTCAGATAAAAGTAAAGTAAAAATCCCTAAAGATACCTCATGCAATGGAAGGTCAAAAGTTGGATAGTAATTCGAATTTATAACGGTCGGATCCCAGAAACCGTGATTTCTTAACTGACAAAAGCCGTGAAAGCTTCCGTTCTATATTAAATTGAAGTAAATGTCACTATTGTCTACACCTCTCTATCAAAACTACATCGTAGCCAAAGCATATGATATTAGTATTCCTTTCCCCCATTTAGTAGTCCACGACGAACATGTTGAACTCTAACGTTTTCTCTACAGTTTGCCTGATTACCACCCCTGGGTATATTTACTCCAAATTTCTGTTGTCGGGATCTTTTCTATCGCCTTTTTTATATATTGCAGTTGTTTAATTTTTTTTCAGTACATAGGCAGTGTTCAATCATTTCACATATTTACTGGTGAATAGAATGCATAGGTGTTTATGGGATCTCCTCGGCATCTACACAGTCCTCAATCTTTCCATCAGAAATGTATAAATTACTCCTTTACGGTGTCTGTATGGCATTTTGCTATTTCTACTGATATGATATTGATGTTATTGTGATTATGTATCTTTTCGTTCTTTTCCACTTATTCTGGTAATTTCTCCCCGTGTTGCTGTTTAATATTTCGCTTTTCCTGGTTTATTCTGCTTTTGGCGTTTTTGCATTCTTTTTTGGTTTGGTTTATTCCTGTATTTTTTAAACGACATTTTCTTCTGTTCTGACAATTTTTTTACTCTTCCATAAATCCAAGACGTTGTTGATTTTATTTTCCGGTTTTCTAATGCTTCTCCAGACGCAGTTGTGATCCTAATTTTGATATTTATCTAAATTTATTTTGCAAAACAATGCTCTGTTATGTTTATACCCTGCAGTGTTGCGTCAAGTCATCTCTTTTGTGCTTTCTTTAGATATACTTTTATGGTCCAACTTGTTTAACATTTCTGGTTGAAAAGATAGAATTTTGCTTGTACTTGTCGTGTTAAAAAAAGATGTCTAGAGACTGTATAGACATTTTTTCTTCATGTCATTAAAGTCGTATTTGTGAACCCAGAAGTGACACGCTTAAATTAGGTGTACTATTTCTTAAAAATATCTTTCTGACACCTGCATGTCGTTAATAAACTCAAAGTGCACTTTCAGAACCTGCATGTGATAGTCGACTTTATAAATTGCATAAGCAAGTCCTGCTGAGAAATAAGAATGTCGGTTATTTCCTACATCCGAAGGCTCATTTATTTGGAGTGTTTTATATTTGCTGTTATTGAATTAACGTGTTTCCCAGTTATTACTTTTTTGTTACGAAATCTTTCGATCTCTGTCCCATAAGTTTATTTAATGTAAATATATTTGAAATTTTTTCTGAACCATTTACCAGCCACATATTTTTTTCCCAGTTGAGGATAACATTTACAAACGACATGAAATGAATATAAACTTATCAATTGACCTTTTGTTTTTTTTTCAAAATCAAAATATTCAAAAGTATCTCAAAATTTCGTAAAAATGATTTCAGGTGATAATGGGATAAAACGTATTTATTCAACGCTAAAATAAAATCGACTCAGTTTGTTCCCACAACAAGAGGAATCAAAAGAATTGCAAATCTTTAAAAGTTTAAATTTCAAATCCACTTCTACTTATAAGAATTTTTTGCAATTGCCACCAAACTGATTGCTATAATTGATGTGTTGGTTTCTGAAATATAACGGTTTTTTACTTCCCTGGTAAGAGTGAAGTATTGTAATCGTGAAAAAATCACCTTCCGAGAACGAGATGGCGACCTAACGAAACGTTAAAAAGATTATTACTAAAAAAAAACAACGAAGATAACAGAACAAAATGGCGTCCAAATAAAATATTTAAAAAATCAGCCGAAAAAAACTACTTTAAATTCAAATTTTGTGCAAACATTAAGTGTGATAGAGAAAAACTGGTAAAGTTGTGGTATCAATTTACAATGGTGAAACAAAAATAATTAACGTAAAAAAATCTTATTTCATTGACTTTAAATTTTGTAAAAATATTGAATGTGATCTAGTGTTAAACTGGTACGAATTCAACATGACGTAACAAAATGGCGGACCAATGTAAAAATCGCTTATTTAATGTATTTTAAAATATGCCCAAAAAGTGTGGGATAGCTATAAACTGGTGAAATATTGGTAGGAATCCAACATGATGGAACCAGATGGCGCCCAATAAAAATGTTTAAAAAGTCAGTATATATTATTAGTGTTTCTAAATGACTATGTACTGAACTAAATTGGGCCTCACTTACTAATAAAAGAAAAGATTCATAACTTCCCTCGTTCCGGGTAACGAAAATTTACATTTTTTTTTAATTCTACAAAATTTTAAAAGCTTTTGGTTAGATTAAGATATGATATAAGACAGAGATCAAAACAAAGATATTGTTAAAAAAAAAACTTTAAAAGCGAATCATTGAACAAAAACTGTCTTACAAATATACACTTTATAGTTTCTACAATTGTTTCACTTTTCTTGGCGTCGAGGCCCTTATTGATGACCGCGTCGGTTTATTTTAGGTCTTAATATTTACAATTTACTTAATGAAAAAGTTGCTTTTTATAAAATGTTGGAGCTCCCGTCAATTTGCAAAAAATCGAGGTTTGGAATTTAAGTCAGACACACTGTACATCTCTCCAACGAGCATAGAAATCAGGTTGAAAATGGCAAAGTATAGTAGTTAAAAACTAACATTTAATTTGCATTTAAAAATTATTGGTTAGTAATGTCTTTCACGAGAAAAGAAAAATTTCTCTTACGCGTTAATACTACCAAAAAAATATATCTTGTCATTCTTTTGAGTAAAAATCAGCCACCTACACAGAAATATCACTGTAGCACAAAATCGCAGGGTCCGAATAGATACAAACAAAATAGTTTCTTTTTGCTCAACGATCTTGTTTTTATCCGTTTACAGTAGAAATTCTGAGAAAAACAACTTGTGCGGAAACCATGGTTTAATGTTTTTTAAAATTTGCGATTATTTTAATTTTACTTCTATTCGTTTTAGGATCCCTAGATGCCAAAAAACATGTTCTCTCAATTCCGTTGGTTTATCTGTCGGTCTGTCTGTGCGCGGCATAGCACAACAAATTCTTCCCCGATTGACTTTAGGTCGAAGATCAATGGCGGCCTGGTGAAATGTAAAAAAAATATTACTAAAAAACTACTTTTCCAATTTACCTGAAATTTTACACAAAAGTCAAGTATTATGTAGAAATCATCTGGTACAAATCCAAAGATCCAAAAATGTATTACTAAAAAACGCCTTATCCAACTTATCTAAACAAAAATTAAGTATTACATAGAATTCAATTGGTAATATGTTCAAGATGGCGAAACAAAATGGCGGCTTAATAAAAGATTGAAAAAATCAGCATGAAAAAATATTTATTTCAAATTTTATGCAAGATTTAAGCGTGATATTGAGATAAACTAGTAAAATTGTGGATGGAATTCAAAATAGCGGAACAAAATGCAGATCAAACAAATAAAATGTTTAAAAAATCAACTTAAAAAATGTTCTCTTTCAATCAATCAATTAATCTTATCAAATTTTCACGAAAATTAAATGTGATATAGAAATAAACTCGTACGAATTCAACATGAGGGGACAAAATGGTGGTGGTCTTAAAAAACTACTTATTTATTTTGTTTTTTGTTATGTCCAAAAGTCAAGTATGGCTTAGATAGAAACTAGTAAAATATTGGTACGAATCCAATATGATGGAGCAAAATGGCACCTAATAAAAATACTTGGAAAGACAGTATATGTAAATGATTATATGTGCAACTAAATTGGGCCACACTTTACTATCCCTAAGAAAAGAGGGAAGTTCCGGATAAAGGAAATTCACCGATTTTTTTTAAAGAACCTTAGATATAAGAGAGCTCTTACTTGTGCTTTTAACCAAAACTTAATCCAAACTAAATGTATAAATTTTGGTCATAATCCGCCCCGCCAAAATTATTTGACTGAGATAGGGATATACAACGCGAAAAAAGGAAATAAAGGTGCAAATACAAATTGTGGCTTTCCATAGTAGTAGTGGTGGAAAGTACAGAAAGTAAAAATATTTTTTATATAGAAAAAAATGCCCGGTCAACTAGAATGAGAAAGATAAGAATAATGTTTGATTGTAATGCCGCTTCTATGAAGAGCAAATGAAGCCATGGTTTGTTTATTTAATGGATTACTCTTGTAGCTTTACATTCGTTGTCTGACTGAATATTTTTAGGACAGAAAACTTGTAGAATGTTGTGTTCTATGAATTAAAGTACTTGATATGTGAAAAAGCGATGATAAATAAACACAGACTAGTTTTTATTTACTCGGTCTCTGCCTGTCCAATCCCCGTCGGGTTTTAATTCACCGAACTTGTTGATAGAGGCGATAAAAAATTATTTTATGCAGAGGAAATTTTTAAAAATTGCCTTGGAAGTTGAAATTAATAGTTTGAGGAATGCGACAAGTTAACGCTTGTTTTGGTGTTATATTAGAAGAATACTTTTAATAATTCTGAAGCGAGAGTGGCATTTAGCCGGGGTTAGAAATTTATTTAGATTGTTTCTCTGTGTAGTGTTATTTGTTTATTCATCGGAGATCGAAATTAGATAAATAAATATATGGTTAAAAGACTATACAATCTGAGAGGGTGATTTTTTCAGGATTACAAACATTTTATTTGGACGCAATATTGTTCCATAATCTTGAATTAATAACACAATTTTACGAGTTGAGCCTTATACCACAATTAGTTATGGCACACAATTTGAAATCAATCCATTAAGTAGTTTTTCAGGCTGAATTTTTAAATATTTGATTATACCGCCATTTTGTTCCGCCATCTTGGGTTCGTACCAAAATTTTACCAGTTCATTCCAACATAATACTTGATGTTTATGCAAAATTTGAAATAAATTGGATGGATAAAAGTAGTTCTTTCATAATATCCTTTTTCACATTTGACTAAGTAGCCATTTTGTTTTGCCATACTGGATTTTTACCAAAATATTCCCAGATCATCCCCATGTGATTATTAATATTTGGTCAAACTTTGAAGTCAATTGAGTTTTTTTTAAGCTATGCCGCGAACTGACAGACAAACAGACAGACCGACAGAGGGTCCGACGGAATTGATAGAACATATTTTTTGAAATCTAGGAACGTTAAAACGTGAAGATATGAAAAACCTGAGAGGGTGATTTTTTCACGATTACAAACATTTTGTTCGACTATCTTGAATTAGTACCACAATTTTACTAGTTGACCCCTATACTACAGTTAGCTATGACACACAATTTTAAATCAATCAATTAAGTAGTTTTTCAGGCTGAATTTTTAAATATTTTATTAAATTCTGTTAAGAATCCAGGAACAAAAGTTCCTGGATTCGTACTGATGATCCTTAACTTTTGATAAAAATTGGAAGTCAATCGGGTAAGTAAGGTAGACCGACGGAATTGATAAATCATATTTTTTGGCATCTAGGGACGCTAAAACTTAAAGAAGTGTAAAACCTGAGGAGGATGATTTTTTCATGATTACAAACATTTTATATAGCTGCCTTTTTTTCGGCCATCTAGAATTAGTACCACAATTTTACTAGTTGATTCCTATAACAATTAGTTATACACACACACAGAAGATTTTGCAAAATCTGAGATGAATTAGAATTTAATAATAATTTTTTTAACATTTCACTAGGCCGCCATTTTTGTTTTGCCGTATTGGATTTTTACCAAAATATTACCAGGTCATCCCCATAGAACTCTTAATTTTTGACCAACATTTGAAGTCAATGGGGTAAGTAGTTTTTTAGCTACGCCGCGACAGACAGACCGACGGAATTGAGAAAACATGTTTTTCCTCATCTAGGGACCCTAAAACGTAAAGAGCTGAAAATATATCGGAGAGTGATTTTCTCATGATTACAATAATTCACTTTTACGAGGGTAGTAAAAATAAAACCTTTTTATTTGCTTTACGAAGAATAAAATCTATATGACGAAAAAAAGTAATTTACTTAATCCAAAATGATTCCTAAATTCTTTATAGAATTAACTTGTTTCAAGAGTAAATTACTAAAATTTTAATTGTACAAAAAGTGTTAAAAGTTACGAGTGAATAAGATGAAACATCGTTTTTCAATATTTAGGACCATCTCGTTATATTGACAATTACTCAAATATTTGATAGTCGATTACATTTTTAAATCATCGGCATATAAAAGAGTTTACAATTTTTAAAACATATACCTATGTCACTTAGGATATATCAAAAACAAAAATGGCCCTAAATCGTCTGCGGTACCGTTTGGTTGTGCTTTGTTTTGCGTTCCTCGCGGTCGAGCTGCTTCGCAGTACGTGTGTTTGTTCTGTTTTGTTTTCGCTGTGTATTTTTGTTTCGAATTTTTCATTTTCTAAATATGGCTGAATACAAGTGTGACAATTGCCGTAAAGAGTTTTCAGAGAAAGACAAATACAATAAACTTCGTTGTAGTGGCAAGTGTAAACGATCTTTTTGCATGAATTGCACGGGCCTTGATAAGGCTACCACAAAAATCTTGATATTACAAAAATCAACCCACCTTCGATTTTTCTGCGCCCTGTGCGACTCCCCTAGTTTGAAATATCTCAACGATAAAATCATAAAGGTATCTCAAAATTTTAAGTAGTGTACCGACAATTTCTGAAATGTATGACATTTTAGTGAAGAGTGAATCCAGGTGGGATCTCATGGAGAAAAAGATTGACGATATCCATAATCTCTCGAGGGAGTTTTCCGCTTACAAGCCAAATATGTTATTAAAGTCTCTAAGGGATATGGAACAGAATATTTTCAATATTTCCCAAATCCTCTTCAACAATGCCGAAGAAGCGATAAAAATCCAAGTACAGGACTCCTCTTCAATTGAATTAAAAGCAGGTATTGCTAACATTAAGAGCAACCTAACTTGTGTAACTGACTTGGTAAAAAAGTTATACTCCAAATATGAAAACCAACATAAGTGTAAGCATATCAAAAATACATACCCTACCACCATATCCTTGCCTACACCAACTATGGACACTACCTGCTCCACCGCCTCTACACAAACTGAGGTAACACCTACGGATATTTCCAGTACTACTGAAGGCTCCAGCAAGCTGGCTTGTAATAATACACAACGGTGGCACTATGTAGTCGTAAGAAATCTTCCTGCAGGGTTTACGACTAACAACATAGTTCACTAGGTTAAGGAGAAGCTTGGGACTACAGAGTTTATTCGCTGCTACCACATAATCAATCATATCTCAAATATTGATTTTAAAATTGGAACTCAGTCAAAAAAGTCAGCTGAAAAGCTTTTAGACAGCAATCTATGGCCCCATGGCGTAGTAATAAAACGGTCAGCTGTATCCGAACTTTCAGAAAAATCTACACCGAAACTCCCACCTCCCTCCACACCGAAAAAACTGCCCACCAACTCGAGCTCCGTCAGTTCACTGGTTGTCTCCTCTCCAATTTCTCAAAAGGGCACTATAATATCTTCCGACAAAGAGGCCATTGCTGCCTGCAAAGCAAATGTCTTGTTGAGCGACAACTGCTACAGTCTTTCCAAGAAAGCTCCTATTGACCAAGAACCTATTTTTGATCCAATGTCTCCCCCAACAGTGAAGCTTACGCGAACCGAAAAAAGTTCTGATAACCGTTTCCTCATGTCTAGACTAAGAGAACCAGCCATTTTAAAGGCCTTCAAGTTATATCTCGCCTTCCTGCACGATCAACCTGCGCCAATTCACTTTGAAGGGTTTACAAATACAAGCACCAGGCTGTTTTTGGCTTCTGAAGGCATTCCTATAGATTATAGAACCCTACATAAGATATATTTCGATTTTCATGCTGCTTACGGATTTAACCCAACAGAAGTGGAAGCGGATCTTGCAGCCTATGGATCCTATAATCTTCGGAGAGAACGATCCATCTTTAGAGGACCAGAGAATGCCATAAAAACTATTTTACCAGCAATTCTCCCAAAAAAAATTTTTAGAAAACACGACGTGTCCTGAGGAACTAGATTCCTCAACACTTCCTGTTGTTACTAGTCTTAATATGGTCCTAATTAATATTGCTTCTCTAAGAAATAAAACTGACGAGTTGTACCTATTTCTGGAAGAATTGGAGTTCCCCCAACTTGTTGCAATTACTGAGCACTGGCTGAATCTAAACGAACCCTTTTATATTGAGAGGTATACCACAATAGCTAGATATGACAGAAAAAACTCAGCTCATGGGGGAACACTGATTCTATCCCTAAATGGAGATTTCATGTCGGTATCTAAATATGATCATTTGTTAGCGGATAGCTCTTTTGAATTCTCTATGGTATATAATCAAAACCTTGATCTTTATGTAATTTGTATTTATAGATCACCAAACTCTGATGTACAATCATTTTTAAATAGCCTGGTAAGTTTGCTAGACAGTCTACCGATTAAAGGTAAAAAAATTCTATGCGGGGACTTTAATATTGACTATGCTACTATTTGTGCCATCCAAAAATACCTAATTTCTATATTCGACTCTTTCGGTCTTTCAATGCATGTATCCTCGCCAACTAGAATTTCAAAAAACTCTTCTTCTATCATCGATTACATGGCGTCTGATTTTTCTCCATCAGAGGTGCATTCACAGGTCTATAACTCAGGTCTTTCCGATCACGAGGCAATAATTTCCAGGTTTAGTTTACCTATTAGGCCCTTACCAAGATCTCGCCATCGGGGCAGAATTTTCTCGGCCGCAAATTTCTCAGTATTTCATAATATTTGCTTTAACACCGATTGGAATTTTGAATCTGATAATGTCAACACAAACTTCAGAACTTTTTTAAATAAAACTTTAAGTGCTTTTAACAAGGCCTTCCCGCTTAAGAATATCAAACCTAAGCGGCATAAACCGTGGACCACGAAAGGAATACGAATTTCTGCTAAAAATATGCGCTCGCTCTCATATATAAAAAAATTCACCGACTCCTTTCTTATTCTCGAGTATATCTCTAACTATTGGAGGATCTACACTACTCTTATTAAGTCAGCAAAAAAATTACACTACTGAAAACGTCTAACAAACTCAAATAACGTTTCAAAAGAAACCTGGTCCATCATCAATAACCTCAGAAACAAATCAAACCCTGTGACTCAGATCTTGCCAGGGGCTAATGATCTAAATGATTATTTTATTAATGTAAGCAAAAATGTTACCTCTAGTATCTCGCCAAGTTTGGACCCTCTTTCGTTTCTCCCTCCTTCAAAAAATTTAGCTGATAGCTTTTTCTTAAGTCCCGTTAGCAACACTGAACTATTGAAGGTAATAAATAATATCAAAAGTAAATCTTCGTGTAGCACTGATGCCCTATCAATTAGAATATTCCTGAACTTGCCACTCCCAGTCATAGAGGCCCTTACAACATTAATAAATGAGTCCTTTATAAAAGGTGTATTCCCTGATTGCCTTAAAACAGCTATAATTATTCCACTTCATAAAGGCGGCGAAAAAACTAACTCTTGCAATTATCGCCCAATTGCACTACTACCAGTGCTATCAAAAATCATCGAAAGGCTACTGAAGAATCGTCTTATGCCATTTCTCCTGAAACATCAGATAATATCCCCGGAGCAGTTCGGATTTCTACCCAACAAGTGCACCAGCGACGTCATGTTCACGTTGCTTAGAGGCGTCTACTTATCTCTCAATAACAACCACCCAACTGCCTCAGTTTTTTGTGACTATGCGAAAGCCTTTGATTGTGTTAGTCATGAAATTCTGATAAACAAACTAAATTTTTATGGAATTCGTGGTACGTCTTTAAATTGGTTCAAATCTTATCTTGGGAAAAGGCAACAACTTGTAAGGGCTAATGGTTCCGATTCTGATTGTAAGTTGATTACAAGTGGAGTCCCTCAAGGTTCAGTCTTGGGACCTATTCTTTTTTTGTTATACATTAATGATATCACGAACCTTAAAATTAATGGAAGAATTTCCCTTTTTGCTGACGACACAAGCATAACTTGGAGTGATTTTGATACAACGTCTTTACACTCTAGTATCTCCAAAGACTTGGTTATAATTAAGGCTTGGTCCGATTCCAATATGCTTTGTTTTAATGTCGATAAAACGGTGGCGTTATCTTATAAGGGAACTTTACAACCACTTCAGGTACATAACAGCAATATTGAATACGTAGAGTCGGTTAAATTCCTGGGTTTAAATATAAATAACAACCTAAAATGGTCTAATCATATTGACACCTTAACTAAAAAACTTTCTACCGCCTGCTTCGCCATTCGATCAGTTTCAAAAGAACTAGACGTTCCTTCTGCCAGACTTACTTATTTCTCTTTATTTGAATCCCACCTCCGCTATGGCCTTCCCTTTTGGGGCTGCTGTACCACCGAGCAATTTCGTAGTATTTTTATGCTTCAAAAGAGAGCCATTCGTCATTTGTTTGGTCTAAATAATAGAGCTCACTGCCAATACTATTTCAAAAAACATGAAATATTAACACTTTCTGCATTATTTATTTTGGAAACGGTATGTTTGCTGAGAAAACATATAAACACCCTCCCAGAAAGGCCACAACATGTATACCCTACCAGAAACTCTAGGCATGATATATATCTTCTCATTCCTTCCTCAGAATTAATAAAAAAATCAATTATTTGCAACGCCATGAAACTTTACAACAATCTGTCAGTACATTTAAAATCTATCCCTATGCTTGCACAATTTCGAAAAAACACCAAAGCATACCTCATTGAGAGACCATTTTACAGCGTTAATGATTTTTATAGCGAGTAAGTCTCTTTAAATTGTCACTAAATTCGCTTGTTTACTTAAATCTTTTGTGAGTCATGTCCTAACTCGTAGCATAGAATTTTTAAAATCATCATATAAAGAAAAGAACTGTCGAACATTCACTTAAAACTTAATTATTTGTTAGGTATTGGATTAAAAACAAAATTTAATTCTTTTTTGTATACTACATTCTACACTAGTTCATTATACCTTCTGTTTAACATCACAATTATTTGTATAACTATAATAACATAGAGTTTAAGGTCGCATAGTTGCAATTTTGATTTCAATGTCAACGAAATTATTCACCTCGTACATGTGTGTTTGTTTACTTTTATAAGATTATCAGGATTCATTAACTGTTTTGCGGCAATGTTATGTTATATTCTAACGTGTGTTTTACGATTTGGTAAATTGATAATTTACATTTTTAAAAAGCATTGACCTATCGAAATTCTTTTCGATTAATGTTTTGATATGTCTTATTTTAGGTATATTTTGCTTTGTCCATAAAATTGTAAAATTTTTCTGCGGCAATAAAGCATACTTTTGTTTGTTTGTTTGTTTGTTTGTTTGTATGATCCTTGGGAGACATCTCAAGTTAAAATTATACGATGTGGACCTATATTTATTCTTAATATTACTTGTGGGCTGGCTGTGTAATTTGTTAATTTTTCAGTACCTTTGAAGAAAAACTACCAATCTAACCACCTTTTTATAAATAAATCTAATAAAACACGGATCAGGTCGATTGCCTCCACATTCCAGGCCGATTAAGGACATTTATTTCGTAAAAGTACAGCTCCGGTATGTACGATCCCATCTTTCTTTTAGGCGTTTACCTCCGGTTAGAATATTAGAAAAGTTTTTAAAGGAAAATTAGATTTCCAAAGTAAAAGGTCTACGTGAAGCCCATATGAAAGAGATTCGAGTGGGCACGTATACCCTTTAAATTTTATTGGGCTGTTTTTATCAATTTTCTAACCATTGGATTGAGAAAAAGTAAAGTTATGATAATTCATTATATTATGTATAAAATATATTAGGTTGTACAATGCGAGTCTTAAGTGTTTTTAATTTGCGGACCAATCAAGCTAAAGTTTTTAAATTCGTTACATTTAAGTAGAAGACTAAATGCCCTTTTCTTGTTATTTTCCTCGTATACCCTCCGGGATTTCTGAAGATCATCACGTTTAAGGATCCCTAGATGTCGAAAAACAGGTGTTCTCAATTCCGTCGGTTTGTCAGTCTGTAGCTATGTCTGCCTGTTCGTAACATAGGTTAAAAAACTACTTATTAGATTAACTCCAAAGTTTGGTCAAAAATTGAGGGTCATATGCGGATGACTCTTAAAATTTTTGGGAAAAATCCAATAATACACCGGAACAAAATGGTGGCCTAATAAAATCTTTAAAACATTATTAGTAAAAAACTACCAATCCGATTTTGCACAAAAATCAAATGGGATACAAAAAAAACCATTTTCAAGAAAAAAAGACCTTCTTTCTGTGTAGTGAAATAATTAATGTCATGTTTGACTTTTTTATAGAATATGTAAATAATTTTACAAATAAAAATAATAACAAAAATATTAAAATAAAAATAAATTAACAACATATAAAAACAAAATTTAAAAAAATTTATACTGGGGTGTCGAAGTAATGGTTTTGTTTAGGACAATATAGAAAGTGAATGATTGTTTGTATGTACGCATGTGTATATGAAAATGAATTCTAAAAAAATCAATAAATTAAAACTTACACGGATCATTTCTCATACCGAATTCCACTAGATAATACAGTTTATATATACATTTTATATTTATTTAACAATAACTGAATATATATTGTATAAATTGTAATAAACCAAAAGTTTTATTATAATACAAGTTCTGGCTACTTGGGTACAAAAATTCGTAAAGCCCTTTTAACCGAACTTTCCTCGTTATGAAATATTCTCTCATTACCAAGGAAAGTGACACATATTATGATATTTATATAATATGTATAAAGTTATTTTCAAATAATTATATGCATACAGAAATTATTGTATGTGCGTGATAGAATCCGTTATGAGGAAAGTTCCAGGTAAAAGCCAATTTTCCGATATGGTATATTTTGTGCTTGAAAACTGGCCGCCATTAAAAAAGTAAAAGAAAGGAATTGCATATCTTTAGAACAACCATAATGCATTTCAAAAATATGGGATATAATCTTAGAGTAAGAATAAGAATAGAGTTTATCATTTACATATTTAGCCACTGCCAAGATTACCTCACAGTATAAGGTCGATCGCACGACGAAGCCAAGCCTAGCCAGTAACACCAATGTTTATACCAATGTATATTACGGTGAATATGTTTAAACGTGATGCAATAAAATTTTCATACAAAAAATAGTAACGTATTTTCAGTATTAGTTTCTAAGTAGTATAAAGAAATTACTTTTATTGCAAAATAGTAAAATACAAACTAAAATACCCAAAGCCTCAGATCAGATTACACCAGTAACAAGAGTTTTGGTTAGATATCGCAAACCCGATCGACAACTCCACGTATTAGACCATCCCACTGTGGTATTAGACCATCCCACTTTCATTGACAAGGGATCCTTATAGTAAAAAAGTATAATAGTCTACAGTAAATATTGTTACTGGGTCACGTGACCGGCGTGGTTTAAAAACCACTAGCGTGTGGTGGAACTACAATAAATAAGCTTTTCTTAGCGTCACTACTGCATGTGTTTTAATGTATTATTGTGTATTTGTTGATATGATTCAAATCTTCTAATTATATGTTGCCTTACTTCAAGAAGCAACGTTCTAAAGGTGCAGAACAACATTGATTTTTTAAATATTTAATAAATAAGTTTTATTTACTTTATCTTGGACATTCCAAAACTAGGAGCTTTAGTTGACCTAACTATGGTGCGGCAATGTGAGTCTGTAAAAAAATGACCGTTTAAGTTTGGAATTTTCTTTTAATCACTAAGTAAAGAGCAAGATTTTCTTTTCCGGGAGACATGCCTAATGGAAGATACCTTCACGTATTTTGCGTCACATGACGTATTGACCAATCTGGTTTAGAATAATAGAACGTTTATTTCGTCGAGGGCATGTCAGAATCCTCAGAAGCAAAATGATACAAGAAAGACTCTGAGGTGATTTTATTGACGATTACAATAGTTTTTCTATCAGAGAATTAAAATAATTATAGAATATATCTATACTATATTAAAATAGTCAAAAGGCGTCTCACGCTCAAAATAACGTACTGCGAGTTTGAAAGAAATCCTTTCCCTAGATTTTGGAAGAAATCTAGGGAAATAATAAAGTTTCGGATGATTTTGCTGTGTTGTCAGTAAAGGCATTTAAATGGTGATTCTTTGGGTATTAAAAGCAAAAATGTGTTCGTAAACTTGTTCTAAACTGGTTAGAATTTAAGATTTAGAATAATGAAATTAAAAAAAAAATATTTTTTAAATTTTAGCCATTAATATGGAAAAACAATATGACAATTGGCTATTCTAATCTTATCTTATAGTGCTCGCTTTTTTTTACTTTCCTCGCAAGAGGAAAGTATTCTAGTTGCAAAAAAACACGTTTTCTCAGTTCCGTCGGCTAGCCTGTATGCCTGTCCGCGACAAAGGTCAAGAACTGCTTGTCCTATTTACTTTAAGTTTTGGTTTAAAATGAAAGGTCATATGATGATGATGTGGTAACATTTTGGTAAAAATCTAATATGGCTGAACAAAATAGCGGTCTATTGAAATGTTAAACAAATATTGCTAAAAAACTGCTTATCCATTTTATCCAAATTTTGCACAAAAGACATGACCATCAACTGATAAGTTTTACTACAAATCCAAAATGGCGGCCTAATAAAATGTTATAAAAGTCAATGCAGAAAACTACTGCTTCAATTATGTTCAAATTTTACTCAAAAATCAAATATTTTATAGGGATAAACTGGTAAAAATAATGAGACAAATTAAAACAACATTAAATGTTTAAAAATATCTGAAAAAAGTACTTATCGGATTGATTGTTTGATGACATCCCCATTTTGAATATTTATTACTAGAAATGTATAAATTGCACACTTAACATTGCTTTTTAATCAAATCTGTATGATCTTAATAATTTATGATTAAATGTTTACTAAAAATGTATGATATATATTCTCTAATCTGTACAAATGTTAAAATTCTACCGCCATGTTGACATTACAATCTTGAATTTTTAAAATGTTGACAAAAATTCATGTTCAGTCTTAAATACCCCTAAATGCCGAATTTTAATCAAATCTGCAAACATCTTTAAATAAGTCTGCTGTGTTTTTGCCGCCATTTTTAAATCTCAACTATTGACTAAAATTTCATAACTTTCATTCTAGATACTGATATTTCAGCCGAATCTGTACAAAAGACGAAATTCGTTCGCTATATTGGCACCACCATTTTGATTTTTGTTGTGCATTCTTAAATAATCCCCACAAATGTTAAAATCATCCGTCCGACCTGTTAACATTATCATTTTCGCACTGCTATTTTCAATTTTTAAATGCTGACACGTAAATTTTCCTAGGCACCAATTTTCAGTTTATTCTACACAAGTAACAAAATTCGTCGGCCGTATTGGCCCCGCCATTTTGGATTTCTAAACGTTGACTAAAAAAAATTCGGATTTTTTATATCCGAAAGTGTATGCTTGTCAAATTTGAAAATAATCGGCAATGCAAGTGGTGAAAAATCCATTACAAGATTTGAACCAGCCATACAAACATACAATTAGACGAGTAGAAAGCCAATAAAGGCGCGTAAAAAGCATTGATTATGGTTTAAAACTCTAACAATAGTGTTTACTAAAGAGATTTAAATCTAGACAAGGTCTAACTCGACAGTTACAGGTTTAAGATGACATTTTTAACAACTGAACTAATAATGTTTCTAAATATCATAATTACAAAATGACAGTGACATAAGGCAAACATAACTAAAAACTAAAGTTTAATAATATATAAATAACTAATTTCCTTTTAAACTTACCTAATTTATTGGTTTAATTTTAATAGTGAAGTAGGGAACGATTATTTCTTTGATTTTGTAAGAATACCTATTTGACTCATTAAGGTATATGTAAGAATCCTTCCTTTTGTCAACGATAATGAAGCGTGGCCCATTTCTTTCATTTTCGTACATCAAATTATTTAACAGGTCGTCATTTTGTTTCGCCATATTGAATTCATACCAATATTTTTTGTATCAAACGCAATTTTCGTGAAAAATTAAATAAAATTAAAGTTAATCGAGTAAGTGGATTTTTTAGCTATACCGGAACAAACCGACCGACCGACAGTAATGGAAAAACATGAAGATCTGTAAAAACCCGGAACGATGATTTTTTTTTCGATTAATGATATTCCCTTATGCGGGAAGTGAAATTTTGCGCCGCCACTGGCATTCGTCAACAAATGGCGACGGCTTGAACATGGGCCTTCTTGTTTTATCGTAAACATTGGTCGATAGAATGTGAAAAATAGGGCATGTTGGCGCATACCCCTAACGTGATTTATGAATGAATTGTGATCTCTACTTTAATTCTTACTCTAAGGATATAATAGTTAACAATTTAAAATTGGTGGCATTTCGTAATAATGACTTAAAATATATTGTAACGAGACATAAGAAAGAAGCATTTAAGTTAAATCTTAACGGGCTTAAATAATAAATGGAGTTGGGGATACGTTTAGGAACCACACTGCATAGACACCAAAGTAAATCAATTAAAACAAATATCATCTGGCGTACATGGGAAGAGAGGTTACAGAAATAACTCTTCAGGAGCTAGCAAAGCTGTCTCCTGGCTCTAAGCGCAGGCATATGCTGCTGACTGCCTAATCTTAGTCACTGACCGCTTCGTCGAAATAATCAGCGAGATAATGCAGATGTCATACAGGCGGACTGAAAGGTGGTGTGAAGATACTGGTCTCTCGGCCAAACTAACAATCCTTCAGCCAGCCATCTTTCTTAACAAAATTTTGTAGTTATGAGCCCTTAAAATTTCTTGACCAAGAAAAAGCCTCTATTTATAAGTAGGATTACTTAGTACTTTGGACCCATTGACGTGTAGTAAATCAGTCGCGATTCTGTGACAGTATCAAAGAGGAGTAGCGGAAAGCTAAAGAACGAGGCTCCGCGTTATGCATTGGCTATATGAAGCGTTAGTGAGGTCCAGAGTAGCTTATGCTTCGATAGTTTTGTGGACGGTGGTGGAAAATCAGGCAACACATAGAATTACAGAAACAACTAGTCCGCTGGTTAAAACCAACAACAAGTCCAAGACTCGGAAGGATTTAAGAACTAGTGTGCATAGAAATTACCGGTGCCATGAAAACAACACTTTCAGTCGCGCTGAACATACTACTGAGCTTGCATTATTTAGTCAGTTGGGCTAAATAGGAAGCAATAGCAGTTCAGTGTGAGTGAAGAACGAAGGTGCGTTTATTCGGAGAGGAGAGAACAAATAGATAGCTACCCACACCTGCATACAAAGTATCTCTAACAAGAAAACCACTAATGATACAGGCCGTACACCCTCATAATTTGGGTTAAGGACAACGGGGATAATGGAACAGGTAATTTCGTAAACGAAACGCTACCCAGCAGTGTATTATATGTAAAGAAACTAATCTGTAGGATCCAACTTTGGAAGTATACCATGGATTTTCAGACATAAATATTCAGACAGGTAAGCATTGCAGAATTCATCTGAGGCCACTATAATCTTAGTTCAAGGCTGTTGCGAAGCACTGGAAAGACTGGCGAGGACCAAAAGTGGAAAACTCGTTTGGATCTTTAGTTATTGTAGAATAGGAAACGGGTGGAGGAAATAGCTAAGCTTGAAGCCAACATGCCGCCCATAAGACTGGAAAATATCATAGAAATGTCAAGGCGGAAGTCAACACAACTCGAAACGAATGAGCTTATCAGATCTTAAACAGGAAATGGCAAAGCTATTATAAAGGAAGGCAAGACAAGGAGTTCGCTGTGTGACCTGACAAGGATAAAGAGCTGACCTGGCAAGATGTAGACGGTATAGCAACTCCCTCATTGTGATGTTTACAGGCCACTGTCGATAGAAGAAAACCCCTTGCCTTGCTGGATACAGAAGAAGCTTCGATCTATACTACAAGTAATGAGGAAGAGAAAGTTTCTCTACTCTGTGTGGTTGTGAGAATAGGGGTATATTGCTGCAAGATACATTTGATACTGCAGTCCTGCAGAGAGACGTTGTTAAGAATCTTCTTTGGCAGGAAATCCAAACTTATCTGAATAGGTCTAGCAAGTTCAGAGAAGCGCAACACTGTTAGAAACTAATAGTGATTTTACAAACAAAAACGTTGTAATCATGTTACAAACGTAATTTTAGGTATTTTTACTTTTGAAACTTAAAAATACATTTCTAGAGGTAAAGTTACAGTTGAAAATTCCGTCATATTTACAGTAAAAATACAATTACTTTTACTTTTAAAACTGTAAAAATAAGCAAGTAATTGTACAAAAACATTTATAGAGGTAAAATTACAGTTGAAATTTCCGTCATATTTATAGTAAAAATTTAATTATTGAAACCGTATTTTTTGGAGTACTATTTTAGTATATTTTTTGGTATTTTTAAATTTTGCTCTTAAATACAAAACCTTATTAAATGGAAAAGTGCCACATAAAAATTCTGTTTCTTTGAATAAAATTAAGTTAGTTTTTAGCGAATAATAATTCTCGCCTAAATTTATTATAAAAACTTATTAAAGACATTAAATATATAACTGAAAATTTGTATGGAATTCATTTAAAAATACCAGCTTTCTCAGGTAAAATTATGGAAAGAAACATTACTTTATATATGTTATGATGAGATTTGCAAAATAAAAAATAATGAACTTCACGTTAAGTTAAAATGTTATTAAAAATCTCATTCTCCTCTAATTTTTTAATGGCACAAATAGAGATCGGTAACGGCGTTATAACGAAAGCGTTTTAGTCGTATAGATGAAGTTATTGCTAAAATATGCTGATTTATGTTTAATTTCAGTTCCAATTTTCCATTTGTAACAAATTGCTATATGCCAAATATACAGCTTGAAAATGAGGATGGCTTTTAAACAAACATAAAAGAGCATGCTGTTAGCAACAAAAGTAGGTAGGTATGATTTATTCGAAAAAAAAACGCACAATTAGCTTTAAAAATGTATTTTATGATATAAAACAAAAACAGATCATAACTAAAAGTCTTTTTATGAAAATCTTATAGTATATAAACATATAAATCTTATAGTATATAAACACGTAACAATTTTCTAAATTCTTTCCTAATTTGTACACAAATATTACACTTGAACTCAAATATTGTTATCACCGCCGATTATTTTTTAAGACATCTAGTTTTACAGGATATGTTGTTTTTTACACTAAAACACGAATTGAAATACTTTAAACCTAAAAATAGCCGTACACTGCCAAACGATTAATTAATAAGGATAATAAAAATGTGAGGTTGGCTGTTAAAATGTTTTCTTCTTTTATTTTTCTCTTGCTTTTGACCAGCATTACCTGCCATGTAGGGTAAAATTACGACAACTCATGAAACATACACCAACCTTTTAATAAAATTTGGATGCATAATGAATTTTCACGGGTGTTTGGTAAATTCGCGTGTAAGTATTTTCAGATCTTAAATACTTATACATTTACATTATTAAAATGTTTTTTTTCACATGTAATAATGTAAAAACACATTTTAAGCACTGATAACAATTAAGTAAAATTTTAGCTAAGGTTGAATAACAGAACCCATTTATTATTTTTACAGTTATTATGTAATGTTAACCCAATTTTTATCAATGTAGATGGTTGGAGTGAGCTCTCTTAATTTCTCACAAGGGTTACCGACTAAGCTTGGAATTCCCGTTAACTGCTACAATTGGTCATCAGGCAAAATAGATATAGAAAGGATCGTAGCTAGTCCCTGGCGCCAGCGATGAAAGGTTTTAAAATTAACAGCGCGAGATTTTTACATGTTCCATGCAGCACAATTTCAGGAAACATTTTTTTTTAATTTTCGCTTGAACGGTGAAAAACGGGGATTGAACCCACAATCTCCTCTGTATCTACGGCTTTATGACTAGCCATAGCTATAGGATATTTTTACTAAAAAAATTGAGAAATTTTGTAATTATTGATTCACTTGTACTGTAATGCAGTAATTCATATTTTAGAAAAAGAACACAAGTAAGGGAAATTTTATACATGATTTTTCAAGCTTCTTGAGTGAAATTCTATAAAAGTTTATAAAAAAATTGTTAAGCGTCTTATGACTTACAATTTTTGATATTATGTTCTTTTAGCCTGAACAACCCGAAACTATGTGGAGGAGGTTTGAGAAGTACGGAATTATATAAGTTGTCATTTTAAGTAAATAATCTTTATAGTCTGATCGAGGGGTAAACCGCTGAGGAAGCTGGTGTACACAGGGAGGAGGTATGCCAGGAAGTATAAGAAATATGGAAGAATTACGAGAAGTATAGAGGAAATATAGGAAATATCGAGGAATTATAGGAAGTATCGAGGAGGTATCGAGGAAATACGGTGAAGTTTGGGGAATTATTTAAAAGAATAAAGGCTATTTTAGGAGAACATCATGAATTATCTATTCAGAAAATAAATGAGTTTAAAGAATTCGTTATCTGCTTTAACTTATCAAGTCTTTTTCGGCCCTTCTGCATGCAGTGCAGTGCATGCAATAAGTCATAAACTATTTTAGAAGTTAAACAATTGATATTTTTTTACATTTTGGATAGTTTTCGGTAGGTTGATTAAAAGAATTAATAAGATAATTTCGAGGTGACTTTGATTCAAGTAAGTTCGATAAAAATATTGCAGTACAAATCATTTAAAATTGTAAAGGAAATACTCTATAAATTAGGCTTCGTTGTTGTTTCTGCTTTTCAACAACTTTGTAGTCTTACGTTCGTCATTCAGTTACATTTTGAAAATAAATATTTTTTTTTTGTTTATTAAATATTGCCACCCTGATTACCTATTGTAGCATTCGGCAAGGTTATGTTGGATAAAATGTGGGGCAGTCTAGGACTATTTTTTTGACCATTTGACATTGTATATTTTTTTAACTGACCTCAATATAGAACATTAGTCTTAAATAGATATACAAGGCATATTGGCATTTTAAAAGCCGAAAAAGATACGAGGTTGTTGCCAAATCAAGTTTAAAATCCGACGTTCTGTCTTCGAGGACTCATCATCAACTTAATAGCTTTAAATACAGTCCCGTATTTTTTATTTCATTATTACCGCGCTATCGACTCGCAAAATTAACGATGTACTACCTTTAATCTGTAAACAGAAATTTGAAGATTTTTCTATAGGAGACACGTCTAAGACAGAGACGGACTTGTTAAAAATTAAATAAAAAATCCAGGTCCGTCTTTAGAAAATTAATTTGATGATGAGACTTTCAAGACGAAAAGTCGAATTTTGAAAGAGGATGTAAAATTTACTTTGTAATATCTCTTCCAACTTGCAAAAAAAAAGGAAAATAAGATTTTCGGTATTTCACGGATATCTTAGGAAGTATTCCGAATTTTTCAACCTTATCAGCTACTTTTTACTTAATATTAAACTGTGCAACTTTGCCCTAATTATCCAATCTCTGCGGTTTTTAAAATGTCAATGTTTTCCTTTCAAATTTGTAACACCCCTGTATATATTTATATTCTGTGAATGAATACCAATATTTTCAGAACTACTTAGCCAACTCGTAAGTCAAAAAAGGCATGAAAAATTTATTTTGCTCTCCCGTTTCATGTAGGTATTTAGTTGTTAATAATTTAGTATAATGGATCCAATATGGCTGTTAAATAATCTTAAATTACTTGTATCTCAGCTTGTACTTCCGATTGTGCTATTATTGAAATTTTTGTTTATAAATTAAAATCCTCTTATAAAACCGTGCAAAACTTACTAAGGCGTAATTTTTTAAAACAAATGCTTTAATTTCCTAGGTATCGCACAGCATTAAGACAATTTTAAGAATTAATGGATTCGACAGTAACGTGCTGGGTTAATCCCTGATTGCACACAGCAATTATCAAATACTTTAACCTTGAACCAGAGTCTCTCCCAAACTAAGGAAGCTGCCAACACAACGGCACTTTCGTGTTCTAGAAATGAAGAAGAAGCACATATTATCTTAAAGGCTCTAAGGACCTGGTTTAGAACAAAAGTTAGCATTTAACGGAAAATTGAACGAAATTTTTCGAATGCAAATTTGAAAATATTAAATTTAAAGCCGTGAAAGGACCAGGCCAACAATTTCTCTGCACTGTAATTTGTTTTTGTGGACATAGTTGCAAAATTCAGAAGGTTTCCAAAAAAGACACTTGTCATTCAAGATGGATTTATAGTGATATCCATAAACCTTTTTAAATAAACATATTAAGGCCCCTATGATTGCTACTTCTATTACGAACTCAATCACAATTAACGTTAAGCAAGAAGAGACAAATCACTGATTTTTTTCCGAATATGTCAAGTTTGACATTTCCTGCCAATATTTCAAATAAGAATAATACATTAAACACACAATTGAGTCCACAACCACACAATAAAATACATGTATTATAAAATATTTCCATATTACCACCTTCATTTAATCAAACTAACACTCGTACTGACTTCTCGGACGATGCTCGCTACAAGCAGCTTAATTTTGAGGACACAACCCACATGGCGAGTTAAGTGAAACTAGTTGCCAAATCTTCCTATTACCTATATATTAGACATCAATTACGAATTACCAGGGTTATGAAATATTAAGGATGTATGAGGATATATTAAGGACGTATAGGGAGGTATTGGGAAGTATTGAGAATGTAGAGGAAGTACTAACAGCATACAAGGATATAATAAGAATGTACGGGAAGTATTAGGGATGTATAAGGAATTCTTTGCACAATGGGGAAGTAAGTGTATAAAATTTAGGCTAGCAGTTTGCCCCTCGAGCCTGATCGATCCCATCCATTTTCGGAGCATGTCGGTGTATTTTACCCCCTCCTAGGTCAGTACTGCTTCTCATAACTTAGTTTTTTATGCTTTAACAGCTTATTGACGATATAACAAAGCTTTTAGCCTAGATATTATTAAAACCTTCCTTTTAACTTAGTTCGATATAACAATTTGAAATTAAAAATATGTGAAAAATTTCACATAATATTAAGAAATAGTAAAATTAAAACAAAAATAATAAATCTGTTGTGTGGAAACCCAGGTGAAAACCTATTGCATATCTTTTTAGTTTTTAAATACTCTCTCAGAAATAACTCATATGCGCATTCAAAACCTCATAAATAACAAAAAACAAACCAATTCGCTCCACCTTATATTCGTTTTTGCAAATCCATCAAGATAATGATGAGGCCTTAACAAGAGAAATAGTGTTCTTTTTTATATTGCTAGTCACGAATAGTCTCAAAATATGTTCACCCCCTCCCCAAAAATGTCACTTTCCTTTTCTCGCTTTGAAAACTATTTTGACATGACAGAACTAAAGTATATTTAAATAAGAAGTAACTTATACATTAAAAGCCATTACTCTAACATTTTAATTTGTGACGAAAACATATTTTTTTAATAGTTATGATTATGAAGGCCGACAAAGCAACCATAAGCGTATCAAAACTGGGTAAATTACAAGGAAACAAAATTAAACCAGTACAGAATATCTTCAATATAATTTTTACGCCACGTCGAGCGTGTAAATCGCATAATTTTTCCACCTATTTACTGTCGTTTTGTAATAGCGAGCATAATTTAACTTTTCCTCCGCATCTGAGCTGGGTTTCAGTTATTTTATTCGTTGTGACAATGGAGAATTAATTTCTGCAGTTTGTCGTCCCATTTTATGCATGAAGCATAACGGTACCAGCAAAACCAACATTCTTTATTTAAATTAAAGTTTAATGGCTTCGAACACATCTTGAAATTGGATAAATATGATGTATATCTTTTTTTTATCAGATAAGTTCCCTCTAATGAAAATATTTACTTATTATTTAATTACAAACATTTATTATATAATTTAAAAATTGGCGATAAATCTCCCGTTCGAAGAAAAAACCTAGTATGTCAGTTTTTGTCCGAATTTAGATTTATACATATTCTGAATCTGCTGAGTATAAACAGGCAACGTTTTTCCAATGCTTCATAGTTTTTGTGATACTTTTTTAGATGAAGAATCTAGCATACCATTTTTATTATTTTAGTAGTTTAAAAATGATATATATTTTCTCAAGCAAAAGTATAACAAAATACTTGAGTAGGGTTTCTACATTTTTTAGGTTAAGGATTTGATTATTCTCAAGTACGTATTTTGACGATCGTGAAAAACTCCCCAAGTAAGTCAACAAGCATTTATGTACTTGGGCTAAAAGTAAGCCGTAGAGGAGTTTGGAAGATTATAGCGAATTTCTTATGCATATATAAGGAAAGGGAGGTTGGCAATTGAGAGTTGGTCTTGTAATAGATGTGTTAGGGTATAGTACTTGTTATATTGTACTGAGTATTTAATAAAGTTAGAGTGATAGTAAAGATGTATTTATTATAGAAAGAACAGTAACAGATGGTGTTGTAAATAAAATATTAACTGATAATTAGTGTGAACATTAGAAAATTTAAAGTGCGATCAGTGCCCGATTGTGACAAATTTTGAAACTATTTGTGTTTGAACCAGAAAGAGACCTAATAGATATTCCGGAAGTGACTATTTACTTGATTGTGACTACATTGTAAATTTATAAACAGTTTTTACTCAGTTTTATTTCGACACTAAACAAGATCCTTAGTTTCAACTTTATCGTGTCTTAGACCTCAGTAAGACCTTATCAAAGCCATTTGAAGAAAATTCTTATTCTAGTTTGAAACTAAACAAGAGCGCCATTGTTTCTTGTACTCCAAGAAGACTTACTAGATAAATGTTCAAGACAATTTTAGACAGTTTCACTTCTAAACTAATTGACACCTCTGATATGTTGAGGAATTCCGAATCTCAACAAGATGTCAGAAGAGACATTTATGACAGTTCTAGAAAGTTCTTGTTTTTTAGCTAAACAAGGTTGTTTTTCCCATGGTCTGAGGAAAAATGCAAAAATGTTCCTGCAGAAATACGTTATTTTCGTGGACATTTTGTAAACTTTAAATGAAATGTCATATCTCCATCAAATATTTTTTTAGCTTCTATTAAGCCTCCTGAGTGTCGTGAATTAAAAAATGTCTCTATAGAAACTCTCAATTTTTATTTTATCTATTTATTTACTTACTTTTAATCTTTTTCTTCACTGAAACATTCACAACACATTTTTTTACTTCTATAAAGCCTTCTGAATGTAGATTTAGAAAATTAATCTGATTTAATAACTTAAATGATGATTAATGGCTTTAAAGATGGTTTTATCGACGAACCTGGGCTAACCTAACACCTAATGGGCTAGATCCACCTAACAGTGTAGGTTCTCTTTAAAAAAAATCCTTGTTCTAATATTTACTCGGAATTTTGTTGGCGCGCTTTTTTTACGGCAAACTTAACCAATCCTAAACTAATCTAGTATGCATTTAATCTTGCGTAATAATCTATAAAGTCTTCTGAATATAGAACTTAAAAAATTATTATTTTTATAACTTAAATAATAAATAACCTGAGCTAATCTTAACACTTAACGAGTTAGATCCACCTATGTTTTGTTAAAAAAATCCTAATTTTAATATAGGCTCGGAATTTTGTTGGCGCGCTTTCTTTATAATAATATAGATGTATTTTCATTTTTATATTCAGGAAAATGTTAAGATTGCGAAACAAACTAAAATATTTATATATATTTGATTTCCTAGGAAAATCAAAATAATGAGGAATTTCCGCAAAAACATTTTTTGCATTTTTATGTTCAGAAAAGTGTTTGGAATTGCAAACAAAGCAAACTCTCTACGTAACTGATTTCAGGTATTCCAAAGTACAAAAATTTCCTCGGAAAATGGAAATAACAAATTTCCGCAGAAACATTTTTGCATTTTTATGTTAAGAAAAATCTTCAAAATGCAAATGAGAGCAATTTCTCTATGTAACAGATTTTAGGTATTCTAAAGTGTAAAGAATTTCCTCGTAATATGGAAATAAAAAATTTCCGCATATTTTGGCATTTTTAAGTTCAGAAAAATTTTTGCAGTGGCAAGCAAAGCAGAGTTTTCATGTAACTGATTTCAGGTATACTAAAGTGTCAAAAATGAAAATTATGCATTTCCGCAGAAAAATTCTCATTTTCCGCTATTAAGAGAACCTCCTAGAAGACATAAAACTAGCTGGCTTTCTTATAACTGATTTCAGGTAAACGAAAGTTGACCCCAATGCCCTTAAAAAAGAACCCGCCTGCAATAATTCAAGTGGATGAAAAAGAAGTTCAACTAGAAGTTGAAGAGGTTCGTGACAACATGAAGAAAAAAGTTCAACGTCTTAAGAAAGTAGCAAGCAAACTGAAAAGGTAAATTAGTGCTGGTCAGATAGCAGTTTCTGACGATAAAATCAGATTTTATGGATCAACTTCTTGGACCATCAATGTGCTTCAATTTGAGGACGCAACTCAGCGACGACAAGAATTAAATGATATGATTGGCGCTAAGAAGGAAAAGCCACTAGAAGTCTCATTAAGACGACTGGCATTGGATTTATTACTAATATTCGCGAATCATAAACAAAACTATCAGTACCTTGTTCATTTATTAGAACTTCGGTTTGAAGATTAGTATGGTCAAGAATATACAAAACTTAGCTTAGAACATAGAAGCACAGTGAATCATTTCAACTATCAGAACAAGTACAAACAAGACTTTATATAGTTAGTCAATTTACTAACTTCTTCCTTTAGAAGAGCCTGTCCCCAGGTCTATTCAAAATATTACAATTTTTGTTTTAAATTATATTGAATATTTAATAACTTTACACATGCCAAACAGGGTGTAAATCGTGGGAACATCAACCGACATGGGAACCAGCGATTAATTGTCAAAATTACGTATTTTTTGTTGCGTGTCGTTTTCATAAAATAGCGGTCGAAACCACCGAAAAGGCATTCAGGATCTGAGTCTGCTTTCTCGACGGTGTATAACAGAGGAAGATCACTAAATTCGGAACCAGAATCAGCTTCAGCGGTATATCCGGGGGGCAAGCAATTTTTATCTTCAATGGTTAATCCATGGGATACCAAATTAACTTTTCTAACTTCGGGATTTGAGTCTGCCTTCTCAAAGGTTTAACTAGCGGCGAGGACTGCTAAATTCAGAACCCGAATCAGTTGCATCGGTATATCCGGCAGCAAAAACTTTTTTTATCTCCGATGGTCTACCCTGGGGATACTAATTTCACTTTTTCTTTCTTAACTTTTATTACTCGTTTTTTTTTTATTTAAGAAGAAAGCCTAAGCCGAGAAAATCTCCAAGCTATTCGTTGGGATTTAAATTTACAGGTGAGCATTTAATCAGTGGGAGTGTTAAACTAAATAAAATCTGGCTATAAAATATTGTCAATATTAAAATTTCTTAGTTGAATATTAAATTTTTTTAGTTCACTTTCTGTTTTTGTTAGGAGAGTTAGTAAAGGGCTAAAAAAATTGACAGCGAAATTATTATTAGTATTATTATAATGATTAGGATTATAAATTTAGTAAGTTTTATATTTTCAAAAAAAAATCAACTTTAATAAAAAATATTGTCAAAATATAAAAAATCTCTCCCCAAAAATCTTTTATGGTCCAATTAATTTTATTTCTGGATAAGAATTGAATCAACTGCAAACTTTTAAACTCTTATTTTCTGCCCTGAAGATTGTAAAAAAGTGGATTTTTACCTTTTCACGGGCCTAGGCATGTACCAGAAATAAGGCTTCAAGCTTTTAAGAAAATATTCAAAATTTTAAAAGTTCTCAGTAAGGGTAAAGCTTTTATGTAACTTTCCTGTTTAACTTCATACAATAAAATATTATTTTATACTCTTTAGTTCAACAGTCTGTTTTTAAAGAGATTTTTTACGTTTATTTTATTTTGTACATTTTAAGATATTAACGATTTTTTTAATCCATGTTACCATATTACTGCGTTGTCATCGAACTTACATAAGTACGTCAAATATTAGCCCAGTCAAATGCCAGCTTTAATTACCACCATGTAAAAATTCAATTTTTTTACGCAGCACTTTGGAGATATTTACGAATCTTTTCTGCCAAACTTGGTTTTAGAGCAAGCAAATCAACTAATTTATGCCACAATACTTCATGGAAAGTAGTGACAAGCTACCATGAGTAGTACGTCTAATAAAGCCTTTTAAACATTGTCATTTGAATACGGTTTTAAATTGTGGGAGAGGTCGCCAATGCTTGAATTCAAGGATTACAATAAAAATTTTATACCTATTAACGACCAGAGTTACACCGTGTTCCACATAAAAGTACCCACCATACTATCTGGAAATCCGTAATAGATTTAAAAAAAAGTTTCATACAAAAGTTACTTTAAATTTGAAGCTGTTTTAAAATATAATATTTCCATCTATCCAATTTTTCTGGGACGATATCAACTTTAAAATTTTAAATGGTACACCCTGTATTTTTGTCTGTTATTTGATTTCTTGTCCAAAATAAGCATAAGTTACCAATTTAACCTATAGCCGATTTCTGCGTAGTTTCCGAGATAATTAAGGTTAGAGCTTTTTTTCAAATCACTATAAAAATAGCAAACAGCGAAAATGGTGGTAACTTCCAGTTTATAAGGCATCAATGCATATACGGAATACAAAATTTTTGTCCACACCTATACCTACTACTAAATCAATCTTGCACCTTTTTAAAGTGAAAAAAGTTGATGGTTTTAAATAGATCACCCACTATGTTTTTAATTTATGCAAATAATTATAAAAATTCCTATTTTTTCATACATATATTTTTTATACCTAAATTTAATGGTTAGGAGGCCATGGAATGGATAATATAACTATTTGTTTTAAATCTGACAGCTTTTTAATTTATTTGTTTTTAGTGGTTGTTGTTTTATTGAAATCATTTAAATTTAAAATAATTAGACTTGAAAAACGTGTTCTTATATACGTGTTTACTTAAAAAATGTCTCAATATTTAAGTCAAGAGCGACCAAAGTTGTACAACTGTTACATTGAAAATAATAAAAGTCCAGCACTTGCATTAAGAGAGTATCGCCGAATATTTCCCATGGCAAGGATAACAAACAAGAAATGCAGTGATTTATAACCTCATGGAGTTTTGAAATATAGAAAAAGAGCCCATTTAGTCGTCTCTGAAGATTTCAAATGGAGGTATATTTCATTGAATATCCTACCAAATCTTAAAGAGATGCACAAAGGGATTTAAATTTTTCCATGATCAGCATTAAAAGAAAACAAACCCCTGTAAGTTCAACATATTCGTGTGGACTTGGTATATCAAAAGATAATGCTCCATACCATGTGGAGAAAATATAAGAGCATTTTTAAACGAGCAATTTAATTTAAGTATATATAGTAATGGTGAGATTCTATAGCCTCCACGAAGTCCCGATTTGACACCCTTAGATTATTTTTATGGGGCACACTTAAAGATAGAGTGTATAAAAATCGAAACAATTATTCTGTAGATGAATTAAAACAAAAAATGCGTGAAGAAATTATTAGTCTTAATAATAGTGACGCCATCCGAAACGCTGTGGCAGACATTCAAGTTCGATATAGACCGAACAATATGTGGAAAATCAATTATATAGTTATTTATTTAAAATTGTTCCTGTATTTCTATTTCCATGTAATCTGTTGTTAAGTTATCTGTTGTTATATGTTGTTTATGTTAATAGCTATGTTACTCAAGAAGTTTGATTCTAATATTAATTTTGAATAATGGTTTTAAATTTAAAATTTAGTAACAAATAAACATAGAATAAAATTACAGTTACGAAAATAGAAATATTATCCATTCCATGACCTCTTATAGTTTTTTTTGAGAATGAATTCTCTGTAACCATTGAATTTAGGTATAGAAAAGTGGGTATAGTGGGTGTTTTATTTAAAAAAATCGACTCTTTTCACTTTGAAAAGGTGTAAGATTGGTTTCGTAGTATGTCCACCCTGTATAGGTGTGAACAAAAATTTTGTATTCCGTATATGCATTGACGCTTTATAAACTGTAAATTACCAACCAAACGCACAATTTTAGATTTTAGCTATTTTTTTTATAGTGGTTTGAAAAATAGCTCCAACGGAAGTTACGCAGAAATCGACTATAGTTTAAATAAGTACATTATGTTTATTTTTGAAAAGGAATTAAATAATGGACAAAAATACATGGTGTCCCGTTCAAAATTTTATAGTTGATGTCATCCTAGAAAAATTAAAACACCCTGGATACATGGAAACATTATATTTTAAAACAGCTTCAAATTTAAAGAAACTTGTGTATGAAACTTTTTTTCGTATCTATTACGGATTTCCACACAGTATAATGGGTACTCTTATGTGGAACACGGTCTACATCGCTGACCGAAACGTCGGATTATAGTATCTTAACATTTAATGAATGAGAAGGGAGGAAATTTTAAAATTTTTTAAAATTCCTTGAAAGGCATTTACCTAACACTTAAACCCTTTTTTTTTAACGAGCAATTTTTAGCAACATATTAATGAACTGTATCTAAGTACGATTCTGTTCCTAACCAAAAACCCCAGTTCTTTCAATAAATATATTCATATTTTTACTATAAGTAAAGCAGGATATGTCGGGATGAAAAAAGAAGATCGAAAAGTTGCCCATAAAGAAACTGGGTCTTTCAAGTCGTCGTGGTCCTTTGTCGAGTTTTATAGGTTGTTCAAAAGGAGGAAACCTTTTATTGTGTTTCGTTTTAAAAAGCGGAGGGCAAAATAATGCCCACGTCAAAGAAAGAGGGCAACAAGGTAGTTAGACTTTTTAAAGGAACGTATTGTATCCGCACCATAATCTTTCTGTCAGAAATATTTTCGGATTTCGAGATAAATAGAGACTTTGATTTGATTTGCTTTAATAAAAATTTGTATTGAATTTTTGTTTTCAACATAGAAAATTCTTAGCAATTATACATTATTCTTTGTATTATAACGTGATATTGTACAAATATACGGGGTGTCCCAGCAGAGAGTGACATTCCACTTCTCTTGGTGTAAAGTTTTTCGCAGTTCGTTACAAATTTTTGAGGCACCTATACAGAACGAGTGGAAATTCTCTATTCTTAGTGGAACACCTTCTATATTAAAATTAAGCAAAGAGTAGTGACCAAGGTCTTGATACTGATAATTTTAGCTTTATACCAATACAAAAAACATTTCTTTACCCGGAACTTCCCTCGTTATAAATCTATCATTTTATTAGGAATAGTGAAGAATGACCCAATTTAGTTCCACACATAGTTATTTGGTAACAGATATACATACAATGTATTTTATTGGGCGCCATTTTCTCCACTGGATTCGTACCAATATTTTACCAGTTTGGACCAATACACACTTGATTTTTGGACGTAATTTAAAATAAATTGAATAAGTAATTTTTACACTGATCCTTATGTTCCGTGATGTTGAATTCGTATCAATTATTATATTAAATTTAATTTTTGTGATAAACATGTTAACTGAATAAGAAAATATTTTTATGGTGATTTTTTAAACATATTATTTGGTCACCATTTTGAGTTCGTACCACAATTTTACTAGTTTATCTCTATATTAAGTAGCACTAAATATGTTTTTGGGAATCTAAAAATGCTAAAATTTTAAACTATGCAAAACTTTCGAGAGGAATTTTTTCACGATAACAAAATTATATTTTGGCCACCATTTTGTTCAGCCATCTTGAGCTCAACAATTGTGTCAGTTCATCTCTATATCACACTTAATTCTTACACAAAATTTGAAATCAGTATAGTAAGTAATGTTTTCAGGCTATCTCTAAATATTTTATTAAGTCGCCATTTTGTTTCTCCATCTTGGATTCATACGAAAATTTGACTAGCTAATTTCTACGTGATACTTGATTTTGTGTAACATTTCAATTAAATTGGATAAGTAGTTTTTTGGTAAATTTTTTTTAACAATTCACTAATTCGTCATTTTGTCCCGCCATATTAAACTTTCGGCAAAATCTTACCATTTCATCTCTTTATAACCACTCTTTTTTGACCAAAATCTGAAGTCAATCGGTTAAGTAGTTTTTGAGCTATGCCGCGTTAGACAGATTGACTGAATTGAAAAAACATATTTTTTCACGATTACAATACTTTTCTTTTACGAGGGAAGTATTTAAACTCGCCATATTTATCGATATTTTCGCAAAAAAATATTATTTTTTTCCACAAACTTCTGGAACCGAAACGCCAAGTTATCAAACGCATTTTGTAACATGTCCCGATATATTGCTTAAATCAGGTGACGAATATTCCGTTTGAGGCTTGCAAGATTTTCGGGAATTGGATTGTAGTATCTGCTTTTTTGTAACCCCACAAAAAAAATCTAGGCTATGAGATCTGAATAATGAGGTGCCGATTCAATAGAGCGAGTCCTCTCTATCCATCTTGGTCCAAATGTTTCGTCGATGGACGCCCTTGCTACAAGAGACTAGAGGAAAGGGGCTTCATCTTGCTGAAGATAAACTTTATCAATAATTCCCTCCTGCCTAAGTGGATGATAGAAGGAATTTTCCAACATATATATATATATATATATATATATATATATATATATATATATATATATATATCACCCGTTACAAGCACATTAAAAAATAGATCCATACATTTTGTCAGTAGAGACCTCATACCATACCTTAACTTTAGGAGAATCTCATTGGTATTCTTAGGAACTCTTGGATTTTCACTAGCCTAAATTCTATAATTGTGCTGACCATCTATATGAAATGTAGTCTCATCAGAGATTATCAGATGTCTGGCGCTCACTTTTCGACATATCTATTATATTTTGAATTTTTCTTAATGGTTCTATGGTTATTAATTGTTATTGTCTCATAAATAGCTAAAAGTCGATTTAGATAAGCTGGATCAACTATGTACTTTTTCGACCTTTTTATCTCCAAATACCTCAATTCCGAGAAGTTCTGCAAACATTTTTTAATAGTGTTTTTGGATGAGGGATATTTTTGAAACGTATTTCTAAATCTTCTTTAAATCTTGAATTTCCTCGCGGTTAAAAAAAAGATCAAAATGATGTACCATTCCATATACAGAGTGATCCATTAAAAATAGTTGAGAATTTTAATGTTGAAAAACGGCACTGGGACTACAAAAAACTTTGGACAAAGAGAAATTGAATAGCGCAAACCGTAGATGGCTAGAACGCCTTGTTTAAGAGTTATTATGGGTCACTTTCTGCTGGGACACCCTCTATTATACTGGAATGGAATGGTTATTATAGTGAGATGGTTATATGACGAAAGCCTCAGTTTTCAGCAACTTGTAAGTCTTAGATACTTCTAAGATAAGGTTCGTTTCTACCTTTTACTTATTATTCGCAAGGATCGCGATCCATCAGTTCAAATTCAATCTACACGAGATTTTGATGCACCAGTCTTTAGGTAGACTCAAACTGACAACTAGGTCTATGGTTGATAGATTCATTAGTTTAAATTCCGGCACTGCCTATTGAAAAAAGCATATACAGGGTGATTCAGAAATAATTACCGAAAATTTCCAGGCATGTAGACCTTGAGGAAACTTGAAAAAAGTTTTATATAATTTTCTCTAAGCCTCACGGTTTAGAATACACAGGGCATTAAACATGTGTGATAAAAAGGACATTTTATTATGTAATATCTGTTAGGAGCGAGATATCAATTTCAATTTTGGAACATGTTATCGCCACATGATAAACCTATAAACGACAACCATATGGGTTACTTCAGAGGCGTAGAACAGGGGTATATGCCCTGCATTTATGGTCATATTTTTTTACTACTCGTTATATTACCTATTTTTATTAAAAATATTTATAGACTGGCTTCATTACTGAAAATTATTACTCTTAGATTTTTTTTATTAGAGTTAATGCGTCAAAATCCTTTATAGGCCAAGCAACAGAGCAGAAATTTATTGATTTTGTAACAAAAATACTACCTGAAAACCAACTGTGCCCTTAAAATACATTCTGCTGGTTTATGCTGATGTTCTTTCTACTCGTAACTATTATTTATTAATTTGTTATAAACAATTTAGTGCAAAAAATTCACCAGTTGTAGCGTAGACCTTCCGGGAAATGGTAGTCAATGAGATGAGCTTTATGCAAGCACAAGACAGGTGCCGTCGATTAATTGGTTTTTAAGTTATTACAATTTGAATTTTTTACTGCGCTAACTTCCAGCGGGTCTGGATGCGACACGAATTGGTTGATTTCAATTTTATAAGAAAATTTTGAAAACTCAGTTATCGTGCTTCCAAATGTATATTTTCATTTTGTATTAAAATGTTGCAAAAATGCTTAGAAACATCACATATTCACTTTGTCAAATCATAGATACCCCTTGATTTGAGAAAAGAGTACATGATTTGACAAAGTGATTGGACACGAGTGAAGATATGTCATGTTTGTAAGCACTATTTATATACGTTTGGAAATACGATAAGTGAGTTTTAGAAATTTTTTTGTAAAATTGAAATGGGCCAATCCCTGTCTGGAAGTTAGCGCAGTAAAAAATTCAAATTGCAATAACTTAAAAACTAATTGTCCGATGACGCATATCTTTTGCTTGCATTTAGTTCATGTCATTGACTACCGTCTCCCGGAAGATCTACGCTACAACTTAAAAAATGGCCGACTTATAAATTTTTGAACAAATGGTAAATATTACGTTTTTTTCCGGATTTTCTTCGAAATTAATCATCCTATTAACTTGTTTAATAGCTCGTTTTGTTCGTATTTTAATTCTCTACAAGTCACCTCTTTATAGCATTGCGATTGCTTAAATCGTTTCCATTTTATAATCAAAAAGCGATAAAAAAACGCCATTTTTTTTGTAAAAAAATATGATCATAAGTCCAGGGCATATAACTCTGTTCTACGCCTCTGAAGTGATATATATGGTTGCCTTTTGTTAAGTTAATGGGTTTTTATGTAGTGATAATATGTTCCAAAATTGAAATGTACACACATGTATAATGCCCAGTATATTCTAAACGGTGAGGCTTAAAGAAAAATTATATTAACTTTTTTTCATATTTCGTCAAGATTTACGGTACTTATTTCTGAATCACCCTGTATAATGAAAGAACTCCACGCGTTCATTATTTTATTAAAAATTATGTTTTATTAAGTAAATAAAACACAAATTATAATCGAATTACACATTCTTAGCTCCACATAGAGTAATCTAATTTAATCTACCTGCTTTTATTAGCGCCCATACATATATATAGACTTCTTTTAGCTGATTAGTGATAAATTGACGGTCGGATAATAAATACACTTTTGTCCTATTATTTTATGCTAGTGACATCTGGTAACCATAAAATTATATGAGAAATGTATTTCGTGCACATCTTTATTAAATTAAAATCATAGTAAAGCGCTTTTGGCTCTCACCATCTTCAGTGCTACCTGCAAGCAAAAGAATAACTTTTTATTAGAAAATTCAAATAGAAAGATTGGTAAAAAGGTTGAAATTTAATATTTTAATAAAAACCAAAATTGATCAAAATTATAGATATTGAAAATGCCGTATATGATATTTAGCAAAAATATTCAAATCAGAAAAATTTGAATAATTTTCTTCACTATGCCAATAAAAAAAAGACAATTGTTTAATAATTATAAAAAAAATAATATAAAAATATTTTAGAGAATATGTTTAAAGTGATTTTAAAAAGATTTTAAAATCAAAAATTGTTCATATCAATATATAAAAGTGCCAAATTGTGTCATCTACTTACTTGTCAGAGAGGCACAGATTACATTCAAACAACACATATAACAACTATAGAAAAATTTAAAATCTATGTCACATCACACATGTGTTTTCTCTATAGTTAAGTCATGAAAATTTAGATGTTTTTTTTTCAAATTCAACAGTGAACTTTATATTTTCATAAAATTATCTAACAACATTGCTATATATTTTTTAAACATTTCGAAATGTTTATTATATAGTAATATATTTAATATATTTTCTCACACGATACCATAATATAAAATCTCTACCTGACCTACATGATTTTTATAAGATGGCCCTTTCCTCTTCACGGCAGAAGCACGCCTAAAAAAGCAGAAATCTTATAATTTTCGTATTAAATTGCTGCAAAGGGGAAAAATTGCTGTACCTTTAAATGGGAAGGGTCCAAAAATACCATTTCGGAATCGAGGCCGAACGAATTTTGGGCTTGGCCCTTTGCTTATTGTATTACCCATTAACCCATCCCATTTCCTGTGTTTACGGTCTTGATTTGCTTCCGTTTGACCTTCATTTTAAATCATCCGTACGTAAAAAAGGTGACGGGAAACTTCGTTTGCGGGGACCATCTGTTATTACAAACTCGGTAGGATTTTTTTCTTGACATAGGTCCTGTTAGGTAATAAGGATTTCCTAGATGAAAGGAACAGCAAAAAAATTATATTCCAAAATTTACAATAAATTTTGTCTATTGTTCAGATTGAAGTATGATCATTAAAGATTACGTTCAGTTCAAACTTAAAATTAGAATTCGCAAATAAATTAAAGGGCATATATATATATATATATATATATATATATATATATATATATATATATATATATATATATTTCTTTTCGTGAACCTTACAAATTATAAATATCAAGTACTTTCTTGGGATTAGGTTCGTGGATTGAAACAAAAAAACTTTTATTGACGTTTCGCCTGTCCATTTCAGGCTTTTTCTAAATATTTATTTCTGCACATCTAAAAATTAAATACAGAAAGTGTATATACGCAAGTTAAAAAATAAAAACAATTAGGTATAACAGTATAATTATATATATTTAATTATTAAAAACATTTACTTAAAATAGTACAATACATACCTTGAGAAAGACGTTATTTTGCCTTGCTTGGCGGCGTGGAGGTAAGTGATACACTGGTTAAAGAATTCTACTGTTTTTTTATATATATCATTTAATGTTTTTGATTGTATTTACATTGTAGACACTATTGGTGGATACGGGTTGTTTTAAAAATATTTGTGTGAGTCTGACGGTATACAGTATGTATTTATGATTGATGGAAATAGTTTATAACAATTGAATTAAATTACACTGTGATATATTTGGCTGAGATTGTCAATGTCTTTCCGATCGTTTACTGTATTTTTTTTTGTCTCGACCATTTGTTTGAATGTCAGTTTATGGTAATGTTGTTCTTTTGAAAAGACCGTTGTACCCGAAAAATCAAATTCATGTTCCATATCTCTTTCGTGTTTATGTAGTGCTGTGGAAGCATTTTTTTGTATATTTATGCCCATTTAGTCTATTTGATATGTATTGTGTGGTCATGCCTATATATTTTTTGGGCAGTTTAGGCAGGAAATGCTGTAAACTACGTTTGATTGTTTTTTAATTGGTGTCTGACTTTTTAGTGGTATAGATAAAGATTTAAGGGTATTGTTAGATTTGTGGCATACGGTTATATCGTGTTTACCGAGAACGTGTTTAATCTTTTCAGAAAGGCCTTCAGTGTATGGCAAAGATATGTATGTAGTGGTATAATTTATGGATTCTTGGTTTAATAATTCGTTCGATGGCTTTTAATGGGAACTGATTTTTTAAGAGAGTGTTTTTAACTTTATTTAAAATGTCAACTCGGTATATAGGTGATGTTAGTGTTAGTGCACGATCTCTTCCACCGCAGCCCAAATAGTAATGGAATATCTAGAACAGGACAGGCGAAACGCCAATTAAAGTTTTTTTGTTTCAATATATATATACATATATATATATATATATATATATATATATATATATATATATATATATATATATATATATATATATATATATATATATATATATATATATATATATATATATATATATATATATATATATATATATATATATATATATATATATATATATATATATATATATATATATATTCTTAGTCCTTCTCGGATGGAAAAATACAGTGTATTTTCATTCCGGGTGTACATCCGTTCACTACTGTCGTTCTGAAAAGAACAGTTTTGCTGACGTTTCGCCAAAATCACATCATATATATATATATGTATGTATATATATATATATATATATATATATATATATATATATATATATATATATATATATATATATATATATATATATATATATATATATATATATATATATATATATATATATATATATATATATATATATATATATATATATATATATATATATATATATATATATATATATATATATATATATATATATATGTATATATATATATATATATATATATATATATATATATATATATATATATATATATATATATATATATATATATATATATATTATTCTTAGTCCTTCTCGGATGGAAAAATACAGTGTATTTTCATTCCGGGTGTACATCCGTTCACAGTCTTTAAATTAATGAAGAGGAAAATTTTTATTTGAACGGCATCGTCAATAAACAGAATTCTAGGTATTGGTCAAACCAAAATCCTCAGGAAATTAGTACAAAGAATTTTCATAATCCAAAAGTTACTGTTTGGTGTGCGATAGGATCATTTGGCATTATTGGTCTATATTTCTTTGAAGTTGGAAATAACCATCCTTTAACAGTGACGTCCGAGAATTACGTAAATATGCTAGAGATGTTTTTTATTCCTGATTAAGAAAGAAGGGATCACTAAATAAAGCGTTATTATTCCAGCAAGATGGAGCAACATCCCATACCATGTGTGTGTGTATGTTGATTCTTAGTCCTTCTCGGGGATGGAAAACTATAATGTATTTTTACTCCGGGGTGTACATCCGTTCACTACTGTCGTTCTGAAAGAACAGTTTTGCTGACGTTTCGCCAAAATCAGATTTGGCATTTTCGAAGCTTTCTTTCTCGCGTCCGAATAGAGACTCTATTTGTTACGTAAATTATTCCCTATTTTATATGTATATTACTATTGTCTGGACAATTGATTATTTTACAACTATTACAGGACAACTATCATACTTTCAAAGGTTTTTCGTGACCTTTCACACTTATCCTCTTAATTAATTACCATTATAAAATATGTATACATTTTCATAAGTTAGATCGAATTAGGTTGTGCATTGTATACACACCACTGTAAGATAGGCAACCCGTCATCCTTCTACTACTAATTCTAACTAACCAATTTATTATAATCTCTTTATTCCTTTTTTCTTGTTAAAAACAATATTTGTATGTCTCTCACTCACGTCCCCTCTACTTTCGTGTTTAAAATTCCTCTAAAAAACGTGTTTGCTAGTTAACAAAATGAAGTCGCAGGATGGATATGTTTTTAAAAGTTTTTAAATTCATTTTTTGCTAGCAATTTTTCAACTTCTAAAATTTTTATATAAACAGAATGATGATTTGGTGAAACTAAATGTGTGTCTCCTTCAGAGTATGTTTTTGTTTTAATAGCAAACCGACATTGGTGAGTTCAAACGTATTTGTAGAAAAATCCTGAGGAAGGGATAAGTTGATCCCGAAAGCTTGACAAAACAATCAAGGGTTCCACACCTTTATTTGGCCTTTTATTATGTACAGTAACAACTGTGATAGATACGAGAATAAAGCAAAATACGAAAGGGCTAAAGAAATGAACAAAGAATTTAAATTTTATATCAGAATTCATACAGGGTGCTCCAAAAAAAAGTTCCGCGAGATAAACTTGTAGGTGGCGCAAAAAAATGTAACACCCTGTATACTCCCATCCACGATTTTGATATTTTATCGTAGAGGTTCTTAAAAATTTTCTTCTAAATTTAAACAAATTGTCTAGGAAGAAACTGGAAAAAAACGCAAAAAAACGAGAAAAAAATTGAAACTTTGACACCCTGTATATATATATATATATATATATATATATATATATATATGTCAATTGGGGCTCATGGTCACCACGTAGATTTAACATGCTCAGCACCCCAATGACCAAATAAGCGATAAGCTAACACAAAGCTATGTAAATATTGATGTAATATGTAGGCATTGCAAAAAAATAAAATGATTATAATTCCTGGTCAATACAGTTTTATTCAATTTTAATTATTATTTCCGTAATAAGAGGCAAATTGTAAAAGAAGCTTTTTCAGATCCTTACGCTTCAGGGCAGTTGAATCCGAAAAAAAAATATTTTTCCAATGCGTGGATCTATTTGTATGTGTTAAAAACTATGTACTATGTACTTGTTCAGTTGACTTTAAATTGTGTACATAAATCAAGTGTTACAGACGAATAATTTTATTGGATTTTACGACAAACAATATGGCAGGTCTAACTAAACCTATTTATTACTAAGACCGTAATCCGTTTCCAAACGTCGTTAACTGGTCCAATTCACAGAAGTCTGATTTTTGAAAACCCATTTTAAGAGTGGAAAACAATGCAAATTACATTATTCGTTTCCGTCCGTTTACGCCAAACTTTATTTTTCTTTGTGTATTTTTGGCGTTTTGTTAGACACTTTTTTGAAATATTGGTTATATATAGTTTCAACGACAATAAACAATCATTCTTGTTTCTCACAAATGTGTACTTTCGTTTAAAGTTTCGCTTTTTTAGGTTAGTTTTTACTTTAAACATTTACGGGAGTTTTATTGTGTTTTAAACGTAACAACAGAACGCCCTTCAAATAATTGACAGTTCAGACATCGGCTACCTGACAACCAACAAAATTCTTTGATCGGTCTGGTGACACTGTTGACAGATATTTTCAGAAAATGTGTTACGTGTATAAAATATTTTTCAGATAAGCTGTAAATACGGAACACCAGGCCTAAACCAAGATTGGAAACGGAATTCCGCCTAAGTACGGTAACATAAAAGACCTTTATGCAGGGCAGGTTTAAAAAGTTCACGAGCCCTAAGCGGCGCGTTTAGATTTTTTTATGTTTATAGCTTTTTTTTAGCTAACTCGTGTTCTACATTTATATATTTAATATAGAGCTTATATAAAAGGACAAAACGACTAAACTAAAAATATAATTTTTTCGAAAAAGTCACTCTTATAAAAGGTTTCAACCTTTTATGAGAGAATAGAATAAAATCAACTGATCAATGCCTGCCTCGATGCCTTCCCAATGTGATTATAAATTTGACCTCAGCATAATGTTCATTTTGACCCCACCTAAAAAAATCTGAAGTTTTAATGAACCGGCTCTAATCTAAGTAACAAAGTAAGGTTGGAATAAAATAAATAAAAGCTAATAACAAATCATTTACAAGAATAAGCTAATAACAAATACAAACAAAATGCTTGCCTTTAAAATATAGTAAGCAACCCTCGAACTGGATATTAAATAATATAATTGGAGCAAAATTCGATTTAATATTTTTTTATTTTTTAAAGAAAGAATTTAGACAAATTTAAAATCATAATCATAAAAATAACCAAACAAATATTTATTACATAATTAGGATTAAAGAAAGTAAACAAACACTTGATGTTAAAAGTTTAAACATTGATCAAATGTATTACTTCCTAGATTTTTTTTTCAATTTCAATACAGCTCAATTATTCGAGACTAGAACCTTCCATAAATATATAAAGATTAGCCTTTTATGAAACCACTTCTAAAATTTTGACTTCGATTGCAGGATCCATCTTCAGGAATTTTCACTCCAAGAGATCGGAACACTAAAGGAGCTTTTAGGAGAGATTTAGGCTTTGTATACTAAAATGTGTTCGCCGAACTGTCATCCCGTGTAACGATCGATTTCCACGTGTGATATAGATTGTATCCCTTATTTCTATTAATATTATTAGGATGCTGGTAATTTTGAATAGATTATCTAATTTTCCGTTTATAGAATCTCAAAACCGACGTAAGAATTTCGGCTTCTTTTACATTTATGACATGTCTAGTGGATTGCTGGTGTATCGTTACAGCAAAATGTACAATTTGTTTTTTGCTAATACATCGTTTATGTTTCTCAAGTTTAGTAGATATGGATTGTCCAGTTTCTCCATTGTAGACATCACCACAAGGGCAAAGAATTATTCCTTTCGTTTGAAAAATCAATGTCTTTAGGCGATAGAAAACATTGTTCACGTGTGTGTTAAAGATTAGGTTATGTATGTTGGACCGCGAAGTGATCTTGCATTCTTGTCTACGGTTCTGGTTTTCATATCGCGGAATAGAATTATTATATTTTTTTAATTGACCTTCTAATATCAAGAGTGCAATATCGATTCCATCTTAAATCTTAAGTCACTTCCTTGGTTTTCGATGGAAAAGAATTTTGGTCACGAATCGCGAGAATTTTATAAACCACAGAATTAGTAACTGATTGCTTCTATGCTGGATGATCATGTGCATTTACATTTAGGTACATATTCGTATCTGTTTATTTTCTTTACGCAGGGTGTTCTAATGCGCCATCTTTCCTTTGTACAGGCTGGTCCAATAACAGAGGACCTCAGCTGTAGCTCGGGACATGACAGAACTTATGGAAATTTTTTCATACACCTCAATAATTGAGGTACGATGAAAATTTAAGCATCGTATTCTTCAACCGATAACTGTAGTAATTGGTTGGAGAATATAATGCTAGAATTTTTAACATACCCCAACCATCGACATTTATGGGAAAATTGGCATTTACCAATTTGTGTTACTGTCACTCTCCCTAGCGGCCAACTTTCAAACTTGAAAATAATTTTCAGCGATTTCTCTTGGCCAATTGACCTATATTTTTTTTCCTTAAGTTCTACCATTACCTGTTCCCGAGGTACAGCCGACGTCCTCTATTATTGGACCGCCCTGTACAATACCATCTAGAAAGAAATTCATATCTTATGATTCAATCTCCATTTTCCAATTCCAATTTTACACTACGGGGTTGCTAATTTAGATGATCAAGAAACATGGCGAAAATTTCTGGACCCTGAGGCCATATAACAAAAGTATCATCAACATATCTGAATCACAATCTTGGATTTCATGAAGACGATCCTAAGACTTTCTTTTCAAAAGCTTCTATGAAGACATTGGCTACCACAGGTAGCATCAAAAATCCCAAGGCTGCTTATTATAAAAACTTCTTTATAAAACGAAATATGTTTATGGAGATATACTTCACTTAGATCTAAAAGTGATACGTCAACACAACTCGACAAAAACGTCATGTGTCACAGTTGTCTGAATCGGAAAACAATGGCGATGTGATTAATAATCATAAAAACAACATTAAAACTAAAACCAATGTTAGTAAGCCACACTTTCCGAAAGGCAAACCCAAGTTTGGAACGAGAGAAGGTAATAGCGAATTTGGTATTGGATCAACAAGAAACAAAGACAGTAAAATATGGATTTTTCTATCAAAGAAAGAATCTATAACTGAAGAAATAGTCCAAAAGTATGTAGCACAAGAGTCAAAATGTGTTTTACAGGATGTGCATGTTAAATTGTGCCACCTAAAGCATCAGAAGGCTTCTAAGCGGCGATTTATGGCTGGAGTCAATCCGGACCTAAAGGAAGTAGTATATCATGTGTCATTCTGGCCCAAAGGAATTGCTTTCGGTCGTAATTTTTTAGACAAGAACCAGAGCCAACATTGGAAACTATATAAAACAATCCTTAAATGGAGAAGCTGAAGCTATATCTAACAATCGGGATAAAAAAGAGATCCATCACTCTGTATTACATTAGAATATTTGTTGTATACACAATTAGGTATTGGAGCTGGAGGTACTTTTGCAGAAAGTTGACCCACATATACTCTGCTTGACCAAGCACTGGTATCAAGGAGAAGATATAACGTCAGTTAGCATAGATGGCTATACCCTATGTAGTTTTTCTTGAAGGTCTTTGTCTAGAGGAGAAAGCACAGTAATATACGCAAGGAATGGTATCCAAATAAATCAAATTGACACAGGTTCTCAACAATATGAAAAACATTTTGAATTCTGTATCTGTCAGTAAAAAATACACAATATTAATGTTACATTTGTATGTATTTATACATCGCTTTGTGGTGAGATAGATATATTTTTGAAGACTTTAGTATCGACTTTGGGGGCTATGAAGATCTTACAAACACATTGGTTCAGATATTCCTGATCTATGGCACGAGTGGAGAGTACTACGAGACAAGGTTCAGATGTCAACTCAAGTAGTCGAATAGATAATATATTTACAAATTTTGACAAAACTCAAAACTGTAAAGTCTAACCATCCAATATTTCTGATCACTTTGATCAACTTTTTACATTTGAAACTGCTACAAAAAAACAGGTAGCACCAATAAAAAACGATTTTTTGCTCAAAATAATATTTCTGTTTTTGTTGAACTAATACACTAGGAAACATGGGATCAGGTGACAGAAGAAGTGAATGCAAATCAGAAATACAGCATATTCTCTAATATTTTCGTTCATTTTTTCAATTTAGCTTCCCTATATATTCTTCTAGAGTTAAGAAAGGGATAAATACTTGGGTAAATAATGACGTAAGAAACTATTCAAAATATAAAAATGGTCTTTATGTTTGGTATAAAAAGACCAATTTGCCAATAATATATCAACAATACAAAAATTAAAGAAAACATTATAGGTCTTACATATCCAATTACAAAAAAGCCATTAATGATAATAGAATAATAAACTCTAAAAATACATCTAAGTCAGCTTGGTCTCTGTTGAATTCACAAGTTAACAAAAAAAGTCATTTAAACTAAAATCTGTTAAAAATGAAAAAGGAGACATAATTAACAATCCTTCTAAAATTGCTGAATTGAACTACAACTCTCAAGTAACAGATAACAGAACTACAGACCCGTGACACTATTACCTTCAGTGACAAAGCTTTATAAAAGAATGATATACAACCGACTAGTAAGTTTTCCTTAATAGATTCACAGCCGGTTGCACAAAACTTAATTGCTGCTTAGAATATTTAACGGAGCTTTCCGATTTGACAAGCTGTTTATAGAAATCTAGAAAGTCGCTGTCAAATTTGAAATTTCGTCAAACATTCTATACTTTAACTGAGCTTTCTGCAACAGGCCGATAATATATTAGTTCATTTCCAATATGGATTTAGATCAAACTGTTCCACTGAATTAGCAATATATAAGATGCTGGAGTTTATAGTTGATAAAATAGATAAAAATGAAAGAGTGTCAGGTTTGTATTTCTATCTGTCAAAGGCAAGGTATGGAATCAAAGGTGTTTCTACATATTTGATAAAGGTCTACTTGTCTGAACGAGAACAGGTTGTTTGTGTTACCATCGAGAGTCGTCAGTACTTCTCAGACACATCTAAGCTATGGCATGGGGTATCACAGGGCTACATTCTTGGATCCATCTTATTTTTACTCTATATTAATGAACCCGGTGATACAATTCAGGCTCCAGTGATATATCAGTATGCCGATGATACTTCTATTCTGAATAGTGGACCTAGTCTAGAGCATCTCTCCACAAGTTGTTCTGGAATGGCCGAGCAGATGAGGTTATGGTATGAGGGCAACAACTTGAACCTCAACGTCCAGAAAACAGGACAAATAAGCATTGGAAAGTTTTCTACAGCGGTTTGTTCACTATACGTAGCATTAAACAAAAAATTCATTCCAGCGGCAGATAATATTAAATTTCTGGTGTTTATCTTAACTCATCTCTTGGCTGGGAGAAACACATTTCAGTGCTAAGCAGTGTTGTATTGAGATTTTTGCTATACACTAAATGTAATGAGTGTTGGTATTTGTTTCTTTATATTGCATTTTTTTTTACTTTCTTATTGACGTTGCTTTGTCATATTTATGATTTTGCTGGCAATAAAAGATATTATTATAGTTATTATTATTAATATTAACTCAAGAAACACTCTCATGATTTTGTTAAAAAACAGGTTTCTTTCTATCCCCGTTTAACGCTTGATTTTCGTGTCAAGTAAATTGGGTTTTTTGTATTGATTTTTTTCTTAGTTTCATTAAGCAGCCATTTTCTTCCGCCATAATGGATTTACACAAAATTTTACCAATTTATCCCTATTTTATAGATTTTGATTGACGTTCACGATGTGTTCACGATTACAACACATCCATCTTAAGAAGAAAGTAAAAATCTATCTCTAAAGTTTTTTTACCGGTTTCGGATGCCAGCAAGTTTTCTCTATTAATTGGTAATAGTAATAAGTATGTACAATTTATACCAATGTAGGAAATATCAAATAGACTATCAAGCCTTTGCAGATATTAACACTCTATAAGAATTTTTCGATTAGAAGTCAATTTGACTTAGCTTTTTCCGCTAATAATTGCTTCGAATTACTGTAACATATACTATTAGCGAAGATATCTAGAATGCCCGAGCAATAAATGTAACTTACATTCCTAATGGTTATAATTTCCTGTGTATTTCATTTGAACAAGGTAAGACGATATCCTGGGGATACCGCTTCTTATACTTGCAGTGTAAGATATAATTGAATTTAAATCAGCAATCGGAATTTTAAAGAGCGATTCTCTTTTATTATGCTAATATTTGAATTAAGTGGAAATTATGTATTAATTTATAGTTTGTTTTTTATTTAAATTGATATATCTATTTTCTTGGATGTCTGCTTTAAACGTAAGCAACTTTCTACTTAGAGCTAAAAAGATATTTTGTGTGAAATTGTATCCTGGGATAAAGTTATTTTATTATTTCAATACTATTATAATGTAACGTCATATTAAGTAATGATATTCCACTAGGCCCGAGATACATAGTGATATTAAAAGGGAGCGGTTCTTTCTTACCCTCTACCATAGACATAATGACAGGGGAATGGAATTATTTTGTTTTGAACGGAATCATACGTTGTCAAATGTTGTTTGGTCTATTGCATCATCTTAATTTGTTTGATGTGAAAAGGAATTGTCAACTATCTTACATAGAACCAAATTTACATTTTTTCTAATAATATTAAAATTAATTTTTAAGATGGTTCCAATACTGTAGTAATAACCTGTTGTAATATTTCATTTTTAATAATTTATAACCGCTGCATTTTTGTGAGTCAGAACATTATTTTTAATTTTTTTGACTTTTTGGTAATGTTTGTGCTAGTGGGCATTATAGTACATAAGTGCGAAGGGTACAAAAATTTTGTGTATTTAATCACTATCGTCTCTTTTCACAGATAAGTCAAAATGTTGTTGTTTTTGTGTATTAGTTGTAAGTAAGATTAATTACTTTAAGGGTAAATATGACTTGAAATTGCTATATTATCGTTTTATAGGCAGCATTACATACTTACTCTTTTTTCCCTAAGCTACATAGAAATTCATAAATTCTGACCAAAACTATTTCAAATAGCCCATGTATAATTGTATACATAACTTTATTCTTTATACATATTTGACATAAAAAAAACACATTTCCTACATTAATTTATTTTAAAATACATACTGAATGGTATACAGCGTGTAACAAAAGTAAGGAACCGCCGAAATATCTAAGGTACGGCTTACATGAATTTAATGAGAATATGTACACTTAGGTATGAAGTTGTGGTGGATCCAATGGCGAGTTCTGCATTGCTGTCAAGTTTACCGTTTTTCTATTATAAAGGTGAAATTATTTTATTTAACGGAACACTATAATATATTACTTTTTTAAACTCGTAAAAACGTAACATTTTTAATACTTTTTATTAAGAGCACTTTTTATGAAAGTCGTCAGTTTTTGCAAAAATAACCATAATTTATTGTATTACCTTTTATTAAAATACCTGCACACAAAAGGTTACCTGATATATTTGACAATGTCGGTTTAGTTGATATACAAAAACGAAATCGCTTAACTGAAACCTAAAAAATTGAAATTTTATTTATACTGAGTTATAGGGATAGAATGCGAAACGTGCAAGATGTTTGTAACATTTTTAATGACAAATATCCTAACAGAAATCCAATAAATAAATCTACCGTAAACAAAAAATTTCGTGAAACCGGAATGGTAAAAAATGCTGTACGTTTTGGTAAACCGGAGAGTACAATAATTCCTCATCTTGCTACCAAAGCACTACCACTAGCAAGAGAAAACAGCGTCTCAACTTTAAAAGTAGGTTGTAAAAAACAACCTAAACAAAACAATACAATAATAAAACAAACAATAAATTAATAAATCTAAGTAAGGTGTTTAAAATGTTCTCCATTAACTTAAAACATTTAATGCATTAAAAAGAATGCCAGCCTCCTCGATTCGTCTATATTCGATTTCTATTTGCTCCTTTAATCCTCGAGGTCAATGAACTTAGTTTTATACAACTCATGTTTAACGTGTCCTCATTAAAAGTAGTCGAGGGACTTCAAGTCCCGAGACTGAGGTGGCCACTCTATTGTACCCCTACGTTCAATACATCTTCCATCCTGCTGCTAAAAAAAAACAAGTTTAAATACTTAATACAGCAGGTAAAGTGAGAAACTTGCGGTTATTCGGAGATAGTCCTGCAATAGCTGGGACAATTTCGGTCCTTAAAAGATTTAAATATTTTTCTCAAGTTAATGAAGAAGGAATCGACTATTTTTGCACCCTTTATACCACATCAAACATTTATCTTTTGGGGAAATTGGGTATGATTTTCACGTATTCAGTGTGGATTTTCCCTAGTCAATATCGACAATTATGCCTGTTAACTTTTCCATTTAAAAAAAGTTGCTTCGTCAGAAAAAAATTAATTGACAAAATTTAGAATGGTATTTCAACATTACATCATGATTTCAGAAAATTTCAAGCGCCTATCGTGATCATTCTTAGAAAGTTCTTGCACCAAAATTATTTTGTATGGATGAAACTTTTAGGTTTTTAGAAATCAATCTAGGACGTGTGTGAGACGACACTTTCTCTTCCTAATGTTCTGCTGGAAAGGTACTGATTAAAACATTCAGAGCCTTATCACCATCTTTCTGTTGACTTGTAGGTCTGCCAGAACGTTTATCATTTTTTATTTTTCTAGTTTCATGATTTTTTTTATTAATTTTACTTACCGTAGATTTAGTTATTGGATTTCTGTTAGGATATTTGTCATTAAAAATGTTACAAACATCTTGCAGGTTTCGCATTCTATCTCTATAACCGGCTATAATTAAAATTTCAATTCTTTGGGTTTCAGTTAAACGATCCATTTTGTAAATCAACAAAACTGACAGTGTCAAACATATCAGATAACCTTTTGTGTACACGTATTTTAATAAAAGGTAATACGTTAAATTATGGATATTAGACCCTTATTTTTGCTGAAACTGTTGGCTTTTATTAAAAGGGCTCTTAGTAAGAAGTATTGAGAATTTCACGAATATTTTAAAAATGTAGTATAATATAGGGTGTTGTCTTAAAAAAAATCATTTTATAACAGAAAAATGGTAAACTTGGTCGCAATTATTAAATATGCCGGCCCTGATAATAGATTTTAATTTTAAACGACAGTTAAACGATTGTTATACAAATAGGTTAAAAAATATTATTAATACTAATATTACGCTCAAGGCTATTGACATATTACATGTCAGCGGCAAGCACAGAGAAGTCATTATGGCTTCACAGCGTTGGATACATATTTTTTTTCTTTATCACGCTTACTTTCAGCACATGGTTATTTACTCAAATCATTGCATCAAAACATACAAGATTTCATGAATGAAAAACACAAGATGTTGGGTCTTCCGGTTGTTAGTTGGCTGAATTTGTCAGCTTTAGTCTAAACTTTACATAGATTTAATTAATTTGGGCTCCACTTTTAGTAAATAAGTTTTTACTTAGACCCAAACTGGCAATTCGGTTTCACCAATAACTTCAGATATCTAAAAACAAAATGTGGGAACGAATATAAAAGAAACTTTCTTGTCAGACTTGCTCGGAAGAGAAATTCCAGTTTCTTAGCGTTTGTCGCGCTGTGACAATTAATGCGTTGTGCTCATGCCAGCAGTAGGGCTTCGCGAGACCGCAAGATTAATTTGATCTTGCCTCGGTCTTGAGATCAAGAAGACCAAGGCTGCGCAAATGCTGTAAATCGTCTCAAGACCAATACCAAGACTTGACTCTTAAGACCAAGACCACGACTTTGTCTCAAGACTCTTGGTTTTAGAGCTGAAATTAGAAACCGCTTATACTATCGTGACCAAAAGTATCTGGCATAAGAATTTTTCATCAAAAGTTAAAAATCGTAATGGGAAATTTGTCTTATTTGACCTAAAATACATAGTTTAACAAATATTTGACACTAAAAATTAAATATATTAGTCCAAGGGCTATTATGATGCTGTCCCATTTGCTTTCGCTGACGATGGTAGGTACCTATACAAAAATCATATAAGAAATACTCATAAATAATAAGTACAGTTTCGTATATTTATATTAATCCTGGAAATGTACTTGCCAAAACCACTGTTGCTTGGGAAGTCCAACTGGACAAGAATCTGAGTATATTTTTTAAGCATTAATAATGAAAGTACTGAAATCGGGATTCAGAAAGATTATGAGACATTTATTTTTCAAGACCAAGACTGGGCAAGTCTTGTCTTGGTCTTGATCTTGCGAAGCTCTAGCCAGCAGCAAAAAATGGTGTGAATGTGATATTACAGAACAACAAAAATACCTAAGGGCTAGGTCTCGGTAAAGTTATAAACAATAATGGGCATCGTCAGACATAGACATTACAACGGAAAATACAGCTACATTATAAATAACTTTACCATAAAATAATAGACATGATACATAAATAAACAAACATAACCAAACAATGGAAGAGTAAGTGTAAGATATGTAGATAATACTAGTGTCTGGATCACTAAATCCAGCAACACATTTACGGTAGAATTTTATTTTATTTGAGAGCATACCAAATCCTATTATGATTATTATACGAGTTATAAACGCATTTGGTTCTAACGTTCTCCGGTCTGTTTTTTTTTTTCGGTTGTTACTGTAGAAAACAATAACGAAAAATGGAAATAAAATAGATGACTAAAAAAAATGTTGTGTCAAAACATAATAAAGCTTATATTTTTTCTATAATTAATTGCTCAAAAAACTAAAATATTTCAAAAAATAAGTAACCATGTAGATTCATTCATAACAGATAATCTTTCAAAGCGAAATATGACAACGCCTTCTAGACCTGACAAGAACAACGTAAATAAGATAGTAAAGAAGTTGTAATGGCATTTATTTAGTAGTCGTAGTTATGAGTATTAAATGTGCTGTTTTAGTGCATTTAAAGTGATTCTTTTGTGTTATAATTAATAAGAATTGTTTTTTTTATTATAAATATTGTTCTTACGTGTGTGGTGTACAAGAAGCTTGATTATAATTTTCCCATCCTTATTTAAGTTCAATCAGTAATCATCTCTTAGTTTTTTAGTCCTTATAATTTGTGAATAAAATTCTTAATATTTGGGAACAGGCAAAAAAGGACCGAAGCTTTGCAGGGTTAAGGATATTTACTGACGATCTAAATAATTAAACAAATATGATATTAGACAAAAAAATACCTTACTCTAGTTTTTAGGTTTCCTGGTTAATTGTGTTAAACATGTGGTTTTGATATCTCTTAGCAGAGATACATGCCTATATAATTTTTATACTTGCCAACGTCTTTGATAACCTTGCTGGTACTTACCTGAAAAGAAAAACAATTTTATATATAATTATTGATTAAATTCAAAGAATAAAGAAACACTAATAATAAAATAATTAGGTAAACTTACAAAAAGTCCTTTTCGTTTAAATATATAGCAAAATGTTAAATACGAATCGCAAAGAGCTATTTTCGACACACTCGCGGGGTTTTATTAAAAGTTATGAGTTTTTATTTTATTTTATTTACTAAAGAAAAGGTGGGTTTATGTAATGTTTCTTTTTCTCCTCCGTTCTTTTTAGTATTATTATTAATAGGTGGGTTTATTTAACGTTTCTTTTTCTCTTCCTTTTAGTTTTAGTATTATAAGGATAAGTTATTCAAATTTTCAAATTCAAATTCAAATCGTGCTTTATTGTCGAAAGAAATTATCTTATTGACAGAGCTGAAAATTAAATGTTAATAAGCCTAAAATGAATACTTACAATACAATTTACAATAAATGGGTAAATCTTAAATTAAAAGTTCATGTTAATGTCAAAAATTATAAAACAATATATACAAAAATAAATTAAATAAAGACACATGAACTCAAACAAATACAAGGCAAAATTTATTAACTATTTTTTTTTAAATTTTAACTGTACAACATTTAATTCAAAAAACTCCTCCACTGTATAGAATGCGTGGTTTAAGAGAAGTGGTATATATTAGAGACTTTTTTATTTGGGTAGAGGATTGGATAGGTAAAGCAATTGTATTAGAAGACCGGGTAGTCCTGACAGATGCAAAGCGGATTTCATTTTGAAATTTTCTGTGAAATAGACATGCGGACTCCAGGATATAAATACAAGTCAATGTCAGCAGTTTATTCTCAATAAATAGCGGCCTACAAGAGTCGCGAACACTGGCTTTGCACGTATACTTGACCGCACTTTTTTGAAAGGTGAATATAGCATTAAAAAGTTGTCTTGTACAATTTCCCCAGAAGCAAATGCCATATCGTAGATGCGCTTCTATTAGTCCAAAATAGGAATTCCGAACAATTGTCTTATCAAGTTGCAGGCTCAAAACTCGAAGAGAATGGCAGCTAGAAGCAAGTTTATTTCTTAAATTTAATATATGACCCTCAAACTTTAACTTATCATCAACGAACAGTCCTAAGAATTTATTTTCATTTAGAGATTTGACAATAATTATGTAATCTAAACTTATATTAAGTGTACATTTAAAATTCATACTACCAGTTTTATTCATATTTAAAGTTAGTTCATTTGTAACACACCATTTCTTAATTTTGTTGAGATCCCTATTAACTGATTCATTTAGAGTCAGGGGGTTTTTGTCATGCCATAAGACTGTTGCATCATCAGCAAAAAGAGTGAACTTGCCCTTGATATCTAGAGAACTCAGGTCGTTAATATATAGTAAAAATAGTATCGGCCCCAAGACTGAACCCTGAGGAACCCCATGTAGTATGTCTTGATTTGCTGAATGGCAGCCTTCCAAAGACACTCTTTGAACTCTTCCCGAGAGATAAGATCTAAACCATTCTAGAGCCACACCTCTAATCCCATAAGTTTCCAGTTTCTGAAACAATATTTGATGATTTACATAGTCGAACGCTTTAGTCAAGTCGCAAAACATTGCAGCAGCCAAGTCTCTCTGATTTAGATTCAAGTATAGCGATTCCAGGAATGAGAAAATTGCATCGTCTGTGTTCTTGTTTAAGCGAAAACCAAACTGAGCGTCACTCAGAATATTATGCTGATCCAGAAAGGCAACTAAACGTTTCTTCACTATTATTTTAATAATTTTAGACAATGTAGGTAGCAGAGCAATTGGGCGAAAGTCTGATGGGGAATTTTTATCTCCACCCTTAAACAATGGAATTAAAATTGTCAACTTCAAACATTTAGGAAAATCGCCAGATGCAAAAGATAGATTTAAAATCTCACTAAGGATACTCAAAACATTATGAGGAAGTTTAGCAAACACTTTTATAGACCATGTCATCCCTCCCCGCAGAATTCTTATTTCTCATACCACAAATAATCTGGCCAAGTTCAATTGCGTCAGTAGGAAAAAGAAAAAATGAATCCATCACATTAATATGTTGTAAATAGTGTCTGTAGTCACCCCTCTGTACAAAATCAGAAGATAACTTAGCAGCTATAGAGCAATAAAAGTCATTCAGCGCACTACATGTTAGATTAGAATCAGTGAAATGTAATTTTTTCTTTTGTCGAAATTCGTTTACCATTTTCCAAGATTCTTTTTGTTTATTCTTAGACTTTAAAATTCGTTCCCTAAAGTAACTGCTTAGCAAAATTTATTGTTTTTCGATAAATGGATCTATATTTAAGAAAAATAACACAAAAGTATAAGTTGGTTATAAAATATTTTCTAAGCCAGTGAAGACATCTCATATTTCTGGCAGATATCCTGAGACCCCTCGTTATGCATGGCTATTTATTCTTAACCCTAACGTGAACTATGGGAAATGACTTATTAAATATTGAGGAGAGTTTTGTATGGAAAGCTTGCAATGGATTACTTGTTTCCAAAATACTCTGCTAGCCGAACTCATTACAATATTTTGCAAAGTTAGCATAATTTTTTCTTGTATACAATCGCCCCTACTTTGATTGTCTCTTGGACTTAGCCCGCTTCGTCTTAAATCTACAATAAATTGCCTCGTGATCTGAAATACCTGCGGAAATTACTTTACATACGAATTGTTGTTCATCAAAATTTGAACACATGTAGTCTAATAATGTTGTCGATGTACTAGTAATTCTAGTGGGCTTGTTTATATGCATTTTTAAATCAAAAGAATTTAATAGATTGCTTAGAAATTAGGTACTAGGATCATCAGTTAGATGTTAACTTTTAAATACAAGCATTCACGTACATATTCTAAATTTTGTGTTTAAACTTAATTTTAAGCACTAGTCATTCGAGTTCATTTATTTCTATGTTTACGGCTAATAAGTAAAACTTTAGCCAATATGTGCACTTAATATTTTAAGGAGTTTGTAAATTTGCAAAATTAACACAATTTTTTGTTTTTTAGCGGGTTCTATAAATTAATTTTTGGTTTCCACAAATTTGTTTTCTTTAATTACGGATAAAACCAGAAAAAAAGGAAAAGGAAAGTTACATGAACCCACTTAATGTTGCTTGCTAGCAACATTAAGTCTTCTTTCCGTCATGGAATTGACCAATCTGGACAGACCCTGTAGCTTAACATGGGTTCCGAACCACGGGCCTCGGTCACACTTTTGATCCCCAGTCCACACCCCACCCTCAAACTGCTAACTCTTGGTTTACGGCGTACCCTTTGATCTTTTATCAAGTGACCTATCGACTGACAAGTGTGTATCTGCACCAGCAACCCCTATCCACCTATATTCCAAGTCAATCAGCGTGAATCGGATGGCGTATGAAGTAGATACATTTTAGACTTGTCTGTGTTGGATTTTATAATCACTAATATCGGCTGCAGACTTAGAAATGCACCCACCAAGATTCAAATTTGTCCTGCTGGAACCCATGTCACAATGACCAGTACGATAGCGCACTGGACCACCTGCCGGCAATCTACCCAACGTTGACGATAGTAAAATATTGGTTTTTTGTTTTTATTTTACAACAAACATGACCTTCGACCCGGAACAAATTAAACGGAATTTAAAAATGACGATTTTAGATTAATTTGCATAAAATATTGTTGTAGAAAATCTTTATTTGAAAAAATTGATCGAAATCGTCACAGATATTCATTTTATTTGGTGAACTAAGAGTTTCAAGCATCATGGCAACTACACCTGGATTAGCTCTTAGACCTTTTTAGTAAATACGGGGTTAAGTGTTTTAGTTGGCATAAATAATATGCAGTTTGTATTTCTTTTTCAAAATTAAGTTTAAAACATGCCTTAAAATTTAGCGCCCAAGTTGATCTTTAAGAATCATTAAAATTTTCTGCTCTATTATAGTTATATTTGTGGCTTACTACCAAATCTAAGATGTTCTCATTTAACATTAAATTACTCCAATTTCAAAGTCTTCTACTCTATGTCTGACTTACAATCTTAAATACCTATTATGACGTTTTGAGAACCGTTAATGATTTATGCTTATATGTTAGTTTTACACTACCTAGGACTTCATTAAGAGCGACTTGAAGTTACGTACATCAGCTCTACAAAAAATATTAGAGTTTGGGATGTAGGTAGCCAAGGGATGCATTATCCCCCTAAGGGTTTAAACGTGTCAGATCCAAATTTACTGTTCTGTATTTGTAATGCTTTTAATTTCACCTTAATGTGGACGCCACATATATGAGGGCAAGAGTGATCAGGGACATACCTTTGCTGATGACATACTTTATATTCAGGACACTAAGGAAATAAAGGAGCGACCAAAATGGGATGCCTTTGTAGTTGAATGGTGAATATAGGCGGTTCAATGCTCCTATACCCCTAACAGGCATGTCTAAATAAGTTTATAAAACCGAAACAGTGTACTCAAAATTCCTCGATGCTTCAGTGAGGTAATCACCTTTGTTGTCTGCGTCATCAATGAGGTGTTTTTTGGTCATTATTATGGGCTGCTCCTCGTATGTGAAACCAATACTCAAGGCTTTGATTTGTGATGTGTAAAATGTTTACTAGTTAGAAGAAGATAAGTACTTTTAAACTTGAAAAAAGAAACCCGATACCTTAGGGCCTTCGATGGCAATTAATGAGATGTGATCATGTCAACTATGATAGCGAAGAAAAACAATGCTAACTAGGTTAAAGGAATCTTTGAGTTCGAGAATTTTAATATTTATTTAAATGATGTATGTAAGGATGGAGATAGATAGCATGACTGTGTCTTATAGTGGCGTTAAATCAGACAAGATAATTTACTCTCTGTTCTTCGATTTTAATGAGGTATCTACCCTAGCTTCCATTTTAGTCTTGGAAACAGGTTGCAGAAGGGCAGTGTTAAAGCGGAATATATGAATTCTAATCATAGTTATCCTTACCTCCGTTTTCATAGCTGAAGATAGGAGTGGTATTAAAAGAAAGCAGGTCACTAATATTCAGTCGTAATAGGGCAGGTACTAACACTAAACCTTGTAGAACGCCTGCGTGAATTTTTTGAATGTGATAAAATGATCATGCACCATTAATAAAATACTTCGGTTTGCAAAGAACCTGACAATCAAAGCACAATGTTTGTCATGCCAAACATGATCAAATGTCGAGGCTCATAATCATGAATTAGCTTATAACTTTGAAGATAATTCAGATTAGTATTTATATATTTTTTATTATTTTACTCATTATGAAAAGTTGTGATAAAGGCCTGCAGTTATAAAGAAAAGTTTATGATAATTTAAGTTCAAAAGCAGATTCTTTTAGAAATAGGACCAGAACGCCGTAAAGAAAAGAGGACTTTCTGGTGTGAATCTGCCAAAATCGAAGTTGATGGAAGGCGAAAATAAGAAAGTCTAAATAAAATGCTACTTGTGGCGACTTGTTTTAAAAGAAGTTGTTTGCTTTAGATGTAAAATATCCTGCTCCAAAAGGCAGCCAGAGTGTGTGTATGGGTATTTAAAGAAAACCTACAGAGATTACAAAAAGCTGACAAATTAGCAATGTTGTAATTATCTAAATATTTTTGGACTAATCTAAGGTAGCTAAATAATGCTCTTTATTGTAAATAGTGCCAGCAACAAGATAAGTCAGTTATGCTATCTTATCAGTAAGAGAATCCGTTTTAGAACAATGTTCGCTCAGCGAGGGAGCATTAGATTTGCTGCGGTCAATTTTTTATCTTTCTAGAGAACTCAAATTAAGAAACTATTTTTAAAAAATGACCTTGCACGTCTTGCAAACTCTGATTTCAGCAAACAAAGCCGGCCAGGAATCCGCAGACCAAATGGTTTGCAATCTTAAGTACAGGTGTTAGGATCTAAATTGACGTCTGTTCATTTCAAGGGACCGGATAATTTCTGAGAGGCTGAAAGCGCCTGACATGAAAGTGGCACTTTACCTCATTCGCGTCATTTTGTACCAAATTGTCTGCTAGTGAATTTCCTAATTCCGGTCTGGTTAGAATGCTTGGAATCAGCTGATCTCCAAACTGAAGTATGGTGCCGTTTCATTACTGAGAAGTGTCACAATTATTTACTTTTCCCTTTGTATGTGTTTTGTTTATTTGGTATTGAAAAGGAATTTAAATCTCATAATTATTAGTAATTCCAGCCTTACTAAAACACGAAGAGAAATCAGGAAGCTACATCAATTTTTTTTCAGTATCCGCACCCAACTTTTCGGAAAAAAATGTATTTTAAAAAATATGCCACAGCCCATTTTGCAGTAGTTTTCAAGTAGTTCTCTTACAAGTTTTTCATAGTTATTTCCTTTTTTGTTTTTTAAAAACTCTTTTAAAAGACCTCCGCGCAGTTACTTCAACATCATTTAATTTTTTATCAAACTTTTCAACCCTTAGTATGTGGTCCAACAAATATATAAATGCGTCTCCTTCCTCATCTAATGCTTTTACAAAATTTTCCATCAATCCCGGTTTAATGTATAATGGAGGTAACAGAACTTTTTTAGGATCAACAAGAGGTATATTCTATACGATAGCTTGGTCTGAAATAAAATGATCTCTCCGAAGCCATTCTTTTACTTGGTAATGGCCCTGTGTTGCTCTACTCCCAAGTAGGACTTTTAGTCATGAATACGTCATTGTTATCACAAGTATTTTCATTGAAGTAACCGGAACTTGGTGTCGCCACATTCTGTTTAAGCTGAGACTACCTACTATTTACCAAAATGGGTAATAATTTTAGGGTAACTATTGAATAACATGTAACTGTGACTGACTATTTTGTAGATAGTACGAAATTGTATAGATCCACTTAAGTAGACGAATAGTAAAAATTCACCCTACTCGTCGCTTTCTTATTTCTGTCTTTATTTAATCCGTTTTAAAAATATGTATGGTTCGTTTTAATACAAACAAAACAGTTATGGCGACTACAAACACTCAAATTGGGAATATGCTGTAGAGCGTATAGAATACGTTATTGGTATTTGAGGTAAGAGACATGCGTTTCACCTAGTTTTCTGGCTATGCTAAGGACCTAAAATTAAAACGCAGGTAATTTCTCTGGTGAATATGCTGATAATAGCCGTAAAAAATACGCGCCTTTAAAATTCGTTAATTTTCAATACATTTTGGTCAAACATATCGGCCAATTTAAATCTCAAAAATGTAATTTTGAACTTTGGTTTAAATTTTAACTATCGTTAAATATCTTATTATAAAGAGTGATTTTTTTTTAACGAAATGTTTAATTTTTATGCATTTTTAATCTTTATACTCACAAAAACAAACATCATAGCTAAATCTTTATAGGGGAGTTGAAAATAAACAATAGCGTTCTATTGGACTGACAAAATTACTTAACATCAAGTGTTTACGACTGCTCCTATACGCTTTTATAGGTTTGGATTCTTTAAATATGCAACTGTCACTTATACCCAATTACACTGAAGTCTTGAACACTAAGGTGGTACGAATATAGTTATCTACAAAGTTCCCATTAAACCTATACTGTATAGTGTTACCAAGCGGTTACGTTGGAGGGGGACATTCCGCCGGTTCTTTAAAATTTAATGCGTTGTGTCGTAGCATGCGAAGAGTTGCAGTACTTGAGTCACTACTGTAATTCTGCCATCTATCACAACCATAACCTTTTGTTTCGTTTTTATTTTTTGTTTCCCTAAAATGCCGCTTTAGGTTGTTTTGTTCAGGTATGACATAACCAAGTTGTGATATTTTTAACTTTCTATAAAATGTGGCTGAGTGACGAAAGCTAGTTTTTTTTATAGTATGTGAAGTCATTGTAAACCATTTTAACTTGTTACTCGTAGACGATAACACAATACATACACAACTAATTAATAGCTGTAAACCAAATTACGATGACTTTATAAGGACAGTGGCGACAATAGAAGCCCACTCTCCAAATTGATGCAAAATTTCTAAAGGTTTAAACGGAGGCACCCATATTATCGTTAATGTTTCGCAAAATATGACTAAATTAATCTACTTTTACATTGACAACCTCTGTCAGCGTCAGTTGTAAATGTAGGGTTATTTTAATGTTTTACTTTAATAATCTATTTAAACAATCTAGTAAAAACTTACTTTTTCATATAGATTTTTAACAAATAACAATGTTTGTGCAAGCGATTAATGAGAGTTGTCTGCCAAGTGAATTTAGTAATGTAATATGTACTGAAGAATGCCTGCAAAATAAAGTTTCTTTTATGGTATTTAGAGAGCTTCAAATTGAGGTGCTGAATGAAGTACAACATACACTAAGACATGAAACAATATTGTTTTTTACAGCAAAATAAAACCAAAATATAATAATGTGCAACATTTAATAAGTTTTCTTGGAATAAACTTAAACTTAAGACATTTACGGTCATAGTCATTTACACATTTATTAAAAACACTTTACAATCAGAAGCAAAAAACAGGTGAACCAGGCTTAAATACATTTCTCCATATGGCCAATGACTGAGAACTCCTTGTTTAAATTAATATTCATTTTTAATAATCACAAAAACTAATAAAATGAGATACTAAAACAACAAACCTCATAAGAAACCTATATAGGCGAAAAGTAAACAAAACGAGTTTAGCAGCAATATGGCCAAACCAATCAAAAATTGTTTATTCTATTGTTGCCACTGTCCTTATAAAATCACCGACCGAACCTCGTACCAGCGCCCCCTATCTCCGGAACCTAAAGTACAAGAGGTAATAGTTTACTTGTAGTAAATAATTACTGTTATTCTTACTTCTAAGTTGCAACAGAAGAATTACGACTGGTAATAGCCAGTTTAAAGTAGCAGTAGACGATAACTTTTTCTACTCTGCAACGACTCGTTTTACTAAACAGTAATACGTTATAGGAGTACATTGGAACGTAATGGAGTAGTCTCTGCAAAATTCAAGAAGGTACTGATACTTAAATGTTGTTATTTAGTAAACAGATTAGGAACAGTAACTTCGAAAACTTACTATTATGTCACGGAAAAGAAATGACAACCTTGGAGTCAATTCCTTAAGTTGTTGCTTGGCAGTAGTTATTATATAATTACTTTACTTGGAAAATTACTATAAAGTATTATTCGCAGTAACAAATACATATATAATACTCAAAAACGTGTAACCCAAAGTGTTTGTTGATATATAGTAGGATTACTAGTAATAAATGCGTAAAAACTCTTAAAGAGTAGTAGTGAAAACAGTTGTAGCTACTTTAGTGCTAGCTGGGCTGCCCCAAAGACAGAGAGAAAACAGCAATACTTGGCAAATCCACCCTGAAGCCCTAGTGACAGTCCTATGAATTTTAGGTCACCACATATCTGCCACTTATACGTATCACAGCTTTTTACATTTGGAATAAGTGACCTACAAAAGTATTTCACTTATTCCAAATGTCAAATTCGTGTCAACTGCAAACGCAAGAGAAATAGAGGGATCTTTGTTGCCATTATGAAGCAAGCAAACTTATTTTAGAAAAATGTATAAATAAGCGCCATTCTTCCGGTTTATGTGCAAAGTCTAATTTTCCCATAACACTATTTGGATTAACTCAGAGACACGTTTTATTCTGCCTAGTAAAAAACGAGGATAGCTCCTGGATACTAAATAGCGTAACTTTGGTTCCAGTGGCTAGTTAATTCCATTGTTCTAATCTTGAACCTAATAGTTCAGCATGCTCTTTGGATAAGTGGGGTGCTTTTTCTTCCCTTCCGGGATAATAAAAACCGCTTCTTTCTGATCATCAAACATTTCTAAATCTTCCACTTTGCCGGGAGCCCTGAAATCCGAATTTATTTCTTAAAAAATAAATCATAACTCAAAAAGCTATTATTAGAAAGTTTTTACCATCATTTTCGCATTTAGTGATCAAAAATTAACAAATCATTGCCCTTTACACCACAGTCCCAAAATGGCTTCAAACTAGTGTATCAATAAACTTCCCTTCATTTCTCTTGCTTTATAATTTTGACCCCTGTTCGAACATAAAATTTGTTATAAATATTCTAGATATAAGATAAAACCAATCAATAAAAAACATAAGCTATTTATACGCTTTACGAATATTTTTCTTTTGATTTGTTTTATCGTAAAACGTAATAGCACTTCTTTTATTACTGTTTAAAAGATGTATTATTACGAAACTTAAAAATGGGATGACGTATCCGAGGACGTATTACATCAAACTTATCTGGTATCCATCAAATTTATGGAATGTACAAATTTCGGTAGTAAAAATCTCTAGATAGTGGAGTTTTATAGTTGTCAACAACCGGATATATCAGATACTTGAAAATATGCGATTTTAGGAAGATGGCAGATTTAGAGCGAATTTTTTTACGCTTATTTTTACTACAGCGACTTTGAAAAGTCTTAAACTTTTGATGACCCTTATATTTAGTATTTAGTAAAAACATTAGGTGAAGAAAGAGATGCGTTTATATATTTGTTGGACCACAAATTAGGAAAATACTAAAGGATGCAAAGTTTGATTTAAAATTAAAAGATGTCGAATTAGCTGTGCGGAGGTCTTTCAAAATTAAACAAATCCATTACGCAACATAGATGCGTTAACATAGAACTAAAATTACTTGAAGTAAGAAACGACACACTTAAACACTAAAGCACATTTAATTTATTTTTAAGTTTTAAATAACATGGTTTAAAACTGCACAAACTAATCCAAAGAAGTAACTTTCAGTGTTAGTATGCCGCCATTGCCATAAGAAAAAATGTTGAATCGTAGTAGATAAAATCCAAAAAAAAAGAAAAAACTTTGTAATACGCGCCTTTTTATTTCTATCGATCGGTTTCTATGGAAAGCTACAGCTTATGGCCCAAAGTGGGCATAACTATCTTGTCAGCTGTGACGTCAATAGTGCACAGGTGAGGTAACAGAATTGAAAGTTGACTGAAGAAATCTATTAGTCAAAAACCAAAAGTGAATGAAAGGAATAGGGATATTAAAATGAAACGTAATTCATTATGCGCATTTTTTATAATACCAAAAGTTCACCTATACATATAATCTGGATTGACGGTAGTCTGGACTAGGTCAAAAATTAACAATTAAATTGTTGCCATTCTAACGAATAAGTTATAGTAAATTAAAAGAAAGAATTATTTTACATCTTGCTGAAACAATTGAAGAAAAAAATTTGATTAATGGTGATTTTTATATGGATTTTATATTTTATGTAGTTTTAAAATATAATTTTAAATAGAGCTAGGCGGACAAAATAATCCTCCTTTTAACAAAAGCTGAGAAACCAATGGGAAGAAATAACTGACCATTGTCCCTTGGATTTTGATACTTTTGAGGATGTTCTAACATTTATTTCTGAATCTAATTTGTGCTCTGCCTGAACCAGTAGCGGCTCGTAGTGAATTATATTAAGAGGTCAATAACAAATTTAAAAATAGACATACTTAAAATAAAAATAAATATCTTATCTTTAAATTGAGCTTTAAATTATCTTGAAGTTCAAATCTACTCCTTGTTTCTTTAGAATTGGAAAAATGCTGAATGACACGTTCGTGAAAATTGCACGCACATTCCTTTTATAAACGATTTCTCGATACTTAACATTGCTAAAGCGGATAGTCTATCTTGGCCCAACTCCTCAACAAAAGTTATAAGTCTTCGAAAAACCCCTGGATTTTCAGACAAAGCCGTTTTCGTTTTTTTTTTAAGTGTTTTAAGTCTTTAACACCGGTTTTGCACCATAATGAGTCCGACGAGTCCCTAGAAAACAACAAACAAACATAACAGTAAAATGAGTAAGAGATTTCACAACCACATATCCAGTTACCTAAATCGTACATACTTTTGCGAAAGTTTCGATGAACCTCTTTATTTTTGTCTTTATTAATTTGTCGTATACTAAGTTCTGGCAAATTGCGACCACTTACGTTGAATTCGGTTGTTTTCCCAGAATTAAGTTCGTTAGCACTCTTTAGCTGTTTAATTTTTAGGACTACCGACCTTTTATTTCATCTACATTCACAACTCAAATGTAGACCACCTTGAAATTGGTTATTTTTGCAAAATTAAGTTCGTAAGCACTTTTTAGTTATTTATTTTTTTGCACTAGTCACTACCAACATTTTCTTTCCTGTATATTTCCAGCTCACACATAGATCATAAAAATAAAAAAATAAATATTACAAAAAACAGTATATAAATCAATTTTCATCGATTAAAAACGTCCGAAATAATATTGAGTTAGAATATCGACCCCGCGACCTCTGAACCACTGAACTTCTGCATGCCGACGTGATGCCGCGACCGATCAATCGAATTATGAGAAGAGACCGGCTGATGACCCAAATCGCGATTTCATATTCCATTTGCTATCACGTTCGGCTGCCGCTCGGAAGCTGTGAAATCTTCGGGTACTTTCGTCAAGCTTTAAGGTAATCAGGGCAATTATGCCTAAGGAACGCAACGAGACCATTCGAACCGCCGCGCACGGCTAATAGTGTAGCGTATTTAACTTTTCCCAAGATTCGCGTGTTATTACAACTATCAGGAGCGATGGTCAAACGAATAATTTATTTTCTGAAATATTTTTGGGGGGTCATTGGAAAACAGATAAGAAAGACTGGAAATTCAACGATTTGGCCCGCAAGCAGATTGTGGCCTTTAAAGGTATTGCTTTTCGTAATGTACTTTGGGTTTAAGAACTTTAGCGTGTAACAGCACATAACATCCTAATTTGTCTTCATATAAATTATATTGATTAAATCAAAAACCTAGTCCAATGATCTCGGTGGTTCCTATACTGATTTTGCACTCAATATATGTTGCAAATCAAAGGCAGTGCTCTTTTTAGGCATACAGCTACCCTTTAGGTGATGTATTGTTTATCTCTGTTCCCATTCCCCAACCAGGAATAAAATGTTACGCCTTTGAGGTTTTATGCTATTATTTTTTTACATATATGCTTTTATAAAGAATATACTCCAATGATCTCGGAGGTTACAATTATTTTCCCTATACTAATTTTGTACCCAGTTTGGTTCTGATTCGTGTATGCCGATCAGAACCTATCAGGAGATGGTTGGGGAAAGGAGACTTGCAAAAGGTATAACTCCAGTGGAAAAAAATTAACCCCAGTTCGGAAATGCATAGGATCGGTGACTTTCAATTCCGAATATTCCTATATGTTACATATCAAAGGCAATGTCTTTTTTTAACCATACAACTACCATTTAAGTGATGTATTGTTTATGTATATTCCCATCCCCAACTAGGAAGGCATCACTATGCCTTTGAGTATATTTGCTCTTAATTGTTTTACATATTTGCCCTTATAAACAATAAGAATCTACATTAATTTTTGTAACTTCAAGTGTAATTACTAACGCTATTTATCTTCCCAATTGTGCTTTTTTGTGTATTTGAACTTTTTCCGCTATTGAATCTAACTACTTTTGTACCCTTTCGCCTACACTATATATTTTTTAAAAATTGTATCGATATCTGTTTATGCATTTTCAAAATATTCTCTAGTCTAGTCTATTTTGCGCCTTAAACATCTTAGCCACTGATTTTGATAATCCTATCATAATACACGATGTTTGAGCTTAATTTGGTTTAGTTCGGTAAAGGTGGTTTAAAAAAGTATTAGGCAATAATTTTTTTGAGCAAAACATTTCCACATTTACAGTGGATAAAAACGTAGTTAAATTATAAGTATTATTAGTTTTTATTATTTTTCCGTTAACAACAATGCCTTAATTAAATTTTTGGGAAAATAATTTTTTTTATATCCGACAGTTTGATTGGTTACGTACCATTTAGTGGATACTATTAAACCAAGAATTAGTAGAGGGTTAATTATTTAACAAATTACATAAAGTTCAGTGAAAATGTAATTTTTTTCCATTGAAACCAAAACGCTTTCTATTTCATAAATATTAATAACAACATAAAGAAATTTTCTAAATGCACACATTTGAAAAAAAATTATACCTTTAATTTTTTTAAGACTTACAACTGATTCAACTGTTAAATATTTAATCAAAAAATACAAAAAAAAATTAGAATTGCTGTCTAGCGGTGTTACTAGGTACGTTTTACAGACTTTGGTAAAATTAATTTATCATTTTTAAAAAACTAACAATATTCTAATCTTCATTCTTTTTTGCCATTATTTACCAGTATGCTACACTTTTTACTTTTTGGTTGGAAAAGCGCAATAAAAACTCCCCTTTTTTGCTTTTCGAATTCTGGAAATTTCCAAGCTAGCTTCTAGTAATATAGAATCATTATCTTACTCTATTCAATCTTTCAAAACATATTCATCTATGATCATTGAGTCTCGATTAAAGTTTTTCTGGTGCATATGTGGCTATTAAGGGACCTTCACGTATTTTTTCGAGGCCAAGCTTCTACAGTGTCCCTGAACTACAATAGATAAATTAACCAAATCGATTTTTCATGTAAAACATGTAACTATGTATACCTTTGTACGTTCGTTATGCCACACTAATGTTAATAACTAGTTAAGAAAATCCCTGCCTGGAGGAGGAAGCTGGCAATACATATACGAAGTTGTTTTGAAGAAAGGTCGTAGGCCAGGAGGAAGTTTGTTATATTAGACTTAAAGCACAAAATAAAGTCACAAAAGCAACTACTCAGCTAGATAAGCCGATATTGGCTTACGACGTTGACTGAATGAAATAAGTATATGAGAGATTTTAGCAAGCAAGCCACAGTTAATCTTTAGCGAACATTAATTAAATTCGTCGTGTTTTTATGGGCTATAAAGTTTTATTTATAAACTAGTTCGTTTTTAAGTGCTATTTTATTATTTATTATCTTACTTATAAACACACCGATTTACCGTTAAATTAACCATTTTCTAGAATTCTTTCGAATATATCGCTGCGATGGACCGCTATATATGCGATCGTAGGTGCAAATTAGATATCGTAATACCCGAGGGAAACGATTGCAGTGCATCTTTCGCAAATACCAACCGGACCACCCAAAGCGCGCGAAATGTTTTTTCAGTAATTTGTTGAAATGGCACGAACAGTCGCGTAAGTGATTGCCATCTATTACGTAATAAAGTAATTCTTTCTAATAAAGTGAATCTAATTGCCCAATAAAATCTCTAAACAGAGAGACAAGACCGAACGTCGTCGTTGGGAACGATACAGCCACACCGCCGGCATGTCGACATGACCGATGTGGGCCTTATATGTAAAATAACGGGGCGCAGATATCTCGCTTATTCAGTATATGGTATTAAAGGTAAAAAGTATATATTTAGTCCAGGAGAATATTTCAATTAATCTTTGAGAGTGGGAAGTGGAGTTAATATGCAGTTGTGGATATTGAAATTAATCATTTATACTAACCCCTAAGGCAGGGGCGTGCGGTGAAATTTTAAGAAAGGGAAGCAATTTTTAGAAACTTACCTATTTTGTAAGGCAATTCGATTCTTCGATCATTTTTTGCAAATTCGTCAACGACGTTGTCATAAAAACGTGGATGCTCCGACATATTTTGAAGAAGTTTATTTTCAATGGACAACAGCGATGTATGCGGAAGTCTCTCCTGTCCCGATGAATTTCTCACAAATTTTTTTATACGTTTAATTGTTGCAAAATTGGTTTCTACTGATGAACTTGTGGCAGGTATTGTCAATACTAATTCACACAATTTCGACAGTTCGCTGTAGACATCTTCCAGCTCCTTGTCTTTTAAAAATTGCATTAGTTCCTTAGCGTTATTTTTTGCGCTAATGTCATCGGTTTCCTAAATCACTTTTAGTTCAGATCGCAGTTACACTCGGTCGAAGAACTGGCCATAATGAAGAAGCAGAGATTTAAACGCATCTTCTGGAAAAATTTTTCCTTTAAACGCATCAGCAGAGTTCGAGGAATTTAAAATCATTTAAACCGTTAAATCTATAGTTTATTTGTTGCTGAATTTGATCGATTATTTCATAAAAGAGGCGTCTGTATGGTGTTTGAACATCTCCCACCTTGTCTGTTCGAAGACGCTTGGCTTGTGGCTCTACATTTAACGTCTTCCTTTTCTCCCAAAATGGGTCAAAGTCATCTCTTTTTTGGCTTAAAAAGGACTTAAAATCATCCACTTTTTTTAGGCAAAAGGCAATATCATTTGTTTTAGTTTGTAATATATTAAAAACATTGTCCGAGAATGGAAATATTTCTGAAAATATGTTCAAATAATAATTAAAATCTCTTTTCAAACAGTCCAAAAACCCGCTCGAACTATTTATTGCTTCTGAGTCCCACGTTTCATTATTCTCTGTTATATTCTCAAATAGTTTAATCAGTGATTCACGTTTCTGTTAACACAAGTCTTCCATTATAGTTCCACCTAGTAGGAGCTACTTTGGGCAATTGTTTGTAGACAATGGAGTCCAAAGCTTGTGTACGTTTTGTTGACTTGGAAAGCAGCCATGCCATAAAGTAATGAAAAATACTTTAAACTCTTTAATGTGATTGATGGACTGGGATAAAACTAAATTTAATTTATGAGCAAAACAATGGACAAACACAACACTTGGGAAAGTTTCTCGAACTTGAGCTTGGAGACCCTCTAATTGCCCTGCCATCACTGCAGCTCCATCATAGCTTTGAGAAACTAATTTTTTCTCTCCATTAATTTGTTTAGTAACGTTATTAACTTCGGTACATAATGCATCTGCTGTATGATTTTCGGACACATTCTTGAAACCTAAAAATCGCTCTTGAATACTTCCGTCTGTTTTAACGTAGCGTATTACTATAGATAATTGGTTAAAATTAGTGATATCAGTTGTTTCATTCAGAACGATAGCAATGAACCGCGCCTCGCCAATCTCCTGCTCAATTCTTTTCAGAATAATGGTTGCAACAGCGGAAAATAAATAATTCTGGATTCGATTCGATGCTCCGCGAAAAACGCTAGACTACTCTAAATGATTTTTTAAGCAATCATCATATTTAGCCAATTAACTAAGTAAATCTTCAAAATTTCCTCTATTCGAAGAAACCCTTGTTTCGTCATGACCTCTAAATCTCAATTCGTGCTGTCCGAGAAAACAAACAACATTGATAAGTGTTCTTAATATTTACCTATTTTTATCGACTAGTTCATTGTGTTGGCGATGACTAATTTCCAACTGTTTATTAAGCGCGTGTTTAATTCTGGTTTTGCCGAAGACTTTTTCTTTTATGACGGTCTGTAAATGCGCTTTGGACATAATGTGTCTTTTCTACAGCTTAAAATCGGAAAAACCAGTTTTATTCCAGAGACCTTTTTCATTTTCAAAAAGTAAACATGGCCAACAAAATAATTTACTTATATTTTCACACCCTGTTAGCCATTTAAATTGTTCGTATTATTTTTCCGGATAAAAATGTCTAATACAGTTTTTCATTTTTGTGAATTTTTTATAGGCGGTTTGCACTTCTTTTGGAAATTATTTGAAGCTTATCAGCGAAGTTTAATGTTGAAAATCCCTTTATTATTAAGACACACACCACACATTCACACACACTCTTCTTACTAAATTCTCCAACATTTTCAACGTTATTACCGACAGCCGAAGTTGACGGTATTTGTATATCCACGTCCGTATTATTGTCTGCCATATCGCACCATGCACGACGCCACGTACGTATCACACAATACACGGATAACCGTTCAAACAAAGAACCTACTCCAACGATAGCTTCCGTCACCACTTAAAGCACGCGACTAAAATGCAAAAATTGCAAACTGCCGGTGGAAAGTTCAATAACCTCTGGCTCGATTTACAGGAAATCAAGCATACAGGACTTGGCTGCAGAGAAGCTAACGGCCCGCATAGGTTCTATTCGATATTCTATTGTAGCTGGGTCAAGTAGGGAATCAAGGCCGCATTTATTATGAGCTTGATAATTAAGATAATATTTTAGCATTTTTAATATAAACTAAATTAATGGTTTTCTATTTCAAAAATTACATTTTAGAAGTTGTTTTGTAATTTTTTTTGGGGAAGCAGTGCTTCTCTTGCTTCCATGGACTGCACGCCTCTGCCTTATGCCTATGCAAGCCATAATTATGGTTTTTCTTTTGAACACTATTAACTTGTGGAATAATATCGAGGAAAATGAAGAATTAGATTATAAGCAAAAAAAGGAAAATGAAGCATTCGATTAAAAGCAAAAAAATCTGACTGATGTCTCTCAACTCGTTGTGACAAGCATTTTTCCACATTTCGCACAACCGATTTGAAGCTCCAATAATACGGGACTCACTCAAGCGGGGACCGCACCGTTGTACAGTTGAACTCAACCGGGTGCGGCATCATATCGGCTCTGCGGAGAATTTTTAGTGCATTCACCATGTCGTCTACAATATTTGTTTTTTCAGAATATGTTCATAACTCGCACAAAGGTTAAAAATACGATTTTTGATTTTTCTCCATGTATGTCAAATTTCGACTTTAAATCTCTTCTAGAAATCGGTTTTACTTTTTAAACAGCCATACATATACCAACATATTACAGTAGCGTTCCGATCAGACTCTACAAAAATACAAAGGTGGAGAGATCAATTGGACAGAGCTACTAAGAACACTTACTGAAAATGCCCAGAGACCAGTTGAAACACTAAAAGAAGCATAGAGCATGTTCAATCCGTCAATGCATGTACTCAGATACTGATCAGGCAGAGCGTAGACAAAAACTAGAAGAAGTCAAGGCCCAATTTGACTTTCGGAAAAACTGTTGCAAATAATAAAATTTTCTCACGAAATTGGGCATTCGGGGTATTCTTTGGATGAAGAATCATAATTTGGTATTAGATTACATGTGACACTTAGAGAGCGCTATGTACGTTACTATTATTTATGTAATTTTGCCCTAACTTTTTTGGCGATGCACTTCTGGGTTTTTTTATATATTATTCCTGTACCTTTTCTAGGCAAAAAAGCTATACTTACTCAACAACGCTAGAGGTAACCGTTCTCGAGCAATTTGCAAGTTTATGGGTCGATGCAAGGATAACAAATTTTTTAATCATAATAATAAGGTGTATTTATTTCAAGACAATAAAAAATTAAAGGTAAGTATGAATTATTCTAAACTATAATAAATGCTCCACGTGATGAACGTTAGTTTGAAGCCATAATGTAATTCTTTTTTTTAGAGAACGTCTGATATGTCTATAAATATTCTGCGTTTGTCCGAACTCATTGGAGGCAACGGAGCACACATGGCATTTTAGAAAACCCCATATATATAAATCACAAGAATTTAAGTCTGGCGACATAGCTGGTCATTGAACTGGTCCGCCTCTATCAATCCACTGATTTTCGTAAATCTGATCTAGAAATTGACGCACATTTTGACTAAAATGAACCGGACACCCATCGTGCATAAACCACATGGCTTTCCGAATATTTAAAGGAACTTCTTCTAGCAATGTGATGTAACCATTCTGAAGAAAATTTAAATACTCTTCCACTGTTAGTCGACCTGGCAACTCAACAGGTTCATTTAGGTTGTTGTTTACAATACCAATCCTCACATTAATACTAAACCTATGTTGATGTTTGGTTTCTTTCACAACATAGGGATTATCCCTAAAATATGCATAATGATGTGAATTGTGTAAATTATTAATTCCGTCTGTCGTGACACCAGATTCATCGGAGAATAAAAAGTTGGATCTTCAATTTTTTTATTTCTCATCCAATCGGAAAATACTACACGCGCAGGGAAATCACCCTCCATCATAGCATGCACCTTTGGAAAATGAAACAGGTATATGTTTTCCTTATGTATAATATTACTTACAGATGATTGGTAAAATCCTGGATGCATCGCTGACAATCTTCGACAACTTAATTCTGGGTTATCTTCTAGATCCGACAGAACAGCTTTTTCCAATTCCTCAACTACAACGGGATGCCTACCCGTTTTATTTTTTTTTTGGAGACACCGATCCAATTTCCCTCAACCTCTGGTGAAGTGCCGTAAAGTTTGTATGAGAGGAATGGATTATATTCGGATACCTTTCAGCATATCTACGTTGTGCCGCTCGAGCGTTACACTGAACTTCCCCGTAGATTAAATGCTATTCTGCATATTTTTCATTACTAAATGAACCCTTTTGTTTTAAAATATAAATTAAAATCTTACTTTCAATTAAATCAAATTGTTAACATGACAATAACAATTTTGTCAAAAATGACACTTGCGTTTATTATGATTAAGAATGGTTACCTAGCATTGTTGAGTAAGTATACCTTTTTTTATGAATAAATACTTACACTTTCCTAAGCAAAAAAGTATAATACGCTTTTTAAAAAATTACATTATGTCTTTAAACTAACGGTCATCACGTGCAGCATGTATTATAGTTTAGAATAATTCGTACTTAACTTTAGTTTTGTATTGTCTTGAAATAAATACACCTTAGTTTATTATTATTAAAAAATTTGTTTTCTATGCATCGACGCATAAACTTGCAAATTGCTCGAGAACGGTTACCTCTAGCGTTGTTGGGTAAGTATAGCATTTTGCTTAGAAAAGAATAATATAAGAATAATATTTATTCATAAAAAAACCCAGAAGTGCATCGCCAAAAAATTTAGGGCAAATTCACATAAATAATAGTATCGAACGTAGCTCCCTCTAAATGTCATATCAAATCTAATACCAAATTATGATTCCTCACCCAAAAAAAAAACCCGAACGCCCAAATTCGTGGGAAAATTTTATTATTTGCAACAGATATCTAATAAAAAAAAAATAAAATTTATATTTCAACACTCTGTATTTTTTTTATGTAGAATCACCTCATTCATTTTGTAGGGGTTGTTCATGGACACCCTGTATATTGTTTAATTCGTTTAATTATAATTCACCAATACTTCTTTTAACCCGGACCTGTTGGATTGAAAATTTTGTTTTAAAGAAATTCTCTGAGTTTAATTACGTTATATATTATATTGCATTTCTTACTTTTCCTTATTTCTATGTAGGTCGGTATTTTTTTTTTCAGTGTATAGTATATCTTACATAATTTGCTATATGCAATTCAGTTTTTAGCTATCTTCAAAGTACGTACTTAAAATCAATTAGATTTATAAAATGATGAATTCGCTATACTAAAATTTTAAAATATCCCTTAAACCCCATCGTCAACTAATGTTACCCCTTCCTGGATCAAAAATTAATCTGCTCTTGCTTTCTGTTGAAGAAAATCCGTGCTCTATATAATAAGTTATTTACATTCCCCCGGACTATAAATAGTTATTATGGGACAATCGGCAAAGCGCAAACACATATAAGTAATAAACTAAAAACAAGTCATGAATGTATATGTTTTGTTGCGTGCACGTCCGCTTATCTCTGAAAGATGCTGATATATAGGCAGCTATGTAGTGCGTCATTACCGATCTTACCGTTAACAATTTATGAGAAATTTACGACTGTATGGATGGAAACGGTGAACACATTCGGTCCAGCGAAGGATGTAAATATATGTAGATCGTTACTCACTGTATATGTACATCCTCCTAGAATTTCTAATCAAATAGCCCACAGTACGCTGTGGGTCCCGTCTAAATAAATATGGTCGCAGAGACCAGAAAGCGTTTCAGAAAACCACCCGTTTAGTAAGCTTATAATAATGAAATATATATAGAGTAAATTCGGGAGAGATGCCCCATTATGGTAGATCATGTAGATGGCGCAAATCGCTGTAACTTGACAACGATATTAACAGACGGCGCTAACTGTACGCAAGGATGTTCCAAAGTGCCCAATTGTGTATTTTGTGTCGATTGACACAATGTGCCCACTACACTCCACAATCAACTCTTCCTGTCTAAAACTAAAAGATAAACAAGTTTAGCCAAAACTTTTTTATTGAGGTAGTATTCCTTTTTCAAACCTGGTTAACCGATCCAATTGACAGAAGTCTGACAGCGGTTTCTGAAAAACCATTTAAAAATGGAACACCCGTCAAATAATTGACAGTTCAGACCTTGGTTACCCGTCAATCAACAAAATTTATCGGTCTTTCTAGTAACACTGCTGACAGTTGAACCATGTTCCACTGATAACCGATTTTTCAGATAACTGGTAAATACGAATCACGAAATCGAAACCAAGATTGGAAACGGAATACGGTCTAAATGTGTACCAACCTTTTTGGAAAGATCGGCAATGTCGCTCGTTGTTTCGGAGATGTTGATGGATTGCCTACGCCGCACGTACGTCAGGTTTGTCGATCTGAATTAGCGAATTCGCAAAAACCAAGTATTTTTTATTTATTCCCTGAATGTTGAAAAAGTGCCCAATTAACACATCAGCCTATATCACAATAAAGAAATTCGAGAGAACGACTAACCGAGTCGTGGCGACTACACGCGCGTGCAGGTCAGTGACCTGTTTTACTGGCTGTAAGGTGCACAATATTTCCGCTCAATTAGCCGAAAATGTGAAGTGTTTTTGAGTTTACACCAGTGTTTTAGTGTTAGATTTGTGAACTTATATTATAAATATGGGTTAGTATCTGTAATTTTTACCATATAAACGTGTTTACAAAACTTTCCTTTGCCTATTAAAAAAATAAATAAAAGCTTTGTCTCGATAATCGATACAGTTATCTTCACGATCTTCACATTTCAGGGCCCCTAGATGCTGAAAAACATATTTCTCAGTTCCATTGGTCTGTTTGTCTGTCTGTTCGCGCCATAGCTCCAAAACTACTTTTCCGATTCAGTACTTGAAATTTTGGTAAAAAATTTCATCATGGGGATGATATGTAACATTTTAGTAAAAATCCAATATCGCGGAACAATATGGCGTCCTAAAAAAATGTAAAAAGGGTTGTAATACTTATCTAATTTACCCCATATTTTGCCGAAAAAGTAGGTGTGATATGAAGATGATAAAATTTTGCTTCAAATCCAAGATATGGCTGAGCAAAATGGTAACATAATAAATGTCCAAAAAATCTAATTCATTGTTTTCAAATTTAGGATATACTGATAAAATTTGTTGTAAAGACCCATTATCGTAATCGTGAAAAACACCTCCGAGATTTTTTCAAATCTTCACGTTTCACGGTGTCTGTACGTCTATTCGCGGAATAACTAAAAAAACTTACGCGATTGACTTCAAATTTTGGTCAAATAATTAAAGATCATATGGGGTGATATGGCAGCATTCTGGTAAAAATCAAATTTTGCACGGAATAAAATGGCCTCCTCTAAAAATTATATTCGGCTCTTTGTCATATGTCACGCCAAAAAACATATATTTTTAATTCCGTAGGTTCGTCTGTCTGTTCGTGGCATAGCTAAAGAACTGATGCTTATCTAATTAATTTTACATTTTGGTCAAAAATTAAGGAATGTTATGGGAATGACTTGCTAACGTTTTGGTAAAAACCGAATATGCCGCACAAAAAGGAGTCTTAGTAGAATGTTGTAAAATTATATTACTAAAGAATTTCTTATCCTATTTACCTCACATTTTGAATAAAAATCAAGTGTGATATAATAGTGAACTGGGACAACTTTAGTATGAGTCCAAGATGGTCAAACAAAATAATATAAAGTAAAAAATAATAAAAAAAAACTACTTATTTTTATTGGTTTGTCAAGTTTCGCGTCGAAAAACAAGTTTTCTCAGTTTCATTAGTCTGTTCGCGGCATAACTAAAAGAAACTTACTTAACCCTAGAATACGGGACTGTATTTGCCGAACAAAAATACGGGACTATCGTAAATTTGACTAGTCAATTTTAAAAAAATAAATAAATATATTAAACTTTATTTTAAAAATGTACAAAAAATGGGACATATTTTTTCGTGCTAGAATAATGAATTAACGTTATAAAACAAAGGTTTTTCATTATTTTTCGGAACATACTGTGCAATTGTCCCCTCGGTGTTCTCTGCAAAATGGCTGTTCGCACTCCTTACAATAATTAGTCGTCATGCGCCTTTTCTTGCTCGGACAATAGAAACAAGTTATTTTCTTCTTTTCCTGAGGTATGTTTACAGCATCTCCAGCCGGTATATCTAGAATCTCGGTAATGTTTTGGCGAAGATTTCGACGTAAAGAACTGCTGTTGTATCTGTGTAGCATCCATGGTTTGGCAAGAGTGTGGCTTAAATTAATCATATATTGATATCTAGATAGAGGCTTATCACCTTTTTTTAAAGTATTGAACACATAAATCACGTAAGAATTTATGCTGGCTATATTTATCATTCCATAAAAAAAAGCATAATGGCCATCTTCGCGTTTCTCTGCTCGAACTCACGTTGGCACACATTTGGTCACTTTTTGTCTCATTGTAGTTATGTATTATTGCTGGCTTACCAGTTTTTTCTACTACTTCTGCCTCCTAATTCATTGTTGAAAGCAGCAAAACTAATTTGTTTTTCTTTGGCGCATAAGATAATAATATTTTTTTCTGGTCGTAACAAAACATTGACGTATTTGGATTTCGACCTTTCGCATCCAAGAACTCTTTAGAAATCCCTTTTTTATTCTTGTGAATAGTTCATATCATTGTTAGTTTGTAGGGATCTTGTAGCAATTGATCAGCAAGAGAAACTGACGTAATCCAATTGTCCATGGTAATGTTGCGATTTGTACCATGAACTGATTTGGTTAACTCTAATTCGTCTTTTGTCATTTTAGACACATTCTGATTTCCGCTATATTTTTGGGCCTGTGTCTCAATTTCTTCATTTGTATATTGAAGGATAATATCCAATATATTGTTAGAAAAGAAATGCAAAAAATAATCGTCTAAAAGAGAACAGTCTTTTGATATCCCCTTATGGACAGAATCAAAATGTATAATATTCTTGGCAGCTGTTCTTTTCGATCTCTGGGGTAACTCTGTTGACCATTTGTGTCAATTTTTACCTTTTAGACTTTTTGTGTTAAAGGCTACAACATGCTTTAAACGTATACGTGTCTGCGTTAAAGGAATGTCATCCTCACCTGAACTGTTGTCTGTTACTTCTTGAGTCTGTAACATTCTATCATAATCATTTTGTTTGATCGGATACGCGACAGAATTATCCTCCTCATCCGAGTCAGTATTGTCGAAGCCAATTGTTTCAACTTCCAAATTGTCCTCTTCCCAGTCACTACCGCTGCCTTCAAAGGTCTCTGAATTATCGTCATCTCCCTTCATGATACGTTCCGCTTCCTCTTCTAGTTGTTTTTGTGTCAAAGCTGACATGTTACTAAAAAAAATGAACAATAGGTATATTTCTAAAATATTAAGAACACACACTGTCTTACCTCAAAGTTCTTTCTCTATATGTCTCACAACCAATAAAAAACAAATGACGCTTTAATTTAAATAAATAACGTGAATACAAGACGCTCGTCAAATTTACGAAGTAAATGCCAAAAAATCGTTTTAGAGATGGAATGCGGGGCGACCATATAACACCCTGTTTACTAATTTTGAAGGTACCGAGCCTTAGATTAGATTTACCTAACGTAGGCGAAAAATCTCGAAGTTGAACGAGCGTCGTAAAATTTACGAATGACCCGTATTGTAGGGTTAAGTGACTTCAAATTTTGGTCAAAAATGAAGTTTATATGGGTTGCCATGCTAAGATTTTGGTGAAAATCCGATAAGGCGGAACAAAATAGCGGCTTAGCAGAATGTTAGAAAAAGCTACTTATCCTATTTACCTCAAATTTTGCACAACATTTTTGCCGTTCTTTCGTCTATAAAAATGCAAGGAAATGTAATTTATATGTGTTACTAATTAATATGGGTGAAACTAAATCGGGTCATACTTCACTATTCCTATTAAAAGGTAATATTCATAACGAGAGAAGTTCCGGGTAAACGAAATTTACTGATTTTTTATATTCTTGCTTTATAATTTGCTATTAAACTTATTTGAGAAGAATCACCCTGTTTAATCTTAAGTATCCAGCAAATCAAATCAAAATTTTCAATATTCCGTTTACATTAACAACTATTCTCTCGTTATCGTAATTTTCCGCTCGTTTATGAGAGAATTCCGTAAATCCCTCGCTTTACTAAATTCCATAGAGCCCGATAATACTTACGCATTAACAAGGCGATAAAAATAAAAATCGTAAATTGCGCTGGTCATTAAAAATAACACTTACAAGCGACTCACTAGATATGCGAGTGTTTAGTTTATCTCTACAACGGTATCGCGGTGGGAATCGCGAGAATTATACTTTTACAGCTGCTGAAATGCCCGGGTACATAAAGCGTTGTTGTTGTGGTTAACAACTAGAGAAGGCCCCAAGTGGGTCGAATTGTAAAAGGAAATTGTTATCATTCTATGAATAACGACAATCTTTTTACTTCCCTCGTAAAAGAGAAGTATTGTGTTCGTGAAAAAATCACCCTCTCAGGTTTTTAAAGATCTTCAAAGTCCCTAGATGTCAAAAAACATATTTTCTCAAATCCGTCGGTCTGTCTGTCGGGCTAGCTTTACGCCGCATAATTTAAAAACTACTTATCCGATTGACTTCAAATTTTGACAAAAAATCAAGGGTCATAGAGGGATGAAATAGTTACATTTTGGTAAAAATCTAACATGACGGCTTAGTGAAATGTTAAAAAAATTTATTACTAAAAAACTACTTATTCAATTTACCTTTTTACACAAAAATGTAGTAGTACGAGAAATCATCTAGTAAAATTTTAGTACGAATCCAAGATGGTGAAAGAAAATGCCCTAGTGAAATGTTAAAAAAAATAACACTATCACCCTTATTCATTAAAGAGGGTTAAATTTAGGTCTAACTTGACATTTATAGGTTTAAGATGATATCTTTAACAACCGAACAAATACTTTTTCTAAATATCACAATTACAAAATGACAGTGACATAATCCCCCTTCTGTAGGTCATCAAAGAATCTCTACGTCTAAATGAGCTAAGAGGCACAATTGCGAGTTTACACAAAAAGTTAAATGAAGGTTTCAGCGTTTTTTTTATGATTCCCTTTCTTCTCTGGGAAATTTGTTCCGTAGTATAGGATTTAGATGGAAGAAAACTAGTAACCGAAAATATTTAATGGAACTACTTGACATTCGAATCAAGAGTGAATATACAAAAAATATCGAATTGCAAGAACCCTATACTCGAGTATTTTTCGAATAAACATGGATATTCAGCAAAGGAACCCTCAGACGTAGTTGGCAGCAGTTCAACCAATTCTACACAGACAACCGAGAGTAATATTGGATAATTTTAGATTTTTAAAAGGAAATTTGTGGAAGTTTCTTTTTCAAGGCATCTTTATATCGTTATTCACGCTGGCAACGAGAATGGATTTATTAAAAATGGTTGCTTGGTATTTCGAAGCGGGACTAAAAAGGGAAATTATCACGACAGCAAGGATAGAAACAATTTTCAAACATGGTTCAAAACTATATTAGTTCTAAATTTACCTCGAAAATCTTTAATTATTATATATAATGCAAGTTATCACTCTGGCTTTTTTGAGGAAATTTCCAATAAGTCTTGACCAAAATATAAACTAATTAAAAGGCTGAAAAGCGGAAACATCGATTACCCAGAAAAGGCGATGAAGGACGAAATTTGGGCGTTAGTTCTTTCTTCTCGAAAAAAAATATCGTCTTGACCATTATGTTTTACACTTTGGACACAAAACTTTAAGACTACCACCATACAATTGCCAGTATATGCCATTGAAATGCTTTGGTCGGAATGTAAGAGGAAATACGAACAATAAATATCAACCTTAAAAGGAATAATTAATGAAGTCCTGGCTACGTGGGATACTGAATGAAATATCCAGTCCAGATATAATAAAAGCTTGGGATGCATCTGGCACACAGCCACTGATTATTTCTTTGAATGATTGAAATTGAGACGTTAATTGATTTTAATAATTTCCTTACATTATTCTTACTAAATTTCAATTTTTCTCCAACATTACGTTGTTATTATAGTTAAAATGACCTCTTTGAATTGCTTCTATATATCATCCAAAACATTAAAAAAAGCTGAGATATTTATTAACTTCTTACGTAAACTAGCCATTTTAACAAATATCTCCTAGACATACATACTATAAATTTGTATCCCTCATTTTATTTTTCATGAAATCAGAAATTTTGGTTCTGTATTTCGTTGTTTTATTTGATATGTTGCTTGAATATGTTTCATCTGATTGAACTGTCATTTCTCGTTAATTCGATTCAAAGCAGTTTGGCTTACTTACACTATCTCATATTCACTCATTAGTACATTGTTCTAGTGCTCTTATGTATAATTTTTTCTGTAAATAGTTTTGATTTAATAGAATTATAAAGTTACATATTTATCAATAAATTGTAAATACAATAAAACTTCAGTAGGTTGAATAAATAATGTTTTCACGGTACTAATGTAAAGTTGGAGATTAACAATTTTTGTTGATGTATGTTCATTCATCTTCTTATTTCTTTTCCTTAAGAATGTGTTTACCCTTTTTTCGTGACAAATTAATAGTAAGAATGTTTTAGTGAAATAAATAACAGTAATTCATTTTCAGAACTTGTTGTGCGCTGTTTCTAAATTAACTTTCCTGTTGTGACTGTATACCATTTTCTTAAATCTATGCTCTAATACTTTGGAATTTATTTAATAATTATTGTATTTATTACCTAACAAATCGTTTTAAAATAAGTTTAGCTTGCTAAAAAAAGTCTTATTGGTGAAGCCCAATGTTAAAAAGTCTAATTTAAAGCAAGAATGGCTATTAGCAGAAAGTTATATGAATTAAAAATTAATACGTACATTAATACAGAAAAGGTATACCAATTCTAAACTTATTTATAAGAAATGGATTTCTGAAGGCATTCATCATCTCTTAACCAGACGCGATGCAACTTAACTGTCACTACAGTGTTGATGATGAAAGTTTTCTAAGGCATACGTGCTTTTTACCCTCAATTACGTCACAGTCAGTCCCTATTACGTTTACTTTACCAATATTTTATCAGTTTTCAACTACGTCATATTTCATTTTTGAGCGAACTGAACAAGCAGTTTTTTAATAATTTTTTTTAACATGTTACTAGGCCGCTATTTTGTTCTGCCGCATTGGATTTTTACCAAAATGTTACCAAGTCATCTCCATATAACCATTAATTTTAAGTCAAAATTTGAATTCAACCTTGATGTAGTTTTTTAGCTATGCGAACAGACAGACAGATAGTCAGACAAACCGACAGTAGTAAAGTAGTAAGGAGTAACAATCATTTTCAGTTCTACTGTCTATTCAAACAAATAATGATTTGCATAATTCTTATGGCTCAAATTGTCCATACAGCTTTCTAACCCGCGTTAATAAATTTTCTTTACAAAACCAAACATGCTTACTATAAGTTTTACACAAGGCAACAAGGAAAATACAGTATTCGTAATAATGAACATCTCTTTACATCTCCTTTTACAGCTCGCAAAATTTATTGTACGGTACATCATGTTAAATGCCACCGTATTTCATCAGATTGCAATTGGATAGTCAGAAATGCAGTTAGGTTCCTTATTTAGAGCCATATTCAATCGAAGAATCTCATTTGATAAAATTTATTAAACTTTTGTGTGTACCTTGGGCTGATTAAAGAACTAATAATTGAGGATGTAAGGGAATGCCATTAATTAGGTGTACTTCATAATTGCAATTAGCAAAATATACGAGGCTTTTCTTTGCTGAGCTATAAATAAACCTTCAGAAAATAAAATATATATATATGGTAGGCAACTATCATCGTTTTTATATCTCAATTTAATAATTATAAAAGTCGGGAAAGACAGATGTGTATCTTTACCATAGCAACTTTAGAACAGAACAGAATCATTTAACGTGAGGCAAACTAAAACTGCAAAAAAAGTTTATTGAAATTTGGCACTTGAATCGTCTAATACGTAATATGTTAGATAATAAACTGCTTAAAAAATTAGTCGGCACAGCAAATTTTTTCGTCATTTTTAAGAGGCTGTACCTCAGAAACGCTTTAGCCGATTTTTAAAACTTAAAAAGATTCTGAAAATTAATTATTTGCTTAATCGATAGCCTGCAGTGATCTAATAAAAATATTTTTTTTTGTGTTGTACAGGGTGTGAAAAAATAAATTGTAAAAAGGAAAAATTTGAACTCTCTGCACATTTTGCAATAGTTATGCTAGAACTTCCATAGTAATCACATTTAGAAACTTTGTTCGATATCTCGGGAAGTATTCGACGGGTTTTTATTTTTTTATTTAGAAAAAAGACGCAGGGTATTTTCAAAAAGTCTTAAAATTTCTAGTGGGTCTTTTATTTATTCTGGAAATGCTGGGACTTTATTATCTCAGTTTCTTTAAACCCAGAAGTATAAAAGTTTTGCATTTTTTTGTTACAAAAGTCTGTAATTTTAAATTAAAAAATTACAAATTTCTATGAGTTCATATATTTAACATAAAACTTTGCGGACTTTATTATCCCAGCAATTCTTTACACAGAACTATAGGTTTTGCACTTATTTGTTAAGAAAAAAAGTTACAATGTGTTCTCAAAAAGTGTGTATTTTTGATATTACAAAAATTACAAATTTCTATGTGCTCTTTTTACTAAGGTGGAACTTTCGAGACTTTATTGTCCCAGTTCCTCTGTACTGTGTGGTGGTTTTGTATTTTTTGGTTTAGGAAAAAAAATTAAGTGCAAGGTGATCCAATATAAATGTCTACCCCATATAACTTTTTTGCTTTACACAAGGCGTTACATTTTAGAAAAAAAATTTAAATACAAAAGTTGTAGGAATTAATAAGTAGTTTTTTGCGAATAAATTTTTATGTATACAGGGTAAAATCTGACAGACAAAACATGCGTTTTTTTAAAATAGAATGCTCCATATTTGACTTTGTATTTTGGTTCTACTGGAGAAACTAAGAATTTTGAAACCACACCATATGCTCAACTTTTTGATTTTGAATTTTGAATAATTTAAAAATAATTATTGAATTTGGGCATGTAGTGTGTGGTACCAAAATTCTTAGTTTTTCCAGTAGAAGCACAGTATCATGTCAAATATAGGGTAGCTTATTTAAAAAAATTCAACTTTTGTTTTTACCCTTTTTTAGGGACACCCTGTCCCGAGAGTTACATACACCCAGAAATTTGAAATGTTTGAATTTTAGACTTTTTGAAAATACCCTGTAACTTATTTCTTAACAAAAAAAAATAAAAATCGCTATACATTTGTGTACAGAGAAACTGGAGTAGTAATAAACTTGCCTTCCGAATATTAAATATTTTAATTTAAATAATAGAATTGAATTGAATAGAAGTCTAGTTGACGTTTTTAGAACAAGAAGGCGAAAAAAAGAAAACATACAATCCTGAGATTAAAACCAAGTATGCGTTGGCATGAAATTGATTTTCTGTCATGTCTATTAGCTGTCAAACGGTTTGTACACATTGTTACTTCAAAATTAAGAAGCAATGTTAAATTTTTCAGGCCACTTAATGAGCTTTTCCATAAAAAATATCATTAAATGCAGTTGTCAAAGTTACTGCTTCGCAACTAGTCAAACAACCGATACCAAAGAACGGGCGGTTGTTCAGGAAAAGGGAGAAATAGGAAGAATTACCACAAATATGATGTTGTAACCATTGTTGCGTTGCAGTCTATAACTGATAATCCACGAATGTCGATAAGAAACAGATCGAAGGAAGTAAACATAAGCAAGTCTGAATTGCAGAGAATATTTGCAGTGAATAACATTCAACATTCAAACGATACTGGTTCTTATCATTTTATTGCAGAAAATCTAAATCAAGTAGCACTCTCTAACTCTAACAGAAAACTTTTTTGTCTGTGGTGCAAAAGAAAACTTACCGTTATTCGATTTGCCCAGTGATTAAATATATTTTCTGGTCTAAACTGGATTAGAAAAAAATAGTTCAACTGAATGGCCTCCAAGGTCCCCGCCTTACTGTTATCGATTTTTATTTGTGGGGTAGACTTTAACAAATCGTTTATTCCCAGCCAATTACGAACCATTTTGAAGTACTAAAGAAAATAATTAGAAATGCATGCTATTCAAAAAGCTAAGGAGACCGGAATACATACAGAAAATTTAGACTAGAAATTGGTAAGTGTTTTCAAAATAAGGAGAGTTTTATTTAATAGTTTTTTTTAAGGATCACGTACAAATCTTATTGAGAAGAGTCGTCGGTCAAAAGCCTTAGAAACTTTACACATTGTAGTTTGCAACTGTTTTACCAAAAGTTACCAATGCCTTAAAAATATCGATTTGAACGAAGCAGCTTTTCAATAAGATCTTTCTGCTTACGATGATTTTTTTTAATGTTGCTACAAAATTATATGTTCACATTTTTTCTCAGTTCCGTCGATCTGTCCGTCTGTCTGTCGGTCTGACTCTACGGGGCAAAGCTCATTAACTACGTATCCGATTGTCTTTATTCTGTCAAAAATTAGGGGTTATAAGAGGACAAAATGGTAACATTTTGGTTCAAATCTAATATGGCGTAACAAAATGGCGGTCTGTTGAAATCTTAAAAAAAATATTACTAAAACTACTTATCCTATTTACCTGAAATATAGCACATCATCAAGTATTACGTAAAAATCATTTGGTAAAATTTTGATACAGATTCAATATGGCGAAACAAAATATTCGCCTGGTGAGACGTTCAAAAATGATTAAGAAACTGCTTTTCTAATATACATGAAACTTTGTGCAACAATTAAGTATTACATAGAAATTAACTGGTAAAGTTTTGGTGCGAATCCAAAATGGTGGAAAATAACGGCGGCTTGATGAAATATTTAAAAAAATAGCATGAAAAAAACTATTTACTAAATTGATTTCAAATTTTTGGAAGAATTAAGCGTGATATAGAGATAAATTGGTAAAATTGTGGAACGAATTCAAGATGGCGGCCAAATAAAATGTTTGTTATCATGAAAAAAAAATCCACTCCAAGGTTTTACATACAAATTTTGGTCAAAAATTAAAGGTCTAATTGTGATGACCTAGTAACATTTTGGTAAATATCCAATACGGCAGAACAAAATATCGGTTTGGTGAAGCGTAAAAAAATTATCACTAACAAACTAGTTATACAAATTGCCATAAAGTAGGCACAAAAATTAAGTATTACATAGAAATGAACATTTTGGTATGAATTCAAAATGGCGACCTAAAAAGACAGTTAAAAACTCAGCTTGATTACTTTCATATTTTGTACAAGCATTAAGTGTGATATAGAGACAAACTAGTAAAATTGTGGTACGAATTTAAAATGTAGAGACAAAACGGAGACCAAATAAAATGTTTAAAAAATCAACGCAAAAAATTTTCAACTGACTTCAAATTTTTCACAAAAATTAAATATGATATTCTGATTTAAATTTGCTATCGTTTATATCAATATTATTTGTTTGGTCTTAGTGACAGATGTGTAGAAAAAAATTAGCGATTAGTTGTCTTGTTCATCATGGAACGATTATCCATTGAGGAACGCATATTTATTGCGAAATATTGTTACAAAAATGAGGAATGTTTTGCTGAAACTACAAGTAGATGTCGTACGCATTTAGGATAAAATCCGGCACCATCTGTTAAAGCTATTGAGAATATTATGCAGAATTTAAAGAGACTGGGTCAGTAACAAATAGCAGACAGCATAATTATAATCACGGTATCCGATCAGAAGGAAACGTTGCTGCAGTGAGAGCTAATGTTAATAAAAACCCGAAAATGTCAGTTCGTAAACATTCACAGCAAGATACAGTTGACTCAAGAACTAAAACCAAACGATCATTTGCAAAGTCATAATTTTGTTAATTGGGCAAAAATCAAGAACAGAACAAAATATTCTTTAGCGACGAAGCTCATTTCGAAATTGGTGGATACGTAAAGAAGCAAAATTGCAGGATATATTATTGAAAAATCCAAAAGAAATACTGGAGAAACCACTACGTCCAGAAAAAGGTACTGCGTAGTGAGTTTTTTGGGCGGGAGGTGTAATTGGTGTCTATTTCTTCCAGAAAAAGTTGGTGATGCGGTTACTGTAAAGGGAGAAATTTGGCGATCGAATAATTTCTCCAAGAGCTGATATAAATTGGCCGCCTAGGTCTTGCGGCCTCACACCACTAGAATATTTCCTGTGGGACTTTTTATAGGAAATAGTTTACGTTAACAGTCCTTTAACCACTGAACAGCTTAAAGTTAATATTGCCCAAGCAATTAGACAAATTGGACAGAATACCTGCAAAAATGTGAAAATTTTAGGCCAAAGAAGCAGAGGAGGTCACTTGCGGGATAACATCATTTCATTATTAACCATTCCATTTTCTAAAAATAAAAAATAAGAAGTACCATAATTTATTTATTATATTGTAAACATAAGTTATTACAAAATAAAAATTCATAAACAAAATTAAAGTAACAACAAAATAGGAAACCGCATAAAGAAGTTTTATTTGAACATGATAAGTGCACAGAGAAAATAATTTAAAACAAGTATTAAAATGCAAATTCAATTATCAATCAATCAAGGTACAGCCGACATTTTGATCAAAAATTCGTTTAGATCTAACTCTAAAACTAATACATTTATTACAATTGTTTTAAATTTCAATGTAAATTATAAATAGTCTTATTTTGACGCTTGTATATGTAGGATCGTTAGTGGTAATTTGTTATGTAAACCCAAAATATGGCTGAATAATTAAAGAATTGGGATCTCGAATCTCATAGCCTTTGTATGATACTGTCCTTTATATTAATTATAACATTTAAAGCGTTTTTGTGTGTTTTATCAATAAATTAAATACGAAGATCAAATTTGGGCACGTTTTAGAAATAATTGGTACTAACTCAATATGACGGCTCAAAATTGCGGTCTTAAAAATTTTGCGTAAAAACTGCTTATTCAATGTATTTTAAATTATGTCTAAAAGTCAAGTGTGGAGTACTTGGAAACTAGTAAAATATTGGTACGAATCCAATATGGTGGAACAAAATGCTTCCCAACAAAAATATTTGAAAAGACAATATATGTATATGTGATACCTGCTAAAGGATTATCAATCATGGCGGTTCAGACAAATCTTTAAAGTTTTTGTATTTAACAATTGCTTGTAGCTTTTAAAATGTAACTTCTAGATCCCATTCGAAATATAAAACGATATTCTGTACTATTTTTACAAACTTAACAGTTAACAAGGCAGCGATAATATGCTGTCAAAAGTTGTCCCTACTGTTTATTGCGACAATATTCTGGACATCATTAAATTATGTCACATGGGCAATTTAAAAGAAAATCGTCACAAGCTCCTTATCTATCTTAGGTACTGAATCTATTGATCCGTTTACCCTAGCGTGTTGTTAAATTTCTGCCCAGTTTGCTATATTGTTAAACTATACCTTTAATTAGTTAACATTAAAATTATTTTGCTCGTTTGCCGCAGATTCACTATTTATCATTTTGTATCGAATTTTAGTCTAATGAACTGGTCAAAATCGAATATATATTACAAAATCTGTATATTCTGCGGTTCGCATTCGACTGTTGATGTTGTAGTGTCAGATAAACCAGCTCATTTTTGCGTTAGGATTATTAATATTCTATCAGAGAAAAAAGCAATAATAATAATATTGGTAAATAATAAACCAGTGTGTGATGTGGGAATGTCTTTTAAACTGATTATAGTGCAAGTTCTTAGTTCTCTCCTAGCAGGGAAAAAATGTTTAAAAATTCGGTAACACCATTTTTTAATGATAAAAAAAAAGATTTTAAACATAAGTTATTAAAAGATAACAGTTCATAAACAAAATTAAACTAACAACAAAATAAGAAACAGCATAAAGAAGTTTTATTTCAACATGATAAGTGCACAGAGAAAATAATTTAAAATAGGTATTAAAATGCAATTCAATTAGGTACAGTCGACATTTTGTTCAAAAATTCTTGAGACCTAACTCTAAAACTAATATATTTATTTAAATTGTTTTAAAGTTCAATTTAAATTATAAATAGACTGCTTTAGAGAGAAGTAATATAGTCAATGAAATACAAAAATTATTTTGAATACAAAACTGTATAGTTTTTTTTTCATTTATTTAAAAACGATCTAAAATAACTAGTGGTATTTTTGCTTGTATTGTAAAAAGTATATATATATATATATATATATATATATATATATATATATATTTTTTTTTTTTTCATTTATTAAAAAACGATCTAAAATAACTAGTGGTATTTTTGCTTGAATTATATATATATATATATATATATATATATATATATATATATATATATATATATATATATATACAATTGTTTTAAAATTATAAATAGAAATACAAAAATTATTTTGAATATAAAACTATGTTGTTTTTTTTTCATTTATTTAAAAAACGATCTAAAATAACTAGTGGTATCTTTTTTATTTTGGCGCTTGTTTGTGTAGGATCTTTAGTAGTAATTTGTAACCCAAGATATAGATGAATAATTAAAGAAGTGTGATCTCGAATTTCATAGCCTGAGTATGATACCATTTCTGGCAGGACCATTCTGTACCTGTACTGTCATGTTCTTCGCAAGCACCGTCCAGTTTTCTTGTGTGTGTTGAAATTTGTACTTATATTAGACCGGCGAGGTAACCATGATATTAGCCAGAAAATAATAAGGAGTTACCGAGATGAAATGTAGTTCTATCATGTATTCACGAAACTACAGACAAGATTACAATGCTATTTCGCCAGTCCAACACACATACATACAATATTCAACACACACACACACACACACACACACACACACACACACCCACACACACACACACACGCAAGAATATTGGACAATGTTTGCGGACGCAAAAATTATTCCTTTCCAAAAGAATATGCAACTCTTTGTTCATATTGTGATGTCTGTATTGGAGGAATTGGACGATCTGTATCTACTAGGCTTAAGGGACATGAATGATGTATTAGACAAATTGTACAATCTGCTCTAACTAAACACCAACATTTCAGTGGACATTTTCTAAATGTAAAAAAAGCTAAAGTTTTTGCGTCGGCCAAGGGATTCTATAAAGGGAAAAATAGGGAATGTATCTTTTCCTTGGACGTGAAACAAATTGTAAGCTATTTGTTCAGATTTTTTTGGATGTTTATAGGAATTAGGAAACCATGGTGTTATACCATATCCTCGAGAAAGATCGCATTCCGGAGACCTAAGTTCATATAATCATCTCAGAACGTTTTAGAATTTTGTTGCCTTGAACGATGTATTTCTTTTCTTGTCTTTTCAGACAGTCAAATTTGGAGTTGCAAAACAGGATATCGTTTACCTGTCCAAAACATCGTACTATTATAACTTTTTCTTGGTAGTGCAACTTATTGTAAGCTATTGCTTTAGGTGTTTCTGGACTTTTATAAAAATTGAGAAGCCATGGTGTTATACCATAACCATCATCCTCGAGAAAGATCATATGAGGGAGAACTGAGTTCATATAATCATCTCAGATCTTTTTACAATTTCGTTGACTTGAACAATCCAGGCCACTGCAGATCCACGCTAATAAATTTCTCTCTTACGTTGTCTGTGGATTGGACACTAATATTTAAAAAAAATCTTTTAGGTTCAATTACTCATTTCCATATTGTGACAGTTTTGTGATTGGTATGTGTATGATAATGAGTTGTACCTAACCTTTTAGCATACTGAAGACTTCTAGTAATCGAAAAATTATCCAGTAACGAGATTGTTTACAATTTGTAATAAAGTATAAGAGATAGTCTTGATGACAGTTGTTCGATGAATAATGTGTATATCAACATTTTTTATAATCTTGACACAGGGGGTAAAGTAGCTGCCTATGCCGATGACACCGTCTTGATTTTCTCCGGTGATACATGAGAAGTAATAAAGGGCTTATTAATTAAGGATGTTAGTAAGGTCAAACAGCTTTTGGACAATTTTAAAATAACTCTTAATCTAAAGAACACCTACTATATGGCTTTCTCAATTACATGAAGCAATCTTTTAAATTTTAATCAAATTAAAATAGATTCTTTAAGTGAACCAATTAGGGAAGTAAATCCGACTAAATATCTGGATATTATAAGAGAACTTATGAACGAGAAATTGCTTATAATGCTACATATATGATTGGTAGATAGTCTTCTTCGGTATGGAATACTGATGTGGTTCAGAACATATAACGCACATTTAGAGCCTCTAAAAAAACAAAGTCTTATTTAAAAAATCAAAATTATATCTATTAAATCTTCATTATGGCTCAGAACTTTGTAACATTAAAACAATATAAATTATTACAGTGTGTAATCTTGTACAAGCAAATTCAGATAAACATTACCTAATCTCTCACTGCTACAACTCTACAAGTACGACTAAAATCCTCTTAACTGTTCCAGACAGTAGAAAAATAATAAGTCAAAGTATACGAATTCCTCAGCACCTAAGTTGTATAATATAACTCCTAAAAATATAAGGGCCCAATATTTAATATTAATTAGAAATTAGTTACTTGTCCTCGTTATTTACGTACAGTATACTTGTATATTACAGAATGAAACACAGTATGTCAAATTTTAACTAACCCAGAATATGCACAAATGGATGCTTTAAGAATCTAAGTGCATTTGAATATGTTTTGATCCGATATTAATGTACTGATAATTTGTTAATAATCTAAATTTATTTATACAAAAAAATAAAAATAAAATGCTGGAAAATGTAGCATTTGCTAAACGAAGAATACTTTGATTATTAGTAAATGGTTGTGACAGTTTTTATTTATCAAATTCTTTTTATTTACCAAAGTATTTTCTTTAAAATATCTAAGTAAATATTTGTTTGTTTTATTCACATCGTACATCGTCCAATATGATCCCTGCCGAATTGTGGGAGATACAATAATTTCAACTGACGAAAGAAAACCGGGCGGTCCTTAAAATAAAGGTTCATAGTCTGAAGCAAACGGAAAAGAAAAATTTGTGTACGCAAATAAATTTTGTGTTATTTTATTTGTTGTAATAGTTTGCCGCTACACCTATAAAGTGCGCCAGCTAAGCGGTACGGAAAATTAATCGAGGATTTAGTAAATTTCGCACTGATCCACTTGTAATTGGGATGTGCCTAGAGTTTCCACGCACTTGCCGCTAGAAGGTTCTAGCTGTTGCCAGTGACGCTTATATATTTCGAGCAGTTGTTTTTATTTCTATATAAATGCGTTGCGTTGAATTCGAATTATTATTTCGAAGAAACGATGGCGAGCAAAAGAGAAAAACAATTCGAAGCGAAGCACGTGAAGTTATTGCGAGCGTTATTTATTATTATTAGTTTGACTATTCCAATACAAAATCGAACAGAACACGCTGCATTTTACACTGGTGTTTCGAAAAGCAGTGTAAGAAAAATTCAAAGAGAACATAATGATCGCTCATGTTCTAGTTCACCTTTAAAATCTCCTGGTAAAAAAAGACCCCGATTAACATACAAAGATAAAATTGACGATGGTGATTTTCAAGTAATTCGCCGAACAATAGAGGATTTTTATATAAACTTGAAGAAGGTTCCGACCTGCAAATCCCTACTTCGTGCTGTAAAGAACAAAATAGATTTTCCGTACGGGTATAAAACCTTAAATTGGTTTTTACGATCAAATGGTTTTGTTTGGCGCAAGTGCCAAAATAAACGAAAATTGCTCATTGAGAGACCAAATATTTTTCACTGGCGGCTGAAATATCTATCAACTGTAAGGCAGTATAGGCAAGAAGGACGCAATATTGTGTATCTAGACAAAACCTGGGCAGATGATATGATAGTGAACACATGCTGGCAAAGTGAAAGTGTTACAGGTGTTGTTCACGGAATCCGGTCTAGTAGTCGTTTTATTACAGTTCATGCTGGTTCAGAAGCCAGATTTGTTCCAGGTGCTGCTTTAGTTTTTCGCTCGGGACTAACAACTGGAGACTATCTTGGACAGATGAATAGAGATAATTTTGAAAAGTGGTTGCTCTAGAAGCTTCTACCTAACATTCCTCCCAAATCAGTCGTGGTAAAGGATAATGTTTTTTATCATTCTCACATAAAGTACCAACTAAATACTCTACAAAAGCTCATATGATATCGTGGCTTAAATCGAACAATCTTGTATCTGATCCAACACGGAGAAAATATCAATTATATGAAGTAATATCAGCCAACAAGCCTAGAGAAAAAAAGTATAAAATTGACTGTCTTTTACGTAACCTCGATCATACACGTTTAAGGCTGCCTCCACACATGTGCGACCTCAATCCTATTGAACTTGCATGGGCAGAAGTAAAAAAATATATTCGAGAGCGCAACACCGATGAACTTTCAATTAAAGATTTAAATAGAATAACATTAGAAGCGATTGACTCAATATCGGCTGAAAATTGGAAATCGTATGTTCGTTCTATTGAAGATAAATACTGGAAAGTAGATGGCAAAATTGAAACGGTTATTGATGATTTAGTTATCACACTGGGATCTTCAAGTAGTGACGACGAAACCTCATCATTTTCAGAGGAAGACAACGATTTAGAAGGAATTGAACCATTAGAATCGCAGCCATCAACCTCAAAAATGGCTTAGTTTTTTTCATATATTTTGTAAAATTGTTCATAAAGTAGCTGTCAATAAACTGTTTCAAAATAATTAATTTTCTGTTCAATACCGGGTGTCAAAAAATATCTAATATTGCAATTAATATTTAACTACTACAGAACTCATATTTTTCCAAAAACATATCAATGTAGTTATGGAACGGGAACCAGCACTGATTCCAGTGAACAAGATTGTTCAAAATTTTAACTTATGCAGTTCGACTTTGGGCTATTCATATTACTTAATACAGGGGGCGTCATTGTGAAGTACTATACAGAGCGTTTCCTAATTGCGTGCTAATTTTAAAGCGGGTGATTCTTTGACCTTTTTAGGAAAAAAGTTTAATATGAACCTAAAAGTCTTAACTTTGGGGATTCAGGGTTTTAAAAAAACATTTTTTTTTAAATCCTAATTCTGATGCTATTATAGATAAATAACTGAATTGAATATTTGATACACGTCTTTTATGCATAAAAGGGCATTTTTTATAAACAATCAATTTTTGAAATTTCTTCCAGTGGCGTGCATATGAAATTAACCTGAGTAAATCCGTATGCTCCTTAATGCATAGAAGACGTATATCAAATTTCATGCAGTTATCTACAATAGCATCAGAATTGGGATGAAAAAAAATGTTTTCTTTTTAAACTTTACCATCCTGTGTCTCAAAAGTAAAGACTTTTAGGACATAAAAACACCCCCTTTAACACCAGCACGCAATTAGGAAACGCCCTGTTTAGTACTTCACAATGACGGCCCCTGTATAAAGTAATATGATAAACGGAGACAGACGGCCACTTTTGGCATACCCGAGTAGTCCAAACTCGAACTGCATAAATTAAAATTTTGATAAATCTCGTTCACTGGATCTGATGCTGGTTGCCCTTGTAAATCGTGTATCACTATACTGGTTGGTCCAATAATAGTGGACGTAGGTAGTAGCCCTGGAACCGTTAATGACAGAACTCAAGAAATATTTATAGGTAAATCTATCAAGAAAAATCAAAATTAAATCATTTTAAAATTCGAAAGTTCGCTGTTTTTGCAACACAAAAGAGATACAGAAGTGCGGTACACGAAAGAAAACAGACAAATATAGATAAAGGTTCATTAACCATAGTTAATTTTTTTAATTATCTGAAGTGCGTATAGTCAAAAAGGAGCGCCATATTATTTAAAGAACGACGAGACACCACTGGTTTAAAGAGATTTCTTGGCCGACCTTCCTAAACCGATTGACTCCGCCCGGTTTTCTTTCGTGTCCCGCACTTTAAATAAACTTCAATTTTTCCACAAACAATCGCGCGTCGGACGAATCCGCAATAAATACCGCACCGCTAATTTCCGACACCAAACAATTCTTGACTTCGACAACAACAACAATTATCGAATCCCGTCTTAGCGATCCGCCACTCCCCAGATATAAATCACGCGCACCGAACTATTCTCAAAGTTAATCGTGTTTTAATAAAGGTATGTATGACAGTTCCGCGACGTGCAAGATTAATATTGCACACGGCAGTAGTCGCCTATTTAATAATCTCGATTGTATCCGTAAATCGTCCTTTCTTAAGCTCTCTCGACTTCCTCGTAAGTTACGGCAACAACGGTACCGTTGGCTTGCCTCCCGGTGACCCGCGATCGCTTTCTATTTAAGACTCCCAACTAACAAATGAATTTGGATATTTCTTTGGTAATTTACTTATACCTTTATAAGCACAAAAAGTCGTAAGTTATTTTGTACTTTGTAATGAATGAAGGTTAGTACGTCAGAGTCCCAATATCTAGGCTCCACTGGGCACTTTGTACATCCCTCCTCTTACAACTTAGGTGATAATACGCGTATGGATGTAGGGATGGGCGTTTTATCGATATATTAATAATTATCGATAACTCAGCGACATATCGGATTACAATAGGTTGGTAAGTCGAAATAATTTGTCGCGTTAATGTGGTTATAGGAGAATCTCAGACTAAACAAAGTATTATTTCATCTCCTTCTTTCCAATCTCTTCAAAGAAAAGTGTCTAGGAATCATTGTTCTTGAGTTTGGACGGGTTAAAACTAGGGATGGGCATTTTATAAATATATCCAGAGCATATCGACATACCGAATAATAATAAGTAAATAAAAAATATCGATATATGCATAGTTATCCTGTAAGTACCCATAGGCATCCAATAATACTGATAGGTTTCCGATAACTATCTATAGCTAATAAAATTATGAAGGGCAGGACGCTGATGTATTTGCAGGACGTTACCCCCTATCCAGTTAGAATATTGCCTAAAACCTTTTTTTATCGCAACTATCGATAGGTAGCTCTAGGTAGAAAACGATAAATAAAATTTATCGGTTGGTGAGTTGCTAGCGCTTATTGATAGACAGGATCTATTATCGCCCATCCCTAGTCAAATTTATATCCGACCTATACTAGACGCGTGTCTCACTGAATGATCCTTAGTATGCTTTATATTAATCTATTAATCTTGTGTCCTGTTAATTGGTGGCGTTTTGAGATTTAAAATTTTAACCTATTCGTATGTATCTGTTTCCTATAGATAAAATAACTCAGGGTAGCATTATCTTTCTTTTGTAGGGTTCCCCATAATGTACTACCTACTTTGATATTGAAATAAATTCTATATGAGATAAGCCAGTACGTTTTTCTTTATATAATTTTCTTCTATGGCCTTTGGGGTTTTAATCAACATTTTATTATTCGAGTACGCGCTTGTCACAGAACTAGAAAAAATTTGATTTTCCTAAAACGTCATTTTTCTAATCAATTAATTAATTATTAGGGTTTGATACATAATTTAACGTTTATTTTTAATCTTCATGAATTATTGAGTTCAACAACGAGTTTTTTTGCTTAGAAACTTACATAAGAAGTAACTCAATAGAAGAAGTAAGGTATACGTACCATAGTCAATTTAACAACAACAATAGGAGTCACGACCCAAATTGTAAGACTGTTACGTCATAAATTCTCTACCGGCGTGAAAATGTTTCTGTGCAAAATTTGAAGAAACCTGGCCGCCGAAGAACAATTTGTACTCCTGAAACTATTGAACGAGTCAGAACTGCGTTCACGAGATGTCCCACAAGGTCTGTTAATAGGAAATCCCTTATTTTGGGAATATCAAAAGGGAGCCTACAACGAATTCTTCAGAAGGACTTAAAATTTCATCCGTACAAATAGCAAATGGTGCAACATCTCAGTTATCAAGATAAACAAGCCAGATTAGCCTTTTGCCAAGAATTTTTGAAATTTACATCGCGGAGACATCCACAATCTTTTACTAGGCAAATTTTTATTTGAATGGCATGGTTAATAATCAGAATTTTAGGTATTGGTCGAACAAAAATCCTTAAGAAATCAGAACAGTCTCCATATTCCAAAAGTTATTGTTTGGTGTGCGGTACGATTATTTGGCATTATTGGTCCATATTTTTTTAAGATGGAATTAATCATTCTCTAACAGTGACATCTGATCGTTACGTAAATAAGCTAGATATGTTTTTATTCCTGATTTAGAAAGAAGGGAATTACTAAATAATGCGTTATTATTCTAGCCAGATGGCTCAACAGCCCATACCGCTAGACACTATGTGAATGTTCTGCGAGAAGTGTTTAATGGACGACTTATTTCACGATTTGGGGATTTAAATTTGGTCTAGGATTCATCTACACCAGACTTTTTTCTGTGGGGCTATTTAAAGGCGAAAGTTTTTGCAACTCGAAAGGAAACATCCAAGAAGTCAAAGTCCAAATTGCTGAAGAAGTCCGGTGAATAGATCAGATTTTGCATCATCGTGTCATGAATCATTTCTTGTCCAATTTTGAAAAGTGCATTGAAGTTGACGGCGGTCACTTAAAAGACGTAATTTTTAAAAGTTAGGATAAGTTGTATGTTTCAGTAAATCCCAAATAGTAGATTGTAATTAAGTCTAATAAAATGTTTGTGTTATTAAGTTTTAAGAATTTTATTGAGCCATTAAAATGGGTAGTCTATTATGGAGAACCCTGTACTAACACATCAAGGAAAGATCACTCCCGAAATTGTCATTAAGGATGAAGTACTTATAGAAAAAAAGGACGTAGAAGTGACCTTTCAAAAACCTAAAACCAGGAAGTGCCTCGGCCAGGATGTTATAACAATTGAGCTACTTGAATATGGGGGAAAAAGGCTAATTCAGCCTGACCACTCAGCAAAATAATATTCCATCACAGAATCCTAGATGGATGGCGGATCAATACTAAAATCTTACCTTTTAAAAAAGGCAGTAAAAAATACCTTCGAATTATAGAGTAATAAGCTTAGAAAGCTTACCACCAAAATTATAACCAACAAAATAAATAAGCAAATAACGTTAGCAGACAAAAAGCAGGGATTTAGAAGGTCATGCACATATTTGTCATAAGAAAATATATCGAATACAGCCAGCCTTCATGTGCCTTATCGATCTGAAAAAGGCCTTTGATTGAATACAATTAAAATACGTATTCTATGAATCTTCTTTATGGCAGACATTTGAAAAACAAAATCCAAGGAAACAATGAGTTAATCGACCAGATATCCGTCAACACAGGTATACGACAGGGAGACTCTGTAAGCCCGCTGTTGTCCAACATCGTAATGGATGAAATAACAAAACTAGTGCATATACAAAAAGGGTACACAATGGGAGATAAGGAAATATAAATACTATGCTACGCCGATGACGCAGTTTTGATAGCTGAGAATGAGGACGAATTGCAGAGACTCACATACCAATTCCACAAAACAGCAAAAAAAAAGATAATATCGAGGGAAAAACTGCATGACTACATACAAGATACCAAATTAGATACAAAGTTGATAAATATATAGAAATAATATCATACAACCAGAGATGAAATTTGAATACTTAGGAATACAAATATCTGGCTTCGAAGGTATTGAGAAAGAAGTAAAATGGCAAGTATCAAAAATAATGGCATGTTTAAATAACACAATATGGAAAAACAAAGCAAAATCGCAGATTGAAAAAACAGCTATTAGGCCACTAATCACTATACAGTGGAAACCTGACCCGAGACATCTATAACAAAAGGACGTTAGACACAACTAAAATGAGGAGCGTCCGCAAAATAGACCGCAAAGAACAAAAATGATAAAAATAGAGTGGAACGAACATACTTATTGAATTCCAGCAGAAAGAATTAAATATCAAGGGAGAAATTGCTAATGGGACGTAGAAGTACCGGAAGACAGAATTAATCCTAGGTAGGGAGACGACGAAAGAAACAAACTCTAAGTCTAAATTCAAAAAGTCAAATGAAATATCAAGGAATCGAATTGATTCAATTTTCATAGTAAACTGTATATTAAAATATAGATAGTTAGATGATGTAAAAACGTAATTAAGTTTTTTCTTCATGTAGCCATATAACAAAAGTACCATTGAAATCAACATTTAGGTTGATAAATAGACAGACTTTTCTTGAAAGCTTTCATTAAGATGTTCGCTTCTACAGAATATAGCGGAGATCCCTGGCTGAACCCGAGGTGTGCTGGTAAAGAGTACCTTAAGAAATGAAACAAGGGGACATTAAGCAATCCTTAATCAATGCAAATTAGACCGGATTTTTATGTTTAAATATGTCTGAAATTATGGAAACTGAATCTTCAATAGGTACATTTGTATACAAGGATTCAACAGACTATTATTGTCGGGATTCAACTTAAAAATTTTGATCTGTCACATATCTGTTTTACAATCAACTAATCTGCGGTTGGTTGCTTGTGGAACCTTTTACGAATTTAAAATGTAAACTTTTGTAGTTCTCTTGAAAAAGGCCTAAAACACCGAAATATGTTCTGAAATTAACTCGGTAAATTAAAACATTAAAAAGCTGTTCTTTACATTTGATGTAATATTTAAACTTCTTTACGAAATTTAGGAAACTGATCGCCCTGAAAAAGAATTTAAGATATTGGCCAAATATTTACCTATTTTACAAGATACCAGATCTATTGCACTGACGATAGACATAACCGTATATTGACTTTGAATTTTTGGAAGCCCGTAAATTCGGGAAATCTTTAAACAGCTTGGCTTGAATTCCTCATTCTTTAAGTCCAGAAAATCTAATGCATTTTAATTAGATTGTAGATTTTTCTCTAACTTTGGTCAGTTGGATCTGTTTGCGTTACATTATAGCTGTCATCCTGAAGTAACGGTTTTATTTTTTCTCTGCATAATTTTTGTTTGTTGTTAAGGTTGTTTTCTGCGGCTTACCAGTGGAATTTTGACGGTCTAGCGCGCCAAAATATATTCATATTTTCGTAACGAACCAAATCTGTCTGTTCTTGGGATAAGTTTTGGATGCCAGCTTCTAGACTCGTTATTGTATTCTCAGCTGGAATGGTTCTTAGAGCAATTGTAAAGTGGTGTCGTTTAAAGAATCGATTTCTCTGCTTGTGTTAATGGAATAGGTGATAAATTTATTAAGATCATAATATTACAGTATTCTGTTGTGTTTGTACTGTCTGAAGTTGGACGCGGAGGGCTTTAAACCTCCTCTGTCGTTTTGTTGCCACTTGCTGGTAAATCCTTTCCGCTTGATGGAAAGTAATTTTGCCCCAGGTGGAAAAATAATTGGATTCGAGCGTCGAAGTTAATTTAAGATGTAGCTTTGATTCTCGCACTTACCAGAGTCATAATAGCACGATTGTAAATATTCCTGGCTGCCATTATCATAATTATGGAACCTTTTTTTTATCACAGCATCTTAGCAAAAAGGCCAAGTGGTTTGTTGGATGTTACGAAAATCTTGATCAGTGAATCATGGTTTTTGGGTTTAGACTATGTCAAATTGAAATTGCTTTCCTGCGTTTGATTGCACGAAACAGCTTCAGTGATCTTCACTGTATGACATCAAAATATTAAGTGGGCTTCGGTAAGCAGAGTTCAGGTATTTATAGCCGACCTGCACTCTTTGAACCGCGCTACGCCCGTACTGTTAGAAATGTGTTTCCTTTCATATTGTGAATGTGTTTTCCTAGTTGATCATATCCAGTCAAAATTTCTCTTACAAATCACAGGTTTCTCTTCGAAATAAATAGTTTCACTCTGCAATCTTTAGAACTCGTTATGGGAGCATGATTTCTAAACTCAGTCCATGAATGTATTTGAGTAAAGAAGAATAAACATCAATACGAAGAACATGACACCATGGTTTACTCCAGATCCTCCAGATTTGTGTGTTAAGGATAGAAAGAATTATATAAAGTAACACTCGTGACTCAAAACACTAGAAAACTACACAACATATATAAATTAAAGAAATACAGTAAAGAAAGAAATTAGGAAAAAAAATTATTGGAAAAGATCCAACAAGGAAATGAAAAATGATGTGTATGGAAGCCCGAAATGTATTGGAAATTAGAGAGATGATTTGTATCTCAATGGCGAGATAATCATATAGGCAAACAATTATTAGATTTAGAGGAAGACGGGCAAGGGATAGAAACATATCAAAAGTATATTATAAACTCTTAAAAAAACTAAAAACTGAAAGAGCCTTGGATCAGACAACATAACCAACGAAATAATCCAATATGAAGAAAAAGCCTGGCAGATAGAACTAGAAAATCCTTTTAAACGCATTTTCAATCAAAGAAGAATTTCAATAGCATAAAATACCAGAATAATTTTCCCTATATTCAAGATAGGACAAAAATCCCTTCCCAAAAACTGTCGTGGTATAACTCTCCTCAACAGTAGAGCAGAGAAGGGCAACGATTCATGAAAAACCGATTGAAAAACAGATCCAAAATCAGTGTAACATTTATTCTAAAAAATAAAATTCTTAGAACTCAACAGAACTTTGCTTTGCTTTGTGGGTATAACTAAAGCATTAAACAGAGTTCGACTTACAGATGATACTACGAGAACAGGAAGTAAACGAGGAAATAGTCCGGCTATTATATTAAATGTGGCAGAACAAAACACCAGAACGGCTATAAAATAGAGATAAATGACTACGACAGGGTAACTCACTAAGCCTTCGTCTATTTAACCTTATTATAGACAAACTAATAGATGTTGTTCTCAGCGATACGGATACAAAATAGAGAAACCTATTTCAACTTTGTATCATACGTAGATCACGCCGACACAGGGGATAATTTACAAATAGTTCTACATACCTTTAGTCAAAAGGTCAAACAATATAATATGACCACCGAAAAAACAAAATGTGTGGCACCAAACATCTAGAACTCCTCTAAGATGTAAACTTGAAATTCACGGCCATATAATAGCAAGCAACGTCCTTGATATACTAGACTCAAAAACAACAAGAAGGGAAGACAAAAACGAGAAGTCGCGGATATCCGAAGGACAGGAAGAATGAATACTTAAACACTGACATCAATTTACAAGACAGTGGTTCATTCCCAACGGAATTAAATTTGTTATGGTTTATTAATTAGTGTTTATTAGAATACTAGAGACCCTTAATGAAGTTATTTATGATATGTTTAGATATATTATTATCGTTTTATTATCACGGTTCTGTAACTTCTTGATATGCCGTTTGGACTTGGAATATTAACTTGGCAGTAATAAATCTCCCCACGATTTTTTTGACCACCGTGCTACTACAAAAACCTTGTTCCTTTTTGCATACTTTACGGTAAGTCTCTAGTAGTGTATTTCAATTAGTAAATAATAATATACAGAGGAGATTTAAATGTAAAACCCGGCTGTATAAGATAGATTTATAAACTGGATCCAGTAAAATGATTAATCCTACTATTTCAATAAGACACAAGGTTACATTATTTAAAAAACATAACACTTTTCTGCTTAGAGCTAGTATATTATTGTAGGAAAAATACTTTATAAGAGTACCCGCTATGCAGTATAAAGCAAGAAAATAAATATAAAATAGACGTAAAAAAATATTTTTTATAAAAATATCTATAAACTATTGAACTGAAAATTAAAAAATAATTAAACTTTCATAAAAACAGGATTGTGAAAATTTTGAATATTTTCTTAAGGCTTGAGGCTTTATTTTAAGGGTGATGACTAGGGCATTCAATCCCGAGATCCCGAATTCTGGGATCCCGAGATCCTGGCCCTTTCTTCGATGTCGAAATCCCGGGATTGTGATTCATTTAATACCGGGATTTTCGGTATTTCTCTTGACATTTTTTAATTAATTTACGTCAAGCAAAATAGTACAATTATGTGCTCACAAACAACCCTGAACGTATGGCAACAATGTGTCAATCTTGATATGACGCGACATCCAAAGGCCAACGCCCATCAAAAATACACTAGCTCGAATTATATGGGTGAAACGTAGAGATGAGTCAGGTGTACGAAAAGTTGAATTAATGCGGAACGTTCTAGTTATAATTTCGGAGCAGCGTATATTTTTTAAGTTTAATTACTTACAGTTGTTTTGTTATCCTTCACATGTTTATTGTTTATTGTTCGAGTGTCAGATCAGTTCATCGTGAGGTAAGTCTTTAAAAGTTACAAAATATAACAAAATGTTAGAGAGGTATTAATTTGTTTTAGACAATCTTCTTGCGCTGAATTTACAACGTCTTTGATAGAAATGCCGACTGGCGAGAAAGCAGGTGACAAAAGTTTGGTTTGGCATTATTTTTTATCTGCAATAGATGAAAGCGAAACTGCCAAGTGCAAGAGATGCCCCGCTATTTTAAAAACATTAGGTGGTTCTACAAAAGGTTTATTGACGCATTTTTGAAAATACACAAAATCGACCTGAAGTCTATGCGAGTGAACGATAAACCTGAACTTGATAATGCAGTTGTTGAAAAGCAGACGATTTTTATAGAGTTATAAATCAAACTAGCTTCGAAGCTGTTTTGGCTCGAATGACAGCTCTAGATGGGATCCCATTTGTAAAGTTCATCTCCTTCAAAGACCTACGAGACTTACTAGAGGCAAAGGGTTTCAAGGTACCCAATTCGACAGCTACCATAAACACCAGGTTTATAAAATACAGTAAGAATATCCGATTATTAGTAACAGAAGAAATAGACGGTCAAAAACAGTTAAAAAATTCACTCTAACTTTTGATGAATGGACTTCTACGGCAAAAGAACACCTCATGAACATTAATGTCCATAGCCCCAAAAATTTTGGAACCTTGGTCTCATTAGATTCAAGAACTCTATGACGACGGAAGCATGCATAAAAATGGTTGAAAAACGGATTTTTGAGCACAAATCCGAGGATATAGTTTGTATAACTACAGATGGGGCAAGCACAATGACGAAAGTTGGCAAACTTATCACTCCTAATCAGCAGTTATGTATGGCACACGGGATTCAGCTAGCTGTAACAGACGTATTATACAAAAGACACGTAGAGTTTTCCGAACCAGGTACTTCTCAAGTGGGTGCCTCAGATGACGAAGACGAGGAATGTACGGATGACACTGATGACAATGGCAGGTTTGAGATTTGTGAAGAAAGTGAAAATCTTACTGGGATAGAGATTACTGAAAATTGTGATATCCATTTAATTATTTCCAAGGTAAGAAAACTAGTAAAATGCTTTAAGAGGTCACCCACAAAAAACGACGCAAAATTATGTGCGTACTGAACATGGAAAAGTACTTAAACTCCTCTTGGATTGTTAAACAAGATGAGGAGTTTGTTTATAATGTTGCAACGATTTCTCCTTCTGAAAAACTGCTTTAAAAAAGGCAATGATCGATTTAAACTTGACACATGAACTCTTAGCCGAAGCCGAATTTAATTTAATAAAGATAAAAGGAAAGGTCTTAATATTTGATCCCATAAAAACAGCTGTAGAGGCATTGTGCAGCGAGATATGAATTTATACACAGCAGATATATAATTTATGTTGTCTGAAATTAAAAAAATTCGGTCTCCTTTAAGTACACAGTTAGATATGCAACTAAGAACAAAAATTAAGCAACGAAGAACTGTTTTATCCTCGATCCTAGGATATTTGCACAAGCCTACAGAAACTGAGACAGATGAACTATTTATAACGCCTAACAAGAAAAAAATCCAACAAGAAATTTACAAATTAATCAAAAATTGTAAAGTTTACTTCCACTGCTTCAACTAGTACATCAAGTGTTATAAGTGACGTCGAAGAAGATGAGGTTCCTCTTGCCGATTTATTGAAAAAGGAGGTACACCTAAATGAGAAATTAGAAGAAGGCCTAGAAAAATCCTTAAAACCTCAAATAAAGTACGAGAATATCAGTTTATCCAAAATAATACTGCAGGAAATGGAGTTCTTCGAAATGGTACCGAGCGAGGTTTCCATTTGCAGTTGGCATATGACATGCTCGTGACAATACCTCCTACCAGCGTAGAGGCTGAAACGAGTTTTTCAATTGCTGGAATTTTATGCAACAAAATAAGGTCCAGTTTAAATGACAATACCCTTGACCAGCTAGTTTTTTTAAGACATTTTTTTAAAAAACAAGGTTAGACTTTTTTACGAAAAGAATAATAGTTTTAAGGTTTTTAAATTTTATTGTTTATGTTTTTATGTTCCTTTTGGCCAATGAGGCCAAAAATTCATTTTACTTAGGTAATAATGAACAAATTTTTAACTTTTTTTTTGAATCCCGGGATCCCGGGATTGAAAAATTATGATCCCGAAATCCCGAGATTGGAAATTTGGTCCGGGATTGAATGCCTTAGTGATGAAGTCTCATACCTCAAGATTTTAAAAAAAATATTCAAATTATTAAAAGTTCTAGGTTTATGTAAGATTAATAATTTTTTCCTTTTCAGTTTAATAGTTTAGGAATAAAAGCTTTTTTAAAAAATATCTTTTACATTTATTTTATTTTGTACTTTTTAGCATTATATTTTGCGCATCCTGTATAAGACATTACCGAATGAATACCTTATTATCTTAGTCGATTCTGAAAACGGAAACTGTTTTGTACTTTTTAGCATTATTTCTAACGCACCCTGTATAAGAAATTTACGATTGGACACCGTAATATTCTACTGACATCGGGTTTATGTATGTATACCAAATCTCAGTCAATTCTGATAACGGGAACTGCTTCAAACGTTATTTGCAAGATTTGATCTAAACATACATACTAACTAACCAACTTACAAGTGAAGTTAAATAAAAGTTACCACAAAAAAAAACGTAAAATTATCACTTATAATCTCCCTAGTGTTTGAATTATTACCGAAAATTTTGTCGAAGTCACGAATTTCTTTTGAAAATTAATTTGGGTACATAGGAGATTCGGTAAGAAAATTTCGTACAAGATGAAAAAAAAAGCATTAAAAGTGATATTTTGGTTTGTACATTTAATCAATCAAGTACTGAGTTTAGTACAATTAAATAGTAATACATGTGTACAATAAAATTTATTTCATCATTCCAAGCTAAGTCTAAGCCACTAAAACTGATGGATCGTCCTATTATGTCCTAAACTTTCCAAACATGTAAATTATAAAGTGCCGAATAACTATAATTAACTATTATTATTAACTACCAACTTTAGTATAATCATATAACGATACATATTTCAAGGAAGCTATATTTGGTTATATATAGGATTTCAAATCACTAAAAGTAGTGGAAAATTACGTAAAACTCATTTTTTTAGAACACTTATACCTACCGGTAAAAGTTGGTTTTTCCGATTTTAGTACAATAATTTAGTCAGAAATATACAGAAGGAGCTTTTTCCTTTTATTTTTTGATTCATTCGAAATTATTAAGATTAGTGGAATTGATATATTCTTAATTTTAATTATATATCTCGGTAAATGAAAGTATGTAACTTAAAACAAGGGGATAATTAAATCTAGTAGGCTATGGAATTTTGCGTGTATTTTGTGCCTGTCAAATGGGTATAAACTAATCTTTCAGGTCAAACCAATCAATAAAGCTCCGAATTAGAAATAGCAGAAATATACTTATAAGTTATTTAAAACGGAAAAATTTGAAAAATATGGTTTATGTGCATATTGCAAAAAAGTGGGCTAGGTTAAAATAAACCTTCGTTATCTGAAATATCTTACTGATCTAATTGAAAATTATCATATTCAAATCATGGAAGATATTTTATAATAGTTTAGAAGAATACAGAACGTGTTGCTGATGATTTCGTCGAAGTTCTTCAGGATGTCTACGCGGAAAGTAAATCACTTGGTTTGATAATATTATATCTACTTCATAAAACACCGACACCTATTAAGGGCCAGTTCTTCAATTGCTGCAAGTCTTAATTATTCACCACTGCAAAGAGAAGAAGTCGAGGAGTTCATGTAATATTTCAATTCGCTTGTACAAACTATTATTTCTTAAGTACCTAATTAAATAAAATTCAAGTCTACCTAAATCATTATCTTATTGTTATTTTAAAAATCTACTTAAAATAAATAAATAGGAGACAAATGTATTAATTTATTATAAGGTATGTGACATATTCTCACAATTATTATTACTAAAAAAAGTCGTGTCGCAAGACGTTGACATTTCAATATATCTCAAAAAATTTCCACTTATTAATTTCAGTCAGGTCGACGAAAATTTCCGGAAATTTTGTTGGTTGCTATGGTAACGAGTTAGAATAACAATATCCGATTGGTTACAAAATGGAATTTTCTAATAAATACCACTGAGATATTCGTTAAGAGTATATTAGTTATTATATAGAAATAAGAATGATTTTGAGACTATCCGTGAATATTATCAGACGAGGCGTCAGTCGAAGCTGATTGCACTGCGTGTCTTATTATGATGGTTTTCGATCCCAATAATATACAAACCTTTATTTTCTGGCGTTAATTGAGTCAAACATTGTGCAAATTTTGTTAAAAAATATTTCTGAGAGGCAGTCGATTTCTGGTTGCTAAGGTCGTTGTTTCAGAACTATAATGAATCCATTAGAGTATCAGTTCTAAAAAATATGTAATTTTGACACTAAAAACGGCGATCAAAATGATGTCATTATAACACGCCAGAACATAAGATGCTTTTTCGTAAAATAAGACCTTCAATTTTCTTTTCAACACAGATTGAAAGAGACCATATTTCTACTGACCGGTGGTGATATATTTTGCTGCGCAGGTTAATTACATTTTTTTTTAAAAAATTGTATTATGCTTACTGCGTAATATAGTATTCCACACTTGACTTGTACTGTTTTCCTAACAAACAAAACAGCTTCAATGAGAATAAGTGATGGTAAGTTGTTGTTGAAATAGCGGTTTGCAAGCAGTTTGTTGAAAGCTTCTTTGTTCAGTGTGGTCATTCCTGGAGAGCGTGCTATCAATTTTGAATCCTAAAATCTTAAGAGTTTCTGAGCAAGAAATATTAAATGTATCAGTCTGATTATGTATATTTTGTTTTTGTCGAATATTGAAAGATATACACTTTGTTTTATCAAAATTTAATTTAATATGATTGGTTTTGCATTAGTTCAAACTTTTTTGAAGTGTATCACTCGAAACCCCATCAAATGTACGTTCGAAACAGCAGTAATCAGGATAAATGACTAGCCAGCAAGTAGCGTTGTTTTAACGGGCAAAATGGAAGACATGCCATTTATACAAATTAAAAATAAAAAGAGTCATAAAATAGACTTTTAAAGAATCTTTCTATATTCAGAGAAAAAGTCTTGTTCGGCTGAATTTACAATCAAGACCCTTAGTTGTCGATCTTGTAAATGTATGCATATTATTATATTATTATCTGTTGTCACATATTATAAACAAATATTAAAGTAAACAACAACAATATTTCTAGGTTTATTACATATGAAAATAAGTTACTGTTCTTTAAATTATTTTTTTCTAGTTCTATTATTTGGTATAATTCTGGTGTCAGACCCCTGTGTTCTATAGGGTTAATACTAAGAGTGCTCGGCAATACCCGACCTCGATGTTTGCTTTGCTTATCTACGGAGTTCAGAAATTCTTCAATACAAAAAAAGAGGATTTGACAAATACGGTTAACCACTAATTATATTTTTCTCTTAAGGTATTTCTGGACTTGAAACCTTTGATTATCCGCTTGTTTTGCCAAATCGTCTTGTCTTTTCTGAATTCCTCTGACATACGGAGTTATTAAGAAAGCTTGTCGACGGGTCTTTAATTGGGCGTACATTGATATTTTCTTGACAAGTGTAAACTGCAGTGGCGTAGCTTGGGACGTGACTTTTTTTAATGGGTAGATCGTATCTCGGACCCAATTTTTTATAACATTATTATTATTGATTAATATTTAATTTTCCATTTAAAAATAAAACTTACTTTTTTCCCTTCTGCCTATAATTTAAAATCTTGCGTCCAAATATTTGTTATAGAAAATTTTAAATGGTTCTGACTAGTTACAGGTTCGACTACCACTTGGGTTGACCATATTGTATAGACAAGGACTTAGCAATAAAGAAACAAAAATAGTTGAGAGGGTTGGATTGTAATCATTTCTAGGTATAAAAAAATCTAAATAAATATACGTATAACGTATAAATATACGTATAACACAGGAATACGTGGAAAACTATTGTTGGTGCCTCTTGTGGCGTTTCGGGAAAGAAAAATTATTTATTTGATGATGCTAAAGAATTTGTAAAATCTGTTTATAGTTCTTTACTTAACACCAAATGTTTCGACGTAAGCGACAACTTGATAAGGCGAAACGTCTACGCCTTCTACAGAGAGCAATGTATACCTATATTATAAAGTCTGAAACAACGGCTCTGTAATAATGAAATCCAAATAAGCTGTAGAATCACTAACCTTTGGAGAGTTTTATCTAAACCAGGCTTTAGATATCTCACAATTAACAAAAAGCATGTACTTATGAAATCCCTCCGATTACAAAACTGGCTTCTTGGGTATACAACATCGATTTGAAAAAACCGTAGACATAAGAATATGAAAAAAAATTACTGGTTTGGTCTCTTGTCATGTGGTCAATTTGGTTGATCCAAGAGCGTGTTTAATAGATATATGTATATGCCCAGAATAAAATTTACACTTCCTTGTAAAAAAAAATTAATTTTTAAGGTGGATTTAATACTATAATATGAACCCCTGTAATATTTCCTTAGCTCTAGATAATGTCATTGCTTAAAAACCGACAACACCCCCGTATATTTTTGAATTCCAGTATGCATGAGTCTACAAAATTGTAGTAAAATACAAAGCGGTGTTGAATTAAGTAAAAGCATTGTTTTTGGAAGATTTTTTATAATTCTTATACACGTTCTTCGGCATGCGCAAGTGTGAAGTGTGAGAAAATTTGGACTATTTAACTTCTAGCGTCTCTTTTCTCGGGTAAGTTAAAATGTTATTGTTTTGCCACATTAATTGGCACACACATGCTTCGGACAGCAACATATTACATACCTGCACTATTTTCCCTAACCTGCATAATAATATTCATGAGTTCTGGGGCAAAAAAAAGGTAATGGAACATAGAGCGTTACGGCTCCCACCCAGCTATTTTGTTTTAGACCCATATAACAAATGTGGTACCAATTAAAACCAAAGGTTAGGTCTGAAAATATTTCTCCGGCTTTAAGTTGTATTGTTCTAGAATTAATAAAAAATGTCTTAATGATAATTTCCCTGGTAGTTGGAAAAAGTCAGTTCACCTCGTAATCATTGTAGATAATTCCTATGTGACTCTGGATCATATAATTAAGTCGATTTAAATTAATTGAAATGAGGTTAGCGTCAGCGAAACAGAGCTAGATATAGAATAACATTATAAATGCAAACATATATTAGTAGTATCTAAAATTATGTATTATTTAGCTTTCTTTGAAAAAATTAATATAAAGATGGCATAAACATTAGTTGTTTTCCTTAGAACCTTAAATCTCATAAATATCTCCGGTCCCTTACTACATTGCTTACATAATGGGATCAAATCAGGCACTTTATTGCAGTCATTCAGTAAAAACCTCCTGAAATTTACTATACCTGGGACCTAGACATTCATGACCGTGAATAAAAAAATCTGTATACTTATAAAAATAACTGTAGGGAATAGATGTACAGGTATGTCCAAAAGGTTGCCAATGCTTGAATTACGATTATAACACTTGTAGAAGTACAAGACGCATAACACACATATAACCGCGCACTATTTCATTTTGGTGCGTCGTCGGTCGCAGTCCATTGACAATATCTGATGTAATTACCGCTGTGAAGAAGTTAAAGGTCCTGTTAAGTAAACCGTTACACGCCGTTGTAATCAATTTCGGTTTTGTTCATTTTTTTTCTTCGTTGTTTATAGTAATAGAGTAATTATCTCGTAAGTATGGAAGGGAAAGGCGTCTCGTAATTTTCAGAACGTACCTACCGATACGAAAACAGGAAAGTAGATATATACAAGTGGAATCGAGTAACGGAAACTTATTAAATGTCAAAATGATTATATTTAATTTCATGCTGATTAAGAAATAATATACGAGACATGGGAATATATGTGTCTATAACAAATAGTTGTGCAGAGTTCCATTTATGATGTTTAGGCCATCATTTTACAGAGCTTTAATTTATATTTAGACACCTAGATATAATTTTCACTATAGGGAATAAAAAAACTTTAAATACTAATGTTGTAGGACTTTTTTTTAAAACATTAAAAGTTGAAAAATATACATAATTTATATTTTTTTTAATGGGATACTCTGTTTATTATAATGGACCTCTTACCGGTTATAAATATTCTAGATCTGATATATTTATCTTTAAAACCAACCGCGAAAATTGACTAAAACCGTGTTGTTAGAGGTAATATATTTCTATCGATTTCACATATATATGTAAGAAGATAATGTTTTATGTCTCTCTAACGTATTGCTTGTTTCCGCGGTTGTCTTTCAAGACAAAGAAATCAAACGTGGTATATTTAAAACGGTAAGAAGAGGTCCAGTTAATGAAAATGTAATATATCGAGTGTACCATTAATAAAATATCCACTTTTGAAGCTTTTTAAGCATTCCTGATATTCCTAAAACATAACAGAAAAAATTCTACAACTCTTGTATTTGAAGCCTCTTCTATCATTTAATTTACAGGGAAGTACACAATGGAATCATAGAAACAACTTCTAATAATGTTCTGTCGCTTGCTATATGTCGAATTCTAGAGTCGAGTTCCACATGTTGAGTCAAGGAGGCGTGACGAAAAACTTATTCCGTATACCCCTTGATACCCCTTGATACGGGTTTGGTCAACAGGTCGAATATCGAGTACTATTCATTCTAAAAATGTATTGGGAAATTTTCCTGATTTTATTATTTTTTCTAGATGTTTTAGGAATATTTTATGCTTATAATGAATTTTGTTTATTTTGATTTGAAATTTATTTTGCTTTAGCTCTTTGGTTTTTAAATATGTGCCAAAGTCATCCAAGTCTTATAACAACCAAATTTAATGCGGCCTAGGAAAAGGCAGATGGTAATGCTTTGTGGGGAAAAGTCGGGACAAAATTAAATGGATTCGGACTTGGAAAGAAGTCGGTGGCGGAATGGAGAAGGGTAAGTGTAATGAACATACATTAGTATAACTAGATTTTCTTTAGTAAAACTAATTTTATGTTACTGTCTATTCCTGTTAAGACCAATTATTAGTTTTTTAGTTTTGCTAGCTAAAAAAGCTAAGTTAAGATATAAAATTTGTCTTTTTTAACCCTAAGAGAATCGCGAAATTACTTTGGCACTAAAGTCACACAGCCTATTTTATAATAAAAAATATATATAATTTTAAATATACTCTTACCTTTATTTTGTATTGATTTATTGTAACAATTTGAAAATTGAAATAATTTGAAACAAAAATTAAAAATGGTGATAAAACTCGGAACCACTGACAACTGAAAATAATATCTCCCTGAAATCAACTTGTCGTGTTGTCTTTGTCACAGGGTAAAGAAAGGAGGAAATCGTGTAGCAAACGGTACGCGGAATACAAGATATCGAAAGCGACATGTCGCTTTAGAATTCCACAGTGCAACGGAATCCGCGTCCTGATGTTCCGAAAAGATAATGCAAGAAAAATCCTACCTTCTTAATTGAAGATGTTTTTAGGGAGACAAGGGAATAACAGAAACAACTACTCCGCTGGTTAATACCACCACCGGCATACTCTGCTGATTCCTAAGTTTTGTTGAGAGAAAAAATACAACACCTTATAGGATTCGTATCAAGTTCATTTCTACATCGCACTTGATTATCGTACAAAATTTTAATTTAAATAAGTAAGTAGTTTATTGACAGAAATTTTTTAATTATTTTTTTTCTTTTTGAAGGTGGGGAATCCTTTTATGGACGCCAATGGCCCGAAGCAAGTGTGTAGTATTGGACTCCTGCTGAATACCGACCAAAACCCACCCCCTGGCACTGAAGCTTTGCAGCTTATTGTGCTAGTGTGAAGGGGTCTGCGTCGATGCTGACGCGATCATCACCAACCCCTCCACATTTAAGTTAGCCTTTCCAGTTTAAAACTCTTGGCAAATTTGGTTAGATCTAGAATAGGAAAGTCCAGAACTTCCTCTGGGTCGACCTTCGTTTGCACGAGGAACAAATGTCTTTTTCGATCCAGTGCCTCACAGTACCACACAACATCTACAGTTTTTTCATTTTTCCTTCTGCAGAATCTGTTTGTTAGGTCACCAGTGTGTACCCCTAATTTACTCAGGTCGTCCTTGACAGCCATGTATCTTGTAAGGATGCCTGTTATTGTCCTTAACTGATTTCTGTTTAAAATATTTTCACGCACATATTGCAGTATGGCGAAGATTTCTGCTTGAAAGACAGTGGGGAAAAAGCCAAGTGAGAAATTCATACTTCTCCTTCCTCGGGCGTACTCCATAGATCCCAGCCCCTGCACCCTAGTCTGTCTTTGATCCGTCTGTAGATCAGACCAACACATTACGAAGGAAAGACTTCCTACCATCTGACCAGACTCTTCGATCCTGGATTACCACCGCAAAGGGAAGATCATAGTGATTGTTGGGGGTCCTGTAGTCTGATCTAATTTTCAACATTGGTCCGTTAATTAGATTCCCGATTTTAAGATGAACTATTCTTTGACTGCAACCAATTAACAGGTTATTTTCCAGCCGATAGAGTCCCATTCTCGCCTTCCCCTGGATCACAATGTGCAGAGGTGGCAGCCCGAGAATAACTTCCATGGACGCTGTGACTCGTTGACTTTATCGCTCCAGTGATGCCAAGCAGACAAGTCTTCGAATCTCGCTCAAATTCAGCATCACCGTATTCTGCAGCATTACTAAGGCTGCATTTAATTAGACCGTTATTTTGTTCTGCTGTACTGAATTCTAGTTAATACTTGATTTTTGTGCACAATTTGAAATCAACAGAAAATTGATCAAAGCGTTGCATTATTCTATTTATCTACTTGTGACATAGAATAGTAATTAATCAATAGAAAATAAAATCATCTCAGAAAAGTATTTTTTATTTATATACTCATAATTAATTTTCTGTCAAGAGTCTGAAAGAAAAAGAATTCTTAAACTCCAAACATAATAACGGTAGTTTTCACGTCTATTGTGAACTAAGAAACCATAGCTCTTGAGATTGGACATTTACAAAACACAAGAAGTTTAAATTTAAGCCACGCTTAACTCGACAGAGATGACATATTCAACAAATGAACACATTATTTTTCTAATTACAGAGACATAGGCAGAACCTAACTAGTGATCTAATAGTTTTATTTGCCATGGCGACTAGATCTGGTCTAACTCTTAAACCTTTTTAGTAAAGACAGAGGTATGTGTTCCAATCTCGTGGAGTAAAGGTTCCTGAAGGTACCTCGTGAAATTTTGAAGAAGAAAAGTAATTTCATTTTGATACGATCTAATACCAAGACCAGTGATTTTTTAAATCTTAAATTACTAAACAAAATTTGGTATCAAAATTATGGATGTATTTAAAAAAGAGAAGGCTTTAGGAACTATTAAATAATTAGCAATTTATTATTAAACAAATTAGCAATTTATGTAACCAGTACCAGTCCATTGTGTAGTATTTTTGTCACGAATGAAGAAATAATATTTTCCTGCATGAGTTGAATAATGAATGAAGCAATTTTGCGGCATTACTTGTAATATGTTTTGCATGTAAAAAGAAAGTATTTTTTTTATTAATTATTAGCGTCTCATTTCCGCGAATAGGCATAACTGTACACAGAAACCGCTCTAGCGTTTTTGCCCCCTGACAAAAAGTCAATTTGCCTCCCCTTTAATTCATAAAATATATTAATTAAAATAAAATTCAAGGTGTTTTATATTAAAACAAAAACGTATATATAGAACAATTATGAAACTTAAAATTAGCAGTTAAGTAGTACAAAATTAAAACATTTTTAATTATATCAGAAAAATAAAATGCGTAATCAAAAAAAATTATATTCTATAAAGACTAAACAAAAGTAATTTTAACTATTATATTTAAGCTAGTCAAAACTTTTTTTATAGTATGTATTTTTAAATCATGTAAGCTTTTTTATTTACATATTTTTATGTCAGCACATTGTAGCTCGTACATTTTATTATTGTTTGTCCAATTTTCCAAAAAATACTTTGTTATTTGTATGTTAATTTTAATTGTAGCCCTGAGGAAGATAGAAGCCAAACTATCAAAACGTTGACAAACATTTAAAACTATCAGCAATAAAAAGCCTGTCAATTATATCTCGTGCTTCGTATGAGAAGTTTTCTGTCTTTACTAAAAATGTTTAAGAGTTAGACCAGATCTAGTTGCCATGGCAAATAAAACTATTAGAACACTAGTTAGGTTCTGCTTATGTCACTGTAATGAGAAAAATAATGTGTTCATTTGTTGAATATGTCATCTCTGTCAAGTTAAACGTGGTTTAAATTTAAACTTCTTGTGTTTTGTAAATGTCCAATCTCAAAAGCTATGGTTTCTTAGTTCACCAAAGACGTGAAAACTACCGTTATTATGTTTGGAATTTAGGAATTTCTTTTCTTTCAGACTCTTGACAGAAAATTAATTATGAGTATATAAATAAAAAATACTTTTCTAAGAAGGTCGTTAAAGAATTTTTTGCAGTTTTGCAAAAGATCAAGGGCAGATGCTAAATCAAAATCTTTTGTTTGCATCAGCTTACTAAATGGATTAATTCTATTTAATATTTAATACCAAATAACTATTGAACACAAAAACTTAAACTATTTAACGCAATTTAATAAACCGGAGGCTTCATCACTTATTATCAAGTTCTTTTCATAAATACTTAGCAAAGCACCGTATACATCTTCCGTCAAATCTTTAAAGCTTTAAGGCTTCTATCGAACTTCCCCATCTAGTCAATGCTTTTGAAGTTAATCCTTGAATATGTTTTAAAAGTATTGTCCATCTAAAAGTAAATATATTTTTTGGACCATATTGAAGAAATTAGCGGCTTTTACACTTGGTTGCAGGCATGGCTACTGCACGGAAATTCTACGTTCCGCGAATTTAAATTTTCAATTCTCTTGTACTTCTGCTTTATTGGCCCTTATATTGGATCAGCTGTCTTGAATCTGCCCTCTAGTATCTTGCAAATTTAAATCTATGTCATTTAGTTCTTTAATTAGAATTTCAGACATGTGTTTTCCTGTGGATATTTCAACTGGAAGTAAGACCAGAAAGCTTCTATTAATTATTATGGGAATCAGATTTACTGATTGAAACGATAGTTTAGTTGGTCCTTGCTTTATCAAAAAACGGCTTTCAGCATCTCCTAAAATTTATGCCGGATCTGTTTTTAAAATTCGTGGAGAGCCTTCGTCGGATTTCATAAGTGCCAGCTTGCTGCTTTCATCCGGTGGTTGAGTGGTGCCAATTTCCGTTGGTTTAGGAATTACCATTTGTTGATCTTCATTACTCTCTGACGATTCTGTATTATTGTTTGTAACCGAGGTTGATGGTAGATCGGTGGAGTCGTCTTTTTTTGATCCTCTCAGAAGCAGACGTACCTTGTAAATATTTTTTCAAACAACAGCTTGTTAATGCCTTGTGGCCTCCTTTCCCTGCCTTCTCCTTTTGAAGTGCTAACCAGACAGTTTTCTTTGTCCGTCAGCGTCAGACTTTCTGAACAGAGAAATATCTCATATTAAACAATATAAAATAATAGTTATTTATGTAACAAGTGTGTAAAGAACAGTTTTCTGATATGAGTGTGGGAGAAAAATCCGAACGAATGTCAAAAAACCGATTTTTACTCACAAATTGTATACAATTTTTTTTCTACGACCGTAATTAAATTTAAAAAGCATGCCCGCTCTACTTTTTAATTTTGTATCACAATATAAGTAGAAAATCTAATTTATTCTCTTTATTATATATTTAAGGTATACAATTAATTTCTCTGACAGAAGTGACAAAAGATTAAAAGCGCGAACTGGCTAATTACGATTTTTTAGTTTTTTTCAGTCGATGCGTAAAAAATTCATTAAGCCATCGATACGGCACCAGCGGTATCGATGGCTTTGTAAAACGAAAGATGGTACAAATAAATTTTTTATATATAGGAGATTTTGTAAAAATAGCCTAAATCTATTTTCTCGCATAACTCAAAAATGTGTGAGTCAGTTCAATAATATTTTTTATTACTTCGATTATAAAAATAATATATTTGGCCGCCATTTTATTCCGCCATCTTGAATTTGTACCACAACTTTACCAATTTATCTCTATATCACAATTAATGCTTGCATAAAATTTGAAATTAATCTAATGAGTGTTTTTTTTTCAGGCCAATTTTTTTATTAGGCCGCCATTTTGTTTTGCTATCTTATATTCATACCAAAATATTACCAGTTCATTTCTATGGAACACTTGATTTTTGTGCAAAATTTGAGGAAATTGGATAGTTAGTGGTTTTAGTAATAATTTTTTTAACGTTTTACCATTCCTCCAACTTGTTGCATATCGGATTTTATTATTTATTAAAATTTTACCAGGTCATTCCCATATGATCAGTTTTTGACTAAAATTTGAAGTAATTCTGATGAGTAGTTTTTAAACCACGCCGCGAATTCTAGTTAATACTTGATTTTTGTGCACAATTTGAAATCAACAGAAAATTGATCAAAGCGTTGCATTATTCTATTTATCTACTTGTGACATAGAATAGTAATTAATCAATAGAAAATAAAATCATCTCAGAAAAGTATTTTTTATTTATATACTCATAATTAATTTTCTGTCAAGAGTCTGAAAGAAAAAGAATTCTTAAACTCCAAACATAATAACGGTAGTTTTCACGTCTATTGTGAACTAAGAAACCATAGCTCTTGAGATTGGACATTTACAAAACACAAGAAGTTTAAATTTAAGCCACGCTTAACTCGACAGAGATGACATATTCAACAAATGAACACATTATTTTTCTAATTACAGAGACATAGGCAGAACCTAACTAGTGATCTAATAGTTTTATTTGCCATGGCGACTAGATCTGGTCTAACTCTTAAACCTTTTTAGTAAAGACAGAGGTATGTGTTCCAATCTCGTGGAGTAAAGGTTCCTGAAGGTACCTCGTGAAATTTTGAAGAAGAAAAGTAATTTCATTTTGATACGATCTAATACCAAGACCAGTGATTTTTTAAATCTTAAATTACTAAACAAAATTTGGTATCAAAATTATGGATGTATTTAAAAAAGAGAAGGCTTTAGGAACTATTAAATAATTAGCAATTTATTATTAAACAAATTAGCAATTTATGTAACCAGTACCAGTCCATTGTGTAGTATTTTTGTCACGAATGAAGAAATAATATTTTCCTGCATGAGTTGAATAATGAATGAAGCAATTTTGCGGCATTACTTGTAATATGTTTTGCATGTAAAAAGAAAGTATTTTTTTTATTAATTATTAGCGTCTCATTTCCGCGAATAGGCATAACTGTACACAGAAACCGCTCTAGCGTTTTTGCCCCCTGACAAAAAGTCAATTTGCCTCCCCTTTAATTCATAAAATATATTAATTAAAATAAAATTCAAGGTGTTTTATATTAAAACAAAAACGTATATATAGAACAATTATGAAACTTAAAATTAGCAGTTAAGTAGTACAAAATTAAAACATTTTTAATTATATCAGAAAAATAAAATGCGTAATCAAAAAAAATTATATTCTATAAAGACTAAACAAAAGTAATTTTAACTATTATATTTAAGCTAGTCAAAACTTTTTTTATAGTATGTATTTTTAAATCATGTAAGCTTTTTTATTTACATATTTTTATGTCAGCACATTGTAGCTCGTACATTTTATTATTGTTTGTCCAATTTTCCAAAAAATACTTTGTTATTTGTATGTTAATTTTAATTGTAGCCCTGAGGAAGATAGAAGCCAAACTATCAAAACGTTGACAAACATTTAAAACTATCAGCAATAAAAAGCCTGTCAATTATATCTCGTGCTTCGTATGAGAAGTTTTCTGTCTTTACTAAAAATGTTTAAGAGTTAGACCAGATCTAGTTGCCATGGCAAATAAAACTATTAGAACACTAGTTAGGTTCTGCTTATGTCACTGTAATGAGAAAAATAATGTGTTCATTTGTTGAATATGTCATCTCTGTCAAGTTAAACGTGGTTTAAATTTAAACTTCTTGTGTTTTGTAAATGTCCAATCTCAAAAGCTATGGTTTCTTAGTTCACCAAAGACGTGAAAACTACCGTTATTATGTTTGGAATTTAAGAATTTCTTTTCTTTCAGACTCTTGACAGAAAATTAATTATGAGTATATAAATAAAAAATACTTTTCTGAGAAGGTCGTTAAAGAATTTTTTGCAGTTTTGCAAAAGATCAAGGGCAGATGCTAAATCAAAATCTTTTGTTTGCATCAGCTTACTAAATGGATTAATTCTATTTAATATTTAATACCAAATAACTATTGAACACAAAAACTTAAACTATTTAACGCAATTTAATAAACCGGAGGCTTCATCACTTATTATCAAGTTCTTTTCATAAATACTTAGCAAAGCACCGTATACATCTTCCGTCAAATCTTTAAAGCTTTAAGGCTTCTATCGAACTTCCCCATCTAGTCAATGCTTTTGAAGTTAATCCTTGAATATGTTTTAAAAGTATTGTCCATCTAAAAGTAAATATATTTTTTGGACCATATTGAAGAAATTAGCGGCTTTTACACTTGGTTGCAGGCATGGCTACTGCACGGAAATTCTACGTTCCGCGAATTTAAATTTTCAATTCTCTTGTACTTCTGCTTTATTGGCCCTTATATTGGATCAGCTGTCTTGAATCTGCCCTCTAGTATCTTGCAAATTTAAATCTATGTCATTTAGTTCTTTAATTAGAATTTCAGACATGTGTTTTCCTGTGGATATTTCAACTGGAAGTAAGACCAGAAAGCTTCTATTAATTATTATGGGAATCAGATTTACTGATTGAAACGATAGTTTAGTTGGTCCTTGCTTTATCAAAAAACGGCTTTCAGCATCTCCTAAAATTTATGCCGGATCTGTTTTTAAAATTCGTGGAGAGCCTTCGTCGGATTTCATAAGTGCCAGCTTGCTGCTTTCATCCGGTGGTTGAGTGGTGCCAATTTCCGTTGGTTTAGGAATTACCATTTGTTGATCTTCATTACTCTCTGACGATTCTGTATTATTGTTTGTAACCGAGGTTGATGGTAGATCGGTGGAGTCGTCTTTTTTTGATCCTCTCAGAAGCAGACGTACCTTGTAAATATTTTTTCAAACAACAGCTTGTTAATGCCTTGTGGCCTCCTTTCCCTGCCTTCTCCTTTTGAAGTGCTAACCAGACAGTTTTCTTTGTCCGTCAGCGTCAGACTTTCTGAACAGAGAAATATCTCATATTAAACAATATAAAATAATAGTTATTTATGTAACAAGTGTGTAAAGAACAGTTTTCTGATATGAGTGTGGGAGAAAAATCCGAACGAATGTCAAAAAACCGATTTTTACTCACAAATTGTATACAATTTTTTTTCTACGACCGTAATTAAATTTAAAAAGCATGCCCGCTCTACTTTTTAATTTTGTATCACAATATAAGTAGAAAATCTAATTTATTCTCTTTATTATATATTTAAGGTATACAATTAATTTCTCTGACAGAAGTGACAAAAGATTAAAAGCGCGAACTGGCTAATTACGATTTTTTAGTTTTTTTCAGTCGATGCGTAAAAAATTCATTAAGCCATCGATGCGGCACCAGCGGTATCGATGGCTTTGTAAAACGAAAGATGGTACAAATAAATTTTTTATATATAGGAGATTTTGTAAAAATAGCCTAAATCTATTTTCTCGCATAACTCAAAAATGTGTGAGTCAGTTCAATAATATTTTTTTTTACTTCGATTATAAAAATAATATATTTGGCCGCCATTTTATTCCGCCATCTTGAATTTGTACCACAACTTTACCAATTTATCTCTATATCACAATTAATGCTTGCATAAAATTTGAAATTAATCTAATGAGTGTTTTTTTTTCAGGCCAATTTTTTTATTAGGCCGCCATTTTGTTTTGCTATCTTATATTCATACCAAAATATTACCAGTTCATTTCTATGGAACACTTGATTTTTGTGCATAATTTGAGGAAATTGGATAGTTAGTGGTTTTAGTAATAATTTTTTTAACGTTTTACCATTCCTCCAACTTGTTGCATATCGGATTTTATTATTTATTAAAATTTTACCAGGTCATTCCCATATGATCAGTTTTTGACTAAAATTTGAAGTAATTCTGATGAGTAGTTTTTAAACCACGCCGCGAACTTACAGACAGACACACGGACGGACGCGATTTAATTCATGAAAATATTTTTTGGCATCTAGAGACGTTAAAACCTAAAAATATGTAAAACCTAAGAGGGTGATTTTTTCATGCTTAAAAAAATTATTTCAGCACCAATTTTCCTAGTTGATCTCTAATCCTCAAATAGATATTGCACAAATCTGATATAAGTCCATCAAGTAGTTTTTTCAAGCTGAATTTTTAAATATTTTTTTCACTGCCATTTTGCTCCGCCATCTTGGATTCGTACCAAAATTTTACCAGTTAAGTCATAGCTAATACCTGATTTTTGTGCAAAATTTTGGCCGTCATTTTGTTTTGTCATGTTAGTTCTTTACCGAAATGTTATGAGGTCATCCCCATATGTTCTTAATTTTTGGATAATCAAGTAGTTTTTAAGCTATGCCGACGAAAAGACAGACTGACGGAATTGAGAAAACCTGTTCTTCGACATCTAGGGCCCCGAAACGAAAAAAATCTCGGAGAGTGATTTTTTTACGAATATAAACATTCCGTTTTACGAAGAAAGTAAACATTATTTAGCGGCCATTTTGTTCCATCATCTTGAATTCGTACGACAACTTTACCAGTTTATCTCTATATCACACTTAATGCGTGCAGAAAATTTGAAAAATCTAATAAGTAGTTTTTTTCAGGCCGATTTTTTAAATATTTTATTAGGCCGCCATTTTGTTTTGCTATCTTAGATTATTATTATTATTATTTCTATGTAACACTTGATTTGTGTGCAAAATTTGAGGAAATTGGATATAATTAGTTTTTTAGTAACAATTTTTTTAACGTTTCATTAGGCCGCCATCTTTTTTCCGCATATTGGATCTTTACCGAAAAATTACCAGTTCATCCCCAAACGACTCTTATTTTTTAACTAAAAATTGCAGTGAATCTAGTAGTTTTTAGGCTAGGCCGCGAACTGACAGGCGGACAGACACACCGACAAACGGATCGATAGAATCGATAAAACATATTTTTTTGGTATCTAGGGACCTAACGGGGTGATTTTTTTCACGATTACAAATATTTTATTTGGCCGCCATTTTGTTTCGCCATCTTGAATTAGTACCACACTTTTACTCGTTCATTTATATACTACAATTAGTTGTAGTTAGTACATAATTTGAAATTAGTTCCTTAAGTAGTTTTTTTCAGGCTGAATCTTTAAATATTTTGTTAAGCCGCCAATTTTTTCCGCCATCTTGGATTCGTACCAAAATTTTACCAGTTGATTTCTACATAATACTTGATTTTTGCAAAATTTGAGATAAATGGAATAAATAGTTTTTTGGTAATCATTAAGATCTATCTGACGAGTTGAGTAGAAGCCTGCGATTTATAACAGGTATTCTGTGAGTGAAAAATAACCTTCGCGCACTGTGAAAAAGAAAAGGCAGTTTTACATTTAATTCGTATCCTGCTATCTCATAAATAAATAAATGAATCTACTTTAAAATGTTTCATAAGCCTATAAAAATTTAACCCAATTACATTTTTTAGACAGTAACATGGTGTATTTTATATTTTTATAGCATATATCTGCTTTTTTTATCCATCGGTAGAATAGACTGAAATTTTAAGATGTAGGTACCGTGGTCCCTTAAGTGAATAGAAGGAAGGTGTATTTATATGGGAATTATAGTCTTGCAGATTAGGGAAAAAGTGAAGTTATTACATGACATATTCTAGAATCGTGAGACTCTAAGAATAAATGAGCGGACAAAGTGGAAGGTCCTTGGTGGTCTTTGTAGATGGAGAAATGTATCTTCAAATTTGCACAAGAAAACATTGTGTCTTAGCGGCTGCCCTGGCAGTTGATGAAGTATGATTTGGTAGTGGACATGAGTTTGTTTTAATGATGTTAAGCCCATCAAGTTCTTTTCTCCAAATTCAACAATATTTTCGGAATTCCTTGGTTAAGGATAAAATTGTTATTTTCCATGTATTATTTGTTTTAATCTTAGAAACACTTTTATGAAATGGAGCATGAGAAATTGATTTTACGAAAGAGAGGAGAATGACTATCAATGACTATGAAAATAGTTTCATTTGAAATAAAAACTGACTATTGAAGTACAAAGTTTTGAAAGAATGTTATAGGCAGACAGTTTCCTAATAAGTGTTTCATGCCAGGCTAGATCAAATGCTTTGGATATGTATCTTTTTAATTCAATTGTTGGTTACGAAAGCAAGATGTTATGCTGTGAACCTTTGGTCGTCGCCGCAGTATTGCTTTTAGGGTAATTTAAATGACCAGTATTGATGTACTACTCTATTGCCTTCCTATCACTGGCCGACAAAAAATTTTTTTTGTTATAACAAAATGACAAATAGAAACTTGTAGCATGTAGGGTTTTCTTGTTAGAGTTGTAGAACCATATCGAATGTTACGATACTTAATATCTATAGAAAAAATGATTTCAGAAAATTCTTAACCCTGTTTATTGATTATGTTTACAGTTTTCGCCTATTAAACATACCATACATCTAAGAGAAAAGCAAACGAGAAAAATATTAATTTAAAACACTAATTAAACTTTATTTTTTTCCGTTTATGAGGTGTCCTATCTTCTCTCTTCAAAAACCAACAGTAGTCACCCATCATGACTGGATCCCATCGTCCTTGGTACCGAATTTCCATTGTTCTGATATCTTGGTGAAATCTTTCACCCTGCTCGTCACTAACAGCTCTCAAATTTTTAGGAAAAACTGACAGATGGGAATGGAGGAAGTGAATTTTTATTGACATTCTGGCACCAAGCGCTTTATAGGCTTCTAAGAATTCATTAACTAATTGTTCATAATTTTCATCCATATTGTTGCCTAAAAATCCTCTTACTACATTAACATATGAATTCCATGCTCTGAGTTCCCGCCTGTTAAGCTTTTACGTAAAACTGACATCGTCCAGCAATTTTCTGATTTGTGGCCGAATAAAAATGCCTTCTTTTAATTTGGCATCACTTAACGGAGGAAAGACTTGTCTTAGGTATTTAAATCCATCACCATCTTTATTCAAAGCCTTCACAAAGTTTTTCATCAGCACAAGTTTAATGTGAAGAGGAGGCAAAAGGACATTTTTGGGATTAACAAAAGGTATAAATTTAACATTTTGGGATCCCGGTTGGAATTCGCTTCTTTCTGGCCAAATGTTTGTTACATAATGCTGATTTATTGCACGACTGTCCCATAAACAAAGAAAATAGCAATATTTTGTAAATCCTCCCTGAAGTCCCAGTAAAATCGCTATAACTTTTAAGTCCCCACATATCTGCCATTTATACCTATTGTAGTTTATTTTATCCAAAATCGTGCGCATATTTACATAATTTTCTTTCATTGCAACTGAATGGGCAACTGGTATTGAGGGTTTTAAATTTTCATTATGCAATAACACAGCTTTTAAGCTATATTTAGATGAGTCTATGAATAAGCGCCACTCACGGGGAGAATGTTCAATATTAAGTTCCTGCATTAAACTGTTACACGCGCACAACGAATTTTCCATACTCTAGAATTCAGAAAACATAGCATTTCTTTTTATGAAATTCGTAATTTTTGTTTCTTTGGCCAATAGGTTCCATTCCTTAGGACGGGAACCCAGAAGTTCTGACTGTTGCTTGGATTACCCCAAATCACGTACTAAATCATTTAATTCACTTTGAACAATCAAATGTGGCTCGCTGGAACTGGGACCTGTGGTAAAAGTGGGATCGGTGCACGGTTCTTCTGAGCTGCCTGATGATGCGTTATCTCCATTATCTCCCAAATCAATAGCTTGCCAATTTAAAGGGGGCAATCTACACTGGCAAATTTGCATTATGAGGAACAGGTCGTATGGCAGATTGCAAATTTGATATAATATATTGTGCTGTCCCTTTTTGAAATAACCTTCAGTCTTTGTGAGGCAAAAATAACAATCGTCAGAATGATTGGTGGGTTCTCGCCATACCATTGGAACTGCAAAAGACATACTTTTTCTCTTTCCCTTCATCCACTGCACCAATGATACACTATAACTAACACAGCACACATGGGGAGCCCACCGCTTATCTTGATCCCCAATTAACACACCAAAATATAGGGTTCTTCTGAGCTGCCTGATGATGCGTTATCTCCATTATCTCCCAAATCAATAGCTTGCCAATTTAAAGGGGGCAATCTACACTGGCAAATTTGCATTATGAGGAACAGGTCATATGGCAGATTGCAAATTTGGATATTCTATATTGTGCTTTCCCTTTTTGGAATAACCTTCAATCTTTGTCAGGCAAAAATAACAATCGTCAGAATGATTGGTGGGTCCTCGCCATACCATTGGAACTGCAAAATGCATACTTTTTCTCTTTCCCTTCATCCACTGCACCAATGATACACTATAACTAACACAGCACACATGGGGAGCCCACCGCTTATCTTGATCCCCAATTAACACACCAAAATATTTAAAGTAGGCTTTTTTTACATTTTCGGAAAATGGCCTGGCTTGTGATTTCACCAGAAATTCTCCACAAATATAACAAAATTTGGCAGGAGAAATTTTGCAACTTCGGCGCGTTTGACTCGACATTCTCGTCTTTACATACACGTGCTTGTCGATACACAGAGAACCACTCAATTCGAGACTCAACAGAAGAGTGATGTTTAACGTTTATTTTATGTCTAATGTTATAAATAACCCAGCCTAGGTAATTTTTCCGTTGTAAAATGGACTCATTTTAGCCGCCAAACAATACAATTGTTTACCTGCCAATATAAAAGGTTCTGATTAGGCTATTAAAAAATGGTACGTATTAGGGCTTTCCGAAAATTTTTTTTATTATTGGGAGGGTATTTGCATTGCGAAAATAATGAGCTGGCCTGTTAGTTACTACTATAAATAATAATTTATAGTAGATATATTGGTATTGGTAGCAATTTTTAAAATTGCCCTATGTTTTAGGATTCTTCGAAAAAATCTGCTAAAAAGGTTAGCTTAGGGGCGCACTTTTTTTGGATTCTGGCTTGAATAACGTCAAGGCCAGACGATATTTTGAAGTGTCGAGAAGACACCACATCTTTTTTTTTTGGCGGAGAAGATTTTATTACCAGAAATTAAATGTTGAAAAAAGATTTGATGCAAAATTTATAGAACGACCGTTAGTATCATTTTGGTCAAAAAGGGTTCCTTTTTGGCAAAAATATACTTTGCATTTTATGCGTGTGTTTAATCTTTTGTGTCAGAAATTATGCGCGCTTAACGAGAGATTCTAAATGAAATTGTTATGAAGACGGATCTGCTCTAGTCCTGTATTATCAGATGGTTTTAAAGACCAATGTTTATAGATGGGTTGCCTCGAAGGTCGAACTCTAAAAGAAAGAGGATTAGACATCTCGCAACAAATCCCTTTTAGCGTAATTCTAATTACATATATGCCAAATTTGATGATTTTATACAAGACAATTATGAAAGACTTTCAAAAACTTTACCCTAGTATTCCTAATGACTCAACTCAAAGATAAAATATTTAAATCTGGTATGTTGCATTGAGTATTATGGGAGGAAAACAACGTAGATCGGGTAAAAATTTGACCATTATAAAATATATCAAAATTCATATGTTCCAGACGGGACTACAAATGATGAAGGTTTTAGAAAATATAATACCCGGTTCTCACTTAATTAGCGTAATGCTTGAAATCTTAACAAATTAATCTGCTTAAAAGTAATTTTCTTTGTTCCGGCAAATCGGTTATTTTAGAATGAAGTTATTTGCGAAAGTTGGCGGAAAGGAACCGGAGGGCATAATTTCAGCTCAGACAATTATTCAACTATCGATCGTACACACAGTCCGAGAGTGTTAAATATATCGAGGCACAAACTTGTTACTTTTATCCGAACGAAGAAGCTATGACCTTTGATAACAACTGAATTAGCTGTCATTTCTACTTTTCTCGTAAGAGGAAAAGTATTGTCATCGTGAAAAAATCACCCTCACGTTTTAAATGTCCCTAGATGTCGAAAAATATCAATCAATTCTGGTCTATCTGTCCTTCTGCCGGTCTGTCTGGCTGTTCACCGCATAGCTAAGAAATTGGTAAAATTTCTTTACCCGGAACCTCTCACGTTATGAACACTTTCTTTTATTAGGAGTAGTAAAGGGACACATTCAATTTTTTTGCAAAATTTAAAGTCACCTGGCTAAGATTTCTTACTCCAATTTAAAAAAATATATATCTGGCCGGCGTTTTGTTCCACCATCTTGAATTCGTACCACAATTTCACCAGTTTATCTCTATTTACATTTAATGCTTGCACAAAATTTGAAATTAATCTAATAAGTAAAGTGCGAGAACGAAAGGAAACCGGGCGGAGTCAATCGGTTTAGGAAGATCGGCCAAGAAATCTCTTTAAACCAGTGGTCTTCCGTTGTTCTTTAAATAATATGACACTCCTTTTTGACTATACGCACTTCAGATAATTAAAAAATGTAACTATCCTTAATGAACCTTTATCTATATTTGTCTGTTTTCTTTCGTTTACCGCAGTTCTATATCTCTTTTGTGTTGCAAAACCGGCGAATTCTCGAATTTTAAAATGATTTAATTTTAATTTTTCTTGATCGATTTACTATAAATATATTTTTTTTTGAGTTCTGTCATTAACGGTTCCTGGGCTACTGCCTACATCCACTACTATTGTACCACCCAGTATAGTGATATATGATTTACAAGTCCAGATTTTACAAGGGCAGCCAGCATCAGATCCAGTGAACGAGATTTATCAAAATGTTAATTTACGCAGTTCGACTTTGGGCTACTCGGGTATGCCAAAAGTGGCCGTCTGTCTCCGTTTGTCATATTACTTTATACAGGGGCCGTCATTGTGAAGTACTATACAGGACGTTTCCTAATTGCGCGCTGATTTTAAAGGGGGTGTTTTTATGTTCTAAAAGTCTTAACTTTTGAGATACAGGCTGATAAAGTTTAAAAAGAAAACATTTTTTTTTCATCCCAATTCTGATGCTATTGTAGATAACTGCATGAAATTTGATACACGTCTTCTATGCATTAAGGAGCATACGGATTTACCAGAAATTTCAAAAATTGATTGTTAATAAAAATGCCCTTTTATGCATAAAAGACGTGTATCAAATTTTACACAGTTATTTATCTATTATAGCGTCAGAATTAGCATTTAAAAAAAATGTTTTTTTAAAACCTTGTATCTCCAAAGTTAAGGCTTTTAGGTTTATATTAAACTTTTTTCTTAAAAAGGTCAAAGAATCACCCCCCCCCCCTTTAACTATAGCACGCAATTAGGAAACGACCTGTATAGCACTTCACAATGACGGCCCCTGTACAAAGTAATATGGCAGACGGAGACAAACGGTCACTTGGCATACCCGAATAGCCCAAAGTCGAACTGCATAAGTTAAAATTTTGATAAATCTTGTTCACTGGAATCAGTGCTGGCTCCCCTACTATAACTACATTGATCTGTTAATTTTGGAAAAACATGAGTTCTGTAGTTTTTCAAATATTACTTGCAATATGAGATATTTTTTGACACCCGGTATTGAACAGAAAATTAATTATTTTGAAGCAGTTTATTAACAGTTACTTTATGAACAGTTTTACAAAATATAGGAAAAAAAAACTAAACCATTTTTGAAGTTCACGGCTGTGATTCTAATGGTTCGATTCCTTCTAAATCATTGTCTTCCTCTGTAAATATTGAGGTTTCGTCTTTAGTACTTGAAGATCTCAGTGTGATAACTAAATCATCAAAAACCGTTTCAATTTTACCATCTACTTCCCAGCATTTATCTTCAATAGAACGAACATGTTTAACATACGATTTCCAATTTTCAGCCGATATTGAGTCAATCGTTTTTAATGTTATTTTATTTAAACCTTTAGTTGAAAGTTCACCAGTGTTGCGCTCTCGAATATATTTTTTTACTCCTGCCCATGCAAGTTCAATAGGATTGAGGTCGCATATGTATGGAGGCAGCCTTAAAGGTGTATGACCGAGGTTACGTAAAAGACCGTCAATTTTATACTATTTTTCTCTCGGCTTGTTGGCTGATATTACTTCATATAATTGATATTTTCTCCATGTTGGATCACATACAAGATTGTAAGATTTAAGCCACGATATCATATGAGCTTTTGTAGAGTATTTAGTTGGCACTTTATCTTCTACGTGAGAATGATAAGACGCATTACCCATTACCATGATTTGGGAGGAATGTTAGGTAGAAGCTTCTCTAAAGCAGCACCTGGAACAAATGCGGCTTCTGAACCAGCATAAACTATAATAAAGCGGCTACTAGAGCGGATTCCCTGAACTACACCTGTAACACTTTTACATTGCCAGCATTTGTTCACTGTCATATCATTATCTACTTAGGTTTTGTCTAGATACACAATATTGCGTCCTTCTTGCCTATATTGCTTTACAGTTGATAGATATTTCACCCGCCAGTGAAAAATATTTGATCTCTCAATGAGCAATTTTCGTTTATTTTGGCACTTGCCCCAAACAAAACCATTTGATCGTAAAAACCGATTTAAGGTTTTATACCCGTACGGAAAATCTGTTTTGTTCTTTACAGCTCGAAGTAGGGGTTTGCAGGTCGGAACCTTCTTCAAGTTTATATAAAAATCCTCTATTGTTCGTCGAATTACTTGAAAATCACCATCGTCAATTTTATCTTTGTATGATAATCGGGGTCTTTTTTTACCAGGAGATTTTAAAGGTGAAGTAGAACATGAGCGATCATTACGTTCTGTTTGAATTTTTCTTACTCTACTTTCCGAAACACCAGTGTAAAATGCAGCGCGTTCTGTTCGATTTTGAATTGGAATAGTCAAACTATTATTTTCAGCTTTTCTAGTACAGGCATTTATAACGCTAGCAATACTTCGAAATAATAATTCAAATTCAAGGCAACGCATTTATATAGAAATGAAAACAAATGCTCGAAATGTGTAGGCGCCACTGGAAATAGCTAGAACCTTCTAGTGGCAGGTGCATGGAGACTCTAGATACATCCCAATTACAAGTGACCAGTGCGAAATTTACTAAATCCTGGATTAATTTTACGTACCGCTTAGCTGGCACACTTTATACGTGAAGCGGCAAACTATTACAACAAATAAAATAACGTAAAATTTATTTGCGTACACAAACTTTACTTTTCCGTTTGCTTAAGACTATAAACCTTTATTTTAAGGACCGCCCAGTTTTCTTTGTGTCCCGCACATTAGTTCTTTCAGGCTGATTTTTTAAATATTTTATTAGGCCGCCATTTTGTATTGCTATCTTATATTCAAACCAAAATATTACCAATTCATTCCTATGTAACACTTGAGTTTTGTGCAAAATTTGAGGTAAATTGAGTAATTAGTTTTTTAGTAATAACTGTAATAATCTTGTTCCGGAATGGTTTTACCAAAATATTTCTAGGTCATCACCAAGCGACTCTAATTTTTGAATAAAACTTGAAGTCAATCTGATAAGTAGTTTTTAAGCTATGCCGCGAACTGACCGGCAGAGAGATAAACCGACACGAGAAGATATGTAAAGAGGGGGGTGATTTTTTCACGATTACAAACATACCATACCACAGTTAGTTATAGCACATAATTTGAAATCAGTCCGTTATGTAGCTTCTTCAGGCTGAATTTTTAGATCTATTATTAAGCCCTATTTTGTTCCGCCATCTTGTATACCTTCCAAAATTTTACCAGTTGAGTCCCACATAATGCTTGATTTTTGTGCAAAAATTGAGATAAATTGGATAAGTTTTAAGTAATAATTTTTTTAATATTTCACTAGGCTAGATTGAGAGGCAGTAGTTTTTAGCTATGGGGCAAACAAACAGACCAACAAACATACAGACGGACACCCAGATCGACGGAATTTTTGCCTTTTACGAGGAAAGCAAATACTATTTATCTGATTGACTTCAAATTTTGGTCCGAAATTAAAGGTCACATGAAAATGACATGGTAACATTCTGGTAAAAACCTCGGTCAAAACCCAATGAACAAAATGGCGGCCTAAATATTTTGGTAAAAACCCAATATGGCGGAACAAAATGGGGGCCTAATAAAATCTTTAAAAAAATCAAGTGGAACATGGGGTTAATCTGGCAAAATTTTGGTGAAGAGTAATTGTGGTGAACCAAATGGCGGCCTAATTAAATGTTTAAACAGTCGGAAAAAAATTATTTCCTGCAACCAATTTCTTCTTTTTATAAAAGTAAATAATAAATGTTATAACTGAGTTTTTTATAGATAATTTTATGTAAATAAATTAACAAAAAATGAAAATAAGAATAAATTAACAAAAAAAAAAACAAAATAAAAAATGGTATATATCGAAACAGTGGTTTTATTTAAGTAGGAATAATAAGTAAATGAATAATTGTATGTACTTATTTAATATGTAGGCAAGTTTATATGTATGTCAAATCTGGACAAAAAAACTTGTGGAGATGAAAAGTGTAAAATTGTTTCAGTCTGAATGATTGTTAAATCTGTAAATAAAACAGATGTGTTGTCATAAATTTTTATTTGCGTTCCGTTTTTGGGGAGTTGTTTCATCCCAGTCTGCAACCAATTGGGAGGTTCGCTGAAATTTGGTTTCATAGTCGATCGCCCACTCAGTAACGCATGGTTATTATATTCATATTTACAACCAAGTCTCTGGATACCGGCGCGCGCGGCGCTCAGAGCATATATGATTTTATACCATTAAACTCAGAAATGAATGATATCACAAACATGTGTAAAAAGCCATAAGAATGTCTAAAAGATATATATTAGGGATATTGAAAACCCTATGAAATTTTACAGGGGCCTTTAATTTAGACCCCGATAGAGATATAGCAAAAATTGTTTTGCCACCTTTTTGATATCCGTAACTATTAATCTCTTATCAACGTTAAAAAATAGTAACTACATCTTTTTAATGCTTAATGAGAACTCTAGAAAATATGCGTAACCGGTGACTTTCAGCTTGATAAACACTACATAAAAATATAGCACAATGATAGGACATATATACGAAGTAAATATGAACATAAATAAATTTAAAAAATCAGTAAAATTCCACCCGATAGCACAGTTTATACCTATATTTATTTGGCGATAATTTTGTATATATTGTATACATTGTAAAAATACGAGAGCTTTAATGTAAATTAAGTTCTGGGTACTTGGGTGCAAAAATAGATAAAGCCCTTTTAACAGAACTTTCTCCTCATAGTGAATCTTTATTAAGAATAGTGATACATATTAATATTATATAATGTGTATAAAGTTATTATCAAATAACCATATGTGTATATAAACAGTGTTATGTGGGCGATGGAATTTGTTACGAGGAAAGATTCCGATAAAAGCCAATTTACTGAAAGCTGGTCTATCTTGAATGTTTAGCTCAGATGCAGATTTTGGTGATTCAAAAACAAACTGTTGTATTGGATTGAATCGAAAAGACCAACTTTGACATTTTAAAGATAATACCTGCTATTTTTTAAATTAAATGTATCGCAATTTAAAAAAGAATATATGTCGTAATTTATAGATAATATATAGATTTAAGAAAATGGCGACTAAAATCGTCAGATGGTTTATAAATTAACCCCGTTTCTGAATAAGCCCAATCCTTTAATGGCATTAAAGTCTGTAATCATCAAAAAATACAAAATATGATATTCACAAATACCATAAAATATAATTTGAACTGTAACCGGAAGTATTAAAAATATGGCTTTTAAAACCAATTTTTTAACATACATTTTGTAGAGAAATAGTGTTAGATAACAAATTACATCGAAGGACCTTATGAGGTTAGAGAAAAACTTAAAAATTATCTTTTTTTTACTTCCTTGTAGAAGGAAAATATTGTAGTCGTGAAAAAAGCACCTTCCCAGATTTTACAGATCTTCACGTTTTAGGGTCCCTAGATGCCAAAAAACATGCTATCTAAAAACTAAGAATCATATAAGGATACCCTCGTAACATTTTTGTAAAAATCCAAAATGGCAAAACAAAATGGCGATCTAGTGAAATGTTAAAAAAATATTACTAAAAAATTACTTACCCAATTTAATTCAAATTTTGCAGAAACATCCAAGTATTTCGTACAAATCAATTGGTAAATTTTTGACTCTAATCCAAAATGGTGAAACAGAATATAAGGGATAACATCTTGCAGTTTGATAATTGGAAAATAACAATAAAAAACAATCAAACCGAAAACAAATGAACTATAACGTAAACATAGTATTTTTAAATGTAAGGTCCTATTTTTTTATGTAATATTTGGAATTCTCGTAATCCTTTTATGTATATCTCGATATTTTTTTATAAATAATATTAAGCATAATTCATCTTTTTTAAATATTAGTTCTTATTTTAATTACCCTTTTTGCTTTACCAGGTAATATAAAGATCTATGATTGGTTAGTTTGGTCGTTAAATGTAAATATAATAATAAACCTACCTATGTAATTATAAGTATTAATGTTTTTACCAGGAAATACTCACGACGACAGGATTCAGAGTTTCATTTATTGGATTGTTAATGACCATTTCGCGGTTGTTTTATTTATTTATTCTTAAATAACTAACACATTCGACAACTCAAAGAAAATCTTGCCGCCTGTCTATCAGTGAACATGATAAAGCATTGGTCAGTTTGATCAATTACAACCAGTAAACGGTTCAAGCAATGAGTGCGTAATACCTGTTTTAAATTTGTATTATCTGCTTCTTGCACGTCAAAATGAGCTAATCGTTTTAAAAATATTGTGTTTCAAACGTGAGAAATGTAACCGACTTTAAAAAAATAGGAGGGTTCCAAAAATTAATTAAAAAATAGTCTCTTCCTTTACAAAATACTAGTTTTACCTCATAACTAATTTGTATTTAATTCAATTGTATTTTCTGTGTCTGAACAGAAAATTATATACAATAGTTTTTCCAGTTTTTTTTAATAGGTAAGATGAAAGCTGAAAAGTAACTCTAATCGACGAAAAAATTAACCATCCAATAATATCATTCTCATTGTTGCCAATTCAACTGTTGACTGGTTTATTTTCAACTCAACAACGGTCCTCTGACTTCTTAAGTTCTCTAGCAGCACGATAGCTTCGTCCCGATAGCGCAGGGTTTAATATTCTGTCCCAAACTACGCAAATAAGACTATTTGTCTTTACCAACTTTAGCCAAAATTGATAATACCTTGCCTCACACAAGTTCAGTAACTTGACATCAAAATAATGGGTAATCCACGCTTAAAATAACCAACAACCAACTTTGTTTGTTCCTGCAAGTAAATCCTGTACACCGAGAAGCCAGATTGATAAGAGTTTTCAACGTCGCGTCGCGAAATTAGCAAAGTTGCTGCGAGACATACTTTTAGTCAGGAACAACTTAACGAGTTCTTGTTTCCCTTTGATGGAAATTGTGTGTGTTATATTAAGGATGTGTAGACTATAATGAACGGATCTTGCAAGGAATGGGTGTAGTTCATAGCTAGTACCAAATATATATAAATATATATATATATATATATATATATATATATATATATATATGTATATTGGATTGTTGAGTTCATTTTAAGAAAAAAAACATACAAATACAGGGTGTTCAACTTTTCAGAGAAAAAAATTTTATATTTCGGATACCATTCTAGATATCAAGAAAAGAAATGAAATTTGTTACATATTTTCCACGCATCAAGACACATTTTCTGGTGTAAAACATTGGTTTTTTATTTCTACCAGTGGCGTCCGTACGGGATTTGCTTTGCATATTTTTGAAAAAAAATGGTACCCCACTGACATTTTTATATTATATTTTTTGGATAGCCTAGACATTTTTACAAAAAAATTATCTCATGCGTTTTTCTCGTTAGATGTACTGTTTAAAAACTATTTATCAAAATGTCGGAATTATTGAAGCTTTGTTAAGCAAAATTGTCTATGCACGAATGATCATTTTGCCAAATAACTTCTAAACCGTAGAAAGACTAGAAAGTTAGGAAGCAGAATAGAGAATTATAAACGTTGGATCAAAAATCAACAATTAAGATGATAATGCGGTATAAACATGTCGGAAAAATAATGTTTTTTAGTTTATATTTTAAAAACGAAAAGCGATAGTATAATAAAATTTTATGGCAGTATTACTACTATGAAAACACGCTATCTGCATATTTTTTCACTTTTTTAAAATGATTGGAAGGGGTTGAAATAGACTACCCTTATTATTCTTGTTAACTACATTTAAAGAAAAGTTAAGGCAACGACTATTTTTTTTCATATACTTACCGATTTGAAATTGAAAAATAAAATTTAAATACTTACGTGTCGGGACGGGGAAATTTTTTAGAAAAAAATCTAATGGGGCGTTGTCACTTTTTAGTGCGTTTCTAATATTGCTTTATTTGACATAGCTCAGTTAGTTTAAATACAATATTTTACAATTAATTTAATCCAAAATTTGTTATCTGATCTGTTTAATTGTGCAGTAATAAAAGTTTTAGATAAATTCATAGAACAATAATGGTTAATTTCACGAATTCAGAAATGGCAGACATGTATTTTATGTATGGTCGTGCAAAAGGAAATTCCTTGAAAGCTTGTCGTCTTTATATACAAGCTTATCCTAATCGTAGACCTCCTCATTACAGCGCATTTACCAGGCTTCATTAAAGGCTACATAAATCTGGAACTTTCAAAAAAAGAAGTTTTGATGCTAGCCGACACCGCGAAGTTCGGAACAACCGAATTAGAAGTTGCTGTCCTAAATATTATTCAAACGTAACCTGAGACAAGTACCAGGAAAATTGCAGCGAAATTAAATACTGATGAAGCAACTGTATGGAGGATATTAAAAGAACAACAGTTATATCCTTACCATATACAGAGGATTCAAGCCCTCCTACCAAGAGATTTCGAATCGAGAATGTCTTTTTCTCAATGGTTTTATCGAATCAATTCCGATTTTTTTCTTAAAAGGAACTCAAGAATCATCCCCTTGACTTTATCGCATTTTTGTTAAAATACCCAGTTTTATATATATATATATATATATATATATATATATATATATATATATATATATATATATATATATATATATATATATATTATATATGTTATATATATATTTATATATATATATATATATATATATATATATACATATATATATATATATATATATATATATATATATATATATATATATATATATATATATATATATATATATATATATATATATATATATATATATATATATATATATATATATATATATATATATATATATATATATATATATATATATATTTATATAAATACATATATTTATATATATATATATATATATATATATATATATATATATAAATACATATATTTATATATATATATGTATTAGGTACTTCCTTTCTTGGGATACGTGTTCACGAAATTAAAACGATTTTTTGATTGTCATATTTAATTCCAATTTGACGTTTCGACAGGTAGGTCCATGTCTTTTTTAAAAATGTTTTTTATATTTTTCCTAAAACATATGGCATAAAATAAACAATCTAAGATTTAATCAAAAACAAAAATTATATTTGTTTTATTATAAAATTTAATATATACAGGGTGTCCCAACTAAAAGTACCCACCCCAAATAACAAGTCGCCAAGACAAAAAAAAATAAAACGCTCGGACCCGTCGATTTTGCTTTTGAGGGGGAAATATTTTGCGCCTATTTTCAATTTCGCAACATCACCCTATGAGCGGGGGTGACATTCACCCCCAAAATGTTAAATGGAAAGGGGGGTCGAGTGAAACCTTATTTTGAAGGGTTTCCGACCCTGGTTACAACTGCCAAGTTTGAAGCCTCTGCTGTCATTCCCGAAGAAATGGCAGCTTGTCCAAAAAAAAATATTAATAACTTAACTGCAAGAGTTGGCTGCTTTAAATTTAGGGGATGATGCAAGCTAGTGAAAAGATTTTAATAATAATTACTCCGGACGAGAGGAAAATAAAAATAGTAAATGTAAATTAACGGGGAATTTTTGCGTTTAAAAAATGTTTTCTACAAAGACTAAATTATTTTATGAATTGTTAGAAATGTTCGCCATTTACTTCCATGCAATGATACAGACGAGCCTCGAATTCCTCTCGAACATTCTGAAATGTTTCAGGTGTTAACTGACGGCATTCAGCTACTATTCGCTGTTTTAAATCCTCAAGTGATTCTGGCTGCACCTTAAAAATCTTTGTTTTCAAGTGTCCCCAAAGAAAGAAGTCCAACGGCGTCAAATCAGGTGATCGTGCCGGACATTCGATGGGACCTCTTCTTCCAATCCAGTGATCGGGAAAAGTATTATCGAGAAAATCTCTTACCGGACGAGCATAGTGAGGAGGTGCTCCATCTTGTTGAAAGAATATCTGATCTTCAGCTAAATCCTGCTCGTTTTCTAGAATCTCAGTAATCTGCGGATCGATGGCATTTTCAAGTAAATTTAAATAACTTTCACCATTTAAATTGCCTTCTGTGAAAAAAGGTCCAACAACGTGATTGCCTAGAATTCCCGCCCACACGTTTACTTTTAAAGGATGCTGGCTATGGGTTTCCCTGAATAAATGGGGGTTGCTGTCGCTCCAATACCTGCAGTTGTGACGGTTTACTTCTCCATTTAAGTAAAATGTGGCTTCGTCAGAAAAAAAAATATTGTACAATGAAATGGTATGGTTGTTTAATTTTTCAGAAATATTCTCACAAAACTCTACTCTGCGATCAAAGTCATCTTCGTTCATTTCGTGAAGCAATTGATATTTAAAGGGTCGAAACTTATGGGATTTTAGAATCCGGTGAACACTGCTTCGGAAGACTCCTGATATTGCAGCTGTTTCTCTGATGGAGTTACTTGGGACCATAGCAACATGGCCAAGGACTGCAACCTCAACATTTTCATTTCTTATTGGTCTTACTTTTTCATGCTTTTTATTGACAACTGAGCCGGTTTCGACAAATTTGTTCCACAGTTGTAATACACTTCTATGAGTCAAAGAATGTTCGGGATGAGATTCATTAAAACTTACAGCTGCAGCTCTCGCACAATTATTGTTTCTAATGTAAAGAACAATAATTTCTATTCTCTCTTGTATCGTAAACGTCATAGGCAATTGTTAGAAACTTTCGTCTTTTAACACTTTCAGACAAAATAAATTTTAAATAAAATGCACAAACTGTAATAAACGCATGAATGCTTGACACTAAATAAACGATAACAATGTGATTTTATTTTGTTTGTTGCTGATGTTTTATGATAACAGTAAGAATGGAATGCTGATTTTTTTTTTAAATATTTGTACAGTGACAATTCGACAAGTTAGCTTAAACGTTTTGGCAACGGTCTGTTTCATTGCAAGGGAGTAAATGGCGAACATTTCGAACAATTCATAAAATAATTTAGTCTTTGTAGAAAACATTTCTTAAACGCAATAATTCCCCATTAATTTACATTTACTATTTTTATTTTCCTCTCGTCCGGAGTAATTATTATTAAAATCTTTTCACTAGCCTGCATCATACCCTAAATTTAAAGCAGCCAACTCTTGCAGTTAATTTATTAATTTTTTTTTTTCGACAAGCTGCCATTTCTTCGGGAATGACAGCAGAGGCTTCAAACCTGGCAGTTGTAACCAGGGTCGGAAACCCTTCAAAATAAGGTATCACTCGACCCCTCTTTCCATTTAACATTTTGGGGGTGAATCTCACCCCCGCTCAGAGGGTGATGTTGCGAAATTGAAAATAGGCGCAAAATGTTTCCCCCTCAAAAGCAAAATCGACGGGTTCGAGCGTTTTATTTTTTTTTGTCTTGGCGACTTGTTATTTGGGGTGGATACTTTTAGTTGGGACACCCTGTATATAAGAAAAAGAAAGATTCATAACGGGGGAAGTTCTAGGTAAAGGAAATTTACCGATTTTTTGTACAAAAAAAATTATTTAGATATATTTTCAAAAAAATCGTAGGTGTTGCAATAAAGATTTTGAATAAAATCAAATAAAAAAATACGCTCTGACTAAATAAAGCTTAAATCTGGATTATGTCAATTTAGAATTTAGAAATGTAATATATATATATATATATATATATATCGAAAATGCCAAATGTGATTTTGGCGAAACGTCAGCAAAACTGTTCTTTTCAGAACGACAGTAGTAAACGGATGTACACCCGGAATGAAAACACATTGTATTTTTCCATCCGTGAAGGACTAAAAACCAACATATATATATATATATATATATATATATATATATATATATATATATATATATATATATATATATATATATATAGTATTTATACAGGGTGACTCCCGATGGTTAAAATCTTTTTTGTTAGCGAGTTTACAAAAAAATTGCACACTTTATAAAAACTTTTGCTTTTCGTGGAACTCCCAAAAATTATTTTATTTTTAAAATTGAATCTATAGCGTTTTCAACATTTCAGAAAATAAAAGAGTAAAAATCCTTTATTTTTAAAGATACGCAGAAAAGCTATTAAGAGAAGTCGTATAGAATTAATTTTTTACACCAAACCGTGCAAATAGAGCTTATTACTCAAAATTTGCCGTTTTCTAAAAACTCTGATTTTATTGTACTAAATTTGGAAAATGAGGACTTTTGTAGCTCAGAAAATATCAATAAATGAAACTTCAAAAATTAATCTTTTAACTCTAACACATCTTTTGGAATTAGCGGGCATGCTTCCACTGTAGAACTAGAGAATTGTCGTACTGTTAACGCTGAGTGGTACAATACAGTGTGTTTGTCTCAATTTCTTCAAAATGTTCGCGAAAAACGTCCAAGAGGAAGAATAATCTTGCATCAAAATAATGTTCGAGAGCACACTGTTGCTCGAACAACTGAATATTTGTATAGTATAGTCCAGACTTAGCACCTAATAATTTCTTTTTATTTCGACGTAGAAAGAATAAATTATGGGGTATAAGTTTTACATCGGTGGAAAAACACTGGGCGCCTTTAAAAATGAAATTAATAACCTAACGCGGGGAAATGCAAAAATGCGTTGACTATAAGGGGGAGTACTTAAAAAAAATTTAATAATTGTGTCTTCTCAATAAGTTGTGTACCAATTCACTAGGCTCGACAGAAAGAGGACAATCAAAATCCCACAAAAGTTTAAAAACACCGCATTGGGCGTTCACAAAAGTTGTTAAATTTTCACAAAAGTCAATATTCAACAGAAATACTAATACACATGAGTTCGTGGAGGCTGGTGTAACTTCGGAGGGTCAACTGGGAAATACCCTGGTTGGTGGAGCGAGCAATCCCCATTAACTGAAGATATTGTTCATATTTATTCTAATAAATAAATAAAACTTGGATGATATTTCCCATACGTCAGTAGGGCTCTATATTTAATATTATAGAAGAAATAAAAACAATGTATCCTGTTCATAAAATTATCTCCTGAAACAGTACCTACGGAGGTAGAAAAACTAAAAGAGGACAGTTTCTAAATTGACATAATCCAGATTTAAGCTTTATTTACTCAGAGCGTATTTTTTTATTTAATTTTATTCAAAATCTTTATTGCAACACCTACGATTTTTTTGAAAATATATCTAAATAATTTTTTTTGTACAAAAAATCGGTAAATTTCCTTTACCTAGAACTTCCCCCGTTATGAATCTTCCTTTTCCTTAGGAATAGTGAAGTGTGACCCAAATTAGTTCAGCAGAGAGTCATGTAGTTACACATACTCCCTTTTCAATTTTTTTTAGGGGCGCCATTTTGTTCAAACATACTGTATTCGTCCCAGTATTTTGCTAGTTTCTACCTAGGCAACCCTTGATTTTTGGACAGAATTTAAAACAAATTGAATATGTAATTTTTACGCTGATGTTTTAAGACCGCCATTTTGTTCCGTCAGATTGAATTCGTTCCAGTTTATTGCTATAGGATCACATTTATTTTTTTACGAAAAATTTCAATTGAATAAGAATATTTTTTTATGTTGATTTTTTAAAACTTTATTTGGTCGCCATTTTGTTCCGCCATCTTGAATTCGTACGACAATTTTACTAGTTTAACTCTTATTGCGTAACATTTAATGCTTGCATAAAATTTCAACTCAATCTAATAACTTAATTTATTATATTATTAGGCCGCCATCTCGGATTCATACTAATTCATTTTTATGCAACTCATGATTTTTGTGTCAAATTTAAGATAATTTGGATAATTAGTAATTTAATGATAATTTTTTTTTAACATTTGACCAGGCCACCATTTTGTTCCGCCACATTGGATTGGATATTTTCAAAAATGTTGCCATTGCCATCCCTATAAGATCCTTAAGTTTTTACCAAAATTCAAAGGGTCAGCATTATTTAGCTATTCCTCAAATTGACAGACGGAATTGAGAAAACATGTTTCTGGGCACATAGAAACGATGAAATTTGAAGCTTTATTCACGATTACAAAAAATTTATTTGGTCGCCATTTTGTTCCACCATCTTAAATTACTTAAATAACCAGCACCATTGCTTTCTGGAGTTTTGAAAGCATCAGTTATCATCAGCTGTATTTGAGTTTTGAAGTTGGATAGTTCCGCTTTTAATATGTTTGAATTAATCTGACTATTTTTAGTATATATATACAAGAATCATTTACATATTGTAAAATTTTAAAATAAGAGAATTTGTGTATATCTGTAGTATACAAATTAAAAAGTAAGAGACTGAGAACAGACCCTTGAGATAACCCTGTGAAGACATTTCTGGGACCAATATTGTCATTATTGTCACTCCGAAATAAAACACTTCTTCTATTATATAGATTGATAATTAATTTGGAAATATTTTCAGGAATAATTTTTTTCTTTTAAATATTCAGATCAACAGAAGCATAGGATCTTTCAATGTCAATGAACAATGAACTTAGATATTTGTTGCAAGAAAAACATCCCAAACTCTTTTTTGTAACCAAATTGATTTTCTAGGAAAATATTTTGATTGATTAACCAATATTGTAAACGAAATTTTATAATTCTTTCAAGAGTTTTTAGAATATAAGAGAGTAATGAGAGAGTTCCCAAAGTTAGGGACTTTGCCAGATTTTTGAACAAGAATTACAATCACTTTGTTGAATTCTTCCAACTTAAACTCATCCAGATAGACAGAACTAAATAGTTTCAAGAGTAAGTATTTTGCAATAAGTGGAAGATAACAATCATACATTACTGTACATTATTATAACCAGGAGAAGAATTTGCCGAAAATTTTAACGCACGTACCACCTCATTTAATTTAAAGGCCTATAAAAGAAGTCATTATTAAAACCTTGATTTGTACAATGGGGGAGCAACCCTATCAAAAAAATCTTCGAACCACTGAGTATTGATAGGCTTTTTGTAGATTTTTTTGTCATTTTCCTTGCCTAGGAAGGTTTATCCTTATTTAAATTAGAGCACCATGCCACCCAGCTTTTCCTAGCCTTTATTTTAAAGAACCTTTTTATCTTAGCCTCAACTTTTTTACATTTAATAGAGAATGATGCTTTCTATACTCTGAAAGAGCCTCTTTTCTCTTGTAATTACCTGTCGATAAGGACTTGATAAGGCGAAAAGTCTACACCATTAACGTTAGAAACTTTGAAGCAACGGCTCACTACTGACGAAACTGAAATAAGCTATAGCATCACAAGCCTTTTTGTGTAAAACAGGTTTGAGATGTCACACAATTGACAAATAGGAAGTACTGTCACGGATGCCAATTACAAAAGTTTCCACACTCCAATAATACCAAATTGGAGATTCAAAATGATAAATGTTATATTTTTTAAAGAAAGTTATAAAAGCATTCCGTGTAAAAACATATGTTTGTGGCTCATTGGCAGAGGAAATACGATATACAGTGCCACGTCTCACAACATATTGTTGTGTTTTTACTCCCACAGAGCAAATGTGGCACCAATTAAAATCAGAGATTAGATCTGAAACAATTTTTCCGACTTTAAGTTATAGTGTTGTTGAACTAAAATAAATGTGTTAATGAGGTGGTGTACGTAATTGTTGTAGAAAATTCTTGTTACTTTGGATCATATATTTAAACCCAATATAATTAAATTAGTTGACGATAGCGACAACGAAGCAGAATTAAATATAGAATAACACTGTTGATGTAAATATATATAAGTATAATTATTTAGGTTTTTTTTTTAATTTGATTAAATTAATATGAACATTATATCATACGAATATCAATACTTTTTTTCCTTAGAACTTCAAACCTGCAATAAATACACAAATATCTAAAGTCTGATCCCCTTACCACATTGCCTACACAACTGAATAGACCCACGTAGTTTTATTGCATTCATTCAGAACTATTTTTCATGAAAAAACAGTATAACATGAATATCGAGAGGAGATGATTGCCTATCATGTTTCGACCGAAACCGTAAGAAAAAGTATCATATTTATTAAAACTTGTATAATTATAGTTAGTACGAGTAAAACTAATACCTTAAACCACTTAAAGCAATCATGCACTCGAAGGTACCGTTTCAGATCTGTCATGACTCCATGCCGATAAAGCAAGGAGTACACTAGACTTTCGAATCGTTTTTAAAATTCGTCCGATGACTCCGATATCGGGTCATAATGACTGTAATTAATTAACGTAACGGGAATGGGTTGTGGTCTCGGTTCCTGAGAGGAGACGGTCAACGCAGGTGTTGCGGGCTATGCTTGATTACTTCATTGCGCGCTCTGTACCGGGTTGGTCAATAATGCAGTGAAGTAAATTTAATTTTTTTAAGTAAAGGTTACTGACACATTTTATATTCAGTTTATTTTGGCGATATTGATTTTACTTACGAAGTATTTTCAAGTTTGCAAGCTAAATCCTAGGTTTTCTAATGAAATATAATGGATCTTTAGTAAACCATACATATGTGGGGGTCTGCTGTGATGTGGCATAAGCAGCTCACGGGTTGCGTTTTCATATTTTGCCAACACTATGTAGGATTTGTTGCGGTTTACAGTCGCTAAGCGTAATGTTCAAATATTTCTGGACATATACGTTTCACTGCTGGTTGAAAGCTTAGTAATATAAAATAACAACATATATATATATATATATATATATATATATATATATATATATATATATATATATATATATATATATATATATATATATATATATACATATATAAAAATATATATATATATATATATATATATATACATAGCGTTGGCAAAATATGAAAACGCAACCCGTGAGCTTTTGCTCTAAGCAGCTTAGAATAAAGGTCTTCAATCCGCAGCCCACCTTTTAATTTCTTGTGGCTCCCAAAGGCTAAAAAAAAATTTGTATCGCGCCGCGCCCGCGAATGACACTCCGAGGACGCTAGCGCCGCCTAGTTAGAAGAGATCCACTCTGTGAACCCGCGATCACGACTACCCACAAGGCCACTAGACGACGTTGCATGTCCATGGAATCTTTCTAATTATTCTAGAAATTATCACTACTAGAGGGACCTACTAGTCCAGTCTCGTAGCTTCTCAAAATTTCGAGAGATTCAAAGTTGACGCACTTGCCCTATATAAAGCCGGCATCACACGGCAGCGGAGAGGTTAGTTCTAATTACAAGAGTGAACTAAGCGATATAAGTGAAAGAGTGCCAACTAGCAGTGAAGATAAAATGAGAACTCTAAAAAATCAGCTTCAACGACTGCAAGATAGTTTTTAAAATCAGAACATTGAAAATAAAGCAAGCGTGAAGGTTTGTTACATTATATCCGAAAATATAGCTTTGAAATGAAAAACTTTTACTGATGGTGAATTTATCAAGGAATGTATAGAGGTCGCCGCTGAGGTATTGTGCCCATCTTTAAAACAACTTTTTTCTAAAGTTAGTTTGGCCGATGTTACTGTCGCCAGAGGAATCGAAGAGTTAGCGCATCGACGACAAATTTAACCAATACCGCTCAAGTTAGCTATATTTAATCGGGACATTGATAATGCTTTTAAAACCACTGAAGAGGTGGCTGTAAAGGCAAACAAAAAAATATGAAATCCTATTTTAGAGGTTTTAATTCATGTTTTAGATTTTTTTTAGGAAAAATAGAATATACCTATACTTAGGTACACACTTTTTTTTTAATTTCTTAATTTTTAAAAACTTTAGATATTTTATTGTTTGCAAAAATATAGCATTTTTTTTGTTTTTATCAATTTATTGCGGGTAACTAAAATCAAACCCTAAGTAGTCTAAATATTTGTGCTTTCATAAGCTATTCTTAGTGTTATATATTTTTTAAGTCTAACCCAAAATTAATTTAAATCAATACAAAAATTAACCAAATGTAATCTTACATCGTTTAAGATCTTCCAAAAACACTAACAATAAAAATTTGGATTCTATAAGCGTAAACCAATTTAACCAGACCTAACCTAATACCATATAAATATATATATAAATATATATATATATATATATATATATATATATATATATATATATATATATATATATATTTATATATATATTATATTATATTATATAGTATTTATTGTTAAATATTCTTTCCACAAAAATGGAACATATTTATTAAGTAAGTTAAACTAATAAAATTTATTGAGAAATATAATCAAACTGTTTCCCCTTCAGCACAGTATCACACCCAAAAAAAGGAAAATATAATGTTGAATATTAAAACTTATTTGGTCCCATAAAATTGTTCCTTGAAACCCATAACTCCAACTTTATTTCTTTCGTTTTAAAACATACTTAAGGTAACTTAAATGTTTTCACGTTACAAAATATGCTATTGTGTTTTTCATATACCGGTTGGTTCCTAATCTAAATGTTTGAAACTTTAAGAATTGTGATTTTAATTATAATAACAATTATTTGTGCCTTTAAATTGGATTTAAAAGTGTCTAGTTAATTTCTTACTTACGAAAATACAAATGTACTTTCCAGTGGAACGAAATTCCTTTCTTGCTTGTATTTTTATACGGGTTTAAATTAAAAGTTCAAATTTGTTAAACCATCACGAAGTAATCGATGAGTTGGTTAATGTGATATCCGATATATATATATATATATATATATATATATATATATATATATATATAATCAAAATTTCTAACATAGCGAGAGATGAGATAAAAGAAAAAAAGGTAAACTAAACTATACAAAATTTTGTCGGAAAATTAAAACGACAAATTTCCGCAGTAACATTTTGGCATTTTGGTGCTTGGGAAAGCATTTGGGATGAGATGCCAAGCAAAGTTTTCATGTAACTGATTTCAGGTATACTAAACTGTGTATGAAAATGAAAATAACGCGTTTCTGCAATAAATTTTTTTCATTTCCGTTGTTAAGAAACACTTCTAGAAAAGATTTCTTTTCCCTTTAAAGTATTTTTACCCCACCCAGCACCCCTATTCGCTCCAAGATCCCGCAAGCTTCTAAATTAAAAAAAAAAAAAAAAGGGGTGTACAATGGAAATGACGCATTTCCGCAGGAAAATTTTTCATTTCCGTTGTTAAGAAGAAATATTTTTTTTCCAAATAACCCATTTCAGGTAAACAAAACTTGCCCCAGAAATTTTAACCAATAGAATTTATTCAAAATTACATTTCTATGATACGTTTTGTTTTTATTTGTATAGTTAATATTAATTTTCCTGAATTTTCTTCTAAAGAACTGAAAGACAAGTTCGACATGGGTCTTCTTGAGTTTTATTCAAAATATGTCGATCAAAATTTATTTCCTGAAATTCGAAAACATGCTCAGAAAAGGATGTCTCTGTTTGGGAGGGCATATGTGTGCGAGCAGCTGTTTTCTCGTATGCAGAATGTGAAGTCTAAACAAAGGTCGAGAGTTACAGACGCACATCTGGAGGGAAGTTTGCTGGTTGCGACTACAAAAATAAAACCAAATATCGACAAGCTTGTCAAAAATAAACAATGTCAAAAATGGCATTGATTGATTGAGCTTTTTAACAAATAAATATTATTACACTTTGAAATTTTTATTTTATTGATATGGTGGTAAAGTGACGTGGAACATTGTGGTGGTCCTTCGGACGATGTGAAATCGATTTTTGGCCCTTGCACTAAAAAAGGTTGAAGATCCTTGGCTTAGAGTGTATTTTGTAAAAATATTTGTATTTATACATGTTTAAAAAACGCGATATAGGGAACAATAGAAAAATCCGTGTATTATCCTTTATATATTTATATCTTACGAATAATTATGTAATATACCATATTTGATAATTTCTCGTATGAAAGAAGTAAAAATTAAAAGTTCTGTTAATTTGGCCGGGATTCTTGCCAAATTGGGTTGTGAACTGTTAGTTTGCAAAGTATATTTTAAATACACGAGCAATTGCTACACCTGAAGATTTGCGTGAAAGTCCACACCGAGATATCGTGCGTGCCACTCCGGAGAAATACTTTAAGATGACAATTAATGATTGGAACCCATTTATTTTCCGATTGAATCGTTTAGTAAACATCTTATAGTCCACAAGATAGATGGTTTTATCGGCAGTCGCCTCTAAACTGGTAATTGTTGTTTTTTCTTCTTCGTGATTCCTTGAGAAGATTGAATTGCAAATGTGAAGGAACGTTTGTTAGATTATGTCAGTAATTTTACATACAAAGTGCAAAAATAATAATCATAATAATAAAATGCACATACTTTCTACTTTGATTAATATTTAACCTCCTCTAGAAAATTTAAAAAACATGCCATGATTGAATATGATACTGCCCGAATATCCACTTTGATAACCTCTCCCAGTCATTTTTTTTTAGATTGTATACATAAAGTCGCTAGCTATAAGAAAAGAGGAAAACACAATGAGAGAAAGAGAAACAAAAGAGCCAGAAGGAAAGACAGGGATAGCAAGAGAAGGAAGAAGGACTGTTTTGACACACCTAGTATCATAGACAAATATTTTTAACTTAAAAGTTCCTAAAAATTCATTATATTATGCGGTATGTTAAAATATTATGATTTTATATTTAGTAGTATATATTCTGTCAAAAGCATGTCATTAAAAACGAACAAATACATCTAATATAGCTTGATAACGTACCTTACTGAAATGCGCAAAATTTGTTTTTGTCAAAATGATAAACACTCTGACTTCTTGAATATTAAGATGACTGTATTGATAATTATGTGTAATATGAAACTTTTTCAAAAATCAAATTTAAAATTTGAAATCCCCATTCGAAAAAGTGAAATGACTAAAGGTTCAAAAGTTGACTATTTTTTTAAACAATTCATCAACATTAAGGAGAAACTAAAACCTTTATTACTTTTGTTTTGTTAGAAAGGTGAAAATTTTTTAAAAATATAAAAGTGCTATCAGTTAAGTAATGCCTTCCACATTTTTAAATGGACCGCCTTTAAAATAAATTTTCGTAGCTTTTTAAACTTTATTAGTTTAGTTTTATTAATGTCAATTATCGGCAACATAAATTCTTATGATTTCTACTACAATCAACATTCCTGATAGATTTAGCGTCATCGGTTATTAATCTGACATTTAACCTGAAAGCACATTCGCATCCTGACTAGATGTCAAAAAGAAACCGTCTATTCAGACGGCAATACACAAAGTCACGTAACATCAAGGCCTGAAGCCATGCAAATTTGAAGCGAGATAAACCAAACGGTAGCTCCCGTAAACGGGACATTTAGATATTATTATTTTATTAGACGTGTATAAGGAGCTACGGCTTTAACTGCTGTGAAAACACTAGGTGCTGCTAAAAGCACAAATATATCTTCTTAGTATGGTATATATTACAGAAGGTATGAGATCTAAACGGCATGACCTCACGTTGTGAGTTATCTCTACAATAGAGCAGAAAAGCCATGACGCCATTTTTTAGGTTGGTACTATCTGTTTCCAAACAATTATTTGTTTCATGTAAATTAGAATATGTTTAAAGTGCGATATTATCTAAGTTAAGAATATTTTGTAAATTTCCACCATAAACTGCAAAAATAAAGAGTCAAAGTTAGCATATCAAAATTAGAAACAAGCAATAAAAAATATATATCTATATTAATTTTTTACAAGTGAGGTTATGAGAGTTCATTCTTTTGCATTTTCGAAGCCTGTGTTCTTAATTATTCGTAGGTGCTTGCCACTTTATTAAGGGCACTTAAGGTTAACACAAACAATTTATCAATTTTTTTTTTGGAACTGAGAAAATATAAAGTTTATTTAAATTCCATTTGCCAAAGAAAAAGACACAAATGTAAACACATTTTTTTAAGCAATACAAGTAAACAACAAGCTTACATAACCTTGCGTAAATTAGATTAGAAATAAATTAAGTTATATCAATTTTATAGTCCTTTATTCTTATGTTCACTTTTACCTCTTATTATTTGTCAGTTTATGGTGGAAATTCACTAAATATTTTTATTTGGGATAATATCGCGTTATAAAAATTTTCTTGTGGAGATTTACATAAAGCAAATCTTAAACAAGTCAAGTACACCAACCTAAAAAATGACGTCAGACTTTTCCGGTCTATTTAAATGGTGTTTACAGTGCGAGTTTATTTCAATTAATTCAACTGTTTTTATTGATCTTATGTATATACATTTATGAATAAAAATGTCTGGATAAACTTGTCATGATACATTCTGGTAATGTGCCCCTGTACGCAAGCCATTGTTGCTGTAATCTCGGCCTAATACACAACCGCATGATATCCAAGAGTAAGACTGATAGTTGCATTCTATAGAAACCTGCCTACAGCATCCCCTTTTTACTAAAGAGCCGTCCGTGTACGAAAAAAGACCCTCCAATTTGAGAAGGGAGAAGAAGTAGCGAAACCTCTTAGTGTAGACTTGCGTTTAAAACTTCAGTATTTGTACATGTATATGCAACTGCATAATCTCGTTTTAAAGAAAGAAACCTTCACTTTAACGAAAAGTTTAAAGTAGCTCGTCTAATACTAAAGAAATAGAGGGAGAACTCCGTTCTGCACATCATCTGATAATGGAAGAACTCACAGTCACTCTCCCAAGAGAAAATGGGTTTGGTTCTGAGCATGACGCGGATTCACCTAACTACAGTGCTATTAACTGCAAAGCTTCACAAGCAAATGTGGTAGTGTCAACTGCGATATTTAAGAAAACGCCCACAGCCATCAACCTAGAACAGACTCATTTCCCCACAGTGACTAGATTATGACCACTGTTGACATTAGCCGTCATGTAGATATATTGATATAAAAGCATACGATTAAAGTATTTTCCATCATTTTCAAAGAAATGGGAACTGATTGGATTAAATTCCTTAAGCTTCTCGTGGCAGATACAACTCGCTTTAAAGGTAAAGTCCACCCGGACCCTACTCAATTCTTTGGGAATTTATCTAGAAGCTAGGCAGACTCGAGTGAAATATAGTAGGGTTAGGATTGGCGGTTCATGCCTCTTTATAGATAAATAAAAAGCATATTTTGCTCAATTAATATTTCCACTACCCAGGTATAATTTTTGTTTTCGAGTCAACTGTACCTTGCCAACTCTATATTTATACCTACAAACTTAGTCAATGGATTCGGGCCGAGCACTTGCAAAATATGTTTTTAGGAGCATGTTGAATGTCTCTTTTGCGGTGGTGGTATACTTATCAAAGGAAACTATCAATGCACCGACGCCCTGCCCTCTATCTTTAGAGAGAACATAAGAACGTTCTAGCATTCGCAGTAGAACCACCAGCACCCACTCTTCGAACTGCGTAGCAATCAACTTTTTTGCGCTGTATATTCTTCTGTTCTTCCTTGTCAACAAGTAACTTCGCTTGTCGAAGAGCCAACATGTATTCTTACTAGTCTTTATAATGCCAAGTTTATTACTGTTACCTGAATAGGTTCGAAATTCTCCTTTTTGCCATTGCTTACCGTATGTCATCTCAATAGTTTATCTAAACACATGTTTCAAAACTACTAAGTCAAAAACTTCCTGTCAGAGACAATCAAGTTGAGACGCACACGTCAGCATAAATAAATCGTCCAAGAGAGAGATAGCTACTTCGCGTTTTCACTCTATCTCCACGGAAAGTGAAAGCAGATGGAGCCATAGATTGACGCTGCCGTTTTCGATCGCAATTTAAAAGCTTTTCCTTTCTTTTCTGTGTTCTAAAATTTTCTATACTTTATTCAGTAAAACAAACGCATGAGTTTAAATATTATTTATCGCAAAATCGCAGGTTAGGGACAGTAAATTGCAGTGCTAGGCACTTAATGGCTGAAAATTTGAACATTTGCAGGTAAAATATAATAGTCTGTTTTTTTTAATCCCTGACATGCGCCAAAACTGGAGGTTAAGGGTTTAACCAAATTTCGCCATGCTAACGGGAAAATATTTACCTTCAGGGATATAATTATATCACCACAGACTATTTTATTTTGTGAGTATGTTATCAGTATCAATAATGCCAATATTAGTACACGATGTCAGGGAAAAAAACAGACTTTAGGTATATATAACATATTTTGCCTATTTACAAAATTGTATTTTACTTTTACTATTACTTTTTATTGTCTATAAATAAGCACAAACTTTTATAATATACAGACTAACACTACATAAAGTCAAATAAAATATTCCAGGGAAAACTGAATGAGACACATAACGTTTCGTTAAAAGGTAAAACAACCCAAACGAAAGAAGGCGCAAGGCGGCCATCTTCAAATATCCAAACGGAAAACAGAGCGAGGTGCGACGGACATCAGTGTTGTCAAGTTAAATTATTTCAATAAATAATACCACTTCTGTCGCACAAACATAAGTGAGCAAGACGGAGATAAAAAATAAATAATAAAAAAATAGCAGTTTGGCAACAGTGCTGAGAGCTATTACAGCTACATCTATGTTAGCTTCCCACTATGATTGACAAACATACGGACGGACATTATGCTACAGTAAATACATACGGTAAACTATGCGAGATCAAAAGAGGTAGATATATCGGACATATTTTCCAGCATGGATGCGCGTCTTAACGCGATTGTCTCTGTACCGACATATTGTGAGGTGTTTCCCTTGAGTTGGCAGTACTGAGATCCTTTAGGAGGCTGTGAGCATTGAAATCACATGCAGCTACCATAGAGACTTCATTTTATCTGCAGTATCAGTAAACTCGGTCACTTTCCTAACAGATAGACCATTTCACTTATCATTAGAAAAATAGGATGGTAAGCTGAGTAAGCTACTTTAAGTAACCTCAATAGGGCTTTCTTCAGAATTAGTTTCAGAGACTAAAGATCCCACCTTCAAAAACATGTAATGACAGGGGCTTGCGACATTAATAAATGTAGGTTCTTGAAAGTAGTCTCAGGATTTGAAATATTGGTTTGAAACCTCTATCATGTCCGTTGTAAATCTAATATTTTTGTAAGAGCACAATTCGTTCTCAAAACTTTGTTTTTATATAAATTGTTTTTCATTCAATCGTGATGCTATAAAGAAAAAAATTAGATGTGTTAATGATATGGGATAATGGAAGAATTAAATGGGTAAGTTTGATATAAACTCTCTGTAAAGCTGGATTTATATGATTTCATGAAGGACTGGCTGTTGGTCCTCTTGCTACCGTAATACCACTTCAATTATACTGCAGTTATTATGGGCTTTAAACACTGGCCCTAAGGTAAGTGAAATGGGGAAGCATATTACAATGAATGCCCTTTGGTCTTACGTATACCATAATTAATTTCCTTGAAATCTTGATTGATTTTGTAAATAGGTATACAACAGTGGTTTTAGGTCAAGAATTTTGAGTTCTTAACTGTTTGATGCAGAAATCAAATTAAAATAGAGAAAAATATCTCTCCAATTTTCACCTAGGTTTCTAAAAAGAGAATCAGTTGCTGCATATTCAAATATGGGCAGAAGAAAGTGTTATCTTACTGACTGACGAATATAAATTTAGCAAATATCGCAACAATAAAAATTCCCTGAAATTAAATGTAAATATGGAATGTCTGTACTATTTCACTGATTTGTAATTTTTGTGTTGAATTTGTTCATATTTCTCATTCTACAGCTCTCTGAACCACAAAAATAAAAAATATTTTTTTCGAAAAAGTTTACCATCTCCAGTAAGCTAAAACTAAAAAATAAAATTAAAAGAAATGCCTGTGTTTTAAAATGAAGTACCAGCCCAATTATCCTATGATTAATTTTGACATATCTTTATTACTTACGCGAAATGATCAAAAAATTCAATACTAATTCTAATAACTTTGACAGATCTTTATCAGTTACGGTTCATGAGTGATTGAATTATGGAGATACACTATTCTAGCTAAAGAAATAAATACACAAAATTAATAACTAAATATAAAGGACTATTTAAGATAGTTGACAAATACAAAAATGTCCGTGGAATAAAAGGAAATTATTCCCCTCCCCTCCCCCCGCATTAGGAAAATTTTCCTGTAACTACTTTTCCCAAAATATACATTATTGAAACTAGAGAAAAATACTCTTAGCAACTAACTAAAAATATACAGGATGATCCATTTAGAAACGCAAAGTCAATCCTTTGTTATTGTCAGTTGTCAATTTTTAACAAAATCTGAAAGTTCATTTAAAACTTTAAAATTTTTGTTAATAATAAGTTTTTCTACCTTTAAATATCTAGACCTTATTCAAAAAGTAAACAGGAATACTGAATATTTTAAAGTTAATGTGAATTATTCAAAATAAAATCCTAAATAGGAAAATGATTTAAATAACTAAAATTCTATTATAAAAAAATTAATATTTTTAATGACTTAGCAGTTTATGGTCTGTATAATAGAAATATTTTGGCAAGCCTACCAACAAACAAACATGAATTATAAAAAAAAACAAAAAAAAGCCGACTGTTGAATAAAAAAGCTATAAATGTGAAAGATAGCGAGATATCTTTTGCTTCTCGGTCAAGTATTATTTAAAATAAGTGACTCTTTACTTTATTATTATTTATATATGTAGTTAATTTATACAGGTAAAATTACTTCTAAATATCCCTTATAAGAAAGCATCTACACCGATGTTATATTTTTGATACGACTTATTTATTATTTATTTGGTATTTCCAAAATTTGGGCAGGATCCGAGAAATGTATTCTACTTTTCAATGCACATTTGTTTTTGTTGCCATTTAAAGCATTTGAGGAGATTTTTGCAAATGTAGTGTTTCAAAAGTCTCTTGGAAATTCCTTGTTCCTCTTTTAAATTTCTCGTTTTGCTTTGCAAGAAAAAACAAGAAATTATTTTGCAAGTCTTGCAAATTTTGCAAGAAGTCTTGCTAAAACGAGAAATCTTGCTAAAGAAACATCTTACAAAATAAAAATCAATATTTATAACAATAATTTTTGTAAAACAATAATAAGACAAATAGTTAAAAAATGAGCATAAACATAAAGAACCTGGGTATTTAAGAATAATTAATTACTGTATCCATGTGTATTCTCGTATATTATTTAGTAATATCCTATTCATAATAAATCATGTCTACAGCCACTCATAAATGAGAATTGACGTTATTACGCCATTTTCGCTCCATCCCGACTTCATAAACAAAATCTTGTAATTTTGAATCTGACAAATTCAAATACTTCAACAAATAGGTACCGTTGAATATTTCTAAACTGAATAGTTTTAATTCATTTAAATTCGATTTTAACTACATTTTCGTAATAGACGACTATAGAATAGTTGTTGTTGCAGTTGTGCAGTCTATTGGTCTTAACAACCCTGTTTCGTCTCGTGCTGGTGTTGTTTAGTGTAAGTTTTGCGGTTGTTATCCGTACGTATTGGAATCGACCAGCATCAGAATAACTTCAAGAGAAAGACAAGTTTTAGATTTGGATATTCCGAATTGAAAATTATAAAGTCACAAAAAATATATTTTAGGATAAATAAATATAAAAAATACAAACAATTACAAAAATACAACCTATGTACTATGCGGATTTCTAAAGTTGCCAAATGGGTCTGGATGCTTTGGTAAACTTCAAAAAATATGAACGCTTTGCCCTACGCTAACGTATTTAGGCAAGCTATGCATACAGAGATAATACAAGAGTCTTGCTAACAAAAGTTTGAGGAAGAGCAAGAGCAAGAATCTCACCAAATAGCAAAAAGCAAGAACAAGAAATTGCAAAATCTCTTGCTTGCAAGGAAAGATTTTCTTTGGTCGGGCAAGACGGGACTGAATTTGATTTCTTGTCTTGCTTTATAAGATAAGTCAAGAATAGGCTAAACAAGACAAGAAATCTTATCTTGTAAAAGACTAGTTTTGGACCCATGCCTTGTTTAGCCTGCCGGCGAGGCACTGTTTCGCCAAGGCCCATCTTAAACAAATGACAATTTGCTTTGAAAATGAAGAATATTTGCATTTTTAAAAAAATTGGTTTTATCCATTTTCTCGATTTCGGAGAAATATAAAATGTAAATACATATCTTGTAGTAAAAAGATGGAGCTTTTGACCTACCTCATCTTTATGATCCTAGGAGGTGCACGCTACATTTAAAATTCAACCTAAACATTGATCGTCCTGAATTTTATACCGGTTTTGAGAGGATGGTGATTCACTATGAGTGTATGGATTAGGTGGTGTCCCGGAATTGTCCTAGTTAGCTTCTTAACTTTTATTTTGATCACTCCACCAATCTTATTGCTTCTACCAAACTGATGATATCCAGTGATGCTGTGCTCTTCGGTGATACTGCAAAGTTAAGATCAATTGTGGATTTCAACTTATTTGTTTCTGAATACAGGATACGTACGTTTTTAAATTCCACATAACGATTTTAATTATACAATAAAAATTTTGTACTATCAATTTACCGTAGTTAACTCTTTTAGAACATCTGATGGCTTATTATCACCGATTTAACAAAAGAAAAAACCACGCGTATACGGTACACCAAGCAAGCAGCCCATTATTTCATTTTAACCACAAATCCTTACAACATCACGGAATACCTTTCACTTCTTAAAGTGCTGCATTCGTGTTTGGATTTGTTTTCCTCTCTTTGTTGGTATAATTTACTGACCAGCACGCGTTCTTCATACTTTTTATACGCGTCCCGAAGTTCCGTTATTAACTTGTTTAGATCTGGTCGTACTTAATAAACTTAAAAATTCTATTGAAGGTAAACGCTTTAAAGGTTTTTATATTATAGACTGACAGCAATTTTGTTAAGAATTTCACATAATCACACTAGTGTAAATAAGCACTAACTATTTTTGGTAAATAAATAGTATTTGTACAAGTTAATTATTAAACCCACAGGTATTAAAATTACTGATTTTTAAACTTTATTGCGAAGCATCTCTTGCTTCTCTTGCTTTTTACTTCCATCGTAAAAGTATTGTAATAGTAAAAAATTATTTTTTGAGATTTTTTCATATCTTTACGTTTCAGGGTCTCTAGATCGTGCTTTATCGTCAAAATCCATCTCTTTTTAATGTTGTTATGGACAGAACTCTCCTTAAAGATTGGATTGAAAGTTTGGAGGGACTTTTTCTAAAGAAGGCAAAATCAAAACGGCTTGTTTTCAACATTCAACAGTATTTATGGTATAAATGAAATACAAAGAAGAAAACCCCCAGTGGTCGGAACTGACCCAATGATTGGCATCTATTATTATTTTTTAAGTATTCTGAAGAACATGGACATTTGTTCGCATATTTCAATTTTTTTTTCAATCTGTCAAAATCTCAGTTTTATTAAAACGTCACTTCCCCGATCAACGGTCATTATTAGTTTAGATTTTGTGGGGTTTGTGTCGGCCGATCCTCACAACGTTAAGTATCTAATAGATTTCATAAGGAATGTACAGTCTTTAACTATGTGTTTTGCAACATTTAGTGCTTGTACTGTGCTAGAATTTGGGTTTTTATTATTAAAGATGTTTTAATTCGATAATGTACAGGTTTTGGGGCTTTGCTGTTTATATTTAATGTTAATTTAAATATTGCCAACAATAGGAACCTACTTTCTGGCTGGTCCCTCTCATTGGCACATAGTGCCAATAAAAGGAACTGGCGGGAAAATAAAGTTCCAGTGATTGGCATTCCATTTTTCTTTAAATCATAATGTTTTGTATATATTTTGTTGTGAAATAATATTTTTGTGGATAGTACATAACAAAAAGCACTTTGCAAGGAATTTTTTTATTAAATTTTCAATATTTATTAGCCATTTATTCGTAGAATAAACAGTTCACATTAAACTATTTTATAAAGCATAATGGGTCTTTAATAACTTAGTTTTTATAAAAATACATAAAATGTGATTGTGTTTTTCGTCATTGTTATTTTTTTAAATACAACTTTATTAAAAAGATTGCTTTCTTTTGGGTTTTTTTCTCAATTTATACCTTATTTTATCCAGTGCCACTGATAGGAACAATATTTCTACGTTTTCCTAATATTGGCAATAAATAATAATTTTATTTCTTTTAATTTCGAATACCTAAAGTAAAGAACAGCAAAAAGTATTCAAAACATCATAACAAAGATGATATATATCATGAATCAGGTGTATGAAAAAAAGAGTAACGCAGAATTTTTGTGTACCCACGTCGTTTTCAAAAGTTGTACTCGGTCCTAGTACATGTTCTTTCGGGTGAAGAAGAAAAGTTGCTGGCTCTTAGAAAACCATAAGAAAGGATTTCCGAGTCGACAGATTGATCTTCAATGGTTCCGTACTATCTGGATTCTTGGATGCAGGAAGAAACCTTTCAAGAACAATATGCCAGGAAGAAATTGGCAGAGTTTGTTTTTACAACGACACCTGAAATTACCTTGCGAACTCCTAAAGGGGTGAATCTGCCTCGGCAAATGTCTCCGAGAAAGATATCAAAATTTGGCTTGAACTAATCGAAAGTTACTTCTTGGAAAAGCGTTATGCCAATATTCTTCAAGATCTATCTATCGTCCATCGATGGAGATGACACCTGTTTCCAATTCTGTCCACAGCTCGGAAAAGTATTAGCTCCAGTAGGGACCAAGAATGCATATGAAGTGAGCATGGGCGACAAAAAGCAAAACCTGACAGTTATGTTTACTTTCTCAGCGGCTGGAGAAATAACGCCACCATTGATGGTGTTTTCTAAAAAAAGGTTGTCCAAAACGGTGGCGCAAAGTGTTCCAGGAAACTGGGGCATAGGCTTATCTGACAATGGGTGGATGAAGACAGATATTTTTAAAGACTGCATAAAAAATATTCCATACCCACACTTGGAAAAAATAATGGAACAACCTTTCCCATTATTCTTTTCTTGGATGGCCATAAAAATCACCAAACTTATCAACTTTCATTGCCTTGTTCGGAGTATCAAATTATTTTAATATGTCTGTATCCAAACCTCACTAGAATAATACAGACAGCCGATGTATCATGCTTCAAACCACTCAAATCCATGTGGGAAAAAAGTGTTCTTCTATAGCGCCGAAAATACCCATTGGAAAAAGTAGAGGAGAATCGAAAGTTAAAAAGTTATTTCCAAGTCCAGAAAAATGTACAAAGAGAGATGCTGGCCAATTGGTTTATCCAATGTCATTAAACAAACAAACAAACAAACAAAGTCCAGAAAAATTCATGAATAATATCGAGATTCGAAAAGGTCTTTGTTTTCTATGGACTCTTAATATAACATTACTGATTGGCATTAAATGTCAAAAATGTAATCGTACGTATCATGTACATTGTTAAAAAAACTCTTCTGTGATTTTTTTTGTATGCAAACCACGCATTAAAAAAGATAAATTACCTGCCTAATTATTGCTAAAATGTATAGTTCTTAATATAATCCCAATTAGCTTATACAATTAGCAATTGTATAATATTTGCTAAAGATTAGCTAGGTAACATAAATGTACATTATTTGTTTTATATTATTGATTTTTAGCTAATAGTTTATCTTCTGAATTTCTTTGAGACAATCTTACTACTTAAAAAGCCTGTTAAAGACTGTTTTTTTTTATAATATCATTTTCAATCAATTTCTGTGCAATGTGCTAATTTTTATTCAAAGGATGTTGTTAATCACAAATGATGCTCAATAAGTTGGTAGGTACCTATATAGTAAGTAATTATTTTGAAAATAAAACAAGAACTTTACTAGTGCCAATAAAAGAAACAGTATGTGCCAATGATGGGTTACTTGAGTGCCAATCATTAGAAAAATGTACTTTTGCTCGATTTTTATTAATTTTGTCTTTGCCTTATGAATTTCGAGCAATGTTTTTGTTCGTTTTGGAAAAATACACATTCAACTACATTATGATATTTTTCAAAATAACATCTTCCAAAGTTTACTTGATACAATCTCTGGTTAAGCTACATGCATCTTAAAATTATTCTTAAACTGCCTATCATTGGGAATTTTACCCTACATGGAAAGTTACAAGCCATTCACAATTTCCAACGGAAGAAACTTAAATACAAACGAAGAAACTTAAATACAAACATTACTCTTTAAACTGTGCCAGTGGTAGGAATATAGCCAGCAAAGGAAAAAGGATGATATAAAGTTTTATATCAAGAGTTTATATCATCTGCTGTTAATGCTAACTTGATTAGCGAAACGCGCGTCCAGAACGTAACAAGTTGTGGTGTAGTGTGGTTAGAACTCTTGTATTTTGATCTATCTTCCACCATAGGTTCCAGTGTTAGGACTCTGTTTAATAACACTGGCCGACAAAAATTTTTTTATTTGTTGTAACACAAATCAGAATAGCATAATCTAATAGAATGGACCTATCCAAATACGAAAATGACAAATAGAAAGTTGTAGCACGTAGGGTTTTCTTGTTAGAGTTGTAGAACCATATCGAATGTTACGATACTTAATATCCATAGAAAAAATGATTTCAGAAAATTCTTAACCCTGTTTATTGACTATGTTTAGAATTTTCGCGTGTTAAACATACCATACATCTAAGAGAAAAGCAAACGAGAAAAATATTAACTTAAAACACTAATTAAACTTTACTTTTTCTGTTTATGGGGTGTCCTATCTTCTGTCTTCAAAAACCAACAGTAGTCACCAATCATGGCTGGATCCCATCCTCCTACCGAATTTCCATTGTTCTGATATCTTGGTGAAACTTTTCGCCCTGCTCGTCACTAACAGCTCCCAAATTTTTAGGAAAAAATGACAGATGAGAATGGAGGAAGTGAATTTTTAATGATATTCTGGCACCAAGCGCTTTATAGGCATCTAGAGTTCATTAACTAATTGTTCATAATTTTCATCCATATTGTTGCCTAAAAATCCTCTTACTACATTTACAAATGAATTCCATGCTCTGAGTTCCTGCCTGGTAAGCTTTTCCGTAAAATTGACATCGTCCAGCAATTTTCTGATTTGTGGCCCAATAAAAATGCCTTCTTTTAATTTGGCATCACTTAACTGGGGAAAGACTTGTCTTAGGTATTTAAATCTATCACCATCTTTATTCAAAACCTTCACAAAGTTTTTCATCAGCCCAAGTTTAATGTGAAGTGGAGGCAAAAGGACATTTTTGGGATCAACAAGAGGTATAAATTTAACATTTTGAGATCCCGGTTGAAATTTACTTCTTTCTGGCCAAATTTGTGTTACATAATGCTGATTAATTGCACGACTGTCCCATAAACAAAGAAAACAGCAATATTTTGTAAATCTCCCCTGAAGTCCCACTAAAATCGCTATAACTTTTAAGTCCCCTCATTTCTGCCATTTATACCTATCGTAGTTTATTTTATCCAAAATCATGCACATATTTTTATAATTTTCTGTCATTGCAACTGAATGGGCAACTGGTATAGAGGGTTTTACATTTCTATTATGCAATCACACAACTTTTAAGCTATATTTAGATGAGTCTATGAATAAGCGCCACTCACGGGGAGAATGTTCAATATCAAGTTCCTGCATTAAAATGTCTATATCAGTACATGCGCATAACAAATTTTCCATACCGTAGAATTCAGAAAACATAGCACTTCTTTTTCTGAAATTCGTAATTTTTATTTCTTTGGCCAATAGATTCCATTCCTTAAGACGGGAACCCAGAAGTTCTGACTGTTGCTTGGATAACCCCAAATCACGTACTAAATCATTTAATTCACTTTGAACAATGTGAATGTGTCTTGCCGGAACTGGGACCTGTGGTAAAAGTGGGATCGATGCACCATTCTTCTGAGCTACCTGATGATGGTATTATCTTATTTATTATCTCCCAAATCAATAGCTTGCCAATTTAAAGGCGCAATCGGCACTGTCAAATTTGCATTATGAGGAATAGGTCGTATGGCAAATTGCAAATTTGGATATTCTATATTGTGCCTTTCGTTTTTGGAATAACCTTCAGTCTTTGTCAGGCAAAAAATAACAATCGTCAGAATGATTGGTGGGTTCTCGCCATAGCATTGGAACTGCAAAGGCATACTTTTTCTCTTTCCTTTCATCCATTGCACCAGTGATACACTACAACTAACACAGCACACATGGGGAACCCACCGCTTATCTTGATCCCCAATTAACACACCAAAATATTTAAAGTAGGCTTTTTTACATTTTCGGAAAATGGCCTGGCTTGTGATTTCACCAGAAATTCTCTACAAATATAACAAAATTTGTTAGAAGAAACTTTGCAACTTCGGCGCGTTTGACTCGACATTCTCGTCTTCACATACACTTGCTTATCGATACACATAGAACCACTCAATTCGAAACTCAACAGAAGAGTGATGTTTAACGTTTACTTTATGTCTAATGTTGTAAACAACCCAGTCTAGGTAATTTTTCCGTTGTAAAATAGACCCATTTTAGCCGCCCCACAATAAAATTGTTTACCTGCCAATATAAAAGGTTCTAATTAGGCTAGTAAAAAATGGTACGTATTAGAGCTTTCCGAATATTTTTTTTATTAGTGGGTATTTTCATTGTGAAAATAATGAGCTGGCCTGCGTTAGACAAATCTAGTCGGCCAGTGTAATTTTTTAACTCAAAATCGCAATTTGGCATATGGGCCATTCTTCCGGTGATAGCCCCAAATATTTCTGTCTTTATATAAAAGGAAGCTAACAGTATAATTTTCTATTGCATATAAGCAATGTAGCCGTCTAATAAAAAATATGAAAAACCCTTACATTACGTTATTTTTCTTAAACCTGCAGAAATCTGAACTTTTTTATTTTGAAGGCAATGTTTGAAATGCCCTGTACCTAATTATTTTACTAATTTTTCATTATTTTCATAAGCATTGGAGAGAAAAAATCTACCCAATCACTACAAGTAGTTAATTTTTCAAGATGTCATCGATGTTATACGTTTCTTTCATGTGGACTGCATGACCAATAATAATTGGGACTGGTGACTACTTGCTTCCATTATTGAGTAACACAGCTTTAAGACTTACTTGAGGAATCAGTGAAAAGTCTCCTGTCTTTTGGATCATAGTCCAGATTTAAAGCCGCCATGAACCCCTCAATGTCCCTACAGGTTACCAAATTGTTTTCTATGTTAAAAAATGGTGAATTAAGTGACCTTATAAAGTCACTTAAATCACTTTAACTTATTTTGTGAGGCTTTTTACTGGGAAGTTCACAGACAAAATCGGAGTCTTGCGAGGTTGATGGTTAATTTTTCAAGATGTTATTGATGTTAAAATATGAATCGGAATTTTCAATATCCTTTAATTTTTTTCACAGTGCAGACATGTTTATTTTCGTTCATATAGGAACTCGCTGCGGGAGAAAACATCTGAAACTGACTACTTAGAACGTTGCGGGTTTTGCAATTACTTAAGTTTATATGGAAACGATACGGTAACCACCATACCCTAAGCTAAATTAGTCTGGGTAAGCTAATCATATGATCTATTCAGGCTACATTATAATGTTAGCGATATCGTCACCTAGTGGCTGAAGAGCCGTCAAAAGCCTCATAAATATGTAAACTATATTATCTTCTCGTCAGCTTCGCACTTACGCCTGTGTAAGTGTGCAGGCGTCTCCCGTTCTCGTCGCTCGCGTACCCAGCTAACGAAACTGATATACTTGATACAGTATCAGCAGCCTTTCGCATTCAGATTAGCATAGCTCTAAAAGAGCTTTCCATCACTCAACTTAAATATTTTATTTAATTTTTTAGTGCGAGCTTCAGAGTTAGACAGGGTATTAATAAAAATATTTAAAATAAAAAAAGGAATATACAATGTTTTCTATTAAATTATTATTTTCATAATTTATTACTTATTAAACCGTAATTTTATACAACAGAATTAAAATAGTTTATTTTAAATTCGCGCGCTTTTTACCACTAACGATTTTAAACTAATTTGTAAATTTATGCAAAAGCGACAAATTCAGTTCCCCCGTACCAAAGTTTACTGAATAAAAATATAAGTTGCCGCACTGGGCCGTGGGCACTTTGAAAATCGTAGATAAATGGCTAGTCACCTAGTTTCAAACCCGATCGACACTGGCTCCTGTTACCGAGCTGTTTAAAAGTAGTTTGGCTTCGCGCTACGAATTTTTATTTACCAGGGAATTTCAAAAGTATAAATAATAACTTTAGACAAAAATTATTCAGTTAGACTTTGTCGTCGGACTAGTTTAATATTTTACAATTACAGTTTTAAATGTTATTTAAATATAGTAAATTTAATATTAAATTGTTACTTACCTGTTAGTCGAATTTAGTAATACAATATTTTTATTATATAAATAAAAAAATCGGTAAATTTCCTTTACCCGGAACTTCCCTTGTATGATTTTATTCCATTTGTTCGGAATAGTGAAGTGGGCCTCAGTTTACTGTACTCAGTACATAGTCACAGTATATAAGTGTTACATGTACTTTTCATTTGTATGGGGCGCCATTTTGTTTCGTGATAGTAGATACCATTTTCTTTCTACCTGTCACACTTAACTTTTGGGCATAATTTAAAATAAATTCAATAAATAGTTTTTACATTGACACGTATTGGCATTTTGTTACGTCATGAATTAATTGAACAAATATTTTTTTACAATGATTTTTTAAAGAATTATTTGGCCGCCATTTCGTCTGGCCATCTTAAATTGAAACCCATATTATCAGTCCTTACGTACTCCGTTGGTCCGCAGATATTTCCTAACCCCAAATAATACACGATTTTAACATAAAAACAAGAAGACCGTTGACGAAAACCATTTAGAAATTTAATATCTGGCAAATATCTGCGAATCAGCGGAGTAGGTAAAAACTGATAATATGGGTTTCGTGCAAGATATAAAATCTGTATATGCGTCCTGAGGATGCAACAATAAAGTTGCGAAACGTCAACAATTTAAAAAAAAGACTTTTGTTTTTTTACTGCATCCTATCCAAATAATACTCTACTCTAATATAACAACAGAGGATCGTTAACGAAAACCATTTAGAAACTTAATATCTGGGAAATAACTACGGACCAACGTAGTAGATAAAGACTGATAATATGGGTTTCGTGCAGGATATATAATGTATGTGTCCTGAGGATGCAACAATAAAATAGCGAAACGTAGACAGTTTAAAAAGTCTTTTGTTTTTTTACTAGATCCCAACCCCAAATAATACACCACTCTAACACAACACCAAGAGGATCGTTAACGAAAATCATTTAGAAACTTAATGTCTGAGAAATATCTGCGGACCAGCGTAGTAGGTAAAGACTGACAATGTGGGTTTTATGCAGGATATAGAATTTATATGTGTCCTGAGGATGCAATAACAAAATAGCGAAACGTCGACAGTTTAAAAGAGTCTGTTGTTTTTTTTGCTGGATCCCAACCCAATAATACACCACTCTAACTTAACAACCAGCGGATCGTCAACGAAAACCATTTAGACACTTAATATCTGGGAAATATCCAAATAGCCAACGGAGTAGGTACAGGCTGATAAGATGGGTTTCATGCAGGATATAGAACCTATATGTGTTCTGAGGATGCAACAATAAAGTTTAGAAACATCTACAATTTAAAAAAAGACTTGCTTTTTTTACTGGATCTTAACCCCAAATAATACACCACACAATTTTTTTTAACATTTTACAAGGTCATCCTTATATAACCCTTCATTTTTGGTCAAAACTTGGATTCAATTGGGTAAGTAGTATTTAAGCTATGTCGCGAACTAATAGACAGACAGACAGATCGACAGACGAAACGACAGAATTGATAAAACATGTTTTTACAACCATCTACAGAGCAATATCTAATAGGCATATTGCCTCATATTTGTCAAAGAAATAATTTTTTGCCTAACTATATAGCACAATAACAAACTGGCGCAATCACGTTACCCAGAATGTACCAGCCGGGGCGGGACGCGAGGAATAGGTAAATCGATAAATTTTGATGTTTTCTATAGTTCCTTTTTTATATATGAATTTTGTGGGTAAGCTCCTCTATACGATCTATTCCTGTTTCGTTTGGTTGCACTTGGTACCGAACCATAAATCGTTCCCGTTTCGTACACATCCCAACCTGGTAACGTCACTATTCAAACCTTCTCGCGGATCCACCTAGCAGTACTGTTTGCACTGAGGAACAAATTTCAAAATTTATTTTGTTTCTTGACCAAATCCTATTTTTTTGGATTCATATACACTCAGGCAACTAAAAGATGCCTATTAAAGAATTTAGTTAACTCGCAAAAAAAAATCTGAATTAGTTGCTACAAAAGTTTAATTTATAGGCATATACAGTGAACATACAAAATACAGATGACAATATATTGATTGTTCAACAAAAGCATTTAAATAGCACATTTTTATCATTGAATAAAGTTTAGACACTCATTTTGCGCTTCTTAGCCTGCCTTTTGAAAGCAGCCTCTAGGGCATCTCTCGTAATAGTCCAGCAGTAGTCGGCTAACATCTCACAATTTCATTTTCCCTGATACTTTCTTTCCATGTTTGAAATATCCTGGTGGAACAGCACCACAATTTTCCGGAAAGTAATCCAGATGAGAATGCTAGGTTTTGGTAACACAAAAGACGTTGGGCAATCATGTCTTTATAGATTTGTGCTTTTATAGTTGCCAAAAAATTGTTGAAACCATTTTAAAGGCATTTCAAGCGTCTTTGATTTACCTTCAAGTACGACAAGACCCACAAATATTCCCTCTTTAATTTTAGCGCCACTGATTCTAGGTAACTTTTCTTTTAAATAACTGAAAACACGGCCTTCTTTGTCCATGGCCTTCACAAAGTTTCTAATAAGTCCCAATTTAATATCAAGTGGCGGAAGTGAAATCTTTTCAGGGGGAACTAATGGCGCGCTGGTTACATTTTTCTTTCTGTAGTGATTCTATCGAGCTGTTCCATTCGCAGAAGAAGCGGCAGTATTTGGTATAACCTAGCTGCATTCCAAGCAAAATTTCTACAACTTTTCAAATTGCTATACGTTTCTTTCATGTGGACTACATGACCAATAATTGGGACTGGTGGCAACTTGTTTTCATTATTGAGTAACACAGCTTTAAGACTTATTTTTGAGGAATCAGTGAAAAGTCTCCTGTCTTTTGGATCCTAGTCCAGATTTAACACTGCCGTTAATCCCTCAATGCCCCTACAGGCTACCAAATTGTTTTCCATGTTAAAAATGGTGAATTAAGTAACATTATAAGGTCACTTAAAGCACTTTGACTTATTTTGTGCGGCTTTTTACTGGGAAGTTCACATATAAAATCGGAGCCTTGATGGGCCGGCAACATTTTTCGGTATACTACCTTTTGAATCCATTTGACCATCATCAGAATCAAGGGTATATTCCTGAGGAGGATTAGGTACAGGCAATTAAAGTTGGATACGTATCGCAGATCTTTTTTCACCGAAAAGCCTTTTTTGAAGGGAGGGGTAAAGCAAAAGTAACAGTCAGTAACGTGGTGTTTCTGTTCTCTCCAGATCATAGGAACGGCGAAAGGCATCTTACGCTTTTTTCCACTTAGCCAGCCGCGAGAACGCACATTTGTTGCAGCACTTATGGGAAGTCCAATTTTTATGCTGGTTTCTAACTTTACAGCCAGAATACAAGTGGCAAACCTTCTTTACTAAAGGTCTAAGACTATGTTTTTGTTCCACAAAAGTCACAAATTTTTTTAAGTGTTTAGTTTGTGTAAATAAATCGGATCAAAAATGATTCGATTTATTTACACAAACTCGCGACATGTTGCTCAAACCTCTCTAATTTTTCGAATACGAACAGCTCTCGATCAACTGGTGGTTGAAATACAACTAACTAACAATTTAGGATTTATTTTATATGTATTTAAACCCATTATAAAGTAACCTGGTATAATAAATCCGGATATTTCTCATTTAATGGTCGAAGTTTCCCATACATTGAGGGCAGTAAGTAAATTATCATAATAAGCATGGATCGATAAAACCGGAACCAACTGAGGCTTGGCTTTTGTTAATTAGTATAATAAAGTAAGATTTTGCTATTTTGGTCTCGGAAACATTTTTGCTGTTCCCTAGTGTATTAGATCTCAATAGAAAGAAAGCCAATGAGAGATTTAAAAAGAGAAAAACTACAATTACGAGAGTGGAACGAAAGATAACCGCCCCTATACGACATAGATTTGATTGAGTATCTACATTTCCATTTGGATATTCAAGGTGGGAGGTTGTTTATAGTAAATTTTAGTCTATATTGTATAATATGTTACCTTTATATTTTTAACGGACACCCTTAACGGACATTGGACACCTCTGCTGAATGGACAATTTTAAAGTCACCGACCGTCAGTATCCGTATTCCTGTGTATTAAACCCTCATGACAACGGACACTGTCAACAACGAACACGGACAGTAAAATTTGGAACATTTTTAATAAAAACAGTAAAATTTACCTCCTCAGAACGGACAGATGTTCAGATAAATTTTGAAAAACCCACATTTCATGTCGGTATTTTTATTGCCCATTGTAGGCAATATTTAGATATATGCTAATAAGCGGCGCGGCGCCTACCTATTGTTAATAGCACTAGTTTAACAATAAGCTGGCTTATGCTTTCTGGCTTGTAGGTAAATTGCGGTGAGTTGCATAATAAATAGATCACCTTTATTTATAAAATGTAGTCTTCATCAATAGAATATCTTAGTTTTGATCTAACTCTGGTGCGATCAATATGTCTTCAATCAAAAGAAAGTTTTTGAGTCTTCAAGAAAAAGTTGAAATAATCCAGTACGCAGAAAAAACAAACTTAGTGTTAGGGTATTAGCCGAAAAATTATATGTAGGAAAATATCAAATTAGTGATATTTTGAGAAACAAGAGCGGTCTTTACAAGCGATTCGTCGAGACCGGGAATATGAAAGAGAAAAAGAAATTTGCGAAAACTGAAGGTGCTGCCATAGAGCAAATTCTCTAAAATTGGTTTTGTAAAGTACGCTCCAAAAACATTCCAATATCCAGTACAATAATAAAGGAAAAAGCACAAGAAATTGCGAAGAATCTAGAAGTTGATGGTTTTAAAGGATGAAATGGATGATTGGAGAAGTTCCGTCAACTTCATAATATCTCTTTCAAATCCATCCGTGGCGAAGCAGCGGCTGAAGACTTGATTCAGGTAACTGATTGGCCGACGAAATTATGTGCTATTATCAAAAACTACCCACCGAGAAACATTTATAACGCCGATGAAACGGGACTCTTTTTCTGCGCCTTGCCAAATAAAACGTTTTCTTTAAAAGGCGAAACATATGCTGGCGGGAAAGCGTCCAAGGAGAGACTCACTATTTTACATTGCTCCGCTATAAATGGAGAAAAAGAAAATGCACTGGAAAAAGTAGAAAACCCCATTGTTTTAAAAGATCAAGCGTGGAAAAATTGCCACTCGAATGTTACTATAACAAGAAAGCATGGATGATAAAGGATATAATGTCGGACTGGTTGATGAAATTTGACCGAAAAATGCACAGGCAAGACCGAAATGTACTTTTATTTTTGGATAATGCTGCATCTCACCCAGAAGCGGAGTTAAAAAAATGTTAAAATAATTTTTTTATCGCCAAATACGACATTACATTGCTAGCCATTGGACTAGCACGTGATTCAAAATTTTAAAAACCACCACAGAAAGTTTTTAATCAAGCGACTTTTGTCATCCATGGAGTATTCTGAATCTACCGAATAATTGGAGAAATCCATAAATGTTGTAAGTGCCTTGATTTGGATTGTTGCTGCATGGAAAAAACTCGAATCCAAGACCATCAATAACTCCATCCTGCGATCAACAAAATTAAATCTAATGCGTTTAACAAAAGGATATTCTCGAACTGTATTAAGAAAATAATGACGAGGACAATAATTTGTAGCTGGAAGTTTAATACGTGAGTGAGGCAGTTGGTTAAAAATATTTTTCTCGTTCTTTGATTCTGTATTGGAGTTTCCAGATTTTATTGCAAATTTTGTAAACTCCAGAACAGCTATTTGCTTTCTGAAAAAATTATTTCAAACATTTAACGAAATAATTATACAACTGCAATTTTCAAGATTATCGACTATTATCGTTGCCAATGAGGATCTTATTTCATTTTACGAAAATTTGGAGGCCGTTTATAAAGTAATAACATCTCGTTTGAAGATATTCTGGAACTAAAAATACAAAGACTGATATTAGATACCTTTTCTGCCAAAGAAGAAAACGACATCGATCTGCAGGAGAAACCTATTGAATGCATAACTAATGAAGAACTAAATTGAAATAAAGTGTTGTTAATTCCTTTGACAAAATAATGCAGTTTTCTTGTTCTTGCATAACATGAGTTTGAAAAGCACTGGATTCGACGAAATTTTCGAGGAAAACTTTGACTACGATAGTGAAGATGATGTGTCATTATCGGAATATTGTAAACTTTTGCATGTTATCTGGAGATTCTGTTTTAGAGGAAAAAATCTCAGAAGTTGCGTCTAAAATGGAATCCCAAATTATTAAAAATAAATTAACTAGTTTAAGACAAACAACACTTGATAATTTTTTTAAATAAAAACTTTTTATAAAATAGAACTGTATCAAACTGTATATGTCGGTAGTATAATATTTTATATTAGGTAGTACATTTTTATTGTATGCATATATGTATGTAAAAGATGTTGGTGTATACGTAGTAACAATTGTATTAATAATTTGTACTATACATATTATTTTTTTACTTAAAAATAAAACATTTTTTTAAATAAAATTACATTGGTATTTAATTTGTTCACTCCCCACAACGGACACCTCTATACAACAAACAGTTTCTGTGGCACGGCTACTGTCCGTTGTCGAAAGGTTTCACTGTATTAGGATCGGTGTGTGTTATTGTCAATGGAATATATTAGAATCATGTGGAGCGTACGTTGAGAGAAAGTAGCATCAGGTCTTTTACAGAATAATAGAAAGTAACTGGGTAGGTGCTTCCTATTAAATAACACATTTATTTATTCCTTTTTAAGCGAGAAGGAGTAAAGACCTCTATACGATCCATTCTTGTTTCGTACCATTGCACTTGGTACCGAATAAAAAAAAATCCCAACCAGGTAAGGCTACTCTACCTACAAAATTTCTCGTTTCGTACGCAAACAACATTAACGTTGACGAACCTGGCGTTAACTTTTTGGGGATTTACCTAGCGGTATCGGAGAAGGAGAAACCGTCATATTTCCATTATGCCTTTATCGATGACTATACTGACAAACCATTTGCTATTATATTGGTCATTTTTCACACATCTGCATGCTTTTATTATTATACTAAGGTAATATAGGTAAACGAGATTCGTTGGCCCGAAATTACGCCTGCCGTTTTGATGTGCTGTGAAGATGTTTTCAACAAAAATTTAATTCATTGAGTTTTCTCTTTAGTTTTGTTTTTAGGAAAGTGTTTTACCCCCTTAGAATAAACCTAAATAAAGGAAAAATTTGCGTATGTATGCAAAAAATTAAAATAGATTTACCCTATTTTACCGCTATTTAAAAAAGTTGAACGTTATGGAAATAAAACATATTTTTATTTTTAAAAGAAATTTAAGTTGTTTCACTACTTTTTTTTACTAACCACTTGGAAACAAAAGATATTTTCGTTTTTTTGGGGATATCTTTTTATCGCTAGGGCTACGCTGCTTAATGGAAAAAAATTATTTATATACATAATAAAAATTTTATAAAAAAAATCGACTTCAAAAAAATGTACTAAAAAGTGAAGATATTATTTTATTTCATCTGGTAAATTTTACACTGTGAAGTCGGCGCCAAACTTATTCTTAATTACCTATCAACAAAAATATACTTATGTACTGAGTGTTTTGATGTCTAGTACACGAATATAATGTAAAATTTTCCAGATAAAATAAAAAATTATTTTTCACTTTTTAGTGCATTCTATTTATATGAGTTTCATTGCAAAAGTCAAGTGTAACAAATAGACATTACTGGGGCCAATACATATTATGTAACATCATTGTATAATAACGTGTTATATACAATAATTATACACAGTGGTTTGTCATCTTCTTCCTGACAAAATGGTGAACGCTATACGAACGTATAGATTATTCAATATAACATCTTGGAAACCGTTAAAAATGGCGCTATTCCGCCATTTTTAAAGTAATAAAGGAAAGTGTTATAGAAATGCCGAAATGCAATGCCAATATCATCAAAAGATCTGAGGTAATCCCAGTTTTGACAAATAAGTTCCTTCCAAACCGTTTTATTGAATCTAAATTAAATTTTTGTCCTCAAATTTTACTATTTACACTATTCAGATTGGATGTGTACGTAAAATTGAAATGTAATGTTTCACATCTATGAACCGAAATTATATTATTCACAAGGGTAGGAATCACAGTGGACATATTTGTAACAACTAAGTAAAGAATAGTGTTTTCGGTGATTGATCCTTCTATAGACCATCAGATAGTGACAGATTTAGGTGTCCCATTTTCGCACACAAGCCTCGAAGAAGCTTGAAAAGTACATCGATACTGAGTAGAATGAGAGGAAATTTACGAGTAGCTCATGGGGATGACAAGGAACATTCGATTTTCCTTAACAGAAATAAAAAGTGTTTGTTGTTCATATTTTCACTCAAGCTGTGTTCACTAAATGTTTAATTAATATAATCTGGCTTTGGAAAACCAAAGGCTTAAGTGTTGCATGTGGCTAAGGGGTTGAAATAAGGGCGAATTGTTGTTAGGGAAAATCAAGATATTAATCACAAGCTTTGGTTTTCCAAAGCGATGTTCTAAAAATTATTAATTTAGTTAACATATTTTGCATGAAAATATGGACAACAGACGCCTTTAATTTCTGCTAAGGAAAATCGAATGTTTCGTATGTTATCCCCAAGGGCCGTAAATTTCCTTTCATTCTTCTCAATTTCGATGTACTTTTCAACGCTCCTCGAGGCTTGTGTGCGAAAATGGGGCACCTAAATCTGTCACTATCTGACGATCTACTATCTTGAAAATATTATATGATGAATAAAGGGTAATTATATCTACGTGTCCATTGAAGAAAATATTTTCGTAAAACATTTTGTCCATTTTATTAAATTTTCAGAAGACGCAAAAGTTGTAAAAGTTTAACACGGCATTTGATATGCAAAAGAAATATCGTTAATATAGTAAACGAAAGAAATAACAAAACATAATAATTTGTTTTTATTTTACTGCAGAGAATTCGGATCCTTTAACGCACTTGCTCAATTAAATCCCTTTTAGTATAAATCCCCATTTTGATTTTGAATAGAATGAAAACGTGATATAACATTTATATTTTGAACTGCACTAAAGAGGTGTAAATTTAGACAAGATCTAATACGACAGTTGTAGCTTTAAAATGACATACGCAGCAATTGAATACATAATTTTTTTAAACACCTAAATTACAAAATGACAGTGACATAAGCAAAATATAACTGGTGAACTAACAGTTTTGATAAATATGGCAAACCCTTAAACTTTTTAGTGAATACAGGGGTCACTGTTTTCAGGTAAAACGGAAATTAACCACGCCAATTCAGGGTCGCTTTTTCAATTATTTGAAGCCAATTCTTCCGAGGTACTTCAGGTAAAGTAATTAGCTCCAATTTCTTCCCCTATTTTAATATTGACTGATATATGCTTAATTCATTATTTCTGTAATACTGTTCAATTTGTAAATCCACTCCTCTAGATAAAGTTATTTTTAAAAGTATCCTCTTGGCATCACTAATAGAAATTCGTTTTTTTTTAAGGAGGTTGAAGAAGCCTTTTTGAAGTTGTTAGTTATTCAATAATTGCCGAACTACGCCAAATTAAGAGTATATACCCCAGTACTTCTGTGGAGTTTTTATGACACTATAAGATTGTTTCGATCCTTCCGAAAACCCGGTCAGCTGTAAGATATGAGTACCCACGAACTGGAAAACTGTTGGTGATAGTTTGGCATTGTGCGTAGTACATGACGCTGAAACCAAATCATAACACGTGCACTGTGTCGTTACTTTTATTTTGACTTCCACATCCATCGAACTACAATGCTAGTTCTGATATGTACTTAGGGGTGACCAATTTTCACCGATCTTCCTCCAGATTGTGTCTCTTGTCATCTGTGAAACACAGCATTCCTACTAGGAATATGCGTTATACAAAATGCATACCATGATACCTAGTTGTTATGCGTAGAAAAAGACTCCTGTAGGCCGTTTAGGTAAAACATGTATTTGTTGTAAGTCGAAACAATAGGAAGCCGAAACTTCTTATCCTTATATCTTCTTTCATCAAATTGTAAAATTGCTTAGTTTGTAAACCCTTATATTAGTTATAAGTTTTATTTTTTGATTTTAATTATCTTGACAAAACTAAATATGCTTAAATGTTTTAGAAGTGACCTTACTTGTTTTCTTCCCTCGTTCTGAGTGAAGACTACCGCGATCATTGTCACTAACAATATGTTCATAATTATTTTAAAATTTCAGTACGTTAAATTTATGAAAACAACATTAATAAAGATAAGTCAAATACGTTATAAATACAAACTTATCCATGGACATTCAAACGAATAGTGTCACACAAATCAATGAACAAAACGCCTATTAAATGTCCAAGCGAATTTCGAATGCGTTTTGTACGTCTAAACTGATATTAAATGATGTATTTTAAGGTATAGATGGTGGCGCCATCTCCAACTCAAAAGTCTGCTCCTTATAATCCATATTTCAATATCCCTTTAGCAAAATTGACCAAGCTTAATGGGTTCGGCATTAACGTTGCTGTAACACCGATTCCGACCCCCCATCCTGATTAACACTCCTAGAAAAGCTAGATATATTAATACAATTAAGAAACTAATTAGTGGAGAGTAATTCTAATCGAGACTATGTCTCGGTGAGATAAAGAAATTTAAGATCAAAATCATTATTAAGAATATATTCCGTTGCCAGCGGTTAATTTTTTTCAAGTTTAATGATTGACAGTTTAATAATAAAATAAAATCTGCTTCTGTATATTTGGAAAGAACATGCATTTTCTAAATGTTTAGAGTTGTTACGTTAGACACTTTATTATTGTCACACGTGTTTAAATAGTCGCTTTTTGAAGATTGTGTTTTAAAAGTTTCAAGCTTCTTTTGGCTATTTGCTGCATTGAAACTGAATAACGTAGGTTAACGAGGAATAATTTTGATTAGAAAATTGTTTTTTTACACTAACAACCGCAGTGTATTTACCGTAATAAATACAAAATCTCACATACCTTTTGTAGTTGAATAACGAAATACATATATTATTTAAATACTGGTTAGTCTAGTGAATAAGAAATATATTTACTTATTAGTAAATTGCATTTTTTTTAAAACTTATATTCTTTCACAATATTTCAATTGCCTACTATCTCCTTCCTACCTGTCATTCGACATATGTACCTTATAAAACTAAGTTATGTGCATCGGCAGAGCGGCCCTCTTTGTCGCGATAGCACAACCATGTTGATACGTAAAGTGAAATGCCAGTCGTTCCTGAAAATGTCCCATTTTCCATATTTTCCATGTCTTCCTAAAATGAGATTTCAGGTCTGCTGGCGTCTCGTCTATCTGCCAGCCCGCCATACTGACAGACAGTTAAATCAAGCAAAATATTGTACAGAATGTGTAATGTACGAATCTCTCCTCTCTACGACATGTCGTCGTCTGACAAGGGAAAATAGTTGTGCCCTAGACAAGATCATATTCTAAGCATTGTAAGTCGCGAAAACTACGATGACATACGTTCCTTTAAAAGAATAAACGTCTATTTGCTGCAGCGAGATCCGGAGGTAATCGTAGGAAGTAAAAGTGGCTAATTTAGTTCTTAGTTTGTTATTAAAAATAAGGACAAGAAATGAAAAGTTCTAGTAAAATATAATTGGTTTTAATAAACACCTTTCCTTGAATAAATGTGAATATTATAACAATTTTTTTATTTAGAGATTATATCGTGCCAAATAGAATTACTTACCGACGTTTCGCATTCGATTTCATACCCTCAGAGATATACACCTCTCAAGATCCTAACCATGAGCTCATTTAAGAGATCTAAGCAGGTTTTTAATATCTGACGTGTATTTACTGAACTGTGACCCAATGCTACGATCGGTATACAAATGTGATGTAGCCAGTACCTCTATTATTGATGGATTCGATGTTTATAACTTTTAAATAATTCTTTAATTTTAGGTTCACATTTTGCCGAGACAAGAGCTTTGGTTTCTTTTAGGTTTATACCATGTTCAGTTTAATTCAGATAATTCGCAGCAGATTGTACAATTTGTTTCCTTCTGTTGATGTTCCTTAAGCTTAGTGGATAAAAACAATTACCCATTTTACTCGAATAATGAAACTTGTGCTATTGCAGGGAAAATTAATTTTCCTTAAAATAGTTGATGTTGGTGCGAAAGAACTTCGTCAGGTGGCAACAGTGGAAAGTGAGCTAGTAATACTTACGACTTATTTTAGGAGGCACTCAATTTAGTTACCACAGTTAGCTCATCTCGGGATGGCTACGCATTAACACGTGTTCAATCAGACCATGTGCTTGACCACGACCTTTAGCTTAACGGAATCACGAAATTCTGACAGAATATGGCCATTATTTTACCCAAAAGGTAAAGGAAAAAAAGAAGAATATCTCAAACTAACTCAATGTGCAAACATGCCGCACCAGCATTGAATTGATCGTCTATTCGAAGTATAATCTATCTTTAATTGTTGTGAGTTGTACTGGGTTGCCAAAAACTTGAATTGCTTTAAGAGAAAACTACACATAAGTTTGGTTTTAGAGTATTCCGAGGTGTGATAAAATACTAAATTTCATAAAGAAATTCGGAAGTACTTTTCTAGTAGCGAAAAATGTAATCTTTTGCCCATACGCTAATTACTAAAAAAAGTGAGTAGGCTGAAAAAAAATTGAACATTGTTGTTACGGAAAACATGATCTTGCTTTATACTGACAGTAAATAATTGAAGTGTTTGTTTATTTTATTACATTAAGTATGTTTCTGTTATTTTCATCATGGTAGTTAAATTAACAAAACAGGAAAAAAATTGAAATTGTGGTAATTGTTAATAGACATCCAGATAAATAAGCTATGTTACTGTTGCAAATGTCATGACAAAGTTTAAATCCACTGGGTCTGTTGATAATACGTTTAAAAGAAAACACCAACCTCGGTCTACTACCGAAGAAAATCAAATACAAGTTTTGCAAGCGGCGGCCGTTGAAAATCCTAAACTCTGGTTAAGAAAAATATCCGGGTAACGTAACAAAGTCAACAGTCTGTACGATTTTACGAAACCTAGATATATCCATACACGTTTACCTAGAGATTTTGAAGTTTCTTTTCTGTTCAGTGCATGGTTCCAAGGAGAAGCTGTAAGTGATTTTTTCTTCGCCAGAAAAATATTATTTATTCATGAGGAGATATTTACGTCAAACGGAGTCGTATGCTCACGGAACTGCCGCCGGTGGTGTGTCGAAAATCCTAATTTTCTTATAAAATGTTGCAATCATTACTCGTTTAAATCAAATGTTGGTGCGGTATTTTGGATAACCAATTAGTAGAGCAATTTTTTTCGTCAACAATCCAAACTTAAATTTTTTAAATACTCAATTGTTTGAATTTGTTGAAGAATTGCTATTAAATATCAGGCGTTCACTTTGGTACCAACAAGACCAAGCATCGTGTTATAGTACATAGATAGTTTCCAATTTTTTACAAATGAATTTTTGAAATCGCTGGATAGGAAGGTATTCTTCAGTCCCGTGGCTCGTTGAACTTTTTTTTCTTTGGGGACTGTTAAAAGAAAAGGTTATCTTCACAGGCCACTCAAACGTCGATCACCTGGAAACAGTAATCAGGCAATGTGTAGAAGCAATTACGCCAGCTATGGTAAGAGCGGCAATAGCAGAGTTCAGTAGAAGAGCCATAATTTGTATGGAACGGGATGGGGCTCACGTAGAAGCATAATTTGTTGATTGTTCATTCTTAGTTTATTTTTTTATACGATGTTGCATTCAGATTTGAATTTCTTTAAAAAAATTAATATTTTATCACACCATACATAATTCTCTTATGGCATTTTTGCTCTAAAACTAAACTAAAAGGTAATTTTCTCTTCAGGTAATTTTAGATTTTCTAAGGTTTTGGCAACCCTGTACAATATTTTTTAAGTTATATAATTCCAATATTTTCAGAGGAAGTAGAACTTTTTATGAAGAGTAACACATTTGTTAAGAACTTTTCAGGACACGCTGTATATATAAGTATATATATATATATATATATATATATATATATATATATATATATATATATATATATATATATATATATATATATATATATATAGATAAACTTTAAATTCCTTCTTTGTCGTTGCGAACTTGACTGAAGAGCGAATATTATTTAAATGGTTTAAGATTTCTTCAAAATATCTATTAGTTCTATTCTAAGTACAGAGAGCAGTGTGGACAAGTCCCAAGCAAACTTTAGATTTAAATCTTGCTGTCTGCACTTCATCTCAATGCCAAAAAAAAACCATTATCTTCAACATATCTTTGACTTGAAAATAAAAGTTGACGAAAATCCAATAGGTTAATTTACTCCAACGGTTCTTTCATTTTGTTATTAAATCGCCATAGATAGTACTAATATCAATAAATTCTATTGAGTTCACTTTTTTATTTTTACAGATCCTACATTTAAGGCAGCTTTCCATAATACAAAGGCTAACGTGAACATAAAAATGTTGTAATGTAATGGCAATTAACTAATTTTTCATATAAGACATTTTTCATTAATAAAAGACACAAATATGTAAAAGATAAGTTCGCCAGATAAACTTTGTGTATTTCAAGAGCGGCAAATGTCAATGGTATAATCGACAAAGAGGTAATAAATCTACGACCAAGGCAGCTGCCGATATATCTTTATAACATAAAATGGGAATAATTATTTTCACTTTGGAACATAACATAGACTTCTAGTTATTTGAAAACTGTGCAACACGCCCATTTGCGTAATTACGTATGATTGCGGACAGTGCCGTGCTAATGATCTTTACGACAAAAATGTGGAATCATTTTATAAACGTGTTTTAGTTTTACCAGTAACATTCAATGATAATTTGAAAATGGAAAATAATTTTACAAGAGTTACATAATTTAGTTCAGCACATAGTTATTTTTATTGGCCGCAATTTTGTTTCACCATATTGCATTCGTATATTTTTCGGATATTTTACCATTTTCTGCCTATGCCACCATTGATTTTTGCGCATAATTTCAAATAAATTGATTAGTTAGTAGCTTTTACATTTATTTTTTAAGACCACTATTTTGCTCCCTCATGTACATTTCGTACCAGTTTATTCCTATACCATCATTAGTTTTTGCGCAAAATTTGAATTCAATTGAATAAAAAGATTTTCCGTTGATTTTTTAGACATGTTATTTGGCCGCCATTTTGTTCCGCCTTCTTAAATTTGTACCACAAATTGCATCTTTATATCACATTTAATGCATTTGAAATCGATCTAATAAATAGTTGTTCAGGTTGATTTTTTAAATATTTTATTAGGCCGTTATTTTGGTTCGCTATCTTCGATTCGTACAAACATTTTACCAGTTTATTCCTACGTAATTTGTTTATAGAATTAGTATCCTTTAGCTTAATTATTGTAGAAGAACTTTCGTTAGTTTTCAATGATAAAAAAAGCCCTTATTTTTCACAATGCCAACATTTCAATCTTTATTTAAGTTCTTCCTCAGGCCTACAACAATAAATACAAAGCACTGTAGATTCAACTGAGATAAAATCAAAATTTGAAATTTTTTTTAAAACAAATATTGCATCGCACAGTATTTTGCAATACATAAAATAAAAAGATCAAATATAAAGTTTTCACTAACGAATACAATTTAAACTATTAAAAAATAATATTTCGGGATATAAAACTACTTAAAAATGTTTAAAACTTTAACCTATAACACATAATATAGATAAATCGGATAAGTAGTTTTTTGGTAATCATTTTTCTGACATTTCACTAGGCCGTTATCTTGTATTTTAATCAAAATATTACCAGGTCATACTCGTATGTTCCTTAATTTTGGCCAAAATTTGAAGCCAACAGAGTAAGTAGTTTTTAGCTATGCCTCAAACAAACAGACAGACCGACAGACAGACCGACCGACAGAATTTAGAAAACATGTTTGACATCTAGGTACCCCAAAACGTGAAGAACCATAAAAACCAAAGAGGGAGATTTTTTCACGATTACAATACTTACCTTTTTACAAGGGAAGTAATATAATACTAATAGTATTAATATTAACTATAGGTAGTCTTTGCTTTTGGTAATTAGCAATGTGATTTTGCTAGAAAGCAATAAGCAGTAAATTTAGGGAATATTTGGTTTGATCTTCTACATTGGAGAATAATTTTAGGCCATATTAAATATATCTATGTATCTTAGTATCGTTGAACTGGTCAAAGTTATTTGCTTCCTACTCTCCAATTTTCCGAAATTCTTGGCTTAAAGATGAAGTCATACTTTGCGTCTATCGTCCACTTTAATCTTGTATAAAACCTTTAAAAATTGTTTAATGGAGTGTGTTATCCTATACACAGCTGTGGATAGAACTGCTAACAGAAAAACACTTGTGAATAAAAATAGGGTAAATGCAGATAATGAACCCTGTGGCACCCTGGGTTGATTTTATGAAATCCGGACTAATGATCGCAAATCTACATAAAGAGTGTAATTGAACCGGTTAATCAGTTGTATTTCTTAAGACATACCTGATCATGTAACGGAAGGCTATAAAGTCGCTTACTCACTTAGCAAACGAATACGACCGCAAGGTGAGGAACATACGTTCACTTAGTGTGGACGAAAAGTATATGGACGAAGAATATAGGCGTGCATTTGTTTGCTCACTTGCAGATACTTCAAACAGAAAAATCGTTCTCGCTAGCGTTTGTGTACAGGGTGTGCCAAACTCGATGCCCCTGACTTATTATGGGAATACGGGAAATAGACAAATCAAAATACGGAAAGTGGGTAAAGTGCGGGACACGCAAGAAAACCGGGCGGTGCTTAAAATAAAGGTTCATAGTCTTAAGCAAGCGGTAAAGTAAAATTTGTGTTAGCAAATAAATTTTGTTATTTTATTTGTTGTAATAGTTTGCCGCTTCACCTATAAAGTGCGCCAGCTAAGCGGTACGGAAAATTAATCGAGGATTTAGTAAATTGGCACTGGTCCACTTGTAGTTTGGGATGTGCCTAGAGTCTCTATGCACTTGCCGCTAGAAGGTTCTAGCTATTTCCAGCGGCGCCTATACATTTCGAGCATTTTTTTTATTTCTATATAAATGCGTTGTGTTGAATTTGGATTATTATTTCGAAGTAACGATGGCGAGTAAAAGAGGAAAAACAATTCGAAGAGGTTAGCGGTGAAGTTATTGCGAGCATTATAGAGGCCTGAACTAGAGAAGCTGAAAGTAATAGTTTGACTATTCCAATTCAAAATCGAACAGAACGCGCTGCATTTTACACTGGTGTTTCGGAAAGTGGTGTGAGAAAAACTCAAAGAGAACATAATGATCGCTCATGTTCTACTTCACCTTTAAAATCTCCTGGTAAAAAAGACCCCGATTATCATACAAAGATAAAATTGACGATGGTGATTTTCAAGTAATTCGACGAACAATAGAGGATTTTTATATAAACTTGAAGAAGGTTCCGACCTGCAAACCCCTACTTCGTGCTGTAAAAAACAAAATATATTTTCCGTACTGGTATAAAACCTTAAATCGGCTTTTACGATCAAATGGTTTTGTTTTGTTTGGCGCAAGTGCCAAAATAAACGAAAATTGCTCATTGAGAGACCAAATATTTTTCACTGGCAGGTGAAATATCTATCAACTGTAAGGCAATATAGGCAAGAAGAATGCAATATTGTGTATCTAGATGAAACCTGAGTAAATAATGATGACAGTGAACAAATGCTGTCAAAGTGAAAGTGTTACAGGTGTTGTTCAGGGATTCCGCTCTAGTAGTCGCTTTATTATAGTTCATGCTGGTTCAGAAGCCAGATTTGTTCCAGGTGCTGCTTTAGTTTTTCGCTCGGGACTAACAACTGGAAACTATCATGGACAGATGAATAGAGATAATTTTGAAGAGTGGTTGCTCAAGAAGCTTCTACCTAACATTCCTCCCAAATCAGTCGTGGTAATGGATAATGCGTCTTACCATTTTCACGTAGAAGATAAAGTGCCAACTAAATACTCTACAAAAGCTCATATGATATCGTGGCTTAAATCGAACAATCTTGTATGTGATTCAACACGGAGAAAATATCAATTATATGAAGTAATATCAGCCAACAAGCCTAGAGAAAAAAAGTATAAAATTGACGGTCTTTTACGTAACGTCGGTCATACACCTTTAAGGCTGCCTCCATTCATGTGCGACCTCAACCATGTTGAACTTGCATGGGCAGGAGTAAAAAAATATATTCGAGAGCGCAACACCAATGAACTTTCAACTAAAGATTTAAATAAAATAACATTAATCGTATGTTACACACGTTCGTTCTATTGAATATAAATACTGGGAAGTAGATGGCAAAATTGAAACGGTTATCGATGATTTAGTTATCACACTGGGATCTTCAAGTAGTGACGACGAAACCTCATCATTTTCAGAGGAAGACAATGATTTAGAAGCAATCGAACCGGCAGAATCACAACCGTCAACCTCAAAAATGGCTTAGTTTTTTTTCATATATTTTGTAAAATTGTTCATAAAGTAGCTGTCAATAAACTGCTTCAAAATAATTAATTTTCTGTTCAATACCGGGTTTCAAAAAATATCTAATATTGCAATTAATATTTGAAAAACTACAGAACTCATGTTTTTCCAAAATTAACACATCAATGTAGTTATAGTAGAGGAGCCAGCACTGATTTCAGTGAACAAGATTTATCAAAATTTTAACTTATGCAGTTTGACTTTGGGCTATTCGGGTATGCCAAAAATAACCGTTTGTCTCCGTCTCATCATATCACTTTGTATTACTTTGTACGGGGGCGTCATTGTAAAGTACTATACAGGGCGTTTCCTAATTGCGTGCTAATATTAAAGGGGGTGATTCTTGGACCTTTTTAAGAAAAAAGTTTAATATGAACCTAAAAGTCTTAACTTTGGAGATACAGGGTTTTAAAAAAACATTTTTTTTAAATACTAATTCTGATGCTATTATAGATAAATAACTGTGTTTAATTGATACATTTTTGAAATTTCTACCAGTGACGTGCATATGTAATTAACCTGGGTAAATCCGTATGCTCCTTAATGCATAGAAGACGTGTATCAAGTTTCATGCAGTTATCTACAATAGCATCAGAATTGGGACGAAAAAAAAAAGTTGTCTTTTTAAACTTTACCATCCTGTATCTCAAAAGTTAAGACTCTTAGGATATAACAACACCCCCTTTAACATCAGCACGCAATTAGGAAACGCCCTGTATAGTACTTCACAATAACGGCCCCTGTATAAAGTAATATGACAAACGGAGAGTCACTTTTGGCATACCCGAGTAGCGCAAAGTCGAACTGCATAAATTAAAATTTTGATAAATCTCGTTCACTGGATCTGATGCTAGGTGCCCTTGTAAAATCTGAACTTGTAAATCGTGTATTACCATACTGGGTGGTCCAATAATAGTGGACGCAGGCAGTAGTCCGGGAACCGTTAATGACAGAACTCAAGAAAAAATATATTTATAGGTAAATCGATCATGAAAAACCAAAATTAAATCATTTTAAAATTCGAAAGTTCGCCGTTTTTGCAACACAATATAGATATAGAAGTGCGGTACACGAAAGAAAACAGACAAATATAGATAAAGGTTCATTAAGCATAGTTTCACTTTTTAATTATCTGAAGTGCGAATAGTCAAAAAGGAGTGCCATATTATTTAAAGAACCATGGGATACCACTGGTTTAACGAGATTTCTTGGCCGACCTTCCTAAACAGATTGACTCCGCCCGGTTTTCTTTCGTGTACCGCACTTTATTAAATGAGTGTCACTAAAATATAATTAATGTAAAAAAATTAGAGCCTTTAGAATGGAGGTTGTGATGTTATTCATGTTTTTTTCCAGGAGCGTATTTTTTTTCTACACATTAGAAAAGCTATAATTTTTTTGAGTAACCTTTCTTTGAAAAAATAACTTTTTTTATTCAAACGATATAAGACAAACTTTTTGAAAATATACGAGAGTATATAAGAAATTTTGTTTGACTAAAAATCGACTAGTCCATGGAAATGAAATGTCATTATGACAGTTAATGAAACTGAACTTACGTCAAAAATTTTTATTGTTCTTCGTTTGGATACCCACTAGTAAATTTTTAATAATGATTACTCACGCAGGAAAAGTGGATTTTGTGTTTGTCTATGGCGAGTGTCAAAAAATCCTTCAAAAGCTATTTTGGTATATCATAAGAGAGCGTCAATTTTCCAATAAAAATATTTGCAAGATTTGAAAAAACCAAGAAGCGTTTTTCCCGAAAAGGAAAAGAAATCAGAAAAACGGTTTGTGATGATACAACACGCGGTAACTGCAGTTTTACAATAATTTGGAGAACATCAATTCGGCTCACCTGTCTTGCTCTAAATTTAAAAAAGGCCACTGTACAACGAATTTTGAAAGCAAATGGTTATCACGATTACAATCTTCTTAATTTAAAATATCTAGCACAGAGACAATAGAGCTAGAAGCAATTTTATTGAGCAAATAATGATACATCTACATCAGTTACTGACCATCGGATTTTGGACTGATGAAAGCAGATTTGTAAGCAACGATAAACCAAATCGTAAAAATGAACATTATTAGAGTACATAACAACCACATTTCGATAACAAAATTTAAAATCGTTGGCATTTTGATATAAATTATTTGATGGGGTAGAATCGGCCAACATTTAATTGGGCCTTACTTTTATGAAGATATGCTAGATAAAATAATTCTTGCAGAAAGAGCTTCAAAAGGTACCGCTTGATTATAATAGCTTTTAAAAAGTTTTCAGTGTCGTTATAACCTAAAAGGAACTTCTTTCTTATGAAGTTTATCCTAATTTAGTTTCGTACATTTTATTTTTTCAATTATATAATTTTATAAGTTTTATATTTAGCTAAACCACTATTTAGCATATTTTAAAATAAATTGAATAAGTAGTTTTTACACTAACGTTTTAAAAAACGTATTAGATCACCATATTGTTCCGTCATGTCAAATTCGTAAATCTATAATTTTATTTTTTGCGTATTTTCAAACATTGAAACGCGAGTCCATGCGAATGAATTGAATTTAAAAATTGGTAAATAGTGTAGATGAAATATTCATTAATTCGTTGATTCGCCAATTCATTCGTTCATATGAATTGACGAGTTAAATGTATGCGGACGGATGGACGAATAGTGAGTAGCAGGCTTTATGATAGTAAAATAATATTTCCCTCAGATCCTCTTCTGTCAGAATCAAAGACTATAATTTAAATGGAAACTTTTAAGATAATAGTTTTTTTATCGCTGTAAAAATATACTGTCGTATGCTGCCATGATACATAACGGTAATAAAAATTGATGAAATAGTGGAGAGTCGTGAAATTGAGAAATATGTTTACTTACTCAAGTAGTCAATATGCTCTTAAAACAATATATGAACCTAGACTTAGCACCACCCTCATGAAGGAGAACTATTCCCACAAAGCAAAATAGTCGACCGAGGTTCCTAATAACCACTGCCAATTGTTGTTATATGACTTTATTAATTAATTTAACTAAGGCAAACTTGAAGCAGTCCAAATATAATTCGGCAGTGATAACGATACAATTAAAATGACTCCCTGATTGAATATAGACATACATTATTAACACAGGATGCCTTGTGAAAACAAATCTTAACCCTTCGTATAACTTCTTACCTGTAAATCATAAGTCGTTTTGGTAAGGTGTGCCTATGGCGACAGTTTGGCACTTATTGTACTATCAGGGAAATGTGGCAGAAAAGCAAGTAAAAAAATAATAGCTTGTAAAGTAGCTGTCAGTCAGTCAGTCAGACATCGAGCTTCTCCTCAACCATTAATGCTACGACTTTTTTTTATAAAATAGAGACTTTCAACACAGGGAACGCGAAAATATCAACTATGCTTAATGAACCTTTATCTATATTTGTCTGTTTTCTTTCGTGTACCGCACTTCTATATCTCTTTTGTGTTGCAGTGTCGTTATAACCTAAAAGGAACTTCTTTCTTATGAAGTTTATCCTAATTTAGTTTCGTACATTTTATTTTTTCAATTATATAATTTTATAAGTTTTATATTTAGCTAAACCACTATTTAGCATATTTTAAAATAAATTGAATAAGTAGTTTTTACACTAACGTTTTAAAAAACGTATTAGATCACCATATTGTTCCGTCATGTCAAATTCGTAAATCTATAATTTTATTTTTTGCGTATTTTCAAACATTGAAACGCGAGTCAATGCGAATGAATTGAATTTAAAAATTGGTAAATAGTGTAGATGAAATATTCATTAATTCGTTGATTCGCCAATTCATTCGTTCATATGAATTGACGAGTTAAATGTATGCGGACGGATGGACGAATAGTGAGTAGCAGGCTTTATGATAGTAAAATAATATTTCCCTCAGATCCTCTTCTGTCAGAATCAAAGACTATAATTTAAATGGAAACTTTTAAGATAATAGTTTTTTTATCGCTGTAAAAATATACTGTCGTATGCTGCCATGATACATAACGGTAATAAAAATTGATGAAATAGTGGAGAGTCGCGAAATTGAGAAATATGTTTACTTACTCAAGTAGTCAATATGCTCTTAAAACAATATATGAACCTAGACTTAGCACCACCCTCATGAAGGAGAACTATTCCCACAAAGCAAAATAGTCGACCGAGGTTCCTAATAACCACTGCCAATTGTTGTTATATGACTTTATTAATTAATTTAACTAAGGCAAACTTGAAGCAGTCCAAATATAATTCGGCAGTGATAACGATACAATTAAAATGACTCCCTGATTGAATATAGACATACATTATTAACACAGGATGCCTAGGTGTGCCTATGGTGACAGTTTGGCACTTATTGTACTGTCAGGGAAATGTGGCAGAAAAGCAAGTAAAAAAATAATAGCTTGTAAAGTAGCTGTCAGTCAGTCAGTCAGACATCGAGCTTCTCCTCAACCATTAATGCTACGACTTTTTTTTATAAAATAGAGACTTTCAACACAGGGAACGCGAAAATATCAACTATGCTTAATGAACCTTTATCTATATTTGTCTGTTTTCTTTCGTGTACCGCACTTCTATATCTCTTTTGTGTTGCAAAAATGGCGAACTTTCGAATTTTAAAATGATTTAATTTTGGTTTTTCTTGATCGATTTACCTATAAATATATTTTTTCTTGACTGCTGTCACTAACGGTTCCCGGGCTACTGCCTAAGTCCACTATTATTGGACCACCCAGTATAGTGATACACGATTTACAAGTCCAGATTTTACAAGGGTAGCCAGCATCAGATCCAGTGAACGAGATTTATCAAAATTTTAATTTATGCAGTTTGGGCTACTCGGGTATGCCAAAAGTGGTCCGTCTCCGTTTTGTCACATTACCTTATACAGATGTCGTCATTGTGAAGTACTATACAGGGCGTTTCCTAATTGCGTGCTGATGTTGAAGGGGTTGTTTTTATGTCCCAAAAGTCATTTTTTTTTCATCCCAATTTTGATGCTATTTTGTAGATTGTAGATAACTGCATGAAACTTGATATACGTCTTATTTGCATTAAGGAGCATACGGATTTACTTAGGTTAATTACATATGCACGCCACTGGTAGAAATTTCAAAAATTGATTGTTAGTAAAAAATGCCCCTTTATGCATAAAAGACGTGTATCATATTTCACACTGTTTTTTACCTATAATAGCATTAGAATTAGGATTTAAAAAAAATTTTTTGTAAAACCTTGTATCTTCAAAGTTAAGACTTTTAGGTTCATATTAAACTTTTTTCTTAAAAAGGTCCAAGAATCACCCCCCTTTTATATTAGCATATAATAAGGAAACGCCCTGTATAGTACTTCACAATGACGCCCCCTGTACAAAGTAATATGACAGACGGAGACAAATGGTCACTTTTGGCATACCCGAATAGCCCAAAGTCGAACTGCATAAGTTAAAATTTTGATAAATCTTGTTCACTGGAATCAGTGCTGGCTCCCCTACTATAACTACATTGATGTGTTAATTTTGGAAAAATATGAGTTCTGTAGTTTTTCAAATATTAATTGCAATATTAGATATTTTTTGACACCCGGTATTGAACAAAAAATTAATTATTTTGAAGCAGTTTATTGACAGCTACTCTATGAGCAATTTTACAAAATATATGAAAAAAACTAAGCCATTTTTGAGGTTGACGGCTGTGATTCTAATGGTTCGATTTCTTCTAAATCGTTGTCTTCCTCTGAAAGTGATGAGGTTTCGTCGTTAATAACCGTTTTAATTTTGCCATCTACTTCCCAGTGTTTATCTTCAATAGAACGAACATGTTTAACATATGATTTTGAATTTTCAGCCGATATTGAGTCAATCGCTTCTAATGTTGTTTTATTTAAATCTTTAATTGAAAGTTCACCGGTGTTGCGCTGTCGAATATATTTTTTTACTCCTGCCCATGCAAGTTTAATAGGGTTGAGGTCGCACATGTATGGAGGCAGCCTTAAAGGTGTATGACCGAGGTTACGTAAAGGACCGTCAATTTTATACTTTTTTTCTCTAGGCTTGTTGGCTGATATTACTTCATATAATTGATATTTTCTCCATGTTGGATCACATACAAGATTGTTCGATTTAAGCCACGATATTATATGAGCTTTTGTAGAGTATTTAGTTGGCTTTTTTTTTCTACGTGAGAATGATAAGACGCATTATCCATTACCACAACTGATTTGGGAGGAATGTTAGGTAGAAGCTTCTCGAGCAACCACTTTCCAAAATTATCTCTATTCATCTGTCCATGATAGTCTCCAGTTGTTAGTCTCGAGCGAAAAACTAAAGCAGCACATGGAACAAATCCGGCTTCTGAACCAGCATGAACTATAATAAAGCGACTACTAGAGCGGATTCCCTGAACAACACCTGTAACACTTTCACTTTACCAGCATTTGTTCACTGTCATATCATTATCTACCCAGGTTTCGTCTAGATACACAATATTGCGTCCTTTTTGCCTATTTTGCCTTACAGTTGGTAGATATTTCACCCGCCAGTGAAAAATATTTGGTCTCTCAATGAGCAATTTTCGGTTATTTTAGCACTTGTGCCAAACAAAACCATTTGATCGTAAAAGCCGATTTAAGGTTTTATACTGGTACGGAAAAATCTATTTTGTTCTTTACAGCACGAAGTAGTAGTTTGCAGGTCGGAACCTTCTTCAAGTTTATATATAAATCCTCTATTGTTCGTCGAATTACTTGAAAATCACCATCGTCAATTTTATCTTTGTATGATAATCGGGGTCTTTTTTTACCAGAAAATTTTAAAGGTGAAGTAGAACATGAGCGATCATTATGTTCTCTTTGAATTTTACTTACACTACTTTCCGAAATACCAGTGTAAAATGCAGCGCGTTCTGTTCGATTGAATTGGAATAGTCAAACTATTATTTTCAGCTTCTCTAGTACAGGCCTCTCTAACACTTGCAATAACTTCACGTGCACCGCTTCGAATTGTTTTTCCTCTTTTACTCATCATCGTTACTTCGAAATAATAATTCAGATTCAATGGAACGCGTTTATATAGAAATGAAAACAAATGCTCGAAATGTATAGGCGCCACTGGAAATAACTAGAACCTTCTAGCGACAAGTGCATGGAGACTCTAGGCACATCCCAATTACAAGTGGACCAGTGCGAAATTTACTAAATCCTCGATTAATTTTCCGTACCGCTTAGCTGGCGCACTTTATAGGTGAAGCGGCAAACTATTACAATAAATAAAATAACATAAAATTTATTTGCGTACACAAATTTTACTTTTCCGCTTGCTTATTTTAAGGACCGCCCGGTTTTATTTCGTGTCCCACACTTTAATATTATATTTAAAAATATAATTAGGAGTTATTTCTTCTACGCCCCTGGCAATACGGAGTAAATACTGTAGCATTTTCACTGTTGACAGTACAATTATGCCGACTAGGAAGCAATTTGAACACATTAAATGTGAATCGCCATTCAGCAGGAATCTGCATCGGTTCTTACAAGTCTAGCTGTTTTTTGAAAGGAGCAAAAAATATTAGTAATCGGCATTAGTGTGAGGATTAACTTACTACTGATTATGTTAAAAAAAACTATTAAAAAGTGAAGTGCTTTCGCCGTGCTTTAATTAACTTTAATCTCAACATATTATATTTCAGTTTGTGAAGTTTTTTCAAAAGTTACAGATGTAACTTTGGTTAAAAAATAGTCTCTGGGCCTATATATTGAAATACATTTTTATTACCCGGTCTGCAAAGGGGAATTTGAAATTGTCCAGAAATTCTTAACTTCCCTATCTTATAAAAACCAAAGAACTATTGCGCGCGTGTACGTGCTTCTGATTTCCGAACGTGGTATTTCTTGACTTCCACATACGGTATAGACACAAAATGTGTTAGAACTCGTTTTACGACAAACCGAAAAAAGGCTTAACCTCAGCTAACAAAAAAGGCCATCTGATAACTTGATATAGGTCTGATAATTATGTTTTTTACTTCCCTCGTAAAAGGAAAGTAATCGTGAAAAAAATCTTTCTCCGAGATTTTTCCAGATCTTCGCATTTCAGAGTCCCTAGATGACGAAAAACATGTTTTCTCAATTCCGTCGGTCTGTCTGTCTATTATTATTAAAAAACTACTTATCTAATGTATCTCAAATTTTGAAAAACATCAAGTATTATGTTGGAATCATAATGGTAAAAGTGTGGTACTAATTCAAGATGACCGAACAAAATGGCGGCCAAATAAAATGTTTGTAATCGTGAAAAAGTCACCCTCTCACTTTTACACATCTTTACGTTTTAGCGTCGCTAGATGCTAAAAAATATGTTTTATCGTCTCCGTCGGTCCGTCTGTCGGTTTTTTTGTCTGCCTGTCAATTCGCGGCATACCTTAAAGACTACTTACCCGAACTTCAAATTCTGGTCAAAAAGTAAGGGTCATATGGGTTAAAAAATTATTATTACAAAACTACTCATCCAATTTATCTCAAATTTTGCAAAAACATCAAGAATTATGTTGGAATCACTTGGTAACATTTTTAGATATTTAAAAATTCAGCCTGAAATACTACTTAATGCATTGATTTCAAATTGTGTGCCATAGCTAATGTTGATAGGGGTCAACTGGCAAAATGGTGGTACTAATTCAAGATGGCGGAACAAAATGGCGACCAAATAAAATGTTTGTATCTTCTCAGGTTCTACATATCTTTACGTTTTAACGTCCCTAGATGCCAAAAAATATATTTTATCTATTCCGTCAGCCCGTATGTCTGTCTGTCAGTTCGTGACAGCTTAAATACTACTTACCCGATTAAAATTTGACCAAAAATTGAGAGCCATATGGGGATGACCTGGTAATATATTGGTAAAAATCCAATATGGCTGAATAATGTTAAAAAAAAATTGTTAGACTTGCGTATTATTTGGGGTTAAGATAAACTAAAAAAAAGCAAATCTTTTTTTAAATTGTCAACGTTTCGAAACCTAATTGATGCATCTTCAGGACACATATATAGATCCTATATCCTGCATGAAACCCATTAGATCAGTCTTTACCTACTCCGTTAGTCCGCGTATATTTCCTAGATATTAAGTTTCTAAATGGTTTCCGTTAACAAGTTTTGTTGTTATGTTACAGTTGTGTATTATTTGGGGTTAGGGTCCAGTATAAAAACAAAAGTCTATTATTAAATAGTTGACGTTTCGCAACTTTATTGTTATATCCTCAGGACACATAGATTCTATATCCTCTCCTGCATGAACCCCATATTATCAGTCTTTACCAACTCCTTTGGGCCGCACGTATTTCCCAGATATTATGTTTCTATGATTTTCGTTAACGATCCTCTTGTTATTATGTTAGAGTGGTGTATTATTTCGGGTTAGGGTCCAGTAAAGAAATAAAAGACTTTTTTAAATTGTCGACGTTTCGCAGCTTTATTGTTGCATCCTCAGGACACATATATAGATTCTATATCCTGCATGAAACCCATATTATCAGTCTTTACCTACTACGTTGGTGCGCAGATATTTTCCAGATATTAAGTTTCTAAATGGTTTTCGTTAACGATCCTCTAGTTTTCATGTTATAATAGGGTATTATTTGGGATTAGGAACCAGTAAAATAAAAAAAAGTCTTTTTTTGGATTGTCGGACGCAACTTTATTATTGCATTCTGAGCACACATAGTTTTTATAACGTGCATGAAATCCATATTATTAGTCTTTACTTGCTCCGTTGGTTCGCAGATATTTCCCAGATAATGAATGGTTTTCGTTAGCGATCTTCTTGTTGTTAGTGTGGTCCATTGTTTGGGGTTAGGAAATATCTGCGGGTCAACCGAGTAGGTAAAGACTAATAATATGTGTTTCATATAGGATAAAAAATCTGTGCCCTGAGGATGCAACAATAAAGTTGTGAAACGTAGACATTTTGAAAAAGGGCTTTTGGTTTTTTACTGAATCCTAACCCCGAATAATACACGACTTTAACATAACAACAAAAGGATCGTTAACGAAAACCAGTTAGAAACTTAACATCTGGGAAATATCTGCCGACCAACATAGTAGGCAAAGACTGATAATATAGGTTTCAATTTAAGGCCAAATAAAATTAAAAAAAAATTAACCTAAAAATATTTCGTTCAATTGAATCAGAAGTGAAAATGGGTTAAACTGTTACGAATTCGACATGACCATGACGTAGCAAAATGGCGGTATCTGTCAATGTAAAAACTACTGATGAATTTGTTTTAAATTACGCTAGTCAAGTGTGGCATAGGTATGTTAAAATATTGGTAGGAATCCAATATGATGGAACAAAGATAAATGAAAAAACAGGTAACAGATATACACTATGATTATGTACTGAACTAAATTGGATCACACTTCACAATTCCTAACAAATGGAAAAAAAATCATATCGCGGGAAATTTACCGATTTTTAAGAATTCTGTTGGATTACATAAAATTCCGACCTGTCATCTCAAAGAGTTATCTAGGCCTAGGCAAGCAATTTCGTATATCGATATCAGGGTATGGTTAATAATGGCACGTAGTTTCAAATATATCTAACTGTCCTAACTGTGCTGGCGTGTAATTTTGAATCGAGCATTGTCATTCAAGGTCTATTTATTAAATAATTTATTTTTCCAAAATATTTAGATTTTTTTCTTAATTTTCAATATGTAATTTTAACCAAAATTTAGCATAAACATAAAGAACTAGGCCTTATCTAGCTAGTCAATCATAAAACTAAAGTTAAGCAGAATGTCATTAGTGGACTAAAGAAATTTTGTAATCGTTATGCTAATAAATATACCCACTTACATTAAAGTTAATTATTAACTATTTGAAGCAGAAATGTCTCAGCTATATACAAAAATAAACAGTTACATATAGGTCATTTATGTAACTTTATAAAACGTAATGACAACAATGTAATTAACAAAACTTGTAAGCACTCAGCTAAAAATAATATAAACAGTTACATAGAGGTTACTTATGTAACTTTATGAAACAAAATGAGATTATGTAAAATTGCAATATATATGACAAAAGGCAAATAACCACTTAGGACCCAATATATGTTCGGTTGACTTTGAACTAAAAATTAGTAAAACTTTTAAGCTATAAGAAGTTTATAATTAATTTATTTGAGTGCCAAAGGCTAATAATAACCCAATAAATGTTCGGTGATTTTCGAACTAAAAAATGAATAAAATATTTAAGCAGAGTAACATCATTGGAGATATTAAAAAACGAATGCATACGCTAGGAATACTCGGTATCGATCGGTGGTTATATATAAAATAATGAAGGTATTACCGGTGATATAAATCATGTCTAACTGTGCTCAGGTTTGCTCTATTTTTTGAATTAGAAAATTAGAGTATTTGTCAGTAAACAGTGATCTCAATAACCTAAGTAATATCTCAATAAGTTATATTTTACATAAAAGACTAAGAAATATATAAATTTAAGCAATCAGTGGAAAAGTCTCAACACAAAAAGTCTAGGAGAGCAGCGAATCACCACTCGGCAAAAAGAAAACTATCCCAGCTTCTCTTAAACATTCAAAAATCCACTCCGAAGTACTCTGCAACTCTGGGATATAGTTTCAATCCAAGATAATTTAATTAAGATTGTCATGATAATTTCGGTACTTTTAAAACTTTAAGTTAATGCAAATATTTCTACTAAAAAATTTTGACAGTATTTAAAGAAATTGCATTATCAAAATTTTAAAAATCGATAGATATATTAAAAGAATTTTGGTTGTTCCAATAATAGGAGACTGTTCTTAAACTAAAAGAAAGTTGACTGTTCCTTAATAAAATAAAGTTGCAAAATTAATGCACAAAATGGCGTTCTGTGAAGAATCTTTTACCTGTGCTTCTGGCTTGCATTTCAGCTAGTTGAATTTCTGACTGCATTCCTTCCATATACAGAAGATTATAATAGAACTAGATCATCATTATTTGTGATACTAATCCGACAATGTCGCGTGCTACCTATACGTCACAAAATCGCAAAAAAATGTCCAATTAAACATGGCAGTTAACTGGTTTGTGCAGAGAAATTCCAGGAAAACGAGGCGATCGATCCTCGCTGGCAAGCGACAAAAAACAGTGACAATTGACGGCCCCCATTCGGCAGAATTAATTTCTAATTTCTAACTACCCAACCAAAATTATATCCACTAAGTGTATCGAGTATATCAAAAACAGTGTCGTACTCAGTAAGTTTAATTTCTATAAATACGTAACAAACCTTGTCGAAATTAAACTTTGAGAAAGTTAAAGAGTATAAGATAAAATGATTAAATTTGCAAATAAGTTGTAATAAACATAAAATGGTATTATTTTTATTTATTGAGTTACATATATCTTTTTGTTTCTTTCTAGAAAGACTATAAAAGGGTAGGATGGGAACTTGGGCTTCATTTGTTTTTATTATGTATGGATTTTTCATAACGCCTGTTGTAAATTAAGAAAAACGGAATATTTGATCTGAAATATTGATTAAAATCAGTTTCATAAAATTAGTTTATTCCTTAGATCCTAAAAATGTACCAAGCTATAGGTCATTACATTTAAAATATTAAACATTTTTATAGTTTTATTAGATATCTTTTTAATTTGATGTTTAATTTTTAACCTCAGTTACTTATTTATTTACATTTATTTCTATATTTTATAACAACAGAGGTATAGCATTTTTTCTCTTCTTTGACTCACCCTGTACTCTATCAGCTTTGCTTTACGCTTCCCACAAATGTTGTTATTTGGTATTAGAGTAACTATGGTATATATTTTAAAAGAGAAAAATATTGTGGATGTAGCAGTTTAAGCCTAAAATAATTAGTTCTTAATGTGGTATCTTGAATGCCAGTCATCTCGATCTTTGTAATACGTTAGGGCAAACTATTGGTAAGCGTAGTGACATTTTTGATAGTTTCAGGGGTTTGACAGCAATATCTAGAGTTAATAGAGTTATGGTTTTAAATTAGGGGATTTACCAAGATATATTTTAAGTAGTTTGTTGTTGGTATCTCATTATCCTGGATAGCTGTCAGGGGGGGCACTTCCGCCTCACCTATTAGTTAAACGCGGTCTTGTCGATATATTTCTGTGCGTTCATAACGATGATATCCACTTGGAAGCTTCTGTTTCTAAGACTGCAAATTTTTTGGTCATTTTTTAATCGACTGAGCACATTTTAATTCCTCAACCCCAGAGGTGTTGACTTGCCGGCTTCACAGACTAGTTTCTGTAGAACGAACTCTTCAATCTGCTTGAAATAGCGAAGATGTAGTTCTGATAGGTATTGCTTGCCTGTATCGATCGATACTTGATGATATTTGATATTTTTATGTCTTAATTATTAGGGTCTTCGTCTGGCGTATGAATGGAAAGACTTGGTCAAGTGTTTGCTGTTTAGATTGGCATCTAATTGCTGTTTTGCTTTTATCATTGATGAGTTTAGCCTACACAGTTTGATGGTGTGTTCTTTGAGTTTATTTCATTTCAAGATATCTGTAACATCTGATAACATCAGTAAAGTCCTGTTTTCAAGTAGGAAATTTTGACATTAATGAACTGAAGACTTCTCATTTTATGCAGGATTCCAATGTAGTTATTATATCATCAATCAAAACTCCGAGGAAATATGATCAAGAGATCTACCACTTAGACTGGTTAATGTTTAATCAAGAGATAATATATAAAAAGAAGTTTAATCTTTATGAAGACCTCCCTTTTTCCTTTGACAGATTAAATACCAACTAAGTTAATAAAAAATAGATGACAATCTTCCCGTTTACAATCAAAGAGACCGCTGTTGCTCTTATCATTGATGAGTTTAGCCTACACAGTTTGATGGTGTGTTCTTTGAGTTTATTTCATTTCAAGATATCTGTGTAATTCTCCTGAGGATATATAAAAGCCATATTTTGACTAATAGGCGGTTGACTGTATTCTGCTCTTTTACCATGTCTACGACATGGCATTGTCAAGGTTAACTATAATCCAAGAACAGTAGAGAACTCCTCAGCTATCTGCTCCATCTTTAAAACTGTGAATCTCTATTACTGACAGTTTTTAAATAGTGTATAATATTATCTCGATTCGCGGTAAAACACTTTTAATGTAAAATATGTCTTCAAGGATCGATATAGGCAACGTAGCGTATAACATCATTAAAGTCCTGTTTTCAAGTAGGAAATTTTGACATTAATGAACTGAAGACTTCTCATTTTATGCAGGATTCCAATGTAGTTATTATATCATCAATCAAAACTCCGAGGAAATATGATCAAGAGATCTACCACTTAGCCTGGTTAATGTTTAATCAAGAGATAATATATAAAAAGAAGTTTAATCTTTATGAAGACCTCCCTTTTTTCTTTGACAGATTAAATACCAACTAAGTTAATAAAAAATAGATGACAATCTTCCCGTTTACAACCAAAGAGACCGCTGTTGCGTTTTTGTCAGCTGCAAACAAAATAAAATTTAATTTAAACGAACATTTCAATTTACGTAGTTCATTCCCACAAACTAATCAGGCTCATGATGTCGGCAATCGAAACTGTCAAAATATATACGGCTGCCAATTATACTTCAAGCGGTTTAAAAGGAAATATGTTAAGTTAAGATGTAAGGTAAAATTTACTTATGTTACATTGCTGATTTATGAGTTTACTTTGTAGAACAAAATATAAGCAGTAATAATTGATTTAAAAGGAGGTTAAACTTTCATTTGAATCCGTATATTCATGAGAAATTACAAGAAATACTATTCATCTTTACTGATAATCCTATATAGGAAAGGTGCCCCTTTTGAAGCTATCATGCCGACTGCATTGGTTCTCTGTATAGTTACCTTTCAGACACCCGCAATCAAAGGAGAGTTAAAAATACAAATTTACATCTTTGATTATGTAACTTTATTCAAGTATGTTTAGAACTATACAGACAAATACATTTAAATCTATGTTGATTCAGATAACATGAAAGGAAATGTGGTTTACTTATATATGATGTGAAAAAATGAGAAAAACTTCTGGGAGTGATTTGTTGTTGAAAATAAAGAATACTTTTTCAAAAGTACGTAACGCCCTAGTAAAAATTAATTTCGATAACCTGGTTTATTATGTATTTTTATTTATACTGGACTTTTTTCATAAAACTAACAGTAAAATATAAAATGTAAAGTTTTATATGACGGGACAGAGCAATTTATTGCAGTCTTTTTTTAGAAAAAAAAGGTAGTTCGCCGCTATTGAACAAATATAACTTTTTTTGTGCTAATAGGTATGTGGGAAGTAAAGCTTCAAAAATACTACCTTATCAACCATCGGTTCCCACCGAGCAGTTCTTAATTTAGTTCTGATAGAACTTTATATACGTAATTTAGAGGTACCAGACTAAAGTCAAATTCAGAGTTCGACATTATTTGCTCATAATAGTGAAATATTTACTTTTATTTTCATTAATGTGGGGTATACCGTTTATAAAATAGTTGTTTATTAAGTCTGGGTCAGAAAAATTGTTAATTTTAAATTAGAATTTTTTAAATTAAGATTTTTGACATCTCCCCAAATCTTTTTCGGACACATGTTACCTAAATCAGATTAAGCACATTTTTCACTTTTATATTAATATTAGTAACTTTTTTGAAATTTTCAGGGTTATTCAAATGTTCTGGGTTTTTCGTTGGGTTCAGCACGGTCCCTCAATTTCATCATAAGCCGTATATTATCTCTGTCATCATGGATCTTTTGAGTTATTATTTGGACTACTTTTAAGCGATTAGCTTTAGCATTTACATTATGCGTACAAAAATGTACAGTAATGGTAAACACTGTAAATTCGCGTTAAAAATGTTCTCACTTATATATTCGTGATCAGATATGTGTAAGATTTTTACACCAGAATTCTTTAAAGATTCAGTATTATTGGTTATTATGACATCTAAGAGGATGGGAAGAAATTGGTGTCGAATTTTCAATAATTTGTTCATATTCATATCATATTTAAGCCTTCAAGCATTCAAACAAAATGTCATGGCCTTTTCCAGAATGTCATAAAATGCCTAAATCTCATATGCGAATGCCTCCAAGTAACACTTTCCAAGGTAATAGGCCTGTTAAATTCAAGGGCTAACCATAATTGTTCAATGTCTCTAGAAAATGGTTGAACTTGATATTTAAATATTTTACTTGCTTTTGCGCCATACCCTTTCCATTGGTTTGCCTATCCCGCCAAATTACATTGTATTGTTCAATATCAAGACCTCCCTTGATATCCTATCCTATCAAGCATGTTTCAGACAGTAAGAAAATAAAATTGATTAATTTAGGCATAAGCAATCTGACATCTAAATGTACTGTTCTTATAGCACAATTAAAAAATAAAAAACGAAACAGATAAAAAAAAAATAAAAACTGATAGTTTTTATTTCCAAAGAAATCAAAAATGAATAACCAGTTAACCGATAAATCATCTCCGAGATTGTTAAAACAACCTAATCACAGGCGCAAAACGTCAAAGTTTTTGAAATATATACTGAATCTAATGCAGCTGGCCTTCTATTAACCAACTGGTGTTGCAACAAGCATTTCTGTTCTTGGCTTCTTTTTAGTGTTTCATAGTACTCTTTTAATTTTTCTGTCTTCTTTAGATTGATCAAGCGCAAATGATATATTATTTCCTTTGAGCTTGCAAGCGTTTCTGCTTTTTGTCAAATATTAGCAAAATTCAATGCTTATAGATCCTTTTGATTTTTTTTCCTTGCCGATATAAAAAGCACTAATAATATCTTGAACCTCTATTCTAGTACCCATCATTTTTTAGTTTGTTTAACAACTCAGTTGGCAAGATCAAAGTCGAAGATCTTTTTACTCGAAATCTGAAAATAATTAGGTTGTTTTTCTATTATTCCGTTGAAATGCTTCTCTTTTATTTTGGAGTTTTGTTGTTGTTCTCAGGATGGTTTTATTTAATCCTCGGAGTATCTATCAAACTCCTGCTGACTTGCAGTCAGGTCCTCCCTTAGCTGTAGTTTGCCAATAACACTGATTATATTTTTCTTGTTTAGTTGTTCTTTATTTCTAAGGTCTTTATTTGCAATAACGATATTGTGAGCAATATCGGATTATTTAATAAATATTCAATAAATATTGACCATTAATTTTTGACGAAAATATGAAATCAATCTGGTAGTTAGTTTTTCAGCTATGTCGCGAACAGATAGACCGACAGACAGACAGACAGATCGGCGGAATTGGAAACAGATTTTTCGGCATTTAGGGACCCTGAATCGTAAAGATCTGAAAAAATCTTGAAGGGTGATTTTTTTACGATTACAATACTTCCCTTTTACGAGGAAAGTAAAAATAAAACACATGACAATTGTTTCTCTAACACTGTGACTTCATCATTAAGATCTAACATCTGATGAAGCTACAAAGTTGGAGAAACAATTATCATTTAAGAGGAAATTTATTGTTTCTATATTTTATGCAAAAGTTGGAGCGGAAATATATTTGGTATCTCCTAGATATTTCTGATAGGATAATTGTTAGAAGCGCCTCCGAATTCGCCTATAATAAGGGCAGCCTCTCTATATTGGTTTTTACAGGGACAGGCCTCATCTCTATTTGGCTAAAGGGCAGTTACCTGTCAGTATATTATGGAGGCCTTAACAACTAAAGTTGAGCTATTATACCAAAAATGTACGTACCTACAAACAAAAATTATACTAAATTAGATCCTAAGACTGGGCTAAAAATATACGCAAAAATAATACTATAAATAGATTTTTCCAATTTCACATCAAAAACGCGGACTTACTTAATTTGTGGAATGCTAAGTGATTTAACGTCCAAAAATATTTCTCAATATCGGACAACGAAGTAACAAAAATACTACACGTGTGACAATTGCTAAGTCAGAAACAAATCGCCAAATACCAGTTAGCCGAATAATAAAAAAAAAAATTTTCCAAGCAAAATCTGTTTATTCGTGTAACCTTCTTTTCAACTGAACAGAAACTGCCACAGTTTGTTGCTGATTTTTGATAGGATTCTAAAGGTATCAGCGTCCCATCAGAAACGAAACAGGTTTGTTTCTGAGGATTTCAATCATATGTCAGATAAATTGAATTGACATGAAATTGTATATTATACAGTAATATTATCGCATCTAAGTTCGTAGTTCTGGTTCGTAAATCTTGTCATTATATCAATATTGCAAATCGTTATTTTAATAACCGTCTTGGGGAACGCTGACAACATTCCGCAATGTAAAAGTCTTGCTCGAGCGCGATTTTTTTGCAAGGAAGTTGTACGAGATTTTAATTTAGTTTTATTACCAGAACGACGAAGATGCGTTACACTTTATGATACGAGCTTAGATAATGTTCCTGCAATAACAGCGCGCACACTGAGAATTAAAATTTGCCGTGCAGTTTTACTTGCAGTTCCGTTAGGTAGAGCGTAGTCTGGATAATAGTTATTTAAATTAAAGCAGTGATGAAAAAATTCTACTGGTCACATAACCTTTTTTTTTAGTAATTTGTTAGAAAAAATGCATATCTATTTTTTTTTAATATACCGGGTACCTAAAACACATTGAATAATACTTCTACAGACTAAGCCTAATCAGTTTTACCCGGAAGTTTTCTTGTTATCAAAAGAAATGATGTATGGTACAGTTTAGTTTCTCCCGTAATTATTCAGTAGTATGTACAGTTCACGCCTGATAGGAATGTCAAGCCACTGAGGGATTTTTATTTAATTCTATTTTGTTGCTTTATGTATATTAAATGAAACAAACTTTAAACGATATTATATAATTTTTATACACGGAGTATGAACGAATAACGCTTACCGAAAAAAAATGATAAAAGTTTTATTGAATGAAGGTTTAAAAATATCTTAATTTTTAACACGTAAAAGGTAATATTAGCTTTAGTTTAAACATTAATTTTAAATCATATACAATTTTAGAATAAAATATTATCGAGCAGCATTTAATATTAACAAATTTAATTAGACTACTAATATTAATATTTTATAGTGCCTCGATTTATATCTATAGTTGCGTTTTCGGCAGTACCAGAAGAATTTGTTTCACCCTATTTCTTCCCTTCTTTTTAAATATTTTTATCCTTTCAGCTACTCTTCGTCTAGACAAAACTTCTTATATTAACGCCATTTTTGATTCTATCAACTGTAATTAAGTAACATATACAAAATTACAACGTCATTTTTTTATATTGACTATTATTAAGGTATTAAGGTACAGGTTCCCCACTTGTCAAGCAGAATTCTTCGCCATACTGCAATATATCCGGGAAAATAGAAGGAAGGCTTATGCAGATCAACGCATGTGCATTTGCTCAGACAGTCAGGCAGCCCTAAAGGCACTTCAGTGTCCAAAGGTAACATCTAGACTGGTGTTGGAATACCTAGACGAACTATGGACGCTGGCTGAAGAGAACAATTTGTTCAGAGTGGCGTCGAAGGTAATGAGAAAGCTGATGAACTCGCAAGAATAGGCTCATCAGAGGCCTTTATCGTATCAGAGCTCGAACTTGGAATATCTAAGTGTACAGTACTAGGCTGGATAAACAAACGAGGATAGGCACTAGGTTCATTGGCAAAGTAGACAGGGACATACGCAGCAAAATCTTTATTAAGGAAAATGAAAATCTGGAAATCTGTTTCTTCTGAGCAGAAATCAGTTAAGGGCAAAAACAGGCATCCTTACTGGACACATAGCTGTCAAGGACCACCTGAGTAAGTTAGGGGTGCACGCTGATGACATATTGTGTGCTACTGTGAGGTATTTTTTCCTCGGTAAACCGAATATCGACCCAGAGGAAGTTCTGGACTTTCCTGTTCTAGATCTGAGCAAATTTACCCAGAGCTTTAAGGTGGAAAGGCTAACTTAAGTGTGGAGGGGTTGGCAATGAACGCGTCAAACGTCATCGCAGATCCCTACAATAGCGCAATAGGCTGCAAAGTTTCTGTGCCAGGGGGTGGGTTTTGGTTGGTATTCTGCGGAAGTCTGACACTACGAACTGGCGCCGGGCTATTGGTGTAAAGATACAGGTGTTAAAGGTAGGAAAATAATATTTACAGTATGCTATAGTACTGTACGAATTTTAATTAACGTAACTGTGCAAGTTGTGATATCTTTCACTTTCGTTGATAGAAAAAGAAAAATGAGATGGTGCGTGTGAAAATTACCTTAATTATTAATTAAATTTCCAGCAACGTTTTCAAGTAATTTTAATATATTTACCAATAAAATAAAACGGAGAACCGAAAAAATATGTATATGCAGGAATCTGTTAGCTCCAGTGCCAAAGTTTTTTAATGTAAAGAAATGAAAGAACATTTCAATTATAACTTCTCTAATACTACTCCGAATAACTTGTAAGTAAACTTATATAACTTTCAGTGCTTAATGGAGCACTTTCGCACTAATTTTATAATAAGACTTTAAAAGCTCGTCCGTTTCTAAAAATATTTAAAAAAATGGTAAATTCGCCTTTATTCACAACTTCCCTCGTACAGAACTCCACGATTCACATTTTAGGAATCCATATAGTTGTTTGATAACAACTAATAAAAGAAAATAATTTTCAGGAGGAGGTATAAAGTTAATACCAAATTATTTTTTGTATTCATAAACTGTATTTTTAAATTAATATTTATATTGTAATTACTGTTATTGTATATGTACATTGTACCGTACTGTTATTGAATATTTAAACATTTTATTACGCTCCCATTTTGTTTTTCTATAAAGAATTTGCTTTAAATAATAACCAATATATCTTTGTTTCACATTTAATATTTGTGCAAGATTTTAAATCAACTGGATAAGTAGAATATATAAATATTTCATTAGGTGTCCATTTTTTCCGCCCTATTGAATTTTCGACATAATGTAACCATTTCATCCCCGTATCACGCTTGATTTTTGACCAGAATTTGAAGTCAATGGAATAATTCGTTTTTGAGCTAGGTCGCGTATAGACAGAACAACGGACCGCCAGACTGACAGACCCGGAAATGGTCAACATGTTTTTCGAGGTCTAGGGAGCCTAAAACGCAAAGATCTGCAAAAATCTAAGAGGGTGATATTTACTTTAAGAGGGAAATCACCCTCCAGATTTTGGTTAATCTTTACGAATATAATACTTTTCTCTTAAAATAAAATCACCCTCCGAGATTTTTGAATATCTTTACGTTTTGGGGCTTCTAAACCTGTAAAAACATGTTCTCCCATTTCTATCGGTCTGGTGGTCTGTTGGTTTATCTGTATGCGGCATAGGCCAAAAACTAAACTAATAATGCAAATGATTTGATTTTGATGTAAATCAAATGATAAACAAAAGTAACCTGGCGTGCTAATAAAAAATCTTTAAATTTCCGTTAAAATTTCGTTTTCTGGAATAAAACTTCTTTTTGGGAAGAAAATTAATAAATGGTATATTTTTTACAGACTATGTAAATAAATTTATAAAAAATAAATAATAGTAATATTAAAATAAATTAAAAACAAATAAAAAATCGGTAAATTCTTCTTTACCTAGAACTTCTCTCGTCCAGAATGTCACTACATACAGATAACACGACTTATATATGCATACAATTATTTAGTAATACTGGAGGGTGTCACTTCCTGGACGAGGTTAACATGGGTAAGTCATGGCCGACCAGCGGAAACATAAGAAGGGTTAGCCCCTCCTGAAAGAAAGACCTCGCAGTCCAGGCCTTCCAAGTTTCAGGATCGTGGATAAATCATTCAAATGATTAGGGAATGTTAAATTCGGGTATACTTCTGAAACACCCGATATGAAGACATATTCCGACTTCGGGGTAGTTTAAACCCGGGGAGGGCTGACTGCCCTTGTAAGAGCGAATTAACATATTGCGGAAGATTGGAGAATCGAAAAAATCCGTGTACGAGAGGCTAGAATATGATGGCAGAGTAAACGGGCTGAACCAAGCCGTCCGCTCCCACGAGCGACACGAGAAACCATGGTTTTCTATCTCCGGTTTTAGGTCACGGTGTGGGGCCGTGGCCGCCATAATTGGATTTTTAGCCTTGTTAGAAATAAGTAAAGTGAATTTTTAGTCCGGGTTGCGTAATACTAGAAGCGAAATTCAAGTTATCTTGGGGATGGCGCGGCCCTTATTTGACGACCAAGGGTTATAATTTTCCTATATTTGAGACACTACCCTTATTCCCATTTCAGAGAAGAAGTGCCGGACTTGCGAGCAGCCAAAGTGTATTTGACTGCATAGATACTCGATACAAGTCTCCTTTGGCATATTCCTAAGTAAAATAGGGAATTCAACAGAGTATAGGCCATGGTCCTTGTCCTTTCTAAGTGAAAACGAGATATCTGGTGAAGATTACTTGAGCATTGAGGTTTCTTTTACATGCTAGTTTTTGAAATTCGTCTTTAACTTCAATATTTTCGGAAATATAATTCTTTTCCTAAAAGGCTCTTAAATGCAAATAATTGATTCGTTGAAAATATAGCCTTTCGTAAACTTAAATAATCAAAAATCAACTAAAAGTAATGTGAATTTTCATTTTTATCAACGCAGCTTAATATTAGTTTATTATTTTTTTAAAACTTTCTTAATAATATTAATTGTGCGTGACTACACTAACTTGAAGTACAACCTGAATTCTTCTAGGCATACTTGCAACTAAAATTATCCAAGGCTTCTTTGGGTAAACTTCTCCATAAAATAAGTAAAATTCCCTAGTAATGATCTAAGGCACGCTGCAGACATGCTCAATTGAATTGAGATGATTTAAAAAGTGCTGGTAATATGAGGTGAATATTTCTGTTATTTTCTATAACCCTAATGACATTTCGTATTTCAGAAATATTAAATTGCCTCCTATCTGTTAGACTGGAGGAACTACCATTTCTTCAGTAGTATCCTTCGCATAAACATCGCCATTCATTGTATGTTAATAAATGTACAATGATGTACGTCTACCAAAAGCAACCTTATAGTGTGAATCTCTTACACATTTCCCAAATGTCGAGATGTGCCCTTTGGTCATCGTTCTCGATACTTTCTCGAGTCGCTGTCACTGTTTTCATGTTCATTAGATCAGGCTAGCCTAGCCTGTTTGTATCGATTTCTTAGCGAAACTCCTCTCATTGACCTACGACATATCAGCTTTGCTTTTTTAAGTCGTCTTCCTCTCTAATAACCGTACCCTTTGATACCCTAAGCTTACGTTAGTTTAGGTAGCAGCAGTGAACTTCCGTCGTATTACTGTACACTTTTTAACAATCCAAGAGCTGTACTTACTTCCAACGTATTTATATAAAATGTAGGAATTTTTTTGGCTCTGAAAAAATACCATGAAACTATAATAAAAATTTTTATAACAAAATAAAACCTACTTCAAAAAAATGCACTTAAAACTGAAAAGTAATATTTAATTTCATCTAGAAAATTTTATTCTGTGAAGCCGGCCCCAAACTTATTCTTAGTTACCTATCAACATAAGTATATCTATGTACTGAATATTTTGATGTTTTATTGATTTTTATAAAACATTTTATTTTATTGTATTTATTTTGGTTTATAAGGGTTTCATCGTAAAAGTCAAGTTTAACAAATAGTCACTATTGGGTGCACTTTTTTTTCCTGGCAAAATGGTGAACACATATCCAACGCAATATAACACAGTGTAATCCGTTAAAAATGGCGCTATTCCTCCATTTTAAACACCTTTTCAATACGCTTGCTTCGGGGCCACTTCGATAACATCCTGAATATTCTCTGAAAATTGCATTCAAAGTGACCAAACCATCTCGGAGTAATCGGTGTACATTGTGACATACATAAAAAAATACATACGATCTAATAGATAACCTCCTTTTTGAAGTCGGTTAAAAACTAATTCTACATTTTGGTAACTGTTTCTATAGCATCGGTATGAATTCCTAAGTTCACTATGACAAACATTTATGGAAAGTTGGTTGATGATTAAATTGCTTTTTTATTAACAGCATTTCGCAAAAAAGCTAGCGTGTAAAAGAAATCGCAATTTAGCTTACAACATCTATCTCGGAACTTTCAGCTAATTAGCTTATGCCAAATAAAAACTTATAGTAAAAGATTGTCCTGTATTTTACCCTGTATAATTAAATTGCGTTGTAATAGATTCTTCTCCTTAAACGAAGAATAATGAAAATTTAAATTTTGAAAAAAAAGTTTAAATCGGCACTGCGGTTTTTAGATGATTCAATTTTAAAATTAGAAAACAAAATTTGATATAATTTAATTTTGCGTAGCAGGTAGATACATAATTATAAGTGAAATTAATTTTTTTACCAGATAGAGTAACCCCTAGCAATAATAATAAGAATTCTTTTCAGAAAACAAAAGTCGCCGCATCCATAACCAATTTCTGAAAAAAAGGACAATAGCTTAAAGGCAAATAACTTTATTTGTATAATTGCCGACTTCCTTATCAATAGTTTGACAAATTAAATAACTCGTTTACTTGTCGACGTCTTTTTCACATAGCCATTAATACTTTAATACGTTTGTATGATTATCAAGTTCTCATTTCCCCCATCTGATGAAAAAGCCGTAATTGCCGGAGATTAGTAAGCATGTCAATTTCAATATCGTCACGCTATAATTCCCTGAACTTTAATTATAATCTGCGTTTTTGTATCTCGCAAATAATTACTTATAAATTAAAATGAAATAAAATACTTCTTCGACGATATCATCACGGGCGGCAGCTGCCAGGTTTGTTTCGTGAATTTTCTGCTTTTTTCGTTTCTTTTGACGGCTTGTGCGTTGCGTGATCAAGCACCAGTTGGTATCCCGGGATCGAAAAAGACACTTGTAATTTTCAGAGGGAAAGGTATAGAAAGACTGGTAAGTTTTAACGACCTCTATCTTACACTATTTTTATTGAATTTTATGTGTTCTGCGCCAACAAAAGAATTGGTGTTCAGCGTGTAACTTTAATATTTATTCAATATTGGACTTAATTCGGATTTTTGAGTATTTTTGTTTATTCATCCTATTTTTGGTCCTGATCGTTAGTGCCGATCATCAGCGCTGATGCCTTGTTTCGACTTACCTTCTTTCAGATGCAGTGAGGCCGTAGACGTGTCAAAATATATTTTCGCAGCAAGGAAGGCGTTGTTACGGTAATGTGATTTATTAGAAAGTGAAGAAGAAAAGAAAAAAGAAGCGCTAAATATGTGCCTTTGTCATTTCAATTTAAGAGAATTTTCATTTTCAAATTTTTTAATTATTTTTAAATGCCGATAAAACCTTTTGTTAAATTAAATTATAGATCATATATATTTATACATGAATTTGTTTATATGTTATACAATAAATCACTACCTAACGTAATACATCAATTTGTTTATTTATCTCTTCATGTTGTTTCCTTTCCGCTAAGTTACTAAAATCTGGCACTATAGCGGCTTCCACGTTCCCGTAAGCTTTATGTTTAATACTCGGAAGAATCGCATATGCAATTCAGAGAAATTTACCAAAATAGCCTACACCAAAATATATGTATATACCGCGTGACCACGGACTAATCTATCCCAATTGTTTGTCATTGTTTTTTAAAATGCCAGTTTGAAATTTTGTAAATTGGGACGCTATTTTGAGAATTGTGTGTAAATTCTCTAAATGACAGTTTTTAGATTTTTGAAATCGTTTAAAAAATGACATAGCTATAGGCATTTGTTTAAGTTCCTAATTCAGAATGGATTAGTGGCGTAATAAAGGAAAATTGCATTTGAAGCAAAAACTGTCTAAATATGTTTGTGTTATAAAGTAACTTTTTAGTATTTAGTACTGTTTATCAAAAAAAAGTGGAGTTTTTAAATGTTTTAACCATTTTATTGCGTTTGCCCTACTAATTAATTTAAATATTTTTGAAAGTGAATCACAAACAATATAATATTTAATGCATTACTTATACTCTAACCAAAAACAAAAATTTAAATTATTAGAAGCAGTTTCGTTTTCAAAATTAATCACTCAAGGAAATCAGTACCTATTTATTAAAAAATGAAATAAAAACATTTTAATGCTATTTTGGTTTTAAAAATAAGTTAGTAAAAAAATGTATAAATAATTTTAAAACGTTATTTTTTTTACTTAGTTATGCTACTTGCTAAGCCTAAACTATGACCCTAAAATTGCATTAATATTTGTGGCATGGCCAACCAAGCAAAATAAAACAAAATAAAAACAAACAACATTTACAGAATTTTAATCTTTAACGGACTATAAATAAAAATTCTTCAGAACACAAAATTTCGAATTGATGATTTATGAAACACAACAAAAAGGGAATCGTACATTACACCCGATATATAAAGGGTGCTTCAAACTCGTAGGCCTATTAGAAGTATTTGACGAATTTGAAGAAAGCGTTTCAATTTATGGTTACTATCATAAGAAGCAACGATCTAGCTCTTAAAAATATTCGTAGTTGCAGAGTTGCCAGATCTACTGGTTTGACATTAATTTCAGAATTTTAAATGTTTCGCACTGATTCTATTTTTATATTCTACGAAAAATTTCAATTATATTTTATGTAGCATGTTCTGTACCTAAGTACAATGGTTTTCGAAATATTGACGTTTGAAATTTGTAACCCAAGTAGCAATTTTAGTCATGAATACGTCATTGTTATCACAAGTATGTTCATTGAAGTAACCGGAACTTGGTGTCGCCACGTCGTTCTGTTTAAGCTGAGACTACGAAGTCGTTACCAAAATGGGGAACAATTTTTGGGTAACTATTTCGTGAATAACATGTAACTGTGACTTTGACTATTACGTATATAGTACGGAAATGTGTAGTTTCGTTTGAGTAGCTGAATAGTAATAATTCACCCTATTCGTCACTTCCTTTTTTCTGTCTTTATTTAATCCCTTTTAAAAATATGTATGGTTCGTTTTAATACAAATAAAATAGGTATGGCGACTACAAACACTCAAATTGGAAATATGGTGTAGAGCGTATATAATACGTTATTGGTATTTGAGGTAAGATACATGCGTTTTAGTTAGTTTTCGCTAAGCTAAGGACCTAAAATTAAAACGCAGCAGGCAATTTCTCTGGTGAATATGCTTATGATAGTCGTAAAACAATTACGCGCCTTTAAAATTCCTTAATTTTCGATACATTTTGGTCAAATATATTGGCCAATATAAATCTGAAAAATGTAATCTTGGACTTTGGTTTAAATAGTAATTATCATTAAATATCTTATTATAAAGAGTGATTCTTTTTTTAACGTAATGTTTAATTTGTATGCATTTTTAATCTTTATACTCACAAAAACAAACATCATAGCTAAATATTTACAGGGGAGATGAAAATAAACAATGGCGATCTATTGGACTTTTAGTTTTAGGTTGACTGCATTTCTTAACTAAAAAAATTACTTAACATCAAGTGTCTACGACTGCTCTCATACGTTTTTATAGTTTTGGATTCTTTAAATACCCAACTGTAACTTATACCCAATTACACTGAAGTCTTAAACACTAAGGTGGTACGAATAAGGTTATCTACAAAGTTCCCATTAAACCTATACTGTATATTATTACCAAGTGTATACAATTTGGGAACATTCCGTCGGTTCTTTAAAATTTAATGCGTTGTGTCGTAGCATGCCGAGAGTTGCGGTACTTGAGTCGCTACTATAATTCTGCCATCTATCATAACCATAACCCTTGTTTATAAATAAACAAGGCTATAACCCTTTGTTTCGTATTTATGTTTTGTTTCCTTAAAACACCGCTTTAGGTTGTTTTGTTCAGGTATGATATAACCAAGTTGTGATATTTTTAATTTTCTATCAAATTTGGCTGAGTCACGAAAGCTACTTTTTTTTTCTTATAGTATGTGAAGCCATTGTGAACCATTTTAACTTATTACTCGTAGACGATAACACAACGCATACACAACTAATTAATAGCTGTAGACCGAATTACAATGACATTATAAGGACAGTGGCGACAATAGAAGGTCACTCGCCAAATTGATGCAAAATTTCTAAAGGTTTAAATGGGAGCACCCATATTATCATTAGTTTTTTTGTATTGACAACCCCGTCAGCGGTAGTTGTAAATGTAGGGTTATGTTATTATTTTACTTTAATAATCTATTCGAACTATCTAGTACAAACTTACTTTTTTATTTAGATTTTTAACAAATAACAATGTTTGTGCAAGCGATTGATGAGAGTCGTGTGCCAAGTGAATTTAGTAATGTAATATGTACTGAAGAAGGCCTGCAAAATAAAGTTTCTTTTATGCTAATCTTAGAGAGCTTCTAACTAAATGAGGTGCTCAATGAAGAAAAACATACACTAAGACATGAAACAATATTGTCTTTTACAGCAAAATAAAATCAAAATATAATAATGTGCAATATTTAATAACTTTTCTTGGAGAAAATTTAAACTTAAGACATTTACGGTCATAGTCATTTACACATTTATCACAAACACTTTATAATTACAAGCAAAAACAGGTGAACCAGGCTTAAATACATTTCTCCATATGGCCAATGGCTGAGAACTTATTGTTTAAATCAATAGTCATTTAATTAATCACAAAAACTAATAAAATGAGACACTAAAACAACAAACCTCATAAGAAACTCACGTAAGCGAAAAGTAAACAAAACGATTTTAGCAGCAATATGGCCGAACCAGTCAAAAAATGGTCACTCTATTGTTGCCACTGTCCTTATAAAATCATCGACCGAATCTCGTACCAGCGCCCCCTATCTCCGGAACCTCAAGTACACGAGGTAATAGTTTACTTGCAGTAAATAATTGCTGTAATTCTTACTTGTAAGTTGCAACAGAAGAATAACGACTGGTAATAGCCAGTTTAAAGTAGCAGTAGACTATAACTTTTTCTACTCTGCAACTACTTGTTTTACTTTATAGTAATACATTATAGGAGTACATTTGAACGTAATGGAGTAGTTTCTGCAAAGTTTAAGAAGGTACTTAAACTTAAACGTTGTAATTTAGTAAACAGATTAGAAACAATAACTTTGAATAATTACTATTATGTCACGAAAAAGAAATGACGACCTTGGAGTCAATCCCTTAAGTAGTTGCTTGGCAGTACTTATTATATAATAACTTTACATGGAAAATTACTATAAAGTATTATTCGCAGTAACAAATACATATATAATACTTAAAAACGTGTAACCCAAATTGTTTGTTGATATATAGTACGATTATTAGTAATAAATACGTAAAAACTCTTAAAGAGTAGTAGTGGAAACAGTTGTAGCTACTTTAGTGCTAGCTGGGAACATCTCAAAATGACTTGCACTTTCCTACCTTAGTTTTTAATTATCTCTCGGGTCACATCAACTTCCGGTACAACTAGAAGTTAAAAATTTCGAAAAAGTTGATGTCACCAGATAGAAAATTAAAAGCTAGAAAGTGCAAGCCGTTTTGCTCCGAACCAAACCGTTTAGAGTGTAGAGCTAGTTAAACTGTCGGAAATGTCAAATTTCAAACGTCAATATTTCGCAATCCATTGAGTTTTTGAGGACATGATACATAAAATACAATTGGAATTTTTCGTGGAAATCAAAAATAGAATAAAATACAGGGTGTCCCATTTAAAATTATGAAGTTGATCTTTAAGAGCCAGATCGCAGTTTTTTATGGTAATGAGTTTGAACCATCTTGTTTGTGTTCCCGAATGGTCATAACTATACCTGTAAAATTATTTTGCATTTTAGAAGAAAAATTCATTCTTCATAAAATATTTTGCTTTCCTTCCAACTACTAAAAATGAGGTTGGAATCTGACTTTGTTGATGTCCAAATAGTTTTAAAATTTAAAATTACCCCAAAAGTAAAGTATACTTTTACAGTTATTGAAACATTTAATGAAAAAAGGCTATTTGGGAAAAAACTGAAATTTTGGAAAGATTTTAAAAATTCTATTTTCCGCGGTCATTTTAATCACAGGAGATCCAAAATAACAAGAAGTATACCAAACGTGTATTTCTTCCCAAATAACATTTCTTTATAAAATATTTCAATAACTATAAAAGTAGAGGTGCTTTAGTGTCGGGGTCATTTTAGGTATTTATAATCTTTTGAGAGTTTGTAAAAATAAGTGAGTTTCAACATTCATTTCCGAAGTTTCATGCTAGCGTTTCTCCTAAAATGCAAAATATTAACGTTAAAGGTATAGTTACGTCCATCTGTGTTACACTGTATAACTTTAACTTTACAAAAAACTAGACAACTCTGAATTTATTTAAATATTGCCCTACGTCAAAAGTACAACGTGATCTGTATAAATAAATATATTTACCACAAGGTTTACAAGTGGAAACAACTTATCAATTTTTAAAACTAGTCATATGCTACGCCTCTGAGAATATTTAATCACAATTAGTGATGGCGCGAGACGAGACAAGACGAAAGAAGGCCTTCTCTTGTCTCGTCTCGTGACACGAGAGGAAAGTGCCTATCGCCTCGCCGAGAATGTCCCAAGAGGAGACGAGATAGAAACTATTCCTAATTTGTTAAAAGATGATATAATATTAATAGCTTGATATATAATTTTGTAATAAGAGTGTAATTTTCAATTATCTAAAACTAAAAAACTAGAAGAAAAAACGATTTATTAAGAGTAATTGTCAATTCTAAACATGTTTAATTATTTTTTAAAGAATTTTCAGATTTATATTTGAAGCATTCATCAGTTTTTTATCAATTTTGTTGGCCTCTTGCACTTCTGCACTTGAGAATGAACTTTACTCTCTTATGTAAGACCCAACAAACCACTACTTCAGAAACTTTGCCGTTGCTACAGGGGAGCCGCACATATTGAAAATAAGAGTGGTAATTTTTTCGGTTGTTTATAAGAGAAAAATTTTATCTCGAGTGTTGATTTTGGCAAGTAGTCAAGTTTTGCCAGTAGAAAGCTAGTCAAAAAATAAGTGAAATAATATTCTAGATATAGAAAAGAGCATATAAATCTGTTCGCTACTCTTGTTCTGAAAAGAATGGCATTTGGCACTTTCAAATCTTCCTGTTCCGCGTTCGAATGGAGACAGTCTCCATTCGGACCGATGTATACTCCAGACGTACATAAAAAATTCTAAGCTATAAATTTAACGTTACAAAATAAAAAACCTAATATAGTTATATAAAAAATATATTGGATAAAAAAGTCTTAGAGTTGTGCTTATATAGAGGCAACTCGTGAATTTTCACGCAGACAGATCGCCCCTGAGATGACCTGCGATGTATTTTGTTTTGACATCTAAATTTTATATTTTTCACAGTTCTACCCAGTCATCATATTTTCTGAAAAAGCGTGATAAGCTTTCAGTTGGAGAAAGTACTCCATTCTCAAGTCTTCGTCATATGGGATTTTTTTAAATTCGACCAAATTAAAAACTGAGTTTACAGAAAGTTTTGCTTGTAAAAAAAAAAAATTTAAAAATTGTTTTTGTTTTTGAAATATAATAGAGGAAATTTTATACCTTTATTTCAAAATTCAAATTTTTTTTGTTAAATTTTTTTTTAAGGTTTTTTTACCTAGTGATAACCAAATGTAAGTAAACATGAATTAGTCTATCACTGCACTTTTATTAACAGAATGAGGAATTTACTCAGTTGTTTTTCTAAACTACTTTATAATGTAGGCTTTATTTGGTTATTTCAATCCTTTTAGTTTTTTTAGAGAGGGCAAAATAGCGATTATAGATTTAACAAAAAAAAATTTCAGTTTTGTTTTGATTAAAAAGTGATATTGGAATCCCAACCATTTTCGAAAAAAACATATTTTCAGAAAAAAAAATAAAAATATGTCTGTAGGTATGTGTGTGTATGTGAACAAAATTTGCGCATACGATAATTTGAGAACAGTCGATCCGATTTTTTTTTAATTTGCTTCAAAAATAGACCAGGTCAGTGTCTCGCGGGATTAGATTTTGGGTGCCATGCGCATTGATTTTCGGTTTTTTTAAGGGATGTAAAAATGTAAAGGAATCTTATTTTGAGAACCCGGAAGCCGATAGCAGTCAAATTTAAAACAGAAATAAATGGGATAAATATCCTGACGTTAAAAAAAAATGGAAATCATTGGGGTTGATATTAATGTTTTACTCAATAATATATTAAAAAAAAACATAATATTTCGAAAAACAGTAAAATACGCTAAATTTATTTTATTTTTTTCTAAACAAAATAATTTTTGTCCAGTATGCAGGGTGGCCCTGAAGGAATGCCCCCTGGATACGAAAACATTTTTTAAAATTTCTTTTATTTTTTGTATATATTTTTTTGATGAATAAAACTGCCAACTGAAAATAAAAAAAAAATATTTCAGAAGCTTTTATCTTGCTTAGAAAACAGTGATACACGACAAATTCGTTTTATTTTTTGTATATAAAAAGTTATTTTTTTCAACTTTATAGGGTAGGCCCAGCAGGATGAAACCGCCACCTGAAAATAAAAAAAATCAAGAGCATTTAGCATGCTTCCAACAGTAAATCACGTCATATTTATTTTGTATTTAAAGACTTTTTTTTCAATTATACAGGGTGGTCCTAGAACAACGAAACACAGCCCTGAAAATGACATTCAAAAAATATTTCACGACAGAAAGCAGCAGTTAAGTTAATCACGTGACTATCTTTTTTATCATTTGAGAAAAAAGTTTTTGCAAGCTCACATTTTGCTTATAGCAGTTATTTAAAAAAATCCCATATGTGACGGAACATAAATTTGCAATTTTATATCCAACATTATCATGACGGTTAATAGATCAAAAAGCTCGCTTAATGTATAAATACTCTACCTAAAGGGGGTCTGAAATAAACGAATATTAACCATATCTATAACGAACCCGAAAGTTCATATTGAAGCTTTCTTGAAACAAAATATATTTTGATCTGCAATACAAAAATAAAAAATTGCGTTGCTTTGTCTCTTATGATCATCTACACAGGCTTTAGATTGACCAAATCTCAATATTTAATTAACTTTTTTTTGAAAATTTGGGTTTTTTACTGAGATCTATTTAATCTCGTGTTTAGCATGTGGAATGGTACTTTATTATATGGGCTGTCTGTAGAAATAAATACACAAATCTTTAAATTTTTGACCTAACTATAGAGCGGAATATTTTTTTTTATTTATAAATTTTTGTGTTTTATTATATATGTATATATATATATATATATATATAAACAAACAAACAAACAAAAGTATGCTTTATTGCCGCAGAAAAATTTTACAATTTTATGGACAAAGCAAAATATACCTAAAATAAGACATATCAAAACATTAATCGAAAAGAATTTCGATACGTCAATGCTTTTTAAAAATGTAAATTATCAATTTACCAAATCGTAAAACACCCGTTAGAATATAACATAATATTGCCGCAAAACAGTTAATGAATCCTAATAACCTTATAAAAGTAAACAAACACACATGTACGAGGTAAATAATTTCGATGACATTGAAATCAAAATTGCAACTATGCGACCTTAAACTGTATGTTATTATAGTTATACAAATAATTGTGATGTTAAACAGAAGGTATAATGAACTAGTGTAGAATGTAGTATACAAAACAGAATTAAATTTGTTTTTAATCCAATACCTAACAAAAATAATTAAGTTTTAAGTGAATGTTCGACAGTTCTTTTCTCTATATGATGATTTTCAAAATTCTATGCTACGAGTTAGGACATGACTCACAAAAGATTTAAGTAAACAAGCGAATTTAGTGACAATTTAAAGAGACTTACTCGCTGTAAAAATCATTAATGCTGTAAAATGGTCTCTCAATGAGGTATGCTTTGGTGTTTTTTCGAAATTGTGCAAGCATAGGGGTAGATTTTAAATGTACTGGCAGATTGTTGTAAAGTTTTATGGCGTTGTAAATAATTGATTTTTTTATTAATTCTGAGGAAAGAATGGGTAGATATATATCATGCCTAGAGTTTCTGGTAGGGTATACATGTTGTGGCCTTTCTGGGAGGGTGTTTATATGTTTTCTCAGCAAACATACCGTTTCCAAAATAAATAATGCAGGAAGTGTTAATATTTCAGGTTTTTTGAAATAGTATTGGCAGTGAGCTCTATTATTTAGACCAAACAAATAACGAATGGCTCTCTTTTGAAGCATAAAAATACTACGAAATTGCTCGGTGGTACAGCAGCCCCAAAAGGGAAGGCCATAGCGGAGGTGGGATTCAAATAAAGAGAAATAAGTAAGTCTGGCAGAAGGAACGTCTAGTTCTTTTGAAACTGATCGAATGGCGAAGCAGGCGGTAGAAAGTTTTTTAGTTAAGGTGTCAATATGATTAGACCATTTTAGGTTGTTATTTATATTTAAACCCAGGAATTTAACCGACTCTACGTATTCAATATTGCTGTTATGTACTTGAAGTGGTTGTAAAGTTCCCTTATAAGATAACGCCACCGTTTTATCGACATTAAAACAAAGCATATTGGAATCGGACCAAGCCTTAATTATAACCAAGTCTTTGGAGATACTAGAATGTAAAGACGTTGTATCAAAATCACTCCAAGTTATGCTTGTGTCATCAGCAAAAAGGGAAATTCTTCCATTAATTTTAAGGTTCGTGATATCATTAATGTATAACAAAAAAAGAATAGGTCCCAAGACTGAACCTTGAGGGACTCCACTTGTAATCAACTTACAATCAGAATCGGAACCATTAGCCCTTACAAGTTGTTGCCTTTTCCCAAGATAAGATTTGAACCAATTTAAAGAAGTACCACGAATTCCATAAAAATTTAGTTTGTTTATCAGAATTTCATGACTAACACAATCAAAGGCTTTCGCATAGTCACAAAAAACTGAGGCAGTTGGGTGGTTGTTATTGAGAGATAAGTAGACGCCTCTAAGCAACGTGAACATGGCGTCGCTGGTGCATTTGTTGGGTAGAAATCCGAATTGCTCCGGGGATATTATCTGATGTTTCAGGAGAAATGGCATAAGACGATTCTTCAGTAGCCTTTCGATAATTTTTGATAGCACTGGTAGTAGTGCAATTGGGCGATAATTGCAAGAGTTAGTTTTTTCGCCGCCTTTATGAAGTGGAATAATTATAGCTGTTTTAAGGCAATCAGGGAATACACCTTTTATAAAGGACTCATTTATTAATGTTGTAAGGGCCTCTATGACAGGGAGTGGCAAGTTCAGGAATATTCTAATTGATAAGCCATCAGTGCTACACGAAGATTTACTTTTGATATTATTTATTACCTTCAATAGTTCAGTGTTGCTAACGGGACTTAAGAAAAAGCTATCAGCTAAATTTTTTGAAGGAGGGAGAAACGAAAGAGGGTCCAAACTTGGCGAGATACTAGAGGTAACATTTTTGCTTACATTAATAAAATAATCATTTAGATCATTAGCCCCTGGCAAGATCTGAGTCACAGGGTTTGATTTGTTTCTGAGGTTATTGATGATGGACCAGGTTTCTTTTGAAACGTTATTTGAGTATATATATATATATATATATATATATATATACAAAACCCATATATTAAATGACCAAATTAACATTTACCCTGTTAAATATTAGATCTAAAACTGAATTAAATTGAATCTCGGAAATATTTTTAAATAGATCTCACATAATAAAAACAAAATTTGCAAAAAACTTAAAGAGCAAAACAAAGAAAATTTCCTTTTAACTAGGTAATATTTGCAAGGGAAATCCCAACACAAGTTAAAAAAATGTTAACTTTTGTTAATGAATAAAATAAAATATATATAATAAAAAATGTTGTTTCCTAATTTTTGCAAAAATATAAGTCAACTTTGTTATTAATATGTATAAAGACATTTTCACATACCCTATATATTGTCATTTGCTTAATCTAAAACCCTTGTAAACGATAACCATAAAAAACAAAGAAACGACATTTTCATTTTCGTATTACAAATTAAAAAAAAATCGTGTTTTAAGAAAGATACAAAACAGTTAAATCTCGGGTACGTTAAAAATATACTTATTTTTTTGGGATCAGTTTACAAAAGCAATCTGGATTTTTGTTTTTCAATAGTTTGTCTTATTTAACATTAAAAATATAAAAATACAAATTTTTTATGCTCGAGAGATACGAGGGAGCTCGAGAAGAATAAGAAATTCTTGGAGAGAGAAGATCACTCTCTCGTTTCGTGGAGACGGGAGAGGTGAGAATCTTATATCTAGGCGACATCACTAATCACAATAACCTCACTCAGTTTTGTATAAAGTTTTAGCTACCTTGAGCGAAATCCAGTCCCCAAAGGGATTTTGAGTTCATTTATTAATGTTTTTTAAGAAGAATGAGAATATTCGATCTTTAATTGGCGAATAAATTTTCTTTACCAAATGCAAGTTATTAAAGTAAAATTAATAAATAGGTCAGTAGGGCACACATAGGATCGAAGTAAATACTTTCTTTCAGGGGTTACAGAAGTAGATTTATTCTTATTTTTTGTCTTATACAAGCTACAGGTACTTGTTTGTACTAAACAGTCTAAAACATACTGAAATACGTATGTTTCATGTGTTGTCTTTTAAAATAATAATGTACACGTTCTATAAGGAGTCGGATTTTTTGTTTTTTTTTGTTCTTATTAATTATATTTATAATTTTAAACAAAACCTTAGGTTTTTGGTAGAGTACTTAACTCTATAGATCTTATAAATTTGATGTTAATCCTTTTTTTTTTAGGCAATCGTTTGGGCAGCGTTTTGAATACATTAGCTCACTTCATTTTTATTGTGCTAATTTTTTGAATTCCTGCTTTTTAATATTTATATTCACTTTTCTAAGGAGAATGGTTTATTTTACTGTTCCTCTGATTTTCTAAGAATATTCAAAATTGTACTTGGCCAATAAAAGGATCTATATTAAAAGTGAAAGTCGTTCCTCTAAAATAAATCAAGTGGAACTTCTTAAACTGTAAGTTAAGTCGCGGCAATCCGATCGATCGATCATTACCGCCCATAAATTGTGCACTATATCACTTTTGCTTGCCGGCGTTCAAAAATAAAACGAGAGAGCAGATCACATTATGATACCAATCCGTTCTCCGGGAAATATAGATGTAAAGAAAAATAAGAATTGTGAAAAGCTCGATATTCTCTTTTTGAAATTTATTGCATCAGTATAAATTTGATTTATTTAACTGTCATCGCAACTAAATTTCCTTCGCTCACTAACTTAATATTTTTCTATGTCGAAGTAGATACAGGGAAGGAAACTCGTTTTTTGATTACTCGAAAAATTTCCTGGCAAAAAATGTCGGATGATTTGTCTCTTTGAAGCTGAAAGAAACAGAGCAGATTCGTAAAAATTGTGTTGGCAACAAAAAATCGTTTATTGTTGTCAAATATGTCCCCAATCTCACGGAAACAAAACTAGATGTTTAATGATGTTGTTGTACGTATTCACTTTTATTTGCTTTAAAATTTTCTCCGATATTCACGTTTTAGACAACAAAACACGTGATTACCGTACATGGTATAATAAACCGAAGGTAAGATACAGTGGCGGCTATTCAGGTGAAGTAGGTGAAGTGCTACTTCACCAGGAAAAATAAACAAGCGAACATCTAACTATATTTATTATATATCTCTTAAAATTTTAGTTTTTACATTCATTTATTCACCTAATTGGTAAAAAATAAACTGTACATCTCGAATAAATATTTTACTTGACCGTTGGCGGCATGTCTTTTTAAAACTTTCAATCGAACTTTATTATAACAACTATAACAGTGGTCGTTCAGTTTGCGATGGTTTGTTTACTTCGCTGCAACCGGTGAGTTCCTTTGCAGTTAACTTGACTGTTTTGTGTTATATTTATTTATGTTGTTGTTACAACTTCAAATTCGAAGTTAATAAATGTGATTGTGCAAGACTGGAATAAATTAAAACACGTCTTTGAATGTATTATAAACTGTAGCAAATCTGATGAAAAATCAATCCGCCTTGCGAAAGGATTTTTAGGTGAGATCAACGATTTTGAATTCACGTTTCTGGCATTAGTATTTAATGAAGTTTTCTCAATCACGGACATACTATTTGACGTTGTTCAAAAAAAAAACGCTAGACATTAATTTTTTGCATATCAAATATAAAACGCTGTTGTGAGGCGCTCTGTAAAAAAAGAAATGAACATTTTTTTAATACCATATTTGATTAAGCAAATTCTATTACAGAAATAAATCATTACAAACGTGAGCTTGCTAAGTTTTCACCTGAAGAAATTAGAGCTAGACTGGCCCGTTTAAAAATTTGTTACAGTTATATTATATGGGAAAATATTTTGAAAAAGTCAACAACTTAAAAATGAGCTTGGTATTATTTTTGCCAATGAGAGTAATTGGAATATATCGCTGCAAGAGCAAGTGAAAAAAATTAATAAAAATAAATATATTTGTACCGAAGCATATAAATTGTTTTCCCTTATTTTGACAATACCGTCGACAAGTGCTTTAGTGGAAAGAAGTTTTTTTGCTTCAAATGTGTAAAAACTTATTTAAGAAATACAATATCTCAAGAAAGACTTACTTCTTTTGGTATTTCAAAAGGAATTTCTGGAGGAGATTAGGGCAACTCATCCATTTTATGAGGATGATAAATTTGCCGCTATGAAGGATAGGAGAATTGATTTAGTATTCAAAATTTAGGCAAGTCGCAAAAAAATATTCTACCCCCTCTACATATAAAAAAATTCTGGAAAAATTTATTGCGATATTTTCTTGCTTCATTTGCACTTCACTTAATTTTTCACCCGCGAGCCGCCACTGGTAAGATATCGCGCATCGCTCTGCTACGTCATCGCGTGATTAACGCCGGCTGTCATTGACCTTTGGTCATATGATTTCAGTGCATTTTCAGCTGATGTTTAAAAGTGATGGCGAATTTCTGTGTTCTTTTTTGTATTTATTTAATTGATCAAAAATGAATATCAGGTATGCTGTGTTCGGGTGTGACGTGGAAAATCAGGCAAAAAATTTTAACAGGAATATAAGGTTTTTTACTTTCTCTAAAGACATAAAATGTTTACGTGAATTGACACGCTTATATAAACGCAAAGCCAAATTTAATACACATTTCAAAATTTGGCGCGGATATGTTCAAGGCATTTTGTTAAAGATGACCATATGTCATTAATCTATATCAAAAAAGGCAACAATATAAATCTGGACGAAATAGTCGACATCTTTAACAAAAAAAAAGTGTTTTTTAACTAGAATAAGGCTATATTTTATTTAAATTTTATTTGTTTATATAATTACATATAATATAGGAACAAACGGAAGCTTGTGCACATAAAGGTTAAACTTGTTTAGTGTAAGTTTTTTTATTCCCTCTCATACCTGATTTTTTTTTAATTAGACCTCCTCCCCTCAAATGGGACTTAGTTGCGTCCCTGTACTTATAAAAAAAACACAGATATTATAGCATGTTTTAGTTTTAAATTAAACTAAATATATACATATATAACAAAATAACAGTATACAATTAAACACTGTCGGATTTTATACAACCTTAACTCTTTCTTTAGCGTGTTTTTTGTATTTTTATTAAATAAAAATACTTATAACTACCATGTCATAAGTTTTTTATTTTAGTGAGTTAAACGTCAATGTTTCGTTAGAAAACATTTTTAATTGAAAAAAATGGTAATATAATGTCTAAACGCTAGAAACAACATGCATCTCCATAAGCGATTTAAAAATCTACGCACACAATGACGACACTGCGCAAACCGGACGCAATTGAGACCGTCTAGATATCATACCTTCCGTTTATTATGTCATGATTACCGTATTATCAGAATGTCTGTTTATATGTTCTCTCTGCTCGCTTATTGAGTTTTTGCAAAAAAAAAACAATTATGACATGAAAATGGACTGGTAGGATAACGAACCCAATATGGCAAAACAATATTATAATATAAAAGAACAATAACATAATCTAGTTCATTTTAAATTAAAATATTTATAGACATTAGTGGAAAAAAAATTAAAAAGTATTCTTTATAATAAAGAAAATTAGAAAAGTTTGAAAATAATATGCTTCTAAATGAGATCGTCGGTTGTTTAGGAAATGTAATCAGATTTACATTTTTTGTCCTAAGTCACGAGATTAGGCAAAAACAGAGTTTGAAAAAAAAATACAAATTTTCCATTTATAAAGTAGACTGTAATTTTTTTAAAATGTAGCTTGTTGACGAGACGTTAGGATAGATATTTTGACAAGAAAGACTTTTTAATCTGACAGAAATTCCCATTTCCTCAAATGCTTTTAGGGGAAATAAAACTGGATAAAGATCGAAAAGTAGAAAAAGTTTCACAGATCCTGCCTTAATTTTATAAGTGCTAACAAGTTTGATGCCGAATTTTCTTTAACAAATTGAAGTTATTAAAATAAAATTAATACATAAGTTAGTGGTGTCATCGGAGTAAATGCTTTCTTTCAGGAGATGCAGAAGTAAATGTATTCTTATTTTTTGTCTTATACGAGCCACCGGTACTTGTACTAAGCAGTCTAAAAACATACCGAACTAAGTGTCGCTTTATTCAGTATGTTTTGTGGTTTCTTTTCCTATATTAATATACACAAATATACATAATACAAATTTCTCAATGAAAAAAAAATCTGGAACCAAATTAAAGTGGGGAGGTAGGAGAAGAGGGAATGAATAATTTTATTTGAGAATTCTGTTTTGAAATGAATATGAAGTTATTTCAATTTTCAGGATATAGTAAATTTTTTTACTTAAAAAATCATCTGAATTTGTTGAAACTAGCTGATTCTTGGCAGAGGGTGTTTGTTTTTGGTCCAAAATAAGCTAGTCATATTCCTGTCCGAAAATTAATGCTATGTAATAAAAATAGGGAAAGCAAAGGGATGGAATTTTGGGGAATAATATCGTTAAGAAACAGCGCCCTGTGACAGAAACAGATTTCATGGGGGGTATCATCAAATGAAGTAACGAGGTGTTTCCAAGAAATGAAAATCTAAAATAATAATGACAAAGTAGGCTAGTTTATAAATGAGTTAAGGGGAATAAGAGTTATCCAAGTCCGCAGCTAAAACGAGAACTTAATTTATCAAAACTTAAATACGGGAATCGAAAAGGATAATAAAAAATAGCCAATAACAATCACATAGAAACTGCTGATAACAAATCTCGTATAATCTGGAGTCCTATAAATAAAAAAAAATTTAAATAAAAAAAACGGCTCAATACCTGACATCTTAACTGCAGAGGAATGAAGCAGTTCTTTTAGTAAAATCGCAAATGTTATAGTCAAGACCCCGTCAGAATCAAATTAAGACCCTATAAACAATATAAAATCACAAATTCATAAAACAAATAGTTTTTCTTCTACGGTGGAGATGCAGTGCAATCATTGAAAAATAAAAATAGTAAAGATTTCTACAATATATGCGAAAATTATAAAATATGTAAAAGATGTACTAATGCCGCATTTATCAAAAGTTTTTAATGAGGGCATACAATTAGGACACTTCTAATCGTGATTAAAGATATCCAAAACAATATCAGTCTTTGAAAAAGGCTCTAAAGAAGAAACTCAAATTATAGGCCTCTTGCCTTAATTTCAACTGTTGCAATAATCAATTAATAATAAAAAGCCAATATTTTCATTTTTTTCCAATGATTAGTTTAATACAGAGCGATTTAGTTCTATGCCAAACAAATCAACCATCGATGAATTACTCACAGTTGTTTCGGATATAGCCATGGATTTCGAATCTAGACAGTTATACATTGGAGAGATATTACGTGACGTCTCAAAAGATTTTGCCTGCATCTTTTCCTAAAATTTATTAATTACTGTGCCATGGTTCTGATAAAAAATTTCTAAATTTGTTTAAAACTTATATTGACAAGCGTAAAATAATATTTGAGGAAGAGTATCACGTGCTAATGGGGCTGAGATGGGAGTACCACAGGGTTCTATTCTTGGGCCCTTACTATTTCTCATTTATATAAATGTTTTCTTTCCCTCTTCCTTAATTATTTACAAGCAAATTCGTTGTTCGTAAATGACACAACTGCACTCCTGTCATGTAAAAATGTAGTTCAGCTTTTAGAGGACATGGGAGTGGTGCAGTCAAAACTATACAAGGAGTTTTTAGCTAATAATCTATTCCTTACGATAAAACACCACAATTTTTTTTGCCTAAATAATATAAAGCCTGAACATCAAGACTCGATTAAATTATTACGCCTAGAAATTGACATGGGAGACGCATGTATTCAAGTAACTTGTTAAGATAGACTTTTTTGTTTCGCCAACTATATGCTGTCTAATGAAATTTTAAAAACCTATCATGGTATTTTTGACTTTATGTTTTCTTATGACCCATTCATATGGCGTCATAGTGCATATCTAAAAACTATTTTTGGGCTTCAAACAAGAGCCATGTGAGCCATGAATGGTTTAGGGATGAAGTGGAAGTGGAGCATTTTAACTGTACCAGCATTGTTTGTTTCTATAAATGGCTAAATGAAAACTTACAAAATTCGAAATTTCGTAAATTTTCATTTAGCCATTTAATATTTTTACTGGCATACAAATTAAATTGTTCAACATGCCCCGTAGTTTCCGATTTTCAATCTCGTATTTTATTCAATTCAGATAATTAACGGTATTTTAGACCTACGTATCTTAAATACACAATAATATAGTTCAAAGTGGCTGAGTATAGGGTTTTCTTAGTAAACGATTAATCACGCCAAATATGCTCGGCTATTTTCTTCTTTTCCATTAACACCGAAATGAAATTATTACTAATTACTAAACTTAAAAATTGAATCATTTTCCCTAATGCCTCATTTTTTTACAATGCCCTCTCTCTCCCTCTTGAAACTCGATTTAGGGAAAACCATTGCATTTTTAAGAAAAATGATAAGTATATACTTTAAATACAATAAAACCCTCGTTTTGATGGCATATTGGAAATATCATACATTTCCAGAAATTTAAATTTTCAAGTATTCTCTCAAATACGACTAGTAAATTCTATTTTATTCTCGAAATAGGAATATTTATTTTCGTACAATCAAGCGGACACTTAATCCTCGGTCAGAAAAAAGAAACCGGGACAGCAGCTGCATTAAATCATCAAGCAATAATCCTCGAAAGACTAATTGGCTGGGTTACTTAACGTAGTTCTGAGAAATAAATGGTAGATAGCGAACGTGACACTGAAAAACGCACTCAGGCATTACGCGGCCCTTCTTTATTGCGGAAAATATATTTTTGGCTCTTCTGTAGTGAATATGACAAGCCGTATCAGAAGATATATGGTCTTTGATTATTATATCGAGGAAGGAACTGCTGTGTTTTCAAATTTAATGCATACAGGATGGTCCAAACATTCATTAGCTTATTTGACGACTTGTAAGGGCTGCAGGGAGTCCAAAAATAAGTTGTACTTCTATTGCGGATTACGTAATAGAAATTACAAATTAAATTCCAAAGTTGTCTAATTCTACGATACTTGGTATGAGTTTCCATGTTTTACTATATAGTCATCTTGGGAATAGTCAGAAGACTGTATGGCTAGGATCTTTGAAGATCGGACGAGGAGAAATATGAATTTCTCACTTGTTTTTCAAGCAAAACTTTTCGCCATACTCCAATGTATGCGGGGAAGTAGTAGGAGCGATTACGTAGATAAGTGCACCTACATTTGCTCAGACAATCAGGCAGCCCTAAAAACATGGTAGTTTTCAAAGATAACATCTAGACTGATTTTGGAATGCCTCGAGGGACCATGTGCGTTGGCGGAACAGAATACTGTTAATTTGTACTGAGTTTTAGGCCATAATGGTGTCGAAGGTAGCGGGAAGGCCGAGGAGCTTGGGTTCATCTGAGGCCTTTATCAAAGCCTGTCTTTGTAGTATCTATGTCTACACTACGACGTTGGGTAAACAAATAGTTGAGGAAAAGTCACAAGATCCACTGGAAAAATAAACAACACAGATACAGCAAAAGCTTTATTAACGAATCTTGTGTTATACTTTCTAAAAATCTAAGCAGATATCAGTTAAGGAAATTACAGGCATCCTGACAGGACCCAAGGCTCTTGACTCGACTCGGCTAAGGGTACACGCTAGTGACTTAACATGCAAATTTTGTGGTAAGGAAAATGGAACGGTTGTACATATTATGTACCTTTGTGAGGCAGTGGATCACTTATGGAGAGTGCAACAAAATATTAACAAAAACATTCAGAAAATTTACTGAGGTGAAAAATATGAGACGAATTTTTTAAACAATGGAAAAAGAGCCGACGATTTCATAAATATTCTAATAAATAAATAAAGACAAAACTAACGTTATTATTGTTTTGGAGTATTTTGAGGCCTTTTATTATTCTTCAATTTCTAGTGCTGTGAACGATTTGGGAATCTCCTATCCTAGAGACTTGCGAAAAGCTCCTTATCAGAATTCAATAAGATCCGGGATTCCTAAAAAAAATTATTTGGTCAAATGAGTTAAAATTTACTTGTGGAGGAATATTCAACAGAAAAAATTCTCACTTTTGGACGGAACAATACCTCAACTTTTATTAAGGAAAGGAGATTGCAAGACGGGTTTTAATATGTTTTTAATATTCATGGATAATCCGTTTGCCTGTTCCAACTAGTATATATATGTTGGATAGTATACAACAGTATTTCGAAATATTTAACAATATTTTAGATGATTTTTTAATTCATTTGAGTTAGCCGATACTTGATAGAAATTTATTATACACTAAATTAAACCTTATAACTTCAATTTCTACTATACATTATAACACGACAATTGTGTTGACACACAGTGTCTTCTTCAGATGGAATTTACTTTGGATAAAAAGATTGGATCCTTGGTTATGTCCACCTCGGTCACCTGATCAAACGCCGTTTGATTTTTATCTTTATAGCACTCCTAATCAAAGTTTGAGCTAACACCCATCATGTGAATTCGTTGATTCTAAAATGTTTTTACTGTTTTTATTTATGATTAGTATTGTAAATTGTTGTAATATCTACTATTTATCACTATTTTAAGGTGATCCTGATAGAACTCCAGACTTCGCTTTGAGCAATTTAACATTCTCTAAAGGCAAATAACACAAATATTAACAAAGTCTGAATTTGGGTATATAGTTTCTATTTAAAAATACTGAAGTCACATTTAGGGTGTTCATATGCAGTGACAGTTTGGTTAATGTTATGGTGGTTGTCATGGCCTGGGTCATAGCGTATCAGAAATATTTTTAAATTTAAGTATCTTTTATAAGATCCAGTTTTGCACAGAAAATTGTTACAAATAGGGATAGGGCAGTATATTTTTTAGAAATCAGCATCCTTATAAGACATGTATCTAAATTTTACAGGGTATTCCATTTAAAACATAAACCTTATCATAAAATGTTAATCATAAAATGTTAATCTGTCAAAAGAATATTTTTGAGACACCCTGTACAATTTAAGTTAACATGTAAATTTTATTTTGTGAATCTATATTAGCTCTTAAAACTAATAAAAATTTGTATTGATAAAATCGATGTTTTTATTTTTAATTCGTCAATATTTCAAAAACGATTAGAGATAAAAATGTATATTCCATATTGAAAAATATTTAAAATGAGGCATATAATTGACATCAACCATAATATATATAGTGTTTCACTTAAAATAAGAAAGTTACTCTCATTTCCGGTTAAACCGGAAGTGACACAAATGGACGAGCACAAAAAAAACAAAAGTTGATAATTTCTGACAGATCGGCGCTGTTCATTTGTTTATTCTGATAAAAATCTTGGCGTTCCAGGCAACACCCAACAAATTTTAGTTTTAAAGTTTTTTTCTATCTCTAATATTAAAAGCTGAAGAGGGGGGCAAATATAAGGAAGTTCCTGATTATGTGAGAAATAGAAAATTTCAAGCTGGTTTTAGGCGTATAGAGCTTATTGATGTTTTCGATACAATTGTAGATCTTGATGGAACTCCAGACTTCGCATTGGGCAATTTAGTATATACTTGGTCTAATCCTTTATATCTATTGTTCAACAAGTCTTTGGTTGAATATGAGCTTTCAGATGAAAAGATAGTTACAATTCACAAAACTGCTGAAGTCCATCTCAAATATAACTCATCAAAATGGGGAATTTTATTTCAAAAGCCATTCAGGTTACGTCGCGCGTCGGGTGTCCCTCAGGAAGGACTTTTTGCAACCCTTCTTTGAATTCTTATAACTACCCACTATTTGCTGATGATATGAAGCTGTTTAGAGTTATTAAATCAAAACATGATGGCCTATTGCTATAAAATTGTCTGAAGAGCTTTGATTATTGTTCAGATATGAAATGCCTATTACTAAATATCAAAAATTGCAGCTTCTAAAGAAATTGAAATATAGTTGATACTTCATATTACACAGGAGGGGAAGAGTAAACTTTCCTTGTTGGGCTAAAGATCGCCAAGTCATATTTGACAATAAGATGATTACACCTTGGTTAAAGCCAAGTCAATGAGAATATTGCATTTTGTCCTGAAATTTGCCCGTGACTTGCTTTTGTCTTACCTAAAGACTCTCTCTACCCCCTATTAAATTGTGCATATCGATATTTGCAATTTGTTAAAGTTCTATAATTTCAAATTTGAATATTTATACCCTAAATATTCCTAACCTCCTTAAAAAATGAAAAAGCAGTCAGTAACCTATCTTTAATTTTAAAATCTAAATAAAACTATGGATTACGCACCGCTGTTGGAGCAAATTTCTTTCAAAGTTATGAATATGACCAACGATGAGAAGTGTCTAGGTCTTTAAATTTTCTGAATGTTCACCCATCTCTCAATTCATTTGCAGGCACACTTTATAGTTTTAAAAAATGTCCCTCGGTATTATGTAATTCAGCATGTTGCATTATAAATTATTTATAATGCAATTTTGCAATTTAAAATTATAAATAAAAAATCATATTTTGAAAATACTTTTTATTTTTAATGAACTATTTTTAACAATATATCTTTTTCTATAATTTTGATTAAATTGTTTTTACACTTTTTTCGATGGAGTTATCCCATTTTAATAAATATTTGTATATATAGAGTGCAGTATAATATTTTGTTTGAAATTTTTTATTGTATGTGTCCAGAATTTTAACCCAGGTATTAGTTCCACTTTGATTTATACTGGGGATGCAAGTATATATAGAGAATATATTAAGTATAAAAAACGGTTAGCAGATACATGTTATTATAATCTCAACACTCCGACTTATTTGTCTCAAAAAACAAACTGTTATACTAGGGAAATATGTAACATACTTTATGTATACACAGTACACAAAAATAATTTAGTATAATTTTAAAATATTCTCAAATTATTAAAAACGGTGTTTCTAAGCGGCTTTGTCAAAAAATCCACCAACTAATCATTTAGACACACATAACGTATATACTTTTTACCATATGCTTCATTTTTGGGGTTGGAACTCAATTTTTGTAGAAAAAAATGTGGCCACAATACTCCTTTTACACCAAGCTCCAAGGCTGTGTGTTGCGAATAAACAATCTTATAATGGAATTGTTTGTTAAAATAAAGAAAAGTCCGTTCGTCATTCCAATTACTAATGAATCTTCTCACTTGATGTACGTCAAACAAATATCTGGTTGCGATTGCAAACTGAGTTTTTAATCTAAAATTTTGTAACCGGAATCTGTCGTTAAACTTATGCTAGGTTTGGCTGGTATGGACAACGGTTTTGATGAATTCATGTTATCGAGCATTCGCGAAAGATAAAGTTGTTGATAGATTGTGACTTTTCCAATTTTTATCTTTTCATAAATTGCAAATGATTAATGTCCATGTTCAATGTAATCTCAAACATTTGTTTTAGATTATTTTATAGTCTATGCTATCATGAATAGTACTCTCGGATTTTGACAATAAAAGGCCACCGTCAACATATATTGCTAATTATATTTTGACGTTGAATTGTTTAAATTCATTTTTGCTAAAAAATTAAACAAACTTACGATTCCAACTTCTGAGGGAATTTCCAGCCCGTATCCTGTTAAACTTAAACACCCAGTCTATTTTTTTTTGCCCACAGACCCTGTTGTCTATTTCATATAAACAATTTCGGTCAATTCACCATAAAGAAACGCAGTTTGTACGTCAAAATTGGCGATATTCAAATTCAAATTCAATTGTTTTATTTATAAATGTTTAATACATATAAATGCTTTTTAAATGGAGCACTCTAAATTTACAAAAAAATTGTGTCGTGCTCCAAAATGTCATTAAAGTTAATTTATTATATTCAAGTATTACTTATCAGGAATGTTATTATATTTCAAATGTAAAATTAAAATTAATTTATACAAACACTGGTCTTTATAAATGGTTGTATCTTCGGACCAAGACCTCGAGCATCCATTCGCAGAGAATACCAAACGTAGATAAAAGCACAACGTCAAAAAGATACGACTTTAAAAAATATTAAGATGTAGTTATTCTATAAATAATAATTGATGGGCAACTATGTACTTTGCCTGTCTTACAACAATATGCCTTTTTCTTATGTTTCTCACATTTAAAGATAATTTATTATAATATCTGCGTCCAATAAAAGTTACAAAACTTTGACATTGTGGTTTTTAATATCTAATTTGCGTTATTAGCTGATTTGACATTGCTCTAGTTGAGTATTTATGCACAATCTTTTCTTCTCTAAAAGCAGTGTAAATAAAAATTACTGCTTGTAAACTATATAGTAGCTATATATTAAATAGTCTACTTTCGGAATATAACTTTTCCCCTTTTTAAGCATAACTTTTATTATAAAGTTTTGTGTTGTTTGCAAGTATCTTAAATTGTTGTTACACAAGCCTCCCCAATTTATTATTCCATATCTAAGTACCGATTCGACCAAGGCCCTGTATGTTGTTACTAACAGACCCTGACCCAAAACATTTCTTAGTTGATAGAATAGTGGAATCATTGACCTTATTTTCTCACTAATATATTCTGAATGACTTCTCCATTTCAAGTGCTGATCCATAATTACACCCAGATATTTAAATGTTGATTCTCTCTTAATATTAACTTTGCGTATCTACAGTCTGTATTGTTAGTTAATGTGCATTGGTTAGTATATAATTGTATCGACTCTGTGGCATCTGAGGTTGAAAAGGCAATAAATTTAGTTTTAGAATAATTTAACGTAAGTAAGCTTTTATCTAAATACATTCGTACTGTACTAAGACCCATCTCAGCCCTCCTCAACGCACTCTCCCAGTTATTGTCAATATAAAGAATTACTGTATCATCAGCGTACGAAACACATTTAATATTCATATCCTTGTAAAAAAGACTATTGATATACATCAGAAATAAGATGGGTCCCAATACCGTACCTTGTGGTACTCCTATCTCAGTCGCCAAAGAATCACTAATACATTCATCCACTTTCATGTACTACACTCTCCCCGATAGGTAATTTTTGATAATTTCAAGTGTCTTCCCTGGCAATCCTATTTCCTCAACTCTATCAATCAATATTCTATGAGACACGGTATCAAAGGCCTTGGCCAAATCCAGAAAAATAGCAACGCATTTTTTATTTAAATTTAAATATTCGTTCACATATTCAATAGGATCATCAATAGCTAAATAAGTATTTTTATTATTTTGGAATCCATATTGGCTATCGTTTCTTTAGACATTTTTCGAAAATCTTACTATTTATTAAGGTTATTGGTCTGTAGTTTTGGTCATAGCTCATTAGAGTCGCCAGTTTTAAAAAGTGTAGTGATAACAGACTGTTTATAATGAGTTGGTACTACTCCAGTAGTGAAAATTAAATTAATTGTATGTTTCAATGATTTAGAAATAAAATGGTGTATTTTTTTTAGTAGTTCAACGCTAATGTTATCAAGACCTGCACTAAAGCCATTTCTTAACGAACCTATAGTTAAAATCACTTCCGCTTCATTGACTGGATATAAAAACATTGATTGGGGGACATATCTTTTGGGCATTCCGTCCGACCACTTCAGTTTCGTTATTTATTAAAAACCTAAAATTTTACAGTTAATTATTAAGGGCGAGGCTTACGTAAAGATTAGAGGGAAATATAAAAAATATCTAACATAAATTATTCGAAAATAAATATTTAAATTCAATATATATATATATATATATATATATATATATATATATATATATATATATATATAATTTAAATATTTATTTTCGAATTTAAATATTTATTTTCGAATAATTTATGTTAGATATTTTTTATATTTCCCTCTAATCTTTATATATATATATATATATATATATATATATATATATATATATATATTGAATTTAAATATTTATTTTCGTAAGCCTCGCCCTTAATAATTAACTGTAAAATTTTAGGTTTTTAATAAATAACGAAACTGAAGTGGTCGGACGGAATTTTTTTTTACATTTGAAATATAATAACATTCCTGATAAGTAATACTTGAATATAATAAATTAACTTTAATGACATTTTGGAGCACGACACAATTTTTTTGTAAATTTAGAGTGCTCCATTTAAAAAGCATTTATATGTATTAAACATTTATAAATAAAACAATTGAATTTGAATTTGAATATCGCCAATTTTGACGTACAAACTGCGTTTCTTTATGGTGAATTGACCGAAATTGTTTATATGAAATAGACAACAGGGTCTGTGGACAAAAAAAAATAGACTGGGTGTTTAAGTTTAACAGGATACGGGCTGGAAATTCCCTCAGATGTTGGAATCGTAAGTTTGTTTAATTTTTTAGCAAAAATGAATTTAAACAATTCAACGTCAAAATATAATTAGCAATATATGTTGACGGTGGCCTTTTATTGTCAAAATCCGAGTACTATTCATGATAGCATAGACTATAAAATAATCTAAAACAAATGTTTGAGATTACATTGAACATGGACATTAATTACACATTAAAATAAGTATTTTTATTATTTTGGAATCCATATTGGCTATCGTTTCTTTAGACATTTTTCGAAAATCTTACTATTTATTAAGGTTATTGGTCTGTAGTTTTGGTCATAGCTCATTAGAGTCGCCAGTTTTAAAAAGTGTAGTGATAACAGACTGTTTATAATGAGTTGGTACTACTCCAGTAGTGAAAATTAAATTAATTGTATGTTTCAATGATTTAGAAATAAAATGGTGTATTTTTTTTAGTAGTTCAACGCTAATGTTATCAAGACCTGCACTAAAGCCATTTCTTAACGAACCTATAGTTAAAATCACTTCCGCTTCATTGACTGGATATAAAAACATTGATTGGGGGACATATCTTTTGGGCATTCCGTCCGACCACTTCAGTTTCGTTATTTATTAAAAACCTAAAATTTTACAGTTAATTATTAAGGGCGAGGCTTACGTAAAGATTAGAGGGAAATATAAAAAATATCTAACATAAATTATTCGAAAATAAATATTTAAATTCAATATATATATATATATATATATATATATATATATATATATATATATATATATATATATATATATATATATATATATATAAAGATGTATTCTGAGTTGCCTATCCTTTAAAAAATCGTTTATTTTTATTAAATCAATAAGAGGGAAAGAGACAAAATATAGGATCATTAAGATCAAGTTTTGCGTTGAGCACTCCCAACATGTTAGTTTTTTTAGCTAAATTCCTATTTTTTTTTTTTTTTACATTTTTTCTTTGATAAACCTCTTGGCTAAAATCGTTTTGGAACGGGTTCATTCTATTTAGTTTTAACTGTGGCCGTGAAAATTCAAACGGCTGATCCAAGGCTGTTCAAAGGTTGTTTTAAAATTTGTCTTGAACGGTGATCGAATAACAGCCAAGATTTGTTTATTTTAATGTTTACAAATTTTACAATTAGGCTACAATGGATTTTTTCTCTTTTTTACAGCTCAGCGGTCATTTTACCACCTTGCATTTTACCACTTTGCATTTTATCACTATTACATTTTCATTGAAATGTGAAAGCCTATATTTCACTTTTGTGGTAGTTTTGAACCCAATAGTTTTCACATTAAAAACTTTTGGGTGAAGCCAAAATAAAAAACAAAACCTTTTTGCCACCGCAAGGGTTGTGGTTCCGACAGGATCCGCTTAAAAGGTTTTCGAAAACTAAAGTAGTATTCTATTTACCGAACGTTGGCACAAACAAGATCCACTTTTACCGAAGAGGTTTTGAAATATTTGGCCCCTAGTATGCAGCCCAACAACCAGGCCCAAGTTTGAGTTATCACTTCCTGCTTACCTCCTACCTACTTGGTGAGATTTTTAACTTAAATTTATAAATTCGTCGTACCTTTTATTTTTAAATTTCATTTTCGAATTCTTATACTTATTCCTATCTATAAATATAATTTACATCACATTCTTGCGTTTCCTTTAAAAACTAGTAAATATTCGCAAGTATAATCTGAAATAAAGGGAAATAATAATTGTATATTGTGTTTTACTGTTTTTCTCAGCATTTTTACTAACACACGGGTAAAGGATGCGTGAAGGACGTAATGTAGATTCTCTTTTTTTACGTGTGTTGGCGCCCTTCCATTTTATATATATTTTTTGACTTTCCTTCTTCATACACTAAATGAAACGGTTGAAAAGTTTTGAACTCCCCCAAAGCCGAACCACCGTACAAGCTAGCCTACGGTCGTAATTGCAAACTCTTAAAATTGCAGTTGCGTAACAAATCTTTATAACGAGACTTATAACACCGGAGTTTACGTTATAATATATCCACCCCAATCTCAGATAACGTTTTAAATAAAATAAGTAATTCATCAAAATTCTTATTAAGACTTCTAATATTAAGGTGAATCACACTCACGCCCCTCTTACCTTTATGCCTTAGATCTATATATTCCTGTAGACTAACACTCGAAGCCTTTGTCTCAAAATCTGTAATTGACTTGTTTAATTTTTGTGCAAAAATGATGTAAAGATAGAAATATATTTTTATTACTATATTACCAATGCCTTTGTCTCAAAATCTGCTATAATTTTTGATGAAGTAATACTATATTTTTAATCGAATCATAACGAACAACCACGCGAACGATATTCGATTCTTTTTTCTTGCATAAATCCGGGTGTGATAGTTTAGATTTGTCTTTATATGAAACACAAATCTGTCATTCCACAATTTAAGAAAATATTAGGCGTTGCTTTCGTTACACTTCGGCATTGTTTTCACTTTGATCCTTATCACCCATAAATCGCCCCTTCGCTTATCGGAACACGACAATTTCCAGTCACTGGGTCAAATTACCAGCGATTTCTTGATGAGTGAAAAGTAAAATTACGGCCAGTTATTCTTCCCACTAAAACAAACTACTTCTCAGATTTAAGACGTAGAGAAGGTTACAGATGATTTGCATGATTCTGGCCCTCTACAAGAACTTGAATATTTATGATTCCGGTTACAGCTGCTGCATTTTTTATTTGCGATTTAAACTTGCATTGGTTGGCAAAGGTTTTTTAACTTAGTCATTTCCATTCTCTTGCATTAATGTCATAGATCCACTCTTCAAAATACCACAAATGTAGGCTGAATCACCACCGGAAGTTTTTTAGGATACCGGCATAGAGTTTCTAATTTTTTTTATGCTGCTATATGTTTAGCATAAGAAATGTAATAAAGTTCAGTATTACACTGTTCGGAAAAGTATTGAAGTTTATATTATTTTATACAGGGTCAGTAGGTAGAAAATTTTTTTAGAAAATGTATTTTTTTTCTTAGTGAGACTTTTCGGTACAAGACATTAATTAAAGCATTTTGCTTTCGCAGCTGCGATTTTTTCAATTTTCATTTCTTTACTGGTATTTTTTTAAGATTTAAACATTGGCATTATAGGTTATAGGTAATAGGTAGGGTTTGATTGATTGAGTGAATTTTTGTCCCCATCACAAGTTTTGAGTACAGAAGTAAAGCATATATTGTTATACAGGGGCAGTAGGACATTTTCCTTCTTTAGAAATTCTAGTTTAAAAGATGTAATTTTTTTCCTAGTGAATTATTTCGGTATGGAATATGGATTGAAGAAATTTGGATAATAAATTTAGAAAATTTAGTTTATGGATTAAGAGTGTTGAATAAACAGCTTGCAACTTTATTTGTTAAATTTTATATGAAAATAGAAAACGAGTACTTATGTATTCGAATTTATAAATAAGGATTTACTATAAACTTCAGATACAATTATAGTATATCTAATTTGTATTTTTTACACTCAAACAAAACCACACTTAGTTTTATTTGACGTTTTATTTGGTATTTGGAGCAAACTTATGCAAAACGTATCTTTTTTACTGTAACGTCTGAATCGGATGTATCAAATTGGCGGACGTGTGTTATGTTAATAGTAAAGGGAGTCAATTCGAAAATTATCACACTCGCAAAAAAGATATAGATCAAGCAACCTTTTGCTTTCTATACCATGTCACAAGCTGTTCCAAATGCCGTGTAGCTCGACAGCAAGTAGGTAACAAAACAAACCTATTTCACAAGCAATTCTATCACACACTTGTACCTTTAAGACTTATTTATTGTTCATGTATGAGCATAAGTTTTGTCAATAAGCTGCAGTGATGTAAATGATTAAATTGAGTCATCGTTGATAATAAGATAACTTGAGCTTTCGATTTTTAGGTATCCCACGAGCCTCAATAATCCGAAAGTATTGCTTATCGGCGGCAACTGTGTCACAAGCCATTCGAAATGCAATGTAGCTCGAAGGCAAGTAGGTAACAAACCAAACCTATTTCACAAGCAAATTTTATCACACATTTGTACCTTTAAGACTTCATTATTGTTCATTTATGAGCGTAAGTTTTGTCCATAAGCTGCTGTGATGCAAATGATTAAATTGAGTCATCGTTGACAACAAGATAACTTGAGCTTTCGATTTTTTGGTATCCCACGCGCCTCAATAATCCGAATTATGTCATCCGGTTCCGAGCTTTTCTCAACTTTCAACAAAATATGAATGCGGAATTTTCAAAGTTGAAATTGAAGAAAACAAACATCGGCTACCGTAGCTTAAAAATGACTAGCTTACTAATAAGCACATACTACCACTTTGCTTTATACTGGCTATGCGAAAAACATATAAGGTTTTTGCCAGGCTTTGCAAAATATGTTAAGAATAAAATATTGGATAAAACGGTTGGCACAAATTTCAAATATATGTTATTATAATTTTATATAGGTAAAAGTTCAGATATTTTTTTGAAAAACTAAAATAAAATAAATAATATCTTCAATTCGAGTCCCTATAAATTCGCGGTTTATTTTAAAGTACTGAAATTGATTAGAATTCTCCACGTATACTAAAATCGTTGTTTGGATTAATATAACAAGTTGAAAATATTCACGTAAACGATATATTTTTCCACTTATTATTTTACCGACATTTATATCTAGCATATTTTTCGAACTGAATATGCGCTTGGAATGTAAACCAAAGCGGAAATATGAGAGTAACTAATAACGATGAAATGCCCAGGGAATTTCCCAACATATTTGCCATCGCTCCTGTTGTGTTGATTTTTCGCTGTAACATCCGCGCATTGAAATATTTTAGATGAACGTTTAGTTTTAAAATGGATCTTAGCAGTGTGGTTAAGACTTTTCGTAAATTTTCCAGGCGAATTTTTCAAAAATTTCAAGTGAAGAATGCGTTTTATTACAGCAGGATATTAAACTCCTTCTGTCTGACTTGCATTGTCTTTGTTATTTCGGTTTCACAACGTTTCAAATGGTAACTATCTCCAATCGTTTTCAAGTGTAAACTAAATGGTTTTATTCGGGATCTTCTTCTGACTTTATGTCAACCTGGAAGGCTATTACATCTTTTCATTCTTCGTATATATCAAATTGTGTTTAGGAAGGGTAATCAAAGTAAGGGAGGAGTATCCCAGGTGGGGATGGGAGGAATTAGTTCCTAGGTAAAAGGCAGTCTTTGGGTAATTTAAATTTGTTTCTTGGTAGAGAGAATATGTGAGAATTGGAAATTAAATAATTGCTGGAAAGATCTGTTCTTATGTCATAATTTGAATTTAGATTTGTGATAAATTCTGAAATACTTACAAGAAGTGTAGGATTGAGTTCCTGGCGAATCTAACGGCATTGGGTATAAGTCTAACTATTTTATTGTGCACAGATTGAAGTCTTTTAGTCTGATTGATGTGGTGAATGCTCCATGTGGGTGAGGCGTAAGTAAGTGCAGGTCTAATATAGGCCCTGTATAGATTAATTTTATTTCTTGTACTCAGTTTGCTTTTGCTGTGGAGTAAGCTGTAAAAAAAGGCAAGAGTGCCTCTGGCTTTTTAAATATTATAGTCAGTGTTGGCTGACCATCTTAACCCTCTATCGAAAACAACGCCTAAATATTTAATGTTTTTAACCAATTTATTTCAATACCGCGAATTTTGATTTTGTTTGCTATAGGAGTTCTACTTCTTTTAGAAAAAATAATAGTTTGCTCTTTGCCTGGATTTAATTCTAATTTCCATTTCTCCATCCATTTTTGGATTTCGTTAATGTGTTTTTATAACCTTGAGGCGATAATATTAAGGTTTTTATTAGTTGATATTAGAGTCGTATCATCCGCGAATAAATGTAATTCTGTGAATTTGTTTTTTGGAATGTCAGAGATACAAATATTAAAAAGTAGGGGTGAGTATATGTACAACAAATGACCTGTTTGAAAGAAGGGATTTGATTATTTTGATTAGGTAATTAGAAAAACCTGATCTAATGAGTTTTAGGATTAAGCCGTTGTGCCAGGTCTTATCAAACGCTTTTTTAATGCCAAGAAACACTGCGCGTGTACTTTCGGTTCTATCGAAACCCTTAATTATGTCTGCGGCTAAACACATTGATTGATTGACCGTAGTAATGTTGGCTCTAAAACCAAATTAAAAATCAGGGAGAATATTCTTTGTGATAACTTCTTAAAGTTTGTTTAAAATGATTTTTTCAAACACTTTACCGAGGGTTGAGAGTAAACTAATTGGTCTGTAACTATTGGTAAGATTTGAATTTTCACCTTTTTTTTTTTAATAGTATTATTTTAGCTTTTTTTCATGGTGTTGGAAAGTGCCCTAAATTAAGCATTTTATTAAATAGGAATGTAAAATGTTGGAATAAATTGGAGGGGGCTCTAATAAGGGCCATGTTAGTAAAGTTGTCAAGGCCTGGCGCTTTGATTGGCTTGGATTTCCGATAAAAGTATAGTGGGAGTAGTGCCGACTGGGGTACTGTTATATATATATATATATATATATATATATATATATATATATATATATATATATATATATATATATATATATATATATATATATATATATATATATATATATATATATATATATATATATATATATATATATATATATATATATATATATATATATATATATATATATATATATATATATATATATATATATATATATATATATATATATATATATATATATATATATATATATATATATATATATATATATATATATATATATACAAAGTATTCTAATTTTTCTGTGTTATTAACATTGTTTTTGATAAATTGGAAAGTCTGGGTCCTTTTGATACATTTCTGGATAGTTTAAAGTAATGGCCATTGCCTTCGTTTAGGCTGTTAAGTTTATCTTCCCACTGCTTGTTGTAAAGCTCAAGGCGGAGGGTTTTGACTAATTTGGTTGCTTGATTAGCCAAATTCTTGATTTGACGGTCGGCTGTGCGGTATGTTAAATTTTTTAATCTGTTTTTTTCTTTATTTTTTTCCTTGATTTCTGGGGGGATGTTTCCATATTTGGTAAGTTTTACAGATTTGAATAGAGTGGAAGAGTTGATGGCATTCATAATTTGGGAGGTTAAGTCTAAAATGGCCCGATCAATTTGGTGGGGTGTAGAGATGATAGATGGAAACCGGAGCTTATTGACTTCTTCTTGATATTTTTTCCAGTTATTTATTTTTTTTATGTAACTATTAATATGAGAGTTAGTTATGGTAGTGATCGGATAATAACTCATGTAGGATGGCGGGTGATGTTATTTCTTTTGTGCTCTTAGTCATAAAGAAGTCAAGGAGCTCAGGTCTTCCCTCTTTGGCATATATGAGTTGGTTTCGAAGGGGTTAAAATATTATAGTCGCAGACATCTTGTGAGTTTATTATAGTAAGGCCTCTGGTATTGGTTGAGTTGCAGCCCCAGTCCTTATGTTTGGAATTTAAGTCTCCTCCTATAAAAATAGCTTCGTTTGAACCGAAAATATTAATCAGGTTGTTAATTGAAAAGTTTCTGTGTTGGGCAGGTTCACAATACAAGACCGAGCCTATAATGAGAGAGTGATCGTGTAGAGCTAGTTTTATGTAAGTGCCTTCAATCCCTATGTCAGGATTGGGAATTTCGTATGCAATAAGGGATTTTTATGCTAGAATTAGAGTTCCGCCTCCTTGAGCGCCTTCTCTATTAGTGCGGAATACATTGAAGTTAGGAAATGTGAATCTTTGTTTATTTTTAAGCCAAGTTTCTTGGATCAAAAAAATCTCTAATTGATATTTTTCTGAAAAATGAATTAATTCTAATTTTTTGTCTTTTAATGAGTTAATATTACACGAAGCTATTCTTATGGAAGTTGGATGTAATTTGTTAAAATTCATTATACGTTATGGGGTAGATTTGTGGTCATGTGTAGAAGTAATTGCTGGAACTGGGATTTCAATGTCATCATGAATTGCTTTATGAATAATTGAAGTTGATTATTCGTGTTTGCAAATAGTTGGATAATTTAGGGTATAGTGTTTATATTATTATTTATAGGGTTGTTAGAATTGTTAGAGTTGTTGTTATTTTTCAGGATGTTATCCACACCCCATTTAAAAGTGGGAGGAGGAGCTAAAGGAGCAGGATTAATATTTTTCGGATGTTTATTGCATCCTTGGTAATTGGCAGGGTGATCGCCCCCACAGTTAGTACAGGTGCATTTAGAGTTGCTCTCGAGTTGGCAGGTGTAAGTGAAATAATTTGTGCGGATTCAAGGCACTTAGGTTCAGCGTTGCATTTGACTTGAGAGTGCCCATAGAGCTGGCACCTATGGAAATGAGTTGCGTTGGCTTTATTTTTTTGAGATTCTATCTTTATGGCCATATCGTCAAGTATATGTAAATCAAAAATGTGTTTTTCACTTTTTGGTAATATAACAAGGACTAGTGGTATTGGCCCACCATCTCTGTGATACTATCTTATAACTCTGACTGGGTTAAAGTTTAAATGTTTTAAATCATTCGTAATTTTTTCAACTAACCAATCTTCAAAAACACCTCTTAGAACCACATGAAGCATCTTTTCATCATCAAAACTAAAAGAGTGAAAGGGAATTTTTCGATCTTCAAAGAATTTTGAGATTGCTCTATAATCGCTGGGAGTAGGGGGGTTAAATCTAACCCCTTCAGAAATGTTTGTTGGATTACCGTAATTTATCTTATTTAATTTAAAATATGCTGTGCAATTTGAATACTTGGACTTATCTCTAAGAATAAAAGGCTATATTTTAAGAGTTTTTTGTTGAATGGGGGGTGGTGCCCGGGAGGTTTGAGGTTTGGTTTGGACCGTAAGAAATGAGTTATTAGCTGAGGTTGGTTTTAGTGGTGGAAAATTATCATTGTTGTTGGAGTTACTAGCTATTATAGTTTTGGATTTTGGAGTCGTTTTGAAAGGTTGAGGTAAGTTGGTGTTGCCTTTTTTTGTTAGTATCTTCCTGAAAATCATCATCTGAATGACTTATATGGTCGTCTGAAATGAATAGGATTGGGACTTACGAACACAATTTAAATATTCAATTTCATATCTCTTGAGCTCCATGACAAGTTTATTCACTGTGTCGGTTAATTTTTCCAGCGGAATGTCTTTTTCTTTAAGTTTTGCCATGTAGTCTTCGTTCATCTTTCTCTGGACAGCTTCTGTGGTGTGAATTAGCTTCTCAGTGCACGCTTTGAGATCATTGTACTTTGTAATAGACAGGGGGCTCACCGTTATCCCCCATTGTTACACGTGGTCACTGCACTACACTCTTCGACACGCTTCGATTCGATACGGTACTGCTAAACGCTGTTGTTTGCTCAAGGTCGTGTGCGGCGATGCGTGAAGTCTCCGCCCCCTAGTTATCTAAACCATGAAGTTTTAAGAGATCAGTTTGAGCTAAAAGCGGCTACCATTTGCTTGGAATATCGACGCTGGGCTTACTGAATAATATATAAATACTCTCAAATGTTTCGATTGCCATAGCACGAGGCATCTTCACAAATCATCAATGTAAACGAGCGAAATACTGAATGAACTCCAATAAGCATAGAGCAGATTTTTATACACGATCTGTACCCATTGACGCGTGACTAGCTATGATTATTAGTTTCTTCGCCTAGCACGTAGCCCGTGTTTCTATTGAAATTTTCAGGGTGTACGACTCAAGAATTATAAGTCCGGTTGTTGGCACCTAATTATTTTCATGTTAGATGATACAATATTAATCTCTACAGTGTTTTTTTAACACAGGCAATAGGCATGCCAAAATTTCAACAGCATATTAGGCCTATTTATATTAGAACTACGGAGTTTAAAGTTTGAGAACATAAAACGTGAAAGTGTAGAATTACTCACAAGTCACTAACCGTATCAAAAATGGTTGAAAAAGAACTTAAAATCACATGAAATTTTTGAAAAAAAAAAATATTTTTACTTTCCCTATATAGGAAAAATATCAAAGTTACATCTGTGCTAGGTATGGTGACAACAACGTGTAATAGAGGCATAGGAAAAAAAGTTTTTTTTTCAAAAACTAAATTTGTTTTTAAATACTTTATGAAACTTTTTTGATGCTATTGGCAACTTGTGCGTGTTTCTACACATTCACATTTTATGTCTTCAAAGTTTAAACTCCATAGTTTTAATATAACTGGGCCTATCATGTGGTTGAAAATTTACCATAAAAAAATATGACCCGCGTTAAAAAACCGCAATGTGTACCAAACACATTTAAAAATATTAAATATTTTTAAAAATTTAAATTTTTAAATGAAATGTGGAATAATTACCATTTTGACCTTCAACTGAAATACAACATTCCCAGAGCAACTTTGCAGGTTTAGACACAAATATAATAAAATTGGGAAAGGTCCCAATCTTTATCTAACAAAAGAGGAAGAACAGGCATTAGTGAATTGGATCTTGGATAGTCACAGGAAAGGATTTCCAAGGCAAAAGGTCGATGTTCAGTTAAATGTTAAAGCCTTTCTGGATAATCAACGAGAAACCCCATTTAAAAAAAAATATCCCTGGAGATTACTGGTATAGAGCATTTTTAAAAAGACACCCAATTCTATGCCACAGAACACCAGAAGCAGTGACATCATCTTCTGCGAACGTCTCTGAAAACGAGTTAAGGAAATGATTTTCAGAAATAGTTAACCATTTGAAAGGAAAAGATCTATTCTCAATATTAGACAACCCCTCCAGGGTCTTTAAAAGGCATGAGACCTGTTTTTCATCTAACCCGAAGTTGGATAAGGTAATTGCCTCCAGAGGCTCAAAAAATGTGCACGAGGTGGACATTGGTACTGCTAAACAAAATCTGACGGTTATGTTCACGTTTTCAGCCTCGGGTACTATAATTCCACCCATGATAGTATATCTAAATATAAGATTATCAGCTGCGATATCTAGTCATCGATGATTCGGGTATAGGTTTCAGCGATAATGGCTGATGAAAACGGAGATTTTCGTAGAATATATAGAACATATTTTATATCCCCATTTGCTGAAGACTGGAATGGAATTCCTCAAAATGTTATTTTTAAATGGACATAAGACGCAGTTACCAGTACAAGTTAGCGATCTTTGCACTAAACTTGTCCTGGTAGCTCTTTATCGAAATTCCACTCGTTTACTATAACCAGCCGATGTCTCTAGTTTTCGACCACTGAAACATTTATGGAAAACGGCAGTACTGAATTGGCGATGTGAAAGTCCTTACTGCAAAATCGGTATAGAGCATTTTGCTCCCATTTTAGAAAAAGTTGTAGCATCTCTACAATCAGAAGTAATGAAAAGTGGATTCAGAATATGAGGTCTTCATCTGTGGAATTCGGAGTTAATAGACTTTACAAAGTGTCTGGGGAAAAAAAACGACGCCAATCACCTAAATAAATCACCTATACTTAGTAAAACCAAAAGCTTGTCATTCAATAAATTCTTAGAAATTGTCGGAGAGGCTAAGATTTGCGCTCTAACGGAAAATAGAGACACGTCATGTAAAGACAATGAATGTAAAAACTTCTCAATGTTAAGAAATATTTTTCTACAAATAAAGCCAGACATTGAGTTGGATAATATGAATACACATATTACAATAATCAATCTGTTTTTGAAATAGGTGACCAGGATTTTGAAACTAGAAAAAGTAATGTTTTCGAAACCGAAATAGAATAAAAAGTAAGACTTGCATTCATCGAAAACAGATAATAATGGCAGAGGAATTAAGCAGAACGCCCGTTTTGATAGCAACTTGCAATGATGAAGATGTCTTGAATGTAAGTAGTAAAAAAAAATTTATCCATCAAATACAACACTCATCTGTTACCTGTGAGTCATATGATTCTTGGAATAAAGCGTTTTAATTAATAATTTTGTTGTTATTTAAACTTACGGCAAAAATGTAATAGGTAATTTTAGTTCTTGTTGCCAACGACTTTTCAGTACTCGTTTTTAGATATTTTTTTTGTAAAATCTGATTAAGTTTGAAATATATTTTATACTAATTCCTTTTAGGTGTAAGTTCTTTGTCGACGTTCAAGCTAATATGTTAAATTTAAATTTAATAAATTGCTTTTAAAAAGCCGTTTTCCTTCATTTTTTTTTTTGAAATTGTATTACTTACTATTGATTTGCAGATGCCAATTACTGCAAGATTCCGATAACTGCAATATCTGTGCCAACAATTACAAAAATCAAAGAATTGTAAATTTATGTTATTTATGTCATTAATGTGTGTCAAGAATCACTTATTTTATACTAAAATCTTAATCTACAAGCGTAACCAAAGATTCTACGAAAAATTAAATTTAAAAAAAAATGTCAATTTAAATTTTTAGAAGGAAAATAAATGTTTTACTTACTTAAAGTGCCAATAACTCCCCATTTTACCCTAATGCAAATTTAATTTCTAACGAAATACACAGACTTGATGAAGTTTTAAAATCAAACGAATATTGCACTGAAGATATTAGACATTCAATTAGGTATTATAATATTCCCAGAGCTCAACCAACACTGGATACTCCAACAACAAGCAGTGCAGTTTTACCTTTTATCCCGGCTACCACAGATAAAATTGCAGGAATTCTATGGATATCTTTCATTCGCAGAATCTTTAATACACACAAAAAGTTGTCAAATTTTTAAGAGGACCAAAAGATGTAATTCTTTTGCAATCAGGAGTTTGTAAATTGTTTTGTTCCTGCGGTAAAGTGTATTAATTATAAATAGGTTAAACTGCTTCTATTAGACTTAAAAAACAAATTTAGTTAGTTAAATAAAATGTTTTTAAATTTAAATTACTTTTTCGTCTGGATATATTGATTTCAGTATACACTAGGTACGTTTGAACTTTTTCACAAATTTCGCTCGCGATTTTGTTAGTCTGAATTAAAATTTAAACAAAGGCAGACATGGCTGTATTTAATTTTAGTCAGCCGAAACATTTAATTTCCATGTTATTTACATGAAAATATGATACGTTAGGCCTGTGATATTTCGGGCTTTAATACATTTTAAGGCTTTGAACGTCCAAATGACATATTCTGGTCAACAGTCCTGTTTATGAAATAAACATTTGTTTCGCTATTTGGATTAAAATGTCTTAAGATGTTGCAGATGAATGCATTGTTATGAACATTATAGGATAAGTTAAGTTTACTGGCTAATGTTTTATTTTTTATTATTATCCTTAGCTGAAGGTAGGGGTATCCCACAGCTTGATTGATAAAAGTTTTTCTCAACTGATAGCCTTTGTGATTAGATCAAGAGAAAAGTGTTATATATATATATATATATATATATATATATATATATATATATATATATATATATATATATATAGATGTTTCCTTCGATTCCACGACGCGTTCTTCCGGATATCCACTTTACCTAGCTCATACTCAAATATAACCCTGGCATTGCGATTGGCCTGACACTTCTTGGGTATACAAGATGTACCAAGGAATACGCAACCAATTATATTTTTCACTTCGCCCAACTTCTGGGTCCTGTCGTGGCAATCAGAGCATATTTGATTATACTCTCGGCGAATCGCTGTGTTTAAAAAGTAGTGAGAATGAAAAATATTTACTCGTATGATTTTATGCGATTAAACGCAGAAATGTATGAAGTTGGCGAAATAAATATGTTAGAAACCGGACGAATGTCTAAACTATATATTTGGGATATTAAAAACCCTGTGGAGTATTACATATTACATATAAATTAAGCAAAAATTGTTTCCAGCTTTTTTTATTTCTGTAACTATTAAACCTTAAACGGTTAAAAAGCAGGATAGGATAGGATTTACATAATTTTAATGCTCAAGAGGACCCTAGAGAAAAGAAAAATTCTCTACTCTCGTTTCGTCTCGCCTTTCGAGATGATAAAACATTTTTTTCTGGGCGATACGAGTTGAGAGACGAGACTCTCTCATCTCAGCAACAACTCTATATAGCATGCAGATAGTTTAGGATGTGATTACTTCGCTAATTTTAAGAATAGAGGTTTATATAAAGATGTCCGAATTCGCCTATTTTTCAAGATACATGGTACAACTTTTGATTTTGTTTAAAATTTTTTAACTTCTATTCTACATTTAAACTAAGGATTGAAATACATATTACTTTTTATAATACCACAGTATCATTGGTATTTGAAACAGGGTAATATTTTTTAAGCTTTTACGAAAAATCTGAGACAACCCGTTTCTAATTGCAGTCACAAAAAATTTTGAGATCTCGGTTTTGGGGCGATAAAACAATTGGTGGCACAATTTTTGTGCATACATTTTTTATTTATACAGGGTGAGAAAAGAGGTGAAAACAAAGATTTTTTTAATTCCAAGCATTATTATTTAATATTGTTATTAAGATTAATACTATATTATTATTATTATGAAGTATTTTTACACCACTTTAAATACATAGAACAAATCAAATTTAGTCATAAATTTAATTATAATCGCAGTATATCGCACCCTAATTTATCAGGAATTAATAACTTTTGTATATGTAAGCACCTTTAAAAGATAAAGTTATCGTTCAGATTATATAGGGCGGAATCTGTCAATCCTTTAGTAAATAATTTATAAACAATTTGTCTCCACATTCCTTCGTCATCCAGCCACTCGCCAGAGCCATATGTATTGCACATTTCGGCTCTTTGCTAAGCCTCCGTGGGATTGCCTCTATAGTCGAAAAAGAAATGTTTATATACAAAGAGAAAAAATGTCTCCTACATTTTATTAAAACAAATAAAATCTTTTGAAATAAAAACATATTTTGAACTTAAGATGAATGTTTCATCTATAATGATGTAAAGAAAAAAAATTAAATACATTTGATGTGTTTGATCGTTTTCTAAAACAGTTAACGTCTTTTAAAATAAAACATTTTTTCGATTTCCAGGGGTTGTTTCACACCGCTAGTGCTAACTTGTATGTTATTTTTATTTTTATCTATAAAAAATAAAAAAATTTGACAGTGATGATCCCAGTTTTTTTAGAGCATGATTGAAATACAACGGGCTGGTTCACTTTCGTTTTTCACCCCGTGAAGAGGAAAAATATTTTAAACCCACAAAAAATTTTGAAATCACTTACCGTTCCAAACTTTTATATGTGACAGCAATTAGAAACGTGTTGTTTCTTACATTTTTTCCATTTTTCTTTAAAAAAGGCTTGAAACATGAATACAAACTTAGAACACAAAGACTTAGAGGAAAACTATTTTTTAATGAAACACCCTATATTATATTATTTTTTTAAAACCTGCGAAAAACTCTCAATACTTTTTATTAAGAGCGCTTTTTATGAAACCTGCGCACAATAGGTTTCCTGATATGTCTTACGATGTCAGTTTGGTTGATTTACAAAAATGGATCGTTTAACTGAAACCCAAAGAATTGAAATTTTAATTATACTGGGTTATGAATATAGAACGCGAAACCTGTAAGATGTTTGTAAAATTTTGAATGACAATATCCTAAGAGAAATCCAATAACTAATTCTATCGTAAGTAAAATCAACAAAAAATATCTTGAAATTGGAAAGGTAATAGATGCTGTACGTCTTTGCAATCCTAAAAGTGCAATAGATGGTAATAAGGCTCTGATTGCTTTAATCAGTTTAGAAGAAAATCCGCACCTTCTACCAGAACAGAGAAAATGTCGTCTCACACATGCCCGTAGACCGATTTCTAAAAACCAAAAAGTTTCATCCATACAAAATAACTTTGGTGCAAGAACTCTCTGAGGATGATAATGATAGGCGCTTGGAATTTTGTGAAATCATAATGGAACGTTGCAATACCATCTAAATTTTGTCGATCCAATTATTCCAATTTTTTTTTTCAATGGAAAAGTTAACAGGCATACCTGTGGATATTGGGCCAGGGAAAATTTACATTGGATACGTGAAAATCATATCCAATTTCCCCTAAAGATAAATGTTTGGTGTGGTATAAAGGGTGCAAAAATAATCGGTCCCCTCTTCATGGAAGACACACTAAGTGGAGAAAGATATGTGAATATTCTAAGGACCGAAATTCTCCTAGCTATTGCAGAACTATTTGAATAACCTTAAGTTCCTTATTATATTAGGTTATTAAACTTGATTTTTTTAGGTAATTGTGCACCAAATGAAGAAAAATGGTTTCAGCATATTTTACCCGGAATGTTCGAGAATATGTAGACATTGTTTTTTTGAAAGATGGATTGAGCGTACTGGTACAATAGAGTGGCCACCTCGATCTCTGGACTCGGCGCTCCTCGACTACTTTTTGTGAAGACACCTTAAAAAATCCGGTGTATAAAACTAAGCCCAATGGCCTCGAGGATTTAAAGGAGCGAATACAGATCGAACGTAGACAAATCAAGGAGGCTGGCATTCTTTTTAATATATTCAATGTTTTTCCACAGTATTTGGCCTACTGTCAGGAAGTAAATGGGTTGTTTCCGTTGTTTTTTACAGCCTACTTTTAAAATTGAGATGCTGTTTTCCCTTGCTTGCTAGTGTTTTGGTAGCAAGTTGAAAAATTATTTTGCTTTCCGGTCTGCCAGAATGTACAGCATCTTTACCTTTCCAATTTCGCGAAATGTTTTGTTAATTTTACTTATACTAGAGTTAGTTATTGGATTTCTATTAGGATATTTGTCATTAAAAATTGTACAAACATCTTGCAGGTTTCGCATTCTATCCCCATCACCCAGTATAATCAAAATTTCAATTCCTTAGGTTTCAGTTAAACGATCAATTTTTCTAAATCAACAAAACTGACATTGTCAAACATATAAGAGGCAACCTTTTGTATGCAGGTATTTTAATAAATACATTAAAGTATGAATACTAGACCTTTATTTTTGGAAAAACTATTGACTTTCATAAATAGTGCTCTTAATAAAAAATATTGATAATTTTACGCAGATTTTTAAAATAATGATACAATATAGAGTATTTCATTAAAAAAAAAAATGTTCCCTTTTATAACAGAACGTCATACTTTTTATGAAATATCTATAATTTTACATACAGCGTGTAAGAAAACTAAGGAAACGGCAAAATATCTCAGGTCCCGCTTATCTGAATTTAACGAAAATATATACACCTAGGTGTGAAACTATGGCGAATCCATTACCGAGTTTACCGTTGTATTATTTTATTCATAATTAAATTATTAAAGCTGCATTTAATGATGACTATTGAAATATTCCAACTAGAAAGTTATGATTTTGATTTTCAGATAATATAATGCGTTATTTAAAAAGCTTCATTTTAGCTATAAAAAAACTTTCGTTACAATTTTTATTTAATTTTGATAAACATGGCAAAATCTTATAGTTTTTTGAGTGTAATGGAGCTTTTAATAGAAATTAGAATTCTAGTATTAATTAATTGAAATAAAAAAAAAAAATCATAAAATATGGAAATTGCGAAATTACAATTTTGACTCTCTGTATATGAAAAACAAGAGGCAGCATCAAGTTGTGGCCATGAGAGAAATGTGCGGGGTCCTTTATTTACGATTAATATTTAACTCTAAACAAAATAAATGGAACAAGTTACTAAAATTAAAGATAACCTAACCAGAATAAATACCCAAATTATAAATGTTCATTATAACATAACTGGGATAGTCCTAACACTGGAACCTGTGGTGGAAGATAGATCAAAATACAAGAGTTCTAACCACACTACACCACAACTTGTTACGTTCTGGACGCGCGTTTCGCTAACCAAGTTAGCATCATCAGCAGATAATATAAAGTAAAGTAAGTTATCCTAACCGAGATTATTTATAGGTAAATGTGGTCACACTTGGTTGCACCCGACTGCACGGTTGTCAAGTAAACAATAGAGGGGACTATAGGGAATAGGCCCTCTATCTTTATTTAGTGCTTTCTTACCACATTTAACGATTTCTATACTCTCAAATGCATCCAATAATCTATTATTAGATACATTTTTAATCAACTTAAGATTATTTATTCCTATTCGGTGATTGTTCTCCAAAGCATGTTGGGCAACGCTTGACTTTTCTGTTCTTCCGTATCTTAAATGTGCCATGTGTTCTTTAAAACGAATGTTTATGGAGCGTTTAGTTTGCCCAACATATTTTAGATCGCAGTCATTACAGCTAATTTCATAGATGCCACTCCTCTCCCTCAAGTCGACTTTGTCTTTGGGGTTTCAAGGAGATTTTTCAAACTATTCTCCGTTTTGTAGGCTACTCTAAAACCTACGTTTTTAAATACTTTTTCTAGACCTCTCGTATATCTGGGATCATATGGGATTACTATGAATTTATTGGAAGCCTTAGGTATTTGAAGAGTAGTGGTATCTTGTAACATTTTCTTATGCTTATGTCTATTTACTAGTTTATGTACAAAATTATCTTAAACTGTTTATATAATCTGATGATGCTAACTTGGTTAGCGAAACACGCGTCCAGAACGTAACAAGTTGTGGTGCAGTGTGGTTAGAACTCTTGTATTTTCTATCTATCTTCTACCACAGGTTCCAGTGTTAGGACTTAACATGGCTTCACGGTCAACGGAACAAAACCTTTATTGTAAGTACTTAACTAAGATTAGGTTAATAGCAGCAGATATTTGGTTTCTAAAATCATGCAAGTCTTTTTCAGTTTTCCCTAAATTCATTTCAGTCAAGATCCCTAAACAATCACCCGTTACTGGGAAGGTCGAATCTTTTGCCAAAAAAAGTGGCTAGATTTAGAAATTTAAAATCTGTATAGCAAACGAAGTATGCCTGAAATTGAAGCATACCGATTATTTAAAAAACTCACTTATAAGCTTAGTAATTTAGAATTTGAACAATGGTTAGATTTCCAAAGAAAAATGTTCGTAGTTATCGATGCCAAATTTTTGAAGAAAATGTGTTCACTTAAAAACAAACTGAGAAAGTTGAAACCACAAAAACAAATTTCTTCGGAAGTCGAGAACATTGTAGAAAATCTTTCTTCTCAGTCTTTTGATAATAGAGAAATCGCCCTTTTGAATAAAGGTTTGAATTTTGCAGAGCCTCCAGTAAAAAATAGTTTACCAACTATTATAGGGAATATCGAAAGTTCCATTCAATACGTGCCAGAGTCAACTAAGGGATTCATTAGAGAGGCTTGCAGAAATCAAATCTCAAAAAACGTTGTTAACAACAAGTCAAAATATGTTTCTCGTAAAAACACTGAAGTTATCCAGGGACTGAAGAAAAAGGAATGTTTTTATTTAAAAGCTGACAAAGGAAATAAGGTTGTTATACTAGACAAAACAGATTATTTTGAAAGAGTAGACAATTTGATTCAAACTGGTCCTTATGATTTAATTGAGAAAAACCCGTTATCAAAAATGATCACAGAAGTAAAAAGTACTTTAAAACAGTGTAAAAACCTTGTGTCCGATAAACTAAAATTCAAACTAACACATAGTAACCCACAGTTATCTAAACTGTATTGCCTTCCCAAAATTCATAAACCTGGGAAGTCCATGAGACCTATTGTTTCAGCTGTTGGATCACCAACGTACAATATTTCAAAATGGTTAGTAGAAGAATTCGGCAAATTAAATATCTCGTATGATAACTTCGAGATTACTAACTCGTTAGAATTCTTAGATAAAATTAAGAATGTTCACTTAAAAGAAGGTGAAATTTTAATATCTTTTGATGTAAGCTCATTGTTTCCTAGTGTACCCATACCACTAGCTTTAGAGTATCTAAAGGAACTACTTGAAAACAATAATTTGAAGAAAGAAATTATAGATGAGTATTTACTTCTCACAAAATTATGTATGAATCAAAATTTTTTTCAGTACAACAATAAATATTATAAACAACTAGAGGGAACTGCGATGGGCAATTGCTTATCTCCGTTCCTTGCAAATTTGTTTATGGGCAGATTAGAAACCCAATTCAAAAAAGAACTCAAGTATTTCCCAAGGGTGTGGTATAGATACGTAGACGATATATTTGCTATTTTTGATACTAAAACAGAAAATTTGGACACTTTCTTAGAAACATTAAACAATAAATATACTTCCATTAATTTTACGTACGAAAAGGAGAACAATGGGCAATTACCTTTTCTCGACACGTTAGTTATTAGAAATAACGATAAATTAGAATTGATATTTATAGGAAATTTACTAATACTGACAGATATACATCCATATATAACATCCGACTCATTTCATTGCCGTCAACACAAAATGGCAGCATTCCATTTGTTAACTCACAGGTTAGTCAATTTTTTACTAAGTAAAGAACGTTTTAACAATGAAATGAATCGGATTAAAAATATAGCTAAAAGTAATGGATATAATGATAATTTTGTACATAAACTAGTAAATAGAGATAAGCATAAGAAAATGTTAAAAGATGCCACTACTCTTCAAATACCTGAGGCTTCCAATAAATTCATAGTAATTCCATATGATCCCAGATATACAAGAGGTCTAGAAAAAGTATTTAAAAACGTAGGTTTTAGAGTAGCCTACAAAACGGAGAATAGTTTGAAAAATCTCCTTGGAAACCCCAAAGACAAAGTCGACTTGAGGGAGAGGAGTGGCATCTATGAAATTAGCTGTAATGACTGCGATCTAAAATATGTTGGGCAAACCAAACGCTCCATAAACATTCGTTTTAAAGGACACATGGCACATTTAAGATACGGAAGAACAGAAAAGTCAAGCGTTGCCCAACATGATTAAAAATGTATCTAATAATAGATTATTGGATGCATTTGAGAGTATAGAAATAGTTAAATGTGGTAAGAAAGCACTAAATAAAGACAGAGGGCCTATTCCCTATAGTCCCCTCTATTGTTTACTTGACAACGGTGCAGTCGGGTGCAACCAAGTGTGACCACATTTACCTATAAATAGTCTCGGTTAGGATAAGTTACTTTAGTTTATATCATCTGCTGATGATGCTAACTTGGTTAGCGAAACGCGCGTCCAGAACGTAACAAGTTGTGGTGTAGTGTGGTTAGAACTCTTGTATTTTGATATAACTGGGATAAGTAAAAGTATATAAAAATGGAGAAAAATTACATAAATTGGGCACTATAACTTGGTGTTCCTTTCACGATTTGCAACATCTCCTTTAACCTCTCTTGGCATATTTGCTACTAAATTGTCAAGCATTTGTACAAAACTGAAAGTATATGTCCATCGTCTATACACTTTTATTATATAATTTATAATTTTGTTTTTATACATTAAAATGAAAACTAAATTAAAAGTCAATAATTTGTAACGCACACTCCACATTATTTAAAAGTAAAAAAGAATACAACTTAAATTGTCTTTTGCGTACGCCACTGATACGACGTGACAAAAAATATTTCTATAGTTTATTTATATTTACTTTACAAAACTCATATTAAAATTAAATAAATCCGACCAATAAATAAACAATCCGAAAATTGAATAAATAAAAAAAAGATTCTATTTCTTGAAATATTGTAGTGTCATATTTTGGGAGTATAAGCCGATCATTAACTATTGCACTGACGCTGGCATCAAGCTAGAATAACAGGGTGACTTCTTATTAATAAAATTAAGCATTTTTTTTAAATCCATATCTGCCTATTCAAATTTCAGACCATATTCTGCTTTTAATTTTCAAAGAAATTATAACGAGTGGTCTATCTGATTAACTTTATAACCATTACAAATAATAAAAATTCATAAAAAATTACTTGCAAACAATAATATTTTTGTTGTAGTTTTGCGTTGACGAAAAATACAATAGACTTTAGAATTTAAACCCACTTTTGTAAAAGAGCATAGGAAAAATAATATCTCTTGTAAGGTAAGACTGGCACAACATAAAATACATCAGAGACGAAAAATACTCATCTTCTCGTCTTCCTTATCCTCTCATATTCTACAAGAAGATCGTACTGTAAAGGGGTAAGATCTTTGTGTTTTAGTTTTCAGTTTCCAATTGAAAAAGATGCTAGCTCGGTGTAGTAAAGATGCAATTACACAAAGAAGGTTTACTGACATATATTTAAAACTGTTGGCCGGAGCTCTGCAGTTTGGAAAGTATAGTTTAAAATACAACAACGTTAAATTACCACTTTGTGAATATTTTTAACTGATTCAAACGATGCGGTAGTTGTCAATGTACAGGATATCTCATTATACATTGACCACCTTATAACGGTTTTGTTGAAAATATTAAGTCACAAAAACAACTACTTTGCTGGCTAATACGAAGATCTACTTTGAATTATACTTTTGAGTGTGTACTTCCCTTATAAGCATTGATCGTTAAATTTTTGCCAGCCTAATGAGCTCTGAAAATACGGGGATTATCGTATCCTTGTTACGACGTTGGTGTCACCTGAAATTTATTTGGCCTATATATGGATATATTGGAATATGGACTGAATCGAAGCAACTCGGTACATGCAATGATGGCCTTATTCTCATCTGACGTTTCACAATCTCGAAGATAGTATCTAGTTCTCCGAAATGAATATATCCTAGTATCAGGACGTAAAGTAAGTGTACCTTTTTACCTTTTAAGGCATCTGTGAATAAGTTATATATCTGATTTATATGTACTGATTTAAAAAAAAAATTAGAATGAAATTGTGGGTTGCAAGTTTGTTATATTTAGATAAAGAAATGTCAATAGATTGCATGCTTATAGCTCATGGAGGTTTAAAAAAATGTTTGGGAGAACATATTATTACCTAACAGATCTCTGAGAGTTTTTAAAACCGAGCGTGGGTATTTAGATAAATTCAATTCTTGTACAGCAGGAAAAATATTACTGGCTCTCTATTTCTGATGCTGGAAAATAATCTAGAAGAGTATGTTAAGAAAATTGGTTTACAGCGAAGAGTAAGAGATATTTCATTTGATTCGCAATAAAGAAATTACGTGGAGATGGATCCCAAACATCTAAATAGGGCGGTGTTATGTATATGTCTCATTTACGGCACTTCCGCGTTATATCCCTTATTTTTAAAGATGGAGGGTTGCGGTTTTCGCGATAGTACGCTACTTTTTTACGAAACTAAAGAAGGCGCTAGCAGAATTTTTATAGCCTTTTTGGTTTTTACAAACTGTTGTATTTTCAGTTCTAGCGATCTGATAACCTATCAAATAGGTGAAAACTGTTCCTTTTATGACTTTTTCCGTATAATTCAGAGCCGCTTTCACAATAGGTATACCTACGGATATTCCCAGTACTACTGAAGGCTCCAGCAAGCTGGCTTGTAATAATACACAACGGTGGCACTATGTAGTCGTAAGAAATCTTCCTGCAGGGTTTACGCCTAACAACATAGTTCACTACGTTAAGGAAAAGCTTGGGACTACAGAGTTTATTCGATGCTACCACCTAATAAATCATATCTCAAACATTGATTTTAAAATTGGAACTCAGTCAAAAAAGTCAGCTGAAAAGCTTTTAGACAGCAATCTATGGCCACATGGCGTAGTAATAAAACGGTCAGCTGTATCCGAACTTACAGAAAAATCTACACCGAACCTCCCACCTCCCTCCACACCGAAAAAACTGCCCACCAACTCGAGCTCCGTCAGTTCACTGGTTGTCTCCTCTCCAATTTCTCAAAAGGGCACTATAATATCTTCTGACAAAGAGGCCATTGCTGCCTGCAAAGCAGATGTCTTGTTGAGCGACAACTGCTATAGTCTTTCCAAGAAAGCTCCTACTGACCAAGAACCTATTTTTGATCCAATGTCTCCCCCAACAGTGAAGCTTACGCGAACCGAAAAAAGTTCTGATAACCGTTTCCTCATATCTAGACTAAGAGAACCAGCCATTTTAAAGGCCTTCAAGTTATATCTCGCCTTCCTGCACGACCAACCTGCGCCAATTCACTTTGAAGGGTTTACAAATACAAGCACCAGGCTGTTTTTGGCTTCTGAAGGCATTCCTATAGATTATAGAACCCTACACAAGATATATTTCGATTTTCATGCTGCTTACGGATTTAACGCAGCAGAAGTGGAAGCGGATCTTGCAGCCTATGGATCCTACATATCTTCGGAGAGATCGATTCATCTTCAGAGGACCAGAGAATGCCATAAAAATTATTTTACCAGCAATTCTCCCAAAAAAAATTTTTAGAAAACACGACGTGTCCTGAGGAACTAGATTCCTCAAAACTTCCTGTTGTTACTAGTCTTAATATGGTTCTAATTAATATTGCTTCTCTAAGAAATAAAACTGACGAGTTGTACCTATTTCTGGAAGAATTGGAGTTCCCCCAACTTGTTGCAATTACTGAGCACTGGCTGAATCTAAACGAACCCTTTTATATTGAGAGGTATACCACAGTAGCTAGATATGACAGAAAAAACTCAGCTCATGGGGGAACACTGATTCTATCCCTAAATGGAGATTTCATGTCGGTATCTAAATATGATCATTTGTTAGCGGATAGCTCTTTTGAATTCTCTATAGTATATAATCAAAACCTTGATCTTTATGTAATTTGTATTTATAGATCACCAAACTCTGATGTACAATCATTTTTAAATAGCCTGGTAAGTTTGCTAGACAGCCTACCGATTAAAGGTAAAAAAATTCTATGCGGAGACTTTAATATTGACTATGCTACTGTTTGTGCCATCCAGAAATATCTAATTTCTATATTCGACTCTTTCGGTCTTTCAATGCATGTATCCTCGCCAACTAGAATTTCAAAAAACTCTTCTTCTATCATCGATTACATGGCGTCTGATTTTTCTCCATCAGAGGTGCAATCACAGGTCTATAACTCAGGTCTTTCCGATCACGAGGCGGTAATTTCCAGGTTTAGTTTACCTATTAGGCCCTTACCAAGATCTCGCCATCGGGGCAGAATTTTCTCGGCCGCAAATTTCTCAGTATTTCATAATATTTGCTTTAACACCAATTGGAATTTTGAATCTGATAATGTCAACACAAACTTCAGAACTTTTTTAAATAAAACTTTAAGTGCTTTTAACAAGGCCTTCCCGCTTAAGAATATCAAACCTAAGCGGCATAAACCGTGGACCACGAAAGGAATACGAATTTCTGCTAAAAATATGCGCTCGCTCTCATATATAAAAAAATTCACCGACTCCTTTCTTATTCTCGACTATATCTCTAATTATAGGAGGATCTACACTACTCTTATTAAGTCAGCAAAAAAATTACACTACCGAAAACGTCTAACAAACTCTAATAACGTTTCAAAAGAAACCTGGTCCATCATCAATAACCTCAGAAACAAATCAAACCCTGTGACTCAGAACTTGCCAGGGGCTAATGATCTAAATGATTATTTTATTAATGTAAGCAAAAATGTTACCTCTAGTATCTCGCCAAGTTTGGACCCTCTTTCGTTTCTCCCTCCTTCAAAAAATTTAGCTGATAGCTTTTTCTTAAGTCCCGTTAGCAACACTGAACTATTGAAGGTAATACATAATATTAAAAGTAAATCTTCGTGTAGCACTGATGGCCTATCAATTAGAATATTCCTGAACTTGCCACTCCCAGTCATAGAGGCCCTTACAACATTAATAAATGAGTCCTTTATAAAAGGTGTATTCCCTGATTGCCTTAAAACAGCTATAATTATTCCACTTCATAAAGGCGGCGAAAAAACTAACTCTTGCAATTATCGCCCAATTGCACTACTACCAGTGCTATCAAAAATCATCGAAAGGCTACTGAAGAACCGTCTTATGCCATTTCTCCTGAAACATCAGATAATATCCCCGGAGCAGTTCGGATTTCTACCCAACAAGTGCACCAGTGACGCCATGTTCACGTTGCTTAGAGGCGTCTACTCATCTCTCAATAACAACCACCCAACTGCCTCAGTTTTTTGTGACTATGCGAAAGCCTTTGATTGTGTTAGTCATGAAATTCTGATAAACAAACTACATTTTTATGGAATTCGTGGTACTTCTTTAAATTGGTTCAAATCTTATCTTGGAAAAAGGCAACAACTTGTAAGGGCTAATGGTTCCGATTCTGATTGTAAGTTGATTACAAGTGGAGTTCCTCAAGGTTCAGTCTTGGGACCTATTCTTTTTTTGTTATACATTAATGATATCACGAACCTTAAAATTAATGGAAGAATCTCCCTTTTTGCTGATGACACAAGCATAACATGGAGTGATTTTGATACAACGTCTTTACACTCTAGTATCTCCAAAGACTTGGTTATAATTAAGGCTTGGTCCGATTCCAATATGCTTTGTTTTAACGTCGATAAAACGGTGGCGTTATCTTATAAGGGAACTTTACAACCACTTCAGGTACATAACAGCAATATTGAATACGTAGAGTCGGTTAAATTCCTGGGTTTAAATATAAATAGCAACCTAAAATGGTCTAATCATATTGACACCTTAACTAAAAAACTTTCTACCGCCTGCTTCGCCATTCGATCAGTTTCAAAAGAACTAGACGTTCCTTCTGCCAGACTTACTTATTTCTCTTTATTTGAATCCCACCTCCGCTATGGCCTTCCCTTTTGGGGCTGCTGTACCACCGAGCAATTTCGTAGTATTTTTATGCTTCAAAAGAGAGCCATTCGTTATTTGTTTGGTCTAAATAATAGAGCTCACTGCCAATACTATTTCAAAAAACATGAAATATTAACACTTCCTGCATTATTTATTTTGGAAACGGTATGTTTGCTGAGAAAACATATAAACACCCTCCCAGAAAGGCCACAACATGTATACCCTACCAGAAACTCTAGGCATGATATTTATCTTCCCATTCCTTCCACAGAATTAATAAAAAAATCAATTATTTACAACGCCATAAAACTTTACAACAATCTGCCAGTACATTTAAAATCTATCCCTATGCTTGCACAATTTCGAAAAAACACCAAAGCATACCTCATTGAGAGACCACTTTACAGCGTTAATGATTTTTTTTTTCAGTGAGTAAGTCTCTTTAAATTGTCACTAAACTCGCTTGTTTACTTAAATCTTTTGTGAGTCATGTCCTAACTCATAGCATAGAATTTTGTAAATCATTATATAGGGAAAAGAACTGTCGAACATTCACTTAAAACTTAATTATTTTTGTTAGGTATTGGATTAAAAACAATTTAATTCTTTTTGTATACTACATTCTGCACTAGTTCAATATACCTTCTGTTTAACATCACAATTATTTGTATAACTATAATAACATAGAGTTTAAGGTCGCATAGTTGCAATTTTGATTTCAATGTCATCGAAATTATTCACCTCGTACATGTGTGTTTGTTTACTTTTATAAGGTTATCATGATTCATTTGCTGTTTGCAATGTTATGCTATATTCTAACGTGTGTTTTACGATTTGGTAAATTGATAATTTACATTTTAAAAAAAAAAAAAAAAAGCACTGACTTGTCGAAATTATTTTCGATTAATGTTTTGATATGTCTTATTTTTAGGTATATTTTGCTTTGTCCATAAAATTGTAGAATTTTTCTGCGGCAATAAAGCATACTTTTGTTTGTTTGTTTGTTTGTATACGGGGTCAGCTCAAAAAGTTCTTAGACCCTACTTTATTTATTTAAACGAGACACCCTATATGCTATTCTTTATTTTCAATTTATATACATGTACGCAGTTATTTTAAAAAGCAAGCTCAAAATACGAGATTTTCGAAAATGTTCTTTTGTGTAAAATGAGTAGGCAGGCTATGGCTAAAATGTATTAAAAAAAAATTCATGCAAGTAATTAGTATAATAAAGGTGTAATACTTTCAAACTCATTTGAAAAGATATTTTTTAATTCTCAACTCTTAAGCATTTTGCCTTTAATATGATAAGATCATTGAATTTTACTCAAAACAAAATGATAATTACCTATATTACTTGAAACTTAGGTTAGGAAAAACAAGAGATGAATATATTTTTAAAAAGCCCACATTGTTAGTAATAAACATAAAGAACAATATACACAGTGTTCTTTTTAAAAAAATAAAGTAGGGTCAGATAACTTTTTGACTTGACCCAGTGTACTTCTGAATGCAGCACTGAATTCTACGGAAAAAGTCATAGAAGGAACAGTTTTTGATAAGTTATTGGATAACTGGGTACTACTAAAATCTGTACATGTACAGAATTTTCATTCTGTACATATACAGATAAGAATATCTGACAATATACTAATATCTAATTTAATGTATACATATTCACATATATTTTCCTAGTATTAGCTTACAGACTTTAAAAAATATCTATGTGGCTGTGCTTCGTAGCTGAAAATATATTTTTTTGATTCATAGCTTTAAAATACTACTAATTACTAACAAAAAAAGGCGGTTTAATAAAATGATAAATATAAGAATAATAAAACTTTTTCTATAATTAATTTGAAGTTTTGCACAAATCTCTGTGTGATCTGACAGATCATTTTGCTAAGAAACAAAAAGAATTGTTTTGAGAATTTTAGGTGTAAACAAAGGAAACTTCATTTGGTTATTTAAATGCTCCTTCGAATTTTCATTAAGCTTGGATTTTTCACTTAAACGTTCCAAATTACTGACACTATTACTTGTCCAATTTAAATCACCCCAAAAATTAGTCAAGGAAAACAAAATAAACAACTTCTTATTTCACAGCCACAAACTTAATGGAATTTTGAATATATGTTTACATTAAACTTGCGCATATACGTTTTACCCCAGTACTTTTCAAAGAACATTTAACTTTTACGTCAAGTATAGAACGCCCTTTTTTTTTAATTTTAAGTTTTTCATCAATACAAATACGGGAAAAGTTTTTATATTTCGACAAAATATCCATCTTTTTAAGCTCCGATGATATGGCGATACAAGAACACATTTCTGAGGAAATAGAAATATTAGCGCAAGCCGGCAGCGGATTAACACGCAACACTGCCGGTTAATTTCTTTGCAGCTCCGCATTTGATATAAAGGTTGTCGTTTATTGGCCGCTTTAAGGTCACAACGCATACCACGTGTGTTTGCTGCGAGCTGTCATTGGATGGGTGGCGACGGTAACATCTTCTGAGTGCAGCAACCATCGCATTACGTCGAAAGGGATAATACATTAGCAGTGTCACAGAATGCGCATTTCCGGAGTAAACCAAACTATGCAGACACAAGTTAAAGTTGGATAAAAATTATTATTTCCTGAACTTAATGACCAGTGCTGTAGCAAACCGCCACTGCCTAGATACTACACTAATCGAAACGTTGTGAAGAAATCAGCATTAAAGACATTGAGTGCACGACATGTAAGTTCTTTTTATAATCATATATTGTCTATTATGTTCAAAGATACTTAAAACAATATTTACCTCTAAAACCCGTCGATTGTTCATCGTGTTATATACCGACGAAGAAAAAATGTATTTTGATTTTTCGTTAGAATTATTAGAAGGTCAGTACTTTTTCATATTAATTTTTTTTCGTTTTAAAAATATTTCTTTTGTTGATTGAAAAACTGCAAACTTTCCGATAATTTTAATGAAAAAATACTATACTTTTACTCGAGTCATTTTTCTCGTCGGTGAACGTTGAAAAGTCGACGGGTTTTTTAAATTCAATCGCTATAACTTGTATTGCTTGTTTTCTAAACTAATGAGATGTATATCAGTGACCCACATCGATCTATCACAATCATAGCAGATATTATCTGATTTATGTACAGCAGCAGAATTGAAAAAAAATTAAATCCGATATCACCTCTTAACCCAATTCATAAACAAAATCTGGTAAAAATATTTTAAAATAACGGCGTCTGAATAGAAAACTCCTTTGGTTTTCCAAGTCAAGGTGCGCCTGTAGCCAATTGAATGTTCCATCCCACCGGTTACAATTCTTACTTTCAAAAGAAAAATATGTTATATCTAGGCCCAGAATGATTATTTGGCGAGGGCTTGTCGCTTTCTCAGGTGGTAGTTAATGTAGCTATGAAATAGATCAAAGCCAACAAGATCAAAATAGGAGAAATAAAATCCAGATTAAGCGTCGATATGTAGACGATACTTTTATCACATGACATAAAGACAGCAGACAACATTATGAAAACGCATTTTCCATATGCGATTTTTCTCGGATGAGTATATAACGATTTTTAGTTTAAACCTCAACAAAGCTGAGAATCTAACTACCCTCAGTTCTCATCGGATTTGATGTAAGACTTTAGATAGTCGATAACTAAGTATTAGCAAATAATTCTGCAGCAAATGTAAGCAGTAATTGGACCCCAAACGAACAGATGTCAAGTCTTTAGTTTTGAACATTTTAGGCGTAACCACATTTTTGCAAAAATGCAGGAGTTTTATTTCACGCCCAACAGATTGGCTAAATGAACACTAAAAATTCCATCAGGATATCGCGTTTCGCAATTGCAATATCCATCTTTAAACTTTGATAAACCTGATGCACAATTTTTGGCCAGTAGTTTATTTGGTTTTAAGACATATGTTCGTACCACTGATACCTCTATGAATTTTATTTCTGGATTCAAAAATATGTGCAGGTATATTTTTTTGTATTTATTTGAGGTAGATACCTATTAATTTTAAAAAAAGCGTAGCCTCTTATGATAAAATTGCCAAGCCACCATCCCTATAGCTGAATAAATAAATACTAAACTTCCAACAATATTTACAAAACACGACGTTAAAGAATTGTGCTTGCGTTATTGTTGAAGGAAAAGTATAACTTGCTTAAAATCCAAGAACAATATAAACACTTCTAAACCGCCACATGTTATTGTTAAGTTTACAGTTTCCTGCTACAACGCAAAGTAAGTCATTTGCCTAAACTTTATGCCCAAAGTAGTAACATAAAGGGAATTGTTTCGTAACTACGAGCCCAACGTGGACTTGACAACTGTTCGTTTGGTGTACAATTACTGCTCGCAAAACTTTGTGCATTTCCTCCAAAATTATTTGCTAATGCTCAGTTATCGACTATCTAAAGTCTTACATCAAACCCGATGAGAATTGAGGCTAGATGTTTCTAATAAGGGTAGTTGGATTCTAAGATGTGTTGAGGTTTAAACCAGTTTGCACGTATTGAAAAAGCGAAACAACTTAAAAATTATCTGAAAAACCTGGTTTAGTATGGAAAATGTGTTTCAGTAATTTTGTCTGTTGTCTTTATATCATGTAGTAGAAGTATCGTCTACATATCGACGCTTAGTCTGAATTTTATTTCTCCTATTCTGAATGCGGTGGTTTTGACCTATTTCGTAGATAAATTGACTAACAGCCATTGGCGCCGATTACATTCTTGCGGATGCGGAGCACCGAGAGCAATTCATGAGATACTTAGCGGAATTTGTGTTTTAAACAACCAATATTATAGATTTTTTTAGAGGATCTTAACAGGATCTATTTTCCTACTAGCTGACCCGGCAGACCTTGTTCTGCCTTTTTCGCGTGATGAGTTTCCAGTGGAATTATAAGAATATGGGAGGCATAATTATATACCAGGGGGAAAGGGATTTGGTTTAGGCGCAAATATTATTGATCTACAATCCTTAATTTGGAAAATGTAACTGGTGTTGTCCTACATCTAGGACATGCGTGACTTAACTTTGTATCGGTCAGTACATTAAGAGTTAGAAAAATAGTATTTCTTGATTTTTTTGCAGAAGGAGACAGAGTTCCAGCAACTTCTTTTAAAAGATCCGATATATTTTTGTATCCAAATGTCGTGCTGCTACTCTAGCATGTTCAAATGTTAGGGTGTCTCGTGCTTAAGTGCTTTGGTTATTTGAGCTACTTTCCTTTTTAATATGATTTGGTTTTCACAGAACACTAGCAGCTAACTTGTAATTTGTTTTTCATAAAAAAATTATTTCTATAATATTTTATTTTATTCCATTTATTTTGTAAATTTACACAAAATGTTATCACTTATAGTTTTTCCTTCTGTTCCTCTATTATTATCATTACTGCTGATATATAAAATATATGAAGTTACCGGCTGAAGTTTTTAGATTAAAACTGGTTTCTTTGTACAAAATACCAAAAAGTTGCCCATTTTGAATTCAGAATGCAAATATATGTAATTCAAGATAAAATAACAGTTAAAGCTAAAAACTGTTAACGTTTTGTTATATTCTCGTATAACTTATAAATCCCGCAATTTTTGTATTTGTATATATTCCAAATAAAGACTTAAAAGTTTGAAAATACATTTTAATAGTACATACCTTTGTTATCAAAATCGTCCAATATACACTTTTAAAAACTAAAAATGTATTTAAACAAAATTAATAAATGCGCCATTTTAATTTCTAATATTTTCCATACAAACTCTATAGAAGCTAAATAAGCAGCTTAAGAGCTAATATTATCTGCGTCTGCTTATTTTATGAATCATATATGTGACAATTATTATAAAGTGGTAGGTTGTTTTGTGAGTTCAGGACAACAAATAAAATCCATCTTTTTTTCAGAAAATGCCGACGTTTCGACCATCATTAGGCCATTATTAAGGCTTGAAAGGGAATTAAAACATATGCATATCCTATATTTCGTTCAGGCGGCAGAATATGTTGAAAGACTATAACAATAACACAACAATTACTACAAAATTAATTAATATAGTTGAGTTCATTAAAAAAAAAATTAAAATAGATATTAAACGCTGCCACAGTAAAATATAAATGTTAGAATAAAATAAAACAGTTGCAGAACACTCATCAAAAAATTCTAAAAAATAAACAAACAAGAGTCAAGGAAAAATCCGTGAAATGCACCGTATTCTCCCTTCCTCTCCTCTTCTTTTTCCCTTTATATACATTTACACTTACTTATTCCAATAAGAAAAGAGAATTTCTCAGGAATATTGAAAGTTTACACCAGTAGTGCACCATTATGGCAATTTTTTTAACATAAACTAAACTACGTTAATCCATTTTTAGTACGTCTTAAGCACGTAAATAGTTATTGATGTGTTATTGTTATTGTCTTTCCTCATGTGCTGCCGTTTGAAAAGAAATATAGGATATGTGTATGTTTTAATTTCTTGTCCAGCCTTGATAAAGACCCAACAAAGGTCGGAATTTTCTGAATAAAATGTTTTATTTATTGTTGAACCCACAAAAACAACCTACCACTTTAAAGAATATCTAAAAGGACACTATACTATCAAAAAATATATCATAATACACTAAATAAAATTTCGAATATCAGTTGTATCTAAACAATTACTACTTAGTTAGAATTTAAACTTTGTGCAAACAATTAGAAATAAAGGTTTTTGCGAATCCCTTATATTTTGTACGCATGTAGTATTATGCTATAAAATAATTACTCTAACAAATGCCGTTTTATTTAACTAAAGCGGTGGCCTAGTCTGAAGCATCTGATACGTCCCAGCCTTGAGCATTCTCTGTACCATCTGATATCGTGCGGGGTTGATGGTGTAGCTAAAAATGTCTTTAAATTTCCGTCAGAAAGATAACATCGCACTTGTCACGAACAGCTGCATTGTCACTAAACGGATTGTTTGGAAAAGTTTTGTTCTGGCGGACAGTTGCCCTAGTTTGCCTACAATTGTGCAATTATTATAAGGTATTTAATTTATTTACAAAAAGTTGGCAGAAACGATGTTTAAATACTGATTGGTAAAGCCGTTATTATATTCACACAGATCCAATTTTAGACGGGTATTCTGTGTTAAAATGTTATAATTATAGGTTGTGGCACTTTTGTATAGTTTTTGCCAACGGAAATGATATAGATATCTGTAAAAAAATCACGTCCCCAAGTAACACATTTTGGAGGTTATTTCTATCCCAGCCAAAATCAAGTTATTTTTTCTCCTTTTGAACTACGTTTTGGCTGTTTCTTGTTTACAAAAGTATCTATATAATTCCTTTACAGCAAAGATAGTACGCAACTTGGCTGCAAAAGACTTTTTGTGCTGCAAAGTGTAGAAAACAACGTTTAAAATACTGCAGCAATGCGAAAATAATTTCTCTCTGTATGCTTTTCCTAAAAGGATACATTATAGCCATATAAGTTACAGTTAAAGTTATTTGTTTGTATTGTCAGCATACAGCTATAAAATGACTAGAAAGGGGCAAAAGCTATATTTCTATTTTTGAGATTATGTTTTGCCGTTTTTATTTTTTGATGGTAATCATCATCATTATCCAGTACTCTGCGTCCACTGCTGGACATGGGCCTCCCTCAGTTCCTGCCATCTTCCTCTGTCTTGGGCTTCCTGCAACCCTTTGCAATCGACTCTTTTAATGTCGTCGGTCCAACGCGTCTGCGGTCTTCCTCTACTACGCTTGTCAATTCTTGATCTCCATTCTACAAGTTCGCGTGTCCATCTCACATGTCCTAGCCTGTCTATATGTCCTGCCCATCTCCATTTTTGCGTGGTAAGCCAGTCTTCCTGCGTAGCTCCTCGGTTCTCATTCTGTCTCTAGTTACTCAGATCATTGATCGCTCTATGCGTCTTTGTGTCACTCTTAGTCTATTTGCCATTGCTACTGTAAGGGTGCAAGTCTCCACTCCGTACGTCAAGACCGGAAACACGCATTGGTTGAATGTTTTTCTCTTTAAACTGATAGGGATATCGCTCTGAAACACGTCTTTCAAATTCCCATATGCTGCCCAAGCTGGAGTGATTCTCCTTTTTATTTCCCAAGTCTGGTTATCTCTGTTGATCTCAATTTCGTGGCCGAGGTATGTGTATTTTTTGACTAGTACCATTTCCTTGTTTCTTATTTTCAGATTGTTGGAGAGCACAAGGTTCGTCATAAATTTAGTTTCACCAAAATTTATCTTTAAGTCGACTTTTCAACAGGCTGTGTCTAGACCTTGTAACATATTTTCCATTTGTGATAGGTCGTCAGTTATCAGAACTATGTCGTCTGCGAAACGAAGATGATTAAGCTTTTCTCCATCTATTGTTAGACCTTTGGTGTTCCAATCGAGTGTTTTAAAGGCATGCTCAAGAACAGTTATAAAGAGTTTCCGTGATAAAGTATCACCTTGCCTGATACCTTGTTCAATATTGATTTTGTTGGTGGATTCGTGTAGCTCAACTCTAATTGATGCGTTTTTGTATATGTTATAGATTAAGTTGGTATATCTAGAGTCAATACGGCATTCGTTGAGAGCTTCTAGAATGTTGTTTATTTCGACTGTATGAAATGCTTCATGAAAATCGACAAAGGCTGGTATAAATTGATCGATGTCAAGCTATTGCATTAATATGCCCATCACAATAATAAATACTCTAAAAATATTTGAAAAATATCCAGACGTGGCGCATATAACAATAGAGCACAAAAAAGAAATATTGATGTCGTAGTAAAAAGTTAATTAAGTTACTTGTACTACACCTCCACCAAAAAGAATATCAATGAAGAAGTGAATAAGACTGATTTCTTTAAGCATGGAGTGTTTTAAGTATCAGTCAGCATTTTTTAAGTCCGGGTTAGGAATTTTTGGTTTTGTCAAAAAACTTGAATTCTATCACACAAACTCGCTGTGAAGTCAAATTTTCGAACAAATTAGGCCTATAAATATTATGAGTTGCGGAATTTATTACCCAAAATCTCTTATATAAATCATAATTACGTGGAGGTCGACACTATCAAACAAAACATGGCCGACATTGCATTCGCCATTTTCAAGAACTATTATTTACAAAAACTTAAATATTATCAACGTTTATTCTAGCTTTTTTGTATACTTTAAAACATACTAAATATTTCCAATTAATATTTAATAAGTAAAAATAAATTTTTTTTAAATTATTTCTTTTTTATAAATTGGATTAATTTTTGTATTTTTGGAGGCGCCAAGGTTTTATCGAAGTTATATACAACACAAAATGTTCTCTCATGCAACACTAACTAAAGTAATGAAGATATTTCATGACCTGTCGGCCATTGGCAATGAAAATTTAAAGTATTATTCTAAATATCAGCGGGTAACATAATGTTTAATAATATCATACTTCTTGCACTAAATTTTTAGGTTTTCTGTGTGTTTTGTATTGGCAGCACTGAAAGCTATGACCTTAAATGAACTATTTTTTAAAATTTGTCTTTTTTACTCAATAGCCAGAATGTAGCCTGTAATGACATTTTATAGCTAAAAATAGCTACAGAGTACACCTTAAAGCCAAACTCCAGCCTTTACAGACGCAAAAAAGCGTTATAACGTTGCGAAAACCATTCATCAACAATTTGGAAGGTTGTAAACGCTATGATGCTGTTAAAATCGCTGCCGGAACGTTGCCACCGACAGTTTACACCTCACTGTGTTAATTGGGCTTAATGTAAACAATTTCAACAATTTATTGAATTACATTTTATAACTATTGTACGGATATTATTAGAGACATGATTTTTGGACTGGTTTCGTTATTATCTTAGTTACAAGATGTAAAATGACCCCTGGCATTTTCCCAAATAGATTGATCTCAATGGCGTACCTAACTTTTAAAAAATGTATTTTGTAGGGGCAAGTTGAACAACTGAAAAATGATTCAAAGTTATAAAAGACAATTTGGCGTGTCACTAAACTCAAATTATTTAAAAGAAAATTTGCACAAGGCACTGTAAGACAAATTTAAACGGCTAAGTTTCAGGAAAGCAGCTGAGAAATATCGTATTCCTAAGTATACCATTTACAATCATTTCGAAGGAATTAAATGTGACAACAAATATGTCAAACAATTTTAACTCCGATTGAAGAAGCACTATTAAACGAAGGAATTATGTCGGCAGTGAAATGGAAATTTCCACTTACTGTCAGAGATCTAAGATTTGTCGTGGAATCTTCCTTAGACCTGGCTGAAAACACTGTAAACATGTTTCATAACAACGATCCCGGATATGAGTGGTCTAGGAATTTCTTAAGAAGGCATCGTGAATAATTATCCCTTGTCACAAAATATGAAACGTGCGCGCTCAGGAGTGATATCAACTCTGATTAACAATTATTTTAGTGAACTTTACAAATCAACAGACCAAACTATGACGAAACTAAATTCTTCTATATAATCTGGGAAAAGTGGCAGTTATTGACAAGAGGGAAGCAAAACATTGGTTCCGTATTATGGACAATTCCAAAAACTAATATTTCTGTTATGTTTGCTTCTGCAGCGTCTGGTTATGTTCTCCCGCTATATGTCGTGTTTAAAGTGCAGCATCTATATCCAAATTGGTTCGAGAATAGTCCCCGGTTGCTGTGTAACAAAAGCAAGAGCGCATGGTTCCACCAGATTTCTTTTGAAGACTGGTCTAATAAAACTGTTTTGCCGTATTTTTGTAAGCTCCAAGACAAAAAAATCTTTTGGGTAACAACCTATCAAGTCACGTATATGTATCAGTGATCAGCATATTACCAACAGATTATACGAATATCTGCCAGCCACTTGATGTCTTATTTCAGACCGATGAAAGAAGCGTGGTGCTCCGTTCTTAGAGAATGGAGAATAAAGAATAGAGGCGTTCTTTCGAAAAGTGCTTTTCCCTCTCTGATGTCCCAGTTTTTCAAATAAAGAAAAATAGTCTACGCTCAGCAGGCTATAAAACAGATATCATAGTAAAAAAATGAACTGAGTGTTATAATTCATTCTTTAAAGATAATTTTGCTTAGATGTCTACAACAAAAAAAGTAGAGGGACAAAAAGTTTTTTATTCTATCAAGTAGAAGTATATCGTTTATATCTTTAAAAAATCTTTAAAATACGCAAATTGTTTTTCTAACTAGGCCCAATTGGATGGTACGTACTAGGTTGATGGCTATCCTTGTCACAATCTTATCATATATATCATGAAAAAATAGGTTGTTTTCGCAAAATGGCTTTTTATAATCAAAAGAAACTTTTAAAAGAAGATATCATAACATCTTCGAAATTCGATCAACTTAAGACTTAGGAACTTCTTAGCAGATTTTTGGTTAGATAAACTCATGGTCAATCTTGTCTCCTTAAGGTATTTTATGCAACCACTATGCAGCGTTTATTCGTTGGGCTTGCTTATTTAAAAATAACAAAAAAAACAAAATAAGTTGATTGTTAAACGCTAATTTTCTTCACAAAATGGCGAATGAAATATTATTGTATAATATAAGTACGCAAGTGACAGCAATCTATTTAAGACGATTTAAAAATAACTTCCAATTTTATATCTAATGCAGTTATTCTATAAAGCCATTTATTGTAATTATTATTAGAACTGTTTAGGAACAGAAACTTAGTAAAATTTGCAGTGTACAATTTATAGAAATTACTTAATTTGTGGTACACAATTTCCATAGACCTGTCTGCACGGCAAGATTTTATAGGTCTCACTACACAAAGTACATCCAAAATAGGAATAGAGATATTAAAATGAAGTTTCAAATGTAAGTTATTATTGTCAGAGGAAGGATGCTTTCTGTGAAAAGTAATACATACACGCACACTGCGTACTACTAGATGTAAGTTTCCTGACAAAATGATGTATCCTCGTTTAAAATAACCACGCAGCACAATAATTTGAGAACGTACGGAGAATAAGGTCAAACACTTATTATTCCTCTGGAATTGAAAAGTAATTTGTAAGTAACAAATCATATTTATAAGAAAAGGATTTTGAAATTTACGTTATGACTTTGGTTATAAAACACACTGAAATGCCTCAAAGTAGAACATGTTAATGTTATTTAATCCATTCATGTCTTCCTTTCTGACTACTAGTGTGTTTTTATTTAAATTTACTCCTATATGGATTTTTTGGAAAAGTTTTGTTCTTGTGGATATTTGCCCTCGTTTGCCCCGTTTGCCTACAGTTGTGCAATTATTATGGTATTAAGATATTTAAATTATTTACGAAAAAGGATTTTTAATGCTCATTGACAAAGCCGTAATTTAAACATAAAACGGATATTAGGCGAGCATCCTGTTTTAGAATAAAATATTTGAGAAATTAAGCTTTTGAGTTTATCTTTTTATTTATTTATTTATTTCGATTTTTGAGATAAAAGAGAACTAACCCTAGAAAGCATCCGCTATAATAATTATTATGATTATTACCAAGCTTAAGATCGTATAATACACTATAAAAAATATGCAATAGTGAAAAAGTTAAATTAATAAAGCAATTTTCAGTATGGTATTTATATCTGGTAACGCTGACAGCAAAAATGTCCAGGTCTTTATAATGAGTACTAAATTCGATTTGCAATCATGTTGAGGGCCTCTCTTGTACTATGCGAAAGTACGTATATTAACCAGAGTTGTGTTTCTGAGTTCTCTTTCAGGAACAAGAGTTACTAGAAGAGTTTTTTAATGGCTTATATTTCAATATGATATAGTATTTTAATTTATTCCAGTCTTGAACAATCACATTCACTAACTTCGAATTTGAAGACCAAGGAGTTTCTGTAATTGTTGGTATACGCCTCCTAGATGCAGATGGAAGAGCATACGTTCGTTTGGCTGAGTGATGAAAAAATGAGGGAATACCACTAAGACTTTCGACTAAGAAATTCGACATTTAGAAATTTTTTAAACTTCTTCTTCTTCTGAATTAACGTATCTTAAAATTATGGAGCACTGGGAGGTTTGCGTAATATCAGTGGTGTCATCCACTTGCACAGAAAAACACTGAAATGCATTAAATTATTCCGTTTTGAATAGTTTTCGAGTCACCAGCAAAAACATTTTTAATTTTTTCGTGATGATCTTTTAGTTCTTGGGAACTTCTCGATATTAATAAACCTAAAAGCTTTTTAAAATTCCCCCTATTTATTGACTCGCTCATCGTGGCCGCGAAAGACTAACTCTTGTTTTGCAAGGTAAAATTATCAAGCACATAAATAGTCTATTTAATCGGACGTTTTCGTTAAAATGTATATTATATAGTTTAGCATTTAGTTTTTTTAGTTTAGCACCTCCAGCAAAGTCGAAGCGGTATATAGATATAATAAATATAGTTAGATGTTTGTTTGTTTATTTTTCCTGGTGAAGTAGCACTTCACCTACTTCACTTGAATAGCCTATAATTTGTTTCCTCATCAAGCATTGATTTCTCCGAATTAAGAAGGGTTTTACCCTTCTTATGGCGCATATCTTACATCTTTTCGCAAATATCTTTTCACAGATCGATAGAGTAAAGATCCACTGCTCACCTAAAGCGTGACCGCAACGTCACTTAGTTAAGTCCCTAATGGCAAAAAAGGACATCATCTTGAACCAATTCCTGCTCCTAAATGCCATGTGACACCTGTTTAGTTGGCGCTTGCGCAGACCCAAAATGATGCCCACGTGGCTGAAAAATGCCTCACGTAGAGATATCGAGATAAGAACCTACACCCATGGAAGGTGGTTCCAAAAGCGCTCCGAGAAGCTGCTTGCGCTTTATATCTGCACTTCGAGCGACTGCTGACTGCGTGTGTTCCACTAAACTGACGTGTAACTGTTTATCTTTAATTATATATAATAATTAAGCGGCAAACAAATTGCAATTACAGATCCCATGTAACGACGTCACTATCGAGTCAACTTATGGAACGGCAAGGAGCAAGCACCGTAGGAAAGAAAAACCAAAATTCGGAGAGACCAATGCTCGATTAGCAAACAAACCCAACAGTTTTTAGCTATTAGGATGTATCTCACAGTGGGCCGCTGCCGAGTGTCCTACCACCTGTCTTTGCGAGTGGGTGCTGATTTATGTATACCCTTAATACTACATCATATTGAAATATGAGCAATTACAAAACTCACTAATTATACTGACGGGCTACATTATCAGCAGAGCGTTTTGTTTTAAATCTTTATCAATATTTTAAGAAATTTTTTTAATACTGGCTCAAATCTTTTTATAGGAATACTATGAGTAAGGATTCCAGGAACCCTCTATATAATTTTTCGGGGTCGAGAAATCGAATGGTGAAAAAAAAATATTTAGACATATGCATTATTTGTGCCCAAAGAATTTTTATTTATTTAAGTATCTATTCATTTAAATAAAGAAATAAGTTGAATCAAATTAACAACGATGGTCTTGTCACAAGACATCAAAGTTTTATTTCAAAAACTCTTAAGCGAAGATAATTCTTAAGTAAAATATATTAAAAGTCTTAGCTGAATATATTTAGCGTTTATAATAATATAATAATGGGTTGATACAAGAGAAACTATACTTGATCCAAAATATTATGGATAACCTGAGGCAATAGGAATAACGTTTTAAAACAAAAGGGCTTGCATTTGGACTATTTAAAGTCGCGAGGCTTTTACTAGAATGGGGTATGCATTTAAATCAAGGTATCCTTCTTTTTTAGCGTACTTACGTCATTCAATAACGTAAATTCTAGATTGGTTGCCCGACATAACTAACATTTGCATGACGTCGCAATAATATACTTACTTACACGAAACGTCAATAAGTGATGTTGTTTTGACAATGTTCAAATTGTGAAAATTTCGGCTCTATAAATCCTCTAAAGGAAATAATGAAACACAATAAATTAAAAACTTCCTGAGATTATAACATAAGGGACTAAATAGGCATTTTATTTTAATATATATTTAATAGTTTTGGAAAAATTATATTACCAACTCTCTTATCCAGCATTCTTTATATCTTACTGATTATACTGCATTTAAAATTCTATATATAACCACTTTTATCTAACGATGAGAAATTCATTTTGTTAAATATTAAAAAAAGGCCGTTGCTCCCTCCACGCTAGCGTGAATGAACCCTCGGAAAGTCGGTTCAGGTTAAATAAGAAAAACTTGTGAATAATGACTTCTTTTTTGACAAACTTTTACTAATCTAACGGGGGTATTCATTTAACAGTATAGATTAGTAAGCTAACCTTACTTTAGAAGAATAAATGATCCAAATTTTTTTCAGTTATAAATTTTGTTAAAAAAAACTAAAAAAAAAATGTTTCGCCTTTGTCAGGACTCGAACCCACAACTTATACGACGAGGGCCGAGAACCCTATCACTTCTCGGCGAAAAACATATAAATTGCTTATGTTAGTTAGCGTGAACGTTAATAACGTCACACGTGATTTCGCGTGAACCAACATCTAGAAATTTCGTTCATGTTATAGCGTGGAAGGAAACATAGCGTTAAAAAAAGGTACAACATTTTTAGTAGAATGAATTTACTGGAAATTTTTTAGAAAATGAAACTGCTGTTTTCCTTAGATTTTTTTATAGACATGTTGGTGACATCGCAAAGGAAGGGAATCCTGAGATTTTGCCTTGCATAACGACCGGAAGTGATATTTGTTTTGTTTTTGTAGGAAATGGCGTTTTTGACAATTTTTTTGAAACAGAGACATATTTTTGTTGGATTCTATTAGTACGATTTAAATATCAGAAAAGAACTAATTTCTTCGTTTTCAAATTTCCTACCAAACTGTGCTTACTTTAGGCGTCTATATCCAACACATAACTTACAAAACAACGAAAACCACATGCTAAAGAATTTTAGAATTTTCTGTATTTAACGAATTGTGATAAAAACTTGTAAAAATATACTTCCAGTACTTACAAATAACAACGCAAACTTTCGGGTGTTTGTATCTGAAAGAACAGGTACAAACTGCAATTCATTTTGAGAATTGAATCGTTTGTGGTTTTTGGGCAAACTTACTAAATTTAAAGTTTTTTAAATGAAGATTTTTTACTTTCCTTAAAATGACACTATAAATGAAGTAATATAATTATAAATAACCGTCTATTGCTTATTAAAATATATTTTTTTGTTTGCATATCTTTCTGTTTAAATAAGAAGTTATATTTAATTTCTTATATCTATAAAAAAATGAAAAATTTTACCAATTTTGGTTTTTTACGTCTTAAATATTTGTTTTTCGGATTTTGATAATAACTTGTGAAAATATACTTGCAGGCTCAATATAAGCATACAAAAATTCCAGGTCTTTGTATTTAAAATAATAGGTAAAAACTGCAATTCAATGTGAAAATTGAATCTGTAATTTTTGTGCAAACTTGCCAAATGTAATTTTTTATTTTTTTTTATGTAAGTTTTTTCTCACTTCAAAATGAGAAACTCTATTTAATTTCTGATTTAAAAATAAAAACATTGTTATATTATGTCTTAAATATTTATTTTTCCATTTAACTATAGAGAAAAGGACCATTGCACTCCAAAAGAATTCCAATAAGTTAAAAAAGTTTTTTTTTTAAAAAGGAATTTTACTTAATACAATTTTATTTAAAAAAATATTTCATAATAAAACAACTATCAATAATCATTTTTAATGGAAAAATAATATTTAAAAATAAAATAATATTTATTTTATTTAAAAATCCTTCTTTTAAAATGTAACCTTTTGTGAATATTTGGTTTTGTTTTCGAAAAACATCGCTTTTTGCTTTTTATCTAATTATAAAAATTAATCTAACAAAAACACAAAAAATCAATTTTGGTTCAATTTTGTACTTGTTTTTAAATTAAGAATTTATACAGAATTTCTTATTTAAAAAACATTTCTAGTACCATCTTAAACAAAATAAAAAATTTTTAAAACATTTTAAAAAATAAAACAATTAATTTGGCCGGATGGCATAAAAATTACAGACGAATCAAAATTCAAATTTAATTGCAGCTTTTAACTGTTTTATTAGATAGAAAGAATTAAAATTTCTAATGCTCATTAGTGTTAAAAGTATCTTTTAACAAATCAAGTAAAATTCTTAAGAAAATTTGAAAATTATTTGTCTTGTAGTTTTTGTTGTATTGTAGGTTATGTATTGTATATATTGACGGCTAAAACCATCGCAGTTTTATAAAACATTTGAAAGCAAAGAAATTGCTTTTCGTTCCGATCGGATCATCAGAAGCCGCTATACTTTGTCATTGTTAAAAAAATGTCAAAAACGCAAATATTCTGCTAAATTAAAAAAAAACATAGCTTCGGGTCGTTGTGCAAAGCAAAAACTTACAATTCCCTTTCTTTGGAACCCTACCAATATGTTAACACAGACAAAACCAAGGAGAAGATCAGTTCTTTTTTCACGAACATTTCCGGTAGATTGACTTTACTATTTAAGTATTTAAGAATATTAAAGTTGCTACGTGCAATTTTCCGGTAATTTTTTCCGATGTCACTCTTAACAATTTCCACGCGTCCAAGCAGAAAATGTCGGTAATATTTGGATAGGGTGTAAAGCCATCATCAACAGCCTTTTGTTTCCGTTAGTTTTACTGACCCCAATGTCCAGCGCAATATGAAACAGGCATCCCCCGAAAGAAATGCAAAAGCGAACAAAATATTCCATAACCGGATGTGAGAAACGTTTCCGATTATTCCACTAGGAGAACACCCGGGGGCTTTCCCTTTGAAATTTCGCTCTGGCGCCTCCTTTTGATATGTTAAACTCATAAAAATCAAACGGATGCCTCCATTTTTATTAGGTACTCGTTTTTATTATTTTTTAATCTATTGGCAATTTCCAGATGGAAAATTGCTATTGATGGTATATTAACAGTGTAAATTTAAAAACTCTATATATCATAATATGATTTTAACCTTTAAAACTATTTTTTTGATAATAATCACTAACCTCTGCTTTATATGATCAATTGATCAAGTGAACCTTGAAAAAAATCTTAAATCATTGAGACAATTGATGTCACAATTTATTAACTGCATAATTAAGAGTTTTCGGAATTAATTAAACTTATATTATAGCAGAGAGACTTCCGCCATTCTGGATTCGTACCAAAATTTTACCAGTTGATTCCAACATAATACTTTGATGTTTGTGCAAAATTCGAATTAAAGTGGATAAGCAGTTTTTTTAATAATACTTCTTATAACATGTCACTAGGCCGCTATTTTGTTTCGCCATTTTGGATATTTACCAAAATATTACCAGGTCATCCTCATATATCCCTTAATTTTTGATAAAGTCTTTAAGCTATACCGCGAACTGACAGATAGACAGACGGACCGACGGAATTGATAAAACATATTTTTTGGCATCTAGGGACGCTAAAGTTGTGTAAAACCTGAGATGATGTCTTTTTCACGTTTACAAACATTTTATTTGGCCGCCATTTTGTTCGGCCATCTTAAATTAATACCACAATTTCTATTTGATCCCTATACCACAGTTGGTTTTGACATACAATTTAAAATCCAACCAGTAAGCAGTTTTTCAGGCAGAATTTTTAAATATTTTTTTTAGTTGCCATTTTGTTCCATCATCTTGGATTCGTACTAAAATGTCACCAGTTGATTCCAACATAATACTTGATGCTTTCGTAAAATTTGAGATGACTAGTTTTTTAATAATAATTTTATTTTTCACCAGGCCGCCATTTTGATTCGCCATATTGGATTTTTACTCAAATATTAGCAGGTCATCCCCACAAGACCCTTAATTTTTGACCAAAATTTGAAGTCAATCGGGTAAGTAGGTAATCTTTAAGCTATTCCGCGAACTGACAAACAGACAGACAGACAGACCGACCGACGGAATTGTAAAACATATTTTTTGGCATCTAGGGACGCAAAAACGTGAAGATGTGTAAAACCTGAGAGGGTAATTTTTCCACGATTATAAACATTTTATTTGGCCGCCATTTTGTTCGGCCATCTTGAATTAGTACCACTATTTTACTAGTTGATCCCTATATCACAATTAGTTATTGCACACAATTTGAAATCAAACCATTAAGTAAACAGTTTTTTCAGGCTGAATTTTTGAATATTATATTAAGTCACCATCTTGAATTCGTACCAAAATGCAAGCAGTAGATTCCAACATAATACTTGATGTTTTTGCAAAATTTGAGATAAATTGGATGAGTAGTTCTTTAATAATAATTTTTTTAAGATTTCACTAGGCCGCCATTTTGTTTCGCCATATTGGATTTTTACCAAAAAGCTTTATTTTTGACCAAAATTTGAAGTTAATCGGGTAAGTAGTTTTTTAGCTACGCCGCAAACAGACAGACCGACAGAATTGAGATAACACGTTTTTTGGCATGTAGGGACCCTGATATGTGAAGATCTGAAAAAATTCGGCTAGTAGTTTTTTCACGATTACATTAGATCCATTTTACGAGGGTAGTAAAAATGCAAAAGCTTTATAATAGAAAATAACAATCAACGATATATTAAACTACTCTTTAAAATATTTTATAAAATTGATATAAAAAATAATTATAAGTAATTGTTCCCAGCTTTACTGTGTAAATTGAAATATTTGTTTGGATAAATTGAGGCATAATATTTTCGTTAGTCCGTAGTGGAGGATAAGTGTGATGTCGTAAAAAACATGTCGCAAAACCTGGTATTTATCAAATATTTTGAATGGCTGTCTCATTAGCAGATTTTACGGAATGGTAGCTGAGTGTGGTAGTAATCGTAAATACTTTTAATTAGAAACTTTAAGAGAATTATTTGCTTCATGTTTCATTTATTTGAATTATTTGATTCCCTATTTGTTTTTGTTAAATGATGGTAGTACCTAATGATTATATAAATTAATCTATTGTCATTCAGTAAGTCAAAAATTAGTCTTGTTAGTCTTATATAGTTTCCATGATTTCCAGGCCTAAGGTGCTAAACTGCCCAAATCCCATATAAAATAGATAGCGAGAAGAGGATGATATAATACTAGCATTTTTAACAAATCTAGCGCATGATACTTTACAAAGTAAGACAATTATATACGAACGAAGGTTCCCAATTATTTAGTTCTCGATATACACGGTGTTATATTCTAGCAGTATTCACCTCATATCTCTCAATTTTTCGCATCTATGTTTACATATAACTTTTTTCTTATTTTGGAAAACAGTGCTGTTAAATATAAAGCTTTTTTGTGTAATCATGTTTTCCCTATGCATTTTTTAAGGAATTTGAAAAAAATAAAAAAACATTTTTCTCGGGATTAGATGGGATCGGAACACTGAAGGAGCTCAGAGAGATTCAGGCTGACACGACGATTTAAACAGGACCTGTGTTCACTGGACAGTGACCCGGTGTAACGATCAATTTTCAGGTATAATGTAGATTGTAGCCCGTATCTCTATTGAAATTATCAGGATGCTTATAATTCTCAACAGATTCTCTAATTTTTCGTTTATAAAATTCCCCGAGACACAAGAACTTTGACTTCTTTACATTTATGATATGTCCAGTGGAATGTTGGTGTTTAGATGCAATCTATAATTTGTTTCTCTATATTACACCGCAGGAAAAAGGAGTATATACTCCGTCCGTCTGAAAAATAATAATGTCCTTTGGCGGTCGCAAACCAATTTTCTTGTGTAAATTGAAGATTGTACGTATGTTGGACCCGCGAATTAACCTTGAAATCTTATTTGTGTTGATGTGTATAAATGAAGGAATTTACTATACTTCCTATCGGTAACTCCTTATTAGTTTCCTATCTATTATGTCACATGTTTCCTCTTAAAGTTTGAGTCTGTTTCTCTAATTCCGATTAAAAAAAAAATTGGTCACCAATTAGATCTTGACTCTGCACAAGTAGCTTAAAGTTTTCATATTGAGACAAAAACTACGGTTTGTTTTAAAAAAAATCCGAAAGTCGCGTTTTCTTTAGAAATATGTAACTAATCGTTTAAAAAGTTCTATGTAAATCACAAATCAATATATAAAAGAAATATTAAAAAGTAATCATGTCTTAAGCTTGCGTATTTAACTTAAAATTGAGCGTGAATTATTTCTATTAATAAAAATTCCGTCGCGTTTTCTTTAGAAATATGTAACTAATCGTTTAAAAAGTTCTATGTAAATCACAAATCAATATATAAAAGAAATATTAAAAAGTAATCATGTCTTAAGCTTGCGTATTTAACTTAAAATTGAGCGTGTTCTATTAATATTAGTTTACAAATTTAAATACTGATTTAGTTTTGAGGCTGCCATCTCTATGCAGTTTTTCGATAATTATTTTAAAAACAACTACCTGGGGATCACCGCAAGCGAGGTAGCCATCCGTGTCCTCCTCAGCCACCTGCGCTTAGAAACACTTCGTTATACTACAACTTAGAGTGATGATTTGTTCCACACTTCATAATTATTTTTCTACATAAAAGTTTAGCTTTAATTATGCCATCTCTAGAAAGACGATCACATATTTCTCCAGACCCCCAGGTTACTTTTTTACCGATTTGTCTTGTAGCAATATAGTAAGCTGGTGAATATGATGTGTGACTGTCAATTAACATTTCAACTTAAATATTTTCAGGGTGGACAATTTCATAATAAAATTTGCCGATTATAAACAACACAAGTTTTTCTAAAGTGATGGATCGAAAAGTTAACTGACTCTCGACTCCATATGGCCAACTTTGTATAATGCGTATAAATGCTGCAAAATCACGAGATTTGGAAGGTATTAGAAAGTGAGATTTCCTTTATCATTTTGATGCGTTGGCAAAGAAGTATGTGATCATGTTCGTATATTACTGAAGTTAGTATAATGAATTGTTACTTAAGGGTCCTAACACAATTCCTTCTCTTGTTTGGTAGAAACATAATTTATTAGCAGTGGTAGCCGCAATGGCATCATTAAAAAAAAGTGGACAAGAGATCGATTGTTAAAAAGATCACAAAAAATAAAATTTTAAGCGTTGCCAGAAATTTTCAGCGGCGTTGTTATTATCTATTTTTCACGACAGATCCAAGATAAAATTACATTAAAATATATTTTTTTATATATTGATTTATGATTAAATTAAAAATTTATAAGCGACACCCTATGTCATTACAAAGAAAACTGGGCTTTCATTTTTAACTGCAGATTTTGTCCAAATATGCAAACTATAAGCTGTTAGCGCATACTCAAGATCAAATCCCACAAATCTCACTTTTTACAGGAAGGATAGGATAGGTAAACCACAAAATTTGGATCTTACCCCGTTAAGCAAATCAAAAATTTACTTTTTTGGAACCACCTTATTGTCTAAAATTATCAATTTTTCTTGTCGTTGATTAATTTGTAGCATTGATTTTATTATACGTCTTTAACATATGGTGGACACTCTCGTCATAACACTGTTCAAATCAAATTATCGATAAGCAATTGCATATGGTTCTCCTTTCTAGATTTCCTGCATGTTGTTCTGTTAGCTGCCTCCTTTATTTCGATCAATGGACTATTTCCTTTAGTTATTCATGTAAATCGCGATAAAGGTCGCAAATGAATGATTTTTGAATTAGATCGGATTTTTTTAATAACAGTTAATAACCATATTTACTAATTTTATTAATTATAATTAAAATTTTTTAATTTAATTTTTTATTTAAACTTGCTCTGGTTTATAACCGTTGGGTTATTATGCATAGGGTGCAAGATTGCTACGCTCTTATTTTTTTTTAAATAATAAAATAAGAAATCTTTCATTTTATTAATTTACTGAATAAAAAGAACAAAACAAAAGTATCAAAAAAAATATCGATGCCCTAGAAATAAAAAAGTGAGCGCCACCAATTTATTACAGCCTAAATTGGAAAGCCCCTGAATGTTTTCAGCACTCACTTGTACTTGATACCTTTATAAAAAAAAATTGTAATTTATAATAAAAGTTATTTAATAAAAAATTTACCTGAAAAAGAAAAGAAAATGTGTGCTAAATAAAACACACTCTAAAACAATAAAATTTATTTAATAAAAGGTTAGTTTTTATAAATGCTTGTACAAAACAAAACAAAAAAAACTAGCATAGAATACGTATGCAATAAAAAAAGTTTCAAGCGTCCCAGCGTGATACGTCACCGGTGGAAGGTGTACCAGTAGGCAAGACCTGAGATGTTGTAGGACGGAACGTTACTTGTTGACATCAAAGGGAAGCCTTAAAGCCCCGTACTAGGACCCTATTCGACAGGGTTTAGTTCGCCCCGGACAGGAAGACTTCTTTCACAACATGGCAGGAAAATGGCGGCCTGATCCAACTTCAGAAATCCCATTAATGGATTCCCAAGAAAAACTTGGGTTTTGTTTTCCCCAGTTCGCGCTGAAGACTTTTCGTTGTTACAGGTGACCAGAAAAGTGAAGTAAAAAAGTAGTTCATTCCTGAACCAGCTCCTTTTTACCTTCTAGAATTTACTCAACTCGGATGCCGAACTATCATTGGTTAGATTGCTCCAGGTGACATCAGTGATGTCAAGAGGAACTCGGAATAATTTAAAATAGGGATTGCAAGGCAAGAAAAACGGTCATTCATTGGTTTAAAATTCAAACGGCAACCACTTGGGAATAAACTTGGCAACAGTTGGGATTTCAGCATGCGCCTACAGAATGAGGGCATATCGAATGCAGCGGGTGACAGCGCATAGGAAGTGACACGTCCCATAACCCTAAATTATACTGTGCACTAGACAAAACGAGTAGTAAACAAACATCTATCTTCCAGCTTCCAAAACTTTGATAATTAGAATAATAGTTGATAAGGCTATCCCGAAAAATGAACTTGCAATTAAAACGGAAAACAAAGCTATGGGGAATTGATTTCGAATGGGGAAGTGGAAAAACTCTGGTAACAAAAAGGTACCTAGACTTAATTTAAATAAAATTTCCCAACAATACAATATAAATAAGTTTGTTATTTTACTATTAAAAGAGATTTATTAATAACGAAATATTTTAGGCAATTCACAGAAGACAAATTATTTTCGAGTAATAATTCAGGACATAAGAAGTTGTAGATATTCATGCAATCAGGAGAAAATGATTGAAAAAGGAAATATTTAAGGAAGTTAATTTGGATTTCCAAAACACTACACAGAACCGATTTAGTTATACCAATATGCAACTGCTACCTAATCCGAAAACAAACGTATGAATATTGATTTTAAATCGAGAAATTTTATATGTTTATAGGCCAAATTTAAGTGAAATAATTTGTACTAATATTGCTCTTATGTGTTTGATACCCAGGGCAAAAAGGAATACAATTAACATAAAGTAAAATAATGTAACAAACATGTATTAGCCTAAAAACAATCTTATATAATATATATATATATATATATATATATATATATATATATATATATATATATATATATATATGATTTTTACTCCTTCACGGATGGAAAAATACAATGTGTTTTCATTCCGGGTGTACATCCGTTCACTACTGTCGTTCTGAAAAGAACAGTTTTGCTGACGTTTCGCCAAAATCACATTTGGCATTTTCGAAGCTTTCTTTCTCGCGTCCGAATAGAGAGAGAAGTCTCTATTCGGACGCGAGAAAGAAAGCTTCGAAAATGCCACATGTGATTTTGGCGAAACGTCAGCAAAATTGTTCTTTTCAGAACGACAGTAGTGAACGGATGTACACCCGGAATGAAAACATATATATATATATATATATATATATATATATATATATATATATATATATATATATATATATATATATATATATATATATATATATATATATATATATATATATATATATATATATATATATATATATATATATATATATATATATATATATATATATATATATATATATATATATATATATATATGTATATATATATCTTATAATAATAATATTTATAAAAGTAACCGAGCTTCATAAATATAAATTCCTACATGAGTATTAATACAAATATCAACCTAACACGCAAAAAAAAATCGGTGCATTAATGCCAGTATTTTATTATTTACAGCAACAGAAAAGATATGTTAAGAGAAAGGTCTGAAGTCGAAAATGCAGCATCGTGACAAGATTATCGAAATGCCAAAACTTGCATAATAGAGGCAAAACAGGTTTTTCAAGATTGCTAAAATTAAATTCTTATTTACTCTGTAGTATTAAGAAATAAATATCTTTAGATGTTATTTGGGTCTTCGTTTTTTAAATAATTATAATTTTAATTGATTATTATATATATATATATATATATATATATATATATATATATATATATATATATATATATAGTCCTTGACGGATGGAAAAATACAATGTGTTTTCATTTCGGGTGTACATCCGTTCACTACTGTCGTTCTGAAAAGAACAGTTTTGCTGACGATTCGCCAAAATCACATTTGGCATTTTCGAAGCTTTCTTTCTCAGGTCCGAATAGAGACTGCGACGCTTCCTTTTATACACCCAATCGGGGCCGAAGGTTATATCTGCGCAGGCGTTTGTCGTTATTTATGTTTTCTGGATGGTGCTGTTGTTGTTGCGCTAATTGTGCTTGAGTTTTTGCGATTTTAGATTTGTCGATTATTGTCTTCCATACTGTTGGTAGTTTTAATGATTCGTCCCTTTTATTCAAATCACCTTGTTTTTCAATTTCTATGGCTTCTCGGATTATTCTGGTTTTATAATGTTCTATATTGGCAATCTTCCTACACCCATAGAAATTTATTTTATGGCCGGTTTCCTGATGATGTAGAAATAAAGCTGAGGTTGTTTGTTTATTTCTGATGCTGAATTTATGCTCTTCCACTCTTGCTGATATTCGCCTGTTAGTTTGCCCCACGTACAACTTTTCACAGTCCTGGCACGAAATACTGTATACTCCGTGGTTTTCCAGTTTGATTTTATCTTTTGGGTTTTCAAGTAGTTTACCTATAGTTGTTTGTGGCTTGTGTATTGTTTATATGTTGTGTTTCCTAAGAATTCTTCCGATTCTGTCTGTTGTGCCTTTTACATATGGTAGGACTACTTGTTGCTTTTCCGGTTCATAATTTTTGTTGTTCGTTGTTCGGGAAACTTGTGCATTAATAGCTTTCTCTATGGTGCGATTTATGTAGCCATTTTTCTTTAAAGCACTAGATATTACCTTTAGTTCGTTTTGTCTCGTCTGTGTTTCAGTTAATCGCACAGATCTGGATATTAGGGTATTTGCCACAGCTTGAATTTGTGCTGGGTGATGGTGTGATTTTGCATTTAAATATCTGTCTGTATGTGTTGGTTTTCTATACACGGTGTATTCGAAATGTCCGTTATGCAGCTTTGTGACCAAAACATCTAAAAATGGTAGTATATATTCCTCTAACTCTATATATATATATATATATATATATATATATATATATATATAGAAATTTTTCGAGCTATATGACCATGTTATATAATAAATATATATATATATAATTTGGGCTTTAAATATATATTCTATATATATATATATATATATATATATATGTCAAATCGTTATATCCCAGTATTCCCATCGACGAAGTATTGGCCAAGATTGCTATGAATGAGGATTTCCAGGCACATATAATACAACTCTCGGAACATCGCCTTAAAAATAATTATTTTTCATTCAACGGGCAAATGTATAAACAAATGGATGGTGCTCCAATGGAGTCCTCGCTATCACCAGTAGTCGCGAATTTATTTATTATGATATACTTCGAGAAAGAAGCTCTTGAGAAAGCAAGTTTAAAGCCCAAATTATGGATTCTTTATGTGGATTACATATTTATTATATGGCAACATGGTCATGCAGAGCTCGAAAAATTTCTGAACCACGTAAATTCAATCCACTCCAGAATACAATTTACTCTAGAGTTAGAGGAAAACAACAAACTACCATTTTTAGATGTTTTGGTCACAAAACTGCGTAACGGACATTTGGAATACACCGTTATAGAAAACCAACACATACAGACAGATATTTAAATGCAAAATCACACCATTTTCAAGCTGTGGCAAATACCCTAATATCCAGATCCGTATATATATATATATATATATATATATATATATATATATATATATATATATATATAGTAAAAGGCACAACAGACAGAATCGGAAGAATTCTTAGGAAACACATTATAGGTAAACTACTTGAAAACTCAAAAGATAAAATCAAACTGGAAAACCACGGAGTGTACAGTATTCCGTGCCAGGACTGTGAAAAGTTGTACGTGGGGCAAACTAACAGGTGAATATCAGCAAGAGTTTTATTTCTACATCATCAGGAAACCGGCCATAAAATAAATTTCATGTGTAGGGAGATTGCCAATATAGAACATTATAAAACCAGAATAATCCGAGAAGCCATAGAAATTGAAAAACAGGATGATTTGAATAAAAGGGACGAATCATTAAACTACCAACAGTATGGAAGACAATAATCGATAAATCTAAAATCGCAAAAACTCAAGCACAATTGTTGCGCTACAACAACAGCACCACCCGTAAACATAAATAACGATAAACGCCTGCGCAGATATAACCTTCGGACCCGATTATAAAAGGAAGCGTCAAGTCACCATATATATATATATATATATATATATATATATATATATATATATATACATATATATATATATATAAATATATAAATATATATTTATTATAAATATATAAATATATATATATACATATATATATATATATATATATATATATATATATATATATATATATATATATATATATATATATTATAATGTGTTTTCATTCCGGGTGTACATCCGTTCACTACTGTCGTTGTACCATGTTGCCATATAATAAATATGGCATCCACATAACGAATCCATAATTTGGGCTTTAAACTTGCTTTCTCAAGAGCTTCTTTCTCGAAGTATCTCATAAATAAATTCGCGACTACTGATGATAGCGAGGACTCGAATTATATCGAAAGATATCGTCCTTGAAAAAAAACGATATCACAGCAAGCCTAGATGTCAAATCGTTATATCCCAGTATTCCCATCGACGAAGTATTGGCCAAGATTGCTATGAATGAGGATTTCCAGGCACATATAATACAACTCTCGGAACATCGCCTTAAAAATAATTATTTTTCATTCAACGGGCAAATGTATAAACAAATGGATGGTGCTCCAATGGAGTCCTCGCTATCACCAGTAGTCGCGAATTTATTTATTATGATATACTTCGAGAAAGAAGCTCTTTAGAAAGCAAGTTTAAAGCCCAAATTATGGATTCTTTATGTGGATTACATGGTCATGCATAAAATTTCTGAACCACGTTTTCAATCCACTCCAGAATACAATTTATCTAGAGTTGGAGGAAAACAACAAACTACCATTTTTAGATGTTTTGGTCACAAAACTGCGTAACGGACATTTCGAATACACTTGTGTATTACAGACAGATATTTAAATGTCACACCATGTGTTTCAAGCTAAAATTCTAATATCCAGATCCGTGCGTTAACTGAAACATATGGTAGGAACTAAAGGTAATATCTAGTGCTTTAAAGAAAAATGGCTACATAAATCGGACCATAGAGAAAGCTACTAATACATTTTTTATAAACCGTAGTCCTACCATATGTAAAAGGCACAACAGACAGAATCGGAAGAATTCTTAGGAAACACAACATACAAACAATACACAAGCCACAAACAACTATAGGTAAACTACTTGAAAACTCATAAAATCAAACTGGAAAACCACGCTTTCTATTGTACGTGCAAACTAACAGGTGAATTTATATTTTTTATTTCTTTAAAGCACTAGATATTTTGACCTTTATGTAATCGATAAATCTAAAATGTCTCAAGCACAATTGTTGCTGTGTTAAATAACGATCGCCTGCGCAGATATAATCTTCACCCGAGTGGGGGTATAAAAGGAAGCAGATATATATATATATATATATATATATATATATATATATATATATATATATATATAAATATATATAATATATATATATATATATATATATATATATATATATATATATATATATATATATATATATATATTTATATATTTATAATGTGTTTTCATTCCGGGTGTACATCCGTTCACTACTGTCGTTGTGAAAAGAACAGTTTTGCTGACGTTTCGCCAAAATCACATTTGGCATTTTCGAAGCTTTCTTTCTCGCGTCCGAATAGAAACTTAGGTGTTGGTGACTGCGACGCTTCCTTTTATACCCCCACTCGGGTCCGAAGGTTATATCTGCGTAGGCGTTTGTCGTTATTTATGTTTTCCGGATGGTGCTGTTGTTGTTGCGCTAATTGTGCTTGAGTTTTTGCGATTTTAGGTTTATCGATTATTGTCTTCCATACTGTTGGTAGTTTATTGATTCGTCCCTTTTATTCAAATCATCTTATTTTTCAATTTCTATGGCTTCTCGGATTGTTCTGGTTTTATAATGTTCTATATTGGCAATCTTCCTACACCCATAGAAATTTATTTTATGGCCGGTTTCCTGATGATGTAGAAATAAAGCTGAGGTTGTTTGTTTATTTCTGATGCTGAATTTATGCTCTTCCACTCTTGCTGATATTCGCCTGTTAGTTTGCCCCACGTACAACTTTTCACAGTCCTGGCACGAAATACTGTATACTCCGTGGTTTTCCAGTTTGATTTTATCTTTTGGGTTTTCAAGTAGTTTACCTATAGTTGTTTGTGGCTTGTGTATTGTTTATATGTTGTGTTTCCTAAGAATTCTTCCGATTCTGTCTGTTGTGCCTTTTACATATGGTAGGACTACTTGTTGCTTTTCCGGTTCATAATTTTTGTTGTTCGTTGTTCGGGAAACTTGTGCATTAATAGTTTTCTCTATGGTGCGATTTATGTAGCCATTTTTCTTTAAAGCACTAGATATTACCTTTAGTTCGTTTTGTCTCGTCTGTGTTTCAGTTAATCGCACGGATCTGGATATTAGGGTATTTGCCACAGCTTGAATTTGTGCTGGGTGATGGTGTGATTTTGCATTTAAATATCTGTCTGTATGTGTTAGTTTTCTATACACGGTGTATTCGAAATGTCCGTTATGCAGTTTTGTGACCAAAACATCTAAAAATGGTAGTTTATTGTTTTCCTCTAACTCTAGAGTAAATTGTATTCTGGGGTGGATTGAATTTACGTGGTTCAGAAATTTTTCAAGCTCTGCATGACCATGTTGCCATATAATAAATATGTCATCCACATAAAGAATCCATAATTTGGGCTTTAAACTTGCTTTCTCAAGAGCTTCTTTCTCGAAGTATATCATAAATAAATTCGCGACTACATGTGAAGCCTAGATGTCAAATCGTTATATCCCAGTATTCCCATCGACGAAGCATTGGACAAGATTGCTATGAACGAGGATTTCCAGGCACATATAATACAACTCTCGGAAATTGCCTTAAAAATACCTATTTTTCATTCAACGGGCAAATGTATAAACAAATGGATGTTGCTCCAATGGAGTCCTCGCTATCACCAGTACACCATTTATGCTCAGCTATATATATATATATATATATATATATATATATATATATATATATATATATATATATATATATATATATATATATATATATATATATATATATATATATATATATAGTATTTACTTGATATAATAAAAGCTTTTCATTTTGATCAATTTATTACATTAACTGAAAAATATAAAATGGTCTCTTGTATGGAATAGATTATATAAGGTTAGTTAATAATTTTTTGGGCATGACTAAAAAATCAAAGTCAGCAAAGTATTTTAAGAGTATTTTGTACTTGCCAAATAAATGTCGCCTAGCATGACATAGCAGTTACGTACCTGAAACAAAACCAACCATTATAATATATGCATTTTAAACAAGACAGAATCGTAATATTACTTAATAAGGATAATCCCGCCAAAACTTTATCAAACTACCTCGGGATCTCATTTAAATGCTCACCATATAGAACATTAAATGCAGTTTATGATAATGGGCCGCATTACTATGCTCTCAATAGTTTTCGCATTTATTTTTAGTTTAATCCTGTGCTTACACCACATACACGTCGCAGAGAAAAGCTTATTATTCCGACTCGGACATTAAAATGTCGAACTCTCAAACTCTATAGTGCAACGCAGACTTAAATTAACTAAAGCTGCATAACCATTGTACAACGTTTCTGTTTATTATCCGAAAGAGGTCTGCAAGCTTCATTTTATGTGGTTATAGACAAACCACAATCGTACAAAAACCGGTAAATTTTCTTTACCCGGAAATTTCCACGTTATTAATTTTTCTTTTTGTTGGGGATAGTGAAGTGTGATCCAATTTAGTTCCGTAATACAATATACTGTCTTTTCAAAGATTTTTACTGGGCAGCATTTTGTTCGACCATATTGAATTCGTGCCAAAATTTTACCAATTTTTACTTATTCCACTCTTGATTTTTGGGCATAATTTATATAAAATTTCTATAAGTATTTTTTACACTGGTTTATTTAAACCAGCCGTTTTATTCCGTCATGTTGAATTCGTACCAGTTTATTCCTATATAATATTTAATTTTTGTAAAAAAATAAAATTCAAATGAATTCGTACAACATTTTTGCTAATGTATCTCTATATCACACATTTAAAATTATTCTAGTAAGTAGTTTTTGGGTTAATTTTTAAATATTTTATTTGACCACCATCTTGGAATCGTTAACAGCTCGTTTCTATACATTATTTTTACCCAAAATTTGAGGTAAATTGCATAATTAGTCTTTTAATAAGGAGGCATTTTGTTTCGCTATATTGGATATTTACCAAAATGTTATCAGGTTATCTTTATAAGAACCTTAATTTTTTACCAAAATTTTAAATCAATCCTGTAAGTAGTTTTAGAGTTAAGTTGAGAACAGACAGCCTGACCGACGGAATAAAGCAAACATGTTTTTTAGCCTATAGAAACGCTAAAACGTGAAGATATGTAAAACCTTGGAAGTTCTGTGGCATCTAGGGAAGTGAAGCTCTGTAAAAACCTGGGAGGGTGTTTTTTTCACGATTAAAATATTTCCCTGTTACGTGGGAAATAAAAATCACTAAATTTCCTTTACCGGAACTTCCGTCATCATTTTGTGTACTATATTATAACACTATCTGGTTCCGCACGTAGTCAGTAATTTTTCTACCTATGTCACACTTGATTTTTAGGCCTAATTTAAAATAAATGAAATAAGTAAGTTTTACACTGATTTTTTTCGGTGAATTCGTACTGGTTTATCCCTATTTTTCTGCAAAAGATCTGAATAAGTATTTTTTTACGTTGTTTTTTTAAACATTATATTAGGCCGCGATTTTGTTATGCTATCTTGCAATGTTACCAGTTCATACCTATGTAACACTTGAGTTTTGGGGAAAATTTCAGCTAAATTAGATATTTAGTTTTTTAGTGATAATTTTTCAACATTTTTGTATACCTCTATTTTGTTCCGCTATACTGTATTTTTAGCAAAACATTACCAAGTTATCTCTATATGACCCTTTACTTGTTATCAAAATTTCAAGATTTTTTCCTGCACCGCGAACTGACAAAGACACCGACCGACAGACCAAAATTATTAAAAAAAAAACAAATTCTTTACATCTAGGGACGCTACAGCGATATATAGAACTTAGGAGGGAGATTTTTTCACGATACAAAAATTTTAATTCGGTAGAACATCGGGCAACTTCTAGATATGGCTGTAATATAATAAATAATATAAAACAACAATGAACAAAAGCGGAACAAGGATAGCAACTGGCTATTTTCAGCAATCTATCTGAGGTGGAAAAAAGTTTTTATTTTATAAGAATATTCCAAGGGGAATAACTATAAAACACAAAATGAACAAAGGTTACCGCGGTAACAACTGGCATTAAAAGTTTAAAATAACCATCAATTCTTACAGTTCTTTTGCGAGATCTGCCAAAAAAAGACGTTGGAGAACAACAAATGATTAAAATATCAGGATGTTTCAGTATTCATTCATTCACGTTCACGAAACAAATCCGTAAAAAATCATAAACTCTGTTTCAATCAAGGAGACTTTGATTTAGTCTGAGTTTTGTTTTAGATTTCGACCGTTTCCACTCGAGAGACCTTTATTCTCTAGGTAACTTATGTCATTATTAAAAAAATATCTGAAATACCTATGTTAAATCAAGATATCCAGAGAAGAAGATTTTCTTATTTTTGCATCTGGTTGGTTTGTATTTATATAAAAGCAAAAATATTATTAAGCAATTTACAAAATAAAAGGGTCGAGAACTTGGAGAGACTTTATCAGATAACACTAATATTTTCTACATGGTATTGTGATCAGTAAGTCATTTAAAAATTTATCAAAATTAATTCACATTCAAATATCACACAAGTCAACTACAAAAATGTTTAAATGTTTAAATAAGTTATTAAATGTTTAATGATTCGATAAAAAATTATTAGCTTTAAATATTATGAGTAAGTTCACTTTTTAAAACAAATAAAAAAAATCAACACTGCTGAAGGCTAAGAATTGGAAACACTTTAAGGGAATTAAATGCACTACCGGCTTGATTTAAATAAAATAACAAACACTTATAAGATTTCACCAAAATAATAACTAAGCACAAAGAGTATAATGATAGCTTCGAATGGGGTTACAAAAAGTCAGACTCAGAACGCGGCTTACCTCTAGCTTTTTCTGCGCGCAATTTAGGGTACCACACAATCTTCTGATCTTCCGATTACGCCAGCAAGCTGTACGCATACATGGTTAGTTTTATACGTACGTTATATACGGTCTCCGCCCGAAATTCACGTTTGGACCAATCAGAGCAAAGTTGCACCCTTGACTTCTGGGAAGCAGCAGCGTTTTGAGGAGCTCCGTGAAATGTTTTTTTTTATTTTTCTTAACTTATTTTAAAGTTTAAGGGACTTGTAATTATTTTTCCCGTATTCTACGTACGAAAATCTATATCTGTGATTTTTTCTGGATTTTTTTCTATAAATTTGAATTTCTAATTTCGATTAAAAATCAACAGGTTTATTTAGTCCGGGGGTTTTTACATTATGTAATAGTACTCCATGCATACTTTATGTGGGCATCGTCGCCGTGGCCTTAAAAGAGTTATTGTGCCGTGTACGGACTTGATAAAATAAATGATTTATTTTTCTCTATTTGGTGCCAGTAGGAGCGCGCTGGGTTAAAATTTATTATTAATTTTATTAATTAATTAAAATTTAGTCCCGCCTTCAAAATAAAAACAAAAAAATGCTTAAAAATCGGAGACCTATCTAGTTCGAAAGATGTTGTAAAAATACGCATTTTTTCTTAATAAATTTTATTGTTATCAATTTTGGTTTAGACACTATGAGTAAAAATAGAAATTTAATTTTTTCAGAAAAATTTCACTTAAAAATTAAACGTTGTCCAAAAAGGTCACGCTAGGATTCAAAATGAAGCTTATGGTAAATTATACATTTCTGTTTAGTTTTGAGCTTATTATCTCCCTGAGTTTAGCCTATTTTGAGCTGTAAAAAAATTTTCTATGAGTCTGATTTGGCTCAAACTTTCAGAAACAATATATCTTAGCTATATCTTTCATATTCTGAAGGAATTTTGAAAATATTCTCATTTTTGAGATACCCCTGATTTGGAGCTCTCGTATCGCCCTGTATATGAGCTTATAAAAATTGCAAGTAAGGCTTTTTAGTATCATCTGTTATTCTCGCATTCATCTCAGAATACAAACAATGAACTCATATAAGTTAGCGACTGGCTTCTATTTTATCCATTTATTGCTGCAGTGGTTTGAAAAAATTCGATTCAACTTGTCTGTTGTTTATTTGCCTGAAGGGCTTGTGATATCTCGTTAAAACTTTTAGGTTAACGACAAAATGGTGTAATTTTATGGTAAAAGCTATGACTGTTCTTAAAGTCTTTATTTACTTGAATATTAAATAGTTATCTTTGCGTCAAGTGAATTCTTATACTCCGGCCGATCGATAAGGCCTGTTATCTCTTGTCTGTAAAAGGATAGGAAATATCATTCCTGCCGCCTACTATGTTTTTCAGACTAATTTTGAGTAAGATATGTGTATACAACAGTGGCTTAGGGCCTTAAATTTAACTATGAATGTTTTTAAAAGTTATTTTGTTTTCTGCTTTTTATTTATGTTTTTATATCTTTTTGCTTTTGTGCTTTTTATATTAAACAGATACGATTTCACGAACATCCAAACTTCTAAGGACATCACGGAAACAGATGTTGCTTAATCTCGTGAGGCTAGAAGCCGTCAGCATTTCTAAAAAGAATTGTTTGTACACTAACAGTAAAAACCAGGCACGATACTATGAATGTTTTGATATTATTAGAGGTTGTGTTTATTAATATATTATTATAAATAAATTATATTATGCCGGGAACAAAGTACTGAATCTACTCACAACCGACTGCGATCCGTCGACGGTCCTCCAATGATTCAACGGGCTGCTTCCGGGAAACCAAATTTTGTCGGTTTCGGGGAAGTATAGTTCCAAATTCATTGGACATGGCAACACCACAACTAGAGCCTGCGGCTTACTTTGAGGCGACACATAAAACCTCACCAGGCCGGGATACTGAAAGGATGGTGTATGGCTGTTCTTAATTGATGGAACGATTTGTCTGCCTAATTCCAGTAATTCTGAACTGAGACTCTAGCAAGCAGGATAGAGTAAAAACCCGCTTCGTTGGTAAACGAAGTGTACTTTGACATAGTTAAGTTGGAATTCGCTACGAAAATGATCAAACGCAGCCGTTCTCACTAGGCAAATCGAGTGGTAAAACATGTCGAGCACTTTTAATGTTATGTTTTGTCCGTTTAGTCGAAAACCTGCTTTATCTCTAGCTAGATTTAAATCATCACAATAACTTAGTCCAAAATTGCCGAAATTATTCTGAATTTGTCATACCACTGGCTCACATGCTCAAGATGACGGCCTATAGTTGTTACGTACGTAAATCTCAACAATATCCAAATATGCAATATAAGCTACAGCCAGTTCTAAGTTTCAAAATGTTTGAAATTTAACTTTTTTGCTGTGTTAAAGACGGACAGCAAACAAACCACAGGTTAATCCCATTCTCAATTCTCGAATTTAGGTTAAACAAATTGAGCCGAAATTGGACAATATGCTAAAGAGGCCTTCTCGTCAGTGCTTAATTGGTCCGAGGAAAATAAGTGGGTTAGTCGGCTCGGTGTATAACAAGCTGCAGAGCCCTAATTAAGGTTATATCTCCCTGGATTAGGTTACGGGCAATTACTTATCGTTGACGTAATTGTACTTACTGTAACCTGTGTTTTTCTGATACCGCATGACTGAGATATATAATGTTGAAATATTTAGAGAAAATGTCTTAAATATGCCATCCACAGAAAACTGGGGTAACGTTTGATTTTTAATGGAAATACTCTATTTCTTTTTTGAATGTTGAATTAAACTCAGGATTCTAAACAAATTTAATGTAGCATACCCTATACCTAGTTCGATTGTTTTCGAGGTACTGACAATTTGAAAACTGACTAGATAATCTAAATGGTTCGATTAAGAGTAAGACGACTTGCACATTCCTATTTTAGTTTTTTATAAAGTTTTTATATTGTCAATTTTTTATTAAACATTACAATATATTTTTTTGATTTCCTTTTAAAAAACAGAAACTCAATTAACTTTATGACTTATTCGTATAAGGTGTCAGTTTTATAACTCTGAAATCTGATTTAATTAAAAAGGATTAAACACGGCTACAGGAGTCCGAAAAGTCAATATTTAAATTAAGATAGGAAATTATAAGTAGTTACAAAATATTAATATTTTACGACCATATTTGCTTATATGCGTTATTAAAAATATTACGCATATACTAGTCACGTCAGCGATTTCATTTTAATTTTAAATAATTACATTTTATCTCATCGAGATACTTTTTACCAAATTCTAACATCTTCGCTAACTCTTGTGGAAAATAGGTTCAGAATTTTAAGTGAAACACCCTGTACATCAGTTACTGCGTTATGAAGACATCTTCTTAAAGTACAACAGTTACCGTATTTTAGGAAGTAATTGGTAATCTAGTACTAAGAGATATCGTACCATTAACTGAATAAAACAAATATCTTTAACTCATTTTATTAGAAACTATGTGTTTCTCTGAAGACGTGAAGATAAACACCAACGCCAGGTTTTAAGACATAATTCCAAGATATTTTTTTTAAATGTGACGTCAAGTCAAGGGATATATAGAGCTTATGAAACTAAAAAGTTTAAAAAATTATTTAGTCTAAATTTACCGCCCCATTTGTTGTTGGCCTCTTACAAACGATGGAATAAAATCTAAAAATGCATAGACATTCTGCAATGGGGGTAGTCCGGTAGAGCTGCAACTACTAAATCCACCGAACCTCTTTTACGTGTTCCATAACTAAATAATATTAGGTTTTAATTTCTAATAACTAAATTATTCTATATTTATAACCCTTGCAAGGGGGAACTGCACGCAGTAATTTGGATCATTTGCAATATTATGTTAAAACTATAAGAGATATGTATTAGCTTCAATGTGATTTAAATGGAGAAATATGTATAGTTGGGCGCTAAATGCAAATTTTTATGAAAAAATCAAATCTAGAACTATAAAATAAAAGTAAATTTGTTCATTTTCAACCATTTTTTGACCACTTTTTGAGGCACATGCTTTCGCATATTTTTTTTTCTCCACAAAATGGCTCTTTACCGCCTTACATTGATCCTTTGTCTACGTGCAGGAAGTTTTTTTTAATGAGTAGGTACCTTTTCATCTTACTTTCAACTCGACTAGACCTTGTCGCTGGTTTTTCACTTTTTGCGTGCAGTTCTCCCTTAAGGATTGCCCTTGAGCTTTGTAAATTGTCATGCGAAACAAAGCTTTAAAGGAAACTGTACATGTTTAAACTGAAAAAGATAATCTGACGGAATTAAAGGGATACGTGGTATAAAAACTGTTTCTCCCAGACCAGGGCCAGAAATAATAGTAGACTATTACATTGTTTTGTATAAGTTTTGTTAAGTATAAGCATCACTTTTAAAGTTAACTCATGAGGAGGAATTCCTGAAGGGTTTAGAGAGTGTAGGAAGGAACTCGACAGGATAATTAATTTTCTTGGTCTATAACTACATCTATTGAGTAGTATATTAATTGTGGAGCAGTAATTTTTTTCATAAAGCTAGATTTATTTTATGTGCTGTGCTATTTTTTGGAGTTAATATAGCTTCTTTTTTAAACCAAGAAACGGTATTATTTTGACAACTTTCGAGTCCATTATAAAGATTTAAGGAATAGTTTTACCCCCTTGGAAACTACGTTTCGAAGAATCCCTTCTTATCAAACCACTGTACTCTAAAATCAAGATGTTTGCACAAGCTCAGCTTTCTACAGCAAACTGTTTGAGCGTGAATTTATAAAAAATCTTAAAATATGTAATGAAATAAAAAGCATGTGTTCAATTTCTTTTCCGAATAACTAATTGTTTTTTAAATAAAAAATATAATATTAAAGGAATAGTTTCAGCCTCTTGGACACCATGTCTCGGTTTTTAAAAAAATAAAATATAAAGTATATTATGTTCAAGCGATTTCCCAATATCTAAGGGTTTTTTAAATAAAATATATTGTAATATTTAAGGGATGGTTTTACCTCTTTGCAAACATTGTAGGAGTTTTTTAAAAATCCTAAAATATGTAAAAAAATAAATTAAAAAACACGTGTTCAAGCGTTTTTTCGGAAAACTAACCGGTTTTTAAATAAAAAAATATTGTATTATTTCAGTGGTGGTTTCACCCCTTTGAACACCCTGTATTAATTTTTGAAAAATCCTAAAATATGTAAAAAATAAAATAAAAAACACGTGTTCAAGCGTTATTCCAAAGAACTGACCGTTTTTTAAATAAAAAATATTGTAATATTTAAGGGGTGGTATAACCCCCTTGGAATTTGAGTTTTGAAAAATTCCATCTTACCGAACCTCTACTCCCTAAAATCAACCCGTATTCCAAAATATAGCCTTTTACCTCAAACGGTTTGAGCTGGAGCGTGATGAGTCAGTCAGTCAACTAAGTCTTTTATATATTAGTATAGATAAATAGCACTGAAGGTTTTCACACTACTAAAATTTTTAAATGGGCCGCGGATATGTAACATAATTCAGAACGTATACATTACTACTTATTTGCCTTCTAAATTACTAATATTTTCTTTAATTTCATATAATTTTTCTAAACTAATGTTTAACCTGACTGTAAGCACTTTCTTTGGCGTTTTCTTTTAAGTTTTTGACTCAATAGTAATACTTCCTTTGTACTTTTTATAAAGAAGACTCGGTATCTTCAACACTTACGGAAAACGATATATTAAATATAATTAAAATATATATTCGAACATTGAAATTTTCTGCCCATGGGCGTTGGAACAGATAACTTTTGAGCTGAAAAGCATTTGTTGCAGACGCTAAGATCCAACTTTATTAGACCAAGTATAACTTTTACGCAGACAATTATATGATTATACAGCTCTCATATTCAGCTGTAAATTTCGATATATTTTGGCTTGATGAGCACCAAACCATGGCCTACTTAGATTTGGTCTCACTTCCGTAGAAGGGAGTATTATAATGTGTGTTTTGCCTTTGAAATTCCTAACAATTAAACATTAAAAGACGAGAATGCCTTGAGGCAGTTCGTTACTCTAAAATAATTTTATATTGTAAATGTTTATCCGTCGAAAATAAATAAATACCTAAATGAATATTAGCTGTTCATCAATTGCAAATGTTTCTCCAGGCTCAAGGTAATTGACAGTTGTCCCTCAGCATGCACAGAAATATTCCCAATCTTGTGAGAAGTGTCCTTTTTTTTAACGAAGGAAGATGTTACGATTCATTTTGGATTATGGACTATGGATTATTGACAAAGTGTAAGAAACAAGAAGTTGGGTGAGTGTCGACTCATAAAAAGGTGGAGCGCTAAAAGGGGTCACGACCCAAAAAATGATCACCTTGTTGATTGCTCCAAATGTCAAAGTTATTGTTTTAAAAATATTATGAAAAGTAATATGTTTTTCAGTTTTCATTAAATTATCTTCATAAAAGTAAGTCAAAACAACTACCTGGCTATGAACTTCTTCCATGATTCCGCCTAAATGGTGGAGTTTACGTTTACGTTCGTAGTAATCTATTATGTAAAAACCTCCGAATCTTGAATTAAATAAATCTGATATCATGTGGTTAAGCCACAGCAATCAAAACTTCCACTAAATTTATTTGTCGTATCTATCGTTTTCCCTCAGGCAAGTCTTTCAACGAGCTCTTCGACTGAAATCATTATCCTTGGCAAATTTAACATTCATAATAAAGAATAGTTAGGGTCCACTAAAATCGATCCAGCCGAAAGGCCTTTGCAATCAGCCAATCTCTCACCAACTTCATCAGAGAACCTACTTACTTCCCACGCATCGTCCCTCATAGCCAAAATCTATTAAACCTTTTTCTAACCACTCACTCAATCTTCCAATTCCGCTCTTCTGGGTTCCTCTGACCACGGTCTAATTACTGCTGCCTGTTCCATACAACAGGAAGTTGTAGAATTCATGCCATCTCGTACTGTTTCGCACTATCATTCTGCTGACTGGAATGGGTTGCGGGACTACTACTATTCCTTCACTTGAATTGATGTTGGTTTGTCTACTAATGATCTTTCCGAGATCTGCTCTCAAATCTCGGATGTAATCCAATTAAATATAGAAACCTTTATATCACATTCTATCAAGACTTCAAAACCTGACAAAAATAAATCTTGGTTTTCAAAAACCTGCGATAATACCAGACTAGAGCAAATTCGTACCAATAATAATTTTCTCAAGAATGTTACTTCAGAAAATCTTCAGACCAAAAACGAGGCACAGAATCGTTACAATCGCATCGTTACAAAAATGTCTTCTATATACGCATAAAAGTCGATTCTTCTGGTCGCTTACCATAAATATCAATCAAAGCTTCTGCAAAAGCTCCTTCCCACTCCTAACTTCTGGTAATTAAATCGTCTCCACGTCTATAAGAAAAGCTGAGCTTTTTGCAAAACAATTCTTGGCAAATTTTACTTTAATTCCTCCTCTTCACTTCCCCCTTTGCCATACAGTATGCACGAAATTACCTTCAAGGTTATAAAGATACGATATATTCTCAAAACATTTACTAGAAAAAGTCCTCTGGCCTTGGTGGCATTCCGCCCATAATCCTAAAAATGTGCTTCTGAATTGGCCCTTATCCTCATCAGGTTATTCCAAATGTCCTATGAAAAGGGCATATTTACTGAAAACTGGAAATTTGCTCGTGTATAGCCTGTTCCCAAAACGGGATCCAAATCCCTCTATCTACAGACCCATATCCTTCCTGCCAGTTGTGAGTAAGGCAATGAAGAAATATATCAATAATGTTCTCTTAAATTACCTAAATAACTTTCAGTATAAACTCATACACGACAGAGAATATGGCTTCCGCCACCAAAGATCCATAACAGATCTTCTTACCTTCGTAACCCACAACTGGAATAAGTCTATAGAATTCCACTGAGAAGCGACCTATCCAAAGCATTTGACCAACTCTGGCGTGACGGACTTAACAAATTCCCTACCTATAGTCTTCCTCCAAAATTTTGTACTTGGATTGCGAGTTTTCTTTCCAACAAAAGTATTTCTGTAGTGGTTGACAGTCATTCATCAAACTTTCATCAAATCAACACAACACAAGGCACCTACCTTATTCTTCCTGCACATCAATAACCTGCTTTCTTCTACCAACAATCTTATTCACAACTATGCTGATGATACCCCACTCCAATATACAATTTCCCAAACCTGTCTCTAAGACTGAAATTGATGATAAGCGTAGAATAATGCCTTTGTCTCTAACCGAGGACATCACTAAACTCGTAGAATGGGGAGCAAGGAACCTTGTCCAGTTTAACGCCACTAAGAGACAATCTTGTTTACTATCTCACAAATAATCTCCCAGTACCAGCACTATTCAAATGAATAATCAAATGCTTGAAGCAAAAGATTCCTTTAGCCTAGTCGGTATCAATTTTCAGAAAGATCTTCGCTGGCATGATGCGCATCGCCTTAGTTGCCACAGCAGCCGCGAAGAAATCGGGTTTTCTTTTGCGAGCTCGAGAAAATACTTTTCTTCTGCCAACCTATTTACCCTTTACACTACGCAAATCCGATCCTGCCTTGAGTATTGCTCAGACATGCTCCACATATGAGCAGCCTCTCCTTCAGTCCTCTTGAATCTGTCAAGAGAAGAGCTATTCGTCTGACTGATGATCCAAACCTCACAAGAAAGCTTGCATCACTAGAGCATCTTCGAATTGTGGGCGATCTGTCTCTGTTTTACATATACTAACCATGGGTTATATTCCGATAAAATATCCATTATGCCCTCCTTAGGCCTTTGACCTTCGTGGTCTGCTCATAGATAAAAAAAATTAAAAAAGTATGTCACCTTGTATCTTGAAAAATATGCGTTTTTGCACAAAACTATATTTAAACTTTTATACCTAAAATTAGCCAAAGAGTCACATTCTGAATTTTTGGTACCTATTTCTGAATCACCCTGTATATTTTATTTGATTTCCAAAACTGAATATTATAAAGACTATTCATAACTTAGAAGCCAACATCGCTATGAAACATCTAAAAATATAATATTGATTTAAACGATAAAAAAAAGCGCCTTGACGTGAATACCGTATTACCTTTATTAATAATGGAGATATCCAAAATAAATTAAAAAATCTACTAATTAATTGCATTAGTTTTATATTTTGTTGCAAAAATATTTATGGTTTTATATTGCATGATATTGATAAACTAAATTTTAATATCTAAATTAAGTCAACTGAATCTAACGCTTTGCAGAAATCTACTCCACTAAATATAAAATAAATTTACGGAATACAGTTCATAAGGCTAATTGTCCTATTTGTCCTGCCAAATTGGGGATAAAACGTTAAAACTTTAAATAAGGGCAATTCATTAGATCAAAATTCTCGTCACGAACACATCTCTAATTATTTTGTTTTTCCTAGGAGTATCGCGAGCAATGAATGCGGTTGTTATGACTTCAATGGCGCGGTCGCCCCGGCTATTTCAACAAAATATCAGGTGAACATTTATTATTACATATTAAAGTTGTATTCTGTGCGGTACGTGACCCTCTTTAATATTCGTACCGCATTGGGGCAGCGCCGCATCAGAAAGGAACATCGGCAGCTATTGTGAGCATAAATCGGCAGTCAGCTAACGCACGAACAGGATCTCTACGACTTTTAACTGAATCACGAATAGCGGTTATTTGGCTATACATGAACATACGACCATCGCAATAGTTAGAGTGCTCGTGTCATTTTCGGTATATGATATGTTCATCCTTTATAATGACGTAACCGAATTTTGTCTATCGTCATCATTACGTGCAAGGTAAATCCTCATTTAGTGGTAATCTTAGTTGACAGTCAACATACTCTTTTTAAATGTCGATCGACAGTAACCTGCTTTGAGTAGAAGTATTTTATCAGTTTGTATTTAAACTGTAAAGTATTTTTTTCCTTCAATCGTGCGGAAAAGAAACTTTTCCGCGGTGTGGAAAGTACTACTTTTCCAAATTTTCAAGTCTACTAACACTGAAAGGTAACTTTTCCGCGCGATTTATTTTTTTTTATTCCGCGTAAGTATGTTATTTGTAATTACAGTATATTATTATTGAACTTAAACTTAATTAATGTTTATCTAATGACTATATCGATCGTAGGAAAAATTTTGCACCTAACACATGCTGAAAGTTTCTGTTCCGCCCTTGACGGCTTGCGTCGCTTGCGGAACAGTACCACTTTCCGCACTTCTTAACCCACCAGTATCAAAGATCCAGAGATGCGGGTTCGTTCCCCGCTCGTACCATAACTTTTGCTGTTGACTATAAATATTTTACGGTTTAAAAACAATCTGATAAAATACCTCTATTCAAAATCTGGCTGATACGTTCATAAAGTAAAATTATAAATTTACTAATATGGACGGTATAGCACTGAACATTAACAAGACAAGAAGGGGCACAGTCCGTCAGAACTTACTGTGCTTACAAAAACGCGCCGACGAATCCAAGAAATTCATACAGCTGTGCAGGTGCCCATGCTTTTACGAGGTTGATACCAACCGCTTACTTACCGGGGTGATTTAAAAACGAGTTTAAAAATATCCATGCATAATTGTTATTGTTACCTATTTTGCTTTATATGAATTAACAGAAAAACGGAAAAAACGTCAAGTTGTTTAATTAATAGATCTTAATATAATTATAAAAAGTACGGTTTGAAAAAAATTAAGTAAAAAAGGAAATTAATTGTTGAACATTTTAATCCAAGATGGCGGAACAAAATGGCGGCCTAATAAAGTATTTAAAATTATTTGTGGTATAGAGATAAACTAGTAAACCTGTGGTACTAATTCAGGATGACGGAACAAAACGGTGGCCAAATAAAATGTTTGTAATCGTGAAAAAAATCACCTTCTCAGGTTTTACATATTTTTGGGTTTCAGGGTCCCTAGATGCCAAAATATATGTTTCATTAATTCCGTCGAACCCCTCTGCCAATTTGTATGTCGGTCTGTCAGTTCGCGACATAGCGTAAAATCTACTCATCAGATTAACTTCCATTTTAGACAAAAATTAAGAGTCATATGGGGATGACCTGGTAATATTTTGGTAAAAATCCAATATGCCGGAACAAGATGGTGGACTAGTGAAACGTTATAAAAACAACAATTACTGAAAAACTAATTATCCAATTTCCTCAAATTATGCACAAAAATCAAGTGTTACGAATAAACTGGTAAATTCAATTGACATTAAATTTTATAGAAACATTTAATGTGATATAGGGATAAACCTTTATATAAACTGGCAAAATTCAACATGAAATAACAAAATGCCGGTGTTTATCAATGAAGAAAGTATTTCCTGAATTTATTTTTAATTATGCCCAAAAATCAAGTGTGGTATAGGTAAAAACTAGTAAAATATTGATATGAATCCAATATGATGAAAAAAATGGCACCCATTAAAAATGTTTGAAGGATAGTAATGACTATTCTTAATAAAAGATTCATAACGAGGGAAGTTCCGGCTAAAGAAAAATTACCGGTTTTTTAGTAGATAGCCAGTGATGTAAATACTACAGCAATGCCGTCCGTACTTGAAAGATTTATATAGTCACATGCAAGCACTTTTTTGTCATTATTGGTACATAGATATTTTTATATTCTTCGATCATATCAGGAGTTACATTAACCAAAACTTTATTAATATCTTGGATAAATTTTGCACCTTTAACCTCATTAAGATATTTTGAGTAAATAATTTCTAGAATGCCTTACAAAATTGTATTGGGGTTGGATTTCTCGAATTTCCCCCACAATTTCTTATCAGGACACTAAGTAAATTGGTAAATGCTTATTTTAATTAAAAAATAGTTTCACGCCGCGCGCCTGCAAATATAAAGACAATTGGTATATATTAATGTTTGGAGGTATATTTCAATACTTTATTATACGACAGACAACCGGTTTATGCATCTCGCCCGGCAGCGACTTCGAGGGATCGAAAAAGCATAGCATCCGATATTCGAGTGAGATAGGCATATCAAGGGGAGTAGCCTCGAGTGCTCCTTCGATTCCAGTTTCGATCTATGGCACTTTTACCCAAAAACCGCCATCTGGTTGCGTCATGTTGAATTTATACCAATGTATCCCTATATTATATATACATTGTCCAAGAAAACTTCGAACCCTTTGCTCCAGTTACTTCTTGTTTAGGTCAAGCAAATCCGAGGTATTAATAAGGTTGTTGATTCTACTTCCATTATTCTCAGTTGGATTTATTTGTGTTGTCTTATAGCTGTTATCCTGAAGTAATATCTCTATTTTCTTTACATAGTTGTTCTTTTCCACAACCATCCTTTCCTCTATATACAAAAAGAATCTCATCAAATTGCTGAAGCTTCCTCTGTTTTTGTTATTGAAATAAACTGCTGGCCACTTGAAACTGTTCACCTGCATTTTTGGGTAAAATTTAAGTTTGAATATTTTTAAAACGAGACGAGATATTGAGGTGCGGTTTTCAGATGTATCTTGCAAATATTATTACATATAACCTATTTTAGGCGTAAAACTTACCTAAGCTAAAAAGTTATTTATACAGGGTGTTAAACAAGACTCGGCAAATTTCTAATTGTTAGATTCGCGTAATCCTTCGTGAAATTGTAAAAAACAATTTCAAACTTTTTTTTTAAAATTTTTAATATTTTTTGAGATATGGTTTTTTTCGCAAAAAAAAATAATTTTTCTACATAAGCTGTAACTTTTTATTAGCCATTTGATGTAAAATTTTCTTGCTAGAGGGCCCTTAAGTCATATTTTTTCTATAATATACACGGTCTCCACTACCAAGAAAATACACAGGGTGTGAAAAAAATGTAGCAAGGTTAGTTAAAAATCCTAAAGATCATGTACGCATATTTTAACAACCTGTAGCGTAAAAAAGAATTTAAACTTAAAAGTTTTTACTTAAGTTTTAAGGAGTACCGAGTATTTTCTCCAAACAGTTTTTTAATTTTCTCTCTAACTTTATTATTTTAAAAAATACAGGTGTTGATTTTACGACCAAAGTTAGCAACATCGGGTAACACAAGAGACATGTAACAGGCTGCCACCTTTTTAGCTTTAAATATATCAAAAAAATTAAACTTAAGACGTTTCTATAACTTGAGTTATAAACAGCCATATTTTGAAAATTGAACTTTGCTGTTTTATACAAAAAATACAGTTCAAAATACAAGAGTTCTAACCACACTACACCACAACTTGTTACGTTCTGGACGCGCGTTTCGCTAACCAAGTTAGCATCATCAGCAGATGATATAAACTAAAGTAACTTATCCTAACCGAGACTATTTATAGGTAAATGTGGTCACACTTGGTTGCACCCGACTGCACCGTTGTCAAGTAAACAATAGAGGGGACTATAGGGAATAGGCCCTCTGTCTTTATTTAGTGCTTTCTTACCACATTTAACTATTTCTATACTCTCAAATGCATCCAATAATCTATTATTAGATACATTTTTAATCAACTTAAGATTATTTAATCCTATTCGGTGATTGTTTTCCAAAGCATGTTGGGCAACGCTTGACCTCAGGTATTTGAAGAGTAGTGGCATCTTTTAACATTTTCTTATGTTCTTTATGTACAAAATTATCATTATATCCATTACTTTTAGCTATATTTTTATTCTTTAAATGAGCCATGTGTTCTTTAAAACGAATGTTTATGGAGCGTTTAGTCTCGGTTAGGATAAGTTACTTTAGTTTATATCATCTGCTGATGATGCTAACTTGGTTAGCGAAACGCGCGTCCAGAACGTAACAAGTTGTGGTGTAGTGTGGTTAGAACTCTTGTATTTTGATCTATCTTCCACCACAGGTTCCAGTGTTAGGACGGGCCAAAAAATACAGTCATTATATAAATATAAAATACTTGTTTTAAACTAGACTGTTTACTTATTATAATAAGTAAACTTATTTCTTCATGTTTTAAAGCAACCTTTAAATGAAGAGTAGTCATGTATACTAAAAATTTTTTTTAATTTAGTTCACTTCTCGTTTAACTCAAAAGAACATTTTTGTCCAATATTTTAATGGCACATTTTTTCACAGTCATTTTCGCTGTAAAATTGCCTTTTTGATAATGTGTCGTATACTAACCTTTATTTTCAAGGTGGCGTTATGCCAGCCATTTTTAACAAATCGGGGGTTTTTATTTGAAATAACTGGCTAATTTATAGTCATTTTAAAAATAAAGCTTACCATTTGACTCGACATTTGTTATAATTTTAAAGAGACAATTTTACAACGAAAATGAGTGTAAAGAAATATAAAAAATGTCATTAAAAAAATTGCATTAAATTGCTCTTTCGGCAAAACAAATAGTGAAACAAATAAAAAATATACTATTTCCCAAAGGATGTTTAAATCGAAGTGTTCTAAAAAAATTAAAATTAGCTGCTTAAAACAAGTATTTTGTAAAAAGTGACTGCATTTTTATCATGATAGGCCAATGTTGAATTTTGAAAAAATGGCTGTCCAGCCGCCATTTTGAAAACAAAACTTAACTTAATATGATATATCGTTAAAAATCTAATTTTGAGCTGAATACGATAGTCCGTTAAATATACAGGGTCCTATTTAAAAGAAAAAAGTAGGGGGTTACTTTAACTTAATTATTTTTTATAGAAAATTTTTCTTTTATGAAGTTATAGAGACATTTCAAATATCAAGTTGATATTTTTAAAACTAAAAAGGTGGCGGTCTGTTACATGTCTCTTGTGTTACCAGATGTTGGTAAATTTGGCTGTAAAATCAACACTTGTATTTATTAAAATCATACCTACCACTTAAAACTTAAGCAAAAACTTTTAAATTTGAATTTTTTTTATCCTACAGGGTGTTGAAATATACTTACATGATCTTCAGGATTGCTGGGTTTTTAACTAATTTTGCCACAATTTTTTCTTACCCTGTATATGTTCTACGTAGTGCAGACCATGCACATGATAAAAAATATGACTTAAGGGCCCTCTAGCAAGAAAACTTTACATCAAATGGCTAATAAAGTTACAGCTTATTATGTAGAAAAATTAAGTTGCAAAGTTGCTGTTGTCTGTCTATACTGAATGTCGGCTTTGTATTGTTATTGTTGTAAAGATAATGTCATCGTCTTCTTTAGGTTTCATATGGACATGTGTATACTTTTGTGTGTTGACATAAATCCCATATTTAAAAACAGGCCTGAAGAAGACTAAATATATAGTCGAAACATCGGCTCTTCTTTAAGAAAAAAGGTATTTTTATTTCTTTCCCAAACCCGCTACACATCTATTCTTAATATTCAAACTTAAATTTTACCAAAAAATGCATGAACTGTTTCAAAGGGCCAGCAGTTTAGATGATAATATATTGATTACCGTATTCTATGCTGGCTGTACTAGCTGTTGTGTGTATTGAGCAGAATTGCAACACGGTCTGAACTTATGAACCATGTTTTCTTAGGCCTCCTATCTGTCAGTTTCTTTTTTCCACAGTATTTCAATTCATCGGCATAATTATCTATATATATATATATATATATATATATATATATATATATATATATATATATATATATATATATATATATATATATATATATATATATATATATATATATATATATATATATATACTGGGTGGTGCAACCAAGATGGGGTGGACGATTGTGGGCAAACGGAGAGGAATTTGAAAAAAAAATTTGAGATATGATTGATAGTCAAGAACGCTGTGTTTTAAAATTATACCCATTATACAGGGTGGTCTGAAAAGTTCGTGGTGAACCAAACTTGTGTTTTTTTAAATGGCATACCCAGTATATTATTATTTTAGTTGATTCTCCTATTCATTGCGATCATTTTGATATAAGGTTAGTTGGGTCTAAAATTTATACCAAGGGAATGGGACGAGGTTAAAGTGGAAAAAAGGGTTACACTCCGGCCATTTTTTGAAAACAATTGAAGCAGGTATGGAAAAACTAAATATTCTATAAAATGTATTGTATCTAGGACTACAATAATCGCTTGTAAGTCGTTCAAAATTATTCACTGTTATACAGGGTGGTCAAGTTTTGCAAATTTACCTTGGATTGAATTTTTTTAAATGGAACACCCTGTATATTTTACTTTCATGTTAAAGATAACATTACTAGCTTTCAGAAAATACCATATTTGATACCTTTCTGACCAACAGTTTTTCAGTAAATTAGCTGTGAAATCAAAATTTCTTCCTTTTTACACGAATTACTCTGAATTCACGTTGTTAAAATTGACAACTTAATATTAGAAGGCCATGATATCATCATAAATTGAACAAAAGATTGACAGTCCTGTCAAAACAGCAAAGTGTCAGAATATTGTCATCAGTAAATAAAAGAGTTCTAACCACACTACACCACAACTTGTTACGTTCTGGACGCGCGTTTCGCTAACCAAGTTAGCATCATCAGCAGATGATATAAACTGTTTATTGTTTATATCATCTGCTGATGATGCTAACTTGGTTAGCGAAACGCGCGTCCAGAACGTAACAAGTTGTGGTGTAGTGTGGTTAGAACTCTTGTATTTTGATCTATCTTCCACCACAGGTTCCAGTGTTAGGACCTAATCAGTAAATAAATAAATATTGTTCTTTGATGATGCGATGCCGAAATAAAAACAAGATAGAAGCTTTTCCAAGTTTATCATAGAAATTTCAAGAAACAGGAAATGTTGCTTTCAAAAAAACGTAAAGTAATTAATAAACCAGTTACCAATGAAGATAATGCTTTGACAGTATTAATAACAGATCTTTTTTTACAAAAAAAATAAATTTAATATAAATCAACAAAAACAATGTAATTAAAACTTATAAAAGATGTTCAACTAAACCACCGTTTTGCTGAAGGCACATTTCGAGTCTATCCATGAATGAAAGTTTCACTTTTCTCAAAGTCAGGTCTGAAATGTTGCGAAAACTGCTTATTATTCTCAACTTCATATCTTCCACTGTGCCACTTAACTGGTCCACCTCGCCCAATCCAATGCTTTCCTTTCCAATTATTGAGAAAATGTCTTACATGCCTATGGTAATGCGGGGGTGCTCCATCATGTTGGAACCATAAGGAATTTCTTAACATTAAAGGTAAGTCTTCGAGCAATACGGGCAACTTATTTCTCAAAAAATTTAAATAGACTTCTCCCGTTAAATGCTCTTCAAAGAAATAAGGTCCTATAACATGAGAGCCAATTATACCTCCCCAAACATTAATTGACCATTTATTTTGATGGTCCACCTGACGAATCCAATGTGGTTCGGTTGAATAATAGTGCATATTATGTTTGTTAACCAAGCCGTTGCTTTTAAAAGTTGTTTCATCTGAAAACAGCACCCTATCTACAAAACCTGGATTATCCCAAATTGTATTTAAAAACCAAATTGAAAACTCTTGTCGTTGGACGTAATCGCGATCATACAGTTCTTGGTGTAATTCAATGTGGTAGGCATGATATTTATGTTGTTTCAGAATCCGTTTAATACTAGTGCGTTCAGTATCAGTAGCTCTCTCAATTTCCCTGGTACTTGTGTGTGGATTTTCTTGCACTGTCAATAACACTGTCAAAGCATTATCTTCATTGGTAACTGGTTTATTAATTACTTTACGTTTCTTAAAAGCAACATTGCCTGTTTCTTGAAACCTCTCTAATAAACTTGCAAAAGCTTCAGGTCTTGGTTTTTTTTCGGCATCGGGATATCGTACCGCATAAACCCTGCTTGCTAGTAAAGGGTTTTTTTGACACTCGCCCAACATAAAAGTCATGTTTATCAACTCTGGAGTACTCAAACTCATTGTTACTTAACAATTTCTCGGCTTATCGTCAAAAAACAATGATAATTGATGCCAATTCTCTGACACTTTGCGGTTTTGACAAGAATGTCAATCTTTCTTTTCATTTATGATTATATCATGACCTCCTTATATTATAGGTAGTCAATTTAAGCAACGTAAATAATACACGGTTAATTTACTAAAAAACTGTTGGTTAGAAAGATATCAAATAGGGTATTTTCTGAAAGCTGGCGATGTTATCTTTAATATGACAGTAAAATATATGGGGTGTTCCATTTAAAAAAATTCAATCCAAGGTAAATTTGCAAAACTTGACCACCCTGTATAACAGTGAATAATTTTGAACGACTTACAAGCGATTATTGTAATCCTAGATACAATACATTTTATAGAATATTTGGTTTTTCCATACCTGCTTCAATTGTTTTCAAAAAATGGCCGGAGTATAACCCTTTTTTCCACTTTAACCTCATCCCATTCCCTTGGTATAAATTTTAGACCCAACAAACCTCATATCAAAATGATCGTAACAAATAGGAGAATCAACTAAAATAATAATATACCGGGTGTCCCATTTAAAAAAACACAAGTTTATTTTCTCACCTTTTCGGGCAAAACTCGTAAAGGTGCAAGAAATTTCATTGAGCTTTCCATTGATTTTAGCAATTTCAGCTAGGCCAAGCTGATCTGGCTCGAATCACCAAGTTGAAGACAACTCCCAATCCTTTATGTCTTCAGCTTAAGGAAAGCAATGAGATTTTCTCACCTTTTCGGGCAAAACTCGTAAAGGTGCAAAAACATAGCGTTCTTGACTATCAATCATATCCCAAGAATGTTTTTTCAAATTCCTCTCCGTTTTCTCACAATCGTCCACCCCATCTTGGCTGCACCACCCTGTATATATATATATATATATATATATATATATATATATATATATATATATATATATATATATATATATATATATATATATATATATATATATATATTCAATAACACTAAGACCAAACGTACCTACAGTTCTAAGTTACACGTCTGTAGCTAATTATTTGATTTTATTGAGAATACGAGTAAGCAAAACGGTCAAAGCGATTTCTATAAAGCACTGCGGCCTTTTCAGCAAAATATCAGGTGAACATTTATTACACATCTCAAAGCTGTATTGAATGCTGTACGTGTCTTTCTCAATAATCATTTTACGTCGCCTTCCCGCTAAATTAGAAACGAGCATCGTGTTTGTTTTCGAGAAGGCTCGGAATGGAACGGAAAATATGCCATGGGTCTTTGTTCATTTACGAAGTGTTTATTTTTAAGACTGTAAAGAATTGTATCAATTATTTTGTATTTATTAAATACTTTTAAATTGCTTGCGAAAAAGCTTACTGAAAATTAGTGCAAACAGTAGTTTAAACGCTAGGGCAATTTAAACTGTAACGAGTTCCCGATTCTAAGAAATTATCAAATTATTTTTGTCAAGACCGTGAAAGCTTTCATAAAAGTTTAGTTTCGAAACGCAACAAGATTCGTATGATTGACTTTATTATAGTCTTATGATTCAAAGGAAAACATTATTAGAGACTAGAATCATTTTTAGACATTTCTAAATTCATTTCGAAACCAAACAAGATTTGTGAATTTTAAATTAACTATTATATTTTAAACCCCTGGAAAGTTTTATAACAGACAAATAATTTAAAATTAAGCGAGATTCGTAATGTTGGACAAACAACTAAAATGAATGAATACATACTGTAGAACAAATTAGTAATGTACAAGTAGAGTAGGACATCCTTACAATAAAAAACAATCGAAACGACATAAGAGAGCGACGACGAAAAAAAACAGATGTCTGATGTCTCAGTAGGAATTTATAAAATGTTAACAAGACTTAAAAGCTAACCATTTAGAAACTTAATATCTGGGTAATATATGCGGAACAACGGAGTAAAAGTCTGATAATATGGGTTTCATGCGGTACATAAGATGCAACAATTAAGCTGCTAAACGTCAACAATTTCAAAAGTACTGAATTACTGGATCTTAACCTCATCATTCTAACTAACATTAAGTAGTTTTTTCTAGCTGAGTTTTTTAATATTTGTTATACTGCGATTATGTTTCTCATTCTTGGATTCGTACCAAAATTCTACCAGTTGATTCCAATATAATACTTGCAAAATCTGAAATAAATTGGGTAAGCAGTTTTTTTCATAATAATTTTTTTAACATTTCACTAAGCCGCCATTTTGGATTTTTACCAAAATATTACCAGGTCATACCCATATGCCAATAATGTTTGCATACAAATTTGAAGTCAATTGGGTAAGTAGTCTTTAAGCTATTCCGCGAACTGACAGACATACCGACAGACAGACCGACGGAATTGATTAAACATATTTTTTTTGGCATCTAGGGACGCTAAAATATAAAGACGCGTAACACCTGAGAGGGTGATTTTTTCATGATTACATACTTTTTATTTGGCCGCCATTTTGTTCGGCCACCTTGAATTATTACCAGAATTTTGCTAGTTGATCCCTATACCACAATTAGTTATGACACACAATTTGAAATCAAACCATTAAGCAATTTTTCAGGCTGAAATTTTAAATATTTTATTAAGCCGCCATTTTGTTCCGCCATCTTTGTTCGTACCACAATATTACTAGTTGATTCCAATATAATACTTGATGGTTTTGCAAAATTTGAGATAAATTGGATGAGTGGTTTTTTAATAATATTTTTTTGAGAAGTCATTAGGCTGCTATTTTGTTTCGCCATCTTGGATTTTTGCCAAAATATTACCAGGTCATCCCCATATGACCCTTAATTTTTGACCAAAATTTGAAGTAAATCGGATAAGTAGTCTTTAAGCAATGCCTTGAACTGACAGACAGACAAACCGACAGACGGACTGACGGAATTGATAAACATATTTTTGGCATCTAGCGACGCTAAAAAAAATGTTTAAACCCTAAGAGGGTGATTTTTTCACGATTACAAACATTATTTGGCCTCCATTTTGTTCGGTCATCTTGAATTAGTACTATTTTACTAGTTGATCCCCATACCACAAATAGTTATGGCACACAATTTGAAATCAAACCATCAAGCAGTTTTTTCAGGCTGAAATTTTAAATATTTTATTATGCCGCCATTTTGGTTCGCCATCTTGGATTTATACCAAAATTTAACCTCTTGATCTCAACATAAGACTTGATGTTGTTGCAAAATTTGAGATAAATTGGATGAGTATTTTTTTTATAATAATTTTTTAATTAATAAATAAATGCAATAAATTGGATTTTTATCAAAATGTTAGCAGGTAATCCCCATATGACCCTTAATTTTTGACCAAAATTTGAAGTCAATCGGATAAGTAGTTTTTTAGCTATGTCTATGACAGACAGACGGAATTGAGAAAATATGTTTTTCGTCATCTAGGGACCCTGAAACATGAAGATCTGCAAAAATCTCGGAGAGCAATTTTTTCACGATTACAATACTTCCGTTTAACGAGGGAAGTGAAAAGAATAATATCGTGATAAGTATAGGATTACCGCCCTCCGTAGTTTTACTGGACACGTCCCAGAATAAGGCCACTTTGTCCAGGTTAAAAAATTATTTACTAGGGACACTGAACTTTTCACGAATCACAGGTTATGCCAAATAATAGATAAATGTTTATTAAAATATCGACCATCTCGAATATTGTGTAAAACAATCGCACTGTTAAAACTATTAAAATGTTGAAGGAAGGGAAGAAGAATTTCAGATGGGGAAATTCGGAAACTTTTGCTAACTTGCTTTTTTTGTCGTCATCCATTGTCCAATTATCCCGGTTTAAAATTTTTAAAGGTTAGCGACTCTAGATAAGTAAAATATCTAAGTGCTACCATAGGTATTAAAAGTGTTGCTTGCGTCAACACTTAGCAAATAATAGCAATGTGTTTTAAATTGAGATAATATAATAAACTTCAAATATCTCCGATATTATCTAAAATGGATGCATGATGTTAGTTTAGGTTATAACTTCTTATGGTTTTCGTGCTTATCTACATGCCATTAAAATATTTGATTTAAGGGTTTAAATGTTGTATTTTTTTTTATTTCTGCTTAAATTAAAACTGATTTTATGATAGAGTGTATGCGCACTATAACTAAAATACTCTGTAAGTAAATATATGACTTTGTTAATACAATCTTATTGACTTTTTCCAATTCCAACCATTTGCAGCTTAATTCTCAGGAGAGGTCTGCATTTATGCTTACAATAACAGCTGATGTTCCTTTATAGTATAAGTAAAGCTCTATATGCAATGAATATTGAAAAAGACACGTGCAGAACATAATACAACTTTAATAAGTACGTATACAATGGTCATATATAATTTAATGGTCGTATTAAGTTTAAAATGCCAACTTAAATATAATTTTTTTTGGAACTAGCTTAGCCAGTTTTTACAAAGCGTAAAAGAGTCAGTTTTCTATGTTTGTTACTTTGAGAAGTATGGACAATTTCTTCCATTTGTATAATGCCCGTCAGGCTAAACTTGTACAGTTATAGAGAAAAAACCTAATTGCACGAAAAAACTTGCTGCTAAAAATTTGGTTCCTTCAACGATGCTTACTATTTCAGTGACACCTAAATTCGTGAGAACCAAGTGCAAGATTCATACTAAGGCCGCATCAGTTGTATTGAAGAAAGATCAAACCGTTTGGATCAAGGAAGAGATTAAACAACACTATAAAACTTTGAACTCAGTAAACCCTAAGCTGAAATATCTCTATCCAACTTTAACATTTTCTTATCCTACATTGAATTTGTAGTTTTAGATCATGACTTTAGAGATGAGGTTGGGTCTTTCGGTGAGAATACTTTTAGGAGATTAGGTAAGAAAATCCACTGTCTTAAATTAACTCAAAGAAATTATTTTTTATCCAATAATATTGATAAATACAGATTAGATTTGGGAAGCACAAATTTTGGTTTTCACAAACGTTTTATTAATTTGTCTGGTGTCACTTTTACTCCTCAAGAGGAACATATACTTCATTTTAACATTAAGTTTAATTTTTCCCACACCATCAATACTGATATTATTGTTTGGCTATAGAGGCCAAATGTATTATTTAAACGACCGATATTTCCAACAAAAATATATTGCGGGCTAAAATAATACATTTTCTGAACTCTAATTTTCTGAATAACACAAACTATAACTATAACAGCGCTCATCTAAAATCTCTGGAACATAAGATCAAATCCAACGATCTGATTTGCACCAAGGCCGATAAAGGCTCTTGTTTGGTAGTTATATGAAAAGAACTGATTATGTTGACAAGGTTATTGGTTTCTTGAACTCTGTTGATTTTTAAATAATAAATAGAGACCCAACAAACTCATTTTTACTAGGTTAAAAAGTAGTCTGGACACATTTCTAACAACCATAGAATGTTTTAACGTGACAAAAGATAAATTATATCCTATGAACCCGAAAACACCCTTACTTTTTGGTTTTCCAAAGATTCGTAAAGATGGAACGCCCATAAGGTCAGCGGTTTCATTTACTCCCCATGCTATAAGCTTTCATCTAGGCTCAATAGGGTTCTTAGAGACGTAACGAGATTTCATAGTACATATTCTACTAAGAATTCAATCGACTTTGCCAATCACCTGAAAAACGTTGATGTTCCGCATAATGCATTACTGGTTTAATTGGATGCCTCCCGTAGACTGTATTCAGTTGGTAAGGGAGTTATTGGCGAGATCTTCTTTGCCACAGGTACTCGTTGTCGTACTTCTCTTCTTACCTTAGTTTTAGACCAATTTTTTTTCAAGTTTAATGGACAGTTATATAGGCAAAGGTCTGGGCTAGCTACGGGTTCCTGTTTGTCGCCATTTCTGAGTGAAGTTTTCCTGAATAATTTGGAAAACAGGATAACGAAAACTTATTGTGCCTCCATCCTAACAGCACGATAACACGATACGTGGATGATATTTGCCTTGTGTGGAATGGCAACAGACAACAGTTGGAAGGGTTTTTACCAATCGTTAACTCGTTGCATCCTAAAATTGAGTTTACATTGAAAATGGGGGATGAAGGAAAACTACCGTTTCTTAACCTTTGGCTGGAATACAGTAGGATAGAGTTTAAGGTTCACCGGAAAGCATCGTCCACGGATAATGTAACTCAGTATGCTTCAAACTCTCCTTACACACATAAATTCGCCACGGCCAACTCCTTTTTCTATCCGTTGTGTAATTTACCATTGTCAAGGGAAGCGTTTTGACAAGGAACGTGATATTATAATGCAGATATTGCTATGAATAACGGTTTTCCTTTGGACACCAAATTATATTATAAATTTATAAACAAGTATAAAATGTCCTATACTGTCATACATTCAAAACTTAGGGATGAGACAAATTTTTTCAAGTGCATTACTTTTTTCGGAAGTATTTCTCTCCAATTTACTAAATTTTTTAAAAATATTAAAAATGTCAATATTTCATTCAAAACAGTAAATACTCTCAAGAGACATTTAGTAAGGAAAAAGGACGCAATCGATAATTGTCCAGATCTGGGGTTTATCCGCTAAATTGTGGCGAATGTTCCACGACCTATGTGGGACAAACAAATGGAAACATTTCCACAAGGGTGAGAGAACATTTGAGTCTTGTCAACAAATTCAGAAATACGGATGTAACTAAGACTGTTTCAGCTTTTGCCAATCATTTGTTAGAGTCAGGTCATACATTTTGCATTTCTGACGTTGATGTTTTACATGAATGTCACTTCCGTTAATGATGTTTTTAATTACTAACCAACCACAATATTTAACAATTTAATGTAGTAATAATTGTAGGCAACCTTCATTTCATTCACTAATTTATAGAGTGAGAGTTTTTGGTCAATTTCCTTGATTAGTCCAGTGGTCTGTAGGTAGTTACTTCGGCCTCCCACTCAGGCGGTTCGGGATCGATCCCAGCTAGATAAAGATGTGAACCTTTATTAATACTTTTTTAATATTTTTTTTTAGTATTTTATTTTGCTTATTCGCGTGAGATTAAACCTCATTTTAGTGTCAATCAAATGTATAAGTAGTTGTTTATTTGGTTCTGCGTTAGTGTGTTATATTCTATTTGTAAGTTATTGTTTAAGAATTTGTGCATGTTGTTATTTACTAAGGTTCTGTCTGTTGCTTGTTGTTCTGATGATGCTTGAAAGGGCGAAACACGTGTCATGTTTATTGTAAAATGTAAAATTATAATTTACTGAGACCGAGACTTGAAGTATTTTTCTATGTTTGTCAATAATATATTATTAGTATTACTCACGGAATATATTTATTGATATTATTTGAAGTAATGTTATCAATGAATCAGCTTTATGTATTTTCGATAAGAAAATATATTGATCAGGGTTTTGTATGAACAGTAAACGATTATACGCAAAATGAAAGACATCCATGATTCATTGAATATAACAATTCAGACGTCGTATAAAGAACTTACTAAAACAATACTTGTTGTTTATGTATAAAAAGTGGTATAGTGACATTAATTTGTGTGTGCTAGTTAATACGAAATAAAAATAAAAACTAAATAACAATAGTACGGCATATTATCCTGGAGAAATGAAAAGTGATTATTACGAGAACTCATCGAAGGAGTGTATTAATATAATGATATGGAACAGGCCCATAACCGGGGGTTGTCCTGGGGGTCTACACCCCTCCCCGAACTCTAAAAATATTTTAATATTGGTATGTTTCTTACTAATTTTCCTGAGGTTTGACTGTTTGGACTCCCTCTCTCAGAAATTAATTTCTGATTTAGCCCCCCCCACCGAAATGAATTTCTGGCTACAAGCTTTATATACAAATTCTGCTATTGTGTTAATAAGGTGTTTATTATTAAAATGATTACTTAATGTCTTAAAGCAATGTTGTTATTAAATTCCAGCAAATATAATAAAACAAAATAAAAAACGAAAAAAAGTGTTTTTCGATAGAGACAATGGTTTACGAAGTTTTTGCATTTTTTAAAATCGATAGTGCAATATTGTGATAAAATTTGATAAAAGAATTTATTTAATGATGCCAAATAAAAATCTAAAAACAAAACAAACGCTTATATTTTTTTTTTCTAAAAAGTATACCCTTTTTGTATATACCGACTATAGTGTACTAAATTCCTATTTCTATATCAGAATTTCGTCAAATTCAAACTTCTAACTCTAAATTTATTATATATAATTCTAAATTTAGCATCTAACGTATATCTTATAATTTATTAAATCGCGACTTCTATTTCGAAATTTAGGATATTTCCGACTTGTCATTTGGGAATTTAGTAAATTCCTATTTCTAACTCAGAATTTATTAAATTCCAACTCTAATCTCGTACTAAATTACGAATTGCTTTCTCGGAATTTCCGACAACTTACTCAGAAATTATCAAATTCCAAAATCCAAGTTGTAACCTTCTGTGAAATAATCAAAAATTTAGATCAATACCTAGAAAAATAACTTGTACATATAACATTAAAAGAAGAATTTATATTACAGGTAATTAACCGATGTACTTTTATTTAACTACCAAACGAGTGTAGTGGCTTTTTTTCTCTCCACATTTTTTTCCACAAGATGCTCTTCAAATATCTGTCTATACCTAGCGTGATGCCTTTATCACACAACGTCATATATTCCCGCGAGGTACCGATTTTATATGCCGTAAAACAATTTCATCCTGCTATAAAGTGTCGCAAACTTTTCGAGTTTATCTGGAGGCAATGTAAAACGCCGCCACTTTTCCTTAAAGCTATATATTATTACAAGTTAAGCATACTAGAACATAAACATAGCTTTAAAACTTCTTTATAAGCTCTAAAACTCGAGTTATGCGCGATAGGAAAAATAATATTATATTATATTATACTTGGCTAATTCTATATACAGGAGTGCCCTTAAGCATATAGTCATTCTGTACTGACTTAGATAACCGGGATCAAATAGCCATTCTGTATTGGCTGGAAGATTAGTGCCCACCGCCTCCCAAATTTGCGAAATGGATCCAAATTTTAATGAGCTAAGAACCCGATTTTTAAATTAATTTGGTTTTAAACTGAATGAATCTATGTCTCGATTATTTTGAAAGCTATTTTGCTTTGAATGCGTGCTGGTTGGTGTGGCGGCGAAACGAGACAAAATGTGTACTCACGTCTTGTTTCGTCTCGACTCAATCGCGTCTTGTCTCGGAAACATTCAATCTCGAGACTCCGGACGAGACGAGACGAAACCAGATTCTCGTCATATCTCTTTCCATTTTTGTCAAAGTTGTTGGGTAGCTCATTCCATTTTTTTTTTATTTATTTCTAAACCATTCCCAGTCCTAAATGTCTATTATACTATAAAAATGGCATAAATGTGACAAAAAAGTAGTTTGTTGAAAAAACTTTTTTAATAAACAATTAAGGGTCATATGGGGATGGCCCGGTAACATTTTGGTAAAACAAAATGGGGGCCTAGAGAAATGACCTGTTAGGCCTGCCTAGGAAAAAAGTAACATTATCAAAATTGGAAGCGAATTAAAGTTCTTGCACTTGTGCTCCATATATAATGCGCGGTATAAAAGATGGTGGCAGATTGAATTTTTACACAGATTTAAGTGTTACCATAACCTATCAAGGCAAAAAACTGCGTTTGATTTGCTTTATTTAAGTCAGAGATATTGGGTTTTAAATACGGTACCTGAATTCAAATTATTCTTAGCAATTGATGAGTAGTTTATTTACCCGGAAACATAGAGATGTATTAAATACAATTCTAGCAACACAGTATAACGCCCTATTACAAAGACGAAGCGAGAAAACAATTACTCAAGCCAAATTATCTAAATTCCATCGAATAATACTGCGCTTTGGTGTGCTCTAGAGAGCGGAGGATAAAGCGTTTTTACTGATAGGGAACATGATGTGCTTTTCAACTTCCGGAAGGCGTAAAGTGTAACGAGATCGAATCAGCCGCTACGTAAAAGCCGGATGCCGGCCTTTGAGGAGCGGTGAGTGTACGGCTTGCTCAAATTAATGTCGACAGGTAACCCAGTCCGACGTGGAAAAAGCTCCGATGAATTCCTCACAACAGCGACCATGTCGTCTGTGCTCGTGTAATTTTATATTGTTGCAGAAATTCATAGAAAAACATCCACTTAGCTTGTGACGGTCTAAGTTTTTTTTTATGATTTTGACATATACTTTTAAAGTTTAAGATTCATATAGTAGGTATATTCGTTTTATATTCTCAAAATAGTCTCAGAATTTTTTCTTCGTTGGGGCGATATTTTGCCCCACCATATTAAATTCAAACCAATATTTTACTAATTTCTTCATATGCCACACTTTTCGAGCATAATTAATTATTAAAAGGACTATACATTTCGTTAGGTTGTTAGGTTGATTATTATAAAGAATAATAGGACAGAAATGTAACAAAATTAAAATCCTAGATATTAGATTTACGAACCTAAACAATTAAAGAGAAAATATATAAGGCCAGGAAATTTAGACAGGGACACACACTTCCAGTACAAGACATTTTTTAAGTACACACAAAACACAGGCGGGTTGAGGAGCGGGAGAGGTTGAAAAACTTTTAAGGAAAGGAAACAAAGGTGGTCGATAACTAAGCTAATAGATCAAAAATATTAAATAATCATTTTAATGATTTTCAAATAATTCAAAAAGATTTTCTCTATACTAGGATCAGTACACATTTTAGTCATAAAGAAAATATGATTTATTGGAAGTAAATGTAGTTTCGTTAGTTCGGAAGAAATATATGATACGGATTCTGTGCTGTGGAAGCAGCTAAAAAGTCTATGGTTTAGGTCGTCTAATGATTCATTGTCACATGAACTCAATGACGTGTCGGATAGTTTTAACTTTTGTAGATTTTGAATCATCCATGCCCAGTCAGAAACCTAAAATAAGACACAAACAATTTGCGAGATAGCTCCATTTTATGGATAAGAGGTTTTTCGTTTAGATTACGGCAATTTAATTAATATTGAATAGGGGAACTAAGTGCATTATTTATCTATAATTGTTTCCACATCTCCCGTGATTTTTCATTGATTAATCTAAATAAATCCGAATGTAGGACAGCTTCTGAGGGAAGGCTCACTGAACTTGCTTCCTTTGCTGCTTTATCCGCCAGTTCATTTCCAGAAAGAACTGATTGACCTTTTGCTCAAACGAATTTAATATGAACTTTTCTAGAGGAAAGTTTAGAGATTAAGTTTAAAATACTGGCAACAATAGATTGGTTCCAGTTAAGGTTATTTTTTAGGGATAGCAAACCAGACAAATTCTAGAGCTAACGCTTCAGCCGAAAAAATTGATGATAGTATATGGCATTTATACATTTTAGTTACTTTAGTCTGTAGAATTACAAAGGCACAGCCTACTCCAGTACTATTTCTTGAACCATCAGAATATATTTTATAGTAGGATTTAAACTGATCTAAAACTTTATTATAAATACATTTATGCAGTATTTGTAACTCAGTAAATTTGGCAAAGATTACTTCCAGATTTAATCAAGTAATGTTTAATGGGTATTTAAATAAGAAATAGTTATCCCTTTTCAGAATAAACGAACGTATTTTGCTGTTGTAGTGAAAGCTTCAGCTAGTAGCTTATTGACCCAAAACGGTAGTGTTAGGTTATCTATAGCTAATTCATTTATCCTATTTAAAATGTTGTTATAATTGTATTGCATATTTTTTATTACGAATTTCTCCGCTAATACTTTTCTCCTTAAAAATAATGGGGGTTCGCCACACTCTGTCAAAAGCGTCTGCATTGTTGCGGATTAAAACGCTCCCGTAATCAACCTCAAAGCCTTATGTTGTACTATATAATTTTTTTAAGGCGTGAATTACGATTTAACAGAGATCTAGTAAATGCCTTATAAAACATCGGGGATGTTTTTGAATCTGAACCCCAAGACCTTGACACCACAGCTCTGAGAATGTTTAGACTTTTTTCGGCTTACGTGATTAATTTTTAATGTTGATTTTTCAAACATTTTATATGTCTGCCATTTTGTTCCGTCATCTTGAATTCGTACCAAAATTTTTCTAGTCTCTATATATATCTCACTTAATCCTTGCACAAAATTTGAAATCAGTGTAATAAGTAGTGTTTTCAAATATTTTATTGAGCCGCCATTTTGTTCCGCCATCTTGGATTCGTATCAAAATATTTTTAAATCATAATATTTGATTTTTGTGAAATATTTGAGGAAAATTGGGTGGGTAATTTTTAGTAATCATCTTTTATCATTTCAATAGGCCCTGAATGTGAAGTTCTGTAAAAACCTGTGTGGGTTCCTCTTACGAGGGAATAAAATATTGAATTTTTTGTGCCAAAGGCAGTATTTTCCCTTTGGCATAAGCCTTATTTGGTGCAATACAAAGGTTTCTAATAAATGTATATTTTTTTAAAATATAAAACATAAGCATTTCTGTTAAATACACGGTAAAAAATCGCTATTCATTAATTCTCAATAATGTATTGAGAAAAAATTGTGCATTAAGGTTAAACAATTGTGCAGAAAATACATGCAGGAGTATTCAAAATAGATGCCTTCATTTGTGTAGCGTTTTTTACCAAAATTGTACATATTTTATCCACAAAGCAATGCTAAAAAGGCTAATATTCGCTTTTGTATTAATAAACTACAACATTGTTCAGATTTTAAGAAAAAAACTTGTGTACAAATACAAATAGCGTCACGTGTTAAAATCTTCAGAACAAAGTTATTTACTTTTCCTGATCATATGTTCATATTTTATCTAACTTGACGCATCCAAGCCCTGATTGGACCGCAGACATCGGATGTTTTCAAGTGTGGCGCTATGGTGACGACATTCGGAAATATAATTCAAGTGAAACGACAGATTATCATACTGGCAACATACGTAAAAGGTTGTTTGGTTTATAGACTGCAGGTTTATCAAAAAAAATGCTTTTTTTGGGAAGTAGTGTTGCGATTTTGTTTAAAATATTCTACCCCGAGGAATCTGCAATTTTGTACTCTTGAATAAGACTAAGCTATACACAGGTATGTACTTACTTATACCTATTAACATAATATATAAATACAACTATTTCTGAGAGGGTGTAATAGCTCTGAACTTAAAGACAGTAAACTGAATAAACGTGTTGCTTTTTAGGATTAATTTATATGGTATAGTCTTATTGAATGCTTATAATGCTTTCATAAAATCTTACATAAAAACGAAGAAGATAAGTCTAAGATACTTAACCCTTTTTAAAACATAATGAGTTCCCGAGTAACGCATTAAAAAGTGAAAGAACTTGAATTTGTATTAAATATGCCTCAAACTCTAACTCGCTTTATGTTCCCAAAACACAAATTATGTTTGGCTCTTGTGTAATTTAGAATACGGCAACTGCCGTAACCCGTTTTGTTTTAAAATAAAAAAACTTTACTAATCTTACAAAACATTATGTTATGTGGTACTATGTTCACTCGTTAAAAAACCATATACTTTTACACCGATTTTTTATTTGTTTATGTTGTTGAGGTTTCAAAAGGGATTTACCAAGAAGTATATCTACATCTAGTTGGAGTTGCTATGATGAATAAAACCATTTTTTTATTAAAAATTATTTTTTATTTGATATAATTTTTAACTAAAGGTTCTGTAGTTTATTCTGGTTTGACTTCCTTATTTCACATATTTTCATAGTTATTGAAAAATGTTTAGAAAACACAAAACATTTACAATATTATCCAAAAGAAAGTATTTTATAATATAATGCACAACTTTGGGCATAAAATGTTCACAATTTGTGCAATAATTATGCATAATATTGTTTGAAGAAAATGCATATTGATGTTATTAAAATATTTGCTATACAAAATTGTCCAAAAAACATACATTCTCTATATTGTTCAGAAGATATGCACAATTATTCAGACATAAATAATTCTGACAAATCATATGTACATTTTCTGCAAAAAGTTATTCTAAGTACACAATCAGAAACAATTTGTGCACTAGATCTATACAATTGTGCATAATTTATACATATTTTTTTTAGATTGTAGGAGCGATTCTGTTAAAAGTATATAAAAAATAAACTTTAAAAAATAACCTAGCCATTTCTGCTAAACCAGAGCTAAAATATTTGACTTTTACACTATCTTCGGAGTTTGCTTAAAATGTATCCATTCTCTACACTGCGAACAACAAATCCACTCTGGACCTTTGTATGTTTCCCAGATATCTTGAGTTTCTTTGGTTTGTTTGAGTTGTTTTGTAAAAGGAATATTTCGGATATAACTGAAATATTTGTGCTGTTCATCACTCTTTCCATCTCTACAGCTGTACATTTTTTTCTGGGTACAAGAAGGTACAGCGATTGGTTCTTCTGTAGTGTATTATTTGACTGATGTCTGACTGGAGGTGCTTTCTGGGTTCTATTGCCTTACCTGTTTTTTTACAACATTTTTTTTTTTAAGCAAACCAATTAAGCTCTGATTCATTGCCTCCTCTATATCTTCGCCTTCTGGTAAGGGGTTTGATCTTTTCTTAACTGCTGTAATGTTAAATTGAAAAAGCCCTGTGACTCTAAATACAGACTTTAGATTTGTCTAAATGTCTATGGTTATAGCATTCAACAACAACACTTTGAGGGATTGAAATCGACTTCGTTTCTGCGAGTCATTTATTAAAAATATTTATTTATTAAAAATATATGACTGCATGAGATGCATGCTGCATACATGTTGTGTTGTTTACATTCCTGTATTACAGTATGTGATAAATGGAAGGCTAAATCGACATCTATTACAATTTTTTAGTTTGCCGATTTCCCTAACTTTTGGAAACAGAAATTCGTAGATCCACTTCTCGTCAACCAGCCACTAAGGTTGTTTCTGTAGATTGTTCCAGGAGGACTATGCTTTTTCAAGTTTTCGTACAACTAAGCTGATTTGTACAGGGTTGTTTATTTTAGGACATTACCTTATCTCAGAAAGTATGCAAGATGGAGTAAAAAGTCGAATATAAAAATTAATTGGGGTAATTCTAGGCTTAATTTGCTTTATTTTCATATTTATAGGGTACGCAGTTTTTTATGGGCATGTACCGACTTTCTTATTTTAAATGAGACACTTTGTGTATTTATAAGGATTCAAATAGCGCTTTTCACCACGCTTCCAACTATATATAACTTGGTGGATTTTTGATTCAACCTTTCGCGTTTATTTACATTTATCATCATTTTTGGGTATATTTTTAGACTGGTATATTGGAGGTATTTTGATATATTTTTAAACTCTGCCTGATTATGGCTCAGACAGAGTTTCAAAAAATACCAAAATACTTAAAATATGTCAGTTTAAAAATTTTGTTTTTATTTACTGCCTAGTACCCAACTCTCAAAATAAAAAATACCCAGTGTTGCCAAATTTCGCGTATAGTTATTTTTCTCAATATTTTCAAATGCAACCCCCTGTATATTACTTTAGATACAAATAGAGAATTAAAGGCAAATACCGTACCGTATGGTGACCCAACTGAATGACCTGGTGTACCGGATTCAGAAGAGTCCCCATACAAAAATGGAAGTGGTGCACGTCCATCGACTAGCTCGTTACCAAGATACACAAGATGTTTGATCGGGACGATCACCTTTAGGAAAACGGCAGTGATACGAATAGTCTATAGATTTGTAAAGTTTAGGTAAATGTATTTGTTATTTGTTATTTTACTGAAGTAGACTTACCTTAGTTTTTATCCATAAAACGGCTATGATAATGTCAAAAATTCTTCTTGAATATTCTATTAGGCTCAATTCTTTTCACTCTCTAGTATTTAAATTATTTTAGATCATTTCATCCCTTTCTAAAGACAGTGACAAGTTTAAGGTTTCTTTAGCTACCATTGTTAGTTACAAACAGTTTTTACTTGTGCTATCTGTAAGCTTCATTCTGAATAAAAGGAGTGCAGTGCAGTCACAAACTACGTGTTTGTGTATCGGCCAATCCGGAACAGTATATATTCAGTTTCCTCAAAGGAACACAAGGCACTCGGAACCCTTCCAAGTTAAATACCATAGAACAAACTTTGAACAGCTATCGCCTATTATTACGATGTCAATGAGACTGAATACTTCATAATATGTTGATATTTCCAATGTAACATTATCCCAATTTTGAAAATTGTCACTGTGGTACACCTGAAATAATAATAAATCGAGTACTAAATTAACTGTACTGTGATTAAATTGTGATGTAATTTTTTACTTAATTATTTGGATTGATAGTCGCCATCATGAAAAATGTATGTTAGTGTGAAAATTATGAGTTTTAACACATATAATTAAAAATTTTGTAACTCTAGAATGTGGCAAGTCAGTCTAAATAAAATAAACAAAAAAAACTTGACAAACAAAAATTTTTTTGGGTTTTTTGCAAATGAATAAAAGTATCAAACTTTAAATTGATTGAAGCAAATATTGAATAAAATTCAATCAACTTAAAATTAGATATTTTTATTCACTTGTGATAAAGCAAAAAAAGATTTTTTGTTTGTCAATCTAAACATAACAAATAATCTGAAAACACTTAAAAAAAACTTGCTATATCAACGTGAAATTCTTATTTACAAATCGAAATAATTCACCTCAAGCTGACATATATCACTTAGTATCGTCAGAGGTGCTCCCAAGTTCACCAAAAGATTATACAACTGTCCGTGGGGATTGACCTATTCCAACACTTCATCCCGAATGGTATAAACTGCCTCTTAAAAGTTGGACTTTAAGAATCAATTCACGAGGGACTGACCGTTTTATCATTCCATCGAACTTTGAGTGGATGTATGTCAGGTACAAACTACATTAGAACAGGAAGGCAAGGTAAATCGATATATGCAATATACTTAGAAAACCTTAGAGCGGGAAATACTTATTTATAATTTTAATATAATAAACCGTAAATACAGATATCTACGAAAAAAATAAAAAATTACTAAATTTCTGAAAATCAGTAAACTATAGTGACATACAATTGTAATAACTTATTTAGTTCATTTATTATGTTTGAAACGCAAGATTTTTTTTATATTGTTTATGTTATTTATTTGTTTTGATTGGAACGTCAGTTTTTTTAAATTATTACATAATACATAGTACAGAGCACTTAATCTATATATATATATATATATATATATATATATATAAATTAAGATTTATCGTTTAAACAAAATTGTATCATTAAAATTAAAAAAAATCGGTAAAATTCCTTTACCCAGAACTTCCCTTGTTATGATATTTTTTTCACTTGTTAGGAATAGTGAAGTGTGACCCAATTCAGTTCAGTGCATAGTGACAGTATATTATGTGCTACATATACTGCTTTCATTTTTTCATCATATTGGATTCCTACCAATAGTTTACCATTTTCTTCCTATGCCACACTTGACTTTTGAGCATAATTTAAAATAAGTTCAATAAGTAATTTTTACATTGAGACATACCGCCATTTTGCTACGTCATGGTGAATTGGTCCGCAGATATTTCCTAACCCTAAATAATACAGTACTCTAACAACAAGAAGATGGTTAACGAAAATCGTTTAGAAATCTAATATCTGGAAAATATCTGCGAACTAACAGAGTAGGTAAACAAAAATAAAATATGGATTTCATGCAGGATTTAAAATCTCTATACGTGTCCTAAGAATGAAACAATAATGTTGCGAAACGTCGACAATTTAAACAAAAGAGTTTTGTTTTTTACTGGATCGTAACCCCAAATCATAACAGTAAATATAAACATAAAATCAAGAGGATCGTTCTCTGAAATCATTTAGAAACTTAATATCTGGAAAATATCTGCGGGCCAACGTAGTAGGTAAAGACTGATAATTATGGGCGCATCCTGATTTTCATATTCGAATTGTCTTTTTCGCCGACGAACTCGATGTCTAGGTGTTGATTCAAAAATTTTATCCGCATCTATTTTGAATGCTATTTCGCCAGCATTAACAAGGATGGCATAAAAATGACTCTCCAATCCCAAACTCTTAAAAATTAACTTTCCAGAAGTTTTATTGTCAATGCAACAATGTAATTTTCTCCTGCATGAGTTTACTGGTAAGATTAATAGGAATTACGATCACGGCAGAACAAAGAAATTTGAATAGTTTTATTGAAGTAAGTATGCTTTATCTCTTATTGAATCACCTATATTCTTCTTCACGTAAATGCTAAGCAATGCATTATAAATCTGACCGATTTGATGCCTCAGCGGCTTTATAGTAGCAATTCAACTCTTCCACCTGGTGCCGCTGAGAGATTTTAAGGTTAGTCCTTCAACGTGCTTCAAAAAATAGCCCATCTAAAAGTTGAAGAAGAAAAATAGGTACAATTTTTGGACAATATTAAAAAAGTTGGCTCCTTCTAATGATGATTTTGGCCATATCGTTTACGAGCAGGTTAAGGGAGTGGTTTAACATATGTTATAAAAGAGGCACGGGGGTTTATATTTCTAATTTTTGCTTGCACTACCGCACGTGCTCCTTTCATATTCGCCTCATTATCATACCTTTGCCCTCTTATGTTTGCCAAAAACAGACCAGCTCTCAGAGTAAGACATCAAAAAGTTGTTGGCCTGTTGATCATTCTATCGCAAAAAAAAACAAAAAATGTTCATGAACGTTGCTATCATCTTGTTCTATCGACACATACTTTATAAAATCTAATACAATTGAGTAATATTTTCAATTTTTTCACATCACTTAATATACGACTTTTGACATTATTTGATATTAGGTGAATGACCTCATTTCGAATTTACTCAAGTATGTAGTTATTTTATGTTCAAAGCCCTCCTTATATGCCATTCTATAACAGGATCAAATTCAACTAATAGCTCTCTCCTAAAAGTTTAACGATAACAAAACTACACATTGAAAAACGGCATACCAATGCTGGGTTTCCACATTCCAAAATAATTTAGAAGAAGCCTCTATTGTTGGGGAAATTTTTAAACGAATACTCAATTCAAGCCACGACCTTTATATTTTTTATCATTTCATGATTTTTCTCCTATATGCCGCTAATCTATGTAGCCATCTCTTGCCAACGAAGAAGTTATAGCCATTTCACAAATTTTGCAATAGAAACAGAATATTAAGTCTTTGACTACAGAATACACCAACCAATTTCTGTGAATTTTCTCTCCATTGCTGAGACATCTTGTATAGTTATTTGAGGTCAACCTGCGTCCGAAGTTATCGATCTGCCTTCGAAAGACAAATCCAGACAGGCTATAGTCCTAGAGCAGAACTCAAAACCAAAAGGACAGGATGATCTTCATATGTCTCTATCTGCAAGGGCAGTGCATTTTTTACCTTTTTCGCTCCTTCATTTTCGTCTTCTTATTGCTCAACATGATAAGGTACCTGTATGCTAGAAGACAACGCAGAAATTGATGAAGACTGCTCTATTGGAACAATGACGTCCTCAACGCTGGACCAATCACCTTGTGAGTTTTGACTTGTACTTGAGCTAGACGTATCGTTTCGTTCGTTTCCTAAAGTGGCTATAGTAATCTCACTAAGAATCTCTATTTCTTTTAAAATGATGCCACTTGTATGATTTTTTGTATATTTTAGGATCCCTGTTAATGCTGTTTAACCTGTTAGGTAAAAAGCATCTATTTAGGCTCAAAATAGGTTACAGCAATTTTCATAATAGCCACTTCGTTTGCCTACCTAAAAAGTAACTTTTCACATATATTTTGTCCGTGTATCTTAAGCCCCCTATTATACTGTCATCATCACTTGGGCTATAATGAGACAAAGTTTTTCCCCTACAGAGTGAAAAATTAAGGTTTTAATAGGATTTGTTTCTACGATATTATACTAATTCAATTTCGATTCTCTAAACATAATATATTATAATTTTTCCATTTTTGCAACTTTCAGTTCTATCTATAATACAGACTTTCACAACACATTAAGCACATTTCGTATTATATTAACGCAATTTGCACCAGGCCTCTGCCTAGGTTAAGACCTGTCGATTCATCTAACATTATTATTTTACTGACAAGTTAACCATTAACATTGACGCTGATTTATTAATTTTACAGTACATTAGGAATTCAGTAAATTCGAAATTTCCGATGTAATTTTACGTTGTACAATAATTAGTTTTGATAGACATCGAGATCTGCAAGTGGCATAGTCATTTTCGGTAAAGTTTGAAATATGAAACTTCAAACATATCGTCAATTATTTTAGGTTTACGTACTAAAATTTCAATAGTACCGGTTTTATCTGTGCAATTAAACTAATTAACCGATTTCGAATGTCGTTTCAAGTGTGCTATCAAAATGAATAAATTAAATCTGAGTTTTTAAAACTTATATTGTATATTACGTTATGTAAAATCGCTGCATTAGATCACGACTATTTAAAAGTTATTAGGGAAACGGGTACAGTCATCGGCCACTCATTAGTTATTGGATAGTTCAGATTTAAACTGAAATATTAAGATTTCCGAAAATAATTGAATATGCACTGAACTTTGGTAACATTGCTAATTCATATCCTTAACGGTCATTTTCCAGTCATTGTAATACATTAGTGAAGGCAGGTGTATTGCAGGGATTTGTGAAGGAACTTCGTCGCCACAGTAAGATATATTGATGATAATATTTTTGCAATTCATTTAATTTATGTTCTGTAGTAACGAAATAGTGGCCTCTGTGTCAAGTGATGATGGGAAGTTGTATTTAGGTATTTGTTCGTATGAGTTGGTTTTTTATATACAGAGTGTCCTACTTTTCTTTTCACAAAAACATCTAGAAAGGAAATCGTGCCTTCTGATTCAATTTCTATTGTAATTTTTATATTAGGATGTTGATTCAGATGTTCAAGAAACACGGGGCTATTTTCTAAACCATGTTACAAACATATCTGAACCACGATTGTGGTTTTAATGGAGACGACTCTAAGGCTTCCTCCTGAAAAGCTTCCATGAAGGTATTCATTATGATGACAGCGGATATCCCTTGGTTGCTTCTGAGGTTAGTTCATATAAAGTTCCTTGAAAAATGTTCACGTGAGGGATGCTTCAATCAGATTTAAAAGCGAGTTGTCAATATTATCATGGTAAAATACATCTGACTATAAAATTTGAATCATTTATAGGCACATTAGTACACAGCGATTCTATATCGAAACTGACTATGTGTTTAAGATAGAATTGGATTGTTTTAGTTTCTCTACAAAATGCAGTGTTTCTAATGTATGAATGTGCTTTACCTGTATTAACTTTACTAAGAATATTTGATTCGATTTTGTAAGTGGGCGATCCTATTGCACTGACGATAGGTCGAAGCTGTAGATTAACCTTGAGTATTTTAGGTAATCCGTAGAACCATGCGATCCTTGAGCTCCTTGGCCTCAACAGCTTCTTCTCCTTTGCTGGGAGGTTGGTTGCGTTTATAAGGTTTGTTATCCATCTCTCGATTTTGTTGGTCGGGTTTGCTTGAATTACTCTGTAAGTTCTGTCCTCCAAAAGTAGTATTTTCTCTACGTAACCTGTTTTGTCCAGGAAGTTTGTATGTTTTTTAATCTTTTTTTTACCACCAAACGAAAAAAAACTTGGCTGTATCTAATAGTTTTTTCCTTCCGCATTTTTGTACCTTTTGCCACCTCATTAATTTCGCCTTATGGCAATTCTCAATAGAACTACTTTTTGCGAAAGACAGCAATTCATTTAATTTATGTTTTGCAGTAATGACATAGGTTAATTCTTATATTTTTAGAGGTTTTATACCTATAACCTAATAATATATAACTTTACCGTAAACAAAACAAATTTTACAAAGTACATAAAACAAACATAACCAAATAAAAAAACAGCGAAATACGAAACAAGGCTACACTTGAGTGACCAATCAGAGACGTCGATGTAAATTTATTTGATGAGAGGCTATAACTTAAAAGAAAAAAAGAAGAGATTTATTCAGGATGAACTTGACTAACTGTCGTAAAGTTGAAGGTTATACAATATAAGAATATATAGTTATTCTTTTGAAATATTGTTAAAAATCAAATTAAACATTTCATTAACGCATGTAAGGATGGGGCTCTTTTTAGCTTTTGTTATTTCCATCTTTTCCAAAAGATCTAACTTCTTACCTTTATCGCATTCGTGAATTATATTTACATTTTCAGATATTGAAAATCGATGTTTTGAGGAAAGCAAATGATTCGCAAAGGCAGATTTCGTATTAGAAATATCTGTATTTTGATGTTTTGTAACAAAGCTGAGGTGGCCCTGGATCCTTGTCGAAATTTTCCTACCCGATTGTTCCACTTAAACAACAGGACTTTAATTCTAACTATGTGTTGTTTTAAAGTATTGTTTTTTTAAATGATATAAAGATACTAAATTACTTAAAAAATTTAGCTAAATGTGGAAATATATTTCCAAAATATGTTAAAACTCTGAATTTGTTTGTATTAATTAGATTATTACGTATTAAGTTATAAGAGAGTTTGTATTTGTTCATAAATTTAGGAAAAAGTTTGTTGAATGTTTTTATTTGGAAACCATTGTTTAAGGCAACAATTTCCTTTATTATATCTAATTCTTTAGTAAAAGCAGCTTGGGATAGTGGTAATTTAACAAATCTGTACAAAAACGAATTAAAAGCTGCAATTGAGTGAGAAAATGCTGAATAATATTATCCGTAGAGGAGGGTTTTCTATATACTTCAAAACTAATTTTCTTACCATTTTTAATTAAGGGAAGGTCTAGAAAAGGAAGTTTGCCATCAGTTTCACTCTCCATAGTGAAGGATATTTTTTCGTGTTGTTCACTACCTTTCCAAACAATACAAATATCATCAACGTACCTTTTATAGCTTACCAGATTTTCTGAAAAAGAGCTATACATTATTTTCTTTTTTAATTTGTTCATTACGAGATCTCTTTGAGATAATATGGACACTTTCTTCACTTTTATTACAAAGTATGACCAATAACTATCAATTTATTTTTTTTTTGATTTTCAGATTAAAATGTCAAAATCGGAAAAAGACAAAACGTATCATAAAAAATACACAGAACAAGATATTCAGCTTGCATTTAAAGCGATTGAAAATGGGATGGGTCAAAGAAAAGTATCCGAGCGATTTAGGGTCCCAAGAGCTACATTATCGTTCAGAAAAGCGACAAATTTCAAGAAAAGACTATTTCAGGACCAAATCCCATACTTTCTCTGGAAGCAGAAAATCGTATCAAAAAGTGGGTCTTCACGTGCCAAAAAAAGGTTTTCCAGTTAGAGCGGACAATGTTCAAGATCCAGTCAAAGGCCTTTTAGATGAAAATCCTCGAGTAAATCCATTTGTCGAAAATAGGCCTGAAAAGGGTTGGTATAGGTTGTATTTGAAACGACACCTAGATTCAAGCGAGAGAACTCAAGAAGCGATAACAGCATCAAGTTCAGTTATTTCTGAACACGATATTAGAAAGTGGTTTGCTCGAGCCCAAGATTATTAAATCCTAAAGACTACGTTGATATTCTTGAAGATCCGTCACGGGTAATCAACTGTTTCTACTTATGTCCTAAGAATAAACGAGTGTTAGCTATGAGAAGAAGCAGAAATGTTTAAAAGGCTAGCAAACCAAATCAGAATAGGATTGAAACTAATATCGAAAAAAGTCATTACCATATGATGATTTTGTGGAAATATTTTGCGGCGCGAAGATAGTAGAACTGGAAAACATGGATAGCTGCGAAAGTCTTATGGGAGATTCGAAATTAAATTACAACGTTTTCAGAGAATTCGAAATGAGACCTTCTACAGATGGTTTACCGATATTCCACTCTACAAATAGCGATGAAATGACATACGATATACAGGATATCCCTATTCTAACAGAAGACAACATACTATGTAAATATGCATCGATCTCGAATTCATGTGCAGAAATTGTATTAGAAGACTGCAACGAAGGCACTACATCATCCGAGAAAAGAAACACATCAACTGACAAGTTGTTTTTCTGGCCTGATACACCAAAAGGGAAGGTCAAAGAAAAAACTGAAAAGCTGCCAGGAAAAAATAAAAGAAGAAAGAAAGTGGCTGGAAAATAAATGGATCAGTATTGCTGCTAAGAAGAACAAGCAAACAAAGAGAAAAATAATTAAGAAGAAAATAGCTGAAACAAAAACTGGAGACTACGAAATAAATAAGGGAAAGTTCCTTCCGTATGCAGTAATGAAAATACAATTATAAAAAAATTGAAAAAATATACCACTACGATTTAGAATATACTATCAACGACCAAAATAAAGCAAAACTTGCCAAGTCTGCGAATTCGGTAAAAAAAGAGGATAACATGGTAGATGATTAAATGAATAGTACTATCTTGAAAAGAGGTCTCAGAGTACATATACCACAAATTAAAGCTTACAAATAGACGCAAGAAATTTTTTTAAGTCACATTATAGGTTCATCTGAAAAAAAACGTTCACGATGACATTTCTATCGGTTCCAGCGCATCGAACATCTCAATTCCACAGAACTCTTTATTTTGTAAGGATACTATGGTCGAAACTGCATCCAGAAAAAGCATTTTCGGATGAAGACTCAAATCTCGAGTGTAAGAAAGTTCTTTTTATCTTAGATATTTCGATACACCCTCTAAAAACAGCAATAAATATATGAGAAATAGAGTATACATAGAATTATGTTACTGCTGCTTATTGAACATAATTCAATTAAAAATTAGAGCGAGATGGCAGCTTTCTCTCAGAAGTTACCACATTACCTGTATAGAGGAGTCTTAAGAAACAGAAGATGTCGATAGTATTTTTTCGTATGGGAATCCTAGCTGTAACAGCTTAAAAAACCTGAAATAAATCAAAATATGTCCCAATAACTATGTTCGTACGGCCAATTTTGTGTTTTTCTGAAAAACGTCTCCAATATTAATAATTAGCAATTAGAAGTTTTTACATAAATATTTTAATGTGATGTTTCAATAATGAAAAAATCGCTTAGAAATATTATTTCAATAATAAAATTTCAGTACAGGTCAAAATTTTGACTGCAAATCTTTAAGTGGACAATTACTCTACCCGTTATCCTAGTCTCTTAGTTAAAAACATAACATAACAGAATTCTGAAATCGAATTTTTCTATCAAAACTATAAAAAAGATGTGTAAAGTATAGCCTATTATTTTATTTAGGTTAAACTGAATCTTAATTTTAATTTTTTTCTTTATTTTAAAAAATGTAATCTGGAGAATTAAATAAAAACCTAACTAAGTAGGTTGTAGGAAAGTATATTTTATAAGTCATAAATGTGTGACAGACCTAACATATATTATTAAATAGTTTTTTTTTCAATATATGTTTATAAAATTGATCTCGTCTTACTGATTATAAATACGTATATTTGCTTTGGTAACTTCTATCTCCAAAGATACCTGAGAAATTTCGAGAAAAACTAATAAAAGCAATGTGAACACGATTTATTATGGGTGTTTCAAAAGCAAACATACCCTAAGGAGCCTATTCCTCTTATAAAAATGAGAAAAAAGTTTCTATGAAAAAGGGTCCGAAAACATTCTAGTTTCCAGATATGGCCTTTTAAAGGGTGAATGAAGAGAATGATTTTTAGATTACTGCAGCCACTACAATTAAAAAGGTGTAAGTTGAAGGGTGGGGGTGTTTTTGCTCTAAAATTTTTTGTAATGGCTCTATATACATTTTGATTGCATGTTTGAAAATTCTGGACAATTCTGCATAAAAAAGCTGTTCTTATAATAAATCGATCTCTCCAACCATTTTTGAGATATTCAAACTTGAACATTTAGGTGCGAAAGCACAAAAAGTGGGGTTAAGTTACAGGTGTTAGAGTCAGGATAGCAATTTTACAGTATGACATATTGCTGTCCGGATTTTAATTGCCTAAACTGTACTTATTCGAAAAAAGGACAACTTTACATTAGGACATTCAATATATAGAAAACCAAAAGATACTTTTGCTACATATATTTTAATGATTCAATATAATATGTAAAATTTTTAACACACATATGAAAAATGGACAATGCTTGCGATCTCTAAAGATCTACAGATAGAAGGAATACATAAAATTCCTTGTTACTATGAAAAAGCAAATCTCTCTTTATCAAATTGAGTTAGAGAACAATGAGTGTATCCACAAAAAATAGATTACTTAATCTGTTGTAACTGAACACCAGCAAACAACTGGACCTAGCAAGAAACGATATAAACAAAAAATTATTCAAAAAATTTTCATAGAGATAAAAGTTTCCCCTATAACACACGTGGAAACCGCATGAATTTATCCGAACTCATTCAGTGTAAAGATCACGTGAAGTAAATATATAAAGTGAATATGTATCGTGCCATTGATGGCGAAAAGTCGGATAGTTATTCCAATTTTACAGGTGTTTTCTTAAAAACCATAATTTATTAACAATATTTGTATGCGGAAATCTAATTACTAACAATGAATTAGCAAATAGTTCCATTCATTTAATTTAAACTTAAATATTAATGAAGAACATTTTCCACTTATACTTCAGATATAAATTACTAATTCGTCTGGATACCCATCAGTTTGGCTGTCAAAAGTTTAGCTGACACGTGAGTCTAGAATATTCTCTAAAGTGCTTTAGGACTGACCACATAATTTTCCTTAATTAAATAATCCTTATCTCCAATATTATTAATTATTATTATACAACTTTGTGATATGCTAGCGAAATACATACATAATCCATATATATATATATATATATATATATATATATATATATATATGCATATATATATGGAAGGAGTTAAAATGTATATCTATCTGCTAAACTTTTTATACGATTTTTATTTACTTTAGTATTTAACATAGAACGAAAGCTTTCACAGCTGTGATCAATTAAGAAATCATGGTTCTTGGAATTAGACCGTGTCAAAATGGAATCCCTTTCCGACGTTTTGCCTTCGATTGCACGAGGCCTCTTCAGGAATCTTCAGTCAGTCGGCCTTTGTTCACCGAATCGTGACCCGGTGTAACGATCGGTTTCCACGTATGATGTAGACTGAAGCCCGTATCTCTATTAAAATTGTTAGGATTCTTATACATTTCAATAGATTCTCTAATTTTCCGTTTGTAAAATTCCGAGACCGATGCAAGGCATAGGCACATTAGTACACAGCGATTCTATATCGAAACTGACTATGTGTTTAAGATAGAATTGGATTGTTTTAGTTTCTCTACAAAATGCAGTGTTTCTAATATATGAATGTGCTTTACCTGTAATTACTTTACTAAGAATATTTGATTCGTTTTTGTAAGTGGGAGATCCTATTGCACTGACGATAGCTCGAAGCTGTAGATTAACCTTGAGTATTTTAGGTAATCCGTAGAACCACGCGATCCTTGAGCTCCTTGGCCTCAGCAGCTTCTTCTCCTTTGCTGGAAGGTTGGTTGCATTTATAAGGTTTGTTATCCATCTCTCGATTTTGTCGGTCGGGTTTGCTTGAATTACTCTGTAAGTTCTGTCGTCCAAAATTAGTATTTTCTCTACGTAACCTGTTTTGTCCAGGAAGTTTGTATGGTTTTTAATATTTTTTTAACCACCAAACGAAAAAAACTTTGATGTATCTAATAGTTTTTTCCTTCCGCATTTTTGTACCTTTTGCCTCCTCATTAATTTCGCCTTATGGCAATTCTCTATAGAACTAATTTTTGCGAAAGACAGCAAAAAAAAATAAGAAATATGAATATTTTTCAAAGAAGCGGCGATAAATGTTATTTGCTCACACTTCTTTTAGTTCTATAAAAATATTTTGCTTTATCCGTGCTCTCTCAGAATCTTTTTTGCTTTTGTCGAAAACCTGATCCGCTTGGTTACCAGAGAGCATTCAATAAACCCTTGTTTTTGACAAAAAACGAGGTTTAAAAATTTTTAAAAATACTTCTGAAACTTCGATTGCATCTATTTTCAATAGGGTTTATTAGACCGTAAAAAGGATTGTTTTCTAAAAATTTCAAGTTAGAATTTCAATTTTTTCGACAATTATCGTGTTTCATAGGAAGTTCTAGAAAACTCAAAAAAAATTTTTAGTTTCAAAAATGATACGAAGAACCGTTTAGTCCCGTTCGAGAGCCCCCAGTGTGCTATAAAAACGTACCAAATTACAAAAATCTATCTGAAAGCGTTTCTGAGATATATCGACCGAAAGGCAAAAATTTACAAAAAGGACGTCATAACACGGCCACGATGAGTACGGACATTTTAAGATAGTAAGGAGATCATGAACTCTTGTCAAATTGAGAGTTTATAACAAGAATAATATAACCTATGATCATTTAGTGGGCCAAAACATACACTGTTAGTTTAAACCGTACAGTTGGACTAGTACTGTTAAAAACATTCAAGATAACCAGTGTCTGGGCTGGGGATGGGCCTTTTAACGATAGATAACCGACAATAACAATAGGTAATTAAAAAATATCGATATAGATGCCGATAATGCCGATAGGTGTCCGATACTAGCGATAGGTAGCGATATCTATCGATAACTTAATTTTATCGACTAAATTGCATTTATCGGTAGGTGATAGGTAAAAATCTATGTTATGAAAACTATTGAGTGAACCAGGCTATCTCTAGTCTAGGTCTCTTAACAATTTTGAGAACTTAACGTTGTACTACTGACGTTTCAATAAAATATTCAATTACAATTAATTATTTTAACCGACAATCAAATTGAAGTCATTTAAAACTCTATTTTTAATTAAGTAATTGTATAATTCTTACGATGGTAAATAGGCTTCGGCGCACGGTAACTAGATGTTACCTTACTTAGGTACTTAGGAGGCGCAAAATCTAACGAAATTGAATTAGTCGCTGAAACAAAGGTAGGCCCTTTGAAAAGGCCGAACGTACTAACATTAATACAGCAGGTTATTCATTTTACTTCTGAAAAAGGGTCAGTAGACTACCCACGTGAAACCAAACGTGTAAATATTTTAGGGAACGCTACAAGGGAGAAAAAGAACATAATAAGTGTGACATATTTCAATTAAATCATTACATTTAATCGAAAAGTTTGGTGCTATGTTATCTCTTTTTCAATCTCTAGATACAAACTATAATTAGATTAATTTATAATAGAAATAATATCTAAACTGAATCTACCTTGATAACAGTTAGAATCTTAAAGGTAGCTTTGAGACTGGACATTTTTAAAATAATATAATTATGCATATTACGTATGAATAGGGAACATCAAATATTATAAAGATGATCCCAGTAGTTTAAGCACCCCTTATTTACTAACAACAAAAAATGGGCTAAAATTATTTATAGTAGAATCAACTGTATAGCCGCTCAGAACGATTTAAAAACTAGTCAACTAACAGCCATTTGAAGCTAAAACATATTAGTCTAGACCTTACTTTGGGCTTCCAACAGACAGATATGATGAAACTATTCCCGCCATAATAAAAAAACTTAGAGTTTTGCATTATGCTTCAAACGGTAAATTAACTAAAAAGAATACCCTAATACACTGTTAGTTTAAGCCTTGCGGCTTGTCTCATACTGTTAAAAACATACAAATAAATAGTTTTCACAACTTAATGTCTTACGACTAACAATTGAATAATTATTCGAAAGCAATAAATATTTTAATCAGGCAGTCAAATTTTAGTCAGTTAGAGCTATTTTTAATTAAGTAGTCGTACTCTCTTGATGGTGATAAATAGGCTTCGGCTCACGGTAATATGATGATCGAGTTAGCCCCTGATTATAAAACAAAGATAGGTCTTTTGAAAAGAACGAACGTGCTTAAATTAATATAGGCCGGTTATTCATTTTACTGCTGGAAAAAGGTCAGTAGACCACATAGGTGAAAGCAAATGTGTAAATACTTTACGAAACGCTACAAGGGAGATAAGAACACAATAATTCAATATAATCATTAAATTTAATTGGAAAATTTGGTGCTATATTAGAGTTTTTTCGAAGTTCTAATGACAAACTATAATTAAATTACATGAAAATAAAAATAATTTTTAACCTATAAGACTGGACATTTTCAAAATAATAAAATCATGCACATTATATATAAATAGGGAGAATCAAAGATTTGAAAGAAGGTCCCAGTTGTTTAAGCACCCTTATTTACTAACAACTGAAAATTGTGTTGGGCTAAAAATATTTATGGTAGTATCTATCTCCGGCATAATAAAGAACTTAGAGTTTTACATTAGGCTTCAAAAAGTAAATTAATCCGAGAAAAATAAACTAAGTTATTGTTAATTTAAGCTTTGCGGCCTGATACATGTTGCTAAAACATAGAAATATACATTTTTTTTACATTTAATATGGTACGACCGACATTTTATTAAAATATTTAAATACATTTCATTAAAAATGTTTGACCAGCAACCATTTTAGTCAATTAAAACTAATAAATAGGCCTGGGCTCGTGGTAACATGATGTGATTTTCCAAAGAGTACATACGAGACGCAAATTCTGGCGAAACCGAGATAGCTGCTGACTATAAAGCAAAGGTAGGCCCTTTGAAAAGACCGAACGTGTTCAAATTAATACAGACAGGTTATTCATTTTACTGTTGGTAAAGGGTCAGTAGACTACAAACGTGAAAGCAAATGTGTAAATAGTTTATGAAACGCTACAATAGAGATAAAAACATATTAATAGTAACTTATTTCAATAAAATCATTAAATTCAATTGGAAAGTTTGGTGCTGTATTACCGCTTTTTCAAGCTCTAGGGACAAATTATAATTAGATTAAATAAGATTAAAAATATTTTCTAAACCGAAACTACCTTGATTACAGTTAGAATCTTAATGGTAGCTATAAGACTGGACATTTTCAAAATAATAAAATCATGCACATTATACAAGTAGGGAACTTCAAAGATTTGAAAGAAGATCTTACTGGTTTAAGCACTTTTATTTACTAACAATTGAAAATTTTGTGTTAGGCTAAAAATCTTTATGGTAGTATGAACAGTATAGTCGCTCAGAAATATTTAAAAACTAGTCAGCTAATAGAATATTATTTTAATTAAAAAAATGAATATTTACTGTTTTAGTTTTAGTTAGAAAAATTTTTATTCTGCCATCCACTTTTGCGGCTTGACTCATACTGTTAAAAACATACAAATAAACAGTTTTCATAACTCAATATGGTACGACTTACATTTGAGTAAAATATTCAAATACTATTTATTAATTATTTCTACCTACCAGCAATCATATTTTAGTCAATTAAACCTCTTTTTAATTGAGTAGTCGCACTTTTTTGGCCATAAAACATAGGCTTCGGCTCACGGTAACATGATGTGATTTTACAGAGAGTACGGACGAGGCGCAAAGTCTGGCGAAATCGAGTTAGCCGCTGAATCTAAAGCAAAAGTAGGCCCTTTGAAAAGACCGAACGTTCCCAAATTAATACAGGCAGGTTACTCATTTTACTGCTGCTGGAAAAGGGTACACACGTGATAGCAAATGTGTAAATAGTTTATGAGATGTTACACAGGAGTTACAAATACAAATATAAAAAAGTAACACATTCCAAAGAGATAAAAAAGCACCTGTTTTAAGAGGTTTATACATGGTATCAGAACAATTAAATTAGGTTATATTTTATATAAATGTCTACTCTATCATTTTCAGATTTTACATATAAAAAGGCCTGGTAGTAGTTTTTGTAACAAAGGCGTCCCGCCACGTTTTTTATTACTGTGTGTTTCTGCACGTAATAACGATTAAAAAAGTTTTCTTTCTATAAAAGCTCTATAAAATGCATTTTCCTTATTCGCACCATTAAAGAAAAACAATACATCCTATCTTAGTTTGTTACTTATTCATCCAGATGTAAACATAAAACAATAAACATTAGTAAAACCGTAAACCTGAATGTTTGGTAATCTTTGATCACAAAGTAAAGTAAAAATAAATATTTACCTTAGATTTTAATGATTCTTACGTGAACCAGAAAATATTTGTGAACTATTATAAGGATTCATTTTACAAGTGATACAAACTGTAATAACTTTTTCATATAATCAGTTTTAGCAGTTCAATATAGATAACATACAATAGTAAATATTAAACTTTTATGACCTTCCAATTGCATTTGTTATAATAAACCAGATAAAAATAATTATATAAAATATTTAATAAATCGGGTACATGAATTTATTGGAAGCAAACTTTTTTATTCTTATTTCGCTCTCAAATCGACGATTAAATGACATCATAAATGTATTGGCAGGAGAAGAGCGATAGCCTTTTTAGTTATTAATTAGTTTGAGAAAAACAGGCTAATTTTCACTATCTATCAAATTTCTAAAAAACATAGACCCTCAGAAATATTATTGGTCATTTAGAGTCCGAAATAACTACTTATATTATATGTTCATAAGTTATGGGATTCAAATAAGGTCTAAAATATAATATATTCAATCCGACAAACTATAATTGGATTAGGTGGCAATAAAAATAAATACTAATCTGAATCTACCTTGATTATAGTTAGAATTTTACAGGTAGCTGTGATACTGGACATTTATAAATTAATATATAAATAGGGAACATCAAAGACTTGAAAGATGGTCCCGGTGGTTTAAGCACGCTTACTGATAAACAACTGAAAATTTTGTAGGGTTAAAAAATATTTATACGAGTATCAATACAGTGGCTCAGAATTACTTAAAAACTAGTCAGCTAATAAAATAATATTTTATATTCAAAATTTAAGACTTAGAATTTGATTAAATTGATATATATTTTCATGCGAATAAGTAATGCATTTTAACTAGCCGAATCTTTGCCATTTTAAGTTAATATAATAATAAGAATAATACTTAATTCGAAACCATGATTTGTCTATTTTCGATATAATAAAGAACTTATGTATTTGCATTATTTCTTAAGAACTAACAGAAGAAACACAAAACATACTTAGAGGGAAAAAAAACAATATGGCAATCAATTTATGTCAAGGCATCGATAGAATACCTGTAGGCTTTCGAATTTACAAACACATTTAAAAAATATCATTATCGATGGGTCGAACAAATCATATTATTACTAAGAAGTATTGGAGAAAAAGGAAGGTAATCTTGACCGACTGATAATAATGAGTAAAGAAATAATAATTGGGTTATCGATCTTTCGGAGAGCTGAAAAAGGAGAACAGCTTTTTTAGCTAATCAAGTTTTCGAAAATGTTTATTTTCTTCTTCATAGTTAATCATAAGATTATCTTAAACAAAGAAATATATCAATGAAAAATATATAACTTACTGTTAGGTGCAATTATTAAAGGAGAACAAAATTCGATCTAAATCTGTAAGTACTAAAAAATAATAAACATATCATGTATAATAAAAAGATTAGCCAAAAAATTAAAATGACATTATCACTTTAATTGTTTGTCATTATTTCTTTAACATATGCTTCCAATAGTAATATCTAGTTGTCTTACTGATCATTTAACTGTATCTTATAACAAAAACCACGGATGTTATATAACAGATTAATTTAAATTGTCAAATTATATCAATGAAAAACAACTTCCAGAAAATTTCATCCTTCTAAGTTTGGATGTTGTTTCAAAATTCAGTAATAATCCTTACATATTAATCGTTAATAGTATTAAAAAACATTGGACTAATATAAGTGAACAAACACACTAGCCTTAATTTATCTATTTTTTTTTGAAATCCTTAAATTTGTTTCTGAACCACATTTCAAATTTAATAATGTATATTATAAGCAAATATTAGGCACACTTATGGATGCAACATCATGTCCCATAATTTCACAATATGTAATGGACGATTTATTTGAGGAAAGCATACCTAAACTGTCTTCAGTTTCCTTTTTTAAAAAACTATGCTGATGAAATAACATCTCTACCTAGTATTTAATAGCTATAATCAATATATACAATTTACAGTTGAATATAAAACTGATAAGAGTGTACCTTTTTAGACAGTACAGTTATAAGAAGAGATGAAAATAACCAAATTATATTAGACTGATATATCAAACGAACAAGTTCTGGTAGAAACCAGAAATTATTTTTCGAATCATTTTAATAAAACAAAAATGAATTTAATTATAGCATTAAAAACGCGAATGATATAAATTACATAAAATTCTACTAAATTGTATCCTGATAAGCTAAAACTAATTTGTAGCACTTCCCAAACAATTGACCATAATCTCAGAAGTAATGGAATAACACCTGAAATTTCAGCTTTTGTTACATAAAATCCTGCTTTTTATTTTTCTCTGCCATATACAAGAGAAATATCAACTAAAATTTCAGAATTTTTAAATTTGAGCCTTCAATTAAAGTTACTCCTGAACATAATAAACCATAAAAATGATATTTACTAAACTTAAAGATATGTATACAACATTACAAAAGTCATGTCATGATATATACCATTCCTTGTGAAGAATGTGAAGGTGTATGTATATATAGGTCAATCATTTATAGTTTTAAAATACAGATTCACAAAACATAACAGTGACTGTAGACTAAATAAAAACACACGTGCCCTCACAGAATGCAATAATAATAATAATATTTTTAAGTATAATGAAACAAAAATGTTTTGCTATGAAAGGAACTATACTAAAAGACTGTTTTTAGAGATGGTTGAAGTTTCTTCTAATGCAAAACCGCTTAATAAAAAAAATCTTTTAACTTTAGATACCAAGAGTAATACCAACCGTCCCACTAATGTTTCAATTTCATTTGAATGAGTTTCAATCATCTATATCTAATTTAAATTTAAATTATTTATTTCAATTTAATGTTTTTTGTTTATATGTTAGATGTAGAGTTACATATTTTTATTTGTGTTGGACCTAATTTTTTCTATGTATAAAATTTAGCTTTGAAACACACCATTATTCAACAATATAAATTACCTCTTATTTCTAACTTGATAACCAAAAACTGACATGTCATTTTCATTTTTTGCAAATCTTTTTATTATACATAATATCTTTATAGTTTTTTTCTAGTATGTAAACACATTTAAACCGATTTTTCAGACAATTTTTCTTTTATTAATTGCACCTATTAGTAAGTTATATATTTTTATTGATATATTTAATTGTTTAACATTACGTTTTATTTTTAGCCCCGAAGAAGAAAATAAACATCTTTATTATTTTTCATCCACTCTTGGATATCGGCCTATCTCTGTCACATACCAATATTGTGAACCTTAGATGTTTTAGGTAAACATATAGAGCCTACAATTTACCATATTAGACCTCTAATTAAGAAATCGTTTAAGTGGATTACTGAGTCACTGCAAATGACCATTGTTTCATTTAATATCAACGAACATAATATCAAATCAAGTCTCATTAAAACAAACCCAAACGTTCGTTTTTCGGACACATTTCGTTAAGTAAAACATCAGATCCGGATCTTTTTAAAAAGGAGGACGGGTATATGTGAAAACTAAAATCGTCGTGACTGGACATTTTAAGTTGTCTCCAACATCGAGCAATAGAATATGACACATCTAAGAAATTATATGTTGCTGCCAAGTCACTGGAAATATTGGTATGTCAACTAACACAGTTTTCGCACTGAAAAGACGTTATTTATTGAACGAAAACTGCAGCGGTAAATATTATTGTGTAGGGTATAGGGTATTCCTTAATTTTAATTTCCTTACGATATCTGCTATGATATCGTATTTCACAGCTTGCTTTAAAGATAGTAAACGCATTACCAAAATAAAAGTATTGCTACTTATAACTAGTTTATTAAACTAAAGAAGAATAAACCACAACAAATATTAAATTAAGCAGCACTTTACTTTATATTTTAGGTAACCTGTATCCCGTGTAAAGCCAAAGATAAAAATAAACTACCTCTAAATTCTCCAGATAGCTAAGGAACTATCTAATCCGATGCCATGTGACACCACTAGTCTGTCTATTATTTTTTAGATACCACCATTTGCAACACAAAATTTGGCTTGATATATATGTATGAACTTTACAAAAATTAGACAGGATTCCTGAAATGTTTTGTATATATTGATGTATATCTAAAACATTTGAATACATGCTTTAAAATTTTTGGACCTATGTCGCGTTATTAAAGTCGGTTTCGTCAGAATGTTTATGTGACAGTTTTCTTTAAAAAAATAATGTTGTCATTAAAAACAAAAAGAATTGTCCATTTTTCCAAACTTGATTTTTTAAAGTATGGAGCTCTTGACCTGCCCAACCATTTTTACCCTAGGGGGTGCCGGTTTGCCGATACGAAAGCTCAAAATCAAGCAAAAAAGCATGCAGGCTACAATTAAATTTTAAACTATTTTACATTTAATATTTAAAAGTATTTAAATGGTTACTGGAATACCTGTTCTATTTTATGCAGTGAGAAAAGTTAACAGTTCATTCTAGATCATTTTTTTTTAAGTAAAGCAATCGCACAGTTGTCCAACCAGGTAACGTCGGTTTAGATAAAAATTACCTGCATTCTGCAATTAACCTGCATATCTTTTACATATATTCACATCATTTTATATTAATATACCTGCGTTTGCGGATGCTCATTGGTTTGGGCATTTTTTCCCCCCACCTTCGAAAACAAACCTATTACAACTACTACTTTTCTACTTTTTTATTAATAAATAAAAAACTATCAAAAATGTAATCTATTAATAAAAATTAATATTATATTAACAACATAGCTTGGAACTCTAATACAGCACTAGTTTTAACCAGAATAGCGAACCTTTACAAAATATATTGACGTAATAACATACCTTGTAAATACTAAACTTTTATACTTCGGTAAACATTTTGATAAACCGGCAAAAATGAGGAAATGAGCAATGGATTGTTACAAAAGGTGCACAAAATTTCTTTGGTTCCAATAGGCTGCAGAAACAAAAATCGTTCATGTATAAGCGTTTTCGGTCGTCTACAATCGACTAAATTAAACGAGCATTGTTTTAAATTTCTAACTGTAATCTACCGTAATATGCGCGATTCCAAGAATCGTAAACCACACAGGATAGTTACTTCTCGTAAGCGTAACGCTCGCCAGGTTCTCGCCGACTGTAAAGATCAATGACCAGGTGCGTTACTTACTCCTGCTTTCTCAATCTAAAGATTTAGTATTAGTTGCCCTGTAATAAAAATTCGCCACTCAAGCATTGTTTTTTTCAATATTCTTTAGTTTCTACAAGTGGTAATAGGTCACACAAGTTTGAAAAAGTGTTGTTCGTACATAGTGAATCGTGATTACCCAACGGAAGAATTAAAACTCTTTTATAACTGATATATTTACTTTTGCAGAAGTCTACATAACAAAAAACAATGTCTGGGAATACGAGTTCTGCGTATAATTGCAAAAATAGTTATAAAAATCACTTGCGAAGTGTAACTTTTCATAGGTATCAAAAGCCTAAGTAGTTATTGTATTGTGTTTTTTGTTCAAGTTTTTATTGTAAAACTGGTTATATTTAGGTATTTTTTGTAATATCTAGAATACATTATTATGTTGAAAAAAATATGTATGACAATAATAGCAATTATTAAAAAATCGTAATACCATGTTTTTTAATTTCCTATTTGAGAATCACTTTACCTATTTGCTTTTTAAATTAATACTGAAGCAGAATATGCTGATATTTATTTTTTTCTTTTCTTACTTAGTGAGAAATGCAACTACTTACGTGGTACTTGTAGACTATACTCGACTATGAAGTACATCTAATGTTGTGGTATCGCCACATTAAACCGGCCTGTTTTTTTAATTCCTAAAAACCGCACATACTAATAACATTGAAATCTTTTTAAAACTGCGTGTTCTAAAGCAATGGTAACAACCCTTTGGGTTATTGGTAGTGTTCAGTAATAATATCTTAATTAGCACCCTGGTGTTATTGTGTTTTTAGGTAAGCATACATTTATTAATTTTATTTTTGCAATTTATTTAAATGCCAATTTAACCTATTCTTTTAGCCAATAAAAAAGTTGTAAGTTAAAAGCCTTACGGCTTAAAAAATAAATTGTCTTTATAACTTTGTTATTTAACTAATTATGTTATTGCGTTTTTAGCATACAAGGTTGTTTGAAATAAACGATACACAAACAAAATTCGCCATTTTCTTGCCAAACTCACAACCTGAACTTTGTTCTGTCTCAATACGTTTAGATAGATAGGTACATAAATTATGGAAAACTGCTTATTTCTTTTTAACGATTTCGGGCACTCGTGTCATAACATCATAATATATCAACACTTTATAAATTAAGAAAGCAATCATATTAATAAATATTTGTCTTAACAGAATGTTTGAATTATTTCCTAATTATTTATTTTTATATCCAAATATAAATTTAGATGGGCAATTGACCATTGCTTATTGACTGAAATTCATATGGTAATGTTGCTCTATTAGTATAATTTAAAATTTGTCGAAATTTATAGCAATAAAAATCAAAATAACAGCATTAAAAGGGTAAACTATATTATCGTCCTATAGAAATAACGCATGAAACTTGTTACGAGTCGGCCAGGGCTCAGGCCAGGCGACATCCCTGCAGCAATGCTCGCTAGCGCTAAACCGACGGAAATAAATCGCCTATGTAACAACCCTGTGTGGTTTACGATTCTTGGCGCGATCCTACACGACTAAGCGTTACCGACCGGTTTGATACTGACGCTGAATTTCCAGTCAACGCTCGGGGTTTGTCATAACAACCGTTAGCTCTCGGTTTTATCTTACAATTGTTCAATTGCACATTTCTGACGTTAACCTTGAACATATCATAGGTATAAATATGAATAATTTAACCAAATAAACAGCACATTGTTTGTAATTGATATTTTCATTTTGTTTTGGAATTAGAGTTTGAATGAAAATGTGGAAATTGGCAGATACTAAATGACTGGTGTCACACTTATTTTAAAGCATGCATTTTTATTGTGATTGCCACCTAAAACTAGCAACAGTATTCTTTACGACACGACATTCGGTTTAATACATAAAACTTTCCAGCACCCACCGCTACTGGGAAAATTAGCTGAACTGTCTGTAAAAATCTTGTTAAAAAAACCTATTTGTATTCATAATAAAGCCCCGCCGCGATAAAAAGCAATTTTTGGACGTTAACACGAAAACTCCTTAATAAAGAACTGCTACACAGACGGTCGACTTTACTACGTGAGAAGAAACGGCGAATATGCTACTCCTCCGAGAAGCAATTTTCACTCTGGAGGCGTTTTAAATTTTGCACACCTTTTACTTTGCTGCTGCTGCTGTTGCTGTATCGCTTTTCATCTGGTGAAAAGTTTGATATTTTAACCCCGGATTCGGAAATTTTATTCTGCGGGTGTACATACACTCGGATAAAAGTTTGAATTAAAATAGTCCATTCTATTATGGTTCCGGGTCAACAAAATTTGTTTCATATGTTTAAAACTGGTTTATTACAGACAAGTTTAACCTGTAAGAATATTAAAATTTTCTGTGCTTTTTCAGGATATATAATAAGAATAAATTATTTATTAATAACTACTTGTACAAGGCTGAAAAAATAGGTACATTTCCTTTAAACGGATCTTCCGTCGTTATAAGTATTAGTCATTTAGTAACACATATAGAAATTGCGTTCTTTTTCATATTTGTAGATACAAGAAAAAAATCAGGAGACAATTTCCAGATAGGTTATTTTACAGATTATTTTGAGATGACTAAAAACATAATAAATTTGTAAAATTTGCAATTACCATAAAAACCCATATCAAGGTCAAAAAATACAATGTAATCTACAAAAAATGTAAACCTTTTACACTTTTTCGTGACATTTTATATAGCCTAGATCATTCGTAGAAAAAAAAACCTCACTAAGGAAAAAAATCAAATATTTCTCATATTGGATCCTGAAGAAAAGGCGTTTTTGGGTAGGTTTATAGAGGGTGTTATAAATTCGATGGGATAACATGAGCATTTCAAAAACCATAAGAGATACGAGGTTGGTTAAATATGGAATATATGGTTAAATGGTGAAATATGTCGTTGATCGGAAATTCCAACACTTCCGGGCATATCCGTGAAAAACCGAAAATCGCCATTTTCCTTTTAATTTTTTTCGGGCTGCATATGAAGAGATATTACAAAGTAAATCTTATATTTTTACAGCCGCTTTTACTTCTAAACAACATGGCGCACTCAAATTGAAAATTTAACGTTTCGTCTGGGAGCTCTCATCTTTTATTTTAAATATGGACCTGGATCTTTTAATCCATTTTTAACACGCCCTAGATATCTTAAAACCAATGATGTAATCCACTCATACATTTAGAATATTTAAAAATTCTCCTTTGTGAATTTGGGAAGATTCTGGTTTTCCGTCTCTCTCTAACACATTGTCTCTTATAGGAAATTTATATTTTTTTTTTAAACATTAAGTGTGAGACATCCTTAGTTTTGGGAAGACGAACGCTTGTTGAGTATGTAATAAAAAAACCTAGATCCGTATTTAAAACTAGAGACCTCGAAGATGCATTATCTTGTAGAGAAGAAAAAGTGGTCTTGAAGATTCAAATGCAGCCTGAAAAAATATAAATGAAAATGTTTTTTTACCGATATTTTCGGAAATAGTCGGAATTTTCCAACTTTGTCAACAGCATATTCCTTAAAGATTGCAATTTTGTTCCGTCATGTTGAATTCGTACCAGTATATCCACAAATCATATTTAACCCGTCATTTGTCGCTATATGAGTATTTTGCTCACACATTCACGAAAATCATAACAATCCGACAACACCTTATGTAAAGAATGCGCCGCTTCGCATAGCTGACTTTCTAAGCCTTTCCAAAGAGGCTGTGTTGTTTTCTCATCGAGCGTCAAAGCACGTAAAACATTATTTTTTATAGTGTGAGCGTTTTGCTCATAGTGCGACTAAGCGTGTGTGCTTTTACTGGTCGTTTAGTATCTAATTAATTGTCATTCGCGTGTTCAACAATGAATCCTGGAGCAAAAATGGTAGAGTTAGCGTTAACTTAAAAGTCTCAAGCAGATTTTAAATTATTTTTTGGTATATTGCTGTTTCAGATCTTTTCTTCTAAAAGGGATACAATAACCACAAAATGGTATAAGCTGCAGATGTTTTACTTTATTTATGTTTCTTTTCAGTACGCATGTATCATGGCTCGCTGCTCCCAGAGTCGATTGTAATGAAGAACGTATATTCGATGAATATGAATCTGATGCACCCTCGGAACACAGTAGTCACAAAACAGATACTGAACAGTCCGCATTCAATTCGTCAGAATCAAGGGCCAAGAAATATAGCAGCCTGGACTTTCATATATTGGAAAAGATGGAACAACAATATGAAAAAAACATCCTCCTCGTTCAAATGTTCGAAGAGAATAGGAAAATATTGTGCTAAAGCTCCCAGGCGTAAAAGCAGTGGCCAGACCTGCACACACTATCTTGGATGCATGGAAATTGTTTTTTTTCTGTTGAAACAATATTGCGCATTACGAATTGCACTAATATAAATCTGTCCCGATACCACTCCTCAAGAAATAACCGCTCTAATAGATAGATAAAGAAATCAGCTCATCTAAATATTCAGGAGCTATGGGAAGATGATATCACTTCCCCTATATGTTTTCGCTCTGTAATGTCAAGTCACAGGTTCTACATCCTTTTGGTAGCCCTTAGATTTGATGATGTGAACGATAGAGCTGTGAGAAAAGTAACTGACCATCTCGCTCCAATTAGACAAGTATTCGATCAATTCGTACGCCAATGTTTGAATAATTATAAGGTGGGTGAGTTTACTACAATTGACGAAATGTTACCGGGGACGATGTAAATTTCGCCAATATATATCCAACAAGTTGTCAAAATATGGCATCAAAATTTATGCTTTAGTTGATTCAAAAACGTTTTATGTCTCAAACTTAGAAATTTATTTTGGAAAGCAACACGAGGGACCGTATCGTTTTGACAATAAGGCAGTTTAGTTAAAAGATTATCAGATCACATTTTGAACACTGATAGAAACATTACCATGGACAACTACTTTACATCTATTCCATTAGCGCTAGATTTGCCAAATAGAGGAACAACTATGGTTGGAACTATCAGAAGAAATAAAAGAGAAATTCCTTCAATTTTCATGAACATAAAGACCGACGAACTTGCAGTAGCATGTTTGCATTTTCGAAAAAGGGATTTTTAGTGTCGTATGTACCGAAAAAAAATAAGAATGTGCTGTTGTTTTCGATCTTACATGCTGGCGATAAAATTGATAATATATCTCTAATAAATATAAGCCAGAAATAATAACATTTTATAACTCAACGAAGGAGGGTGTAGATAGTTGATGAACTAATATCTCAGTAATCTGTTTCCAGGACCTCTTGCAGATGGCCTTTGACAGTTTTTTATTGCTTACTCAGTATTGGTGGAATTAATTCCCAGATTATTTGTTCAGCAAATACTGGAAATAAATTAGAGCGTCGAATTTTTCAAAAAGAGTTGGCTTTGGAAATCATGAAGCCTCATGCACGAACAAGATTATCCATTCCAAACTTTACTCTAAAGCTACGTGATTCGGTTCGACAAGTAGCAGGTGTTGAAGTAGAGGAGCCAGAGACCAGTGTTAATGTAAATGGTACGTGTTCTTTGTATCCATGGCGAAAAAATAGGAAAACAAAAAAAAATGTTGCAAGTGTTCTAAATTTTTGTGTAATGAACATTGTAAAGTTATTTATCAAAAAAATCTACAGTTGTTAGAAGCTTTGCCATTCCCCTAATTTCTGTATGTGTTTGTCCATGAAATCCTTAAACTTTGCTTATTTACACTCATGTCATGTAAGTTTTGATATTTAAAATGTTTTATTATAAATTATTACTTAGCATCATTGCTAAACTGCCATAATTTCTTATGTGACAAACAGAGAGACATACCGACAGACAGTCCGACGAAACTGAGGAAACATATTTTTTGGGGTTGGGGACGTTACAACGTGAATACTCGTTAAACCGGGGAAGGAGATTTTTTTTCACGACTGTAAATATTTTATTTAGCCGCCATTTTGTTCCGCCATTTTGAATTCATGTTACAACTTTACCAGTTCATCCCTATATCATACTTAATTCCTGCACTCAAAGTTTGAAAGACAGAAGATTGGAAATATATATCCAGAGAGATTCAAAGATGAAAAGGCAACACCTCTCTTGTAAAAATATTTACAAAGTGGAAACGTTCTATGAAAATGATATTTTATGAAGTTTTGAAACGTATCGATCGTCGTTCTCTTGGTATAAATACGCAGGGGATTTAAACTTTTTAATTGTAAAGTACAAAATTTAGGTATGAAGTTTAAATTGATTGCACGCAATTAATCAAACAGGTTTAATAAGAATGGAAGTTCTAAGATTAGTTATCTGCTCATCGTATTTTAAATAATCCATAGCACCATACGAACAGGGTATATACAGGGTGTTTCTAAAGACGTATGCAATCGCCTAATCGGCGATTCTCTCGCGTAAAATTAGACAAAAATATAATATACACTTTGGTCTAAAACGACTTGGTTTTCGAGATACTAGGTGTTAAAAATTTATTTTATTTGGTGTATCCGCTGTATACTTAAAATTATAAATGATAACTGAACTGAATCCTTTGAAGTTCAAAATTAAGTAATATAAGTATATAATTAGTACGTCTGTCGTAATACTATTAGTTGAAGAACGTTCTATAAAAATAATGCTTAACCAATTTATAAACAGGATATCTTAGAAGCCTTCACGACCTGTTCAGATCAAAATTATTTTGAAATTAATAAGACTATGTTATATATAAGTAAGGAAGGTTTAATAATGGGAAACCATTTAGGTTCAATTTTAGCCGATATATTTATGGACCATTTAGAAACTAAAATTTATGAATATTTCCTTAGTAAAAATTTTATTTATTGGTATATAGACAATTAAAATCATTTTCAGAATATATAAATACCTTACCAAAAATATAAATTTTACAGTTGAATTAGAAAATAATAAAGAAATTAATTTCTTAAATTTAACAATAACTATTAATGATAATAAAGACCAGTTTCAAGTTTTCCATAAGCCTTCTTATACAGACATTACAATACACAATACCTTTAATCATCTTTTTCCACATAAAATATCAACATATAATAGTTTTGTCCATAGATTGATCAACATACCTTTAAGCAATAAATAACTGATAATAATACTAAAGAATTAAATATAATAAAACAAATAGCGGTTTATAACGATTATCATTAAAATCTCATAGACAAAATGGTAAAAAAGAAATAATATAAAAAAATTCAGTTAGTTGATTCTTCTAATAAGTTCAAAGAAAATAATTAATTTCATGCTTTAACTTATACAGGAAAAATGACTTCAAATATTCTTACGTTTCTTGAAAATAAAGTTTCAATGATGCTTGGTAGATATATTAAAAACAATACGACAGAAAACAGAATAAATGTGGTGTCTACAAGTTAAATTATGGAACCAGTTCAAAGCTTTATATTGGACAAACGTTTAAAAATAAAAAATTAATGAGCGTATATTTAGTTACAGAAAGCGAAAAGTTAATTGAAATTACTCTAAACATCTAATTCAGGAAAACCATACTTTTGATGGGAACTTTTAAATTGTACATGTTGAACGAAGAAATCTTAGAAAACTTGAGAACTTATATAAGTATGGAAATAAACAAACATAAAAATAACAAAAATTATTATCCGATCAATTGAACCTAATTAGGTTCAGGTATTTAATATGTATCAGCGGCGGATCTAAAGGTCCGTGGGCGCTAGTGCAAAATATGTTCATGGGCCCTCCTATGCTGTATACAGATTTGTTATATCATTTTTGTGGTCAATTTTAGCCAACTCCCTCAACATAGCAAACTGGTTAGGAAAACAATTACTTAAAATTTTGGGAAACTTAGCACATAAGCTAACACATTTGTGTAAAGTTACTTCAATCGTATTTTACGAATAAAATACGATGTTCTAAGAAATATTTGTTTTGTATAGAAAGCATAGCAGACCTTTCTTTTAGTTGGAAGCAAATAATATCAATAATATAACAATAAATAGTAGCCTTAAAATAATTATCTCTATTTTTATTGAAAATCTAAGCAAAACCGAAAAGTTTACTTAACTCAAACTTCTAAACATAAAGAGGGTATAAGAGATAAAATCAGAATTCTTGATTTTTTTTAAAACCAAAACCTCTTGATTTTTTTTCTTTTTTAGACGATTTCAATTTATTTTTTGTCAGAGTCTTTAAAATGCGAAAATATCGGATTTGTATGGCTGCAATTAATTGCACCCTTCCTGACAAACGGGTGGTGTTAAGCTTCTTTAGAGTGATTCCTTACTCAACTGTAATTCAAATCAGAAGGTCCCACCTTTCAACACTAAGTCCAAAGACAGTATAAATGATTATAGATCATTTAGAGAAAAATCACTAAAATAACATTATGACCGTCACAGTGCACATAATCCAGCATTTGTTAAAACCCAGCTTAATTATTGCTTGAACGCCATTGTAAATACCGCTCATCATGCACCCTCAAGGGCGCATGGGGGGTGAGGTGAGCCTGCAGCGACCTCCATGTGTCTTCCCTTATGGGTTGTAAATATGATTAAATAATCCTCTACTCTCTTACTGGTAATTTTGATATTTGAAATAGGCACACTTATTATTCTTCTCTTACTAAGATGTGAAATGAGCTTTAAAATTGAAATAAATGACCAACAAATACGCTGATTTAAACGAAATCATCTCTGCACTTTGCCACTTTTCCTATCGTATAATTTGGGTTCAGCGCTGATCGTTCTGACAAAAATCCTTAATTTATCTTTTTTGAGATTGTCTTGAGTCGAGTCTAAGTAAGAAAAAACAATATCTACATTTATTTCAGATACAAGTTTGTATTTTACGTAACTGTGAATTAGCTCATTGTGTATGCCTTACTTAAGTAACGCGTAGATCTAGTAGGCATTTTTAAAACTTAAGTAATATAGTAATGTGATAGAAGCCCTATTATTGCCAAAAAAAAATAATTTAAATTTTGAATATTTTCTTGATGACTACGAAATGATACATGATATTTTTAGCTAATATTAAAGTTATGCGAAATTTTGTTCTAAAATTAATTTCCAAAAAGAAACTTATACGTATCTCACTTAATATCCTACTTCTTTAACAATAGTCTTATTTTTCTCACACTATTAAGTACAGCTATGCTTCCAATCCATAATAACTTTACTTTATTAATTGCTACTGATATGAAATAGGTTACAATTAAGGCTGCAAGCAGCGTCTATACATTTCGAATAGCGCAGCCATACTCGAGAAACTATACCATACTGTGTAACTAACGAGTAGTAGATTTCACTTCATATTTTCTTGTTTTCGGTCTTTGAGAAGGGTTCTTCGGATTTGTTATGGATAAAGTTATTATTAAACGTTTTTCATAATTGGATGTTTCTTTATTTCAACAATTTCTTTGAGTTGCTGAATTAATTTGACTATGACAGATGGCAGCTCTGTTATTTAAGGAATAAGTGAATGGTAACTTATAGAAAGTTAAGGAATTGTTTTTCTTATTTAACAATATTTGCGGTCTAATTCAGGTTTTAGCGGGAGCCCTTTCCCTCTCAACCCCTGGGCATCGCATCGAACTACCCGGTGATATGTCCGCCAATGATAACTATACTGTGTATTTTATTTTTATTTAAAATCTAACATCTGATGAACCCTCAGTGTTGGCGGAAACCATTGTCATGTGTTTTATTTTTGTAAAATAAATTAAATGGAAAATTTAAATAAGTGTTTTGGTTTACTTGGTAAAACAGATTTCCATCAAGTAACAGCTAATTCTGTTCAAAGGGTTATTTGGTTTCCATTTATATAACATTTCGATACAACTATAGCATTTTTAGCCAAAGTGGACACTTTTATAATAAATAAACAAACTGTTTTTGTTTAATGATTTCCACCAATTTTTTTCAGTTTGACAGCTATTTCGATATCATGTATCTTTTTCAAAAAACAACTTAAGATTGGATTTTGAAAAAGACACAGTTGGCGAAACAGCGGTTAAAACTCAAACAGATCAGTGGACATTACTAAACAAAAATGTGATAATTAATTTTTATCAAGTAACGGCTAGCTCGATAAAAAAGTAGTCACAGAGCTTGAAGTTTGAAATTCGTTTCACAATTAACATATCTACCTAAAGTCAAAGTTAGACTAGAAAAAACGCCATCCATTTCAAAAGCAACAAAAACTGAAAACTGTAATGTTAATATTTTTAAATTGGATATGTATTTTTTAGCAAGATCTATGAATTATTTTTGTTATTTTTGCCAGTACCTCCTTTTGCCTTGGCACGGCAGACGGCATATCATGGTAATAAAATGCTTAAGATTTTCAGCGCGATATATCCTGTTGGCGTTTCCGAATAAAATATGTACGGGCCATAATATAAACAACATAACGTTATATGTTTCGTAGAGAAATACGTCTGGTGCATTTTCCCAAATAAGATTCCACGGTGGCAGTAATACAGCGCATCGTTAGGTACATTTCAAAAGAATTGCGACGGAGAAATCCTAGCGGCAAAGATTGGTAGCTATTCTTCTCTGGGTCGAGGAAACTGGAAAATTCTCCCTATGCAATTTTCAAATAGGACAATATTTATTTGATTTCCTCCTTTATACGAGTACCTGATTTAATAATAAAGCTTACTACGGGAATTCTTTTAAGGGACCCGAACTTTTTTTGTAATGAGTTTACACTGTGATTTTATAAAATAATATAACAATTAGCCCAGACTCCTCATTAACAGTTAATTAATTTCATTACTCTGGGTAATCCTTTTTAATTGATAGTTTCTGGTTTTTATTTTTAGGTTTTGAAAACAACGTTAGAATTAATACTAACCATTTAATATGGTCTTCGTACGAGTTGATATCGACAAGGCTAGCACAAATTTAATTACACAGACTGGAATCTTCTCGATATACCTCGGGACTAATTTTTCTTACTTTAACTATTAATTAAATAATATTAATAAATAACTAATCGTGAAAAAGTCACCCTCCGAGATTTTTTCAGATCTTTACGTTTCAGGGTCTCTATAGGTGCCAAAAAACATGTTTTCTCAATTCCGTCGGTCTGACTGTTACAGGTCGTGGCATAGTTAAAAAACTACTTACCCGATTGACATCAAATTTTGCGCAAAAATGAAGTTATATGTAAGAATCACCAGGTAAAATTTATGATTAAGAATTCAGCATGAAAAACTACGGAAAGAATTGATTTCAAATTGTATGCCATAAATATTGTGATATAGAGATAAACTCGTCAGAGTAGTTTTAAAATATTTTTATCAATTCCGTCGGTTCGTCTGTTTGTCTGTCAATTGGCAGCATAGCTTAAAAACTACCTATCAGAGTGAATTTAAATTTTAGACAAAAATTATTTAAAAATTATATGGGGAAAACTTGGTAATATTTTGGTAAAAATCTAATATGTCGGAACAAGATGGCGGCCTAATGAAACGTTAAAAAAGTTATTACTAAAAAATTATAATATAAGACAACAAAACAAAATGGCGGCCTATTAAAATGTTTAAAAGGTCGATCGGCGTGAAAAAAAATCTATTTATTAGATTAATTTCAAATTTTTTGCAAGCATTAAGTGTGATATAGAGATAAACTGGTAAAGTTGATGGTACGAATTCAAGATATGTATTAAATAAAATGGCGTCCAAATAATTTTTACTTCACTCGTATTGCGATCGTGAAAAAATCACCCTCCGAGGTTTTTTCAAATCACATTTTTTTCAAAAACATGTTTTCTTACTTCCGGCGGTTTGTCTGTATGTCTGTTCGCGGCATAGCTCAAGAAATATTTACCCAATTAACTTGAAAGTTCAGCTAAAAATAAAGGTCATATGCGGATGACCTGGTAACATTTTGGTAAATAATCCAATATGATGGAACAAAATGGCGGCTTAGTGAAATGTTAAAAAAATAATTAATAAAATACTACTTATCCAATTTAACTCAAATTTTACCCAAAAATGACATATCTAGGAGTCAACCGGTAAAATTTTGGTACAAATCCAAGATGGATGCTTGATAAAATATTTAAAAATTCAGCTTAAAAAAAACTACTCAATGGACTGATTTCAAATTGTGGTATAGAGATGAACTAATAAAACTGTAGTTCTAACTCAAGATGGCGGAAAAAAATTGATGAAATTAAAATGCAAAATTTAAATAATGTAATGCAACTATGACCGATTGATAGCTGATCTTATGAAAAATTTCTATCTGGAAATCATTATGCCTGTAACTGGATTTTTAAAATTTAATAAGTTTAGAAAATCTTTATTATTAAACTCACAGATTATTATATCTCAATTCAAGGTTGCTTAAGAAAATTTTAATTATAGTGGTCCATACAGGATATCAGAGAAACGTACAAAACGCAAAGTAAATCAAAAATGCAATCCCACAATTCCAATAAATATTTCATCTCAAACTTAAATCAAAATTTTGATATTGTTTAATATTTAATTTACTAAAATACCAGTGGTCATATTTAACTGAAATTACACAATATACAATTTACAGAAAATTGGAAAATAATCATTAATTTGATGTATAGAAAAGAGAGGTTTTGGTAACTATAGAATTTATTACTCGTTATGTAATTCCAAATAAATTAATGCATGGCCAATTTTTGCAAATATCAATCGAATAAAGAACTTACCACATGTTATAGCTTATAGTCACTGGATAAAGATTTTATCGGATAAAATCCCTCATCTAGGCTGACCAAGTTAAAATATTAACTAAAATCCAACAGAAAAGTATCTTGAACCTTGAAATTTTGCAAAAGAGACCTAAAATGGCCGTCCCATTCGTTTTTATTCACTCGGACTATACAAAAAAAAACAGAATATCCATATGTTACTCCGAAACATGGCGGCAAGATTTTTAATGACAAGAAAAATAAATAAATGAATAGTATTTAATCACTTGAACACTCTGAATTGTTCTCAATACCAAAATCCATGCAATATGCCTCAAAAGAAATCAATTAGAAACCATATCATAGTATATCACTCAAATTATAAAGATTATGTTTGAAATAATTTCCAAATGCAGCGGTTGGGTTCCAAACTAGAATATTGTTTCGGGTATTTTCAGACATGCGAGAATTTACGAATCAATTTGATTTCAGATCGATAAAAATACTTAGGTAACTTGAACCTTCACGCGGTGTCTAATAGTCCAGTCCAATTATTAACCCAACCAAATTGGAGTTCAATGCTATTGATTTAGAAAACCTAGAATATTTTTAGTTTAAATCGTTTTTTTTTTGCTTATACTGAACCAAACTTTGTAACGAACGAAAAAATTTGATACACGCTATATTAAATTTTTACCAAAATATTACTACCAAGTCATTCCCATATGATTTTTTTTTACCAAAAAGTCAATCGGATATACGGACAGACCGACGAACAAAACAAACCGACAGATCGAATTGAGAAAACGTGTTTTCTGGCATCTAGGGACACTTAAACGTGAAGATCTGCAAAATTATCGGAGGGTGATTTTTTCACTATTACAATTAATACCTTCCTTTACGAGGGAAGTACAAATCTTAAATCTAAAATATGTAAAGCCACTACGTAATTTATAGGTAACCAGTATTTACATACCAGAAAAAAATGCGATTTTACCAGAAATTCTAACTAAACTAAGCCCAGTAAACGTTTCGGATAATTAGATCAGATTTATTATGTGAGTGTTCAGGCGTCTTTCAACGCAAACTTACGGGAATTTTATGTATTGATCTATAAAAAACCAACTTAGAATAGAATACCCTTCAATTGAATAGACATTTCCGTAATATCAACAAACTGTACGCATTGTACATACATATAAAATCTTTCAAACTTACTTTTTGCTGCACCCTGTAGCATCGAAACTTAAAATAAGCAAATTGGCATAATACACTAACTATAGTTTTTTGTACTAAAAAAACTTAGTTTTACTCTGCAGACCTACGATGTAATATTTTAGTTTATTTATCCTTAGATATCTTATCTAGAAACAGTTATGATTGTAACAAGTCGTTTAAACCTTTCTCAGTTATTCAGGAAGCAATTCATATTAACGCCACGTCTCGAAGTTGTTAGTATAATGTAGTAAAGGAGTTTTAAAGGCTGAATTTACCCAGTCTGCGACAATGATGACACCCACTTAGTAAGAACACAATAGCGTACACGAAACGAAACCGACACTTTACACTAAAGTCACCCCGGTGGCACTTCCTCGTCGAAATTAACCTTAATGGAGCATTATTTTAGCAAAATAATAGCCTTTATTAAAGCGAGAGTTTATATTTTCTTCTGCCAAAATGACACTCTGGAAACTTAACACCCAGTAACAAAATCCTCGGAAAGTTCATAACTTGGTTGTCGCTTGTATTAAGATTTAAGTTTTACCGCTGACGTATAATCTTTTACGAGAAAGATTTAAGCAGTCCTGTTTTGTTTCTTCATTGAATGCACAATAATTCTCAGAAAATATTAATTGTTTAGAACCTAAGATTATATCGCTGTAGTATAATCTAGCGATTACCTTAGCTCTGGATTGGAAAGATCTGTAAATGGACTGTATCAATTTAATATAATGTGTAATAAAATATTGAAATTAAATTATTGTTACATAACTAAAAATATAATAGCTGAGTACATTATGACGGGATAAAAATGCAGGCTTTATACATCAGCCAAAACAATTAAAAATAAAAAATATCCCCACATTACACAAGGGTACTTACTATATGAACTGATCTGGACTAAAATTACGCTGAATACGTGCTTGGGAGTCGCTCTTCGCTTGTTATATGTTTGCTATGGTTTTAACGCGACTAATTTGATATTTGGTCGACGGCGCACACTGGTTGAGGCGTATGAAAAAATACCTAAATTCAAATCCAATAAATGAAGAAAATTAATTTTATTTGAAATAACAGATTGTTTTTTGACTTTTAAGCATATAACATTTTTTTAAAATGTGCATTACTTTTGGACAAATCGTTTTGCAAACTAAAAATATATTACTTTTTGAGTGTATTTTCTTGTTAAACGAAACATACTTTTAGGGGCGTCTGATCCGGCGCGCCTAAACATATTTTAAAATAGTTTACATTTTTGTAAAGAAAATTAGACTTATCACATCACAAAAAAAATTGAAAATTTTCAGCTTTTCATCTAAAAAAAAAAGTTAGAATCATAGAAATTCAAATTTTTTCTTAAAAAAAAATTGGCTGGATCAAAAACTATTTTGCCACAAGTTGCCCCAAATAGCTAATTAACCTAATTTATTATCTACGATCTCCCCTTTTTATCAATACCAAATTTGGCTGGCCGTTTTTGCCCCTTTTGGTTTTATCCTTCTAAACATAGGTGCATATAACCCAGAAAATCATGAAAATTGAGAGTTATGTTGGTGATTCAATATTAACATGATCAGTTACTGAATTTTGTACAAGGGGAAGATACTTTATTCTTTAGACCGAAAATTATAAAAATATCCCCTCTCTCTCCCCCTCCATCCAATAACGCGGTGAATTGGATATTTGGCGGGACCAAACTTCCGAAGCAACGTTTGGGACTTAAATAGGAGGTAAGAATATAGTAAACGGTGTAAAATAGTAACCATAAATATTATTCTAGCTTGTTTTGTCTTTCAGTCCCATAAGTAATTTGGTTTATGAATAAGGTGCGCACAGTGTTAAACCTGGCTGAACATAAATGATAAAGACGAAGGTCGGTTTATCTTGTGTAAATACCAAACATCTTTCCTTTATCATCAATTTAATATAAACGAGAGTTTATATTTTCTTCTGCCAAAATGACACTCTGGAAACTTAACACCCAGTAACAAAATCCTCGGAAAGTTCATAACTTGGTTGTCGCTTGTATTAAGATTTAAGTTTTACCGCTGACGTATAATCTTTTACGAGAAAGATTTAAGCAGTCCTGTTTTGTTTCTTCATTGAATGCACAATAATTCTCAGAAAATATTAATTGTTTAGAACCTAAGATTATATCGCTGTAGTATAATCTAGCGATTACCTTAGCTCTGGATTGGAAAGATCTGTAAATGGACTGTATCAATTTAATATAATGTGTAATAAAATATTGAAATTAAATTATTGTTACATAACTAAAAATATAATAGCTGAGTACATTATGACGGGATAAAAATGCAGGCTTTATACATCAGCCAAAACAATTAAAAATAAAAAATATCCCCACATTACACAAAGGTACTTACTATATGAACTGATCTGGACTAAAATTACGCTGAATACGTGCTTGGGAGTCGCTCTTCGCTTGTTATATGTTTGCTATGGTTTTAACGCGACTAATTTGATATTTGGTCGACGGCGCATACTGGTTGAGGCGTATGAAAAAATACCTAAATTCAAATCCAATAAATGAAGAAAATTAATTTTATTTGAAATAACAGATTGTTTTTTGACTTTTAAGCATATAACATTTTTTTAAAATGTGCATTACTTTTGGACAAATCGTTTTGCAAACTAAAAATATATTACTTTTTGAGTGTATTTTCTTGTTAAACGAAACATACTTTTAGGGGCGTCTGATCCGGCGCGCCTAAACATATTTTAAAATAGTTTACATTTTTGTAAAGAAAATTAGACTTATCACATCACAAAAAAAATTGAAAATTTTCAGCTTTTCATCTAAAAAAAAAAGTTAGAATCATAGAAATTCAAATTTTTTCTTAAAAAAAAATTGGCTGGATCAAAAACTATTTTGCCACAAGTTGCCCCAAATAGCTAATTAACCTAATTTATTATCTACGATCTCCCCTTTTTATCAATACCAAATTTGGCTGGCCGTTTTTGCCCCTTTTGGTTTTATCCTTCTAAACATAGGTGCATATAACCCAGAAAATCATGAAAATTGAGAGTTATGTTGGTGATTCAATATTAACATGATCAGTTACTGAATTTTGTACAAGGGGAAGATACTTTATTCTTTAGACCGAAAATTATAAAAATATCCCCTCTCTCCCCCCTCCATCCAATAACGCGGTGAATTGGATATTTGGCGGGACCAAACTTCCGAAGCAACGTTTGGGACTTAAATAGGAGGTAAGAATATAGTAAACGGTGTAAAATAGTAACCATAAATATTATTCTAGCTTGTTTTGTCTTTCAGTCCCATAAGTAATTTGGTTTATGAATAAGGTGCGCACAGTGTTAAACCTGGCTGAACATAAATGATAAAGACGAAGGTCGGTTTATCTTGTGTAAATACCAAACATCTTTCCTTTATCATCAATTTAATATAAACATACGTTTTTTGTTACCATGAAGGGTCAGGTCTAATACTGATAAAAGTGAAACCAGTATCAAATAAGGATTAAATTATTATTAAAAGAATAATATTTTATTGATTTATTTTCTGTATGTATTTTGATTATTACAATTACATTATTATAATTATTAGAAATTATTAAGGGGTATCTAGTTATTTTGTATGATTTTATTTGTATGTTTTATATTTATTTAAATTTAACTAAAGATTTGTTATTGTTTGTACTTCTATAGAAAATATATATTTACAATTATGTTCTCTTTTTGTTTATTGCGTTTATTTTGTTATTAATTTTATAAACAATTGTGTTCGCTTAGCAGTTCTATTATTAGTATAAAATATTATTTCCCCTAAAATATTAGTTTCCTCATAATACTTTGGATCTGACTTGTCTACCTCTTTTCATTATTTTGGATTTTTTTTACGTGGCGTCAAAGTTGAAATATCTCGATTTTTACTTTTCAATATTTCAATCAATTCCGTTTAAAAAAGGTACGTTGACGTGGTATCACATTTACGCAACACCCTGTATATACTGGTATAAGATAATAAAAATGCAGAAATGAAAATAAAAATTGATGTGTCCGAGGAACGAACTGAAAACAAATTCCCCTCCCTTTAAATGAATTTTTCCGTTATTAAATCACAACCCCGTATAATAATATGCTCCAAATTTTGTCAGCGGCGCGTTATGTGATTTAGGTTAATTTTCAATTTAAATTAGGTTACTCAATCTTTTGTTGAAGTTGGGGCAATTATTAAATATATAACAATTTGTGATGGAGTTGAGACTTTATTTAAATAAAGGCTGTTACAGGGCTAGAACATAGGTGGGGATGAAAGAAAATGTTCTCAAATATTTTTTGTGCTGTACAAAAATTATGTACAAATTTTCTAGAAATTGGGTCAAATAATTTCGGAGATACATATTTTTTTCCGAAAATGGTCCTTTTTCAACCACTCTGCGGTGATCGGACCGGTTCCCCCTCAACGTCGAGCGGCGGTGAAGAAACCCATTATGTACGGGCGAAAAGACGAGAATAGTATAAATAATTCAAAATTTATTCTGCCATAACAATTTTAATGAAATAAATATGAAACAATCACTATTATAAAGAAAAAAAAATATTTAGAAGAAGATTTCTATAAGATCATGTTGTGATATTAAATTACAATTATTTTTTTAACGTTTCCTCTTCAACTATACAATGCTCTTTTAGAGTATAAAGTGTAAAGCTCTTTTAGGGTATAAAGAATACGCAAAATTAAAATTTTGAGTTTTTTTTTAACGGTAAAGGAAGCCAACATTTTTTATTTCTTATATATATTCTTTTTATTGCCTGTGCAGAGTGATCCCACTTTTTTTAAAAACGAAAGTATTTTTTCAATTTAGAGACTATTAAAAGTTTTTAGAAATTGAGAAACACGTCAAGTTTATTTTAATATTTTGCATATAAAACTCAACTTGTGAATAATACGTATACGGGAAAATACTATGGCAAACAAAACAAATGTTTAACTGATGGATACATTAAAAATTGTTTAACTAAAAACCCAGTTAAGAATATTGTAGAATTTGGTGATCTAAACTAATTCCAACAAATGTGTCCAATTATAGGTAAAATAACTAAAACAAAGCCACAAATAATTTATCCTTTTAGAGCAATTTACTCTACTGTTGGAAAAGGGTTTACAAGATATCCAATTTGAAGATATGCACTATACTTCAAACGAACTACTGCTAATATAACCGCCTACCTAATGTTTAAGGTCCATTAATAAAAAAATGTAGAAACTTCCACGTAAAAAAATATAATAAAACTACAGCGAATCTGTTTTTGTAAATTCATTATATAGGTAGTTAATTTCATCTTGAAGGCTAACTTTTATATCAGATGTATTGTATCATTCTTAATAGCAAAAGCCTCAGATTTTTTAATAAATAAGGAAATAAAACTTGTACCTTGGCCTTATTAATTTAATAAACAAAACATTTTCTATTAAATTTGTTGCTATGTTTTTAAGGTCCTTGCCCTATTTACAATGTACAGAATTGCATAAGATGAAATTTAGAAGATGGGTTTCTAATCTTGATGGAAAAATAAAGTATTTATTATTTTTTCTTGGTAAAGAAGCTCTCGATTTATGAACAATCTGTCGTTTTAATCTAACATTAAGTTATTATACAAATTCAGTTTAGCTAATTAAATCATTTGATAGGGTGATAAAAATGTTTGCCTGTACAGAAGTTATTTAGTAGGAGATTCTTCCTCTTCTACATCTACGAGTCACTGTATTGGAAGCGTCTATCAAACCCCCTCATTTTCTTTGGAAAATCTTACTAGTAGGTCAAAGCCATAACATCCAAGTAAAGGTTAAATTCACCCAAACCGTTTTTGATGCTTTCTGTCAGGTCCTTTAATAGTTGGACGTAAAAAATATTTCCTCATTAAAATAAATTTTAAATTGACAAAAAAAAATATATATATAAACCAGCCAAAATGCACAAATGTATACAATTTTCCAATTTATCTTTACAGTTTCCATTTGCCAGAATACATATGAATTATTTGCTATCTACTTTATTTGTTTTGTAATTCTGTAACAGTTTAAACAAAGTCAATATTGCTGCTAAAATGACGGCAGAAAAATATATTTGCCAAACAAAAGTTTGCGTTTTTTTTGTAGTTATTTCTCGAAATTGCCCATGTTTTTGTACGGGTCTGATATAAGTACACTAATTAATATATTTATATAGTCATATAGTTATCAGGTAATAAAGTCTTACAAAGTGTATAAGTTGTAATAAATTTCATGTTTACTTCTCAAAATGATAGTTTTGGTTAAAAGGAAAGTTCTGTTAAAACAACTTTACCTAATTTTTTAAATGACACGGAATTTTCCTCATAATGAAACTTTCATTTCAATAAGGTAAATGGAATATTATAGTTTATAAAATAGTTATGAAGTTATAAAAGAGGAGGTCTAATGTATGAAACTCTTTATTGTATGATCTAGCTTTCGAGAATGCTTATCCTCTTCTTCAGGGCCTTTCTGAATTTAAAACAAAGAAATTCCTAACAAGTTAGGAAAATTCCTTATACATTTTAGTATAAATCTTACCAAAGTGAGTTAAGCGCATCAACGTTGTGTAATGGATTTGTTTAATTTTAACTCATTTTGGTAAAATTTTGTTTTAAATTCAGAAAGATCTTGAAAAAGAGAATAAGTATTCTCGAAAGCTAGATCAAATACTAAGGAGTTTCATACCCTATGCCTCCTCTTTTATTTGACTGTATCCTCACAAAATCCAGAACCAAGAAGAGTAAATTGTTTAATTTTTTCTTCTTTTTTTTTGGTTTAAAGTGCTATATATATATATATATATATATATATATATATATATATATATATATATATATATAGTGGGTATTTTTCTTGTATATTGTTAGTATTTATTTCTTGGGATATGGTCCTGCAACTAAAAATTAAACACTTATTCTCGTATTCGTGTCTAATTTTAATAACCTTTCTGCTATAACTTGAGCCTTTATTAAATTCTACAAATACTAAAAAGATTAAAATGAGTTTTAAAAATCAAACACTAAAACAAAAACTTACTTTATAGTTTCAAGCATATATGAAGATAATTATAATGAAAAACAAATTAAAACTACACCGATCAGACTGGACATTTACTTCAGTAACTGACAATACTAGAATAATACGACGTTGTTTTATGTGCCATCAGTGAGTTTTTTTCCCTTTAAATACTTTGATTGGTTTTTATTTTATATACAAGGACGGTCTAATAAATTGATGTATTTTGGAATCTACCGGGTTTGTTTATTACATTTCGCACATTTTATTTTAAAAAGGTGTGGTATATTTTATTTAAATTTTTTGGTATCTGTTTTTGCGTTTACAGAATTAGAATTTTTTTGGATGTAAACCATTTCGTAAAACTGTCTTTTTTTTAAGTTGGTTTCAGTAATAAGTATTTTAGTGTCACTAGTTAAAAGTATGGTTGGTTTCAGTCGTGTGATTTATGAGAGCTGTTTTGTTTTTTCTATCGTAATTGTGACTGTTAATCCGATTTTTTAGGTACTGACTAGCTTGCCCAATACGTACTTTGTTGCAGTCATTGCACGGTATCTCATATACAACGTTGCGCTTTTTTCTTTTGGTATTGTTGCTTTAATTTACTGAAATTTTTGCTAAGTAAGTTAAAACCTTCGTACAGTTTATGAATCCTTTTTTTAAAAATCGAATCTATAAAGTGTTTTGGGTAAGAGTTTGAGATAAATGCTTCTTTTGCTTTATTAATAGCGTATTTTGGGAATTCAGGGTCAGATAAATTATTATAAATACTGGTGATAACTGATTTTTTTGGGAAATAGGTGTTCAAAGTTAAAATTAAGATACCTTACAGACCAGGTATTTTGTACCAAGCTGTTCTTATTTTATCTTATACGCGATTCAGATCTGAAAAGCTTTTTTTTATTTTCCTTCTCAAACTCGATGTTAAATTTTAATTGTTTAAATTATCTAGAATGTAATGGGCTTTTTCTTTAGGGATAGCTAGCAAACAATCATCTACGTACCTATAGAAAAACGGTAAATCAAAGTTCAAGTTATTAATGACTGTTTTTGATTTTCAAAACCCATTTTAATCTTTTTAGTATTAGTAGAATTTGATAAAGGCTCAAGTTATAGCCGAAACGTTATTAAAATGAGACATGAATACGTGAAAATAGTTGTTTAATCTTTGATTAAAGGACCATATCCTAAGAATATATATATATATATATATATATATATATATATATATATATATATATATATATATTATATTCACATATCTAAAAAACACACAGATTAGAAGACATATATGTATATTCTACATACACTCATTTATAAAGATCTTTAAGTCGATATCTAACATGCTTGCAAAAGTCGTATCGGGTATAAAACTAAACCGGAAGCCCGGCGATGTCTCGAAATCCTAAGAGAAAACCCCGAATATTACTTAATCTTCTGATTTTAATAAAAATTCCAGACAAGTTTTGTATAACTCGCTACGCAACAAAATTCATTTGTTTTCGGGTTATTAAGGGCAAGTGTAACTTTAGCAAATTTATTACCCAGTAGATCCCTAATAGCTTTTCTTATAATGATCTATCTTTTGATACCAACTTTCAGTTTGACCGGTCAAGTCAAGAATTATGGCTTCCGGCTAAAAAACTAAAAGTATGTGACAAAAGAGAGACAATTTAAAACTATGAGGGAAGTAAAGTGCAAACCGTTTTGCTCCAAGAAGAACCGTATATTCTCTACAGGATAGTAAAATTGCCAAAGTGCCGATTTCTAAACCTCAATAACTCGAGAACAAATGAATTTTGATGTATAGTGGGTTACACAAAAATGTTAAAAATGTTCATTAATATCTGAAAATTAAATATTTTCCTATAAATAAAAAGAGACGACCTGTATATATCAATTTTTCTAAAAAAAAATTTTTTGTAACTCTGTAGATTTGAAGATATGGCCTCCCTTCTTAGTTGGACACCCAGCATATACATACATATATACAGGGTGTTCAGTCAATGGCTTTCACTATCCAAATCTTGGAAATCCTTCATGTTAGTGTGTTCAAAAAAAAAAATAAAACAAAATTGGCCAAGATCAATTGACTTAATTATGGCTCTTTTGCTTACGCGGCTGATGATATGTGATAAAAATATTCCTATTTTTTATTCATTGGGTTCTCAGAATTCAAATAAAAGAAATAAAACCGACCAATACATTAATAATTCGAAATTAAATAAACTTATTTTATATTTATTTACAAGGAAGATAAATGTATAATTTTCTGATGCATGCAGGTAAAATAAATTGAATGAGAAAGTGTTAAAATGGGAGACAATTTTTAATATCCTTCAATTTTTTGCACAGTGTATAAACGTATTTTAATGTTGCGTATTTTAATTACGGCTGCGTATAAATTATAGTATCATAGTCATTTCAACGTGTACGTGAACCGGAGCAAACCAGTTAAAATTTAAGTTAAAAAACTTAATTAAGCTGCCAAACTTAAATTTAATTTCCCCTGACTGATTTTAGTGCCCGCTCAATATTCCATTAAATTAACAACATTTATTATCTTTCCATGCTGTGGAATATTATTATCTGTTGGTATATATTTTACCACTAATTATGCTTACGTCAGATTATTGTGGCTTGTTTACATATTTTAATAATGTGAAAATTCAATAACATCGTTTTGTATTATACTGAACACGGTTCGTATTAGACCGATTATTGTTTATACTGGTTTATACAGAAACAAGCACACACATATTTTGCTATAAAAATATAATTCACACATTATCCAGGATCCCATAACTGGGAATGAGTAAAAATACTTTATCTTGACATATAAAAGGTTTTTTCATAACTACACTCAAAATTAAAAAATGTGGGTTACACATAATCTACCAAATTTCGACAACCACCAGCAATATTTCTCCTTATCATCTAGTTTTGCATTTTACAAATATTTAAAAACTCAGTTCGGTACATTTGCTATTTTTATTTTTGAAAACCTATATTCTTATTAAATTGTGAAGAATATCTATACATATTTGAAGGTTTTTTAGTGGTTTCTTAAGAACTTTTGTATAAAGAGTTTTATTAGAAGCCCATTAAATACTAAATATAGCACAATTAGTCTTATAACAAAATAATGGTCAAGTCTCTCAAAAAAAATTTGAACAACTTTAATATAGTTGCTATAGGAGAGCATTTAAAAAAATATTTTATATTGTTTCATATATTACTAGTAAACAAATGTTCACAATACTATTTATAAGAGATGCATGACGCACAAATGTTTTTAACTTCTCCTTCCCCTTTGTCAACCCGCATAATATTTTGTCATTGTTTTACCTAATAATTCGTCACAGCAAATGGCCTACCCCAGAAAGTATGAATAGTTTTATGAATCTTGTAAGAAATAAGTAACAAATAAATATTGTTTATTTGATTAACATACTATAAAAGAAAGTTCCAAAACAGCGCAAAGCACTTTTTGCTGCAAGAATAAACCATTAAAATTAATTTTTGTATAATTTGCAGCAAGTGCCTCCATAATTACCATTTCTGTAGAACTAAATAGAAACTATTTAAAAAAACTTAATTGGGCTTTATTCAATTGGAGTTTAGAACTTAAGAAGACCTGTGCAGCGAACCTAAATTTATTCCAAGATCCAATTTCCTTATTAATATTTAACGTTTCCTTATTCAGTGTTAATTAAAACTTGAAACGGATTATAAATTTCGTTAGAAAATTATTTTTTCGATAAAAAAAAATGTGAACTTTGGTTCTGAATTACATGCACAAATCGAAAGATACAATAATTTTACCATATGTAACTCTAGCTGAGCCTCGATTATTCGAAACTCTGCTATTCGAATCCTATCTTATCTGAACTCACCGACCCCACGACGAGAAGACGGTGGCAGGGAGAATTGAAGAACAGGTAAACGCATCAAACGCCAGCGAGAAGGCTTGTGTCAGTGAGCCAGTCGCTAATTAGTTTTTACTGCGCGCGGTATTGAATCGATTTTTTGTTAGTTTTTTTTTTCGATGTCTCCTTCAAGTTCAAAGCGTAAACGGGTGGCACTGTCAATCAAGGACAAATTGGATATAGAAGGTTGAATCGGCACCATCTTTGTCGGTGTTGTACGTTGTGGGAAAGTCAGCAATTTCGGACCTTGAAAAACTGACTGGCACAATTTTGACGTTCGCGAATAAACTCGATTGCGGTGCAGGGAGTTCGAAGCGCAAGACTATGAAGAGATCTACCAACGACTATTAGGATGGGGTTCCATTGGTATGTGTGAAAGCTTCAGACCTGAATAAAAAATTAGGTGGTGAGCCTAAATTGTCTTCTAACAAAGGTGGTTGGAAAAATTTAAATCCTGAAACGTCATCTATCGGCTTGATATTCCAGAGTGAAAAACTCTACTGACTCTTAATATGCCAGTGTATCCGTGATAAAATTTTCAGAAATTTTGAGAGAAGGTTACGATTTATGCAAGAAATGCCTACTCTCTAAAACTCTGACACCCAAGAAGGAAATATCAACCTCAGGATATAAATCAAGCGAAAGGCGAGTTACCGTGAAGGTTTGTGCAAATTATGCTGGAACTCACAGAATTCCCATCCTTAAAGGGAAATCCAGAAAACCAAAAGAAATAGAAACAAGTCATAGTTGTGTAACACTAAAATCTAAAAAGTAATAAAATTGTGCTTCAGCACATGACATATCAACCAACTACATCACATATATACTTAACTAATTAATATATAAAATATTCAATTTTCACACACTTACAACGCGTTAGTCAAATTTTAAAAGTGAATGATTATTGTTATTAATTTAAAATGGAAGGTCACTTGTAAATGATACTAGTCGAACACATTATCTAACGTAACCCAAATAAACAGCAAATTCATTTATGGAATAAATTGCATCAGCTGTAGTTTTTTTTTTAATGCAAGTTTTTTTGTAGGTGTGATAGTTTTTATTGACAATGGTAACAGATTAAAAATGCCACAACCGGATGATGTCGGATAACCATACAACAATATTATAAGCAACTGAAGAATAAACAAAGGCATAGTAAACACTCAGAAGGGTTTCGAGAGTTACGTAATTCTTTAAAGAGTTTAAAACATAGGGGATCTTATTGATTTTTGAACACGCTTTAGAAATTTACCCATTCCAGATTAAATTATTATCAATCGAGACACACAGACAGAAATTTATTGAGTACCATAAAAACCAAACAAAGGTCTGGATGAACCGTGGTAATATAAGTTGCTATTTTTTGTTGGAGTAATTTCTTCATACTAAATTATTTGACCCTTTTTAGGTTACCATTTCTTCCCCGATAATTAATAATACTAGTTCATAGCGTGTCAGAAAAGCCTTAGTATGGGATAATATCTCGGATACTAGTAAAGATAAAAGTATTATAATTTAGAAGTTTTACGTTCACCATCAAATCAGCTTTTTTAACTGTTTAATCTTTTTTCATCCCTCTGGGGGTGGTAAGAGGGGATTGAATTTTAAATGCAGCCTTATGTCAAATTTTAATTTATATAGGAAACCTCTAAAAGAAAAAAATATTGTGAGCAATCAGAAGATATCTATTTATACTGGTTTTTAAAGTAATTATTGAAATAGGAACTGCACTCAAATTGTTATTTTTGGCAATAATAACTTCAAAAACTCTTCTATCATTTTGGAGCTTTTCATTCGTTTCACTAAGGAAAACAACATAATCTATAGGTTTAAGTTCTTAGTAATTTATTCGATTTTGTTGGAAACACTCGCTCTCTTAAGTAACCTCAAAGAAATAAATCAAGTGGAGCAAGGTCCGGCTAACGTACTGGGTAACAATCTCACGACGTTCTTCCAGCGCTTAGGAAATTCATTATAAAGATACTTTTTGACGGTTAAAAAAAAGTGCGTGGGCGCTCCATTCTGTAAAAAACTGCGTCATAATTAATGTCGTGGTGTTTAATAGATGCCACAAATTGATTTGGTGATACATATGCATATTGTGTTATATTCACTTACCTTAATAAAAGGGCTGAAGGGATTAACGTCCTTTACAGTTCGGTTTACCGCTCGGAAATTCCCATTGTAAATGTTTCCTTTAATTATTAGGCGATTAACTTATTACGAATTGACTCATACTTTACGTTCCTGGATAAAAAAAAAGGATTGATAAGAGGCAAGTTTCGGGAAAACGAACAATTACAACTGTAAAATTCTAGTTAGTTATTACTAATTTGTAAAGTATATGAGGTGTCCAATACGTATGGAATAATACCCATGCTTTAAGTTTGAAGAAGTGACGTCATTTAAAAAAGTAAATAAAACGCTATGCACTTCTTTATTATATAAGAGTAACAGAGTTAGATACAGGCAGAGAACATTTAACATGAGGTGGAGTCAGTATGAATACTTTGCAACCATTTTTTCCAATTTTTGCCCGGTTGTCTTTAAAAAAAAAAGATGAAATCTAGTACGTTTGCGCTCAGATAGAGCAGCATCATAAAAGATTTAGTATAGCAATCATCTATTGAATTAGAAAATTGAAGCGAATTGCACGTCGACGTCATCGTGGGCACCGTATAGCACAAAAAAACTTTTTCTTTTTACTTTCTCGTATTGTCAAGATGAAAAAAGCACCCCCCGAGATTTTGTCAGATATTTATGGTCTGTTGGTCTGTTGTCTATCTATTCGTAGCATAGCTAAAAAACGGCTTAACCGATTGGCTTTAATGTTCGGTAACAATTTGATAAAAACCCATTATGGTGGAACAAAAATGGCATATCTTTTCACGATTTCAGTAACATATTGTCAAAAGGATTTTAATCAATCATGAAAGCTAAAAATAATTATTAACGAACACTCCATACTACAAATTAAATTATCTTAAACTTAAACAAAAAATAAGAAACTACAAGAAAACTACAAAAATTTGGCCTACAGATACTCTACCACATTTTGTAAACTAACAGCAATATTTCTCCTCATCATCTGATTTTTCCCTTTAATAATAAAGAAAAAATGTAAACAACTCTAATATAGTTGCTATAGAAGAGCATTTAAAAAAAGATGTTTTATATCTTACTAGTAACTTATAGACAAATGATAACAATAATATTAAAAAGGGATAGTTCATAAAATGTGTCACACAAAATTCACACATTTTTTAACCCTCTCTGCCCCTTTGTTACCTCGCATCATATTTTTCTAATAATACATCCCAATACATGGGCCTCCCCATTAATATAATTATTTTTTTGAATATTAGTATGAAACAAATATTAAGTATAAAGATTGCTTATTTGATTAACATCTAGATACAATATTTTATAACAATTATACAGTTTAAAATTTAGCTACCAACCGACGCGAATCTAATAAGTATTATTTATAATACACATATTTTTTAAATTAATTACATATATTATGTCGAACACCTTGTAACAAACGCACCTACATGCATAGACTATTAAGCTACCTTTGCCTGACCTGCAAATTGTCAATATGTAAGGACTTTAATACAGAATAGTACGAAAAGAAAAATAACTATTGCTGGTGTTCGAAGTATCTAAATTAGCAAACGAAACTTTACCATACAAATTGCCTCAAATTTTAGGTCTTAAGTCATAATGACAATGCTTCTATTTTCATTAGCCTACTTTTTACGCAGATACAACGTAGTCAATACTTTCGTAGCTTCTTGGTATATTCTATTTTAAATATAGATAATGAACTAGTAGCTAACGTTTTAAATAAATTACATTGCACCTTGGTAGCAAAACTGGAAACGGTCAAAAACTTTTTTTAACTAAACAGTTAAATTTTCTTGACTTCTAAAATCTGAAATATAATACAAGTCAAGGTGGTTCCAAACTGATAACGGTGCAGAACTCTTGTTTGCTTTTTGCTGCAAGAATAAACCATTCCAATTAACTTTTAAATAATTTGCAGCAACTGCCTCCATAATCACCATTCCTGCAGAATTAAATAGAAACTATTTAGGAAAAAAAATCTAATTGAGCTTTATTTAATTGGACTTTAAAACTTAAGGAGACCTGTGCAACGAACGTAAGTTTATTCCAAGATGCAATTTCCTTAATAATATTTAATGTTTCCTTATCCAGTTTTAATTAAAACTTAAAACGGATTATAAGTTTCGTTAAAAAGCATTGTTTCGATAAAAGAAAGTGAATCTTTAGCTCTGAATTATACGGACGAATTGAAAGATATAAAATATTTTACTTGTCCGCATACCAGTCCCATGTAATGCTAATAATAACGTAACGTTCCGTTTTTTGATTTTTCATGCACCGATCAGAAAACATGCTACAAATTAAAATTCTTGTATTTACAGAATAGCTCATCTCTATTAGAGAGGATTTTATTGATTCATAGATGGCGCTCCGAGTTTTTCTTTAAAATTCCAATTATGTCTAAATCATAAGTGAATACTACAGATCGTAAATTTCATAAGTCTCTTTAATTTTGGGTGTAGCTAGTAATGTTCTTTCATATAAATTTTGGTATAAATATAAATTACATAATTTGGGTTGTTGTTCTTGATTATGTATAAATCTCATTTAAGTGGAATATTGGGGAATTTCGTTTTTATAGTTTCAAATTAAAAATACAGTCGGTAATACAGAATTCTGGATGTCATTCCTGAACGGTTGAAAATTCAGCGGATAAGACAGCTGACTGAAGGGTTAGGTTCATTGACATATTATACTAGGAGGATGGACTGGGCCAACTGCCCAATAATCAATGTCTTCGGAGTGGGAGAGAGAAATGTTGAGAGAGATAACGCGAGTCGTGGCAAAAAATCCTTCGTTTGCCCGCCAAATCACTTGTTGTTTGTGTTATTCGTGCTTTTGCATGCGCTTTTGTATTGTAAATCATTTATTATTGTTATTTTGTGGCATATTTGTATTAAAATGAGATCGTGTTCTGCTGTTAATTGTACTACAAGAGCGAAAAAAGGCGAGAAAATAAAATTTCACAGGTAAATAGTTTTATATAGGTTAGGTATTAAAAGCAATATTAATAACATTATTTAACAGTCCGAAAATAAAATAACTGTAGGTACTTGTATAATAATTACAACTCATGCTCTTTAATGATGTTTTTTAGATTTCCAAAAGATGATAACTTAAAAAAGTTATGGGTACATGCTGTTAGAAGGAATAATTATAATCCAGGCAGTACAGCTGTTATTTGTGAAAATCATTTTAGAGAGGATGACTATGAGGTCAATGTTCATGGAAATCGGGTATTAAAAAAGCAAGCAATTCCATCACAATTTGATTTTCCTGCTCATTTAATCAAAGTTATCAGGAAGCGTAAACCCATTACAAGAAGAGTTAATGTAAACCAAGGTAAGGGTGACTGTAATTAATAATTGATGATTATTCTGCTGATAAAATAAGACACCCTCTAAGTAATATAATGTTATAATATAAAAACATATATCACTTTAAAACAAATATTTAATAATATTCATAAAGTTTAAATATAAATATACATTTTTAGGAAATGCTGTTGCAGGATGCAGTACTAACGTACTTCCTGAAGTAGACCCTATGGAAGTTGATTTAGTGCCAGAAGTTAATAATGGGCCTGAAGATAAAGTAATTAATATACCCAATGAAATAAAATCATCTTCCAGTGTAGAAAAAAAACCTTTTGTGAGGTAAGGAATATGTACAATTGCTTAATAAGGCATTGTTCATTATAGAGATTAGATCGCAAGTTTAATTGGCTGTAATAAAAACTCTCCCTATAAGGCTCAAATTCACTTATTTATAACAGTATTAAGTTGTTGACAAAAATCTGTAGGTATTTTCTATTTTTAGAAATAGAGGGGATCCAATAGTCTTTGGGGATTTCCAGGAAAGTGATTTAGAGTTTCAAGAAAAGAGGAAGAAATTTTGGAAAATTGCTAATCAAACTGTTTGTAGATATAAAAAAATGAATAAATATTACCAGAGTAAAATCAGTCGACTAAAACAAAAAATAAAGAATCTAAATGCACTATTGGATGAATTAACAAGAAGTAAAAAATTGTCATCAGACCAGTCATTTATATTAAAGGTTGATAATTAATTTTATAGTAGATATTGCATGATTTTTGTATGTTGTAGGTTGAACTTAACAGACTATTTTTTTTTGTGGAGGTATTTATAAATTTTCATAACTTTTTTCAAAATAACTAACTTTTTTAGGAAAGTATTCCAGGTACCATCAAGGAAATATTGTTTAGACAGTTAAAAAAAGGTGTATGTGCTAAATATACTCCAGAATTAAGGTCATTTGCTCTGACTCTGAATTTTTATTCGTCATCAGCATATGACTATGTACGTCGTATATTTGGTATTAAGTCTTTGCCACATCCTAGAACCCTGTCCAAATGGTATAGTAGTATTGACGGGTCACCAGGATATAGTTCTCAAGCACTAAATGCTATTAAAAATAAAGTTCGGCTAGAAGAACAAAAGGGCAAGAAATTGGTGGCTGGTTTAATGATTGATGAAATGTCCATTAGAGAGCATGTTCAGTGGACAGGAAGTAGACATGTTGGGTATATAAACTTTGGTAGAGGTTTACAGGAAAGCGATATTTTACCAAGAGCTAAAAATGTACTGGTTTTTATGGTGGTTGGGTACAATTGCAGATGGAAAGTGCCAGTGGCTTATTTTTTAATAAATTCATTATCTGGTGATGAAAAGGCAAACTTGGTAATAGGTTGTCTTCAACAACTTGGAGACACTGGAATTTCCATCAAGAGTTTGACTTTTGATGGATGTGCTTCAAATATAGCTATGTCCCATATATTAGGGGCTAACTTGCACTTTCCGAACATAAAACCTTATTTTTTAAACCCTATCAATAAAGAAACAATATATATTATTCTTGATGCTTGCCATATGGTAAAGTTAATTCGTAATGGTTTGGGTGACTGGGGACAGCTACAGGATGGCGAGGGCAGAATAATTAAATGGGCACTGTTTGGTGAGTTAGTTAATTTACAGAATGAGTCTGGCCTTCACTGTGCCACAAGAATACGCTCTAGGCATATCCAGTATTCTAAAGAAAAAATGAAAGTAAAACTTGCTGTCCAAACATTTAGCTTAAGTGTGGCAGACGCGTTAGAGTACTGTGACAAGGATTTAAATATACAAGCATTTCAAGAAAGTGAAGGAACAGTCGAGTTTTGTAAAAATATTAACAACATTTTTGACTTGTTGAACACTCGAAATGCTTATAGTAAACTCTCATATAAAAGACCACTTTTTAAAGGAAGTGAAAACTTCTTAAAAAATTCTATTGATCATTTTGTGAACTATTTAAGCACTTTAAAAGGACCTACGGGAGAAAATATTTTAATTAGTAACAGGAAAACTGGTTTTCTTGGCTTAATTGTATGCTTATTAAGTCTACAAGGAATTTTTAATGACTTGGTAAAAACAGATATTTTACAGTTTCTTCTATCATACAAATTAAGCCAAGATCACTTGGAAATGTTTTTCTCTGCTGTACGACGAAGGGGTGGCTTTTCAAATAACCCAACGGCATGGCAGTTTGAAAATGCCTTTAAACGCCTATTAGTACATAGCGAAATAATTTCCCCAGACAGTGCCAATTGTTTATCCCAGGATAATACATCCATTTTAAATATTAGTGTAAATTATAAGAATAATACTTTAGATACTCTAGAAGAAAATTTTGAATTATCTGAAGAAATTAATAACAGTTTTATTTCTAATTTCAACAACATTACTAATTGTATATATTTAAATGATGTTACAGAATATATTGCAGGATTTGTATCTAGAAAACTTGTAAGAACTTTAAACTGTAATGTGTGTGCTTCTTCAGTAACGAATAATGTCTCATGGTCAATGTTACTTAATAAAAAAAACAGGGGGGGGCTTTGCAAGCCGTCTAAAGATGTTGTAAAGATTTGCCTTGTTGCTGAAAGTATAATAAGAACACAGCAAAATTTTACAACATCTAATTTAATTTTAAAATTAATCTGTTTGGCTTTAAGACAGCTAAATGTAACACAGTTATTTACATCTTTGTCAGAGCATTGCTTGGAGCAAGATCCTCTGGATGGGCATGTTTTACAGCTAATACGGCTAATATTAAAACACTACTTTACAATAAGAGTTCATCATATAAATTCAACAAACAATGAAATAAATAATAGGATAAGACACAAGCTAACAAAAACAATAATTTTTAGTCACCAATAGTTTATTTTTAAATTTTGTCTACAAATATACTTCATTTCTGTGTGTCCTCTCATTTCAAAGTAACAAGAAACACTCTTTAATTCAAATTCAAAAATAGTTTATTTGTCACATATCAACATGTATAGCATTTTACATAGTTTCCTAATACAAAACTTACATGACAAAAAGGGTCAGCCTCTCGATTATGAATAACCGTTAGCAATTACACCCAGCGGACTCAGTGCAGTTGTGAGGTGCCCTACATTGATCGATTTAATATTAAAATTACTAGATATATCAGTATTTCGAATATTTAAACTAAACATTTTCAACATCTTTAAATATGTTAAATGTTCTAGCCCATATAATCCTAAATTGAAATAAAAAATTACACCATAAGGTAAAGCCGATGGTAAAGCAGCAGCTAACAGTTTAAATGTGCATAGGGTTACTTATAAGTAAGCCAATTAAAGACGGGGTCACAGGTAAAAAGTTTAGTTAGTAAAGATATCATGACTCGAAAAAAAAAACACTAGCTCTATGATGCCCATATACCTAAGTTATGTCCAGACATGTAAAAAATCTAAAGAAATCAAGTAATTATAACACCATGTTATCACACACTACAGTATGAAGTTTGGGACTGAGATTAGATATTTTGACCCCAGTAATTGTAAGGGTAATATTTTTCGACTTATAACCTTTCATTTATGTGTAATGTAATAAAAATTGATTTTTTTTTAAATGGTTGTTTTTATTATCTTCATCCTTCCCTTTATTTCGCATATAATAAAACATAGGTACACTATCCACATCATTTTTTTATTTAGCAATGATTACAAACTTTAACAATATGTTTTCTAAAATCCTTTAAAGAGTGCTTTAAGCACTGGTAAGTACTCAGAATATTTTTAACTTAAGTGAGTGTTTATCTAAACTAATCTAATAGCCAAATTACTTTAATTTCACTAATTTAAGCAGTCAACAAATCTCATGACTCAAACTCTCAATAACGATATTTCATTCTTAATTATATGCAAATGCATCTTAACGCGTTTTATAAATGTATTGGTATTTTTTATATTCCTTAGATTATCAGGCAATTTATTAAATTCCACCGATGATTGCACTATTTAACAAAATATTGTTTAAAACACCCCGTCTTCTACTTCGTACGTATACTTTCTCCGTATTTTCTGCCACACCTATCTCCATCTCTCTCTCGGTTCTCTCTTTCTAGTCTCTTCCACATTTTAATACACGTCGTTTATTGCTAGTGGGCCAGTCCATCGTAGTATAATACGTCAATGGTTAGGTTACTTCCAATATACTTTTGTCACTGGGTAGACCGTTTATAGCCCATCATTCCATTTTTATGGAAATCTTTAATCATCCTTTGATGAAAATAAATGGAATGAAGTGAAATAACATCGTTTGGGTGAGTTTTTAGTAAAATTCCCATTTTCACTAGTACTTTTCTATTTTTGACAAATTCATGTTTCATAACCTCATCTTCATTTGTATGATTCCTATGAAGTCCTTTTTTTTTTGGTCTCCTTTTTAGGCAACCCAGTTTTATTAATCTGCAGTTTTATTAACCTGCAGTTTTATTAACCTGCAGTTTTATTAAACGCCAGTTTAATATTTTATTAAACACCAGTTTTATTCATTTTAAACTGCTTATGAACTAGATTATTAGATATGGTGTTAGAAACATTTTGTTAGTTATTAGCTGCTTGTGGGCTAATTTTAATCTTGCTAGCCACTTGTTGAGCAAGGGCATTATTTAGTCAAGAAACCCAAGTTTGGAGAACTACATGGAGTATTGGAAATTAATAATCAAACATTTTACCGGCTAAAGTTCAAGGACCTCAAAGAACAACCCCAGGAGGATATTACTAAAAGATAAGTTTTTAGATAACAACAAACAAACAAACAAAAGTATGCTTTATTGCCGCAGAAAGATTTTACAATTTTATGGACAAAGCAAAATATACCTAAAAATAAGACATATCAAAACATTAATCGAAAATAATTTCGACAGGTCAGTGCTTTTTTTAAAAATGTAAATTATCAATTTACCAAATCGTAAAACACACGTTAGAATATAACATAACATTGCAAACAGTAAATGAATCATGATAACCTTATAAAAGTAAACAAACACACATGTACGAGGTGAATAATTTCGATGACATTGAAATCAAAATTGCAACTATGCGACCTTAAACTCTATGTTATTATAGTTATACAAATAATTGTGATGTTAAACAGAAGGTATATTGAACTAGTGTAGAATGTAGTATACAAAAAGAATTAAATTGTTTTTAATCCAATACCTAACAAAAATAATTAAGTTTTAAGTGAATGTTCGACAGTTCTTTTCCCTATATAATGATTTTCAAAATTCTATGCTACGAGTTAGGACATGACTCACAAAAGATTTAAGTAAACAAGCGAGTTTAGTGACAATTTAAAGAGACTTACTCACTGAAAAAAAAATCATTAACGCTGTAAAATGGTCTCTCAATGAGGTATGCTTTGGTGTTTTTTCGAAATTGTGCAAGCATAGGGATAGATTTTAAATGTACTGGCAGATTGTAAAGTTTTATGGCGTTGTAAATAATTGATTTTTTTATTAATTCTGTGGAAGGAATGGGAAGATAAATATCATGCCTAGAGTTTCTGGTAGGGTATACATGTTGTCGCCTTTCTGGGAGGGTGTTTATATGTTTTCAAAGCAAACATACCGTTTCCAAAATAAATAATGCAGGAAGTGTTAATATTTCATGTTTTTTGAAATAGTATTGGCAGTGAGCCATATTATTTAGACCAAACAAATAACGAATGGCTCTCTTTTGAAGCATAAAAATACTACGAAATTGCTCGGTGGTACAGCAGCCCCAAAAGGGAAGGCCATAGCGGAGGTGGGATTCAAATAAAGAGAAATAAGTAAGTCTGGCAGAAGGAACGTCTAGTTCTTTTGAAACTGATCGAATGGCGAAGCAGGCGGTAGAAAGTTTTTTAGTTAAGGTGTCAATATGATTAGACCATTTTAGGTTGTTATTTATATTTAAACCCAGGAATTTAACCGACTCTACGTATTCAATATTGCTGTTATGTACCTGAAGTGGTTGTAAAGTTCCCTTATAAGATAACGCCACCGTTTTATCGACGTTAAAACAAAGCATATTGGAATCGGACCAAGCCTTAATTATAACCAAGTCTTTGGAGATACTAGAGAGTAAAGACGTTGTATCAAAATCACTCCATGTTATGCTTGTGTCATCAGCAAAAAGGGAAATTCTTCCATTAATTTTAAGGTTCGTGATATCATTGATGTATAACAAAAAAAGAATAGGTCCCAAGACTGAACCTTGAGGGACTCCACTTGTAATCAACTTACAATCAGAATCGGAACCATTAGCCCTTACAAGTTGTTGCCTTTTCCCAAGATAAGATTTGAACCAATTTAAAGAAGTACCGCGAATTCCATAAAAATTTAGTTTGTTTATCAGAATTTCATGACTAACACAATCAAAGGCTTTCGCATAGTCACAAAAAACTGAGGCAGTTGTGTGGTTGTTATTGAGAGATAAGTAGACGCCTCTAAGCAACGTGAACATGGCGTCACTGGTGCACTTGTTGGGTAGAAATCCGAACTGCTCCGGGGATATTATCTGATGTTTCAGGAGAAATGGCATAAGACGATTCTTCAGTAGCCTTTCGATGACTTTTGATAGCACTGGTAGTAGTGCAATTGGGCTATAATTGCAAGAGTTAGTTTTTTCGCCGCCTTTATGAAGTGGAATAATTATAGCTGTTTTAAGGCAATCAGGGAATACACCTTTTATAAAGGACTCATTTATTAATGTTGTAAGGGCCTCTATAACTGGGAGTGACAAGTTCAGGAATATTCTAATTGATAGGCCATCAGTGCTACACGAAGATTTACTTTTGATATTATTTATTACCTTCAATAGTTCAGTGTTGCTAACGGGACTTAAGAAAAAGCTATCAGCTAAATTTTTTGAAGGAGGGAGAAACGAAAGAGAGTCCAAACTTGGCGAGATACTAGAGGTAACATTTTTGCTTACATTAATAAAATAATCATTTAGATCATTAGCCCCTGGCAAGATCTTATTCACAGGGTATGATTTGTTTCTGAGGTTATTGATGATGGATCAGGTTTCTTTTGAAACGTTATTAGAGTTTGTTAGACGTTTTCGGTAGTGTAATTTTTTTGCTGACTTAATAAGAGTAGTGTAGATCCTCCTATAATTAGAGATATAGTCGAGAATAAGAAAGGAGTCGGTGAATTTTTTTATATATGAGAGCGAGCGCATATTTTTAGCAGAAGTTCGTATTCCTTTTGTGGTCCACGGTTTATGCCGCTTAGGTTTGATATTCTTAAGCGGGAAGGCCTTGTTAAAAGCACTTAAAGTTTTATTTAAAAAAGTTCTGAAGTTTGTGTTGACATTATCAGATTCAAAATTCCAATTGGTGTTAAAGCAAATATTATGAAATACTGAGAAATTTGCGGCCGAGAAAATTCTGCCCCGATGGCGGGATCTTGGTAAGGGCCTAATAGGTAAACTAAACCTGGAAATTACCGCCTCGTGATCGGAAAGACCTGAGTTATAGACCTGTGATTGCACCTCTGATGAAGAAAAATCAGACGCCATGTAATCGATGATAGAAGAAGAGTTTTTTGAAATTCTAGTTGGCGAGGATACATGCATTCAAAGACCGAAAGAGTCGAATATAAAAATTAGATATTTCTGGATGGCACAAACAGTAGCATAGTCAATATTAAAGTCCACGCATAGAATTTTTTTACCTTTAATCGGTAGACTGTCTAGCAAACTTACCAGGCTATTTAAAAATGATTGTACATCAGAGTTTGGTGATCTATAAATACAAATTACATAAAGATCAAGATTTTGATTATATACCATAGAGAATTCAAAAGAGCTATCCGCTAACAAATGATCATATTTAGATACCGACATGAAATCTCCATTTAGGGATAGAATCAGTGTTCCCCCATGAGCTGAGTTTTTTCTGTCATATCTAGCTATTGTGGTATACCTCTCAATATATAAGGGTTCGTTTAGATTCAGCCAGTGCTCAGTAATTGCAACAAGTTGGGGGAACTCCAATTCTTCCAGAAATAGGTACAACTCGTCAGTTTTATTTCTTAGAGAAGCAATATTAATTAGCACCATATTAAAACTAGTAACAACAGGAAGTTTTGAGGAATCTAGTTCCTCAGGACACGTCGTGTTTTCTAAAAATTTTTTTTGGGAGAATTGCTGGTAAAATAGTTTTTATCGCATTCTCTGGTCCTCTGAAGATGGATCGATCTCTCCGAAGATATGTAGGATCTATAGGCTGCAAGATCCGCTTCCACTTCTGCTGCGTTAAATCCGTAAGCAGCATGAAAATCGAAATATATCTTATGTAGGGTTCTATAATCTATAGGAATGCCTTCAGAAGCCAAAAACAGCCTGGTGCTTGTATTTGTAAACCCTTCAAAGTGAATTGGCGCAGGTTGGTCGTGCAGGAAGGCGAGATATAACTTGAAGGCCTTTAAAATGGCTGGTTCTCTTAGTCTAGACATGAGGAAATGGTTATCAGAACTTTTTTCGGTTCGCGTAAGCTTCACTGTTGGGGGAGACATTGGATCAAAAATAGGTTCTTGGTCAGTAGGAGCTTTCTTGGAAAGACTGTAGCAGTTGTCGCCCAACAAGACATTTGCTTTGCAGGCAGCAATGGCCTCTTTGTCAGAAGATATTATAGTGCCCTTTTGAGAAATTGGAGAGGAGACAACCAGTGAACTGACGGAGCTCGAGTTGGTGGGCAGTTTTTTCGGTGTGGAGGGAGGTGGGAGGTTCGGTGTACATTTTTCTGTAAGTTCGGATACAGCTGACCGTTTTATTACTACGCCATGTGGCCATAGATTGCTGTCTAAAAGCTTTTCAGCTGACTTTTTTGACTGAGTTCCAATTTTAAAATCAATATTTGAGATATGATTGATTAGGTGGTAGCATCGAATAAACTCTGTAGTCCCAAGCTTTTCCTTAACGTAGTGAACTATGTTGTTAGGCGTAAACCCTGCAGGAAGATTTCTTACGACTACATAGTGCCACCGTTGTGTATTATTACAAGCCAGCTTGCTGGAGCCTTCAGTAGTACTGGGAATATCCGTAGGTGTTACCTCAGTTTGTGTAGAGGTGGTGGAGCAGGTAGTTTCCGTAGTTGGTGTAGGCAAGGGTATGGTGGTAGGGTATGTATTTTTGATGCTTACACTTATGTTGGCTTTCATATTTGGAGTATAACTCCTTTACCAAGTCAGTTACACAAGTTAGGTTGCTCTTAATGTTAGCAATACCTGCTTTTAATTCAATTGAAGAGGAGTCCTGTACTTGGATTTTTATCACTTCTTCGGCATTGTTGAAGAGGATTTGGGAAATATTGAAAATATTCTGTTCCATATCCCTTAGAGACTTTAATAACATCTCTGGTTTGTAAGCGGAAAACTCCCTCGAGAGATTATGGATATCGTCAATTTTTTTCTCCATGAGATCCCACCTGGATTCACTCTTCACTAAAATGTCATACATTTCAGAAATGGTCGGTACACTACTTGACAATTGGGATAGACGGTTTGCGACTGAATCAAAAAGTTCATGTGGACTTAAATTTTGAGATACCTTTGTGATTTTATCTTTGAGATATTTCAAACTAGGGGAGTCGCACAGGGCGCAGAAAAATCGGAGGTGGGTTGATTTTTGTAATATCAAGATTTTTGTGGTAGCCTTACCAAGGCCCGTGCAATTCATGCAAAAAGATCGTTTACACTCGCCACTACAACGAAGTTTATTGTATTTGTCTTTCTCTGAAAACTCTTTACGGCAATTGTCACACTTGTATTCAGCCATATTTAGAAAATGAAAAATTCGAAACAAAAATACACAGCGAAAACAAAACAGAACAAACACACGTACTGCGAGGAACGCAAAACAAAGCACAACCGAACGGTACCGCAGTCGAACTACCATAAATACATGTTTAAAAAGCTAAACGCACAATTGACGTAATTTTTAGATACATTTTATTTAAAAGAGCGGCACAACCCATAGTGTAAATAATTGTACAATTATAAAAGGGTAGTTTACAATTATCTAACTTTTGATTAAAGTTTACAGGTCAATCTTAAAGCAATCGTTTTATATTAAACATCTTTAACATCTGATTTTGGAGTTTTATTAAATATTTCAGACTGTATGATATTTAGGGTTATTCATGGGACCTTAGTTGTCAGTTGAATCCAGTAAGTTTTTTTAATAGACCGTGAATGGCGCCCAAATTATAACATTTTAGTGATTTGGATTAACTGACAAGTAACTGCAAACAATACATAAAGGAAAAAGGGTAAGAAAAAGAACCACCTCTATAAGTAGCCACGACAAAGAGCAGCTGAGGCATACATCTTTTTTAGGTCTAATTTTAATATCAACAATAAGAAGATGTCATAATAAAATAATTAACTTTTTATTATTGTAGTGGTTTTTTAATACCAAATTATTTTATTATCAGGCTGCCATTTTTTTCCTCCTTAATTAATATTACAAGTTAATAATCAGCGTATCCGAAAAGTATTAGTACGGGCTAACATCTCGAATACCAGTCAAGATAGTGATACTGGGGAACAGCAAAAATGTTTCCCAGGCCAAAATAGCAAAATCTTACTTATTTTATTATACTAATTAACAATATGTCTTGCAACAGTGTCAGTTGGCTCGGGTTTTAAAGACGCGCAATTCGATTTCATACTTAAAAGCAAGGAAAAAGACGCTTGGAATACCTTTAAAATGGTGTCAAGATTTTTTTTGGGAAACAAAAACAAAAAACTTTAAAGACCTGATTGCCTATTTTCTTTTGTGTTAGCAAAACCTAGGGTGTAATTTGTCGTTGGACATTCATTTCCTAGATTTTCATCTAGATTACTTTCCGGAAAATTGTAGGGCTGTAAGTGACGAGCACGGTAAGAGGATCCACCAGGATATATTTCACACACCCTATCCTATCAGAGAAAATAGAACTATGATATATTAGCCGACTAGTGCTGGACTATTACAAGAGATGCCTCCGAGGCTGGTTTCAAAACCCAGATTAACAAGCGCAAAATGAGTGTCTAAACTTTAGATTCAATGATAAAATTGTGCTATTTAATTGCCTTTGTTGAACCAACAATACAGGGTTATTCACGCAACCCGTTCATTAAAAGTTTTTGATGATGCCATTTAGATAAAAATTTCAAATTTTGGGATTAAGGTAAGATCAAGGGGTACTTCTTTTCTGAAATATTTTTTTTCTTCCTGTCACTTCCGGTTTAACCGGAAGTTGGTATCAACTTGCTTATTTTAAAAGAACACCCTGTATTTTATGATATTTTTGGATTATACGGAGAATTTCAATGCTATTTTATGTAACATGTCCATTACCTAGGTTCAAGCGTTCTTAAGATACTTGACCTTGAAGCAAAAATGAGCCTTCGGGGTACCAAATTTTAAAATCTTTTAAAAGTTTTGAAGATATAATCTTCATATTTTGCAGACGATCGGTAAATAATCTTAGGTTTCTATTTTTTTTTATTGAATTTGTCTATTTTTATACCGGGTGTCCTAAATTCGGCGGCAAACATTCACATTTTCAAAGTCGCTAAAGTCCGTTTTTTTAAATGGGACACCCTATAACTTTATGCACTATCAAATCTAGAATTTAATTTTCTATCGAACTGTATTAATGTTCCCTATACCTATTCGTAACCATTTTCGAAATAATCAGGTTTTTATTAAACTATCATATGTATTTGCTAAATGTTTAGAACTTCCCGTAGTAACCCATGGAAAGAGAATTGTTGTGCTTTTCTATTCAACATGACAGCTGATATGAAACTTTTAAATTAAAATAAAATAACACTCAAAAGCTGATATTCTCAATTTATTTTATATTCGCGGAGAATGTTACAAAATATTGGAGAGAACGTGCCATGTTTTTAATGAAAAACATCCTCATTTATCGCCAATGAACAAGAGAAAATTGAAGAGGATTGAAACGAAATTTTTTCGTTTCGGAAAAATTAAAGTTATAAAAAATGTAATAAGTTGTTTACATTATTTTTAACCATATCTACTAAGTTCGAGACTGTTCTAAACTTGTTTTAGTGAACTTAAAAATTATAGCAATCTAACAATCAACAATAAATAAATAAAATAATAAAACCGAATTATAACAAATGTTCTATATGCTGTCCGTTCATTTGAAGACACATTTCAATTCTTCTTTGTACAGTTGCTGGGGCCCGTTGAATTTGTCCGTTTTCTAATTCGGCAAAAGCTGTTCGCATCCTGTCCAGTAAATCTTGTTGGTTATTTACTGAGGAACCATAGACTTTACCTTTGATAAATCCCCATAAATAAAAGTCTAGGGGTGTTAAATCAGGCGATCGCGGGGGCCATCTCCAAGGGCCATTGGGACCAATCCAGCGATCTTCAAAAATTCGAGATAATTGGAGATAACAGCGGAATTATGTTCTGGTGCCCCATCTAATTGATACCAATAATTTTGCAGCTCACCAATATGAATTTCTTCTATAAATTCAGAAACCGTCCCTCGTAGAATTTCCAAATACTTATCACTGTTTAAATTGTCTTCATAAATACAGTACCGCACCTGATCATTTAATACTATACCGAAAACATTGAAGCTAAACCTCTCTTGAGAACGCGTTTCGCGTAAAGCGTGCGGATTTTCTGCTGCCCAGAAATGTTCGTTTCTTCTATTTGTTATTCCTTCTCTAGAAAATTTCGCTTCATCGGTCCAAAATATTTTTGAAATGGCATCATCAAAAACTTTTAATGAACGGGTTGCGTGAATAACCCTGTATATTGGTAGCTGTATTTTATATGTTAATTGTATATGCCTATAAATTATAATTTTGTAAAGATCGAATTCTCTGGGCAAGCCGGAGATCTCTATCTCGACCCCGGTTTCGATCTATCTCGACCCGATTTCGAATGGTATTGTATTGAGTCGTTACACTAAGAAAAGCAAACATCAACAATTTTTATATTCAAATTCTTGTAAATTATTGGGTTTTGTTAGAAACAATCGCTCTTTTAACTAACGCCAAAGAAAGAAATCAAGTGAAGCAAGGTCCGGCGTCCGTACTGGCAGTTCAACTGTCCCACTACATCCAGAATTCATTATGAAGATTCTCTTTGATGCGTAAATAAAAGTGTGGTGGCGCTTCATCCATTACTACATTTACAGATATACGAGTTTCTTCCCATAATTGCAAATAAAAAGTTATTGTAAGATTTTCATTGATAAAGAAATGGACCAACTACCATAACTTGCCATCACTCCAGCTCATACGTTGAGTCTTTCTTTTTTTTTAAGTTTCTACTTCTGTTCAGAAAAGATCTTCTAAAACAGTCTTATAAAATAAAATTGAAAATATATGTTTAACTCTACGGCTGGACTTCTTATTTCAATAGCGTACCGTTCGAAAGATAGAGATTCTTGCCCGTTTGCGTAGAAGTTTTTATCCTTTAGAGTTCTCCAAGGCAAGGTTAAATTCAATTTAAAGTTTTATTAAAAATCGAAAGTTTAATTCAAAATGGTTAAATAGACAAAAAAGCAGATTTGGCGATACACATGCAACTACAAATTTTATTTTTCTCTTTACTAGTACTCAAGATTTTGACCCATTGTAACACTTCTCGGGAACGCCATATAAGATGGGTCTAGGTAATTATTTCAAAAACAGTAAGTCCCAATAAAATTAATTCCAGAAAAAAATTCGAAAAACATTTAGTTCAAATGAAAAAAGGTTCAAATTGCAAATAAATTGATCTACATAAAGTAAGACAAAAACCTCGAAGGACATACGTTCGATTACAAAACAATTCTAAACAGTTTGGTTACAAGAAGTTCAAAAGACAAAAATAATTTGAGGCAGCAGGTGAGGCATTTTGTTTGGATCTTATGATTCGGGTAGTTCTATTGATTGATATAAACTTCACTATGGCGGTATAGGCATATTTTTGTCTATAGCCAGAGATATAATGGCGGAGTTTTTCTCCTGGAACTACTTTAAGATAAACCGAAATTCAACGTATTAACTAGTGAACGACATAATAGTAAAAGCATATATATAATCTTATATTTGAGGAAACACGTAAAAATATTTTTCAAAATAAACGATACGTTTTTCCTAGAAATAAACCAAAAGCAGTGAAGAAACAAAATTAACACAAAGTGACAACAACTAATCAAAATCTTCGTATGGTTATTGTCTAGTTTTCATGACATCCAGTGTTTTTAATTGCGTATTCTTTTGGATTAGACTAAATAATTCTTAAACGGAAACTTTTTGGGTCATCTCTGGCAAAAATTGGCTGGTTTTCTTTTCTCTTGTAGTGGTTCGAACTTATTGTTATTCTAACGCTGTTTTTGCAAACTAAATTAAATTTATGCCAGGACACTTTCTCTTGAAATTTTTGTTTCGAACTGTATGTGATTCTACATTATTAGCAGTCTATCCTTTTGTTTTCAACGTTTTTATTGTTTGAATTATCCACAATTCGATTTTTTTTATTCGAAACAAATGTTTTTTGAATATTGATTTCGAATTTTTTGTATTCGAAATGTATACCGATTCTCCTATAAGTTGCCTTGATAAAAGAAATGATCCATTAGAGGGGAGCTTCAGGTTAAAGTCCTTTACAGATCGGTTTTATCAATTCACATGGAAAATTCCAATTCTCCATAATGAATTTTCCCTACAATTATAAGGCGTTGTGAACGACAAATTTAACATAGAAGATTAGGTCATTTTAAGAAAATAAGTTCGTACGTAACACGTGTCCAGAATTGTCTCGTTTCTGAGATACGGGGTGTTAAACTACTTTAAAAAAAATCGTTTAAATATCCTTAAGCCTATTAGGTTGAAAGTTGAGAGTGTCATTTTTAGTACTAAGGCGCTAATTCAGCTCTAACTAGATTGAAGTTATTAAGTCCAGTGGCGTCTGAAAGGGCACCGCAACCATTGTTATGGTAAAAGTAATCAATTTCAACGTTAAATTGGAGGAACAAAATGACTATCATCTGATAAAATCCACGATTGCAATCGCTTCATCATTAATTGTCTGACACGTTCAAAAACTTCTGGTCGTTTACATCTACTGCAGACTACGGACTACGAGCTGGAGAATTTTAAGGTCTTGCACGTCCGAGTAAGTAATGTCGAGATCCTGACGAGCAAGGACATTAAAATGAGCTGGGGCCCCGTCGTGCGTAAACCACATATTTGCTCTTACATTCTACAATTTGGGTAGATGTTCTCGCAAAAAGTCTGTTTAGGATTTACTTGTTAAACCTGCTCGTTAAAAAAATGGGCTGCTAAAAATGGCTTTCTCAAATAACGTGGGGATTTTCGCGGGTCCAAAAATGGTTGTTATGATAATTAATGATAGCATCTCGTGAAAAATTTGCCTGTTCTGAAAATTTAGTAGGTAAAAAATTGTTATTTTGTGCCACCTACAAAAGATTAATCTTGAGTGAAAATCCCGAGGTAGTAAAGCTTGAACCCGCTATATGTGATACGGATACAGTAAATTTCTTTTTAAAACGTTTCAAACTATTCTGGGCTGACTTGAAGCTGCAGTGCAAACTTTCTGGTACTATTTGAAGGATTTTTTTCGACCGTATTAAGTACAGCTTCATCTAGTTCAGGCGTTGTTACAGTTTCTGGTCTCACACCATCTGTATTTTTATTAAAACTACCAGTTTCACTTAATCTTGCATGTATCGTTCTATATGTTTTAACACATGAAATTACTCTGTTAGGATATCTGTCTTGGTAAATTCTCCGTGCCTCTTCCGAATTTCCATTTGCTAATCTATAAATAAAGTACATGTCAGTCATTTCAGAATTACTAAAGTTGTTCATAATGGAATCACTGCTAATTGACAACTTTAAAATTTACTGATATGACAGTGATATCACTGTATGCTGACACCAGTAAAGTAAACTCCCCCAGGTAGGTGGAAAACATTTAGAGTGGTTTAAATTGATTTTTTTATCGAAAACAAAGCTAGATACGAATAAAACACGAGAGACCAAAAAGTGATATGTTTAGTTGCTTAAACTTGTTAAAAAAACTGCAAAAAGGGTCAATGGCGTACTTTTTTTCTCAATATTGATGGGTGCAGACACCACTGAATCCAATAACTTCAATCTAGTTGGGGCTAAATTAGCGCCTTAGTACTACAAATAACACTGCCAAATTTCAACCAAACTGGCCTTAAGGATATTTATGATATTTATATTTTTTAATTTAACACCCCGTATCGCAGAATCGAGACAACTCCGGACACATGTTCATAAAGGAATCATCTCCTGGAGTCCGTATTTAGCAAACACACTGTATATGGAATAATGATTCCTTTGCTTTCAACTTTGAAAAAGTGACGTCATCTGAAATTAGTAAAGGAAACGCTCTACATTTCCGTATGATATAAGAGGAAACGAGTTAGATACAGGTAGAGAACATTTAACATCAGTATGAATATTTTGCTTCTGATAAGAAACCAATTTTTCAATATTCGCTAGGTTATCTTTAAAGATAAAGGAACGAAATCTAGTATGTTTGCACACAGATGGTGTAGCACCATAATAATAAATACCGGACGTGGCACGAGAAATGATTTAGTATATCGCCATTTATTGAATAAGAAAATTAAAACAAATCGCATGTTGTGAACGTCATCGTAGGTGCTGTATAGCTTACTGAATTTTTTTTACTTCATCGTAAGAGAAAAGTATTGTAATCGTGAAACAATCATCCTTCGAGTTTTTGTCAGATCTCTACGTTTCAGGTTCCCTAGATGTAAAAAAACAAGTTTTCTCAATTCCGTCGTCTCATTATAAAGGAACGAAAAGGCGACCTATGTTAAAAAAATTATTAATAAAAAACTACTTATTCAGTTTCCTCAAATTTAGTACAAAGGTCATTTACAAAATGGCTATTAACTGGTAAAAATTTTGGTATGATTTCAAGATGGCGAACATTTTTTTTTAAATCAGCGCTAAAATTTCTCTTATTGTGTTGACTTCAAATTCTACACAAAAGTTAAATGTGATATAGGGGTCCGAGTCCAAAATTATATAACAAAGAAAAGCAAGAAATAGTTGATGTTCATGTTTTGACTTCTGTGATGGTAGTTAGTGTTTGCAAGAATCGGATACAGAGAATATTGTTGAAATATAAATATCGACCTTAGAAAATAAAATGTACACAATTTGCATCCTGGCCATGCGGACCTACATTTAAATTTTTGAAATTAGTATATTGAACAAATTCGAAATAATATTAACTTTGCAAGGTCAATAATATGGTCGGATGAGGCCCATTCATCTAGTTCAGACATCTTTCACGGCCTTAGTATATAGGCATTGGTGTCAAGAAAGCCATCACATTGTTTTTGAATGGGAACAACAAGGACGTTTAGCATTTAGCGTGGCAAATTTTATTTTAGGAAGACAAATAGTATATGGCATGAAAAAGATATGACAGCGAATTGCTATTTAGGAATTCTTGAAGCTGTAGTACGTGAATTACTTTAAAACTTAGCTTTAAATCAATTAAACAACATCTACTTTCAACAAGATAGATCACCTAGTCACAAATTCCGTATTACTTACCTTTTTTTAAATAATAATTTTCCCGAAAGATGTATCGGCACACGTGGCCCGATAAGATAGCCAAGAAGACCACCGGATCTTTCTGTTTTAGATTTTTTTTTCATGGGTTTTTTTCTTGCAAATTAAGTTTTAAAGACTCGCCATCCGTCTATAGAAAAACTTCATGAAGCTACGCATTTGGCTTTTCAGTTTTTGCAACGTTGCAATATAGAAAATTGTATAACAAAGGCATATCAAAAATGCATTCTGGCAATGCAGCAACCAAGTTTATTTGACTAACTTTAATATTATGTAGGTATTTGACAAAATATAACAAAGACATTTAATTTTTTTAGTGTTAAATAAAGATTGTTGTAACATGTGGCCAATTCGAATCTTTTTATATGTTATTTTAAAAGTAAATATCTTATTGAATTGTACAAACAGATACTCACTATTTTACATTTCTGGAAAGCTTATCTCATGTAGATTTTACAACAACTGATATTCTTTGGTTCTATAGAAAAATATCTGCATGCATTTTTAAAGAAGGAAGTGAGCAGAAAGAACTTTAAGTTTGACAAAATTTTAAACAGTTCCCTCGTTTCGCCACACCTCGAATATTACGTTATTTTGTAGGTCAGTAATACAATAATCACACTCAAAAAAATCAGTTGCAGCTATTTGCGGGTTCCGAAGTTATTCGGAAAAATTTGACAAATCGTGACTCTAAAAAAAACATGAAATGTTCACATTCTACCCCCACCTCCTAGCTCCTGAACGGCTCCACGTTTGAACCCGGATTTATATTCCATAGAACAAAAAAAAAGCTGTAAGTTTTCTCTTAAATCCTAAGTATTTGCTAAGAAAAGAAACAAAGATACGCCGAAAAGCTGTCAAAAATTGAAAACTTTTTTTTTGAGTGGAACATCCTGTATATTGTGTCATATTTGGATTCTACGGAGAATTCTAGTCATATTTGATATATAAGTCAGGTCTATCTATCTTCTTGAAAAATAACAGTTTGACATGCCATAGAACTCAAACGATATAACATAGAGCAAAAAGACTTGCATGTTTTATAAGCTATCGACTGACACTAAGGACATACAAATGGCTTAGCTAAAGGTTATATCCATATATCAAAATATATTATATATATATTTGGATATGTAGCATATGAAAGAGGAAAAACTGTCATTTTTCAAATTTCAGTATTTCAGAAACGGAGATTCTGAAATACTGGGTATTTTATATATAAAATATATCTAGAATATCTAAGCAAATTCTTACGATTAAAGAGAAACCTTACAACCTTTGTATTTGAACTTATTTCCTATATATTATAATAAAACCGCCAGAGCTTGTTAAAATATGAGGAACCACCCTGTACCCTGTAATTGGCGGAGGAAGGATGCTTAAATAAACATACTGTATATACAGGCAATAAATTTAATATAATATTCAGAGTGTCATAATTTGGATAACAGGTTAAAAAAAATCTTTCAAGCAAACGAAATCGCAAAATTCGCAAGTTTTTTTCTAGCAACCATTAAAACTAAACCCGTGTGAGAAATAATATTGGTTGAATCTTTATAATAGCTTTTACCCTTCTATCAACTTCTATGTTCAGGCAAAGTTTAAAGCAATTTCTCCAAGATTAGACAAGTTATATATTTTTATTATGAATCAGACTCATATTTTCCATAGTGCATTGTTCAATATTTATTCTAAATGCATTGACAAGAATTACCAAAATTGTGTGAATATATTATTCGAGAAAACGGTAACCATCTTGAATAGTTTCTATAGTTAAAATATTCAGTATTTTAATCTCAGTTAACTTGTAAAATTGTTATTATTTTGTTAATAATTCCAGATTACCGACTTATTACTTAAAATAAATATTTAGTGTTATATACGTTTAAAAAGCGGGAAAGGATGCCCGTTTAGCTACTTTGAAATATACAGGTTGTTTCATTTAAAAACATACAAGTTTGGTCATTTCAAACTCCTCGAAAAAACTAATTGCGCTATTACGTTCTACGTAAAAAACTCTATTATAATATGTTTTTACTTTTTCATTAGTTAGTATTATAAATAAGATACAAGTGAAAATGTTCAATTTCGCCATGTTTTTCAAAAACTGAGAAGGCCATGTAAATTTTGTTGTGGAAACAGTATTTAACTGAGATACCCTGCAAACGTAACAAAAATGGAACCCCTTGTACATATCAAGGCAAATTTCAGATAAAGAAAATTTACCGATTTTAAAATACATTTTCATTAGATAATAGATATGAAATCAGTAACGTCTACATATTAAACACATTGCACAATTTTGTTTCATAAGTCTATTTACAACACCCCAGCTATCTCAGAATATATTAACATGGGTTGTTACCATCTGTTCATGAGCGATATGATTTTCACATCACTACAATATGAAATTAGGCTTAATATTTTGGCGCAAGGCTAATTATTACAGAACACTAACACTACGTTAACAAAGAGCGTCGATAACAACACTCTACTACTAGGGGTGAAAATGAGTGTTGCTACTTCGATAGGTTGTTAATTGATTAATAAACTCAATCGAGTTGGAGATTCAATTTCACGTGGATTAACGTGGAGATATAACGCAGCGTTTGACACAAATTGACAAAATTTGCTAGTTTAATGCAAAATCGAAAAACCGTTGGCTATATCATTTGCAAATATCTGGTTTGAGCCAAGTACATTTATCCATCAGATACACAGCATAATCTGGTTTATCATGTAGAGGTTCTATCTGAAAATAAATGCCACGCAAATGTTATACCAGATGTTTTAAAACTATGGAAACGATTGAATGGCCAATCGAATAAAGTTTTGGGTGTGAAAGGGGTTAAAATATTACTACGTAATTTACTGTTAAAAAGGTGTAGATAGGGTGGATGCATTTACGTGTTAGCTGTCAATACAAAACATGTGCACCATTAGCTTTTTATAGATAGCCTAGTTAGATAACTGTTTAATGCCTATTAAATGTTATTTCTCAATATGTTCTGGATTGATATTTCGTTTGTGATAAAAGTAATTAGATTAACAAGTATGAAAATGAAGTCAAGCTTAATGATATTTCGCAAAAGATCTGGCCCTGCATTAATAACGAAAAAGTTAGTTAACTTGATATATATTATGTATATTAAGAAGCTCATATAGATAATAAGCAAAGAAGTGCTTTTTATCAAAACGAGTTGTGTAAAATTATCCTAAAAAGCAATTAGTTACGAAGAAATTAGATGAAAATTTGCTTACTGGAGTTGTAATGGAATTTCATCAAGTAAAAGCCTTGACACGCAATTACACTGCTGGGAATAGGTTGGTCCAGAGTAATTTTGTAAGGCAGTTTTGAAAACTTATATTTGCAAAACATATAAAGATATCGAAATGGGTTTTTTGACATGTTTTCGAGAATTTGATTAAACATAACTTGTTTTAGTGACGATATCATACGACCCTTGCAAACAGTGTTTTAGTTTTAGTGAAGCGGATGTTAAAGCAATATCATCGAAGGCATACATAAACATATTTGCTATCACAGGTTGTTGATAGAGGAGATCCCATAGCTGCCCCTGAAGTTTGTTCATAAAAAATTGAAATAAGTAGATGTAAGACAAGCTTCTACTAGTTCTATAAAGTTCTTTTCAAGATTATTATGATCTGATATAATGGAAATTGAGTGGTTCCCAAGAAAATTTGTGTACAGTGATTCTACATCGAAACTGACCAAAATATCTTTGGGATCCAATTAGATTGCCTTAAGCTTTTTCTCCGAAATGTGCAGAGCTTTTTATAAAAAATCTGTTTTTTCAGTAAATAGAAGAAAAATTCGAAAGATATTTGCACTAACGATCGGTCGAAGTGGCACTTTGTTCTTGTGTATCTTGCGAAGGCCGTAGAACCTGGGAATCTTGGAGCTGCTTGGTTTTAATGATTTCTTCTCCGCTGGTGGTAGACTGAATGTGTTACTCAGGTTGGTGATGCATCTTTTCTTGTGGCGTTGCCTTTGTCTGCCGGAAGGACCAGAATGTTTGGATCTTCATTTACGGCCTTCATCGCTATTTTTTCGGCTGTGGGGAGTCAACTTCGGTGATTTTGGATTTTGAATGGTCCTCGCTGTCTCATATCTGACCTCACCGGCTTGCTCCATTGGTAATCTTCCGATTCCTGCTTCAACGAAAGATACTATGTCTTCTGCGGGAATGCTACTCGACGCTATTGTGAAATTTTGGCCTCTAGAAAGGATGGGATGTCCTGCTTCGGTTAACGGCTTTGATGACAAGTTGATAACTATATTCTGCGGAGGTTTCATTGGATTTTTTCTGTTCAGGAGTGCTTTAAATTTCTTTTGTTGCTTAAGTGTAACTTCTTAATAAAGTTTTTCTGCCTGTGCATTGGCAATGTAGTACAAAGTTGTTTTGGTTTCTTCAAATCTAAAAAATTTTTAGTAGTTTTTCGACATTTGTATCTAAATCACGACATATTGCCTTAACCATTTTCCTTACCAATGCATTGCTGGCACAGGACGCTCAATATCAATAAGACTTAAGGAACATGAACGATGTATTAGAAAGAAACAAATTATCCAATCTGCTGTAGCTGAACACCAGCATACTACTCGTCATATTATAAACGTAAAATAAACCAAGGGTCTAGCATCGGTTCCAGGATTTTATAAACAAAAAATTAGATAATCTATTGAAGTTTTTAAATAAACAAAAAAATGTCAATAGAGTTACAAGTTACGGTCTACATCACACGTACAAACCTATCTTAAAACAGGGTCACGATTCGGCGAGCACCAGTCGGGAATAAAAGCCCGCCAGAATCTTTCCGAGCTCATTCGGTGTTCAGATTTCGTGGAGTAAAGATCACTGAAGACGCCTCGTGCAATCGACGGCGAAACGTCGGATAGTAATTGTAATTTGATATGTTGTAATCCCAAAAACCATGCTGTCATTGACCAATCTTGAAAACCACTCAATCCATAGTAATCCAGGTAACAGATAAAATAAAAGCATGTGTTACCAAAATGCCATTAAGTTAGGTGAGATTTAATTGACACTGTACGGATTGATCTAACGCCAACTGTTCCAGGCCAATTAAAAGACCCTATAAAAATGAGGTAGGGAAAAAGTTATACTATTACTTGCATAATTTTTCTATAGAAATAATTTCTAAAACACAAAGTCACAACTTTGAAAAAATCATCATACTGACTGAAAATAATTATATTATTAAACTTTCAAGAAATATGTTTGTACAAATACTCGTCAGAACTGCAATGCAGAAACTCTAAGTTTATGCAGAAATTCAAAGAAGATAGTGAATACAACCAGACATAATTCTCGACGACAATCCGGGGAATTCAATTGAGGAAGGTGGGCATGTCGGATAATCCACCAGGTGCCATTTTCAGCGCCGTAAAGGATCGTTCCTCTATGATCGGTTATAGAAGACCTCTCGGACCGGTCCTTTCATGAATAACAAACAGGATTCGAGGAGCCGCTTTGATTTCTCTGATGCGTAATAAGATTTATATATGTAAAGGTTTTCGTCTTCGTCCCGAATAATTTTGTCTCAGTCTAGTAAAATTCATAAAGTTGGCTGGATATTTTTGAGTTATTTGACTTTTTTTGAAGGCTCATTAATATCTGAAGTTTCGTTTTTTAATCAGACGTATATGTTAGCCTTGTACTATAGGTTGTACACAAAAAATTAATCAGCCTGCGAGAACATTATAATAGACACGTGTACCTTTTGGGCGATTTTTGTGCTTAAGTTTTTTACACAAGTTTATTGGTACTGAATAGAGATGACCGATATTCAATTTCATCTATCGATATGTGATAACAACTCACCTATCGATACATTTTAGTTATCGATCTGTCGATAGTTGGTAATTATCGATACTTAACAGTATGTGATTGTTCAAGACTGGAATAAATTAAAAGACGTCTTTGAATTTATTACAAACTGTGACAAATCTGATGAAAAACCAATCCGCCTTACGAAAGGATTTTTAGTTGAGATGAACGATTTTGAATTCATGTCTCTGGCATTTTTTTAATACCATGTTTGATAAAGCAAATTCTATTACAGAAATAAAGCATTACAAACGTGAGCTTGCTAAGCTTTCACCCGAAGAAATTAGGGCTAAGTAGAGAACCCTTTTTTATGAAATATTGGACCAAATTTTAATGGAAATGGCACTAAGATTTCAATACTGCGAAAAACTTACATTTTCATGTTTGGCAGGTTCTGCTAAATTTTCCGAATATAGTTTAAATTTTCCGATTAATACTCGGACGTCGGAAAGTGATTCCATTTTGACACGGTCTAATCCCAAGAATCACGATTTCTTAATTAAAAAACATTTAGTAATCTAATTATAAAAAGACATCTACAATTTTTTAAAACTAATTTAAAATGCTATATTATTTACAAAAAAATATTACAAAATTAATAAAATAAGGTTACGTACCTCGAAAAATGCATGTTGTTTATTTATTATGTTTGATTGATAGGTAGCAAGTTAGTGGTTTGCCAGGCAACTCATGATACGGTTTTAGGTAAAAAAATGTTCTTATCGTAGTTCGTTTTTTTGAAGAATTTAAAGATATTTTTTTGCTATATTTTTTAATTTAAACCTTTAAGTAGAATCAGACATTCACAAAAATATCAAATTGTAGTATATTTGACTTAAATTTTTTTTGTCTTGTTTGTCATTTACTGCATTTTTTTATATGAATCATTTCTTTGATAATTAATTTCTGGTACAGGTTTGCGCTTTTTTCATGCTTGTGTATTGCAGTGAATGCATTCTTTCTATACTTATGCCCTTTTATTCTATTTTCTAAGAGTTGGGTTGTCATACAACATAAAAAGAAATTTCATATACGAGAATGGATTTTTTATTTTTAGGAATTCTAGTTTTTAATTTTGTAAATAGAGAGCCTATTAGGTTCTGGGCTTTATCACACACAATTATGTTATATTTTCCTAAGATATGTTCTAATTTTTCAGATAATTGAGATGTGGTTGATTGCAATGTATTTTTTTACGTATTATTTTGTCTTGCGTTTTCGTTGTGATTGTTATAATAGATATAAGTCCTTTGTTTGATAATTTTTTTATGACTTTTTCAGGGAAATAATTTGCATTCAAGGTCTCTTTAACTTTATTAAGGGCTTCAGGACGGTATTCTGCTGACGTTAGAGATATGGCACGGTCAACTAGACTAATCACAACACTTCTTTTTTGTTTGTATGGATGGTAGGAATTGAATTTAAGATATCGTCCAGATCAAATTTCTTTTGTATACTATTTAGTTTTTAAATAATTTTCTTTTTGTCTTATTATAGTAAGGTCGAGAAAATTTATTTTGTTTTCTGTTTCAACTTCAAGAGTGAACTGAAATTTCAGGTGGAAATTATTGAACGCGAAAAGTAGTTCTTCTATTTTATTTTCTGGGACTGATGCTAAACAATCATCCATATATCTCTTAAAAAAAGTAATATTAAAATTCAATTTTTCAAAAACTTCCTCTTTTAGGCATTCCATAAATATTTGTGCGATTGTAGAGGAAATAGGAGAGCCCATAGCACATCTATCAAGTTGTTGATAAAATTGGTTTTTGTATTGAAAATAATTATTTGACATTATAAGATTTAAGTCTTCTAAGAATTCAGACTGAGTTAGAGTTGTAAAATTTTTTTATATATTCCATTTGCCTTTTATAACACTAACTATGAGTTCATTTGGTATATTAGTATACAAAGAAATTACATCTAGTGATATTTATTTTGAATTTGGTGGTAATGTTAAAGTATCTAAAAAATGTTTAAATGTAAATGAGTCTTTTATGTAACAAGTGTTTTTACCTGTGATATTTGACAAACATTTTGACAAATACTTTAAGAGCTTCTAAAAAGAAGATTGAATATGTGAAAGTATAGACTTGAAGGGAATGTTAGGTTTATGCAATTTGGGTAGGCCATATATTTTAGGCGTGACTGCATTAGGAATTCACAAACTGTTAGCTTCCGCGCCAGTTAGTAAACTTTTGTTTAAGAGTTTTTTTACGAAAGTACTATTTTTATTATGAAAAGCTGTTAGTTGGGTCATTCTTTAAAAATTTTCATGTGCTGGTATCTTTTAAGAGCTGATTCATTTTTGTGTCACAAATCAGTAGTATTCATTATAACGGTTTTACTGCATTTATCTGGTTTATGTATTTGAGGATTATCTTTAATGAATTGCCTTGTTCTATTATGTTGTTGCTGCATTCGTTTTTAAAATTTGATAATTTTATTTTTTTTATGTTTAATTTTTATTTTATGATTGGGTGAGTTAATTCCGTTGTTTGATTTTGCAATTAAACCTATACCCAAGAAAAAAATGCAATTAATATATATATATATATATATATATATATATATATATATATATATATATATATATATCTTGAGGTCGAAGCGGCAATCTAAGATATTTTAAAAAGAGGAATTTTTAAAGTAATGTGTTTGTTGCTACTCCAGATACTTTTAATAGGCCACTGAGTCTGGGGCACCCTTTTTTTCAGGGCTCTGGATCCGTCCTCCCGTACATTAAGGGTATTACTTTCTCATAAAGTCATTCATATATGAAAGTGAGGACCATTTTTTTTTAGTCATGGTTTCACTATTGTTTTCAAGCATGGTTACGTAAAATAAATATATACGTCTCCAGCTCCTCCTTGAAACTGGAAAGAAAAATGTTGAGTGTATTACGTACAGGTAGAATATTTTTCCACCGATCATCCATTATACAATGTACAAAGTACAAAATGAAAAGAATGAATCGATTGAAATTACAACTTCCTGATTCTTAAATGTCAATGGAGATATCTAACAAAACATCAAATAACGTTAACGTTGCAACGTTATTGGCATTTGGTTTCCCGGATATTTGCCTACATCAAGCTTGAAAAATGGGACGTGTAGAGAATATACTTATCAATCCCATTTCTGTTTTTCCGGAATGATTTTGTCTCTCCCGTTCACAGTAAGAAATGGCAGATTTTCCAGTTTAAAATAAGACTCCAAAAGCTTGTTTTGCGAGCGGTCGAGGAAAAAAATACAATTCTTAAACCCAATGGAGAGGATTTTGCACCAACCAGAAATGACAATTTTTATCATCCACTTACGTCTTCAACTGTTTTCAGAAAGCTTAAATTGTAATTTTGCTGTTTAATCCAAAGTGCAATACATTGTAAACTCTACTAGTATTTCATAGGCATTCGACAGTAAATCTTGCTCTAAACAGATTTTGTAGATATGGTATCCGCTTTCAATTAAAATTTGGTGTACTAACGTTTGGTATCTTTTCCTTCTAAAATGCTTTACGTATTTTAGTAGGTTTAGTACTATGCTACTAACCCATGTTTCTATAAAAATTAGTCAATCATAATTCATCAGAAAACAATATTAAAATGCCACAAAGCCGGAACCAAATTTAAATATAAAATGAATCGGAAAAGCAATTGTTCCTTTATTTTAAATGTCATAAAATACCTAAAATATGGCTATCCGATACCAATAAAATATTTAAACCCACGCCGTTCGGATGTAAAATCCATTGTTCTTCGTAATATAAAGTCCAAATTTCGACGCCAGAAGGGTTGCAACCGATAAAGGATTTTCGCTCCTTTTATTGCTCTGTGCCTCGTTAAAAGGCTAAGGTATATTGGCTTGAATATTCCGTTTAGTATTGTTAATTCTCTCTCAGTTTTAATTCTGCATTCCAAATGTCAATAGAAGTTTGGTTTAATTAGATAAAGAGAAATGTATTGTCTTGAACATGTTAAAACAAATAAAACAGCTAACAAATCTAATATCTACACGAATTTTATTGTAAAAATCAGATTTAACAAATAGTCCACTGGATAATATTTTTTTCCTGATTCGAGACGTGAGAGTAGAATATTAAAAAACTTCTTGCAATATATCATTGGCGCAAAAAATAAAATGGTGCCAGTCCGTCATTTTTAATACTGATCCTATGAAACCAGTCCAGCAATATCCTGAATATCCCTTAAAAATTTTATCTAAATTGGTCACACCATCGAGGAGTAATCGATGTGCAGGGTGGTTTTTTTCCGTTGATATTATAGGGTATAGGCTGAACGGTAAGAGATACAAAAAAAGTAAGATAAGTGTCGTATTCTCTTCTTTAGTATTTAGTTTAATGGCGTAGTCAGATCTACGCTAACTGGATTCACTTAGAAAATACAGGGTGATTTTCAAAATCTCCAGTTTTTTATTATTTTTTACTACTCGGTTATTTATAGAGATAAAAAAACTTTAAATACAAAAGTTTTATGACTTTTTACGTAGAATCAGCATGCTTAAAAAATATAGATGTTTTAAAATTTTTGGGTTATTATCAAAAGTAACATTTTCTTAAACGGGACAGTCTATATCTAAGTATCTAGAAAAATTGCATTTTTTCTTGCGATTGCAACAATATATAATACCTAATATTTTTCTTTGCCCTAAATAGCCAAAATACCAAAAGAACATTTTTTTTTTAGTTGGCCATGGATTGAATGATTATTCTTTTATTTTATAATAGCTATCTTAAACACTTAGTTACCAAGAATATTAAAACATTAATAAACCAAAACATCTACAAAAACAACAAAAAATTATAATAACAACTCAACAATTATATTAATAATAATAATAATAATAATAATGTATGCTTTTATTGTCAGAAATATACAAAAAATAAGTAATAATTCGAACCAATGATGAGAAAACAGATCTGACAAAGGGCACAGTTCGCAATCACTGGGTAGCAGTGAGCAGCGCTTTTCAACTCAACCTAAAACTAAATAAAATTCAGCAAAAAGAAGACGATAAAATAAAATATAAGTAAAGTAGCATTAGAGTTACTAGTAGCAATCATAAAAAAATTAAATTGGTATATTGATGGATTCCTAATATATCCTATATCTAAAGTTTAGTAGCACAGAAAACAATTCAAGAAATAAAGAGTTTTTTCATTTACGAATTTAAGAGTTTAAGAGCAGTTTTTTAACTTGCCTTTTAAAGGCAGGAAGACACAGCATTTTTAGATGATCTGGTAAATTATTATATTTTTTTGGAGCATCGAATGAAAAAGATCCGCAATATGAAGTCGTCTTGTGCTGAGGTATAGTGAGGAGATGCTTATGTCGTACATTAACCGAATGCACAGACGTTCGAAATTTTAATTTCTCATAAAGATAAGACAGTGTTTCTAATGAGATTTTCTTATGATAGAAAATTAGTGAGTGTAGTTTGCGTCGGTTCTCCATATTAAGCCAATTTAATTTTTTAAGCGCCCTAGAAATATGACCTCGTCGTCTTATGCCATATATAAGTCTTACATAGGCATTCTGAATGAGTTGTAGTCGTCTCACATCAACACGTAGTATGTTAGGGCCATAAATTACGTCTCCATAGTTAAAATGTCATAAAACAAGCGACTCGCATAATAAAAATCTTGTACTTTTATTAGAATATTGTCGGTTTGAGAAGACAACTTTAAATGTACTAAAGGCTTTCTTTATAAGAGCACTGACATGCTTTTCGAATCTTATAATTATTATAAGCTTATAATCTACAAGAATCCCTAAGTTTTTTCCTCATCGGTTAGAATGAACATGTTAGTACCTATGTTGATATTGATATGATCAACTGCAGCGTTACGGGCCAGTTTTCTACCAAACAGCATTACTTTCAGCTTGTTGGCATTGACACTGACCGTATTTGTTAGAAATATCAAGGAGACATTTTAAGTCATTATTAATTTTTAAACACGCGGAGTCAACTTCTAATGAATTAAAGGATAAGTAGATTTGAGAGTCGTCGGCGTAGAAATGTGATGCACAGTGCTGAAGGACAATAGAGAACCGAAATGGTGAAGAGAAGTGGTCCTAGAACGGATCCCTGTGGCACTCCGTTGTTTACCATAGCAAAGTTCGACATATTCTGACGCAATTTCACTGCCTGCAATCTTCCCACTAAATAAGAAGACAGAAGGTACGTAGCACTTTTTAAGAAGCCCAGAAAACCCAGAAGAGCAATAAGAAGTGTGTGACTGATGCAGTCAAAAGCCTTAGAATAGTCAATAAGAACAAGAATCATCAATTTATTTTCATCAATACCTGTTAGAAGGTCATGAGTTATTTTAGCTAGGGCCGTCATACAACAATGGTTTTTTCGAAATCCTGATTGAGTTTCTCGTAAGATATTATTCCTATTAACAAACTCTCTAATCTAGCTCTCGACAATATTTTCAAATATTTTTGAGAGCACACATAGAATGCTAATCGGTGTAAAATCTTTAGGCTCTCCAGGATAATTAATCTTAGGAATTGGTATAACATGAGACATTTTCCTCCAAATTCCTGGATAGGTATTGCTAGCAATAATGAAATCAAAAGGATGCTTAATTATAGGCAGTATTATGGGACAACACAACATTAACATGTCCACGCTAATACTGTCTGCACCTGTGGATTTTGACTTAATCGAAAGAAGTGATTTGAAAATATCATTCTCAAGTATTTAACGGTTTGGCATAAGTTAAAAGAGTCAAATATATTTAATAAATTTTTAGAATTATTATTTTCAAAATCAAGTAAATCGATATTAAAATCGCTAAGCATTACAATAGAATTACATTGCGGATCTAAAACAGCCAAAACGCTTTCGAGTTCTCTGAGAAATTCGGCAGCAGAGCAGAAGGGAGGTCGGTACAGAGTACCTATACTAAATTGTCGTGTAAAATCCATAACTACTCGCTGCTGCCTACCTCAGGACCCTTTAGTGCAGATGATTTACATGAAGTACGTACATAAAGTTTGTATCCAATTAAATTAATAACATCATCCAGAATGCTGGCGTGAAGCCAAGTTTCAGATACAGATAGTATACCATATTTATTAAAAACTGCTGTTTTAAATCTTTGAAAATTTGCTACTAGTGAACGTACATTTATGTGGCAACAACTAAGATATATAATTACAATTTACACCTAACATGTGTAAAGAAAAATATTGAAATTTAATATAATAAGCTCTAAATGTTATTAATGACAAAATGAAAATAATATTTAATTAAAATTAAGTGGATATAAATAGATATGGTAAGCCTAAAAAGTTACTGTTTTTTGGCAGCATTACGCATGAGAATTTTATCGAACGCAGTTTTTATATCAGTCGTGTTAGGCTGGATCTTGACAGTCTTTCTTTTCTTAGCGGGTTGCTCTGGAGTATTCTTCAATACAGGAAGATTGTTGGTTTCTAAGTCACCTTGATCAATATTATCTCCTGCTTCGGATTCGGATAAATCTGCATCACCCTCAGTACTGCTTTCCAGATCTTTAGCGGCAACGAACGCGGAGGCCATTTGTTTGGTCCATATGTACCAAGCCAATTTTCGTCGAAATTGACAGTGAGTAAGTGCCTTACCATACGGTTGTTATGGGCTGGGGCACCGTCTTGTTGTAAATAAACATTATTTATTTCAGCTAATGGCATGTTATCCAGCTCGTTTAGTAGACATTCTTCCAAAATTTGGATGTATCCTTTAGAATTCAAATTTTCATTATAAAGCCTATAGTTAAGGACTCTATTTTGATATAGTGCCACCCACACATGGAACCCAAAGCGTCCTTGTTGTACACTAGCGGCGGTCTGAGGAGGATTTATGTTTGACCAATGTCGATTGTTATGTGGATTAAAAATTCCTTCGCTATATATTAAAGGTTCCTCAGTCTATATTACATTTTGAAAAAAATTGGGATTCCCATTAATATGTTACAAATATCAATGACAAAATTCTAAACGCCGTTCTTCATCTCCAGCATGTAAGTTATACACTTTATACTTTTTTAACGTTTTTAGAACTTTAGATTTACATATGCCAATGTCTTTGTCAATATTACGGCTAGATACTGTCGGATCAGCAGCAACACTGCTAATAATTTTAAGCTAATATATTTATTTCATCTCTGTCTCTATTTTCCTTATTGTAACTCTTACCTCTTGGTTTTGCCAATGATTCATACGCACTTAAATTGTCATATAATCTTTGAAATATTTGTTTGTCTGGATTTCCGTTTCGGGTAACGCTCAAAATATAGGTCTCAAGCTGCATCTTTATTTTTATAACTCTGAATTTATCACTCAAACATGTTTAACTTTTCGTAGTTTTGAAAAACATTAATTTTAGACACCTTTTTAAAAAATATATAATCTAAAACGGAATTTGACAATCAATACCTAATTGTTATTTAATTTTATGACATGTAAACAAACAAAAACAAACGCCTAAAGAATTCAGTCTGTAGCCAACTAAAAATGAATGTTTTTTTGGTATTTTAGCTAATTAAGATAAAGCAAAATATTTAGTATTATATATTGTTGCAATCGCAAGAAAAAATTCAATTTCATTCACACAGAGAAATAGGGTGTCCCATTTAAGAAAGTGCTGCTTTTAATAATATCTCAAAAACTAAAACATCTATAATTTTTTTAAGTACACCGCTGGATTCCACGTGAAAAGTCATCAAACTTTTGTATTTAAAGTTTTTTTTATATCCATAAACAAACGAGTAATAAAAGACAATAAGAAACGGGAGATTTGGAGAATCACCCTATCTAATCTAAACCAATCTAGTTAGCGTAGATCTGACCGCGGCATTAAACTAAACCCTAAAAAAGATTACAGGGCACATATCTTAGTTTTTTTGTATCTCTTACCCTTAAGCCTATACCCTATAATATCAACGAAAAAAAACACCCTGTACAAACAAATTTAAATTAACACCATAAATATTTAAGCGATATAAGTGTAGTGTTTATCTATGATGACATCGAAAGACCCAATAAAAAAATCTACCACTAGAGATCTGGAATTTTCATCTAAATTGCTCAAACTATCGCGGAGTAATCGATGTACAAACAAAAAAAAAACAAAAAAATATCCGCCATTCTGCCATTTTTAACATTTTTTTAGTATTCTTGCCGTAAAATCGCTCCGGCAAAACCGTCGCGAAGTAATCGATTAATATCATTTAATTCATACCGAATGTTCTTTTTTCGAAAATGACAAGTAATATAGTACACATAAAATTACATTACGGTATAACAAAAGAGATACCATTTTAGCAAATGAGGTCGTATGTCTATTACATACCTAAATGCTTTAGATTAAAAAGAGTATTTAAAAAAATGTAAATTTAATAATAAAACTCGCTGCCTTTATCGCCCTTATACCTGTGTTTGTTTAACATTATTATTACAAAAACACTGGTGAACGGATTTTAAATCAAAATATATGGGACCACCAAAGAGACATCCTCTACAATTTGGCGTTTGACTCAACAAAGTCGGCCAAGCCGTTTAGACAATATGCGCAAACAAACATACACAAAAAAAATACAGACAGATCGAATTGAGGTGGAGGTTCCTCCTTTTTTGAAGCGGGTTAAAAAGCAGAAAAAGTTTAAAGATTCAATCATGCACTTATCACTTTTTAAATCTAGATTTCAAATCTGAAGTGACAGTTTGTCATGGCAATTCCAAAGCTATTTAAAATTAAATATGTATAGGCGAATGTCAGTTAATTATTAAGTTTTGCTGTCGTTTGTACACAATTTAATATAAAAATGCCTGATAATGAAGTAAATGGTGCACTGTATAATACTCCTCCTGAGACATTGAACGCGGAGAAAGAAGCTACGCTAGGTTTGTTGCCAGAATAATCAAATTAGAAGTACCAAAATGTTTACAAGAAGTTTAAGGAAGAGTGTCAAAATAGCATAGCCGGACTTAGCGCTTGGGGGGATATAATTATTACTCAACCGTTTGCAAATTTTTGACGGATATTAATAAAAGGGAATAGGGACAAACCAAAAAAGTCAACACATATTTCCAAACTATTTTTAACCGATTTCAAAAAAGGAGGAGGTTCGCAATTGAAGGGCTCTATGCAAAAAGTCCCTAAGTGACTTTTTTATGGTTTGAGATTTTGATAATTTTATGTTTTAATTTATTCTCGAAATATTATCACTTAAGTTTTAATTATTTGATTTCAACTCGAGGTTGCATATACCGTCGAAGATAGTATCATTGAGGCTCAACTTTAAAACAATTCTGCTTTTGCTGCAATTTTTTTTTAACAATTTGCAATTTATTATAACGCTGTTTTGTTTCTCCATATTAGATTCGTACCAAAATTTAACCAGTTGGTTCTTAAGCAATATTTGATTTTTGTCCAAGATTTGAGGTAAATTTGGTAAAGGGTTTTTAGTTATGATTTTTTATCATTTCACTAGGCGGCCATTTTGTATCGCCATTTTGGATTTTTGCCAAAATTTTATCAGATTATCCCCATGTTACCTTTATTTCTTGACTAAAATTTCAAGTCTATAGGGTAAGCACTTTTTAGATATGTCTTGAACAGACAGACAGGCCAATGGAATCGAGAATACATGTTTTTTCGGCATTTAAGGACTCCGAAACGTAATGATTTGAAAAAATCTCGGAGAAAATTTATCAAATTAGACCGGCTATTTTCCTATAAGTTTTGTGTGGGGTCCTTTATACAAAAGCGCCTAGATATGCCTGCTCTAAATCGGCTTAAGTTTTGATACTCAGAAACTTTGAAATACTGCAGTATGAATTTGCTTAAGTAAATACTCATTATTATATATTATGTACTTATTATAACACTTAAACTTTACGCTACACAGAGTTGTAGTGTAAAATAGTTTCTGAGTGGTACGCTGCAAGCAATATTAATTCTCTCGTTCGTGCTGTTAAATATGAAATGGATAATGTTGCCTAATAATAAAAGTTTTTCGTATTCAAACTTAAAATATTTTGTTTTAAATTTTCTATTAATTTTCGCAAAAAGAAACAAAGTAAGCGTGGATAAAAAATAGTCTAATTTAGGTGAAATTCTCATTTTTTCTTATCTTGATTTTAAATTAGGTATAGGACATGTAACTTAAAATATGTACAAGGTGTTTAATCATATTTAGAATTCATCTACATACTGCATTTATTATAAGAGTTAAAAAAAATGTTAAATACAAAAGTTGTAGGGATTGCCCTAAACTAAAGTCCTAAAGGTACTAAAAGACATAAACTTTCTATTTTTTAAATGGGACACCGTACATTATATTTCGATAGAGAATATTTTTCTCTATGTATAATATGTCTATATTTGATTCAGTAGTTTTTGAAATATTTACGTTTAAAAATCGCGATAATTTCGGGTTTGGGTTTACGAAATCACAGTTGCCATGGATAAAAAACAAAACAAGGCGGAAGCTTCAAACGTCTTAAGTATTGATTAAAACTTATTTAGCCGTCAAAATGAAATAGTTTAATCTGTAAAATAGGTTATACAGGAGAGGACAAATTTTACGTACTTACTTCGCATTTTTAACAAAAACAGTAATATTGTTAAATATAAATATTTATTATTTGTCTATATAAATTACAACATAATTAAAATGACAACAAAATATAACAAATCAACAATAAGACAAATGTACGGTAATCACTACGATATTAAATAGAACCATACGATTACACGAATACAGAACTACCAAATGGAAAATTACATTTTGTAAGAATTATTGTGCGTATTTTACAATTGTAGAATATGGCCGCCATCATTTTGAACACATTTTCTATGATCATTACCGATTTTAAGCCAAATATTCCTAATAATTTGGAGATTCTCATTTAAGAAATTAATACTAGTTTCAATTATTTCCATTAAATCCTCTAAATTATTACTTCTTTCTTTATAAACTTCTTTCTTTAAATACCCCCAGAGAAAACTATTTAACGACATACGCCCCTTAGTTTTAATTTCAATATATCCAAGAGGATTTTTTGTTGCCCACATGTGAGTATTTCTTCTGTTATACACGCCCCCTGTAGTAAACACCGCCTCGTCATTCCATAAAATTTTGTTAAAAAAACATAGTCTTCATTTTTTCTGACTAACTTATAACTACAGTATTCCAGTCTTTTAATTTTATAGATGTCTGTTACCTTTTGCACTATCAACATTTTATTTTATGATATCCATGTCTATGTAGCATTCTGTAAATTTTGCTTCTAGATGTATTAATATGTTTACTAGCATCTAAGCCGGATTTTCTAAAAAAAAGGAAATAAACGGGGTTTAAATTACACTACAAGTAATTAATAATAAAACATTTCCAACCTTGAAAAAATAATAATATTTGCAACTATTTACCATTGTTTTGAGTCATAGAGCGTTTTTTCTTTTGAAAATGTTGCGCTCTCTGATACATCTTTAAATGTAATAGTAGGTTGATTTTGAAGGAACTTGCATGTCGGGATAAATACGGCGATATTCTGCTTGGGCTCTACTAACGATATTACTGTTTTTGTAAAATATGCGTACAATGTCAAATTTTTAGTCTTCTATATAACCCTTCTTACAGTTTAAGCTAGGTATTTCGTTTGTTTTGACGTCTAAATAAGTTTTAATTAATATTAAAGTCGTTTAAATTTTCCGCTTTGTTTTGTTTTTTGTCCATGGCAACTGTGATTCCATAAACCCAAATCTGATATTATCGAGATTTTTAAACAAAAATATTTCAAAAACTACTGGTCCAAACATAGACATATTAAACATTTCTGAAATCAGAAAAATATTCCCTATCGAAATATAATGTAATGTATAGGGTATCCCATGTGAAAAATACCAAGTTTATGTTTCTTAGTGGCTTTGCGATGTTCATTTGTTTCAAAAAAACCTGGCGGTTTAGGACAATCCCTACAACTTTTGTATTTAACATTTTTTTCTATTCCTTATAATGAAGGCAGTAGATAAGGTCTAAATATGGTAAACACCCTGTACATAATCTTGCAAATAACCTAAAATTAGAATAATACACGAATTATTTAATTATCTGTCAACATCAAAGTTTTAAAAATATTTTCGCAAGGCAGATTGATTAACCAGCGACATGGCCAACAATTCAGTAAGTTAAAATTGTTTTTTTTCTGCAAATAGGTTATTCGGAAAACGCTGTTCTCCAACAAACAACAGAAACTAATTTTAAATCAATTCAAATAAAAATTTACACCGGTTACAATGATACGTTCTGTTGATAAAATATCAAAATCTTGTTCCTACAACCTCCTACCGTACAAGTGTCAACGCATCAAACTCAACAAATTATTTTAATCCTCTAAATAAATTATGATGTTTTTGTTTTAACACATTCATGGAAATTTATATAAATTAAATAGTAAATGAATTAAACAAAAAATGTATAAGTAAATATGTTAAACAAAAACAATGTGGACCGTAAAGAGTTTAAGTAAATTCAGAGGTAAAATAAGGTTCTTGAGTTAATTATTTAACTGAATCAGGTCACTGTCAATGCTTAACATATTTTTTTATTTTCGCGAAAAAACTAAAACTTGCTTACAGTTACAGTAACCTCGCTCTTTAAGGGGTGCAGAGATATGATCTCTTCTTTTTAGGCCGCATATTAATCTTACACCGGAGATTTCAAATAACTGATTTCTACAGGGATCTGTACCATCAAAATTCGAACAATAAATAAGGTAAGAATAACTTATATTACGAGAGCTAGCATCACTAATTTTGGACAAATCTGCTTAAAATTAATTTATGTTTTTTTTTAATTATTTTCTGTTTCTTAACCACAAACATTGTTCCTGCTGGCGCATCAGCATTGTTCCAATGATTAGTAATAACATTTCAATTATGTAAGAAAAAAAATCTCAGTGTTATAAATGTTGAAAGGATTTAATAATAAAATATAAAATTATTGTATTATATAAAATGATAAAAAAGGTCTCCTGCCACCTCCCGCGTGGTGCAATGTAATCCCGTCATTCACATACAATGTGTCCAAAAAGTATACAACATATAGGAAACGTTTTTGTTATTCATTTCTCAGAATATTTTATTTTAAGTAGAAGTTATTGATTAAAGAAAAAATACTTTTGACAGTATTAAACATTAGGTCAGATATACAAGGTGATCAAAAAAACACAAAAAAATAGACTTCATAAACAAAAATTTCAAAAAATTCAAATTTTTGTGACGGCGGTTCTAAAGGCCACAACAAATTATAAATAAAAGCTAAGTGAAGTTTTTGTCATATTAGTTATAGTTATAGTTAAAGATCGAAAAAAGCAATTTTTTTTCGCCCTTTGACCTTAAATATCTTCGTAACTGTATTAAATATGGAAATATTTTACGATCACAAAAATTTTATTTTTTGAAATTTTTAGTTTTCAAATTCACTTTTTTTTGAACACCTTAACGACTTTTTTTCCTCTGCTGGCAGGTTGGATGCGTTTACAAAGTTGGTTATCCGTCTCTCGATTTTGTTGATCGGATCTGTTTGGATTATTATGTAGGTGCTGTCGTCCAAAAGTAGTCGTATTCTCTCCACCTATTCTGTTTTGTCAATGACGACAGTGATACTTTCCTTGACAGCTGGAAGGACCAAAATGTCTATACTGTTGTGTATTCTTTTATCTCCGTTTTTTTCGCAACTGATAGATTCGACTTAGGTGGCTTAAAATGTTTCGTTCTGCTGGAAGTCTTCTAATTGCGGCTTCGACGGATGACGCTATGTCTTCTACAGGTAACTCCATTGGTGTTATGGTGAAGTTTTGTGCTTTGAGGACTGCGGATTATTCTGCTTCAGTAAGGGCTTTGGAAGGCAGGTTTATTACGGTGTTCTGTAGTGATTTTAATTATTTTTAGATGTCCAGAAGTCCTTTGAACCTTTTCTGCTGCTTAATGGTAACTGCTTGATGTATTTTTTCTACTTTCGCATTGGTGATGTCATCGAGAGTTCTAAATATTTCATGTTCAAGTATAAAAGCTAGTTTTAGGTGAATATTTAATACTTTATGTGCTTTTATCTCCAAATCACGACGATCTCAGTAACAACAAGAAGAAGCTACTTTGCCAACTAGCCTTTCTTCTTAGATGCCGGGATGAAGTCGTAGTACCAAAATCTCTACAAACAAAATATAACATTATATCAAAAAGTACAAGGAGAAAGGATAAACGCTACTCTTTATGATTTGGTTATAAACGCTCGTAAGTTATTAAATAATCACTTCGGAAAACTGAGTCCATTTTGACACGGTCTAATCCCAAAAACCATGATTTTTTAAATAACTTTTACTGCTGATAAAATATTTCTATAAAAATATTTTACAGTTTAAAATATAAAAACTGATAAAATGCATAATAGTTTTCTTCTGTTATTTTTTCTACAAACTGTCACTGAAATATTTTTTTATTTTATCATAGTACTTTATAGTTACCTAAAAAAAATATGGTACTGATAACCCATCTGAAATATAATACAATAAAACCTCCAAAGTACAATTTGCGTTTGCGAATTACGATAACTTGGTGGTAAGAACACGATATCATTTGTAGATAAAGAAACCATGGTTCTTTACCTATGATTGTTTTAAATTAAAATATTGTTCCGGCATTTCCCCTTTACATAGATATTTTCAGGTATCAGCACTGTGAAATTAGAACACTGAAAATTATACTATCAATTTCTAAAAATGGGTATATTCGATGGAGCAACATTGAAAAGCAATGTTTTCTTAATTGATTAAATAATTTATATACACAGTGTGATCAATTTAAAAGCAGAACGTCTCCATACAATTTTAGTTTATCGTCCGCTTTAGATGAACTTTATTTTTCAATAATAAAGTGCTAACCTCTAGAACTTGGTGTATCTATTTTTCTACAAAAACCAGGACCAAATATATATTTTTTGTGTGAAAATTTAGGAAAATTAAGTAAGCGGATTATTAATTTTTCACAAAAATTTAAGTACAGGATGAAGAATGGAACCGTGTCAAATATCAAAAAAACAAATATTTTATATTAATAATTATGTAGCCAAATTTAAAGTCACATATGAATGTATTTTTTCTAATCAAGTATTCCATAGATTTACAATTGAAATACGATTAAAACATTTTTGCGAAAGGGACAGGAGGAAGCTACGTACGTTGAATAGCTGCCGCATGCACAGAAATTATTCTAAAACAGAGGATATGAATATACCAAAAGAGATTTGATAAGCGCATTAAATTAAACGGTGGGTAAGTGCAAGTCAAGCTACAATAATTTGGTGAGTATTCATTTTACTTTCTCGTTACGACAACTTTTCCAAATGTTGTTACTAATAAAAACAGTTGTTACTTCCCTTTTAAGGCTGCTACTTACTATTCAGTTCTATTCGCCCACTCATATGAATGGGCGAATCAGCGAATGGACGAATATTTGATCCTCCACACTAATCATTAATTTTTATTTAATTCCTTCGTATGGATTTCAGACATTCCAATGTATGATGATTCACAAATAGTAACAGATTTGATGTGGATGAATGGTTCGCCAAAGTCAAAGCCAACCTGATTATTCGCCGCGCAATGAGTCGCACGAACGAATGGAATCTAGTAAAAGAAAATAATTAAAAGAAGGGTTAAGTAGCCCATCTTTTGAAAAGCCTTTGCCACCTTAAACCTTCCCCAAAAAATAAGGCCATTTAAATTACTTATTTGGTAATGGCTACCATCTAAAAATTTAAAATAAAATATCTTGGAAATCTTTCATAACTAAATAAAATGTTATGATGAGTGTGTGGGGCGTATATAGTACTTTTTTTCTTATTGGAAATAAAAAAGATTATAAAAAAATTGAACCGACTCAAAAAAAAAGCACTAAAAAGTAATAAATAATGTTTTATTCCCCACTGAAAATTTAACTTTATGAAGTCGGGTCGAACTAATTCTTAATTACTTATTCACAAACAGAGATTTATATAACTATTGTCTACATATATGCCAGGTCTTTACTGTTGTTACTTTACTTCATAACTGACAACTTATCAGTTATACGTTATCAGTTATGGAGTTCACAGTCACAGAAATTGCGCTGGTGAAAAATTTGCGGATACTGGCTCTGAATTTACTGCATCTTGGTTTTGAATATTCTGGAATAAAATACGTTTTTTATTTTTTAGTGCTTTTTTTTAAGTCGGTTCTATTTAGTTCTGTTAGTTCTGTATTATACAAAGTTTCAAGGCCTAAACCTAGGTTAAAATTGTGGACGACCCTAATAGAATAAATAAGTAGTTAATAGGTCTATTGCATATGAAATTTTTCCACAATTACATACACATTTATAGAAAATTAACAATGCACATTATCAGAATTTCAAATGATTAGTAAAATTGAACTTCTACTACTTCTTACTATATTATGTCAGTACACTTTTTGTTTAAATTCACTTATGTTGCTTGTATAACGATAACAAAATACAGTTTAAGATTGCGTAATTTTAATTCAATGTCATCGAAATTATTCAGCTCGGATATGTATTGTTTATTGCCTTATTGTTAAAGTCTCCTGGATCCATTAACCGCATTACGGCAATGTTATGTCCTAACGAATGTTATATTTACAATTTAAGTATTTGCATTGACCTATCGAAAAATATGGATTTTTTAAGGTAATTTTTCTTCGTCCATAAAATTAGCATTTAGCAAGTAGCAACTTTCCTGAGGAAATAAAGCATACTTTTGTTTGTTTGTTTGTCGTGCCATTAAAAACCCCGAAAATCATATGAGACACGAAATTAGCATGCATACTATTTCCTGATGATATGATTAACGTAATATATATGTTCTCGTGCGCTCGCGTAAGCATGTAAAACATGTTAAAAATTACGTCATTCCGCGAATTCTGTGTTGCAAAATAAAATGGCGGCCTATTAAACTGTTTAAATATTGGGTAAAATTCAATTTCCTGAAATAGATCCTTTTTATGGAGGAAAATAATAAAGCACAAAATTTATTTTTTTATAGACTGTGTAAATACAGTTATGAAAAATAAATAATAACGAAACTAACAATAAATAAATTAGGAACTTAAAAAAAATGAAATAATTTACAATTTATAGGATTTGTATAAAGTTTTTACGAAATAATTATATGAGTATATAAACAGTGTTATTTGTACATAGTGGAGTCGGTCGGTCGGTCTGTTTGTAAGCGACATAGCTCAAAAACAACTTATCCGATTGACTTCAAACTTTGGTCAAAAATCAAGTGCCATAAGGGGATGAAACGTCCTAGTGAAGTGTTAAAATTTTACTAAAAATTTTACTTATCAAATTTACCAGAAATTTTGAACAGAAAATCAAATTTTACGTGGAAATAATCTGGTAAAATTTTACTACGGATCTAAGGTGGCGGAAAAATTTGGCAGTCTAATGAAATATAACAAAAATAATACTAAAAACCTGCTTATCCCATTTATTGCAATTTTGCACAAAAATCAAGTATTACGTAGAAATCAACTGGCAAAATTTTGGCAGGAATCCAAGATCCAATTGTGGCTTAATAAAATGTTTATAAAACCAGCATGAAGAACTACTTCTTATATTCACTTCAAATTTTGTGCAAGAATTAAGTGTGATATAGAGATGAACTGGTAAAATTGTGGTAGGACTTCAAGACAGCGGAAAGAAATGGCGGCCAAATAAAATGCTTGTAATCGTCAGAAAATTTCCCTCCAAAGTTTCACATAGCCTCAAGTTTTAGCGTTTCTAGCTGCTCAAAAATATTTTATTTAATTCCGTCGGTCTGGCTGTCGGTCGGTCTATCTGTTATTATGGGTCATAGCTAAAAAACTAGTTATCCGTATATAAATTTCAAATTTTAGTCAAAAATTAAAGGTCTTATGGGGATGACCATAATAATATTTTGGTAAATATCCAGTATGGTGGAATAAAATGGAGAAAGGGTGAAATATTGATAATATTTTGGTAAAAATCCAATCTGGCAAAACAAAATGATAAAAAAATTATCACTAAAAATCTAATTATTCAAATTACCTCAAATTTGACACAAAAATCAAGTGTTACATAGAAATAATCTGGTAATATTTTGTTATGAATCCAAGATGGCTCCCTAATAAAACAGTTAAATATCGACCTGAAAAACTATTTATTAGATCAATTTCAAATTGTATGCAAACATTAACTGTAATGTAAAGAAAAGTTAGTTAAATTCAGATACGAATTCAAAATGGCAAACAAAATGGCGACCAAATAAAATGTATAAAAATTCAACGTTTCTTATTTAACTGACTTCAAACTTTTCACGAAAATTAAGTGTAATATATATATATGTGTTACTAAATGACTCTGTGCGAAACTAAACTGAGCCACACTTCACTATTCCTAAGAAAAAAAATATTCATGACGAGTTCCCATAGGATCAATATGAATAATTTCTTCACAAAAGTATTAATTTGAATATTTTTAATAAATTGGTACTCTACTATTTAAGGATGCGCTTAATCCAAAGAGATCTTCAGATTTTTTGTAAGAAGTCACATAACTATCATGCTTACTTGAATTTTTACAAAAGAAACAATACATAGTAAACCTTGGTTTGCGTAAGTAAATACTGACACTGTGTCTTAAAGGTAAAGTTTTTGACCTGTACAACTAAAAGAAAAAAAGTATTTTTATCGGACAATAAACAAAATATACGTGGGAGTGTCCGCTTTTAAATGGGTCCCATTTTATATGCAAAAGCTTTCACTTAACACTTATAAGACATCAATGTTTCATATTAAAATACCTTACCCACCGTCACTAATCACGAAAACTTAAATATATATATTTTTTTTTCGGCCTTGAGCGGAGCCCATTTAGCCACGAATTTTCATGTTAGAGGTTTATAGTAAAAATGCAGTCGTAAGAGGAACCAAATCCCAACCTAACTCACCGAGAGCAAAATAAAAACGATAGAAAACTTTACACAAGGTCGCACACTTCTCGCCCTGGGGCCAACTCAGGACTTTTTGTTGCCTAGTTATAGATACACGAACACAGGTGGGCCCGGATAATTAGGTTGAAAAGTTACAATAGGAGAAAAGCAGAGGATACAAAGCTATCTAACGTATTAATGTATAAACTTGCAAACATTTATCAAACTCTTACGCTGCACTTTCTTAAATACTCTAAAAAAAATTGTTTCCAATTTCCTATCCGAAACGACATTTTTCATTAAATGAAGGTGATACCTAAGGAGTACATTTAATTTACCCAGTTCAGAAACAAGGTACGACACGGCAAGTACCGGGTGTACAACTAAGAAGGGAGGCCGGCAGTATCTCAAAAACCACTTGTCTTACGGTTTCGGGAAAAATTTTTTTATAATAAATCGGCCAAGAGAGATCGCTGGAAATTGTTTTTAACCTCGAGAAATTACCGCTAGGTGGCGCAACAAGAACTTTAAGTCGTAAATGTCGATTTTTTTATGAATTTGCATCGTTAAGGTGTGTCGAAAATATAAGCATAGTATTCTTCAATAAGTTACGCAACTTTGTGCTATTTATCATTTTTTTCTATTTTCAATAATAAAGTGGTGGTGGGAAGGTCAAACATTTTTTGTTTCAAACGTTGATATCTCTGTTTTGAATGAACCGATTTTATTGAACTTGGTCTTAAAAAAAGGGCCTTTTTCGCTCTATTTGCAGTCCTATTAACGATAACAAAATTTATTTTACTAGTCGCTAGATGGCGTTTTTCTGGAATTCCTTAAATAGTACGGATTTTTTACAAAAAAAATAAAATGAAATGATATGACTTTTTTTGTCATATTTTATTTTGTGGTTATGAAGTGTATGAGAAAGTGAAATAAAAAACCAGGTCCGTATTTAAATTAAGAAAATTGATGATGGTCGCTCAAATCCGAAACCTCGGATTAAACAACTAACTACACCGAATTGTAGAGGAGAAAAAGTGCCAATGGTAAAGTAAAAGTTATTTTCATCTATCATTTCAATTTAACCTAAAATTTGAAAAATTTTGAAAAAAAAATTATGTAAAATAAATCACTACTTCCACATCATCTTTAGATTTCCATAAAATATTAAATTAACTCAAAAATTGAAATATCTATACCTGAGAATCCATAAATCCACATATTACTTATTATATAGCTACTTTCCGCTCCGATGGGAAAGTGAACTTGAATAACCTGCATTATAGGTCGAACCACAATCCTCTCTGGATGCGAGTCAAGGTCGTTAGAGCGTCAACGTTTGGTGCGGCATAATAAACAACCGAATTATCGGCCCAGTAATTTTCGATAATCCACTAAATTGACAGACTTATTTAGATTTTCTCGAAAATTAGCGGCCAGTTTTGCTTAAGTGCATCGATTTAGACACTATATTCTTCCAACATGATGGCTGCCTAGCTCGCTATTCAAAGAATGTTAGACGGTTCCTAGATGGGCGTTTTCCGGGAAGCTGGATTGATTGATTGACTTTTACTTGTGGGGTCGCCTTAAGGATTTGGTATACCAAAATAGACCAACAACAAGGGAGGACTTCATCAACCGAATTAGAAACGCAATCCAGATGATACCAGCTGTACAAAAAGAAGCTGCAGTAAATTCTACAGTAGAAAGGCTGCAGTTATGTATCGAGCATGACGGTAGACATTTCCAACAGTTCACTCGACACCAATAATTACTTAATAAACAATAAATCAAAAAAAAACTTGGATTTTACGACATTTTTTGTTTATTTGTTATTTATAGCATTTTTTAGATCATCCCTGCTTTTTTTACCCAACAATAAATGGAGTAACAGTAAATAGCACAGCAAAGAATAAAGCATAAACTCTTCCTTTGGTGTCCTATTTCCTGCTACTTCTTTTACTGTTTAGTTTTTTATGTTCTGGCTTACAATAAATTTAATATCTTTCATTTTAATATATTTTTTCTAAAATTTAAGTAAAATTTAAATATCCATATTAATTTAATTTGCAGCGTTTTTTTCTCAAAATTTCTCAAATTTTAGGTTAAATTGAAATGATAGATAAAAATAACTTTCGCTTTACCATTGGCACTTTTTCTCCTCTACATTTCGCTGTAGTTAGTTTTTTAATTCGACGTTTAGGATTTAAACGACCATCATCAACTTTCTTAAATTAAATTTGGATCTGGTTTTTTTATTTCACTATCGTATACCCTTCATAACCACAAAATAAAATCTGACAAATAAGTCAAATCATACCATTTGATTTTTTTGAGTCAATCCGCATTATTTGAGGAATTCCAGAAAAACGCCATCAAGCGACCAGTAGCAAAATAAATTTGGTGAAAAAGCTGTTTCTTTAAGACGAAGTTCAATAAAATCGGTCTACTCAAAAAAGAGATATCAACGTTTAAAACAAAAAATTTTTGATCTTCCCCCATTACGTTATTGTTGAAAATAGAAAAAAATGATAAATAGTAACAAGTTGCGCAACTTATTGAAGAATCCTATGCTTATATTTTCGTCACACCTTAACTATGCAAATTCATCAAAAAATCGACATTTACGACTTAAAGTTATTATGGTGCCCCTAGTGGCAATATTTCGAGGTTAAAAATAATTTCTAGTCATTTCCCTTAGTCGATTTACTATATATTTTTTTTCCCGAAACCGTTAGACAAGTGGTTCCTGAGATACGACCGGCCTCCCTTCTTAGTTGTACACCCGGTATATTATTGTTGCAATTAAACAGACGGTGATTAACATCGTCATTGGTCAAATTCTCGCATGTGCAAGATGAGCTATTAGTGAGCTTCATTTTGAAGAGGTGGCTATTGACATTTGCATGTCCAACCAAAAATCTAAAATAAGAAACAGATAAATGCCTAGGAAAACAATATTTTTTCCAATTTAGGGAATTCAAAAGTGATGTTTTTTTTATGTAAGCCAAAAGATCTGAATAGGGAATACTTCCTATATTTGTTTCAGAATTGTAAGCCATCTTTGCAGCGTCTACTTGTTCGTTACCGGGTATCTCAGTATGACCCTTGACCCAAAGAAAAACAATCTTTACTTGGATGAAATATAGTTTGGCAATGAGATGGAGTATCTCTGTAATTATAGGATCTTTAGATTGAGAATCTGACAATAAGACAACATTTGTTATATTTTTGTTGATATAGATAAATCCAGTGCTTTGAGGATAGCAATGGGTTCGGCTGCATAAATTGATGCCATTGTATTGCATTTAAATTATTTGACCACGTTTATTTGGGATATAGCAAAGGAACAACCCACACCGAGTTGACTTTTTGAACCATCAGTATAAATTTTATAGTGATTTTGGTATTTACTCAAGAAACTTTTCAGCATGGTTATATTAAAGGATGTAAGATCCATATATTTAGGCATGATAACCTCCAGCTTCAAGTGAGTTATATTTCACGGTGCTTTACACAAAAAATGAATACTGTTTTTTATGAGAAGATCGTTATGAGAAGTAAATGCATCAGCTAATGATGAGTCATTTTTATTAGTCCAAAAGGGTTAAGTTAAGTTTGCGATACTCAACTGACTAATTTTATCAATAAATTTTTTAGCCAGAACCTTTCGACGAAAACACAAGCCATTTTCAAGTATCGATAACATAGAACGAAAGCTTTCACGGCTGTAGTCAATTAAGAAATCATGGTTCTTGGGATTAGACCATGTAAATCTAATAAAGGCTTTATAAAACATTAGAGATGACCTCTCTCCGCCTTCTCAGTAACATAATTGATGTCTTCATTTCATGACAGTTTTTGATCTAAGATTACCCCCAAATACTTAAAAGACTGAACCCCAGGCACCCGTTAAGTCTAATACTATTGTCTTTAGCAATTCTGTCTTGAGAACATAACCACTGCAGACTTCGGACTAGAAATCCTAAAATTATTGTCAGGGAAATAAAAATTACATAAAGACATAATATGGTTGAGGTGTGTTATACAGTCTTCAATTTTTTTTTACTACTGTATATACAAAAATCGTCCGCAAATTGAAGTACAGTTGATTCTAGGCCTAATTTGTGAAAGTCTGTCGTGTACAAGTTAAAAAGAAGAGGTCTCAGTACTGAGGCTCAAATATATAATGTTAAGAATTATGCACGTCCACTAAAACATACGCCGATATACGTAACTCATAATTTAATATGCTTGCTTAACGAAATAATGAACTTTTCTTTATTATTCCGTGAACTTTTGAGATTACGTAAGTTTAACCGACTGGAGTATGAATTTGCCTAAGTATATATTAATAGGGCGCCGAGAGGCATCGTGTCAACATTATTATATATTATGTGCTTATTGTAATACTTAAACTCTAAGCTACAGGCATTGCTAGGATGCTGCAAAATTTATCAGGTTTATAATGCAAATGATGCTGGCTTTCTCATTTGTTATTCTCTCATAGCGGAATATAAATTGCTTATCCGATTTACTTTAAATCTTAGAAAAATTCCCCAGTTTATTCATGAAATTTTGAATTTCATCGTATTGTTATTCTAGAATGACAATTAACATTGTTGATATCTTTAACGTTACTTAGATTAAATCATCTATATTGTTTGACATAGTCCAAAAATATACTTTATGCTTTATTGACTGCAACGTTTATATCATTAATAATAATATATATTTGGTAATTATAAAATTATTTTTTATTTCATTTTAGGCCAGTAAAATAGGCATTAACACACTACTGAATTATAATTCATAACCCATTAGTGGGTTACAAAGAAAAATTAAAATCTTTAAATTTATTAAGCATTATTTATTTATTATTATTACAAGTTATTGTTATTATTGTCGAAATTGACATTCAATTTCTCAACAAATGTTGGGTTCCAAGCCCATCCCAGATGGATGCATCAAAAAGAGTGGGCTGGTTTCTATTAGTTCTATGTGTTGTCCTGAAATAATTTTCTCACTATGTGGCAAATACTGAGCAGGACTGCCTTCTGGATGTCGATGAGGGTGTTAGTATACAGTCCTATGATTTTTGATGATGATGATGATGATGAGGTTCTATTGTTTTTGCAACTAGTCCAGTTGATGATACGATGGTCGGTATCACAAGAACCTTATTCATACGCCACATCTGCTGTATCTCGATGGCCAGGCCAGGATAGGATCTTTAGAGTTTTGATTGTTTTTGACGGACAACAAGACTGATTGAGAGTCTGACAATAAGACAACATTTGTCATATTTTTGTTAATATAGATAAATTCCAGTGCTTTGAGGATAGCAATGGCTACAGCTGCATAAATTGATGCCAATGTATTGCAGTTACATTGTTTGATCACGTTTTTTTGGGACATAGCAAAGGAACAACCCACACCAAGTTGACTTTTTGAACCATCAGTATAAATTTTATAGTGATTTTGGTATTTACTCAAGAAACTTTTCAGCATGGTTATATTAAAGGATTTAAGATCCATATATTTAGGCATGATAACCTCCAGCTTCAAGTGAGTTATATTCCACGGTGCTTCAAACAAAAAAATAAATATTGTTTTTATGTGAAGTAAATGCATCAGCTAATGGTGAGTTATTTTTATTAGTCCAAAAGGGTAGAGTTAAGTTTGCGATACTTAACTGACTAATTTTATCAATAAATTTTTCAGCCAGAACCTTTCGACGAAAACACAAGTTAAAGTGCTTTAAGCTGCACACAGTCAACTTTTTTGAGTCTCGATTTAGTCGAAGAACCGTACAATATCGAGCCATTATCAAGTATCGATAACATAAAACGAAAGCTTTCACGGCTGTGGTCAATTAAGAAATCATGGTTCTTGGGATTAGACCGTGTCAAGGGTCAGGGATCTTCACTTCACGAGATGGCCAGCTCCGCATATTTGGCCTTTTTCTCTTGATATTTATCCAACATGTTACCAAATAAGCTGTCTTTGCTTCCTTATTTAACAGTACCACATTAGGCCGATTATTCGTCGGTGATAATTGCTCGGTGGTAGTACAGTTTGAAGACATTATTTTCAAGCATTAAACTTGGTTGGTATTGGTAATAGGGCACAAAGGTGTTAGGGAGCTCGTATTTATTGGCAAGCTTCTGGTGTATTCTATGTTTCTTGATAAACATTTAGGTACAATGCCGGTACTAGTTGTCACTATAGAGAAAATGACGGCACTTTTGCTGTCTCTACATGTGTCAAGTGCAAGGTCAGCATATTTTCCTAATTTATTTTGTATTATTTTTCAAATATTATTGGAGTTTGGAACGATGATAACGACCAGAAAAGTTTTTCCAAGATTACTGTCAACGACGATTATATTGAGTCTATTTGATGGAACAGTCTTGTCTATTAGCACTGATTTGTCCCAATAGAGTCGAGCACTTTCATTTTCACTATTAAAAGTAGTGAGTTTAAAAAGTTGTGCTAATTGGGATGGATGATTTTAGGAATACAGTTTTGTCGATTCAATTATTCGGTTTGTGACACAGATATGCAGCCGGCTGTTATATGCTGGATGATTTCCTGTCTTTCGAAATATTTTGTGCACTTGTCAACAGTAATGTTGATGTTCTTAACGGTATATTTAGAATAATTCCTTAAAGGTATCATCTGGTCCTACATGCCTGTCAGTAATCTCTCAGTCTCAGAAGATAATTCGCTGCGGGTGAGCCAATAGTTAGGAGCTTCCTTGTCCACATGTTTTGTACACAACTCGTCCCGATGTCTTTCATGTAATGCTTTTTGTTTCCAATTCTACGAAGGTTTTATCGTCCCGTAGAACTGCAGTGCGAAAATTCAGGGGTGTATAACCGTCATCAGCCGGGATTACGGCCCTATGAAGAGGAGGTGTTTCATGCTGCTGAAATAAATATCTCTGAAGGTTTAAGATTGGTTTTGTAACGGAAATAAGCTATTAATAGACCTCTGTCGCCTTGACTTCTTGGTGTGGTATTCGTCAATTTTCTTTTGTTGTTTCGTTATAGCAAGGTTTAATTTTTTTGCCCAAACCGAGTCCTGCCCTGCCTCGCCGTAGCTTTAGCTATTTTATTGCGAAGCTTATGTTATTATGAGACTGAGTTTTAGTATTTTTTGTTTTGTTCCTTTGTTAAATTTGGTTCTTTACAATCATGCAAAATTACTAAAGTATCTAGTAGAGCAATAGATATATTTGGATCCTTATATTTTTCCAGTTTTCTGGTTTTCCTAAAATTTTAGAATTAATCGAAATGATAGATGAAAATAATTTCCACTTTGCCATTGCCTCTTTTTCTCCTCTACAAAACGGCAAGATTAATTTATCAATCCGACGTTTTTGATTCGAGCGACCATCATCAACTTTCAACAACTTAATTTAAATGCGGACCTTATTTAACTATTCAGTGCTCTTCTTAACTTCTAAATGAATTGTGATATAAAAGTAATAGCGTACCATTTGATTTTTTGAGAAAATCAGCATTAATTGGAGAATTCCAAAACAACGCCATCTAGTGACCACTAACAAAGTATTTATGGCTCCACGAGTCCCACGACACCATGATGAATAAAATCGGTTCATACAAAACAGAGATACCTAAATTTGAAAGTAAAAATATTTGACTTGCCCCCACCACATTATTTTTGAAAATAGACAAAAATGGTCTCAAGCAAAAAAGTGCGCAATTGGTTGAAGAATACAACGTTAATATTTTCAACATACCTCAGTTATGAAAATTTAAAAGAAAATTGGCATTTACACTTGGTGTTACGCCCACGAGCGGCCAATTTTCGAACTTAAAAATTTTTTTTGGCCGGTTGACTTATAAATATTTTTTCCTTATGTTCTGAGCTACAGCCGACGTCGTCTATTATTGGACCACCCTGTACAACATAGGTAGTTATCGCTTTAAATATATTTTTCGCAGTCAGCTTAGTTCTAAGAAAGGAATTTAGGCGAGTCATGTAAGTTTTCTGGATCTTTATTTTCATGGTTTTGTGCTCTGTTTGCATTGATTGATGGGCTCCTAAGAACTTATACGTTTCTTCCTCATTAATTATTTATATTATTATTATTATTTAAATTGACACTAATATTAAATGAGACCGAAATAATTTTCGAAGAATTCGATATGGTCAAATTTTCGGTGTTTCCAACAGAACACGCAAATAATTCTATCAGGCCGATACAATTGCTCGATTATTTGCTAGTACGTTAAATTTTTTCAGCTATTTCGATCTTTTTTTGTACGGATTGACCAAGAGGTTTTCATTGAAACCTTTTAGTTTTCTTGAATGCGTCCACTCTTCAAAAACGTAGAATAATTTATCGTAGGAAGTACGGGATGTTTCAGGTAATATTTTCATAACTCAGCTTCAGTAAGAACATCGCCAGGAACATAATTTTTACTATATTTTCGTCTATTTTCGTAAAAAAATGTTGAACGCTTTTTTACACTGATTACAGTACAATGTAACAGTAAAGGTCAAAATGTATTTAAAAGAGTAGGTTAACAAATGTTGAGTTTCATAGCAACAAAAAAACTTCTTAATAATAATAAAATTGATTATTATCGATGATATTTACGAGTGAAATGGGGCTGCACAATCTGCAGATATGATCCAAAATTTCAAAAATTGAAAAAATTGAGACTATTTGTTTATTAGTAAATATATTCATCAGCACTGACTTTGCAATAAGTTTATTAATTTTACCCTCATGAACGTCTCTCCATCGATTAGAATTCATTATTTTACTTGGAAATTATAAAACCACAACGAATAAAATTATATTTGTCAAAGATGTCAACTCTCTACTTTGCTTAGCAACGGAGGCGATAAAAATATTGCCGTTGTAATTAAATATAACTAAAGAAATTATTAAGTTATATATATTTATGTGTAGAAAATTCTTTGGCCAAACATTTAAGGTCATCCATTTTTTTATTACGATCTCGTTACTCTTTGCTGGAAACTTTCGATAAAGGCGGTAAGTTTCTAAAACTCTCAATCAGGCGTAACGTTATTCCACATTTTTTTATATTAATAGGGGATAATTAACAAATTAAGTTATTTCGTTTTTTTAAAACCAGTTTAAACGATAAATCAATGTATCCGGTCTTAAAACTCGTACAGACCTGCCGATGTATCCATTTACAATCGAAAACAAGCAACCCGGCGATTTCTTTGATAACATGCCATGCAATATTGTTGGTGGTTGGCCGACTCGAGAGCTACAAAAAAAAACAGTCGGCCGACAATATTTTCGCCGATTTTATTATAGTGTGTACATGCCTATGGCAGTAAAAGTACTTTTTGGACCTGCCCGTAGTCATTAAAAAGATGCTTTTAATGTCATTTGGAGAAAAAATATTAAATCTATTTATTAAGAACTTTTCTCGCGTAACTTATTTTCATGATAACACAATAGTACCATAAATAACTATTATATGAATAACATTTATTTAAAAAGTAATCGTAGACTGTGCCTAATGTTACTGACATTTTTATTTTGGTGACAACTATATACATAGTAAGTTACGCCAAATACTGAGTAAATATTTCATTTTAAGACTCAGTAGCAAATAATGATATTTTTATAAATTCACAATGTTGTGAAAGCACAGTTATTTATTGTCTAAAAGAATTCGTAATAAGTTAAAAATAAGGCTTTACAAACGAAAACTTAGGTTAAAAATTAATTGTAAAAGTCTTCCTTACCAGCATTCTGGATACTCGACGACTTACCTAAAACAAAAGAACAGTATTATTATCCTAACAGTATAGGTTTTGTTACAAAAATCCATGTTTTAATATTGACCCAGAATTTTGTTAAAAAAATCGCCTAAACGGAGATTCGAACACTCCTACGTTCCATCCAAAGTCGAGAATCCTATCCCTGTGCTACTATTCTTAACACAGATACTTTAACATAATAAGTCACCAGTGTAGGTTTTATACAACCCGTTTCATATTGGTTTTACCGAAAATTAGTTGCAGTCGCGGTAGTAGAGGGAAGTAGATTACGTGCATTGTTACAATTTCCTTCAGCATTCGTTTCTTGATTCTGCGCAAGTGGTTCCATAGATTTGGTTGCGTAAATTTGTCAAGCCGTCATATTCTTCATATTCTCAATCATAATTATATGTATCACACTTTTCAATACGCTGCATACGAAAAATCAGATGAAATGTCAAAAGCAGTAACATATTAATGTCAGTAATCTAATAATTTATGTGTCAGCTTCAAGAAAAACTCACGTCAAAAATACTGAAATGTATTCCTCAAAAAAAGTGCGCCCCTTAATTAAACTCAAAATCAGAAATAATTGAAGGCAACCAAAGAGCAGTATCTACACTTATTACTCTCACCTCAATATGTAAGGGAAAGAACTAAAAAGTTAAGAAGAAAAAGGAGTGAGAAAGAGGAAGAAGAGAGGTGCGTCATAGGAATTGTAAGCACCGTAGCTTCAATATTTAAATTAGAAAAAATTACACACTCTTCTATTTCTCTGAGAGAGAAGGATTGTTTACAGCTACTTATATAATGTTTTGCAACAGTCAAATTCAATCTCATCAGTGCCATTTCAAATGTTGCTTGTATTTTTGATTGTTCCAACTCTCCACTCTTAATGTTTTTAACATTTTTTGTTGTTGTTAAAAATCGGTAATTTTCTTATTTCAGCATATACACTTGACATCATTTGAGAGTTAATAAAAAAGTTTAACTATCAGAAACAGCGTATTTTGGTTTTATATCCTACATTAATTCTCAGATAAATTTTTAGAAAGTCGAGCAAATTTGACATTCCCATTTGATTTAATTTCAATAACATAGGTATAAATCAAATTACAGATTCTCTTAAAGTCATTACAAATAGATATTTAGTAAAATAAGTAAAGCAATCTTTGGAATTCTTTAGCTATAACAACATGTCCGCATATACAATGTATGTATTATGCATTTTACGATGTTTTTAAGCCATGTCTCGTACACCTGTAGGTTTTGTTAAAAGTATCCAGTTTACCTAATGAGAGTGAATGTCGAACATATTGTTACAATAACAGCTGTACCTTAACGTAGAATCTTTATAATCTCCCAAACTAACTACCTCAAAAAAATAAAGAAATTGTAAATACTAAAATAGTCATACAAATTAAGGAATTACCAGAATGATTTCATATAGCCATATCTGCTTTAAAAATATACATAGTACACTAAAGATTTACAAAAAGTTGAAAAATAAAAATAAGTGAGAGAACTATACTTTGTATGTACTTAGTGTACAGAAAACTTCAATTTAAAAAAAAACAGTTTTCCGTTATTAAAATAAGCACATTGTAGTAACAAGTTTCAGAAAAAATAAAAACGACGATCATGCGCCAAAAAACTCGTGTATATACTATAAAGGAATCCTTTGCAAAGAAATACAAACAGCTTCAAAATCATTCTTGAAAAATTCGTCAACCGAATAAAACGATAGTAAAACTTATTCAACTTTCCTTTTAAAGGTTTCTATGGCTTATCTCCCAAATTCGCCGAAAGCTTATTAAAGAACTTTCTTCTTAAGAGGAAGCGTATTTTTCAGTTGCATATTATACAGATACAGATACAATCAAAATTTGTTTCCTTTTTTATGTAGTATAGGGTATTTTATAATTAACCGGTAATTGTGAATATTTAACAAAACTTTATAATACGTGCGTCCAAAGATGCAAATTTTATAAAACACAGGGTGATGAAGTTAATTTTTTTTAATTTAACAAATAAATGAAACCACAAGTTTTACTTCATTGACTGTCACTTATTTTATTTTTGCAATAGGCGTGACTGCAGTTTCGTACTACTAGTACCTAACTTTATTGGAAACATCTTTATTGAGTTTGAAAATGGACTAGTAGTATGAAACTGCAGTCACACCTAGTGCAAAAATAAAATAAGTAACATTTAACAAAGTAAAACTTGTGTTTTCATTTATTTCTTAAAATATACTGTCATAAAGTAACGGACAACTCCATTAAATCTTTTTAATTTATATTTTACATTTATAAGGATAATTCAATAATTGGTTTTTAGAACAGTCTACAGATTTTTTTTTTGAAGTCATGATCCCTTTTTTATGAACTTACTTGCTAGTTTCGATTAATTCTCCGTTGTATTAAAAAATATTTTATCTTTTAACGTGACATATTGATAATTTTTATTATTAAAATGATACATTCTTCTGAGTATTTAGCAAAATATTTATCCATATATATGAAATTTTAGTACAAAATATTTCAATATGAATAAAAGGTAATCCGCAGATTGACAAAATGTAGATTGATATTGCAACGTTCGATCATGATTTCACAACACTCCAAGCGTCTATCGTGATCATCCTCAGAGAATTCTTGCACCAAAGTTATTTTGTATGGATGAAACTTTGCTGTTTTTAGAATTCGGTTTACGGACATGTGTGAGACGTCATTTTCTCTTCCTTATGTTTTGATAGAAAGGTGCGGATTTTCTTCTAAACTGATTAAAACATTCGGAGCCTTATCACCATCTGTTGTGCTTTTAGGTCTGCTAGAACGTACATCATCTTTTACCTTTCCAGTTTCACGAAATGTTTTGTTAATTTTGCGATAGATTTAGTTATTTGAATTTCTATTAGGATATTACTCATCAAAATGTTACAAACGTCTTGTAGGTTTCGCATTCTATTCCCAGAACCCAGTATAATTAAAATTTCAATTTTTTGGGTTTTAGTTAAACGATTCATTTTTGTAAATCCAACAAAACCGAGATCGTCAAACATATCAGGTAAACTTTTGTGAGCAGGTATTTTAATAAAAGATTAGACCCTTATTTTCGCAAAACTGTTAAACTGCATAAAAAATGCTTTTAATAAAAAGTATTGAGAATTTTAGGCAGATTTTAAAAATGAAATTGGGGAAGGGTGTTCCATTAAAAAATAATCCTTTTATAACAGAAAACGATAAAATTGGCAGCAACGCGAAACTCGGCATTGGATCCGGAATAATTTCATATCTAGACGTTTCGTTCTGTATTTAATATTTTTGTGATACAGCCTATTTATATTATTAAAAATATTTATATTTTATTTAATCAGGATTTGGGATTTTTTGTTTTTTTTTAAGTTTATTGCGTTACATTTTTTTATTATGTTAACGTCAATAATTTTTACAGTTTTAATTTTTAAACCTTCTTTTTTCTAAATACTTAATTTGTTATAAAATTCTACCCAGTATAAATACTAGAAAAAAAGATATTTTTTATTTTTGTTTGAAATAAAGTATATTTCTCAATTTTAGGTATTATTTATTCGGTACTTAAAAGTATTGATACATTTTTTACTTTCATCTAAAGACTCCGTTGGGAACATCGAGTTTATGCATCACGCGAACCGGATTGCGCGGAATGAAATGGCTTCTGAACGGTTAAATGCTTAATCAGTCAACCGGTTTACCGAACAGCTGGTTAACCGGTTAATTAATAGAATAACTAATTCAATAATTAATCGCTTAAAGGTTTACACGAAAATCGTTTCTTTTAATCAGTTAAGTTTTCAATAACCGGTTAACCGGTCACTATTAACAATATTGACAGCACTAGTTTTCATGCTAGGTGTTTGGTAGTCGCTTAAAAAGACAATAATCAATTACCAGATCTAGGTAAGGAGCCTGAATTTAGGTATCGTCAGTATAAAAATGTAAGCTGCACTGCTTAAGAAAGTTAAAGAGGTTAAAAGTATACACCATCTTTTTTTAAATTGTCGACTTTTCGCAACTTTATTGTTTCATCCTCAGGACACACAGATCCTATATCCTGCATGAACCCCATATTATCAGTCTTTACCTATTTCGTTGGTCCGCAGATATTTCCCAGAAATTAAGTTTCTTTATGGTTTTCGTTAACGATCCTATTGTTGTTATGTTAGAGTAGCGTATTATTTGGGGATACGATTCAGTTCTTTTTAAATTGTTGACGTTTTGCAACTTTATTGTTCCATCCTCAGGACATATAGATTCTGTATCTTGCGTGAAAGCCATATTATCAGTCTTTACCTACTCCGTTGTCCGCAGATATTTTCCAGATATAAGGTTTTCAAATAGTTTCCTTTAACGATCCTCTTGATGTTATGTTAGAGTGGTGTACTATTTGGAGTTAAGATCCAGTAAAAAAAAAACATAAGACTTTTCATCATTTTAGTGTATTTTATGTGTATAATTTGTAAAGGCATCCAGACTGCGTGAGGTATTGTTAAGTAAAACATTGTTATTTATTCTTATTTTAATGTGTTCAATTTATTGTTGCTTGTCATTTTTTAAATAGGGTTAAGTACAATTTTTCTTTCTTTCTTTCTTTTTCAATATGGAGTCGGCTACCACCTTTTTGCTTTCAGCGCTATTCTCCAGCCCAATAGGTAAGATGTCCGGATTGCGAGGTCTAGGCTCCAGGAACACCCCGAATCTTTCTAATAACTTTTTAATTTTTGAAATGCATCTTGGCTTCCACGAGTTGCCCCTTGAGAGTACTACTGGTTTCACGAGATGACCTTTTCTTTCAAGCTGTCCCCCTACCCCTCCCACTCCAGCCACACAGCGGCCATTACGCTAATATTCTATGTAGAAATGCGGTAGACGAACGGAATAGAATGGAGGAACAACTAGGCCTTACACGTTCACAGCGTCTGCTCCCTTTCTAGCGGGGTCGTTAGTTTCCACTCGAGCGGTTGAGTCTTCCGCTTCCCCTCGAAATAAAGCAGCAAAACCGAACACGTGGAATTACTTATGTTAAGAACACAGAGGTCTGCCTTCGACGAGACGAACCTTAAAACTCAAGTTTATCATAGTACGACCAAATGTAATATGTCTTCTTCTTTTTCTTTATTATAGACCCTTGAGAAAGTGGTAATTGACCACGAAATGTTGGGATATAAATTACCATATTGGTATTATTTTCCTGCCTTCTTCCCACTATAATCCTCTACATTGAACGATTTAAAGCATGATATACAAATTCCATTATGTTTAATCAGGGAGGTCTTTAAAAAATCATGGTTCTTGGTATTAGACCTTGTCAAATTGGAATTACTATCCGACGTTTCGCATTCGATTGCACGAAGCATCTCCAGGGACTTTTACTGAATATTCAGTGTTCAGATCTCGTGGAGTAACGATCCCTGAAGATGCCTTGTGCAATCGAAGGCGAAACGTCGGATAGTAATTTCAATTTGACACGGTCTAATCCCAAGAACCATGATTTCTTAATTGACCAAAGCCGTGAAAGCTTCCGTTCTATGTTAGGGAGGTATTTTTTTAAATTGTCTACCTTTTGCAACTTTATTGTTGCATTCTCAGGACACATATATAAATTTAATATCCTGCGTGAAATCCATGTTGTATTTACCTATTCCGTTGGTTCGCAGATACTTCCCCGATATTAGATTTCTAAATTTTTCGTTAACGGTCTTTTTGTTGTTATATTAGACTGGTGCATTATTTGGGGTTAGGAAATATCTGCGGACTGACAATATCGGTTTGATGCAGGATATAAAATCTATATGTACGCTGAGGATGCAAAAATAAAGTTGCGAAACGTCGGCAATTTAAAAATAAAATTCTGTTTTCTTTTTACTAGATCCTAACCTCAAATAATACACCACTCTAAAATAACAATAAGAGGATTGTTAACGCGAACCACGTACAAAATTATTACTAAAAAACGAATTATCCAATTTACCTCAATTTTTGCACAGTGCAAGTGTTACATAGGAATGAACTGGTAACATTTTGATTGAGAATTAAGTGTGATATAGAGATAAATTGGTAAAGTTGTGATACGACTTTAAAATGGCGGTCAAATAAAATTCATAGAAAATAAAAATAAAAAAATCTTTTTCAATCGATTTTAAATTATGCAGAAAAATTAAATGTGAAAATGAGATAAACTGGTACGAATTAATTATCAACATGACGTAACATAATGGCGGTGTGTCAATGTAAAAACTACTTAAGAAATCATGGTTCTTGGGATTAGACCGTGTCAAAATGGAATTACTTTCCGACGTTTCGCCTTCGATTGTACGAGGCATCTTCGGGGATCTTTACTTCACGAGATCGGAACACTGAATGAGCTCGGAGAGACCCAGGCCGGCTATTTATAGTCGACCTGTGTTTACCGGAGCGTGACTCGGTGTAACGATCGGTTTCCACGAATGATGAAGACTGAAGCCCGTATCTCTATTAAAATTGTTAAGATGCTTATAAATTTCAATTCTCTAATTTTGCGTTTATAGAATCCCGAAACCGGTGCAAGAACTTTGGTTTCTTTTACATTTATAACATGTCCAGTAGAATGTTGGTGTTCAGATACAGCAAATTGTACAATTTGTTTCTTTCTGATACATCTCTCATGTTCCTTAAACCTAGTCGATATGGATCATCCAGTTTCTCCAATATAGACATCACCACAGGATCAAGGAATTGCCTATACTCCTTCCATTTGGAAAGGAATAATGTCCTTTGGCGATCGCAAACATTGTCCAATTTTCTTGTGTGTGTTGAAGATTGTACGTATGTTGGACCGGCGAAGTAACTTTGCAATCTTGTCTGTGGTTCCGTGTATAAATGGAAGAACTACACTTCCTACCGGTAATCCCTTATGAGTATCATTTTCGTGTAGTAGGATTATTATGTTTTCTAAATGATCGTTTAATATCCTCAGGGCAATATCCATTCCCTCTTAAAGCTTGAGTGAGTTTCTCTGTTTCCGATTGTAAAGAATTTTGGTCACAAATCGCGAGGGCTCTGTAAACCAATGAATTAATAACTGATTTCTTTTGTGCTGGATGATGATGGGAATTTCCATTTAAGTATCTGTTTGTATGCGTTGGTTTTCTATATACAAATGTCCCAAGGAACCACCCTCTTTCCTTTCTACAAGAACATCTAGAAAGGGAATCGTGCCTTCTGATTCAATTTCCATTATAAATTTTATATTAGCATGCTGTTGATTCAAATGATCAAGAAACCCAAAGAGGTGTTCTGGGCCATGTAGCCATATTACAAAAGTGTCATCTACATATCTGAACTATGATTTTGGTTTTAATGGGGTCGACTCTAAGGCTTCCTCCTCAAAAGCTTCCATGAAAATATTGGTTACCACTGGTGACAGTGGAGATCCCATGGCTGCTCCTGAGGTTTGCCATAGAAAGTTCCTTGAAAGACAAAATATGTCGATGTAAGATATGCTTCATTAGATCTAAAAGTGAATTGTCAATTCTATTATGGTGAAATAAGTCTGATATTATGGAAATTGAATCATTTATAGGCACATTCGTATACAGTGATTCTACATCGAAACTGACTAAGATATCTTTGGGATCTAATTGGATTGATTTTAGTTTTTCTACAAAATGCGTAGAGTTTCTAATATATGAATGTGTTTTTCCTGTAAAATTATTAAGAATATTTGAAAGATATTTACCAATTTTGTAAGTAGGATATTCTATTGCACTGACGATAGGTCGAAGTGGTACATTAACCTTGTTTATTTTAGGTAGTCCATAGAGCCGCGGGATCTCTGAGCTGCTTGGCTTTAACGACTTCTTTTCCTCTGCTGGTAGGTTGAATGCGTTTATAAGGTTGGTTATCGGTCTCACAATTTTGTTGGTCGGGTCTGCTTGAATTATTATGTAGTTGTTGTCGCCCAAAAGTAGTTGTATTTTCTTTACGTAACCTATTTTGTCCATGACGACAGTGGCATTTCCCTTGTCCGCTGAAAGGACCAAAATGTCTGTATCGTTGTTTAATGTTTTTATCGCCGTTCTTTCCGCAGCTGATAGATTCGACTTCGGCGGGTTAGAATTTTTAATGATCTTCGCTCTTTCATACCTGATTACGTCAGCTTCTTCTGCTGGAAGTCTTCTAATTGTCGCTTCAACAGATGACACTATGTCTTCTACGGGTATGTCCTTCGGTGTAGTAGCGAAGTTTTGACCTTTAGAGAGGACGGATTGTTCTGCTTCAGTATGGATTTTTGAAGATAAATTTATAACTGTGTCCTGTGGAGGTTTTATTGGTCTTTGGGTGTCCAGCAGTCCTTCGAACTTTTTCTGTTGCTTAATGGTAACTGCCTGATATATCTTTTCTGCTTGCGCATTAGTAATTTCATCGAGAGTTCTAAATATGTGATATTCGAGTATAAAAGCTAATTTTAAATGAATATTTAATAACTTACGAGCGTTTATATCCAAATCACATCGAGTAGCTTTTATCCTTTCTCTCCAATGCCATACTGACTCGTTTGTAAATGTTCCTTGCACTATTTGATGTTATGTGGTATTTCATCTGAAGAGATTTGGGTACTACGTCTTCATCCCGGCATCTAAGGAGAAAGACTAGTTGGCAAAGCAGCTTCTTCTTGTTGTTCCGGAGATCGCCAAAAGTTTTGGCATCCTACTTGATTTCCTCCCTATAGAGGTTAGCTAACATAGAACGAAAGCTTTCACGGCTGTGGTGAATTAAGAAATCATGATTCTTGAGATTAGGGAACATGAACGATGTATCAGAAAGAAACAAATTGTACAATCTGCTGAACATGTTATAAATGTAAAAGACACCAAAGTTCATGCACCGGTTTCGGAATTCTATAAACGCAAAATTAGAATGAATGAATGAATGAAATGTATTATAGACACATCAACCTCTTGGGTTTTTTAGTGTCTCATATTGTATTTTTATATTTTATCGAAATTTAGTGTCTCGTATTATATTTTTATATTTTATCGAAAAGGTTAATTATTTTTAAGTATCTAATTACGTTTTCTGTGTTTTTATATTGTAGATTGTCTTTTAAGTTGTTGTTAATGTTGACTAGTTCTCTCTCGTTTTTATATTTGTTACATGTGAATATGTGCTTTACTGTTAAATTACTATTACACTCAATGCAGATGGTTTGGTTTTCTCGTTTTAGAAGGTATTCATGCGTTAACTTGGTGTGTCCTATTCTAAGCCGTGTCATTATACATAAGTTCTTTCTGGATATGCTCCTTAAATCCTCTCTTTCGAAGAATATATTTTTTATTTCAGATAGTTTGTTATCTTCATCCATTAAGTCCCAATTTAGTTGACATAGATTGTGGAGTGTTGATTTGGTTGCAACATGCAAGTCTTTTTTCCAAAAGGAATAATTAAGAGAAGTAGGGGCATTATGGGAGTTTTTGGCAATTTCATCCGCCCTTTCATTTCCTGGGATTTTACTATGTGATGGGATCCATAGATATGTAATGAATTTGTTTTGATTTATGATTAGTTTAGTTTTATTTTGTATTTCTACACCTAGTGGGTGCTCAGGCTGGTATGACTGTATAGATTTAATTGAGTTTAAGGAGTCTGTTGCTATGATCCATTTTTTATATGAGTTATTTATAATATGGTCTAGGGCTTTTGTGATGGCAATGAGTTCAGCAGTGAGTATGCCAGTTTGTTGGGGTAATTTATAGGTAGCTTCAATGTGATCTCCTGTGTATGCAGCACCTACATTGCTCTTAGTTTTGGATCCATCTGTGTAAATAAATCTGTATTCTAAGTATTTGTCGTTTGTCATTTCTAAATAGGCTTGTTTAATTTGTGATACGGTTTGTAGTTTCTTCGGTGTTTTGGATAGGCTCAGATCTATGTTGACATTTATCATGGTCCAGGGGGGGTCTGTATCAGTATTTGTTTTATATACAGGGTCGTATGTTAGGGATAATCTATGATTAATGTTCTGGTAAAGGTGGGATGGGTCTTTATGTTTTATATTCTGGGTGTTATTGGACTGCTTGAAAAAGTTTTTATAATGGGACAAATGGGGTTTGAATTTGAGACTATTGGCATACTTGTGTAATAATGTTTCGCGTCTTATGTGTAGACTCGGGCATTCAGCCTCACAATATAGACTATTGACGGGGCTCGTATGGAAAGCACCCATCGCCATTCTAAGTCCTCTATTATGTACAGTATCAAGTTTTTTGATATATGAGTTAGGTGCTGTGATGTAGCATTGGCTACCATAGTCTATTTTTGATAAAATAATAGCCTTATAGATATTAAGAATGCTGCTTCTATGTGAACCCCAGTTAGTATGTGAAAGCATTTTAATTAAGCGCATGTCAAGTGTACATTTATCTTTTAGATATGTAATATGAGGGTTCCAGCTTAGTCTGGAGTCGAATATTATTCCCAGAAATTTGTGATTATCCTTGAATGGAATTTGCTCTCCATTAATGTGGGTAATGCTTAGGCGGGGACATCTCCTTTTCCTACAGAAATGCACGCTTGTTGATTTATCAGGGGAGAATTCTAGGCCGTTATTAGATGCCCATAGTGGTAAGGTGTCTAGGCAGCTCTGTAGAAGTCTTTCACTTTGTTTGTAATCCTTACCCATGTGATATATTACTATGTCATCCGCAAATAGTCTGAACTTTAGACTTTGTGGAATGAAGTTGTTTATGGAGTTCATAGCTATTATAAACAGTGTGGGACTTATGGATGATCCTTGTGGTACTCCATTATGTTGGGCATATGATGATGAGAAGGTGCCATTGATTCTGACTAGTATTTTCCGGTTATTAAGAAATGATGAAATGAATTTTTAGCATATTGCCCTTTATTCCCCAAGATATCAGCGCATTTAGGATTGATGATCTTTTAACCGCATCAAAGGCCCTACGTAAGTCAAGGAATACGGCCGTAGTGTGATTGTTTTTATCGAATCCCGCAATTATATCCGTTTGCAGGCCCATAATATGGTCTATTGTTGAGTGTCCCTTTAGGAAGCCTATCTGATGTTTACTGATTAGGTTATTTTTATTCAGAAAGAATGTTAGTCGGTTATTTACTATACGTTCCATCAATTTACACAAATGACTTGTAAGTGCAACTGGTCTGTAACTACTTGTATTGAATCTAGGTTTTTGAGGTTTGTGGATAGGTATGAGGATAGAAATTTTCCAAGTATCAGGGATTTGTCCAGATTTCCATATGATATTATAAATTTCAAGCAGTTGATCCAAACCATCATATGTTAGATTTCGGATGTGTGGAATTTTAATTCCGTCCATTCCAGGGGATGTATCCCTGAATCTATCTAAAGCATACATTAGTTCTCTATGGGTCAGCGGCATATTAAAAGACATGTGTTCATAGTTCTGGTTTGATATAGTAACTACTTCATCTTCATATCCGCTGGACGAATCATGATAATATTTGGCAAAGGTTTCAGTTAGTTCGTTATTGTCCGTGATGATTTTGTCATTTTCATACAACATGGAAATGTTAGAGTAAGGCACACCCCTCATCCTTTTAACCTTTCTCCAAATTTCCTGGGTGGATGTATTTGGACTGATGCTATTTGTATATGATGTCCAGGAGTCTCTCCTGGCAGCTCTAATCGTTTTCCTTGAATAGGCTTTAGCTTTTTTATAGTTTATAAAGTTATGGGTGCTTGGATTGTTCTTAAATTTATTTAATGCCTGTTTTCTTTGTTTGATGGCTTGTTTGCATTCATCGTTCCACCATGGTGCTGGTGGCTTGCCTTTGAAGAATTTTATTTTAGGAGTACTGGCATCTATTGCATTTTTAATGGCTATTGTGAAGTTATTTGTTGTTGAGTCTATGTTATTGGAGATGTTAGGAAAATTAAGTGAACTTTTAAAAATATCCCAGTTTGTTTTATTATAGTTGTATTTATCTATATGAGAGGATTGCTGGTTGAGGATGGGGCATTCTATGATTATCGGGAAATGATCACTATCATGCGTGTCGTTGAGTGTGCTCCATTGAAAGTTTGTTGATATGTTAGGACTACATATGGATAGGTCGATGTGTGATAGCGATCCTGTTGCAGATGAAATAAATGTGGGTGATCCATCATTCATTAGAGCTAGATTGCATTCTTCTATAATTTCAGCTATCAATCTACCTTTTCCATCAGTATGTGATGAGCCCCAGTCAGCATTGTGACTGTTCCAATCACCCATCAACATGAGTGGAGGGGGTAGCTGATCTATTATATTTTTGATGTCATTTCTATTAAATGATGTTGATGGTGGAAGATACAAATTACAGAGAGTAATTTTGTTTTTTTGTATATGTGTATTAATAGCCACAGCTTCTAAATTGGTGTCAAGTTGAATTTCTGTGTGTAATATATTTTCTTTTATTAATATAGCAACTCCACCAGAAGCTCTATTGGGGTTATTTCTATCATTTCTGATGATGTTATAATTTTTAATATTGTAAGTTTCATTCATTTTTAAGTTGGTTTCTTGTAAGAGTAAATAGTGAGGTTTTATGTTTTTAATTAATAACAGAAGTTCTTGATGACGAGGTTTGATTCCATTAATATTCCACTGTAGAATTTGCGAAGCCATTTGTATGTAAGTGTTTTATTAATTTATTTATTTGTATTATTCTTGTTACTACTGGGTTTGTTTTTTTCTGTTGAAACTTTGTTTTTATTATTATTAGATGTTTGTGATTTAGTTGAGGTAGAAGAGCTGTTGGATTTTATTGACAAGGATGATGAGGATCTTTTAATTTCCTGAGATTTGGCGTCACAGCTCTTGCTGCTTTTTTGTGCGGGTATTTTGGGATTGGTACTTGAGTAGTGTATTGTTTGTTTGGGTTTAGATGTGGAGGAGATTTGGATAGAGGATGGAGTTATGGTTGAGGGTGTGAGGGGGATATGTTGTGTAGAAGGAGTGGAGAGCAAGGGGGCAGGTGGTTTGGATTTAGGGTTGGATGTGGTAGAGTTATTGGCTGCCATTGCAGCGTAGGAGTGTCCATATTTTGAAGGGTTATCTTTGAGGAATTTCTTGGCGTCTGCATATGATAGTTTTTCTATGATTTTTATCTTTTGTAGCTGATATTCTATTTTAAATTTGGGACAGCCTTTATATCTCGGCGAGTGTTCGCCTTTGCAGTTGGTGCAAATTGGAGGTGGGTTACAAATTCCTTCGTGTTTATCTTTGCCGCATGATGGGCAGATTGGGTCAGATTTGCAGAATTTTGCCAGATGACCCAATTTCTGGCATTGGTTGCATATTATGGGGTTGGGTATATAGGGTCTAATTTTACATCTATTAAAACCAACAATTAGGTGTTCTGGTAGATTAGTAGTTTTAAATGAAACTATATATATGTTTGTGTCTATTAATTCACCTTTTATTTTCTTTTTGAGTCTTAATATGTCTACTACTTTTTGGTCTGATAAATTTTCTATTATTTCTTCTTTGCTGCAATAACTAAGATCAGGACAGTTTATTGTCCCCTTAGTTATATTTAATTTTGGGTGTGGTATAGTTGTTATTGACAAATCTCCCACTAGTTTAATTTCCATTAAATTTGTTACTTGTTCTGGGTTTTCCAGCTCTACTAGTATGCTACCATCTCTGAGTTTCTTTACATTTTTCAAGTTCCTAACTTTCCCAGTGAGTGTTCTATGTATAATGAATGGGGACATTGTTTGAAATAAACCTTCTGTGGGTTTTAAAAGAAAGAATTTTTCAGTATGGGTGTTGTTAAATTCAAAACTATATTCCGTATCACTGCTATCAATTTCTCTTCTATATCTTTTACCTCTATGTATTTCTTTAGTATGATCTCCAGTAATTGTGTTAGACTTTTTGGCCTGGTTTCCTACCAAATAAGTCCCGCAGTAGCTGGCTGACGGTCGGGGAGGGCCTGCTTTACCACTCTCAGCACCGACCGGCACTGGGTATCCGACACCCTGTGCGGTAATTTTTGTATCAATTTGGTCTACTTCCATTTTGAGTACAGGGTTTAACATGAATTGGGACAATACTAAACATCACAAACGAACTGAGGCCCCGGGATCGTCACCCCCGTACTAGTAAAATTTTTCAATCCTACTAGCCCCCTGGGGGGGCAAAATTAGAGAATCTATTGAAATTTATAAGCATCTTAACAATTTTAATAGAGATACGGGCTTCAATCCTCATCATACGTGGAAACCGATCGTTACAACGGGTCACGCTCCGGTAAACACAGGTCGACTATAAATAACCGGCCTGGGTCTCTCCGAGCTCATTCAGTGTTCCGATCTCGTGAAGTAAAAATCCCTGAAGATGCCTTGTGCAATCGAAGGCGAAACGTCGGAAAGTAATTCCATTTTGACACGGTCTAATCGCAAGAACAATGATTTCTTAATTGACCACAGCTGTGAAAGCTTTCGTTCTATGTAAAAACTACTTAGTGAATTCATTTTAAATTCTGCCCTAAAGTCAACTGTGGCATAGGTAGAAACCAACTTGTAAAATATTAGTAGGAATCCAATTGATGGAACAAAATTGCGTCCAACAAAAATATATGAAAAAATATTTGAAAAGACAGTATATGTAACACATATATATTGTGGCTATGTACTGAACTAAATTGGGTCACACTTCACTATTCCCAAAAAATAGAAAAAATTTGTCGATATATAAAAGTGGGAAGTTCCGGGTAAAGGAAATTTACCGATTTTGTATTAAAGCGGAACACTGATTGTTAATAAATTTTGATTTTCTTCACTAAAGCCGATTGAAGGAATCAAAGATAGCAAAATTTCATAATTAGACATATCAAACGCTTTACAAAAATCTAAGAGAACAAATACACTAATATAGCAGTCATATATTTTTGTTAAATATCAACCAGATCACATCTGACGTTAATATTATCATACAACACATCTACCGTTCATTACAACGCTGAATACATTTTAATTCCGTCTCGTGATCGATCGTCCGAGAACACAAAATTACCGAGAATTTCGCGCGGCAGAGATCCAGATGTATGGCGTCATAGGCACTCAATCTCAATCAATTTCGATCGGACTTCCTACATTTGGACTTTGCTACGGCAGCGCAGCGCCGTAACAAACGCCGGCTGATTAATTGATAATGTGAAAAGGCTAGATGAATGGGTATAATTGTGTGCGCTCTAAGCCGGATTAGAGGTCTCTACGTATCCTCCCCGTTTCTCGGCTACAAATTGTATTTGTTTTTCATGTCCAGCGACCTTTAGACAATTAAGTCTATTTATACAAAATTAGAAAGCTGTGTTGTCTATAAACTGATTCAAGTTATATCAAATATGAGAAAATTAATTCATTAGGTTGTTTCTACTTCTTAATGATAGAAATACTGAAAGAGCGAAACTTAATTAGCGAAATTTTAGAAATATTGGGGATAGCTATCAAATATTAAAAAAAACGATAAATTTCCTTTACCCGGAACTTCCTTCATTATAATTATTTTTCCAGTTGTTAGGAATAGTGAAGTGTGACCCAATTTAGTTCAGTACATAGTTACAATATATGTGTAACATATAGTGTATTTTCAACCCTAAGCTCTAATCATCATAATCATTAAAGGAAACCATTTAGAAAATATTTTCAGACGACCGGAGTACCTGAAGACTGATAATATGGGTTTCACGCAGAATATAGAACGTATGTGTCCTGAGGACGCAACAATAAACTTGTGTTTTTTTAACTGATTCCTAACCCCAAATAATGCACCATTCTAACGTAAAAACAAGAGGATCGTTAACGAAAACCATTTAGAAATTTAATATCGGGGAAATATCTGCGGACCCACATAGTAGGTAAAGACTGATAATATGGGTTTCACGCAGGATATAGAATCTATACATGTGTCCTGAAGATGCAACAATAAAGTTCCGAAACGTCGACTATTTAAAAATAGACTATTGCTTTTTTTACTGGATCGTAACCCTAAATAAAATACCACTCTAACATAACAAGAGGATTGTTAACGAAAACCACTTAGAAACTTAATACGTGGGAAATATCTACGGACCAACGTAGTAGGTAAAGACTGATAATATGGGTTTCATGCTGGATATAGAATCTATATATGTGTCCTGAAGATGCAACAATAAAGTTGTAAAACGTCGACAATTTAAAAAAGTCTTTTTTTTTACTAGATCCTAACTCCAAATAATGCACCACTCTAACATATCAACACCAGGATCGTTAAGGAAATCCATTTATAAACTTAATACCTGAAAAATATTTTCGAACGAAGGGAGTAGGAAAATACTGATAACATGAGTTTCACGCAGGATATAGAATCTATAATGCACCAATAAATCTGCGAAACGTCGACTGTTTAAAAATAGACTTTTATTTTCTTTAACTGGATCCTAACCCCAAATAATTTAATACCCTACCATAACAAAAACAGATTGTTATCGAAAACCATGTGTGAAATATCTACGGACAAACGTAGTAAGTAAAGACTGATAATATGAGTTTCATGCAGGATATAGAATCTATATATGACTAAAATAGACTATTATTTTCTTTAAGTGGATCCTAACCCCAAATAATTTAATACCCTACCATAAAAACAAGAGGATTGTTATCGAAAACCATTTAGAAAGTTAATATCTGGGAAATATCTGCAGGCCAACGGAGTAGGTATAGACTAATAATATGGATTTCATGCAGGATATAAAACCTATATATGTGTCCTGAAGATGCAGCAATAAAGTTGCGAAACGTCGATTATTTAAAAATAGGCATTTGTTTTTTTACTGGATCGTAATCCCCATAATATGTCTTTCTAACATAACAAGAAGAGGATTGTTAACGAAAAAACCATTTAGAAACTCAATATCTGGAAAATATCTGCGGACCAACGATGTAGGTAAAGACTGATAATATAGGTTTTAAGCAGGATATAGAATCTATATGTGTCCTGTAGATGGAACAATAAAGTTCCGAAACGTCGACTATTTAAAAATAGACTTTTGTTTTTTTACGGGATCTTAACCCCAAATAATATACCACTCTAATATAAAAAGAAGAAAACTGCGGACCAACCTAGTAGGTAAAGACTGATAATATGGGTTTCATGCAGGATATAGGATCTATGTGTCGTGAGGATGCAAGAATATAGCTGCGACACGTCAATTATTTAAAAATAGACTTTTGTTTGTTTTTAGTGGATCCTAACCCCAAAAAATACACCACTCTAACAATTTTTTTTAACATTGTTCCGCTATATTGAATTTTTACCAAAATATTACCAGGTCATCCCTATATGACCCTTAATTTTTGGTTAAAATTTGGAGTCAATCGGGTAAGTAGTATTTAAGCCTATGCCGCGAACTGACAGACCCATAGACGAACCGATGGAATTGACAAAACATGTTTTTTAACATTTAGATACGCTAAAACGTGAAGATATGTAAAACTTCAGAGCTCTATTTACGATTACAAACAGTTTGTCTGTTTCGCCATCTTGAATTAGTAATACAGTCTTCGCCATATTGGATTTTCAGCAAAATGCTACCAGGTTATTCTCATATGACCCTTAATTTTTGACCAAAATTTGAGATCAATCGGGTAAGTAGTTTTTTAGCTATGCCGCGAACAGACCGACGGAACTGAGAAAACATGTTTTTTAGTCATCCAGGGACCCTGAAATGCGAAGAACTGAAAAAATAGCGGAGGGTGATTTTTACAATACTTTCCTTTTACGAGGGAAATAAAAATCAATACATTATTCTTACTCGGAATCTTCCCCGTAAAGCTGCAAGACAAGGCTATAGACGAGATTACGGTTTCATCTCACCTAGTCTCGAATTTGGCTAATTTTTGTTCGAGCCGAAACGAGATATGGTTTTGTCCCGTTTTGTCTCGAGAAATCTCATCTCAGCTTAAAGAACATTATTCTGTCCTCAGTCCGTTTAAAAGCTAAATAATATTTCATCTGAACATGACATTTTAGATTTGAATACTCACATTCGGAATTGTATATCACTAAACCTCCAGTCAGGTCATGCAAGGAACGACGGCGGCAGCTCCCAAAGGGGCCGAGAAGTTTTCAAAAGGCGCTTGTATAAGTATAAAATATCCTCTGTTACAATAAGTGGGAAAACAAAAAACCAGAGATGACCTTTTTTTTGGTCGTCACAAACGTATCATTAATTTTTGTATGCTTACTTATCTTTAATTGGAAAAAATCGTTCATATTTCTCAAAGAGACCTATTTATAATTCTATTAAATAAAACACAAAGACTGTGTGTTTTATTTAATAGAATTACTTATCTTTATTTAAAATCACCCTCATTCCGTTATATTATAAAACTTGAAGTGTTTGCAAAATATCTTCATTTGCGATATAAAAGTCGAGTAAATATTAAAAGAGGTGATGTTTTGATCATCTTAAGAACAAACATTTAGATAAATATGTGTCCGCAATTGCTTTATTTTCAAGATACAGAATGTTAAATTAAAAAAATATTTTTTAGTAATTCCAAAACTCTAAGAGCTACTTGGTTAAGATTTAGAACATCCCCAAAGGTATTTAAAAGCTAGGTTTTGACAGTATTCGTTAGATTTTATTTCATTTATGGGCATGGGTATAGGTAACCATTTCTGACTTTCTTAATAAAAAATGGGAACGCCACTGATTTTTAAAAAAATTGCTTTAGCTTTATCATTTAGGGTAATTAAAAATACACAAAAAAACCTTAGTATTTTGTAATACGACTAATCGTTTACGAGAAAAAAACAAATTGTATTTTGATGAACGCCTTTGGCACTTCTGGTCCAGTTTTCTTTAGGGTCGGAATTGCTCAATATTCTACAAAAGTGACTCATTGGATTATTTTAAGAAAAAAAGTTTTTATAAATATATGTCCGCAAATGTCTTATTCTTGATATACAAAAGAGCTCTTACTGATTTGGAATTCGGAAAGCAATTGACGACACATATTTTTTTCAAATTATCCAAGGAATCACCCATTAGAATATTTACTCAATATTCAGGAACACCTTGTATAATTGTTGGACAATACAAAAAATTTTGTGATTTTACTGTACTGTATTTTTTTAGCAGGAAAATATCATTTTATGACATACTATAAGGAAAATGACTGCGAATTGTTTAAGTAGATCAAACTATTTTATAAAAATGCATTCAAAATATAATTGGGGAAAAAATTGATTTCTTTTCTTTTAGATTAAAATGAGTAAAAGCTACAAAAAAGTATTTTTCTTAAATTTATAAATATTTCAAACATCTACCTTCAGAGATACGTCCGGTAAAAAGACGTTAATCAGTTTCCGAGGAATTCGCGAAAAACCGTATGAAAATGAGCTTTTTTCAAACGTCAATCACTTATGCAATTTGCAACAAATATGGGCGCAAAATATTGACTCTGGGACTCCATTTTCTAACGAGTTTTTGCTATCATTTATCCCAGGAGGCATTGTTTTAAGAATAATTTTGCTGCCAACGAGAGTAGATCGAGACGTCTAAGACAATTTATTTTGTTGGTCATTATTACAATATACAATTATTTTCAGTTTGGAAATTTGCGAAATAAAACGTCAAAGATTCTCTAATAATATTAATTTGTTTATAATTTCAACGGATAATAACATTAAAATATAAATATATATATATATATATATATATATATATATATATATATATATATATATATATATATATATATATATATATATATATATATATATATATATATAATATCTAGTATGACACAAAAAATAAATTGAAACTATTTAGGTACTCTTGAATTTTTTTACCGAACAGGATCGCATTAACAACCATATATTAATATAGCAGAAGACCCCGTTTTGTGTACTAAAATACTTACCCCGTATAGCGCAAAATATAAAACCTTAATGTCATATTTAGCAAGACTAATTTAATAATATCAAAATTACCTTTATTTGGTATACAAAATTCGGCATGAAATAATACTTGCGTTACAAGATGTGAACATCATCGGTAAAATTTAATATACTTTTTGATGAGTATTCATTTTTATTGCCCATAACGCATTCAAGAAGATTTTTGCACTTTTGGATCCATGTCGGGTTGAAAAGTCTGTCCTGTCAAACTACTTCTTGAGGATAACCAAGATATCATCGGACACGGCACACCTCCAAAAAGTGACAATTTTATTTAAGAAAATAAAAAATTGGACGTCGGATAAAAATAATATAAATATTTATCTAGTACCAAAAAGAAAGAGCTCTGTACGCGCCACGCTACCATTTATTTTTCCCCTACAAAGCTGAGTTCTCGGAACCTCATGCTCTCAGATACACTTTGTCTTTAATCGTTGTTATTAACTTTATTTCACGACTTTTTGAACATGAAATATAACGATTTTAATGTTTTTATTTAATAGTTAAAGCGACAGCGAATTAAAAGCAAAAAACTTTATCTGTTTTCCAATGTATGTATCGCAATATAATTTTTTAAATATTTAAAAGTTATTAACCGCTGAAAGTTTAAATAAATTAATATGTTTTCTGACGAAATTTTTGACTTGTTTGACTCGTTTTGATGCAAATGTTCACACTGAACATAACGGTATATTTTAGTGATAGTCACAAAGAACAATATGAACTATCGTAGAGGTTTATCTGCTCTCGTTTGCAGGAAATTATTGTTTAAACAAAGCCTCCCGGGATAAAGTCAAAACTTGGTATCAAATAAAGTCATAGGATCAACATTTTCTAGACATAGGTATAGCTATATGTTACAAATTGCATAAGTTATTCACATATGCATATGTTCTCCCATCTCCGTCATTACCAAAAAATTATTGATCCAATTAACTTGAAATTTTGCACAAAAATCATGTATCAAACAGCGATTTATACTCGGGTAACCTTTTAGAGCAAATTCTATATGGCAAAACAAAATGGAAGCCAAATAAAATATTTAAATATTCGGTAAACTTCCAATTTCTGGTATAAAAACCTTATTAGGGAGAAAAATAATAAAGAACATGATTTATTTGTTGTAGACTACGTCAATAGTGTTAAAAAAAATAAGAAAAGAAATAATAATAATAATAAATAAATTAAAATTTAAAAAAATTAAATAAATTACAGTTTATAGGATTAATATAAAGTTATTATCCAATAATTATCTATATGCATATATAGACTGATGTGTATTGTATGTAGTCTGTACAAGGGAAACTGCGGGTAAAGGCGAATTTACGGATTTTTTTAGGTGTTTTTATAAAATAACATAATTTAGAAGCACTTGAATAATTTTTATAAAAGCATTTATAAAAAAATTGGTTTATCTTTTCACTTTATGGATTTTTGGTTCAAATATAAACATGTTGCTGTCAAAATATGAGCATAATCAAGTTTCAAGATTCACTCAAGTTGGTGGCAGTTATTTTGATAAGCAATACTACTAAATTACCAGTGGAGTTACAGTGTTACTCTACGCTTGTACGTTATACCTTTTAAATTTTTTCTCCTGTGCTTCTTCAAACCAAAATATTGCCACCTGAACGATATGAATTTAATTTTGTTTTGTGAAATGCCGGGCCTCCACTTTTTTAATCCCCAATATTGATACGGACGAGCCCAGGCAAGTCTATAAAGTCTTAGGGAAAATTTTAAGGAGGACTAAGAATATACCGAGATGAGTGTAGTAAATGGTAGTTTAAAGCAAGCTGTGAAAAGTCGTCACAATGGTATTAGTGTAGTAGTCTACTAAAGTCTATTCAAATTTAAGATGCAGTACATGTAAACAAGAGTGGCTGTGCGAGAAATACGCTTTCAAATAAAGGTGACTGATAATGATATAAGTTTTTAGCAAACTTTGAAAAGCGAATTGCAATCAAAATTACTTTTGTTTACATGTACTGCGTCTTGAATTGGAATATGCTTTAGAAACTATTTATATGAGTCCTCCAATTATTTATTAAACCGAAATGTCGAAACTTTATAATTCGTACACATATTTATTAAATAAAATCATAGCAAAGCGTTTTCTGTTTTCGTCATCTTAAATGCTACCTGAAAGCAAGGAAATAACTTTCTCTTAGAGAATTCCAATGAAAAGATTGGTTAAAAGATTAAAACTTAAACAATTATTGAAACTAAAGTTAATTCAGAAGAATAGTTGGACAAGAACAACAACAGAAACGTTTAAAATAAAACCTAAAAAGGTAAGTTTTTCAATGTAATTAAGTATTTAAATGTTTCTATTATTATTTTTGTCCATGTATAACTAATTTTTTTAATGTAGCCAGTATTTCCGTGACAAGTAAGAAGTAGTTCTCCAGGGTGAAGTTGGTTGTAGATTTCAAGACAGAAAATCAAGACCAGTCTTTCACGAAATGTTTTTATTATTGACTATCAACAACAGCCATTGTCAAGGATCGGATTATAGTATCTGTAAATGATAAGGATCTAGCTAGTAACTATGAAAAATTATAGGTTTTTCACTTACAAACACCATCTTCCCTTGATGACCAGCTTTTGAGGGACGAAGGTATTTGTAAGTCTTAAACCTATTATTTTACACGCTAGATCCTTATTATTTACAGATACTATAATCTTGTCCTTGACAATAGCCTTTGAGCCAAAACGCGTGGAACAGTCTTTAATAAAAATATTTTACTAGTGAGTACTAGAAGAACTGGACACGTTTCTGTTTCATAAAAAGTAAGTAGATGACAGAATTTGGCACTTTTATAAATTACAGTGAACCTTTTTTATTTTTAAAAACTTTTTAAATTTATTTTAACAGATTCTCTAAATTATCCAAACTTTCTATTTTTTAATTTTTTTTATATTGAAAGAATCAAAAAAATAATCAATCTATCTCTGCATTGCATAATTTTGTTAAATTTCATGTATGATTTATATATATATACATACAAATATGTCCATATACCTATCATATATACCATTGTCACTAATATTATTACACTTAATACTGTGTGTATTCCCTATTTTATCTTTATATTACTATTGTTTGGACAATTGATTATTCTTACAACTATTACAGGACAACTATCATATTTTTAATGTTTTAAATGACCTTTGACATTAATTCTCTTAATTAATTACCATTATAAAATAAAAATATTACTATGTTAACATTTTCATAAATTAGATCGAATTAGGTTGAGCATTGTATACACACCACTGTAAGATAGGCAACCCGTCATCCTTCTGTGTTGTGCCTTCCAACTACCAATTTAGTATACTCTCTCTATTTCTTTTTTCTTGTTAAAAATAATATTCTATCTCTCTCACTCACGTCATCTCTACTTTCGCGTTTAAAATTCCTCTAAAAAACGTGTTTCAGTTAACAAAATGAAGTCCCGTAATGGACATGTTTTTAAAAGTTTTTAAATTCTTTTTTCGCGATTAACCTTTCAACTTTTAAAATTTTTAAATAAACAGAATGATGATTTGGTGCAACTAAATGTGTGCCTTCTTCAGAGTATGTTTTCCCACATTGGTGAGTTTAAACGTATTACACTTACTGGTTTGTTTCTAACTTGTTTCTTTTTTATATTATTTGTAGAAAAATCCTGAGGAAGGGATAAATTGATCCCGAAAGCTTGACAAAACAATAAAGGGTTCCACACCTTTATTTGGCCTTTTATATACATAAACTGCATCCCCCCTAACCTAAGGTTTTCATTTTTCTTCTTAACTAGTCAGTTGCGACTATCTCTCCGTCTCTCTCTCTCTCTCTCTCTTTCTCTCTCTATATCTCTCTATATATATATATATATATATATATATATATATATATATCTATATATATATAAATATATATATATATATATAATATGTTTATATTTATATATATATATATATATATATATATATATATATATATATATATATATATATATATATATTATATATATATATATATATATATATATATATATATATATATATATATATAATATATATATATATAAATCAAAAGTAGAAAATATATAACGCGGTTAGAACTAGTATATAGCAGAAAATGGATTCTTTGGGATGACCGCTAAAGTAATGGAATTTGGCTAACCATAGACACGTGTTTCTGACTTAAGGTCTTCATCAGTACAGTCAACTAGTTGAAAGGCGAGTACAACTAGTGCCAAAATGAATACACAAAACAATACCAGAGTCACCAACAGGAGCAAAACCGACATTTGTGATTACCAAGAGAACATCCGAAATCTTCGCCGGACTTGATATATTTATATATATATATATATATATATATATATATATATATATATATATATATATATATATATATATATATATATATATATATATATATATATATATATATATATATATATATATAAATTGCTAAGCAATTGAACCAATATGCCATAATGCTCGAACCATATATTCACCTGACCAATGTGGGAAAAAAACGTAGTAATATCTTGTAATAAGGTAGGATTAAAGTTTTTAAATTATTTAATCATTATTTTTTGATTTTAAGAAAGGAGGTAAAAAAATGCCCTGATGAACATAAGTGCCTAGGCATTTTAATCACAAACAACTCACTAAAATTAAAATAGTATTTATTGTATACATTACGTATATTCATTTTTAAATGTGACATTATAAAGTAGTGATAATTAAAGTCAAGAAAATAACAATAAAAACCTAGTTTTCCTTTTGCAATTACTCCTGTAAAGAATGGCCCCATGAAATCGTCTTGTCGCTTACGAAGTGGCGTAAAGACGCAATTTACCAATGAGCTCTCGAAGACACACCTGTTCCTTTAAAATGCTAGACGCGTCGCGACGCCAGGGTGTCTCGTTTACTAGGGTGTAAGACTTCGCAGTATTACTTTAAAAATGCACTATCTGAGGTGAAATATTAGAACGATGAAACGTTTTCATGTTATTAAACTATGCTGATATTTTATGATTATTACTAGAAAATGTAGAGTATCGACCTCAGTTTTCAGCTTTGACATTGCTATTAAATAAATCGTGTAACTATAGATGCGGAAGAAATTATATCGTAGAGATTAAGAAAAATATACTTCACTTTCTTATCTCAAAATTCCCAACGTAATCAGACTATACCTTCGGGTAGGTAATATTAAGTACTAGCTCGAGTACTAGGTACCATTGATGTCAATTTGAGGTACAAGCAGTTAGATGAAGGACGCGAAGCGGAATTCGGATAAGCTTTAGGGGCAGGAAAGATACTTTGCGCACTAGTTAGGAACAATGTTTTCTATACGAGCATTCACAAATTAGAAACAAAAATCTTTAAATATGTATATTTTTATTTAAATGGAAAACAGAAAAACATTTTAGTATTACTTATTGTTAAGAATTTTAATATTAAAAGTGCAACTTCATGGTGGATTGCAACTGACGACCGTTCATGATTCACTAGTATGAAGGAATGAGATGAGAGGGAGCCAGAATTAATATAATAAGAAAATTAATCAAATTACTGAGGTAAAAGATGTTCGACGAAATTCAAACTAAAAATGTTTCTTCGTATGAATTCGTTACACTTGCATTTAATATTTAAGATTTCAAAAAAAAATATAAAAATAAGCCCCTGTTGCATCAAAAAAAAAATAATCGTTTCACCCGAGCAAAAGTTAATTCCTAAAAAAAATGAGAAAAATTACCAAATTACGAAAAGCAAAATTTAAGAAAAAAAAATATCCCCTTTTCAGGATAAATGATATTAAAGCAAATTACCTATCCAATAGGGTTACTCAGTTCTAGTCAGAAAGTGGTTTCACGTGCCAAGTACAAGGGCATGGAAAGTGGCGGTCTGGTCCAATCTTCAGGTAAAATCCTCTCTTAGAGAGATTTTCTAGCACGAAAAATAACACTCACAGTGCAAACTATAATGTGCCCGAAAAACTATTGCGGTGTTGAGGAAAAATCCCGCTAACGGATTTCCACGATTTTCCTGGATTATTTCCTCAGACTCGCGCTGAAGACCTGTGGGTTATCTGCAGGTGACCAGAAAAGTGAAAAATGTGTTCCCCCAGCTTCCTTTCCATCTAGAAATCTGGTTAACTAAGGTGGCGGAATACCATTGGCTAGAATATGTCAGGTGCTAACAACCTTGCCAAAAGAGCACATAGACGGAATAAAACAAGGATATGATTAACATGTTAGACAAGAAAAACGACTCTCCATTGGTTGAGAAAGATACAGGAAATAATGCAGGAATACACTTGGCAACAGCGAAAAAGATGCCTGCGCTCTTGATATGAGGAAGTACCGGATGGAGGGTTTCGAGAATAAGTTAATATGGAAGTCTTAGCCGAATAGATCCCAAAAGTTCCGAGACGACGCAATAACTAACAGTCATTGACAGAAACAACTAACCTGAAATTTAAAAGCAACGCCTAGGCGACATGGAAACGTAAATAAACAAATAATATTTAATTAATTACTCTAGTACTAATGGAAAAGGACTACTCAGAAAAGTCAAATATTAGTCCGGAGTGGAGTACCAGAGTCAAAAAAATGATGTGCTAATGCAGGAGTAGTTAAATGCCTTAAAAATGAAACGTAAGTTGAGTTTAATTTAATAATTTTTCCCAACTGTATAAACTCATTATTTAACCATAAAATAGGAATTATTCACACAATTATTAACTATTTTAGGAAATGCATCAGACGCAGACGTAACGAAATTCCAGTTTATATTAGGCTCCAAGTAATTATGCAACTATGGACAAAACAAAGTCGATCTGAATTTCGGAACATCAAATATTGATAGAAATTATAAGAAGTATATAGTCTCGGAAAAAAAAAGGTAAGAATATTAATATTGAATCGAGGAATACCTTTGGGTTATTTATGTCTAACTCAAATGAAAATACCTTTATATGTTACATATTCACAGCAAAAGGGAACACGAATAATAAAATGTAGATTTAAGAGAAAGTATGAAGTGGTGTATATATAGTATCTTTAGTCTAAAAATAATCCTAGGTATATCTGAAAAGAAATATTTATCAGGGCAACCTTTTTTTTAATACAAGTATTTACAGTTCAATATTAATACATAATATGGACTTTATATCAAAGAATTTATTGGGGTACTAATGATTTGGTTTTTTTTTACAGCGACAGAAGAGTTATACAAAATATACGCTCGAATCTAAAAATGCAGCATATCTAACCAAGGAAAACGAAAATCCCAAGACTTGTATAAAGGACTCGAAAACAGAAAATTAATAAATTTTAATTTATATCTACTCTGTAAAATATATGGGAAATAAATAGTTTCTCTAAAGTGCTATTTGAAGTTTTTCTTATACAGTATATAATTATTAAATTCGGCAAAATTAAATAAATCCAACAATTATATTTGAACTGATTTTTTTTTTGGCGACATCTATGAACGAACGCTAAACTTACCATTTACTGAAAATTATTCCTTTATATCTTGAGTTCAGATATAGGTACAAAATTAACTACTTATCGAGAGGTGACACTGTGTGTACCGAAATTTGTTGCAAAAGGTGTTGAATTTATATTTGGCTTAAATATGAACAATGTAACCGCTTCTAATAAGAAAACTACTAAAATCTAAGTAAATCAAACCAACAAGGCGTACATATTAATCACTAAACTTAATACTAAAGTAGTAGATTATAAGATTAAATTAATCATACAATGAAATGCACTTATAACAAAATTAAACTGTTACAATATAATGGAAAACTTTTATTAAAAAGTAAAAGCTTTTGTTTCGCAATTGTTACCAAATTACTTTAATTTATTGTGTACTTTCGACCAGTTGTTTATTGCGTACTCTTGAGTACCAAAAATTGGATCGTTAAACACTGCCGGTTAAATAATTGGCAACAAATTGACTACATCTTAAGTTAATAGACAATCTTTAGAATAAAATGTTAACTAGCCTTAATAAAAACAAATTGTTGCGTTATATAGCTATCAGAAAACTTTTCGACACCAGAAGACGTTTAAAAGTTAGCCTGTTGTCGGATTTCTGGTAATTTACAAGCTTCCCCCCAAAAGAAACGGATGGAGCAGCAAGCAAATCTCAAACACTTTTTTGCGGTCGGATCGCAAAAACTTTCGGTATATATTATCGTGTTGACAGTAGAGGCAAATGTGTTCCGAGTAACTTTTACTTTTTGATTTATACGACCGGTCCGACAGAAACATTAGGAGCGAGCTGCGTATCGGCTTATAAATTGCTTTTAGGCTATTTTTGCCCGTTTTGGAGAACATCAGAATGAAAGTTTACGAATTTTTGGAGCGGCAGTGGTTGTTTCTCCGTGACCATTCCTGTTTGCGGTGATGAGAGTTACGAAAAGGGTTGACGATTTGACCGAAAATTATTTTTGAAATTTTCCAGCTGTTTATCGCTTACTTCGTTAAGGTTTTAACTCGGTTAAATATTATAATATTTGTGTTCTGTTATACATTTTCATCTCTTTAAAAGTTGTGTTCATTGGGCAGTTTTTGGAGTTTGAATAAAACAGTACCGTGACTGACTGACAGACAATGCATAGTCTAAACCAGTTGACCTAGAGATTTGAAGTTTGGATGAAATATTCCCAGGATACCCAAAGGATGCCCTAAGGAGAGATTTTACAAAATTACACTTCTAAAGAGATGATAAAGCTTGTATAAAAAAAAAATGTTTTTTATATGCAATGATAACGCTTTGTAAATATAGTCTTTAAAATAAATAAAATAACACGTGTTTCACTATTTTTAAAAAATCTTCTTCTGAGTGCACGGGGGTTGGCAAAACTGTACTGAAATTAATTAAGTATCCTAGGGTGTACTAAGGAGGGATGTTATAAAATTACATCCGTAAAGAGGTGGGACAGTTTGTAAGAAAGAAGTTAAGATGCTGACACTTTCTAAATATAGTTTTCAAAAGAAAGAAGTATTCCGTTATTTTCGAAAATGCAAAAGCAGGGTATCTCGCTTATTTTTAAAGATAGAACCTTGCGGTTTTCACGAACCTGAGCTAATTTTTTGTGAAACTTATGAAGCAGTAAACAAAATTTTCATAGCCTTCTTCGTTTATGAGATACAGGGCGAAATAGAAAATTTTGCATTTTGGGACCCCTCTCCCTCGTATCTCGGTTATCCTTTAACTTAAGGCAAAGGGAAAAATTGCTGCTTATGCAGCCTTTTACGCTGGATCCAGTGGCGTCATATTTTTCATTTGAGTTGTTATTTTTTGGATATGACCCAAAGTTGTGTTTTTTTAAATGGGACACCCCTGTATGCAAAACGATGCCGTTTTCTTTGGTTTTCTTGAAAGCAAATGACATTTCCCAATTTTGTACGCGTATATAAAATATAGCGCTAGTTTTTTGTATTTATTTATTGTGTAAAAATATATTTGTATTATTATGGATGAAAACCAAACTTTCGAACATTATGAAAAGTACGATATGTTAGCTTGTTTTATATTAAGTAATGAAAATGTTGAATTTTTGTTGTTGTTTATTAAAATAGACCCATACTATTACATATTTTTGAGAAGCTTTTAAAAGGACAAATCAATTTATGGACAAATATATAGGGTGTCCCATTTAAAAAAACACTTTGGGTCATATCTATAAAATAACAACTCAAATGAAAAATATGACTACGCCACTGGATCCAGCGTAAAAAACTGCATAAGCAGCAATTTTTCCCTTTGCATTAAGTTAAAGGATAACCGAGATACGAGGGGGGGTCACAAAATGCAAAATTTTCTATTTCGCCCTGTATCTCATAAACGAAGAAGGCTATGAAAATTTTGTTTACGGCTTCATGAGTTTCACAAAAAATTAGCTCAGGTTCGTGAAAACCGCAAGGTTCTATCTTTAAAAATAAGCGAGATACCCTGCTGAGCCAAATCTTTATGATGAATGATAAAATAAGTTACGATCATGACATTTTGTAAACATAGTCTTAAAAAAAAATAAAATAATACGTGTTTCATTATTTTTGAAAATTCGTTTTCTGAGGAGGTGAATTATGGGCATTTATTGGATTCAATCAAAATCCCCGACTGGGTCGCGTGACGTATTGGCAAATCATAACGTACCATATTCTGCGAGTCCTTCAGTACTCTGTGCGTCCATTAATCATCATTTTCTAATATATCAGAATATTAAGAATAATTGTATGCTATAAGAGGCAGTGTGTTAGAAAGAGAAGGTAAATGCTCTTGATGGCAATAAGTTGCCTTTTATGGTAGGGTTTTCCCAAATTTCTTGGACGTCTTTAGCGATAAAGGTATCAAACTGGATATATTTAAAATCAGCAAAAAGAGGCCCATTTGATGATGGAGTTTCATTAAAGAAATTCAACGTTTTACTGCGACTTTGTTAAGATTCTGTATAATATAAGGGTTTTTTAAAGAGCGCTGGATGACTATTACCAGCTTAAGAGGTGTAATCATCACCACCTTACCTATATATGATAAAAAGTATCTTCCTCTTTGCAAACAATCGAATAGCGTTTACAGGGAAAAACAAAAACTTTTTGTGTAGTAAGAATGATATAAAAATTTTAAGCGCCAAAAACAAATCAAAAGCAATGTGGCAGAGCATAAAGAATATTCAAAAAAATGATATAAAGAATAATATCGAAATCATTATAAATGGTAATTTGTTGCCTAATGATGAAATCGCTGAGCGGTTTAATACACAGTTCACATTGCTCAATGATAACTTGCCCTTAGATTTAGAGTTTGTAGAACATTATATACCCTTTCCCAACAAATATTGCTTGTTATCATTAAATGTTGTAACTAGGCTTAGGAATTTTAACTCTTGTGGTCATGATGGCATCTCTAATAATATTTTTAAAAAATGTAAAGAATGTATTGCTGAAATTCTTGCGTATTTAATAAATATTTCAATAGAAAACGAATATTTCCCTGATAAACTAAAACTTGCTATAGTTGTTCCGTTAGATAAAAAGGGCGACCAAAATAATTTTTGCAAATTATCGTTGAATAAGTCTCCTAAATAGCATTTCAAAAAATTTTAAATTATTAATCAAAGATCAATTTGTTGCATATTTCTATAAAAATAAGTTATTTTCTCCGTCGCAGCATGGTTTCACTTTAAAGAAAAGCACTGAAACTGCATTATGCGACTCCCAACGTATAATTGTGAAGGCTCTTCACAAAAGATTGCTTGTATTGGGAATGTTTGTAGATTTTTCACGAGCATTTGATGTAGTAAACCACAAAATTTTGCTTACTAAACTTTATAGGTATGGTAAAACAGGTAAGCCACTGAATTTTTTTAAGTCATACTTACAATAGTATATAACTGGTATCTGTTAATGGCGCGCAAAGCAGTTGCATGAATATCGAGAAGGATGTTCCCCAGGGCTCGATTTTGAGGCCGTTCCTTTATCTGGTCTTTGGAAATGACCTCATAAATTTTATTAATAACTCTGCAAAAAACACATTCGTCATTTCTTACGCTGACCACACATATTTTTTAATATTTAAAGAAAATCCCGCATCCTTAAGGATAACTTCTGAGGAAACATTTACAAAAATTTTAAAATAGTTAATAAAAAACAAACCTAATTTAAATAAAAACGACAATTGTTATTTTTTTTTAATTTAGAATTGTTTCAAGATACGGATTTGCATTTACGTTCAGCAGATCAATCTAAATTGCTGGGGGTCATTTTCGACGAAAACTTAAAATGCAATCCGCATATTGAGGGTCTTTGCAGTAAGTTGCGTGGCTGCTATTAAAAACTTAAGTTTATGTATTAAACTTAAGTTTATGTCTATGTACTGCAGTAAGAAAATAATGTATCTCTTTATTACTCCAACATACACTCAAGAATTAGATACAGAATATAAATTGGGGGATGAGTGCTAATGTCGATAGAGTTTTTGTATTGCAAAAGTATGCAGTTCGTATTGCTGCTGGCCTAAAATTCAGAGAATCAAGTAGAACTGCTTTTAAAAATTTAAAAAGTTGACTGTAGCAAGTATATATATATATATATATATATATATATATATATATATATATATATATATATATATATATATATATATATATATATATATATATATATATATATATATCTGCTTTTCAGTAAGCAAGATCAGACCACAATTATAATACTTCTATTGCCTGTGAATCGTCGATCTGCTCTTTTTCAAATATATATATATTTTACTGTTTGCATAATTTTTAACAAGTTGATGCAAATATTAGAAATGCCATTAATGTAAATTTTCAAAAGAAGACTGAAAAACTAACTTCTAAATAAAAATTGTTATAGTTTTGACCAGTTTTATATATAATGTTATTTAAGAAATAAATGTTTTGAATTTTGAATTTGAAATCGAGTAAATATTATGCACTTGTATCAAAAATTACGGCATGAAATATAATTGGATTCCTGAAAATTGCTAATATTTAATATCCATCCAAAACATGTTAAGTTACGAAAGCATATTCCGCGCGGATTTAAATTACGTGTTTTAACCATTAACATGAATCTGGCACATTATTTTTTGTGGTTAATACATATATGAGTCATACAGCAAAAGAAATATTATTGCATTGACAATGATTTATCTTATATCGTCCATTATATACCTATCATTATATTCATTTCCTTCTTTTATAATATTTTGTATCTATGATATAATATTACAAGCTAATGTTTTTATTTTCCCTTAAATAGGTATTTCGGTAAGTAATATATTCATACTTGCGATTCTTGCGGATTAGTGCTTTAACGGCTTGGCAAAAGACGTCGACTGTTTTTTACTTCTTCGTTCTCAACATAACTCTCATCTTTCGGGACATTTTGTTCCAGTCATTCTTGGTTTTTCAATAGGTACCCAAAAATCAGTTGAGTTGATTTTATTCTGATAGTAGCAATAATTCTTACCAAAATTTCCTGAGATGTATTATCCAAACCGTAACGCAAAGATAAAATTCATTAAGTTCACTTTTATGTAAAGAAATCAAATCTTTGCAATATATTAGATAATAGAACAAAACGACTACAAATATTGTACGATAAGCCAGATATAATGGAGAGGGAATGGACTGTATTTTGATGTTTTAATTAGAAAATGGAAAAATAGTACTACCAAATTTTAATAGAAAACTGGCGTTTGTACAACAACATTAAAACATATAAATGGAAACAACGTAAATTTTATAAAGGGTGTGTACTTCACTAACCTTACCTTTAAAAATGCTACTTCCAAAAAAAGGACCATTGGCGTGATAACTAACGTCTATATGTTACACCACTCTGACAACTACAAGCATACTTTGCGGTGATATCAACGTTGTTTGAGAGGTGACTGCTTTCGTCGAGAATAGTGGGTCCAGTTTCTTAGCGTGTATTACAAAAGTATGAACAATAAACAAATAATTGCTGTATTATAAACCGGCGGGGTAACTTGGGCGCGAAAGCATCTTCCTGATCTGCTTAACCTAAGGTTCTTTATTGCTATAGGTAAATTGTTTTTTGTTAGTAAACGATGCAGAAAACATTATTATTATGTATTTACATGTGGAAGAAACATTTGTCTCTCGAACAATGCTGATATATGGTACATGGGCGGAGCATTCTCTTCCCTCTCTCTCTGAACTTTTCAAAAATAAAAACCCAACAGTAAATTCAAAAATTTCCCCACCTCTGGGTTCTTTCTTATAGTTTGCACTACAGCATCCTTCTTGTTTACGTATCGTTTACTGCCACATCTTCTCTCCTATTTTTCTTTCTGAGCTCTTCGCTCACCCTTTTTACGCCTTTTATTGGGCAAAACACCACCATAAGGATAGTCTGATATAACCTATACATACCTATATATATAAAAAAACCTCATTGACCAATCGATTTTAACATAACAAGCAAGAATCGATTTTCATTTCTTTAAGATCTTTTTTGGTACGTGATTTAATTAGTCATGACAAAACAGTTATTTCTATTTAAATGTAGTATTAAAATTTTATGAAATAATCTCTACTATCACCCCAAGAAATATTTCCATAATTAATAATTGTTATATCTGGTAGTTCCATTTCAATGATTTTAAATGAATATCAACTTGTGCGGTTTATATCTAATTTCTGGGGTCGCTTTGAAAGCCTGATAAAATGCAAGTCTCCTTATACCAGCCTCGTCCAATCAAAGTTCATTGCCAAGCCCAGGAAAACAGTTACACATGATCTAAACGTTCTTATATTTTTTTAGTTACCAAGGCCAATACATAATTTGTTAATTATCCTTTCTGAAATCCAAATTGGTGTTTAGAAATATATCTGAGAAATTAATTATTCTGTTTTCGGGAGTTTTTTTTTAAATTTTACCTATATTGAATGTTAAACTTATAGGTCAAGATATCCTTTTTGAAATACTGCCTTTATAACTGCAGTCTTGAGATGATTTGAACATATACCTCTAATAAACAGATTTGAGATATAGAAAGAGTTTAGTTATAAAAGAACAAAGTATTTACTTCAGTGTAATAAGTAAGGAGATAAGAAATACTTTCAGAAAACACTCGTATCGAGCACCCGCTGACAATAAATTTGTTCCATACTACGACGAGACAGGCCTCTATTCCAGGTTAAAATTTTTCGGACGTTACGAATGCGGATTTATGTAGCGAATCATTAATTTGCAAGGAGCATATCGAATTCCCTCCATACTTAATGATGTTTGTTGGTGGCCTAACTGTATTAATTAATAATATGAGGCTTCAAGTATCTAGAGAAATTGGGAGTTCAATTTGTAATTTTGACGAGGATAAAACGAGATATTAAATGTGTTGTGGCTTAATAATGGCCGCTACTGCAGCCCTACGTTGAACGAAAGCTACCAAGGGTGTTATTTGCTCTAAAATTATCCCTCTACTTCTGTACATGTTAAAACATTTTTTATTTTAACTTAAAATTAGGATTATGACTCACTGTAATTTTAACAAAATTTTTCGCTTATTACAAATTTCTGTTCAAAATCATCTCATTGAGGCAATATTTCACTATCTTGTATTTAAAATATTTAAACTACAGTTGCACCTGGGCTAATATATATATATATATATATATATATATATATATATATATATATATATATATATATATATATATATATATATATATATATATACAGGGTGGCCCATCGAAAACGTACCGCAGGGCATAACGGCCAGGGTAATTTTTTTTTCAAAAAATCCAAAAACACATCAATTTTGTTTGTGAGGGGGACAACTTTTGCCCTTAAAATGATCGCAAAATTTTCAACCCTCTAAGCGGGGGTGTCATCCCCCAAACTTTTTCAAACGGGAAGAGGGGTCAAGTGGTACCGCAATGAAAAGGGCTTTCTATTCTCTATACATTCCCGCTTTGGTTTTGAAAATCGGTCAAGTCATTTAGAAAATATGAAAGATTGAAATTTGAAAAATACATTTTTCAAAAAACGCATAAATTGAATTAAATAAAAAAAAACTTACCGTATTAATGAAGCAAATGCTGAAAATGTTGCCCGTCGACCTCCATACAGTAATACAAATTAGCTTCAAATCGTTCTTGAACATTCTGAAGAACTTGAGGGGTCACTTCGCGACAAACGTCAATAATTCGTGTTCGCAGATCTTCTAATAAGGCAAGTGGAGTGCTATACACTTTACTTTTTATGTGTCCCCATAGAAAAAAGTCTAAAGGAGTCAAGTCGGGTGACCGGGGAGGCCACTCAATGGCACCCCTTCGTCCTATCCACCGCCCGGGAAAGTTAGTGTTTAAATAATTACGCACATTTTGAGAGTAATGTGAAGGTGCACCGTCTTGTTGAAATATCAGTTCCGCTTCAACGTATCCAGGATTATTTTCGATGATGTCAGTTAGGGCTGGGTCGATGGTATTTTCCAGTAAATCTAAGTACATATCACCTGTTAGAGTTCCAGGAAGAAAAAAAGGACCCACAATAGAATTTCCAAAAATACCAGCCCACACGTTCAATTTCTGAGGATGTTGTGTGTGCACCTCGTGAAATACCCTGGGGTTGTTCTCAGCCCAGTACCGACAGTTATGCCGATTAACTACACCGTTCAAAAAGAAAGTGCACTCACCCGAAAAACACACATTGAATAGAAAATTATTATTATTGGCCACTCGTTCACTAATAGTTTCACAAAATTGCAAGCGGCGATCAAAATCGTCTTCGTTGAGTTCTTGTACCAACTGAATTTTATACGGGTGGAAATGGTGTTTTTTCAATATTCTTTGGACACTTGTACGATTCACGCCGGTCTCATTGGCTAATTTTCTTGTACTCAGCGTACTATCCATGGCAACTTGGCCCAATACAAAGACCTCCATAGCTTCATTTACTACAGGATTTTCCATCTGCCTCTTTTTATTTATAAGGGATCCAGTTTCGCGAAATTTTGCTACTAACTCGCGAACAATTTTGCCGGAAAGGTGTTTTTCAGGATGTCGTTCATTAAATATCTGCGCAACCCGATTGCCACATTCATTATTTTTAAAATAAAGTTCGATTATTTCCACTTTTTCTGCAAGTGAGTACACCATAATTATTGATAAAAAATTTAATGATATTGAGAAATTTAAACGCACAAGTTACAGAACAGCTATCTAGCAACTACCGCACCTGATCGTTGTGGCATGTCAAATCACTAAAATCAGCAGTAAACATCTAAAATAACAGGACAAAAATAGCGAATTGGTCGAAGGAATTTATCCTTATCATTTACTCTGATAATTTGTAAATAAACATTTTAAATTTCAATCCTTCATCTTTTCTAAATGACTTGACCGATTTTCAAAACCAAAGCGGGAATATATAGAGAATAGAAAGCCCTTTTCATTGCGGTACCACTTGACCCCTCTTCCCATTTGAAAAAGTTTGGGGGATGACACCCCCGCTTAGAGGGTTGAAAATTTTGCGATCATTTTAAGGGCAAAAATTGTTCCCCTCACAAACAAAATTGACTTGTTTTTGGATTTTTTGAAAAAAAAATTACCCTGGCCGTTATGCCTTGCGGTACGTTTTCGATGGGCCACCCTGTATACATATATATACACATATATATATATATATATATATATATATATATATATATATATATATATATATATATATATATATATATATATATATATGTTATATCTATTCTCACCAGCTATTTCATCATACAAGTTATGCTAACCTTGGTTCCCAGACCATCAGATATCACCCGCCAACGCAGTTATTCAGAAAGCCAAGCTTATCTCAATAACAAAGTATCACATATCAGTCAACAACGTAGATCATCCTATTCTCATAAACAGCAGGTGTTACTTGTTTACGAAAACAAGTCTATACCAAGAAAGCTTCATCAGCAGAACCCACGTCCTGACCCAAGTGTTCAAGAAAGAAGTAAACAGTTCCCACTGAGTCAGCATAACGAAACATATAAATAGTTATTTTTCTTTGTATACAGTTCAGTTCAGTCTAGCTTGAATTCATTTTGTTAAATATTGCTCTTTGCAAGTTCAAATGTATATATTTTAATTTGTATTATTTTTGAGTAATAAAATAATTTTTTAAAAAGTAATTTAGCAAGAAAGTGATTTAACATATATATAACAAGGTGTTTTTATTCCGGGTGTACATCCGTTGACTACTGTCGTTCTGAAAAGAACAGTTTTGCTGATGTTTCGCCGAAATCACATTTGGCATTTTCGAAGCTTTCTTTCTCGCGTCCGAATAGAGACTGAAGTGTTGGTGACTGCGACGCTTCCTTTTATACCCCCACCCGGGCCCGAAGGTTATATCTGCGCGGCCGTTGGTCGATACTTTCCGGATGGTGCTGTTGTTATTGCGCTAATTGCCCTTGAGTTTTTGCGATTTTATATTTGTCGATTATTGTTTCCATACTGTTGGTAGTTTTAATGATTCGTCCCTTTTATTCAAATCACCTTGTTTTTTAATTTCTATGGCTTCTCGGATTATTCTGGTCTTATAATGTTCTATATTGGCAATCTCCCTGCACCCATCGACATTTATTTTATGGCCGGTTTCCTGATGATGTAGGAATAAAGCTGAGGTTGTTTGTTTGTTTCTGATGCTGAGTTTATGCTCTTCCACTCTTGCTGATATTTGCCTGTTAGTTTGCCCCACGTACAACTTTTCCCAGTCCCGGCACGGAATGCTGTATACTCCGTGGTTTTCCAGTTTGATTTTATCTTGTGGGTTTTTTAGGTTAAGAAATTAGTATACCATGTGGTTGATTCGTCGTTGCCATACATTTCGTTAGTGTGTAAGTGGTGCAAAATTTAAAAAATATTAAGTGTGTGCGTGTAATTTAAAAAGAATAGATAAAATGGCGACAAAATTTTAAGATCTAAAATATTGATCTAATCTAACTAGCAAAGTGACTATTTGTGTAACATTCAGAGTGTAAAACTGCAATATTTTCGCCTTTAAAAAAACTGTAAATTATAAAATGTCTGTAACAAAGCAGCCCTAGGTCTGATATATAAGACCTTTCTGCTCCAAATTACTGGTACTTTTTCCTGTTAAAATATTTGCAGTTATTTCCTTTTCATCGTGTATATTACGCATAAAGTGGCCTATAACGCTATAAGCAACAACGAATTTGGACAATTTTCAAAAGCCATTAAAAAGTGTCTATTTTTACTAGTTATTTCCAGGTTTATAGTCTATTTTAGAAAGGTATATAAAATGGGGAATTCGGTCCAGTTTGGCTGAATTTCGGGGTTGTCCATCGGTGTAGGTAAACTTTGTTTATAGAAATAATGATAAAGATCCTTTTAAACCCCTGTTCTTGTACCCTGTCCTTTTGCATACCTAATGAGATTTCATTACTCTATAGATTAAATTTATTACTCAATACATCCATAATAGGCTAGTATTTAATGGAGGCCGGTAATAAAACACTGATTACAAATATTTCTTAATTGTGTTTGAAATATGTTAATATTTGCTGTTACGCCATACTGTTAACAGTATTATAAGAATATTAATAAAATAGTGACATTCACTCCAACAAAAATATATTCTAATAATTATCCACTATCAGTGAGTGAAAAAGTTATTATTTTAAATGTACACGATTGCATAAATGACAATTACCCTAGTTTTATTCAACAAGAAATTGTTGAACGAAGTCCACCGTTTTCAAATTATCGCGGGAGAGAAAGGTAACAGCTTAAGTGGAACCTCCCAAGGAAATTCCAGGAAGACCAGCAAAAGTCCTTGATGAAGACACTAAATGTGCAATTCCAAGAAAAGTTCCCTGTTTTTATTTTAAAAAATAAATGCTCACTCTAGATAAAGTTTTGATGGAGCTTGGCCGAAATGACAGTGTTCCTTTGATAACTAGAAAACTCATAAGGAGAACATTACAAAAAATGGATTTTGCCTGGGAAAACATAACCTCCCTTTTACTGGAAAGCGATGAAATTGTTTGCTTGCGGCGAAAATACTAAGTATAAAGTAGTACCTCAGGGAGCAAAAGAAACTTTTTCGTCTTGATGAGACGTTGATCATAGAAGATTATATAGTACATAAAATATGGCAAGACAAAAATATAACCAGTTCCCGCCAAGCTTTCATCGAAGGCCTGTTAAGGGGTATTAAAGTGCTTTAGGGAATAGGGAAGAGACTAATAATTGCACACATTGGAAGTGAATATGGATTTTTAAAAGAAGGTTTGCTAACTTTTTAGTCGTGCCGGACGATCAAGCCATTAAGGAAATGACACCAAGGCTATCCGGCATGTGATTAAACATGAAAATTATCAGATGGTCGACCCTTTAATTATGATGTTAAGAGGTGATGACAGTTTCTCAGATGACGAAGAATATAACTTATTTTAATTTAGTTGTTGTAAAATAATATATATTAATAATTATTTTATTTATATATACTATATATAATTTTTATGTTGTTAAAATAAAATTTCGTTAAATTTAAATTATTTCTATAAGTATCCAACTGCACGCCTTCGGCTTACCATTTTCAGTCTTTATGAACAGATAACAATAGGCAAAACGCATAAATTGACCCAAAATCCGGTGGTACTACCTGCACTTGAAGAAAAGAAATAATTTTGCAATAAGATCATTGCCAAACTATGGAATTGGCATAAATTATTAGTGGGTCACCTTGTAGTCCTTTTGCATATCTAATGCGGTTCTATTACTCTATACCTTTCTGAAACAGACTACAAAAAGTGTGAAGGATCCAGCAGTTTTTGAGAAAATGCATTTTGAAAATCATAAATATACAACAAATAAAATCTCTTTTATTATGTCACGATGACGAAATAAAATGCCTTCCAGTTTTTTTAAAAATTCAAATTGAAAAAAACACAGCCTAGATGGTCTTATAACCTTGAGTCTTTCTTTGTTTTACTATAGATCCGTTTTTTAAAATAAGATTTTAAATGCGCTGCGACTCCCACCAATTATACCACTGTAAAGTGCGCGCGTATTTCAGATCTCAGATTCAAAACAGCATTTCTATTAATTACAAGTTTTATTAAAAAAAGGCCATCTGCAAGAACGAGGATTAATAAAATATTAAACAAATTTATTAATTATCAAAAATTCAGTAATTATACAGAACAAAACTAACTAAACAAAAGAGAAAACATTAAGGTATATAATATAATAGCAACACAAAAACTGACATATTTTCTATTTAAAAAAGGAAACATTATATTAAATAACAAATTGAAAAAAAAAAACATTATTTAACACAGAATATGCAAGACTCACCTTATATCTACTCTTAAAATCTGGCAACAAGGCTTTCACTTAACATATGACATCTTTCATAAAAATGTTGATATCAAAATATTAACAGAAAAAATCTTTCATCAAAATACTGATAGAAACAAATCGTAAGTTTTTTAGTTTATTATGCATAGCATTTTCATGTTTTCTTCGATTTAAGATAAAAATATGTTTTTTATTTGGCAAACTGTGCTATAATTACAAGATAAATCAGTTTTTTAAAGCGCTATTTGTAAATAATATTTCAAGATTAATGGTTTAAATAAAAATATTATGGCTACGTATAGTGCTATAGAATCGTATAAAAAAATAAGAAAACAGTTTCGTTACTTTATTTTAATTGTAGGTAAAACTTTGGGGGTTTTACCCACCAATCCCGAAAAAAGAGTCCTTATTATTTTATATTTCCATCGTTTTACTTTAATTAAAAGTGAGTTTAGGAAGGGGGTTAACCCCCAACCCGCCCCCCCCTCTTATATACGCCACTGTATATAGCCGTTTAATAGTTGTTTTTTTTTGTTGGTTGTTCATATTATTTAAGCTCAATTAGGTATAAAACAAAACCGAACACTTATTTTTTGGTTGAAAATTTTCATCGTCTAAAACCTCCCCCAGAAGCAAGTCCAAATACGTTACTGGCTGTATATGCATATACAAAAATCTCTTGTGAATAATTCGGGAGGGAATTTCCACACGAAAGCCAATTTACCTATTTTTTTTGACAACAAATTCTAATCTTTCTTCATTGCTTTTCAAGTAACAGTAAGCAAGAAGTCAACATATGTGTTTCAAGAAGAGACGTGTCATTAGGCCGGCATGTCGCCATCAAATATAACATAATGTTGCACCTTCGTTATCCAAACTATAATAATTCATTCGGATGCCGAAATTAATTGACATAAAATAAGTAGAACTTTGACCATTACTCGCGCTTGACTGGGTGCTCCTTATTAGGCTCAATGGACCAGAAGACAATAGTTTAGCTGAAAGGGTCGTTAAACAGATTCCATAGAGCAGATAGCAAACGTAATAGGAGACGATAATTCAGCGGGCTAAATTAACGTGCGTCTTGCGTTATCATAGGACTAAAATAATATTTTGACCAATTTCATTATTTGATTTAAATATTCTGCTTGCGTTTAACGTAACACAAGCTAAATAGTACATTTTCAGCCATATTTTGTAGCGTGGACATGTCAAATAGTTCAGATTATATCAAATTTTCCAACAAAAAAAATATAAAGTATTATCTCGAGAAAACACTGTAAACTATGCATTTTAATGATTCGTGGGTATTTTTAAGCCTTCTAATCAATTCTTATACACTGTACAAGGGGGTACAATTCCGTATATTTAATCAGCGCCTGCTTCATTTAATGTACGAGATAGAAAAAACCTTTAAATACAAAAGTGGTCGGGTTTATCATAAGTAGCCAAAAAATATTAAGTAACAAAACAAATGAATATTGCAAAGTTAGTTTAAAACACAAACTTGGCAAATCTTTGATGAAACACCCTATATATTGGAACGAAAATTAATGCTTTTTTTTTTAAATCAAAAATATATGATATGTTGACATTTGGTTTAGGCGTTTTCGAAATATTTGCATTTAAAAAACGTGATCGCATTTGCCATGAATAAACAAATGGCTAAAATGCCATTATTTAACATATTTATTTATTTCCAAAAAACAAAATGGAACCAAAAAAGTACCATTTTTTAATCAAAAAATACACTTTATCCTTTAAATAGATCCACCTAAAAATTTTCTAAAGGGGTTAGGTCAGGACTGTTGGGGGCCAGTTAATGGTCCCATAAGTTCCAATCCACTTCTTAAAGCGGTTATTTTTTAAAAAATCTTACGTGCGCTGTGTTATGAGATGGTGCGCCGTTCTGGTGTCGTATTATGTTGTTAAACTCCCTGAAAGGAAGTTATTCTAACAAACATTCAATTTCATTCAAAAACTGGATATATTTGTCTTTATTAATGTGCCCTGTATTTAAATTCGGCTTAACTATTCGGTTCCTAAGAATACCAAACCAATTGAATGACATACGACTGTGATTTTTAATTTCAACATAAGAACACACATATGTGTGTTTCGTCGGTTATACACACCTGCTGTGGAAAACGTAGCTTCAACGCTCTACAATTTTTATTTAAAAAATCACTGTCTTCAGTTCTCCTAATCATCATAATATGCTTCTAATTTTATGATTATCTGTCAATTTTTGTACCGGCAACATCTCATAAGGGTTTGTGTAAAACAGACCTTATTTGTTGATATTCCAGAGTATCTACTAGCGTTGACGCTAGATAACTTTAAATGTACTAAAAATAAGTAATAACAGAATGATGAATCAGATAAAATAATTGAATATTCCTTTTCTACCTGAAAATACAATAAAATGTGTAATCCTTCCTAATCGTTTACGATAACTACTATGAAGTGTTTTACGCTCCTGCATACTCCTTTCGATATAATAGAAAGTGCACGAATAGAATGAACTGGCATTCCGGGTTGAATACGCCGATAGTCTGCTTGAGCCTGAGCAACATTATTGTTGTTTTTGTAATATAGGAGAATTATTTCTAAGTTTTCTTATTCTGTGACAGTCACATAAAAATCTAACAGCCGGATAAATAATGACGTTCAAGCTCTTTGTTTATTCATGGCCATTGCGTTCACTTTTTTTAAATGCAAATATTTCTAAATCGGCTAAACCAAATGTCAATATATCATATATTTTTGAATTCAGAAAAAAAGGTCTAGTAATTTTGCTTCAGTATATATTAAAGATTTACCAAGTTTGTGTTTTATACTAACTATGAGATATTGTTTTTTTACTTAACCTTTTCTGGCGATTAAGGTTAGACTTCACAATTTTTGTATTTAAAGTTTTTTTTCTACCTCGTATTGCAGCCTCTGATATATACAGTGGTAATTTCTTTGTAAACTTGAAACTGTTATATACGGGGTGTTATAAATTCGATGGGTTAGCATTGACATTTCAAAAACCATAAGAAATACCTTTAATCTTCTATTCAAATCAAAGAAATGAAGTTGATGATGAGAATTCGAAAGCTTGGCTATTAGAAAATAAATGTACTATACATTTTTTGACCGAAGTCTCGTTATTTTCTTTATACTTCATATATATATATATATATATATATATATATATATATATATAAATATATGTGTGTATTCCAGGTTTGACATCTTTATAATTAAAGACAACAGGAATACTTGAAAAAAATCCTAATAAGACGCAATGTATTCTTTTTAACTGTATATTTATGTTAGAAGTAAGTAACGCATTACTTTTTAAAGTATTGTTATTTTGGGCTATATTAAAAAGTTATGATTATAGACTTAGAAATATTTAAAGTAATATATTTTAGATAATTTGCTTCATGTTGTTGCATAGTTTCCTCTGCAATTTTAATAAGTTTCGTAATTTTAATTGGTACAACCAAAGAACTAAGTAATTACGTCAGGGTTTTATAAAAATTTGCCATGGGATTCAACGAGAAACCAGCCAGAGCTTTGAAGTCTCATTAGCAATTTTATTAGGAGAGCTACCCATCTAAAAAAAACTAAATCCTGAATACTAAATCAACATTTTCAAAAATGCACTTTTTTAATTTCGGTTTCAACTTGGCGTTCGTCTACTTTCTAAGTTACTGAAATTCCTTTGACAAACTTCGTTTCAGTCAGTCCTTCCAATAGCCCTCAAGCAAAAGTTCGTCAAAGATTTATAATTAATGTGCTTTACGCAAAGTTCAAGAAGTTTTCCAGGACTTGAAGAGCAATGGCACTTCCCGAGTGGCGTTTAAAAGTATGGATATTTATGCACCTTTTTTTCTGTAAGTTACATAAATTTAGGAGTTTCATATATTAACATAATGAAATCAAGTATGATCTAAATTTTATTAAGATTGTTAAGGTTGTAACGTTTTGCAAGACATCGGACAGATTTTTTTTTGCTGAAGTACGAACCTAAATGAAAAAAAATTAAATCATAAGATAATAGCTGATATACTATGAATCCGTATATTTATTTTCACAACAAAAAACGGTATAAAATTTTACTATTAATTATTGAAAAAATTTCAAGTTGCGGCTGATAATCGAAAATCGAGAGCTAAAAAATATCACAGTGACATTTTTCTGGTTAGTAAGCTAGGACCGATCGACCGCATCCATATTTACTACACTAAAGGCGGACAAAAACTACAATAGTCTGATAGTTGCATGTATTTTAAATATTATTTATATTTTGAAACCTATTTACAGCTGCAACTATAGGAGATAAGCAAAAAAATTAAGTACTAAATTTGTAGAATTTTTTTGAGGATTACCTTTTATGAATTTCTAAGTGTTTTAAAAATCATTAAAGTAGAAAAATACATAACCTATTTTTTAATGGGACACCCTCGATATTATTATTTTATTAAATGGCACTTCTTAACCAGAATAAATATACCAGGTATGATATGTTTATCTTTAAAGAAAACAAATATCATTTTCTCTTACCAAATTGTAACATGGTTTTTGTTAATTTGCTTTAAAGATATCTTTAAAGATAAATAAAGGCATGGTTTATTTCTAATGGGTAATTTAAATATTTTTGATACACTTAACAGACAGTACAAGAAAAAGTCTGAAATTTCTTTCTGTTTTTTTTTTATATTTCCTATACTTAAAGCAATAGCTAGGTCGAAATATAAATGTAAGCGTTTATATAAAATATAATAAAAATGTATGTAGAATATATTTAAATACTAGCGAGTACCCGCGACTTCGTTTACGTATAGCAATAAAAAAAGGAATATGAAGAGGTATTTAAATACCCCTATTTAAATAAAATATACCTGTTCCGCGTTTTTTTTTGAAAAACTAACATTTTTTAAATAAAAAATATTGTAATATTTAAGGGACGGTTCCATCCCTTAAAATTTGGTTTATGAAAAATCATTTTTTATCGAACCTTATCCACATCATACAATCAACCTGTATACCAAAATTCAATTTCTACGTCAAGCGGTTTGACTAAAATCGTGATGAATCAGTGACCTGATTTTTTGAAACATCCTGTATAAATTTACAATACAAAAAATTGTGTTGAAAGGTCTCGGTGACCAGACGATCATTTCCAAAAAAAACTCATATAAATCGGTGCAGTACAACTCTCTCACGAACTTTCTGAGCAATGTGGCTTAGTGTTTTAAATATATAAATATTTTATATTGGTCAAAATATAAGGAAAACCCAGCAAAAAACACCGTTGCACTACAAAATTGGTACATATGTGTCCTATGAGGTGTGCCGAGTAACATATCAAAAGTCCTCTAACATCAAATGTACGCGTCATGATATATTCAATGCCGTTCTCCTAGAAACTTAATAGTTAATAAATTTCACATTTTCGAGCCTGTGAGGATTCACACCTGGTGCAGAACCAGTGCAAAATGATACCTTGACTTTGACGTGTGACTGAAACACATTTCGCGATACGATTCTGGCCCGGAAGAAAACACCAAGTGCCTACTCGTGTATAAATATTACCATTGATTTCGCTAGCGATGCCGCACAGACCTGAAACAAGATACAAACTGGCGCAAATGGTAAGCGTAATCAAGAACGTCACATTTCACACCGTTCCTGGTCCCCTGGGAGAGCAAGTGCCCAATCTTCGACAAAACCCGACTTTTTGAGCCTTTAGCAAGTGCAATGTAAGTGCAAAGAAACACTCAAACACCGTGCCAGTACCGTTGCTTGCTTGAGATACATTTAAGATCAATTGTGACTCTCTAGAAAGTCGTCAAGTGTCCAATCTTTCACAAAATGGTATGTAAAAATAAAACATAAACGTATTCTCAAGAATCTATAACTTACATGATGACGAGCTGTTTTTTATCAAAATAATCTATTCTAAGAGTGCTGTGGCTTACCATTGTCAGTTTTATAAGAGTAGAATAGTTGGTGGCATAGAATCGGTGATATTCCAAATGATGACATACAAGGCATTCATTTAGTCTGGATACTCCAATGAGACACCCCTCCCCCCTTTATGACATTTTTTTTAATACAAACACTTGCAAATTATAACCATAAAAGTCTGATGACCGACTTATTTATTTTGTTAATACTGTGCGTTGGGATGGTGTCGATGTGTAAGGAGTACGCATATACCACACCAGGATCATTTCTAGATCCGGGTTTCAATTTAAGAAGACACATTTTATATAAAATATTTAAATAAAGGGCGACTAGATTTTCGTAGCATACGAGTCTCTTTACGAGGAGCTGCACGACTTGTTTTATTATAGGGTAATCGAATTATTATTAATATATTACTATAAAATTGATATGAAATTAATTACATAAATATTAAAACATCACCAATGTTCTTTCGTTTCTATTAGTACTATTTTATTTAACTATTTGAATATAATACTTACAAAGTAATCAATATTTGATTTTTTTTATTACGATCTCAAGCCCGTAAAAAACAAATATTTTATTATACAATAGTAAAGCTTTCAATATGCCAATAAACAATGTCGATAATCCATGTAGACTAGATCACCGGATGTTACTGGATTATCGATTATTTTAATTTTTAAATCTCGGATCACTAATAACAACTCAAATTATAGTATATTATGCAGATTTTTGTTAATAGAAGACCGAAAATTAAAACAGGGACTAGTTTTACCTACAGAATACATTTCCACTTTTTGAAAGCCATTCTCAGGACAATACAGTTGAATCCTGCTTATAGAAACACCTCAAGTACACGAGGTTTTTTTTTAAATTAGCGATTCTAATTGAATAACGTAAAAATCTAAATTTATTATTTTCCATAATTATTTAATATTTTATTTTTCGCATGCATCTAAAAATAAAATAATATTTCTTCAATAAAACCGTATTATGAGAGGGTTTTGTCATAAGAACCAATCAAGAGGGTTGCGATGTGCTTCCAACTACGTATCAGTGAAACTATTGGCCAAATAAATCATTTTCCTCCACGGTTTAACGCACTAAATCCTCACAATCTGCCCCCGAGTCAACTATTACGTCTCGTGCCTTAATTTATTACCTTTCCTAATGCCAGGTAATTAAAATTTAGTATCGTTTTTAGTCTCCTGATTAGATTTGGCTTTATATTAATTGCCATTGCGGTGTAGTGACATTCCGCTAGTTTGATTTAAAATTCTTTATTAGGGATAATTGTATAATAATAATTGAATTGTTAATACTAACAAAATTAATTAAAACGATTATAATAATTTAAATAAAAATAATAACAAAATCTAAGATGGTAAGAAAATATCAGAATTTGGGAATTGGGCTGCGGTATCTGTGGAAACTTAGCAATGTAAATCTGATTCTCTTTGCTGTTTCAGTTTGGGAACACGTATCTGTTAATTATAAAAGAAATCTAAATCTTACAACTCAGAAAGCTACGTTTCTTCAAACATGTCACCGTGCGAAAATATTTAATTGCTGAATAAATTGAGATAAGATTTCTCCGTTCACAAACAAGATCGTCTTTCAGATCTACTAACGGATGAAAAATCCTGGACAAGAAATCATGATAAAAAGTAAACAACAGCTGAATGCTGCTTTCTGCAGAGAGCACTAAATATTTTAATTTACTGCACCATCGGTAGCAGATTAAAGCCGTGTTATAAAAATAATTAACTCAATTCCGAAACCCTAACAAACATAACGAACACCGACAATAAACGTACGAGTGAGGTTATGACAAGGTAGAAATAGTTAACTAAAATGTTTTAAAATGTACATGAACGTGCTTTTTATTACCGAGATTATTAGTCAAAAAAATGTGATAGGTACAGTGTTCTGAACGCATCTTAGTATTCAACAAACAAACATTTATTAGTACCATACTTAACGAAGTTTACACAAGTCAACAGATGAAAATATTTTATATAATTCATATATCACCAAAATCGTTATTCATAAATTCATTAGTTGTATAGAACTTTTTTTAATTTAATATTTTTTACTTTAGTTTTAAAATTATTTAGGGGAAACATTCTCATGGACGCTGGTAAAACATTAAAAAAATTGGGCCCATTATTAGTATATATATTGTTAGGATTCATGGTGTGATAAAGATGAATATTTTCATGTGTCCTATAGTAAGATTTGTTTTTAGTAGTTGTAGTAGACATTGAAAGACATACGGAGACGGTACAGTTAATATATTTAATTTATAAAATTTTCTTTTAAATTCTCTGTAGAGAAAACACACGTCGATCGTTCGCCGCATGCCCTCACACCAAGGTTCCATAAGAGATCCTGGACTGAACGCACGTGAAGAAAACTGATAGAGATGCAACCCTAAACACACTCTGAGCCAATGCTATTAGCGCGTAAACCCCCGAGGCAACCCTCCAGCAGACAGTTCACATGCGCATCCCAAACAAGCATGGAGTATTTTCGGACTCCCAGAAAAGTAACTGGATTATTATCTTATATGTCTAGAGCCCGTGCCGACAGAAATTAATTCTGGTTCTTAGATGCACTCATGCTCAGACCGCTAGCCAAAAACCAGTCTGCAACCCTTGACCGCGTCTCCTCCAACTTCTCAGATAAGAGAATAAGTTCTTTTGCCTTTTTGATGAGTGTTGTGTCATCCGCGATACTGGTGTCACAGCCCTGCAGATCTTTTTTGTAGATAAGGAAAAGCTGTGGCCCCAGCACAGATTCCTGCGTGACTGCATATTTCAGTTTACATAAGGTAGAAAAATGATTGCCTACATCAACCATTTGGAATCTTTCTATTAGCAGCGATTGCAGTAATTTGATGCTACAAGAAGAAAAATTGTAATATTTTAGTTTTAATGAGAGGATATTAAAGGAGATGCAGTCAAAGGTCTTGCTTAAATCACAAAACAAGGCACCATAATACTCACCCTCTCCTATACCCCCATTTATTACTTCAATGAAATTACCAATTGCATTGGTTGTAGGTTATGCATTTCTAAAACCAAATTCATGCGAACTAAATAGGGATGAAGATTCAAAATATTTAGCTACTCTATCAGAAAGCGCCTTTTCACAAATTTCAAAAAAATGGGAACTATGGAAATAGAACGATAGTTTATGAGTTTGTCTGTCGCCTCTTTTTTATATATGGGTACCACTCTAGATATCTTTAAAACTTAAAGGAATATAAAGTCTCTAACACACAATTATGTTTACAATTGATTTAAGAATTCGAGTGTTTAAACCATAATAATCCATAATGTTTCATTTGGAATTTGAATGTTGGCAAAAAAATTTCTTAAATAAAACTCTGGAAAAAAAATGGACTGAGGTAGGTTATTTACTAATTAAGTAGCAACATTAGAGGAACAGTTATTAAAATCATTAACCGAAATACACAGATTTTTATTATAATTTTTTGTCCTGAAACATTTGAGTTTTTGCTTACAACGTCTCTGATGGATTTTGGGTTATAAATATTATTCTGTAAGTAAGAGTTATGTGTTTTTAATTTAACCACATTTAATAATACCTGATAAGATTTTTAAAGACTTTTCTTATTTCATGAAGTCCCGGACAATTTCTTGTTGAGCCATTTCTGTAACAAGATTCAGAATATCCCCTTTTTTAGTAAACTGATAGTTAAACCAATTTATATTAAAACTCTTTTAGCGATTCTTAAATTCAACTTCTAGAAAAGCTGCATTAATGTTATTATCCAAAAATTTCAAAAACAAGTTGAATTTGTCTTCTGTTGAAATAAAAACAAAATTTATAAAATCCCAACCCAGAGTTCGCAGAAGCTCAACTTGAACATACCCTGCTTTGTGATTGGCCTTGACTTGCGGACTGACATTCCCACATCGCTCGGTTGATAAGGTAATTCAGCTAACACTGCCAAATGAACTGAGATATTTAGGTCGTCAATGTGATTTTAGCTATCGGTCCGGTTAACGTTTAAATTATTAAATATTCAATGGGGCTCGAAAATAGATCTATCCTTAACACGACACTTCCAGACATTTGGAAGCTCTAATTTCCAAAGTATAGAAAAGATCTGTACGAAAAATTAATATTATTGATATTATAGTATATGATGTTATGTTTATATACTGACATATTTGCAATAGATATTTGGTGTTTATTGAAAATAAATTATTTTCAACAATTTGTTTGATTATAGAAAGGTCTTTACAAAATGTTTCACGAGACAGTGAGATATTAAATGGGATTGAGATTTATAGAAAGCCTTCAGCAACAGAAAATGTTATTCAAAATAATACTCCATACTCCTTATACATTTTCCAGTTTCTACTTTCTTTTTACAGGGCTTTTTGTATCCCACAGTCTCGTGAAGCAATGATATGTCTTCGATTCCCCGTTCAGGTTATGATTTTTTTAGTTTTTTTTTCAAGAAAACTTATAATTGTGTATGGAGTTACTGTGTTTCGAAAATCTGACTGCGTTTTGGTTAGTTTTAAGTGTTTTTTTGAGGTGATGTAAAAAGTGAATCTATATTAAAGCAAGGATTTTTTTTAACAAAACCTATACTGTTTAAAATTGTGACTGTCCCGTTAGCATTAGGTTATGTCAGGTTAATTAGCCATGATTAAAGCCATAAACCATCATTAAAGTCATAAAATCGCATGCCAAGCAAATCTCAAATCATCAGATAATCAGATATCGCACAATCTCAAGTGGAGTAACCCATAATATCCTAACCACTAAAGTCAATAATAATAATTTTTCTTGCAGATCTTTAACTTAATTTGGTAAAATATATGTGCAAATTGGAAAATTGTTTTCACCTTATGACGTTTTAACGTCTTTTAAAACAAGTAATACAATAAAACAACATTTATTTGAACTTAAAGACAATGTGCCCCCACTTTTGTCCTCGGGTGTTTATGAAATGAAATGAAGGCATTGTCCAGCAGTATACAAGGGTTAATCGCGCCGGAAAATATCAATTTGAATTAACAACCATCAGGCTCAGTTTAACAAATTTATAGATTCGGATGTATCGATTTTTAAATCATTTTTAACTATCACCTCCTAACCTTTAATCAAGATTTTCTATTTGAAAGCAGTACAAACATTTTACGTTATTGCAACAAAGTTGCAAAAGTTGCACTTACTTGAGACGTTGGAAATTAATGGAGTATTCAAATTTATGTCCGGATTTATCATGTGTTAACGATCAATTTATTTTCGAGCCCCATTTGATATTTAATAATTTTAACGGTAATACTGTTCTACATTCTGAAATGTTTTGTGGCTCGCTGATCCTTTTTTGGTTTTTTGTGACTGCTGTAATGTGCTGATTTTAAATATGAGCTCGGTTTTTTTACCTCTCACCCATAAGTTTTAGAGAAGAACTTTATTTATAAAATATACTTGATTTTAGATGACATGTTATACCTAACGATTTGATAAATTTTTCAACTAGATTTTTATAGTGTTTCGATACATTTTTGAAGGCAGTTTACGTCCTATTTTCTTTTCCCGAAGAGTTTTTAAAAGTTGTCGTTTTTGCGGTCCAACGAATATTTCTTCTTTAAGCTTTATGTCACATACGAGCGAATATCCCTCTCCAATAAAGAAAAGCATTTCCTGCTGCACTACTAAGGGCCATTTTTTAACGACTTAATTTGGTTTCTGGTTCTGTTTTCCCATTCGTATAAAAAATATCAATATTTGATGTGGCCACTTTGCAGTCCTTTTAATAGTGCAACAACTTTGAGATCGGCACAGATATTGTATGTATGACATTGGTATTCATATTGACGACTATATTACCACTTCTGTTTTTTCGGGATATTTTCCTTATATTACTATCAGATATTTTAAACAAGCTTTTTAACTTTTAGAGCCAAGCTAAAAAAATGTCAGATAAATCTTACATAAAAAATGCTAAATGCCCTGCGAAGGCCATCTGGAACTTAGTAAACAAGTATACAGGGAAAAAAATAAAAAAAACTAAATTTGACATTAATAATTTAAGACAGAACCCTAATCAAACAAATCAGGAAAATATTAACTATATAAATGAATTTTATCTTAATGCGTATTCTACTACAAACATTAATTTTCAAACAATAACAACTAACATTAAAAATCATTACAAAACACTTTTTTGCAGCCTGTGGATAATCTCGAAGACTCCTCGATCTGATTATCAAAATGGCTTTCGACGTAAAAAAATTACAATCGTACAATCTACCAAGCTCTCAGCAAAATACTGCAATCTCTAAACTGGATAATAGTGCTCTCCTCCAAAAATTAGAAAAGTGCGGAATTGGGGGTACTGCCAATAAACTAATTGGATCCTACCTTAGAGATCATAAACAATGAAAATGAGTCAGACACAACATTAGGCACCTTAGGTGTTCTTGAGGCCTGGTTCCTGAATAATGATCTTTTCCAACCGTTTGGACTAAAGAACTCCTAGTGAGTGTCTAACTAAAAAAATAGCTTGATATTGCTATGATCTAAAGGTTCTATCATCTGCAGTAAATCCTGAGATAGCCATTATAGCCTAACATGCACATATCCATTCACGCTTAAGGTATGGAATCATCTTCTGGGCTCGGGGTTCAGAGGCAACCAGGATCTTTCTACTGCAAAAAAATGCATAAGAAATATTTTCAACTTAAAATCCACTGAAACTTGTAAACCTAAATTTGTGAAGACTAAAATTCTTACATGTATTTCGACATATATATATATATATATATATATATATATGAATGTGTTACTTTTGTCAAAGAAAACTTAAATTTATTTGCTAGCTGTGATAAGGATCATAGCTATGAGACCAGGTTCAAAGAAAATCTCAAAAACATAAAATGCAACTATTCTTATGTCCAAAAAAATATTCAAGCATCAATTATTAAAAGTTACAATAAAATCCCTTTGCAAATTAAAAACCAAAGCTCAAAACTACAAAATAAAAAAGTACCTTAAGGAACTGTTCTACAGTATTGTGTTAAGTCTATTATGTTTTTACATTTATTTTACATATGTTTTAAATTAGTCCAACTATATCGCAAATGTTAAAATTTTATATTACACCCACTGGGTATTATATTTTACATGTTTTTTGGACAAACATAGGTTATTTCATTTCATTACACAGGTAGAAATTATCGAAATAACACATTAGTGTGGCGGGAACGATTTTGATGCAGAACAGTGAATCGAAATGACAGCTAAAATGAAATTGAAATTTGGAAATACTAGGATGCCTTCAAAACAAGGCAGGTATCGAATTTTTCTGACTAATGGTCTTGGTAATAAAAACCACACATGTATAAATTTCAAAACATTTTAGTTAACTATTTTTAGTTTGTCATAAACTCACTTGTGCCGTCTATTAGTGGTGTTGTTGTGTGTCTATCTCATAGCAAAATATTTTATATTTATTTCTGTATACCGTATTTTTGGTTATAGAGTCATTTTGGAGGATTTGTGTATTTTAATGGGATTTTATTGCCATGCAAATATTCTAAAACATTACAACTTTCCTTACTAATAAATAAATATCTTATGTCATTTCGAAAATTATTAGTTTTTTCAGAACCCCTCAACTGACCTCAACTAACTTATACTAAGATGTCTAAAACGTTTATTTTTGACCAATTAAACGCCGAAATTTAATTGACATAACATACTGGCTTTGGGCTAAGGCAGTGCATGAAACGGCGTAACACTTTACAAGTTGATTTAGGTTGGGAATTCATCTAATATATATAGGCAAATCATGCAATGTAACAAGGGGGATAGTTTCTAAAAGCACTTATGACATGGCCCAGATTCCTAGTTTACATTAATGAGATCGGTAAATTACCTCTCAAATGGACTTCTCGTGTCTTACGTACCTGAAACATCCAGTTAATTTAGAACTGGAGCGCGAGGCCTGTAGTCAGAGGGTGGCGATTGAGAGGAAAGATCAAATATTTATATTAATATTAGTTCTGCGGACTATACAAGATATGTCAAAGACAAACCGAGATGCTTCTATCGCTCTCTAAATGGTCGTTTTAACAGGAGAAATGAAGCAGAATAAAACATACACTTAGTTGCCAAACCAAATATAAAAATATACAAAATTGTGGTGTTTCTATAATTCACCCATAATGTAAGTCATATAGTTATCAACATATAAAGAAAAATAACCAGTTTCTCAGGTTTCGGGAACTTTTAATAATGTTCCTCCTCGTTTGAATCGATACAAGAACAATATACCCCGCTTAACTTTTGAATGATTTAGTATATTTTTATAAAAATTTGAGGATAAGATAAATTAAATTCTAAGCAAGAAATGACATATAAATATATCAAACTGAAAGCTAGACATCATTTAAAAAAATAGAAAAGTGTGTCGAGTAATACCTTATTTAAAAGGTCTTTTCACCTGTATTTTACCATCGAAGTTTGAAGTCGCTCTCATTTTTGCAAACAAATTAGCGCCATGTCAAAACTTTGGTTATCCTCGAAAAGAAAAAATTAGTTTTAATTAAATTATTTCGGCTTAATTGGCACCCATTAAATTATTATTATTTGTTATCAGTTAAAATGCAGTTTATTCAATTTTGTGCCTGTCAAACTAAAATGGAATACTTTTTTCTATTGATCTTTTAATTTTAATTAACACAACTTATGAACTGCAACAATAAGTGCTGAAAGTGTTCGCCATTTGCTTATTGTCACATGTACAGGTTAGCGTGAAATTTTTGACGAACGTTGTGGTATATTTCAGGTGTAATTGATGCACATACCTATATTATTCTCTGGAGTAAATCATTTAATGAGTCCGGCTGTATAATAGACACCTTCGATTTAACATATCCCTACAAAAAAAAAGTCCATAAGGGTCAAATTTGGTGAACGAACGTGCCATTCGATTAGGCCACGATGACCAATCCAGCGTCCAGAATAGTGTTCACAGTCTTTTATAATCCTAATGTAATGCGCCGGCGCCCCGTTTTGTAAGTTCCATACCGCTAAATTATTCAGGGTTTTCTTCGACACACTCCAGAATCAAATGGTCTACGGTATTTTCAAATATCACGAGATGTAATGCTCCAGTTAAATTTCCCTCAATAAAAAGTGTACCTATTATGTGGTTTCCCAAAATGCTTTGAGGACACGTTGAGTTTTTGAGATAACTGAGTGTTGCCTTCTCGATAAACGTGAGCATTTACATCACTCTAGTACCGAACATTTCGTCTATTCATTCTATTCATTGGTTCAATCATTCAGACTTTATTTCACAGAATTATATTCTGCGGTCCGGATCATCGTCGGTTAAATCATGTAGTATTTTAAATTTATAACGATAAAATGTATTACTTTTCAACACTCTTGGGGCCCTTTTCGAATTACCATTACACTCTTCCGCTACTAGTGACTACCATTACACTCTTCTGCTACTAGCGACATCGGATGCATAGGATTAACCATCATTTGCGCTACTATCTGATTTTTTCTCTTCTGGTAGTGGGGGACTTCCTGTTTTTTTGCATTAAGGATACTTTCCAGTTGTTTGAACTTTTTGAACCAACCTCCTTAAGTTCTTTCTCCTAATTGGACCATTAGGAAAGCGATCATTAAAAATGAGCTCAACAGCATGATAATTGTATTATTTAATAACACTGCCTCTACCTTTTTTCTGCAAAGCACGAAACATTTTCAAGAAATTAGCAACACACATATATGACATATGTCATTATTGCCTTGGCAACAAAGACTATTTGCTACTTAATACCATTTCAATAGAATGCAAATAACATCAAGCTGGCACTTTGAAATTTATATTTGATACTCAAAATTTGGTTGCCTTACTAAAATGGTTCAAATTTCACGGAAAATCGATTCGAAAGAGAAAATGGACATTACACGCGCACTGCGCAAAAAATTAAAAATTTTTATTTTATTATTTCAGAATAGCGTACAGACGTCAATAAATTGCATTTATTTGAATTTATTAAAACCAATTTTCTTTTTGAGGTTTCCTGAAGATTTGATAACGCTCCATTTTATTTGGGAAAATGACAGCAACTTCAAATTTTGAGAATGATATACAGGTGAAAAGACCTTTTAAATAAGGTATTACTCATCCCCCTTTTCTATTTAATTGTTTTTCCAAAATGGCGCCTAGCTGTCAGTTTGACATTGATATCAGTTATTTCTTGCTTAAAATTTGGTTTATGTTGTCTTACTTGTCCTCAAATTTGTATGAAAATAAATCAAACGATTCAAAAGTTATGAAGGAGGTCCTGACTTTAGACACGCACGGAATGTTAAAAAATCATTCTTACCAATCACATGCTATTATTACCAATAAAATAATTAAATATTTTTAGTACTTATTTTATATTAAATTTTTCAATTTTGATACACCATAACGACAATTAGTATCGACATAATCACAGATCTACTTTCGTGTTATCATATCTATTTCAATAAAATTAAAAACAAAAAAAACAGTTATTTTGAACAGAAAGTGCAAATCCTTATTAATTTATGTTAGAAAAATATGTCTAAGTCTGTTTTTGCCAAAAAATGTAATTCTCTTTTTGGATTAACGTATTTCCAGTTGATACTAATATAATTTACTGAACTAAATATAGTAATGATAAATTAGTTGAATTAAAATTTAAATTTAAAACACCTTGAGAAAACCACCACCGATAAAAAGTTCACTTAACAAATTTTCATATTTCATATCGTAAAACATAAACCTAAATTAGGCAATATGAAAGTATCCACTGGAATGAATAGAGCACTGTTTTTTTTAAGTTTATTGGTAGACCAATATGTTCGAGAATAAAATAGTAAAATAAAGTATAAAATAGTATTTTTAACTTAACCCTGTTTATATGAAAAGTATACACTTACTGATAAGTACATGGTTCTATTTATTAGAACTGAGCGAATTATGAAAGAGATCGTGTTGTTAAAAATACGGGTATTGACAATTTGGAGCTACTTTCCACGTGCACCCGATATAGTACAAAAGAATGTACAATAAGTTTTTGCCGTCATAATAACAATTACAATTTAAAAAACAAAAATTACTAGTCAACCTTTAGTATTTTATGTTCTTCGAATCATTTGCTAATGAGAGCTAATAGATCCTTGGAATAAAATACGAATATCCTTAAACCACCCTACACTTTAATCCCCGTATTCACTAAAAAGGTTTAAGAGTTAGACCAGATCTGGTTGCCATGGTACTTAAAACTCTTAGTTCGCCACTTATGTTTTACTTATAAACATTTTGTAATTGTGACATTTAAAAAAATTATTTGTTCAATTGTTAACAATGTCATCTTAACCTATAACTGTCAAGTTAGACCCGGTCTAAATTTAAACCACTTTAGTGAATACGGGTGTAAAAATCTAACGATTCTTTTCTTTAATTAAATCAAATTCCTAAGGATCCCTCTAATAATAATTCTATATCCTAAATGAATAAAAAATGCAAAATTTTGGGAGGTGCAAAATAACCTCAATTTATTTTCCTTTTCTTGTTAACAATTCGTTACAAAATTTAGTACCTAATCCTCCGGTTAAGTCAGCATTTGCGGTGTATTATATTTAATGTATCTCGGGCAATGTTAAGTCTTTCCGAATATTTTACCATAAATCAGCATAGGTTAGCCTTAATTCTAATTTCGCTTTAAGTTAATTTCCATTTTTCTCAGTGGCCACGCCGTGCTCTTTTTTCCTGCCGCGTTGAGTTATGTGTGGAAAAATCAGACAAACTGCTTAATTATGTAAATTTTATTTTTGTTAATTTAGCGACCGTAGCGAAAATACTTTATGTAATTTCTCGAGGAATGGAGATTTGCAAATGTTTCTCTTTACATCATAACAATTAAATTTTATAATTTTCAACTCGATTTGGGTGTGCAACTACTATATTAATAATTAACTAAAACTTACTTTGTTTATACTTCATAGTACAAATAAGTCTAGCGTATTAAAAGTAGTTCCTTTGCATTTTGTCTGATTACTTCCCTCAAAACATAAAGGCTTTAAAATCATAAAAAACGCAAATTTTTCTATTTTTACCAGACTGCCCATCGTCTGTCTGTCAGTCTATCTAACTATTCTACTGCTAAAAAACTACTACGACTACCTTAAAATTTTAACCAAAAATCAAGCGTTTTTTGGGCACAAACTGATAATATTTTGCTTAAAATCCAATATGGCAAAATAAAATGCCTCCCTATAAATTATTTAAAAAATCACTAATTATAAATTATTTAAAAAATCACTAATCGAACTGGCGTTAAATTTTACACAAAAATAAAGCGCGCTAGTATATCTTACACGTTCAGAGAAAAGCCAGAGCTCTATTACGTACAAATCATTCAGTACGTACTTAAGTATCTATTATCCATAGACATAATAACCTGGAGACGGAATTGTTTAAATTTGATACATTGTCAGTGGCGTAACTACAATGGTGCGAGTGGTGCAATTGCACCAGGGCACGAGCATCTGGGGGACCGGCGACCCGGTTAAAGTCTACAGAAGAAACTATCGTATTAGAACTATCGATAGAACTAAAAACTATCAATTTATAGGAGCGCACATTTAAGTAAGGAAATTTCATTTATAAAACTACGCGACTTTTATCGATAGGCGACAAGAACCGTGTCACCGTGTGTAAAAGACTTTAACGCGCACCAAACAGACAAGCAGCCTTTTATTTTCACTTGGCCTTCACCAGCAGCACTACCTTCCCTCGCAGCGAAGCGCTTTACGTCGGTAAAGACGAATCGAATAAAATTTCTACGGGGAATAGGGAGCGAAGATGCAAAATAATTACTGAACTGAGAGTTTATTGTAAAATTATTTGCTATTTGCTTTGGGCAAGGCCGCATTACCCATTAGGTCCAGGCCTAGGGCCCGTCGAAAAGAGGGCTTGCTGCCGTCTCGCTGCAACAAAAATCGTTTATATAATTTTCCTTGTTTCATTTTATCAGTAAGTAGGTAATTTTATATATTATAATATCAAAGGAGGGGACAAGTGTCTGCTATATAAAGAGAGAACTTTTTTCTTGGTCGTCACTTTTTCCCATGAGCTTGGGGCCCGTAAATACGTTTGGGCGAAAATAATTAATCCGGCACTGGCTGCAATGCTTTTAGAAACCTAGGGCCCCAAGAGTTGTAGATGTAGTGATGGCTTTGGGTACTAATTTTGTGTGTTCTCTGTTGGGTGCTAGACTAAAACAGACGTATAATTACAGTGATACTGATTTTATATTTTCTTTGGTGGGTATTCCAATTACAAAACAAATCGGGAGCATCTAAAAGGAAAAAAGCTGCGGAAAACGAAGCAAAATTGAAATTTTATTTATTTCTTTCTTTTTTGGTAAATTTATTTATAATAGTTTTTATGGAATATACTATGTTTAACATATAACCTTATTTTATTTTTCTGTAATACCTATCCGATTTGCTGCATCTATTCTGAATGTTAAAACAAGATTTCAATATTTTTTGCGATTTATGAAATCTCCTAAATTTGTTTTATTTATATATAATTATTATAGAGAGTGGAGCAGTTTTATGATTTTCACCAGGGCCTCACTTTGTCTTGTTACGCTACTGTACATGGTCAAAATTATTACTTGTTTAGTCTATTATCGTCTTGATTTGGTTGATTCGAAAAGATGTTGTAAACTATATACATACCACAAAATTTATACTTGCTAATAATATTAAAATTATTTTTTAGGGTCGTTGTAATCTGTAATAATAACCCCTTTAATATTTAGTCAACTATACTTATAAGTGGTGTTTCAAAAGAACTTTGACAAACTTCGGGAGATTAGCCCTGACAACATTTCAGTTCTAGTAAACTAGAGTCCCTGTTAAAATTTAATACATTTTACAAATTTGAGTTGAAAACAAAAGTAAGTGTAATGACTTTTACAATATTTTGTTAGTGTATCTTCGTGCTTATAACTTAAAAATGATTTTCTGTCAATCTCAGAATTCGATAAAAAACCCTGCATATGCATGTATTCGTTGAAATTTTCTTTTTTGACAAGGCGGGTTTGGAAGTGCATTATTTGCCAATAAAATCAAACAATTAATGATAATTTGACAGTTAGTTGTTGTTGTAATTTATTTCTTTAGTTTTATCATTTATTAAAGATTATTATTGCATTTTTGACTAATTTTGTAAATTATGGATAATATGAGAAATAATGCCCATTTAGCCTATTGCACTTTATATATGGTTTTGGGTAATAATGTGCTGGAAGTGGATTTATCAGGAATCAAATCTTAACCGAGTACTGCCTGCTAGTGTGCTGAGTTTTGCAAGGACTCATTCCTGGAAGACCATGAACAGCCTGAACGCCGGAATTGGAACAAGCTGTTTTAAACGCTGTGGTTAAAAATCCGGATACGAGCACCCGAATTATTGCTAAACTCTACCCATGTTACAGTTTGGAGAATTTTGCATGAGCGCCAGCTATATCCATACCGCATTCAAAGAATACAAGTCGTTCTTTTAAGAGACTTTCTCCAGCGCATTAATATGTGTCATTGGTTTTTGTGAAAAATGGCTGAAAATCTACAATTTTCAAATTACGTGCTTTTTCTGGACGAGGCAGGTATCACAAACTTCCACAATCACCATATTTGGTATTTTCAAAAATTCACACGTAGTTTCAGCAAGACATTTTCAATGCCAATTTTCATTAAACGTGTGGGCAGGAATATTGGGTGATTACTTAATAGGCCCTTTTCCTTTTCCACATAGACTGAATGGCGAAAACTACCGAAACTTTTTGGCAAATGAACTTTCACTTTTATTGCGCAATGTATCATTAGAAATTGAGAGGCGAAGAAGGGAATCAACCGTGGTCACCAAGATCTCCAAATTTAAATTCCCGAATTATCCATATTTATGAATCAATAAGAAACAGATCAGATTTCTTAGCACGTGGACCAGAATCCTTGCAGAAAAGATTGGATTCCTGCATCCTAGCAGAAGGAAGACATTTCCAAGAGTTTATTTGTAGATAATTTCATTCCTGCAGTTACTGGTTCATTTTCTTATATTAGATGTTATTATTGTTACTTTAATTATTTGAATCTTTTATCAATTAGTAGAAAAAAGATAAAATAAGATATATCAGTGGCGTACCATAATTTTTACTATTTTTACTAATTTTTACTATCATCGTATCGACGCCACTGATTTAATTGTGTTATATTTTTAAAATAAGTGTCCCTGAATGCTTATTTCATGTGTCAAATTTCATGCAAAATCTTAACGTGAGTTATTTAAATTTTTTTCTTTTTTTTTTATTAAATTTTAACCCCCTCTATCTCGGTAAGGAAACGACTAGAGATAGATAGTTTACTAGAACACATAAATGTTGTCAGGAATCATATCCCGAAGTTTGTCAAAGTACTTTTGAAACACCCTGTATAATTATTATTAAAAAATTATTATTCAAACAACCTTTTTTTATTTCCATACAATACCATTGCTTAAAAACGAACAACGTCAGATTGTTGTCAGTCGTAGAGTACACGATTTACAAAAACTAGTTAATTAGTTTTTTTATAATATTTATGTTTGTTCTTGGGCACTATAGTACATAAACGCGAAATGTGCAAAACTTTAGACTATTTAACCCCTAACGTCTCTTTTCATAGGTAAGTCAAAATGTCATGTTTTTCTGTATTATTTGGCGTACGTGGTATGAGATACTTCCTAATAATTATTAATTTGTTTTTGCTATTTTATGATTCTTTAGACAGCAAAATAGCTATATATTCATGAATTCTGGAGCAAAACCAATGGGGGGTTGCAGCCTTTTAAAAAATTGATCTAGGGTGAAATAAAAAAAACCCTTTTTTGTATAGTCAAGCTGTTGGGTGTATTATTCTACTCTTCCTCAGGACAAACTACAAGGAATACAAAAAGTATGTTAGTTAAGCTAATAAAAAATATTATATGGTAGAAAGACTCACCAAAGTTGGATTTATAATGGAAAAAGATAATATCACAACAAAACATAGAGAAAATCCTCATTTAATTGAGCCCAACGGGTTTTGATAATAAATAAATTTGGACCAGTCCCAAGCCTGGATAAAATTTTGAGGAAGAGCAAACACGAATGTAACAAGGATTTGTTGCTTTCAAGTTCTAATAAAGAATACTTTGTCACAGATTAATAACATTTTGTTATTTCGATTAAAAGCTAATATTATTTATCAGTGGAAAAATATTTTGGTTATTTTGAAATAACTCAAAAACGAATAAAGATTTGTGTAATTTTTCCTTCTTTAAAATCACTGCTGAAAAAGCAGGAGAAAATCTACAAAAACTGAAATTTATTTAAACCACGACCTCTAGTTAGTGTATTACTTGAATAACATTAAATAAAAGATGTGAAAGACAGAGCAATTTGAAACTTGAATTATTTATAACCTTCTCTACCCTTATTATTAGAAATATGACAAAACACCATAAACAAAATTGACGCAGATTTGTTTTTGTTGCTATTGTCAAAATGGTTATTTTTGGAGAAAAAATGTTTTTTTAATTTACTCTTTATACATATTTGACATAAAAAGTATACATTTCTTAAAATAAATGTATAAAATAGATTAGGTTTATTTTTTTAAATATACCCGCTGTGATAATAGGATAATTAATTTTGATTGGCAGTTAAACGATTGTTTAGGAGTGCGTCATTATAACTTTACAGCATTGCCTTTTGTGAGGTCCGACAAGGATAAAGATATTTTTTTCTTTGTCACACTTACTTGCAAGACATCTTTATTTACTTTTGTAATTTTATTTTATGAAAGATACAATACAAGATGCTTAGTACAAAGTCAATTTACGAATTTTTGGATTAGGTTTTTAATTGCATGTGATACATGTATAGATAATTCTAATTGGTATTCACTGTGTATCAGCTAAATGGAAAACATCCGATAATAAATAAATGAAGGCGTGTTCGGAAAAACGCACGGACACCTCGATTGGCATTTTAAGTTGCGCATATTTTTTAATAGCAACTGTTGGGTGTGTCATGTAACAGATGCCAATAGCAACTTTTTTATTTTAGATGCAATACCCTATATAATATTCAATATTTGGATTCTTCCGAAAATTCTAGACATATTTCTTGTACAATATTCTATACTTACCTTCAACTCTTTCGGAAATATTTAATTAAATTTATTTTTTTATTAACATTAAAAAATAAAATTATTTGCTATAAATAGTTTTGTTTGCTATTATTTAAAACTCCTGGCTTTAGCGACTTGTTTTCTCACTGCAGGGCAATCGTTCTCAGTGTCAGTATTATAGTCATTCAAATTTCTTGAAATGCATATCAAAAGAATGGCTTATTTAACAAAAATGCACAAATTAACAATTTTACAGATGATTGGTTATGGAGATAACACATGGACATAAATGGAAGTTGCTCGCTTATTTCATGAAAAAATTCCAAATTTGCCGCTTAGAAAAGCAGTTTCGCAAGCTTTGACATGTAAGGCAGATAAAAAAGCAGCTGCCAATGTAATAAGTAATAATTCCAAATCGGATATTATGCTTTAGTTTGAGGAGAACCCACATACTTCTAATCGTCAAGCAGCTCCAATATCCGATGTGAGCCATTCGCCGATTATTCGAACATTGAAAGACAATAAAATGCATCCCTATAAACTCAGGAGTTCATGGAAGACGATTTTGATCGGAGAACGTATTTTTGTGAACAAATGATGGCAATGTTAGATAAAAATGTGATTCAATTAGAACATGTTTTGTTCTCTGATTAGTGCATCTTTACACTTCACGGTTATGCTAATCGTTAAAATTGCTGCTATTGGTCTAGGAAAAATCTTCACTAGATGAGAGAACATACGCAATACCCTGAAAACCTTAATGTTTGGGCAGGAATTGTTCGAGATCATATCGTAGGTCGCTTTTTCGTTAATGGGAATTTGAATGGCGATAATTATTTAGCACTGCTCCAAAATAATGGAATTCCAACTTTGACATACTTATATTCTGATCCAGCAAATCCACAAATTTCAATCAACAAGATGAAGTACTGCCCCTTTACCAAATCAATGTCCGGCAGTACCTCAACGGAATATGTCCAAATCGTTGAATAGGGAGGCGAAGATCGATGGATTGGCCAGCACGATCACCTGATCTGACGCCATTAGACTTTTTCTTATTAGGATATATCAAAAATATGGTATACAAAACTAAACCCTTCGGCTTAGCTGACTTAAGAAGATGAATAACGCCTGCGATTAGATCGGTCACGCCTGAGATGTTGTAACGTTAGAAGAAATTTCTATGTTGCTAAGACTTTCGCGGCAAGCCTATTCAACAATTTCTAAATTGATGTTTTTTACATTATCAAGAAATAAACAGTATTACTTATTAGTTTTTGAGTGTGTTATACCGAACCACTGTAATCAAATAATTGTATTTTTTAATGTTAATTTTTGCAATAAATCTGAAAATACTTAATATTTCCGAAACAGTTGAAGATAGGTGTAGCATATTATACATTAAATATGTCTAGAATTCTCTGAAGAATCCAAAAATTGAATAGCATGCAAGGTGTTGCATTTAAAATAAGAAAGTTGGTATTGGTCACTGTTACATGACACACCCTGAATAAAAAGTTTTTGTTTATTATCGTATTTATTCCATTTGGCTGATAGACACTGTATAGAACATTACTAGACATTTGCATGTTGGCTCATTTTCTTTACAGTGTTTTTCTGTTTTGTATAAAAAATACAGATAATAACTAATATAAATAAATTCATCAACTCTATTCAATTTAGTTTATGTTCCAAGTTTGTTTTAACACTTTTCATTTTTTTCTGAATGCCAACACTGTAAAAATTTTCTCATTAACTCTAACATATATGTTTACTTAGTATTCTAAAATAAGCGTATTTCCAATTTGGAGATAAAATATTACAACAATGCTTCGAAGGTTATTGCAGTGCATCCCTACAGTTATTATATCTAATTACAGAATCGTAAACATTTACGATTATGGGACCATTTCGCCATTATACGGCACATTTTATATTACCTTGGCTTTAAAGAAAGACCGGTAAATGTAAAAAATATGCGATTCCCGTGCTTCGAATACACCTAATATCACAGCGGAGAATGAAGATGATACACTTATGTGTATCTACGTAATACCAGCGGACAAAAACAAAGAACAATAATTATTAATGATTATTTATTACTTTCTTCATGAAAGGATTTTCGTATCGAAATGAAAATTAATCTACCAAAGATGAAAGGATCAAAAAGAAAATTGCTTATTAGAAGCTTTGAAATTGATGAAATGTAAGGAATTATACAGCCACTCGGAGGACGTGGGTTCGAGAATTGGCTTAACGGGCACTTTCTAATATAATTAAAAGACATATCGAGCACGCCTGGTTCGGTACTATTCGGACGTGCCTTTAGTTGATAAGATAATAAAATAACGACTCTGTTTGTAGACTTGGGTCGACTACGAACAGTAACAAGGCTTCTTGCTCAACACATATACTTCACAACACACTGTGTAGAAGGCAAAGAATAACTAGTACGTAGAATACATCCACTAGTATAATGATCTAGTGTAGTGGATTCAAAAAACCAAATACATCTTGATATAAGAGAGGCTTCAAGGCAGTTTCTTACGCCCGAATTGCGTATGGTACTTGAAGAAAAAGAAGAAGGAGTCACTACATACATTTTTTGAAAAAACTACGGTAAATCAGTACATTATTTCTTCCCTCGGATAGCACACAACTCTTCATTTGGGTAAAATGGAATTAAACCGAGTGTGTGGTTTCTGACATTTGTAGAGACATTTTGTTCATTTTCAAATTAATTTTTGACAAAGTTAATAGCTTAGCCTAAGCATTTTGGGATTTTAACCAAACTCAAGCGAAAATGCACACACAGATTGTGAAAGCGCAGGCGAGTAGCAGACGTTCGATCACCTCGGCTGATTTACGGTTATAGTATTTACAGGAGTCTGTTTAAAGCATAATTATAAGGGAACTTTCAGCTAACTGGATAAAACCGATCAGTGAAGGGATTTCCATCGAATCCTTCCTTTAGTCCAGGAAAGTAATGAATATTTTTTTGGAGAACGTTGACATAGGAACCTTTAAATCTGACATGAGGAACTTCATACTACTTCCGGTTTAACCGAAAGTGATCACATTATTTTTTTTAAATGACAACCTGTATATTTTTTTTAATATTTGCAATTTACGTGAAATTTCCTTCAATTCAATGATCTCTCACAAGTTAAATTTTGCCTAAGGAATGGATTTTTAACAACAATAATTAGTTTCCAGATACACTAGGTGTACAGGGTGGTTTTTTTTTGTTGACATTGTTGGGTACAGGCTAAATGGTAAGAGATACAAAAAAACTAAGTAACGTGTCCTGTTCTCTTCTTTAGTGTTTAGTTTAATGGCGCGGTCAGATCTATGTTAACTGGATTGGTTTACTTATGGAGATAAAAAAATATAGATATTATCATTTTTACAGATATTATCAAAAGTAGCATTTTCTTAAATGTGACACATTTACCAAAAACAACATAAAATTATAATAAGAACTCAATAATTATCTTGAATACTTAACGATTAGCGTAGTTGTTAATCACAAAAGGTGCTAAAATTGCCTTCCATTCTGCTCGATGCATTTTGGGACTCGCCTTGCAACTGAACGATTGACGTTATAAATATTAATGTTTGGCCCTCTTCCAATACAACTAATAACAGTTGCTCTAAGTTCTTCTAAAGTATTACTTCGGGTTTTATATACTTCACTCTTGATAAATCCCCAAAAATAAAAGTCCAGTGGCGTCAGTGCGGGGAAACGCGGAGGTCATCTGTATGCTCCATATGTACCAAGCCAATTTTCGCTGACACTGAGAGTTAGTTAGAGTATCTTACCATATGGCTGTTATGGGCTAGGGTACCGTCTTGTTGTAGATAAACATTATTTCTTGCAGCTAATGGCATGTTATCCAACTCGTTTATTACACATTCTTCGAAAATTTGGATGTATGCTTCACCATTCAATTATTTTCATAATAAATCCAGTAGCTAAGGTCTCTATTTTAATATAGTGATGCCCATACATGGAACTAAAGCGTCCCTGTTGCACACTAGCCGCTTTCTGATGAGGATTCATGTTTGACCAATATCGATTGTTATGTCGATTAAAAATTCCTTCGTTAGATATAAAAGCTTCGTCAGTCCATATTACATTTTTAGAAAAATTGGAGTTCCGATTAGTCTGTTGTAAATACCAATGACAAGATTCTAAACCCCGTTCTTCATCTCCAGGATGTAAGATATGGACTTTCCTTACTTTATACGGTTTATACTTATGCTTTTTAAACGATTTTAAAATTTTAGGTTTACTTATCTGTTTACTGTCTTTGTCAATATAACTGCTAGGTACTGTTGGATCAGCAGCAGCACAAGAGAATATATTTATTTCATCTCTTTCTCTATTTTCCTTATGATAACTTTTACCTCTTGGTTTTGCGAATAATCCATACGCACTTAAATTTTCATATAATCTTTGAATTATTTGTTTGCCTGGCTGTCGTCGTTCCGGGTAACGCTCAAAATATAGATCTAAAGCTGCGTCTTTATTGTTATTACTCTGAATATAGCCCAAACATATTTAACTTTTCGTAGTTTTAAAAAACATTTATTTTGGACACCTTTTTTTAAAAAATATAATCGAAAACGAAATTTGACAATTAATACTTAATTGTTATTTAATTTTATAACATGTAAACGAATAAAAACAAACGCCCAAAGAATTCAGTTCATGGCCAACTAAAAATTTTTTGTTATTTTAGCTATTTAGGACAAAGCAAAATATTAAGTATTATATATTGTTGCAATCGCAAGAAAAAATGTAATTTTTCTAGATACTTAGATATAGGGTGTCCCGTTTAAGAAAATGCTACTTTTGATAATATCTCAAAAATTAAAACATCTATATTTTTTTAAGTACGCCGCTGGATTCTACGTAAAAAGTCATAAAACTTTTGTATTTAAAGGTTTTTTATCTTCATAAATAAAAGGCAGTAAGCAATGGGAGATTTTGAGAATCACCCTGTATTTTCTAAACCAATCCAGTTAGCGCAGATCTGATCGCGCTAATAAACTAAACACTAAAGAAGAGAACGGGACACGTATCTTAGTTTCTCTTACCGTTCAGCACTATAATATCAACGAAAAAAAACCACCCTGTACAACTAAGAAAGGAGGCCGGCCTTAAATCTGTACCGTTGATCACACAATTATGGAGAAAATATATTCATGGGTAAATCGGCCAAGAGAAATCGCTGCAAATTATTTTTAAGTTCGAAAAATTGCCGCTAGCGGGCGTACCAGCAACTTACAAAATGGAAATGCCAATTTTCTCTCGAATTTTCCTAATTAAAGTTTTTCGAAAATATAAACATTGTATTGTCCTGACATTTATGCAGCTTTTTGCTAGGTATCATTTTTTTATATTTTCAATAATAAAGTGGTAGAAGGTCAAACGTTTTCTTTCAAACGTTTATATCTCTGTTTTGGATGAACCGATTATATTGAATTTGGTGTCAGAAAAAAGCGCTGTTTTTGTTATTCACGTAGAGCTACTGTACCGTAATGATTTTATTAGTGGTCACTAGATGCCGTTATTTCGTCATTTTACGGATTTTCTAAAAAACAATCAAATTTTATGATATTGCCCTTTTGTTATAAATTAATTTAGGTGATTAAAAGGAATTGAATAGTTAAATAATAATTCTAGATCCGTATTCAAATTAAAAAATTGATGATGGTCGTAAGATTTCTAAACGTCGAATTGAAAAATCAATTCTGCCAGTTTGTAGAGGAAGAAAGTGACACTGACGAAGTGAAAATTATTTTTATCTGTTAGTTCAACAAAGCCTGAAGTGATAACGTTATTTTTTTAAATGGCAACCTGTATATTTTTTTACAATATTTGCAATCTACGTGAAATTTCCTTTCCAACGAAGTTAGATTTTGCTCAAGGAATTGATGTTTTGTATGCATTAATATAAGAAATACCAATACTTCATATAGGTATTTTATTAAACCTTAATTATTAATTTTAACAAATAATATCTAAATACTAACTAAAAACTTGATTTTTTTATAAGATGTTCATAAGGATGCCCATTAACCTCGGTGCAATACTCAACTCTATACATTAGTTCACGTAAGGTATTTTAACACAGCAGAGTTAAGTGCCCTACACTCTTCTGTAATCCCTGTTTTCCGGTTTTCTAAGTCGTTAAGAGGTATTCTGTAGACTTGTTCTTCAGGTGTCCCCACAAGAAATAATCTAATCCAGCGAAATCTTGGTATCTTGGTGGCTACTTGATCGGCCCATTTGTTCCTATCCATTTTCCTAGGAAGGCTTGCTGAAGATACTCTGCTACGTTTCGACCATTATGGGCGGGTGCCCCATCTTGTTGAAAGTACATATCATGGTGCACTGCTAAAGGGACGTTTTCAAGGTAATGAGGTAATTCTTCGACAAGAAACTCTAAATATCTCTCAGAATTTAAGTGTCCCTCAAAAAAGTTTGTACTAATAATGTAATTGTCCAAAATACCACACCAAACGTTTTTAACCCATATATTTGGAAATTTGTTTGCATAATCCAATGAGGGTTCTTTACAGCCCAGTCGATTTACAACACCGTTTAGTTTTCCTAATTAAAGTTTTTCAAAGATATAAACATTGTATTGTCCTGACATTTATGCAGCTTTTTGCTAGGTATCATTTTTTTATATTTTTAATAATAAAGTGGTAGGGGAAGGTTAAACGTTTTTCTTTCAAACGTTTATATCTCTGTTTTGGATGAACCGATTATATTGAATTTGATGTCAGAAAAAAGCGCGGTTTTTGTTCTTCACCTAGATTTACTGCACCGTAATGATTTTACTAGTGGTCACTAGATGGCGTTATTTCGTCATTCTTCAAATAATATGGATTTTCTAAAAAACAATCAAATTTTATGATATTGCCCTTTTGTTATAATTTAATTTAGGTGATTTAAAAGAATTGAATATTTAAATAAAAATTCCAAATCTGTATTCAAATTAAAAAATTGATGATGATCGTAAGATTCTGCGAGTTTGTAGGGGAAGAAAGTGACAATGACGAAGTGAAAATTATTTTTATCTTTTATTTCAACAAAGCCGGAAGTGATCACGTTATTTTTTTAAATGGCAACCTATATATTTTTTTACAATATTTGCAATCTACGTGAAATTTCCTTTCCAACGAAGTTAGATTTTGCTCAAGGAATTGATGTTTTGTATGCATTAATATAAGAAATACCAATATTTCATATAAGTATTTTATTAAACCTTAACTATTAATTTTAACAAGTAATATCTAAATACTAACTAGAAACTTAATTATTTTATAAGATGTTTAAAATGATGACCATTAACTTCGGTGCAATACTTAGCTCTATACGTTAGTTCACGTCAAGTATTTGATTTTAACACAGCAGAGTTAAGTGCACTACACTCCTCTGTAATCCTTGTTTTCAAGTTTTCTAAGTCGTTAAGAGGTATTCTGTAGACTTGTTCTTCAGGTGTCCCCACAAGAAATAATCTAATCCAGTCAAATCTGGGGATTTTGGTGGCTCTTTGATCGGCCCACTTGTTCCTATCCATGTTGCTGGGAAGACTTGCTGAAGATACTCTGCTACGATTCGACCATTATGGGCGGGTGCCCTATCTTGTTGAAAGTACATATCATGGTGCACTGCTAAAGGGACGTTTTCAAGGTAATAAGGGAATTCTCCGACAAGAAACTCTAAATATCTCTCAGAATTTAAGTGTCCCTCAAAAAAGTTTGGACCAATAATGTAATTATCCAAAATACCACACCAAACGTTTATAACCCATATATTTGGAAATTTGTTTGCATAATCCAACGAGGGTTCTTTACAGCCCAGTCGATTTACAACACCGTTATTATGAAACCGACTTTCATCCGACCGCAAAATTTTACTTAAAATTCCATCTTCTCGCGACAATGCTCAACATCTTTCAAAATCTAGGCGACTGTTATAATCACTTGGAAGTAGTCCTCGATGAAGATGAACTTTATAAGGTCCAAATTTGGCTTCTTTTAGAATACGCTGAATGGAAGCACAGGAAATGTCGCTTTTTTTCTCAATATCCATCAATATGAATAGAAATGTGGGGTCCTAGGTGTACTCTTCCTAGAACGATTACTGTGTGCATTTATTGCGGTTTTCGTTTTAGCAGTCCGCTTTTTTACAAAGGAACCACTCGAAGCTAAGTTGGAGGCAAGACGGGTGAAGAATATAGCGCTGGACCGGACCCTATTTGGAAATCGTAAAGCGGTATAACTGTAATGCGACACGTCTATTTCTTCTACACTCGCCATAAATTAATATCATATCTAGTTTATGTTCATTCGTGTACGAAATATTTTTCATTTTAAAGTTTAATTATAGTGACAGAAAGAACTAACTTTTTTAATAATTATAATATATTATTGACAAACGTTTCCATGATAGTCACAGCCAACTACACTTCCCTAATGAATTATGGGATAGTTAGAAATCTGGTGTAACTTTGATAGCTCGTACTTTGGTTAATAATTTACCGATTTAAAAAAAAAATTCTCTCGAAAAGCTCCTGGTTTCTGTTGTGTTATACTAGTTTAGGGTTGAAATACGCTGTATTATGCGAGAAACTTTAAAAGTGCGACGTGATCTCAATGTAAGAAAATTTTGGTTTAATTTTTGACATAAACGGGCATATCAATTTGCTTTATTTTAATTGTGCGATCTACACATTGGTCCTTAGTAATATTATCATTCTAGGTTAACCTATTTGCGTAATATTCAATAAACAACACAAAAATGTTAGTAGGATAACAGTTAAGGAATAGGTAAAGGATTGAACTGATCTTAGAGACTTAATACTTGCAATTTGAGATATTTCCCTGATTTTTCTGGATGCTTTGATGACGGGGAAACAAGAAACAAGTCACCACCTAAATGCAATTTCTTAATTAATTATTCATTTTAAATGTTATTTTGTTGATAAAAAGAAAACATTTTTCCTTCAACATTTTTCAAAATAAAAAATAAACAGTTTTTTCTGAAAAATTCAAATCTAACAGGTATTTTACATTTCAACCCTAAGCCTACATTTCCACATAACAGAATCCAGGAGCTTTCCGAGAAAAAAAGGATTCTTCAAGATCTATAAATTATTAACGGAAATACGAGCATTCAAAGTTGTACCCCATACCGAGCAAAAAGTTGCAAGAATTTGAATTGAAGAAACATATTTAATGGACATATAGTATATGGGGTGTTCCATTTAAAAAAATGTAAGTTGGGTTAATTTTTTATCTATTTGTAAAATGTTGTAAATTTTGAGACTCTTAAAAGATTATAGAGTAAAATTTCTGCATCTACTGATTCAAAGTTTTTCTTTCCAAAAATAAATGCTGTAGGTATCTGTCAATATTGCATGGCATCTTCCCAAATGTATTAATCCTCACACATTGTATTGTATTTTGTCTGTTTGTACTTTGCAAAAGAACGACGATGAGGTGTGCTCGAAGGACGTAGAGCTACATATTTCCTATAAAACTAAGGGTGAACTGCATCTCCACCAAAGAGGTTGAACCACAAAAACTAATATATTTACTTTTACTGTGAAAATTTGAAATTTATTTAAATAATGATTTTACAATTTGTTTAGTTTTAGAAAAAAAGCATTTTATAGAGGAAGGTATAAAATTTTAAGAAATTTGATAGTGTCCATATTAAAATGAGAAAAAAGAAAGTTTTATGAAAGCAAAATAGACAAAAATAAATTTGATTCAAAAAATGTGCTGAAAATACTTTATTCTCTATGAGGTATAATGAATATAGGGATATTTGTATCAGTACTAATTTTTCATCAAATACACAAGAAACTGTTTAAAAAAGTTTTAACAGCTTTTATATAGATAGCATTAACCAAATTATAAGTAGTATTCCAACGAGTAATTTTAATTTTGCTGTAAATAGTGATTAATAACTTACCATCAACTTTAAATTGTTAAATTTGGAATGTCTATAAAGGAATTGAATTTTATACTTAAAACTAAATGTAGTCCAAATAAAATTACTGTTAAAAATTTTTAATGAAATATCTGAGCCTTTACTTGATATTATAAATAGTAGTTTATGTACTGGATGTGTACCAAATCAACTAAAAACAGCTTACTGTTTTTCGGGTAAGAAAAGTTTAAAATACTGTTAAAATTGATGAGTTTCGACCAACAAATATGTTACGTGCCGTTAAGCAAGTTTTAGGGAGATTGGTTTATGATTAGTTTTTAAATTTTATAGAATGTAATAAAATTTTCAGTCTGGTTTTAGAAAAAGTGTTATAGTTGTGTTGGAGCAGTTCAGTTTATAATTAATTAATGGAAAGAGTTCACAGATAAAGGAAAATTGTGGGTGTAATCTTTCTTGATGTTAAAGGAGCATTACAGAAAGAAAACGATGATTATCAAAATTATAAGTAGTATAGGAAATTAAAGTGGTGAAGTTTATGAATGGTTTTGTTCATATTTAGGTAAGAGAAAGCAAGTTTTAAATGTGAAAATTTCTTCAAAAAAGAAAATCTAATTAATGTAGGTGTTCTTTTAGATAGTGGTTTAGGCCCTTAGTTATTTATTTTGTATACTAATGATTTATCAACTATTTTTCAACATTGAGATTTTAATTTTTTTGCTGATGATACAATAATTTATTTAGCTAAAAGAGGCTGGTTAATAGCTTGTTAAAAATGGATGGGCCTTAATAAATTGAAAATGCCTACAATTTAAACAAAATGTATGATTTAAGGATCACAAAATATTTGCAAAGTTCTTAATAATTTGTGTTTGGAATTTAAAATTAAAAACTGAAATTCGATAAGGTTGATTCATATAAATATTTGGTAGTAATAATAGATAATAACCTTTAATTTGATGAACACGTAAATTATTTACGAAAAAAAATATCTAAAAAATTGGAATTTTAAATAGATTATAAGATTATATTAGTTCAAATACAATGACATTGGGATTTAGCTCTAATATTCCTCCACAACTCACTTTTTATAGTACAATTGTATATAGGTGTAAATAGACTGATAAATGAGAATACAAATAATCCAAAACAGAGCAATAAGAATAATTTTGTTCTATGATAAAAGCACTAGAATTTTGGATATGGTTAAAAAATTAAAATTAATGAGAGCATAAAATTGCTCTAAATATGTCTGGTTTAACCAGTTTAATCAAATTCGTAATCATAATATAAAGGGGAACCAAAATTATGCCAAAAAAATTCAAAATCTTCCCTAAATTTATTTTATAGGGGAAGCAAATGAATTTTACACTTAAAAATAAAGATAGACCAGACGACATTTCTGTTAAAAACTAAAAACAGCTACTATTTTCCTAGTAAGAAAAGTTTAAAATACTGTTAAAATTGATGAGTTTAGAGTGATGGAGCAGTTTAATTTATAATTAATTAATGGAAAGTGTTTACAGATAAAAGAAAATTGTGGGTGTAATCTTTCTTGATGTTAAAAGAGCATTTGAAATTCTAGAAAGAAAAAAATGATCAAAATTAAAATATATAGAATAAGTGGTGAAGTTTATGAAAAGTTTTGTTGATATTTGAGTAAGAGAAAGTAAGATTTTAATGTGAAAATTTCTTCACAAAAGAAAATCTAATAATTTTTTCAGAATTGAAATTTCAATTTTTTGGCTGATAATATAATAATTTATTTAGCTAAAAGAGGTTAGTTAATAGCTTGTTGTTGAATGGATGGACCTTAAAAAATTGAAAATGTATACAATTAAAACAAAATATATGATTTAAGGATCACAAATATTTGCAAAGTTTTTAATAACTTGATTATAGAATTTAAAATTAAAAACTGTAATTGAGAGATTGATTGATATAAATATTTGGGAGTAATAATAGATAATAACCTTTAATTTGATGAACGCATAAATTATTTACGTAAAAAAATATCTAAAAAATTGGTATTTTAAATAGATTATGAGATAATATTACTTCAAATACAATGGCATAAGTATTTAACTCTATTATTCCTCGTCATTTCACTTTTTTTTACAACTTTATATGTGTAAATAGTCTGATATAAAGAGAATACAAATCATCCAAAATAGAGCAATAAGAATAATTTTGTCCTAGGATAAATGCACTAGAATTTTGGATATGGTTAAAAAATTAAAATTGATGAACATAAAATTGCTCTAAATGTCTGGTTTAACTAGTTTAATGAATGAAATTTATAATCATTATATAAGGGGGAACCGAAACTATGTTAAAAAAATTTAAAATTTTCACCAAATTTATTTTATAAAGGAAGAAAATGAATTTACACTTGAAGATAAAGGTAGCCTAGATGAAATTACTGTTAAAAACTTTTTGATGAATTATCTAAGCCTTTACTTGATATTATAAATAGTTTTACTCTATGTGTACCAAACCAACTAAAAACAGCTACTATTTTCCTAGTAAGAAAAGTTTAAAATACTGTTAAAATTGATGAGTTTCAACCAACAAATATGTTATGTGCGGTTAAGCAAGTTTTAGGGAGGGTTTATAATTAGTTAAAATTTTGTAGAATATAATCATATTTTCAGTCTGGTTTTAGGAATAGATATTATAGTTGTGATGGAGGAGTTGAGATTATAATTAATTAATGGAAAGAGTTTACAGATAAACGAAAATTGTAGGTGTAATCTTTCTCGATCTTAAAAGAGCATTTAAAATTATATAAAGTAAAAAATGATTATTAAAATTAAAGTATATGGAATATGTGGTGAAGTTTGTGAAAGGTTTTGGTCATATTCAAATAAGAGAAAGCAAGGTTTTAATGTGAAAATTTCTTCAGAAGAGAAAATCTAATAGTTGTACTGGATGCGTACCAAACCAACTAAAAACAGTTACTATTTTCCTAGTAAGAAAAGTTTAAAATACTGTTAAAATTGATGAGTTTCGACCAACAAATATGTTATGTGCTGTTAAGCAAGTTTTAGGGAGATTGGTTTATAATTAGTTAAAATTTTGTAGAATATAATCAAATTTTTAGTCTGATTTTAGGAACCGATATTATAGTTGTGGTGGAGCAGTTCAGTTTACTTAATGGAAAGAGTTTTATAGTTTTACTCTATGTGTACCAAACCAACTAAAAACAGTTACTATTTTCCTAGTAAGAAAAGTTTAAAATACTGTTAAAATTGATCAGTTTCAAACAACAAATATGTTATGTGCGGTTAAGCAAGTTTTAGGGAGGGTTTATAATTGGTTAAAATTTTGTAGAATATAATCATATTGTCAGTCTGATTTTAGGAATAGACATTATAGTTGTGATGGAGGAGTTGAGATTATAATTAATTAATGGAAAGAGTTTACAGATAAAGGAAAATTGTGGGTGTAATCTTTCTCGATCTTAAAAGAACATTTAAAATTATACAAAGAAAAAAATTATTATTAAAATGAAAGTATATGGAATATGTGGTGAAGTTTGTGAAGGTTTTTGTTCATATTCAAGTAAGAGAAAGCAAGGTTTTAATGTGAAAATTTCTTTAGAAGACAAAATCTAATAGTTGTACTGGATGCGTAACAAACCAACTAAAAAGAGTTACTATTTTACTAGTAAGAAAAGTTTAAAATACTGTTAAAATTGATGAGTCTCGACCAACAAATATGTTATGTGCGGTTAAGCAAGTTTTAGGGAGATTGGTTTATAATTAGTTAAAATTTTGTAGAATACAATCAAATTTTCAGATAAATGAAAAGTGTGGGTGTAATCTTTCTTGACGTTAAAAGAGTATTTGAAATTGTAGAAAGAAAATAATGATCAAAATTAAAAGTATATGGAATAAGTGGTGAAGTTTATAAATGGTTTTGTTGATATTTGAGTAAGAGAAAGCAAGATTTTAATGTGAAAATTTCTTCACAAAAGAAAATCTAATATTTTTTTCAAAACTGTAATTTCAATTTTTTTGCTGATAATACAATAATTTATTCAGCTAAAAGAAGTTAGTTAATAGCTTGTTGGAGAATGGATGGACCTTAAAAAATTAAAAATGTTTACAATTAAAACAAAATATATGATTTAAGGATCACTAAATATTTGTGGGTGTTCTTTAAGGTAGTGTTTTGGGTCCTTAGTTATTTATTTTGTATATTAACGATGTGTCAAATATTTTTCAAAATTGAAATTTCACTTTTTTTGCTGATTACAATAATTTATTTAGCTAAAAGAGATTAGTTATAGTTATAGATTTAAATAATGAGTTAGAGCTTCATGAAGAATGGATGGGCCTTAATAAATTGAAAATGTATACCATTGAAAAGAAATTTATGATTTAAGGATCACAAAATATTTGCAAAATTTTTAATATCTTGGGTTTAGAATTTAAAATTAATAACTCATTGATAGGGTTGATTCATGTAAATATTTGGGTGTAATAATAGATAATAATCTTAAATCTCATGAACGCCTAAATTATTTACGAAAAAAATATCTAAAAAATTGGAATTTTCAATAGATTAAGAGATTATATTAGTTCAAATACAATGACGTTGGTATTTAACTCTATTATTCCTCCGTGTATCACTTTTTGTAGTACAATTTTATATATGTGTAAATTGTTTGAGATAAAGAGAATACAAATCGTCCAAAATAGAGCAATAAGAATAATTTTGTGATATATACACTAGAATTTTGGATATGATTAAAAAATTTAAATTGATGAAAACATAAAATTACTCTGAATATGTCTGGTTTAAACAGTTTAATCAAATTCATAATCATAATATAAGAGGGAACCAAAAATTTATGTAAAAAAAATTTAAAATCCTTACAAAATTTATTTTATTGGGTTCATTAGAATTGAGTCATTTAAATATTTCTTTGAAAAAATTATAATTTACTAAATTAAATTTAAGTTGCTACTAACATAAATAAATTTTGCAAATAAAATAAATAAATATTAAGAAGTATTCATAACGACAGAGGTTTCAGGTAAACCCAATTTACCGATCCTCTTTAATTTAGAAATACAGTGTTTTGTTTTATTTTTTGTGTCACCTAATTAATAACGTCTCTCACAGTAATGATAATAATGGATGTATAATGTACTTAGTAATTACAAATAATAAAGTTTATATACAAAAGTTTAAACTAAACCTAATATAATTGATCATTATCAATTAAAATTTTTGATATTGCAGAAGAAGACAAGAGTAAGGTAGTTGTTCGTAAGAAACCTAAAAATAAGTTTAAAACAAAAAATGTTAATGTTAAATATTTAATTTTTAAAAGATATTTTGATTGATGAGATGATTAGATGTTATATTCTATCTAAAAAATTGAAACCAAAAAAACTAATATGCCTACTTTTACTCATAAAATTTCAAATTTTATTAAAGAAAGAAAGAAGATTTTATAATTTGTTTAGGTTTTCAAAAAAATGTAGGTAAGAGTATAAAATTTTAAGAGATTTGATAGTGTCTGAAATAATATAAAAAAGAGATAGTTTTATGAAAGCAAAATAGATGAAATTACACTTGAATATATTGTACTGCGCTCGAACTGTGTACTCTGGCTAATGTGCTGCTTCTACTAGACTGGGCAGTATACTTTTCGATAAACTTTCCTGGAATTCAAATGAACGTCTCCTCAAACAAACAAAAGTGTGCTTTATTGCCACAGGAAAATTGTTACATTTTTATGGACAAATACCTAAAAGTAAAAAAATACAAAACAATGAAAAAACGAAATATAATTCGAAAAAAATCATATTTTTCGATAGGTCAAATATATAAATTGTAAATATAACATTCGTTAAGACATAATATTGCCGTAAAGCGGTTTATGAATCCAGATGACCTTAACAATAAAGAAATATACAATACATATGCGAGGTGAATAATTTAGATGACATCGAAATTAAAATTACGCGACCTTAAACTCTATATTGTTATCGTTATACAAGCAAAATTGGTGAAGTTAAACAAAAAGTGTACCGAACTAATATAGTATATTAAAAAAAAGAACATGTATAACTTTAATCTAATACGTAATAAAAATAATTAATCAGACAGTTCATTTCCATATAAAATGATTTTCTGCTAGCAACTGGGACATGCCACCCAAAAAGATTTAAGTAAACAAACAAATAAAAACATTTTAATAAGACTTATTCATTATAAAAATCATTGCCGTGGAAAAAAGATCTTTCAATGAGGTAGGCTTTTGTTTTTTTTTCGAAAGAGTGCAAACATTGGGATAGTTTTTAAATGTTCTGGAAGATGACTGTAATTTTATGCCTAGAGTTTCTGGTAGGATATGCGTGTTGTGGCTATTTTTTGAAAGAGTATTGGCAGCGCGCTCTATTATTTAGACCAAACAAATAACGAATTGCTCTCTTTTGAAGCCTAAAAATACTAAGAAATTGCTCGGTGGTACAGCACCCTCTAAAAAGGATGGCCATAGCGGAGATGGGATTTAAATAGAGAGAAATAAGTAAGTCTGGCAGAAGACACGTCCAGTTCTTTTGAAACTGATCAAATGGCAAAGCAGGCGGTAGACAGTTTTTTACTTAAGCTGTCAATATGCTTAGACCATTTTAGGTTGTTACTTATATTCAAACCCAGGAATTTAACCCACACAACGTGTTAAATATTGCTCTTAAGTAGTTGAAGTGGTTGTAAAGTCCCTTTATAAGATGCCATATCTTATAAGGGGACATTACAACCACTTTAACTACTTAACAGCACCGTTTTACCCACATTGAAGCAAAGCAGATTGGAATCGGACCAAGCCTTAATCATAACAAAGTCTTTGGAAATATTAGAATGAGGTAGTTAGAATAAAGAAATGATGGCTACTATAGAAAAATAATAGTAAAAAAAAACTTTTCGAGAGAGAAAATTCAGCCCAGTAAAGCTAGTAAACTACCATATTATTTCTTTCACCAGATTAATTTTCTTTTTTCTCACAGACAACATACACACGTATTACAGCCTTTAAACTAATTTACACTAATTATAATCTCGTTTCTTTTTCTTTTGGTCTGATACAAGAAATAAGACGTGAAATATTTGTGATTTTCAACTTTTACTCATTCTAAGATACGCTGAAGTCTATTAAGGGGAAAAACAAATGGAATTGTCCGTTGCCCAATATTTTTTTTTTATTCAAGCAATACATTTTGTCCCTTCAGTTTGAATTTTTGCACTTGTAAATAAATTGAAAACATATTTAATTGCTGTGCTATAAATCTTCGCTCTTTAAAGCAATGAATCCTTAATATTTAATAAACAACGGACAAACTAGGCGCAAGTTTCTACATTTCAGGACCGACGGTCCCTAAACGACCCTAGCGGTTGCATAATTTCAGTTATTTGATATTTACTGGATCCGAAGTTCTCCCAGACGGCTTGCGGTTACTCTGCTAGCTCATTCCAGAATATATTTATGTATTATAACTTCTGCATAAATCTCCTGACTACTTCAGCTCAGTCGAAAACATTAGCCATACCTAAATTACGGTAAATATTCTCTCAAGTCTAATTGGGTACCCTTCTTAAGGAAAAGCTAAGAATTTTTTTTTGTTTACAAGAGGTACGACGATCATGTATGTGCTATGTGCAAATTGCTACAGATAATATAATTGAATATTTAACCTATTGGGTAAAAAACAGTATAACATAGAACAACAGCTTTCACGGTTGTGGTCAATTAAGAAATCATGGTTCTTGGGATTAGACCGTGTCAAAATGGAGTCACTTTCTGACATACCGTTCTCGATTGCATGAGGCATCTCCAGAGATCTTTACTTACCGAGATTGGAATACTGAATGATGTCAGAGAGACCTAAGCCGGAAATTTTTAATCGGTCTTTTTTCACCGAACTGTGACCTGGTTTAACGATCTGTTTCCACGTATAATACAGGCTGATGATCGTATCTCTTGAGAAAGAACACATTCGCATATTAGAAAATCTACGTATTTCGTAAAGAAATTAAATGCAATTCTATTAGATCCAGAAGATATCTTAGTCAGTTCCAATGTAGATTCGCTGTACTATTGCTACGAATGTGTCTGATTAATTAATAATATCAGACATATTTACCATAATAATATAGATAACTTTCTTTTAAATATGATGTAAGGATGTCTCACATCAACTTATTTTGTTTTCAAGGAACTTTTTATGAACAACCCTCAGGAGCAGCCATAGGATTTCCGATGCCACCAGTGGTAGCGGATATCTTCATGGAAGCTTTTGAGGAGGAAGCCTTAGAATCGTCAATAAAGCCAAAATCGTAGTTCAGATATGTAGATGGCACTTTTGTTATATATCCGCATGGTTCAGAAAACCTACCCGTGTTTTTTTGTTCATCTGAATCAGCAAAATTCTAATATAAAATTTACAATTTCTTATTCATAAAAGTGGATGGTTCTTATACAGAAAACCAACGCATTCGCATCATTATCCGTCACAAAAGCAATCAGTTAATAATTCTTTGGTCGCGATTTGGGACAAAATTCTTTACAATCGGAAACAGAGAAACTGACTTAAGATTTAAGAGGGAATGGATATTGCACTAGAGATATTAGACGGTCAATTGGAAAATATAATAATTCTAATCTTTGAAATGAAACTAATAAGGAGTTACCGATAGGAAGTGTAGATCTTTTATTTATACACGGAACCACAGACAAGATTGCAAGGTTACCAAACCGTTCTAACTAAGATACAATCTTCAACACATACACACAAGAAAATTGGACAATATTTGCGATTACCAAATAACATTATTCCTTTCCAAACGGAAGGAGTATTTGCAATTCCTTACTCCTGTTGTGATCTCTATATCGCGGAAATTGGATGATCCATATCGACTAGGCTTCAAGAACATGAACGATATATTCGAAAGAAACAAATCGTACAATCTGCCATATCTGAACACCAACATTCTACTGGACATGGTATAAATGTAAAAGAAACCAAAATTCTTGCATCGGTCTCGGGATTCTATAAACTGCAAATTAGAGAATCTATTGAAATTTATAAACATCCTAACATAGGATAGAGATGCGGGCTTCAGTCTACATCATATGTGGAAAACCATCGTTACACCGGGTCACGGTCGGTGAACACATATAAATAGTCGGCTTAGGGTTCTCAGAGCTTATTCGGTGTTTCGATCTCGTGAAGTAAATATCCCTGAAGATGCCTCGTGCAATCGAGGGCGAAACGTCAATAAGTTATCAAGTGTCTACGCCAGTGTTTTTAATTTTATATCAATGTTCTTAAGTTTGTTAATTTTACTCTAATTGGTTAATACTCAACTTGGATCAGATCAGTACACGTTTCGAAATTCTAAGTTTTTTTTTTTCTATAAATGACCTCGAATACATTCCTTATTATACCCGAAACCTCATGCAGTTGTCTTGAAGTGTGTTGTAAAAAAAATCATCTAAATTATCCTTTATTAGCCATGTTGTCGTAATTATTGACAAATTCAGTTTCTGTATAAAATATTTAACTATATATTTTTTTCAAATTGCTGAACAAATATTTAAAAATATCCTTTATTTAGACCTTTTGCATTTAAATGTTGGTAGTGTAAACTTATTTATAATAGGTTTGCAACGGGAGTGAATTTTTAAAAACAGAGCAAGATTAATCTATTATTCCAAGTTGGAAAGTATTCACGTCTACATAAAACATCAATTCCAATACATATTTTTAACAGGTTAATGAAGGTTTTTACTAGATGATGTACTTACTTTATATGGAAAATAGTAGGAAGATAAAAAGGAAATATTGTAAATTATGGGTAGTACCAAAGTTGCCAAGGGCACCTTGGATCACGGAGGGTATTAAAACCTTCATAAAAGAGAGAGCTCGGGCTAAGGAAGTGAACAGGGCATCGCGATCTGTATCAGACTATGACAGATATAAGTATTTGAAAAACCACACATTATCATTTGTTCGTACAGGTAAAAGAAACTTTATCAACAAAGTTGCTAACGAAAATAACTCTTAAAAAAGCTTGACAAACTTAAATATTAAAAATAATAATATTAAAAATATTCCCGATCATTTAATGAATTTCGATTATTTTAATAAATATTTTATTTCTAATACCAATTCTTCTGATGAACTTGTGTCTTATTATAATAATTTATTTTTTTTTGTCTTAAATGAAATGTTATTTTAAATTGGCATCAGTTGAGGAAGTTCATAAAGCTCCTTTCAGTATTAGATCTAATTCATCTGGTTGTAATCAGATATCCCAAGATTGCTACGCCTAAATTATGTTTCGAACTAAAACCAATAAGTCTCTTGCCAGTGTTATCCAAGATACTAGAGAGAATTGTGCATAATCAAGCAAATGAATTTATACGCAAAATTAATTTGATCTCTGAAAAAAAATCAGGGTTTCGAAAAAACCACAGTACTACAGCTATTCTCTCGAGTGTTGTCAATAACATTGTTGGAGATTTTGATTCTGAATTAGTTTCTCTTATAGTGTTTCTTGATTTTTCTAAAACTTTTGACACTATCAATCATGAGTTGATGTGCGTCAGGCTAATTTAGTACGGATTTTCATATTTGGCTGTAAAATTTGTTCAATCATATCTTTCCGGTAGATGTCAGAGAGTCGTGATAAGCAACAATAGGTCATCATTATAACCTGTGACTTCTAGAGTGCCTCAGTATAACGTATATGGCTACGATACTTACCTTCGGTACAGCTCTGGGATATTCCACTATCATTCCACAGAATAATTAAGTAATTATTCGGAATTGAGGTGCTCTCAAGAAAGCACAACCTTAAACTAAACCCTAAAAAGTCAGTGGTTATAATGTTTAGTGGCGAGCGAGCTGAAAGGTTGGAGGTTGAATATTATAGTCAATTGGATTAAAGATGTTTTTTAAGTCTGCCAAATCGTTGGGAATAATATTAGATAATAAACTTAAATTTATTGAACACACAAATTAAACTTCTATGTGCAAATAGATGCCTTATTCTTTTAAATTGAAGAAAATGTTAATTGGATCATTAGTTTTATCTTATTTCAACTATTGCAATTTTGTCATTGGCCCATTTCTGAATAAAGTTGAACACACAGACAGACTATTCTCGAACACGCGACGTCTTTGAGGCCATATATTCAATGTCAAATAACTCTATAAGGCACAAATAATATATTTTAATATATGAGCTTTATTTATTAATGTTTTATTGTGTGTATGTGTTTAGTGATGTTTCATAATATGTGATTGTTTTACTTTATATTTATCTTTAAGGTGTTATACTTTTTGTTTTTTTGTTGTTATAAATTTATTGTTATTAGTTGTTTCTATAATAAATCTATTTTAAGAAAATCTAATCCTTTATTATAGTTTAGCCTTTAGGCTGTTGTATTGATACATTCCAATTAACCTAAATTATTCATATTTACTTCATTTCAAGTTAAGTGTAAAAGATTCGCCTATGATGATAGTACAAATGTTTATATATATTTTATGTATTGTTAGATAACAAAATAAAAGGCATTTATTATTATTATTATTATTAAATAAATAAATAAATAAATAGCAGGTTTTTGGTGAATCTCTAAAAAGCCACTCAATAACAAATCAAAAAAGACACCAAAAATCCATTATAAGGCATCATAATTTCACAGGTTAATTCCCAGCTTAGGATAGGTTTACATCAATGCGAATATTTCTATAAAGTTCAGTTATTTTAAATTATTTTTTGTTCCAAAAATTGTTGAAACTAACTAAAATGGGGAAGCTTTTTTACAATTGCAATTCTCTCTTGTGTGAAGGAAGTAAAAAAAAAATAAAATGCGGCAAATTGAAGCTAGAAAGTTAAGTTTAGTTAATTTTGTAACTGCCGTTATATCAAATGCGCAGCTCCGGTGATTCAACTAAATCCTGCACAGGAATATATGCAAATAAACATTCCCTGGTAACGAGGATTTACAAAGGAGTGCCAATTGTAGAGGACGATGTAACCACGGCGGTCGCTAAGTGGCCAATATTAACTCCGGTCAAGAGCTTAATGGTCTCCCATTGAACTGAGAAATTCGCATGAAATTGTACGAAAGTTTTCTAATTATTCGCTATATGGACATTAGTTTCTGCAGAGATACAGTTCTGTCGTGTCTGATTCTTTATTTTAAGTACATTCAGAATAAACACAATTTTGTTCCATTTGTTTAAAAAACAGTACATAACCAATTTAATCTCAATTTTATATTGCTCGTATTTCAAAATTGGGTCTACGGTCTTTGATAAGCTATTTAAATTTTTTAGTTTTTTGTACGGTATTCAAAATCGGTAAGTGATACTGATTTATTTTACATCTTTCTACACTATGTTGGACATATTTGTGAGTACTTTCCTCACTTATACGAGTGCTGAACACTTTTCCGCACTAGTGTGGACGTTATAATATTTTATTGTCATTGGGTTCATGTATGTATACCAAATCTCAGTCACTTCGCATAACGGGAACTGCTTCAAAAGTTACTTGCAAGATTTCACCCAAACATACTAACAACTAACTAACATACTAAAGAAGGCAAATAAAAGTTTTTAAAAAGAATGTTGGTTGTTTACCCAAAATAATTTAAATTTATAACAAGAAACGGTATAGAACAATTTATGAGCCTCCAGATGATGTATACCTTTTGACAAAAGCTGTGACAATTTGGGGTGGCTTACTGCCGCGTGATGAATTAACTTATTTGACCACAGATGATGTTAAAAAAACCAGTTTATGATGCATATTACAATTCATGGTAAAAAAACTCATTAACGCAGAAGCTTTACACCACAAAGTACGCACCAATAAACATTTTTTTTTTTAAACAAAAACGGAACATGTGTGTTCTGTCTAATGTGTTGAAATGAATATAATTCGCAAGATACACATAGACGTGGCTGGATACATGAAATTGCCAAATCCTGAGCTCTATACTAGGCATTGTTTTAGGCGGTCTTCAGTTAGTAGATTGTGAAATAGACACATGGTGGATGGAATTCTAGAAAAGTTGCTGAAGGCTTTGTGAAGCAGGCTACTACTTCAAGATTGCAGCAATCAGCTGCAATTGACCTCTAAAACCAGACTGCTTCTTCCAAATTGTAGAAACCACAACAATTGGATTACAACCACCTCATGTAGAACACAAACAAGGCATAATTAATTTTGAAATGACGCCTATACTGAAATAGACTATTTAAAATGACTAAAAAACTACTTGATTGCCCTCACGTTCGTAAAAAAAAACATTGTACCTTATACGTGCGGAAAGCAGCTTTTCTCCACTCGACTGCAGTCAACAGTAGACGCGTGCATAATTTTTTATGAAGGCTCTATACTACCTTTAGTCAATGTGTAATTTCAGACTGAAAAAATTGAGTGTTTTAGTATATTATTTCGGATCGTCGAAAAGGTTAAATCCCAAATTGACGTTGTAGTAGTAGACAGTTGTAGAACCGCCGTTATCTTGAAAAAAAATTGGAACCCCGTTTGTTCTTCTTTGCAAAAAAAAATGAAATGACGAAATTATAGAGCTCGAAATTTGCAACAATTGTCGTCTAATCAAACTCTATTTATTTGAAATGAAACAATAACAGCTTCCTTGGACAATAGAGTTGAACGTTTATTACTAAGCCAACGTTTCGGCACCAATTTGTGCCATCATCAGGGCTAAAACACAAAGGAACGCTCTAAATCTAATTATATACTTAAAGCAAAAGGTAGGTGAACTGAAGCACATACACATACATACATGTAGGCATACACACATACACACAACATGTTCACATCTACGCAGATTAAAAACAGAAAAAGGAAAAAAAAACAACATTTAGGGTATTATTGTGACAAACTGTTAAAACAAAGAGATAAAACCAACTCATCTGAGGTCACTTGGGAGTTTGCTTAGTTAGTTTAATTGTTAATTTACTCTAACTTGGTACCTGGATAAACAATGAATTAGGTTTTTTTCTCAATACTTGTTGTAATTTCTTGAATTTGACTCACCTAGTAAATTCTAATTACTTATGTAGTCTAAATAGACATACATATTGTTGTTACTTCACAAACACAAAATAAAACAACGAACGAGCAGAGGAATTTTATGCCGCTGAGAAGAATAAAGGTTTTAAACTATATGATCAAAAATATGTATTTGCAAATGTGTGGTGTGTAGTACTTATGTATAGGTGGAAGTGGAGAGGAAGCAGGCGTCGATCGATATATAGATGTACAGTGGATACCGGGGGAGGCGCAAAAGTTAGCTTAGGTGTTTAATGATATTGTGGTAAATTATATTGAGATTTTGAACATCTGTATTTAGATTGACAGTATTCTCAGTTTTTTGTATATGTGCCATTTCGAGAAACAGTCTCTTTTTTGTATTAGGTTCTTCATCTAGAATTATTGTTTTTGAAAAATCAAACAGATGTCCCTCACTAAAGTGGTGGATTGCTAAGCCACTTTTTGGGTTGTCCCTGTATATAATGTTGCAATCTCGTTTATGTTGTGCTAAGCGTTTGTTAAGCAATTGTGTGGTTTGACCAATATAGAAGGACTGGCAATGTCCACACGGGATTCTGTACACTATATTATTGCGTGTTAATGAGTTTATGGGTTCTTTTATCTTTGAAAATACTTTGCCTATTTTTTTAGTATTGTAAAAAGCAATTTGAGAATTTTGAGTAGTTAGCTTCTTAGCAAGGGATTCAGATAAGTTATGGATATATGGCATCTTGAAGTATTTTTTAGTATTTAAATTCGGTCGATCGGTTTGGTTAATTAGAGAAAAGTGAGATGGAGGTTTCTTGTTTACAACAGTATTGATTAAAGAGTTGGGATAATTATTTGATTGTAACGTGGTTCGTAATTATTTAAGTTTTTTGGCCAAAATATTTTGTCTGATAATGAATATATCTTGTTCTTTGCCTGAGTGATAATGTTAATTTTTTGGTGCATTGGATGTGACGATCTATAGTTTAGCACTCTGTTGGAGTTTGAAGGTTTTTTGTAAACATCTAAAAGTATCTTGCTATCGCGATTAATAATTAGAACATCAAGAAATGGAATGCAATGGTCTGTTTCAATTTCGATCGTGAACTGAATGTCCGGATTAATGCTGTTGAATGTATTAAGTGTGTGGTCTATTTTGTTGGTTGGAATGCAAGTGAGTGTGTCATCCACATAGATGAAGAGGAACGGTAAATTAAAGTCTAATTTTGCAACTACAGCAGTTGCAATGTAGTTCATCACCATGTTAGCCAAAATTGGACTAATTTGGATCACCCATGGGCATCCCGAGGTTTTGTTTATAAAATTCCCCTCTGTATACAAAATAACTGGAATCGAAAATGAATTTTATCAAGCGAAGGAATGTTTGTTTGTCTATTTCAGTAAAACGACATATGTCTTGCCAGTCACGGTCAATTATGTTTATTATGAGGTCTCTAGGGATGTTAGTGAAAAGGGACTTTACGTCCAACGATACTAATGTATGACCCGGAGGCATCGAAAGGTTTCGGAGTCGATTGGTAACCTCAAATGAGTTCTTAACATTAAACTGAAAATTTGGAATCAGATTTTTTAAAATGTTATTAAGAAACCTGAACAAACGACAGCTTGGGCTGTTAATACATGAGACAATTGGTCTAAGAGGTCTACCCTCTTTATGTAGTTTGGGGAGGCCATAGATGCGGGGTGCTACTGCATTATTCGTTTTTAGGATCTTAGAAACTGAATCTTCAATGAGATTGTTATCTTTAAGTCAATTTATGAGCGAGTTATTCAGTGTTTGACATTTATTGGTTGGATCCTTTGTTAACTTGGAGTAAGTTCTGTCTTCACTGATAAGTGAAGTCATTTTTGTTTCATATTCCGTTTTTTCAAGGATAGTTGTGACATTACCTTTATCAGCAGGAAGAACACATATATTTTGGTGGTTATTAAGAAATTTTCTAGCGTCATTGTAGTCTTTTATCAAGGGGTTCTTAGAGTGTTTATTGTTCTTATTTTTTTGTAAAAAATTTGTTATGATTTTAGTTGTTTGCAGTCGGCACGATTCCTTGTCATTTATGTCTGTGTTGTTTTCTATGCAAAATTCAACATCGGCTAAGAGTTTAAGTGTTGGTAATTCGGAAAAATTGTGTTCTACTGAGAAATTCGGGCCTAGTTCTTGTATACGACTAACATTCTTCGGAATATTTATAGTAGTTGTGTTGACCAACCAATTGTTATTCAACGGATTAATCAACTCCGTAAAAGACGGATGTTGCGAATTTTTTAGTTTGTCCAGTTTTCTTAAGTGTTTACATTTATTTTCATTAAACATACGATTGTATCTAGTATTGACACTGCTTTGGAATGTTAACAAAATATTTTGAGGTAAGAACCGTGAGGCAGTGTCTATATATAACTTTATCTCCCTATCTAGTTGATTAATTGAGAAAATTATAATTTTTATTTCAAGATTGAGGATCTTTTTGTTAAAATTACATATAGTTTTTTGTATTTTCCCCACATAGGGATGTTTCGAGGAAACACTAGTGAAAGTACATTTAAATGTATTGAGTAAATGATCTGGTAAAATACCCATACTTCTACAGCTGAGCAAGAAAATCCTTTGGCTTTTAAGTGATGCTAGCTTCTCCATTGAAGTTGACCAATTTTCAATGGAGAAGCTAGCATCACTTAAAAGCCAAAAGATTTTCTTGCTCAGCTGTAGAAGTAAGGGTATTTTACCAGATCATTTACTCAATACATTTAAATGTACTTTCACTAGTGTTTCCTCGAAACATCCCTATGTGGGGAAAATACAAAAAACTATATGTAATTTTAACAAAAAGATCCTCAATCTTGAAATAAAAATTATAATTTTCTCAATTAATCAACTAGATAGGGAGATAAAGTTATATATAGACACTGCCTCACGGCACTTACCTCAAAATATTTTGTTAACCTTCCAAAGCAGTGTTTAGAGTGTCAGTGTCACTAAATACAATCGTATGTTTAATGAAAATAAATGTAAACACTTAAGAAAACTGGACAAACTAAAAAATTCGCAACATCCGTCTTTTACGGAGTTGATTACTCCGTTGAATAACAATTGGTTGGTCAACACAACTTCTATAAATATTCCGAAGAATGTTAGTCGTATACAAGAACTAGGCCCGAATTTCTCAGTAGAATACAATTTTTCCGAATTACCAACACTTAAACTCTTAGCCGATGTTGAATTTTGCATAGAAAACAACACAGACATAAATGACAAGGAATCGTGCCGACTGCAAACAACTAACATCATAACAAATTTTTTACAAAAAAATAAGAACAATAAACACTCTAAGAACCCCTTGATAAAAGACTACAATGACGCTAGAAAATTTCTTAATAACCACCAAAATATATGTGTTCTTCCTGCTGATAAAGGTAATGTCACAACTATCCTTGAAAAAACGGAATATGAAATAAAAATGACTTCACTTATCAGAGAAGACAGAACTTACTCCAAGTTAACAAAGGATCCAACCAATAAATTTCAAACACTGAATAACTCACTCATAAATTCACTTAAAGATAACCATCTCATTGAAGATTCAGTTTCTAAGATCCTAAAAACGAATAATGCAGTAGCACCCCGCATCTATGGCCTCCCCAAACTACATAAAGAGGGTAGACCTCTTAGACCAATTGTCTCATGTATTAACAGCCCAAGCTGTCGTTTGTCCAGGTTTCTTAATAACATTTTAAAAAATCTGATTCCAAATTTTCAATTTAATGTTAAGAACTCATTTGAGGTTACCAATCGACTCCGAAACCTTTCGATGCCTCCGGGTCATACATTAGTATCGTTGGACGTAAAGTCCCTTTTCACTAACATCCCTAGAGACCTCATAATAAACATAATTGACCGTGACTGGCAAGACATATGTCGTTTTACTGAAATAGACAAACAAACATTCCTTCGCTTGATAAAATTCATTTTCGATTCCAGTTATTTTGTATACAGAGGGGAATTTTATAAACAAAACCTCGAGATGCCCATGGGTGATCCAATTAGTCCAATCTTGGCTAACATGGTGATGAACTACATTGCAACTGCTGTAGTTGCAAAATTAGACTTTAATTTACCGTTCCTCTTCATCTATGTGGATGACACACTCACTTACATTCCAACCAACAAAATAGACCACACACTTAATACATTCAACAGCATTAATCCGGACATTCAGTTCACGATCGAAATTGAAACAGACCATTGCATTCCATTTCTTGATGTTCTAATTATTAATCGCGATAGCAAGATACTTTTAGATGTTTACAAAAAACCTTCAAACTATAAATCGTCACATCCAATGCACCAAAAAATTAACATTATCACTCAGGCAAAGAACAAGATATATTCATTATCAGACAAAATATTTTGGCCAAAAAACTTAAATAATCTACGAACCACGTTACAATCAAATAATTATCCCAACTCTTTAATCAATACTGTTCTAAACAAGAAACCTCCTTCTCACTTTTCTCTAATTAACCAAACCGATCGACCGAATTTAAATACTAAAAAATACTTCAAGATGCCATATATCCATAACTTATCTGAATCCCTTGCTAAGAAGCTAACTACTCAAAATTCTCAAATTGCTTTTTACAATACTAAAAAAATAGGCAAAGTATTTTCAAAGATAAAAGAACCCATAAACTCATTAACACGCAATAATATAGTGTACAGAATCCCGTGTGAACATTTCCAGTCCTTCTATATTGGTCAAACCACACAATTGCTTAACAAACGCTTAGCACAACATAAACGAGATTGCAACATTATATACAGGGACAACCCAAAAAGTGGCTTAGCAATCCACCACTTTAGTGAGGGACATCTGTGTGATTTTTCAAAAACAATAATTCTAGATGAAGAACCTAATACAAAAAAGAGGCTGTTTCTCAAAATGGCACATATACAAAAAACTGAGAATACTGTCAATCTAAATACAGATGTTCAAAATCTCAATATAGTTTACCACAATATCATTAAACATCTAAGCTAACTTTTGCGCCTCCCCCGGTATCCACTGTGCATCTGTATATCGATCGACGCCTGCTTCCTCTCCACTTCCACCTATACATAAGTACTACACACCGCACATTTGCAAATACGTATTTTTGATCATATAGTTTAAAACCTTTATTCTTCTCAGCGGCATAAAATTCCTCTGCTCGTTCGTTGTTTTATTTTGTGTTTGTGAAGTAACAACAATATGTATGTCTATTTAGACTACATAAGTAATTAGAATTTACTAGGTGAGTCAAATTCAAGAAATTACAACAAGTATTGAGAAAAAAACCTAATTCATTGTTTATCCAGGTACCAAGTTAGAGTAAATTAACAATTAAACTAATTAAGCAAACTCCCAAGTGACCTCAGATGAGTTGGTTTTATCTCTTTGTTTTAACAGTTTGTCACAATAATACCCTAAGTGTTGTTTTTTTTTCCTTTTTCTGTTTTTAATCTGCGTAGATGTGAACATGTTGTGTGTATGTGTGTATGCCTACATGTATGTATGTGTATGTATATGCATATCTATGTGCTTCAGTTCACCTACCTTTTGCTTTAAGTATATAATTAGATTTAGAGCGTTCCTTTGTGTTTTAGCCCTGATGATGGCACAAATTAGTGCCGAAACGTTGGCTTAGTAATAAACGTTCAACTCTATTGTCCGAGGAAGCTGTTATTGTTTCATTTCAAAGATTAGGATTAGTGGACGAAAAACCTACCATAAAACTCTATTTAGTTAACTCTCAAAAGGATAGTTAGAAGTTACACTTTACAAGAGAGGCAACAACAATGAAACAAATGGCAAAACATTATTTCTTCTTTTTGTTTATTATAATATCAAGCAATTTTTCTGTTAAAGGTGAAATAAAGAATCATTTCAGTTAAAGTATATTCCATTTTATACCGGGTGTCTTGATAATAATTATGCTTGGCATGATAAAACTATTCTATTATTGAATGTTATCATTAACACCAATTTTCTTTGAACATCTAAGCGCGAATTATCATCATGATTCAAAGATGTGCCCTCTGCCGTAAGAAAAAATCTATGGTTTATGTTGTATGTCACTCCTGCACATTTCAGGTCAGATGTAACAAACCACTTGATAAGGTAGACTCAAACCCGCCCTCTCGTTTCCAGATCTTAATTCACTTAATTTTTATTTATGCGAAACTTTAAAGCTTATATTTATGACACACCCAATTGACAATGTTGAAGTTCTGTGACATGGAATAATTAATGTTGCAATGAAGGGAAGTTAATTTTCTTAGTTTTCTTAGTAAGCTGGTATATTATAAGTCTGGTTATATTTTAAATGGGGTATACAAGTGTGGCCTCAGAAGCTATATCAGGTTAACTAGAAAATAATTCCTCTACCACGCAACGCCATTCACAGCTATCTCCATAAAAATAAATTACATTTTTCTGTCCCTCTTGGCGCACAGAAACACAAATTTATGTCACCGCTACTTCGCATGTAATAAAGATTTGAGGCAGCAATAAAGTTATTACATGTCGCATCTTCGTATCATTTAATCTCATAAATACCTTCCATATTCGAAATCACGAGTATTTTTCTTAAAAACTTCATTCTTTATTTATTTTTTAGTTCTTTTTTAACTCATATTATATTAACTATAAATTATTATAAAAGTACATTTAATAACTATCAACATTCTATTTAGTTGGTATCGTCTGTTCTCAAGGATATTTTATTAAATGAAAGAAGGCCCTCAGAAACCAAAAAAAAATTAAAATAATGGTGGTTATTATTAGTTTGTAATAGACCGTAAAAGCAAACAGAGTGTAAGGTTTTTTTGTATAATATACATTTTTGTTCTCCCAGACAATATTTGTAGAACATGATTTGACCTACTGGAAAATTAAAAGTTAAAAAATACCCTAGAGACCTTTCTAAAGAACAAGTAGATGAAAAACTTTGTTTTAAATACTGGAATAAATTGGAATTTAACTAGTTGAATTTTGATTTTTACTGATCTAGATACCTTTTATCGATACCAAATCAGCATAACATAAAATTTTGTTATCTCGAAATATTAAAGTTAAAATTGTAATATAAACACTAACAAAATAAGAAAAATAAATGAACTATTTTTGATAAATGTGAATAAAATTGACTTTTGGCCAATAATGGTCGCACTAAATTGCTTTTAAAATGCTGCAATGCCACATTCTTCGAGCACTTTACTGGGATATTTAGAAATGCTTTTTGTACAAAATACTAAATATATTTCAATCCTGAAATTGAGGAAAATCCTAATTGTTCTAAGTCTAAATTGGTGTGTGTTTGGTGCAAGCGGCCGTAAATGCTAGAAAAGTTTGAAAATCGAATTGGTACTGGGCTTTCTGTCAACATATTGTAACGGGTTACTATGAAGCGAAATAACTTACAGTATTAGATTTAATAATTTAAAAAAGAAGTATTATTTTTTATCACTTTTATGAATTCCGTTAGAAGTTCGAGACAGTTCGATTATAATAGCTATCTAGCTAAAAGGTATTTTCATAATTTTTATACTTAGAGCTTTGGGTATCGCTGTGCACATAACATGTCTAAGTTTACTCTCATACCAACAACTATCTGAGGAAGACTAGTTTTGTTAAGAATAAAATTATGAAGCAAATAAAGATGAGCAATGAATGATTATTGATAAGAAAAGTAATATCTCCTACAGAAGGAAAAAAATCGGTAAAGTGCCTTTAATAGTGAAGCGTGACCCTATTTAGTTCAGTACATAGTCAGTTAGTAACACATAATATATATTAAATTATATTATATAATATTAAATAGTTTAAAAAAACAATATTGTCTTTCTAAACATTTTTATTGGGATCCATTTTGTTCCATCATATTGGATTCCCACCACTATTTTACCAGTTCCTACTTATGCTACACTTGATTCATTCCTATGTATCACTTGATTTTTGTGCAAAATTTGAGCTAAATTGGGTAGTTAGTTTTTTTAATAATAATTTCATTAAGCCGCCATCTTGTTCCGGCGTATTGGATTTTTACCAAAATTGCCTACTTGGCAATATCGTAACATAAAGGTAAGTGACACTGTGCGTTCTGTAGGGTGCGATCATGAAGATGATTACAGGATCCCATTTTAATGCTGCTCGTTTATATAGAATTTCAATGATTCATAGTTTGGTAACTTCAGAATATTTAGGCGTTTCGTTGAGATAAGTTAAGGAGCGGTTTAGGGGTTTAATGTTTTTTTGGATCCTATTGTAAGCTAGTAAGAGAAAGCTAGTAAAAGAAACTTGAAAAAGTCAATCTGGTAAGTAGTCTTTAAGCTATGCCGCGAACTAACAGAAAAAAACATATTATTTGACATCTAGGGGCGTTATAACGTAAAGATATGTGAAACTAGAGAAGGCTAATTTTTACATAATTAAAAATATATTTTATTTGGATGGATCAACCGAATAAAGGCGGCTAAATCGTAAGATATGTAAAACCTGAGTGGGTGATTTTTTCCCGATTACAAATATTTTATTTATCCGCCATCTTGAATTAGTACGACAATTTTACTAGATCATCTCTATATCATAATTAGTTATGGCATATAATTTGAAATCAAGCCATTAGGTAATTTTTTCAGTCTGATTTTTTAAATATTGTATTAAGCCACTTTTTTAACATTTCCCAAAGTCACCATTTTGTTTTGTTATATTGGATTTTTACCAAATTGTTACCAGGTCATTCCCATATAATCCTTCATTTTTCACCAAAATTTGAGGTCACATAGGGTGAGTAGTTTTTTAGCTGTGCCGCTAACAGACAGACCGAGAGACAGACAAACCCACGGAATTAGTTAAAACGTGTCCAGCGAATGAATAAAGATCTGAGATAAAAAAAAAACTCGGAGGGTGATTTTCTAACGATTGCCCTTTACGAGGGAGGTAAAAATAAGAAGTTCTTGCTTAAACATATGTTAGGTCATTAATTTTTAAATTAATGAAACAAACAGGATATCGTTCACTTTGGACAGCTTGCATAGGTATTATATAAGCTTATTTAACTAAAAATTAATTCCTCACTCGATATTTTGGAATAACTTGGTAATATACATTTTACAAATTGCTACTTATCCACGCAAATTGCATTTTCCATTCTTCCTTGGCACGCGTAACATAAATTTATGTCAGTGCTACATCACATAATAATAAAGATGCATCGCAGCAATAAAGTAGTTATTCCGATACTAAGTCTGTCGTATCTTCGTATCATTTAAGCGTAAACACCTCATCGTTATTTTCCGCGAATAAATCTGCCAGGGAGTCTCCTCGCTCAGTTATTCATACAGTTGTGCATACATTATCTCGAAGTTTCTTCTCTTAGTGGCGACGGTTTAAGGAGAATTAAACGGTACATATTCTCAGAACTAATGTACAAACGTCCTGGTTTGAAATTGCTCTTTAAAGTTTTGATTTATTCGTTGAAATAATGTTACACTTTGCATACGGAACTGTTGACAGACAACTGTACGAATAACTCAAAATGCTTTTAATATGATGCATGGAAAGATGCAGGAGTTTTATCAAAAGTATAGAGTTTAAACAACTGAAACTGACTTTTGTATTACCTGTTGTCTATAAAAGAACTTGCTAGAAGCACAACAGGGCCCCTATGCCGTTAATCACCTTATTCCTATGAAGTACTTGATGACTACGAGTGGCTTTATCTAAGCTGATAATATCGCTGATAATAAAGGATTGTTTCGTTGATAAGAGACTATTGGAGTTATTACCTGCTTCTGCAAAGCAGTCTATCCTTGAACTAACGGTGTTTAATGCCTTTTCTTCCAATTTTGCAATTGATTCCTGTTTGCATCCAGTTTAGTACCGCTGTGCGATTGATGTCATCGACCCACCTCATGAGTGAGCAAGTTTTTCTTCTTGGGTGATTGTATGGTCTCCATGGATATATTTGTCTATCAACTCTTGCCACATGACCTGTGTATTCTTATTTCCATGTATTTTAAGAATTCACATTTCGTTGTCAGGTTCAATATATTTTTTTTATTTTTTAATATATGGCTCAAACTTCCGAATGAAGCCTATCGCAATTTTGATCGTATTTTCATTTCTTCGGTCTGCTTTTCTTTTTTTAATCTAATTTTTCTGCAAGATAAATGTACTGGTTGACTTTTTTTATTTCTTAGTTTTCAACCATTCTCATCGTGGTGCATTACTGTTGTATTATCAAGATTCATCTTCACTCCTACTTTTTTTTGACTTCTCATCTTCTAGAATTAAATGGAGTTTAGCCTTTTGTTAAACCGTTCGATATTCTTGAATACATTTTTTACAGATGTAATTAATTCTCCTGTTTTCAATGGTACTGTACTTCGGAAGTCTGCCTGTTCGTGGGGTGGGTACTGGTCCAGTATACTAGCTTAACTGGTAATGATTATTTTCATTAACAACTTCAATAGGTGAAAGAGATGACTAATAAATCGGTAGTTTTCAAGCTTCCGTTGGTGTTCTTTTCTTCAAGAGTAGCATGATTTTTCAGTTTTTCCACATAGGCCGACAGCTTAAGTTTTATTATGGTTTTATAATTATTTTTAACTAAATTTATATTAGAATTAGTTAATATATACATATTTAACAATCAAATATTTAATTAAAATCATTCAAAATGTTAGTCGCAGATAGCAAGCAGGTTTAATTTTTTTAATGTGGTATTTCTAGTATTTGTCTTGCAAATAAATACATCGAGTATTGAAACCCATCAATTGTATCATGTCTGAATCAAACGATATACTACTCTATGGGGATTATATACTTACTCGTCAGTAAACAGACAGAAAGATACATGGTTAAAAATCAATGTAAGTAAATGTTCTACAGGCAACAAAAACAAAACAAACACCGACGAAACCAAATTCATACTTTCAAAAAATATATTTACCTAAAAGCAGCTAACTTTAACACTATGTTTATTTATGACTAGTTACAAACCATTTTAACCAATGTTGCCAAATCGGTTTTCCACTACTTGTCTTGGAACAGTGCCTTTCTCTCAATATGTCCGCACACCGGGGTTTCCAACTTGTTTACATTTATTTGTTAGTAATTTGTCACAAGTTAACAATATCTGCTCTATTTAAATTCTTATTTTTGTTAAACGGATAGTTTAATTTGCTAAATTTGATAGTTGATAATTGAGCAGTTTTAATCATTTTTAATTCCATGTCGAACTGGCAACCTGTTGATTGTCGTTTTTTACTTCAACTATTACTCTGTTTCATCATGATTTTAAGCAATTCTGATTTTTAAGGTGTGATATTAGTGCTAGTCAGTGTTTGTTTGGTCTTTGTTGCGTGTGGAATTTTAAATTACATTGATTTTAACTATGTTTCTTTTTACTTGTTTACTGATGAGTGAGTATATCGTTTGAATCAACCTTTTTCTTACCGAATATTGTTAGCCTTGTCCATCAACTTTACAATTGAAGGGTTCCATTACTCGATGTACTTATTTGCAGGTAGCATTGAGAATGACTAGCGTTCCCTCATACTTTTGGTTTCATTACTTATTAAATCATGATATATGTCAAATATGTCTAATTCTAAAATTATTAGGCTTAGCACGAGCTAGTTGTAATAAATACTAAAAATATCGCGTTTTAGGTATTGCCTTTATTTAAAACCTGTGTGACGTTTTTATTTACCCTTTAAACTGTAAATATTAGTATTAGTAAATATTTACTTTTAAAAATAGGTTTTATTTAATTTGGTTGTTCAAAAAACATTCAGATCAAATTAGCTATAATATTTAATTTTTCTTTTAATAATAATTGCATTTCTACAATTTTATACTTATTTCCTTGTACATATTGTTGAATTGTACCAATCGGATGAAACTAAGAACCTAAAATATCTTAAATAATGTTTCCAAAAAAACTGCTGCAAGTCAAATAGTGCTTCCCTCGGTCGGTACTTCCTCATCACGTCATTATTACCGAAATTCTAAAATCAGTTTCTTCTGCAGCAGTTATTTTTCGGTTTTAAAATTAAATATAAAATAAGAAATCCAAGTTATGTAGGATTTTTTTTGATAGTCAAAGATGTCAAGTTAAGTGATATGTTAGCTTCTAAAAAATCTAATAATCCCATCTTTATCCATGAGTGAGATGATTCATTCATGTTTTTGTTGTTTTCTATCGCAATGTTAACAATATCTTCTTTTTCCTTACTTTTGTGTAATACATTCTTAATAATAAGGTTTTTGATATTAATAATTCTGTTATCCTCTTTTTATTTGTACTGTTTAGTAACCTTTGTTTTCGCAAGAGTTTTTGATTTTTTAGTTTCTTCGTCTAGTTTGTTTTCTTTTGATATATGTTATGCTGCTTTATGTCACTGTTCTTTGTATCGCTCATTCTACCTGAGCTAATATCTTTTTAATTATCATTCGATATTTATCCTTCACCTTTCTTAGATAGTTGTTTCTTATTCTAGTTATATATATATATATATATATATATATATATATATATATATATATATACATACTTCTTGTTCTTATTGATGTAAATTTTCACTCTTATTATTCTGTAATCACTTCCCATGTCAAGCACATTCAACACTAATACACCTTGCACTATATTTTTGTTAGTAGTTAATATATAATCCATCTCATTTTTTGGGGACTCAACCATATCCATACTCGGTTCGGTTTTTTTTTGACGGATAAATTTATTGACAAATAGCTTGAACTCATTCATACAATTTAATAAAATCTCATGTCTTTCGATTCTGTCTATAGTTGACTTTCATGCTTTTATTTTTTTTAATTTCATCATAAAATATGTCAGTGGTTTTCTAGGTGAGTTTTGGTTGGTACGTACACTTATATTATTTTAATTTCCGTTATTTGTTCATTTGTATGGTTAGATATGCAACCCTGTCAAATACGGGTTTAAAGTTAATAGTGTGATATACGTTTACAACTTAATAAAATAAAATATGAGTTTCCCTATTCTTCAGACGTACTATATTGTCACATAATTTCTTGTGAAATATATAGAGAAATTCTGCTCGAAAATAAAATACTTACTGACTAAAAATTTCATCAACGTGCTTCTTGAAAACTTAATATCATATAACAGTCTTCTTGAACATTCTTAGTGGCTTTTATGTGAAAGAATCTGGAGCATAAACACACTGCTGAGTTTAAAGACTCTAGGAGATAAGTTCGTACAGCATTCTCATAGCTCTTTGTTTGCAAAATATTAGTTATTTTATTAAATTTCGCTAAGGTACTTTGTTAGCGATAAAATTTCGATGATAATATTTTGTTAAGCTCACCTGCAATGTCTTCAGGTAATTTTGAAGGTATTTTCGTTCTTTTGTGTTCTTGGGCGCAGATAATAAATTACCTCAGATTATTTTCTTGTTTTTTTCCAAAACACTATGGAATATGCTTACATAAAACAAATAAAAAATGTAAGCAGAAACGTAAAAGGTCTACATGTAAGAGCTACACTATACCGGGTGACACAGAACGTAGGGTACACTCTTTAATTTTTTTGCCTTTTCAGATATCGCTTCGAAACTTAGGTACGTTTAGTGTTATTAAGATGCATATTTTGATAGATAATTGCATTATGCATCACTTCCGGTTTAACCGGAATTCCCTTTCCAATGATGTCTAACAATGTTATATTTTTCTTCCAAAATGGCGGCACTAAAACCGGTTGTCAAAAAAACATTATATTCACCATTTAACATATAAAACAAAAGACAGTGTCAAACTTCTGACCTCATTAAAATTAAAATTTTTTGGTTAGAAAAAGCATGAAAGCATATTATTGTGTTTCTTTTTTTTCAAAATAACACGCTTTTTCGAAAAAAAAATAAAAATGTCTACTTTTAATGTAAATTTTCTGCCAAAATTTAAACTAGACGTTGTATATTTTATTTATTCGTTTAATTTCACGTTAAATTACGTTTCCAATAATGTGCTACAAGTTAATCCTTTTGTCGTTAAATTACAACAATATTTCCATTTTTCCTCCGAGCTACATAATTATTTATCGGGGAAACTATTAAATTAAAATTTACCATTTTTATTAGTTAAACTAGGTATGTTAGATTTATTTACCCACCATTTTTAGTAAACAATAACTAAGTCTTCTATTTAGTCTCAACATGTGTCAGATTTGTTTATAACATTTGAACTTAAATGACCAGGCCTAGGTTGTCCATTTTATACCCACACCTATATAAGCAGTGTTAGCGATTCTAATAATCTAATGTCAATATTCCAGTTTATAGAAATTCGTAAACTGGCCATTTTATTTTTATAAAAACGTGACAGTTGATTAATATAAGCATTTTACAATAATTTCCGCTTATATAAATTTTGAGTTTAATTGTTTCTAGATGATTGCTTACCATCGTTCAACGTAAATGCAACATAAATCGCATACATTGAGGAAAAGCGGTAGGCTATGTAAAACAAAATAGCATAATACGGCCATTATTATCTGAATATTGGCAGTTGTATGCGATTTAAGCTGCATTTACCTTGAACGATCGTAAGCAACCATCTAGAAACGATTAAACTTAAAATTAATATAAGCGAAAATTATTTTAAAATGCTTATATTAAACAACTGTCACATTTTTATAAAAATAAAATTGCCAGTTTACTTATTTCTATTAACTGGAATATTGAGATTAGAGTATTAGAATCGCTAATACTGCTTATACAGGTCTGTATAAGCAGTGTTAGCGATTCTAATACTCTAATCAGGTATGGGTATAAAACGGCCAACCTAGGCCTGGTTATTTAAGTTTAAATGTTACAAACAAATCTGACACATGTTGACACTAAATAAAATACTTAGTTATTGTCTACTAAAATGATAGGTAAATAAATCTAACATAGTTAAACTAATAAAAATGGTAAATTTTGATTTAGTAGTTTCCCGATAAAAAATTATGTAACTCGGAGGAAAAATCGAAACATTGTTGTAATTTAACGAGAAAAGGATAACTTGTGACACATAATTGGAAACGTAATTTAACGTGAAATTAAACGGATAAATAAAATATACAAGGTCCAATTTAAATTTTGGCAGAAAATTTACATTAAAAGTAGTCATTTTAATTTTTGTCTCGAAAAGGCGTGATATATAAAAAAAACCTAACCTAAAAAGTTTCATTTTAATCAGGTCACCTCAGAAGATTGACACTGTCTTTTGTTTTATATGTTATATGGTGAATGTAACGTTTTTCAGAAAACCGGTTTTATTGCCGCCATTTTGAAAGAAAAATATAACTTGTGAAACATCATTGGAAAGGGAATTTTGCACAGAATGGGACTGTATAGATGTGTAAGAAAATTTTGAAAGTGGAAATAAATATTCAAGTTTAATTTTGAGTAATAACGATTCGCTGTTCTCATCATATAACATAAAGGTGACAACTGGGAACTGTTTGTATACCTAAATATTATGAGAAATGTATAATTAGCATGTCAAGAAAATTTAGTTTATTAACATTGTTTTCTATTTTCTAAGCATAATATATTGAAGTGAGCTCTCCACAAATTTATGTCATTAAAAGAGCCTAAATTTTGAATACACATTTCCTCTAAATTGAGTAAATTAGATTACAAATTATGTAAGCAAAATATGGTCTAATGAGTTGATGTTTAAATAGCTTAGCTCGTCGGTTAATGAAACAACCGTATATGAATGCAATTAGTAACTAGTTTGTTTATATGTTGATCAAAAAGAAGTTTAGCATCAAATTCAAGGCCTTCTCCCAATAGCTTAATTTTTATGGAAGAAATGTTATTACTTATATAACATATATAGCGTGTTCTGTTCATAGTAAAAAAACCGAAGAGCATTTTTCGACATTCAAAAATAAACTAATTGGTTTACAGTAAAATTTCGCGATGACCGTAGCTGAAGTATGAGTTCCAAAGGAGAACAAACCTGCATTCCAAGTAGCGATCCTGCCCACCTGAGCTCTTGTGTCTAAAGGGTTATTTTTTATAATTTGCCACCCCCTGAGAGGTTTATTTTTTCAAGATACAAAGAAATGGTCCCTACGAAAGTTATAGGGAATTTCCTAAATTTACATGACGGCAATTTTGAAAACAAAAGACGATCGAAAAATCACTAAATCACCATCAACTTTGTTATTTTAAACAGGATACCCCGTATTTTTAAAAATATTTGGATTTTCCTCATTTTCCCCTTTCCAAAATTATATAATTTGTCTATATTCGGAACAGTAGTTTTTGACTTATTCCACTTTAAAGTTACCACATATGACAATTTCACAAATATGCGGCCATATTTAAATCGCGGTACCCATGAAATGGTGAAATGGCTTTACCCATGGAATGTCACCAACGAAAACAACACTTACATTTATTCATAAGTAGAATATTTTATTGATTTTACGGGAAAGAAAATTAATAAAATCTAAAAAGCAATTTACCGAAGAAGAAGCACTAAAAATTCTTCAACTTTATTTCGCAAATGCTAATAATTCGTCAATTGCAGTGCGACAATACAGGCTGCTATATCATATTGCAAGAGTTCCCTCAAGAAAAACTGTTGCGTATAAAGTAAAAAACCACGCACAAAGAAAATCCTGGCAGAGGCAAATAAGACGAGCAAATTTTGACATGGACGAGGAATTATCCATATTATTATATTTTGAAGGTAAAAAATTCTTTCTTTAGGGAGTCCAAAAGTTTAAATAAAACTAATTTTTAGAAAGTCCAAGCAGATCGACGTCTCTCGGATAACCGGTTCAAGGTTTGAAGTTCTAATCCGTTCAGTGCTAAAAAAATCCATGCCGTATAAAATTAGACCAGTGCAACCAACGATCATTTTAACCAACGCCTCCACTTCTGTGAGGATATGCTGACCAGACTGAGGCAAGGCAGAAGGATTTTTTGACGAGGCTTGTTTTACCACAGCCGGAATGTTTAATAGAAAGAACAAGCACCATTGGGCAACAAGAAATCCACATATAATTAAAGAGCGAAAGAGACAAGGGCGGAAGTCAATAAATGTGTGGTGAGGCATCTTGGGAAATCAAATTATTGGTCCGATATTGATTGAGGGTATATTAACGGGGGAACGATATTTAAATCTATTAAATAACGAAAAAGCATTTTGGAGCAGCTTCATTCGAGAGGTCACAGATTTTTTAAATGCTCGATATAATTTGTGGTTTGGCAAATATGGCCATATTCATTGGCCCGCAAACAGTCCCGATCTTACACATTCGGACAATTTTTTGTGGAGACCCCTAAAGGATAAAGTGTATCATAATAGAACGGTATGAAATTGGTGTTTCAAATACAGAATGTCCCAACTTTATTACCCAAGCAATTAGGAAATTGGAAAGAGTGTTTCTTTGATAATTGCTCGGATAATGGAGGGGGTCACGTAAAAAGGCTGTAAAAATATTAAATCCTAGTTCTTGTTTTGTTTTTGTTTGTTAACGTTGTATTAGTGTATATATAATCACATTAAATATATTTTTTTTACAAATTACTGTTTTGATTTTGTTGGTAAAATTCCATGGGTAAAGCGATTTAAGTATCTGTGGATTGGATTTACGTCCTTTGTTTTTCATTTCATCATTTCATGGGTACCGCGATTGAAGTATGGCCTCATATCTGTGAAATTGTCGTTAGAGTGAAATAAGTCAAAAACTACTGTTCCGAATATAGACATATTATATATTTTTAAAAAAGGGAAAATGTAGTGATTCCAAAAACGCCAGGGTGTCCAATTTAAAATATTAAAGTTGATGGTGATTTAGTGATATTCCGCTCGTCTTTTGTTTTTAAAATTGCCGCCATGTAAATCTTTGGGAAATTCCCTATAACTTTCTTAGGAACCATTTCTTTGAATCTTGAAAAAATAAGCCTCTCAGGGGGTGGCAAATTATAAAAAATAACCCTGTCCACCATCTTCTATACCGGGGAAACTGCATACCAACCTGATCCCCACAAACCTATAATTCCTATACTTCAACCCAATACTACCCCTTAACCCGTACTGGACCAGCTTAAGGAGGCAACTTTAAAGCAACAGCAGTCACTACTACACTAAACGATGTCCTCAGTCCCTACCACTTCCAAGGTGACACATATATGGGAGTACCTTTCTTGGTAAACCAACGCTGTAGTCAATGAGTATTATTTTTTTTCGAGCAGAATTTCTCTATATATTTCACAAGAAATTGTACGTATGAAGAATAGGAAAACTCATATTTTATTTTATTAAGTTGTAAACGTATAGCACAAGTACAGTGACTTTTTTTAAATTGTTCTCACCCTGGTGTGTTTGTCTCTAAAGGTGGAATTGTAATTAAGTATAATTTAAGGCTTAAGGTTGCTTAAATAAATTTACCAAAATATTGTTTTTTATAAATAATGTCACTATTCTTACTATTTTTTGCCTTAGAATACTCGCACTTTTTCAAATGCCGAACATTATATCATCGAAGATATCTCAGGTATCAAAAGAAGGAGCTCTGATAAGAACATTTCCATGTTATGAGACTTATTGGGTAAGTCTGTTTTTCTATCTTTAATCTATCTAGCTGCAGAAGATTTTTCGAAATCCATCAGTTTTTACAATTTTCATGTTCAAAGAATATCTATAAAATTTTATATCTTATAGCTCGTGACCAAAAGCTGCAAGAGGCTCTGTAAAATCCGCACATTTGATTATTAATTTTTTTATTTTATTTGGTGACAAAATAAGGGGTCAAGCCCCTAGTTGCAGGCATTTGCATTATTTGGGTCTAAATTTAACAAACCTATTTCCTATCTAAAAGTACCCATAGGATTGCTCATATATAGTAAAAAAAACGGATAGATAGTGCGCCACAAGGTCTGGTGATGTCAGAATATCTCACGACAGCGAGATACCATAAAAATGCCCAGTGATACTCTACAAAAATTGACTTTATTATAAATATCATCTTCTTGTCAGACATTAAATAATATCTGTTGGAATCGAAGTGGCATATTCTAATAGTGCATCCCAAGAATCTATAGAAGTATCCAGCAGGCACAAGAAAAGGGGCCCCTAACGCCGACGAAGCAATCCACTGCTGAGGTGAGTATCATTTTCTTTTAGTGACTTGTGGCTGCACGGGATTTATTTATTTATCATTTCTATGATAGGCTAACATATATATTTGTGAATTTTAATAATAATCATACAGGTACAGTCCTCTTAAATTAATATATGAGTCAAAACCTGCCGGCGTTTTCATTATTTGGTCCGTTGAGCTGGATCTAATTTTTTGTCATCCAGTATACTTGGGTTATATCAGATCAGTTCAGTTGGGGTAGTGGTCGTAACGTCGCGTCTTTCATCGTCCGAAATCACGTAGTACCACAGAACGAGTGTCACTAATCGAGGCCTACCACTAAACAAAATACTCGTCGTTAATTTATTTTCGGTTTGCATTTGAAACTTGCATCTTTTTATCTTTTAACTCTTTGGTACGTTCCTGCTGCCAACTTATTCACAATAATTAATCGTGCCAAATGTATTTGTTACAAGAATACAGACTCATATTGCAGTATGAAGTAGTATTAAGGATGTAAAGTGCGGGACACGAAAGAAAACCGGGAGGAGTCAATCGGTTTAGGAAGGTCTGCCAAGAAATCTCTTTAAACCAGTGGTGTCCCGTCGTTCTTTAAATAATATGGCTCTCCTTTTTGACTATACGCACTTCAGATAATTGCCGGGCTACTGCCTACGTCCACTATTATTGGACCACCCAGTATAGTGATACACGATTTACAAGTCTAGATTTTGCAAGGGCAGCCAGCATCAAATCCAGTGAACGAGATTTATCAAAATTTTAATTTATGCAGTTCGACTTTGGGCTACTCGGGTATGCCAAAAGTGGCCGTCTGTCTCCGTTTGTCATATTACTTTATACAGGGTCATTGTGAAGTACTATACAGGGCGTTTCCTAATTGCGTGCTGATGTTAAAGGAGGTGTTTTTATGTCCTAAAAGTCTTAACTTTTGAGATACAGGATAGTAAAGTTTAAAAAGAAAACATTTGTTTTCATCCCAATTCTGATGCTATTGTAGATAATTGCATGAAATTTGATACACTTCTTCTATGCTTTAAGGAGCATACGGATTTATCCAGGTTAATTACATATGCACGCTACTGGTAGAAATTTCAAACATTGATTGTTAATAAAAAATGCCTTTTTATGAATAAAAGACGTGTATCAAATTTCACACAGTTATTTATCTATAATAGCATCAGAATTAGGATTGAAAAAAATGTTTTTTTAAAACCCTGTATCTCCAAAGTTAAGACTTTTAGGTTCATATTGAACGTTTTTCTTAGAAAGGTCCAAGAATCACCCCCCTTTAACATTAGCATGCAATTAGGAATAGCCCTGTATAGTACGTCACAATGACGCACCCTGTACAAAGTAATATGACAGACGGAGACAAACGGTCACTTTTGGCATATCCGAATAGCCCAAAGTCGAACTGCGTAAGTTAAAATTTTGATTAATCTTGTTCACTGGAATCAGTGCTGGCTCCCCTACTATAACTAAGTTGATGTGTTAATTTTGGAAAAATTCTGTTCTGTAGTTTTTCAAATATTAATTGCAATACTAGATATTTTTGACACATGGTATTGAACAGAAAATTAATTATTTTGAAGCAGTTTATTGACAGCTACTTGATGAACAATTTTACAAAATATATAAAAAAAACCAAGCCATTTTTGAGGTTGACGGCTGTGATTCTACTAAAGCAATACCTGGAACAAATCCGGCTTCTAAACTAGCATGAACTATAAAAAAGCGACTACTAGAGCGGATTCCCTGAACAACACCTGTGACACTTTCACTTTGCCAGCATTTGTTCACTGTCATATCATTATCTACCCAGGTTTCGTCTAGATACACAATATTGCGTCCTTCTTGCCTATATTGCCTTACAGTTGATAGATACTTCACCCGCCAGTGAAAAATATGAGCAATTTTCGTTTATTTTGGCACTTGCTCCAAACAAAACCATTTGATCGTAAAAGCCGATTTAAGGTTTTATACCGGTACGGAAAATCTATTTTGTTCTTTACAGCACGAAGTAAGTGTTTGCAGGTCGGAACCTTCTCCAAGTTTGTATAAAAATCTTCTATTGTTGATCGAATTACTTGAAAATCACCATCGTCAATTTTATCTTTGTATGGTAATCGGGGTCTTTTTTTACCAGAAGATTTTAAAGGTGAAGTAGAACATGAGCGATCATTATATTCTCTTTGAATTTTTCTCACACTCTTTTCCGAAACACCAGCGTAAAATGCGACGCGTTCTGTTCGATTTTGAATTGGAATAGTCAAACTATTATTTTCAGCTTCTCTAGTACAGGCCTCTATAACGCTCGCAATAACTTCACGTTCGCCGCCTCGAATTGTTTTTACCTCTTTTGCTCGCCATCGTTACTTCGAAATAATAAATCAAATTTAACGCAACGCACGTATATAGAAATGAAAACAAATGCTCGAAGTGTATAGGCGCTGCTGGAAATAGCTAGAACCTTCTAGCGGCAAGTGCATGGAGAATCTAGGAACATCCCAATTATAAGTGGACCAATGCGAAATTTACTAAATCCTCGATTAATTTTCCGTACCGCCTAGCTGGCGCACTTTATAGGTGAAGCGGCAAACTATTACAACAAATAAAATAACATAAAATTTATTTGCGTACACAAATTTTACTTTTCCGCTTGCTTAAGACTATGAACCTTTATTTTAAGGACCGCCCCGTTTTCTTTCGTGTCCCGCACTTTACATGAGACAGCACCCACTCGCAAGGTCAGGTAGTGGGACGCAGTGGCGTGCGCTCGGTATCCGCCTTTCGAGCGACTGCTGACTAGACTAGTAATTTGGGAGTTGGAGAAGCGCAAAATTTTAAAGGTGGCTAATTTTTTTTCCACATAGTGCCTCTTGAGGAGCTGTTGAAGAATGGATAGAGTGCTCACGTCTAAGCCGTTTAGTTCACAAAACTAAAAAGGCCAAAAAGAAAACAGTATTTGTCCAATATCTTCTAAAACATTACTGTTTTACCAAAAAATATAGGGCAGATCATTAACTACATAATAAATAAAATAATAAGTAAGAGTTTTAGAGATAAATAATTTTAAGTCATCATTGATTTTCCTCTCCTTTCTTTCTGGAACAAGAGAATTTATTAGCAAGCGCGCTTCTCAATAACTCGAACAAAAGTTATTTTTTGTTTATTATTCAAAATGCGTTTGGAAGTAAAAATCCATGGGTACATAACATAACCTCAAATACTAGTTTTCTCTAAATTCAATTTTCACAAAAACTATGACGACTACAGAAAAAACATTAGCACCTTTTTTTGCGATAATTTGAACGATATGGGCTTTCATTTTTTTTGCCATTTTTTGTGTGAACCGAATGGCCGACGTATATGCACTCTAAACATACCCAAACGACCCCTAGAGAGGTACTATTTGTGAAAAAAAAAGTTCGCAATTATGTTACTTCTGTGACAGCCCCCAAAACTGTCTCTGGTGAATGGACTAGACTGCGTCTGTTCAATTAAACTAAGGTCTGACTGTTTTTTTTCTTTAATTATAAATAATAAGTAGCAAACAAAATTTCAAGCATTACAGAACTCTTGTACTGACATCATTACCGCTATAACTTATGAGATTGCCTCTTTCGACAACCATGCGCTCTGACCAATTTTTAACTATTTCGAAACACTTCTAATGGTGCATGCAATAATTTAACACACTTCAAAGTGCGCCGCCGCCAGGTGTTCCACTACCTGACTTTGCGAGTATGTACTGACTCATGCATATCTTTAATCATATTGCAATATGAGTTATTACAAAACTGTTGCAATTTTTTGTCACGAGCTCTTGGGCTATTAGAGAAAAGAACCTCTCACAGTAGATTGGCGAAAATAATTAGCGCAAAAACTAGTTTAGTTGCTATATGGAAGTTCTGCCAAAAATGCTATTACACTCCTTACTACAAGGTACTCTTTTTGTTTTTAAATATATGTTATTCCCTGTAAATAAAAGTCTTAATAAAATAAAACATTAAATGCTGCATTTAAAGCGATAAGATAACTATAAATCCAAAAAAAGTAATAACAAGATTTCCCTGAAAAAATGAAGCTCAGTTAATGAGAACAGCTATCCCACTTTATAAAACTATCAAATCATATTTATTAAAGCAATGAAGTAATATCCCATTATTTATCCTCTTTAATTAAGCCATCGAAGCAGAACTAGTTGTACTTTTGTATACCGTAAACAAAGTTCATTTCAATCAGGACCGACGGCAAAGGATGGCGCTGCTTTCGAGACCTAATACGGATGCCTCGTTAGCTCTTCCACAATTTCCCTAATTCGAAATTCAACACTACATCCTCAGAAAACTAATAAATGAAATTAGAGCTTCGCTCTTTAATTACTCCACTAACCGCTTTCAGTCGAAAACATTTCAATTGTAGAACTCTACATCGCTGTTAATTTTATTTGTGCAATTGTTACTTTTGATCCATTATATGCGCTTATTAAGGTGTTGATTTAGCTTGTGTAGTTTTGTGTTTTAAAAATGTAAAGCCCGCTACTCACTATACTCACTATGCAGAGCGATTCGTTAATACGATTCATCGCTGCAAATGGCGCATAATTTAATGAATTGGCGAGTTTTCATCAACTTTGTTTTTATTTTTACTTCCTTTGTAAGAGAAGAGTTTTCTTAATTCCGTCGCACGGTGTAAGTTGGTGTATGGAGTCGTTGGCCAAAACTGTTTTTTTGTTTGAAACTGCCCAATTTGACTTGAGACGGTAAATCCAAATGTCGCTAGACGTTTATATAAACTAAAATTTGTATTTTTCAGAAAATGTATACTGGGCATAAGGATTCTGAACAATATAACCGAATTATTTAAAAAGATATACCTACAAGTACTATATTGCAGTTGGCGCAAATTAGAATAATATAATAAATAATAATAAAAAAGATTTTTCCCAATAATAAGCATTTTGTAAATAATACGGGGTATAGAAAGAAAATACAATGAAATCTCTCTTGAGCGGACACTTTCGGGACTGTTAAAATATATTCGCCTATAGGAAAAATTTAAGCAAAGGCTATTTATTTAAAGTATGCATTTATTAGCAAAATACATATAATTAAACAGCAGTATATAATATTAAATAAATATTTGTAGTTGTAACTAAATAAAATCTCGAAGAACAGTAATTATGGAACACTAAAAAAATCTAATACCGTAGTTTGGCGAGTTTTTGTTTTAAAGATGTTGTCTTGAAAATGTAACTCTAAATCAGATAACATCCCCATTGCTGTAGCGTCTCCTTTATTTTTTGGCAAATTTTCTTTCACCAAACCTGTTGATAAGTTCTGATATTTGTTTGATTAGTGTTTTCTAGTTCTTCATCCGAGTCATCAGAAATGTGCACAGTTTCATCAACTATGTGCTACTAAATCGGCAAGAAACGTTTCATTTTCATCTTCTACTATTAAATCTTTGTCGATGTTACTAAGGTCGTTCAAATCATTGTTAATGCCTATTGCTTCAGTGTTTCGCCACATTTCAAATAAGACAGATAAGCAGATTAGATCATCTTCTGCCAAATAATCATCGTTTTCGATATTTACCTATTATTTTCATGAGTAAATGCCTCTTTACGAAAGCAATTTTTAATTGCCTCCCCTGTAGCCTTCTGCCAGGCAGTTTTAATAAAATAAACAGCATCTAGCACATTCATAGTTTTGGTAAGATCTTGAACACTAAAAACCATAATTGTTCTATAGAATGCTTTAAAATTTTTAATAATCTCCTGGTCTTGAGGTTGAAGAACAGATGTACAATTTACGAATATACGAATGTTTGCTAGTTGAATGTCTTTAGGATGGGAGCATGCAATGTCCAAAAATAAGAACATTTTTCTTTTTTCTCTCCTCATCTTTTGTCAAAATCTTTCAACCATTTTTCCATTATAGCAGATGTCATCCAAGCTTTTTTATTGCTTTTCTACAATTCATTCTTACTGAAATTTTATATGCTCTTGGATTTTGTGATTTACCAATCACCAACAATTTTTCCTTCTCTCTGGCCATATTTACACAATGCATTATCGTAAGTGTTTCATTAGATAATTTTCCTCCGATGCACTTTTCACGTTTAAGTATTAAAGTTTTGTCAGGTAAGGCGCGAAAAAAAAGACCTGTTTTGTCCGCATTGAAGATATCTCTTGGCGAATAGTCTTTCAGCAGTGCGGCCATTTTCTTTAAAAAACTTTCGACATCTTCTGGATTGACACTCCGGCTTCTCCGGATATGGCTTTGAAAGCTATGTTATGCGGAATTTTTCGAGCCACCCAGATGACTCACTGAAATTCTCGTATCCCAAGCTCTCTGCAGTTTCCTTCGTCTTAGCTCGAATTAGAGGTCCTAAAATTTAAAAAAATACATTTTTGAGAAAAAAATTAACGGCGTATTTTTCTAATTTTACCTGACAACGGAACTCCTTTGTTTGTTGCTTTTACGAATCAATCATAGTAACCTTCGTCAATATTTAAACCCACTGGCCTTAAAAAACTTCGTTTTATATTCGTATTAACATTAGAGTGCCACTTTTTTAGCAAATCATTTCGGCTTTTGATAATTCCAGCTGCTTGCGTCTTTCCTATGTTAAAACGTTTAGATAAATTTCTCACACTAAGTTTCTCCTTATTGTATAACTTTACTATGTCGATTTTCTTTTTCAGACTTAATAAACGACGTTCTTGGGATATTTTTTATCGATACTGTATGCAAACTATCGATTCTGAACTACTAAAACTACTAAAATAGCTAAACCACACTATTCATTTAAGATTGCAGGCGACGGGGAACTACTTGCAGCCGGCGGGAAATCCCTAACTAGAATGTGCTGCGCTACCGCGATGTTGCCGCGATTTTTATAATGTCCGCTCAAGAGAGAGTTTTGGCGTATTTTGTATAACAATGTCGTGTCCGCGTACGCTCAAGGGAGAGTCCGCTCAAGAGAGATTGGGTTATACGGTATTTTATATAACGAAGTTCCGGATTGTAAAAATGTGGCCGCCTAATGGAGCTGTCCGCTTATTGGAGGTGTCCGCGAAAGGAGATTACACTGTAGTTATTTTGCGGACACCTACCTAAACCTACACTGATAATTTAAACGTATAATATTTCAAAGCGGTTTTAGATGTCAAGATACCATTGTATTGGTGCAAAATATTAATTATTTTAAACAATATTTTCAAGTAAAAATTATTTTAAATTATACAGGGAATCGTCCAAACGACTATAGGAATGATTTAAAGATAATCTACACTGAAAAACACCAAAATACTGACTAATTCTAAATTTGAGACGTTTTAGTAACTCTGAAAATCGCAAGAAACACAGCTCTTCTACGTCAAAGATTTGGAGGTTTTTACAAATTTGAATTGCTGTGGAAATTTTTGAATTTTAGCAGAAAATATTATACAGGTACTTATACTAGTATTATTACTACCCAGGTAACACATGACGGCTAAGTACACGTCCAGGAGATGGCATCACTTTCGATCAAATGAAGTCAAAAGCGCGTCTTTTGACTTCATTTGAACGTCCAAATGAGGTAAGTTACAGCCAAATGATATCAGCTCTTATACGTCTAATTGACGTAAATATTGCACGTCCAATAGCCATCAGTTTTTATACGTCTAGTGGACATCAATATTATATGTCCATGAATCGTCAGTTTTAACGTCCTCAGGACGTCTATTTTACGCCATTAAAAATGACCTTTGCAATTTTTCTTTAAATGCAGGTTTTGCACTTTCGGAATATTTTAGTGACCTATTGGATGGACTAATGTGACATTTTAATTCCAATTTTTTTTTAATGCCATTATAAAATCTTTAGAATTAAATGCTACATTAGTCATTTCAAAAGACGACTAAAATTATCTAAAAGTGCAAAAACTACTTAGTACTTAAAAAAATTATTCATTTTTCGGCTTTGGTACTTCAAATAGTGTACATATATTAAAACTAAACTGATAGTAAAGAAATTCAAAAACTTATATTTAAGGCGTCACATTACTTTATTAGAGGATTTTTTTTTTATTTTATCATAATCCTTCCCAGATTTGTATAAATATATAATACAAAAAGAATAGGTACAGGTAAAAGTTTAAGAAGTATAAAAATGTACTAATACTTTGTATTTAAAACAACCTAAATGGTACACAGTTTTTGGTTAATATTATACCTATGCTTTTATGCTGTAATTCTAAATAATAAAAAAATCTATAAAAAGTGGGAATGCAACCCAAAGCATCTAAATATTTAGTATATGTCAACTTATTTCATTAATAAAATTATATGAAAAATAATATTTTGTTATAACAGTGTAGAAAATGTAAAAAAAAGTTCGGTCAAAATTGGCACTTGTCAAATTTCAATTTGTTATGAGTTTTAAATTTTTTGCAATACTTTAAATAAACCCGTAAGTAACAGCTCTAGATAACTAAGTATTTTAATTCTATTATATAATGTATCGTCAGCTATCAAATTGAAGAAAAACAGCTGTCAAAATCCTAAAAAAATATAAATGACTAATAATTAATACTTTGTTTTATAATACACCTGCAATTTTTTCGCAAAAATCCTCATAATTTTAGTTTCACTTTCAAAAAATACACAGATTGAGCTAAACCTTGCTGTAAAGAAATGTAGTCAACTAGATTAAATACATAAACTTATCTAGATACCCTCATCAAAATCTTTCAAACTAGAGACATTTTAGAAAGATAAATACAATACTAGGTAAAATATATATATATATATATATATATATATATATATATATATATATATATATATAACCAAAATAGCTAAAACAATTTTATAAAAGACCAATCTGCATACCTCCTTTTTATAAATCCATTTTAAAAAATGATATTTAAAAACAATTTTCACAATAAACTAATTAAAATACTGAAATTAAGTGGACAGTATCACAACTCGTGAGGTGATTGCCAAAATTTACAAAACAAATGACAGTTCATTTAGAAACAAATGAATAATAAGCAAAAACAAACATGGCAGGAGATAATCAGCCTACCAGATTTTACTTCTAATTTAATAACTTTAACGTTAACTAAGTATTTCGTGATTTTGCCTTATGGCCAACCATGCGTCGGTCTGTCTATCTGTCTGCATACTCATGGCATACTAAACTACTTGCTTAACTGACTTCAAATTTTAGTAAAAAATTATGGGGGATAGGGTAACATTTTGGTAAAAATCCAGTGTGGCAGAACAAAATGTTAAAAAATGATTACTAAAAAAGTACTAATTCAATATATCTCAGATGTATAAAATTCAAGTGTAACATGGAAATGAACTGGTAAAATGTTGGTACGAATCCAAGGTGGTGAAACAAAATAGCGGCCTAACAAAATGTTTAAGAAAAGAAAAATGTATTCTATTGATTTCAAATTTTGCTCAAAAATTAAGTACGTTATAGATAAAATTTTGATACGAATTTAAGATGGTAGGCAACATGGCGGTCTAATAAAATGTTTAAAAAAATCAGTCTTAAAAACTACATAATATTAAATTGATTTAATTTTAAAGTGTGACAGGTAGAAACTGGTTAAATATTGGTTAGAATCCAATACGATGGAAGAAAATGGCGGCCCATAAAAATGTTTGAAAGAAAAATACAGAAAGATTGATAAACTTCGCTCATTATTAATGCTTTCTTTTGCCAGAAATAGTAAAGTTTTTCCCAGTTTCTTTCGCATGTAGTTATTTAGTAATTACACATATTATTATAAATTGCGTTCTATTTAACTTTTCTAGAAAAAAGCAAGGACGTCCTTGTGGGAACTTCGGGGTAATTGGGTAAAAACAAAGTTTGTTTTTAATAACAAACAGGGTAATTCTATGAACAGGGATGATTTTCAATTTCCTTAATCATTGACTAGACAATATACAAATAATAAAAGATTTAGTGCATGGACCGCTGATGCATGTATACTTTGATGAATCCCGCAAAAGGAATCCCACGGCCGAATTGAAGTTTCCACACTATGCGGATATTTGCATCAAATCGATGCATCAACGATTTGTGAGTAGCGGGCTTAAATCTGCAGTTACATAGATTAATCGTGAACAAGCGACTTCAATCGTCTACAATCAACTAAAAATACGATGAATTATGTCAACATTATAAACTGCTAATTGTAATCTACCTAATCATCAACCAAGCGTCACCAACCGGCTTGAAATTGAAAAATGTTTATTTTTAGTCGACTGTTGACGGTTGTCACAACAACCCTGGGCTATCGGTCGTATTTGACTTTGTCAATTCCCTTTTTCTGACTTTAATATATAAAAAATCTTAAGTGTCAACATATTAATATAACAAATGAAACGGTACGTTGTCTGTAATTACTATTATTTTCATTATTTTTCATGTTTTGAAATTGAAGTTAAATGCCAATGTCAAGGCAAATATCAAACGACACTCGATTTTTAGCATGAATTTTTAGTTGGCAGCACTTGGTTGTACCCGATCGATTAATGAAAATTAAAAAAGAAAACAAAACGAAAAATGGATTTTGGCAAATAAAGTACTTCCCCGTATGTATGTATATATGTATTTATCTATGTAAATCAGTGGCTTCTCAAGTTAAGGTCTATATGCAAAAAAGTACAATAAATCGGAGACTTTGCGCCGGTTTTTAGAAATATTTATAGTTTAAAAAAAATGTTAGCATTTAAAAAATAAATATAACCCCTAGAGTCGAAATAAAATTTTATGTACAAACAATAAAGAAATTCGGCGTCTTCTATCGTTCGAAGAAAACTTAAAATTTTAGTTTTATCTTTCGGGAACTATTTCACCCCTTAGAGTAACCTCGAATTAAAAAATGCTTTTATATGCAAAATTAAAAATGCTATTTCCCTGTCCTTGTTATCTCGTAGTCCGTTTGGTGGAAAAAATACTTTATATGAAACGAGAAAGAAGAAATTAGAAGTAGAACGTTTTTTTTAATTTACCGCTGTAAATAAAAAATAAATATTCTCATATTTTGGGGACTGCTTCATATCTCTAGTAGAGTGGCGAAAAATTTATTTTTATATAAGAAAATAAAAAAAATCCTGTTTACCCGTTTGTTAAAACGCTTAGACGCTTTGTTTATTTTTTTTGGAATTATAATTTTCTAGTTTTTAATTGTCGAAATGTGAGATGCGTAACAGAACATCAAATGCATGTCGTTTCCATGGAAAGCGCAAAGCTTCGTTACGCCGTCCACTTGTTCATAAAATTCGGTTTTGTGTGAAAAATATATTGTTTGTAGGCAGTGACGAAATAGGGCCATAATATCTTCCGTGAAATGTTACTACAAAAACTGAAGGCCTTGGCTTGTTGGTACTATGGTGAAAAGATACATTACGTCTGACAAGCATATCCCCCCACGGGTATGTGTAATGTATACTAGACATGTATTAAGGGTATATTTTGCTGATTCGCTGGAACGCTAGAAATCCGACACATTCTTGGGCATTTGCCTATACTGAGGCCGAAAAAGAACCGTAAAGAGTCTTTTACCGGTCCCATTTTTGTTTTTTCGGGCTGATTTTGTTTTCCAAAGGTAGATCAGGGTACTGATCCATGCCCTTAGTGCTAAGAGCTAAGGACTCACACTTGCATTTGACAAGTTTAATAACTTCTTTGGATGCAAGAATCTCCAGATATTTGACTGAAGAAAAAGTTTCTCCGCTATTTATTTCTTACCCATTGCCTATAAGTGTAGCTATTGTTGATCGAGGGTTTTATGTAGCTTTTTTCGATTCGCCAATTAGGTTGGATCCCAGAATATGTAACAAGTGCACACACGCAGGCTGTCGAGTTCACATAAAAAATGGCCAAGAAAAGCCAATTTCTTCGAAATTATCGCAGATAGAGCAAAAGTTTAGCACTAAAAAAACGTAGGGCAAAATATTACCTAAAATAAAGGTATTGATATTTTTCCCTGCAATCCTCATAGTTTTTGCGAAAAAAATAGTTTTTTTGAGGATGTTATGTTATGTAGCCACGGACGTCTGCTTCCAAACACATTGTGAATTATAATTAAAAAATTATTTTTACTCGAGTTTTTGCAACATTTTTCCGCGTGCTTGCTAATAAATTCAAGAATTTTTCTCTTGGTCCGAAACGAGGGAACGGGAAAATCAATGATGATTTTAAATTAATTTATCTCAAAAACTATTAAATTTCCGAAAAATATCATAATAACTTTTTTTCTAGGGAACGTTCTGCTCTAAATTTTAGAAAAACAATGAAATATTTTGAAAGATATTGGGCAAAAACTGCTTTTTTAAACCATTGTGTACCAGTAGGCCTACGTGTGAGCACTGCGTACTTACTTCTTGTAAACAGCCTTTCAAGAGGTATTGTTTAGTGCACTTTAATATTTTGCTCGTCCCCAATCCTCTGATAAATGGACTAAAGAGTATATACTCTCAATGTAACATAATTGCAACATTTCAAACGATGCTAGTTTAAACCCATTTGTTGGTTGCAATTTGTAATGAGTTAGTAATTATAAAAAACATTTTTATATATGTTATGAAGGATACATACAAAAAACTATCTTGAAATGCCATCTTTCATTATCCAAAAACAAATATATTAGAGAATTATTTAATTTTTATAAACTGAGGTCAACTGCATGTATGGAACTTGCTGAGATTTCCACCAGGATAGCAGCATTTCACTCAACTATGTAAAATATTTTACAATTAAAAATATAATCCTAAAGTTCAGGAAAATAATGCATCTATTTGACAATCATGAGAGTTGCATCGTAAACAGGAATAACAATGAGAAAAGTTAGCTAAAGCGAAACAATGCAGAAATTAAAATGCTTTCGGCTAAACGCGGTTAGTAGGGCAATTAAAAGGTATAGCTCTAATTCCATTTATTAGTTTTGTGAACTGCTCTACGGAATCCTTAATTAGTGACTTTGGGGAGATTCTAACGAGGTATCCCGTATTGTTAGACGGGATCTGGAGATTTCCTTTAGTTTTCTCATTACTTCTCGTTAAAATATATTTTATTTGTTGACGGAACTTTTTCTTTTGCAACAGAATGGTTAAATAATTTTGAAGGATAGTATGTAAAAAGCTAATTCTCGTTGTGAAGTTAAGGATCTAAATTATTTTACTTAATAGAAAAATGTACAGTATTCTGTTTTTCAATACCGAAATATTATAAATAGGTCATTTTTCTACATTCTAATAGCACTTCAACTGTTAAATATTACAACAACAATGTTTTCATTAAGGTTCTTTCCAAGGTAGTGTACAACAGTCGGAAAATATGCAGTTTTAAATTAATCTGAGCAGTTCTGAATTATATGTTGTTAGTTTTAGTTAAATAACACAAGTAAATAAAATTGTGAAATTCAGTTTAGGGATATAATCAAAATTGCTGCGTTTATGTTCATAATTTGTATTAAATTAAAAAACAGTTTAAGGTTAAAATCACATTTTCAAAAATTACAGAATTCAGGAGATAAAGCCTGATTTATCAAAATAAAAATCTTTGGAAAATCATAATTTTATTCACATTTATTGAATTTGTCCATACAAATACAAAACGAGTTAGTTTTTTGAAAAGAGTAAGGAGGAAATGTTGGAAAAAATGTATGTTTTTAGGAAAAAAAGTAATTTCCCAAAAAAAATATCAGATATTGAAAATGCGTGCTATTTATTATATTTCTTAAAACTAATATATTAATTAGATAGAACCAGTAAGTACATACACTTAAAATCATAATAATTTCAAATTCTTGCTATTGAGAGAGTTCGTGTAAAAATACTAAGTTGAATTGGGTTAGCCGATATTTGATGGAAATCCATTATACACTGAATAAAACGTCTACAACTTTAATTTCCATTATATTACATTATACCATGACAATTGTTACGACTCGACACACAGTGTCTTTTTCGAATGGAATTTTCAGTTTAAGTTTCTTTTACAAACAGGTATATCTATATATATATATATATATATATATATATATATATATATATATATATATATATATATTTATACTAATAAAAATTACACAATACGGAATTATGCAACTAACTCGTCGTTTAGTAATAGCCAAGATGTATTTATTAATTCCATACTTTCTAGAAAATTGAGTTTCATTGATTTTGTTTCAGAATAAAAAATTTTAAAATTGTCATCAAATATGTGTTATTCGTTTAGTAGATAAGTTGCGAAATGTGAATTATTTAATTTTTTCATGTAACTAATTTTATGTTCTTTTATTCTTTTTTTAAAACATCTGCCGGTTTGACCAATATACATGTTAGAACACGAACCATACGCGTGTTTTTATTATTTTCCCTAACGTATTGTTGGTCTTGAAACTGATTTTTAACTCATCTTTAGAAAGGGGGTTAGAAATTGTGGTACACAATTTACTGATATTAGTCATAGTTTTAAAAGTAGCAACATCTTGTGCTGCTTTATTCATAAAATCGTATATGTTTTGGCGCAGTGATTAAAGTAAATAAACACATACTGCAAGTGTGACAATTAAAAAAATATCTATCGCCTGATTCCACACAAAGTAACGCTGTAATGTTATAATGACAGGCTTCTTTTCTTTTTGCCGTTGACATATAATATGTCAATGGCCATGAGCGTAATACTAGTAATAGTAACATTTTGCAATATAATTGTATAATATTCGTTTAACTGCCAATAAAAATTTAAATCTATTTTGACAGCAGGCATATTTAATAGCATACCTAATCTACTTTTTACATTATGCAAAAAACGTATACCAGTCTTGATCTCAGTTCGGTTGAAATACTTTTTAAAAAACTTTATTTGGAAATTAATAGTGACAAAGCAAGACTTACATCAACAACATTAAAATCTATTTGTACTTATATGTATAACATTACCAGTACTGAGATTTAAGAAGGTCTGATTAGGGTGCTTTACTAGCATGTAACTCCTACAGTGCTAGTTAGATGCACATCCCTTAAGGTTGTGCTTTCATCCCAGAATTCATCTATATCGATATTCGTCATTTTATTATTGGTTTTTATAAGTTTTTTAAATTTGCCTGCTACATATTTAAATAAAATAAAGAATATTAAAATAAAAATTAATATGTAAATCAAAACAAAAACGTGTTCTACTCACGTAAATAGTGGAAGTGATCTGTTCTAGGTTTTCTTTCTGCTCTTCCAGGCTTCTTAAAACGTCAGCAGTTGCTTTTAGATGGACAAAATTCAGGTCGATCTTAGGGGTATTTAATATCAGTTGATATCCTCAGCACCCTCTGCACGTGATCCTGGTTGGCCGCTGCCGTAGTCAAGAATATTTGTGCTATCGGGTACTGAAGACCGTTCATAGATATGTGCTTTCCTTTTTGCGGGGTTTTTAGTCGTACTACTACTTCGCTGCTGGCCAATAGTAGAGCATGGGACTTGACTTGACCTCAGTGTTATGGTCAAAACATTCAGTTCTTTGTACGACAGATGTGACGGCTTATAATTTTCAAATACTGTTACTGTATTTGGGCTTTGCACTCAGGTGGGACTTCTAACATAAAGAGCAAAGCTACCTTCAGAATGATTGTATACTGCTTTACTTTTCATACTTAAAGGCTTGAAAAGTATCATTATTGTTAAGTTTCAACAGCTTAACAGCACATGGTGGGTGGCTTCAATAGTTCTGCTGTGGACATTTTTGCAAAGGAATTTGTTCGATATCACTTCAAGACATTTTTTATTCTTAGTTGACGTACTTAAAAGCGCTAAGTGCCAGGTAAGGTTTACAGGGTATATTGGTAAAAATAGATTTAATAGTTGGGAATGGCCAGGGAAAAATATTATAATATTGATGTATCTCACCAACTAACGGAAGTTCTAAAATATATGTTTATTGCAATGTTTTTAGGCAGTATAAATACACTGCCTTGCTATGTTTACGGTATAAACATTGTTTCATATGAAAGTAAGTTTAATATATGAAGCGTCGAACAAATCAGATTTTTAGAATTGCTAGTTAGACAGAGCTGGAAAAAGCCAGTTGCCAAATAGCTTTTAAAGCCCCTTTTTAAAATAATCCATTTCGCTTATTAACAGAAAAGTTTGCCAGTAAATCTTCGTAATGACTTTACTATTGCCATCACGAAGTTCGGTTTATCGAGTTGATAGAATTTATTTTTCGAGTAGTCCATTTTAACTCTGGAATTGTAAGTCTTTTTTTGAGAAATCGTTATCTTTAAATAGATAAAAGATAGATCTATGAAAGGGGTGTAGGGTTGTGTGTATCACTTTTTGTTTTGAAGCAATCACTACAAGGGTGCGAATGACGGTGGTTTTAGATAACTAGTCTTGACGAGAAGCCCAAGGCTCGCTTGATGGCAAGTCCCATATTCTACCATTGGCCAGCAGCGAGGTAGTAGTATGACTAAAAATCCCGCAAAAAGAAAAGCACATATCTAAGAACAGTCTTCTGTACCCGATAACACAAATATTCTTGACTATGGCAGCGGCCAACCAGGATCACGTGCACGGTGCTGAGGATAGCCGAACAGAACTAGGCTGTAATAGTAACGACAAATGAAAAATAGTTAATTTAAACATATGAATCAAATGTCCATCTTTCGGCACTGATCAATGTCATTCTCAGCACTGAAAAACAACCGCCTGGAAAGGGAAATCAATGCCATGCACCGGTACGGGTTGCCAACAATAGGTAGACATTTTTGGCAGTACTAACGCGATCTCTATGAAGGTACCGTAAAGTAAGAATGCATATTTTGGTATTTGGAGAACGTGGACGGAATCTACAATATATAGCGTCATGTGTACAGGGTATAGTCACTAAGGCGACCAAGGTATGTATTGGAACTTAGACTTATTTATTAACATATGTGTGTAGAAAAAAAATAGCCTGTTTTAGCGAAATACAAAGACACCTAATTTTGTATAATTCATAAATAATTTACATAACAATATAAAATTTACTATAGAACATAAAGCAAACTCTTCTATTAATTTTTTTGATTTAAACATTGAGAGAGAAAATAACATACATTTTTATTTGTTTCCAAACGAACACACACTGACACGAGGGTACATCACTCTTCATGTCATCCAGTACAACATAATTTAGCAGCCCTCGAAGCATTTTTTTTATCAAAATTAACTCAGTACAATTAAATAGAGTTCAATAAAAATTGCAGACACCAAATAAAATTGATAACATTTCATGTAAAAAAATTATAACAAGCCTACCTGTTCCCTTCACCACAATTTAAAGAACCTTCCACCAATTATAATGGTATAACGAGTTATGAAAAATCCAGTCAATATATTTTTACAAAACTTAACGTAAACGTAGCATTTTTAACAGAAATTTTCTGGGTTGCAGGGTGGTTCCTTAACTTGTACAGATGAAAAGTGTTTTCCTATCATCAGCGTTGTATCGGCCTTTCCCTGAGATCTGGTTTAAAGTTCATATTAGACCATCAAATGAGCACAGGAGTATGGAATTAATACTAGTTTTATGATTCGCTTAATAAATTATATATACAAGGTATATATATATATATATATATAATATATATATATATATATATATATATATATATATAATATACTGGCGTGTTTTACGGAGTTTCTCGTTTATGAGTAGGGATACAAAGATGCGGTTTTCACGGCACTTTTTAATGACGCTAAAATGCCGCACACAGATTCGTCATAGCCTTCTTAGTTTCTGAGATACATGAGGAAATTAAAAATGTTGCATTTTGAACCTCTCTGTATCTCAGTTATCGTTTAACTTATGGAAACGGAAAAAATGTTTTCTAGGCAGTTTTGACGAAGAAATCAGCGACGTGCTCAGACTTTTTTTTGGTTTTCCAGTTTTTGTGATATCGTCCAAAGTTTGCAAAATTTGAGAAAAATTGGATAAGTAGTTTCTTAATAATGATTTTTTTTAACTTTTCACTAGGCCGCTATTTTGTTTTGCGATATTGGAATATTACTAGATCATATCCATATGTTTGTTAAAAATTGTAAGTCGATCGGGTAAGTAATTTTTAAGCTAGGCCGTGCACTGACAGACAGACAGAATAGATGGACCGACAGAATCAGTAAAACATATTTTTTGGTATCTAGAAACGCTAAAACGTATATGTAAAACTTAACAAGGTTATTTTTTTCACGATTACAAACATTTTATATATCCACCATTTTGTTCAGTCTTGAATTACAACACTTTTACTAATTGACCCCTATACCACAATTAGTTAAGGCACACAATTTGAAATCAATCCATTAAGTAGTTTTTTGTAACCGAATTTTTAAATATTTGATCAAGCAGTCATTTTGTTCCGCCAACTTAGATTCGTATCAAAATTTTACCAATTGATTCCAATATAATACTTTGATGTTTGTGCAAAATTTGAGATAAACTGGATAACTAGTTTTTTAATGATACTTTTTTAACATTTCACTAGACCGCCATATTGAATATTTTCCAAAATATTACCTGGTCATCCCCATATGACCCTTATTTTTTTATCAAAATTTGAAGTCAGACAGACCGACAGACGGCCCGACGGAATTGATAAAACATATTTTTTGGCGTCTAGGGACGCTAAATCGTAAAGATGTAAAACCTCAGGGGGTGATTTTTTCACAATTACAAACATTTTATTTGGTCGCCATTTTTTTCGGCCATCTTGAATTAATACCACAATTTTACTAGTTGATCTCTATACCACAATTAGTTATGGTACCCAATTTGAAATCAATCCATTAAGCAGCTTTTTAAGGCTGAATTCTTAAATGGTTTATTAAGCCGCCATTTTGTTCCGCTATCTTCGATTCGTACCAAAAATCTTACCAGCTGATTCCAACAAAATATAACAAAATTTGGATAAATTGGATATGTAGTTTTTTAATAATATTTTCTTATAATTTCACTAGGTCGCCATTTTGTTTCATCATTGGATTTTTACCAAAATGTTATCGAATCATCCCCAGTTGCGAGATAATATTTTGACAGCTGCTAAAATTTTAAGAGCTTCCACCGAAAATCGCCTTATTAATTAATGGTCTAGCAGAACGGCTATACATTAACGAACATCTTTCCCCAGAAAATAAGGGTTACCTTACAACGGAAGAAGATTTGAAAAAGCTGTAGAATTTCAACATGGGTATATGTTAGTATTATTTTACCGCTAAATTGTTCTTAACAATGGCTGTCGAATTATCAATTTTCGCCCAAAATGTGCGTGGGTTACGGACGAAAACAAAAGACTTCAGGCTGAGTATTGACAATAGCAACTTCGATAAGTTTTTAATTACCGAAACTTGGTTAAATTCTTCGATGCTTTCCAGCGAAATCTTTAACGAGGGTTTCACTGTGTTTCGTCGTGACCGTGCGAGAAAAAAGTACAATGGTGGGGGTGTTTTGGTTGCAGCACGTCGGGAATACCAAATTATTTGTCGTACGGATTGGCAAAGCGAGGTGGAAGACATATGGATAACATTAAACACAGAAAACAAAGGTAAAATTCATTTTTGTTGTGTTTATCTGCCTCCCGGCGATGACACCGCACTTCTCTGTTTTATAAATAACTTATATAAATTGTTTAATATAATTTCTGAAGACACTGTGGTAATGTGCGGAAATTTCAATATGCCCGATGTGCTTTGGGTTGCTAACGAGGATCGTAGGTATCTGCTTTCTAGTAATTCTCCAAATATATTTAAAGATCTTTTAGATATGTTTAACTTTTACGGATTACAATAATACAACTCAACAAAAAATGCCAAAACATGTTTTTCGTCATCTAGGGACCCTGAAACGTGAAGATCTGAAAAAATCTCGGAGGGTAATTTTTTCACGATTACAATACTTTTTTCCCTTTTACGAGGAAAGTAAGAAAATCAACAACTTACAACACAATGTTGTTGAATGAATACCTGCCATAGCATACATTTTTTCAGTGAAAAAATCCCTTAACTCATTGAAAGGGAAGTTTTCAAAGTTTTTAATTAGGTAACAAAATGTTCACAATGTCCACATTTCTCTCTTTTTAACTCAGTTGTCGTATTTTAAAGAAATTTGTTAATTTATTTGCTTAAAATTGTTATTTGAGCTAGACAGTTTCGTCGTAACGCATTGTATAATATCTGTGTCAATAACTAGAAATAGCATATTTCCCGCGTTCACAAGTAATGACCAGCAAGTTGCTGCGATTTTAAATCACTATCGTTAAAATACAAATTCTCAGTTAATTGTAGATAGATTTTTCTTATTATTTCCACAAATCAGAAGAGAATCAATAGTATGCACGGAACCAAATTTTTGTTTACACAGTAGTAAAGCACTGTAGCTGCCGTCTATCCTGTTCTACTCACAATATGGCGTTATAGGAGGAGGAGCTTATCAAGCGAATTTTAATTTTATGAGCACCAGTACAAATTTATATAACTTTTTATGGCGCGGTGCCAATAACTGGCACAACTTCGTCCTTATGAGTGTCTGATCTCGTTGAAGTCACTATGCGTGTATAACATTACTTCGAATAACAGTACTAATAAGGCACTTTTTCTATTTATAGATGTCAATTTACCCTTCTAAGACAAGTTCTAAGGACATCTCAGAAAAGATTAACCTTTCTGATACTAGTGTTTGTCGAATCCTACATGATCATTTAGGTATGCAAACGGTCAGTGCAAGATAGGTGCCCAAAAACATTTTGGCTATTCAAAAACAACGCCGTGTCGAGTGTGCACGATCTTTTTTAGAATTGTGTAGGTCCGAACTAAAGCCTGTAATAGAAAACACATAAGTACTGTGATCCTCTATCGAAAAGGGAATCGATGGAGTGGCGCCATAAGGGTGAGGCCCCTCCAAGAAAATTCACAATCTGTCAGTCAATAAAAAAAGTTGATGGCCAAGATGTTTTGGGATTGTAAGGGAATTCTTTTGAGAGATTTTAAAGAAACCAATAACACAGGTAATATAAAATATTAAAAAGCATTGTTAGATAAATGGCGAAACTGACCAGAGGCGTACGTCTTTTGCCCGATAATTCACCTGTACTTGCTGTTGGTACTGCACAACCTGCTATTTTGTACTGTGTGTTCCAACAGATAGATCCTCCCTATAGTCCAGACGTGGATGCCTATTTGTATGGATATTTGAAAAAAAGCCTTCGTAGGCGATGGTTTAACGACGAAGCTGAAACAAGCTGTTTAGCGGATTTTGTAACAGATGTATTGAAGTTAAGAGGGACTAAATTGAAAAATAATAAAAACATGTTACCCTACTTTGCCTTTTTCATAGTCAGGCTGGAAAATTTTGGCGCTCGCCACTTATATTCATAAAGTTGTTCGGTAATTAATGACTTAAAGAACAAATTGAAATAAATTACAATTTATAGGATTTGCATCGAGTTATTACCAAACAACTATATGCATATATAAACTGTGTTCTGTAGGTGTAGGTAGTGGAATTACGTACTAGAGAAAAGAGCGAATTTATCGATTTTAATAGCATGTAGAAGTTATATGTTTTCAAATCCACATTTTGTATTTATTTAACAAAAAAAAACAGTCACTCAGTCAAAATACCCCATTTCAGTTTGTTAAATTTTAAAATATAAAAAGCCACACATCTTCATAACACTACAAAGTTAAGCAGTTAGGAATAATATGTAGTCATTCGCAGGCATAAGGGAGATATAGCGTAGGCCGAATGAAAAGGGGAGGAAATGTATATGGAAGGAAAAGGTATATAGCATTACCTAAAATTGGGGGCGGAACGAGAAAATATCGTGCCGCAGAGACGAGATCTGACTTGACTTTTTTGAAGCGAAAGGATTTTACTTTCAAATGATGGCAATGAAAGTGACAGGGCCGCGACATAAAAAATTGAGGCGTCGGGATTTAAAGAACTCACAGCGTGGCTATATAAATCTGCGATGTATCGTGTAACTTTAGATTGTTGGAGTATGGGTGTACGTGTGAAAACACGTACAGATTAATACAATATGTTTTTAAGGAATTCTAAATAAAAGCAATTAATGTAGATGGCTTAGTAGTTTGATACCGAATGCTGTTTTTTTACTTTCAGTGCGTTTTCGAAGTCGGTTTCATATTTTGAAATTTTTTTAAATTTAGTTTTTACTTCACTCCTAAAAGGGAAGTATTGTAATCGTGAAAAAATCACCCTTCGATATTTTTTCGGATCTTCACGTTTCAGGGTTTCTAGATGACGAAAAATATGTTTTCTCGACTCCGTCGGTCTGTCTATCTGTTGGTCTGTCGCGGCATAGCTAAAAATCTATTTAACCGATTGGATTCAAATTTTGGTCAAAAATTAAGGGTCATATGGGGATGACCTGATAATACTTTGATAAAAGGCTCTTGTAACGAATTTTACCCATGGAATTTAACAAATTTGAAATATACATTTAAAAGATTACCTTTTTTTAATAATTCCTATACACAAAAATTTATGGATGAGGCACTTTTTCAAATTATATCCAAAAAAACTAAGGTTTCGGAAGGTTGCACTGAACTTGTTTTTGGCGTATCGCTAAAAACGTATTTTTCTAACTTAATTTATGAACTACGTAAAAGAATGATTATATTATAATGCTCTATAACACAAAAATTATTATTTTTAACTAAAAGTTAGAAGTAAGTATTATACTACACATTATTAAACGTTTTTGAACGTAATTACAGCTGCTAAATAAAGAGAGAGCCGGAGTGTCGCCCGTTAGACGGAAATGGAGTATGCTGGCAATGCTACGTTGCCAAGTTTATTTTATATATGATCTATATAAATTATATAAGAAAAACAAAATGCATTTGTAGGTTATGGACCGGTACCAGCAGGAGCGCTAAGGCACTAGGTGGATTGGTACCGGGTTGACAACAGGTTAGGCACCGTAGGCGTCATCGTTAAAGCCCTAAAAGGCGAACAACAGCGCAGGGCATCACTGGCGAAAGTCTAACATTCTACGCCCAGAGGTCCGATGTCGAATGTTAGGCTTTCGCCAGTGATACACTCTCCTGTTGATTAATGTTGACCGCACTAGGTAAATTGGTACCCGGTTAGCACCAGGTTAGGCGCCGTAGGCATCATCGTTAAAGCCCTAATATAAAGGGCGAACGACAGCGAAGTGCATCACTGGCGGAAATCTAATATTCGGGATCGGCACAGAGGTCCAAATGCGTTACTGTCTGGAGACAAACATGAAAAATTAAATCTCCATACAATAATGTAAGTTTGGCAACAATGCAAGATATCCTTTCTTCAAATTGTCATATCAAGGAATATGGCGCACTGGAATACAGTGAAAATATCGAATTTCTTTTTGGTTTTTTTAATAGAAAAAGTGGTTCATCCATTTCTTTTATTTTCTTAAAACAGTTAAATGAAGGTAAACTGTCTATTTTATATTCAAAAATTATCAAATTCCGTGGGTTTAATTGTTTACAAGACCCTTGATAAAAATCCCCAATATAACTACTTAATGAACTGATTTAAAATTGTGTAATATAAGTAATTGTAGTATAGAGATGAACTAATAAAACTGTAGTACCAATTCAAAATGGCGGCCAAATAAAATTTTTGTATTTTGAAAAAATCATCCTCTCAGGTTTTACATATCTTCGCGTTTTAGTGTCCCTAGATGCCAAACAATATATTTTATCAATTCGGTCGGTCCATCTGTCGGTTTGTCTGTCTGTCTGTCAGTCCACGACGACTCATCAGATTGACTGGAGATTCTAGTCAAAAATTAAGACTCATATGGTAACTAGCAATATTTTGGTAAAAATCTGATATGCGGGACCATATGACGGCCTAGTGGAATGTTTAAGAACTAATTATCAAATTTTGTACAAAAATCGAGTATTACGTAGGAAACAACTAGGAAAATTTTGGTACGAATCGAAACAAAATGGCGACTTAATATAATGTTTAGAAATTCGGTCTGAAAAAGCTACTTAATGAACTGATTTCAAATTGTGTGCTATAACTAATTGTGGTATAGGGATGAACTAGTAAAACTGTGGTACTAATTCAAGATTTCGCTACAAAATGGCGGCCAAATAAAATTTTCGAAAAAACTCAACATAACATATCTTTGGGATTTAGCGACCCTAGATGCCAAAAAATTTGTTTTATCATTTCGGTCAGTTCGTCTGTCGGTTTGTCGTTCTTTCTGTGATTTTGCGGTATAGCTTAAAAACTACTTAGCAGATTAAATTCACATTTTAGTCAAAAATTATGGGAATGACATGGTAATATTTTGATGAAAATCCAAAATGCCGGAACAAAATGGCGGCCTAGTGGAAGATTAAAAAATTATTACTAACAAAGTTAATTTGCTCTAATTTTGCACAAATAATAAGTATTACATAAAAATGAACTGTTTTAACATTTTGGTATGAATATAAATAGCAAAACAAAATGGGGTCCTAATAAAATATTTAAAGAATCAGTCTGAAAAAACTACTTACTAGATTAATATCAAATTTTGTGCAAGTATTAAGTATAATATAGAGATAACCTGGTAAAGTTGTGTTATGAATTCAAGATAGCGGAAAAAGATGGCTGCCAAATAAAATTTTTAAAAAATTTACGTAAAAAAATCTTCTTAATCCATTGACTAAATGTTAAAGAAAAATTAAATATGATATAAGGATAAACTGGTACGAATTCAACATCACGTAACAAAATCGCGATGTGTGTCAATGTAAGAACTACTTATTGAATTTATTTTAAATTATGCTCAAAAATCAAGTGTGGCATAGGTAGAAACTGGTAAAATATTGGTAGGGATCCAATATATTGGAACAAAATGGCGTCCAATGAAACTGTTTGAAAAGACAGTATATATATATATATATATATATATATATATATATATATATATATATATATATGTGTTCCTAAATAACTATGTACTGAACTAAATTAGTTCACACTTCTCTATTCCTAGTAAAAGGAAATACTGATAACGATGGAAGTTCCGGGTAAAGGAAATTTATCGTTTTTGTTATTTTTATTATTATATATATATTTTAGGTTTCTGACGTCTTAGAGTAAAGCGCTAATTTTCGCTAATTATTAAGTATAAATTGTAGACACAAACAATCTTACCGTCTACCTTTATTAACAGAAGTTAACAATTTGTACAGGGTTATTTATTATAATTTGACCCCCATTTACGACATTTATTTTTAAAAATAGAATCATCTATAAATATTAAGTTTATAGGATTTTTGCTCTGTTATCTTGTGAGATTATCAAAATATAAATTATTTTATAAATAGAACAAATAATAAATCCAACTTACAATTCTTTAAACTGGAGCACTATGTATATTATATGTTCATAAAATGTGCACCTCCTTGCTGACTATAAATATCCTAGACGGATACTTTTATTAGTTGAAATGAAGTGTAGTTTTGGTTTTTACACCAAACTCTCCGATCGCTGTAAACACCACTCCCACTTCCAAAGGATAGAGATGAGGCATCGCCAAACCGATGTGGCATCAGTTATGATGGCAACACTCACCCAATGGAGAGTACTCCCTTCGAGCAATGTTCTGCATTTCTTCCGCATTTTTGTTTGCGAAAGAGACATTACAGTTCAACCAGTACGACATACAATAAGACACCACTTTCTACCGCTCCACACCTTGTCCAGACTCTTGGCGAAAATATCTCTATAACACTCGCACTGACGTATAGAATGTAAACTTCACCTCACCTTCCAAAAGTTTTACGATGGTTGGCAATGAAATTGAGCAAATCTGGACTTATGGACTTTTCTTTATCCCATCGTCCTAGTCGTCATCGATGAAGATCGCACCACGAAGGTAAAATACTGGCCAAAAATGGCAGGCAATGCAATGCATCCGGGATGTGTATGAGAAACAGTCTCCTTGAAAGTCGAATATCTTCTCAAGGAAGATACTTAACATCGGCAGTTTCACCCTATTAGGGCTAGTCAGTGACATGCAGCAAGTTGCAAAACCCGCAAAATTCCAGACTTGATCGATGAATTATTTTAAAAAGAGTACTTAATTAAGATTCGGGAATTCTTCTATCGTGATAAACGAGGCAATCAGTATGCATATTTATTTGTAATACTCTACTAGATTGCTAAAGACCACAAGATTCAAGTTGACACTGTTCGAAGGGAGTACTCACTATTGGGTGAGTGTTACCATCACAACTAAACTACACTGAATTTCAACTAACTTTTAACACCCAACAAATTTGCTAAAAACCCTGTCATAAAAAGCAATGCATTCCCATTGAGTTCACTATGTTGTAGATCGTTTTCTGTCTCTTTCTAATACCTCGTTGGGTGTCTTTGAAGACAAAGGTATAAAACCTGGTATATTTATAATGACTAAAAAGAGAGCCATTTTATGAAAATTCAATAAACAATGTATTCAGTTAGAAAAAATATATAAAAATGGGGTTTATATTATTATATAGTATACTAAAAATCCTACAGCTTTTCTATTCGCAATTCTTTTACCTTTTCAAAAATAACACCCTGTACATTCGCAGTGCTCGTCTAAGAGATATACTACGATATGAGACGTTGTGAATAAAACAAAGTAAGACAATGTAAATTCGGCAAATGAATACCTTTCCATCCTACTAATAAACAGAGTTCGTCATAATTAAATTTTCGTTTAGCATAGTTTCAGAAATTAACCGTATGGAATTAAACCAAATGTTCCAAACAATTAATATTGTTCGAATGCTTATTATCCTTGTTAGAGTTCCCAACAGAAGAAATATTTCCGCTTTAAGCCAGACGGTAATTTGATTTGAACGTTAGAGGTTCTGTTAAAAGCCGATTTTATTTAGTTTGACTATCTCTGATAATTACTGTTGTTCCTACAAATGATCAGCTTACAGGAAGAATTAATCCTTAAAATAAAATAGAGATTAGAGTACTGTACAGCTGCGTCATTTGCCCACTTGTTTCTGATTTCGTCTTGTGTTTCTAATAAGACAAAAAAGTCTAAGAGTTCCTTCAATTTTATTTTTAATTTCTCAGAAAATTTTATGCTTGATAAAAGATGGAGCATCAGAAAATAATGTTTTAGCGGCAGTTAGTTTTGGTAAAAGTCAAAGGGTATACAAGGTAGGCAAACAAATGTGAACACTGATGAAGACTAAACTACACTTAATTTTAAAAATATGCCAAAATGTTACCGAGAAAAGTTGTTTAAAATCAAAACCTGTGTTCAGATCTGAAATCATAGCTTCTTATTTAAAAACAAAAAATGTTTTCATTAATTTTTGAATATCTTCCGTACTCTCTTTTGCCTAATAAACAAACACATGCATTAAATCTAAGCAAGATCAAGTAACCTGCACGTAAATTTTCAGAGGACAGCTTAAATTAATGTAAGTTATTAAGACTTAATATTTGCATTCTCTTGTTTTGTTGCAAGGATATTTAATTAATATTCAGAATTTTGAATATTATTTTTATAGAAAGTAAAATTTCCAATCAATTTACCATGCATACAGAAAAAAATTGAATCTCAGTTCAAAATGTTAGTATTTTAGTGTTTTTATTTCAATGTTCAAAATAGCTCCAGTAACGTATTGTATATGAACTTATTCTTTTATCACGTTTGACGGTAGTAGGTTAAGAAAAAATAGGAGGTTGTAATTTTATATCTGAATACAGGTTTTGACGCTAAACAACTTTTCTAACTAACACTTTACCTTATTTTTAAAATTACAACGACTTTGCTTTTGATGAGTTTCACATTTTTTTGTCTACCCTGCATAATTTTCGAGTTTCACTGAGACTTACGAGTGATGATAAAGTATTTCTGGATACACAAACTTTTTTAAAGAATAAACTTTTCCGAGAAATGAAAGATAAAAAAAATCTCATATGTTGCATACTTCTTGGACTACACTGTATGTGCATATAATTATTTATAACTTTTTACAAATCCTATAAAATATAATTTCTTTTATTTTTTTAACTTATTACCAAACTACTATATGAATTCATGAAATGTGTTATCTGTGTGTTGTGGAACTCTGTACAAGGTTTTTGTGTAAAGGCGAATTTACTGACTTATTTGTTTTCAATTTATTTATTATTATTAATATAATTATTATTATTATTATTATTATTATCGTTATTATCGAAATTGACAATCAATTTATCAACAAATGTTGGTATCCAAGCTCATCCCGGGTACATGCATCAAAAGAACTGGGCTGGTATCTATTAGTTCTATGTGTTGTCCTGTAATAATATTCTAAGCAGGACTGCCTTCTTGATGTCGATGAAGCTGTTAGTATGCAGTTCTATGATTTTCAGATTCTGTTCTAGTGTTTTTGGAACTAGTCGAGTTGATGAAACGATGATCGGTATCACATGAACCTTATTCAGTCGCCACATATACAGCAGATGTGGCGATAGCCAACTCCGCATATTTGGCCTTTTTCTCTTGATATTTATCCAACACGTTGTTATTGTTGGGTACAGCGACATCTACCAAATAAGCTGTCGTTGTTTCCTTATTTAATAATACTACATCAGGCGGATTATTCGTCACCCGTCTATCGATGATAATTGCCCGGTCGTGTTTGCTAGGTAAGTGCAGCCAGATGTTATATGCTGTATAGTCTCTAATCTCTCGCTACAGTTTCGGCACTCATCGTATTCAATAGACCGGTCTTTGATCATGTAATTTCATGTGTTAATAACTTGGTCCTATATTGCCATTACAAATCCTTCTGTATCTGGGAATAGTTGTCTATCCTTCAGCCACCTGTTGGATGCTTCCTTATCTATGTGTGGCTGATTCAAGTCATTGTGATGTCGGCCGTGTAATGCCATTTGAGCCCACCGTTCTTGTTTGTCCGAGGTCTGAAAGTGACTTTAGGATGATGTTGTCACTTGCGAGATTGAGTGGAGAGTACAGTTGTCACTTAAGGTCACTATGAGGTTGATGTTTGTGCCTTGGTGAAAATCTCTCAATTTTTGCAGCTGTCGGGAGTGCGAATTGGCCAAGTCAGTAAGAGAAATTTCATCTTCTCTTCGTGGTAAAGTCATTCGTATTACTATTACTATTATTATTATTTTGTTTTTAGCTTTAGCTATCTCAGTAAATATTATACTGGTTTTCAGTAAGGTATGGGACTAAGCCAAGCAATCTTATTGATTAAGACATTTTCTAACTATATGTGTAGTACAATGAAAACCTTCTTGAGCTTTCACATCTGATTTATTATATCACTCAAGTTTTGATATTTTGCGTTTTTTCTCGGATATTGTACTTTAAAGATTATGCGTATTGGGTATTGCAATGTCTATTAGAAAAGCCTCCTTAAGTTCTTTATCTCAGAGAATTATATCAGGTCTGTTATTTGGTATGTATCTATCCGTTATAATTGATGTACCATAATAAAGGATGTATCTTTAAGATTATAATACTAATGATGCAACATATTTGCAATATCTGAAGCTTTCGAAGAGTAGTCCTAGATTCAATCCCATAGCCTGATGAACAATCGCCACAACTTGATTATGACGATGTAAATAATCAGACTGCGATAGGGAGCTACACGCCGATAGTATGAGTTGAATAGTTTCAGGTACATCTTCAACATTTATCATCAGTTACACGTGATTCGCTAACTATATATTTTAGGTAATTTCTAGTGCTGATGACCTGATCTTGAATGGCAACCAGAAAGCCCTCAGTCTCTGGGTAAAGTTGTCCATGCCTTAACCGTACGTTCGATGCTTCTTTATCGCATGTAACTGGTCAAGGTCATATAAATGTCTACCATGAATGGTATATATCTTTCCAGTCATTGTGTTTCTGTTCATTATTATAGACTACTTCTTTAGTTTGAGCAGAAGCTTCAGCTAGGTTTAGGGGCTTATAGTTAAAGTCGGTCATACTGCGGTGTAGAAAAGATTTATATTGGATTTGATGAAAATACTCTCTCAGAGATTTAATTTACTTATTGCGAAGATTCTTCACATCTTTTAACCCTCCACCTCCTTTTGATCTAGGAAACGCTAGTCTTAAATTACTGGATTTTGAATGATGTTTTCTAAATGTTGTGAGTTCCACTCCTATTTTTCTCATAACGTTCTCTAAATCCATGTCAAACCAAGAAATAACTCCAAATAAATACGTCAAGAGAGCAATGGCAAACGAATTTATAGCCTTGGATAGGTGGATAGGTTTTGCTATTTAAATCCAACAACCTGACATTTGTTCCTATTGATATTATTAATTTTGCACTTATTTAGTCCAAAACCCATGTTTATGTCTTTAGAAAATATTTCAACCGATATGTAGGTGCATAAATATTGAGGTCATCCGTGTACAGTTGATGTGATCATTTTCATTAGTTTTTAAGCAATACTCATCATTCTTTCTTTTTAATAAGCTGGAGAGGTGGTTAAGGGCTAAGCAAAACCATAAAGGCCTTAATGAATCTCCCTGAAAAATTCCCTACTGATTTTAATTTCGCCAGTGGTTATCGTTTTGTCCGATATAGACAAACGTAAACAAATTCTCCAACTTTGCATAAGATGAACGAAATCAGCATAGGGTGTACATTGTAAATTTCTAAGACCGTAATTAGCTATCGGTGGCGTACGGAATCAACAATAATCCACATAGCACAGAATCTATTATACGTTGCTCCTTACACCCTTTCCCCCTTTATAACAACCCCTCTGCTCTTCTGCCAATATATTGTGTCCTTCGACATGATTATTAAGAATATGTGTAATATATGCAGTGATGTCTTTGTAGGTAGTTAGCAAGATATGAGATGTCTCCTTTTGGTATTAGATAGGTTTTACCTTCGGTCAAAAATAATGGTAACTTGGTTGGGTTCCTCAATGAACTTGTTAATATAATACAAAAATGAAAAATGGACAGCTGCAAGTTTCTTGTGCCAAAAATTATGCGCTAAGTGTTACATTTAGCATGTAGTACTGTTTCAGTATGATAGTCGTTTCGTTTTCGATTTTGTCATATCGAGCAATCTGTTATTTCAGATCTCCTTGGGGTACCCTCCTGCAACATAATCGAAAGCAATCTTCTTGTAGGCCGTTTTGCACCTTCGGAAATTATATATTTTTGCTATTCTACATATATCTTTTCCGGCCAAGAACTTTTGATAAAGATGTGTGAAAGCGCATTTTTATCGATTTTAGTAAAAACTTTCTTTACATATTCCATAAAAAATAAATTATATCACTGATTATTTTCCACCATAAAAAGATTTTACTTCAGCAAATTTAAACAATTTGTTAGACCGCCGGCGCCATTTTGTTGTGCCATATGCCATACTAAATTTTTACCAGTTTATTCCTGTTTAACACTTTTGTGCAAAATTTCAAGTCAATTGTATAAGTAGTTTTTTGGTACTGAATCCGTATGTTTCATTATACGGCCATTTTGTTCCTCGATAGTGGTTTATACCAAAATTTTACCAATTTATCCCTATATTTTTGTGTAAAATTTGAAGTCCATTCGATAAGCAGTTTCTTAATAACATTAGCATTTTGTGAGGCTGCCTTTTGTTTCGCTATATTGGATTTTTACCAAAATGTTACTATTCCAATCCCATACGATCTTTGACCAAAACTTATAATCAATATGATAAGTAGTTTTTGAGCTATGCCGTGCACAGGCATTATTTTTACGAACCCTAAAAAATGCTAGATATTCTGCAATTTAAGGCTGAAAGAAGAAAATATATGAGAAAACACCAAGAATATCAAGAGTTGAACAGGGTTATCAGAAAGAAATGCAGAGAGGCGAAGAAAAAATGGATGTCTGAAAGATGTAAGGAAATAGAAATACTCCAGGAAAAACATGACAGCTTTAACTTACATAAGAAAGTGAAAGAATTGACAAACAGAATCCGGAACCAACAAGGAAATATTCTGAGAGACACCAACAATAATATAATTGCGGGGGTGGAAGCTAAGCTTAGAAGATGGAAGGAGTTCGTGAAGACCCTTTTAACGACGATCGATCAGAACGACCACCATTAATGGACGACGACAACAACAACGAAGAAGCACACTATATTACCAAGAATGAATTTATACATGCAATAATGACTCAGAAAAATGGTAAAGTTACAGGACCAGACAAAATACATGCAGAGGTCCTAAAAACAATAGCAGAACAAGAGTGAGTGGGCCTGGAGATATTGACTTCACTATTCAACGCAATTTACAGCTCCGGGAAAATACCTTCTGACTGGCTCAAGTCCACATTTGTAACACTGCCAAAAAAACTAATTCCTCGCTCTGCGATGACTTATGTCTCATGTATTAAAAAGAATTATTCACACGCGAATATTCAGAAAATGTGAATATTAAATAGACGACACTCAATTTGGTTTTCGAAGTGGGGTTAGTACGCGGGAGGCACTCTTTTCCCTAAATGTATTAACACAAAGGTGTAGAGACATGCATTTGAATGTTCTAAAGGTTATCGAAAAGCCTTCGATCGTGTTAAACACGAGAAGATGATCGAGATATTGAAGGCCACAGGAATAGACAGGGAAGATCTGCGTATCGTAACCGAACTCTATTGGCACCAAACATCAAAAGTCAGAGTAGAGCAAGCAACTTCGGAAAGTGTTTCTATCAGAAGAGGACTGAGACAAGGCTGCGTGCTTTCACCACTTCTCTTCAATATATACTCCGAGGCCATATTTAAGGAGGCTCTAGAAGGAACTGACGGAGGAATTAGAATAAACGGAAAAGAAATTAACAACATCAGATATGCCCATGACACTGTAATATCTGCAAATAGCCTTGCAGAATTACAACATAATATGGATCGTGTAGTATATTACAGTAAACTATATGGACTCTCCGTAAATATATCCAAGACCAAGACGCTTGTGCTTTCTAAAAATGCAATACGTGCAAATCTGAAAATTAATGGAGGTACCGTTGAGCAAGTATCCTTATATAAATATATGGGAACTATAATTAATGAAAAATGCGACCCAAAGAAGGAGATAAGGTCAAGAATAGAACAAGCTAGAAGGGCCTTCATAAATATGAGGAAATTCTTTATAAGAACGGATCTAAGCTTGGATTTAAATGTTTGCATGCTAAGATGCTACATTTTCTCCACGTTATTGTACGGATGTGAAAGTTGGACCCTTGATCCCGAGACTGAGAAAAGGATAGAAGCATTTGAGATGTACTTATACCGAAGAATATTGCGCATATCATGGATCCATAGAATAACTAACGTTGAGGTTCTCAACCGTATGCACAAACACAAAGAACTCATGCTTACTATCAAATGTAGGAAAACACAATATATAGGACATATAATGAGAGGAGAGAAGTATGAAATACTTAGAGTCATCATAGAGGGAAAAATCCAAGGGAAAAGATCAGTCGGAAGGCGCCAAAATTCATGGTTAAAGGATTTGAGAAGATGGTTTCAATGTACATCGACCGATATTTTTCGGGCAACTGTTTCCAGAACTATGATTGCTATTGGGATCGCCAACCTTCGACAAGAGACGGCGCGCTAAGAAGAAGAAAGCGCAAAGATAGGCAAAAATCTCGAAAGATGAGTTTTTTGCGATAACAAAATACTTCCCTTTTATTAGGTTTCCAAAAATCGTTAAAACCATTTTAAATGTTCAATAAAACAAATAATTGTCAAGTATCTTATTTTCAACAACTTTTGTCTGTTAAGTTTTTTTTTCACTATCCGACTATGACATATTTTTATATTTTTGACAAGTGTTGTGACAATAATTATTGAGACTTGGTATTAATATTGGTCTTAACAAGATAATTTGTAATTTTCAAAATTTCGAAACAGTCATATTCCTTTTAAATAAAAAATCATTACATTTATTGTTTTTTATAACTTAGGCGGAAATAAAATCACATATAAGATGTATTTTTTCGAAAATATAAACCAGACTTTACCCACTTTACCCACTTTACCACCAAAACCATCAAGTAAACGAAATACGGGCGTTTTAGAGCTAATAAGTAAAGTGAATCCGGTCGAAGGATACAAAAAGAGCGGATACGAGAGTAGGAAGGTAAACGAAATTATTAAACCTCATTTACAAATTGAGGTCCTTTCTTGAATTTTCGTTCATTTATGAAATTGCTTCTTAAAGCAACGTTGTATGGAGTATCATTTGAAGGCAATATTTAATATATTTTATGGCAGGCTCAAAATGTTCGAGGTCTAAATTTAGATTAAAATGCTGAACGTCCATAATAAAATAAACAAGAACTAATTTCCATTTAACTTAAAATTTTGATAGCATGACAATATCTAAAATTACATAAAAATCATAATCTATATACATATCAATTAATAATGCAAACTGTTAAAAACTAAAATAATTAGTAGCACTGAACTTTGCGTCCCTAAAAAACCTAAAAACTTCAAACCTCGAAACCCATATGTAACACTATATTTTGGATCATTTCACCTCTCCCCTAACACAGACCTGAGTTACTGACGCAAGAAATGATCTGTATCCATTTAACATTATCAATATTCATTAAGCTTTATAATTACTTAGTGAAATAGCTTCGTAAAAAAAGGATGTACTTCCAGGTATGTATGTTCAAATTATTTTGTTGGTTGCCTAATTAAAACGAATGTACTAAATTTTAAGGCAGTATATTAAAGCAGTACAAAGGTATCGCAGATACTGTTTTGAAGAAAAGAATTCAAAATGATGCCATTTAGTAATCGGTGTAAATATAGAAACACGTTAACTAATATTATAATATTATATAATATTATAACCTTTCCACTATCGATTTAAGGAAAAAAGTTGTTGTTGTTAAAAAGTTTTGTGTATGGATTTAAAAAAATAAGTGTTTTGTTGTACGGTGCAAGAATTTGGCAAAAAATTAAGATTAATACTTTTGAAACAGCCAAATTGAAAAGCTTACAGATGCAAGTCAAAAAGCTAATTAAAGTCCTTTTAACTTATATTTTTACAGTCCCTAGTTAGTATTGGAAAGAGTGAAGTGTGATCCAAGTTAATTCAATACATAGTCACAGTATATATGTGTTACATATACTGTCTCTTCATTTTTATAGGGAGCCATTTTGTTCAATCATATTGGGTTCCTACCAATATGTATACCATTTCCTTTTTACCTATGCCACACATGACTTTTGGGCATTATTTAAAATAAAATCAATAAGCATCCCATATTCACATTTAAATTTTCTGCAAAATTTAGAATCAATTGAACACGAATTTTTTACGTTGATTTTTTAAAAAAATTATTTGGCCGTCATTTTGTTTCGCCGTCTTAAATTACAACCCATATTATCAGTCTTTACCTACTCCGTTGGTCTGCAGGTTCTTATAATGTTCTATATTGGCAATCTCCCTGATGATGTAGGAATAAAGCTGAGGTTGTTTGTTTATTTCTGATGCTGAGTTTATGCTCTTCCACTCTTGCTGATATTCGCCTGTTAGTTTGCCCTACGTACAACTTTTCACAGTCCTGGCACGGAATACTGTACACTCCGTGGTTTTCCAGTTTGATTTTATCTTTTGGGTTTCCGAGTAGTTTACCTATAGTTGTTTGTGGCTTGTGTATTGTTTGTATGTTGTGTTTCCTCAGAATTCTTCCGGTTCTGTCTGTTGTGCCTTTTACATATGGTAAGACTACTCGTTGCTTTCTCGGTTCATATTTTTTGTTGTTCGTTGTTCGGGAAACTTGTGCATTAATAGCTTTCTCTATGGTGCGATTTGTGTAGCCATTTTTCTTTAAAGCACTAGATATTACCTTAAGTTCGTTTTGTCTCGTCTGTGTTTCAGTTAGTCGCACGGATCTAGGTATTAGAGTATTTGCCACAGCTTGAATTTGTGCTGGGTGATGATGTGATTTTGCATTTAAATATCTATCTGTATGTGTTGGTTTTCTATACACGGTGTATTCGAAATGTCCGTTATGTAGTTTTGTGACCAAAACATCTAAAAATGGTAGTTTGTTGTTTTCCTCTAACTCTAGAGTAATTGTATTCTGGGATGGATTGAATTTACGTGAGTCAAAAATTTTTCGAGCTCTGCATGACCATGTTGCCATATAATAAATATGTCATCCACATAACGAATCCATAATTTGGGTTTTAAACTTGCTTTCTCAGGAGCTTCTTTCTCGAAGTATATCATAAATAAATTCGCGACTACTGGTGATAGCGAGGACCCCATTGGAGCACCATCCATTTGTTTATACATTTGCCCGTTGAAAGAAAAATAAGTATTTTTGAGGCAATGCTCCGAGAGTTCTATTATATGTGCCTGGAAATCCTCGTTCATAGCAATCTTGTCCAATGCTTCGTCGATGGGAATACTCGGATATAACGATTTGACATCTAGGCTTGCTATGATATCGTTTTTTTCAAGGACGATATCTCGTATAATTCGAGTGAAATGCTCCGAGTTTTTTATAAATGAATCAGCTTTTTCTACAGTTGGTTGCATAATTTCAGAAAGGTATTTCTCCAGTTTTTGTAGCGGCGAATTAACAACACTAACAATAGGTCTGATAGGCGCCCCCGGCTTGTGTATTTTTGGTAAACCATAGAGTTTAGGACATCTGCTCGACTTTTCCCGTGGTATGATTTTTTGTTGAATTTCGGGGTTTATTGGTGAACTTTTTATTTTACTTTTAGTTGTTTTTTCCAGGTACGTTGTCCGGTCCCAGTTTCAGTTCCAGCTACTGGAACAGGCCTATAACAATTGTCTTGTAGGATATCCTGCATTTTTTGTACGTAATCTTGAGTATTCATAACCACAGTTGCGTTTCCTTTATCTGCTGTCTTTATTTTTTCGGAGGTTTATTAGGGCCCTTTGTTCAGTGGCATTTAGGTTTTGTTTTGGTGTTTTGCTTGATCTTAAAATTCTTGCCACCTCTCGAAAAAATAAAGACATTACAATCCTTCCAGCAGATAAAGGAAACGCAACTGTGGTTATGAATACTCAAGATTACGTACAAAAAAAAAAATGCAGGATATCCTACAAGACTATTGTTATAGGCCTGTTCCAAGGGACCCGACAACGTACCTGGAAAAAAACAACTAAAAATAAAATAAAAAGTTCACCAATAAACCCCGAAATTCAACAAAAAATCATACCACGGGAAAAGTCGAGCAGATGTCCTATGGTTTACCAAAAATACACAAGCCGGGGGCGCCTATCAGACCTATTGTTAGTGTTGTTAATTCGCCGCTACAAAAACTGGAGAAATACCTTTCTGAAATTATGCAACCAACTGTAGAAAAAGCTGATTCATTTGTAAAAAACTCGGAGCATTTCACTCGAATTATACGAGATATCGTCCTTGAAAAAAACGATATCATAGCAAGCCTAGATGTCAAATCGTTATATCCCAGTATTCCCATCGACGAAGCATTGGACAAGATTGCTATGAACGAGGATTTCCAGGCACATATAATAGAACTCTCGGAGCATTGCCTCAAAAATACTTATTTTTCTTTCAACGGGCAAATGTTTAAACAAATGGATGGTGCTCCAATGGGGTCCTCGCTATCACCAGTAGCCGCGAATTTATTTATGATATACTCCGAGAAAGAAGCTCTTGAGAAAGCAAGTTTAAAACCCAAATTATGGATTCGTTATGTGGATGACATATTTATTATATGGCAACATGGTCATGCAGAGCTCGAAAAATTTCTGACTCACGTAAATTCAATCCACCCCAGAATACAATTTCCTCTAGAGTTAGAGGAAAACAACAAACTACCATTTTTAGATGTTTTGGTCATAAAACTACATAACGGACATTTCGAATACACCGTGTATAGAAAACCAACACATACAGATAGATATTTAAATGCAAAATCACATCATCACCCAGCACAAATTCAAGCTGTGGCAAATACTCTAATATCTAGATCCGTGCGACTAACTGAAACACAGACGAGACAAAACGAACTTAAGGTAATATCTAGTGCTTTAAAGAAAAATGGCTACACAAATCGCACCATAGAGAAAGCTATTAATGCACAAGTTTCCCGAACAACGAACAACAAAAAATATGAACCGAGAAAGCAACGAGTAGTCTTACCATATGTAAAAGGCACAACAGACAGAACCAGAAGAATTCTGAGGAAACACAACATACAAACAATACACAAGCCACAAACAACTATAGATAAACTACTCGGAAACCCAAAAGACAAAATCAAACTGGAAAACCACGGAGTGTACAGTATTCCGTGCCAGGACTGTGAAAAGTTGTACGTAGGGCAAACTAACAGGCGAATATCAGCAAGAGTGGAAGAGCATAAACTCAGCATCAGAAATAAACAAACAACCTCAGCTTATTCCTACATCATCAGGAAACCGGCCATAAAATAAATTTCGATGGGTGTAGGGAGATTGCCAATATAGAACATTATAAGACCAGAATAATCCGAGAAGCCATTGAAATTGAAAAGCAAGGTGATTTAAATAAAAGGGACGAATCATTAAAACTACCAACAGTATGGAAGACAATAATCGACAAATCTAAAATCGCAAAAACTCAAGCGCAATTAGCGCAACAACAACAGCACTATCCGGAAAACATAAATAACGACCAACGCCTGCGCAGATATAACCTTCGGCCCCGAGTGGGGGTATAAAAGGAAGCGTCGCAGTCACCAACACTTCAGTCTCTATTCGGACGCGAGAAAGAAAGCTTCGAAAATGCGATTGCAAATGTGATTTTGGCGAAACGTCAGCAAAACTGTTCTTTTCAGAACGACAGTAGTGAACGGATGTACACCCGGAATGAAAACACATTGTATTTTTCCATCCGTGAAGGAGTAAAAATCAACAACATATATATATATATCCTGAGGATGCTACAATAAAGTAGCGAAACGTCGACAATAAAAAAAGACATTTGTTTTTTTTTACTGGATCCTAACCCCAAATAATACAAAAAATACAATAACAAGAGGACCGTTAACGAAATCCATTTAAAAACTTAATTGTGGGAAATATCTGCGGTCTAACGTAGTATGGGTAAAGACTGAAAATATTTGTTTTATGCAGGATATAGAATCTATATATGTGTCCTGAGGATGCTACAATAAAGTCTCGAAACGTCGACAATTTAAAAAGAGTCTTTTGTTTTTTGATTGGATCCTAACCCTAAATAACACACCACTCTAACATAAAAACAAAAGAATCTGGGAAATATCTGCGGATAAACGAAATATGTAAAGACTGATAATATGGGTTTCATGCTAGATATAGAATCTACATATATGTCCTAAGATAAGATAACAATAAGGTTGAGAAACGTCGACTATTTAAAAATAGTCTTTTGTTGTTTTTTACTGGATTCTAGCCCGAAATAATACACCACTCTAAGATAACATCAAAAGGATTGTTAACGAAAACCATTTAGAAACTTAAGATCTGGGTAATATATGCAGAACAATGCAGTAAAAGTACTGATATTATGCAGTTTCATGCAGGATATAAAATATATGTGTCCTAAAGATGCAACAATTAAGTTGCGAAACGTCGACACATTAAAAGATACTTGTTTTTTTTTACTGAATCTTAACCCCAAATAATATATCACTCTAACAAACATTTTTTAACATTGCTCCGCCATATTGGATTTTCACCAAAATATTAAAGTCAATCGGGTAAGTAGTATTTAAGCTATGTCTCGAACTGACACACAGATCGACAGAAGAACCGACGGGATTGATAAAACATGTTTTTTGGCATCTAGGGACGCTAAAACGTAAAGATATGCAAATCCTGATAGGGTGATTTTCTTCACTATTACAAAAATTTTATTTGGCCACAATTTTGTTCCGCTATCTTGAGTTAGTAAAACAGTTTTACTAGTTGAGCCCTATACCACAATTTGTTATGGCACACAATTTGAAATCAATCCATTAAGTAGTTTTTCAGGCTGAATTTTTAAAATTTGATTATACCTCCATTTTGTTCCGCCATCTTGAATTCGTACGAAAATTCCACCAGTTATGTCCAACACAATAGTTGAGGTTTATGCAAAATTTGAAATAAATTGCATAAGCAGACAGACATTTCACTACGCCGCCATTTTGTTTCGCTATTTTGGAATTTTACCAGGTTATACCCATAATATGACCTTTAATTTTTGATAAAAATTTAAAGTCAATCGGGTAACTAGTCTTTAAGCTATGCCGCGAACTGACAGACAGACAGACATACCGACAGACGGACTGCCATCTTTGATTCGTACCAATATATAACGAAGATTCCAATATAATACTTGATGTTTTTTGCAAAATTTGAGGTAAATTGGATGAGTGTTTTTTTAATAATCATTTTTTTAAAGATTTCACTGTTCCGCCATTTTGTTTCGGCAAATTGGATTTTTTACCAAAATGTTACCAGGTCATCCTCATATGACCCTTAATTGTTGATTAGAATTTGAAGTAAATCGGGTAAGTATTCTTTAAGCTATGCCTTGAACCGACAGACAGACAGAGAGACAGATAGACCGACAAACGGGCCGACAGAACTGATAAAACCTATTTTTAGACATATGCTAAAACGTAAAGATGTGTAATACCTGAGAGGGTGATTTTTTCACTATTACAAAAAATTTATTTGGCCGCCATTTTGTCCAGCCATTTTGAATTAATACCACTATTTTGCTAGTTGATCCCTATACCACAATTAGTTATGACACAAAATTTGAAATCAAACCATTAAGCAGTTTTTTCAAGCTGAATTTTTAAATAATTTATTATGCCGCCATTTTGTACCGCCATCTTGGATTCGTACCAAAACTTTACCACTTGATTTCAACTTAATACTTGATGTTTCCGCAAAATTAGATAAGCAGTTTTTTAATAATAATTTTTTTAACATTTCACTAGGCCGCCATTTTGTTTCGCCATGTTGGATTTTTACCAAAATGTTAGCAAGTCATCTTCATATGACCCTTAATTTTTGACCAAACTTTGAATTTAATCGGATAAGTAGTTTTATACCTACGCCGCGAACAGACAGACAGACAGATAGACAGACCGACGGAATTGAGAAAACATGTTTTTCGTCATCTAGGGACCCTGAAACGTGAAGATCTGAAAAAATCTCGGAGAGTGATTTTTTCACGATTACAATACTTCCCTTTTACGAGGGAGTAAAAATTAAAACAAACACCAAAATTTCGTGACCGAAAACCATATTATTATATAACCTTGCACACCGATATGCTCCGAAATCTTCAAGGAACGTAACAGTTATTCAAGTTATAAATCCGGTAGGTGACTTATTAGAGTACGAGTGGTTTTACGGACGAGGTGATGCAGGAGTTGAGCCTGGAATATAAATAAGTACTTTAATAACACCTAACGAACGTGTATCGTATAATATTTTATTTAAATCTGTTTTTCTAATCGTTTTTAAAATGAATAGAAAGTTATATTTATTAAAATTTAAGATATATTAATTGGCAATTTAATCGTATGACTTTAACGATGTTATAGCCACTGTTTTCCATAGTTAGGTAATTATGATTTCTTTTGCTTGTCACTGTCAAATAATTAAACACTTTTTATGATTTAAGTGAGAAAATGTCAAAGTTAAACCTGACAAATAATTTCTTCCTAATAACAACAACAAGGTAGGCAACACATTAAGGTAGCAGATACTGCAAAGTCACCGGTATTTAAAGAAAGGACAGTCGAAAAAGGATACTAAAATTATATAAAGATAGGTATAAGTAAACAATTTAAAGGGATAACTTCGTACACATCTATATCGTCGAGGATTTTGGTATGCCGACAGGTTATAACCTAAAAAAATCGTGCCGCCGACGGTATTGTCAAAATAAGGGAAAACAATCTATATGCTTCGGTAAAAATATATTTATTTTTATTAATTTTTTTCACTTGCTCTTGCAGCGATATGTACCAATTACTCTCATTGGCAAAAATAAGACCAAGCTCATTTTTAAGTCGTTGAATTTTTGAAAATATTTCCCCATATAACTGTAACAAATTTTCAAACGGGCCAGTCGGAAAATTAAAACTATATTCGGAAAATTTAACCTGCCAAACATGAAAATGTAAGTTTTTCACAGTCTTGAAATCTTAGTGTCATTTCCATTAAAATATGGTCCAATATTTCATAAAAAAAGGTTCTATATTTAGCCCTAACTTCTTCAGGTGAAAGCTTAGCATGGTCACGTTTGCAATGATTTATTTCTGTAACAGAAATTGCTTTATTAAACATGGTATTAAAAAAATTTTCACTTCTTTTTTTACAGAGCGCCTCACGACAGCGTTTTATATTGGATATGCAAAAATGAATGTCAAGCGATTTTTCTTGAAGAACGTATGTATAACGTAATAGTATGTCCGTGATTGAGAAAATGTCATTAAACACTAATGCCAGAAACGTGGATTCAAAATCGTTCATCTCACCTAAAAATCCTTTCGCAAGGCGAATTGATTTTTTATCAGATTTGTCACAGTTTGTAATAAATTTAAAGACGTCTTTTAATTTATTCCAGTCATGAACAATCACATTTACTAACTTCGAATTTGAACACCATAAATAAACATAACACAAAACAGTCAAGTTAACTGCAAAGGAACTCACCGGTTGCAGCGAAATCCGCGAAAATAAAAGTAAACAACCACCGCAAACTGAACGACACGTGGGTGTAGTGTACTGCGCCTGCAATTCACCGAGAGCGTTGAATGGCGCTTGGTTCGTCGTCATCGGATACGCGTTATCATGGCAACATCGTAGGAAAATCGTAAACTAAACATAGCACCTCCAGCAAAGTCAAAGCGGTTTGCGCCACTGTTATAGTTGTTATAATAAAGTTCGATTGAAAGTTTTAAAAAGACATGCCGCCAACGGTCAAGTAAAATATTTATTCGAGATGTACAGTTTATTTTTTACCAATTAGGTGAATAAATGAATGTAAAAACTAAAATTTTAGGAGATATATATTATAAATATAGTTAGATGTTTGCTTGTTTATTTTTCCTAGTGAAGCAGCACTTCACCTACTTCACCTGAGTAGCCGCCACTGTTTTGATTCGACATCTTGAATTCGTACCAAAATTTTACCAGTTTTTCTCTATATCACATTTAATGCTTGCACAAAATGTGAAATTAATCTAATAAGTAGTTTTTTCAGGCTGATTTTTTAAATATTTTGTGAGGCCGCCATTTTGTTTTGCTATCTTGGGTACAAACCAGTTTATTCCTACGTAACATTTGATTTTTGCTATTCTTTTCATCATATTGGATTTTTAGCAAAAATATTACGATATGACCCTTAAGTTTTAACCAAAACTTGAAGATATTCGGGTAAAGCAGTTTTTTTGGCTATGCCGTGAACTGTCAGATAGACAGACCGACGGAATTGAGAAAATATATATTTTAGAATCTAAGAACGTTAAACCTGGGAGTATAATGTTTTCGCGCAAATATTTGATTTGGCTGCCATTTTGAATTCGTACCACAATTTTCCCAATTCATCTATCTATATAACACAATTAATTCTTTCACGATCAATCAATCTGTTTACTAGTTCTTTCAATCTGAATTTTTAAAGTTTCTACCGATATTTTGTTTCGCCGTTTTAGATATGTGCCAAAACATTTCTGCAAAATTAAAGGTAAATTTGATAAATGGTTTTTAGTAATAATTTTTGTAATATTTCACTACACAGCCATTTTGTTTCGTGTATTGAATTTTACCAAAATGTTACCAGGTCATCCCCATGTGACCCTTAATTTTTAACCAACATTAGAAGTCATTCGGATAAGTAGGTTTTAGCTATGCCACGAACAGAGCTACCGACAGACTGATAGACACAACGACGAATTTGAGAAAACATGTTTTTCGTCATCTATGGACCCTAAAACTAGGAAGGTAAATATTTCACGATTACAATACTTTCCTTCCCCGAAGCTTTCTTCGTGCAGAATGATGGCTAGACACAGATAAGACCATTTATGAATCCATATACCAATTTGTTTGGTAATAACTTAAAAAAAAATTAAATAAATTACACTTTATTTTTTGCAGGGACAGCCAAACTTCTCATTGTGTCGACCTACTTTAATAACATTCTAATAGACACTGGCCTACCTAAACTTTTGTGATCAAAAATATATTTCAAATATGTGGAAATATTTTTTATTGTACTAAATTGTCGCATCATAGTTCTTACCGCCAGTCGAATTCAATTGTCCAAATGTTCGTGCCTAACGCGATTGCTACAATTAAAACTGGATAATAATATTGCATTTGATACCAATGATTTTAGCATAAGCGTCCTGTAAACTTAAACTACATGTGAAAAAAAACATGAAAATATTATACTTTATGTAAGAATGGTAGTTTAAAATTTAGACGCTAATTGCTTGAACATAGATGTTTTAATATCGAAATTGCACTTTTAATTTATTGTTTACGAAAGCAAGATTTATCGCAAAAAAATGCAGGCTTTTTCGTTTAAAAAAAATTACATTTTTATAATTTGTTCCATTCGGCAACTCTATAATTACATTTTTCTTTACTAAACCAACAACTATAAATCTCATGTTGAATTCGTAGGTTTAAGTTAGTCTATGGCAGGCTTTAAAACAATTTACGCGCTAATCACTTAAAAATGGCTTATTTAAGCAAAAAATTTAACTCTTCGTGAATTTTTAAAATAGCGAGACTTTTCCACTAAAAAAAATTCCCAGGTATACTTTAAAAAATTTCATTTTTATCATTTGTGCCTAATCCGGCAACGCTAAAATTTTTATTTCAATAATTTTTTATAACTGGACCCACCACTAGTAAATCTGATCTTGAAATCATAGGTCTATTTCTTTGAACAAAGGAGTTAGCCCCTGTCAGGTCTTAAAAAGTGTTAGGTACTAATCGTTTGAAAACGGCTGCTTTAGTAAAAAATTATACTCTTGATTTATTTTTTAGAATAGCGAGATGAATCGAATTCCATTAAAAACCGCCAAGTTGACATTTATAAAAATAACATTTTTATCTTTTGTGCCTAATCCGGCAACGCTGCATTTTTTTCAGGAATTTTTCTTAATTGAATTATATGTCTATCTCTTTAAGTAAAGATGTTAGCCTATGTCAGGTTTTAAACAACTAGCACTGTATGTTTAAAATAAGCTCTATGTAATACATCTTTTTTGGGACAGTTTTTAATTTCATTAAAAACACTTAAGATCAAGCACTTATATAAAGGCTGAGAGAAAATAAAAACCCGTTTGGGGAAAATACTTAAGGCTCTAAAACTTGAATGAAATGTAATTTGGTTTTTATGTTACAGAGTGTTGAAATATACATAAATAATCTTTAGAATCCCTACGATTTTTTATTCACCGTGTATATTTTGTGCATAGTGTAGGCCCTACAGACAATAAAAAAAATTAGACGTAATATCTTCTCAGCAAGAAAACTTTACGTCACAGGGTTCATAAAAAGTTACAGCTTAATATGTAAGAGTTATATTTTCAATAAAATTTCGTATCTCAAAAAATATGGAAAAATTTTAAAATCTTGTCAATTGTTTTTTACAATTTGGCCAGGAAATAAATTGATCTAGCAATTAGAAAATTAATATATTATTAAAATATTGGAAAACTTGCAGTCTTTTTTAACAGCCTGTAAAAATAAAATTTTAGCTTAGCTAACCTTTACGCTTAAAGTCTCTAAATTGCAAGTTAGTTTGCGAGACAACGCGAGACAACTGAAAACCTCTCTTCTCGTTTTAAAAATATTCGACTTTAAATTCTACCTTAAAATTCGCTTGTCCCGTTTGCCCTGTCCAGCAGTTTAGTTAAAAGATACTTACAATGGGGACGCAAGAAAGAAGCTAGCAAATTAGCCACTACCGCAGCTTAATAGCCAGCATGTTCTTTTAAAAGTTGCAGCAATTATGGAAAATACCAACAATAAATTTAAAAATTTGTTGTATATAACTTTAATTCAGATACTTTAAAAAAAACGACGTATGGAAAAAGAAACATATTTTTGGGGAACCTATTCTGACTTTATTACCATAATTATTTGCCGATTACTGGCAAAACGTTATTTGCCCTTAAATTAACGCCCTGTTTGCTGCACGTTATTAAACAAAAAGCTTTCTTGAAGCAACAACCGAGATGGAATCTATCAAATAACGCAGAGTGAGTCAATTAATAAAAAAGCTTTTAACCTAAAATGTATCCAATAATGAATTCAAATTAAAATTGATTACCCATAAGCTTAATTTTTGCTTCTTGCCTTTTAAAATTACAGTAATTTAATTTACTTCTATTTTTCGCGAAGCAATTTAACAAATGAACATTTAAAAAAGCAGCCAAGCTTAAAAGGCAAGATCGTCATGAAGGAAGGTTTTTGCAGACGATAATTTATCATTGTCTATCGTTTGATATTTTCTAATTCGAATCAACAAACTACCGTTTCAAATTTGTCTACTTTGGTGTGCATCTCTAGAACTCCTTTAATATATACTGAGATACTGTCAAAAAGGACGATACATTATAATTTAAGCATCAGTGTTATAAGTCTGTTATATAATCCGAAATCTTCGTTTTTGCGGCAGTCAAAATTCCTAATTTGTTGTATTTTTTTGCATACTGGAAGAGAGGATAAACACGTTTTGTAAAAATTGAAAATGTTTAGACGCTCGCATTCCTTTAATATTCGTTTGACTAGGGTGAATTTTGGCACTACCAAATTCAAGTTTTTTTTCAAGAGAAGAACTCGGGTGATCCACAGGAGATAGCGAACATGTTTGTTGTCTTTTTCGATTTAGTTTACTGCATAAAGTTACATATTACAAAAAATGACACATACTGACCCCACGCTGAACTTGAATCGCAGTAAAATATCTTTAATTGGCGTTTTTAATTACATTTTAACTTTATTTACAACTGCAGGTTTGTTCTTGCCCCTCTCTTTGGAAGCTATACTCTGTTACTAAAACTTAGATACTTTCTTGAAACATGAAAATCTAGTTTTGTCATTCCAATTTTTAAGAGTGGTAACCCAGGCAATATTGGGACTATAGGGAATTTCTAAAATATCTTTATTCAGTAACATCTTTGATCAAGTTATTACAGATATAATTTATATTACAGACCGATACACTGTATACAAAACTTTGTGTTATGAACAACACGTATTCCTGAGTGACCGATCCACCCTGAACTGTTCAATTCTACTATAGAATCCTTCTTATGGCAGGTAAATTAAAATGCTTGAAACAGTCTATCATAATTTTCTAAGATTTAGATTCTATTCTTTGACAAAACATTTCATACCTTAGCTCTCTTGAAACCACAAAGTACTGTTTGATTTCAACTTGCTATATAAAATCATGAACAACAATGCTGATTACACAAAAGTGTTAGAATATGTATATATTCAGGTCTCTCAAAAAAAAACACAAGTAACTCTTCCATGTTAAATACTTCAGCAGAATCTATGTACAATCATTACTAAGATGGCAAGGACAATGAATAACTTAGATGTTAATATTTTCCCAATTCCAATTTAGTCACAGTGTGTCACCATAAAAGAATAGTAAATCAAGTAATATGTCTTAGTTTAAATATTTAAATATTAAAAGCAGCATTTTACATTTTTGTACAGATTTTTTAACTAGTTTCAACACATATAAATGAAATTTGTAACTTTAAAATGTAAATGGCATTTCCGTTAATTTAAAAAAATTTATCACTTTGATAAGATTAGGCTTTCTTTTTAGGAGAATCATGAAATTTCAAAATCACCCAAAAAGAGGTACTAAGAAATAAAAATCCTTGGTTGGATAAACCGTAATAACAAGAAGCTAACAGGATACTTCATTTAAAAAACGTTTCAGACATTCTCGTTTTTAGGACTCCTTGTATAGTAAATTAAAGAAATTAAATCAGAAATTGATTTTTAACGAATTTTAAGAAATACGCCTCAGAAAGATCAAATGCAAAGACGCGATATTGACCATCCTTTTAGGGAAGATATAAAACTTCAATGTATCAAAAGTTTTCTTAGGTATTATCCTAGTGAATAATAAATTATAGCTTAAAAACCTAGAAAAACGCCTTTGTCAATAACGCACTAAAATGTACAAAATAATCTGATTTACTTAAAATATTTGGTTACTATAGATATATGCCTTTCAATCTTGACAATGCAATGAGTATGCCAAAAAGCGTAGGGTTTTGTCGAAATTAATTCAATGTACAGGGCTATCAATTTGTCTTGATAACATCCTGCCAAATCCTCTTTAGATTTAAAGTTAACCATTTGAACTAAAAAACAAATTATAGGGTAACTTAACAAGTTTTTTTTTCTAATAATTGAAAAAAAAATGACAATAGACTATCAATTTTACAAGATATCATCAGGATTTGTATTTTTTGATGGGAATCGGCTTCTGGCAAGTTATAAAATCTGGTTTGATAATTTTATCTTCAAAGACATCCGAAAAATGTATCCTGCTATAAGAGACAGTGTGCTAAAGGAAGACCGAAAACGCTCGGTACGTAGTCCTGCCTCCTGTAGGGCAGGGTTTTTCTCAAATTTCTCAAGTGTCGTTGAAGATAAAATTATCAAAACAGATATATTTGTAATATACAAAAGGATACCCATTTGAGGGATATTTTATTTTCCTCAAATAGGTTTTTTATCCTTAGAATTGTATTGATGGATATATTTCTATGAAAATTTGCAATAAATCTTCTTCTTGCTTCTCTTGCATTTTCTTGGCACTTGTAAAATAGCATAACAATCTGTAGTCTCTCGTCCAAAGAGTATTTCATTTCGATCAGAGTCAAATATATATTTTTTAGGTGAAGACTTCGACAATAATTAAAATAATGTCAATTTTTATTGACAAAGCATTCAAACGTCATTTTACCTTGATCACCTATACCAACCTATCGTATATTTTAAACAGGTGAAGCTAAAATTTTAGTTTGTAAAACATTAAAATGTAATATAAACAGCTATCGCAAAATCAAATCTTTTAATCAGAACGGACATAAAAAAAATCACTCTTTCCAAAAATCGTATAAAAAACGATACATTCCATTTAAAAAACACCTGATGCATAGCGTAACTCTTTTGTTTCTGGTTCAAATATTTTTTCGATGATATTTTTGGATTCTACAAGAAAAAATACATCGATTGGCTATTTTGAATTTTTCCAAAATACAAGGAAGGTCGAAAATAGGTCCCTGTTCAGTCCTCGCTGGAACACCCTGTACATACGAGTACTTCTCAAAGAAACATAGCCAATAGCGCTCCACGCTTTTTGGCATAGTCATTGAATTGTCAAGGATATAATGCATATATCTCAACAAAATATTTCAAGTAGATTACATTATTCTGATCTTTTTAGTGCCTTACTGACTAAAGCGAGTTTTGTAGTTTTTTAAATATCTTTACCATATTACTGGTATTGTATTGGCCAAATAAATTGTTAAAAAAACAAAATGAAGTGTAGCAAAGCTGAAACTGATAAAATATTGGTACTAATACAATTTGGTGGAACAAAATGGTACCATAACATATTACTGGTAATGTATTGGACTCGTCAAAACAAAGCAAATGCGCACAAATGTAAGGGGTACACTAGCTGGTACCATCTATCATTTGATATTATCGAGCTGATCACATCAACTCGATGGTACCGAACTATTGTATTTCCAACCAATTTACGTGGGTTAAGATCAACTGGTTACTTTTGGCACCATCGAGTCGATCAAATAATTTTATTGTCATCATAATTACCTATACTTGTAAAATTTCAAATCGATGCGGCAATTAGAATTAGCCCAAAATCGATTTCCTAGATTTGTTTACATACATTGTTATATAGCTAATAAAAACGTGTTAATAAAAAAATATACCAAGAATTAAAACACGCATGTTAAATAAGTTAAAGTCATTTACCCTGTGTAATAGGGAAACCAATAAAAAGTTGTCAAACCTGATGGCGTAAATTAGATGCCAAGAGCCTCTTTTTTAACCGACTTCAAAAAAAGGCCTTTATTTTTTTTTATGTTTGTTCGGGCATATTGTCTAAACGGCTTGGCCTATTTTGATGAGTCAAACGCCAAATTGTAGAAGACATTTCTCTGATAGTCCCATATATTTTGATTTGAAATCCGTTCCCCGTTTTTTTATAATAATAATATAAAAAAAACACAAGTATAAGAGCAGTAAAGGCAGCGAGTTTTATAATTAAATTTACATTTTTTTAAATACCTTGTTCAAACTAAAGCATTGAGGTTTGTAATAGACATACAACCCCATTTGCTATAAAAATAACTAAAAAGTGAGACATCAAATATTTAAAAAAAAAGTAGAACCGACTTCAAAAAAAATCGCAAAAAAGTAAAAAATAATATTTTATTTATTCCTTAAATAATATAGACAAGTCGGCACCAAAATAATGATTAATTTGTAATAATATATATAAAAAAATACATACACGTATTGCCTGTACTCACTAGTTTACTTTAACTTTAAACTTACTAACCTAAACTCTTCTATGTTTGCTTTATATTGATGAAAATTTGGTACACTTAAAATACTTAGTTTGATTTTAAAACTTTAGTATAATTATAAAAAGTGTTATAGAACCTTTTAGTTAAATGGATGTCAAAACAATAGCACTGTTTTAAATTTCATTTACTTAATTAAAAGTGAATCAGGCAAAAGATATTTTTTAATATGTGGTTCAGAGAGGGTCACGTTACTATTTTCAAGTCGAACTACTGAGTAAATTTGGTCGCTGCTGGGGCTGGAGTTGGTAAATGACCCCCAAAAATATTTCAGAAAATAAATTATACTGTCCCTCCTAATAGTTGTAATAAAACGCAAACCTTGGTAAAAGTTACATACGCTACACTATTAGCCGCGCGCGGCGGTTCGAATGGTCTCGTTGCGTTCCTTAGGCATAATAAAATACGCTATACTAAGCTAGGCGGGGCAGTCCAAATTGCCCTGATTACCTTAAAGCTTGTCGAAAGTACCCGAAGATTTCACAGTTACCGAGCGGCAGTCGAACGTGATAGCAAATGGAATATGAAATCGCGATTTGGGTCATCAGCCGGTCTCTTCTCATAATTCGGTCGATCGGTCGCGCCATCACGTCGGCATGCGGAAGTTTAATTATTCAGAGGTCGCGCAGTCGATATTCTAACTCGATATTGTTTCGGACGTTTTCAATCGATGAAAATTGATTTATATACTGTTTTTTGAATATATATATTTTTTTATTTTTATGATCCATGTGTGAGTTGGAAATATACAGGAAATGAAATGTTGGTATTGACTAGGGCAAAAAAATAAGCAACAAAAAAGTGCTTACAGTTACGTTCCCGTGAGAAATGCAATTCTGCATTTATGCACTTGCAATTCTTAGACTTTTATCTTTTCGTTCTCATGCAACATAAGCATTACTGAACTTATAAATATAACTAAAATGCATTTTGTAGTCAGTTCTCTTTGTACGCTTATGAAATAAAATTGATTTTTTAAAAATAATTTCTCGTGTTTCGAGTTGTTAACTGGCGCAGTCGGTAGGATTATTGCCAACAGTCGCGCATCGTGCGTATTTTCTGGTTTCGTCTCAACGATTCGTGGCAAAAATCGGACAATTAAAAAATCTTCAGGGTGTACTAAGAAACTCAAAAATTGACCAGGGATTTGGAACAGCATCGTCCAGCGTCCTATTGGTGCGAGTTTGGGAACACACATCGTCCCACCCTCATAGCTGCTAACCAGGGAAAGGACCACATCGCCTCTCCTATTGGACCCTAGTTTAAGAATGAGAATTGGAATTATCTTCAGTACATTGCTGTAAGTGCTTCCTTTCAATTTTCCTTATTTTATTTTATTTTTATCCTATCTTAAATATTGATATTTACGTCTCTTGCAATTCCGCAAACTGGAAGATTTAACATCAGCTTTTGGAAATTTAAATTGTGAAGGAAATCTAACACCTTTTTCTAATTTAATTCAAATAAGTAAAATAATGACTACTGAACCTAATTTACAACTAGTCAGATATCAGGCAGACAATATTTCCTTATTTGATGGGAATCCAAAACAAATAAACAGATTTATTAATGCTTGTGATAATTTTTATAATAATCATAGAAATAAAACTGACAATAATGCACCTATAAATGTATGTTTACACGATACTATATTAAGTAAACTTGTAGGTAGGGCAGCCGATATTATTTGTTCTAGAATAGAATTAAATACATGGCCCGCAGTAAAAGCTGCAATAATTTCGACTTTTTCAGATCATAGATCGATTGATTGTATTATTCAAGATATAATAACGTCCAAACCGGAAAAAAATGAAACACCGCAACAATTTGGCCTGCGTTTGCAAGACGCTCGCAGTTTGTTATTTTCCAAAGTAAATTTAAGCAATGAAACGCAAGCTCTAAAACTTTTAAAAATTAATGAATATGGAAATTTAGTATTAAAAACCTTCATAAACGGTCTAAACTACCATATGCAACTTGTGGTTAGATTAAAAAATCCAGTTACTTTAGAAGAGGCAATGAGCTGTGCCTTGGAAGAAGAAAATTTTATGTATTATAAGAACCGTAGTAGCATATTACCAAAAAACCCAAATTTTAATTCACAAAAACCAAAAATAAATTTGCCTACACAAGCACATTATCCTGCTAATGTGAGACCAATATTTTCGAATTACCCCGTTCAGCAATTTTCAAATTTTATGCCTTCTTATAAACAACCAATCCCAAATTTTAATAATGGAAATAATCAATTTATGGGCTTTGGACAATTTAGGCAACCCGCAAATAATTTTAGACAATCGAATTTCCCAAATCAAAATTTTATGCAAAGAAACATTTTTACCCCAAGACCATCTTTTAACCCCCAAAATCAACGCCCAACTCCTTCTGGAATATCACGCCAACAAAAGCCTGAGCCGATGGATACTTCTTCAGGGAACACAACCCTTAGAAGAAACCAACAACCACATTCTTCACAACGTAATATTGTTGTAGAAGAACTATATAATCAATCAGTCGAATCGATAAATGCCGATAATGATCAAAATGAAAATTTTCAAACTAGCAATGCTGAATTTCAATATTATTACCCGGAATACACCGATAACTCGCAATATTCGTATAATGACTCCAATACCGAATTTTCTTGTCTAGAAAATAACCCTTATGAAAATCAAATTGATTTTAATGAAGAAAATTTTCAGGAGAACCAAATTTCCAACAACCAAACATAATACTTTTAAATAATTATACAAATTCAGATTTACCAGTAATTTTCATACCCGAAATCAAAGCAAAATTTTTAATTGATACAGGTAGTGGCAAAAGTTTTATAAAGCCTAATTTAGCATACAAAATTTATTCAAATTTCATTTTTTCGGAACCTTTCTCAGTAAGGACAGCCCACGCTACGTCCATTCACAATGAAGTAATTAATATACCAATATTTCCTTGTTTTAATCATACAGGTAATCATAAGTTTTATCTTTTTGATTTTTCACCTAAATTTGACGGACTTTTAGGAATTGATTTTCTAACACATATTGGAGCTAATATAAATTTAAAACATTGTTCTTTAGATACTCAATTTGTAACATTGCCTTTATATTATCAAAATAATATATCAAATTTACATAATTTTGAAACTATCGAAATAATAATTCCCCCACGTACATGTCAAAGAATCAAACTGCCTGTAAATCAATCGAATGGTTTAGGTATTTTAAAATATACAGATTTTGGTTGCGCAGAGATGCCAGAAGCTTTAGTACAAGTCATTGACTCCTACGCAACAACTATAATTACGAATAGTCGCGAAAACCCAGTCAAAATAAAAATATTTAATCCCATAGATATCGAAACCATAAATGAAGTAGAAAACAACTTCATAGAAAAAATGGAAACCGATACAGAAATAAATGAATATATGGATAATACACAAAAACAAAACTTAAAAAATTTAAGACTGTCACATTGTAATCAGGAAGAATACAGAGCTATTCGAAACTTGTGTTACGAATATCGTGACATATTTTATTGTGAGGGCATCCCACTTACATTTACTAATCAAATTAAACATAAAATAAACCTAACCGATGACACTCCTATATATACAAAAACTTATCGATATCCCGAAATTCATAAAAAAGAGGTTAAAACCCAAATTAACAAAATGTTAGAGAGCGGTATCATTCAAAACTCAACGTCACCGTGGAGTAGTCCAATTTGGATTGTCCCAAAAAAGATGGACGCGTCCGGTAAACGTAAATGGCGTATCGTTTGCGATTTCCGTAAAATCAATGAACGCAGTATTGATGATAAATTTCCTTTACCAAATATATCGGATATTCTCGATAAACTCGGAAAATCTCAATATTTCACCACATTGGATCTAGCAACCGGTTTCCATCAAATAGAAATGGAACCGAATGATATCCCCAAAACAGCCTTCTCAACCGATACAGGTCATTATGAATTTAGACGCATGCCTTTTGGCTTAAAAAATGCGCCCTCTACATTTCAGCGAGTCATGAACAACGTCCTTCGGGGACTTCAAAATGAAATCTGTTCTGTATATCTTGATGACATAATAATCTTCTCTACGTCACTTCAAGAGCACATCGATAGATTAAAATCCGTTTTTGATAGACTTAGAGAATCCAATTTAAAAGTGCAGCTAGACAAATCAGAATTTTTACACAAAGAAGTTGCTTATTTAGGTCACAAAATTACAAGCGAAGGTGTAAAACCTAATCCTGATAAAGTCACCGCAGTTAAAAATTTCCCCATACCAAAAACCCAAAAAGACATTAAGTCATTTTTAGGACTAGCCGGATATTATCGTAGATTCATCAAAGACTTCGCAAAAATCACGAAACCCCTTACACTATGTCTCAAAAAAGGAGCGAAAGTTGAACACTCACCAGCCTTTATTCAATCCTTTAACCATTTAAAAGAATTGCTTATTAATGCTCCAATACTAAAATACCCTGATTTTGAAAAACCCTTTGTCCTTACGACAGATGCCTCAAATGTAGCCCTAGGCGCTGTTCTCTCTCAAGGCAACCCGCCAAATGACAACCCTGTAGCATTCGCGTCGCGCACTCTAAATGAAACAGAACAAAAATACTCAACGATTGAAAAAGAACTTTTAGGAATCGTTTGGGCATGTAAATACTTTAGACCTTACCTTTATGGCAAAAAATTTAAAATATATACTGACCATCGCCCATTAGTATGGTTATTTAACCTCAAAGAACCAAATTCGAAATTAGTACGCTGGAGGCTAAAACTTGAAGAGTATGATTACGAAATAATCTACAAAAAAGGGAAACAAAACACTAACGCTGACGCCCTTAGCCGAATTCAATTAAACGCAATCGAATCCGAATCATTAATAAATTACCCAGGCGATATAGACACCGACGTAACGCAATTCCTAAACGACCAATTCAACCCAGATATCCTTGACTCTGAAGTAGTGTCACAAACAATAGAAAGACTAGAACACGAACCTGAAACAACACCCAAAATTAATATTATTTCTGACATTCTAATAACTCCACCTATAACACAACTAACCCATTCTAATATTCCAATAAAACCACCCGTAACGGAAACAATACATAGTACAAATGCTAACGAAAATCATTCCAATATGACTATATTAGATGAAATTATTAATAATAAAGCTCATCAACTTATTATTAAAAAAGCACCTTATGACAAATATGTTAAAACCAAACGTGAAAATTTCGAAGGACATCAAATTATTCACGCAACATTACCCACTAATATTATAGTAATTACTAACTTTTTGAAAGAATATTTAACAAATAAAACAACATATGTTTATTTCTTTTCCAAAGAACTAAGAACCTATTTTCAACAAACAATGAATAACCATTTTAAAAATTTAAAACTTATAGAATGTTCAAAATTAATAAATAATGCTCAACCTGACGAACGAGAATTACTAATTAAATATCGTCATGAAGGCAAAACAAATCATAGAGGAATCGAAGAAACTTGCAAATTTTTAAAAGCAAATTATTATTGGAAATCACTTAAGGCAGATGTAACAAAATACATCAATAATTGTGAAATCTGTCAACGATCAAAATATAATCGAAAACCACCAGATCAACCTTTGATATTAACCGAAACGCCAAGCAAACCTTTCGAAATTGTTCATATCGACACTTTCATCATAGGTAAACAAAAATTCCTAACTATTATAGATAAATTCTCCAAATACGCACAAGCCTTGCCTTATACTGGAAATGCAGTGTCGTGCTGTGAACAGTTAATTAATTTCTTTTCCTTTTTACGTATTCCAAAACAAATAGTTTCAGACAACGGATCTGAATTTCAGAACGAAGTCGTTAAAGGCTTATTAAATACACATAATATTAAAATACACTTCACTACCCCCTACCACCATGAATCAAACTCCCCTGTTGAAAGGCTACATTCCACATTAATCGAACACATTCGATTACTTCGAGAATCGGACCCCAATGCAGAAGTTACCAAACTTATGCCGTACGCAATTATTGCCTATAATAACACGATCCATTCTAGTACGAATTTTACCCCATACGAACTTGTCTTCGGACACACAGACTCTAGAGATCCTATGGATTTAATACCCGCTCATGTATATACCGAGTATGTCAATAATCATAAAAATAACACACAAATTTTGTACGACAAAATTACAAAGGAATCACGAGGACTAAAACAAAAAATTATAGATAGGGCAAACAAGGATAAAACCCCGACCAATTTAATAATAGGCTCACAAATTTATAAAAAATCAGATAATCGATCTGGAAAAATAAAAAAGAGATATTTAGGCCCATTCATACTAACGGCTATATTAGAAAATAATAAAATACAAATAGAAAATCCCAAAAATAAATACAAAGAAATTATACATGTTAACGAAACTAAAATAATACCCCTTGTTCCAGATGCTGGACCATCGTCGGCGGCTACGTAAAATTCCATGATTTAAATAAACATCCAGGAATACTACCATTCAAAATGGGAACCGCTAAACTTAAATCCAATCACTGGACATTCGTTCAAAATATTAACCTAACCCCTTTAATTAACCAATTTCAAAATATTCAAAAACAAGCAAAATCAATATACATAAACATTCAAAATAACAGCGAATACCATAAGGAATATTTTAATTCTTTTAATACATTATTTACACTTGAAAAAAGAATAGAAACTCTATTAGAACAAATTGTCCCAAATCAAGAAAATTATCGTAGTAAAAGAGGTCTTTTTAACCCCTTAGGTTCATTCATAAAAAGTATAACTGGAAACTTAGATCAAAATGACGCAGAGCAAATTGATGCCAAAATCACGAATTTTATTTAATATATACAATAATCAATCAAATAACAACAATTTATCAATCAATCTACGATATTCTGAATAAGATTGAAATAGGTATCACTTTTGCAAAAATTAATGTACTTTATAATTCAATAATAGAACCAAATGAACTATTTATAGAAATAAAGAACTTACAAGATCATCTAGGCTCAGATAAACTCCCTTTAGAAGTAACTTATAAAAATATACTTAATTTCGAAAAAATTATAGAAATTAAAAGTTTCTTAAAAAACTTTAATATTGTATTTATATTTGAACTTCCTCTTGTGGAATCGGAGATATATCAATATTTTAAGTTATTCCCTTTACCAATTCCCAATAATCGATCATTTCTTGTAAATATTCCTTATAAACCCTACCTAGCATTAGGCAATACAAAATATGCCCATATGGACCAAAGATGTCACGAAATCCAACCACAAAAATATTTGTGTAAAGAAGCCCACACCACGTTTGTCGAAGACAGCCCCTCCTGTGCTGTTCAACTTATCAAACATCACACAAATATTACGTTTTGCCACCCATTCGAAACTCAAATGCACGAGATCCAGACAACAAAAATAATCGACGACAAATGGCTGATAACAGTACCAATACAAGTAATCGCCGTCATAAATTGTCAAAAATCCGAAGATAACATACCCTTATATGGTTCCTATCTTCTTGAGTCATCCCCAGGATGTAAAGTACGGATAAAGTCAATTACGCTTGAAACATATAAATCAAGTCAATTAACATTTAATGGAATTAATCTACCTACCCTTAATTTAAGTCTAATTAAGGAAAACCGAGATTCATTCTACAACCCTCCTAGTATGGACTTAAACTACGTAAACCTAAAAACTACTAAAGAAATCGAAGCCAAATTGGAAAACCAAAAGAAGGCCCTAGAAGAAATGACCACAACGATTTATGTAAAGAAGACCAGTTTTTGGACAATTTTACTTTACATATTCATTTCAATAATTTTTATATTTTTCATATACAAAAAACTTGTAAAAAAGTCTAAGAAAAAACAATTAAATGCAAACTCTAATACTTTAGATATTGAAGAAAATAATAGAATTTTCTAAAATATTAATAATCTTTAAACCTTTTTGGAAATTTTTGAAAACACGTCTTTAAGAACGTGCTTTCAACTAAGAGGGGAGGAGTTACGTTCCCGTGAGAAATGCAATTCTGCATTTATGCACTTGCAATTCTTAGACTTTTATCTTTTCGTTCTCATGCAACATAAGCATTACTGAACTTATAAATATAACTAAAATGCATTTTGTAGTCAGTTCTCTTTGTACGCTTATGAAATAAAATTGATTTTTTAAAAATAATTTCTCGTGTTTCGAGTTGTTAACTTTACTAACTTAATTTTGCAAAAATAACCAATTTCAAGGTGAGTATATTTGAGTTATGAATGTAGATGAAATAAAATGTCGGTAGTACAAAAAATTAAACAACTAAAGAGTGCTAACGAACTTAAATTAAATAGAAAATCATTTAGAGATTTTAATGAAAATGTATCCGAAAATCGTTATATTTTAAACAAAATTATAGATTGTGTAAAATTTTGTGCGGCATTCGAGCTGGCACTATGTGGCCATGATGAAACGGCTTTGTCTGAAAATCCAGAGGTTTTTCGAGGGCTTATAAATTTTGTTGAGGAGTTGGGCCAAGATAGATTATCCGCTTTAGCAATGTTAAGTATCGAGAAATCGTTTATAAACAGAATGTGCGTGCAATTTTAACGAACGTGTCATTCAGCATTTTTCCAATTCTAAAGAACGATGAGTAGATCTGAACTTCAAGAGAATTTAAAACTCGATTTAAAGATCAGATATGTATTTTTATTTTAAGTATGCCTATTTTTAAATTTGTTATTGACCTCCCAATATAATTCATAACAAGCCGCCACTGTACCTAGGTGTATGTTCTATAACACTGCCGTTAATAAAGTCTTTATGCACTAAGTTAGCCAACAGTTGCAAGTCCCCCAAAATCTCGAAATGCGAATTCGTTATTGGTCTGTTTGGACAATTATAATTGTCCTAAAGAATGTCAATATTACTATTTGACTTTGAGCTCAGCGATTGGATGGAAATAGCAGTTTACGTTTGCGCAGTTCCACAAAGAGGACCTGACAGCAAGTGATTCGGGCATCAGTTTTAAAAGATATAAGGCTAGCTCTATATTTGTTTAATATGTAATGTAATATAAAATACATCAACTATATTTTGTAATGGCTAGGTGAGGCTGCTTTGGGCGTCGACTTCAAAATGTCTATATCTAAGGAATAAATAAAATATTATTTTTTACTGTTTAAGGATTATTTTTAAAGCAGATCTATTTTTTAAAAACATCTTTTAAACGTTTGTAATGTAAAAATAAGAATGTTTCAAAATGGGTCAATTTTTTGTTAGCGCGGATCTCGATTTTTCGCAAAAATGGGTTAAGACCACTTTTCTATGTAGAAATGTCTCATTTTTCGATTAATTAAAAAAGATTTTTTTTTGAAAAAATAACCCTATTTTGCAAAAAGTAGTTTTATCGTATCTCAAGCCTGTACAAATTTGGCCGAAATAAAATTGTATCTTAAGTTGCAAGAAAAATTATTTGATAACACATGAAAATAGCATAGTATATGTATAATACGATGTTATTATTCATGCCATACCGCGAGCGACACCTCTTGTAAATTTGTTGATTCGAGCAAAGATGCTACTATTCATTAGTTACGATTGTAATAATCTTTGTTTACAACCTGTAGAGGCGGTGTGTTTTGCGTGTTGTTTATTGTATTTTCTGCAAAATTTAAGTGATAATCTTCAGAAAATACAGACATTATGAGTTCAAGAGAAAAGTTTTTAGTAAATCTTGAAATAAGTATGCAGAAAATTACTTAAAAACCTTCCTCAAGGAGCAAATGAAGCGGATGACGACAAAGATGATGAAGAAATTTCTTGCTAGCATCTAAAAGTAGTACTTATGTTACGGTTGTTTTCTAAAATCAAAGATTTTGGATTTTTAATTTGAATTGAAGTTTTTAATCTTTGGAAGGGCAATTTACCATTGACAACAAATATATTTACTCATCACGTCGCCCCGTACGTGTAACTTTAGATACGCAATTTCCCCCTATAAATAAAAAAATAGTAACATCGTGTGTTTAGTTAGAATATTTATAATTAAAAAAAATCAAATAGCTACATCGTGTCATTAGATAAGATATTAGGTACCTTAAAAACAGCAATTATTTCCATCGTATCTTTTTAATGTTTATTTCTTTAAATTTTTAATTGTTTTTAAAGTACAAAACATGTAAGAAAGGATTCCTAAATATCATCTTTAAACTGTGACCAAATTTTATACTTTATTTTTCAAAGATCGCATTTTTATCTATGAAAAACCGTTGAAGCTTTAAACCTGTTTCCTGAAAAATTAACATTAATAAGTTACGATGTTGTTATTTGCGAGCGTGGAATTGTTGATCACTTTACTTATAAAATTTGTAGTTTATTGTAATAAATCCTAAATAAAATAATATGCTGTCTGGTTTCAAGTTATGAAAATGTTATTTTACATACGCTAGAAAAACTGTTCATTATGTTGTAAAACCAGGACATCATTTCACCACACATAAATGAACAATACTCGTCCGTCAATTCTCCTTCGCTAGACTAATGAAGTTTTCACAGGTGATTCACATCGGTCTGTAGATATCACGTGAATAATGTGCACCGGCAGAATCTAGAATTTATATTCATGCTAATACTTCCTTAATATTTTATGTAGAGGCTTTTGTTGTCATGTGAGTCATTAGTTTTAATGTGTCCTAAATGCCGAGCAAATATTTGGGGAATTCTTAAAATAAAGAATACTAAGCAACCTCGACGTATTTATAATCATTATCCGTATGCTGAGCGATCAGTCAAAATTAAAATCACAGCAAGAATTCTATAGTAAATAACTTTACAAAACAATTACGGGATTTCCGTCAAGCTAATTTAAGACAAATAAGACAAAGTACGTATTTTCCCATGTTAGTGGGGATTCGAGCCGCCCGTCAAGGCTCCATATCCCATCGCTGTGTGTCCGCTTCTGCTTCTTGTTTTGCCCTGTTAATGAAAATTTATTCTCCAGACTTTGTTAGAAAAGTTGTGATTAAATTTTCATAAAACAACAGATTTATTTTTGTACTCCGAGCCAATAAAAATAAATTATCTTGAAGGCTTTATGCGGGTTTTGAAATTTAAAAACTGTACATAATATTTAAATAATTTCTCAGTTAATTTCGTAAATTCCCTCATTTTTGCAGATCTACACGTTTTAGAGGCACTAGTTGCCGTTGGTCTGTCTGTACGCGGCATATCTTAAAAATTACTATTCGGACTGACACATTTAGGTCAGAAATGAAGGGTCATAAGAGGTAAACTGGTCACATTTTGGTAAAAGTATAATATGTTGGAACAAAATGGCGGCCTAGAAAATGTTAAAAGAAATACTAAAAAACTACTTATTCAGTTCAGCCTGAAAAATATACCTATTAGATTTATTTTAAATTTTGTGCAAGAATGAAGTGTGCTATGGAGATGAACTGGTAAAATTGTGGTACGAACAGGGCCATCTTTGCCATTGAGCACTTTGGGTAACTGCCCAGGGCCCCGCGATCGATGGGGCCCCCGAAGCTTCCTAATGTATGCCAGATTGCCAACCGATATTACCGATAAATAATAATTATTTATATCTTTATTTTATAAATCAAACAGTAATTTTTACCTATTTAATTATTAGCATAGGCAGGCAACCAGTAGCACGCCACTTTTACTGGTTGCCTACCTTTTTGTTGTGTAAAAATTATTAAACGAGGTTCATCCACGTAAACCGACTCGATGCTCGATAGTAGGTACTTCCCCGAATATGACATTCGATCAGCTGGGATTATTTTGGCTATACGTGTGCTTTATTCCTTTATTCTTCCAGTTTTTGCTCGGAAAGTAAAAGTCGAAACTCGAAACTGATAATATTTATAAACGAGGTTGTGTTGTTTTTTATGCTCGTGACTAGTTAAAATAAAATGTCGAAACGGCTGTATCTTAGCGGACATGAAAAAAGAAAAAGAGCTTCCCAACAGAAAGAAGTAATTGAAAAAATTCCAAAATTAACCTCCTTTTTTACATCAGGAGCCTCTGTAAGTACATTAAAATAAATACTAAAATATTTTTATTATCGTATTGTATTGTACCAATTTAATTTAAATGTGCCTAACTAATATTATTGTTTTACTTCAGAATCCCCAAAATTGGGTAAAAATCTAAATTTATTTAAAATTAATTAAAAAAATCGTGTAATGTCTTCATGGGGTTTTGAGCATGGGGATTTAAATTCTAATGTTTGTTTGATGTTTTAGTGGAAATACAAGATTAAAAGAGAATAGGGTGAAAATTAAATTAAATTTAAAAAATCAAATGCTGAGAAGGTTAATGTGGAAAGTAATGATCTAAAAATTCACTGTCTGTTAAAAAATCAGCTAACATTTTCATTCATAAGTGTTTAATGCAAACTTTTTACTTTATGGAAAGTAAACGGTATTTTCGGTATTATACAATTATTTTATTGTGTGGTAGTGTTTAACAACAATAAATTTAGAATATAATTTTAAACTAAAAAGCGAAACCTTAATAATTTATTTTCAGGGTAGCAATCAAATATTAAATTCCCCACACGATAAGTCGACTCGGCAACCATCGATAGCAAAAACTTCAGAATGCTCTTCTACGATATCTTCAGCTTCTATTCATTTAAGGGGGGAAGAGATCAAATCAGATTTTGTAGAAAATAACTGGTCCTATGGCGAAAATGTAGAAGAAACGTCGGATAGTTCACCTAGAACTGTGGCAGTCCAACCACGAACGTTTTTTAATCCAGAAAACCTTTCACACGACCCTGCCGATTATTTTTCTGACAATTTTACGGAAGCAAATCGCGAAATTTGGATTCGAAAAGGACCTACTTATTTTCAAAATAAAGATCATGATTTTTCTAAATCATCTAGATCCTACACAGAAGCAGATGGTAAATCAGTAACTAGGTATTTTAATAAAACATTATTTAGTCGTAAATTAAAAAACAATGAGTGCGTCGAAAGAAAATGGTTGCTTTACTCTCCTTCAAAGAAATCTGTATTTTGCTTTTCATGCTGCTTATTTAACCCTTTTGATGTTAGCTTATGCTCTTTAAGTGGATGTAATGATTGGAAACACATTAATAAGATTGTTTTAACACATGAAAAAAGCCCAGCACATACAAAATCAATGATGAGTTATCTGGCACGAAGTCAAACGGTTGGTAGAATAGATACAGAATTATTATCTCAGTATCAAAAGGAAGTGGATTACTGGCGAAATGTACTTAAACGAATTGTTGCAGTCGTAAAATTTTTGTCATCGAGAGGTCTTTCGTTTCGTGGTGACAATGAAATCCTTGGATCTGCCAACAATGGAAATTATTTAGGATGTGTCGAGTTATTAAGTGAATTTGATCCTTTTCTTGCAGATCACTTAAAAAAATATGGTAATCCTGGAAAAGGAAACACTTCCTATCTATCAGCAAATATCTGTAATGAGTTTATTGATGTAATGGGAAAACAGGTCCTAAACAAAATTATAAATGAAGTTAAATTAGCAAAATATTTTTCCATTAGCGTTGACAGTACGCCCGATCTGTCTCATGTTGATCAGTTAACTTTTGTAATTCGATATGTAAAAGGCCATGGTCCTGTTGAAAGGTTTCTAAAGTTTATTCCTATTAAAGGGCATAAATCGGAATATTTAGCTGACACCATCCTAAATTTTTTAGAGAATCATGATATACCTATAAAAGATTGCAGAGGACAAAGCTATGATAATGCTTCAAATATGTCGGGGAAGTATACTGGTCTACAAGCCAGAATTAAAGAGAAATGTGAGTTTGCTACCTTCGTACCATGTGCGGGACATTCTCTTAATTTGGTTGGGGTCCAAGCCGTTGGGTGCGTATTGGAAGCAACAAATTATTTTCAAATGGTTCAAAAACTGTACAATTTTTTTTCGGGTTCTACCTACCGATGGAATATTTTGACTAAACGCTTAGGTTTCAAAAGAGTCATTAAAAATCTTTCACAAACAAGATGGTCTGCACGAGCTGATGCAGTAAGCGCCTTACAGGAAGGATATAAACAAATTATTGAAGCTTTAATGTCTCTGGCAGATGATACGGAACAGCCACGTGAGACTAGACACGAAGCCCTTAGTCTTTTTAAAATAATGAAAAATCTAGAATTTATTCTAATGACCGAAATTTGGAGCTCTATATTAGAAAGAATTGACAAAACAAGCAAATATCTTCAGAAAGAAACAGCAACAATGGACGTTGCAACTAATTTATTTATTTCTCTTGATTCTTATATAAATAATCTCAGAGATAAATTTGTCTGCCAAAAGAAAAAATCCGGAATCTGACTACAAAGACTTATCTAAAAGAACAAAAAGCAGAAGCTCTCGCGAAACATTTTTTGATGGCCCGGCCCCGTCAGTTCAACTAAGTGGGAAAAAGAAATTTGAAGTAGAAACCTTTTTTCCCATAATAGATACCCTAAGCTTGCAGCTAAAACAGCGACTAAATTCGTATAAGGACATTAACGACCGATTTGGTGTATTTTCACAACTGGAAACTTTAAACCCCGAAGATTTGAAAAAAAAATGCAAAGAATTTGCTGACTTCTATCATGAAGACGTTAACGAAAAAGAGCTGGAGACAGAATGTTTACATTTCAAAGAATACCTAAAAACCGCTCAGTCCAGTGAAAATAAGGATACTAACAGTATTTCAGCAATATATCGTCTGCTGAAAGAAAATAAAATGGAAGAAACATTTCCAAATATAGAAATAGCACTAAGAATATTTTTGAGCATGATGGTGACTAATTGTAGTGGTGAACGGTCATTCTCAAAATTAAAAATAATAAAAAATGAATTAAGAACCAGAATGCTTCAAGAAAGATTGAGTAGTTTGTCGCTGATGTCCATAGAATCGGATGTGTTAAAAGAATTAGACTTTGACGAAGTAATTAATGATTTTGCTCATCTTAAGGCCAGAAAAGTTCCACTTCAATTATTGTAAACTTTATAGTAGTATAATTTGTGTCAGTTTGTGTAGTTTTAGGTGAATATAAATAGAGTTTCTGTTTTCTGTTTCTGTTTTATAATGTTTTTGTTATATTAGAAAAATTTTTATAAAAAATAAATACATATATTTATTTAAAATTCAATAATTCTATATTTATTAACGTTTCTACTACAGTTTTTGTTTGCATTGACCAATATGATAGGGGCCCCATTACCCTAAAGTGCCCAGGGCCCCCAATAGGTCAAAGACGGCCCTGGGTACGAATTCAAAATAACGGAACAAAATGGCGGCCCAATTAAATTAATTAAAAAGTAATTTGGTGGAACAAAACGGTACCCAATTAGAATGTTTGAAAAAACAGTATATATGGTTTACTAAATTACTAAATTTTGATCACATCTCACCATTCCTAATAAAAGGAAAAATTCATAACGAGGGAAGTTCCGGGTAAAGAAAATTTTCATTTTCTTGTATTTATTAATACTTAATATTAATTGTTCCTGAGAGAGAACAATGGAAGGATCCCTCTCCATCCTTCCTCAAACCAGAGGGCCTAGTCTGGCTTACAGACGGCTCTCTAATGGAGAAGGGATCTGGGACGAGAATCTATGGAGAAATACCCAGAGCAAGAATTAGTCTTGCTTTTGGAGGGTATGCAACTGTATATCAGGCTGAGATTACAGCAATCTTGGACTGCGTACGAGAAAACCTTTCCAGAGGATATCACAACCAGCATATATGCTGTGATAGTCATGCCGCGATAAAGGCTCTGTCCTCGAACAGAGTCAGTTCACTGCTAACACTTGAATGCAGGAGAGCCCTAGAGAGGCTTTGTGTGAGTTACAACCGAGTTAGCCTCATTTGGGTGTCTGGCCATTAGGGCATTGGGGGTAATGAGGAGGCGGATCAGCTGGCTCGGGAAGGTAGCAACACTGCTTTCACTGGGCCGGAACCTGCTCTTGGAATTGCTCCTTCAGCCGTCAAGACTAGTATTAAGATTCGCACTGTCAAAGAATGCCGTACTGAATGGCACAAGCCAGCAAGACTCAAACAGTCTAAGGTCTTCGTGTCACCACTGGCTGGTGAAATATTGACTTTAAAGGGATTTAAATGTGATAATACCTTTATCACCTATAATAAACCTATAAAAGTAAAAAGGTTACACTAAAATTATTAAAGAAAAATAAAATATAATAAGAATAGATATCGTAATATCAAATCTTTTTAACTTTATAGACACAAAAAAAATTATTTTTCCAAAAATCATACTAAAACGTGGAATTCCATTTAAAAAAGATTTCTTCCACGTTTTAAATCTTTGGTTTTTGGCTCAAATATGTTTGCTACAATTTTTGAATTCTATAGAAAAAATTCATCTGCTACTCATGGCTATTTTGGATTTTTTTTTAAATACAGGACAGGTCAAAAGTAAGTTCTTGTTCAGTGCTCACTCCTTGCTGGAATGCTCTGTACCTAATAATAATTTTACCATAGGGAAGTATTGTAATCGTGAAAAAATCACTCTCTGAGATTTTTTCAAATCTTTCAGGATCCCAGGGTTTCAGGGTCCCTAGATGACGAAAAACATGTTTTCTCAATTCCTAAACTACTTATCCGATTGACTTCAAATTTTGGTAAAAAATTAAGGGTCATATGGAGATAACCTGGTAACATTTTGGTAAAAATCCAATATGGCGAAACACAATGGCGGCCTAGTGAAGTCTAAAGAAAGTATTATTCAAAAACTACTCATCTAATTTGTCTGAAATTTTGCAAAAAAATCAAATATTATGTTAAAATCAAGTGGTAATATATTGATATGAATCCAAGATGGCGGAACAAAATGGCTGCATAACAAAATATTTAAAAATTCAGCCCATTGATTTTAAATTGTATGCCACAACTAATTGTGGTATAGAGATCAACTAGTAAAATAGTGGTACTAATTCAAGATGACCGAACAAAATAACGGCCAAATAAAATGTTTGTAATAGTGAAAAAATCATCCTCTCAGATGTTACACATCTTTGGGTTTTAGCGTAGCTAGATGCGAAAAAATATGATTTATCAAATCTGTCTGTCTGTCTGTCGTCAGTTCGTGGCATAGCTTAAAGACTACTTACCCGATTGACTTCAAATTTTTATCAAAAATTACGGATCATATGGGTATGACCAGGTAATATTTTGGTAAAAATCCAAAATGGCGAAACAAAATGGCGGCCTAGTGAAATGTTAAAAAAATTATTATGAAAAAACTACTTATTCAAATTAATTCAAATTTTGCATAAACATGAAGATGGCGGTATAATGAAATATTTAAAAATTCAGCCTGAAAAATTTACTTACTTACTTAATGGATTGATTTCAAATTGTGTCCCATAACTAACAGTGGTATAGGGCTCAACTAGTAAAACTGTATTTAAGATGGCGGAACAAAACTGCGACGAAATAAACTGTTTGTAATCGTGAAGAAAATCACCTTCTCAGGATTTACATATATTTACGTTTTAGCGTCCTTAGATGCCACAAAACATGTTTTATCAATTCCGTCGGTCCGTCTGTCGGTGTGTCTGTGAGTTCGCGACATAGCTTAAATACTGCTCACCAGATTGACTTCAAATTTTGACCAAAAATTAAGGGTTATATGGGGATGGCCTGATGATATTTTACAAAAATAAAATCCGATGTGGCGGAACACTGTTAAAATTTTTTTGTTAGAATCGTGTATTAGTTGCATTTTCAACTTAATTATTGTAACTTAATTTTTGCATCATCAGGACACACACATATATATATATATATATATATATATATATATATATATATATATATATATATATATATATATATATATATATATATATATATATATATATATATATATATATATATATATATATATATATATATATATATATATATATATATATATATATATATATATATATATATATATATATATATATATATATATATATATATATATATATATATATATATATATATATATATATATATATATATATATATATATATATATATATATATATATATATATATATATATATATATATATATAGATCTTCTATCTGCATGAAATCCATATTATCAGTACTTTTAATCCGTTGTTCCGCATATATTTCTCAGATATTAAGTTTTAAAATCTTCTTCGTTAACAATCCTCTTGTTATGTTAGAGTGGTGTGTTATTTGGGGTTAGAATCCAGTGACAAAAAAACAAAATTCTATTTTTAAAGAGTCGACGTTTCGCAACTTTATTCCTTTAAGTTCCGCGTATATTTCTCAGATATTAAGTTTTAAAATCTTCTTCGTTAACAATCCTCTTGTTATGTCAGAGTGGTGTGTTATTTGGGGTTAGGATCCAGTGACAAAAAAACAAAATTCTATTTTTAAAGAGTCGACGTTTCGCAACTTTATGTTGCATCTTCAAGACACATATTGTAGATTCTATATCCAGCATGAAACCCATATTATCATTCTTAATGTATTCCATTTGTCCTCAGATATTTTCCAGTTATTAAGTCTCTAAATGGTTTTCGTTAACGATCCTCTTGTTGTTATGTTATAGTGGTGTATTATTTGGGGATAAGGTTCTAGACTTTTTTTAAACTGTTGACGTTTTGCAACTTTATTGTTGCATCCTCAGGACACATAAATTTTATATCCTGCATGATACCCATATGCGGGACCAACGGGGTAGGGTAGGGGTAGGTAAAGACTAATATAGGTTTCGTGCAGGAACCGAACCCCAAATAATACACCGCTCTAACATAACAAGAGGATCGTTAATGAAAACCATTCAGAAACGTAATATCTGGGATATCTGCGGACCAAATATAATGGGTTTCAATTTAAGATGGCGAAACAAAATGACGGCCAAATAAATTTTTTAAAAAATCAACGTAAAAAAAATGTTGTTCAATTGATTTTAAATTTTACAAAAAAATTAAATGTGGAAATGGGATACTTATTGAATTTAGTGTGGCATAGGTAGAAAAGAAATGGTAAACATATTAGTATGAATCCAACATGAAGGAACAAAATGGCACCCAATAAAAATGATGAGATAGTATATGTAACACATATATACTGTGACTATGTACTGAATTAACTTGGATCACACTTCACTCTTCCTAATAAAAGTAATAATTCATAACGAGGGAAACTCCGGGTAAAGGAATTTACCGATTTTTTTCTATGTCTTTAAATGCATATCCTAAGCATTAGATGGTGCAAAATATTAAAAAATATAAAAACCAGAAGGGTAAAGAAAGGACTAAGGAATTTGATTTTGTTGAAAAAATACGTCGTGGTAAAAAACTCGGTCGAGTTAAAGGGATCTCAACCCGACCTAAAATTACACCCTGTAGGTATTGCGAAAAAGAAGAGAAGCTAGCTTTAGGGAAGTACTCCATAGGCGACATCACCACTAATTTTAATAAAAATAGTCCGTCAGGGCTAGAACTCTCTAAAATATAAGGAAAGAGAACTTTGAAATAAGGATTGTTTTTCTTTGTTGCTCTTTTGATACTAAAAAAGATTATTATTTTCTTGATAACGATATAAATAATAAGCTTCAAAAAACGTGTTATCAAATCTAGCAACTGATGGCTTCGGATTTGCGATCTTCTAGAGAAGAATTCGCATCGTTGTTAAAAACTATATTTTAAAGAGTATCTTTTTAGCTTAAATAATGGTATATTTAAAAACTCAAATTTAATTAATTTTTTATGGACTAATTCATTGACAAAATTATAATAATGCATAAAATAAAACAATTTGTTGAACTTATGTGTACATAATGATTATTATTAACTAGCATCTCGCTAGGACAACAACCACAATTGCACTGTTACGCTCTCGTCTTGAATTTTCAAATAGGTTACACCCGATTTTCTAGCTCCAAGCCACTAGCCAAGCAATAATAATAAATTCTCAGCTATTCCACCTCTTAAGGTATTTTATAACTCTCTAAAGTACCTCCGGTAATTTTACCGAAACAAAATACCGTCTATTCTTTGCCCCGATATTATACGGAATGGTTAAGTGGTTCGACCGGAGGCATCGATAGATTCTTCCTTTTAATGGACTTGTCATGTCCGAGGGAAAATGTTACTTTTCTGTTAGATATGACGAGGAGGCCCTTACTTTGGCAAACATACATCGATATGCCCCCAAGGGTGTTTGGGGGTGGGGTTAATAGAAAATAACATTTTGCTCGGCGAGTAAAACTTGTTTGTTTACGAAAACGGAGCTATATAAAAGCTGTTTAAAAAAACATGGGCCATCGCTTAACGGGAGATTCCTTGGCATTAAATAAGACAAAAATACATAAGTGCGCAATGACTTTATTTTTAAGATACAATGGGTTAAAGATATATTTTTAATTTAGTTTTTTCCCTCTATACTTAAGCCGGATTATTAGATTGAAATGGTTAATTGGTGTAGAAACATGCGCAGAGATGTATTTTTTAAAATATATATTCTTGTGAGTATTACCCACCAGTGACGTACAAACGAGTGAGAGTTATGTATTTTTCACCATTATTCTGCAATACATTTTTTTTGTTGGCATTTTTGACAATTTAATGTTTGAAACTTATTCGCTGATGGATTTTATACAAAAAAAGAACCTCTTATTTCAAGTCAATAAATGTAACAAAGTATCAGCTAGTTTAATTATTTAGTTTTTTTTTGTATGTATGTAATAACATTTACAATTAAAGGCAACAGTAATTGCAACCAAAAGTTAAGTTTTGGAACTTGTTTTTAGTATTCCAACTTCCAACGCATTCTTCAATAGTCTTTTTTTGGTTGATTTTAATAAGGTTGGCATTATTTAAAATTAAAATATCTCGGACACGACTGGATTTATCTAAGAGTATTTCTTATTTTTGTAACATTAATCAGAGAATAATTTCCATTCATTAAATTGTCTAAAATGTCAATACCAAAACAGTTATCGCTGAAAAGGTATAAAATATTGTTTTTCAATCAAAAAAATATAAAATAAGACCGTTTAACATGTTTTTCAAAGTTTTATCTACAAAACCAAATTGGCCTTCATCCAGAATTTCCTTCGCAATCGATTCTACCACCCATAGTTACATATGCATATAGTTATTAGGTTATAACTTTATACAGATTATAAAAATATTAAAATGTGGTAATTTTCGTAATATATGTATATATATATATATATATATACATATTTTTTTTTATTTATTTTTTTTTTATTTATTTATTAGGCACCTTAACATAATGATTGACATTACAATTTACAAAGGTGCACCAAAAATTTAACAGTTATAATGCCGTAAGTATATACAAAAAAAAGGAAATAATGAAAAACTTATTCTAATACTATGATTAAGTGTACGACGAAAAAAAAATTAATACAAACAAAAAAAATTATAAAAATAAAAATTAGTGCTGGTTTCTATACAATAAGAAAAACACTTGAGGCAAGACGCTTTACTTGCGCCAATGAGGACTGATATAAATCTATGTGAGAGAAATAACAATTATAATTTTTTTGCAATAAATTTATAGGAGAGTTACTGGCCGAATTTGTGTGATAGGTAGGATAATAAAAGAGAGCCAATGATCGGGTGTTAGCGTTATGACAGTTCAAACAAAGAGCACTTGTAATATGAGTACAATCTACCAAATTATTAACCATTTTAAACAAGAAGACCGCTCCACTAACCAACCTTCTCGAACTTAACTTTAACAATTTATATTTTTTTAAACTTTGTTCATAACCACTGTTTAGCATTTCCGCATTAAATCTATAGTTCATATGAAATATAAACTTTTTTGAATTTTTTCAATCCTTTCAATGTATTTATGATATTGGGGATTCCATACAATATTTGCAAACTCTAGATGAGGTCTCACAAACGCATTATAGAGTAACAATAGCGAAGAAGGATTTTTAAAGGGTTTTGTTATTCTTAGAATAAAACCCAAGTTCTTATAGACTTTTCCAACTGTCTTTTCTATATGTATATCAAATAATAGTTTAGAGTCCATTATTACACCAAGATCCTTAACAAAATTCACCTGCTGAACTGAAACACCATCTATGCAATATCTATACAAAATATTATTCTTTAGCCTAGAAAACTTAATAAAAAAACATTTACTTGTATTTAGGACAAGTCTATTACGTTCATAATATTTAAAGAGGTTGTCAATATCAGATTGAAATTTTACACAGTCTTTCATCGAACTAACCGTTTTATAAAGTTTTAAGTCATCCGCGTATAGAGAATGATTAACAAAGCTAAAACAGGTATGAATATCCGATATAAATAAAGAAAATAAAAGTGGGCCTAAATGAGATCCTTGCGGAATGCCCGATGTTACCGTAACGCAGTCCGATGAAACACTGTTCATCTTAACACATTGGCTTCTATCAGATAAGTATGAGCACAATAAATTAAGAAGTCTACCATGCAAACCGACATTCTGCAATTTTACTAATAAAGTTGGATGATGAACCCTATCAAATGCTTTTGAAAAGTCGGTGTACACGGCATCCACCTGCCTTCTATCGTCCATGCACTCGGCTATATACTGCACAAAAGGCACCAGGTTAGTCACTACAGATCGCCCATGATAGAAACCATGCTGGTCATCACCAATGCTTTGTTTTACTTTAAAAAATAATTCTTTTGTAATAATAGATTCAAACATTTTTCCTGGTACTGATAAAATAGAGATAGGACGATAATTGCATACGTCAGTTCTGTCACCACTTTTATAAACAGGTGTGATCTGTGCAGTTTTCCATAAAGAAGGTGAGATGAAAAGAGGTAGCGACATTGAGACACTGCACGCTCTAAAAAAATAGGGTGGTATGCCGTCAGGGCCGGCACCCTTGTTAATGTTTAAGTTCTTTAGTTCATTTTCAACTTGCTCTATGGTAACATTCCTAATATCAACAATATTGCAGTTCAAGCTACCTGCATGAACCAACGAAGGCGAGGCGGAAGACACAAAGCCACTAGCGAAAAAATCATTGAATGCACTGCAGATATCTTCATTGTTGCTATATGTATTACCGTTGTGGGTAACAAAGGTTGGAATAGACTTAGTCTTTTTTTTATTAGCTGTAAATGACCAAAATTGTTTTATGTTATCTTTTATGTTAGACTCGGTATTTTCGACATATTTATTGTAATCAGATTTGATTGCTATCCTTACCGTTTTTCGCAGATTAGAAAAAACAAGATAATTAGATTGATTGTTAAACATTTTCCAAGTTTTATGGGCTTTGTACTTTTTTTTAATTAAATTTACTGTTGCTCTTGAATACCAAGTGGGATAGTGGTTGTTGATTCGTTTTTTTGGAACAAATTTCTGAATAATGTTATTAACGTTTAAATAAAATGCCTGAACACAGTCATCAGTTGAACGTTGACTAAATATGGTCTCCCAGTTAATATCGAGAATCTTATTATTTATGACACTATAATCCGCGTTTCGAAATTTAAGCGTAGAATATCCTGTTTTAGATTTTAAATTCATATCATTATTTAGATTAAGAGATATGTTCAAAGTTTTGTGGTGCAAATCCTCAGCAACTAATAGCAATTCGTCACGCGTAACTAACACGTTTTTTATACTACTAAAAACTAAATCTAATATTTTATTGTTAGCGTTTAATATTCCACAATATTGATTAAAACCCAAGAGATGAAAATTATCTACAATGCACTCACCATTGGAGCCAGTAACCTCTCCCGCAACATAGTATTTATCAACCGGATCCCAATACCATTTTAGACCAGGAGCATTATAATCACCAAGAACAATAAAATCATCATTACATGCCGCCAAAGATAGTACTACATTGTTAATTTTGATTAGATGTGCGCTTACATTCTGGACACTCGCATTAGGTGGTATGTAAACACAGCATATAAGCACTTTTCTTGATCCCGATAACCTCACAGTAACCCACAAATCTTCACAAATGCCCTCACATGACCATGCATCGTTAACGTGTGAATTATATTTTTTATTAACGGCAATCAGAACACCTCCTCCGTCCCTTTTATTGCTAAAATTTCGGTTACGATCGCGACAATATACATCAAGGACATCAGTATTAAAAAGTTCACCATTTCTTAGGCTATCATTAAGCCAGGTTTCAGATATACAGATTACGTCAGCATAAGAGCTACTAGTGCTGACAAAAAAATCATGTGTTTTAGATCTTAATCCCCGCGTATTTTGATACTTTATAAAAAAGTCCATGAACCATAAACTAAAAATAAATTCATATATCTTCCTGACAGAGGTAGAGTTTATTCCCTGCTAAACCTTTTCATCGCCTCTTCATTAAAAATGTGACGAGTAGTTTCGCCGACCTTTAAATATATTTTACAGTTGTGGGTCCAACAGGTAGCATTTGTTTAGGATTTTACGAAGTCTCTAACTTGTTTAAATAAGAGTTTGTTCCGAGGAGTCAGATGGTCATTGATATACAATGAGTCATTGGAATCGGACAATCCAGTATCTTTTAATTTTAAACCTTTTTTCTTTCGAATTGCGCCAATTATGTTGTCCTTTGAAGTACATGACTACTATTACGGATCTTGGATGCTTATTTTCAGAATTGATGTGAGCTACCCGATGGCACGATTCAAATGTATCCAGTGGTTGGTTAAGGGATTGAAAAATACGATTGACAACCATGCGTAGGTTATCTCCAAATTTTTCGGGAATACCGTTTATTTCAATATTATTAATTCTTGCATTTTGTTGGAAACTATCAATATCGGATTGCATAGCGATTATATTATCGGATAACGTGGATACAGTGTTTTCCAGCTTGGGAATATTTTTCACTTTTTTCTCCATCTCTTCAATTTTTTTAGCAAAATTATCAATTTTAGCCCCGTAGAACTCCACAGATGTTTTCAAAGAAACTTGTCCATTTTTTATAACACCGACGTCTTTTTGAAGAGAATCTATTTTATTGTCAAGGACTGCAAGTAGTTTCGTTACATCATTATTACTCAACTCGACTGACGGCTTTGGCTTACTGATGCACTCCGCACATCGATAGACAAAGCTTGGGGTTTTCAAGACATCTTGCGATATCGGTGGATTAGGACACGTCACATGGAATAGACTCTTGCAAAAGAAGCACTCCAGCGACGACCGGCCAACAATACGAGCTCGACAAATCCCACAAATGCCTGACATAGCAGCGATAAAAAAACCCGCAAAAAATTGTATTTATCACTGCACAAATTGGAATATATATTTTGCAGGCATTACATTAAATGCTTTTTAGACCCTTTTAGTAATACTTATGTACTCAAATTATTAATAATATTTAGTCTTAGAAAAAAAAATGAAAAAAAGAGCAATTTTTAACCACTAAAATAACAGAAGAACTGAGAGCACGATAACATGTGTGTATACACGGCAACACTTATTATTTAAATTATATATATATATATATATATATATATATATATATATATATATATATAGCATGTCCTGAAAAGTTCTTAACAAATGGAAACTTTTTTTATTGTACATGCCCTTACGCTAATTGTTACAAAAAACTGAGTAGGCTGAAAAAAATTGAACATGCTGTTGTTACGAAAGCATAAAATCTATTGTACTGACAGTTATTTTCATCATGGTAGTTAAATTAACAAAACAGGAAAAATTGAAATTGTGTTAATTGTTGGAGTTCATTATATAACATGTCGCGAAGCGGCTGTAATTTTTAATAATATACATCCAGATAAACAAATAAGCTATTTTACTGTTGCAAATGTCATAACCAAGTTTAAATCCACTGGGTCTGTTAATAATACGTTTAAAAGAAAACACCAAGCCTTTTCTACTACCGAAGAAAATCAAATGCAAGTTTTTCAAGCGGTCATTGAACATCCTAAAGTCTCGGTGAAGAAAATACCAAAATTATTTCAGGGTAACGTAACAAAGTCAACAGACACTATGATTTTACGAGCAAATAAATTCTATCCTTATAAACCTAGATATATCTGTACACTTTTACGCCGGAAAAATATTAATTACCGATGAGGTGACATTTACGTCAAAAGGGGTGGTATGCTCACAGAACTGCCACTGGTGGTGTGACGAAAATTCTAATTTTCTCATAAAGTGTCGCAATCGATACTCATATAAAACAAATGTTTGGTGCGGTATTTTGGATAACCAGTAGTAGTAGGGCGTATTTCTTTCGTGAAAATTTGATAAGCTAAACTTACTTAAATTTTTAAAATACTCAATTGTTTGAATTTGTTGAAGCATTGCCATTAAATATCAAGCATTCATTTTGGTACCAACACGACGGAGCACCATGCCATAGTACACAGATTGTTTCCAATTTTTTACAAAGGACTTTCTCAAATCGCTGGATAGGAAGGTATTCTCCAATCCCGTGGCCAGCCAGGTCGCCTAACCTAACCCCGCTGGTCTTTTTCCCTTGGGGAATGTTAAAAGCACACAGGCTATTCCAAAACGTCGATTACCTGGAAACAGTCATCAGGCAGTGTGTACAAGAAATTCCACTATATTATTTTTTAAATTTTGTTTTCATTTTCTAATTAGTTTATATTTTATTATTATAATAATAACTATTATTATTATTATTTATATGGTCTATTTAAAAAAATCAATTATAGCATTTATTAATTTCCTTCGAAAAAAAAGAGGTTTTTATTCCAGGAAATGGAATTTTACCGACTTTACATATTTAATTAAGCCGACATTTTGTTTTACCATACACGACTGATAAACTCTTATAAGTTCATCCCTGTTTCACACTTACCGACTTTTCATTTCTTTAGGCCGCCAATTTCCGATATCTTCCACAATAACTCCTCACTAAAATTTTACCAATTTATCCTTATATCACACTTTTTTCTCGAGCAAAATTTGAAAACAATAGGATGAATTAGTTTTTCTACTCGATTTTCTTAACATCCTATTATGCCGCCATTTTTTTTACCAATTTATCCTTATATCACACTTTTTTCTTGAGCAAAATTTGAAAACAATAGGATGAATTAGTTTTTCTACTCGATTTTCTTAACATCCTATTATGCCGCCATTTTGTTTCGCAATTTTAGATTTGTACTAAATTTTTACCAGTGCATCAAAATCTCGGAGGGTGATTTTTTTTACGATTACGAGTGAAGTAAAACTCTAAGGTTTAAATTTACCATATAAAATTATGTGTTTGAATTAAGCTCGTTAATTTTAGAATGTTTGAGAAGATTGCTATTTTATTGTACCATATATTGTCAATATGACCTATCCCTATTTTTAAGACCTTATAACATCGAAACAGCCGATTGTAAAAATACTAGGGTTTTATATGATTCTCTGGATACTTAACTTAAAGGTAGTGAAGAACTGATATTGCAAAATTGCGGAAAGTAAGACATTTCTTGGCCACATTTCCTAAAGAGACGCTGCTGCCAATCTTTTATGAGTGTAAATTGCTTGCCTTAAATGCTTATCTTGCCTTAAAAGGTACACGGCATAATTCAAAAATTACTCAACCGATTTACTTCAAATTTGGCTCAAAAATCAAGGTTTATATTCAGATTAAATGGTAACATTTTGGTAAAAATCCAAAATAGCTGAATACAATGGCGGCCAAACTTTGCGTTTTAGGGTCCCTAGATGCCAGAAAAAAAAATGTTTTTTCAATTCCGTCGGTCTGTCGGTACACGGCATTGTTCAAAAATTATTGAATAAATTCGCCACATTCAACTCCTTTTTCTACCGGTTGTGTAATTTACCAATGTCAAGAGAAGCGTTTAATAAGGAACGTGGTATTATAATGCAGATTTCTATGAATAACGGTTTTCCTTCGGAGTCTATCAACAAATTATATTATAAATTTATAAACAAGTACAAATTATCCTATAATGTCATTCATTCAATACTTAGGGATGAGACAAATATTTTCAAGTGCATTACTTTTCTCCAACTGGCTAAGTTTTTTAAAAATATTAGAAATATCAACATTTCATTCAGAATAGAAAATACTCTCAAAAGACGTTTAGTAAGGACAAAGGACACAACCGATAAATAGTCCAGATCTGGGGTTTACGCGCTAAACTGTGGCGAATCTTCCACGGCCTATGTGGGACAAACAAAAAAAAAATTTCCACAAGTGTGAGAGAACATTTCAGCCTTGTCAACAAATTCAGAAATGCGGATATAACTGAAACTGTTGCAGCTTTGGCTAATCATTTGTCAGGTCAAGACTTTTCCATTTATGACGTTGATGTTTTACTTGAATGTCCGATAGGGAAAAAGCTTGCCCTTCTAAAAAAATGGAAATAACCAAAGCTATAAAAACTCCTATTCTCACTTACGTTGACGATGTTTTTATTTTCGAACCAACCCTAATATTTAACAATTTAATATAATATGTAGGCAACCATCACTAATTTATAGAGTGAGAGTTATCGGTTATTATATTCGGCCAGTCCAGTGGGTTGTAGGTATACTATGGTTCACATAATTAGTATTCTTCGCTTTCTTTAAACACTAACTGTTCTGTTGTGAGGAATTTTGGATTTGTCCATATTTTTCAGACGCTATTTAGTTTTTAGAGTTGTTTTCGCAAATATTTCAATAACTTAATGGACAAGATTTGCAAAAACCACCACCAAACATTAAACTAGTAAAAGTCTGCCGTGCATTGAACATCGATCTCAAGCCTGCCAATACCCATACATACATATTTTTTTGTTGAGTTTTCATCCGTTAACAAACGGATGAAAACTCATTAATTTCAATTTCATGTGTTTTTATGAAGTTCAACGGTAAGTTAAATGAGGTCTACTTAAGCGGCAGTAGCAGCTGTTTCGTCGATATAGGCTGGTTGAGGCTCAGTGAAATATCCAAGGAGAGTTTATATGAAGCCCAATAAGTCCTAGGTGCTGTCTTCTCCCCATTGCCAAATACAGAAATACCCTAAAAATGTACTGTTATTATTACGTCAAGTTTTGGTAGGATCCGGTTACCGAACCCCATAATGATATTTAATTATGTCATTTGTATTTTACGAGTCGTAATTGTGAAATGGCAGTGAATAAATAATGACATAATATAATTAAAATAAAACTTTTACGACTCGATCGAAACTAAAAACCTCTCTTTGTTGAAACGTATTATATCCGAATTTATATATTTGTCTAGATTTACAGCTCGTGTTTAAAATAACGAGTTTATTGTTTTCCAATAATGAATTTAATTCAGTTCAGCCGCTGTGCTTATGTCTTTATTAAAAAATAATAATAAAGATATAGGCATAGCGGCTTCTCTTGGTCTGATCGCAATTATCTGCAGTTTTTATAAAAACCGGCACATTTGACGTTCAATCTTTTTAAATGTAGGTTTTTATTCTTTTCAAAATGCCATTAGTAAATTAATTAATTTCCTAATTAAAAAAAATTAAATATGCACAAAATTTATGTTTTTATGTTTTAAATATTTATCTTTATATTAAAATATAGAGGTAAAAGAGATTATACTCAAATGGAAAGTAAAATAGTTAGAAAATATTATATTTAAAGAAAAAAAAATAAATTAATATAATTTTGTTAAGCAATTAACAATAATACTTTTTATTGATAAAATAAAAAATAAAATAAAAAATGTTGATTTTTTTGTTCGAAAATAGGCTTTTGTAACTATTTGGCTTTCCGTATTAGTAAATGGGATTTTTCTCTACATTTATTTATAAACATTAATTTAGAAAACACAATTTTTTTTACAAAATTCTTTAAACGCATACAATTATGAAGAAATTTTGAATGTCTTTTATATCATCTGGATTTTTTGTTATTTTGTAGGCTCTGTATTGGATATAGACGCCTAAAATCAACCCAGTTTTATCGGAAATTTGAAAATGAAGAAACAGTCCCTTTTTGTTCCGATCGGACCAATAGAAGCAACTATACTTATATCTTTATAAAAAAGAAAGTGCCAATTTTCTACAAAAGTAAAAAAAAAATCGACTTCCTTTGTGATACCAACATCACGCTTATACCTATGAAAAGAGAGTTTCTATTTCACAAAAATCTCGGATATATTGACTCCACTATTTGAGAATCCAATAAAATCAATGTTTGACTCTGGTTTTACATTAATTAATTTAAAAAACTTGACCTGTTTTTAAACGATCTCATAAAAAGTGCATCACTCGGCAAGTTGTGGCACAACAGGATGACCGCAATTAATCGAAACATTGCATCGAGCGGCAATCAGCCGCCGCCAACGGGAATATGCCGTGTAAGCTGAAACTAACGACTCGATAATTAGTTTGGTGTTTCGCCGGACGCATGTTTATTTGGTAATTAGCCTAAACTGTTCCGCGCGGATAACTTGCACCAGGTATAGGGTTCAACGCGGATATCGGTTGTTACTTAGTATTGGAATATGCGATCTCGAATTTGCAATTCGGTATCAATTATATAATTATTAATTACTTATATATATATATATATATATATATATATATATATATATATATATATATATATATATATATATATATATATATATATATATATATATATATATATATATATATATATATATATATATATATATATATATATATATATATATATATATATATATATATATATATATATATATATAATATATATATATATATATATATATATATATATATATATATATATATATATATATATATATATATATATATATATATATATATATATATATATATATATATATATATATATATATATATATATATATATATATATATATATATATATATATATATATATATATATATATATATATATATATATATATATATATATATATATATATATATATATATATATATATATATATATATATATATATATATATATATATATATATATATATATATATATATATATATATATATATATATATATATATATATATATATATATATATATATATATATATATATATATATATATATATATATATATATATATATATATATATATATATATATATATATATATATATATATATATATATATATATATATATATATATATATATATATATATATATATATATATATATATATATATATATATATATATATATATATATATATATATATATATATATATATATATATATATATATATATATATATATATATATATATATATATATATATATATATATATATATATATATATATATATATATATATATATATATATATATATATATATATATATATATATATATATATATATATATATATATATATATATATATATATATATATATATATATATATATATATATATATATATATATATATATATATATATATATATATATATATATATATATATATATATATATATATATATATATATATATATATATATATATATATATATATATATATATATATATATATATATATATATATATATATATATATATATATATATATATATATATATATATATATATATATATATATATATATATATATATATATATATATATATATATATATATATATATATATATATATATATATATATATATATATATATATATATATATATATATATATATATATATATATATATATATATATATATATATATATATATATATATATATATATATATATATATATATATATATATATATATATATATATATATATATATATATATATATATATATATATATATATATATATATATATATATATATATATATATATATATATATATATATATATATATATATATATATATATATATATATATATATATATATATATATATATATATATATATATATATACAGGGTCTCCCGGATAAGAATAACCTCTACAGGAATCTCGTAAATTAGCAGAGATGTTTAAATTAGAAAAAAGTTGCGCTCCACTGAACTCTGCAAGATGACGTTTTCAGATTTGGAACATTCCGAGAAAAAACCGAAAACTCGCGATTTCGTTTTTATTTTTTTCTGGTTCTATTTTCAAAAATATTGGAAAACAAATTTTACATTTTTATTGTCACTTTCTCCAAGATGGCATCATTGGATTTCGAATCCGACGTTTCATTTCTTCACAACCACCATCAACTTTATTTTTTTAAACAGTCGAAAAAAATTATTGTGTGCTTAATAAGCTCTATTTTTAATTCCAAATTCAATGACATATCGCACTTTGCATTTATTCGACGTTTCGGGCTCAAAAAAACCATCATCAGTGATATTCGATGATGATTCCGCAAAAACGAAACGTCGGAAAAAAAACCGAATTAGTTTATCTTGTCGAGAAGAGAAAGTTGCTAAGGTAACGCAAACCTTATTTTGATCTAGCTCTTACCGTAGACTGAATAAATGAATGAATATTATTTTATTTGTGTTGGTATCAGGTGTGATAATAGTATTTAAAGCGATAATATGAATAAAATTGTCGAGAAGAAAAAGTTGCTATGGAAACAAGAAATTTATTTTTATCTATCTGTTTGGGTTCAATTAATAACATTAAATATTTGGTTTGCTCCAGTATGTACAAAATAATTTCCAATTATTCATAGGCGGTTTTGAAATTCAACAATATTTGCAATTGTTTGGCTCGATTACTATGAATACCTTGGATATCTGTCACTTTTGCATTCTTGTTAGTATTTGAGTATCTATTTTTTAAAAATATTGTATTGTAAAAATAGCACATTATTCCAATGAAGTTAAATTTGATATGATTACATGTTACATTGAGAGTCATCAAAATTGCGGGCAAGCAGAAATGCGTAATCTTCAAAAATACCCCGAACGGCGTCAACTAGGCCAATCCATTTTCAAAAGGTTAGTGACAAACTTAAAAGAACATGGCGCTTTTGAAAAGCCAGTGCCTCATCGTAAAAAATCGCAAAACCCTGAACAAGTAATGTGAGTTTTGCTTGCTGTAGAAGATGATAATATAGGACTCCGTACCATCGAGAAAGAGCAAGAAGTGCCAAAAACCATTGCACATAGAATCCTGCGTAAAGAGAAATACCATCCTTATAAATACCGTATCTGCCATGCTTTGCATTCTGGAGATAAAGAACATAGAACTACTTTCTGTGAGTGGTTCACACGAAAATGCGATGAAAATCCCCAATTTCCCCACCAGATTCTTTGGACCGATGAAACTTATTTATCTAACAATGGTTTATTTAATAGAAGAAATAGACATTATTGGTCAACAAAAAATGAAAACCGATTCCGCACATCCAAACACCAGAATCGGTTTGGAATAAATGTTTGGTGTGGTATTTTGGGAAACCGCATCATTGGACCATTATTTTTTGAAGGAACCCTCAATTCCGAAAGGTATGGTCAGTTCCTAAGAAATGAAATTGAAGAGGCACTGGATGACTTGCCTTTAAACCTAACCCATAACATGTGGTTCCAACAAGATGGGGCTCCCCCTCACAATTCAAGACTCAACATGGATTATTTAAGAAATCGATTCGGAAATAATTTAATTGCTACACGTGGTCCAATTAGCTGGCCTCCTCGGTCACCAGACCATACACGCCTGGACTTTTTCCTTTGGGGGTATCTGGAAAATGACGTTTAGTGGCAAAAATAAGAAGGTAAGGGCGGTCTTATTTTTTTTGTCGTATTTGTGGCTGTTAATTCTATTTTTCAAATATTGACTGGTTTGACCGATGTACACGCCATTGCAATTTTGATATGGGATTTCGTAAACTACGTGAGATTTTTTATTTTTGGGAACTTTTGATTTTAATTCACTAAAATTATTTTTTAATACTTGATATCCTTTATGTGCGATTGTAATGTTATGTGGCTTAAATATATTTTTTAACTTTTCTGATAGACCCTTAATATAAGGTAAAAAAAAAACCAAAAAAAATATATAAAAGTTATGGTCCAAGAAAACCTACAAAAACAATATATATATATATATATATATATATATATATATATATATATATATATATATATATATATATATATATATATATATATATATATATATATATATATATATATATATATATATATATATATATATATATATATATATATATCATCAATGAGGATTTCTTGGTTTTAGGTCGTATTATGTTAAATCAAATTAGATCACAACAGCTTTGAATAATTTTCTTTACTTGACGTTTCGGCCATTTTTAGGCTTACAAATTTTAGGGATTTTTAATTTATACAATGTAAAAAAATCTTACCTGAAACGTAGCCTCAGTCTTTATAATACAATTTCAATACTAAATAACGATTTTCGCTTTAACCTGTTTGACTACCAATTTGCAAAATACAAGTTGCCATCAATAAAGCAAAACAAGCACTTTTGGGGAATAGTTATTCGCTATAAAATCTTTAGTGAAAGAATACATATATTATATAACTTAAACAAAAAGCAGCAAAAGCGCTCAAAAATAAATCAACCAAATTTATATCATTACCCTTTATAAATGGACTCTCACAACAATTCCAACATCTTTTCGAAAAGCATAACATAAAAGTATGCCACAAGGGATACAACTTATAAAGTATTATTATTTATGAAATTTCATGTAAATGGGGTTTATGTTGGACAAACACGACAAAATAAATAGAGAATAGATAAAAGGGGCATAACTACGATGGAAATACTATTGCGTTGGCATTACACGAGAAATCGCAAAAACATACTTTCAATTTTGACGAAACCTAAAATATTACGGTACAAACCAAGCAAAAAGAAACGAAAGTTCCTTGAAATGGTATAAATCCAAAAGAACACCAATGCCATAAGCGACAAAAAAGATCTAAAGAATTTAGGTAAAACCTACTTATCAGTTCTATGGTACCTATATATTAGTATTATTGAATATCATTTTATGTTAATCGGTTGTATTTTGTAAATTGTTCGTCAAATATGTTAAAGTAAAAATCGTTATTTAGTATTAAAATGTTTTTATAAAGACTCAGGCTACGTTTAAGGTAAGATTTTTTTTCATTGCATAATTTAAAATGAAAATTAAAAATTCCTAAAATTTGTACACCCAGAAATCCTTATTGAAAAAACCATTATGTTGGAAGGTAGAAGAAAATAAAACCTAAACAATAGATATATATATATATATATATATATATTCCATTTTCCAATGGCTGATAAGATGTAAATTCGTCATTTTTTTCAAATTTTTGGAACTATTTTGAACTTAAAGGACGGCTTATATTTCTATTTTACAGGTAAATGTATTTAATGTAATTAATATGTAACTAATTTTATTCTTAATTCTTTATAACTGTTCACATCCCTTGATAAAAATATTGCGACCTTAATATCTTTAAATAGTAAATTTTGAAATGTTGCCATTAAAATAAACTCAAAATTTTCTATTTTATTTCTTAATGTCATTACTATACTTCGTATGGCAGACCATCTTGTTGGACATAGTATTTTCAAAGTGACCTTCGCTGCCCGGTTTGCTTTAATTTCATAATTATAAGCTCTTGCCACTCTGGCAAGCTTTGATTCATTCCTTAAATAGTTCATTTCCGATTTTTTCTATATTTTTGCTTTTGTTATTTTGCACGCAAAAGTAATCGTGAGAAAATCACCCTACGGGAATTTTTCAGATCTTTAAGCTTCACGGTCCCTAGATGCTGAAAAATAGGTTTTCTCGATTCCATCGGTGCCTGTCTATCTGTCTGCCTGTTCGCAACCTAGCTAAACTACTATTTACATGTTGGATTTCAAATTTTGGTCAGAAGTTAAGAGCTACGTGGGGATGACCTGGTAATATTTTCGTAAAAATCGAACATGGCGAAACAAAATGGGGACCTAGAGAAATATTTTAAAAAATATTACTAAAAAACCATTTATCCAATTTACCTTGAATTTTGCAAAAAATAAATATTAGGCAGGAATCAACAGGCAAAATTTTTGTACGAATCCAAGATGGCGAAAAAAATGGCGGCTTAATAAATTATTTAAACATTCAGCCTGAAAAACTTACTTAATAGGTTGATTTTAAAATTCGTGCAAGAATTAATTGTGGTATAGAAATTAAATGGTAAAATTGTGATACGAGTTTAAGGCAGCGGAACGAAATGGCGACCGAATAATTTTTTTGTATCGTTAAAAGATCATCAAGTTTTACATATCTTCATTTTTTACTTTTGTATGTTTTTTATAGAAAAAAATAAACGTACGTTGATGTATTTGTATTTGGGAATAACAAGGACTCCAAACTTTACAAAAAAAAAAAAAGTTATTATTATAGGACAAAAATAATTTATATAAAATATCGTTATTATTTTGCAGCAAAATTAGTGAATTTTCTGAATCAATATTTCTAGCTCTTTCATTATCTCTGACAATCAAAGCTAGAAAACATAATGATAAAAAACTGCATTAAAGTGTATTCGTAATTTTGAGACCTGTTTACAAACCTTGATAAAAATATTACGACCATTCTTCCAATGTCTCTTTCCGAATTTTGCATTAATTTAGATAAAATCGTGACATATTAAATTCCAAAATATTGGCAACTCAAAATTAATTATTTCATTTCTTAATGTCATTACTTGTTGTTGATCAGGGGCTTTTTCAACAGTTATTCATACATTTGTTAAGCACCATCGATATAAAGTTGGTTTTTATAGCTATAATACTTTCGTATCGTATCTGGAAGACCATTAGATTGTAGATAATATTTATAAAGTGACCTTCACTGCTTGGTTTCCTTTAATTTCATAATTAAAAACTGTTGTCACTCTAGCAAGCTTTGATTAATACTTTAAATGTATCATCGACGTTCCTATATTTTTCCTTTTGTTATTTCCCTCGTAAAAGCGAAATATTGTAATCGTGAAAAAATCACCCCACCTGTTCGCAGCTCAGCTAAAAAACTACTTGCACGATTGACTTCAAATATTGGTCAATAATTAGGGGCCACATGGGTATGACCTGGTAACATTTTGGTAAAAATCCAATATGGTGGAAATAAAATAGCGACCTATACAAATGTTAAAAAAATTATAACTTAAAGACCATTTATCCAATTTATCTCAAATTTTGCACAAACATGAAATATTACGTAGGAATCAACAAGTAAAATTTTGATGCGAGTCCAAGATGGCGATAAAAATGGCGGCTTAATAAATTATTTAAAAATTCAATCTGAAAAAACTTACTTAATAGGTAGATTTCAAATTTCGTACAAAAATTTACGGCATAGAAAGAAAATTGAGATACGAATTTTCGTATGGTAAAAAAAATCTCCCTCTCAAGTTTTACATATCTTCATATTTTAGCATCCCAGGTGCCAAAAATATGTTTTCTCAGTTTCGTCGGTTTGTCTCTCTGTCAGTTCGTGGCGTAACTAAAATCGACTTATCCGATTGCCATTGGTCAAAAATTAAGGGTTATATGGGGTTGACCTGACAATATTTTGATAAAGATTCAATATGGTGGTACAAAATAGTAGTCTACTGGGATATTATAAAAATCATTACCAAGACACTAATTATCCTAATTAACTCAATTTTTGCACAGAAATCAAGTGTTACATAAGAATTGAACTTTGGTACGATTCCAACAAAAAACTGTAGTAAAAATTCAAGATGGCGATACAAAATGTAGGCTGAATAAGAAGTTTATAAAATTAACATCAAATTTTGCAGAAAAATTAAATATGAGAAAGTGGTAGGAATTCAGCACGATGAAACAAAATGGCGGTCTTAAAAAAATTACTCTAAAAACAACTTATTTTATTTATTTTAAATTATGGCCAAAAATTAAATGTGGCATGGGTAGAGAGTGGTAATATATTCGAACAATATGGGGCCCAATAAAATCCTTAAAATACAGTATGTGTGGAATTAAATTGGGTAACACTTCATTGTTTCTAATAAAAGGAAAAATACATAACTAGAGAAGTTCCGGGTAAAGGAAATTTACGCTACTTAAAAATAATTGTTTAAGCTAAAAACGAAGGAGAGGGGTTTTCACTTTATACTGGGTGACCAAGTTCGCAGTTTGATCGAGTGTCACCTGAAAAAAAATTTTATTATTATTATATAGCTCTTTAAGTTACCATTTTACAGTTTATATAAATTAATTATTTTAATAAATTATGTTTCCACTATGCAGGTTTTAAATTGATTACTGTCAAAAGCTTTGGGGGGTTATATTATCTTGTAAAAGCTCCAAACCCAATGGGTTCTAGAGAAATCTAGAGGATAATAGTTTTTCAGAGTTGTGACCACTTCAAACCCCTGGACTTTTCATTACGACGTTAGTGGTAGTTTTTACAACAAAGTTAAAATCCGTTTTATGTTTTTATCGTATGAATCGAATGAAAAATTTTAAAGTCTAAAAGACTAAAGAGTCTCGCTGCTTCGAATAGCTCTGAATTTAAAACCAATTACCCTTCAGATTAATTTTTAGTTTTGCGCTTCTATATAAATTACCAGTGTATTTTCGACAGAATATTTACAATCATATTTTATACCACTTTTAAAGAAACGAAAATCTTGTTAGAATTCTGTAAATACAAATAAATTTATGGAAAATAAACCAGGGCTTATACTGTATTTCTATACTGTAGCATCTCTATTTCCTTATTCGATCTTCCTTTTGCTCCTGTTTATTTTTCTACAATACTTTACGAGACATCAAAATATCACATTACTTTATTTATATAGTTCCTATACCGAGAGCCATGGATAAACAAAGGGATCGTGAAAATGTATTCTTCTTTTTGCATTTCAAATATGGTTCCGCATTATGCGAACTTCCTTTGCCGCATTTTATTTAAGTTTGCCTAGAGTTTTTCTTGATAACATTTTTCATCCCTAGACGGATAATCGTGTTTTGATGAGGTCTTCATTTTTAATCCAGGTTTATTACATTAGAATATAGGCTGTTTATACGGGCTACAAAAATATAAAGATAGCGATTTATCCTTACGTTTTTGTTCATAGATAAACGTTTGGCAAAAAAATAACTTTTCCGTGATCTGTAAAAAATTACTCTTCAAACTTGTTATACTGTATCTATCCAATAGGATCATGGCGGTCAAGAAGAATGAGTAAAGTTCGTTTATTATGTTTTCCGACCAACTATATCAAAAATATTGGATTCTCTCTTTTTGCATTTATAATATAGTTCCACATTATGCCGTATTTTATTTATATTTGCCTAGAGTTTTTGTTGATAGCATTTATAATCCCTAAACGGATAATAATGTTTTGATGAGATCTTCGTTTTTGATCCAGATTTTTTTACATATATTTTTAGAATTTGGGTGGTTTATATGGTATACGAAATATAAATACCGCGAGGTATTATATACTCTATAATGTAGCATCTCTGTTTCCTTATTCCATTTTTTTTTCTGTTTTTTTTTCTAAAATACTTTATGTTACGTCACCTTATTTAGATACTTCCTATACCGAAAGCCATGGAGAAACAAAGGGATCGTGCAAATGTAGGGTTGATTCCCTATTCCAGATTTTTTGAGCTTCTTTTGCCGTGTTTTATTAAAATTTGCCTAGAGTTTGCCTTGATAACATTTATCATACTTAGACGGATAATCGTGTTTTGATGAGGTCTTGGTTTTTAATACAGGTTTGTTACACAGATTTTTTGACAATATAAGTGTTTGTACGGGCTACGAAAATATAAAGACAGCAACGTATCTTAACATTTTTTGTTCATAGATAAATGCTTTGCTAGAAATAGCTTATCAGTGATCTGTAAAAAATTGCTCTTCAAACTTGATATAATTTGTATATACAACACGACTATAGCGGTCAAGAAGAATGATTAAAGTCCGTTTATTATGTTCTTCTGACATTTTTTATTAAAAATATTGGATTCTATCTTTCTTTATTTATAATATTTTATTTAAATTTGCCTAGAGTTTCTGCCGATAACATGTATCATTCCTAGTCGGATAATTATGTTTTGATGAGATCTTCATATTTAATCCAGGTTTTTTACACACATTTATAGAACATAAGTTGTTTATACGGGCTATGCAATATAAAGGCAGCAACGTACTATGTACTGTAGCATCTCTATTTCCTTATTCTATTTTCCTTTTGTTTCTGATTATTTTTCTACAATACTTTAAAAGACATCAGAATATTACATATAGCGAAAGCCATGGATAAAAAAAGGGATCGTGAAAATATATTCCTATTTTTGCATTTCAAATATGGTTCCGTATTATGCGAACTTCCTTTGCCGTATTTTATTTAAATTTGCCTAGAGTTTTTCTTAATAGCATTTATCATCCCTAGACGGATAATCGTGTTTTGATGAGGTCTTCGTTTTAAATCCAGGTTTATTACATTTATTTTTAGAATATAGGTTGTTTATACGGGATACGGAAATATAAAGACAGGGACGTATCATAACGTTTTTTGTTCATTGGTAAATGTTTTGCTAAAAAATAGCTTTTCGGTGATCTGTTAAAAATTGCTCTTCAAACTTGATATAATTTATCTATCCAATAGGATCATGGCGGTCAAGAAGAATGATTAAACTCTGTTTAGCATGATCTTCTGGCCTTTTAGTTAAAATATATTGGATTCTCTATTTTTGAGTTTCAAATATATTTCTGCATTTTGCGAACTTCTTTTGCCGTATTTCATTTAAATTTGCCTAGAGTTTTTCTTGATAGCCTTTATCATCTCTAGACGGATAACCGTGTTTTTATGATGTCTTCGTTTTTAATCCAGGTTTTTTACATATATTGTTAAAATATAAGCTGTTTATACCGGCTACCAAATATCAAGACAGCGACGTATCGTTTATTTAGTATACTATACTAGCATCTATATTTAATTTTTCGTTCTTCCTTTTGTTCCTGTTTATTTTTCTACAATACTTTGGAAAACATCATAATCTTACTTAACTTTATTTATATAGTTCTTATACCGTATTTTGTTTAAATTTGTCTAGTGTTTTTGTTGATAGCATTTCTCATCCCTGTAAAACATGACTTTTCAAGCTTGATATAATTTATCTGTCCAATAGTACTATGGCGGTCAAGAAAATAAAACCCGTTTATTAAAGTCTTCTGACCTTTATGTCCAAATATTGGATTGAATGATGGTCTTCATTTTTAATGCGGGTTTGTTACATATATTTTTAGAAGATGGGCTACGAAAATATAAAGACCGCCACGAATTACGTTAATTTTTGTTCCATGGTCTGTAAAAATGGTTCTTCAAGCTTGGTATAATTTGTCTATCGAGTAGGACCATGGTGATCAAGAAAAGTAATTAAGGCCCGTTTATTATGGTCGTCTGGCCCTTTAGGTCAAAAATATTGGGTTCTGCACGACGCTCACTAATCGTAACTCCGGCCTTCTCCCCAGATTTATCGACCGATTAATAGACTTTGGTTTCGGCTATTATTTTCAAGTTCGGCAAATAATCGGCTCTAGTCAAAATTTTATTGAAGTTTTGCAGAACAAAAGTTGCCTGCTCTAAAATAAATATTAATATTTTTATATTTTGATGAATACTTGATATCAGTCTCTGCTTTGAAATATGTAAATATATTTCATTACTGGGAATCTATCCCTTATGTATGCTTAAGACATGCTGCATAATCCCTGTGTTAAGATCGGTTTCCACGTGTCATGTAGACCGTAACCCGTATCTCTATTGAATTTTTTTTGTATGTTTAAAAATTTCAATAGATTCCCCAATTTTTCGTTTATAAAATCCTGGAACCGATGCTAGAACCTTGGTTTCCTTTACATTTATACTATGGCCAGTGGCATGCTGGTATTCAGCTACAGCAGATTGAACAATTTGTTTCTTTTTAATACATCATGTTCATGTTCTTTAAGTCTAGTTGATATTGAGCGTCCTGTTTCTCCCACATACACTTCTCCACAGGAGCAAGGAACTTTATATACTCCTTCTGTCTGAAAAGGTACAATATCTTTCGGGGATCGCAAGCATTGTCCAATCTTCTTATGTGTTTAGAAGATTGTGCGTATGTTGGACCGCCGAAGTAATCGTCCTATTTTGTCTGTAGTGTCATGAATGTAAGAAAGATCAACGCAACCTAACGGTGGCTCCTTATCACCCTCCTTACGCAGAGTTGTATTAGTATATTTTTTAATTGAACGCTTAATATCTTCAGCGCAATAGCCATTCCTTCTCAGAGCTACGGTCAGTTTCGATGTTTCCGATGTTAAAGAATCTTGATCAGAAATCAAAATGGCTCTAAATACTAGTGAGTTAATAACCGGTTTCTTTTGTGCTGGATGGTGGTGGGAATTTGCATTTAAGTATTTATTTGTATGAGTCGGTTTTCTATACACAGAATGTCCTAATGTACCATTTCCCTTCCTTTGAACATAAACATCTAGAAAGGGAATTGTCCCATTAGATTCAATTTCCATTGTGAACTTGATATTATGATGTTGTTGATTGAGGTGATGCAGAAATATGAGAAGATTATCCTGTCCATGAGGCCATACCACAAAAGTATCATCGACATATCTGAACCAGTGTTTTCGTTTTAGTGGAGCGGATGTTAAAACAATATCCTCAAAGGCTTCCATAAAGATATTCGCTACCACAGGTGATAAAGGAGATCCCATAGACCCATAAACGAAAAATTAGGAAATCTATTGAAACTTTTAAACATACAAAAAATTTCAACAGAGATACGGGTTACGGTCTATTTCACGCTTGGAAATCGATCTGAATACAGGGTCACGGCACCGGCGAGCACAAGTCGGGTATAAAAGCCCGCATGAGTTTTGCCGAGTTCATTCAGTGTTCAGATCTCGTGGAGTAAAGATCCCTGAAGATGCCTCGTGAAATCGGAGGCGAAACCTCAGATAGTACTTCCAATTTGACACGGTCTAATCCTAAGAACCATGATTTCTTAAATTAAGAATTAAAAAAAGACGAGTTTATTTTTTTGCAAATAACTCGAAAACCATTAATATTTAAGAAATAAAAAAAGGAATATTAAATAGGAAGAAATTTCTAATAAAAAAGTCCCGATTCTCGAAAACTAGCTGACAAAAACTAAAATATTGTTATCTTTCATAATCAATAACTAATAGATTATAATAATTAAAAACATCATAATCTCATAGAACATAGTTGTGATAAAGTCTGCAGAAAGCGAAATAATTTTAGTGGTTTTTGCTTAACAATTATCCGACTTGGTATATTTTTTTACTTGTTACGGACGGTTTTGAGGAATCGTAAGGATTCAGCTCTCGCCTAAATTCGCTCGTTTTCGACAATAAATTTTAATTTTTAATAAAAGACATAGAGTTCCGGGAGTCAGGACTTTTTTACTGGAAATTTCCTCTTCTTTAAAAATACTTTTTTTTATTTCTTAGATTCCTATGCGACTCATCCCGAGTTAGATAACAAAATAAAAGAAATAGATACAGTAGGCCGCAATAGGATACGAGTTGTTTTTAGGGATACAAGTTCTGCAAATAATTTGGTAAACTCTAACTTACTAAAAAACCATTATTTAAAAGCATATATACCAAAATTCTTTGTACTTAGACAAGGCGTAATTTCAGATGTAGATACAGATATTAATGATGAAATATTAAAAAACAAAATTAAACAATTTGATGATCACTGTAATTTTTCTGTTTTCGCAGTTAAAAGAATCACAAAGTTAATAACAGATCAGGAAAATAGGAAAAAAATAGTAAATACCAAGTCGGTTATTGTAACATTTAAATCTCAAACACTCCCAAAATATATTGCAATGGGACACGTCAGATGTGAGGTGCGACATTATATTCAGAAAGTTATTATGTGCTATAAATGCCATAGATACGGCCATACTAGCAAACAGTGTAAAAGTAGTTATCCTAGATGTTCTAACTGCGCGGAAGGTCGTAGCCGGATCAATGTTCCGCACACATACTAACTTCGAAATGTGTAAATTGCCAAGGAAGTCATAAAACGAATGAATTTAAAAAATGTCCCGAATTCTCCAGACAGAAAAATATTAAACGGGCTATGGCGGAAAAAATTTACCATACAGGGATGCGGAAAAATATTTCCCTAAACATACCTACGCCTCTGTTACGGCTAAAAATACCAATTTTGATGAATCTGATCTAGAACTCGACGAATTGGATCAAATATTAGGCTCAAGCCAGTCCTCCAATTTAAATTTAGCACAAGGAAATTCCTCGAAATATACAAAAATTACTTCCAGAAAAAGAAATAGAGCTTCGTCTCCAACATCTGAAATTACCAGTGTACATAAACGTATATTATCAGAATTTAATACCTCTCAGGGGGGAAAAAATATTTTAAATGATGCCGTCTATCAGCAGGGAATTTCAACAAATAATCTTTATCCTCAAACAACCACGTTAAGTGGGGGGGAACAAGATTTAAATACAAATAAGATAATCGATTTGGTTTTATCAATATAAATGTCATGAAAGAAAAAAAATCGTTTGAAATAAATAAATCTGAAATTGAAAGGTTAGTAAATGATAAAGTCGCCTATCTCAACAATCTCTAAGGTTTTTGGTTTTTCTTACCCTTTTTATAGTTTTATATACTTATAAACATATGGATAAATTTAATGTATGCCAATGGAATTGTCGTTCTGCCATTTCTAACAAAGTAAATCTGGAGTATTTATTACACGAGAAAGACGTACATATAGCTCTGTTATCTGAAGCCGGGTTTAAACCAGACCGCTACGTATCTTTTGCTGGTTATAACACTGTTAGGAAAGACCGTTTGGACGCAAGAGGAGGTGTCGCCATTTTAATTAAATCAAATATAAAATATTCAGAAATTTCACATCAAAATTTTGAAAATATTTTTTACGTAGGAATTAGGGTACCCTTGGGAAAAGGTTCCTATCTTAGTCTAGTTTCGTTGTATATCAAGCCTCAGACCAGAGTATTAATCCAAACATGGAATTTATTCTTTGCAAACTTTCAAGCACCGGTTTTTTAATTTCTGGAGATTTTAACGCCCACCACGTGGCTTGGGGATGCAGTAATAATGACACACAAGGAAAAAATCTGTTAGAAGCAATAGACCAAAGCGATTTAACTTTTTTAAATAATGGTTCATATACACGAATAAGCCCATCAGGAAACAATAGTTCAGCAATAGATCTTACAGTGTCCTCTGCCGATCTTTGCTCTGTCTTAGAATGGTCCACTTTGGATGATACTTATGGATCTGACCACGTACCTATTCTTATTAAATTTAATATATTTCCAAGGTTTACCCCAAATAATACTCAAACAAAAAATGGAAAATAAACCAGGCTGATTGGAATTCCTTTTTTATACAATGTATAAATGAATTTGCAGGAGTCAAAAACTGCACCTATGAATTTTTTCTAAAAAAATTAAATATCGTTTTAAGTAAGTCTGTGCCTACTTACCAGGTCGATGAAAAATCTAAAAAAAAGGGTAACCTTGGTGGAATGAAAACTGCCAAAATATTGTTAATGAAAGAAAAGTTAAATACTTACAATGTAAATCTAACCCTTGTGTTTTAAATTTAATAAATTATAAACCTGCCGATGCTTTAGCAAAAAAGACATTAAAAGAACCAAAAAGAGAAAAATGAAGAAATTATTATATGGCATTAAACAAAAATACTCCTATTAGTAAGGTTTGGCAAAATGTAAATCGGTTTAAAAACAGAAGACAAGAAAACAGAATGGAAATCTCATTGGATGACCCCTGGATTGAAGATTTTCAAGTTAGCCCCTCCCTACAATTTGAACCCTCCTTGTTTAGAAACACTCAAAGAATATCAAGAAATTGATCTTACTAGGAACTTCGACATAAAAGAATTAGCAAGAGCCCTAAAAAATAATAACAACTCAGCTCCAGGAAAGGATGGCATTCACTATTCTATGTTATCCGAACTTCCAGAGAGCACCAAGAAACTATTATTGAACATTTTTAATGACATATTTTCTGGCAAAAGTGATATCCCAAAAGACTGATATCAGTATGTAGTGGTTCCTATTCTTAAACCAAATAAACCCAAAAATTTAGCGTCATCATATCGACCGATTGCACTAGCCTCATGTATTTTAAAAACATATGAGAGACTTATAAAAAACAGATTGGAGTTCTGGATGGAAAAATACAACAAATTTCCAAAGACCCAATTTGGCTTTCGGAGAGGCACGTCAGCACAAGAAGCTATAGGACATCTGGTAACAGATATACAGCTGGGCTTTACTAAGAGGGAAGCTACTTCTGCAATTTTCTTAGATATTCAGGGTGCATACGATAATGTAAACTATAATATATTGGTTAAAAAAATGAGCGATTTGGGTATTCCGAAAAAAAAATAGTTAAAAATATCTACAGTTTATAACAGACAACTTTTTATTCGAACAAACAATGGACTCACCCACCCGCAATTAGCTATGATTGGTCTACCTCAAGGCAGTATATTAAGTCCTATTCTGTACATCATCTATACGTATGATTTAGAATCAATATTTAACAACAAAGTGCATATACTACAATTTGCAGATGATGTTTGCATGTACTCTAAGCATAAGTCTACACAGATTGCCACCGAGAATTTGGAAGACAAATTTATAAATATAAACATTTGGCTTACAACAATGGACTCACACTCTGCACTGAGAAATCTGTCTCGTGAATATTTTCAAAAGCCAGAAATCCGCCACCAAATATGATGTACTTTAAAAATACTTTCAAACCATGCAAAACCACTATTAAATACCTGGGAGTAAGTCTGGATAGGAAACGGATATGGAAGGATCACATACAAAACCTAATTAAAAGAACAGTAAATGGCATAAACGTCGTTAGAGCATTTAGCCATCATAAATGGGGAGCAGACCCAAATATTTGTTTGATGTTCTACAAATCCTTTGTTAGGTCAATATTGAATTATGGATGTATTTTTTATGGATCAGCTGCCGAAACACATCTGAAAAAATTAGAACTAATAAAAAATAAATGTCTTCGCAGAAACATCGGACTTTTAAATAGCACACCTATAAATGTTCTCGAAAACGAATGTGTAGAACCACCGCTGGGATTGAGGCGGAACTTTCTAACAGACAAATTTTTACTTAGACTCATTTCTAAAAACAGTTCTTTAGTAAATAAGATAAACATAATGTCTATATTTTTTTATACCCACATGTTTTGGAGAGTCAAAAAACTCCCCCTTTTAGTTTTAAGCTACTCCTGGATAACTCAAATAAAAGATAATATATATCAATCTCCAATAGCTCCTTTCAACCAGTTAAGTCTCTCAAATATAAACGAAATTCCTAAAGTTATACTCTCACAAAATATCATTAGTGACCCGAATATAATTAAAATAAACTTTTTGGAGTACATATACACAAAAAGGTCTAACCATGAGCACATTTTTACAGATGGGTCTTTAATAGACAAAAAGGCCGCATGCGCTTTTTATCATAGCAACAAAAAAATAGCAAAACAATTTAGGTTACCTAACGAAGCATCAATTTATACGGCTGAATTGTGGGCTATCTGGGAGGCACTTAAATATTGTCTAGAGTTTAAAGAAAATAATTTCTTTGTAATTTTTTCAGATAGTAGGAGTGCACTTGAAAGAATCAAAAATTGTATAAATATTGCACCTACCAATCACATTATTGTCGAAATATTAAAAACGTATCATAGGTTACAGGCCAATAACATTAGTGTTTGCTTAGTATGGGTAAAAGAACATATAGGAATCTCAGCAAATGAAATAGTTGATATACTTGCAAAAGATGCTACCAAGATACCTCACCCAAATGTTGATTTAAAAATTCCATTTTCAGATATAATTAAAAATTCTAAAGAAATCATGTTTCAAAATTGGCAAGTGCAATATAATGATATCAATAAAGGTATTATTTATAAAAACATATTCCTTGTGATTAATAAGAGTAGATGGTTTGAAACAATTTGAAACAGAAGCTATATAAGAACTATTTCTAGAATCCGTACTTCTCATGTATTATATCCAAAACATTGGAAAAAAATTGGCATTAGCAATAACGAATTATGTGATTGTGGTGAATTAGGTGACTTAGAGCACTGCCTATTAAATTGTATTCGACTCAAAGATCATCTAAATTTCTTACATAACACGATAGGAAGTTTAGTTCAATTACGTTTTAATCTGAGCAGCTTAATTGAATCAAACAATCTTAATATATATAGGATATTGTACAAATTTATTATAGAAAGAAAAATTGAATTGTAAAGGAACCTACTGTAACATAAGTATTTTAAGTTAATAAATAAAAAAAAAAAAAAAATTAATTAAAAAAAAATCAACAACAAAAATGAGAAATATAAAAGCAAAAAAAAATAAAATGCAAAAAATAAAGATAAAAAAACAAAGCTAAATATACATAAAAGAGAAAATACAAAAATAAATATATATAAAAAAAAATGTAAATTGTATAGTTTATAGTACCCTTAATATGGAATGTAAAGTACCCTAATTTAAAAAAAAATAAACAAATACAAATAATGCAGAGAAAGATACGAAGCTGGCCATTTGGTTTCAACCAGAGCCATAAACTTATACACACACACACACACACTTTTTTGATTTTATTTATTTAATTATTATCACTTATATAAATATGGCTTATTGATTATGATTTATTTTTATTGTTTTATGTTCATTAGAAAGTAGAATGATATTTTTTTTTCTTATTGTATCAAAGAAAAAGTAGTTTGTTTTACTATATATTAAAATAAAAGAAATTAAGAGTTTTTATTAATATCGTTTTTAGTTGCAAATATTTTTATTTGTCTATTTAAAGAAGTAAGTATTAAAGAACACAACCTCAAATAGAATTTACGTATCGTATTACAACTTAAAACTGCAAAAAGGTGACGGATTGGTGGATTGGAAGGTGACGGGTTTCAGATATTAATATCAAAATAAGACAGAACTCCTTCGGCTTCGGCCTTTGGGGGATGGCGAAGTTTGGTAACGAATTCGGTTTCGGCAAAAAATCAACTTCGGTCAGATTCTATACTGTACGTTTTTTTTTAGTGTAGTTTGAAATGCAAGTTCGCTGTAGGCAGTATACCAAGTTTAACACCTAGGCGACGTTAAAAAGATGATTTAATATGTTTTAGCAGGAGGTTCTATTGACCCCCTTCTCATTTAAAATAGTGGAAACCAACCTCACCCCAGGGTTATCGGACACATTTCGCCGCCCACTTACAAGGTATATTTTATCAGATAAATAAAAATAACAGACAAAATTTGTATAGATTTAAGAGATCCTCCAAGAAAAAATAACTTGGAATATACAGGGTAAATCAGAAACGGATATAATAAATTTTGATTTTTTTAAATGAAACCCCCTGTACGTTTTGTGGGTTTTTCTGATTCTATGAAAGATTCGGGATAATTTGGTATCCCCCATATGTGGGTTTGAAATCAATAGTTTTTTAAATGCTGGTGTTTTAGAAATTTTGTTTGATTTCATTCAATAATATGCTATCAGGATAGAAAATGAATACAACGATTTTAAATTAAAGAAATATTTTATAATGAATAATAATATCGTAGGTCATTTAAACGAAACTCTGCAAAAAGAAAAAAACAACACATATAATCCAGAAGTTCTAGTTCTCCACATATCCTTCTTGGTTTGCAACATTTCGTGATAATCTGTGATTTATAGCAATATATACTCAGCTATAGTTTCGGATCCAATATAGTACGTTTAATTTTTAAGACAACCCCAAAAAATATGTCTATTAGCGTCAAGTCTGAACTATTTGCTGACCATCCTATAGGTTGATTTCGTCAAATTCATAGATCGTATTTATCATTCATTCATGAAGATTGGTAATCGTCCGAAAATGTTTAATTACTTCGAAAAAGCATACCACTAGTCGTAAAATTGGCTTCATCTGTGAAGAGTATATTATTTAAAAAGTGCCGATTTATCAAACGTCTTCTTAAATTTTTTGAACAGGTGGAAATTTATACAGATGATAATTATGACTATGAAAAACATCTTATATTGTGCCAGATGGTTTATAAAAATAAATCTTTGCATCTGGTATTGATCTTTCAGATTTTCTGCAATAAAATGAGCCAGACATTATTATCTTAAGTTGTAAAAATAACAACGATAATTTACCTGTATAGAAAAGCAACACGCCTAAGTTAAAGTTTTCGCATTGGAATATTCCATTTTATTTGACAAATATAACGCAGACGAGTAAAATAGCAGTGATAATGTCAGTACCAATAAAAGACATCTTGAGATTAATTTCACGTTTGAACTCTTATTTAAAAATTTGTAAATTTCAAATGTTCCATATTTAGGTAACAACTGATCTGAGGTTATCAAATATGTTCCGAATCTTTAGAAGAATCCAAAAATCGAAAAGTATGTGAGGTGTTTTATTTAAAAAAAAAAACAAGATTTGGTACGCCACTCGTTTCTGAGTTACCATGTTGTAAATACCAAATTATTTTTTCTTGGAAGTTCTCTTGAATTCATACAACTTTTATGTTTGAATATTTTAATTGTTTTCTATCTACAAAACCCTGTAAGTGGCGGAATATAAATGACACTCCAGTACAAAAAAACTTATTTCGTTTTTGACATCCTGTACGTATATTTCCATTTAAATCAGTGATTAATAATAACCAGGAAATTATATATATCTTATAATCATGTAATAATCCTTATTACCCTACAATAGATATAAAGTTGTTTTTTTTTATTTTCTTCTTTTGGTAGTGGTCACTTGACCATAACATGTCCCAGGATTTATTTAACAGAAATTAACTCAAGACTGACGAAACATCAAACTAATTACCAAGCAGTTAGTTTCTGCTTACAAGCGGGATCCTTGTAATCGGCATCCGATTTCCGACCGATACATTGTTTTCAATACTCAAGAACATTTTAGCATCTCAAAACTTGGATAGTAAAACATTGTTGAACATCTCGGTAGAAGACCGAACTTGAGATAAATGCTATTTATCTGCCTCGTTTAAAACTAGTTTTCGTGGTAAAAGGCACAAACACTTCAGTGTTGCTCCAAATATGGAACATCAGCGCATACATATAAGATAATTTAATGGATATATAATATAATGGCCCTCGAAAACATGTTCTCCCATTTCCGTTAGTCTGTCGGTCTGTTCGTCTGTATGCAGCAAAAACTATTTATCCGATAAACTTCAAATTTGTGTCAACGATTATAAGGGGATGAATTGGTTATATTTTTTGGTATTAATCCAATATGGTGGATCAAAATGGTGGGGTTACAAAATATCAAAATAATCATTATTAAGTAAATACTTATCGAATGAACAAAATTTGTACAAAAAGTATGGCGGAACAAAATGGCGGCCTAATAAAATGTTTAAACAAATAATTTATTATCTATGAACTAAATTATTGTTAACTTAAGATATATAAAATTATTTTAATTCAGAACTTCCTCGTGTTGTACTTATTGCCAATGCAGTCCCCTAAAAACAAATTAACTTTGCCTTTTTTTGTGCAAAATTTTTTACCGTCACACGACTGGAAAGTATTTGTACAGCAACAAGCCAGTATTTACGCAGCGACGTTCGTGATATAACTTTATTTTTTAGATATATTAAAAAAAATCTGGTGTATATTTTTACACAGAAAATCATCAAGATAGAACTTTTGTGTAAATTTCGAGCATCTAAATTAAATTGTTTGGTGTACAACTGTGGTGAAATTATTTGTCCCAGTTGTTTATAAATAGATAGATAAATAGATAGTATATTACAGTAAAACACACAAAGTATTTATATGAGGCAATAAAAGAAATGATGTCATAATCTTATCAAAAAATCTTAATTATTATTTGTAATACACTGTAATAAAATTCATATATAATAAAAATCCTTAAATAAAATAAACGCTCACATTAAACAGTTAAAAGACTAACATCACAGTTTAAAAATTCCTGTATACTATAGAAGACATTTTGACACAGCACATTTTTAATTTTAATTCTTAGTCTATTTCAGGCCAACATTCTAACATTGGGTGGTAATTTATTAAAAAGCTCAACGGCAATGAATTCAGGTCTCCTTTGACACTTGAGGGTTTCAAGTCACATCCAAATCTGGTGTTATAGTCATGTAGATCCCCACGGGTGATGAACTGGTCCCGATATTTTTTAATCTAGGTTATATTTTCGAGTATGAAAATTGAAGGAAAAATCAGAGTGCCCAGGTTCTTAAAAGCTAATCTACAGTTATCCCTGAATTTTAAGTCAGCCAAAATCCTCACTGCTTTGCTCTTTCGGAATACCCTGTCCATCAATGCTGAGCTACCCTAAGCCATTACACCATAGAGATCATGACAGAATGAAATAGTGCGAAGTAAGCGGTATTTATTGCCAGTTGAGAAACACAGCCCTGGAGTCCTCGAAGGAGAAAGATACAACTTCCAAGCTTACTCGATATCCGTTCAATATGTACGATCAATTTTAGTTTTGGGTCCAGATACATGCCTAGAAACTCTCTATAGTGTTTGACACACTCCGAAGGTCACGAAGAGAGACCACCATTTTTTGTGTTTTGTCTGTATTGAGTTTCAATTTATTAGTATTGAACCAATTTATAGTCCTTGACTGCGTCCCACTGCATCTGACTCGACATCCAACAGGCTGAGACCCCTCAGTGAAAGGGCAGTATCATCAGCAAAGATAATTTGCTTAAACTTCAGTTAGTGGTAGATCAATAACAAAAATTAGAAATAAGATGGGGTCTAAAATGGATCACTGGGGGCACTTCCAAGGATCTCTCTGAAGATGAAACTCCACCAAGTCTCACAACCTGTCTTCTTCCCTGCAGGTATAACTTCAATAAAAGAAGACTGGCGTCACTGAATTTATAGTGTCTCAGCTTGCCAGGTTGAATGTCATGTGAGATGCAATCAAAAGCCTTGCTCAGATCGTAAAATACTGTCAGGTCATACTCTCGGTCCTCAAAGGAATCCATTACATCTGATAGAAGATGAAGAATAGCATGAACCGTGCCAGAGTCACATCTAAAATCAAACTGATGTTCTGGCACGGTTCATGCTATTCTTCATCTTCCATCAGATGTAACGGATTCCTTTGAGGACCGAGAGTATGTTTGTTGGTTTAGAAATAGGATGTAATGTTTTGCGCCATACATAGAGATATCTGTCGATAGTTATAATAAGGGAAATATTATAAGATTTTTTATTGCTGAAAGCAATTGAACGGAAAAACCATATACTTCAATACAATATTTATTCTTTCAGTTATTAATAACTTCCCTTACAGAACTAAAAGTTACCTCTGTAAAAACAAGATTTATGTCAAGGAGTGATAGATTCTCCAAGTTGGATATGGGATTTGTGTTGGTATCAGGGAGATTGCTAATGATGTTATGTGCTATATTAGTGAAAATTTATTAAACTCTTCCGAGCTTATTTCGGCATTGTTTTACAACACCTGTAAATCCTCCGATTACTATTAAGAATATCATCCCACATAACTTTGGACTGATTTTTTAAGGATGCAATCAATTGATCATTTGCTTGCTTCTTAGCTTCCCGAATAGATTTTTTGTAAACCTTTGAAAAATTTCTAAATTCTTCCCTATTGTTTGGTGTGTTATACTGCCTAGAAATACCTTCCAAAAAGTGTAGGTGGTCTCTCATGCCTCTCAAGGTGTTATCAAACCATGACACTCCATGTGGGTTACTAGGCTTGGTTTTACAGGTTTTCTCAGGGAACGACTGTAAACGGGCATCACTGATTATATTAATAAACAACTCCCATTTAACCTCGACACCCGAATCATTATTTAAGAAGTCTTATGAGTAGGATTCTTCTAACATGTAAAATTTCAATAAGCAAAATAGCTTATTCAAATTACAGGACTAATGGTTTTTTTTGTTAAACAGGATCTGTTAGAACTGTTATTTATCGCATTAAAGTTCAACACTTGAGTCACATGATCCGAGAAGTTTAGATCAATAGTTTCCGCTGTGGCAGAGTCAAGGGAAAATTTATGAAGATGTTATCGAGACAGGCAGACCCTCTCGTACTCCCAGATACCATTGGCTTATAGCCAAAAGTAGTGAATAAGTCAGACAGATAAACTGCCCTCTCCTGCCAGGTACCGAAAGACACGTTGAAGTCACCTGCAACAGTAACTTTTTTTATCAAAGTCCAAACGCTACAAAAAGCCCTCCATTGCCTCTAGAAAAGTGGCAAAGTTGCCAGCAGGTAGTCTGTAAACAACAACTATATAAATATTAAAATTTTTCATTACAACAGAACATGACTCAATACATCTCTCAATACTCATTTGAGAATTTAATATAAATTGGTTAAAAACAAGATCACTTTTTCCCCTTTAGCCACCTGTCGAGCAGAGGAGGTACCAACTACATATTCATGTATGCTGGAGTATTTCAGTTCTTCTGTTGTCAACCAATGTTCTGTAAGAATGACAAGGTCAAAGTTTTTCCACTTAGACCTGCCTCAAACTGATTTATTTTATTTCGTATAGAGCGGACATAATGCATTAAACGCAGCATATCTTTATAGACAACGCAAAACAATCGGTAAAAAATATAAAATTTCTGATTTTTTCTTTTGTCTACAAAATTAAAGAAATCGCAATTCATATATGTATTACTAAATGACTATGTGCGGAACTAAATCGGATAATACTTCACCATTCCATATAAAAGGAAATATTCATAACGAGGGAAGTTCGGGGAAAGGACATTTACCATTTTTTTTTCAGTTATTTTTATATGTATATTCGAAAGAAAATCAAGTATGTACGCCTATGACTTCCACAATTTTTTGATGTTAAAACATTTGCTTCAACTATTTGTTTTTTTTTTAATTTGACTGATATCAGACTGCAAATTTTCAAATATATTTTTTTATCATTTTTGTACCTCTTAAAAATATCGACGATTTGTGCCCTCGACACTCAACCCCTAATACCCATGAGACACTGACCTACACAAGTTTTAGTGCAAATTTAAAACGAATTGGCTTGGCCGTTCATAAGTTACCGTAGTCGCCAGTTTTGCTTACACACACATTCGTACAAACATCGTATTTTTTTTTTCTAAAAATATGTTTTTCGTATTCCAAGGACTGTAAAACCTCGAAAAACCCCAACTTATATTATTCAAAAATTTTTGCCACCAATATTACCTTGATAGGGTTTACGAGTATATGGTGTATTATTAATATAATAAATAAATAGGGTATTAAACGAGGAAGTAAAAATAGTTTCTTGTTTACTGTACCTGACGCAAAAAAAAATTAATTAGGAAAGTTCAAAAAGAAAGTTAGAACATAGATATTTTTTTCTTTGCAAAAACATTAAGCATGAGAAATACACTATAGCTCCTGTTGATTCAGAAATAAAACCGAATTTCATATCTATATTTGCCAAAAACAAATGTCTATGTTAAGAAATTTGACAAAATTACAAAGCAAAAGAAATATCGATAGCTTAGGTATATTAAATAATATTAAATATTCCAAAAAATGCGTTAAATATCCTTTCTATTGCGTGACGTCTATAAATTTAAAATTAATCCATAATTTTTTTATGCACTTTGAAGTTGCATCAGCTTAGATTTAATCGGCATTAAGACCATTTGCTGGAATACAAATAAACGCTATCAAGCTTTATATTGTCAAGTCAATAACAACGTTCTCATTTAATCCACTCCGACTGTTGACTAAAGTTTATCGGAAAACAACCCCTTTTCATGACGACTATTTAGATCTGAACTAACGAACACAATGGATTTGCAACCAGCATTCGACAACAAGAATTTCCAATTTAAATCGGTTCCAAGGGCTTAATAATTAATTGCGTACTTTGTCCGAACCCATGTGCGTAATTAGGCGATACTGTTTCGTCTGCGTCGAGTGAACCGGTGCCGGTGGAGCAAACAATGATGTCGTTGGCGAGTTTAACATATTTGCGACGCCTGAGTGCCCACTACTTAACTAGGCGATATTGCGTTTAGACCAAGGGCACGTTTGGGTGTGATACGGTTCAATTTTTACTACAAATAGACATATTATCCAATTTGTTTCTTAAACCAGATATATATTAATTGGACTTCTTTCTTGGGTATAGGTTTATTTGCAAAATCAAACAAGGACATTAACTTGACCTTTCGCCTATCATAGTAGGCTTTCTCAAAAATTGCTCATTTTTAATTTTTTTTGGTATTTTTCCTTTCTAATTTACATTAATTTAAAACATTTAGTACTCAAATTATAAAAAGACTTTTTTTTGCTATTTTTTTTTTTTTATACTACATTTTAGTATATTTGACTTAAATTTTGTATGTCTTGTTTGTCATTTACTGCATTTTTTTCTCTTTTTATATGAATCATTTCTATGATAATTAATTTCTGATACAGGTTATCTTGATCAATGATTTTGGTTTTAGAAAAAGTAATTTCGTGCTTTTGTGCTTTTTTCTTGTTTGTGTAATGCAGTGGATGCATTCTTTTTATACATATGCTCTTTTATTCTATTTTCTATTGTCAACCAATATTCTGTAAGAATGACAAGATCAAAGTTTTTTCCACTTAGACCTGCCTCAAACTGACCAATTTTATTTTGTATAGAGCGGACATTGTGAACTTTTTTGGTCTGGCTAGGCTACTATTTTTTTCAGGTTTAAAAAAGAATTAATACGTGTTCCCTTCGGCCAAAAGGCTGCATTTAAAATGGTATCCTTGTCTTTTCCTAATTATCCCACTTTAAATGTGGTATTGGAATTTTTTCTTATTTTTTTTTTCCTTTATGAGAATTTTTTTTTCGACGTTTGTTTTAATAGGTATAAGGTGCTACGAAAAAGCATATAAGAACAGTTTATAGTTTTAATAAATTATCCTGTATTTTATATGATATTGATTGAAGACAGTGTTCAATCGGACGCCATGCTTATTCAAATACAAGAAAAAATTATTAATTTTCTAAATTTCCGCATTTCGCGCCATGTAACATCAGAACAAAAAAGAGATCTTTTGTGATGAAAGGTTCTTTAATTGGTAGACTCTGGGAATAAAGAACGTACAAAATGGTAGACCATAGGTCTTTGTAAGGAAGTGAGGGGATGTGCGTACATCGATGTACATTTCTTTATGTATACTGAAGGCATAATAACTCGTATTTCGTCAAAATCAAGATCCATAGGAGGAACTGTAAAACAGAAACCGATTCTCACAATTCGACGATGCTCCAGTAAGGCCAGCTTCCCTATTGTGCATCCCATATATTAAATGCTCACTGGGCAAACTTGCAATGTTTAAAGAGAAAACTAGTTTACGAAATAATAGTGTTTACACATTTAAAAAGGGAAACCCAGTTTCCTTGCAACTGCCTTGGTAATTTTGACCTTAAACTGGAAGTTTGTCTGCTCTTCATTCTATGATTTTATAAAACTTCTTGGTTAAGGACAAAATTATTACTTTATGCCTATCATGTGTTTTAGTTTGGGAAATTAAACTGAGCAATTATATGCTTAAAAAGACAAACGATTTTTTGGATATGTCAAGGGCAATAATCCAGACTTCTCCTTGAAATAAATTTATTCCAGTTGTGTGTTATGACGGTAAGATTTGCTGTGGATCCTGGTGTTGCAGGCCGCCATATTGCCGGCCATGTTTTAGCACGAGGTGGCTATTACGGCTTGTAGTTACATTGGAGAAGAAACAGTGTTTAGACCATGATCTCTTATCAAAAAATGAAGAGAAGATTGATTAGGGTAAAGATAAATGATGAGTAAAATATCCATATTATTTTGGCTGTGTATGTCGATGTGTGGAAAGTAAGTATGTTCTTTGATATAGCTGTATGTGTTTGGCTGTTTACAAAAGTCTGTGCTGTCCTACTTTGGAGATCGATTTTATTGTATCGTATTCGTAAAAGACTTCAAGGATATGGATTTTAAAATATGGAAATTTAGATATTAGGAAATTAACCTTAAAAGAAATAAAATAGAAGACAGTTTGAGCTTCAGAACATCAAATCTGTTGACTTGAGACTGAAAAGTCTGCTACAAGATAGTTTAATTTGAATTTAGGCGCACACGCCACCTCTCAGATGGATGATCGGTTGAATTTCTTTAGCTAAATGGGGCTTGTATGAATGTAGAGACTAAATAATAGAGTTAAAATTTTTGTTCATTCCGAGTTTCGAATGGAAATGTATTGTAACTTCGAATTATTTTACTTGAAAAACATTCATCACCGTTTTTCATTTAGTATTGTAGTATTGATAAACTTGCATCAACCACCAAAAAATAAACTAAATAAAAACAATAGATAACTAATACATAAAGAAGTAAAGTAAGGAAAGAAAATCCGACTTAAATATAAGCGGCTGGAAATATCAGCTTATTAAGTTGTAAAGTTTCAAATCAATCAAACCTTAATGAGTTTTTGATGTAATTTTCTGTTAAATAATAAAAGTCAAATAATTTTAGTAATTGTGCGTCGTGTCTTCCGGATAACTTAAATAAAAAAAGCATATGCTGCTAAGTATTTACCTATCTTGAAAAGATTCTTAAAGGAATTCATAAATTACAAAACGTGGTCTATAATTCCCAAGATTTTTCCATTTATATTACACTCATATTTTTACAAGCGGACAAATTCACCATTTTGACGTTTAGGGTCGATTTAAGAAGTTCAACTTTTTCAAGTTTACTGCTCCTAAATTGACTGTAAAAACTTAATGTACTAGACGAAATTACCAAAAAGTACCTTGGATGGTTTCATTTTATGGGGTCAATTATCCAAAGCTTATACTTTCTAATAAGGTTTATGTTCATATCAAAATTTAATATTAAGATATGCGAAAAACTTTGCAAAATTACTACGAATTACAACAGAACTTAGGTAGTTGATTAAGAAATCTATCTACCTATTCAAAGTAAGTTAGTAAAACCCAAAATGCAACAAATTTAATTTTGAAAGAGGTAAAATTTTTAATCTTTTTGCTTAAGAGTTAAAAAACAACTATTGTTCTTGGTCGTTTTTTAATTTACTTGGTATGTTCTTGAGAGTTAAGTGGAAGACCATTCTTTGATGACATTCGTGTAGCCAGGAATTAACTTCGATTTATAGGTATAGCACATTATGTTTATGTACACACCTTTAATTGTTTTTTATTGTAATTTTGCAAGTGTTCTTTAAGTTAAATAAAGGTTATTATTATTATTATTGTTTTGTTGTCTCACAGCATTCCTGTGGTTGTATTTTTTACTGATGGGATTATACCAAGTCAATACAAAAAAAGGAAAAGGAAAAAAACAACTATTGTGTATTAAGAAATGATCTAAGGATGCTACATCTTTTCCAAATGACCGATTACTAGATGTTCCAGTGAATGTCTGTATTAAGTCCTAATTGAGCCAAATGCGGTGTAAACGTTGTTGGGGTGAGACCTGTATATGACTGATATGACGATAGGAACAATGATGACTCTTTGCTGTTTCCACAGTCGGTGTATTTGGCGATGTGTATTTCGCTTGGATGTCCTCGTCGTTGGGGACAGCCATGTCAATTAAATAAGTTATCTTTTCTTTTTTGGATTGAAAGGTGATATCGGGTCTGTTTACCGGGATTGTTTTATTTGTATGGATGTCAATGTCCCAGTAGAGCTTGTAGTCTTCGTTTTCAAGTATGGATGTTGGTGTATAATGATAGTAAGGGTCTATGTTGTCCATTAGTGTGTATGTTGTAGCTAATGCTTGATGAACGCCCTTCGCTGCTGAGTTGTGTCTCGCGATGTATTCAGTTCCGGCCATTATTCAACATACATTCGTTATGTAATCGATGGTTTCTCTCTACGGGTTATAATTATTATTATTAATATTATTATTATTAGTTTTAAATTGAATTTTGATTTGAATAGTCTAAACCTATATTTCCCATATTTTATAAAAAATTTCGACTGTCTGCGAGATGTTGATGTTTGGAAATTGACAATTATAGAATTTGAAAGGCCGGGAAATCGAAACAGTCTGCTTCGGCCTAAACGAATCATAAATTTATATCCTAATTCCTTTTATTTTTCATGATATTACTTTTTAACTGACATTAAAAATATTTTCGTTTTTCTTCTGCAAAGTGGCTAATCAGTCGTTAATGCCACAGTCTATCTTCAAATTGGGTATTACCACCTATCGCTACCGTCTGAGTTTACAATTAAAATTTTGAAATAAACATAGGGTTTATCTATTGTTAATTAAATTCCCATCTGGGCCAGTGGTTAATGTTCTACACTTGCAGATTGCCAGTTTGCAGCTCATATCTTTTCACATTCATACTTTTTTTTTCTTATTGTTCGTTAATATTCTAGCTTTAATTTAGTGTTTGTCAAATTAAATCAACACGAATTTAATTTCATGTAAACGAATCTAACTCGAATAACCCGAACTAAGCACTAATCTAAATACAAATCTTAAATCAATTTTCAAGAGGGAATAGAATATCATGTTTTACATTTTAGTATTTTAGTCGGTTTAATTTTTTTTACAAAAATTTTTATTTCATATTTTTTAGTTCTGTTTATATAAAAGTTTAAGTTTTAAGGCCTAAACAAAGCTTTAAATTTTGGACGTTCTAATAAAATATTGAAGTAGCTACTGGGTCTACTGCATATGAAATTTTGCCAGAATCACCGCATTAATATTATATAAAAAGCGCAATCTATAACATTTGAAAAAGATTAGCAATACACATTGTCAAACTTTAAAATTATAACTAAAATCGAACTTCGTGCCATTAAAAACCCCGAAAACTATATAAATCACAATATTTTTATAATACGTCCTTTTTTCCCTTAGTCCCCTTCCCACCCCCGCTATACACACTTAATATTTACAACATTTATCAAGATATATAATAACTAAAATAACCTGACGAAAAAATAGATTGCACTAGAGGGGTCTGTATCTCACAGTGACACGAATTAACATTCTTGGTCAATTATATTTCATACACCAAATTTCCAGGCAATATATAACCTCTTAGATAAAACTTAAAAAACAAAATGGCGGAAAGAGGCCATTTTAATTTTTTTCACTATGCTTCTTACGGGACCACTCCGGCACTATCTATAAATTTCATCTAAATTGGCCAAAGCATTCCAACGGCATGTCTGTTTAGAAAATAGTTAAAATAGATTTTAAAACAGGAAATAAAGTTGCCTTGAAAAACTGCATTAGTTTTCAGCTAGGTCCAATAATAACGTCACCTAATATAAAATATATTTGACTATATTTTCGAACACTTCCCAGTGTGTAAAATTCCCATAACATGTATACAATTTATGCGATAATTCAACAACAAACATTCTATTCTATAAATCTAATTTTTTTATCTTTTGGCTATTACATCTGAATCAAACACTATATATTTTAATAAAAAAAAACAATTAGAAAACTGACTTTACTCGATTCACAAAAACCCGATTCCGATTGTTGTCAACAAAACAAGTTTATGTCAAACTATTCCAAAGGCAAAGTGTTTATATTACCCCTAGACCCCTATCGTCAAAAATAGAACGTATTGGGGCGGTTGCTTAAGAAGACATTGATAAAATTATGACAAACATGATTCCTAAAAACAATAACAAAAATCAAAGCATTTACGGAAGCAATTCATAACTTTCTGACTAGATAAGGTATAAATGCTAGATCAAAATTCGTTAGTTTTGCACTATGTTAAAGAACGAGGCCTTTAATATGAGAAAACAAACTTTAGAAGAATACAAGGAGCATATCGTCAAGACGGCATCGAATTTCACGGCAAAAAAAAACATTTTTTTAATGAATATGGTATTAAAATAATTTTGGAATATTTGAGATTTAAGTCGGCCAGAGATACCAAAGAAGCAAAAAGACGCCAGCTGCACGCAGATGAAAGTAAAAGAAGAGAAGCTTTGTGTTTTTTTTTAACATACAACGATTTGAAAATGCTAGGAAAGAGACCACATCCAAGGGACTACATACAAAGATTTTCTTCCTCTCTTATGAACCAGCTTGGATGGATGGCGAGGGTGCAAGTAGAAAGATATCGTTTTATAAAGAAGAAACGGATACTAGAGCGGTTAAAAATCGGGACATATTGACTTGTATTAGGTAAAACTACTGCAGGTGGGTATAAACAATGCGCCCTCTCTAAATGGCTTCTTGCAAATAAAAACTAAGCTAGGAGTTGAAGGGAAAGCCAATGGTTGAGAGCTACAGCTGTGTCGAAATTGGCAAATAGTAGCGTCAAGAATCAAAATTTGATAAAAATTACTGATTATGCAAGTTCTAAATTCATTGAAAGCTATTTGTAAATGGATCCAGAACACCGCAGAACCATTATTGAGAAAATTACAGAAAACCACTAAGTTTCAGCATTGCCGATGTAAACATACTCTGATGTCTTATCTAGTAGTAGTACCAGTACCAACATTTCGTATATAATGTAATAAAGTATAACAATTTTACTTTGTATTGTATAAATTTACAAAATTATTAATTTTATATGCAAATTTTGCAAAGTTTTTAAATACGAATATATTAATGTCTGAAACAATTCTTTTATTTAAGAAATGTTCTGCCGAATACCACTCGGTCTTTTAAATTAACTAGATAATTCTGGAAAAATACGTTGTTGCCTAATTGCATTTTTTTCATTGTTTTTCTTTTAACTATCGAAGAACAAAGAAAACAATTATTACCGAATTATCGGTAATTTGGAATGCTCTAATGATATTGTAATATACAATTATTTCCTTCCTATCAATATTAATAAATCACTGAAAAGAATTCAAACGTTTAATTTTCAAGTGGAAAAATTCCCTGAAATAACTGTCAGCAGTTTTTTCAGGGTGTTACAAATTCGAAAGGATAGCATTGGCATATCGAAAACTAAAAGAGATACGAAGTTGGTTAAAAAAGTTACGCAATTTTGTGTCGAATAATATGTCCTTGAGAAAGTTGAAAAATTCTGACTGATAGCATTGGCATATCGAAAACTAAAAGAGATACGAAGTTGGTTAAAAAAGTTACGCAATTTTGTGTCGAATAATATGTCCTTGAGAAAGTTGAAAAATTCTGACTATTTCCAAAGAAATCCGCAAAAAAAACGAAAATCCTTATTTTCTTTTCAATTCTTTTTAGGCTGCATTTGAAGAGATATAACAAAATAAATTTTACATCTTTATAGCCACTTTTCTTACTCTATAAGACGGTATTCTCAGATTTGAAATCCGACATTTCGTTTTCCAGGCCTCATCATCAACTCCATTTTTTTAAATACGGACTTTGGATTTTTTTGGTTATTTTTTAAAACACTTGATATTTCAAAACTAATGATGTATTACACTTATTAGATAATTAACATAGGTAATCATATTTTCATTAAAATCAGTGTGTTAAAGAGTCAATAATATCAGGATGGACATTCTTACATCCCTCACACCCCAAAAACTACTTTTCCGATGGGTTTTAAATTTTGGTCATGGTCCGTTGGGTGACGAACTGATGAGATTTTGATAAAGATCTTAAATAGCGGAACAGAATGGCGGCTTAATAAAATAGTTAAAAATTGTATAATACTCATTTTTCTAGAATAATAAAACCCTATTTTATTGAGAAAAATCGTATAGGGTATAATTTATGTTATTAAGAACTTATAAATAAAGTTAAAAACATAATAAGATATTAAATAAATCATAATAACAAATCTTCTTTACCCGAAACTTCTTTCGTAACGCATTTTAACACAGTTTTTATGCAGATTGTTGTTCGTTAATAACTTAAAGAAAAATTATAAATTGTGATACTTTAACTTATTTCTGCCAAATAATAAAACATGTCTTTTAATAAGAATCATAAATAAATAAATAATGGCCTTTATATTACAGAAATGCATATTTACATAGACAGTGTAATAATATTAAAAAAAAAGTGGCATCACAATGAGGCGAAGTCTAGCACAAGTCGGTTACTCTACTTAACCTCAAAATTAACGCAGAAAATGTATAAGTATATAAATAAATGAAAATCTAATATATAACAAATATAGATAAAATCAATATATCCAAAATAATTCACAAGTTATTGCATAGTTATAATTTAGAATATAAGAAAATTATGGAGAAATTTGAAATTGTGACATTAAAGACTTTAAGTACTTTGAAGTGTCGATAAAAAAAATTTAAATTGTTTTTTGAACTGAGTTACATTAAGTGAGATAAGGTTAAGTTGCAAATAGTTATATGTTTTAACGGCGTTATACGTAAATGACCTCTGAAACATGGCTGAACGATGGTGAGGCATAGTTAAATGATTGGTGAAACGAGTCCTGTCATGAATATTATTACGAGAGACCAATTTATTTTTTAATAGAATAGATGCATCAGGGTTATTAAAATATTTAATACAAAAGTAGCCATATGATGAAGTCTGCGATTGTCCGTTTTTAACCATTTAAGTTGCTCAAATGTATGTGATATATGGTCAAACTTTCTGAGTCCAAAAATGAACCTGCAACAGGAATTTTGAACTTTCTGGATCCTATTTTTGTCCAAAATATCAATACAGTTACCATAAATAAAAGCACAGTAATTAAAATTGGATAAAACTAAGGATTCTCACAGATTTTTGCGTAAGCGTAGATTTAGGATGTGTCTGTTACTGTACAAAAGTTTTAAAGCTAAAAATGATTTTTGCATGACTTTTTAATATGTTCTTTAAATCTTAAATTTGAGTATATGATAATTCCAAGATTCTTTGCTGACTCAACTATAGGTAGTGTCATACCATCCAGAGCAACATTAAACCCTTCTTTTAAGGTATTTACCTGATTTTTATTTTCGAAAAACATAACTAAAGATTTTGTGGAATTTAATTGTAAGCTTTGCTCGGACGACATTATTTTTAAATTGTTGTTGTTAACAACAACATATTTTGTTATTACACTTTTAACATTAGTTCGTTAAAAACTTAAATTAAAAAAGAAGGTATATTATATAATAATATACTTTTCCCCCTCCCTGTATTGTAAGCAACCTATTTTGACACTACTTTGACAGACGTAAGTGAAAGTTACTCAACAAGGTATTGGTTGCCCTTAACGACAGGATGTAAGTCAACTTACATCCCTAGGGAAATAATAAATTATTATAAGTAGCTTTAATTTTAGCTTTAAAATCCGGACAAAAATCCGGTGATATTAGTTGAAATGAATATTAATGGTACAATTATTACAATTATTCACATTATTCACAAAATTTGGAAACACGTTTTCTCGTTTCTTCTCGATGTGTATTACATTTTCTGACTCCACAGATCCTTCATTTCTAACCAATGTTTCTGTCACTGTTGAAGCACTGCAAAAGGCTTCTGGCTGGGTCTTATTGTATACAATTTTATTCGCTACTTCCTTTTTATTATTGAGGCTCTCCGCTATGTAACTTTCCGCAATAGTGGCAGATTTCCATCCATGTCGCTATCTTAATACCAACTTCGTATTTCTTTTAGTTTTCGATATGCCAATGCTATCCCTTCGAATTTGTAACTTGTAAGAAATTTGTTTAACAAATAGCATTTGCGTAAGCGGAAAAACTACTAACGCTCATGCTATTTGTTAAACAAACTACTTAGACATTCGTGTTTCCGAATTATTCCGGAAGAATTACATGCAATAGGGGTATTAACCCTTAATAATTTAAGAATTACTTAGAAATTTTAAGAGGTTTCAATGGAAAATGAGTGATCACTAAAATCCGCAACTTTGTCCCAATTTAACTACCTTTATATCCCTCACGGTCTACGAGATGGGGCTCGAATTTGCAATACCTTGTTGAAGGCAGTTTCTGATATTTTACAGTTATTGTAAAATAATTATAAAAATAGCTTACTTACGGTTAGTATAGCAGTATGTCCACAATCCAGACACGGTCCGCTTGATCAGGAACTCAAGATCTCCAGTACCGTTATAGTTCATGTTCGGCATCCGTTCCATGGTGTGTAGCCACCCGTTCGTACTTATCGACACCACCACACTTGCTACACTCAGCGTGGACACTAACGGCACCAACAACCAAAAAACGTCCAACTTGGTCTTCAGCGGACGTATAATCAATTCTTCCAAGTCCGAATCTGTAGAATTTTGATGATTTAAACGCGCCATCGTACGTCCAGAAAAAATAATTTATCGTCTTGGCCTAAATGTCCAAACTCTTTGCATGTATGCAAAACAACCCGACATTTTATTTTTGATTTATTTCTGCCTGTTTACATATTATTCGTATTTAATATAATTTTTTTGGGGCCTCGTTATATATTGCGACAGTTTAGGTAATTTGTTTTAATGTTCACTGGTCGCATTTAAATTTCAATTAGCTGGAATCGTCCGCAGTTTCGTCCAGAGAAATCTGTCAGAAATAAAATCTAAATTTATTCGGAAAATTTATTGTAAATAATTCAGCCTAATTTGCAAGTATTTAAAAGTAAAACTAAACAGAACAAAGACAGTTTTTTTTCTCGATGGGAGAAAAGGAAAAGGATTCTGCAGAGTGCGCGTTTGACGTATAAAGATTAATGTAACCCATTATAATATTTTATTTTTATATTTAGTTATTTATTATTGAAGCTGTAAAATCGTTTTTTCTTCAGGCTGGCCTCAAGTTTTCGTTATAGACCGGAAGCTGGAATACCCCTCCTCGTAGGCCGACATATCTGCAACAACAAAAAAAAATTGTTAGAGGATCCTCTGGTCGACGATATTTAAATTATTCACTTATTTTGCACCGAAAAAAAATTGGAACTTAGAGTGGTGTAGCTTCACTTAAGTAATCTTAGTTAAATACAACAGTTGTCATAAAAAATGGTTATATTTCTACATACAGTGCTCACCACTAGTTTACTGTGATAAAACAAATACTGAGATTACGTTTAAGGATCACCATTTTGGTTAGTAGAATCATATATGGAGTTCGATTAGACATTGTGACAATGTTTTTTTTTATTAGCCAAGACTAAAAAAACACGGGGAGACCCGACTTGCATTTTCTCGCAACAATCGTAATTGGGTAGAGCAGTGAAGCATAGTTATCTTCAGTGATCAGAAGAAGTGTAATTTGGATGGCCCAGAGGGCATTAATGTCATTTTCACGATCTGAGCTTATGGAGTCAAAGACAAATGAATCCTAGAAATTTTGGCCTTAGAGACAAGACGATAATATTGCTGAACCCAAATCCCATAGAAAAGTACGAAGTCGGTTAACCAAACAAGGCTACATGGAAAGTCGATAATTCAACACCAGAGAGGGACTAGTGGTAGCCATAAGAACGTTGTGGGAAGCAAGTCCAATGAATTTGTTAGATTGTTTATAAAGTTCGTTGCTGCATCGTATGTTAGCGGTTGTTGATGTACGGGGAAGCTATACTCGATATTAAAATAAATTGAAAGTAAAAACGTTGTGCTTTGTTTCTGGGCTATATTGATAGTGAGAGTAATCAAGTCTGAAAAAAATTCTCAGAAAATTTATGACGCAACCTCGTTTCTAAATTTGTTGGAAAGGCCTAATCCAACTATACTGCTACATCTTATTTCAGAATGTTAGAGAAATGTCATGTTAATTTAAGAAAGCTCGTCTTTTACAAAGTGGCCAACTAAAACGTTTTATTATAAATTGTAACATATGTTTACAAAAAAAAATTGGATACGAATAGATTTTATTACTTCTAAAACAATATCATTTTTACTAGCATTTCTATAGGCAAGTAGTGATTTGTAAAAACAAATTTGTTTAATATCAATATTTGAAGCTCTAAAAAGAATCGGATTTTTCCTCTTAATAGTCAGTTATACTATTTTCAATGAAATCCAGAGAAGTAATTAGCAGCTTTATAGTCTTAGTTCTTCCTTCCTTCTTTCGTTGACTTGCTTAAAAAAACAAATACAAAATTTTGTCGAATATTTCAACACCATGTAGGTCTACAGTGATGGACAGAAATTAGTCATCCAGAAATGCAGATCTTTGCCTTGTACCCTAGATACCGGAAAAAAAATTTTTCCACTGAAACAAAACTTTTTTTTATCAAGGAAAATAAAAATTTAAAAACGAAAACAATATTAAAAAAATGGTATAGTGAAGTATGGAAGCAATGTTTTAATGCTTGCACACTGGTTTTTTTTATATTTTTTATTAGACCGCCATTTTGTTTTGCTATTTTGGATTCACACTAAAATGTTACCATTCATTGTTATATAATATTGAATTTTTGTGCAAAATTTGAGGTAAATTTCATAATTAGTTTTTTTAGTAATGATTTTTTTAACGTTTCACTAGGGCGCCCTCTTCTTCATATTGGATTTTTACTAAAATATTATCAAAATTAGAAGTCCTGGAAACTAGAAAACAGACCGACGGAATTGATAAAACATATTTTTTGGCACGTGGGGTCGCTAAAGTATGAGGATATGTAAAACCTGAAAAGGAAATTTTTTTACCATTACAAAAATTTTATTTGGCCACCATTTTGTTCCGCCATCTTGAATTAATACCTCAATTTTACTAGTCCATTTCTATACAACAATTAGTTATGACCAACAGTTTGAAATTAATCAACTAAGTAGTTTTTCAGGCTGAATTTTTAATAATTTTATTAAGACGGCATTTTATTCCGCCATCTTTGATTCGTACCAATAACTTATTTTTTGGCATCTAGAGGCAAAAAAGGGTGATTTTTTTTACGATTACAAACCTTTTATTCGGCCGCCATTTTGTTCCGCTATCTTGAATTAATATCCCAATTTTACTATTTCATTTCTATGTCACAATTAATTTTGACATACAGTTTGAAATCAATCTGCTAAGTAGCTTTTGAGGGTGAATTTTTAATAATTTTATTAAGCTGCCATTTTGTTCCGCCATCTTGGATTTGTACTAAATTTGTACCAATTGTTCTGCTACATAATACTTGATTTTCGTGCAAAATTTAGGAGAAATTGGGTAAATGGTTTTTTAGAAATAATATTTATAACATTTCACTAGGCCGCCATTTTGTTTCGCCATATTGGATTTTTACCAAACTGTTACCAGGTCATCCCTATATGACCCTTAATTTTTGACCAAAATTTGAAGCCAATCGGCTAATTAGTCTTTCATTTATGCCTCTAACAGACAGATCGACAGAGTCAGACAGACCGACCGAATTGAGAAAACATATTTCGGCATCTAGGGACCCTAAAATGTCCTTTAACGAGTTTATTAAGGCGTACAGTTTTTTGGAAAAATATTTATATATATATTTTAAATAAATTGCAATATTTCCACTTTTTGAAATAAAATTACAATTTCATCATGTAGTTACTAAATTGATACAAAGAAAACAGTTAAGATATAAGACACTAAGTAAAAATACAAGTTTTACATGACATGTTTCGCTAACAATGTGGAGAAATAAACTAGTAGGTCCATTCCTGGGCAAATCCTTAGATCTATTTCTGCCACATTTTTTTCGCGTCGGGCGATCTCTGTTGCCTACAGATATGGCCGAATTATTGCGGAAGTTTTCGAACGCCGCGGCTGGCAAAAGGAAGTTGGGCACTCTGCAGAGATGTATTTAGGAGAATATGGGTACACAAAAAATGTCGTTTGATCATCGGGTGAAAAATTATGTGAAACAGGATATTGTAAAAACCATTTCACATAAGCAATAGTACTTCTGCATCTGCAAAGAATATCTCGGTATGTCTATTAGCTATGAAGGATTGAAAAGGGGCATGAAGTGACAAAAACACTTTTTTAGGGCAAAATCATGTAGTATTTTCTTATTACGGATTTTTGGGTATACACACTTTTAATTCCAAAGTTAGTGTTTTTTTTTTTAATCCTTCCGGCAAACATCTGACTTAAATAAGCACATAAAATTTATTAAATTACGAATTTTGGGTACTCAAAAACAGATTTAAAATTTGACACGTTAAATTTTAAATAATAATAAAATAGGTTGTACAATTTATTTAACATTTTAAGTCAGAAATTGGTAGGTTACGTTTAGGTGACGTCAAAACAGGAATTTGTTCAAAATATTAAATATTATGGTATATTTTATTTCAAATGTGCCTATTAGAAGATCTAAACTAACTATAATTCACTAAGAAAATGTAAACCGTTTTTTCGACGTGTTGAAACACCAGCAGCACACAGTAACGTACTCATTTTCGCTAAGCCGACTCTGTTCTGGGACGCAACGCTGAAACCTCGTGGGTCGAACGACGGATCTCAACTGAAGCGCTTTGCATGCTGCCACCAATCTGCCGAATTTTGTCGGCAGATGGAAAATATTTGGGAGAGTGGCGCTACTAGTTTATTTATTTCTATTATGACTGTGGCTTCATCCGATGATACAAGCATTTGTATAATATATCTTAGTTATGGATTTCCTCCAAGTATCGGTCGTATCAATCCACTTTTCAAAAAAACAAATAATTATTTTACCGGGACTTTTCTTTTATAAAACTTTCCTTTTATCAAAAAAAAAATGCTTTGTTATTTCTATAATAAGTATAAAGTATAAAGTTAGCACCAAAAAACTGTATGCATTTAAACTATATCTGTGTGTGGCGAATGTCGTTACGAAAGAAGCTCCGGGCCAATCCTCTAAAGATAATAATAAGTGAATTCCATAAAAATATTATTATCATAAATATTTCGAGATATTCTTGTTCAGAGAACAAGAACGGAAACCACAGAAAAATTCTAGTGCACGTCTGTTTTATTTTTAAATCGTATCCTAAAATAATACAAGCGGTTTATTTTTCATAAAGGTACGATAATTGAATGAAAACGGAACTGTTTCGAACTGTTTTACCTAGGATAAACATTTGCGTTGCGAATGGACCATTTGCTAATCAACTAGTGTTATGGAAGTGGCATTGTCAAAACCGATAAATAGATCGGGGGAGACAATATTAGTGTAACATATGAATGACTGTCAATATTTACTACAGAAACATAGAAACCGAGGGATTATTTACTTTACAAGATAGAAATTCAGAGACAACAGGCGTTCGTGAAATTTATTTATGACTGGGTGATTCCGAACAGGGATAGTCGAGAACTCTGTAAAAATATGTTCCGCAAACATAGTACTTCCCCATATATATGTCAATGATTTTCCCAAGTTGAGGTTGATATGCAATAAATACAGCGAGTAACAAAAGCAAGGAAAGGGCGAAATATCTCAGGTACCGCTTAACTGAATTTAATGCAAATATGTACACTTAGGTATAAAATTAAGTCGGATCCAATGACGAGTTCCGCATCGCTGCCAAGTTTATCGTTTTTTCTATTATAAAAGGAGAACTTTTTTTTAAATGGAACACTCTATATTACATTACTTTTTTAAAATTTGTGTAAAATTCTCAATACTTTTTAGTAAAGCAGTTTTTGCCAAGTGTCTAAGATCCATAATTTAATGTATTACCTTATATTAAAATATCTGCACACAAAATGTTATCTGATATGTTTGACAATGTTAGTTTTGTTGATTTACAAAAATGGATCATTTAACTGAAATCCAAAGAATTGAAATTTTAACTATACTAGGTTATGGGGATAAAAGGTGAAACATGCAAGATGTTTGTATCATGTTTAATGACAAATATACTAGCAGAAATTTAATAACTAAATCCACCTAAAGTAAAGTTAACAAAAAATTTCTTGAAACTGGAGAAGTAGAAGGTGTTGTACGTTCTGGCACACCTAAACTAACCTAACCTAAAAGCGCAACAGATAGTGATTGATAAGGAATATTTTAATCGGTTTAGAAGAAAAAAAAATACCAATCTAAATTTTGTCAATCAAATTATTTTTTCTGTCGAAGCAACTTTTTTTTTGAATGGAAAAATTAACAGGCATGATTGTTGATATTGGGCCAGGGAAAATCGATATCGGATACGTGAAAACCATACCCAATTTCCCCCAAAAGATAAATGTTTGGTGTGGTATGTAAATGATGAAATATGTACATATATGTACAAGTACATATATAGGGGGAATGGAACGGTGCGCGGAAAGGGGGACAAGAATCATCCTTTAAGGATGGGGGAAGGAATTTACGTCTGGGGAATGTCAGCCAGACGGGCCCTACGGTTTATCGAGGAGTCCGAACCTCGGCCATCCCCTCCACTTGAGAGGGTATGTGATGGCGGGGTGTGACTTTACCCCCAAACTGCCACGAGAACATCCGGTTCCCCCCGGCGTAGAGAGTGAAATTCGTTTTACACTCTTCCCTTCGAACCTGGACCTGCGATACCAACTCCGATGTAAACCTAAAGCTTTACGCTCTCGGCCACCGACTCGCCATTTATGACTGACTGACTATTTGGTTGTGGGCTCGTAAACTGGTACATTTACCCATATTCTAATTGTTCGGGACTAATCGGGTAACGTGACCCTGCCCGAACATCCGATTGTTACACATGATACACTTTTTGTTCCGACAAGTACATATAGGTGGAGTGGAAGGGTGCGCGGAAAGGGGGACAGGAATCACCTTTCAAGGATGGGGGAAGGAATCTACGTCTGGGGAATGTCAGCCAGACGGGCCGTACAGTTTATCGAAGAGTCGAGTCATTAAAGTGTCTAAAGAATCTTTGCATCATTTAATTTTCACACACGAACGTGCAAGAGGTAGTTGTACTTACTGCATTTGTTAAATAATATTTCTTAGGTTTCCCATATTTATTTATTTGAAATCATTTCATCACAGAATATATACATTCTAAATGGCTCTCATAAAAGCAAGTCGCATAAATGCAATAAAATAATTAGATACTAACTAGGGAGGCAAAATATTACTAGGATAAAATCTAAAATCATCAAAAAAGTCCCGACTTCAACTACAGATCTATTTGACACGAAATAAACGACTCACAGCGAAAGAAAGTCCTTCAATGTTACGGGAGCGAGTTTACAGTCATATTTTTTTGTAGCAAGTATGTTCAATAATATCAAAAATCAAAGTAGCCCTTGAAATAACTTCTCTGTATTAACAATACAATTCCACGTGTCCCATGTTTCTTCCCCAAAACAGGCAAATAAATTAATTTGTAAACAAACGTAGTTAGTCTCGCTTAACCCTCATACACAAAAAGTTCATTAAAATAAGATAACTGGACAGAAATGTTTTTTTTGTTTGTCTTTTTGTCCTGGTATTATTTTGATACAAAAAAAATCGAAAAGAAAACAAGTTTAAAATGTTTGCAGTTTATTTCGTGACAGAAGAAGGTAACCTTTAAATCAAATAAATGTTTGGACACGAAGGTCTACTCTACCTAACAGTCGCATGAGAAACAACAAATCTTAACCGTTAACGTTACAAACCTGTAGTTTAAAAGTGACTAAAAAAAAATTAAACAAAAAAAATTGAGTGGCCGATTATTTGTCTTTATCACATCCTGTAAAATATCTTTGTGTTAGTTGTATTAGCGACATAACTCCCCACCCCAAATTCGCTTATCCCATGCCTACTTTGTAAAAGCAACTTGAATTATGGATTAATTTTTGAAAAACATCGAATTTCCCGATTAAACCATGTACAGTGAAAACAAATGAAGCTAGACAAAAGCGGTAGAAATTGTTTTTTGGTATTCGTCCATAGATCATTTGGCCGAGAACAAAAAATCCTAAAATTATTTTTCTTAGATTTGCAAAAAATTAAAGGATTTCATCTAACGTCCTGTATAGTGCAGTTATCATCGCAACTAACGATTATGGCTCAGAGGTAAGAAAGTAGGGAGACTGTGCAGTCACATGCTCAAAAAATAAGATGAAAATCTTTTTTTGCTTTGAAAACATTCGTCTTGGAATTTTATCAAAAATATGCTTTGTCGCGTTTGTTTGTCGAGCACTGATGAAAAAGTTGTTGAACATGATCTAAAATAAGTGGTGTAAACTATCAATATGTTCTGACGATTGTGTTCTTTAGCTCCTTTCAAAATGTATGTTAAATATTTACCTGTGTTAAAAAGAATTGAGATTTAAATTTAGCTAATATATAATGTAATAGGTAATAATTTGCAAATAATCTAAGTTTTTGTATGGCAATTCAGTTTGTTAAGAAATCATGGCTTTTGGGATTAAGCCGTGTCAAATTGGAATTACTATACAACATTTCGCCTTCGATTGCACAGAGCATCTTTAGGGATTATTAATCCACGAGATCTGAACACTGAATGATGTCAGATCTCGTGGAGTAAAGATCCCTGAAGATGCTCCGTGCAATCGAAGGCGAAATGTCGGATAGTAAATCCAATTTGACACGGTCTAATCTCAAGAACTAGGATTTCTTAATTGACCAAAGCCGTGAAAGCTTCCGTTCTATGTTAAATTCAATTAGCCTTAAAAAACTAAATAGATTGTGCCACTTTTATTTTAAAATTCATCTTATAAGGTCATTTATGTATTAATCAAAGACAGCAAATAAATGCGTGACAGAAACTTAAGTAATTAAATCTTCTAACCTAGAAAAAAACCTTTTTTGAGTCGCTTATTTTTACTAAAAGCACCATTTTGCATATCTCTATTATCTGCCTGTAATGCCAGAATGAATAAGAAGAAGTGTAGTTTTTTGATTGATTTTTTTAAAGAGTGGAATAGTCGCGAGCAAATAATAAACTCTGCAACTTTCTCCTAATTTATATTTATTTTTTTAAAGGGATAGCCTCTTTAAGATGTTTTTTTCTTTAACGGGAAGGATGAACTGAAAATGGAAAATTTTAAACTCTAATACCCTTGCAGCACATATTTATTGATCCAATATTGGCTAGTTCATATGGGACCAAGAAAGTTTTCGTCAGATTATTTAAATATTATCCCATTATTGTAAGCCAATATTGGCATCCTGTTTAGAACCAATGTTGTTCCACAATATACCTCCAATATATCTAATTTATCTGGGTCCAATAATAAGAACTGATCCTGGACCAGTACTGACTCCCAACTTGTTTATATATATCGATTTTTAAATTGTTATAATGTGATTAGTATGTCTGTTTTTTAACAATAAAAAAAATGAGAGGATGTCAAAAAAATTTTAAACATGGTTTTAGGTTTCAATATATATAGTGTAATTTAAAACTATATTTGAAAAATTTGTTTAAAATTTATTGTAAAAACCGTTTTGCTGCCACCAGACACACTTATACATTATATTAATTTAACAATCGAGCTCTATTACGATAAAGAGCCTAGCACTAGGTCACTTGAAAAATTCAATCAGATTTTTTTTAATAGCACCGTGTAACTGACTTTAACACCATACGTACTACTAAGAGAGAGTTTTAAGTAAAATATATCATTTAATTTTTCGGTTTTATAATTTATAACAAAAATCAACAAAACATGAATATGAGATTCTATCAGTTACTAGACTCTTGAACTGCCAGATCGTTTTCTACTAATTCTTCATCCTCCAGCTAAGTGCCTAATGGTGTAATTTGCACATTGCGTGAATTTTGCGCCCTCTAGGATGGTCCTTTGCACCTACTAAAATAACGAAATTGTCTTTTTTATATCTTTGACATAACATCTTTGCATGGTCTTCGCACTGCCCCTTAAATAAATAAAAACAAATAAATGTAACGACAAAACACTCAGCTGAGTCGTCTTAAAGTATTAAAAAATTGAAGATTGTTTTAAAACGAATAACTTTTATACAAAAATTCTTTCCATATAATTTATGTCGGAGATAATAAGGTATACCTAGGCCCCTCGTAGATAGATCACACTGTAGGATTTGCACTCAAAGGAGATGGCAGGTTTCAAATTTCGTTCGGCCCTCTATCAAATTTTTTGATATATTATACTACACTTTCGATACATTAGAAAATTATCTCGAAGAAAAAAATTCGAAATAAATCCAAATATTTATCACCCATAAATGTTTTATCCATGAAAATTAAAATAAATTTCAAATTGGCGTTTGAATGTCCAAAAGCCTATAAAACGACATATGACTCGATTGTTTAAATAAATTTTCACTTTCGCCCCATCCCTTTTTTACCCTTACGTGTTATTCTCCACCAAAATAACAGTTTGTATAATTCAAAGCTGCATACCCAAAAACCCGTTAAAAGACAATATTAATTAACGAAATAATTTACTTTACGAAAGGTTGTTATTTTTTACCAGTTAACCCCCCATTAGAGTTATGAAGCAATTATAAAAAAATTATTGGAGCAATTATAAAAAAAAACTTCTATTGACATGAATTAAAACCTAGATATCAATTTTCAGAAATGTTGACAAAGGGTCAAATTACATTTAAAACCTGCCATATGCTTTAAGTTGGAATAAAGTGCAAACCTGAATTTTATATTGGGCCAAAGATGGTATAATATTGGGTATAATAAAGATCAAAATCAATTCTATAGCAGAAATAAATCCTGTACCTAATGTAAGTTTAATACAGTGAAAAAAGGCCTGTTTTTATGCAAATTGTTTATAACTGAAGGAATCACAACTGATTTAAAGCTTAAAGACTTAAGTCATAAATAAATCCGATCTCGACATTTCTTTACTGGCAATATTCAGTTCGGCGTGAATATTTTGAAAACAATCTAGTATGTACCTAGTTCTACAGCCACAAATGCAAAATATAGACGTAAATAAAACTTACCAAAATGCAATAAATATTAGCACTTTATCTCACAACAATTTTCTTCGAAAAACGTTTTATGGCGTCTTTGCCGTCTTCCGTGAATACATACACTGACCGGCCATTTGCATTTTGTATTTGAAGCAGAGTTGCCAATAAAAGTCGCGAAGGGCACCAAATTTGGGAAATAAATACTACTTTTTAATCCCAAGATTCGGCGCATTTATAAATATTTGTTTTTACTTTCCTTGTAAGGGAAAGTATTGTAATCTTAAAAAGATACCCTCCGAGTTTTTTTTTAGATCTTTACGTTTCAGGGTTCTTAGATGCCGAAAAATATATTTTCTCAATTTCGTGAATCTGTCTGTCTGTTCGCGGCATAGTTGAAAAACTACTAGCCAATCAACAGGGTAACATTTCGGTAAAACCCAATATGGCGGAACAAAATGACAACCATTCAAAATATTTAAAAAATTCTTAATAAAACCTAGACTCATACAATTCATACAAAATTTTGCAGAAAAATTAGCTGTGAGATGAGAATGAACTGATTGAATATTAGTACACCCATCTTTCTATTCCTGATAACAAGGTTGCAGGTTTGTGTGTTTGAGCCTTATCCTGTATAAAAGTTGCGCAATTAAAAAGTTATTCGAATCGTTTTGTGACCACACACAGAAACTAAAACTTATCTCATATTTACCGAGAAAACTCTCCAATCCAGCAACACTGTTGGGATGTCAAAGGCACAAGGTCATGCGATGCCCCGCATGCATTCGAACAAGACCGAAACGGACCGATCCGCCTGATCGCCCATCATTGGTGATATAGAGGCCGAATATTCTGGAAAAATATGTTATGTCCATATTGGCCTAACGAAGGTACTACGTTGATTAAAAAACATCGAACGAATAGAAATATATATGGGCTTATATATTATATTGGTACTATATTGGCCCGAAAGTGGCATTATATATATCGAATATATTTTTTTTACAATTAACACCTACATAGGTTAAACAACTTTTGTATTTACCTCACTGATAAAGTATTGGGCCTATAGGGGTCCAAAAGTGGCATTATATATCGAAACATATATTTTTTGCCAATATAACACCAACGTAGGCTAAAAAACTTCTATATTGGCCCCACTTGTAAATATTGGGCCAACAGTGCACTAGGCTAGGACCTATATTTTGTGAGACAGGGGTAGCTTTAAATCATATAAAATTCATGTGAAAAAAAGCTTAAACAATGGGTCAACGAAACAAGGCTGGAATATTGTTATTGAATTTTTTAAAACAGTTAGATGAAAGGATGATTGCAACTTTTCGACAAGCGGTGTATTTAACAGACATAATGAACACTGCTGGTCGGTTGAAAAACAAAAACAAAATCAAATCAAAGGGTTAGAATTCAAAGATAAGATTCATTCAGTGCGTGAATTAGCATGTGGCATAACAAAATTATACACTAAATGAGATAAATGTATTGTGCCAAAGCCTTATTAGGAAAAGAACAGCGATTCCTGTACATCCAACGCTCGATATTTATTTGCGAAAAATATAAACGCACGGAAGCAGAAAGAACAGTGTCGAAAACCCATTAGGTACAATAGGCCAGGAGCTCTTTCGATTTAGGGGATCCTTAATCAGGGGAGAAACAGGTTAAATGTGAAATTATTAAATCGGTAAATTAAAGATTTAGTTTTTTGTTCTTTGATTTATTTTGCTCTGAAAGTAAGGACTTTTTGTCTTTTTTCTCTTCAGATTATTTTTCAGGACGTTCCCTTTCCCCACGGAACTACCAAATAATGTTTACCATTACCATCCCTGATAGGAGGGGCCTTAAAGCCAAGAGTGTGCTTGTGACCTCTTAAATGCTTAATCTGCGAGAAAGAAATATATTTTAATATACTTTGTATTTAGAGTTAGGTTTAAATAATTCTTAAATAGTTTATATAATTTAGTTCTAAGTAAAACAGCATTAAGTTTATTTTGAAATTACCTTAAAAAATAAGTTGATGATGGTTCCTCAAAGACGAGACGTCGGATTTTTGCATTCAATTATGTCATTTTGTAAAGAACAAAGTAATATAAAAAAAATTCGAGTTTTCGGTTTTTTTTCCGGATATTTCCGAAAATACTCTGATCTTCTCTCGGCAATTAATTCAGCCCACAAATACGCAATCTTACCATAACTCAACCGACTTCGTACCTCTTGCGGTATCTAAGATTCTTATGCAATCGAATTTGCGACACCCTGTACATTTTTTGGCTGCATATTTCCCGCATTATATCCCCTTAGTTTGTCAAAACGCATTTTTAACTTCCTCGTAAAAGAGAAGTATTGTAATCGTTAAAAAATCACCTTTCGAGTTTTTGCAGATCTTTACGTTTGATGACGAAAAACATGTTTTCTCAATTCCGTCGGTCTGTTTGTCTGTCTCTTGGTCTGCCTGTTCGCGGCATAGCTAAAAAATGGTCCAAAATTAAAGATTATATGGGGATGATTTTGGTAAAAATCTAATATGGACAACAAAATATAAGTGAAATGTTAAAAAAATTATTACTAAAAAACTTCTTATTCAATGTATCTCAAATTTTGCACAAAAATCAAGTATTATGTAAGGATCAACTGGTAAAATCTTGGTACGAATCTATGATGGTGGAACAAAATGGGGGCCAGTGGCGCAACTAGACAACGACTTTTGGGGGGGCTCAAGCCCTGACACTTATAAGATAATATTGAGTATAGGATAAAACCAATTTTAAAGAAACAATGTTTTTTTGTCCATGATATTTTTTTCTCAGTTAATAATGCCATGAAAATTTTCATATTAATTTTATCTAAATCCTAGCACTACAATGTATACAAAAAATTAAGAGTTTGCCGTATTTCATCGTTTTTCGAAAAATTACCTCTTTTTTATTTTAAATATGTATAATCGAAAGAGAGAATCTACGCCAATGACTTCAGCAAATTTTTTAATGTTACATTTACCCCAACTATATCTATTTTCAATTTGACTATAATTAGGGTTCTCAAAACATAAAATATTTACGCTTTCTAAATTTTACCAGTTGTAAAGTTGTAAGTAAGTAATTTTTTTTACATTTCATTAGGCCGCATTTTTTCGTAGAGCTATATACGATTTGATTAATATCTATGACAGCTGTCACATAGAACGATGAAACTCGTATATAAAAATTTTAAGGAGTGCGAAAGTTATCACTTCTGTATAACATAATATATGCTTTACTTGACCTGTTAACTGGAAACCTGCCAAAGTGCTTCCTCCTCTTTGGTCTACCCTGTATACTGGGCAAACATGATTTTGATACAAAAAATGAAATAATAGAAGTTTCGCTGTTTTTTGGAATATCACCTCAATTTTATTTTAAATATGTAGCAGAACGTAACAAGTTGTGGTGTAGTGGGGTTAGAACTCTTGTATTTTGATCTTAAATATGTATAGTCGAGAAAGATAAGTATCTACATCAATGACTTCCATTATTTTTCTATGTTATTTACCCCACCTATTTCTGTTTGACTATTATCGGTTTTGCATCCTCTAAATATAATTTTTACTCTTTTAAACCCCTTAAGAAATATCGCTTACACTTTTCGCTATTTTTCAAACTTTTATGATCCAGAACTTCAAAATAAGCACGCCTGCCGTTCGCCCTATCAACTAAGAGCAATTAGGCGAGAATATCAACAAAAAAACGCGCTAAAGCGAATCATCACTGCCGATCAATTGACCTCGACACCGCCGTCTTTTAACCTTGAGCGAAAACTCGTAACCTGGTCCCCATATACGATCATAAACATTTCCATGTTGCAAACACCCTCACACCTGCATGATTTTGTATACTGCAAGAGTCGGTAATTTTCGATTTCGTAAGCCCAGATAGTGTCCAATTAAATTGGTCAAAAGTATACAAGCTGATAAATTAGAAAAAAAAACTATGTTGATCTATTAACTAAAAAATGGAAGATGCAAGAGAAACAAACTATGCTACGGAAGAATACCTTACAAACAAAATGGAGTTTAAGTGTTTTGGTTGGCCCTCACCAATCGCCGGGCGGGGGGGCTAATTTCGGTGTTAGGGAGAGCTAAGCTCCCCCTACCCCCCCCCCTAGTTGCCCCACTGATGGCGGATAATAAAATATTTAAAAATTCAGCCTGAAAAACCACTTAATGGACTGATTTCAAATTGTGTTGCATGACTAATTGTGGTATAGAGGTGAACTAGTGAAACTGTGGTACTAATTCAAGGTGGTGAAATGAAATGGCGCCCAAATAAAATATTGGTAATCGTGACAAAATCACCCTCTCAGATTTTACGTATTTTCAGATTTGATCGTTCCTACATTCCAAAAAAAAGTGTTTTATCACTTTCGTCGGTCCGTCTGTCGGTTTGTCTGTCTATCTGTCAGTTCGCGGCATAGCTTAAAAACTGCTCATCAGATTGACTTCAGATCTTATTCAAAAACTAAGGGTCATATGGTAATGACCTGATAATATGGTAAAAATCCGTTATGCCGGAACAAGATGGTGACCAAGGGAAAAGAAATACTAAAAAACTAATTTTCCAATTTCCTCAAATTTTGCGCAAAAATCAAGGGTTACATAGGAATGAACTTGTAACATTTTGGTATGAATATACATCGACAAAAAAACGGCTTAAAAAAAATTACTTATTAGATTAATCTCAAATGTTGTGCAAGTATTAATAGTTGTGGTATGAATTCAAAATGGCGCAATGGCGACCAAATACATTTTTAATTCTCTCTTAAAAGGAAAGTATTGTAGTCGTGAAAAAATGACCGTTCGAGAATTTTTCAGATCTTTAGATTTCAGGGTCTCTAGATGTGGAAAAACATGTCTATCTGTCGGTCTGTCTGTTCGCGGCATAGCTAAAAAACTACTTACCCGATTGACTTCAAATTTTGGCCAAAAATTAAGAGTCATATGGAGATGACCAGGTAAAATTTTAGTAAAAATCCAAGGTGGCAAAACAAAATGGCGGCCTAGTGAATTGTTAATGAAAATATTACTACAAACTACGTATCCAATTCATCTTAAATTTTGCACAAAAAATCAAGTTTTACGTAGGAGCTAACTGGTAGCATTTTGGTATAAATTCAAGAAGGTGGAACAGAATGGCGGCTTGATAAAATATTTTAAAATTCAGCCTGAAAAACAACTTATTGGACAAATTTTGTGCCAGAACTAATAAAATTGTAGTATAAGATGAACTAGTAAAAATGTGGTACTGGTAACTCCAGATGGCGGAACAAAATGGCAACCAAATAAAACACATGTGTAGTGAAAAAAATCACCCTTTCAGGTTTTACATATTCTCGGGTTTTAGCGTACCTAGGTAAATATTCAAAAAATATTTTTAATTTATCAATTTCGTCGGTCCGTCTGTCTGTCATTTCGCAGCAGAGCGGTAAAACTATTTATCAGAGTGACTACAAGTTTTAATGAAAAACTAGGGCTCATATGAAGATGACCTGGTAATATTTTGGTAAAAATCCATTATGTCGGAACAAGTCGGCCTAGTAAAACGTTAAAAAAATATTACTAATAAAACTAATTAACCAATTTCCTCAAATTTTGCTCAAAAATCAAGTGTTACATAGGAGTGATAACATTTAAGTATGGATATAAGATAGCAAAACAAAATGGCAGCCTAATAAAATATTTAAAAAGCAATTACTCATTAGAATAATTTTAAATTTTGTGCAAACATTAAGTGAGATATAGAGATACACTGGTAAAGCTGTGGTATGTATTCAAAATGGCGGCCAAATATTTTTTTAAATCAACGAAAAAAAATCTTTTTCATTTGATTTAAAATTTTGCAAAAAATAAATATATAACTGGTACGAATTCAACATGACGTAACAAAATAGCAGTGTGTGTCAATGTCAAAACTACTTATTGAATTTATTTTAAATGATACCCAAAAATCAAGTGTGGCATAGGTAAAAACTGGTAAAATACTGATAGAAATTCAATGATCGAACAAAATGGCGCCCAATAAAAATGTTTGAAAAGATAGAATATATCTGTTACTAAATGACTATGTTCTGAAATGGGCCTGGGTCACACTTCACTATTCCTAATAAAAAGAAAGATTTGTAACGTGGGATGTTCTGGGTAATGAAATTTACCGATTTTTAAAAATAATATTTTTCTATATTCAGAAATAACATAATTTTTTTCTGAAAACTTAAATAGACATTAAATAGAGATTTTGTTCATTCAACAACAACTTAACATTTTAAACTAAAAAGTTTAAGGATTTCGCCATTTTTAAAACCCACCGTTGAGAAAGAAGGAAGATGGAGCCGAGAAATGTATGTTTTAGGATGTTTAATAAAAGGAGCGAGACACTTAATGGTGATTAAACTGGCTTTCTCCATCAGGTTATTTCACTTTTATTGGGTGTTAAATTTCCGGGCTATTTAATTTGGAATCGAAACGATTAGGGAAAAATCTATTTCGTTTTACGCTTAGAAAGTTGCTTTCATTGCGCCCTTTTTAACCGTTGTTCCTTTTACAAAGGCCTTATTCCTATTTGAAAGGGAACAAAATGGTACACAATAAATGAATCTTGTGAATGAAAGGGTTGAGAATATTTTTGAAATTATAAGTATTAAAGCTTTTTCTTTAGAGTTAAAAAATGCGTTTCTAGGGAAATTAAGGTATATAATGTTCCTTACCAACAATTTATTTAGGGTAATTAATAAAAAAAACACACCAAAATTAAATATTTAAGTTCTGTAATTAGGCTTTGATCGTAGAGACTCATATAAAGAGCGAATGATTTACAAAAGATCGCTTTTCAGGATGAATAAGTGAGGTTAAACAACAGGAAAAGCTTTAATAAAATAAGATAAAAAGTTATTATTTATTTATAGCGAAAAGGTATTAAAATCTTGCTTTAGTAGTGTTTCGTAGTAGGAATACGAGAGAGACAGAGGGAGAGAGATAGAGATGTACATAATACTTCTTAAATGAGTCGGTAACAATTTTTTTCTGGGAGCGGTACTTTTCTTTCAAACTAACATATTTACAGGATAATATTCAAATAATAAACTTTCACATTTACAAAGAAATCCTTTGGGTCATTGATTACTAAGGTGCCAAACAAATAAAGTTGTTGTATGTGTAAAGGTTTAAAAGTAGTTGTCCTAATTATTGTTAATTGTAGCAATATTACAACTCACTGACATCCTTAAATAAATTGACAAGTATTAAGAGTTGTAAATATCAAAAACTAAACTGACTGAAGCAAGATGATGAGCAGTTTTAATATATCTTAACAAGGTTTAAAAGTAGTTGTCCTAATTATTGTTAATTGTAGCAATATGACAAATCATTGACATCCTTAAAAAAATTGACAAGTATTGAGAGTTGTAAATTTAAAAATTTAAACTGACTGATGTTATAATTTTATTTATTGATGGATGGCGATATCTTTTGAAAAACTGAGTGAAAACAAAAATGTAACTGAGCTCGGAGAAACTCTTATTTAATAATACGTTTTGCTTTAAAATTACATTGTGTAACTTAAACAAAGTTTGAAAAATAGTTTCAAGCCTCTATAAGAGCCAGATGGGGAAACATTTGTATTAGCTTTCAGTTTCGCTTGATTTTTTACCTTATTTTAATTCATTTTTGTTTAATACATTTTTACTAAACCTGGATTGGGAGTTTTTCCTTTATATAAAAACACCGCCTTACCGCACACGATTCAATAGAACAAATCGTTTGTTCAAAAGATTAATATTATAGAACGATTATTACAGGGAGTTTCAAAACGTTGAGAAAAATTACAGTTTTTTATTTTCTCGGGCTAATTACGAAGTTATGTATGCTTCTTATTTTCGTTGTTTTTTTGAAAGATCAAAGAACTTTTATCATATAAGAGACATGATGGGTCAACTAAATACTAAAAGACTTAAATAGACACTGCCGATTTTGATTTACATGTTCCCCCTGTAATTTTTAGATTTTAATTTGAACTTGACGACAACAAAATTTGGAATTCTTTTACACTTTTAACATTTATTTATTTGTTAGACGCCTATACTAATTTAAATTATTGTTATACCGGCATATAAGTGTTGGGGTAAAATAAAATGTGCAGCTAGATTGATCAAATTGCCCAAAAATTTTACTTAAATAATAAATCCGGGGTTTTGAGTTGAGCATTGATACCTACTTAATTTTTAATGTACAATCGACTCATCCACGTTCTTTCATAGCATCAAGTAGGTAAATGCAGAAAAAATTTGAAAGTCTTTGAAATTTGGTGCAAGGAGTCGCTCAATAATCTAAAGTACCCACTTTTTGAGCCGGAGGTGAACAAGGTAACATCAATGATTGTGCTTTAATTTAGTGCTTTTTCTTCATTTTGTCACAAATTAAGATGGCTTACGACTTTCGAAATTTGCGGTATAGTCAAAAGCAGTGTTATCGTGCGGGTCATACGATTTATCAACGACAAACTTTTTAAGTTTGTTTTTCTTTTATTACGTGTAATCATATCCTCCGCATAAAATCCGGAAAATAAATTAGATAGACCTATGATATTTTCATACGAAAAAAGGGGATAAACATACAAATACCAGCAGTTGCAAAAATCTTTGAGCGATGTCACTTCAAAGTCAGATTGACAAGTCAGTGACAAAATGAGTAATAGAAAATAATTTTCGGGTTTTTTGCATTTACAAGCGAAAAAAATGGTATTAAATCTAATAAAATATTACGAAAATGAAAATTCAACTGGCCAATATCCAGGAGACAGTAGCAAAAGCTCTGGGAATCGGTATAAGGACTGTGCAGAAAATTGTGTATGAAAAAAAGCATAATTTACTAACCAAGAAGATTAAAAACTGTACACGAAAAAAGCCAAAGACAAAAGATTTAAGTGACAATGTAAAAATGGATATTCGTAATGCAATTTACGATTTATACACATTAAAAACTAATATAACCCTTCAAGTTTTAAAAGAAGTTTTAAAAAATCGAGGCATATTGGAAATTGGACTAAAAGCGTTGTCAAAATTAATAAAAATGTTGGGTTTTCGATATAAAAAGGATGCAATGATGTGTAATCGAAGATTTTTATGCGAGTTGCACATATAGCAAGAAATACACGGAAAATGTTAATTCAAAATTTAGATAAGTGATATTTTTAGACGAGACTTGGATATTTTCTAATGGAAGTGGTTCGAAATCTTGGTAGGACGAGTCTGTAAAAAGTGCCAAGAAAAAACAGGGATGTGGGACGGGAAAAAGGTTCAACATTTTGCATGCAGGTTCCTCAACAAGATTTCTCCTAGGTGCAAGTTTACTGTTTTCTTCAACATCCAAAAGTATGAACTACCACGATAATATGAACTGTAAACTGTTTGAAAAGTGGTTAAAAGAACAACTGATTCCAAATTTAGATACTCCATCTTTTATCATTCAAGAATCTTAAGTAAACAACCTACTTCATCCTGGAAGAAAAGTGATATTTATGACTGGCTAATAAAACAAAAACAAAATCCTCTACCCAATATGCTGAAACTAAAACTTCTTTTCCCGGCAAAATCTATTAAAAAACCAACAATATATGCCGTAGATGAAATATTACGGGAAATGGACATGAGGTTTTACGACTGTCGCCATACCATTGCCAGTTTAACGCAATAGAATTAATATGGGCTGGGGCAAAATCATATCACGAAAAACACGTGAACGATGGTCTTACATCAGATGAAGTGCAAATTGTTTGGCAAGATTCGTTGAATTATATTAGTACTGGAAGAAATCTGTGGAACATACGGAAAAATTAATATGATATTGGTGGAATCGAGAACGAGTTCTAGATGTCGAAATAGTACCAATGATCATTGCGCCATTTGAGGACGACTCAGAAGACGAGGACTTTTTAAGTGATGATGATATTTTTTAGTCTATAATATTAAAAAGCTTCTGAAGGATTATATTAGTCTTTGACGTGTATAAATCATAAATTGCATTATGAATATCCATTTTTGCATTGTAACTTAAGTCTTTTGCCTTTAGATTTTTTCGTGTACATTTCTTAATCTTCTTCGCAAGTAAATTATGTTTTTTTTTCAAGCACAAGTTTCTGTACATTCCTTATACCGATTCTCAGAGCTTTTGCCACTGGCTCCTGGATATTAGCCAGTGAATTTTAATTTAAACATTTTTTATTAGATTTGACACCATGTCGATATCTATTGAATAACGAAAATGTTTTAATTTGATTCGATTAATTAATTTTTTCCAAACTTTCCGCGACTTCTCTCAGTTGAAAAGGAGTACAAGTATTTTTAATAAATATATCAAATCTTAGTTATTTGGTAAATAATATTTTAATAATTTTTAAATTTATTTAACCATCTTTATAGCCTAAAAGATGAATTTAATTTCTATATCGGATATATTATATATATATAAATATATGTATGTGTAAATAAACTTTGGTAAGCCTTTTTACCATGTAATATTTTGTTATTAGCTCATCTATCATACCTTTTATATTCCTTATAGTTTGTCCCGAGGAGTAGTAAAAAAAAATATATTCGAAAGCTTGACTATACAAAAAAAAGGGTTTTTCATTTCACCTTAGGACAATTTTTAAAATACTGCCACCCCACTACCAAATATTTTTTTTAACTACTCAGTTACTACAAAGTTTACTGAATAAAAATATAAGTTGCCACACTGGACCGTCGGCACTTTGAAAACCGCAGATAAATGCGAGCCGCCTAGTTTCAAACCCGATCGACACTGGCTCCTGTTACCGAGCTATTAAAAAATAGTTCGAAGTGTGACTCAGTTTACTTCAGTACATAGTCACAGTATAATAAGTGTTACATATACTTTTCATTTTATTGTTTCATGATATTGGATTCCAACCAACATTTTACCATTTTCTTTCTACCTATGTCACACTTAACTTTTGGGCATAATTTAAAATAAATTCAAAATTTTTACATTGACACATACCGCCATTTTGTTACGTCATGTTGAATTCGTACCAGTTTATCCCATTTGCACATTTAATTTGTCTGCAAAATTTAAAGTCAATTGAACAAATTTTTACGAAAATTTTTTAAAACATGTATTTGCCCACCATTTTGTTTCGCCATCTTAAATTAAATCCCATATTATCAGTCTTTATATACTCCGTTGTTCCGCAGATATTTCCTAACCCCAGATATCTGGCAAATATATATCTATATATGTATATAGTAATTAGGACTTCTTTTCTTGGGATGCGTGTTCATAAAATTAAAACGATTTTTTAAGTATTTGTCATATTTAATTCAATTTGGCGTTTCGACAGGTAGTTCCATGTCTTTTTCAAAAATTACAATTACGATATATATTTGAAGGTTCAAGAAAAATATTTGCGAAACAATATATGTATGTATATATATATATATATATATATATATATATATATATATATATATATATATATATATATATATATATATATATATATTTCGGGTATTCTATAAGTGAACAAAATTGTTTATTGGTAACCAGTATGATGCAGATAACAAACGAATTCTAATTATGTTTCTCTTACAAAAAGTTGTTGTAAAAGGTATGGCTAGACACTTCGTAAATTATGAAAAGATCATTCATTATCATGATTTTAGTCTCGCTTCTTGTTTAAGTGGATGAGCGGCACTTAAAATTGTACATCTAGAACTAAACAGAAAAATTCTTAGTTACTTTCTTGTTGTTTCACAAGATGCGGTTCTACATTTTTTTTATTCCAGAATAAAACAAAACAAATATATATAAACTTTCCTAAAATGTATAATTTGAGGTGCTTATCTACTGAGTTACACAAAATAAATAAATACCAAATGTACAATTAATTATAAAAATCAATTACGGTTCACGACATAATTTACAACCTTTTTATTGAAAAATGTAATGACATATATTGATAACATTTTACGAATTAAAAAAGAAGATTAAATTGTATTCGTAAATATGTTTCCATATGAATAAAACTTAATGGAAACATAAACAGAAGCCTTATATGCAATATTTATTGAAAATATTTTTAACAAATGGACACATTTATCGAATGTTGTTTAGTGCAAATTTTAATTAATCTTATAGATTGGTCCATTAAAATGATGTGTTTCTGTTTTTGTTAGTAGTTGCAATTTGTCCAATATAATAAATAGGCCCTATTTTAGATACAATCTGGGGTCGTTCATATTTATTGTTTCTATTTAACAGTATGTTATTTAATGTACTTTTATTCGTAAGATATTTTTTGCGACCAATTAAAAAGAGAATTGAAAAATTTCTATTACTCATAAATGTGCTTGACTATTAAAGGTAATTAATGAAGGATCATTTAACACGGTAAAACATAAATTCCTTAGTAAATTGTGGTTTCTTTTTAATTTTTAGTAGGTCATGAATATAAAAACACATGGCCAATACATTTTTTTGTAATTTTGTCAGGACCATGGGTGCAACAATTATTCCTAAAATTTGTTTTATTTAACAGTATTTTAATCAGATTTACTTCGCATGCTAAGACTTGTTGAAACAGTACTGATAAAATAAGAAAAATTATAGGTTAGTAGAACAATTTTAAACTTAATCTACGATTTTGATTTAGTGGGATACTAGGCGCTACTTATCTAGAACCGCTTTGGAAACTCGGGAAGCGAAATACTCAAAATTTTGTGTCGTCACAAAGTCAGTTTGTTAAGGAGGAGTGATGATGAGCCGTAGAAAAGGGCAATGGGAAAGGGCGACAAAGTTGATATATGAAGCCATAAGAGAACTGTTCACTATGAACTTACCGAGGTTCACCTTGAGGAAATTTGGACCCTGAAAAAACTTACAAAATGCAGGCTCTTTAACAGTGCTAAGTGATCGAAGTTGCCATCTGACTGGGAAGGACATAGGAAAGACTTTTAGGAAACCTTCTTAGGTGTGAAACACGTAACGATATCCTTCTAAGCACAAAAGGACAGTCAATTCCATTACGTCCGGAGAACTCTAGGCATATAATAGAACTATAGTCAAATTCGGATGCGACAAAAGAGTTTAATAGAGAGAGAATTGGTAAATGGTCTGCAATTCCTTTTTGATCTAACAAGAAGGGTCCCATCCATGGAACAGTCAAAGGTGGTGGAAGATTTTATTCTATGATAGGAAATGACATAACTTTTACCGACATTGGCTATATAATGGGCATGTAGAGGATCCTTTGGATACATTTGGTGATGAACAGGATGACATAGAGCAGGAAGCAGACGATTTTGGACGACTTGCCCGTCTGGACAAAACTGGAGCCTTAAGAACCACTCCAATACTAGCCAAGGAGGTCACTTTGGAACTAAAATCTCTGCACCGACTTGTAAAGGAATAGAGGAAAGGCGTTTATTCATTTAAATTACCCGAGCAGCTAGACAAACAGAGACTCGAATTTTGGGCATAGGTGAAAAACTGTATATCATTTCCAATTCAGTAACCTCTATGAAAACAAAAAGAAAAAGCCCAGTTGTTAATCGGACGCTTCTCTATTGAGGTTGGAATCTACGGCGAAAGACCTAAAGCAAAAACAGTCTTGCTCTTAAATGTTTTGTGACTGTATATCAAGTTAATTACTAAAATTCTGGACTGTATACAGGAAAACTTCTCCATATATCAACATATTTATATATGCGGCAGTTAAGGCTCTGTGTTTCAGCAGGAACGATTTGCTTACACTTGAAAGCAGGAGAGGACTAGAAAGACTCTGCGTATATTATCGTCAGGGTTTTGGGAGTAATAAGGGAATTGATTAGCTGGCTTGGGAAGGTAGTTAACTTCCTGGGGCCAGGATCTGCTCTTGGAGATACCCTTAAACTGTTAATTCCGTGCAGAATGGTACGAACAAGCAGTCCTAAGATAGTCTTCATGTCTAGGCGTTTCAACCTTTTGAGACGCCATTCTGTCCTAACTAGATACCAGCTAGCAAAATATTACCTGCATATGATTGGACTCGGTAACGATCCATACTATAGGTTTCTTATTGAATATGAAACAAGAAGCATCTCATCTGTCCATGGGACGTTTTTGTTAACGCCAGATTGCTTTCTTTGGGATGCACCTATGTATAGTAAGTCTGAAACGACCTGTTCCTTTCTGAACAGAAGCTCGCCCTGGGTTTGAGATGCCTCCTCTTAGGGATAGGACAACGGCCAGCGAGCCTAACTGTTGCCCTGTTGCAGACAAATTTAAAAAGTTACAGACTTCTCCTAAATAAAATAACTAGAACTGTGTATTTTTGGTAGAATTATTGAAATTCTTTAGTGTGAGTTCGATATTTAATTAACAGATTTTTTTTAATTATATAACAAGAAAAATCATGTAATAACTATATTTACATGGCTTATACAGCTTATCCGTTTCTGTTTCTACATTCTTTCTTAATCAAAATATTCATCTTTTATTGCAGCTAAAGCTGTTCGGGCGTGAAATATCTAGCAACTATTCTAATAAAAAGCATATTTGGAGACAGTTTTATGGTTATTTTCTCTTGAAGGGCGTTTTCTGTCTTGCACAATTTATGATATATGGCCGTTGCTGAAGGTTGTTATCAGAGGCTCTAGGAGAGCAAAATTTGTTTGTCTTTTAACTCACATGTTTGTATATTTAGAGCTATTTTGCCATCAAACTAAATTTTCATCAACTAATCAACTTTGGGACAACAAATTATTTTTTAAAATTTATTATTTATTTAAATAAATGATACCGAAAAATTATAATTTCTTTATTTATTAAAGGTATGAACGCTTTGGTTCTATATTTAAAATTAATAATTAAAAATGCAGTGGTATTAAAAGATAAGGAACTGACAAGGAGACTCTATATTGCTTCTGTAAGTTCGATTAGCTTCACTGATAAACATATAGTGTAATGATGGTGCAGATCTATTCAAACATACTATATTTTGTAATATAAGTGTATGTATCCCACAGGATTTAAGTTTTCATTATAATGAATATGGAACCTATTTGATTAAAGCTGCATGATAACTTTCGAAATTCTGAAAAGCATGTGAAATGTATCCACACTACCAATTAGGTGAACAAAAATCGGGTCGTCATCTTAATTGTATGCACTATTTTTATCTTGAAAACAAGAATAAATTTAACTGACATCTAGGATATAAAAGACAATCGAAATTAAGCGGTCTAGAAGAGAACTAACACAAAGTAATTCTGCGGATTACAGCATTAGAAATCTGGACCGGGGTTTTTGGTGGCCTATGGGATATTATTCGACAAAAAAAAATTTCCGCAACTTAAAGCAAGGCTTATATTTACATAACAGCACTACGCCTGAACTTAACACTTAGGCGGCAGAAATCAAAGCAGAACAACTACTACATAAACAAAGTGATGTTTTTAATGCAAATCTATTGACTCCTAAGAAAGAAAAGTTTATACGGACAAAGTAAATAAACCTAGATTTATAAAAATAAGAATAAAAGTGTAAAATCGTAAAAATAATATTTTTTAATATTTTGGAAAGTTTACAAACAAAATCTAAGTATAACATATTCAAACAACGGATTTCCTTCCCCTTCCAAATTAATTTGTTAAACATAAAAATAATAATTTTAGAAGTACTGTAAATTTATTCCCCGACGCGTTCACAATTTCAAGATTTTTACCTAAAGGCGGATGTCTGGGGGGGTAATTAACTATAGTTTCCGATCGATATATCTCAGAAACTAGGATCATTAAGAAAAAGTCATAAAAACCATTTTTATTTACGTTTTATATTTACGCTAGCTGGCCCGGCAGACCTTGTTCTGCCTTTTAAGTTAGATGGCGCGATAAGTTTTCAGTGTAATTATAAGCATATAAGGCGTATTCACCAGATTGTCCAGAAACGTTATTGAAGAAGAACATATTGGTTTTATATGCTACTATTTTAAAAATAACGACGAAATACCTTTTAAAATGAAATCCAAAGTAATTAGACGGTGCTTCATCGGATAAAAATATCATAGTTTCTAAATTTCGAAATAAAGTATTTAACAATTCTTTGATTAGCAATAAAGATCGTCTAAGATAGCCATTTTGGTCTAGAGTTAGCACCTTTGTATTTTGTACTTTTGTATATTAAAAAAAAACTATCGGATTGCTTTAGGTCCCATTTTCAGGGTGTTAGAAATCCGATATACCAGCACTGAGATCTTGCAAAAGTTTAGTTAAAGGTCTTTTAATATATCGTCGCGAAATTTTCAAAATTCCGTGTGCTTCCAAAGACATTCATTAAAAAACTGAAAAATTAATTTTTATTTTTCCTTGGTATTATTAGAAAAATTAATCTAAAGTAAATTATACGTTCTTGGTGCAAATTTGGAATTATTAAAAAATTTATCTAAAATAAATTACACATTCTTAATAGAAGTATTTTATCAGTTTATTTTTAAACTGTCTATCTGATCGTTTAGTAATAGCCCAAATGTTTTTAATTTACTAATTTCCATAGTTTCTAGAAAATTTTAGTTTCTGTAATTTTACTTCAGAAAGAAGAATTTTTAAATTGTCATCAAATGTGTATGATTCGTTTGGTAGGTGAGTTGCGTAATGTGAATTATTTAAATTTTTTGTATATTTCTAGTTTTATGTTCTTTTATTCTTTTTTCAAAACATCTGCCGGTTTGACCGATATTCATTTTAGCATGTAAACTCTGTTTTGAATGAGCTTGTTATTTTATATTATTTTCCCTAACGTTATATTATTTTCCCTAACGTATTGTTAGTCTTAAAACTGATTTTTAATCCATATCTAGAAAGGTGTTTAAAAACTTTGGTATTCAATTTAACGATATGGGTTATAGTTTTAAAAGTCACGTTTTTAACTGATGGAAACAACTGAATTGATTGCTTTTCTATAAGATTTTTTGTCGATTATTTTATCTAAAAAATCTGCTTTGTATCCGTTGTTAACTGCTATTTGTTTAATTAAATTTAGCTCTTTGTTGTAATTTTCGTGTGATAGAGGTATAGAGGTTTAGAAGTCTGTGAATAAAGGAGTTAAAAACTGACAACTTTTGTGAATAAGGATGACATGAACTATTATAAATAACAATATCTCTGTGTGATGGTTTATGTTTATGAAATTACGTTTTTCGTTTTTATGTGTTATAGTTAGATCAAGAAAATTAAGAGTTATTTTATGGCATTTCTGCAGTAATCTTAATTCTTGGATGTAATCAATTTATAAAGTTTAGGAATTGATTTAATTGTCGCTCTGTACCTGTAAATCTAATGGATGTTCGTGTATTTTTTCTTTTAAATTGTTCATTAAGATTTCAGCCAACAACGGATTTAAACTATCATTTGACATATAAATTTCACCATTAAATTCAAAATAATTTTGATCCAAATAGACTGAAAGAGCATCTAAAATATCCTGTTTTGATATAGAATTTACTTTATTTTTACTAACAAATTTTCTACTAATTCTCTTATTTTGTTTGGTGGAATGCTAGGAAAAAGAGTTTGAACATCAAAAGATATAAATTTTGCATTTCATGGCAGATTGGTACTAATATTGTTTATTAATTCATAAGTTTTTAAAACTCCATTTTGCTTTAAAGTTGCTTAAAATCTTTCTACAAGTTTAATTAGTTTGTTAAGTAATTTAGTGAATGAAGCTGCTACGAAGGATACTACAGGTCGTATTGGCCAATCATTTTTATATAATTTAAGTAAATAATATAATTTTGGAGCTTGCGGGTTTTAATTCAGATTTTTCATAGTCATTAAAAAAAGAAATTTCTTTTAGTGTGTTTTTAATCATTTTTTTAAAAACGTCTGTTAGATCAAAATTAATTTTACAATAGTTTTCATTATTTAATAAAGAAAGAGTTTTATTTACACATTGGTCTTTACTTACAGAAAACGATGTTGCATTCGGCTGTTTCTCTTATATTCTTTGCTTCTTGGATTCTCTAGCGAAAGGTACATTTACATTATCTTATGGTTGTGTCCTTAGGGTTCTTGCAGTTATGTGTTTCAGTTCTGTAGCATCCGGCAAGGGCCGATTCACACTTTACACCGTTTACATACCTCTAACTCTTATTTATACCCCAAAAAATCGACATTTTTACCATTTACTGATGGAATAGTTAAATATTTCTTAAAAATACTAATGTAAAATGAAAGAGGTTAAGTACTTTTTTTCTTACATCTTACGATGACATTATTGATGTTACTTTATTAATATTTTAAAAGTAACGCCTCTGTTACAGGAGTCATGGCTAAAAAGCTATCGGTTAATAATGTGAGATACCACCGGAGATAAATGGCGGCCCTAAGTGATTGTATTCCCGAAAGCCCCGAATTCGAAACGTCAGGTCGGGGGAGCGTGTGAACAAGTCAATTCCGTCTAACATTTGTATTAATACACCGAGCTGATTTAAGCGCTAAAGAAACGCTATTGAGGGCTCCGACCGGGTTATAAATTAAAGCAATTTCGTTCATTTCGCGAAAATCCCCGAGAGAACAATATATTTTATGGATTTTAGCTAAATCTTTACGTACATTCCGGATACTGATAACGCCTAGTGCAATTTTAGTTCCTGCTTACACTGTGGAAAAGATTTAACGGTGAGATAAAAGAAAGATATATATTTTCAGTTGATTGCTATGATTTAACTTCTCATGGTATGAAATATAGTAATGTTCTTGTAGCACTATGAAGTGAACTACTGTTTTACATAAGTGGATCATTAAAGCTTTATGCGGTTTACAGGATTTAAAAACACGAATCTCTGCTAATCAAAATGTATTTTTTTTTTTAAATTTAAACGTATTATATAACGGCATATTTAGTAATAGTAATGATGTTTTGGTTCTAATGATTAAAGTAAGGATAACTTTAATGGAAAATACACAATTTTCAGATTCACCAAGAAAAGATGCAATTTTTGAAAAATCGTTTTCATTTGTCAGGACAGTATTTTAACTTGTTTACAAAGTTCGCCGTAGGTGAATATTTATATTTAATTTAGCGTAAGTATTAAAAATATTTAAGTACGCAAGCTCCTAATTTACTCAATACATAAATTTTGTATATACAGGGGATATGGTTTTTCGTAAGCAGACACCAACTTTACCATTTTGGAGAAAAAAACAATTATTTCTATTGAAATAAAAATTACCAAATTACATCTGCTAATTAAAGATTTTTTATTTTTAGATACTGCTAGGCGTATGCTAATATCTTTATTAGTTTTTGATAGACTAGAAAAATTAATTTTATCCTAAAAAATCAGTTGACTTACTTATTTGAGAAGCATTATAATTTTTCGAGTTTAGTACCGATAATGTGTTACAATAGTGCAATACACATTGTCTCTTCATAAATCACGTTGGTATGAAAATCAAAAAGGAGGTCCAAAAGTCATCAAAGAACGCTAGAAATTATGATTAGATTTAAATTATTAATTTTCAAACAATTTATAATTTAAACCCAAAAAAATTCAAAATGGCTGCATTATCAAGGCGGACAAATTATGTAATTTGTGCAAATTCGACTGGAAATCGGTGTGGAAATGTGGTGGTATTTAAAAGTGCAAATAATAAATTTTTGATCAATATTCAGATATTCAAAATGGCGTCAATCTCATAAATACGAATTTTGTCACTTGTGTGAGTTCGGCTAAAAATCGTATTATTTAAGGGTGTAAGGTGAATTTTTAGTCAACACCTAAAAATTTAAAATTACTGCGTCAGCATGGCGGACTAAAAAGTTTAAAATACATTTCCATCCAGAGAATACTTTGATAAAACGTTGAACACTAGTCAAAAGTAGTTCACAAGTCTAACTGAAATATTACGATGGACATCTGGTTCGCGTCAGCGAAACTAGTGAACGATTTATTATTACTTACTCTTGTTGGTAGCATCCGATCAAACAAAAGAGAAATTCCACATGAAATGCTAAGTTTGCGTCACCTTCCTGTTGGTAATTCAAAATTTTGTTTTGACAATAAAAAATCCTGGTATTGTACAAACCCAAGTGAAACAGAAATGTGCTTCTGATATTTACCATACATCAGAATAATAGCATGAGTAATTCTACTAGAAAACCAGAAATAATTGACTCATATAACGCAATCGACACTTGCGATCAAATGTGTGTTCATATCAGCACTTCAAGGAAAACAAAACAATAATCGCTTTGTATTTCTTAAGGCAAGCTAAACATTGCCAGTTTCAAAGGATATGTCATTTATTTGTCATAATAGTATAGAAGTAAACAAGTAATAGAACGTCCTTGTGGACTGGGTGCGTATATTAATCATCCTATTTTACTATTATCATAATCTTGACGGCTAGTTTTGATTAACAAACGTCCGCTAGTCTGATACATCCGGTAACGGATATATATCCTATACATTTATCTGTAAAAATATCATTAAAAAAATTAGCTATTTAAAAGTTAGTAATACTAGACGTCTTTTTCGACAGCTGCAAAAATATTTCTCTAAAATAAATTTCGACATCTAAAGTTACAAGAAACTGTGAAACCCGTATCTGAAAATTTTAAGCAGTTCAGAAGTTATGGGGAAAATCATTTTTTTTTTGACATGTCATTTTTTTTAATTACCTCAATAAAACGTAGCTGCCGTATTTGAAAATGAAATTACGGGGAATTTTTTTGACAGATGTCAAAAAAATTTAATGGAACTCCTGCGAAAGTAAATATATCAGTTATAAAAGAACTTTTAATTCTTTCGTTGGCTAATAACGTTTCACTATTCACGAACAACATTTTTTCAAACTAGTGTGACCTATTACCACTTATAAAAACTAAAGAATATTGAAAAACAATGCTTAAAAGGCATTTCTATTACAGAGCAATGTAACTAATACTAAATTTTTAGACTGAGAGAGCCGGAGTACGTCAAGCCCGGTCATTGACCTTTGTGGTCGGCGAGAAACTGGCGAACGTTACGCTTACACGAAGTAACTATCCTGTGTGGTTTACGATTCTTGTCCGGCGCCGTAACCCGTTTTACTACCAAACGCCTACTTTTTATTTGAAAAAAAATCAGTTTTTCTCAAAAATGTCTCTTTAACGCGTAAATGCACAAACATAAATCGAAGCGATAAAAAATATCAGAGAAATATTTGCTTTAAACAAACCAAAACTTAGCCATGACATCTATCACAACTGACATGTCAAATATCTCTATAAATTTTATTATCAACCTAGACCAAGGCCACCTATCATTTCGCGTCATATATGGATCGGTAGCTATCGATATTTGACCGATATGTACACTTTTTTCTTTAAATCGAATTTTCACCCTCTTATAGAGTAGTTAGAGGAAAACGTTATTAGAGCTTTTTTGGAGCTAAATAAATGCTTCATCAGCGGGTCTGGATAATTTCGATTATACTATTCGCAGTAAGCGGCAAAATGAGGTTAAATTTGGAATTTAAATTATCAACTCAAAATTGCAGTAATTTAACCATTAAAGTTATACGCTTAAAATTTGCTTACGTTCTACCTAAAAATATCTTGTTTCGTAAAAAAGATACCGAACGGGCTTAGATATATTAGTTTATTTGTAATACAGGATAATGTTAAAAGAGTTACCCATTCTTGGGCACTTTGATGCAAACTTCACCTCCTTAATGCACCCTCTGCATATAATCCAGGACACTTCCTAAATAGTCCATTTTATGTAGCCTTTCACACTTTCCGGTGCCGCAATTAATATTCTGACCAGATGCCTACTTTTTTTATAAAAAAAGAAAAAAGAACTAAAAAAAAATTAATTTTTATGACTTTTTTGAAAAATTTCAGTTTTTTTTTTCTATTTTCTAGCCATTATTCCGACAGAGATGTATTTAGATTTTTGTTCTTCTAGATATTTACTAAAACGTATTTTGGAAAATTTCGATAGGACTCACCCAGTTTGAGATATAAGCGTCCCAAAACACCCTTATTTCGAACGTTAAAAATTCGTAAAATTGAAACGCAACCAAAAAACAATAGGGTTCCGTAAGACTGGAAGAACCATCGTTCCAGAAAGTTTCGTCAGAAAAAAATTGAAAATTGCAACTTTGACCCTATTATAACGAAGCTGACTTTTTTGGTCAACTTTGCGATACCATATCTTCGGTACCAAAGGTGGTATAAAAAAATTTTTCAAACAAGTCTCGAGATCCACGTCTCCTCTAAAAATACATATCAAATTCAGTATTCTATCTCTAATAGTCGAAAAAATATCGAAAAACACGGTTTTCCAAAATGACACGCACAAGAAACCAATGGGCAAAAGATCCCATATGTTGGCATTACACAAGGATTTATCGACCGTGGCTGGACCAGCGCTTCCGAATCAAAACGTTACAGTCATCGATCCGCATGAGCATAGAAAATACACTACCTACACTAACTCACTCAAGACGTACAAGGAGAACCTAGTACTTAAAAATATTTAGAATGTTATTGGTTCTTGATTAATTCAAGATAAAATTGGTAAAAGAAAATATTAATTATTAAAACTTCGCATGGTAAATTTTACGATGATTACTCTTAATTTATAATTTAGGATGGTAACCTTTCTAAGGTTAATAAGATATGAGCAGTAACATCGATTTAAAAGAAAAGTAAGGGGTGCAAATCGTTACTTTATCCCGTAGGGTATAAATCAATTTGTAAAATAGAAGCTTATTATAAAAGCATTTCCACCAAGTTTCCCTTTGGCATACCGTCTACATTATATATTATATTATTCACTGTTATATTTACCTAACTGATACAAAGACCCTGTAACAAAAAACAAAATTAATAATTTTATCTATTTATAACACAAACTCAAAATAATAAAAACAAATAATATTTCAAACCAAAATCTACATTTGTTTATAGTAACAAATTAGGCTTTATAAGACAACTGACTTAAACAAATTATCGAATATAAGCTAAACATCGGCTTAACAACTCTTTTAATCTTTTTAAATCCATTTAATGTTGTCAAAATTAATTTAAGCGTAAATACCTTTGGCTCTAAATCTGTAAAATCTTCATTAAAAAATCAGTCTTTTATTAAATAATTCCCACGACATATATTTTTTCAGTTTGCTGTTTTTGTTCTTACCTCTTCGTTGTGTTTTAATAAAGGTTTCGCTGTAAATATTAAATTCCCTGGATAATACGCAGGATTAAAATGAAATTTTATGGCCGTTATTTGCTTGGAAAAGTGGCTTAATATTCGGTAAATTTAAAAAAATTAACGTGGTGTTCTTGTTTGTGGATTCTTTTATAGTAGCAGCTGAATACATATATTTTGTAACTATTTATATCTTTTCAAAACCATTTTGTAAATTATAAGTAGGCAGTTTCAATTAAGTAAGATAACAGGATTACCTTCATTATCAAATGTCGTGTAAAATCACTAAGGAATTGCTAAATTATATCCTATATCTAGCCAATTCTCTGATTCCTCGCCAAAGCTTCTCGAAGAACCATCCACTTTCGTCAAAAATAACATTAAAAGTCTACCTATTTTACCAGGGTAATCCTCTAATGAATGCTATTTTATACAAGGTGTTTCAAAAAATATGTGCCATCGTTTAACGGTGGATTACACATAGATAAGGAAGTACCCAACAGGTGGCTGAAGGATAGACAAATCTTCCCAGAGACAGAAGGATTTGTGATGGCAGTACAGGACCAAGTTATTAACACACAAAATTACACGAAATTCATCATCAAAGACGTTGAATCCGATAAGTGTCGAAAATGTAACGAGAAATCAGAGACTATACAGCATATAATATCTGGCTGCACATACCTAGCAAACACGGACTACCTCCAGCGACATAACCAGGTGTGTAACATCATAAACTAGAACCTTGCCTATAAATACGGGCTCCTGGATACCTTTGTGCGGTGTGCCCTATTATAAATACCAATCAAATTCAGTGTTTAAAAATAATACATTCAAGCTGTACTAGGACCGGGCAATTAACACCGACATTATTATTAAATAAGGAAACAAAGACAGCTTATTTTGGAAGATGTTGCTGTACCCAACAATAACAGCCTACTCATTTTGATGCATGCATTCGGGATGGGTTCGGAATCCAACATTTGTTGAGAAATTGATTGTCAATTTCGATAATAATAATAACAATATATTAAGTGGCTTTTATTTGCGAATGGAACAACAATACGATATATACAGATATTTCAACAAAATTGCCAACAAGGCGAAATTTAGCTAAGAGCTACTCTACTTAACCTTTAGACGGATATAATTTTGTTTACTATAAAGAGAATAATTAGATAAAGAACTAAAATAACATAAATAAAATTTAGTGGGCAATAAGTATTTAGAGACATACAGATAATTAAAGATATATTAAAATTATCGGAAATGACCGACTAGATGTTGTCTAGCTCTAAAAACTATTTTTTAACCCTACTTCGAAGGACTTGTATACTGGATTGCTTAAAACAATCATTTACTTTAGAAGCATTGTATGAAAATGAGGGAGTAAAAAGGGTAGTACTAAATTTTGGTGTTAAAAGCTTGTTATTGTTTCTAAGACTGACCTCTCGATAAGCATAACAGCCCAGTTCAGAAAACTTTTTTGACAGATCTTGCGCAGACCGTAGATAAATCTTACACATGTCTTAAGGACGTTTTGAAGACGATATTTACTAAAGACATCCAGACATGGAATTATATAAGGTTGGCATAATTAATTATCGATAAAATCAGTGTTTCACAAAGTTTCTTGGATAATTTGAATATGATTAGACTTATATTAATCTATAGTAACCGAAAGAATGCATAACATTTTTTATATCCTTGTGAAAAACTTGCTAGTACTCAACCTTAAATTATTGTTTCATGCATAAATAGAGATTATAACCAGGTTCCCATTTAGAATTCGCACAGCGAGATCAATATGATTTAATTTAAAGGACATAAACCACTGGGTATCTTCAGCAAAACATTGCATTTTAACTTTGTTAACGGAGCTTTGCATGTCAGCCGTATAAAGTGGAAACAGTATTGGTCCAATAATGGAACCATGAGGTACCTCAATATCCTATTTTTAACCTCTAACTTCTGACGCCTAAGGAATAGATGGTTTCTAAAAAAATCAAGAATCAACAACCAAAGCGCTTGCTTTGCCATTATCCAGAGATCTCAAAATGTTGTCGGAAATATCAATTGAAATAGTTGTACAATTCTTCTAAATCCGGCTTGAATTCGGGGAATCATATTATTACTAATGGCAAATTCATAGACTTGGTTATATATTACTCTTCCAAAAATTTTGATAACCTGGGTAGGATACTAATGGGTCTAACATCTACATAATAAGTTAGTGTTTTGGTATCTTTTTCTCAGTATTACTGATCAGTTGCGTACAAAAGAGCATTGTTATTTATTTTTCATCATTTATCATTGACGTTTTTTGACAATTTGGTATTTGGTACATATTTTCTGATTAATTTAACAAACAAAAGTTACTGTTCAGTCAATAAATCCAACCGTACCAGAAATATTTTAATTTTTGTCAAGTGAACATAGTTTCACATTTGTAATAATTAGGGTTGGCTTGAACTTTATAAATATATACAAAATCAATGTTAAGCTTACGTTCTATCATGCTCAGCAGAGTTAAAATGTGATATCACGTGATGAGATGGTTAGAAACACACTACTGTCATGCCTTATCATAAACAATGTTATCCTACATCATATTGTATAATTATTTTAGCAATTTTATGGTTCTTAGTTGTTGTTAATTTTAGGTTTTAATAATGAAAACTAACTGGTCAACTAGTTCTTCATACTGGGAAGAGGAAATGAAATCTTCTATTGCTTTTATAACGCTAAAAGAATCGAGTGACATTACAACTAGACCATATTTTACAAAAAAACATATTACAAATATACATTTTTCCGTACTTTTATATCAAGTCTGCATGCAAAAAATGAAACTAAAGTCTATAAATACAGACTTATAATTGAATTATAAAAGCATATTGAAATAAACAAAAACAAGTGTTTTTATTCCGGGTGTACATCTTCAAGATAATCAAGACGTATGAGAAAATGGGAGGTAAGGAAACTAATCTTTTATGTGATCTAACATTTCAAATTAAGTGTCGTGACAGCAATTTACTTCATATAACCGTGTAAAACGGTTGCCTTATCATACTAAAACTAGAAAAACTAACACCATACTTTAAAAAGCTACTAAGGCCTTATTAAAAGAACGAATCCATCAAACTAGAAAACAATTAGCCGAGACAGAGAAAGAGCTTTTAAAGTTACACCTGAAACTAAGTAACATCATTCACCCTTTATTGTGGAATCGCATAGAAACTTTGGCTTTTTGGCAAACAGAATCAAATAAAAATATTAAGACTGATAAACTTTCGAAAAAATATGACAATATTTTAAGAAATTCGAGTCAGCCACAAGTATCATCAGTAGGCGTCGAGAAATTAGTGCGTAATATATCATCCTACAATCTCCCAAAAAGTGAACAATCCGTACTGAGTAAGGGTTTTAATTTTATGATATCTTCCAAGGAAACCCCCTTAAGAAGAAATAATTGCTGGAGTGGAAGCTGTGCTTGACTCCACTGAAGAAACAAAAGCAGAGGAGATTCAATAAGAAGTGGCAAGAATTTTAAGATCAAGCAAAGCACCAGAGCAAAACCTAAATGCCACTGAACAAAGGGCCCTAACAAACAAAAACTCTATGGTTTACCAAAAATACCAGGGCAGCCCATCAGACCTATTGTTAGTGATGTTAATTCGCCGCTACAAAAACTGGAGAAATATTTTGCTGAAATTGTGCAACCAGCTGTCGAAAAAGCTGATTCATTTGTAAAAAACTCGAAGCATTTCACTCGAATTATACGAGACATCGTTCTCGAAAAAGACGATATTATAGCAAGCCTAAATGTCAAATCGTTGTGTCCCAGTGTTCCCATCGACGAAGCATTGAACAGGATTGTTATGAACAAGGATTTGCAGGCACATATGATACAACTCTCGGAGCATTGCCTTAAAAATAATTATTTTTCATTCAACGGGCAAATGTATAAACAAATGGATGGTACTCCACTGCGGTCCTCGCTCTCACCAGTAGTCACGAATTTATTTATGATATACTTCGAGAAAGAAGCAAGTTTAAAGCTCAAATTATGTATTCGTTATGTGGATGACATATTTATTATATGGTATCATGGTCATGCAGAGCTCGAAAAATTTCTGACTCAGGTAAATTCAATCCACCCCAGAATACAATTTACTCTAGAGTTAAAGGAAAACAACAAAATGCCATTTTAGATGTTCTGGTTACAAAACTGCATAACGGATATTTCGAATATACCGTGTACAGAAAACCAACGCATACAGACAGATTTTCAAATGCAAGATCACATCGTCACCCAGCACAAATTCGAGCTGTGGCCAATACCCTAATATCCAGATTCGTGCGATTAACTGAAACAGACGAGACAAAACGAACTTTAGGTAATATCTAGTGCTGTAACGAAAAATGGCTACACGAATCGCACCATAGAGAATACTATTAATGCTCAGGGTTCCCGAACAACGGACAACAAAAATTATGAACCGGGAAAGCAACAAGTAGTCTTACCATATGTTAAAGGCACAACAGACAGAAGAATTCTATAGGTAACTACTCGGAAATTCAAAAGATAAAATAAAACTGGAAAACCACGGAGTATACAGCATACCGTGTCAGGACTGTAAGAAGATGTATGTGGGGTAAACTAACAGGCAAATAACAGCAAGAGTGGAAGAACATAAACTCAGCATCACAAACAAACAAACAAAATCACCTTTCTTCCTACGTCATCAGGAAACCGGCCACAAAATAAATTTCGATGGGTGTAGGGAGATTGCCAATATAGAACATTATAAGACCAGAATAATCCGAGAAGCCATAGAAATTGAAAAACAAGGTGATTTGAATAAAAAGGACGTATTATTAAAACTACAAACAGTATGGAAGACAATAATCGACAAATCTAAAATCGCAAAAACTCAAGCGCAATTAGCGCAACAACAACTGCACTATGCGGAAAACATAAATAACGACCAACGGCCGCGCAGATATAAGCTTCAGCCCCGGGTGGGGGTATAAAAGGAAGCATCGCAGTCACCAACACTTCAGTCTCTATTCGAACGCGAGAAAGAAAGCTTCGAAAATGCCAAATGTGATTTTGGCGAAACGTTAGCAAATCTGCTCTTTTTAGAACGACAGTAATGAACGGATGATTATAGATAAAATCTTCAAATTTGGAATGAAGCTGATTTTCGTGATGTAGGGGGTGAAATGTATTTTAACTTTTTTTACAACATCTGTTCATCTAAATAAGCTTTTAAGGCAATTCTTTGGTCAGTGGCTTTTAAAATTAGTTATCCAAAAACCGATATTTGGATTGGTCTAGGGCATTCTTAAAACAGAAGTTGTGTGGATATTGGAAGTAGACAATAGTAAACATAACTGAGCTTTGGAATGGGCAAGCCTCTCTGAGTTTATTTTCTGTATTCGATCAACTAATCATAAATCAATAAAATCAAGAAATATGCTATAATACATAGTTTTGGATAATATCGTTATATTTTTACTTTACATACCTGGGATTTTAATTAACCAATAATATCCCAAACATCCAAAGCAAAATATAAAAGCTAAAAAACCTTGATTTACTTGTTACTTTCTTTTATATTTAATTATAGTATCTTATTATCTCTAGAATCGGGATTCCATATTAAATTAATCATTTAACCAAAAACGGTTATTCTGAATTGTAATTTACGAGGACAAGAGCCCAAATGCCAGGCGGTTTTTTGAGAATTTAATAAAAGAGCAAAACATAATGGGTATTACGCGGCCCTTTTTGGTATGTAATTTGCCCTATATTCCAGTGTGATTAGTTTTTGAGCATATTAAATTTGGGGACAAAATTCTATATTACGTAGCTGCTATTATGAAAACATACTTAATTACTGCTTATTGTATAGGAATAACAGCTAGTCAATTATAATAATATGCTGAAAACAAATAGTAACAAGCTTATGGTTAAATATGTGAAATACATTTAAATACAACACAAAAAATTATCGAAAACGGTAGAAAATATTTACAAAATAATTACTTCTCAAGAAAAAGAAAATATAAATGTACCTTTAAAGGCTACAAGGGAAATGACTACACATATGTTAACACGAAAAAGTGCCATTTTAAGCAAAAAAGTCATAAAACGAGGGTCAAAACTTTTGAGGAAACCATTTTTGAGGAAAAAAAAAGGTAAATATTAAACTTATTCTATTGTAAGTCAAGCAAATTACTAAATATTTTATTCATTTCATTAACGAAAACTATTACTTACATTATCATTATTTCAGTAATAGAGGTTTTGGTTTAAAAAGTAACAAAATTAAAAATATTTTAACCACAGAAAGTGACTTGTTCCAGAACGTACAAGTCGGTAAAATAATAGAATAAATCTCACTTGTCGCAAAATTATTTTTCTCTAAATTGCTACAGTTATTAGAATAAAAATATTATAAATAAACTAATTTATTTTTATCTAGTTATTCGAACGTGAAGATTTTGTGCTATAGTAATATTCCAATATACCGGGTATCAAGCCATATTTTGACCCATTTCGATCTTAAATATCTCGGGAATGAGTATCGACGTACATTTGCACTGAATATTTTAATTTTGCTGAAAATTTTGTTTCAAACATACGTCATTTTGTTCTGACAACCGGAAGTACAAAAAGCAGTTTTTCCGGTATAGGGCAACTTTTTGATTTTAAATGGGACCTCCTATAAATATGTGATATTTTTACAGCTTGTTTCTTCCTTTTGTTTGTTAAATTAATTACATTATTTTTAAAAATGACTGATTAATGCCATTTTGAAAATCTATGTGTATGTAAGGATATTTCTATAGGCAAGTAATCCTTTCGAAAATTTGACTATGGAAATTACTGTCACTGTCAGTATCCATATTTTTCCACTAACTATTGTCCAACCATAGTTTAAAATTGTTCAGCTTTAAGTAAAAAGTGTGATTAAGTTTGCTGAATCGAAATCAATTATTAAAGCTCAAAGAAGATTAGAAATATGTTTCACAAAAATCCAACAACCAAAAATGTAATTAAACAATGGTATTGAATATTCTAGTCAACGGGATACCTAAAAAGGAAAAAAGGGACAGTGAGTAACCAAAATGCTTTAAAACTACATTCAAATTCTTGAAGCCGTACGTACAGGTTAAACGTTAAATAAAACGAACGGATTTTTTTAAGAGTTGAATTTTTTGAAATCATTTAAAATAATTATAATATTTAATTAAATATCATGAATAGGTAGAAATACAAATTTTTTGGGCTTCATAAAGTCTAACGAGGCTACTTTCTATTGAAATGGAAAAGTCAACATGCAGAATTGCCGCATACAGACCTCGGAAAATTCACGACTCTACCAGGAATACATGAGAGATTCACTAAAACTTACAGCTTAGTCTGGTATCTCTGCGCTAAAAAAATATATGGGCTAATACATTAAGATATGTTAAAATGCTGTAACATTTTTTATAGTAACAGGGAAGTATACTACTGTGTCTATTTTCAGCTAATTGGAACTGCTTCCCATTATACGTTTACAATCAGAAACTCTCTTAATATGGCGTTTGGAAACAAATTGATCGGAAAATTGGACCCTATTCCATGGGCTCCTCGGCTGCCAGACATATCAGTTCTAGAATTTTTTCTCTGGAGATATGTAAAGAATCGTTGGTGCAGTCCATTACCATAAACATTGAATGAACTAAAAATAAATATTCGAAATATGATTGAAAATATATCCCCGGTAAATTTAAGAAATAGCTTTGCAAGCAATTTAGACAAATGCACTGAAGTTGAAAGAACGCAATTTCAGCATATATTCCAATAAGTTGTTGTTTCATACTTTCGTTGCCGTTGTTGTTATTGTTCAACTATTTTAACTATTAATATACGTGTTAATATTTTTTATTTCACGTTACACCAACGTCGTAACAAGGACAATGCAATGCCGCAGGCGCAATAATCCAATTCGGTTAAACGACGTTTAACGCTCTTTTTAGAGCTCATTAAGCAGCTAGAAACTAGCGAGCCTTGTGTAGGGCAGAGGCACAAAATGGAATCACAGAAACAACTACTCCGCTGGTTAATACCACGACCGACATTGAATTACACTGTTGACTCCTAACTTTCAATGGGTTATACTTAAACCTGAAAACTTCTATTTTGTTTTTGGAACTTCCGGTTGGCAAAATAAAAAGAACGTATATTTGACATAAAACTTTCAGCAAAGTAAAAATATTCAGTGAAAACAGCATCTTGATAGCTTTTTTATTTCCGAGATATTTAAGGTTAGAATGGATCAAAATATGGCTGGACACCCTGTATTAAAAAATGTATGTTAATAATTGAAAATGCTTGTTTGCAGTGAAGCGTGGCTTACAGCGAAAGTTTTTGAGACAAAAAAAACGATATAATATCATTTATTCCAGAATCAACGCGTACAAGGGACGGGAAAAGTATTTCTTACTTAAAAAAATACTTATTAAAAACAATTACTAATTACTATTTAAAAAATGTTCTTTTACGATTGATATTCCGTGGTGGTGAAATTGTTGACGAAAACAATCTTTACATTTGAATTTTTGTCCCAGCATGGCAGACAAAAACACTCTTTTCGGTTTATAAAAAACTTGATTCGTCGTTGCCGTGCTTGTTGTCTTTGCGTAGGGGGTTGCGAGTGGTGCAAGTTTAAAAAAATTAGGGGAGAGCAGGGCTCAGTGATCTGTTTTTTTAAAATAGTGTTTTTGATGTCGCTATTTTTAAATTTGTGTTGTTTTTGGTAATTCACTTGCAGAATTATATCACACGATTAAAATAATATTCTAAAAAGAAAAAGAAATAAATAGAAAAAAAGTTTATTCCACATTACAGGAAAAACTGTTAATTAAAGATTCAAAGTTCTTGTGCCCTAGCAGTACTCCCAGTTTTTTTAGAATTTATTAGAAGAGTCACCTCGATCTCTTCAACTACATTTTTGCCTACCTTATCAGAAAAAAATAAATGCTTCTCCGTTTCTCTTTCTGCCCATAAACTGATAGAATATTGTGTCACTTGAACATGTTCGACATGCCCATCAAAACACTTTATTAATTTCCGACTACTATATTTTATTAGGATCTATAACTTCCGAAATCTCCAAATTAGTATCTTGTTTCTCTCTTCATCCCAATCTTCATAATTTTCGTCTTTTGGGTCTGTAAAATTAATTTCATTGTTACTTTTATGATCGGTTTTTTTCGTAAACTTACTTTTTTGTCACTTTACTCCTTCATTTTTTTTAACCTTTATACAGATGCAGTCTTTAATATCCGGTCTGATTTATCCTTAAGTTCTTTAATAAAATTGGCGTCGCTGTTAATATAAATGAACGCTTTTTTTGCACCTGCAGTGATATATAGATTTTGGTAGAGCAAGGGTAGCATCAATACACTGTTCTGGTAATAAATTATTTGCACCACTCCACTTCAGAAACGAAGAGGAAGGATCTAGAGCCTGAGGAAAGTCAGTAACCTCGATGACACTAAAATCAGAATCGTGAAAAATGTGTTTATTCAATGGAAATATCCCAATAGCCGAAAATCCTGATAAAATATTTTTAGGCGGAAATGGCGGATTAGGTTAGGTTATGTTCAAGGATATGAGAAATTTCATAACCTGTAATTCGTCTACCAGGACTAGGCATCAACCATGCCCTACGTTCGTCATTATATTACATTTTTATTCGCCCGTATACCGTTTTATGTAACAAACAAACAAACAAACAAACAAACAAAACAAACAAAAGTATGCTTTATTGCCGCAGAAAAATTCTACAATTTTATGGACAAAGCAAAATATACCTAAAAATAAGACATATCAAAACATTAATCGAAAATAATTTCGACAAGTCAGTGCTTTTATTTTTAAAATGTAAATTATCAATTTACCAAATCGTAAAACACACGTTAGAATATAGCATAACATTGCAAACAGTAAATGAATCATGATAACCTTATAAAAGTAAACAAACACACATGTACGAGGTGAATAATTTCGATGACATTGAAATCAAAATTGCAACTATGCGACCTTAAACTCTATGTTATTATAGTTATACAAATAATTGTGATGTTAAACAGAAGGTATATTGAACTAGTGCAGAATGTAGTATACAAAAAGAATTAAATTGTTTTTAATCCAATACCTAACAAAAATAATTAAGTTTTAAGTGAATGTTCGACAGTTCTTTTCCCTATATAATGATTTACAAAATTCTATGCTATGAGTTAGGACATGACTCACAAAAGATTTAAGTAAACAAGCGAGTTTAGTGACAATTTAAAGAGACTTACTCACTGAAAAAAAAAATCATTAACGCTGTAAAGTGGTCTCTCAATGAGGTATGCTTTGGTGTTTTTTCGAAATTGTGCAAGCATAGGGATAGATTTTAAATGTACTGGCAGATTGTTGTAAAGTTTTATGGCGTTGTAAATAATTGATTTTTTTATTAATTCTGTGGAAGGAATGGGAAGATAAATATCATGCCTAGAGTTTCTGGTAGGGTATACATGTTGTGGCCTTTCTGGGAGGGTGTTTATATGTTTTCTCAGCAAACATACCGTTTCCAAAATAAATAATGCAGGAAGTGTTAATATTTCATGTTTTTTGAAATAGTATTGGCAGTGAGCTCTATTATTTAGACCAAACAAATAACGAATGGCTCTCTTTTGAAGCATAAAAATACTACGAAATTGCTCGGTGGTACAGCAGCCCCAAAAGGGAAGGCCATAGCGGAGGTGGGATTCAAATAAAGAGAAATAAGTAAGTCTGGCAGAAGGAACGTCTAGTTCTTTTGAAACTGATCGAATGGCGAAGCAGGCGGTAGAAAGTTTTTTAGTTAAGGTGTCAATATGATTAGACCATTTTAGGTTGCTATTTATTTTTAAACCTCTCTCTCTAACGGCTGAATCTTCTGACTGGTGTGAGGAGGTAATGTTAATAAAATCACGTTGGGTTTCTTAGCTAAAGAGACGCTTGCATAAGTAATGAGTGCTTCCGACTTATCCATTATCAATAGAACTGGCTTCTCTTTGGACGGTCTGCTATAACTAATAAAGTGCCACTGGATAAATAGCACGTTGGTGATCATCAACCCTAAAAAAAAAGGGCACCCTATTTTTAACGCTATGCACCATGAATCATATGTGTCTTAAATTTAAATCTTGGAAAAATCATTAACGGAGAGAGGTTACAAGTTCTCTTTTCTGTGCTGATGTAATCCGCCCAAACCTTTCCGCGCAATGACTTTTGAATGATTTTAGACTTTATATCTTTCGTTAGGACCCAAATTATATTGACGAAATGCGTTACAAATTTGCATCAAACAAATTAACGGCTTGGTGGTTGAGGCTCGTTGCTCTTGTTGACAGCTTTGCAGCAGCCAAGTCACAGTTCCAGATGCTTGGCATGATTTTGCTTTAGTTTTGTCGCATTCATATGCTAATTGAGGATCTACAAAAAGTGGGATTCATCATCAGAATTAAACAATTGGGTAGCGTTATATTTTACCATTATTCTGGGTAGTAAGGCAGCATCCCAGTCAATTTTCTTGACTCTACTTTTCTGAACATATTTTTTGAGTGTAGTTCTGGCAATTCTAAGCTCTTGTGCGGTTCTTTCTGTCAATTATCCGCCATTCAGTACCGTTCTCACTGCTGATATCATGGATTCTGGACTAGTAGAACCAATATTGGTTTTTTTACTTCTGTTTTTGGCCATTGTAGAATATTTCTGAAATAAACAAAACATCCAGAAAAACAAATTTGATTATGGGGCACAATGATCACATCTTTATTTTCTGAAATAAGCGTTATCACTGTGCTCTAAATTTATATGACCATTCTACCCAAAACAAAACCTAGATAATGTTTACGTTCTTATTTGTTTAAACACTAATACTTTTTTAAGTTTATGTTAGTTGAAATATAGAATATAGCAAGATCTGCAGATTAACTTACCTAAAATTTTTAAATATGAAAAACACGAATTTCTGGGGTGCGTTTATTTAAGTTACTCAGATGTTAATTAACTTCAACAGAACTATCGAAATTCTTTTATTGCTTGTTATTGACGCCTATATTTAAATGTGTATAATGTAATATTTAAGGGAATGATTATATGCTCTTAAATGGCAAATTGGTCTGATGGTGACCACTGTAATTTCTAAATCTAATACAATGATCTAGCTAGCGTTCAAAATGACTATTGCTGCAGCGCTTAGAGAGTATATTTGTAATGTTTTCGCTTTCCAAAAAATTGTAAATTTTAAAATCTTCATATCCCCAGAACAGCCCTTGAATGTTGACCCTCTGATATTATATAAGACTTTTTTTGCTCTAAATTATTAGTACTTTCATATGTAAAAATATGTGTAGTCATTTCCGTTTCACCCTGTACGTTATATATAAAGTTATTACTGAACGACTATATGCATAAGCAAACTGTCATATCTGTGTGTGGTGGAATTCCTTACGAGAGAAGTTTCGAGTAGAGGCAAGTTTTACGATTTTTTCTAGATTGCATAGTAAGTTTTAGTTGTTTTCATTGATCTAACTATGCCCGATCAGTCAAAAGACCTGTAGCCCACTTTGTAAAATTTCACAATTTTAATCTTTTATTTGTTAAAATGTTATATGGACGATATTAATATACGAAGTTATTTAAAAATATTACGCTAAAATTGAACTATATGCTTCATCTTACAAGCCAGTAAATTGCGATCCCTTGAGAATTGAAAAAAAATACTATTTTCTCTCCCGTATTCCTGCTAATCGACTACAGCTTTAGCTTCAGTTAATTTAACACGGGCTAAATTACTGGAATATAAATAATGTACCGAAATTCTTTTGTATAGCCGTCTTAGCTGCATTGCACCAAAGCCTGAAGATTAATGTACTTTTACATTGTACACAGCACAGAGGCTAAGGCCGCGCTTCCATAATAAGTCACCATGACGAGTTATCGGAAATGAGTGAACGCGAACAATCCCTTACCCGTGATTTATCAGGGAGTACGTTTAGAATAAAACGTGCTTCTGCCCCCCCTAATCGTCGAACGGTCCCCATTTCCTCAATCAAAATGCTTTCGCAAATCACTAAAAAATGTATGTATGCTATAATTAGGAAATTGTAGTTCTGGGGAATAGACTGTGTCAAAATGAAATCACTTTTCGACGTTTCGCCTTCAATTGTACTGGACATCTTGAGGGATCTTTACTTCACGAAATCGGAACACGGAATGAGCACAGAGAGATTCAGGCCGACTATTTATACCTGAATCGTGACTCGGTGTAACGATCGGTTCCCGCTTATGATGTAGACTGTAGCTCGTATATCTATTAAAACTATTAGAATGCTTATAAATTTCAATAGATTCTCTAGTTTTCCGTTTATAGAACTGACGCAAGAATGTTGACTCCTTTACATTTATGACAGGTCCAGTGGAATGTTAGTATCCAGGTACAGCATATTGTCCAATTTGTTTCTTTCTAATACATCGTTCATGTTCCTTGAGCCTATTAGAAATGAATAGTCGGGTTTCTTCAATAAAAGGCATCACCATAGGAACAAGGAATTGCATGTACTGGAAAGGAATAATGTCGTTTGGCGCAAACATTGTCCAATTTTCTTCACCCCCTAATCTCAGAAGCGGCAAGTTTTAGGAAAAAACTTTAAATACAAAAATTCTTCGGACTAATTTGCATTTTTAATTGTTTTTGTTTTCATATTTACCGGGTGTTTAGTTTTGCGTGGGAAGGTATCAATTTTTCTGTCTTAAATTCAACACTCTATATATTGACACGGCTTTTAATAGCTCTGTCAAAGATCAATTCATTGATGTATAATAGTATGAGTCTGTTACGCAATGTTTTTTTTGCGTTTACCTTTAGTTTTTGATTTATTTTTAACTCTATATATCTCCGGTACTAATAAACTTTTTCAACTCTTTCTCGTGCACAAAAAAAAGACATTTATGTTATATTTAAGTCTTATTGAGAATTATCTTCAGTACCAGAATCTTTTATTTTTTTATTGCATGATAAAAATGATTTTTGTGAAAAAATTAAATAAAGTTTAATAGAATATATTTAAAATTGATTATTTAGGCTTGATTCTATGTTTGTCGAATGAAACTAGAAACCCTGCATATATGAAAATAAAAATACAAATTAATCGAAGAAACTTTTGCATTTAAAGCTTTTTCCTAAATCTCACTTATGAGAATAGGGGGTGACCCAAAATAAACGAGCCACCCAATACGTATGTGGGACCGGCGAAGTAACCTTGCAATCCTGTCTGAAGTTTCGTGTATAAATGGAAGAACTGAACTACACTTTCTATCGGTAACTCATTCTTAGTTGCTTATCAGGGAAGAGGATTATTATATTTTCTAAATGATCGTCTAATATCCATTCAGGTTGAGTCAGTTTCTCTGTTTCCGATTGTAAAGAATTTTGGTCACAAATCGGGAGAGCTCTGTAAACTAAAGAATTAATGACTGATTTCTTCTCTGCCGGATCATGATGCGAATTTGCATTTAGGTATCTGTTTATAGGTGTTGATTTTCTATATAGAGAGTGTCCTAAGGAACCATCCCCTTTTCTTCGTACAAGAATACCTAGAAAATGAATCTTGCCTTCTGATTCAATTTCCATTGTAAGATTTATATTAGAGTATTGCTGATTAAGAAGATCAAGAAACACGGGGAGATTTTCTAGCCTTATGATCCAGAAAATATTTTTAGATTGCAAACTAGCTTCTGCTTGACAAATAAATATAATTTTTTGAGTGTTTCGTAGCATACCTTTTATCTCTCAGTCTCCTTTTTGCTATTCGTTAAAAATTTCTTTCGTTACGGGCATTCTTTTTAGAACTGCAAGTTCTCTCCATCGTGCTGTGCTTTTTATAACCATCAAATACCAAATAAACTTTTTTTCCATATATATTATTAGTAGCCTTCAAAAATAGTTCCGAGATTTTCATCTAGTTGCCACTTGCAACGATGTAGTAACATCCCTTCATAAATTAGGTCTGAAAAATTTGAAAATCGTGAACGGTTACCGATACTTCAGGGAATAAGTCAAAAAACGCTGGTATTTGAGATCATTTTCAAAGAAAGCAAGAGGAAATTAGTTCGCAAATACGCCGAAATAACCGCAGTAAAACGACGATATCATCAACAACCTGAATTTTGGAAGCCAGTAAAGGAATAATTTCACCTCTTAATTAGTTGTTAATATAATTATAAACGATAATATTAATATCAGTTTTGCTTATAGTACCGATATTAATTATTAACATTTGTATTAATATAGATAATTAATATTTAAATATTATTAAATGAAACTACAATGCTTACAAACGCAAGATTATAACTTTTAGCATTGACGTAGTGTAAAAACTATGACCGAGTGTTTATAATATTTATTTATAAGTGTGTGAGATAAGTAAGAAACAAATAATACTTGCTGTGTATGGCATTATTTTTGAAGCTTGTCTAGCGGAATTACGTTAAATAATTAACGACTATCACACTACGTGCACAATAATAAATGAGATTCCGTCAGTTACCTGATTGACTGAAGACAAATCCGAAAAGACAATACATAGGCAAAAAAAGTCACGACCAAGCCAGGTATTTTGAAACACATCGCCACGCTAGCAATGTTCCTTTAATTTAAAGCTAACACTCAATGTAATATCCCGTACCGCCAGATGGAACAGTACCGAGTTCGTAATTACAGCCATCGTTAAAGCCATAATGGAAATTGCCGTATAGATTTAAGGTTGCCACTCAAATCACCGCTAGGTGTATCCGCCTCAGGTTAGTACCAAGTTCGGCAATAAAGCCATAATAGAAATATGACGGCTTATAATATGCAGGCGCAACTTAAAATGTACTTTTATTCGCTTGTAAAAAGAATTCATAGTTCAGGGTAAAATGCAAAGTTTTGCTTTTCAATATTCAGATATGTTAAACAAATTTGTTTTTTGGCTAATTTGTTTTTCGCCTAATTGTCTTCCCAATTAATATACATGTGGTTTATATAATCAAAAATGCAAATGTTTTTCTTAAAATGTACAGACAGCTACGTTTTGACCAAACCAATCTGCTCGTGCCTCTTCTATATCCCCCCCCTGACCTTTATATCTGAAGTGTCCTGAGGCCCCAAAAGCACGACGTGTAGAAACTAATTTAAAACAGAAATATTTTAAATTTATAATAAAAAAAATTGATAAATTTCCTTTATTCGGACCATTCTCCGTTATGAATCTGTCCTTTTATTAGGAATAGCGAAGGGCGACCCAATTACATCCTAAGCTTTTAGTAATACATATATACTGTCTTTTCAAACATTTTGATGATTATGTTGAATTCGTACCAATATTTTACCAGTTTCTACCTATGCATAATTTAAAATGTGTTAGATAAATAGTTTTTACACTGGTTCTTTTAAAACTACTATTTTGTTACGCCATACCGAATATCGTGAATTCATTTAATGTTTGTGCAAAAATCAGTTAATTAAATAAGGAGACTTTTTTACGGTGATATTTTAAACATTTTATTTGGGCGCCATTTAGTTCAGCCATTTTGAATTAGTACCAACATTTTACCGGTTTATCCCTACATATCACTTAATGCTTGCAAAAATTTTGAAATTAATCTAATAAGTACCTACGTTAATATGTATTAATTTTAATTAACAAAGTTTATTTACTTGTTATTTGCATTATCTTGCTTATTTTAGTCCAGCAATTGTCTCGCATTTCTAGGTTACCATAATTGCACATATCGTACAGTTCCTTATATTTTTAACGAATACAAAACAAAATAAATGTTTCGGCTTCTGCACTCATTTTTGCTCGCAGTCATATACTCAGATGGATTCTGCCAAAACCACATTAAAACAAAACTTAAGATCGTTTCGTCTGCTGCACGTGGTTCAGTTCATTCGGGGCATTTCGAGAGCCGCGAAAGTCGCGAGTGGTTCTAAAGTATCGCACACTTCGCGAAATCGGATGGAAGCGCGGCGCTGCGAACGGAATATATTCCCTGCTAGACATTTCTGTTCCGTCGCGACGTTTCTCTTCGCTTCGCTTTGCGCAAGTATGCATTCTCTCGTAAGAAACAATGAAATATAAAATAGTCGCCTGCCTTCGCTTCCAGTCGTACGAGTGTGCTTTGACCTTAAAGCTTCTTTTAGTTCATTGACATCTTTTAATGAGATTTTTTTAGAATTTTTTTATTGTTAGCAATCGTAATAGAAAATATTAAAAATATTTTGCTATACTTTGACGGTTAAAGCCAGTATGTTTGAATGATTATCAAGGTTAACTTTTATATTTTAGCAATTATATATTTTTGGATTACTTAATTTTACATAAACACTTTTTTTTAATAAATAAAGAGAGCAGTATCATGAATGAACTAAACTTGTTTCAAAACAAAATTTCTTTAAATTTAATAGTATAGTACATAACAAGTGTTGAAAGTGGTGGTTATTAAAAGAGGAGGCATTTGGTACGATGCGTTAGTGGAGTAATGTACACTGTTTTTCCTACGACCACTCAAAATATCCGAAATAATTATTATATTTAATATTTTGCATATTTCAATACTAAAAAAATGATTCAACACTAGTGTTGAACAAATTGTCACCCGTTTGATCAGCTGTGACACTGACACAAGATTGTCGTGTTGAAAAATGTTTTTCAATACGCGATATATGACACTTTATAGCCCAGTTAATAGAGTGTTTTTTGTCACTTTCGTAAGTGCTTGTAGGAAAACTAATATAACCTTTTAATCCATTTTAAATTCTATTTTTTTAGATATCTTTTTACATAAATATCTTTTCATCAAATTGAAGGTTATTATCTATTACTACTTCCAAATAATTATAAGAATCAACCCTACAATTTTTACGGTTATTAATTTTAAATTCTAAACCCAAATTATTATAAACTTTGCAGATATTTTGTGATCCTAAATTCATACATTTAGTTTTAATTACATTAATTTTCAATTTATAAACACCCATCCATTATTTTACAAGTTCTAACGCATTATTCATTATTCATGTATTTTTACACTTACCTACTAAAGTCAACATCTTCAAAAACTCTTACTTGTTTTATTTATCTTATGGGTATTAATGAATAAATTGCTAAATTCCATCTTTGAAACCTCTTGTAAACAGATGATCAGAATTTCTTTATTTCACATTTACAACGGCAACAATCAGGATGTAATATTTTGGGATGTAGTTTATAAGATAGTTCCTTTAAGAGATCACCCTGTACTTTATGTTACATACACATGCCAAAAATTTACGTGTGATTAACCAAATCTTCTCGAAACGATCGTAAATTCTTTTCGGGCAGTAAAAAAGAGAATCGACACTAAATTAAGATTTAACCCAATTACCAGCTGCTAGCGGGTGCGAAATTCGAAGAAACCCTCCGGAGCAATTACCGGAAGCCGATGCTCTTTTATTTTGGTTGCCACGACGATGACCGCCCATATCGCCGTCACCATCGCAGCCGTTGATGCGGTTTGGCCCGGAGCCAGAGGGACATAGTTAAGCCGTGGTTTTACTTGGGACAGTAAAATATAATGTGTGTCATTCAGATTGCTCGAATATACACCCTCCCCAAAAGTCTTGCGAATTTTTGGATTTTTACTAAAACCTGTTAGCAGTAGTTAAAAAGTTAAAAAGTAGTTAAAGCAAATACTAAGGTCTGTTAAAAATAACTATATAAACGGCTAGCCACACAAACTTCTATATACAAAATTTTAATCAAAAGTCGAGTTGTAATATTTTCAAAAATAATTTAGATATTCATTTGCTGTTTTCGACTTTGTCTAACAAGCATTTATTTACCAAACATTACTCTCTAATCAAAATTTTCGATTGGTATTGTCCAACCAAAACGTACCTTGCGACTGTTCAGTTTTCGGTCCGCTCGTTAATCAATCTTTTCTAATATATGTTTATTTCGGAGGAGTATGAACGAGGTTCGTTAAATTTTCATTGTGAAGTCAGCTAGCTCAGTGGTAGGGTGCACGAGTAGCATGACAAAGCTTGGGTGTTCCAATTCCAACTCGGGCGATAACCTTTTTTCGTTCTTTTTTTAACAAAACTTTTGTAAGTAGTTTTGTTTTAAAAATCGGATTGCGTTTTAGTTAGCCCTGGTTAGTATATTATTTTTAACACAACCTCCTCCTCTTATATTGAGTATTTGATACTGTTTAGTGGATCCGTCCCGGATTCATTTTCATATGCCAACGCTAAGCCTATTCGGCTCGATTCGTGTAGCTGTTTTTTAAGCGTAGGCAAAATATAAGGACGGAATTAAGACGTTGGCACTTTATAATATGTATGTAGTAAGTATTTTGAAACGGCCTATTATCACATTCGTTCGTTTGTTTACCTTTAGCGGAGTGTTTCATTCTAGACAAATATAGTCATGTCTGGTGAAAAACCTAGTGACTATACTTATTTCTACTAACCTAACCTAACCTAACCTAACCTAACCTAAACGTTTCAAGTAAAACTTCTAGCTTGTTTTTGACATAACCTATATGTTTCTACTTACCTTACGAAGCTAACATATAATCGAAGGGACAAAGTTTTACACTTTACAGGTTGTTCGGGAACATCAAAAAAAAAATTAAGGCAATGATTTACCTACATATCTAATCTATCCTAATATATAAAATCCTTAATTAACACACTGACTGACTGACTGACTCACGGGTTGATTTGGAGGTTTAAAGATTTGATAAGAAGGGATTTTTCAAAACTCAATTTGTAAGGAAGTGAAACCACCCCTTAAATATTACAATATTTTTCATTTAAAAAAAAAGTTAGTTTTTCGCAAAAGGCTTAAACTCGTGTATTTTATTTTATTTTTTTTGACATATTTCAGGATTTCAAATACATACAGGATGTTTAAGGGGGTAAAACCAATCTTTAAATAATACAATATTTTCTATTTAAAAAAGTTAGTTAGTTGCTTGGGGACTGTATTTTATTTTATTTTTTACATATTTTAAGATTTAAAAAAATATATATACACGATGTTTAAAGGGGAAAAACCCTTTAAATATCCTTCATTATTACAATTTTAGGATAAACTACAGCCCTTCAAAATCTGAAAATCTCAATTTTCAAACTTAAATAGTTTAAAAACAGTCAGTTATTGAATTTGGGCGTACGGTATATCACATGTCAAATATGGGGCGTTCCAATAAAAAAAAACGTTTCTTTTTACTCCACAACTTTTTGAATGCTCCATGTAAAAAAATAATTATTTTGCAAACATGCATTACACATGAAATAACTTTTGTATTTAAAATTTTTCTCTTAATCGTGGTTAAGAAGATATTAAAAAATTACACACCAAATAATAATAATAATAATAATAGTAATAATGAGCAATGAGGAAGCACGAGTAATAGAACCACCGACCAAACAAGAGATCACAGAATACTGGAAAAGTATTTGGTCAGAATCGAAACTACATAATAATAACGCTTCATGAATTAAAGTGGAAGAAGACAGACACAAGTGCTTGGAGGAACAAGAGGACTTTGCAATGACAACACAAGAAGTTGCAGAAACAATCAAATACACGCATAACTGGAGATGTCCTGGAATAGATAACATTCATAACTTCTGGTACAAACAGTTTACCTCGACACATGAAGCTCTCACTCGCCAAATTACGTGCCTTCCAACCCTAAATAAGATCATCACAGCCACAATTACTAGGAGTATAGAACAACATCTAGCACACAAAAACATTCTAACGGAAGAGCAAAAAGGGTCCAGAAAAAACAGCCAAGGATGCAAGGAGCAGCTAATTGTAGACAGCGTCATCATGGAACAAACCAGGAAAAATTATAGAAACCTTCTATTCTATTTTAACTGGTTATATAGATTATAAAAAAAACTTTGATTCGATAGCCCACAGTTGGCTAACCAGAGTGCTAGGATTATATAAAGTCAATAAAAACATCAGGCAATTTCTTACGCAAATCATGAGTACGTGGAAAACTAAAATCAACCTGAGGGTACAAAAAGAGCACATCGAAATAGAAGAGATCTACATCAGACGAGGTATATTCCTAGGAGATTCACTCAGCGCTTTGTGGTTCTCAATCCACTTTCAAACATACTAAATAACACAAACCTCGGATTCCAAATTAAACACCAAAAAAATAACCTACACAAAATAAACCATCTCTTGTACATGGATGACATAAAGTTATACGCAAGCACAAAGACACAGCTAAAGGAAATCCTTAAAATCATAGAAATCAACATGGAATTTGGTATAAATAAATGCAAGCTACTTCATATCAACAAGGGACAGTGGAAAGACCACCCTACGAGGGAAACAATCAACAATGAAACTATAGATAACATGCCCAAAGAAGAAACATACAGATACCTAGGCTTCTATCAAAGCACCAAAATTAACCACACTCAAATCAAATCAGAGCTCAAGACGGAATATAAAACCAGACTCACAAAGCTAGTTAAAACAAAACTGAATTCCAGAAATCTAACGAAAGCTATTAACACCTTCTCCATACCTATTCTTACGTATTCGTTTGGTATCATTAAATGGTCACACATAGACATAGAAAACATTCACATTCTCATACGCTCTGAATTCGCTAAACATATTAGTTTCCTGGTCATAAACTGCCAATGGTTTTCGTAACAAGATAATATAAAATGCCAACGTTTTAATTCCATGGTAGTTTATTGCCAACGCTTAGCCGCAGCTAGCCAAGCATAACCGAATGGGCTTAGCGTTGGCAGCATATGAAAACGCTGGATTAGCACCAGGTTTGTCAATAAGAGCCTCATTAAAGCGTATACTAATAAATAATAATAAATAGAGTCTTTGCTAATATTTTAGCGGCGCTCAGAGTATGGTGCGTTATGACTGGCCAATATGTCGCTTTACCCAATCGGGGATTTTGTTTGGAGGTTGACTCTTTGGTATTTATATTCTCGTTATTGCTTAGTATTAGATATAGAGGAGTATTTAATTGGCGAAATAATCATGTGGGAACTAGAAAACCACACTTAACCAAAGAACGGTATTTTCAGCAGGAATTTTCTATCTGACATTTTTTTTAATACAAATTGTGGTTCTTTTCAGGCATTGCGTAAGCCGTGGTTGCATCATAAAAGATATAGCGTTTTACATATTTAATAATTATTTCTATTCATATATATGTATATATGTGTATTGTGTATATATATATTTATATATATATATATATATATATATATATATTTATATATATATATATATATATATATATATATATATATATATATATATATATATATATATATATATATATATATCGTTAATCATTTTCTTGGGAATGTACATAGGAAAGTACATAGGAATGACAACACAATACTTAGATAGTCGATTAAACTGCGACAAATACACAAAAAAATGCATCTAGTGCACTCCTCAACACGAACATTCAGAAAAACATGAATTCGATTTTAAACAAACCAAAATTTTAGAGCAAGAAACTAATTTTTGAAAACTCACAATAAAAGAAAGGATACAAATTAAAAAGGAGAAAGATGCCGCCAACGATAAAACAGACATCAAAAATTTAAGCCAAATTTATCATAATCTGATATCTAAGTAAATTAATCTAAATATAAATAAACCACTCCATAGATAAAACCCTGTACATTTCAGTAATAGCATAAACCCTAACTCAGTATAGCAATAAAGACCTAAGTAAATATAAAAAAAAAAGAAAGAATTGTCTCGTTTTTATCTACCCGAATTCCAGACCTGTCGAAATTATTGCTATCTCAAAACATTCGTAAAACTAACGTATTTCCAAGGTGCCTACTATACTACTATATATAATATTAATTTTATTTTAAATGTATTTTTGTTTTTATGATCACTGTTGATTTTATATGTAATATTTTTTGAGTGAAGGTTTTACAGTATTTTAAAATTTAAAAATTAACTATACATGTTTTTATTGTAGGAAATAAATATCTTTAGAAAGCTCAATATAATGAGCGAAACGTCGATTGAATTATAGTTTTGCTTCTCAACGAGTTAACCTATTCCCAAGAAAATAATTAACAAAATATTTATATATGGTTAAAGAAAAGAAAAACGATATATATATATATATATATAATATATATATATATATATATATATATATATATATATATATACTTATATATATATATATATATATATATATATATATATATATATATATATATATATATATATATATATATATATATATATATATATATAACATGATATTACCCTACTTACCTCGTTACAGAAAATCTGAAGTTTGCTACATGATTTTCGTTTAATTAAACTGCAGGATATCATTCTAAAATTCTCTATCAAATTATTTAACACAGTTCTAAAACTTTCGTCCAATCAATAGTTTTCCTTTTTTTTTTAAATTTAGGACTTCGCATTGTTATTAAGTACTAAACAGGGTTTTACTACATCCTTAATACAAATGGAGTCATCTGTAACCATTATCGAAGATTAATACCTTGGCGCTACTTGGCAAGGAATGTATTCCGTATTTTTATGGGTTCCTCAAGGCAGTTTGCCCAGATTCATTAGTCAATTAATTTCCCATGCAAATGGGGTGTAAAAAGACTGGCGGTTATAAACAATTTCAAAAACTTTTTCTCTCATGGGGTTATAAATTTCTTATATAAAATGTTCACATTGAGTGAAATAATAAATTTTCTATGGGATATGATGTACAGAAAGTTAGTGCCATATTGTAGGGTTTTCTATGAGAAATACGAAAAAGTTTTGAATATAAAATTTTTGTTAATTAGTATTTATTTAAGGACAAAAACCCGCCCCTCCTCTTCCTGATTATGCATCTAATCCTCCTCCTCCCTAATATTGGTTATCCCCTCTGTTAAAATAGTCGCTTTACGGAAATATTAAATATAAAGAATCACCACTTAAGCTCAGTGTTAATATGGCATTTAATACTGAAAATGACGAATTAACATCAACAATTTAAGAATTGCATAGGAAATTTAGCAAATTACTATATGAAGTTAATAAGCATCAAATGAAAAGTAGACTATATTTTTCTTCATTTTATTCCGAACTTTCAGAAGACTATTCAAAGGCAGTATCGTTGTGCGTTGACTATTTAAAAATGTTTGGTTTGTTAGAATTTGTGCGTGAATTGATAAAGTTAGGCTTTTATAGTGAGGTCATAAGTTTAAATAAATTTGTTCAAAATTCAACAGTTTTGAAAGAAACGTCAGCGGCAGAATTTGAAAGAGATTTTTACATGTCAATATCTCAAGAAGTGTAATTTGTCCTTATTCACACAAACTATTCATGATTTATTTTGAGATTATTATAAGAAAATCTTTAATATAAATAGTATGTAACTTTACATCTCTGTTGAGTAACTCATTATGGATAAAACAATAAAATTACTTTGATATACACCAGATTAAATTTTTAGATAAATCCTTAATAATATCCCGAAAACTCTATTGCAAATTTTGATACAGTAAATCCAAAATGGCTTCTAAATAGTGTGTATGAATAAAGACAATCTCTTCGTTCCAAAATTATGGGATATTAAAAAACAGCTTCGATATTTTTCTTATTAATAGATCGATTTAATTTTTTTTTCTTTGCTGTTTGAAAGATCATTCCTTGGGTAGTAATAGTCAAGCGATATCTTCAATTCAGCCAGCGTTTGAGACGGTCGATTTAGAGCTCTAACTTTTCTGCTTATCTGAACCCACAAGTGCTCTATAGGGTTAAGGTCTGAGCTTCGAGCCAGTCCATCACTGAGATCTCCACCTCTTGTAAGTATTCCTGTACGACTCTTGCAACGTATGGCCTTGCATTGTCATGCATGAATAAAAAGTCATTGCCTATAAAAGGTGCAAGCGGTACAACATGTGGTTGGAGGATATCGGTGATATATTGATCAGCTGAAAACCGTTCTATAAAAATAAGTTCCGTTTTTGTCTCTAAATTAATTCCGCCTTACACCATCACGGATCCACCACCGTAACTGACAGACCTCTTAGAATTGCATTGAGCGTATCGCTCACCAGGCCTGCGAAAAACTTTAAGAAGTCTGTCAATACTATAGAGACAAAAACGGGATTAATCGCTAAATAAAACGTTACCCCATTGATCTGCTCTCCATGGCAAATGCCAGCCTTTGAGGTCAATGTTGCGGCAGTACTTGTTTGGTACCGATAGGATAGCGTATATATATATATATATTTATATGAAGAGATAAAGTGAACAAATCTAAGACTAGGGTTCCCACTCAACTGGCCCACTATAGTCCTTAAAAAAGTGAATTTATACTTTTTGTTATATTGATTAACATTGTTACATTTTTCTCTTGTGATTATTCAAAGTACAATTAAATTTTTATATGTGTTGTATACTAAGTCTAAATATTTTTACCATCTTTATATTTGTGTGTAACCTAATAGCATGCACTGCATATGGTATTTAATTAATATTTTTATTCTTATAAAGTTTTAAGGGGAGGACGTTATATCGTCACGGTAATTTGTTAAATTTTCTTTTCATATTTGCTTTTAGATAGTATTTGACATATATGAATATTATCTTCTAATTCTATATATTTTTAAATACTATAGAGGGCAAGGGGAGATAATTTTAAATATTATTACCATATGTATGTTTTTGTTTTAACTTAATTGCACTCAATCTATTTTAATATTTTATTTTCATTTTAATGAGTTTTCAATATGGTTTTATTTTTCTTATTATTTTATTGTTTGTATTTTCACATTTTGAAATGAAGGCCAATTTATTGATTGGGCTCGAACTTTACTGGCTTTAACGCGCCTAAGGCAACGGTGCGTGAGCAGGGCTTTGATGTTTCTCGTCGCTCTGAGACTTGGTTTTTACCTAATATATTTAACAATACCTTTGCGGATATACGATAGTTCGGAGAAACCATCTGTTACGGGGTGGAGGTAATGCTTTTTGCAATAATGGTTGGAAACATTTTGAAATTATTGATGGTAAATATAATAACCACCTAATAAAAACAATCATCTTTCCTGTGTCAATTTGATGGTGTATTATCGCTCGTCTTGCCAACAATGGATAGTGTTGTATGTTTGGGTGACAAAAATGTTCATATGTCCAATTTAACAAAACCCGCGATCGAGCGTTTTAGTGGCTTTGGCTTTTCTCAATTAAATGGGGAGCCGACAAGAATATCAAGTACTACTGTAAGCGGATGGTGTTGCATCCTAACGTGCTTGATGCCGACCATACTTCAGATCATAGGCTTATTTTTGTATATGTTACATTGATATTACATTCACTCTCAGTGTTTTCTTCTCCCATATATCTTTGGTTATCATTTTGAAATCAAGTTTTCACAAACTGCCTAAAGAGTAAATAATCTCAAAATTAAAAAACTGTTTCTTGTTTATCGTAAACGTTAGTAGGGATAAATTAAATATTTGTAAAATCCCTTGTATTTTATTGACTGATATTTAATTTGATTCTGCTTAACTATGTTATAATGTGTTAAGAAAAAATTCATTCATTAGCCGCTTTTTATGACTACCCAAAACATTTTGTCATAAAAATAGCAAACATGTAATAGTGGTTTCTGCATTGAGACAGCAATATCCTGGAAAAGTCATAAGTCGGAATATATTACATTATATTAGATACTCTTCGTAACATCTCGACATATTCGCTTTATCATGTCTGTGAGACTTGAACATTTTTCTAAAAATTCTTGTTAGCAAAATGCCGGGGGCGACAGGGATGCAGAAAGATGCAAGGACTAACGGCATAAAGTTAGAATTTTGCACTATCGCCGTGGAATTTCCATACGGAAACGTTTTAGAAGGGTATGCGCGAGATAAAGATATGTATAGATTAGAGTTTGCATACAAAGTGTAAAAATAATAGGTGGTTATGTTGAAAATTGGCCTGAAGAAGACGCGGTTTGAATTTTTGCAGCAATTCGATGTTACGTGAAATGTTGCAAAAGTAAGGCCTTATTATAAAGGCAATTTGAAAATAACTCGTGCCTCAAACAATGTCTTATTACAAATATTTTATCAGGTGAAAGAACAGCGCTCAGAGCGCTGCAGTGATTTGTTAATTTAAATGCTAGCAAGATTAGGTCATTGCATTCGATTTAAACTTTAGGTTTTACATAGTTGTCGCTTTGAAATAAATAATTATTGTTGTGTTATGGGGCTTTATTTTGACTATTTATATGACAAGTTACGAAATAAGTATTTTTATGCTCGAGAGGTGAAAATTGTCCAATGGGGCGAAGCCGAGTTGGGAATGACTTCAAGTGCTTAAAATACACCGTTTATAACGTGTTATATACAAGATTTTGTCTTCTGATATTTTATATTTAAAAAAGTAATAAGTTTTTTTAACTACTCTAATCAACAAATATGTAAAAAAATTGTCACATGCTTTTGCATAACACCGGCAGACACACTGCAATAGAGATATCTGTCAAATAAGGTGTAAAAGTAGGCGTTTTAAGAAAGTTACTAATTTTTTGCAGAATTTATGCACCGTATGCTGTGTATACCCGTGTCTTCCTTACTAATCATATTTAAAATACGTTCGTTTTTAATACAAATTAAAACATATTACACAACGTGTATAAAACCGCGTGAATTTCCTGGAAGCATAATACAACAGGCAGCAACAGTAGTTCGAACGCTTGACATCAGTCCTGATTAAACCACCCGCCTAATATGTCACGACGGACGCGTGAAGTTAATCCATCGGCTCCGACTGGCGCAAAAATTTGATCTGCAAACATATACAAGCGCTCGAATCTAGTTTTATATCCGCTCGGTGGAGGTCCTCCGACTCGAATTCCTCAGATTCCAGGCAACAAGCCAGCCCGCAGCAAAGAGCACTACTTCTAGGACCAGGCAGAGGTACCATCCAGCACCGTGTGCAGCTGTCGCGACGTACTGCCATGCCGCCAAGATATAAGAAAGTATAAGACAGGTATTAACAGGTGGTATATTGGTATTGTAGGTCTTCTCTCTTACACCACTCTTTAATTTACGTACTTTCTCTCATACACACATACACTATTTCACACCAACAAACAATTCCTTTTCTGCAGTCAGAACGGTGGTCCAGAAATTGCGGACTGATCGGACGCATACCCTGGCACCCACCCAATTTGACATACCATCATATGTCCGGGGGGGGTTTTTCGTTTCATTTATTTATAAGGCTAGGCTTAGAATTTATTATGATATATATATATATATATATATATATATATATATATATATATATATATATATAAAGGTAATACAGAGGATAATTTTGCTTTCTATATTGTCTTTTATTTCTTTTCCTGTCCCGCCTACCTTTAGTAATAATCTCTTTTTCTTACGCATTGACTTCTGTTTACCCATCTCCACTGCATAAAAGCTATCTGTCTGGATTTATGGGCCCTTTATCACGTTAATCTAAAGGATGGCGCCCCAGATTCAGCCATCGGATGCTCCAAGTTACCGATAGAGACCGATATTTACCTAATATCAACGAAGTAAGAAAACCTTACAGCGTTTAGCAACTTTAAAAGTTTATTGTTTGAGAATTTATTGTTTTATTTCAAACAACCCTTTTAAAAAGTCACGAAAGATATGTTGAAGTTATGAGCGAGTATAATGGGCAACTCAAATTTGATAAAATTGTGAGAAAAAACCTATAAAAAATTTGGTGCTTGGTGTGAAAATAAGGAAATATATTCGAAAAAGCGATTTTATCATATTTTTCGAAATTATCTGCTGTATTTAAGCCTTCTACTTATGGAGCCATTATTCAATGTTGCGGACTATCGTTTATTTGAACAAAAATATAGTTATAAAGAAGCTTATGAATGTAATAGCATTTTTGAAACGAAAATAAAGGTTACCGGCTTAAAAAGTCCCATTTTCTAAAATTTAAAAATTAAAGAAACTGTTTAGAAATTAGGTCACTGAAGGTACCATTGATACAGTCAATTTTGTAGAAATATTCCGAAAGTTCACAGAGCTTCATCCACTCCATACCGAAAATCAGTGCTTCTTTTTGGCCTGTAGATAGTCAAAATGTTGCACCATTCCTGTCGGTGTTAGTAGAATTGATTCAGCCTCTAAAACAATTGCCGAGGCTTTAAAACTTTTATTTTGCACTGCCCATTGTTTTCGACGATGTTCAGCATCATTTTTGGCTGATTAATGAGATAATATGATAATACTTAAGCGGGATGGAGGGTTGCGTTCAATCTCGGTTGCTGAAAGATATGTAGAACGTTTTTCAGTAAATTAAGAAAGAAATCGCTTTTAAAATTTTAAATGAAAAAGAAGCCACAGGCACAGTAAGGAAAATGAAAACCAAAGATTCTCCTAGTACAATCAAACGTATTAAATCTGAAATATCATCAACTTTTACCTCTTTTCAGACATATAGGGAAAACATATTTTATAATTCCCAAAGTGTGAATTTAAAATTCATAGCAAATAAATTTGTGTTTTGTAAATTTTGTATTAAAAAACTACTTTGACTATGTAAAAAATGCATGTTTAAAATAAGCATATGAAAGTTTAACTAGTACGAAAAGTAAAACACTTTTTGCACTAGTATCTTAAAGTAAAATCATACACTCAGAAATGAGTGTGAAAACCACATCACATTTCTCACCCGCATAGAAAAAACATAATTTTAGGCACAAAGGTTTAAAAGTATGTCATGTTGGACGCAGTTGGTAATCAGAATGTCACTAATATGAAATGTAAGTAGAAAAACGTTTTAAGTAAGTCTGGAAAATTCGCACCATTACTATTGGAACACAATGGAACTCTCGTAAACATTTAACGTAAAATTTACCCAACAAAAACGAAACCCAAAAAGGGACACATTTTGTAGTACAAAAATTGGTGATAAATTTGACGTTGGAGCTAAATATGACTGTTTATAACCTTTATTTCAAAAAAGTAGCTAACAAAACACCGAGAAACACAGAAAGAAAAATAAAGTTTGACGTAAAATGACGAAAACGAATGACGTAATTTGCATTGTGTTCCGCGCTTTACTGTTTATATAAGCACGGCAACTGCGAATCAAGACTGCAGAGATGATTATTTTATTATTAATTTTAAGCAAAAGCAGCAATCCTGAGTGACAAAAACAGAAATAAATAATACGTAGATTTTAGTTTTATGGTTTAGAATTAGGCTTAAATTTTATGTTTTAAAACTGACTTAAGCTAAAATTTTAATATACTCCATTTTTTGGAGCCACGTTAATCAGTAGTAAGAGGTCATTAGAACATTGATAGACTGAAGCTTGGCATAGAATAAAATGTTTTAATCATTTTTAATTATATCACAAAGCACTAAAGAGCCATAAAATAGCTACAGGACTTGTGCGGGATCTTCATAAAAAATTAATAGATATTCTATAAACAAAAATAATTTCTATTTTTTGGATTAAAAGTTACTCGTAGTGTAGAGGCAACCAAGAAACTAACCGTAAGGACCTCTCTGGCAATATGAAGCTAATTTAAACTTCTCTTTGTAGAAATCGCGTACAAGCTAATAAGACCTTGACCCCCAGATTCACTAGAAAGGTTCAGGAGTTCGACAAGATCTAGTTGCCATAGCTATTATTTTTTCACATGTATAACCTCCTCTAATTTTTTGAACACAGGTTTATTTACACCCTCTATTTGTAGGAAAGAAACATAGAAATCCCCAATGAGCTTTTAGTATAAGTAAATACTAATTTGTCCAAATTAATTTAGCAGTGGTCATTTGTGAATATCTATTTCGAACTTTAAAAGCAAGTTTAATGACTGTTAATTTTCAAACTTCCTAGAATATTTAATTTACCCTTAATTTCCAACATGGTATATTTATTAACCAATACCGTATATTTACTATTTACTACAACTTGCTTTATTAAATTTAGTATTTTGTATAAATTGCTTTTTGGTATAGGAATAAATAATTTTCTATTAAATCGTAGAGTGATGACTGACACGACTATATGATATAACTGTAGCTTATGGCTTTGAATGGCAAGGTTTCTGATATTCTTAGAAATTTTTATGACTACAGCTTCAAGTGGATTTTTAAATTCATTATCTTCTATCCCATACTAATATTTAAGCTTTGTTTTCACTTTCCTTTCATTCAAAATTTCATTTACATTGTTTAATTAAAATATTCTGTTTCTATACCATACACATAAAATTGTAGTCCAAGTTATTGGAAATAAAACATGTCATCAATTTAACAATAAAGGAAATAAAAAAATACTGGAAAATGCTGGTTTATTAAAACTTGTTGTTATTTAATTGGTTGGGTTGTCTCTGGGTTTAAAGCAATAACAATCGCAAGTTAGTGTGTTGTAGTGTCAAAAAGAGGCATCTTGAATTAATCTGTTTATTTGGAATGATTCAATTTGGCAATCTCAAAAAGAAGTACCTAAGAAATTTGATACTTCTGTTATTTGTCAGTTGTGAACCCGTTTAAATGAAATCAATATTACAGATATTACCCCTTTCCCAGATCTTTCAATATCTTACTGTCTCGTAGTTAGTTCGAGAGCTCACGCGTGTATACAAATTCGACATTTCCCAAGGCAAGAAGACCGAAGTCTTATGTTTATCACCAAGAAATCACGCTGCCCAATTAGCTTTGTGTGGAGAATTTATGAATTTGGAAACGAATGTTGAGCTGCATTTCTTAGTACTTACTAGTTTCTCTTTTATCATGATTCTAAATGTATCCGCGTATGAAGAGAGATCGAAAATGAAAACTGTGTACGCCACTGCCAAAAAAGCTAACATATCAAGACTTACATGCAGAAGATATTGTTACTGCCGACCTAATGAAAATTGCAGTAAAGTACACAAGTACGCAATATTTGTAGTTTTAAGAAAAATGGCAAAAACTGATTGGCGTGAAATTAAGGCAATTTTCTGATTCATTTAAAAGTATTTTGTCTGTAGCCTCAATTATTAATTCACTTTAAAGTTATATGATACAAAACTTATCTTTATACTAAAGATTTTACCAAAATTAGTATACCTGCTTTGATATGTTGCTATTATCTTATAACGAAAACATATTTTTTATGTGAATTTTGAATAATACTGAGAAACTAATATTTTTTAAAACAGGCATTAAATAAGCCAAAATGGGCAAACATAATTAAACTTCGATATATTTCAAAAATATAAAATTTACAAGCTATAAACTTAGAAGAAATAAGAATGTATATAGGAACTATTTTAATTAAAAAAAAATTGTTAATTATAATATATATTTATAATATATGACAATGGTACTTTAATTTATACTAACCAACCCCATTTCTAATACTTGAATTAAAACATTGATTTAATTAATTGTACTCTCCTGTTTCGCTTTTGCATGAAAGTGATAAAATAAGTTTATTTCTCTCGAACTTATATGACAATGTCAAGTAAAAGATTTATTGGCTTGTAAACGTAGCATAAATGAAACGGAGTTTCGTCAAATAAAAATTATAGAAAATAATGTGCTCCGCATTATGAATACAGTGAAACACCGTCATGCCTAATAAAGCCTCTCATAGAGCACCCTTAGGATTAGGAGAGTCGTATTTACCTGTAAAAAATATCTGTAACACACCTAAACAAGTATGCCAGAGAGACACTCAACACTCGGTACAAGTATAACAAGGGAAAACATATTTTTAAGTGAACATATGGTCAGAAATACCTGAGAAAAAAGGTACAAAACCCGTTACTTGTTTGAGAAAATAAAAAAGAAATTAAAATTCGATTGTAATGTAATATCTCTATATTTAACCCTGTCTCTGGCAATGGTTCATTGTGACTTTAATCAAAAAAATGTTTTCTAGTGTACAATTCATAATAATAACTTTTAAAAATTAATAAAATATCTAAAATATCCTCAATACGTTCTGCCTGAGGTGACATAATTGAATAACAAACCGAACTGAAATAATACTGTCCCAAAAATGAAAAGTATTTAAAACCGTTTAGAAGTTATTGTCGAGGACTATGTCATTCTTGTTCGTTCAAAATATGTTTTCTTTACGAAATTCTAAAGAAAATGTTCATATAAATGTACTGGTATTTACTTTGAGGTGGCTTCCCAACCTCACGTTTGCGGACTTCATATATTCTCTTCAAGAAATTAAATTTAAATATATACAGTTCTTGATATTTAACTACCTGATAACGTTTGTGTATAAAAATGATAAAACTAACAACTAAAACAAACTCTTTTACGATATAATAAATGAAATAACTATTATATAAAACTATTTTTTCTCAGTGACCTGTGGTGCTTTAACCGTTGAAATATATAAACTTCTGAAGTATTTTAAATAGTATTTAAAATCCCATGGGGGGCAAAAAGTGTTACTTAAATTTAAATAAATTAAAGTACCTACGCTAATTTCTATTCATGATTTTTTTTGAAAATGATTTTAAAGATTAGCAACTTAGACATTAAGTAGGCAGTGAGTGGTAAGAACAGTTAAAATGATCGGAGTTTGGCTATTATTACGTTTTACCTTAAAATTAGGTGGGATTTTTCTTTTAATGTTAAGCTTATAAAGACGTATAATTACTATACTGCATTTTGGCCTAGGAATGCACCCGTAATAATAAAGTATATATTGCATTACTGCGTTTTTCCTTAGTAAATATCTGACATCAAATGAAGAAAAAAAAGTCCACTGAATGCTGTAATAAAAATATTCTGTGTTGCTTGGAATGGCTAAAAAAATAATTTTACCTTCTTCTAGTGAACTCATTGGATATAAGTCCGACTGAACATGTATGGGATGGACTATGGATACGACGTCCGCATCTTTATAATTTTATTTAGGCAACTTGTGACTTTCATTTAACTGTTCAATCAACTTGGAATTATCATAAATAAGACCAAAAAGAATAATACTAATTTAGTTCTTCTTATGGACAGACCTTATCAAAATAGCATTAATGTTAGGAGTCGTGGCTAATAAGTAAGCATGATTTTTGTTAACTTTGTACACTTATTTTTCTACTTCTTCTTTAATTTTTGGGATTTATACAAAAGTTTAATTCGCGAGAATCGTATTTCAAAGAAAATCAGTAATCATTAAATAATTTTAAACTTTGAACACAGGTTATATTTACATATATATACCATGTAAATTTACTAAAAATATTAAGCTATTTCCTAGCCCATATTTAAAAATAATTTTTAAAAATATCAAATAACAGAAATAGTGTTGCAGGTGAGATTAAAAAAAAAACAGGAAAAATGACAATCGTATACCATTTAATTATGGATCATTGAATTTAGGGAACAATCGAGTTTCAGAAAGGCAATTCACCAACGACGGCTTGATCTTTAAAATTTTATTTAGATACTTTGTGTCCTTCGGTTTGCTGTTCAAGCAGCTTAAAATGATTTTAACTAAACCGAGAAGAATAATTTACTGATTTCATTTTCACTATGGAGAGACCTTATCAAAATATTAAACCATACCAAAACAAAAGTTTTCTTACTTTTGTTAATATTATATCCAAATTTTTCCTACTTTTTTAATTTGCGGGATGTATACAAAGCAAGTTTTAATTCGCTTAAAGTAAATCAGCAATCAATAAATAATTTTAAATTTAAACACAGGTTTTATTTGCATAATATTTAGATTTTCTAAACGTATTTAGCCGCTCCTTAGATATACCAAATTAAGAAATCACTTTTAAAATATCCGAAAGGGAATAGTGTTGCAATTAATATAAAAACAACGAAAAAATGACAATCGTATACTATTTAATTATTAAACGTTGAATCTCAGGAACAATGGAGTTCCGAAAAGGAAATTCACACGCCTGACACAACTCTGTTCTGTGCAGTTTTCCATAAAGAATTATTGACGAACATCTCTAAATCAGGCTGAAATGAAATCCGCGTTTCATTGACAATACCGTTGTTTATCGGGACACGTAAAATCGTAGAATTTCAAAGTGTGTGCTGCGGTTTCAATATTACCACGTGTATTGTTCTCCTGAGTACGGAACGAACAAAGACAAATGCGGTGCATTGATCTCGAAACCGTCGTTTATGAACAATTTGCTATTTACGGAGAGGTTGAGCGTGTGTTTAAATGTTGATTTTTATTCAAAAATAAATCCAGCGTTAATATGTAATTTTTTAATCATTTTTGAAATTATTTACAATTTGGCATATTTTTCTAGACGTTATTCCGAATCTACTGAGCCCTCACTCATACTTCTAATAGCAGTAGCGAGAATTGAAACAATTTTGAGTTTGTAACTAGATTAAACTGTACTACTTACCGCAAACAAATCACTGCGAATATCTAAGTCTTAAGATTAATGCGATGTATAGTATTTGACTGTGTTTGCTCTCCGAGCCAACAATGTAGGAGCTAATATTAAAGCCGCGGCGCATTCGGATCATTTCTGCAATTCGTTTAGGATCACGTGCCACCTCTATTAAACTTTGCAATAGATGTGGTTTGTTTCCGTGGATGTAAAGTATGTAGAATACTTACGCTGATAAGAGTACAATAATCATATAAAGCTATTCTCATCAAGATTAATGTTTTATATTTGTATTGCTTATAATACTGTTTAACAGCAAATAGTAATTACGATTTGATAACTTACGCCAACTTCAAAAAGTGAAAATATCATTTTCAATTTTAGTTTTTAAAGTTTTTTTCCTATTTGATGAAATCATTAGAAACGGAGGTTGTAGACTTCTCCACACATAATCAGTAGAAAGAAAAATATATACATTATTTCACATATCACTTAAAAAATTAAAACGATTCTTAACCAATCTCACAGCAAACCTACTCATTTAGCTGGGACATCAAAAATTCACAATATCAATATGCATGCCAACCCAATCAGTAACAACAAAGGCCTGCATAAAATTTGTGATCAAGCTATTTTAATTTTTTTCGTTTAATTAGGACTTATGTTTAATACACATATTTTTGCGTCTGCCACGTAATTTTGTTTATAAACCAATATTAAGTTATGATCTCTGAATATTTGCAGCAAATTAAATCAAATTTCTTCTTTTTGCTTGAAACGTTGAGCGTTCAAACCTCGTTTTAAATTTTACATTTATTGGAAGATTCACTAGCAGTAACTAGACCAGAATTGTGAATTACCCGGGACTAGGTTTATTTAGAACAGAGAACGATATTATTTAGTGTCGACGTAATATTCGAACGAGCTTTGTCTATCTACTTTTCTAGTTCTGTCAGTGTTTAGTTATGCACTTTCTATAAAAAATCGTCTAGTAGGTTGTAAAAATAAACCTGATGACTTTTGTTATTTTTCTGGACAGTTCACAGTGAAAAAGTTTAAAAGGAACTGATTTCATAAAAAATGCATATTTTGCTTAATTTGAAAGAAAACTTGGAGATCAAGATCGATTTTGGGCTCCAAATGTTATCTTCAATATTTATTATTATATTATCCTTGAGACACTGATTTAAAGGAACAAGAAAAGCCTTACGGTTTCGAATAGCAATGGTCTGGAGGACCTAGAAATCACACCAGCGACTGCTATTTTTGTCTTTGTGATATTACAAGTCAAGTTTATGACAGAAAATCTCTAAAGTACATTAATCATCCCAATCTACCGTCGGCTATACAACCAGTTGGCCTCAGTAGAAAATAATGAAAGAGAGATGAAAGAAATTATGGTATTGGCTAGTGTTTTAGAAAATCCGACCATTTCTATTAAAACTGTTGCCGAACAGGTAGATTTGAACAGGAGATCAGTAGGAAGAGTGTTAAAAAAGAAAGGGGACCGATCGTATAAAGTGAGAAAAACTCATGAAAATTTTCCCGATGTCAATTGTAGGAGAATGCAGTTTTATGATACTGTAATGGAAATGGCAAACAACGATGACCATTTCTTAAGGAATATTGGTTTTACTGACGAATCAACGTTTTGATTGCATGGTCGGCACAATCCTGCTATAATCCGTTATTGGTCTCGTGAAAATTTACATAGGTTTTTCGGGTTTAGAACCCAATATCCCCAGAAATTAAATATCTGTGGTGGTATGTTGGGTGAAAATATGATTGGTCCATTTGGTTTCAACAAGACGGTTGCCCTGCTCATAACATTATAGCAATTCGGGAATACCTTAATGCAACCTTTTCAAATAGACTTATGAGTGGATATGGTACCATATTATGGCCTGCTCGATCTCTTGACCTCTCGCTAAACGATTTGGTCCTTGATATCGCTTTTTCATCTCTTTAATGTCTTGGTGAAAGCGTCCCCCCTTGCTCTTCACTGACATCACCGAGGCTGTCCGGAAAAAGTCAAGATGAGCACGTAAAAATGCTCATATTACACCCCAACTTCCTAAATGTATCAAATATGTTTTCAACGATATTTTTAAATTCGGGGCCTTCCTAGTTTTCTACAAACTTATTTAAAACTCCTTTTAAGGCTATTCATGCTAAATGTATCCAACATGTTTTCAACAATATTTTTCAATTTTGGGTCTTTCTAGTTTTCTAGAAACTTATTTATAACTTCTTTTAATGCTATCCATGCTTTCTTTTTCGTCTTCCTGCATAACCATCTCAATTTCATTACTTTTCAATAACTTTATTTTTACTGGCCCAACAAAAATGCGTTCCTTTAGTTTAGCTTCAGAAAGACCCGAAAATGTTTCACCCAAGTACTTAAAATAACCACCATTTTAATCTTGGATTTGACAAAGTGTTTTATCAGACCCAATTTTATATAAAAGGAGGGTAATAAAATTTTCTTGGGGTCAACTAGGCTTTCCTAAATTACATTTTTAGATCCAGGAGTTCTTCCAAGATTTTTGCAAGTTTCTTTAGTTGAGATGAATGACCAACAGGAACAGATGCATATAAATTGCCATTGTGTAGTAGAAAAGCTTTACGGCTTCTCTTTGTTGAGTATATAAAAAAGTCTCTACTCGGTAGGTTTGTATTCAGGAGCACCAAGGTGGATAACCAACTCAGATACGTTTTGTCAATATACAAGTGAATCAGCTGCGGTGAAGTAATCAACAAAACCAACTTCATGATTTCTCTACCAATAAAATGTAGTTCCTGGGGCAAGTAGATTTTTTGACCTGGATCTTAAAATCTCAGAAAGATCTTTTAGAAATCTTAAATCTCTGAGTAACTCATTTAGTTCTAATTGAGGAAATAGCTGTAGTTCTCTGGTACTTGAGGTAGATGCTTCAAAAATGTCAGACTCCATATCTGGATTCTGATTCAACATTAGACAGCAATAAAATATATATATATATATATATATATATATATATATATATATATATATATATATATATATATAGAAGTAGATGCAGAATTTTGTTTAAAAACTAAAAACAGATTTGATATCAGCATCACTTAAATACCCAATATCAGTTGAAAAATCAAACGCAGGCCTATATATTTATAGTTCCAAGATTTTACCATACATTCCTACATAATACTTAATTTTCGTGCAAAATTTTAGATATGTTAGAATATTTCGTAGGCCACCATTTTGTTTCACCAAATTGGATTTTTAACAAAATTTTACCAAATCATCCCCATATGACCCTTAATTTTTGACCGAAATTTGAATTCAATCGGGTAAGTAGTTTTTAGCTATATCCCGAATTGACAGACCGACAGACAGACTGGCAGAATTGAGAAAACCTATTTTGCGGCATCTAGGTACCCTGAAACGTAAAGAGCTGAAAAAATCTAAGAGGGTATACTATGTGGATGTAATATCTACTTATTGTGATTTATTTAATCGTACTCCTCAACGATATCCTTAGAGTACCTAGTGTAATTAGGTATTTAGAATAGTTTAAAATTGCTTGTATCAATTACAGTTCATTATATGTTTTTACTAATGCCCTTTAAATGGTTCCTACTACGGCATTAGTTCTAAAAATAAAAAGTGTGACCACACAAGTTCAGCAAGTAAAATTGTTTTCTTAAATTATGGCTAGTAACTGATTAAACCGCCTCTTCTCTTGTATTTGTAACACTATTCAATTTTCCTTTACTATCCAGTTACGTTTCGTTCGAAACGCGATTACACCCTTGAAAACTCTTCACAATTACCGCAATATATTTATTCAGTGTCCAACCTCTTAAGGCTCTCTACAAATTGACTTTCCGAAAATTCGTCTGTCGAATTTCGTGGGAATCTCTCCCGGGATCCCCTTCTATATCGGCCTGGTTTGTAAGGTGGGTACCTCGACCGCTTGTCAGAGCTAGCTTAGCTCGATTACGGGCGACGTTATGCAAGAAAAATTCGGAGGCAAATTGCCCTTATTTAATCCTAGATTTGCCTTTCCGGTCTCTTGAGGTTTGCCGGTTTACAACACAGCGATTACTTCTTTTTTATTAAGAGTAAACACGTAAATAAATAATGCCTTTCCAAACAGTCGCTGGATAACCAATAGTGCGTATCGTAAAAATTGGTATTTCTACTGGATTTGGGCTGCACCCCAATAGTAAAACTCTTTAAATATCCTTAAACAGAACAATTGAGTTACAGATTTTAGATAAGCTTAAAAACAAATTAACAAATATTTATGTATATATATATATATATATATATATATATATATATATATATATATATATATACCTACAGATGGCGCCACTGGTTGCCTATTTCCCTCGTCGACTTTCAAAGTCGAATGACATGACACCTTGTTTGTTTCAGGGTTTGGGTATTTCGGTTTTAATACCGATACCCCCCAAGGAAACTGCCTGATGAGCCTTGCCGGGGCAGATACCACGGTAGCAGATTGGCACCTTGGCCCTGGAAACAAACATAGCGTCATGTTTTGGTCGATTCTCGACAAAATGGTGAAGGAGTAATCCTTACCGGTACTGGTTTAGTTTTGTATAACTGTTTACTACCAAGAACCGCACAGAAATTGAAATTTCTGTTTCTCTATATATATATATATATATATATATATATATATATATATATATATATATATATATATATATATATAATACACACATGCTCAAAATCTAGGGATATTGTAGATATTTTCATCAATCCTATTTATTTTTATTTCAAACTCAATTTGAACAATGTAATAAGTGTTGATATGCGTTAAATACGAAATACATAACATAATATACTGGTAAAGTACGTGATTTACATAAAAGAATAATCATTATTTCAAATATCGGCAAAATCTAATTTTTTTATTAACATTCACTTAAGAAAATTTTAATTAAAGTGATTATGAAAAATGTTTAGAAGTATAGTTAATATGGAATGTGGCCTCCTCGTGCATTTATGACAGCTCGGCAACGCCTTTCCATACTCAGGATCAAGTTATCCAGGTCCTCTTGTGGAATCGCATTCCAGCACTGCTGAAGAGCTTCAAATAACTGGTTTCGGTTCTGCCACTGGTTCTGGTCCCGAAGAACTCTTCGTTGAAGCATATCCCAAGCATGCTCAATGGGATTCAGATCCGGCGACTGAGCGGGCCAGTCTAGAACGCAAATATTTTGCTCTTCCAGGAAATTTCTCGTTACTCTCGCTGTGTGTGGAGTGGCATTGTCATGCATCAACGTGAAATCTGGACCTATGGGGTTTCTATATGGAAGAACAACAGGTTCCAGGACATTCCTAACATAATCGTTCGCTGATAAAAAACGATCCAGCAAAACGAGCTCTGTCCTGTTACCAATGGATATTCCTGCCCACATCATTATTGTACCTCCTCTGTAGCTGTGAACTTCCTGGGTATGTTGGATGCGAGATCTTGCGCCAGGTGCTCTCCAAACGCGAACCCTTCGAGAATCTGGATACAAACCAAACCGTGATTCATCGGTAAATAAAACATTCCGCCATTGATTTTCAGTCCAGATAACATATTCTTGAGCCCAGGCTAATCAAGTTGCGCGATTTCCTCGGTTTAGAGGTTGACATCTCCAAGGCCTTCTGCTGACTAGATTAGCTTCTCTTAACCTTCTGTAGATGGTATGTCTGGAAACCCTTACTTGACGAGCTGTGTGCAAGTGATTAATTAATTGAGATGCAGTCACTGTGTCATTTCTTCGGGCTTCTAGCTGGACATACCGATCCATATAAGGCGTAGTTATTCTTGGCCGACCCAAATGCCTCTCCCGTACTGTTCCAGTTTCGCGATAACGATTCCAGAGGCGCGAGATAACACTCTGAGTAGTTTCTATAGCATTTGCTACATGAACTTGAAGAATTCCGGCCTCAAGCATTCCCACAGCTCTCAACATCTCATTTTCACTTAAATGGCGTCTAGGCATATTTAAAAGATTACTAAAACACGTTTGCAGAACAACAATATGCACTACACTGAAGAAATTCCGAATAGTTTCTTATCATTTATTTTGTTATTTTACATACCTTTAAAAAAATTGTTTTTTTTTCTCAAGTGAAAATATTTGTCCATGTATTCTGTTTATTTTTACATCAATACATATTGCGAATATCGTGCTACACTGCCCAAATTAGTTTAAAATAGAAATTGTATTATTAAGAATTAAAATTCGTTAATATCCCTAGATTTTGAGCATGTATATATATATATATATATATATATATATATATATATATATATATATATATATATATATATATATATATATATATATATATTCGTTGCGCAGCAATACCGTCTTTTGGGAAAATAATCAAGTAGGCTTTGACCTCAGTGAACCATTCGTCCGAAACTAATTTCTTGTTTTTTGTGTATTTTTAAGCATTGAATCCATGCGAATGAATTGAATAAAAATTGATGATTAGCGAGGAAGAAATATTCGTCAATTTGTTCATTCATATGAATTGATGAATCGAATGTATGGGGACGAATGAACGAATGGACGAATAGCGAGTAACAGGCTTAAATGTTGGATCACAGATCTACAGGATTTTATTAAGGAAATGTCATAAAAATATTGGTAGTGAACACTTTCGTTTTTTAAGTCGCTACTCCCTATTTGTTCATTCGTTGATTCTTTTGCATAGTATGGAAGGTCCCGTCCCCGTTCGAGTAAAGCCGGCGTCCCATGAATCCGAAATCCGATGATACGATAGTACGAAATAGCTGCTATTGATCAAAATATTTTGGCGCCATTTTCCTTCACTTAAAATATTTTTAACGTTTTTTGTTATCGAATGTGTGTTAACCTCACATTCTAAAAAAGTTTTGTTTGTTTGGCTTATTGTTCCTTGTGTTTGGGATTTTAATTCCATATTTAAAAATGAACATTTCACGATCCCGAATAGCAGGGCGTCAATATAGACGAAATATTAACAACGTGTTGCTTTTATCCCAGTTATATGTGCTAAAAGTTAAGTCCTGAAAAAAAAACGTCGAAGATTCTACGAAATATTTTTAAAAACAGGAGAAGGCAGAGGGTTTATTATAATTTGTTAAAAGAAATGAGAATAAAGGACCAAGAAAAATACTTTAATTATCTCAGAATGTCGAGTTATACTTTCCAAGAATGACTTCATATTGTGGGAGCAAGGCTATTCAACCGTTTGTGAAGCGTCTTCGTCTTCAAAATCCATTTTATATTTAATGGAGATTAGAAAATATAAGTTTTAACCTTTTCTTACATCATTGGCAATATTGACATCATCCATCTCTTGTCGAAAGAAAAATGTCAACATCAAATGTCATTTGAGTATTTCGGATACGAAAATTCGGATTTATGGGACATGAACAATTTTTGCGTACGAAACCTGAAAAATTTTCGGACAACGGACGTCGAATAGCGGATGTATGGGACGCCAGCTTAACTCGTTGCGTGGAGAATCCGTCTTTTGGGCGAATTATCAAGTAGGCTTTGACTTCAGCGATCCATTCGAAGGCATCTAATCTCTTGATTGTTGTGTATTGTCAAACATTGAAATGCATGATATCCATGCGAACGAATTAAATAAAAACTGATGAATAGTGTGAACGAAATATTCAATATAGGACTCACCAACAGGACAATGATTTTATATATTCATAATGGTACGTTAAACGGTTGAATATATTTATTATTCCTGAAAATTTGTTTTTTGAGTTCAAGAAAATAAGTAAAAGCTCTTCTAAATATGATTTTATCGACGTTTCGAGAATATATTTGGCCTTTTTAAGGTTGTTTCAAAGAACAAGGAACCTAGTATCAAAAACTAAATTAAAAATGTGCTGGAATGTCTAAGACATATTATAATTTGAATACAGCCTTTTTAACTCTAAAAAACTTAAAACAATATAGATATTAATTTACGTATATACATACAAACGTATTTGGGACAACATAATGGACTAGGTACCTAGATATTTAGAATAGTTTGAAATAAACCAGTTCGCAAATGAATTTTTTTACTACTCCCAAGTGGGAAACTTTAATGGTTTTAAAATTTTTGACACTTGGTTTTTAAAACTCCCGTAACTATCTTATTCAGGGTTATTCACCAAAGATCCCAGCCCAAAAGTTCAACTTTTGTAGATTTTGCGTATAAGTCTCACGAAAAATTCTGGGATTTGTGTCACTTTAATAACAGCAATTGTGACGGTTCACAGCATTCGTCGGAAAAGCAGACGTTATATAAGGAATGTAGGCCCTGCTTTGCTCGCTCGCTCATGATCTCGCAGAATTGCGGACACCTGCCAAAGTCACCTTCATTAAGTTCTTGTGCTATTCGTATTTTGTAAGGATGGATTTTTTTTTTAATTCGTTGAATGCTAGCTCGATTAACACCTGACACAGTGGCCAACATTCTCGTACTTAATGCTGCGTCTTGAGTGACGTGACCAAGAACAGCTACTTTTGCCCGTTCATTGACCACTAGATATCTCGCTCTTTTTGTTAAATACCGATCCAGTTACTCTAAATGTATGACATGTTTATCAGGATGCCGCTGATTAAATGTCTCTGCGGCTCTATATCCAGATTAATGATTAAAGATTGAAATCAATTCCACTCTTTCGTCTTTTGAGTAAACCATTTCAATGCGCGAGTGATGTAAAATAATTAAAGTACCAACCACGTAAATGGTAGAAATAAATTAGCTGCCAGTACTTTACTACCGCCTAGTTTAATACTGACTAATAGAGAATACGACACTTTTGTAGTTTTTTATCTGCGGTAATTTTCAATACGTAGGTAAGTCAAACATTCCAATTTTTACAAAGTGCGAAGAAGACAAATATTTCACAAATTCGATTTATAGAATTTATTCATTGCTCAGTTTTTATATTGAATAAATTATCCATTTTAACTTAATAAAGTGTTAACGGCATGAACTAGGTTGTTTTGTACAGAAACTCGAAAGATATTTCAAAGGAGGTGCCACTCTACACCCTCTTTAATTAAACATTTTTGGGAAAAACCTCTCCCCCTAGCGGTCGAAGAAATGTTTAAATTTTAGTTTAACGAGCAAAGATTTCAACATCACGAATTACTGAAATAAAAATTTAGTAAGATTTGTATCAGTTAAACCAAAAAAAAAATAACAAAATTTGTTTTAACGAATTTTGTTGTTTTGAAAATCTCATTTTTTTGTCTGTCTGTTACAAATATCACTAAATTATCATTTTAATAATTAATATTTCAATTTCATTGAATTTTGCATCTTTTCAACCAAAATAAAATATATAAAAATTCCGAAATTTTGATGCGCCGCCATTTTATATAGCAGTGACTTCAAACTTTGAGAATGATATAGAGATGGAAAGACCTTTTAAATAAGGTATCACTCGACCTCCCTTTCCATTTCAGATTTAGGGGGTAAATCTCACCTTGCCGAGTGGTTGTAAATAGGAATTTGCTTATACGGTTAAGAAGGGTTCCCCTCAAAAACAAAATCGTCGTGCCCGAGCGTTTTTTTTTTAATTTCAACTCAAAACAAGCGACGTTTCGTTTTCGATGGGCCACCTGGTATATATTTGTAGCGGATCTGTCAAAAGTACTGCATTCGACGAATTTACTATTAAAAAATTTTCAAATTACAACCGCTGCGAAAATTAATTTATATACACTAGCAATAAGTAGCAAATAAAGAGTAAGTTATTATTTAAGGAATTTAAAGTAAAACCGATGTCAAATGTCTTAATGAATCGCAAAATACTGTTTAATTTTTACAATATACAATGGTAAATGGTTTGTTTGGGGCTTTAGTGGTAAAAATTACAGTAAACAGTAGACTAAACACAAGTTCGACAAGTAAGTCTATTTTTTTAGGTTTTGGCTATATTTTTTATTATCAAAGGATAAAAATACCATGGCAATAATGTAATGTAAATGTTGAAACCTGATTAATCGCCTGTTTCCTTGTATTTGCAACTCTGTATTTAATCTTTCTTTACTATCCAGTTACATTTCGTTCAAAACGCGATTACACGCTCAAAAAACTTTTCACAATTACCGAAATATATTTATTCAGTATCCATCCTCTTAAGGCTCTCCACAAATTGACTTTCGGAAAATCCGTCAGCCGAATTTCGTGAAAATCTCTCCCGGGATCCCATTCTATATCTGGATGGTTTGTTAGGCGGGTACCTCGACCGGTCGTCAGAGCTCGCTTAGCCCGATTACGGACGACGTTATGCAAGAAAAATATGGAGGCAAATTGCCTTTATTTAATCCTGATTTGCCTTTCCGGTCTCTTGCGGTTTGCCGGTTTACAACACAGTTTTTTTATTTTTTATTAAGAGCAAACACGCGAATAAATAATACTTTCCCAAACAGTCACTGGATAAACAACAGTGCGTATCGTAAAATTGGCATTTCTACTGGATTTGGACTATATCCCAGTGGGAGTACTTTTTAAATAGCAGAAAGCCAAACAAATGGGTTACTGATTTTAGACCTGATTATAGATGACTGAAGAAAAATATATCTTTTGATTCGTTTCACATAACTTGTTTGAACAAAATAAATTCTTTTCACGATGGAATTCAGTTTTGACGCAAACAATTAATTCTTTTAAAAAGTACACTGCCCATTTCTTATGGAAAATGGACTTCGGTTAATTTTTCTAATGTTGTTATTCTCGAAGTTTTGATCAAAAGTATTCATATGGGCACAATGTAATCCTCTAACAAGTTTTAAAGATACAGGTTTCTAAGTTATTTACTTGATTTTTATAACTACAGTAACAAATCGTGTGAACTACTGTTAAAGTTAGCAACGCAGATTGTTTGTATTATATAGAGCGCATATTCACGAAAAATTTTAACTAGACTAAAAAAATACTTATTTGTTAACCAAAAAAACCAAGTTTTACTAAAATTATACAGGGCGTTTCGAAAAAACTGATCACAATTTTTTAAATTCAACATATGATGTTCTGCAATTTTCGCAGTTTCTAGTTCTGCTTTTATTGTTATTTTAATAAACTAAACATTTCGGGATGTATATATATATATATATATATACAGGGGTATTCAAAAAATATGTGTTTCAGAGGAGCCGAGAAATAATAACATTTACAAATTCCTTTACCAAAAAAACTAACGGGTTTAGATGTTGTAATGTTTAAATAAAGATTAATATAGGTATTTTAACAACATGTTAAATTATAGTTACTAATCTTGCATGACCTGTTTTTTAGGAATATTACGTGGAACTGATAGTATTTTCATGGTGGGCTATTTCGCCCTGCCAACATGAAAAAATAATATTTTTTTGTATCGATCTTGCGTGTTTTTAAATTAAAGAGCTCACTAAGAGACACTAATTATATTCACCTATGAAATTTGTAATTTACAAGGTGTTCTAGGTATAAGAGATTATTTTTAAAAATATTGTAGCGACATACCAACCGCTCGACTAAGCGGATTTTATTAAACGTGGTGATGAACTGACGATATTTTCGATAGCTTTTGTTATAAACTTAAGGAACTTTATTCATATAGCATTGGGAAGGGAAGTGCACAAACTTATAAACAAATTGTTTACTTAACTTGTCATTTAACATATTATCTTGAATATAATACTTTAAAATAATTATAGAGGCGTATTTGCTTAGGTTTTGCAAAAAACTGATTCTGGAAAAAAAAAGAATTTGCTAATCAAATAAAATAATCGATTAAAACAAATACAAAATGACAACTACGCAAAAATTGAAATGAAAACAAGTTCTAGAGTCCTGCTTGGCATAGTTAACTGCACCATGAAATGTTTTCTTGTTGGATATTTAAATAAATAAAAAGTGTATAAAATAAACCAACTAATTAAACAAAATATATGTTAAAAGCTATCGTAGGCGGAGACTTATTTATTATATTGTATCATTTTAATTATGTTTAGTTAAGTAGAACATCTCATTGCATATTTACCATTTATCAAAACAAGAATCTAGAACTTATTTTTCTGGTTTCAGTTTTTGAAGTGCATATATTGAGATTCGAGATTTCTCAAAGTTTTATTAACTATAGTTTTTTACAAAAACTAAAAAAGTATTTTTAAAAATTTTCTCTCATTGCTAGATTGTTGATTTAAATTAGAAACATAGAGGATAGAAATAATGCAAAATAGTGGTTTTCTGCTAATTAATTTGACAATTTTAAAATTTTATTATTTTAATTTTTAATTTACCAAAAGTCTGAAATTAAATTTTTACGTCGAGAAATATTGTACATAAATTAGTTAAAAAAAGCTCGTAGTTAAGTTAGCAATGCATATTATTTTTGTAAGCTCCTTCACCCCCTTTTCCAATGCAATTTGCAATTATATAGCCAGTAAAACCCGCGGACACATTACGAATTTTTTGCACCACAATCAAATCCGATTAGTCGATCGGTTGTCAATCTTTAAAATATTGTTAAAAATAATCCCGTATATCAAAATTTCATGTGTGAATAAATTTAGAAATGCATTAACGAGCTCTTTAATTTGATAACCACCAAGATCGGTTTAAAAAATATTTTATGATTTCATGTTGAATAAAGGACAAAATGGCACACCACTGCCGCTATTTTGAATTATTTTCTCGAAAGTATAGCTAAGATGCAGATCAAATTAAAACGTTCGTTACCCCCACCCCTTCCGATGCTATTTGAATTAACCTCCATACCTTAAAAAAAGTATTGAAAATTCCATCAGCTTCACTTAATATTTCTTAAAAACGAGTCATACAAAATTAGTTACTATAATTTGAATAACCTAACTTTTATTTGAAAAATACTAAATTTAATGGATACTTTTTTTGGTAAAGGAATTTGTAAATTTTGTCATTCTCGGCACTTTTTGTAACAAATGTTTTTTAAATGCCCCTGTATATATTCTGAAATGCTTTTAAATTTTATTAACGCAATATAAATGCACTCCTTATGCATCATTTAACACCACCAATAAAACAGTTGCACCATGTCGTACAAGAAAATAATTAAGAAAATATGTGTGGGGGCCAACTTAATTCCAGCTCCCCCCTTCCTCTCCAACTAAGTTCTTTAAATCTTTTTTAGTGGAATATTATGTAACTTAATATGCACCTTACTTAGTTTGTCTTGCACTCCCTAAAGTTCAAGAGAAAATACCCTTACAAAAACTTAAGTTAATTCCTCACTAAATTTTTTTAACTATTTTTGTGGAATACTCTATGCACTATATGCACCTATATGCACCACCCTTAGTTTATTTTCAACCCCTAGGATTCAAGAGAAAACACCCTTACAAAAACCTAAGTTAACACCCAACTCATTTTTTTTCTTTTTTAGTGGAATATTACGTAGCTTGAGATGTACCATTATGCCACCACACTTAGTTTGTTTTGTATCCCTAGGGTTAAAGAGATAACCCCCTCCCAAAAGATTAAGTTAGCCCCCTCACTAATCGTTTTATTCAACTTTTTTAGTCGAATATTATATAACTTGATATACACAATTATTCACCACACTTAGCTTGTTTTGCACCCCTACGATTTAATTTTTTTAAAAATTTTTTGAACGTGGTAAAGTAAGTAATAAGCTGAAGAAAGGTAAAAATAATTTTCTGAGATTATAGAAAATTAAAATATTTTTTATTGGCTCTTTCACCTTTCTTCAGCTTATTACTTACCTTACCAGTTTCAAAAAGAAAAAAATTGAACCCTAGGCGTGCAAAACAAACTAAGTGTGACGCATAATAGTGTATATCAAGTTATGTAATATTTGACTAAAAAAGTTAAAAAAAAAAACTAGTGAGGGAGCTAACTGAAGTTTTTGAGAGGGGGTTATTTCTAGTCCCTTAGGATTACAAAACAAACTATGGGTGGTACATAATGGGGCATATCAAGTTACATAATATTACATTACGTAAAACACACTTCTGAATCAAAGAAATCAAGATGATACAAGAGACCAAACAAGTAATAATTTGGGCAGTGTATAATTGCTTAAATTAAAACAATTCGGTCTCCCTTGTATTATGTCTATGATTGCAATCAATACATTTGTTTGTAATAATTATTATTATTAATATTATTTAGTCGTCCATACAAACTCGATCAATACATAGGCGTCTATATTTTTTAGAAACGCAAATACCAAAGTAAACGAAACTATGAAAATATTTAAAGTCTGGCGAGGAAAGTTCATGAAAAGCATATTTAAATTGCTAAAAAAGTAAATTTTGGGCCGATACGCCCGTGTTTACTCGATTCTCGTATACCGATACGAACTATGTAAATATTGTAACTTGATATGTTGTGTCGATGTCTCGTAAGCGTTATAGAAAAGAAGTAATAAATTGGAAAGTGAACAGAGAAATATTCGGATGAAATGTTTGTTATTCTCAGCTATATGCTGAAAAATAACATCGGTCACTTTTTCTTTGCCTATTTTGACCAGACTTTCCTTTGTGTTAATATCGCACGGACATTATATCTTATTTTTGTTTTATGATATCGAATACAATCTTTTTTAGGTAAAGAGAATTGTGTTTTTTCTTGTAATGAACTTTGTACTTATCGAGTTTAAGAAATGATGAAATTTTTACTCATGATTATACTAATAAAATTTACCGGGGATGTACCGAGGATGTATTAGAAACTATGCACGCCCACGAGTATAATATAATAATAATTTATGCGTTTTGCACTAGTGTAGTAAATAATGTTTGCGAAGTTAATTACTAAAAAGTAAGGTAAGTGATTAGTACAAATGTAAATAGGTATTTACCAAACAAGTGTATTAATCGACATTATTACTTTAGCAGGTGTTAATATTTGTTAGGTGTTATTAAAAATTATTGTGATTGGCCGAAAATGGGATAATGATTTAAAAGTGCTTTCAATATTACCAGTCGCCTCAGGTATAATTAATGTGTTTAACATCTTACCGCCGTCTTCCGACGCCCGATTAATATATTAGTCTAGCAGGCTAGACTAATATATTGAGCAAATACACTAAAGTATTATTATACTAAAAAATCTTACCGTGTATGTTGTGTTGCCTATGATAAAATCGTTCATTAAAGTGGTCCATTAATACACGATTTTACGCCCATAAGGATACGTTAGAGTATTTTTTTAAATGATGCTTCATTTATCGCTAATTTTTACTTATTGATCTAACCTCACTTTTATTCGTTGTTTAATACAAGCGCACTAAAAAGAATAAAATAATGTAATTTTCCAATGTTCAAAGACTAGCAAAATAGCTTTCTTCGCTTTTTGGCATAGACATTTGCATGATGTTCAATAGAGATGGCAAAAGCGAGTCTTTTTATTGAGTCAAGTCAGTCGAGTCATCAGCATTAAATGAATCGTGTCATTTTATAGGAGCGGAGTTCAGAGCATACCTGTGATTTCTTGCTTGCCGCGAGCGACGCGCGACGGCGCGGCGCGTACTGCTGACGATTCGCTGGATGCCCAGTGAATCACTCGCATTTACAGATTGCAACTTGGTTTGCATTCGGACGGACAAGTTATTTTTGCTCCTACTTAGTGTGGGAATACTTTACTTATATAACCCCTTAAGTTATAAGTTTTGTTTGCTTTTGTAAATTATAAATACTTAAATAAATATATTTTGTACTGTTCTAATCGTCATTATATTTTATTTATAATGTATTAATTTTACTCTATTATCATCTGAAAGTCTGGGGTGCAAGTATGAATTACGCTCATTAATAATCATTATTGATTAGCATCGAAATAAACAAATTATGTTTCTTATTAGGAATAGAAAATAAGCGTATGAAAAACCCCTTCCGTCTATCAGTTATATAAAAATATTGACAATTATATAATATTTAATTCATCCGGGACCGACTGCCAGGCATGAAACAAGGAAGGTTCACACATTGTTCCGCTGTACAAGAGTAACGAGAGCTGAAACAGGAGTCAGAGAGTGTACGTAGTAAGTGAACTTAGCAGTCGTTTGAGATTTGAGGCTCGAGTGATTTTAAGATGAGTGACTCGAGTCATTCATTAAAATCAAAGATCGGATCACGCGAACCGAATCACTCACTAACTAGCCACCTCTAATGTTCAAGTGTTTTTATGTTGCTCTTATTCCTCTCTAAAATACCCACAACTTTTGTATTTACCGTTTTCAATATCTTTCAAAATAACGAAATTATAAGGGTGAGAATACCCTGTCGTTGGACCAACCTGTACCTATTCACTTTTGCGTTATGGTTTTTAGCTTTTGTTAAAATTGTTATATTTTATACCGAGTTTTATACATTATATAAAACCGGGAATGAAATATATTTAATAAAGAAATAACGTTTGTAACGAAGTATGCCTTATTTTTATGCAGCAATATTCATATTAGGAATAATAATAATATTAATAATCAAGGATTTATGGGATGTACCGCAATTTATCAAGGATTTATTGGGATGTAGTAGGATTTACTAAGGATTTCTAAGAATTTGGGGAATTATTTTGGTGATTTACTCAAGAAGTCAATGACCACCTAAAAGCCCCGATATGAATCCCATTGAGCATCTTTGGGAAGAGGAAGTTGTACACGTTACTAATTTTATTTTTGTGAAGTTTATATTATTTGTAAAAATAGGTTTAAGGTTTATTGCATTTTAAAAAATAAAGATATGTTGATCTAAAAAAATGTATTTTCTTTAATAGAAGAGATTAAAGAAAGACGATTAAAACAACAAAATATTAATAAGAAATGAGGCTAAAAGCATATTGTAGTCGCAATGCGAAAGTATAACTACTCAACTCCAAAGGGTGTTTCAAATATTTTAAGCATCAGTATATGGTGCGAACTAGTTTCTTTTACTTTCTTGCATATGACAATGTTCTCAGATTAACAACCTATAATGATTATTTAAAAAGAAAACAATCATAAAAATCGGATCACAGTTTCAAAAAATATTAAACATATTAAATTAGACAATATTTTTGTTATTTTGATCCCTCTATGTTAAGGCAGACAAGATTGATAAACGGTTTTTCGCGAGTACCGCGGAAAGGTTATAAATTATTATAATTATTTGTTATAGTGTGTTTATATGCAAGAGTGTCAGCTTTAATGAATAAAAACAAGCATTTTATTTCAATGAACGGTAGCAATTAAATGGAATTGTGATTTAATGAAACTTGATTTTGTATGTTTATTTCATATTCAAAATGTTTTAAAATTGATTTGACATGAACTAATATAACAAGTTCACAAAGTTATTTTTATTAAAAACAAAATATTTGTTTTCGTTATTAAAATGTAAGCTGTATCAATTTTGGCGCAGAAACAAAATATTCGGTATTCATTTGCGGTATTTTATGAATTGTTTTGAAATATTTTATTTGATATTTATTAAACAAAAAATCCCGATTCTTAACTAAAATTCATTGAATGATATTTTATTTTGTCTGCAGTACATTTTGACGATAGGCGTCTTTAATTGTATAATTAATTTTATATTCTATATAGCAAGTTGACGCTTACTTTTCTGTAGGCTACAGAAACATGTGCTCAGAATCACAGCACAGAGGCCTCGTGTATATGTTTTGTGGGAATATCACATAATATCACAAACCAGGGTATAACCCAGCTTAAGATAAAAAAGCGTTGCAAATTGCCTAGGGTGGTTTCTGTAGGAGATTGTATAATACAAGTGCAATTTCTTAAAATTTAACTTTAATATAAATGACCATGCAAATAATCGGTAAATTTTTTTTACCCGGAACTTCCCTCGTTATGACTATTTCCTTTTATATGCATTACCGAAATGTGACCCAATTTAGTACCGCGTATACTCATTTATACTGTCTTCAAATATTTTTATTGGGCGCCATTTTGTTCCACCATATTGGATGGGTACCACAAATCTATCACTTTATTTCTATAGAACATTAAATTCTTGAATAAAATTTGGAATCAATCTAATAACTAAATTTTTAGGCTGACTTTTTCAAATACCTTTTGATTAGGGCACCATTTTGTTTTGTCATCTTGTATTTGTGCCAAAATGTTACCAGTTCGTTTCTATGTAACATTTGATTTTTGTGCAAAATTTGAGACAAACTGGATAATTAGTTTTTTCTACAACCGTCCTTAAAATCCTATTTTACACACTGATTGCAGTAGCTAAAGCTTGTTTTCAAGCACCGATGCGTGAAATACAATGCTTTCCCTAAAGGATTTACTTCACGCACCGGCTCAATAAGAAATGCATGGGCCGCCATTAATTTTAGGCACCGGGCCCGCACTGGTAATAATTTTATTAGGCGGCCGTGCCTGGCAATTTGTATCGTTGTCATGGTAACGAGTTGTCAAATTGCCAATGCAAACAGTTTAAAATAGACACTTTAAGTTCGAATAGTAATTTGAACAGTTTATTATTTTAAGTTACAATAAGCAATAATTATGGACTCTGATATAGAAATGTGTACTCCACCAGATATTACGGAAGCAGCGAAAACAGCTAGTAATTCTCTGTTACCTCAGAAGTCAAAGGAAATTTATGAAAACACGTACAATAAATTTATGACCTGGCGCAGTAAGAACAATATTAAAACCTTTTCTGAAAATGTTTTACTCGCATATTTATCAGAATTGTCAAAAAATGTGAAATCATCAACACTATGGAGTCATTATTCAATGCTAAAAAGTACTATTAGCATTAAAAATAACATTGACATTGGTAAATATCCAAAAGTTCATGCATTTTTAAAACGGAAGAATGAAGGATATATTCCACAAAAATCTCGAATATTGGAGAAAAAATAAATTTTCAAGTTCATAAATAAGGCTCCTGACGAAGGTTTTTTATTAACCAAAGTGATATTAATATTTGGGATTGCTGGTGCTCTAAGAAGAAGCGAAATTTATAAGCTAAAAATGTGCGATATTCAAGATTTAGGAAGTGTTCTTGTTGTATCCGTCCCTGATACAAAAACCAAAATAACAAGAAAATTTACCATTACCGAGCATTTAGAATTATACAGAAAATATGCCGCCCTTCGTCCCCAAAATTATCAAGAAAACAAATTATTCATCAAGTATCAAGGAGGAAAATGTACTCGCCAAGTCGTCGGGATAAACAAATTTGGAAAATTGCCTAGTGAAATAGCAAAATTTTTAAAACTACCACATCCAGAAAAATATACAGGCCATTGTTTCAGACGATCATCTGCTTCCTTGCTAGTTGAAACCGGTGCAGATTTACTAATGTTAAAACAACACGGCGCACATAGGGGCCAATGATGTAAAAAGTTGGCAAAAAATATTTAATGCTGGTTTTGTATTTTAGGTTAGTTAAATATCTATATTAGATGGTAATTTGACTCTTAGATACAATAAAATTGGATTTAAATATACAGGGTGTTCATTCTAAAACGTATACATTGGATATTGGATTTCTCAAAATTTAAATTTAAAAATGATCGCCCAAATTTGTAAAAAATATATCAAGGACAACTTTTAAAGCCAAAGATGCTTCTCTACCTTTAACCCTCTGCCCCTAGGATCCAACCCCTTAAAACTCCTTAATTGATAGAAGGTCGAGGTCGGTCGTGCGGTATCTCATTTTAAAGGTCATTTCACTTATATTATGACTGTGAAGTTTTTACTGTCATCCCCTTTAATATGATACTGTGGATACTTGGTTATTTTATTAGCTTAAATCCAGCAAATTGTCATATTAAACAGAATCACAGCAAAAACTATAATATCAGGTCGAAAGGCCTTTCCTATATTAGGAGGGTAGCTCTTGGTGGCAGGAGATAAATGAGGTAGAAACAATGTTTAGGTTTCAATATTACAAATGTATTTTATAGCAAAAAGTCCCTACCAATTTTTAAATACAGGGTATAATACCATTAGTATATTAAGATATAAAACTTACAGTTATACAAAAAATATGCAAAGCAAAACCCGCATGAACGGCACTGGTCAGAATAATTGAATTCTTGATGCACCAAAAAATACGTATTAATGCCTAAAATACATGACCCAAATTTCATACAGATATCTACAGTAGTGACAAAGTTATTGTAAAAAAAGTATTTATTTTTTAAAATATGTATGTAAAAAGTTAAGGCGTTTAGGACATACGTTCATATGAACTTTTTTTCTTAAAATGAGCCCAAGAATCACCCCCTTTATTATTAGCATGTTATTCTGAAACACCCTGTATTACTACAAGTAAAAAAAAAAGAAAAAATGTTGAATCCACTAAAAAAACTTCAAAATCACAAAATATCATGAGCCAAATGATATAATTTTATTTTGTTGATGAAGATAAAGCTGGAGTTAAACGTATCAAGTAGCTAAAGCAGGTTACTAAATCAAGTAACTAAATTTAGTTACTTGTATGGTGTAAACTGCTTGATTTGGTACGATTTAGTACTTGCGCTGCTGTTCACACCATACAAGCAACTAAATTTAGTTACTTGATTTAGTAACCTGCTTTAACTACTTGATACGTGTAACCTTAGCTATAAATTAAATATTTAACTTGCGTACATTCTGAGAAGAGATGTGTATTTTATGATTTTTAAATATGCGTGTGTGTAAAATCTGTAAAATTCACACCTCATTTCAGATTTGGTAAGACCAAAATAGCACTGAAAGAGCAATTCATTGTACGCTTGTTAAATATGATACTATTAATCAATCTTCATCGTTATCTGAAGATTCTTCATCGCTCCCTTCATCATTATGGATCATATCCTCAGATGAAAAATTGAAGTCAGGACACTCTAGTAAATTTAACACATCTGGATCAAAAAGGGATTTGCGTTTTAACGGTTGATGCATACTACTTATCAGAGGATCCGATGAAATTAAAAGACGATGTAAAATATCTTCATTTGATTTTTCACGAGAAATTCTACGTGAAAAACCCTCTCTATATCTTTTAAACATTTTGTTATTAGCTTCCTGAGCTTCTTCGCTCAACTGCCCTATGGGCAACACCGCTTTTTCAATAATAATTGGCCCATGAATTAATACTTTGTGAACAGTAGGGGGCATACAGTACCATGGGTACTTTTCCACAAACAAATTTGCTGTTTCCAAAGCATAATCCTTAAATTTAAGTATATTTATATCAAACCCACTAGAAATTGTATTTAAAATTGTGCCAAATCTCTTTAAAATATGAATATCTAAACCTGTTATTTTAGCCGATTCATCTGAATTTTGAAAAAACCGCCTAGCGGTGTTCCCGTCATTGCTATTCCCAAACCCTGGTTTGGGTTTATCAATGATTAGTCCTAGTTTAGCCCTAAATTCTCTACATATTTTGTTTTTAGTGGATTCAACAATTTTTTTGTCTTCTCCCCGAGCTTGCCATTTTTTCAACGGTAATTTATAGTCTACTTTTAGTAGACTTTCCATGAATCGAATCCATGCATGAAGAGTTGAAATGCCAAATTGTAATCTGGATTCGTCTACTAGCACCGTGGTTTCCATGCACTTTTGGAAGTTCGTTGACGTTAAGCCACACAGATAGCATCTCATGGTTGAAGCCGTATCTGTCAATGAATTGCAGATTTTGCCGTCAACCATTGTAAACAAAAGTTTATGTTTTATTTTAATTAGGCAACCATTGATTTCACATACTGTCGGTACCAAGTTACGAATTTGAACTTCAATATGATCGCGTTCCTTTTTAGCTAATTCCGTTGTTTCGTGTGCAAACTGAAATTTTATTGGACGGCAATAGGGTTACTCCAATATACAATTTGTTGGCCTACTGGGCTTTCAGGATCACCATGTATAAGTCGCAAAGGTACTAATGACGACAAAAAAATACTTGCATCACTGGCGTCTCCACTTGCAAATACTTGCTTGTATTCGGAATGACCGGATGATCCATCAAACCCCCATTTATATATTAAAAACAGTTCACTTATTTTTTTTTCAATTTTAAAAACTATGTTTTGCGCTTGCATTAGGCGAGATGCTGTATGGTCAAGCAGTGCTTGAAGTTTAATTTCGGCTGTTAAGTCACTTATTGATATAAATTCTGTGTCAGGATAACAACGTTTTTTAGCATTTTGTATTATTTTGTAAGAAGGAAAACGTTGCTTGTCTTTGCTCCGTATTATATTATACTGCTGCCTTGTAAGTTGAGCATCTACAAATGTAGATAAAGCTTCCTCGGGAGAAAGCTGGACAATATTCTTAAAATTATTCATTTTTTTATAAGCTGTTGTGTAGCAAACCGCACGTTTGGGTGATGATGTTACTTCTTTAAGTAATTTAGATGCATGACTTGCCCCCGAAGACCGTAAACTCATTTGTGCTGCATAACATAATTCTTCTGTAGAATTTAAAGACCTCAAATGTTCTGTTTTTTGTCTCTTAGTCCTCTCTGAAGCGTCTTGAAATTTAATGTTAGGTCTTCCTTTTTTTTTAGAAGAATCGCAGACTTCATAATTCGGAAAACTGATGGATGATTCTAGCCAATCAACGTTTTTATCCAAAAATCTTTGCTTTTGTCTTTGAGAACTACGCCATCTTTTCTTAAAATCAGAAATAAAATGCGACATTTTAGTGCGTAAATCGGCCTCCTTGACTTTAGGACATTTAGTTCGGGTTCGCAAGTATTTTTTTAGAAATAATACTTTATCTTCTAATTTATCAAAACCAGACTCATTCATCTTCTCAAATAAAAATTTTCTAGTTAAGAAAATGTCAGTATTACCAGACCCTAAAAGAAACAGAAGATCTCTATTTCAAAACTGCATTTAAATAAACAGGAAAAAATATGGCTGTCGGAAATTTATTGTAAAGAAATCTATTTTATATAATGTATTTTTTAAGCAACCATATAAAAATTATTTGGGGATGAAAAGTTGTATTTTTAGTTGCTCAATTTGAAAAAAATATATATGTTACATAAAAAGTCTGTGACGTACATTTGTTGTCAATAATATTCAATTCAGTAGGCTGCCCTCTGGGACGCCACTGGACTTATGTAATAATATTAAGTCCAGTTAATGCTAATTTAGCCTCTTATCACTGTAATAACAATGCAGAACTTAGACAAAATCTGCCAAAGGCTGTTTAAAATAATCATGAAAAACGTTATTTTTAATTTAACACCCTGTAAGCTATATCGAAAATTACATAATGCAAGACTTTATTTAAACTTGCACAAGTTTATAACTAAAAGTTGAATATATAAAAAAGCAATGAAAATTGGACAGACATAGTATATATTATTTTAACGTTTAGTGTGGTATCCTTTATTAAGTAGATTTCTTATAACTTGGTGTAGTTTTCAGCGTGTAATTCAAAAAGGCGCAAATTTGCGCAAGATTTTTCTCTACTAGTTTAAATACTACTCTTTTATGTATATAATAATGCTACAAAAAATGCTCGGACTGCAACCTATGGATACTAAAACTTTACACATTTAAATAAAAAATTATGAAAAACAATAAATTTGGCGGCCATTTTAAGTATGTGATTTTAACTAACTCAACTACAATTAAATAGTGCCCTTTACCTAAAAACGAGAAACTTACCTCTTGGTAATGAATTCATATCACTAAGTAATTGAAAACACTTCAATGCTAATAAATATACATAAAAAATACCAACTATTACAAAAATTGCTTGTGTCAATAATAAATCTACCGTTTCCAGGGATAATATTTGACAGCTTGCCATGGCCTACCATATCGTTTTTCGGATTAATAAAAATTGATGTCGGGTAGCCCGTATATTCTTTTAATGATTTTTACATATCAATATATCAATGTGAAGCTTTGCGTATTCTTCATTTTTGCCAGGTTTTGACCTTATTGGCCCCTATGTGCGGCGGTTGGAAATCTTCAACGGTAGCTGAGGGTTACGTAGAAAATTCCCTTAACAAGAAAAATGATATTTCAAATAGACTTTTGTCAGTTCAAAATCCAAATATGACGTCGATCACAAGCAGCAATATTATTAACAAATCATCATCAAAGGAGGCTACAGAAGTTAAATTTAGTAATCTAACAAATTGCAACATTACTATTAATAATTACAATAATTATAAAGAAGAAAATTAAATAATTTAACTATAATTTCTATTAAAAAGTTACAATTATTATAAAGTAGAAAATTAAATAATTTAACTATAAGTTCTATTAAAAAGTTACAATTATTATAAAACAGAAAATTAAATAAATAGTTCATTAGTTTAATTTGTATTATATAAAGGAGAAAATTAAATAGTTTAATTTTATTTCGTACTTGTATTATTTACGGTTGTAGAAAAAGTATAGTGTGCAATACGTGCGTGAAGACTTTTATACCCTTGTGTGATATTGTGACCCTCGCCTTCGGCTCGGGCCACAAACATCACACTCGTGTATAAAAGTTAACTTCACGCACTTGTTACACAATATACTATTTTAGTAATATGTTTTTTTAACATTTCACTAAGCCGACATTTTGTTCCGCCATATTAAATTTTTACCAAACTGTTCATCCCTATACGACTCCTAATCAGGGACTAACATTTGAAGTCAATGGGATAAGTAGTTTTTTAGCTATGGTACGAACTGACAGACAGACAGACAGACAGACGGAATCGAGGAAAAAATGGAGCCTAAAACGTAAAGATCTATAAAATTCTGGAAACGTATTTTTTCACGATCACAAACATTTTATTTGGCCACCATCTTGAGTTATACCACAGTTTTACCAGTTCACCTCTATATCACACTTAATTCTTACAAAAAAATTCAAATCAATCTAATAAGTAGGTTTTTCAGGTTATAAATATTTCATTAGGCCGCCAATTTGCTTCACCATCTTGGCGAACAGACAGACAGACAGACAGACAGATAATCCGAAAGACCGACCGATATACAGACCGACAGACAAACAGACCGACATACTGGGGGACAGACCGATAGACAGACCAGCAAACAGACTAACAGACAGAATGACAGGCAGACCAACAGCAAGACTGACAGATAGACAGACAGACAGACCAACGGAATTGAGAAAGCATGTTTTTATACATTTAGGGACCCTAAAATGCGAAGATCTGTAAACACTTGGGAGGGTGATTTTCTTCACGATTACAAAACTTCCCTTTTTCGAAGGAAGTAAAAAACCTTATTTTAAAGTGATTTCTTACAATTTGTCAGCATGTTTTGTTAAACTTTTTGAGGGATGTGAGTTTTAATTTAATTTTGAATTGATTCGCTAGGGTTAGAACAAAAATAATGTTTTTAATATGAATTTTAATGAGAACAATAATTTGAAAATCTAATGTAATTTTGATTTTAAGTGTATCTGCTTAATCAATGGGTTATTAGGAAAAAAACTGATGTCTTAAATGTTTTATATGTGATTTATTCTTTGAGAATTAGTTTTTTTACTAAAAATATGCATTTTTTAGCATTGTCCCCTCTATATTAAACAATCTTTTTGAGAAGTCTAACTCTTTAATTATTGTTGTGGCTTCCTTAAGGACAACTTAAAAAAAAAACAATTTTGGATTTCTGATTGTAAATTTTACTTCATTTTTTATTTCCCTAACTTAGGGATAATTTTTTTGAATTATGTATTTGGTCATTTTACTTTTCATTTTTTAGAGGTAAGTAAGTAATTTATTTACTTTAATAAGTTATTAACTGCATTTTCTTTAAGCATGTTGACTTTTTAATATCATGTATGTGCAATTTGTGCCAACCGTTCTAACGTATATTTTAATCACAATAAAGTCTCCGAAGTCTTACAGTAACCTCGCATGTATTTTTTTGCATCGCCTGCTTAAAGAAATGTGGACTCTGTTCTTATTAGTATAGTAAGTTAGAAATGTTTAAGCTTCAGTGCCCTATGTTTATTTTAGTCAATACACAATTTAAACAATACGACAAGACTTTTCCTTTAACAAAACAAAAAATATATTTTTTCATTAACAGTTCTATGCATTTCTTAAGTGAAATTATACCTAATTATATTTAATAGCAGTCTTTCATGTATCGAGAAACCCAAATATATATAAGGAATAAATAGTTCAAAATTCTGGTAGGTAATTTACCTCATAAAAATTAGAAAAAAAAGTATCCAAACAGGCACCTGCAAACGCTTCATTTTCGTGATAGAGGATGTTAAAATTTTAACATTTTTAAAGTTTTTTATCTTACATTCTCTGGAACATATCTTACAATGCTGAAGGTGCAATAATCTATTTTTAGTCAAACGACCAGTGGCGCAACAGGGGGGCTAGGGGGAGCTTAGCCCCCCCGCCAGGCGATTGGCGAGGGCCAACCAAAACACTTAAACTCCATTTTGTTTGTAAAAATGGGTAAAAAGGTATTCTTCCGTAACATTTTTCATATTTATTTTTCTCTTGCATCATCCGTTTTTTAGTTAAGAAATAAACATAAGTTTTTTTCTAATTTAGAATCTTGTATATTTTTGACCAATTAAAATAGACATAGCAGGGTCGGTTTCTGTCGGAGTGTTTGAGCCTGCCTTTTATTTTGCAAGCACTCGCAATAAACGAGAAGCATATCTATTTGTTCCGCCTTTGTAAAACTTGCCATTTTAAAGAGATTACAAAGAACTTTTAGTCTACACCGATAGAGACCCGAAATAAAGCATGAGAATTTTCAAAAAGTGCAACAATCTGCCAAGCCCACAAGCGATAAAAATTACTTGTCAAAATTCAATTGGTTTTAAAAAAGATAGCAACCTCTGTCAAGGCTAATATGATTGTTGTAATTTTAGTAAAACCTTATTTATAGGTAGTTATCACACTAGGTCAAGTTATCATTAACTTAACTTTCATAAACAACTGTAAAATTGGAAACTAGGTACCCTATTTTTATGATGTTAATATTTATCCAAAGCGAAAAACAGTCAGTTGACCCGTTATGGCACAGGGTCTGATCAAAATCGATTTGCGAAAAACGCATTTTTTTTAAACTCGAAACATTTTCTCTTTTGACATTTTTTTGGATGAAGGATTAAATAAAGAGTAAATAACCGTGATTGTTTTTATCCTGGCCTACTCAGTTTTTCTATAAAATACAATTATGTGGAAATTATGGCACATTTTTAAGTGGCTTTATTTGGAAAACTATACATTTTAGACATGGGTTATGTTATACAAAAGTTGTTTAGAATTGCTGAGAGAGTTCAAAAAAAATAAAAATATACAGGTTGTTTTTATGTTACAAATGTTGACAATATTCAGCCCTATCAACACACCAAATATATATATGTATATATATATATATATATATATATATATATATATATATATATATATATATATATATATATATATATATATATATATATATATATATATATATATATATATATATATATATATATATATATATACATATGTATATATATACATATATAAATAACTATAAAATCCAGGAAATTATAGTTTATGACTGAAGCAATGGATTTTACTAGATTGAATGTTCCTAGGTAAGTGAAAGTAAAAAATTTTACAATACAGAACATGATTTAACAAATAAAATTTGTTTAGTTTCTAACTTCAATGTATTCTGAAGAAGGTCAAAATAGACCGAAACGTTAATAAATATGTGAACAAGAACATAAACACATAGTACTTTTACAAGGACTGTAAGAAAATCCCAAGAAAATAAAAAACCAAAAAAAAAAAAAAATATATATATATATATATATATATATATATATTCCTATCTTTGCCTTCATATACACGGCTGGTGTTAAATAGTCAACATGCACCATCTTTAACTTGTTTCATTAAATACTCTCTAAAAAAAATGGGAAAAAGAACAAAAAATAATCATTGCGCAAAACATATAAAAAATTAATATAACTGATTTTATATAAAAAGAAAAACAGATCATACATGTCATTTTAAACCTTCGACATTTTATTAAATCTAGAAGTTAAAGTGCAGACTGAAATTATTCCCAAGAAAAATAAACTCCATTACTTTTAAAATAATTAAACTAGATAACTTTTCGAGCAGATCAATCCAAATATGTTTGCTCTGTTGTCGGTACGGTTTGTCTTATTCGTTTTTTACACAACCGAACAAAGTAGAGGATTGTGTATTTTCCGCGTCGGTAAAAATTTTAGGCTAATTGAAAATTATGTGAGAGATTGTAGTTACAAAATATGTGACTGACATCACGTGTCTGCCATGCGACAGCGGAGGGCAAGATGGATTTGACCCAATAGTAATAGTATGGGAGCTTATAGCTTCATTTTGTTATTGCGATATTATTATCTGCTTAAAGTTGCTTGTTCTGTTTTTATATATTAGGTATTTCTCCTGTTAATGCTTAAAATGCACTCCTCCCAGTCCAAAGAATCTTTAAAGCGCAAATTAATTATTCAAATTATTTAAACTACGAAATGATCAAAAAACGTCTCCTGCCATTTCCCGCATGATGCGATGTGTTTCTACCATTTACATACAGGGTGTCCCACGACGAACTGCGGCGATCGATTTCTCAGAAAGTAGGCTTTAGAAAAATTTGAAATTTCGCCAGTTAGCTAAAGTCGATGGGGGCAATTCGCGCAAAATATTTTCAAGATGGCGGCAGTTCCGGTTATACCGGAAGTAGACGTCAACTTTCTATTTTAAATAGAACACCCTGTATATATTCGAATTTTTGGATTCCTCGAAAAATTCTAGGTATATTTCATGTATAATATCCTATACCTAAGTTCAACTGTTTTTGAGATATTTTGAATCTTATGTAAAAAATGACGTTTGCAGGTCTAGACATAACTATAAATATCTGCTTATTGAAGTCTCTATTATTTTTTTGTGGTTGACTTCCTTGTCCAAAAGGTTACACTTTAGTGGCCTGTGCTGATATTTTTATAATAAATAATTATAGGGTGATCAAAAACTGACATTATAAATATACTTTAAAAAATCGTTAAAAGTTACTTTTTTCTAACGGAAACCCACAATTTTTATAATTTTATCTTATTTAACACTTAAAGTAAGAGTGACTTTGTATAAAGTTGTCTATTCCAAAAATGTGTAGTTTTTGAGTTATTGCCGATTTAACATTTTTTATTCTAATAATACCAGACGGCTTCTAAGTTTTCTTGTTAGTTGGCCATGACGGGAAGGCCTGGCGAGAACAAAACCAATTGGTTACTATAGAAACGTAATATTTGTTGTCGTTTGACAATTACCTGCTAAAATATTATTTATTTATTATAGTAATTATAATAATTATTAAACTAATAATCATGCCGGGGCGATTAAATTACACACACGAGGATTATTTGAATTTGTTTATTATCTATGGGGAATCTAACAGAGTTTTAACAAGAGCATGCCAGATATTTGCTGATAGATAACCAGATAAACCAAAACCGTCACCGAACAGCGTTAAACAAATGTTGGAAAACTATAAAAATGTTGAAACCGTGAAGACAAAAATTAATTAAAGAAAGCCTATTCCCATTATAGTCTAGTCTACACAAGAGCACAACTTATTTTTTCAATAAATGTTGAAAATGTCCACCTTGTACTTCCAAACATTTTTCGCATCTCCGAGTGGGTGGCCGCTCTAATTGAAGCTGGAGATCAACTTTCGAACGCGTCCCTTACCGTTGCGATACAGTCCTCTTTCGTTGTTACTGGATTAAAATAAACGATTCCTTTTATCGTTTCCCATTTAAAATAGTCTAAGACTGTCAGATCGGGGAGGCCACAGGAAAGGTCCATTGTTGGCAATCCACTTGTCGTAAAACGTAGCTTGTAAAAAGTTAGTCACTGCAACGGTTCTATGTAGTGGGGCGCCATAGTGTTGGTAGAAAATTTGACTATGTCCTGCTAAAGGTAAATTACTTAAATATTCGTTGTCCAACTCTTCAAGAATATTCAGATATCTTTCTCCTACAAAAGTTTATAGACATAATTTTACGGAAAGAAATGCTTTGATAACATTCATCGATTTATTTATTTAAAAAGAAACAAAATACATCAAAATTCAATTAATTTAATTTGAAGAGTGCTCAATAAAAAAAGAAGGTTTAGTATTTTATGGCTTTCTAAAGTACCCTGTATAAATAGCTTGTAAATATCTAACTAAAGATAACTTTCCTATAAAACTTGGGACGATATATTTTTTTCGATATGATGTGTTACGGTATGTGGACCAGTATTTGTATGAAGTAGTGTAGTGTGACCTGTATAAATAATTTAATTTAATTTATTTATGTAATAATATTTACTAAATGATTTATCTAATTTTTGATTGACGCTAAATTGATACAAAAAATGATCGTAATATTACCTAAATGGATTATTTTTCATTAAAAAAGTCCTCGTGTTTAGGCAATGTATAACTTACCATTCAAATTTTTTTCGTAAAAATTCAGTTTTATTATTCCATCGTTCCTTGCTGCACAAAATACATTAAATTGCCAGGACTCTTGAAAGTTCCGCGATCTTACTGTATAAGGATTCAAATCACTCCAAAAATGGAAATTTTGTCTAATGAAAAGGCCATTTTTAGAAAATTTTGCTTCATGGGTCCAAATTATATTGTCCAAAAATCTAGGGTTATCTTGTACCATTGTTAAAATAAACTCGCAAAACTGAACTCTTTTTGGCAAATCAGTGTCTTTTAGATGTTGAACCAATGATATTAAATAAGGTTGGAAGTTATGTTTTAACAGAATCCTATGCACTGAGTTCCTCGAGACTCTTAATTGTCTTGGCACGTTTCTTAGGGATGTCATTGGATATGCTACAAAATATCCCAGAATTGCAATCTTCATTATCAACAATGGGCTTCCTCTTATTAATTTTTGCCTTGACGTTTCCAAAATTTTTATAGTTTTCCAACATTTGTTTAACGCTGTTCGGTGACGGTTTCTGTTTATCTGGATATCTATCAGCAAATATCTGGCATGTTCTTGTTAAAACTCTGTTAGATTCCCCGTAGATAATAAACAAATTCAAATAATCCTCGAAGAATTTTTCGAGGAATCCAAAAACTCGATAATATATAGGGTGTTTTATTTAAAAAAAGAAAGTTGACGTCTACTTCCGGTATAACCGGAAGTGCCGCCATATTGAAAATATTTTGCGCGAATTGCCCCCATCGACTTTAGTTAGCTGTCAAAATTTAAAATTTTTCCAAAGCCTACTTTCTGAGAAATCGATCGCCGCACTTCGTCGTGGGACACCCTGTATACAGGACGTTACAAATTCGAAGGGATCGCATTGGAATTTTAAAAACCCTAAGAGATACGAGGTTGGTTAAATCAGAGAAAAGCTGCGCAATTTAATGCCGAATAACACGTCGTTGATAAAGTTGAATAATTCCGACTACTTCCGAATACATCAGTGAAAAACGAAAAATCTTCATTTTCCTTTTTATTTTATTTTAGACTACATTTGGACATATATTAAAAAATAAATTTTACATCTTAATAATAATAATAATAAACAGTCTTTATTTCTTATAGAATGAATAATAAATTATATGGTAGATAGGGTGCGGTATCCAATAGTGTTGCTTCTATACGACCCCCTAAAAACTAATTTAAAAGAAAAGCATTTCTAATACTTAGTTTACCTACATATATTATACATTTTTATATAATTTTGACAATAACTTCTGACAAAATAGATAACACAGAACCGAAGCTTTTACGGCTTTGTTCAATTAAGAAATCGTGGTCCTTAGGATTAGACCATGTCAAATTGGAGTTACTATCAGACTTTTCGCCTTTGATTGCACGAGGCATCTTCAGGGATCTTTACTACACGAGATCTGAATACTGAGTGTTTAGATCTCGTGTAGTAAAGATCCCTGAAGATACCTCGTGCATTCGAAGGCGAAACGTCGGATAGTAAATCCAATTTGACGCGGTCTAATCCCAAGAACAATGATTTCTTGGCAAAATAGATAATTAAAGAGTAAGCAAATAATAATTAGATGGAAATTAACAAAACGTTATTTTGACAATAAAAAAAAATAATGAGAATATACTTAACCAATCATGTATGTGTTCGGTCTCTTTTTTTCAAAGAGGTATCTGTTCATTTTATGTTTAAAGTTGAACAGCGAACAGGTTTTGAGGCGATAAGGAAGCTGATTATGCATTTTTACAGCGTTGTAAGTAAAACTACGATGAAACAAGGCAGAATTGTGTAAAGGATCCTCAAGTAAGGCGAGAATTAGTAGAATGAGTATCAGAACTTCGAATAAGTTTATTAAGTAACGATTCAGAAATATGGTCTTTCTTTCGTATATTAAACGAGAATCTAATACAAGGGTTTTGAACGCGCTGTAAACTAACTTTATCCCCCTAAAGCAACGCTGGCCAGTAGACAGAACTGCAATATGAAATATTAGATAAAATTAGTGAATCTGTAAGTATCTAAAATATCTCTGTTATGGTAAAGTATACGTAGCTTGAAAAATGTTATTTACGCAATAAGAAGCGATGACAATTTTATAAAGTAGTAACTTCTGATCAATAAGCTGTGATTTATCCTTGCCAAATATAATGAGTTGAGTTTTGCATTCATTAAGTAGTAGAAGATGCTTTTGCGATATATCACTGAGAATATATATATATATATATATATATATATATATATATATAAGTAGTTATTTACGCAATAAGAAGCGATGACAATTTTATAAACACTGAAAGAGATATAATTGAGTATCATCTGCGTATTGGTGCGAACGGCATGATTAATTAACCTGCCAAAGTCTGACGTGTACACAGAAAACATCAGCGGCCCAATAACACTGCCTTGCGCAACCCTTATGGCTACGTTTGCACATCCAGAAAATTTATTGTTAAAAAACATTTTTTGTTTTCTATTACTAAAGTAACTTTTGAAAAGTCAATAGCAACATCTCCTACACCAAAGTATTTAACTTAATAAACAAAAGATTATGGTTCAGAGTGTCAAAAGCTTTACTGTAGTCTAAGAGGATTAAACAAGTGTTTTGACCTTTATCGGTTGCTCGAAATATGTCGTCAGTAATTTCAAGAAGTGCAGTATTTGTGTTATAAAGCCCTCGAAAACCGGATTGTGTAAGAGGAATAATATTATTTTTAAATATAAAATTGCCAAATTGCTCTTCGACTACTTTTTCTAATACTTTGGACATAGTTGACAGTATCCTAATAGGACGGAAATATGAGGGTTCAGAGGGGTTGGAAATCTTAGGGATGAGGATCACCTTAGCGTTCTTCCAGAATTCAGGAAACCTGTTGGCAGATAAACATTGGTCGATAATGAAGGTTATATGCGGTAAAAGATGCGGAGTTATATATAGTAACATTTTAACGTTAATTCCATCTGGCCCCGTAGCATCTGAATCAACGTTAGTAAATACAAAATTTTGCACGGTTTCAAATGTTTTATTTTTATAATGGCTATTAATAAAATCGGTATTATTTAAAGCTGTTTGAGGAGTGCTGGTGTGAAAATAATTAACGAGTTCTTCAGCATCGGCAATATTAAAATATAACTGATTTTGGGTTGAACTAGAGTGAACAATGAGGTATTGTAGAGTGAGCCAAAAGTTTTTTGGGTGTATTCTGAATGAATGTTGAAGAAATGCTTTCTTTTCTGACTAAACAGCCATATTGACAAAATTTCTTAATTCTTTAAACTTTACCCAAGATTTTTGCAGTTTTTATAGGTACATGAAGGTTGAATAAATTCATTGTGTTTACAAATTCGACCATTTAATCGAGGTCTGTTAACTCAAAAAGGTATCCCCAGTTAAAGTTGTTTAAATAAACTAAAAATTGACTTGAAATCCCTGTAAGTTTTAAATAAAGGTTTGGGTTTTTTGCTTAACAATTCTAATTTTACGGCAAACCATATAGTCACTTTTCCTTCTCTACGGGATTATTCACTCAGATTTAAAATCCGACGTTTCGTATTCGAGGTCTAATCACCAACTTCATTTTTTTAAATGCGGCCCTGGATTTTTTATTTTATTTTTATCAAGCTCGTGACCCGTCAAAAATCAATGATAGAACGCAATCATAACATTTAGAGTTTTTAAAATTATTCTTCGTGAATTTGGCAAGGTTCTAGTTTTCCTTAACTCTCTAAACATTATAACGATATATCGTTGGATTTGGAGGTCTAATGCTTACTGAAAATAAAATAAAAATTCCAGGTCCGAATTAAAAAAAACTAAGTTGATGATGAGACCTCGACGACGAAACGTCGGATTTTAAATCTTGGTAGTTTTTCTCGTAGAGAAGGAGAATTGTCTATAAAGATGTGAAATCAATATTATAATATTTCGTCAAATGCAAGCTGAAAGAAATAAAAAAAATAACAAGGAAAATAGCGATTTGGCGGCTTGCTTGAAGGCGATTTTCTTGCGATCTGAAGTCGCCAAGTTATACCTTTACCTACCCTTGCCAGAGACTTGACCTATTTTTTACATTTAGAATGGTGTTGACTATTCGCTAAAAAAAAATCAGCTAAAAAAATTTTCAGCATTAAATATTTGTATCAATTAACATTTTTTTTAACTGTACAGGTTCATCAATTAAATTTTGACGCCCACCTACAGCAGAAATTAAGGTTTATAGGAGAAAAATTCAAATACAATTTTTTCAGCAAAATACCAACTGTCATCTCTTCATTGGTTTTTATATGTGTTTGAATTAATTTTTTGGCACGAAGATTTCCGGTAATGCGTAATCTTCTAGTAGCTTGAATGCCATGTCAGATCAATCGTTGTCAAACTAGGCAACCAGTAACGAAAATGAGAAGATTGTAAGGGTACGTACGTATTTTTGACAGACAATCGAATTTTCAAAAAAAATAATACCATTGACATTTCAAAGTTGACAGCCGTCAAACGTAGAGAGGGTGTAACTGTCAAAATTAGCCTAAAATCTGATCCCCCGCCTCCCTATTAACTTATCAAAGTTTTATAAAAAAAATTCCAAACCGTTTTTCCGATATCACCTTGTAACACTTTAAAATCATCACCCTATTTGAGTGGCAGGAAAACATCGCACCATTCAGCGGGTGGCAGGAGACTTTTGATCATTTTATAGTTTAAGTACTTTGAATAATCAATTTGAGCTTTAAACATTTATAACACTTTTCTTAAAAATTGAAACGTTATTACTAAGCATTGTCCTCTTAAGTGAGACAACAGGAAAGTTGTTTGTGGTTAAGAAACACCAAAAAAATAGAAAAAACTATAAATTAACTTTAAGCCGATCCCTCCAAAATTAATGATGTTAGCTCTTGTGCTATAAGATTGTAGGGTTTCTTATTAGTATTTCAAAAACTTTTAACGTAAATAAGTCTGTCAGTGTCATCTGAAGACGATCGGAGATATTTACCAGCTGAAACGAATTATTAAAAAAAATAAAATAAACCAGTCTGTCATTCATTATACATGGATGTGTAAATTCTTAAAAAAAAAACCATTAAAATTATAATATCAAAAATGTTTTGTAAGTAGTATTTTATTTGATATATTGTGCCGACGATATTGCGATGGTGGCAACAATGGGACGTGAATATACATTATGTCAGCAATAAGTTCACAGTCATAGAAATATCACAAGTTAAATATTTTGCCGTTATATTCAAAAAAAGCCTCCCAGTTACGTAATTCCCCCTATCACTTAAAGGGAGATATTAAATAATAAATGTAGCGAAACGCTGTAAATTACATTAATATTTCAGAATAATTTAATATTTCTCAAGGGCTCTGAAAGGTTTGCAAGTATCCAAAGGTATGAAAATTGTGAATACAATCTAGACTTTATACGTTTCTCTGGGTTATTAAGTCGGAGTTAATGTTTGAATTTATTACATTTTTATTGGGGGCTTGCCTAAGCTTCTGTGAATAAAAGCGAGGTAGTGGGAAGAAAATTTCATTCAAACACTTTCTGCCAGATAATATGTTTCGTATATAATTAATTAAAAATCATTAATGCAAAATATTTCACCAGTGAAATCAAGATTATTGTCAACTTCATAACTGACACAAAATATATTCAGGTTACATTGTTGATACCTTGGTAGACGAAACTGTAGAAATTAAGCTTATAGACAAAAGTAAAAAGAGACTTCTAGATTTAATCGTAAAATAGGGAACCGCGGTTATGTTGTTTCATTTGTTCGTGGCGTTCGAGTCTGACATAGAAATTTTTAATTGCCAAGCGTCAATGTTAAGACAATATTTTTGTAATTAGGAGGAATAAAGGCCGTTATTAATTTAAGTGTAAAATATAACGGCGTTTAAAGAGGCCACTCTTTAAAATGTTAGAATATCAATATTTCTTGTAAACGATAAACGATTTCTTTTTTCACCCATCGATATTGTCGTACGATAGAATCGGAGTTTAGTACACGAGAATTTACAAGGATTTAGTTTAATTTTCAGAATCGTATGGCCCATGTTGCCAACTGAAAAATCCAGGAATTGAAATTTGGGCAAAATTTACAGTACACGTTATTGAAAAAAAACATCCTAGTTTACATTTTACATTTTTTTTAGGGCATAAATATAATGTTCAAAGCATCATCATTTGGAAGAAAATTTCCAGGCTACATTTGCCTTAGGAAAATAAAGAGAATACGAATATTGAAACATTATTTTATAAGCAAGATGCAAAAAAATTTAAAACGATAAAAAATTGAGGAGCCAGCGTGTTTGATCAGGAAACCTTGGTTTTAAGAAAAACGTTAACATAAATAAAGACAGTTCAGTTCCCTACATATATATATATATATATATATATATATATATATATATATATATATATATATATATATATATATATATAGGATAATTCTAGATTTGTTTCATGTATGATGTCCTATATATCTATTTTCAACAGTTTGCGAAATATTGACCCTTGAAAATTGTCAATTTTAGCATATTAGAGTTTTTAGGTTGGCAAATAAATATCTTGAGAAAAATGAAATGGTGAAGGCCCAGCGACAGATCCACCTTAAACATTTTAAAAAGCGCACTGGGCACTTTAAATGCAAGAATTTCGAAAACAGTTGCTCGAAAGGATATTTCAAAGGTAAGGTTGCTTAAAAAACACGAGAAAAGTTATATTTTAATAAAAACATAATAAATACCTAACGATGTCCACTAATCCCAAAGAAGAAGTGGTATGTAACAAATTTTCCGATTTTTGATCACATCGAGAAAGTAAAACCAGATTTGTACGAATGATCTCGTTTTCTACCGAATTTAGAAAACATTCTAAATGTTTAATATTATTTGCTCCGAATGCCTGATAAAGTTCCTCACTTATGACTATCTATTATATCATTTAAGACTTCATTAGAAAACACCGTTCCTAGAAGCGTTGCACAGATTATGTCTTGCGCATAGTGGTCAGGAAGCAAACTTAGCCTACTCAGAATGACATGAGTTATGTAGCCAGAAATGCCCTTATCTGTATATTTACTTATCTACGATGTTTACTTTACCTTAGCATATAAATAGGGCTCTTTTCTGTAACGCACCACTTAATTTTCGAACTTCACGTAGTTAAGTCCTTATTGTGTAATTTTAAAGTTTATTTATAAATAAAAATTGTTTTTAAAAACAAAGTTAAAGAAATAAGTTATTTAACTGGCACAGTCGTAACGGATCCTTGAAGACCAGCAAAAGTGAGTTTAGAAGGTGCACAGTGCAAACTTCCTGAGACAAGCTGCCTGGCCGTTGGTTTCAACCATTCATCAAGGAAGATCCACCCCCATTCCTGGTAGGAAAGCTGCAACTACTTCGGAGGAACCGAGAGTAAGACAACATTTCCTTTCCAAACCTTTGAAACTTGTAAATTGGTATATGATTTTAATTTCTATCATTTATTTTGTTTGAAATTTTGCTATATCCCCTAATTTATTTACTGTTCCTTGAGTGTTATAAACTATATTGCTAACTTCTTAATTCTATCTAAAAAATCGTTTCTGCATTTTTTGATGAACGAAAACATAGACGCAACCAACAATAGTGACACAGACAGGACTATAACCGAACTAGCTACTTTAATAAACAAAATCAAACTCGACGACATGACCACTCTAACAGCAGCAAAAGAAATGGCATACACTCTAAAACCTTTTTCAGGTCGATCTGAACACTTGGAATTTTTCATCAACTCTATTGACAAATTCTATAATAGATATTATACTACTACCCAAGACGAATCCTTGAAAGAATATGTAATCGCAACTATTCAATCTAAAATAATTGACGAAGCAGGCGATCATTTACTTTGCCATCCCGAATTGGCAACTTGGCCTTTAATAAAAACCGAATTGAGAAACAAATTTGGAGACAAAGTTAACAGACATACACTATTACAACAACTCAACTTTCTCACAAGAAACAAAAACGAATCTATATTAGAATTTTTAGACAGGCTCAAAATTTTAAAAAATAGGATAGCTCTAAAAATTAATACAGAAAATCTTGTTCAAGCTACAAAAGTTGCTTTAATCGAACAAACAGAACAAACTGCAATTACTGTCTTATTAGCCAACGCGAATAGCGAACTTCGAACTATTCTGCTAATCAATAACCCTCGAGATCTCGATGATACTTACGGACTCATTCTAAATCATTCTCTTGTAGAACAACAACTTAATAATAGAACCCAAATGTTGAGACATCATGCTAATATGCAAATTCCTAATCATAAACCCAACATACCAAAACATAATCCATTCAATACTCGCGAAAATTATTCAACGAACTCGAGCAACAACAATTTTAACAGACATCAAACATCCCTTTCCAACAATGCATTCCCTAACCCTTCACAAAACGGACCAACACCATTCCCCAGAGCACCTATTAATGTTCAACCTCGACATATCCAACATAAATTTCCCACTAACCGAGAAGTTTTTGGCAAACCAGCCAACGCTTTCCCTAAATACAATCCCCACAAATCTTTAGATACGCCCAAACCTATGTCTGGTATAAGCTTTCAATCAAATAGAAATTTACAAAGACCTTTCAGCCAAAACCAAAACCAAAATTCAAATCACAAACCTAACCAATGGAGACAAAACTCTCACCCTTTCACATTCACAGAACTCACTCACTTAGAAAACAATTACCCAACCCAAAATACTAGTTATCAAGAACAGTATGCCGACACAAATACAAACCGATACAATAACTTCGAATACGACAATATGTACGAAAATAATACACATTATCCCCAAGACTTTGATGACGAAAATTTCGACAACCTATACTTTAATCAAGCCATCAATCTTGAAAATCAAAACAATACAGAGACCTGCGAAAATTTTCCAAACGAAGCCTCCCTAGAGGACAGTCCTTCTTAGATATCAACGCCTTTCAAATTAATTCATTGCCATATATAAAAATCCAAAAACCCCCTTTAAAATTACTAATCGATACCGGCAGCCACACTTCTCTCTTAAGACCCATAATTGCAGAGCAGAATTTTCCTAATCAAATATTTAATTCTAAACACACCTTAGTCACCTGCATAGGCAAAACCGATACCCACAATAAAGCAAAAATCGCACTTCTCCGTGAATTTAACATTGATAACGAACTAGAATTTATCTTGTTTAACTTCCACGATTACTTCGACGGTATCTTAGGTGTGAAAGACCTAAGGAGATTAAATTTAAATATAGACCTAACAAATAAACGCCTGTATAATCATGAAGTAAATATCCCCTTATCTTATAGAGACAATTTCGATATTCAAAAAGTTGAAATCCCAGCCAAGACAAGCGTACTAAAACATATTTACACTGCCCTACCAAATAATTCAGAATTATACATACCGCACATAAGAACAAAAGATTTTGAAATACCATCGTCCCTTTTAAAAGTTCAAAATAATTATGTTACCCTCGAAATAAAAAATGTAAAAGATCACAGTATTCTGATATATCAATCCACACGATATAGAACGAAAATGTACCCCTTTTAATGCATCCGAAAACGAAATTTTTAATATGGAACAAATTGTGTCCGAAATTAATACATTTTCCGAAACTTTAGATTCTAACTCGCCCATCGATTTCTCCTTGATAAGATCAGACCATTTAAATCCCGAAGAAACAAAAGCACTGCAAAATTTACTTTCTCTATTCCCGAACATATTTCATAAACCAGGCGACAAATTGACCTTTACAAATCAAATTAAACATGAAATCAAAACGTCCGACGAAATCCCAGTCCACACCAAATCTTATCGCTATCCTTATATTCACAAAGAGGAGATTCAAAGACAAATCAGCCAAATGTTAAACGATGGAATAATTAGACCATCCTCAAGCCCCTGGTCCTCCCCCGTTTGGATAGTCCCCAAAAAACTAGACGCCTCAGGCCAACAAAAATGGCGAATTGTGATAGATTATCGCAAAATTAATGAAAAAACCATTGATGATAGGTACCCAATTCCTAATATCAACGATATTCTAGACAAACTTGGCAGATGTCAATATTTCACAACCCTCGACCTAGCGTCAGGGTTCCACCAAATCGAAATGGACCCTTTATCTATACCGAAAACTGCTTTTAATGTCGAAAATGGCCATTATGAATACATACGTATGCCATTCGGCCTAAAAAATGCCCCCGCCACCTTTCAAAGGGTCATGGACAACGTCCTGCGGGATTTACAGGGAAAAATATGTCTAGTGTATATGGACGATATCATAATTTTTTCCACTTCCTTACAAGAGCACATCAACAATATCAGACTAGTGTTCCAACGATTACAGAATAATAATTTAAAAATACAGCTGGACAAATCAGAATTCCTACGCAAAACGGTTGAATTTTTAGGGCATGTGGTTACCCCAGAAGGGATAAAACCAAATCCGAAGAAAATTGAAGCTATTCTTAACTTTCCAATTCCTAAAAACCCCAAGGTAATAAAGTCATTTCTAGGACTCATAGGCTACTACAGGAAATTCATTCGAAATTTTGCCAAGCTCACTAAACCCCTAACTAACTGTTTAAAGAAAAACCACAAAGTAGAACACACTCCCGAATTCATAAATTCTTTCGAAAAATGCAAAACTCTTTTAACCAACGATCCAATATTGCAACACCCAGATTTCTCAAAACCCTTTAATCTAACTACAGATGCTTCAAATTTGGCAATTGGAGCTATCTTGTCCCAAGGCCCAATAGGAAAAGACTTACCCATCGCATATGCTTCACGCACCCTCAATCCCGCTGAGTGTAATTATTCCACAATTGAAAAAGAATTACTTGCCATCGTATGGGCAACTAAATATTTCCGTCCGTACTTATTCGGAAAGAAATTTAAAATAATAACTGACCATAAACCCCTTCAATGGTTATTCGCTATTAAAGAACCAAATTCTAAGCTAGTCCGCTGGAGGCCCAAATTAGCAGAATTCGATTACGAAATAATTTACAAGCAAGGCAAAAATAACACAAACGCTGACGCATTATCTCGTATCCCCAATCAAATAAATAACATAGAGGACGACGACAATTTATCTATCTTACCAAACGTTGACCTATCAGAAGAAATTCCACACCTCAATTCTCAAGATCTCGACGACATTCTACAAACATTAAACGTAGAAAAAGATAAACCCAAAATAAATATCATATCTGATATCACTATCACACCGAACAAACAAAAGGAACCCCTAGACAAAACGGACCCACAAACAGTTCACTCTAGCCACGAAAATCCCATTATCGGCGCCCCGTATGTCAATAAAGCACTAAACACATATAAAAACCAAGTCATTTTTAGATATTCGAGAGACAACAAAGATAAAATAGAACGTTCACAAATTTTCGAGAAACAACGGACAATTATCTTTCTACCCAACGACCCATCAGAAGAACTTCTTTGTAAAATATTAAAAGAGAATTTTGCACTTGGGAAGACGTACTGTCTATACTTTATAAATCAAACATTAGAACCACTGATAATAAACCTTTTTCAAACATACTTCAAAAATAACGCATTTAAACTTTATATCTCTAGACTACTCTTAGATGACATAACGGACGTTGACGAACAACAATTGAAAATAAAATATTACCACGAAACAAAAACCACACATAGAGGTATTCAAGAAAATATAATCGCCCTAAAGAAAAGATTTTACTGGCCTAACCTCGAGAACGACGTTAAAACCTATGTAAACATGTGCGAAATATGTCAAAAGACAAAATATGAAAGACATCCCAACAAATTAGTGTTTAAACCAACTCCTTTCGGCTATGAACCATTTGATCACATATACTTAGACACATACAAAACTCACAATACTACCTTTCTAACAATTTTAGACAGCTTCTCAAAACTAGGTCAAGCATACCCCCTACTAACTTGCCATGGTCCCGAAATTCTAGAAAAGCTCATACACTACATCAATCACTACGGATTACCCAGGAAGATAACAACCGACAACGGAACATCCTTCAAAAATGAAAATGTACAAAAATTTTGCATGCTCCATAATATCGAAATACATTACTGTACACCACATAACCCCAGTTCCAACAGCTACGTAGAAAGATTTCATTCGACTCTCAATGAAACGATACTAGCCCTTCAAAATGAAAAACCCAGAGAAAATATTTGCAATCTGATGAATTACGCCATTTTATCTTACAATAATTCCACCCATAATGCTTTGAAATATACACCATTTCAAATCATTAAAGGTAAACTTGATTACAAAAATCCTCTTGAACTCTCAGAAGAAGAAAAACTAACACACTACATGCAAGAACATTCCGAAAACATTAAAATACTAAATTCCCAGATACTTGACACTCTCAAAACAAACCAAACTAAAATTTTAGAAAAACGTAACGAAAATCGGCAACCTGAAATTAAAATCGATCCCAAAAAACCCATTTACGAAAAAACCTTCCCAATCAAATCAAAGACTAAACAAACAAACAAATACAAAAAATTGAATGTCCCCATAAAAGCATACCCCACAAAAATAATCGCCCAAAAACGAGCAATCCATATCAATCGCCTGAAACCACAACGTTCTGTTTCAGATGATGAGGATCCTGCTCTTAGTCCTCGCTCTTCCCACAGTATGGTCCTACGAAGAAAAAGAAGTCATTAACCCAATATTCCCCATTGTCCTGGGACCCACATACATTACAAACTTACACCATACCGCCTACTATCACATCAACATAGAACAAATAGAAATATGTCTAAACAATTTAGAAAGATCTCTAATTACGGCAGAAGTAATACTGAATAAAAAACACCAAGCAGCAGACTTCCCATATCTAGTATTACAAAAAATGAACCAGACGCACGAATTCTTACACTCCCTCAAATCAAATATATTTTTATTTGACAAAAACTATAAACAAAAACGCGGATTGTTTGACGGAGTAGGAAAACTCAATAAATGGTTATTCGGTACACTCGACTCAGATGACGAACAAAAATACGACAAATACCTAAATGTTCTTTCTAATAATCAGCAACTAATACAAAACGAAATAAAACAATCAATATCTATACTTTCCAATATAACACAAACATACGACTTACATTTAAATAAAATCAACGAGAACCAAAAGAATATTTACTCTAAACTTACTCTTTTAGAATTAAAACAAATAACATTCTCGGATACCTTATACCTATCATTAATAACCGATAATATACATAACCAACTTTTAAGAATAAAAACAATAATATTAAATATTGAAACTGCTATCAGCTTCGCTAGGCTTAATACGATGCATAATAGCATCCTAAATGAATCCCAACTGAAAAATATTTTACAAAATATCCCCGAGAAAAATACCATACCTCTCTCGAATTTAATCAGTTATTACAAAATAATGACCCCTGAAGTAAAAGTAATAAATAAGCTCATAATTTTTGCAATTCATATACCAATGGTATCCCCAACTCAATTTACATTGTATAAAATACTTCCCATTCCTATCCAGAACCAAACATTAGTCATACCCAAACCCTACTTACTACTCACAGAAGAAAAGTATTTTTCCACCAACTTAGAATGCCCTAAGATTGAAGACATCTTCGTATGCCCACAAGAAGCGCTTTCCCAAGAAAATACCTGCGTACCAAGAATATTAACGCATAACCAGAACACATGCCCAATGGTCAAAGTACACTATACATCTTCAAGTGTAACGAAGATCAACGATAAAGAAATCTTAGTTATTCCCGCCAGACCAGTGCCAATAATTAGCAATTGTCAAGAGCTGAAGCGATCCTCCTTAATAAAGAAACCCACACTCATCACGTTGAACAAATGTCCAGTAGAAATCAATGGTCAAAAATACGCTATTGAAAAATCCAACAACCTGTACTACAGTTTAAACATCCCAAGAATCGAGATCCAAGACCAGGAAAACTTACCTCACCTAAAGCTACAGGAAGTCAATCACCAAGAAATTCACGAAGCAAACAAGATGATTTCCACAAAAAATTCCACAAACTACAAACACCTGGAACTTTCGCCAACCATTGGACTTCAACATTATCTATCCTGCTAACACTCATCACATTCGGACTCTCGACGATCCTTTGGAAACTCATACAAAATTACTACAACCGAAAGAGATCCCTACCTAAACAGAACCCTCAAGTTTCGATAGACATTGACAAGCCAGAAACGAAGGATATCAGCCCTTCAAACCAGACGGATATCGAACTCCAAACACTTACACGGCCGGAAAACCGTCAACCTCTATTTTCCGAGCTTAAGGAGGGAGGAGTTATGTAGCCAGAAATGCCCTTATCTGTATATTTACTTATCTACGATGTTTACTTTACCTTAGCATATAAATAGGGCTCTTTTCTGTAACGCACCACTTAATTTTCGAACTTCACGTAGTTAAGTCCTTATTGTGTAATTTTAAAGTTTATTTATAAATAAAAATTGTTTTTAAAAACAAAGTTAAAGAAATAAGTTATTTAACTCATGAACAAATTCTTTTTGCCCATGCTCAGCAACTAATACTAACACGGTCTTTTCGTCTTTATTCTGAAATATAAATAACGAAGTAGCTGTTTTCAAAAAAAACTTCATTTGAAAATAATTCAATAAGAGCGGACAGGCCATCGTTGATCAATACGTGCATAGCACATTGGCGAATACAGTAAAGCAATAAAAAAAGGTAACACTTACTTTTTGTAGCTGAAGTTCTGCAGAGAGCGCCCTCTACATTCTATATGAAAATTATCATCAAATTCAAATTTCTAATTTCAAAAAACTCCCAATCTCTAAATTGCATGCAAAAATATTGCTTAGAAAATAAATTAATTAGGAAAATCGAAAATTAAAAAATCACTAGGACACCCTGTATCTCGGTTATAAATTAATAACTTTTCAACTAAGCTAAGGTAGGCCAAATCTCAATATTTTCATCCAAGGAATCTGCAGTTCTATTTTATACCTTCAGTTTTGGGATACCCTCTATATTTTCCTTATACGAGCATATTATCTATTTTCCTCTCAAGTTTTGAATATCAGGTCATTCAAAATAAACAATGGGAATGATCAAGTCCGGAAAGAGCTTAATTTAAAAATATACAAATAATAATTTGCTTGTGAGGTTTATACATTGCATGCACTGGTTTTGGTTGATTAGCCACTCTCTAGCTAAACCCTACGAAGTTCCTTAATCTGCGATCGTGCAAATTCGGCCAAACAGGGTCAATTGTTGCCTCAGGTTACTAGCAACGAGTTCACAGGATACCCTCCTGCGATCGATTTCTGGACCTTTACCCACATCAGGCAGGCTTGTATCCAGGGAGATCTCAAATAAGTGATCATCGATGTAACACAATCTAAATCGAAAACGTTTATTAAAGTAGAAAAGTTCTACAAGCTAGGCATAACACTTAGCACCCCCTGTTGGAGCTCCAGAGAATTCCGGCTGCAACCCATAGGATTTAGGATAGAGAATGTTATTTTGTCAATGTTAAATTCAACACCCTGTATATAGCGGTTTAATCAAGATGTCGCCTCTTGCTTATTATAAATATACCTACTGGGTTCGATACCCTTATATTTCAAGATCGAGAAATTAAACAAAATCCCTCCTAAGAGGGAGCTTGCTTTTTTTTGTAACTAACTACTCCTTATTGTAGGGTTTTTGAGTTTTTTCTGTTGTGTTTAAAGATAAAGTCCTATATATAACAAAGCCGATGTTCTTTTTTTTTACTTTCCAGTTGTCATTTGTTTTATTTTTGCGTTTAACATTATTGGTTATCTCTTAAAATAAAGCTTGCAGGGCAACATTCAAATTGTAAACCAACAATAACTACATATTTTTACAGTATGAATTTATTAATAAGATGTAAGCAATTAAGAAAAAATGACAATTTTTACTTAAAACTTTCCCTATATTAAAAAAAAATAAACCCATGGCTTTTTCTCCTATACTGTGGCTTCTTCAGATGTTACATCTAGAATGAAGGAACAAAACCTAAATCTATGTTAACAAAATATATTAGAGTTCTAAAGATTCTAGTAAATTTATTGTTATGCCTTTTTTTTCTGTAGGTAAAACTTTAAAATTTTTAGCGTGCTGGGATGATGTTCAAAAGTTAATTTATATTTATAAGTTATGGAACTATCTCTCGTTTAATTACACTAGTCAACAAATACGAAAAAAAATTCGACTGATTATAAAGTCGTACGGAAGAGTTGAAACATCTTTATTTACGAATTCAGAAACCAAAATTGGTCGTTTAGATTTTGAGTTGTAGAATACATCAGTTATTTCATATTTTTATTTTATTCAAAAATGTTTATATAATTTTACATATTTTTAGATACAAGTTCAAACCAAGAACCAAGAAAATAAATAATGTATTTTAAAAGACATGCGACAGCCCTTTTTGCAATAGTTTTCAAGCAATTCTACAAGTTTTTAGTAGTTTTGTACTTTTTTTGTTTCCTAAAAACTCCGAAACAATTCATTTAACGCAGTTGATTCAATACCACTTGCTTTTTGATCAAACTTTTCATCAGTTAATATTTTTCTAATTTGTGGTCCAACAAATTCCTTGCTTAAGCTTGGCATCACTTTGATTAGAAAAAATTCGTTTAAGGTATTTATACACATCTCCTTCTTTATCTAATGCTTTTACCAAATTTTTCAATACCAGTTTAATGTGCAATGGCGGTAACAGCACTTTTTTGGGATCTACAAGAGCTATATTCTATACGCTAGTTTGTCCCGGAATAAATTGATCTCACTGAATTCTTTTATTTGGTAATGGCTCTGTGTTGCTCTACTGGCCCAAAGGCAATGAAAACAGAAGAAGACTAAAGCACTAGTAACAGTAGTTCTGACTTTTAGGTCACTACATAACTGCAACTTATAAGTATCATACTTTATTGCATTAAGAATAAGTGACATACTTTCAATGCTTCCTTCATGTCAACTGCATTCGCAAGGAATAGAGGGTATTTTGTTGTCATTATGGAGCAGAACTACTTTTAAACTTATTTTAGAAAAATCTATAATTAGGCGCCATTCGTCCGGATTATGTGCAAAGACTAATTTTTCCACAGCACTATTTGGATTAACACAAACACACATTTTATTTTGCTTAGTAAAAAACGAGGATAATTTCTGGTTACGGTTCCTAAATATTGTAACTTTGGTTCCGGTGGCTAGTAAATTCCACTGTGGTAACCTTGAACCAAATAGTTCAGGATGTTCTTTGGACAAGAGGAGGTCCCGAACTAGATCATTTAATTCAATTTGTTTAATTAAACGGGGTGCTTTTTCATCATTTTCGGGAACATAAAAACCGTCCTTGTTTGATACATCGAATTCTGCCTTATATTGTACATTTCTAAATTCTCCCGTCAATTTGCCAGGGGCGCTGGAACCCGAATTAATTTTTTTTTTAATTCCTACAAACATTACTTTTAAAAATAATGTGATTAAAATGTTTATTGCTTTTTGCTGAAAAAATCATAACTCAAAAATGTTACATGTTAGGAAGTTTTTATCATCATTTTCGCATTTAACGACCAAAAATTAACAAAAGGCTGTAGACTGTGCGAGTGGAAGTAAAGAGCAAAAGTTGCACGGGCTTTCTAAATTCATGTCTTCTACAACATGACTTACAACTTACAAATTTTTCCGTTCAATTGGCTTTCCGGTGCGTTTAGTAAAAGTAAAAGGCACTAATTAATAAATTGCACAGGAAAATGTAGTATCCTGTATAACTTTTAAAAAACTCTGCTAACATACAAGGTAATGTGTGTTAAATTACATATCAACAAAAAAGTTAAATTACATATAAACCAAAAAGTGAATAGGGGAGTCCATTTGTAATGGGATACTTGTTTGTAATGCTTTTTCAGCTGTAATCTCACCTGTTTAAAAAACTGAAATAGTCATTGTATGTAACTTTGTCTGCAGAATCGGAAAATGCTATTAAAGAAAGAATTGAGCTAAAAACAAATGAACTATGGCATAAATATAGTAGTTTCTAAATGGAAGGCCCAACTTTTTATTTAATGTTTGGAGGCCTCGCATTTTTTACATCTTTTACGACATGAAACTTTTAATTATCTCAAGTTTTAAAAAAATACACATATATTTAAAACGGTTCCTCTATTTCCAAGTGCAAGAAAAATATAAATTAAAATTAAAGCAGTTATTAAACGTTACTTGAACTTCATTGGTAGTTATTTATATTGAATTCGGTAAACACCACGCCACAATATTATCTTTTCTAATATCTAGATTTATTTCGGCGGAGTATAAACAAGATTTGGTACACCCTTGGTGTGAAAATTGGTGGAGCAGCGGTGCGATTCTTTGACTACGTTGTGCAGTATGTAGGTTCGAATCCTGACTAGGAAGGAAACTTTTTTAGTTATTTTTTGAACAAAACTTATAATTAATAAATACGCGCATTAAGTTAATTTAGGATTAGTCAGGTTTGCTATAAAAAAGCACGGGGTAGCCCGTCAACAAAAAATTCCGGATCTATATTAAAATAAGGATTCTTTTAACAAAACCTATACTGTTAGATGGATCTGTTCTGTAAACGTTAGGTTGACCCAGGTTAATCGATAAAACCACCATCAAAGCCATAATAAACAATAAAAATTATATTTTACAAAAAATAGAACCCGCATTTCATTCATAAAAATGAAATAATTAGAATCAAACATCAATTTGTTGTTGTGTATGAGTGGAAAAAAGACGGACTGATCGCATAAAGAATAGTTTGCGGTGAAAATTGCAACGCTGTCAGATATCTTCACGAGGCTTACCAGTGGTGTAGCTATTTTTGAGATAATGTATTATTTGCTACATTTTTTGAGCCCAAATATTATTATGGTGGATACGACAGTTTTTTTCTTCTAAAATGAACAGGAACGACTTCACTTTGCAAAAGTGAGAGTTTTAATAACAACTTGAAAACAACTAATTTAGATATTATGTCGTGGAAAAGTCTGCACTAAATGGGAAACTTTTTTATTATCAATTTCTCGAAAAACTTTCTTCTTGATAAAACTTGTGTGTTTGTCGAAAAAATAGTTTTCACAATATTCAACTTTAAATCAGATATACAAGACATTAAAAAAATACGAAAAAGTGTATTTCAAAAATTAAAATTTTTGTGACTGTCGCGGCCGTAAAAAATCGTAAATAAAGGTTTAGTATTAGTTATGTCATATTAGTAATAGCTAAGGAAAGATTTAAATAGAAATATTTTTTTTGCTGTTTGACCCTAAATATCTCCATAACCACAATATAAAAAATTTTACTCAGTTTATATTTACGATTTTTTATGGCCCTTAAAACTACCGTCAGAAAAATTTTATTTTTTTGAAATTGTTAGTGAAATCCACTTTTTTGAACATCCTGATCTAAAGTTTATTACTATCAAAAATATTTTTTTTGAACCACCAACTTTTATCAAGAAATCAATAATAGAAAAAGTAAATAAATGCATTAAAATGCAAGATGTTTAAAAATAAAATCATGGATACTTTTTGGTGATTCTTATTTAATACCTTTCTTTATCAGCTTATCACCGACTTCATAGGAAATATGTAATAAAATATAATTTATCACTTTTTAATGCAACCTATTTTTTGAAATCGGGTTTGTTTTTCAAAACATTTTGATTTCACCCTTTTTCCAACACATTTTAGTTCTATTTACGCGAAGTTAGGTAAAAATTTGGGTCCACTACTTTTAAAAGTTTGCCAAGCTCGCGGCAAGTAATATTATATAAAAATGCACCACCTTTACATGTATTGTCTATTCATATTTACAGAAAATCAGCAATAAACATGGCCCAATATTAATATGAATGCAAAATTGAACTTCGTGTCTCTAAAAACCACAAAAACAATATTATGAAAAACAATATCTTTACAGTACTTATCCCCCAATTTATCCCCTTTTTTCCCCACCATCCATCTTCCCCGCTATATATTTTACTTATTGACAATATAAATATTTTATGCCAAGATGTTTAATATTTTAACATTCATTATAATATATTATATTATTATTTATATTACCGAAATCACCTGATAAAAACAGATTCTCCCTAGTTGGGATAATGTACCTCAGGATGGTATTTATTTACTTTTTTGATTACTTATTTTTAAAAACCAAATTTTTAGGCAATAAATTAAAGAATTTCAAATTCATTAAAGAAAATATATTAAATGAAAAATTGTAAAGTAACACTATTGCGCTATTTTCATTTTTTGTATATGCTTGCTATATGAGAACTCCGACACTACCCTAAATATTCCTTGAAAATTTCTTAAAAAATGCAAACCATCCTGGAGTAATTAATGACAACATAAAATAGTGGGTTTCACAGCTTACTCAATTAAAATTTATATATATATATATATATATATATATATATATATATATATATATATATATATATCGGGTTCAAAACGTTCTCCGACGTCTTCCGATCCGTCGCCATTGTTCTCTGTCGGTCCACAGATCCTCCTCTAGTCCTCGCTCTCTGATCTCCGAGTCTATCCCCTCTCTCTTTGTTTCGTTTGGTGATTTTTTGATCCCATAGGATGCTATTCAACATAGCTATTGCCTTTCTGCCTTGGGTGTTTCTGTCCTTAATGGCCTCATCCAGTGTTCCGGTATTCGATATCTTCGTTCCTAGGTATTTATATGTTTGGCAGGATCTGATGATTTGGCCATTTTCTAGTACCAGATCTTGTTGAGTTCCACCGACACTCATGTATTCGGTCTTCGAGATGTTGACTTCTAGTCCCCAGTGCCTGTACTCTTCAATGAGCTTTCGCGTCATATACTCTATATCTTCGAAATCCTGCGCCATGATAATTTGGACATCCGCAAAACTAAGGGTATACAGATTCGTATTATTGAGTGGGATTCCCATATTCCTACATTTCTGTTTCCATATCTTCAATGCTTGTTCTAGATAGATTTTGAATAGGGTGGGTGACAGACAGCATCCTTGTTTAAGGTCTTTACTTGGTGTGAATCCGTTGGAGATTTTAGCTCTGACTTTTACTTTTATGTGGCAGCTCCTATATAGTTCCTTCACTGCTTTTATTAGGTGTATGTTTAGGTTCGTCCGTTCCAATGCCTCCCAAAGTTTTGATAGCGGTATGTTGTCGTACGCCTTTTTCCAATCCACGAATAAGAGATGTACTTCTCGATTGAATGCTGACATCTTCTCGAGCAGTTGTGTAACACAGATTAAGTGATCCACTGTAGATCTTCCTGCTCGAAATCCTGCCTGAGCCTCTGCTGTCTGCCCGCTGTCTGCGTATTCGCGTTCTATTTTGGTCTTAAGTATTTTCCCGTAAATTCGACTGAGTGTACCTGTTACAGCAATGCCTCTGTAGTTGTCACAATTTTCTTTGGATCCCTTTTTATGGATGGGAGTAAGGAATGATATTTTCCATTCGTCCGGGATATCACCGCTGCTAATACAGTTTTGGAAGAGTTGAGTTACATGGTCAAATAGGAGATCAGATCCATATTTCACTAATTCTGCTGGGATATTACCCGGTCCAGGTGCTTTCTTATTCTTAAGGTTCCGGCAGGTGTCTTTTACTTCCTTCACGGTGATCCGGATCGGTGACGCTGTAACGTGTATTTGGGCGGATGTTTTGCTTTCCAGAAATTGTACGCGGTCTTCTTTTAAGAGTTTGCTAAAGTATCCGTCCCATTTTGCTGCAGTTATCGGGGATAAGAGGTCTTTCTTATTATTTTGGCGCAGCGACCTCAGCACTCTCCAGCTTTCAGCACTTTTTGTCCCTCCAAGGCAAGTATTTATTCTATCACAGTTTTTCTCCCATGTTGCGTTTTTCTTCTGGGATATTTTTCTTCTTACTTGAGCCTGTGCTTCTTTGAAGATGCTTCTGTTCTGATCTGTTTTATTGCTTAAGTAACGTTGGTATTTCTGTCTTTTAACCTCGATTTCCTGTTCAATGTCTTCGTCCCACCAATACGGTTTACAATATTGTTTGTCTTCTAGATATCCCAAATTTTTATCTTTTAAACATTTTTATTGGGTGCCATTTTTTTTCATCATATTGGATTCTTATCAATATTTTCTTAGTATCTACATATGCCACACTTGATTTTTGGGCATAATTAAAAATATATTCAGTAAGTACTTTTTACATTGACAAACACCGGCATTTTGTTACGTCATGTTGAATTTTGCCAGTTTATATCGACGTTTATCCCTATATCACATTTAATTTTTCTATAAAATTTAATGTCAATTGAATTTTAACAAAATTATTGGCCTCTATTTTGTTGCACTATCTTGAATTCGTACCATAACTTTACCAGTTTATCTGTACATCACATTTATTGCTTGCACAAAATTTGAAATTAATCTAATAAGTAGTTTTTTCAGGCCGATTTTTTAAATATTTTATTAAGCCACAATTTTGTTTTGCTATCTTTTATTTATACCAAAATGTTACCCGTTTATTCGTAACACTTGATTTTTGCGCAAAATTTGAGGAAATTGGATAATTAGGTTTTTAGTAATAGTTTTATTAACGTTTCACTAGTCCACTACCTTGTTCCGGTATATTGGATTTTTACCAAAATATTACCAGGTCATCCCCATATGACTCTTAATTTTTACCTAAAATGGAAGTTAATCTGATGAGTAATTTTTAAGCTATGTCGCGAACTGACAGACCGACAGACAAATTGACAGACGGACTGACGGAATTGATGAAACATATTTTTTAGCATCTAGGGACGCTAAAACCTGAGAAAGTGATTTTTTTCACTATAACAAATATTTTATTTGGCCGCCGTTTTGTTCCGTCATCTTGAATTAGTACCACAGGTTTACTAGTTTATCTCTATACCACAATTAGGCTGAATTTTTAAATACTTTATTAAGCCGCCATTTTGTTCCGCCATCTTGGATTAAAATTTCCAACAATTAATTTCCTTTTTTACTTTTTTTTACAAGCAGTACTTTTTATAATTATATTAAGATCTATTAATTAAACATCTTCACGTTCTCTCCGTTTTTCTTTGAACACATAAAGCAAAATAGGTTACAATAACAATTATGGATAGATATTTTTAAACTCGTTTTTAAATCACCCCGGTAAGTGAATCTCATAAAAGCATGGGCACCTGCACAGCTGTATGGATTTCTCGGATCCGTCGACGCGTTTTTGTAAGCACAACCTAAAAGATCCGACGGACTGTGCCCCTTCTTGTCTTGTTAATATTCGATAATAACACCTAATATTATGCTGCATAGCTCTCTATGGCATGCTATCGCGAATAAATTAGTATTACTAGTATCCACAAAAAAACCTCGTTTTAAAAAGTGTTTTTCTAAAGGGGGTCGTTATTTGAAGAAAAAATGGTGAGATAAAAAAAATGCGATTTTTCCAATTATTCTTATTCCTTTCTATCGTAATAATCACCAAAACTTCGAGATTGTTTGTCCAATATTAAAGATAGCTCTAAAAAAATCAAGTAGTCATAAAACCATTTCCGGTGTAACCAGAAGTGGCCGGAAAATGAGAGACATGCTGAATCTCTCTTCTTTATATACCATTTAACTATACCAAATTCCATTTTAATACTTCTAATTCTCTAGAAATTATAGCTTGTCTAATAGATTCTTTGACACCCGGCATATTAAAGTAATTAATTATTAATTTTACTTTCGTATAATAAACAGTGTCGGACTGATAATTTTGGTAAAAATCCGATATGCCGGAACAAGATCGCAGCCTAATAAAACCTTAAAAAAACTATTGCTAATAAAATTAAATACCCAATTTACCTTAAATTTCGCAGAAAAATCAAGTGTTACATAAGAATGAACTGATAACATTTTGGTACTAATATAAGACAGCAAAACAAAAAAAACTTGCGACCCCACGGACCCAGCACTCTTAATGGAACAGGGCACCATTACAGAGTAAAACGCCCCTAGGTACAGTATACCACGAATTAAGTAATGGTACGGTAGGGCTCTACTGTATTTAGTACTTATTCACCCTACAGGCTGACGGTAGCCCAAAAACGTAACAAAACATGGCAAGCTCACAAAGCAAAGCCTCGGACGAGCGTCGATACGGTGGGGATCGACGCGGAACTATGACACCCCGCCTATATGATGACATTGATAACACCCAGGACTTTCCACCATTACCGACTACTGGATCCAAAATACCCAGAGTTGAGTCTCCTACAGAATCTATAGCAAATTTTGATAAATTTTTCACTATTAAAAGAATAGATGGTTTCTTTAAGGACTCATATCCTTTTGTTTTGCATAAGTCTCTGCAGTCGTTTTTTGGTACTCTTTCTGACACGAAAAAGCTTCACGATGGCTCTCTGTTGATTGAGGTTAGTAATGAGAAACAATCTCTTCTAGCATTAAAGCTTAAAAATTTAAATGGTTGCGAAGTTGATACTGCTCCCCATAAGTCACTTAATATAATCAAAGGCGTAGTTACATGTTATGACTTAGCAAATTGCCCTGATGAAGAAATTCTTCAGAATTTGAGGGATCAAGGTGTTGTTGATGTTAAAAGAATCCCTACAAAAAAAGAATCTAATAAGCCTTCCGGGACTTTCATCTTATCATTCAAAACTCATTTTCTTCCTCCTTAAAGCAGGATGGTATTCACTAAGAGTTATACATCATATTCCAAATCCTCTGCGATGTTTTCGATGTCAGAAATTTGGTCATACTGCCACTCGTTGTAATAGTCCAGTTATATGCCCGAAATGCGGCCATCCAGATCATCAAGAATCTCCATGTCCAACTCCCTTAATTTGCTCTAACTGTACTGAAAAGCATTCCCCTAGATATACGGGTTGCACCGTTTTTAAACGTGAATTTGGAATACAAAGAATTAGAACAATTGAAAAATTGCCTTTCTTCGAGGCAAAAAAGAAGTTCTTAGAACAAAACCCTTTGTTACGACATATAGTTCAAAAGTAGCAATCTCAAAACCTCCTCCAAACCCTTCCCTCTGTCCAAACTGCTGTCTAGCAATCCACTCCTGTTTCATTGCCCCCACCTCCTAAACCCATTATTCCTCCTCTAGCAAACCTATCTCATCAAGTAGTAAACAACAACCTTTACCAAGATCTGACAAACAAACTGTAAGATCTTCTCACTCCTCGTCTAAATCCACGTCCCATTCCCGTACTAATTCACCACATAAAAAATCATCCTCTAATAAAAATCTTACCAGGCAATCTTTGAAATCTTCGTGCGAATCTGTAAAGAAAATGGAATTGGATGATCCTCCTGTAGGAGGGTCCTCTACTTAGCCTGTAGAAAATGACTCTTGCAGGTCTCCATAACTCCTAACAAATACATTCAAGATCTTACACTGGAACTTAAATGGTTTCAGACCTCGAAAAGATGAACTAACTCTTCTTGCAAAGTCTCTCAGACCTGCTATTGTGTCTATACAAGAAACTAACCTGAAAATTAGACTTTTTATGCTTCTCTGGTTATGAAGTGATTAGAAGAGATAGACCTGACCCGCTCCGTGCATCAGGTGGTGTGGCTCTACTAATTAAATCTGGACTTACTTTTACAGAGATCCCCTATCATCCTCATTAGAGGCGGTAGCGTTCCTACCTCACAAAATAACGATTTGCTCTCTTTATCTTCCACCAAAGGATGTAGTGGTAGAATCCGACTTGATTGATCTTTTGAATGAACTCCCCCCCCCCGTGGCAAAACAATAGAGTCACTGATTTCTTCTTTCCCTCTCCATCTGTTTAATGAACATGTTCCTACTTTTCTTTTCTCATCTTCATCTACCTTTTCATCTCTAGATCTAACCCTCTCCTCCCTATCAGTGGCCACAGACTTCAGATGGGAGGTTCTTGATGACTCCTACTCTAGTGATCATTTTCCCACTGTTTTGTCCTCCTTGATAACCCCAACAATTTTAGATTCTTACCCTAGACGGAATAAAAAACGCACAAATTGGGATGTCTTCCGAATCAATTTTCCTTCTCTCCCTCCTCTTACTAAATCGGTCCAGGATGAGAACATCCTCACTAACGCCATTATGAAATCATTTGCTCTTTCCACACCAGAAATAAAAAAGCGTATTTTAAAACCTCCGGTTCCTTGGTAGAACGAGGAATGTAAGACAGCTACTACTGCTCGCAAGAGGGCTTTAAATCTGTTCAAAAGACATCCCACTATGGACAATTTTGTTGCTCTAAAGAGGACCAGGGCTTTCTCTCGCCGTACTACAATTAATGCAAAACGAAACCACTGGAACAATTTTACTTCTTCATTGTCTTTCTCCTCTTCATCAGCTGAGGTTTGGAAGAATATAAACTGCATTCGTGGGAACACTGTAAGATCATGTATCGGTCTGATTAGGGATGACGAATTAGTAAATGATTCCTCTGATGTTGCTGATATGTTTGCTGGTTACTTTTCACTCTATTTTTCATCTGCCCAACCTACACAAGACTTCCCTATTTATTTCTCAAATTCTGAAAAATCTTATAATCTTCCTATTACTATCCAGGAATATAACTACGCTCTATCAATGAGTAGGGATTCTGCTCCAGGACATGATGGGATTAGGATCCCTATGATTCGAAACCTTCCTCCCGAAGTAACGAAAAGAGTCCTTGATCTATTTAATTTAATATGGTCCACTGGTATCCTTCCCTCCTCATGGAAATCATCACTCATTATTCCTATTCTAAAACCTGGCAAATCTTCCTCATCTCCAAATAATTATAGGCCAATAGCACTTTCCAGTGTTATAGGTAAACTCCTCGAGAGAATCATAAATAAACGTCTCCAATGGATTCTATATAAAATGAATTATATTTGTTCAAATCAAGCCGGTTTTAGACCTAATTATTCTTCTTTAGATCATATAGTGGCATTGGAAGTTGATACTAGAAACTCCTTTAGACTATCGAAACATATAACCTCGGTTTTCCCAGATATTACAAGGGCTTTTGATTCTGTAAAACACTCATCAATAATGGAATCTGTTTATAAAAGCGGACTTGAAGGAAATATTGTTCGTTTCATTCAAGGTTTTCTGTCAGACAGAATATGCAGTGTGAAAATTCGAAATTCGATTTCAGCCCCATTCTCTCAAACTTCTGGAGTTCCTCAGGGATCTGTACTGGGGCCTTCTCTATTTATCTTAGCCATAAATTCAATTTCTAATATTGTCACGCTACAAATCTCTTTCAGACTTTTTGCTGATGATCTGGTCTTGTATCATGCATCTCATGACTCTACCACTAGTCCTATCTTAATTCAAAACTGTCTGGAAGCTCTGACAGAATGGTCAAATTCATCTGGCTTGATTTTCTCGCCTGCAAAATCTGCGGTCGTGCATTTCTGTCGGAAAAGAAACTGTAGTACTATTCATACTTTGAGTTTACAGGGAACTAGAATCCCTTCAAAGAATTCACATCGTTTTTTTGGGGGTCATCTTTGACTCTCTTCTGAATTTCAAACCACATATTGAGGACTTGATTAATAGAGTAAAGCGGGACCTAGGCTTTCTTAGGCTACTGGCTCACCCAAAGTGGGGATCATCCATCGATTCACTAAAAACTTTATACAAAATGGTCATCCTTCCTAAAATCACTTATGGCCTTGCGGCTTTCTCTTCAGCTCCTAAATCCTATTTTGACCGAGTTGGAGTGGTGCAAAATTCAGCAATTAGATTAATATTGGGTGCTTTCCCAACTTCCCCTATCCATAGCCTTCATTGTGAAGCAGAGCTATTTCCTCTTGATCTACTACTAGACGAGGGTCTCCTAGCATCTCCAGTCTTTTTAAACCTTTTACTGCTTCCTCTTCTCGCGTTCCTCAGGGAGCAAATATAGGGCTGGCAAATATCCTAAAGAGGATTGATCTCTCCCTTCCTCCTATTTACCCTCACTCTCCTCCGTCTTTTCCTCCTTGGAACTTACAAAGGGTCACAGTCAATAAATCTCTGTTAAAGTATGATAAAAGCTCTTATTCACCTGAGGCTTTGCGTAAAATTTTTCAAGCAGAAATCAATACTTACAGTGAATATATGGTATATTTTACAGATGGATCCAAGACCTCATCTCACATCGGCTCAGCATTTCTTGGACCCTCGGTGGAGGTTGCCTATCAGCTCCCTAACTTTACAGGGATACTTACTGCGGAACTATTTGCTATATTAAAGTCCATTCTACACTTTACTTCCTCAAGCATGAACCAACTAATTATAGCATCTGATTCTTTTAGTTCTCTCTCCCTTATCGAATCAACGTTCCCAACCCACCCTCTAGTGACTGAGATTGGAGTTGCTCTAATGAGAGCGACTATTCGATGCAAGACCATATCTTTCATTTGGATTCCTAGCCACGTGGGGATTGCTGGAAACGAGAGGGCTGATTTTTTAGCCAAGAATGCACATAGTCCGAATATATCTAGCTGGGAGAACTTTACTTTTTGTCCAGATGATGTTCGTTCTTTAGTAAGACATAAAGTAAATTCACTTTTCCAACTAAAATGGGACCTATTGGATGAAACTCCAAAACTGATCCGTGTGAAACCTTTATTTCGTTCGCGGAATAATCCTCAGTTTCCCTCTAGATCCTTACAGGTTAACGTCACCAGGCTAAGACTGGGACACACTAAATTGACCCACGAATATTTATTAAAGGGAGACCTTCTATTTGTAACTCCTGTAACGTACCGATATGACAAAAATTCAGGGGTCTTCACGCTTATTATTTAAAGAAAAAGTTCTATTAAGGAGAAACAACAAAATTTTATGACGTCATAAATCACTGAAAATACGCAAGATTTGGCAACACTAAACAAATGTTTGTTAAAATGTCAACAAAAACTGTATTTCATCTTTTTTTCTTAAAAACTACCGTATATCCCGCAAATTTTCTTTTTGGAAAGTGCTTTTTGTTCGGTTAGGTACTCGACCCATTTCGTGCTTCTGGATAAAACATGTTGGTTTATTTTAATATATGTACGTTTTTTTTTTTAATTTTGGGGATTTTGGATTTAAAGTTTTGAGAATCTTAAAACCCTGTAACGTCACTCTTTCATTGACGATGATATTTTGGCGAAATCAGCAACGGAAGTCGAAAATGATCTCATTCTTCTTTTTTTAACCTGTAATCAAAATTTGAAAATAGGGTTCCTAATTCAACTGACAATCGGTTTAGTTGGATAAAACTGGTCGATAATGGTTAAGTTTTAAATATTTTTATTAAAAAAGATAGGCTCTTGTAGAGATTAGGTATTTTTAATTTTCTCCCTTTTTTTTAATTCACTGTAGACCTTACCTCGAAACAAATACATTTCAGCAAAAAAAAATTGCACATGAACTACTTTTTGCGAAAAAACATAACAACTAGTTATAACTTTGTAAGGCACTATATGGTTATAAACGTCTACTGTTGCGTTGCTTTAATCAATGGCTTTCTTTAATTATGTTAAAATTGCATGCAGAATAGATAATTTGAGTATATTATTATATAATATACTGTTTTTTTAATTTAGGTATTAACAAAATATGTTGATATTATTCAACTAAATTATTCTTAAACAGAAAATTGATTGACATTTGACATTTCATGGTTAATCGGCCATTTCATTACATTCAAAAAGCAGTGTTGCCAAATTTAATTTCATTTTGTCAGCCAAGAATTCCTTACTGTTCATTACAGTTGTTAATAATAGGTTGTTGCATAGTTGAAATGCTGTCATTAGGAGCACAAGGTGAAACAGTTAAGGATTAGCACGAGGTTAGGCGCCGAGGACATCATCATTAAAGCCATAAAATAAAAACCCGTACTGTTAAAAAAGCTGCCAAAGGAGCTGGCAGCCAATTTTGATACAGTCGTATGTAAGGCCATTTGGCAACACAGTAAGAGTCCTTTTATTTCTAATACTATATTAAAGAAGTTTTTGCACTGCAATGTTTTAAAAACTGTAGGGAACTTGTTCAGTTTTTATTTTTTTTTACTGGGTCAAAAGTGCTTCATCTGCAAATTTATTTTTTTTAATGTGTACTATAAACATAGGCTTTCGTTTAGGATTTTCTTAACAAGACTCAAAAGTAATTTTAGATTAAATGTTTTGGTTTTACCAATTTAAATCAAACTTAACCAAAAATACACACTTTTATTGTCTCAGAAAAAGTTAAACCGATATATTAAATTTGCCAGACCGATATATATTAAAAAATTACACAGTATTGCGACAAAAATAATAGTTTTTGAAAAAAAATACATGCATTGATTATATAGTCATGTTTTATGATGCTTACATTATGAATAGTTTGATTTTATTTTTGTCTTCTCAAAATTTACATCAAATCATCTGCATAATCATAAACTCTTGGAAATTCGTTCTTCTTTCTGACCTCGTCTTTGATAAGCTCTATAGATCTCTTAAGCTTTTTCGCCTCTTTTCGTATTTGTTCTCGTTGAACTGGATTTTCTATAATATCTCTCGGTGGCCTTGGGATCTTTTTTATCTTAGACACGTCTAGTTTAAAGGCTTTTAAGGGTGTCTGTGCGGGGACTATAGTGAAAGAAATTTTTTTTATATGTTTCGTTTGAATACGGACCAATGCACGAATTTTTTGAAAATGAGATGACATCCTTTGCCTGGATGATGAATGATGAGGTGACATGAAGTGACGTACCTTGACAAATTAAAAACAGCAGGTTTTTCTTATTTTGACGTTTGTTTTGACTAACAATGTAAATACTATGTAACCAATTCCGTTTGATTTAACCCCGCAATAGACTCCAATAGCACTGACCCGAATTGGACTAACGTTGCATTTTTATTAGGTAATTGGTTGTTTTCGCGGTAATTATTTATTTACATTTACCAAAACCGATTTTGATGATTTTTGATAAACTGGTAGATTTAGAAATCACTTTATTTCTGCGTATGTTTCGTTTCCAGTTATCCACCATAAAAATGTTGAATATTACTTTTTATTATGTTCACCCTTTTTCCTAAACCGCACTGGTTAATACATTCACTCAATAACAATGACTACCTATAACGTTGATTAAATAACCTAAATTAATTTATTAATTATATTAAAAACTTGCTTTATAAATTATAAAAAATACATCGCGAAAAAGACTCCACATTTTAAAACAATTGCGGCGAGAAATTTAAAATACATTTCTCTTTCAAATTTCGAGTAACATTTGAAAATTGAAAATGAGTTTTATCTTGGCATCTTTTTAATTTTCCTAACAAAGAAAATTCCTAATTTATAATTAATTAAATTAATAAAATATTAATAAATAATTTCAAGAAATTTTTTTTATTAATTATTATATTTTTACGCCCCTTATATAATATATCTGAGTATAAAACTTTACATTTCACTTTAAAATATTCCATAGGCAAATGAAAAAATGTAACTAAAGAGGCGCCTTTTTTCTTGTCTCATATTTATTATGTGATGTTTTATTCTCATTTTTGTATTAATATTTAACAGCCTTACCTCTATTTTAGTTTTAATTATGGTTTTATTGACTAAAATGTTACTAACTAGATGTGGATCTACATAGCGGTGACTATTGTTGATTTGAATAGAAAGACAAAACTACTGTCTGGTCTCTAATACGGCTCTAACATTAACTAGATTTTTTTCGCAGAGGACTTGTATACTTATTGGCTTTATTTGGCTTCCCGACTTCTGTAACGTCATTCAGCAGGATATAGACAAGGTTCGTTAAATTCTCGGTGTGAAGCATGGACACTCATTGGTAGGGTGCACCAGTTGCTTTGCAATGGATGTGTGTTCTACTCCCGGTTTAGGCGATGACTTTTTTTTAGTTTTTTTTTAACAAAACTTATAATTTTATATGTAGTTGTATTTTACAAATAGGATTGCGTTGTGGTTAGTCCTGTTAGGCCTTGTTTTTGAGGTGAGGTAAAAAGGTGTATCTATATTCAAACGCGGATTTTTTAACAAAACTTTACATCAGATTACATCTGAGGTTCATTGAAGTTTTTGGGAAATATTGGTTAGCTCAGTGGTAGGGTTTGGGATTAGCAATGCGAAAGTCTCGAGTTCTAATCCTGGTCTGAGAAATGACTTTTTTTTTAGATTTTTTATCAAAATTTTTGCTAAAAACTCGAATTAAGTTAGGATAGGATTGGTTAGATTTGTTGAAGAGAAAGCGCGCAGTAGCGCGCCAACAAAATTCCTAGTCGATACTAAAACAAGATTTTTTTTGATAAAAATTCTGACGAAACATCAGAATTTGTATCTTAAAATATCTTTTTCATCTTCTAGGAACATAGAAAAACACCAACTTATATTTTTAGAAAATTTTTGTGATTCCAATACTTCCCATCTACCGAGTGACCCCGGACTAATGTACGCCCTCTTCTTTTTTTAGAATATCAGTTTGAAATTTTGTGAGCATGTATGGGAGACTATTTGTTAACTTGTAACTTATATTTAACAATCTTTAAATTCTCTAAACAGCTTTTAGGTTTTTCAAATTGGATAAAATATGACGGAGCTATAGGCATTTGTTTTATTTTGCTTAGTTGGATATTCCACAAAATTTAATACAACTCTGGGTAACGGAGAAAAATTGCATTTGAATGAAATCTGCCTAACTTTTCTTGTTATAAAAACAACTCTTTAGTATTATTTATCACAAGAAATTTTTTTTTATATTTATTTTAAAAACCAAAATAGCAACAATATTTTTTTTATAGTATTTTTTTGGTAAAAACTGAATTGCTGTAAAATTAGTAAATATTAAAAAAAGTTAAAATAAACAGTAAGGTAATTATTTGCATATTTTGTCTTAATACACATCTTAATATACTACCCGGAATCATACTATAATAATAAAAATATAATTCATTAGAGGCATCATTTTCGAAAATTAGCAAATCAGTTTTTTGTAAAACCGAAATAAAAAAATATTGTTGCTATTTTGGTTTTTCCAGTGAATGAGTCCAAGCAATAAAAAAAAATTTTTATGTCAAGAAATTTTTTTATCCGATTTCAAAAATATAAAAACTGGCATTTAGCAAATTAAGCTTTATCGGAACGTAAATAAAATTTGGGGGTTTTCACTTAAAAATCCTTTGATGGCGCCACATTACGGTTAAACCGGAAGTTAACAAAACTGTCAAATTCAGGTTAAAACTGACAAGTAGTGTCCCATACAAGATCACAAAATTTCGAATTGATGTTTTAAGGAACAAAGAATAAAAGGAGGAGGTACGTGGTCGCCCGTTATAGTGTATCAATAATACGATAGATTGGCTGTTATATAAGGAAGTAACAAATTACAAGATATTTATACGAGAAAAAAATTGTCATAATGGTCGTTTTTAAGTGAAAAAGGGGGGTTGGGTTTAAACAGTATTAGGACGCGGATCGCGACACACTGAGCTGCTCGTACTACTCCAGTTTCCCAATTACGCCTATAAAATGCATTTACGATATGCATCATATATCGCCAAAATTCAGACGTTAACCATATCTGTCCACATTACATCAACTTACGACACGTAAAATATACATGTCGTAGCAATATTGATGGTAATTTCTGTTGAAGATATTTACTCAAAATGATAAACGAGGTGTATCTTCGCGTATGACAAATTATACCGTTAGCGATTTCGGCTAAGCTGTCGATTTTATGGGGATTTCGTTTAAACCGTGCAAGGCAATTCGCGGGCGAGATATTTACGAGATATAATTTTGTATCGGCGTGTTATTACATAATAACAACAACAAAGAGATACCTCGAATGGTTTTGAGAGGGTTAAAATTATAATCTGCACTTTAACCGGATCCCTCACAAAAATAGAGGCATCATAAAATATTAACATTTAGTACTCCCAATATGCAATAAGTTTCGTAGATGTTGTTATTGTCGCCGCTGGTAGAATACACTCAACTAAAAAAGTTTTATAAAGTGAGACTCTTTAACGTTTCCCGTTTATTTTTTGAACCTTTGGCAAATTTTAATAGCTATATAAATACTACTTTTTTGTATAAATTTCATATTTGTAATATTCAAAATGTCAGTTGGGCGCCATGTCGCAAAGAAAATTAATTGGAAGGGGGTCATGCTATACATCATTTGAAAGGTCTTATCGAGTATATTATTGTGTAAACATTTTAGAAAGTTACACGCTTTATCAAAGAAATAGAGGCATGTAAAAATTTAGCTTCCAAAAATTCGAAAAAAAAAGTTAATGCAAGCGAGGCTTACCTACCTATTGGAGAAGGTATTGAAAATGTTCTCCGTAGACTTCCAGATAGTAAAAAAGTCTGGCTGCGTTAGCTAGCAGGTCAGTTTGGACCTCGGCGAGCAATTCAGCCATCGGAGTAAGCAGTATCTAAGTATTGCCCTTCATTTCTCCTAAAATGCGGGGGCGCACCATCCTGTTAGAAAACTGGACACATGTAAAATTCATCAGGAATAAATAAAATAGAGAACTAGTGTAGTATGTGGAATAAATAGTTCTTTATTGGAACTTTAGTGCTTCTTGTAGATTTATTCTGCTGAGGTGGAATTAGAGAGTGTTTGCCTTTTAACGATATTTATATTTTAACTATTTCAAAATGGCATAGGAGAAAACCAAAACGCACATGCGCTACCGATATCGCTAACATTTGATGGGAATAAAGGAGGCAGCATACTGATTTATTTGAAAGAAATAACTACTATACCAACATGTTTAATGTTCAAATTATGACTGTCCGCCCTTTATTTGGTAATGCGGGAAACGTTCTAAAAAATGTACACAAAAATCTACTCCATATAGACCTTTCAAATAGTATAGAGTGGTAAGGCTTCATTGCTTTTTTTTCAAGTTTTTATAAGCTAAATTTTGACACGTCGCCATTTCTTTGATAGTATGTGTATCATTCTAAAATTGTTAACAATATTCTATTCGATAAAACTTTTTAAAAGACTCCCCTTTTTGAATACTACAATTATTGAATTGTGACAAATTCTAAATTTTTATGTTCACCAGTTCAAAAATTAAAGGGGGGAGGGACATTAAAGAGCCGCACTGTATATTAAAATATGTGGCCCAATTTCAAACTGGAAATTGTTGATTGAATCTATTATTTGTTATTTTCTTCAAAAATTTGTGTTTCTTATTTTAACTCCACCAACAGCGACATGAAAAATATCCGAGTTTTAAATTGGGTAATGTATTTTAAAATGAACAACATTTGTGTGTGTGTGTGTGTAAGTTGAACATTGTTCGAGAGTCTAGACATCGGATCAGACGTATCAGCAATTTTATCACTAGACATCAGATCAGACGTATCAGCAATTTTATCAAATAAACGAAAGTATGCTTTATTGCCGCAGGAAAATTAGTCGAAAAATATTAATCGAAAAAAAACCATATTTTTCGATAGGTCAATGCAAATACATAAATTGTAAATATAACGTTCGTTAGGACATAACATTGCCGTAAAGCTGTTAATGAATTCAGGTGACCTTAACAATAAGCAAATAAACATACATTTGCGAGGTGAATAATTTCGATGACATGACCCCACCTTAAACTCTATTTGTGAAGTGAAGTAAAACAAAAATGTACTGAACTAATATAGTAATTAGAGTGTATTAAAAAATAGAAAATGTATAACTTTAATCTAATACGTAACAAAAATAATTAATTTTAAAGGACTGTCAGATAGTTCATTTCTCTATAAAATGATTTTCAAATTCTATTCCACTAGCTGGAACATGACACCCAAAAAGATTTAAGTAAACAAACAAATAAAGAACATTTTAATGGGACTTATTCATTATAAAAATCACTAACGCAGCAAAAAGGTCTTTCAATGAGGTACGCTTTTGGTTTTTTTCGAAATAGTGCAAACATAGGGATAGTTTTTAAATCTTCTCGAAGATGATTGTAAAGTTTTATGGCGTTGTAAATAACTGATTTTTTTATTAATTCTATGGAAAGAATAGGAAGATATATTCATGTCCCCTTATAAGATAAGGCCACCGTTTTATTCACATTGAAGCAAAGCAGATTGGAATCGAACCAAGCCTTAATCATAACAAAGTCGTTGGAAATATCAGAATGTAAAGACGTTGTATCAAAATCACTCCATGTTATGCTTGTGCCATCAGCAATGAGATACATTTTTGCATTAATTTTTAGGTTGATGATATCATTAATGTATAACAAAAAATGAATGAAGATTTAAACCAATTTAAAGAAATATCGAGGATTCCATAAAAATTTAGCTTGCTTATCAAAATTTCATGACTAACACAGTCAATGGTTTTTGCATAGTCACAAAAAACTGAGGCGGTTGGGTGGTTGTTATTGAGGGACAAGTAGACGTCTCTAACCAACGAGAATATGGCGTTATTGGTGCACTTGTTGGGTGAAAATCTGAACCGACCCAGGGATATTATCTGATGTTTAAGAAACAGTATATTTTTTTGATGATAAGTTTAATATAGATTCTCCTAGAATTAGAGATATAGTCGAGAATAAGAATGAAGTCGGTGAATCATTTTATATATAAGAGAGAATGCATATTTTTAGCAGATATGCGTAGGCCTTTAGTGGTCCACGGTTTATGACGCTACAAACCTGAGATTGAAAATCTGATGGAAAAAAATCAGAGACCACGTAATTAATGATAGAAGAAGAGTATTTTGAGATTCTAGTTGGAGACGATACATGCATTGCAATACCGAAAGAATCGAATATAGAAATTAAATATTTCTGGGTGGCACAAACAGTAGCATAGTCAATATCAAGGTCCCCGCATAGAATTTTTCTGCCTTTTACTGGTAGCAATATTCGCACGTAATTAAAAAAGATTGTACCTACATCAGAATTTGGTGATCTATAAAAACAGATTACATAGAGATCAAAGTTTTTATTATATACTATAGAAAATTCAACCCGAACCGTTTTGAACCGACTTAACACTGGATAATATTTACATTATTTTACTTCATTATATGAATTTTTGTGTTATATGCTCTTAACCTAAAGCTAAACTGGTACCGATCACCTATATTTATAATAAAAATAATAATTTATTTTAAGGAGAATCATACTAAATCACGGCTATAATATTTGATAGTAATTAATTTAGTATACGTATAAAAATTACACTATTATAATAAAAACAAATAAAATGGTTCTATTTATTGACACAGTGGATGGATTGTGAATTTTAGCGTTTTGATTTAGAGTGATAATTATATGGCTATAGATAGAGGTGGTAAAAGAACAAAACTAATATACTCGTTTTAAAAAAAGTCCATTTTTATGTTCATGAATGGTTTTCTAAAGTTGAGGTTTGTATGCATAAAATATATAGTAGATTTAACTAAGTTAGCCGTTTTCTAAAAATACTAAGTTCTTCAAAATGAAATATTAATATGCAATTTTATTTTTAGGGAGCTGTTGTCAGCACCTTAAACTAATCCTGTATAAAATAAAAAACTTTCAAACCCAATGCTTTAAAGAATAAACCAAACATTCTTCTCGTGATTTTCTGAAAATATTTTTCATCTGGTATAACAAACACTTTTCTAAAAAAATGCTACCATTTTCTAAATAAAAAATAACTACTATTTTTTCACTGTTAGGAACTGCTTCAGAGATAGTCAGAATCCAAACAATAGTCAAAAAAATGGTGAAAAATCCTATGAAAAAAAACCGAAAATCTGATATTCCCAAAAGTCTATAAGGACATATATACCGAATGAGATCAATAGAAAAGGCATGAAGGCAAGAAATTGATGCTGAATCTGTCCGTAATGGCTGCTTTAAGTTCTCTTAGCGGGAGTTCTGGGCAGAATTTATTAGCTCCAGTTAGAACAAAAAAGAATATAGAATAAAAGCTCCCGATAATAATCTAAAATCGCGTTTTCCTCCTATATTTTATCTCTTTATGAAAGTTAAATAAAATTTGTTAACAGTTAATGTATCATCGATTATTTCTGATGTCCAGAATCGCAACAAATGGTTCATTGTTAAAAGAGATGAGATAAAGGAAAGGCAAGAAAAACTTGACTTGGGTATTTTCCCTTTTACCTTTTACAGTAGAAAATTTTCTTGGTTGCCTTTCGTTTTTAGGTGGCAAAAAAAAAAAGCCTAGCTCGAAGTATTTTTCGCGGAAAATGCACTTGTGCAATTTTCACGTCTGTCAATGTTACACAACCCGATAAATCTGTATTCACATTCCCAAATACAAACAGCTTAACTGTAAATTTGTTACGCATGACACATATAGAATTTCTTATATTATCTGTTCATACATCGATTCAATAAATAGTATTATAAATTGGGAGTATTAAAAATAACGAATTAAAACGCCAAATAAGTAAATCTAGTACGGCTAACATTAAAAATATAGATATAGCCATGGTGGGAAGAAAACAAGGTGTGCCTACGAGCAAGTTTTGCTGACGTATATTGTGAGGCGAAAACAGGGCCGATTAAAATGACAGGTTAGCCATGTTTTTATTGTGTAAAGGCCTCAAAAAATTACAGTACACCTTTGCTAAACTTTGTTAACGGAATTCATGTATCGGTCATAATTCTGTCTTCTTTTATGATTACGGCGAAAACAGAGACGGAAATATGTCTATCGCTTAAAGAGCTGTTAATTATAAAATCAACCTAGACCTTGTTCATCAGTTTTGTTTTTTGTGGTTAGGAGCGAACGTTAATTTGACAAGTAGATGTTAAAATATATTTCTGATTTTTTTTTTCATACGTATTTGTGTGTTTTCGTCGAATTTTGGACGTATAATTGTTGCAGATCGTTAGGTTGTTTATTGGAATAAACTTATATATCGTTTGAAGCGCAGGTATGTATTATTTAATTTTCTAGTGACATATATATAATAAGAAAATTACGTAATTCGTTAGGATTAGCATACCAAACTGTTCATTTCAAAAAATTCTTAAAACACTAGATGAGGTATGTAAATACACAAATAGTCATTAAACTGATGTAAAAGAATTCAAGACAAATTGTGGAAATATTTTTATTTGGACTAGTTCAAGCTATACATTTTAAACTCAAGTATTTTAAAAAATATGTTTGGTTTCAAATGGTATAGTAAGTAAAATATCCTATGTGTAGCTGAATATGTTTCTTAATATTCATAAGTATTTGAGTAATTACTTTGACAAATACTGAAACCAGACCCCTGAGGCCTTACATAACACAATTGATAGTAAATAAAACACATTTTTTGCTATTATGCATTATATGTGTTCCAATAGTTTATATATGTACCTAACTAGATATTTTTGTTTTAGTTGATACATATGGATGCTGACTAATGAATACACTACGGATAACAAACAACATACATTTCGTGATGGAAATTACCAAAAGGAAAAAAAATAACTAAAAATGTTTAACAGTTACCTACCCTCGAGCCTACCCCTCATTCAGAAGGAACTTCTAGACAGAAGTAAATAAAATAAAAAAACCCCAATTACCATAATAAGTATATTTAAGAGTCCTACTTTAAGTTTTCTGTGTGAATTTGTATTCTTTAAACTTGGAAGTGTTTAGCTACTGTATAGAAGAACTTGATAAAATTTTACCACTGACTGCACAAACCTAATTATGTTTAAAGAAAATATACCTAATGTGAAAATGCTGATATATGCTTGTAACTACATATTAAAACTAAATTAGATTACTGGCATTGTCATAGCAAAAAAAAACCAATATTATGTCTCTGTCAATTGTGTGTTAAGTGGTATTAACTAAAACTGTATTTAGTTTACATTGCATGGTATGCATGGTACGCATTTAATTAATTAAGATTAAGAAAATGTCATTTCTAGTTGTGTATCTGACAATATAGGAGTTTTCCAGTATCCTCTTTTTTTTCTTGTTTCTACTATTTGTAGCCTACCTCAAGGCCTCCATCTATGTATATCAGTCTAGGAAGTTTGTAAACCACACGTTAAGTCTATTATAGGTAAAGAAAATGAGTAAAAATAGGGCGGTTTAAAAAATATGCTTTCCATAAGCATTTAGTTGAACTTTATTCCAGTTCTATGTAAAATTCTGTAGAAAACATTTACACAGTAGAATATACTTATTTAACTTGAGCAGTAAAATGGGAATTTTTTAAGTAAAAGTGTACATTATTTAACTAATAGTGAACCGACAGAATATCATTATTGGACACACTTGATCTCTCATGTGTAAGAAGTTTTTTTTAATGCTGATATTTTTCAAGTCAACCAAAAGCTTGTTTATTTCTGCTGTGTTGAAGTCAGATGTTATAGATATATAGCCTAATTGAGATAGAGTAGATGCTGTTTGTAAAACCACTGCTACGGCGTATCTGTGTTGTATTTTAGTGATTAAGGATATCTTATTATAATGATTAGTTTTCCTAACCTTTTAGATTTAAGACTAAAACATTGTTTATTAGACAGACCTAAATTTATTATTTAAAGTGTTATTTTTACTAGATTTATAAGAACTATGACAGTTACCTCATTAAAGTAATCAATAAAAATAAATGAAAATGGGTAGGTTAAATTTATTTTACTTTTAAAAAATATCAACAAAAGATTGCATACAGCAATGTTTTTTTGTTACACATCACATTTCTAATTTGTGTCACGATCTAAGGTTGGGAATACCTGACACTTTAAGAAACCTAAACTCAGTACTTATCAGTTTAACTAATGGAATTTGATGTCAGGTTAAGCATTTTCTGGAGTTGAAATTATTTTTGAGTAGTTAACACTACACGGTACAAAAGTATCTAATTTAAGAAGTATATAACTAGGTGTCGAAAACATTTTATTAAAAGTGAAAATCATGTCAACTTAAGAATTACCCACCTACCTACCAAATAATAATGAGCATAACCTTTCCAAGTCTGTTAATGCTGTAGACTTTTGTCTCATTACCTTAAATAATATGTGTCAAACTCCCGGGATTCAGCTGAAGCCGACCTTCGAAGAGTACTCAAGGCTGGCAACGGATAGCTATTTCTTTGTTAATAATGATATTGCTTCGAGCTGACATTTTGAAATGAAATTGCAGATGCAGTAGCATACACTAGTAAGGTTGACGGTGGAGTGGCATAAAATGTTAACACTTAAAGGAATCTTTAATTCATTAATTAATTAAATTAAGGTTGATACCTTTTAGAAATATCAATATGGGATATCTAAGAAAGAATGAAAACCAACTGATGATCCAGAAAAGAAAATACAGCTTAAATAATCAAATGAAAAAAGAAAAAGGAAAGAAAATGTTAATGAAATGATTATAAATAAAACAGATTAAAAATAGAATGTTAAAATATATTGTTTTTGTAACTTTTTATGGAACTAACGACTTAGAAGTTAATAGACTCTAATAACTTCAAACTGACAAGTGTTTAAAATATTATCTACTACAGCACAATTCCGTTAATCTGATCCAACAAATGACTAACAAAATCACCCCTTTTGTAAGGTCCTAACTTTTTATTTCGGATGTAAAAAAAAGAATTGTATGCTTTTTTATGTAATTTTCATGAACAAAATGGGATCAATTCAGATAAATTGATTGAAAAACATATAATAGATGCCTACACACATGCTTAAAAAGAGGACATCTGGTTACAATATGTGAGAATATCGAGTATTTGAACACCTTAGAAAAATCTATGTTCACTACATACTATTTATACACATTTTAGCTGAACCTTTATCTGATTTAGCCACTCAAATTTTCTGTTATCAGGTAAGCCTGCCAAAATCCGATCCTCAGTCTCATCTGTAATATTTCTTTAATTTTTTTCAATTATTGGTTGGAGTCTGGAGAAGGTTGCTCTCTGTAGTATCATTAATTTTTCTTTTTATTTTCAAAATGCTTAGCTTAGCATATAACCGCTAAAAATCATTTGATTTAGAAATGCTTAACCAAATATTTATCGTTATTTAAATTAATTTTGTCATATTTGTGGCAATCATAAACCCTCTGTACTGTAGAAATCAGGGTTTTTAGGAAATCTATGAGACCTTATATTACATTTGTCCTTCGTTTTATTGTGGCTAAATCAACCAGTAACCTCACGAGATATATTGTTCTTGATTCTTAATACCCAAATGCCTCTAACAATAAAATTATTTTCTTTCCGAAGTAAAATTTATTTTGCCCAAAAAAAATAAAAGTTGTTATTTATTGTCAAACTAGTAACCTAACTTACAATTTTTATTGACAATACTGACCTCACGTTTTACGTAGATGCGCTGGCTGGCGAGCACAACTTGTTTTCTTCCCACCGTGGATATAGCTCTTAAATGGCCATTTTGAACGATGCATGTCATTCCAAGTGCTACAATGAAAACACTCACGCGCTCCTTCAATACAAACAATAGCAAACAGCGACAGTTAATTTAATTATTTTTATTGTGAATACATTAGTTAAAACAAAATTTTGTATCCAGTTATTTTTTAAATATTTACTCAGGAAATACTCTAACAAATTATAAATGGTGCAAAAAAAATTATTTTCTGAAAAATTTCAAAAATTGTTTCACACATAATATTTTCTTTAAATAAAAGCATTCGTGCACATGATCAATAAGTCGAAAAAATCGGTTTATTGACCATATGCACTCATTACGAAAATAAGTGCTCAAGATTTTTTCCGTAAATTTTGTTTGCATTTGTTATATTAAATAATTACGAAATTGTAGTGGCGGATTCATGGTTTAAATCTATTTTTTAGGTTTTTCGCCTTAATAAAATTTGAAATTAAAAGAAATTATTTACCTGATAAAATCAATAAGCAGTCTTAAGTTCGGGGTCCACTATGAAGGTACCCGAGGAACGACACTGAAAAATGTTTTTTTTCCAGACGTTTCGGGGGAAAGTCTTCCCCCGTCTTCAGCAAACCTACAAATAAAAAACTAAAAGCAGTATATCTCTTATGTTTAGTATCAGAAATATAACCAGAATGGCTAATCTCTGACACAATGTTAATGAATGTCAATTTAAAGGTGTTATTTTTATAAACGAAAACAGTTACTCGAAATTAAATAAGGATCCAACAGAACACATAGAAAGACAAATATGCACTATGCTTCAAAAACATAAAAACTAATTTATAGATTCTGAACGCTTTAAATTAACACCACACCACAGTAAAACACCACATTTCTATGGGGTACCAAAAAATCACAAACCAAACATACCATTTTGACCCATAGTAAGTAGCGTAAACTCACTGACACATCCTTTAGCTAGGTTTGTTTTAAATATCCTAGAGAAATTGTTTAATATTCAAATAAATATAAATAATACACTGGTAAGTTTTGATATCGATGATTTCTTTTTACAAATGTACTTGTCGATAAAAATTTAAACATAGTAAGAAATAAACTTGAGAATGATAACAGTCTTAGTGAACGTACATCATTAAACATTAATACTATTCTAGAATTACTAACTTTCTGTGTAAAAACCACTTATTTTCAATACAAAAACGAATATTACCAACAAAATTTTGTCATGGCTATGTGGTCTCCTTTATCTCCTTTACTAAGTAATATTTTTATGGAAAAGTTTGAGTTAAATTATGTTCAAAATTGCGATCATAAACCACTTATTTGGTGGAGATATATGGATGACATTTTTTGTATCTATGAACATGACGATTAACATTTAAATAATTTTTTATATCATATTAGCACCAAAGAACCAACAATTAAATTTACTATGAAAAGGAAACAGACCAACAACTTCCATTTTTAGACATACTTATCAGAAAAGACATACACAGTTTTGAAACAAAAGTATACAGAAAATCTACATACACAAACAGATACTTAAATTTTTACTCAAATCATCAAATCATGGTTAAAAAGCGAGTTGCAAAAAGTCTATAAGATCAAAGATCAAAATTTTATGAAAGAAAAAAATTTTATAAAAGATGTTTTAAATCAAAGCAATTATCCTAATGATTTCGTTGAAAAATGTCTTTATGAAATTGAGAATCAAAAGACAAAAAAATCCAAAATAGACTAATTACAAACCTCTTTATAACATACATACCTAATTTATCAGATAAAATAAAACGAATGCAATAAATTTTACATAGGTGAAACTTCTAGGCCATTAGCCAACGGAATTAAAGAACACCAAACATACATAAAAAATAGGGAATTTCAGAAATCAAACATTTGCCAAAATGCACTAGATAACAATCATAAAATTAATTGGAATGCTTCTAGTATTTTAGCAAAAGAACCATGTTCCAAAAAACGTAAAATAAAAGAAAGTGCCTTAATATTATTAAATAAAGATAATTGTGTAGCATCTTGTTCCGTTAGTTTTAATAACACATGGTTAAATTTGAAGTAAAAAAAGGACACCTCAAAATACAGTAAATTAAAATAAACATACTCTAGGTAAACATATTTCCCACCTTATTCTAACAATTAAAATAACACCTTTAAATTGACATTCAATGACATTTTGTCAGAGATTAGCCATTCTGGTTATATTTCTGATACTAAACATAAGAAATATTCTGCCTTTAGTTTTTTTATTTACTATATACTGAAGACGGGGGTAGACTTTCCCCCGAAACGTCCAGCAAACAAACATTTTTCAGTGTCGTTCCTCGGGTACATTCATAGTGGACCCAGAACTTAAGACTGCCTATTGATTTTATCAGGTAAATAATTTATTTTAATTTAAAATTTTATTAAGGCGAAAAACACAAAAAATTTGGTATATTACTACTGATAAATAACGTCACCCTATTTTAATACGTTACCTGACATTTTCCCATTGACTAATAACAAGTCTGTCTTGGATATAATTATAAATATCGATGGTGCTTTTGACAAAACCGCATTCATAACGAATTCGTTTACCTTATAGCTAATTGCTAGTTAAAATAAAATTTAGTATCCACTTATATTTACAATATTTTTTCGGAAAATACTCTAACAAAATATAACGCGCGCAAAAAAAATCTTTTTGAAAAAACTCGAAAAATTGTTTAGCAAATATTTTCTTTAAATAAAAGCATTCGTGGCTGGGTATCCAACATGATTTCAAAAAGTTCTGTGCAAATCTCATTGGGAATATTACTTTTAAAGAAACGGTTACAAAAGGCTGTCAAAGTGGAAATATTTCATCACACACTCCATGAAACCTAGACCTTGACAGCCTTTTCCCCCACTTATGTCGTGACAAAGCAAGTTATCACTGAACTGCTCATCAAATAGATAATATAATTTAAAAACTAAAAATAAAAACATAAGACAGTCTTTTGCATAACTTCAACTCAATGTCATAATCAAATAAAATGTACATGAGTAATATAATATAAAAATCAAATTTTACTAAGAAATATTCATATATATATTTTTCTAATACGAAAGTAGTTGTGTATTTGATTTAGTATTACTTGAGCTCTCGTGAACAGCGCTTCTGTTGGAAGCGTCACTTTTTATTGTCCCTATAGACCGTAGGACAAAAAACATTTGTTGACAAGTTTAATACTTACTATACGTCGTTGACGGTCTGCTCCTGCAGTGGTTCGATCACCGTGTATTGGCATTCTTTTTAATTACTGGATTACGTTTTTAATTAGCGCAGATTATGCGTTATTTTTATGTAAAAAAGCGGGTCAACAAATGCAGAGATTTCTGACCAAGTCCAGTGGGTTTAGAAATGATGCACAACGTGGAGGTAAATATACTTCTATGTATATCTATATCTTCACAAGTGGTAATCCACCAGTAATCCTACGTAAACTGGCAACATTTTGGGGAATTTTTTTGCAATCTCAATTTTATCGTTGATGGAATCTTCGGGTCTGGTACGATTTAAAACATCTCGATTTTTTACCTTTTTTTCGTTTTCTTAGGAAGCTTGCTTTAAATTTACTATATTTAAGCAGAAAAAAGCCTGGGCGAAGCATTTTTTTAAAGAATATCACAAATCTTTCCATAAATAACCAACAAATTTTAGAAATTTCACTACTTTTCCAATGCTAAAACTGTCAATTATGAAAAAATACGGAAACTAAATTATATGCATTGTTGCCAAACTTACTTGGTTTTCTTCAAATATACAAGAAATAGTATTCCTAAATTTGAATAAAACGATTTAAGGATGGTTTTATTTATTAACAAACCCAGGATGAGTCACAGGACTCTTAATCGCTTTCGTCAATCAGGCCACTTTAGAGTGTCCGCATATTTCAGATAAGATTTAATATTATTGTATAACTTTAATGATGGTTTTATCGACGAACGCGACATAACAATATAGGTTTTATTAAAAAAAAACCTTGTTTTAATGTAGGTCCAGAATTTTGTAGGCGTGCTTCCGCGAGCTTTCTTTATAGCGATCCTAACCAATGCTAACCTAAGCTAATCCGCATTTTAATTAATTATAAGTCAAAGAATACTAAAATTACTAACTATAATAAAACCACATAAATGCTCAATTCGCTTCCCACAAAATATGTGTAGAACTGGTTGCCTACTTAGTATGAAACTGACCCTAAATATTTTGGCTTTAATGACGGTGCTTCCGCGCTATCGCGCTCCGGCGCCTAACCTGGTACTAACCCGGTACCAATTCCTAATTCCTTTCCACTCTGACTTATACCAACCCATCTATATGAAAAAAAAATTACTCGCACATCAAAGAATATAACAAAATTTAATTTGGCAACAACGCTTGCTGGCTGACTAAATGACATGCAATTAAGTTAACAGAGTTTAGATACTAAACAAATTTCATGTTGTCAGTTGTCAGGTATTATGTTAGAGAATTATTCATATTCGTAAATTCAAAAAAAAAAGCAATTCTAATTTAACAAATATATACTAGAAATAAACAAATCTTTCAAAGTACACATATATTAACATACAACATCAATCACATGTATAAAATGTAACGGAATTTCAAATACAATGTGTTAAAACTGCGGTAAGGCGACTTGGCAATAAATTCTAATTTGTATTATTTTGTGAAAAATTGTAATGCATCCACGCTTTTTTTTGCTTAAATGTAGTAAATTTCAGGTAAACTTCCTAATAAAACCAAAAAAAGGTCAAAAATCGAAATGTATTAAACCGAATCTTCTATATATCTGTCCGCCCACCGTTGCGGACATCTGTTGTGATATTTGCCCCTGCATTTGCCAATAAAGTAGCGGCTGATCTTCTCATACAATGATCAGTGTATAACTCAAGGCAGTGGCGGCTCATTGTTAAGTTTTCAGGAGAGTCAATATAGATATATATATATATACTAGTCCTAACACTGGAACCTATGGTGGAAGATAGATCAAAATACAAGAGTTCTAACCACACTACACAACAAGTTTAATTTGTTGTAATATAGGTATGTCCTTTCATAATTCTGTTAATTAATTTAAGTGGGAAATTATTTTCAATTAAAGTTTGTCTTAAAAAAAAAATTTAACAAAGGGAACAATCTAACAAAAAATAAAAATGAAAACCAATCTTATATATCATATATAAATGAACTCCCTGAAAAAATGAAATACGCTCTAGCCAAACACAACATAATTGTTTGTCACAAACCCAATAATTTATTAAGCTCCCTATTCACACCTCTCAAAAGTAAAATACCAGTAAAAAAACAATCAAACTTAATGTATGCGGTCCCATGTATGAATTGTCCTATGAAATACATTGGCATGACCACACAATACCTAGAGAACAGAATAAACGGCCACCAGTACACAAAAAATGGGTCCACTGCTCTTCATAAACATGAAAAATCAGAAAATTATGAGCTTAATTTTTCTGACACACGAATTTTGAATAAAGATACTAACTATCAAAAATTAATCATTAAGGAGATGTTTCATATCAAAAAACAAAAACATTCCGTAAATGATAAACAAGATGTCAAGAATCTGAGTTAGATTTACCATGGTTGGATATTTTAATTTTGTATTTTATATATAATAAAATGCCTATATACTCAATACTACACCATCATAAATATAATTTCTATAATGTCTTCTGTCTGTCAACTTGAATTTACACCAAAATAACTAAAGTAAACATTGTTAATCTCAATAATCGCTTTCAGCAAAAAAAACATATCGGTTGTATTTATTTAATTCTTCAAGTCACAACTGAAACATCATTGCTATTATAATGCACCGAGTTGTTTTATTTCCAAGGTACGTATACCAATATATTTAACATGATTTTAACATTAATTTTAAACTGGAGTTTTAAAAATTGTAACGTCCTGTTTTAACATTTTATTGTAATAGTTTTTAGTGTGTCATGTATACAGGGTGTCCCGAATTGCAGTGTCCAAACTTTAACAGCGCATTCTGCATTCAAAATAAGCCCTAATTTTTTATATAAACATATACCGGCAAATGCTTCGTTTTCGAAATACAGGGTGTTAAAGTTTTAAGAAAAAAATTTTTTTTAGTCATAACTTTTTTATTACTTGAGATATTGTGATTAAATTTGGTAAACAGCCTTGGAGTAACAAAAGGCATTTTTTGATTCGAAATATTTTTTAATTTTTCATCAGTGGTGTCCGTACGGGATTTTTTATTGAATATTCTTGAAGAAAAAATGGTACTCTACTGCTTTTTCTGAAAACAAAAATCATTCCTAAAATCCCCACTCAGTTTGGAGCAAATTTGATCCCTTGTCTTTTTTTCGTGCGGTGTAAGGATTTCGAGTAAAAAACTAAAAACCATTTTTATGTATGGCATAGTTAAAATTTCCATTATTGTTAATTTCAGTAGCAAAACCTTTAAGGTGGGATTGTAACAGCAAGTTTTTAAAATTATCTGGTTTCCGATATTTATTTCATGCATTCCGGGTGAGTTCATAATTTCTGAACAACGTATGTAGGATTTCTAAAATAAAAGCTTGTCTGACAACTAAGGAGAGATGACTTCATCGACCCGTTGTAATGGAGATTTGCATTATGTTTATGTTATCAGGGTGACATCGCAGAAGTTAGCAGGCAACCTGTTAAAATCTAATGTCCTTGGTACTTACCATCATTCCTTCATTATCGACTCTTGGTATGCCATGATTGCATTTTTGTGATAATTGAACAATTGCTAGGTTCGTCTTTAAAGTATGACAGACGAGTTTATAATTCTAAAATCGTCGATTCATTTTGTAAAACGGTAATTAGAATTAATTCAATTTTGAAGATGATACTTCATTTTACAGAAACTACTCTTTATTAACTAAGTACGTAATTAATTTTACAAAAACTAGAATTCATAACTTTTATTAACTTAGATCGTGAAAAAAATTTATAGAGCACTTCAAATATCATTAAGGATTAATGTGGGCCTTAAAATTCACAATAATTGCTCAAAATGAGCTCCTCTAACTTCGACACATTTTCGGCATCTGCTCTTAACTGTGTCAGTGGCATGGCGTATAAAATTCGTATTGGCTCGCAAAGTTTCACAGGCTTGCTCTATCCTTAGAATCAGTTCTTCTTTTCTATGAACTGGTCTGGAATAAACTAAATTTTTCAAATAACCCCACACAAAGAAGTCGACAGGTATGAGGTCAGGGGAACGTGGTGGCCAGGCTGTAGCTCCTAATCGTCCAATCCACCGTTCTGGGTTATTTAACCACTCCCGATTTACAAGTGCAAAATACGCGGGAGCCCCGTCCATTTGAATCCAGAATTCGTTTCTAAGATTTAGAGGAATATTTTCTAGATATTGTAATAACTCATTTTGCAGAAAATCATTAAATAACTGTCCATCTAGGCGTGGTGGTAGAATATGGGGCCCGCAAAAAATTTCATTTATTACACCACACCAAACATTAACAGAAAATTCTTGCTGAAATGCTCTAGTTCGTACAACACGTGGATTGTCATGGCTCCAGATTCGTAAATTATGGAAATTTACTGAGCCGCTTCGGGTAAATGTGGCTTCATCAGTCCATACAATTTTTTTTGAGAAGTTCTCGTCTTCCTCTATTTGGCGCAAAAACTGACACGTTTTTCGGCATCACCAGGTTGTAAGTTTTGTACTGGCTGCATCTGAAATGGCTTCCTGTGATCTTTCCTCAAAACGCGATGAACCTTATTTTTAGAAACAAAAACTGCGTTGCCTTGTAAATTATGAGCTGCTCTTCGTAGGGTTAATGTCCTATCGTTGTCAAACTTATTTAAAATTACGTTTCGATATTGTTCATTTCTCCTACCTTCATTTCTCGGATTCTTTTTGAATCCAAAATTCCTAAACATTAAATGCGTTTTAATGAAAACTTGTTTGCAAGGTAATCTTCTATTTGGAAATCTTCGTTGGTATTCCCGTACTGCTGCATTTGCATTTCCATTACAGAAACCATAAACGAAATGAATATCAGCATACTCAAAGTTACTGAATAACACCATTTTGAAATCACTAGTTAGACTGATAATTACCTTTTTGTATAAACTGTAATGTACCTGACATTTATTTACTCTAAAAACTCAAATGTCACACTTTAAAGACGAAACTTTGCCACTGACTTAACTACGCCATACATAAAAATAGTTTTTAGTTTTTAACTCGAAATCCTTGCATCGCACGAAAAAAAGGCAAGAGATCAAATTTGCTCCAAGCTGATTGGGGATTTTAGGAATGATTTTTGTTTTCAGAAAAAACAGTAGCGTACCATTTTTTCTTCAAGAATATTCAATAAAAAATCCTGTACGGACGCCACTGATGAATTAAAAAATGTTTCAAATCAAAAAATGCTTTTTGTCACTCAAATGCTGTTTACCAAATTTAATAACAATATCTCAAGTACTAAAAAAGTTATGACTAAATAACAATTTTTTTCTTAAAACTTTAACACCCTGTATTTTGAAAACGAAGCATTTGCCGATATATGTTTATATAGAAAATTAGGGTTTATTTTGAATGCAGAATGCGCTGTTAAAGTTTGGACACTGCAATTCGGGATACCCTGTATATATATATATATATATATATATATATATATATATATATTATATATTATTGCATTCTATATCCGGCTTCAGATTTACGACCGATCACTTGTTTTTGGAAATATCGGGGAAAAACCGAAAACGGCGGATTTCGTTTTTGCCCAGTATATCCAGAACGGAAAATTTGACAGCTGCCAAAATGTGACATTATTCGGACACATTTTTAAGACAAATAATGATTATGCTATGATTTGCTTTGATTTTGTTTTCTACAAAAGCTACTTGCTAATTTTTCTTCATTATGCATACTTTTTTGTAGAGGTGGTGTGGTAAGAAAAAAGCAAATATTACGAAAAACATTGATTCTACGAAAAGAATATATACTTATACATTTTTTTGTACAAAATTTTATAAACTACAATTTTGCTCACAACGATTTTCCTTAAAAAATTACCTTTCTAAATACCTAGGTAAAATTCATCTCCTAGAAAAAAAAACCATGACTCAAATTTAGAGTACTTTTTAGGATATGCTTTGGTCACCAAACGTTCTCCACGTATATTCTGCTTGGTCGCAAATATTTATTTTTTTGTGACTAATTTTACTGTGCATTAAATTTAATTTTGTAAGTTCTATAATAGTTTTTATATCACTAAACTTTGACGTATTCTAAAGGCTCTCCTAATCATAAGAACTTAATTTAACTTAACAGTTATTTGTTAATAACTTTAGAACCAAAATCGGTAACGAAAATATATCAAGTTTCACGAAGACTACTCTTTTAGGTTTTGTTCCCTGACCATTAAAAAGTTTCGTCGTTATGGGTTCATTTTGTCATTTTTATCGTTAGACATACTAAAGAACAAACTAGGAATAATGTAGAATCAATCTGAATATAGATAAATTGCTATTTACGACTCGTTATCTCTGACAAACCATTCTAAGAGGATAATTAAATAGATTCATCAGGTTACGTCACAAAAAGCGTCCCCTGTTAAATAATCCCTTTTCCTGTCTGCTGCGTAATGAATAATGTAACATCAACATTCCTGTACCTGATTTTATTAATGCAGGAGTTACAAAATTACTACGGAACACGATTTTTATTACTAGCAATAAAAGCGCGGCTCAAAAGAGTTATGACCCTTCCAATAAAATCGCAATTTTTAGATAAATATCTACAGATCGGGCGATAGAAAATATTTTGCCGGTGTAGAGGCGATAAAACTTTGGACGTGGTCAATTAAATGACATTGCTTGTCCGCATTTAAAACGTTTGTGTAAATCGCAACGGGCAGCACGGCGACACATACTGGGTCGGTAAACGATTATAGCTGCACAAAAGGATTTAAAGCTCTAAAAGGTATTTTAATTGAAAGAAAGTCATTAAAACGGGTAAACAAATCTCATCATATATATATATATATATATATATATATATATATATATATATATATATATATATATATATATATATATATATATATCTTACAATATTTATTGGTTTAAAAATACTCGCAGTGTACAGACAACAATAAAGCTAGACACATTTAATTAAAAAAATATATACAAAAATGAAACCGACCTTAAAAAAATGCACTAAAAATTGAAAAATACTATTTTATTCCACCTTGAAAATTTTACTCCGTGAGGTCGGCGGCAAATAAACAGTAAGATTTTTGTGATTAATTAATTAAGAATAAGTTTATCGCCGACATCACGGAGTAAAATTTTCAAGATGGATAAAATATTATTTTTCATTTTTAGTGTATTTTTTTGAAGTCGGTTTCATTTTGTTTTTAATTTTATATTTCATTCTTTTTAGTTTTATATATACGAGTTTTATTGTAAAAATCAGGTTTAACAAATGGTCCACTGCATAATTAATAAATAAAATATTAAAAAACTATTTGCAATAAATATTGTTTTTCATATTCTTGCAGGGGCGTGCAGTCCATGGAAGCAAGCGAAGCAGTGCTTCCCCAAAAAAAAATTACAAAACATCTTCTAAAATGTAATTTTTGAAATTTATAGTATAATAAATAATTTAATAATTATTTTAATTATCAAGCCCATAATAAATGTGGCCTTGACTCCGACCCAGCCACAATAGAATATCGAATAGAACCTATGCGGGCAGCTAGCTTCTCTGCAGCCAAGTCCTCTTAATTTCCTGTGAATCGAGCCAGAAGTTATTGAACTTCCCACCGGCTGTTTGCAATTTTTGCATTTCAGTCGCGTGCTTTAAGTGGTGGCGGAAGCTATCGTTGGAGTAAGTTCTTTGTTTGAACGGCTATCCGTGTGTTGTGTGATACGTATATCGCGTCGTGCGTGGTATGATATAGAAGACAATAATATGGACGTGGATACGCAAATATCGTCAATTTCGGCTGTCGGTAATAACGTTGAAAATGTTGGAGAATTTAGTAAGAAGAGTGTATGTGAATGTGTGGTGTGTGTTTTAATAATAAAGGGATTTTCAACATTAAACTTCGCTGATAACCTTCAAATAATTTCCAAAGGAGGGGCAAAACCGCCTATGAAAAATTTAATCACGTTGCGGAACGTCGAATTGAATCCAGAATGATTTAATTTCCGCTGTTGTAACCATTATTCTAAAAAGAATTAAGCAGGAGATTGGCGATGAGCGGTTCATTGCTATTGTTCTGGACGAAACAACTGATATCACTAATTTAACCAATTATCCACAGTAATACGCTACGTTAAAACAGACGGAAGTATTCAAGAGCGATTTTTAGGTTTTAAGAATGTGTCCGAACATCGTACAGCAGATGCATTATATCCGTAGTTTATAACGTTACTAAAGAAATGAATGAAGAGAAAAAATTAGTTGCTCAAAGCTATGATGGAGTTGCAGTGATGGCAGGACAATTAGGGGGTCTGCAAGCTAAAGTTCGAGAAACTTTCCCAAGTGCTGTGCTTGTCCATTGTTTTGCTCATAAATTAAATTTAGTTTTATCCCAGCCCATCAATCACATTAAAGAGTGTAAAGTATTTTTCGTTACTTTAAGTGGCATGGCTGCTTTTTTTTCCAAGTCAACAAAACGTGCACAAGCTTTGGACTCCATTGTCCACAAACGATTGCCCAAAGTAGCTCCTACTAGGTGGAACTATAATGGAAGACTTGTGTTAACAGTCTCTGAAAATCGTAAATCACTGATGGAACTATTTGAGAATATAATAGAAAATAATGAAAAGTGGGACTCAAAAGCAATAAATAGTTCGAGGGAGTTTTTGGACTGTTTAATTTTAATTATTTGTTGAACATATTTTCGGAAATATTTACATTCTCGTATTTTTAATATATTACAAACTACAACAAATGATATTGCTTTTTGCCTAAAAAAAGTGGATGATTTTAAGTCCATGTTAAGCCAAAAAATGATGACTTTGACCTATTTTGGGAGAAAACGATGACGTTAAATGTAGAGCCACAAGCAAAGGGTCTTCGAACAGACAAGGTGGGAGATGTTGAAACATCATACAGACGCCTCTTTTATGAAATAATCGATCAAATTCAGCAACAAATAAACTATAGATTTACCGGTTTAAATGATTTTAAATTCCTCGAGCTTTGCAATTTTGATGCATTTAAAGGAAAAACTTTTCCAGAAGATGCATTTAAATCTCTTCTTCTTCATTATAGCCAGTTCTTCGACCGAGTGTTACTGCGATCTGAACTAAAAATGATTTACGAAACTGACATTAGCGCAAAAAATAACGCTAAGGAGCTAATGCAATTTTTAAAAGACAAGGAGCTGGAAGATGCCTACGCCGAAGTGTCGAAATTGTGTGAATTAGTATTGACAATACCTGCCACAAGTTCATCAGTAGAACGCAATTTTTCAACACTTAAACGTATAAAAAATTTCGTGAGAAATTTAACGGGGCAGGAGAGACTTTCACATACATCGCTGTTGTCCATCGAAAATAAACTTCTCCAAAATATGTCGGAGCATCGACGTTTTTATGATGACGTCATTGACGAATTTGCAAAAAATGATCGAAGAATTGAATTACATTACAAATAGGTAAGTTTCTAAAAATTGCTTCTCTTTCTTAAAATTTCACCGCACAGATTCTTGCTATGGGACCACTCCAGTAATATCCCCTGCGAATTTCATCTAAATTGGTCAGACCATCGCGGAGTAATCTACATCGATTACAAACAAAATGGCCGCCATTCCGCTATTTTTACCATTTCGGCAATATCCTAAATTGGTCAAACCTTAGGGTAAGAATAAAAATAGAGTTCATTATTTACATATTTAGCCACTGCCAAGATTACCTCATAGTATAAGGTCGATCGTACGATGATGCCAAGACTAGCCAGGAACTCCAATGTTTACACCAATTTATATTACGGTGAATATGTTTAAACATGATGCAATAACATTTTCGTACAAAGAATAGTAATGTTTTTCCAGTATTAGTTTTTAAGCAGTATAAAGAAATTACTTTTATTGCAAAATAATAAAATACAAGCTAAAAACACCAAAGGCTTTAAATCAGATTACACCAGTAACAAGAGTTTTAAGTAGATATGACAACCACGATCGACTATTCAACGTATTAGACCATCCCACTGTCGTGTTAGACGATCCCACTTTCATTGACAAGGAATCCTTATAGTATAGTAGTACAATAGTCGACAGCAAAGATTGTTCAGGGTCACGTGACCGGCGTGGATTAAAAACCAATAGCGGTTCGTGGAACTACAATAAACTTTAATATTAAAAAAATTAATTTGCTAAAAAATATTTGTATATTGGGAGATTTTTTCATGATTACAATAATTCCCTTTTACTAAGAAAGTTAACAGGTTTGGTCCATTAATCTCATTTTTTTTTCAAGGGCGACCCCCCACAAAACGATTACAGTATAAACAACTTAACCCGAACAAAAAATTATTCGGGGTGTTTAGGAGGTGTTCTGTTTAAAATAACTAACTGCGATGTTTAAATGTTTTACTTGATATCTGTTTATTATTTACATGAACATTGACCATTCACATCAAACTTTAAATTTTTTAAAATTAACTTTTTCCTATCTGTCAAAGAAATACTTATAGACCCAATGTAGAATATATAGAGCAATCTTGTATATCAGTATTCCGCAACATAACTTGGGAATAATCGGACCTTCAAGTGACTAGTCGGTACATCTTCAACCAGACCTAATTTGTATATCTCGTAAGTCAACAAGGGCTGCGGTATTATGTCTGATGACAATGTACAAGTCACTTTAATTAATTTACACGATTATTAGTGTACCGATGGGAGATAAACAGCCGAAGGCAATTAGATTAATGTAGCGGAAGATGAGTAATTATAAACCCTAATCATTAAACATTAAAATTGCTACTTACACTATTTTCCATCTATTAGTATTTAGGATTCAGTCACAATAAGATTCCGCTAGTTCTATTATATTAACTTAAAATATAGGCCCCAAGTTTTTTTTGTACCCTCATTTACCTTCTATACACAATAAAAAGTTGGAAGCTACGAAGTGCAGTAATAATTTTTCTTAAAAATGTATTTTGTCTTCACATTTCAGATATGAAGCAAATTTTAAAAATCAAATCGAATAAATGTTCTTGGGTATTTTAATGTTTACCTTCACGCATCATTTTGAAGTACAGACATAGATTTAAGACTTTGAAATTCAAGAATTTAACGTATTTAAACCAAACAAAACATCCAACCATTTAAATTTATCACCCAGCAAGCCCTTTTACCAGAAGATTTCCAGAAGCGTATTGAATTTTGCGAAAGATCCGCTATTTTGGAAAAGAATTATTTGGACAGATGAGTCAAAGTTAATGAGGGAGGGAGTATTTTTGGTTTAATCATGGATAATAAATTTCTTCATGGTATCTACGATTAAAATTCAACTTCCGTTAAATATCTGGATATTTTAAGAACAACGGTTAGTGGATTTTGGGATGAGTTATCACTACAGTTATTGATTTCTTGTTGGTACCATTGCAGTGACGAAGTGAGTTAAGAGTTATATGGAATGTTCAAAGATAAGTGGTTAAGACACTTGGGACCATGGGACTGGCCACCTCAATCTCCGAATCTGAATCCCCTAGATTTTCTTTGGAGACTATTGTATGTAGGGACTCCAATACAAAATCTCCATGATTTTGTATCTAGTACGTCGAGATTTTGATGAATTAGATACTGAGGAAATACGAAGAGCAACTACAAGAATCTATTTAACATGTTTGCACGAATGCCTCAATGCAAATGGTGATAATTTAAGCAATGTAACTACTAGTTATCCTTCTTTTGTTATAAATTAAAGATTATGTATTGGTTTCTTTATGTTACACTCTAGTAAATAAAAAATATTAAGTACATTTTGTAATTATTTGTTGTAAATTTCAAATAGTTGTCAGAACGAGGTAAACAATATAATTGTTTTTTTAACGGTAGGGGATAGGTATAGGTAGATGTTAATAAGAGTTACTTAGAATTTTGTGTAGAATCCAAAACGGCAATAAAATATAGGGTGTTTCATTTGAAATTCCAATGTTGTTATTGGTTTCGAGTTGATCTGACAATATTGCACCTGCGAAAGTATTTGGAGATTATAGATTGTCACCTATTATGGCCGTATGCAGAATTTGAGAAAGTTCCCTTTTTGGTTCTCCAGAACTTTTAATAGGACAATCAATGTGAATCACCCTCTATTACGCATTCTTGATTTCCTATAAATTTATTTGTAGTTCCGAGGAATATGAGTTATATCTTGGCAATTTCAGAATTTTCAGGACTATTTAATAAATTCGATCATTTTGAAGTTAAGGTACTATTTGTACTAAAGTACTTCTAACTAAAAACCAGTTACAAATCACCTAACATGCATAACTGTACCACATGTCTTTAAATAAATATAGCTCTGTTCTTGTTTAACAGCTTTTGCATCTAATAGTTATATTAGACTGAATGTCTGATTTTTTTTAATGACATGTTTTAACTTTATATTCAATAAACTCGAAATTATCAATTATTTGACAAAATCGGTTAAGTATAAAAAATTGGAACTGGTTCTGGAATAATTAAATACACAGACATCTTGACCACAAATAAGTCACAAAAATCCCGTGAATGAAAACCAGAGCCAAATTAAACCGTACTTACAGTCCATGTTTGGTTTAACACTTTGTAGAGTTTAGTTATCTGGACGATGTGTTGAATGCGCATCATATTCTTACAATTCCACTGGAAACCCAACGCGCCATGTTACGCAAAAAGCAGAACAAGGTCTGCCGGGCCAGCTAGTAAACCTTATAAAGTTCTCTAATGCTTATATACTAATTTGTAGTGTACACATAAATTCAATTAGAATTCACCACAATAACAAATGTTGTAACCGCTTAAAGAAAAAAAAGTTATTTATTATTATTTAATACCTTCATTAAAAACAGCCTTTAAATCATAAGGATGGATCAACGAAGCAATACAGGCTCAGAATAAGTATCATTAAAAAAAAAATATTATCTTGTATAAGAAACAAGCGACACCAAAGAATGAAAGAATACTTTTTAGATAATAATCCGGGAGCCCGTTAAGGCGAATTTAAAAAAGTTGTGTAAAAATTGACTTTTAAAGAGCATACAAAGTAAAAACGGCATGACGAGGCAAAGCTTGCCAAAAATATTTTGAATTAAATTAATTATCAACGAAAATAATTAATTTGTTTACCTCTATATAAAAATTAATTAAATTTATAGTACTCTCTTTTAAGAAACATTGGTATGAGAACTCCTCTCCTCTTGGATATGTGTGTCATACCTCTTGAGAGAGGGTGACTAGTAACAGAAAGCTACCTTAATCTCATAGAGGCAATTTTTTTCATTTAACTTGTTTTTTGTTTGTTGTTTAATTTTAACAAAAATATCTTGTTATATCTTACTTGAAATTGCCGGATTTACATGTCATATCGGAAGTATTTAGCAAACCATGCGAAAAGGATTACATGATCTCTATAAAAGTAGCAGAAATTAATTAGAATATTTATAAATAATAACTATAAAAGCATATCAAAATTACGAATTGGGTTTAAAAAACAATTTTATAAAATATTGCTTCGAAAGATTATCTTGATCAAAATAAACGGTGGGAGGATAAGATAAAGTTGACTCAATTATTAAATATTAATATATAATAGAGAAAAAGATTAATTATTATTTTTAATATTTTATCGTTAATTATTAGTATCGTCATCTTCGTAATCATACAAATCATGTATATTTTTGAATTCTTCGGTATCTTCATTATTTTCATCTATACTGGTTATACTGTTTTCCATTCAAATGAAAATCGTCATATTTAAATTTCTCCATTTTCCTAAAAGCTAAGACTCTTTGACATTTTGCAAACGTCTCATTAATAAATGAACCTTATAATTTCATCCATTAGGGTTATTACAGATTTCTTTTTTTATGTTTCTTCACAAAAATATATTCAAAGCAGTTACTTGATGAAATTGACCAAAATAGTCTTAATTTGTTTATACTATAAATATATTTATAACTACGATTATAACTACATGTTTATAATAACGGTTAATGAAAGTGTAGTCAGTAAAATAAGAAAGTGAAAGACTCAAACACTGCATTACAAAAGAAACAAAAAAAAAATGTTTTTTTATTTATAAAAACATATAACACGGTGTTTTATTAAAACGCATCAATACTTCTTAATATATTCTACCCCGTTGAATTCTGTACAAGCAAGAAACACTTTTGTGTACTTAAACACAGGAAACTAAAGAACACTATACTATTCCACAATGCTCTACCCCAAAAGCGAGAAATTTCAGCACAACTGTCGGGCGATCCCCTAAGTAGGCATTTCCGGCAATATTTAGCCTATCATACCTATAGTGGTTTTTGTAAAATAAGTTAATCTCAATTATAAATATTTTCGGCAAGCTTTGCCCCGTCATACCATTCTTATTTTATTTGTATGCTCTTTAACTGTCAATTGTTTCACAACTTTTTTAGATCCGCGATAACGGCACATTTGATCTTACGGACTCCTCGCCTAGAAACTTCGACTATAAGGAAAACATTATTTTCATTTCTCTTGCCTTCAGATATCCTTTGAGTAAATAATATATAACATTGAATGATAATTTTTAAATGTGTTCAGATTATTTGTTGCGTTTAGATTGACAAACAAAAATCTGTTTTGGCTTTTTCGCAACTGAATAAAAATATTTAACTTTAAATTAATTGAAGCAGATATTTAATAAAATTCCATATCTCAACATGCAAACTAGTCTGTCTACGGAATGTTTCGATACATATATGAACAATATTATTTAAGTAAGCATAATAAATTATATCATTTACCTTAAGTTTTTGAATGATAAATAATACCAATATATAACATAAACATAACAATTTTGAAATTTGGGTATAGTTTGTTTAGAAACCAGTGGCGGCACGCGGGTGAAAAAGTAAGTGAAGTGTTCACTCGTAAAATCCATCCGAGCAATATTTCAGATGATATTTGACAGGGGCATCTTTCCATCAATCTGGAAAAACTCCACTCTCATCCCCATATTTAAGTCAGGTGATAAGGCTGATGTCGGGATCTACAGGGGAATATCATTACTTTCTACAATTCCTAAGATCTTGGAATTAATTTAGACCGATGAAATCTTCACTACATACAGACATTACCTATCCGAAAATCAACATGGATTCTTTATCACTGCCACAAACCTGGCTGTAAATCAAAATTTTCTGGTTACTTCCCTGGAGACGGGTCATCAGGTCGACGTGATCTATACTGAAAGCTTTTAATAGTGTGTGTCATCCGCTCCTTCTGAGGAAGTTGTCTGGAATCGGACTTAGGTCCAGAAACCTATCCTGAATCGAGGATTACTTGTCCAACCGTAGTCAGCGCGTGCATGTGGGAGGAGCGGTATCTAGAGAGGTTAAAGTTCTTTCAGGCATTCTACAGGACTCCCACATCGGCCCTATATTATTTCCGCTCTTTATTAATAACGTGTCACATTGTTTCAAAAACTCTAACCTTCTTATGTACACTGATGACTTGAAATTCTTTGGCATTGTTAAGCCATTGTATAACACCCTTCAGTTAGACCTAGACAGTCTGGTGTCGTGGTGCACAAATAACAATCTAAAGTTAAATGTAAAAAAATGCAAGATGACGTTTTGTAACAGCTTAAATCCAACAATGCTTGTTTACACAATGGACGACATTTCTCTTAAATCAGTAACATCTTTCAACTATCTTCGTTGTATTTTACATGTGGAAGGGGTAGAATATTTTTTACGACTTACCTAAATTGTGTACACTAAATCAATTCTCCTATCCTTCATAGCAGCAAATTTATTTATAACATCCTCATAAAATGGATGAGTTGTCCTAATTTCCTCCAGACATTCCTTTTGAATTGAATTATTGCCTAGAGAAGTAAGTCTTTTTTGAGATATTGTATTTCTTAAATAAATGTTTACACTTTTGAGGCAAAAAAAACTTCTTTCCACTAAAGCACTTTTCGACGGTATTGTCAAAATATATCTATATATATATATATATATATATATATATATATATATATATATATATATATATATATATATATATGTGTGTTGATTCTTAGTCCTTCACGGATGAAAAAATACAATGTGTTTTCATTCTGGGTGTAAATCCGTTCACCACTGTCGTTCTAAAAAAAAACAGTTTTGCTGACGTTTCGCCAAAATCACCTTTGGTATTTTCGAAGCTTTCTTTTTCGCGTCTGAATAGAAACTGAAGTGTTGGTGACGTTTCCTTTTATACTCCCACCCGGGGCCGTAGGTTATATCTACGCGGCCGTTGGTCGTTATTTACGTTTTCCGGATGGTGCTGTTGTTGTTGGGCGATTTTAGATTTGTCGATTATTGTTTTTCATACTGTTGATAGTTTTAATGATTGGTCCCTTTTATTCAAATCACCTTGTTTTTTAATTTCTAGTCGTTTCAAGGGACCCGAGAACGTACCTTGAAAAACCAACTAAAAATAAAATAAAAAATTCACTAATAAACCCCGAAATTCAACAAAAAATCGTACCACGGGAAAGTCGAGCAGATGTTCTAACCTCTATGGTTTACAAAAAATACACAAACCAAGGTCGCCCATCAGACCTATTATTAGTACTGTTAATTTGCCGCTACAAAAACTATAGAAATATCTTTCTGAAATTATGCAACCAGCTGTAGAAAAAGCTAATTCATTTGTAGAAAATTCGAAGCATTTCACTCGAATTATACGAGACATCGTTCTTGAAAAAGACGATATCATAGCAAGTCTAGATGCCAAATCGTTATATGCCAGTATTCCCATCGACGAAGCATTGGACAAGATTGCTACGAACGAGTATTTCCAGGCACATATAATACAACTCTCGGAGCATTGTATTAAAAATACTTATTTTTAATTCAACGGTCAAATGTATAAACAAACAGATTGTGCTCCCATGGGGTCCTCGCTATCACCAGTAGTCGCGAATTAATTTATGATATACTTCGAGAAAGAAGCTCTCGAGAAAGCAAGTTTAAAACCCAAATTATGGATTCGTTATGTGCATGACATATTTATTATATGGCAACATGGTCATGCAGAGCTCGACTCTGACTCACGTAAATTCAATCCATCCCAGAATACAATTTACTCTAGAGTTAGAGGAAAACAACAAACTACCATTTTTGCATGTTCTGATCCCAAAACCGTATAACGGACATTTCGAATACACCGTGTACAGAAAACCAACATATTCAGAGAGATATTTAAATGCAAGATCACATCATCACCCAGCACAAATTCAAGCTGTGACAAATACCCTAATATCCACATCCGTGCGATTAACTGAAATACAGACGAGACAAAATAAACTTAGGGTACTATCTAGTGCTTTAAAGAAAAATGGCTACACAAATCGCACCATAGAGAAAGCTATTAATGCATAGGGTTCCCGAACAACGAGCAACAAAAATTATGAACCGGGAAAGGAACAAGTAGTCTTACTATATGTAAAGGGTACAATAGACAGAATCTAAAGAATTCTTGGGAAACACAACATACAAAAAATACACAAGGCATAAACAACTATAGGTAATCTATTTGGAAACCCAAAAGATAAAATCAAACTGGAAAACCACGTAGTATACAGCATTCCGTGCCAGGACTGTGAAAAGATGAGCGTGAGGCAAACTAACAGGCGAATATCAGCAAGAGTGGAAAAGCATAAACTCAGCATCAGAAACAAACAACCTCAACTTTATTCATACATCATCAGGAAACCGGCCATAAAATAAATTTCGATGGGTGTAGGGAGATTGCCAATATAGAACATTATAATACCAGAATAATCCGAGAAGCCGTAAAAATTGAATAACAAGGTGATTTGAATAAAAGGGACGAATCATTAAAACTATCAACAGTATGAAAGGCAATAATCGACAAATCTAAAATCGCAAAAACTCAAGCGCTATTAGCGCAACAACAACTGCACCATTCGGAAAACATGAATAACGACCAACGGCCGCGCAGATATAACCTTCGGTTCCGGGTGGGGGTATAAAAGGAAGCGTCGCAGTCAACAACGCTTTAGTCTCTATTTGGAAGCAAGAAAGCTTCGAAATTGCCAAATGTGATTTTGGCGAAATGTCAGCAAAACTGTTCTTTTCAGAACGACAGGACAGTAGGACAGTAGCTCACCCGGAATGAAAACAGACACACACACACACACACACATATATATATATATATATATATATATATATATATATATATATATATATATATATATATATATATATATATATATATATATATATATTACCAATTTAGCCCTAGTTATAGATTTTTTAAGATTTAGATGACTTTATTTATTATCTGTTATTTTACTGAGGTAAACTTACCTTAATTTTTATCCATGTAACGAAAATGATAGTGTCAAAAATTGTTCTCAAATGTTCTGTTAGGCTTAATTCATCTCAACCTGTAGTATTTAGATTATTCTAGATCATTCCATCCTTTTCTAAAGGCTATATAAGCGCGCCGCGAGGCCACATTTTGATTACATTATACAATTACAATTACACCAATCTCTATCTTTTTGTAGATGATACCGCTCTAATGTCCACAAATAAAAGCTTAAACATATTATCATCCAGGCTTCAAAGGCACATTGGTGCCATTCAAGTCTGGATAAATCACTGGAAGTTGGATCTTAATCCCTCAAAAACTCAAGCTATTATTTTCACAAATAGTATAATCCCTACTGCTAAAAAAGTCAAAATTCAAGGACAGGGAATTAATTATATTCATTATTCCACCAATTCTAACCTACGCTTCACCCACGTGGAGTACTCATCATAAAAACCAGTCAAAAAGACTTCAATCGCTCCAAAATAAAATAATCAGGATCATTCTAAACGCGGACAGATTCATTAGAAACTCAATTCTCCACAGGGATACAAACCTTGAAAGCTTGGGCGACTTCATTAACAAACTTAATTCAAATTATTTCATAAGGGCCGAACTTGTTAACAATGACCTCATTACCAAAACTCATGACTTCTTCCAACTACGTAACCAATACAAGCCCCCTAAAGACTGTCTTTTACCTAAAATTTAAACTACCCCCCCTCCCCAACTGGGATCCCCCTCCTATGACTTTTTCCCCTATCCTTACAATTTGATTGTTTTCCCGAGGAATGAAGAGATGTAATGACATAAGAATCGAAGAGGACCGAACACATTTTGATTCAGTTGTAATTGAGATTTCGAAGTGTTAACAAGCTGACATTGACAAGTTTAAAGTTACCTTAGCTACGATTGTTAGGTATAACCAGTGTTTACCTTTGATACCTGTAACCTGTGTTTTCAATAAAAGGAGTGCAGTCAGAAACTACGTGTTTGTGAACCGGCTAAACCGGAAATATATATATATATATATATATATATATATATATATATATATATATTATGCAATATTATACAATACATTGACCTGATTGCCGGTCACACGAGGTGACATTACGCAATAGTGACGAGACCTGATATTTCGCAGGATGCAACATCAGCAGGAAACACTCTACGTGACTTTACCGTGGGAACAATGCTGATGCTTGCAAATATAATAATATAAATACTCTTGTAAATGTAATTTTAAGTTAGTAATAGAAATAGCTAGTTATGCTGTCAGTTTGATTTTTGAATTTTAATTTAATTGTTTTAATATTTTTGTAACTAAGTTAAGTTTGTGTTTTATAAATAAATTCATTTTTTAAAAAGTGAATTTTGAAATTGTTGTGATAACAATTGGCGCAGTCGTGGTAGGATTCGTCAACGTCAACAGAACAGGAGAACTCCAACTGTGACGGCGGATTCATCCCTTAACGAAAAAAGAACCAACCCTCTCAAGTGAAGAGTCCTCACTCGACGACAGGAACGGAAGGAACACCAAGTGAAGCCCCTGGTTGCCCAAAGTCGAGAACAAGACAATTAATGCATCTTGGAGTGTTTTCGTAAGGAACGAATCATCTCTTTTATTTTTAAAATTGAATTTTGTGTTTTGAAGTGATTTTTGTTGAATTTCTGTTCGAAAATCTGATATTTCCCTGTTAGTTATTGTTTATTTCTTATATTGAATAAAATTTTAAGAAAATGCCTGATACACGCTCTCAAACTAGTAGCGCAGCTACTGCCACTGTGGCACAAGATTCAAAAAATACTGTTACAGAAGTTATCGAGCCCTATAAATTATCTGAGATATTTTCTATTATCCCGGGGTTTGAGGGAGATCAAATCTCGTTAGGAACATTTTTAAATGCTTGTGACTGTGCAAATGATATGGCAGTCGCAGACCAAAAAAAATTATTAGTGATTTTCGTAAAAAATAAACTACGGGGTAGAGCGGCTCAACTTATAAACTCGAGAAACCCTTCTACTTATGCCGACATTAAACAATTACTCACCTTACATTTTGGCGATACAAGGGACCTCTCCTCACTCATTCAAGACCTGCAACGTCTTAAACAATTATCTAATGAATCTCCCCTAACATTTTTCAATCGTTTGCAAGTACTCTATGCAAAAATGCTTGCAAATATTCAAAAAACTCCTGGTCTAAGTCCTGAACAAAAAAATGCACAGTGTTCCCTTATTGACACAATGGCCCTTAATACCCTTCTCACAGGATTAGAGCCACGCCTTGGCCAGATTATCAGGGCTGGAAATCCTTCAAATCTTATCGAAGCCCAAATAAGAATTAGACGAGAAATACAATTATCGTATTTCGAAACTCAGAAAAACCCTAAACCAGCACCCATCTCAATTAGACCTAACCTTTCGGTCAGGAAAACCCCTTCTCAACCCCAAAAGTGTTTCAGTTGCGGACGTTTGGGACATATGGCTAATGAATGCCGCGCCCAACAAAATCAAAGCTATTCTAATTTTGGTACAAATTTTCAAAATAGACCTAATTTCCAAAATAATACTAATTTCCAAAGACCAGGTTCTTCCCAAAATCAACCCTTTAACCAATCCAGACCATTTGCTACTTCCCAACAAAATCAGTTATCCCAATTTCGCTCCTCAGGAATGCAAAGGAACCCTAATTTTCAGTCCAATCAACATAGAACCCTTCATATGAACTATAACTCTCAATTCCATGAATATGACCCCGACCAATATGTAAATGATGCATATGATAACCACTACTGTGATTATAGCCCAGAACAGCCCGAATACCGCGCATATAGTGCAGACAATCAAGGATTTTATGAAAATTTCGAACCAATCCCTGATAACGAAAATTATCAAAATTTTCTGGGACTCCCGAACCAAAACCACCCCCCGAACAATACCAATCAATCTGTAGACCCATTACAAGACGTCCAGGATCAGATCCAGACTCTCAATCTAGACGACATGAACCCCAATTTGAATTTTACAGAACAGAGCTTTCTCTAAATCCCCTACTCGCAGTAAATTCAAAAAATCTGTACTTCATTAACGACGCATCAAACAAATATAAACTCCTAATTGACACTGGAGCGGGTATAACCATTTTCAAAGAAAAAACCGCCGAAAATTTTCCTCAAAGATCACCCGAAAATATAACCATTCAGGGAATCACAAATCAAAAACTTCAAATAACCGAATCCACTCTTGTACCATTTAATGCAGGCGACCCCCATAAGGTTTTTATTTATAATTTGGATATAGAATTTGACGGAATACTTGGATTAGACTTTTTAGAACACTATAACTGTATAATTGACTTAAAATCTAAACAACTTGTAACTTATTTCAAAACAATACCTTTACACAAAGCGGGAAACAAACTTGAGAACTTCTCTGAAAAAAATAAAAACTCTCGCAACAAAATTTCGATAGAAGGACGTACAGAAAAAATTTTCAGGTTAAAATGCGACCTTACTGATACAGATGCCATACTATACGCACAAGAAAAAGAAAAAGTTAGACTGCCTTATGCCCTCGTTAAAATAGACAAAAATGGTGAATTTTTAACATCAGTCATAAATTCCAATGTCATCCCAAAAGTCATCGACTTCTCTGACCTCCAAATAGAACCTTTACAAGTCCTTGAACCAATCTTTAATTTTAATACTAGCGAACATTGTAATACGGAACCTATTGATAGAATTCAATTTATAAAAACCCAATTAAGAACCGAACATCTAAACGAAGAGGAACGAGAAGAAATCACTCAGCTTTGCCTTGAATACGCCGACATATTTTACGTCGAAGGTGATAAATTAACCTTCACTAACGAAATCAAGTATACCATCGAAACGAATAATGCTAGGCCCATTTACACGAAATCCTATAGATACCCACAGGTACACAAAGAAGAAATCAAAAAACAAATTGGAAACATGTTAGATCAAGGTATAATACGCCCATCGGTGTCCCCTTGGTCATCTTCCGTTTGGGTCGTTCCCAAAAAACTTGACGCTTCTGGGAAACAGAAATGGCGTGTCGTTATCGACTATAGAAAGCTTAATGAGCTCTCTGTAGGTGATAAATACCCACTCCCTAACATTTCAGACCTTCTTGACCAACTTGGCAAATGCCAGTACTTTACCACCCTCGACTTGGCGTCTGGATTTCATCAGATTGAGATTCACCCCGACGACATTCCCAAAACCGCTTTCTCAGTCGAGAATGGCCATTACGAATTCGTTCGTATGCCATTTGGGCTTAAGAATGCACCGTCCACCTTCCAGCGCGTCATGGACAATATCCTGTTGGGGATTCAAAATGAACGTTGCCTGGTTTATATGGATGATATAATCATCTACTCGCCTACCATTCACACCCATATGGACCGACTAAAGGAAATATTCAAACGACTTCGTAAGGCTAATCTAAAAATTCAGCCTGACAAGTGCGAATTCCTGCGCAAGGAAGTTGCATACCTCGGGCACCTCGTCACCAAAGATGGCGTAAAGCCGAATCCAGCAAAAGTCGAATGTATTCGAAATTTTCCTCCACCCAAAAATCCCAATGACATTAAATCTTTTCTAGGACTCGCAGGCTACTACCGACGTTTTATTCCTAACTTCGCTAAAATGTCAAAGCCTCTTACAAAACTTCTTCAGAAGGATGTCGAATTTCTTTTCGACACTGAATGCAAGACTTCCTTTGAAACCATAAAGCAAGCCCTTATGTCTGACCCTATATTGATATACCCTGACTTCGAAGAACCCTTCATTCTAACAACTGACGCCAGCGCATTCGCTATCGGCGCAGTTCTCTCGCAAGGACCAGTAGGAAGAGACCTTCCTATAGCTTATGCCTCCCGAACCCTCTGCAATGCCGAATCTAAATATTCTACTATCGAACGAGAAGCGCTAGCAATCGTTTGGGCTGTCAAGCACTTCCGGCCATATCTCTTTGGTAGGAAATTTACCTTGATAGCAGACCACAGACCGCTAACATGGCTCTTTTCTATAAAAGATCCAGGGAGTAGGCTAGCAAGATGGCGCTTAACACTCGAAGGTTACAATTATAAGATCGAATACAAACCTGGTAAAACAAACAAGAATGCAGATACACTCTCAAGACTTAAGATAAACTATTTTGAAGAATGCGCAAAACTACAAACTAAGATAAACGTTTATGCCACCAATGACGAAGAAACCAAACCTGACGAAACAGCAGAAAATAATACTGAAGATGAGGATCAGGAAATACACGAAGATTACAACAGATTCGCAGAGTTGTACAAAAGCAGATCCCTCATAGACTATTCAAAAGTAGAGATTGCGAATACACAACTACTAGATAAATCGAACAAAGAAATAGTCACCTTCTTTTGGAAAGACAAATTGCAAGAAATGCATCACAAAATTATTGATGATATATTCGAAGAAAATTACGACTTTAAAGGCGCAAGAATCAACATAGTGAACAGTAAATCTGTAAGACATAGGAAATACTACATAATACCTCTACCTTTTGACCCCGAAATCGTGGCCCAACATCTCTTTTACGTCCTATTCAAAGCCAAAAACGATTTTAAAGAATCAAGCGTATATTGCGTGGAAAATAATGTAGAACTGCCTATTTTAGAAATGCTATCTTACATCTTAACAGATAAAGATGTAAAATTCAAAATATGTCAAGATCTCATCCGAACGCCAGATGAAGAAGAACGACCACAAATACTAGACCATTACCATCGAGGAAAGTTAAACCTTCACAGAGGTATAAACGAAACCGTTAGGCGTATAAAAGTAAAATACAACTGGCCTAATTTAGTGAAAGACGTCGAGAAACTAATAAAGTGTTGCGAAACTTGCCAAAAGGTAAAATTTTGCCGAAAAAATCTTAATAGACCATTAGGTATAACAGAAACACCAAAGACGCCATTCGAAAGAGTAAATATAGACATTTTCGAATATCCCACAAAAAAACACGCTCTTACAATAAGAGATGAGTTAACGAAATTTACTCAAGCCTATCCGCTTTCAGACAAATCAGCGAAATCAGTCGTCAACACCCTTTTAGTGTTCTTTCAACACTACGGTACACCCCTTAGGATCCATTGCGACTATGGGCGTGAGTTCAATAACTCCCTTCTAAAAGACCTTTGTTACCTCTTCGATATAAAAATGTCCTTTTCAAGTGTTAGCCACCCACAATCTAATGGCTCAGTTGAAAGATTTCACGCGACACTCTCCGAAATGATTAGAGCCAATCTCGCCGAGAACCCAGACGAACATCCGTTTAACGTCCTCCCATATGCCGTCATCTGCTACAATAACACGCAAAACAAGACACACGGATTTACACCCTACGAACTGCTATTCGGGCATACATCTAGTAGACCACCCGAAACTCTGTACAACCAAAAAGAACTAATATCAAAATACGTACGAGACCTGAACAATAAAATGAACTATCTTTACAAACTTGCAAGATGAAAGACAGAAAACCAAAAAGAAAAAGCTAAAATAAGATTCGATCAGTCTGTTTCGAAAAACCCATATGAATATAACATTGGAGATAAAGTATACGTAAAACAATCGCAAATAAGAACGAAAGCCGAAAACCTTTTCAACAGACCTTTTGAAATTACCGAAATTTTCCAAAATTCAGCCACTCTCCTAAATCCCCAAACAAATCAAACTTCTAAATTTAATTTCGATAGGCTAAAGCCGTATTCTGAATAGATCTTCTTTTCAGATTCTCCTGGCTGATCGTAGCCACCCTTTCGCAACACTCCATCACACCCATTAATAATACTGTAGGAATATTCCTCCATGAAGAAGGAACCATTAAAATTTCTAACAATAAATGGACGCTTCTTGTCTACAAAGAACTTCAACCCATAAAAGACGCAATACACTTTATACCATATTTATCCAATTCCTATATCATATGATCGAACAGGGTTTCATCACATCATTTCTACTACGCAAAAATATGTCGCTAGAGATGATGATTCGATGCTATACGTTTCACTCCCAAGTTTGTACAATTGTAAATCTCTTGGGTTAAATCAGAAAATCTGTTCCAATGTACTTCCGCACCCAATAGACACTGATTCCATCTGCGAGGCTCAACTCTTAAACCAATTAAGCCACCATCTGCCGAGAACCTGCCAATCAAATCTGTTGCTTGCACGAGAATACAATGTTCAGGAAATTGACCAAAACCTTTGGTTTTTGCATCTCCAACCCACTGCCAATCACCGTCCAGTGTGAAAGAAAAGAAGCTACCACCAAGGTCATTAATACTAACAGTCTTCTACAATTACGACCTGAATGCAACGCATTTGTAGGAAGTACCAGAGTGCATGCCCAACGCACCATCGACAACTATCAGAATGTGACTTACCGCAGCCATCCGATAGAAATCCCATACAAGTGCTGCGAACTTCTTCCAGAAAAACCTCAAGTAGTTATCAAACCACTAAAGCTTAGCAAACTGGATATCGGAGAGTTGAACATAGCCCAACACAAACTCGACCAATAATCCGAGGAACTTGACAAGATTACCAACCAGCCATTTATCAGCAAACACCTGCCCTGGTTCACGGTAACTACGATAGTGTTTATCGCTCTCTTAGTCTCCACCTACGTCATGTGCAAATGTCGACGCAAGAAGCTGCCGATGATCATCATGAGCTCACCTAACGATGACTCGCCCCCAGCTCCGAAGCCTTTGAACCGGAGACATACGAGGTTAACCAGTATTCTTCCCAGGAGAAGACCCAGCCTGCACTTAAACCCATCTATAGAAGAAGAAATGGAACTCCAAGACGAAGCCTAAAAGTTGCCGCATCACCCCAACTTTTTACTTAAAGGGGGAGTTGTTATATGCAATATTATACAATACATTGACCTGATTGCCGGTCACACGAGGTGACATTACGCAATAGTGACGAGACCTGATATTTCGCAGGATGCAACATCAGCAGGAAACACTCTACGTGACTTTACCGTGGGAACAATGCTGATGCTTGCAAATATAAAAATATAAATACTCTTGTAAATATAATTTTAAGTTAGTAATAGAATTAGCTAGTTATGCTGCCAGTTTGATTTTTGAATTTTAATTTAATTGTTTTAATATTTTTGTAACTAAGTTAAGTTTGTGCTTTATAAATAAAATCATATTTTATTATATATATATATATATATATATATATATATATATATATATATATATATATATATATATATATATAGATATATATATATATATATATATATATATATATATATATATATATATATATATATATATATATATATATATATATATATATATATATATATATATATATATATATATATATATATATATATATATATATATATATATATATATATATATATATATATATATATATATATATATATATATATATATATATATATATATATATATATATATATATATATATATATATATATATATTTATATATATATTTATATATATATATATATATATATATATATATATATATATATATATATATACATAAAACATGTATAGAACAGGCCTATAATCCAAGAAGTTGTAATGGAACTGTAGAGGGCTAGCTCATCCCAGAACAGATAGGCATTGGCACGTGTTCAATCAAACAATGTGGGCCGAATAAAACATTTCCAAAAATACAGTTACATTTTTTCTTCCAATTTAAAAAAATGTAAAGGGGAAAGGAAACGGGTTTGTCTATGCAGCCGAAGAGAGGATCCTGTAAAAAATGTTTACAATGAAGACTTTGAGCAAATTTACCAAAATATGGCCCTCATTATACCAAAAAGGTAAGGGTAACAAAAAAGGACTTAATCCATATAAACCAATTTGAAGTGCCGCACCAGGCAAACGAAATGATACAAATCTTAGGACATTAACATACCCGTAAGTCTTTCGACCACATTGACCCATCGAAAGACGACATATTTCTTTCTTTGTCGATTAACCTAAACAGCTGACTCAATTAGGGAGAAGCTATATTATATAGAAAAATCTGCAAATTAAGGAAATCAAAAATCACAATCTCTGAAAATCACGAATCCCATAAGATAAGCAAGAATAACCAATCCTGTAGATCAATGTTATTCGAAAGCCTGATTTGTCGATTGGTAGGTGTTTTCGAAGATACTAAAAATGCTACAATGTTTTTTTTTCTTATCAAAACATATACAATTGCATGCAATTTTGTTTTAGATATTGTATTGATGTAAAAAGTGTGTTAGTAATAATACAAGTAAAACATATTTAAGCAAATTACCCCAAGTAGCGCCACAGTCACAGAGAAGTTTTTAAGATTTAATCACTTCTCTATTTTTAAAACTGTCGTAATAATGTATCTACAGAGTGACTTACAAGACACAAAGATAATAAATTATCTCCTTGAATCTAAGAATATCTCCTCTCTGGAATGCTGTCAATAAATCTATATCCATGTTCTTGTTTGAAGGAAAATTCTTTTGACGAGTTGACTATTAAAAAAATACCTACCAAATATTATCGTTAATGTATACCCACTAGGTAAATAGATTCTCACATATCGAACTAGGAAATAAAATACAAATAATAGTAATTTAAATATCTCGAGAAAAAAAAATAATTAAAACTTCAGTTGTAACTTTTACAATTCACACTTTTTACGTGAAATAAAATACAGAACTCCTATATTTTTAATTTTAATCCCGATTTAATTCAGACAAAAGCACAGGCCACTTTACATAGAGCTGAGTTATTGAGCGCCGAAATAACTAGTAGGAGGACGTAAACAAGTCGTAAACCCTCACGAAAATAGTCCGATATTTGACTGAGATAATATGGAAAATTAAAAGCATAAATCTGTCCGGAAAAAGCAATAATATGAAGTTATCATGTCGAAATAACATGCCGAGAACATTATGGAGAAAAGGAGGAAGAGGAGGTATACAATATGTACAGGATTTTAGACGTGATATCTATTTAAAGTTATAATAAAACTGTTGAAAGTTTTTTATGGTATAATGGTGGATATGACGAGCCTGCTGACTCTTAAATTGAATAAAATTAGTTTTTCTTTTTATATTTTCAAACTGGGCGCTTCTTCTTAAGTCCTTCGTGTCATAAACACCGTATAAAAATAGTGACGCAATTTAACCGGAATTTGGCAAAGAGCGCAGAAGCAAGAGCCGAAGTAACATTTACATTATTTTTTTGTAATTCACAATTATCGAAGAAATTTTTCCTATTGTATATTATTTTATAGACCAATTTTTTTTCTGTAGTTTTGATGCTAAAATTCGGTAGAAGTGTTTAATAATCCTCTTTGATACATGAACTTGTGCTATTAAGCCCAAGCTTGAATTAGAAAATGAGAGATATTTATGTTGGGCTCAAAGAAGAATTTAAGGACAATGGCTACTATGTTATTTATTATATGAATATTTATCGAGTACCTAGTTACTAAGTAGTTAGAAAGTTTTATCCACGAATTTTGAAAATCCCTTATTCTCCTTACTGGTATTGCAGATTATACCGAAAATATTTTTTGATGCGGGAATTTTTGTATAATTTATATAAAATAAAAACAAAGGCATGTCATTGTCAAATTCTCAAATGGTTGCCGAATGTTGCATATTTGTTTAGATTAGCTGAAGTTGATTTAATAATAATTACCTATATAATAATTTCATTATTCCAGATTTGTTGTTACGAATAGTATTTCTTTTCAAACCTTAATGTGTAACAGTTGCCTAAATTTGTGGACAAAAATTAACTTTTTACAACATGGTTTACACATGCGCAGATTTAATAATACCGGTAACACATTTTTCAGATGCTTCACCTTTCGGTCATAACTATTCTTATCTCCATTCACAATTATATGATCTTAGGGTACGTAGCCTAAAGGAAAATACTTAGAAATGACGGTAGAGCTGTATATTGGCTTGGCTTCTGTTTACATCTCGATATAGACCCTTTCTTTCAAGCTATCCCCTTACCCCTCCCACTCCCGCCACATAGCGGCCATTACGCTAATATTCTTTGTAGAACTGCGGCAGACGAACGGGATAGAATGCAGGAACAACTAGGCCTCACACGTTCACAGCGTCTGCTCCCTTTCTAAAGGGGTGGTTAGTTTTCACACTGAGCGGTTGAGTCTCCCGCTTCCCCCCGAAATAAAGCAGCAGAACCGAACACGTGGAACCACTTATGTTAATAACACAAAGGTCTGCCTTCGACGAGACGAACCGGTAGACTGGAGTATTTACTTAGGTTACGCAATAATAAACACACTTAGTTTAGAATATATGGGATAGGTGATTATCAGAAATGATATCCCATCTGTTAGGTAATTTCGCTAACTTCTAACTAACTAGGGTGGATTGTAAGACTCAAGTCAAATCTGAATCTGCTGTAAATTGCATTGCCATTTATAATAGAATTATTGTTGATGATCGCAAGATCAAGTTAATCATGTTTATTTAATTTATTCACTTACTATCCGGGCAAAGTATATTCGAGAACATCTTAGTTTCCTGTAATAGGGTGAGGTTAACTTAATAAAGCCACAATAACTGAGCCACATTAGCTCTCTTGCACAGGGTTATTCATTATAACTTAACACCCACAGCTTAATAGATCAGAAAATAAACACAACCTATTTTTTTAACAAAACACCCTGTATATTATATGTTCATATGACAACTGCCCGCTTCTAGCTGGAAGTTATTTTATATGTTTATGCACCTATACATTTCTTTGTGAATCTGAGTGACTTGCTTTTGTAATAATTTCCAGAAATGTTTGATGCTTGTATATTCTGATTTTATTCTCTCTTACTACTTCCTTGCCCTCGCAAAGTTTTGTTATTTCATTTAAATTTACTAAGTCTGGCAACGTTCTCGATTTCTTACGTATTTCTCGATATGTTAAAGACTTAAATGATATGTAAAAAAGCGATCATAATAATGAGTGCAGGGGTACGTATTCTGAAAAAGTTTCAGTTTCTGTCTATAAAATGATGTAAAATATTCGCCTGTTTCTTGTTTTCGTGCCATGAATTCGCTTCATGTAATTCTACCATTTTCTTTTTTGTCTTAAACGAATTCTTCTCGATATAGCATATGACAAATAAAAATATCGATAATTATTTACAGAATTGGGTACCATGTTCATATAGTTTCGTTAAATAAAATTGCATGTCTAATTAGGGAAGGCTAAAACTTATCAATTTTCATTAGAATTTCTTGGCGGAAGTCAGTATTTTTTTTTAAATATAAACAGTTAACCCTAAGTAATTGTTTCATATAGCTTTGTCAAATTGTTATTAAATTGGGATTAAAAATATTATTTTTAGCGCAATTAAATATTTTATAAGAAGTATTTAAAAAATGCTTTTTACACACATTCGCCAGTTAAACATATTGCATTGTTTTGCAGCCACGTGTAAATCTAGCGGACTATTTCTAATAATATGCTGTTAAACAATGTTGCTTACTTGTATATAGTAGGCCAGGAACGTCAACATTATTATGTGTCTAGATTTTTTACTATTTTATTAAAATGGCTTCTTCGGAGTGGAGGAAAGTAAACTAACCATTTTTGTATAAAAAAAACACAATCCAAAGCAACAAAATCTAACCTAATATAAAAACCTAATCTAAACTCGGCAGTGAATAATTCTAAATATTAGTTCTGTGAAGAAAAATCCCTTAAAACCCTATTTTTTTTTAAAAGTACATTGGCGCGAAAACGCGCGTTTTTTCTTCTAAAAAAGCTTTATAACGTATCCTTATCCTACGCAACAGAACAAAGGATTCATACATGAAACAAGTATCCCGTTTACGTCCCTGTGTTATTTTTGAGAAAATTAAGTTTTATTAAAGAAAAATAAGCACTTTCCAGCTATTATTTTTCTTTAAAATAACAAAGGCGCATATACGTGCTTAGTTTTCTAAAAAAAGCTGTATAAACTAACTTATCCGGTTTAACCTATCTAATGGAGCATTTAACGTAAGCTCGCCATTCAATAATCCGAAAATTAGTTCTGCACAACAAGCACTTAAGCGCTTGTTTTTTTATTTAACAAAGCTTAATTTAAATAAAAATAACAAGAGTGTAAAAGCGCCAATTTTTTAAAAAAGCTACATAAATTAACCTTATTAAGTTTAACCGAAACCCACAAACCGCAATGAAACCATTACCCGGGAGGTAAATATTTTATCAGTCCTTCGGTTATGTAGCCTAAATCAATCCAGATTTTGATAAATACTAATTTGCGCCGAGTAAAGCTATTACAAAGTGTTAATTTATAATATTTTCTGAGATTTCTTATATAAGAAAATGTAATTTCTTAGGGGTAATTGTTTCATAAGAAAAAATACTAACTTGAACTAGAAAAATTACAAATTAATAATTTTTGATCATCTCTACCATTCCTAACTCAAAAAACGTCAACTTCCTTCACGAACATATTTTTATTTATGCATTTTGCAGTTTATTTTTATTTCCAATCTTCTTCAACATCAAAATAATTTAATTGTATATAAAATATTTGAAATTATGCTATATAACTCATTTTTGAAACAATTTTATTTTTTAAATTAAAATAAATATTTAGGTAAATCATAACTTTTGAAATAATTGTTTAAATTATTATATTCTAATAACTCCTTAAAAAAATCAATTTTGTCAAGACTTTAAAATGTTTCGTTATTCAATAAAGCTCTGGTTTCCCCTTGTATTATGGTTATGAATTTGATTATATTTTGTTTTTGTATATTTAATAAATATGAAACAAACATATTTAGTGTAATTGTAAGCATAAAAACCAAACAATTATATTTTAAAATATTTTTTACTTCGACAAAAAGTAAAATGTGTAAGATTAATAGAGTTAAATATCAATTTCTTTGAATTTACACTATAATAACCACTTAATCTATACAAAATTCAATTTCTTTTAGAAATCTTTTTAGATAAGTATTTTACCTGTTAATTAAATTTAAGGTTATTTTCTATTTTACTCTCAAATATTTATATGAATCAACCCTATTAATATTTAACAGTTATCCAATATTTATTTTTCGGAAACTTTTAACATTACAGTGCAGCTCCTACATCATGTTAATATAATAAGTTGTTATAGGGGGAAGTTTAAATAAAGGTGGTACACTGATTGTTTTTGGCGGTCTTGGTTCTCCTTTTACAAAAGTTAGTCTACCCCAACTTTATTCGGCTTTGACCTCTTACGCAATCCAAGTGCTCAAATGTGGAGTCTTATTCAAATCAACACCAAAAATTCGCATTCAAAACTTCCGTCTGATAATTCCCCTAAAAGTACATAAGAAGAACTTTATCAAGAAAACTTCTCAATGTCTTTTAGAATGCAAAAACTTCGGTTTGCGCCATAAAGAACAAAATGCCGCAAACAAGGTATTGTCAGAGGGCAAATTGAGGCAGCTTAGCGTCTCTAGGGGAGTAAAAGGGCCGTGTGCAAACCAAAAAAGGACGTGAACACCCTGCAAAGTTATTTGATTAGAGGCTCGAGTTTTTCGAAAGGATTTTGTGGAAATTTTCTCTGGTGACGAGAAGTGGTTTAAATACGTTTGAAAAATAGCGGCAAATTTGGCGAGCTATTTTTGGAGGCTTAGTGGAACGATTTAAGTTATTTTTTATAGCGTCTTTAAGAAATTGAAGCAGTCAATGTCAAACTCAGAACAATGAAATTTTAAGCGTATTTCATTTTGAAGATTAGTAAACACATCAAGCACAATAAATATGTAAGAAAATGTTGCAATATTCATAAAATGTTTTTGGTTAAACTAGCCGTCTCCTCGGTTTTATTAAATGAAATAAAATAAGTACTTTACTTTATGATTTAGATTAATCAACAGCTTTACTTTTCTGGTGACCTTCTGTAGAGAAGTCTAATTAGCTAGATAGCCGCAATATCATTAAAACCACGACTACTGGCAGATGTAGTAAAACTAGCTACATCTATGAAAATATAGAGTACGTCCTTTTAAAAAGAAAGTTTGGTTTGCTACGACTTCGTGAGGCACCCTATATGATCGAAAAACCTCAAGAAATTTCATTAAACACTTTATTTCACCCTTGTCTGTCAAGGAATAGATCCCCAGTCCATTTTACTTCCCTCATAGAAGGGAAGTATTGTAATCGTGAAAAAATCATCCTCCGAGATCTTTTAAGATCTTCACGTTTCAGTGTCGCTAGATGACGAAAAATATGTTTTCTTGATTCCGTCGGTGTCGGTTTGTCTGTCTGTCGGTCTATCTGTTGGCGGCATAGTAACAGACATGGTAACATTTTGGTAAAAATTCAATATAGCAAGTAAGAATGACGGCCTAGTGAAATGTTAATGTTAACAAAATGGCGTCTTAATAAAATATTTAATAATGCAGCTTGAAAAAACTACTTAATGAACTGATTTCAAATTACGTGACATAACTAATTGTAGTATAGTGTGGTACTAATTCAGGATGGCGGAACAAAATGGCGGCCAAAAAAAATTTTTGTAATCTGAAAAATCACCCTCCCAGGTTTTACATTATTCGGGTTTTGGCGTCCCTAGATGCCAAAAATATGTTTTATCAAGTTTGCCGGTTCGTCTGTCGGTTTGTCCGTCTGTCTGTTAGTTCGCGGCATAGTTTAAAAATTACTTATTAGATTGACTTCAAATTTTAGTCAAAAATTAAGGCTCATATGGGGATGACCTGGTAGTATTTTGGTGAAAATACAATATGCCGGAACAAGATGGCGACCTAGTGAAATGTTAAAGAAAATATAACTTAAAAAACTAATTATCTAATTTATCTCAAACTTTGTACAAAAAACAAGTATTATGTAGAAATCAACTGACAACATTTTGGTATAAAATCAAAGGAGCAAAATGGCGGTTTAATAAAATATTTAAACATTCAGCCTAAAAAAACTACTGAATGAACGGATTTCAAATTGTGTGCCATAACTAAGTATAGTACAGAGATGAACTAGCAAAACTGGTATTAATTAATGAAAGCGGAACAAAATGGCGGCCAAATAAAATGTTTGTAATCTGATAAAATCACCCTAGCAGATATGACATTCTTCTATCCATTCCGTCGGTCCGTCTGTCGGTCTATCTGTCTGTCTGTCAGTTCGCGGCATATAGCTTAAAGACTATATTTCAGTAAAAATCCAAAATGACGAAACAAAATCGCGGCATAACGAAATATTAAAAATATTATTATAAAAAAATTGTTTATCTAATTTATTTGAAATGTTTTATAAACATCAAGTATTATGTTGGAATCAACTGGTAAAATTTTGGTACGAATCCAAGATGCCGGTATAATAAAATATTTAAAAATTCAGCCTGAAAAATCTACTTAATGGATTGATTTCAAATTGGGCTCCACAACTAATTCTGGTATAGGGCTCAACTAGTAAAACTATGTTACTAATTCAAAATGGCGGAATACAATTGCGGTCAAATCAAATTTCTGTATTCGTGAAAAAATCACCATCTCAGGTTTTACATATCTTCACGTTTTAGTGTCCCTAGATGCCAAAAAACATGTTTTATCAATTCCGTCGGACCGTCTGGCGGTCTGTCTGTCAGTTCGCGACATAACTTAAATACTTCTTATCGGATTGCCGTCAAATTTTATCAAATAATTAAGGGTCATATGGTGATGACCTGGCAATATTTTGGTAAAAATCCAATATGGCGGTGGTGTATTATTTGGGGTTAAGATCCAGTACAAAAACAAGTCTTTTTTAAAATTGTCGACGTTTCGCAACTTAATTTTTGTATCCTCAGGACATATATATAAATCCTATCTTGCATAAGACCCATATTTGATCCGCATATATTTCTTAGTTATTAAGTTTCTATTTGATTTTCGTTAACAATCCTCTTGTTGTTATGTTAGAGTGGTGTATTGTTTGTTAGGATCTAGTAAAAAAAGAAAAGTCTATTTTTAAATAGTCGACGTTTCGCAACTTTATTTTGGCATCCTTAGGACACATATAGATTTTATATCCAGCATGAACCCCATATTATCAGTCTTGACCTACTCCGTTGGTCCTCAAATATTTCCCAGATATTAAGTTTCTAAATGGTTTTCCTTAACGATCCTCTTTTTGTTGTACTAGACTGGTGTATTATTTGGGGTTAGGATCCAGTAAAAAAACAAAATAGTTTTTTGAATTGTCGGCGTTTCGCAACTTTGGTGTTACATTCTCAGGACACATAAGGATTGTATGTCCTGCATGAAACCCATATTATCATTCTTTACCTACTACGTTGGTCCGCAGATATTTTCCAGATATTAAGTTTCTAAATGGTTTTCGTTATTGAGGATTTAGGGTTGCTTGGGGAAGTGTAAAAATAGGTGTAAGCCAAAATAGACCACAGAGTCGCAGTGGAGAGTCGGTTTGAGCCACTCACTTTTAACCTAAAAAATAACCTAGTTATATTTGGGACAAAACATGTCATTTGCCTTTAAAAGATAAAAAGGTATTCTTTTCTCTCGACAGGAATGAAACATTTTCCACTTAGGTATGTAATATACTATTCTTCGACTTCTATGAACACAAAACACAATCTGGAAGTTAAAAATTCCTAATGCTGCGTGTCATTTTTTTACATACAGCTTTTCATTTTTCTTAAATACGAAAAGAATACGACATTCCATCAGAACAAGACGTACCTCGTTCATAGTAGATACGCAGTGCCCGATATCTAGTAGCCAAGAATTTTTGTTTCATTTTTGACGAATAACGACCATTCTGGCGTTTTCGAAACTTGTTTACTGTTGTCAATAGCATCTGAATCATTTTTGGAGATTTATTATAGTTTACTTTTATTAAAAATACGGTCGTAGAAAAAGTAAAGTGTGAAACACGTTAAAAAATTCTTTTCACGCTCGTGTGAAAAGTAATATTTGCAAAACTTCTTGTAGATACATTATTTCTGCCGCTATGAAACGTCCAAAAAAACAATCATCAAGGTCTGAAAACGACTAAATTCATATGTTGTGTGAAATCATTTCTCACGGCTCAAATTGGTACGTCATTTGTTAGCTACCGTGTGGAAAATACAGCCTACTTCATATTTTATTTAACACAAAGATATATTATGGTTGGTGATTGCTCAGTTATCATCTGTTTCTATTACACTCTTCAGTGTCAAGTCATTAAAAGTTACATTGACATGTAAGAAAGTTAGGATATACAGTGAACACGTTTAAAACCACTTTTCACACTCTAACGAGTCATACCAATCTGTCACGTTCGAGTGAAAAAAAACTGTTTTCAAAACTTGTCATTCAATAAATTACTTAACTTTTAGCCACCATGAAATTATAATCATTTTTTCCTTTTCTTATAATGGCCTGTAATGAAGTATTATCCGCTTAACACAATTAAGCTATTACGGGCATGAAATATAAGATAAAACATATTTACACGATAATCGGAACGAACCCCATTTACAAGGAAAATAGGGATTTCCCATAATGGCACACATAATTTGCGATAAGTCTCTTACTCGATTCAGATCTATGTTCCGCGAATTTTCTAGTGTGAAATCCACAGTGAAGTATAAGCCGCTATTTTGCGGGATCCTGTCTGTTCAATGGGAAAGATCGATTTTGTGCAGCCTTGAAAGGAAAGATTAGTGTAGCCGGACCCGTTCGAGGATGTTAGAAAAGAATATCTTGTGGTAAATTAAATCTTATACTCGGATTTCTTATTTCCATTATGGCACCCCACAATGTGTGAATTAGGACTATGCTGAAAGGAAGTTCATAACTACGTTCCGCGTTGAATGGAGAACCGAATGAAAATAACTATTTTCACAAAATTTCGCTTGGATATTTTACTTTTCTTTTAATTATTTAATTAATTCAATTACTTTAAATCTAATAATTTTGAAGAATCGACGTTTTTTTGCATCTTTCTATATGTATACAGGGTATCCAAAACAGTTTGAACCAATGTTTTGGGGCACTCATTCAGCTTATTTAGAACTATATTAATGCACAATTTGAATTGTCGAATTAGATCAACGAATCGCAATGATGCATAGCACTGCATGGGCCTAAAGTTCGTTACTCATTATGCGCTGCGATGTGTCAGTGCGATTCATCAATTTACATGCATTAACGAAATGGCGCATAATTCGACAAATTATTTCATCACATTTTCACCAACATAGTGCATCAATTTTGTAGATATACAAATTCGTCATTTTTATACAATTATTGAGAAAAATGTAAAGTCAATCGGATAAATAGTTTTTGAGCTATTTTACGTTGAGACGGACCGACAGACCGACGCACAGTGGTTCCTCTTATATGATCGATGGTGTCAAAAATATAAAAAACTGGAAATTAGAAAAACAATTGCTTTTAAAATATGTTTTAGCCCAACCCGTATAAAAAAATATGTTTCTTTAAAAAAATGTGTCCGTATGTATACAGGGTGATTCATTATAAATATTCCCAATTTCACATTTTTGCTTTTAATTTTAGCACAGAAAATCAAAACTATATCTCTGTTTTCTGTGATTTAGAATTTATAAATAGAATAGTTATTGGATTTAGTAAGTAGGGTTTGGCGTAGGTACGATTTTTTTATGTATACATGGTGCTCCAAAAATATGATCAACATTTTTTTTTAAATGAAATATTCCATATTTGAACTAATTTCGATTTTAATAAAAATAGACATACTTAACATTATTAGGGCCTTATTCAAAATAAAATTATCAAAAATTATATGTATTAGAAATACACACATGGAAAAAAGTTAGGGATAATGAAAAAAAAAGTCCACCTTTTTAAGTAATCCAAATATCATAAATGAGCCTTCTTTGAACTTTAAACTCATAGGAATTACCTGGAAAAGAATAACGTAGCCATAATACGTTGTAGTCAAAAGCAACTTATTTACACATTTTTTACGAAGTTAATACATTATTAATTTAACGAGTAGATGATTGTAGAACCTACATTATTTTTTTTCCAAAATGTAAAACCCAATTTAATATTTTAAATTAGAAATCATCACTAACTAAAGTTAACAAATACTTTAAAACTTAACAAATTCGTGTATTATAAAAGAGAAAAAAGTTTGAAAAGACTACTTTCTGGTGCAACCCTCAGTATAAAAAATAATGAATAAATTTTAATTCTTTAATAGATTTTTATATATACATACCTTGAACTTTATATTCCATTATCACGGATTTAACTAAACACACTAAGAATAATATTATATAGCAAACACAACTACAATATAAAAAATGGCAAAAACGTAATTACCGACTGTTAATATAACTGTCACATTTGACAGACAACATAATATTAATATTGTTACTCAGGCAACATCCATTGTTTTCAACGCATACTTCGTAGTTTTTTCTACATAGATTAGGTCACAGTGACAACAAATATGCATGTTGTTTTTTATATTTTTGTCACATGAAGGAACCCACTGTGCGACGGACCAACAGACCGACGGAACATGTTTTTTAGGATCAAAGGAACCTAAAATACAAAATCTACAAAAATCTCACAGGGTGATTTTTCAGGATTACAATTCTTCCCTTGTAAAATCCCGTAAGGTGGACAGCAATGACGCCTTAAAAAGATTTAAAAAACCAGTAATTAAAATTATGTAAAATGTAAAAGCAAAACTATTTTTCACAAACACTTCCACTGTAGTTGTCAACAACACGTAACATGTTTCCCTACGCAATAGCTTCTACGGACTTTGTATCTCGAATGAATAAACATAAAGACTAAAGGAATATTTATATAACTAGGTGTAATATAACGATTTGGAAAAATTATTAAATTCTGATCGTTTAACAAACAAGGAACGTTTGAGCTTATTTATATCTAGAGGCTTCAGTATATTCAATTTATGACCCTTATTTCATTTGAGTAAAATTTATAATTTTACTCAAAAAGGTTTGACTGGTCTGGTCTATTCTTCAACCAAACTATCTGCCTTTTTGATCTATATACGTTTTGCCACAATCTCCACAATTTAGTTGGTATACACCTGATTGTTCACTTTTATCAGATTTTGTTTTATTATTTTTAATGTATTTATTTAAAGAACAATTGGCTTTTCTAATATCTTAACCGTCTAGAAATTGACTTATATTAGAGCTGGAATTACCTATTTTTATTTTACAGTATTTTCATTGATATTAGGGTAAATCTTATTTATAATTTTTTTTATAAGTTTTTTGTAATCTGTTTGATTATGTTTAACTCGGTCTGAAAATTACTTTTACTTAGAGGTAGGGAGATTAGTCTATGAAACATATCCTGAAAAACGGCTAGTTTATGTCGAATTGGATGACATGAGGAATTGTATATGGTAGTGTCCGTATGTGAAGGTTTATGATACACAGAAAAATCATGATTATAATTTAATCTTATGATGATTAAATTTAGGAAGTTTATACTGTAGTTAGATTCTAGTTCAAATTGTATTTGTTGATTTGGTTTTCTAGAGTGTCCAAAAATATTTCTGTAAGTTAGGGGCTTAATGGTTTTCCCATTTCTGTGCTAGTATAAAGTTTATTATTAAATTGGAACTAGTTTTGTTCTAAACATTCGGTAAGGGTAAAATATTTTTTAAATCAATAATTGAATATACAAAAATAAAATGTAATATAGAAATTAATTCTGGTAGGAATTCAGAATGTAGACACATAAAGGCGGTCTAAAAAAAGCCATTAAAAAAATCGGTGTAAAAAATTATTTACTTAATTGAATTCAAGTTTTACCTAAGAATCAATTAAGAAGTAGGGACAAACTGATAAGATTTTAGTGCGAATCCAATATGGCCTAGCCTAACCTAAGAAGTTTAACACGGAATTTAGTGTAAAACAACTTTCGTAACCCACAATACGATTTATTATTATTTTTCCATAGAGGTTAGCTGGTAAAGTTTTGGTACTATTCCAATATATCAAAGCAAATAAACCACGTTAAAACGTTTTAAAAGTCACTGTAAATTGTTAATAAAATTGACTTCAAAAAAGGCAATTCTGTCAAATTTGAAATCAATCGCATAAGTAGTGTTTTAGCTGTGCTACGAACTGATAGGCATACATCTGTCTGGACTAGAGATGGGCGTTTTATCGATAATCAAATCGACATATCAAATAACAATAGGTAAATAAAAAAATACCGATATATCGATTGTTATCGATAGGTGCCGATAGGTAACTCGATAGGTAGTCGAGAATATCGGTAGGTATGGATAAACGGATTACATATTTACAAGCAAATTATGCGCCATATGAAAGTGATGACCTTTTTTTTTATTTTTCATTAATTTTGTCCAAAATATGTCGATAGGTAGCAGCGAACTATCGATAGGTAACAACTAACGATAGGTCGATAACTCATCAATAAATAAAATATATTTATCGATTTTTTCAGAAAAAAAAACTGTGAAGATAAATTAACTCAGAATTAGTCCATTGATTTATTGGTTATTTCCAATTCTATAATTATTCACGAAAAGTTTGTCTATTTTGATTGTTACAACGGAACGCATATAATCCGATTTGAAATTATGCAACTTTGTATTATAATCAAAATATTAAACTAGGAGTAAGTAACCAAAAGAAAGAAAGGTGATTTGAAAAACTTTATTTCGATTTTTTAAATTCATGCATGTCAAATTATTATATTTCAATATTAAGTAATTATATACTTAGTTCCTATTAAAAATATTTAAGTTAATTCTAATTTAATTCAGCAAACGATGCATGATGTGATGATTTTATATAACGTACTTCATGTATATTAGAATACAACTAAAGATTGGTAAGATTATTGGCTCCATTCAGATGAAGGTTCCAACAGAAGAAAACATACTTTAGGCAATTTGTAATGTAGTAATGTATAATAGGGTGAAGTAAAAAAGCCGACTTTTTAGATCCCGAACACCAATATGCAGAAAAGTGATGGACTAAGTAATTATAGTCCCTGAAAAATCTGAAGTCGATTAGATGACGTTTAGCGGTGCCCCCACCATTTTTAAATTTGGCCGCCGACTGCCAAGAAACGAAGAAGCTGGTTTAATTAGTTTTTTAGTGACTGAAAAAACTTTGTGAAATTTCGTCCTGCAAGTGCGTGAACTATTCTTTATGTAAGTGTAACAACAAAGTGCCATTTAGGAAAAGAGTATTTTTAGTAGACCAGAGAAATGAGACAAACATATTTATCGGCTTATTAATCCGGTAGCCACCCAAAGCATGCAGCGATCCTTACATTGAAAAGATTTGGAAAAAATCGCTACCTTAAACTATTGCCTTCGATGTGCTGGATTTGGAAATGTCATCAGATGTTGAAGAGACAGTTGATAATGATAACAGTGGTGATGCAAAACAGGAGGCGAGTTTGCAGCTAGCAGCAAGTTCTAAATAAATGCGTATAAAATTACTAACTCTCGCACAATCCTGTGATCGAACGGCTGTTTCTGATAGATAGGCTGCTATTAATACGTCTGCTGTATTCTTTTTATAAGCCATTTATTTCGACGGAATGGTAAAGAAATCACAGAACTACAGTTAGCGAAGAACATATTATGACTATTTCGGAAACCGGATGTGAATATGTTGGTCATATAACTGTTCCACGTGACATAGCAAAAGCAATTTTCGAAAACATAATACAATTTCTGTAGCAACAAATGGATTTGTTGACCTTAGTTGCTATTGGATGCTATGAAACTGCTGTAAAGACGGAAATTCACAATGGTGTAATTAGAAAGCCTATTAGTAAATTCATAATGGAAGGCCACTACAGTGGTTCATATGTATGTTGCATGCAAATGAACTACTTTTGTACCCTTTAATGAACTATTTAGATGGAGAAACCACACCACAATTAAAATATTGCGAATTTATACCTGTAACAGACTTTCAGAAGATTTCCACAGAACCTTCTGAAATTAATTTACAAATGTTAAGCACATATTAAAAATATTTGTATAACATAAGCCTGTCTATATTGATCGGTAACGTATCGGAAGATTTTGCCAACACAAAACTGGAAAATTTTTTGTCTCGAGGTGGATAACTACCGCAAATAGGGTGCTGCGCCGGTATGTGGCAACTTCAAATCCTTCTGAAATTTTGAAGTGATTAACAGAATATATTTTGAAAGTTTATACTCCAACATGGTTTTCGATTAAAGTATGTTCTAAAGTCAAATATAGTCCACAACACTTTACTTTACCTTACTAAACCTATGCCATGCCAGGGAACTTGTTGACAAAATAATTCAAATTATTGGATATTTTGCAACTCTAGAAAATATTTTGATAGCATTGCTTGCTGATTCGCGCACTCACATCCGAGAATTGGGGGTTAAGGTGCATTTCAAAACCTAGAGATTATGTCCAGACAGGAATACGGATGTTCAAAATACCAAAGATTGATTTTGAGCTAATAAACTGTCAGCTGTTATTACTGAGCCACCCATCACTAAGAAGTTTTCTGTACATAAACTTAAAGAAATTATTTGAAATGTTCTAGATCAAATGCCACTTTTAAATGCCCCTTGTTATTCACAGGCTGTAGAAAGATATGTAAAGTTAATGTCAGAAGCCTCAGCATCTGTTTGTGGACAAGAGGCAAGAGATGGATTTATAAAATGTCGAGTAGCTTCCCGAGAAAACTTGTCAAAAGTGGTAGCTAAATCGGACTTTGATTTAAAGACCTAGTATAGCTAAGGTAGGCGGGTGGGTGGAACTCGACATGCAGCCACCTCCTCGTGGTGAATTCTGGGTTGTTTGGTATAACAAGCGAACGGCTGCATAAAATATTAAGTAATTATGTGTTTATCTATAGTATTTCGTAAAAAGTTATATATTAGAAGAGTTTGCAGCACCGGAAAACATTTTCATATTAAACTCAGTTTTCTTACATAAAATTGACTTTAAATGTAGCCACTTTTCCGCCTATAGAAAAAAAAACAAATGCGAAAAGATATTGTCGATAATTTCGCTCCACCATAATGTATAACCAATACGAAAATCTAAATGGTGATGAACGATCAAACCGAGAAAATAACAACTGTTTGTCCTATACAACAAATTGTAAATATATATATCATAAATGGGAAATATCTCTCTCCCCCCCGTCAGGTAAAAGCTCGTGGGCATAAAAATCCTTAACTAAGTTTTCCCTGTTAGCTATCAGACCTAAAAAGGTAAATTCCATAACTTTTGATTCTAAAATAGTTTTCAAAGAGCAATTTATCCAATTTATTGATTTTTGAGAAATATACCTTGGCAAATTTGAATTTAAAAAATCGAATATTTGGGGCTGAGCCATTCAATTGTGCCGAAATATCCATATAACCAACAAAAATTCCTAGATTCTAGTAACAAATATGGCATTTACTTTGAGCTTTGTATATTTCTAAATATGTTTTAAACATAAAAATGCGACGTAGTCTGTTTACTATTTATTATTTCAGTATTATTTATTGGGTTTTCGGCGAATTGTTGCAAAAAGCAAACAGTTTATATAAAATTAATAGTGAAAATAATAAAAAGGTGACTTGCTGTACGCAATCAGCACATAATCTAAGAATGTACCAAACATCATACAAATCGATGATGGTTAACATAACCGAAAAATTACCGTTAATAATTTTTGAGCTATTTACAAAATTCATTTTACATAAACTTTCGATTTTCTCTCAGAAACTAAAAACAATTTGGCAACTGGCAACGGATTCCTAACGGCTTTCACATTTTTGTTTAGCCGACCTCATAGCTCTTACGGTTTTGGATAGAACAGCTTGACGGCAAGATATTTATCACTTTCTTTTTTAATTGTAACATGTTCTGTGTCTCAAAGTGATCGAAACTTTTAACAATAGAAGACCCATTAATTTCAAAAACTACAGTTATATTATCTACTCAAACTTAGTGGCGTATTTAGAGAGGGGGGATAACAGGGGCAAATACCCCCCAGAATTAATAAACCAAGCAAACTGTATGAAAGCAAAAATTATTTTATACCACCACCACAAATTGTATTTGCTCACAAGGAGTGAGAGAGAATTGCCCTTCTCGTCAAAAACGATTTGTTTTATTTGTATTAGTATAAGGATCATATTTGGGTCTGATATTAATAAATTAATTAAAGATCGAAACCTTTAATCTGTAATATATAATATTTACTGTGGTTTTTGGAGTTTGTTTTTACTTCCCTCGTAAAAGGGGAAATATTGTAATCGTGAAAAATCACCCTTGCAGGTTTTTACAGAACTTCGGCTTCTAGGGTCTCTAAATTGTTTTCTCCAATTCCTTAAAAAACTACTTATTAGATTTATTTCAAATTTTGTGCTAGAATTATGTGTGATATAGAGACGAATTGGTAAAATTGTGATACGAATTCAAGATGACGGAACAAAATGGCTGCCAAAGAAATACAAACATTTTCTTCATTCGTTCGTGAAAAAATCAACCTCCTAGGTTTTACAATCTTCACGTTTTCACATGTTTTCTCTATTCCCTCGGTCTATCTATCTGACTGCCCGTTCGCGGTAGCTAAAAACAAACTAATTCGATTGACCCAATTTTGATAAAAAAATAAGGGTCATTTGGGATGACCTGGTAACATTTTGTTAAAAATCCAGTGTTGCCGAACAAAATGACGGCCTTGTGAAACGTTAAAAAAAAATTACTGAAAAACTGCTCAAAATTTACCCAAAAATCAATCGAATCCAAGATGGCGGTTTATAGAAATATTTAAAAAAACAGCCTGAAAACTACCTATTAGGTTAATTTCAAATTTTGTGCAAGCATTGAATGTGATACAAATAAACTAGTAAAATTGTGGTACGAATTCAAGATACCAGAACAAAATAATGGCCAAATAAAATGTCAATGGACTTCAAATTGTGCAGAAAAATTAAATGTGATGGTGGAACAAAATGAGGGTTTTAAAATCATCACTGCGAAAATTATTTATTCAATTTATTTCAAATTATCCCTTGAAATCAAATCTGGCATAGGTACGTGTACGTGTTACTAAATGACTATCTTCGGAACTAAATTGGGTCACTTTCTACTATTCCTAAAAAAAGAAGAGAATCATAACGAGAGAATTTCCGGGTAAAGGAAATTTACCGATCTTTTTTATCAAACGTTTGCCCTGAAAACACAACAACTTCGACTTAGCTTTAAATATTGGAACATTGATTTTAAATAAATGATGGCCCACTTAAAAAGGTAACACAAAGTGAAGAAACAAGCATTTTCAGATGCGTATTCTAGTAAATTGTTTCAAACACTCCCATCGCTGTTTTCGTTTATGTAGTCTAAATGTTCCCTAGATGTAATTATAAGGAGCGAATAATGGGGTGACAACAACGGAGAAAATTGGCGGAAAATATCTGCAGCCATAGGGTTTTAGGAATTTTGTCTGAGAATATTTCGTGAGAAATAAAAATAATATAATGTGATCTTATTACATTTACATAAAGTAATATGTTAAAAATCATATTTGAACAATTGCAATATAATTTTTATTTGAAAGATTGTTTATATTTTCTAAATACATTATAAATTTTATTTAAATATATCATTTAAATTTTCATGAACATCACTCTTGTGGAGAATTACCTTTACAACATTATTTTTAAGTAGATTTTAGATTGTCGAAAGTTATGGCGGCAGATTTCTTATTACATCGTTTTATGTAGACCCTAAAAAAACACAAAGACTTCTAATAACGCTCTTATTTCACATACATCCAACCTAATAAAGGTTTTTCACTGTCATTATGTATACTTCTTAAATATTACGGTCTCTTTTTCGAAAAAGGTAAAAGTAACAAATCTTTTATAACGAATAAGAGAATTCTCTTCCAAAATCGCTGAATAGAATCCTCTGACCGTTATAAATTTCAAATGTAACTGTAATATTGACGCCAACTCTTTTACACCCTCCTTACGGAATGACTACGGACCCATAAAGGATTATGCAAAGACCTTTCAGCCCAATAAACCAAGATGCAGTGATTTTTCCGTCGCGAATACAAAGGAGAGGTGAGCCGGGACTTAGAGGGATGAATCCCGTTCTCTTGAAGGGAACGTGATTTTAGGTGTCGAATAGAAGAGATTAGTATAATAATATACTTAGAAAATCCGGGATTGAAAATGTCGTCAATATTTAATACCCATTCAGAGTTGGATTACGGATGCCTCCATAGTGGAAAGAAAACTTGATATCTTTTTGGGGTAAAGTTAAAACTGGGTTAAAAATGTATCACTTAATCTACGCTCCAAGTTGTACCTGTTATTATATGCATTTTAAAAATCAATGTAAAATTTTTTTTCCGAATATATAAATTTTGATCCCAAAAAGTATAGACCCTAATTTGAGAAATGAAAACCGCTTTGGATTTAACTTCCTGAATTTTTATATATGATAGCAAATATTGCGCTTAACTTAATTTCGAATAATTTGAGGGTGCAATCCTTTGAGCTATGGCGGAACAAAGGGGCAATTTTGTGATATTGAGAAATGTTACAAATATAAATACAGCAAAGCAAACCGACAAGCGAATTGTTGGGTAAAATTTAAATTCGAAAAGCTTTACATTAAGAAGCTATGTCTTTAAAATTGTATTGCATATTACCGATTTTAGGCGAGAAACTTACTTAAGCTAAAAAGTTATTTATACAGGGTGTTAAACAAGACTCTGCAAATTTTCTAATATTTTATCTGTTACGAAAATTTACAAAAACGATTTCTGAGTTCAAATGCGAGATGAGCTTAATCCTTGATAGGATTTTAAAAAGTAATTTGAAAAGTTTTTTTAATTATAATTTTCTTTTATTATTAGAGTTTCCTTACATTTTAAGTTTTAACTTTTTATTAGCAGTTCGGTGTAATGTTTTCTTGCTAGAGAGTCTTTAAGTCTATCTGTAGGGTCTAATCTAAGCAGAAAATATACAGGGTGTGCAAAAATGGTGTTAAGGTTAGTTGAAAACTTAGCTATGCTAAAGATCGTGTACGGATATTTCGTCACTCTATAGCATAAAAACGAATTTAAATTTAAAAGTTTTTATTTACGTTTTAAGAAGTACTGGACATTTTCTACACACGTATGTTCATTTTCTCTCTAACTTTGTTATTTTAAAAAAATACAGGTGTTACTTTTAGATCCAATTTTACCATGACACAGGAAACATGTAATAGACTGCCATATCTTTTTAATTTTAAAAATATCAATTTGTAATTTGATTCTATAACCCTATAAGAGGCAAATTTTCTATGAAAAATCAATTAAAAATTACTTTTAATGGCGATATATCACAAGCTAACTTTTTTTTTCAACATGGCAGCTGGACAGCCACTATTTACAAAATATTTTTTGTAAATGACTGTTTTAAACAGTCCTACATAAACTTATTTTTATATTTTTTGAACACTTTGGTTTAAAAGTTTTTGGGTACTGACAGAATTTTTTATTTTTTTTTCACTTTTCGTTTAATCGAAATAGCATTTTACTACAATATTTTTAACGGCACCTTATATATTTCTAGACAGTCATTTCAAGATGGCGATATGCCGGCTAATTGGGAAAACAAGGATAGTTTTTATTTAAAATAACTGGTTATTTTATAGTGATTTGCTCTTTCGGTAAAACATTAAGTTGAAAAAAATAAAAAAATTACTTATTACCCAAAACATGTTCAATTTACAAAAAATAGCTGTCCAGCCGACATTTTGAAAATAAAAGTTATCTTGCGATATAATAATAATAATAACAAACACAAAACTATTAAAAACAAAACTAAACTCCAGAAATCTAACGAAAGCTATTAACCCCTTCGCCATACCTCTTCTTGTAGTATTTGTTTGGTATCAATAAATGGTCACACACAGAAAATTCTTCCACAAAAAACGAACTAACCTCCACAAGGCAATCACGACTAGAAAAGGTAAGCAAGACCACATACATAAAAAGCTTTCATATACGTGGTTTCAAGAAGGGCAGCTGTTCCCCGAAACAGAAAACAGGACAAAGTCATGGCAACCAGAAACTACCAAAAGCACATCATCGAGACACAACTCAGCAGTGAAGGTCGTTCATCAAGGGTTAGCCACAACATACAAACTAACGGAGAATACAGACCCTTACTACTATTATACACCAATATCTATACTTGAAAACGAAGACTACAAGCTCTACTGGGACATGGACATCCACAAAGATAAAACAATCCCCGCGAACAGACCCGATATCACGTTTCAATAAAAAAAAAAGAAAAGATCACTTATTTAAATTGACATGGCTGTCTGTAATCGTGAGAAAATCACCTTTCGAGATTTTTGCAGATCTTTGCGTTTTAGGTTTCGTGGGCCCCGAAAACAATGTTTTCCCATTTCCGTCGGTCTGTTGGTCTGGCGGTCGTCTGTCTGTACGCGGCATAGCCCAAAAACTAGTTACAGTATTGATTTCAAATTATGGTCAAAAATCAAGGATCATAAAAGGATGGAATGGTAACATTTTGGTAAAAATCCAATGTGGCGGAAGCAAATGACGGCACAAAGTGTAAAAAAAGTCATTAATAAGAAACTACTTGTAGGATGGACTTCATAATTTGCACAACAATGAAGTGTGAGATAGAGATACATTGGTAAAATTTTAGTATTGGGGAACAAAATGGCGGCTTAATAAAATATTTAAAGATTCAGTACCAAACCCATAACCAATTTTGCACGAAAATCAAGTATGAAACAGTTATAAACTGGCGAAATTTTAGTGCGAATCCTATTGTTTAAATATTCGGCAAAATTCGGTTTCCTGGAATAAAACCTTTTTATATTGGAAAATAATAGGTACATTACTATTTATTTTTTATAGACTATATAAATAAAATTATGAAAAATAAATAATAATAAACTAACATATAAGAAAAAATGGAAATAAAATTACATTTTATCAGATTTGTAGACTATGCTATATATAAACGCAGTGAAATTGTGTACGAGCGAATTTGTGGGTAAAGGCAAAAATTGTTTACCGAATTTATTTATATATATATATATATATATATATATATATATATATATATATATATATATATATATATATATATATATATATATATATATATATATATATATATATATATATATATATATATATATATATATATATATATATATATATATATATATATATATATATATATATATATATATATATATATATATATATATATATATATATATATATATATTATAAAAGGGGAGGTTTCTTCAATACGTAAACTATATTCTTATAAAAAATATCTTTTGGAAATAGTGTTCACAATATAAGACATCATTGATGTTGGATGATTTTATTTTTTTTTAACTTTTTGACCATTTTATCGCCTTCATCATTTATCTAAAATAAAGTAAAGTTACTGCCTTAGGAGTTTAGTGCTATTGATTATAATTTTTAATTCTAAAATTCTGCGAGTGTACATATATAGAAACTTTAAAAGTTTTGAAATAAGAATCTTTTTCGGCTTACCTTAGTCTATTTAAGACAAATCACAAACAATGTAACATATATGTTCAAAAATTCTTAAAAAACAAGTCACACATACTACTACACAGTTAAAACGGTACTGTATATTTATTTATCAAAATGCACTTATTTCGAAAAATAAAAACCTTCCCTCAAAGTCAATACATATCGAGAAAGAATTGCTAGAAAATTTGACAAACACAAAAATTCCAGATTATTCCATAGGTGTTCTTCAACTTTGCAATGCCTATAAAAGACTCTCAAGAACTTCCAACTTCAGACATCATATCTTCAGTTGAAATCTCTATCAATAACCTGTCCGTAAATAAAAAAGAAATAAATTAAAATCGCATCAAACTAGGTCTAAAACAAAATTATTAGATACACAGTTATGTCATAAACTTAAAAAAAACTCGTACTTTCTTTAAACAAAATCACCAACTGAAAATATTAAAACCGGACAAATCGAATAAAACTGTAATTTGGACTCAAAAGAATAAAATGAAAAAATGAATAACGTCCTCGCTGATAACCAAACATACAAACAAATAAACAGCGATCTCACCAATATTTTTCAAAAACAAAATAACGAACTTATTAAAAAATGGGAAACAAAAAACTACATTTCTCCTAATATAGCCAAAATTTTGAAAATACACAACGCGCAGGCTCCTATAATTTATGGATTACCCAAGCTTCACAAAGACGGTATACCTTTAAGACCGATAGTTTCTTTTGTGTAATCTCCCTTAAATAAATTAACTAAATACCTAAAAGAAATATTAAATAATATTGTAAAGAGAACTTCATCTTTTATCAAAGACTCTTGGCATTTTAAAGAAAAAATTAAAAATATCACTAGACCGAACAATTATTATCCTTATATACAAATATTCCTTTAGATTTAGAATTGGACATAATAAATGAATGGAAGAAAATTTAAAAATATACCGACATCCCTCTTGAAGAATTCGTCGCAGCCGTTCAATTAAAATCTACTTATTTTACATATAACGATACTTATTATAAACAAATTGAAGGTTGTGCAATGGGATCATCCATATCAAGCGTCAATTGCCCAACTTGTTTTGGAGGATCTTGAAAATCAGATCATCCCTAGTTTACCATATGAGATTCCTTTTTACTACAGATACGAGGATGATTGTATTATGCCTATTCGAAAAAACATGACAGAGAATGTTCTTAATTCCTTTCATCCGAAACTAAATTTCACAATCGAAATAGAACAAAATAACAAAATTAACTTTCTTGATACCACATTGTACCACAATCAAAATTCTATAAATACAATGTGGTACACCAAAAAAACTTCGTCCGGTCGATACCTCAACTTTCACTCACATCATCCCCTTCCTCAGAAAAAGTCTGTGGTTATAGGTTTAGCTGATAGAGCTCTAAAACTAAATGACCCAATTTATCAAGAAAAGGCTATTTAAAAAGCCAGAGAAATTCTTATACAAAATAACTGCCCCATAAAACTCTTTTTAACTCTTCGCAATCAATCTTTTGTTTACCACAAAAAGAAAGGATATAATAAAAACACTCGTAAATAACTCTATAGGCATGCATTTTTGATAAATAAATATACAGTACCGTTTTAACTGTGTAGTAGTAAGTGTGACTTTTTTTTTAAGAATTTTTAAATATATATGTTACAGTGTTTATAATTTATCTTAAAGAGACTAAGGTAAGCCAAAAAAGATTCCTATTTCAAAACTTTGTATATATATATATACTCACAGAATTTTAGAATTAAAAATTATATCAATAACACTAAACTCCTAAAGCATTAACTTTATTTTGTTTTAGATAACTGATGACGGCCATAAAATGGTCGAAACATTTTAAAAAAATAAAATCATCCAACATCAATGATGTGCTATATTGTGAACACTATTCCCAAGAAATATTTTTTGTAAGTATATATATATATATATATATATATTTATATAATATAATAATAATAATAATATTGCGACCGTAGGATATAAATATTATCAGCAAATAGTTCCAATGGTTCTAGAGGAGGTGCGTGCGGTTCTAGGGCTTTTCTTAAGTTGAACGAATTTTGACGGCACCATCCATCTAAAAAAATGCAAAATAACAACAAACTAATTACGTTTTTACGGTTGAAACATACATGAACAATAAAATAAACGACAATTTTAACAAATTTTTCTTGCCTAATTTTGAAGAAAGTAAAGAAATATTATATTTTGGTCTAACTATCTAAAATAATAATACTGTGAAATAAACCCCAGACTAAGATATTTTGCCCGGGCTATTAACAAACCTGAAAACGAAGTCACGGCATAATGAAATTATACATTTTATTAAGACACCTACATTCCCCCTCACCAAGTGACCCAAGATAGGCCGAGTACTATTAGAATAGGACTTTGAAAACTAGTAAAATAATTGATCAAAATTTTAAAAACACGTAAAATTGATTCCTGGTTTGAATCTTAAAGACTTAAGTCATTTTCTTTTTTGGCTTATTTCCAACCAAAATATTGATGTCAAATTGAAATAAGATTTGATTAATGAGATTGATCGTATAAAAACAACTTGTATTTTTCAGATTGATTTGTTACAGCTCTCCCACTCTAGATAAAACCAAAATTAAGTTAATATGGTTTACTGCTTTCTTATGTGTGTACGTGCCTTTGCTTGATTTATACAAGAGTCCTGGTCCGAAAAAATCTACAGAATTTTACTCATATTTCTCTTTTATTTAATTTACCTGACAATCCTGAAATAACTATGAAAAATCAGTGACATATCAGTAAACGAACAGGGCCAAACCTTATAGAAAACATTACGATAGTATCCTCAACCGTTTCAGAAAACCTTAACCTCAATTTAATTCGGCAAAAACATTCCTGTTTAATATGTACAAGCCCTTCGGTCGTCACTTTCCTCGCTCAATTAAGACTACCCAGAGTGGTTTATAGCTTTTTAGCGGCTACGTAAACGGCTGAAGTCGGACCGAAAAGGCGCCGACCCTCAAAAACCGGGCGGCAACAAATTCGCCATTTAAAAAGGGGGGATTCACTTAAACAGACCCCAAACTCGCGATTAATCCTTAAATTAATTTGTGGCCACAAAAAGTCCGTCGAGAGTCGACGATAAAACCTTTATCACTGAGGACAGCGATGAAATATATACCCATATTTAAATTAGGCAGGTTCCGATGGGATTAGATAACAAAGAAACAGACCAAAAGTAATTTAGATAATTATGAGGTTTTTATTACAATTTTTATCGTACGATATTTGAATGGAAAAATACAAAATTTTTGGAAAAAGTAAAACCGACAGGAAAGCACATAAAAGTACAAAATAACTTTTTAAATTACTTTAAAAAATTTGACTTATTAAGTGTGTGTGTAATGTATTTCATATTAGTTGCTTTCCTTTAGAATTGACAATTTTTAAAGGATAATGTTGTCTATTGCCGCCAAACATATTTTAGGCAAATTTGTAAGTCGTTTGAAATGTTACTTGGTACCGGTCTAGGTTTTTTTAAAGTCGGTTTTATTTCTGTCAAATTTTTTTTATTTCTATTAATTTTAGTTTTTTTTCCGTTTTTAATTTTGATTTTAGACTGGTTTTCTACTTTAATTTTATTGGGTTTTCTGTTACTTAATTTATTTTTAGTTTTTAACGTTTTTTCAATTGATAGTTTTTTATTTGAATTTTAAATCGGGCAGAAGAAAAACAATTATATAGGGTTTTTTAATATATCATGTGTGTACCATGCCATACCACTTCATTAAGTATTATCTTTAAGAGCACTTTTTATTAAAGTATTTAAAGTAGCTGAGGGCGGAGCTACCCAACACACCACCCTACATTGTTGCAATATAACATCGACTCATTGCATAGTTTTTGGATTACATTTATAAGCGTTATGTTAATGTTTTGGGCTTTTGTTATGTTCATGTGCTGTTAGTGAGTAGATAATAATATTATCTATTGTTCCTTGTAGTTGCTGTAGTTGTCTTTGTTGCCTTTCTTATGGATAGATGTTACTCATACATCTCTTCATTTTTTTAGAGTAGGTTCTCTATTTATATGTCGATTAAATATTTTTGTTAATATTTCGTATAGTTTCTTCGTGTCGTTTTTTTTTAATTCCGCTGGAATATCTTGTGGTTTCGATGCTCGTCCAATTTTAGTTGGTGGATTGCTTTTCAGTAGCGTTTACGTCTATCGTTATTGATTCTCCCCAAACAAGATTTTTGCAGGCTGATAAATGAACTCTGGTCTTTGATCTATTTGTAGTTGTTTGTAATTGTCTTCCCATTTTTCGGTGTTTGTGCAGCTTAGCGATACACCTTTTTTCTGTTCTCCTATTCTGTTCCTTCTTTAGATTTCCGCCCTACCATGTCAGTGTCTATTTCTTGACATTTATTTCCCTAGCTTATAGCTTTGTAGGAGGGTTATCGAGCGGTTATTTATTATATTTAAAATTATTTATTTATTTTAGACGTAGCGGGCAACCCTGTCACAATACTGAAATTAAGTAAGTTATAATAAGTAAAATCAAAGGTACTCTGTAGGCTTCTTCGTGAATTATAATTTACAATGTTACGAAATATAATTGTTAGTACGAATTGAATTAAACATCTTATCTCACCAATTCTGCGGCCATATAAACTCGAACAACAGCAAACTGCAACAACGATGGTATCTTCTTCTTGGATATATATTTATTTTATCTAGCAGTTGGTTTATTTAGATAAAAGATTTGGTTTTAAAAAAATAACTTAAAGATCTATTAACAGAAGTAAAAATGAAGCGAAATACTGTACAAAAATAATACTTAAACCTAATAACAAAAAAAAGTATTAAAATCTAGAAAATGAGGGAATTATCTTAAAATCCCCAACCTTAGTACAAAAAAATAGAAAACAAAAATATTTAAATAAAACGTAGATTTAACTCTTGAAAACCAGTTACTCCCCAGATAAATCACAGAATAAAAATAAAATATCTTTGAAAATCCCTCAACTTTAATATCCCACTGTATAGGTAAAGCCCCATAAACCACCACAAAAGAAGAATTTAATTTAATCAACTATAAGAAACAAAACTCTGACACAGACTGACTTTCAGACTTCCCGTAAAATACAAAGTTAGCTCAGCTATTACTAGATCCACCCCTTAGACCAATCCCCTCTTTGATTTTATTAGTCAGGACGAAACGAATAAAGCTGTGAATGGTAAAGCTTAAGTTCCTACTCTATGCTTTAAGTTCGGAACTTCGTGTTAGACACACGAGGTGTCACCCATGATAATAAAAGTGAATAAATCGAATAAAATAATATTCTCTTCAATTCTTAGTCCTAAGGTTATGTATATAATTAAATATATAAGTCATGGCGAAAAAAATTCACGAAAAACCCTTTCAGTTTATCTTTTCTGCAGGGAAAATTATGCCCCAAAAACATGGCTCTTCGGTAATGTTCCTATTACAAAGTTCTATTGTATTTTTAACATAGCAAATTGACCATTTATTATCATTGCAACGAACCAAATAAAATGTTTCAATTAATATTGTTCATCAAGTTAAATTAAAAGGCCAAAGAAAGATTCTCATGAGACAGGGGTCATATGGAACCATAAACCCTCGAAAAGAAAGGCATAAATTGTAACCTTTTCAGAACGTTCATACATAAATAGTCTAAAATATAGCGTTTGGGATATATGATACTTTATTTAGGGTTTAAAATTCTCGAAACTAATATTAGACAAATCTACTTATAATTCCTGTAAAATAATCAAGCCTGTTTAAGCGTTAACGTGAGAACCAACAGTTTTAGTAAAATATTGTTTGAATTATATTTAGAATATATAAAAATATATACTCTATACAGTTGTTATAGTCTATTCTGTTACAGTTTTAGCCTCTATTACATGCATTCTAGTTAAAATTTATATTTCTTTTTCTTTCTTTTTTTCTTTCTTTTAGGGAAAAGTAAATGTTTAAAGTATTAATAATTTAGAAGAAAATTTCCAGAATACATTCGTCTCGGAAAAATGAACAGATTATGAATATTTAATACTATTCTACTTAATCATCTATCAGGAATGTTGAAAAAAAATAACAATAAAAAGTGGGGAGCCAGCAAATTTGGGTTGAAAACGAAACGAAAACGAAATAACAAATTTATAGAAAAATAAATTCCCCACTAAGCTCTATCTCTATTTTGAATATATTAAATATGAGAATGGCACAAAGTTATGCAAATGAAAAAGGAACACGAATTTCCTACGAATTCAAATTTTGCACATTATTGTTGTTAAATTCGAAATATATAAGTTAATGTTAATTAAAAAATTTGAATAATACTCATTTAAATTAGAGACTATATTAATTATATTTCGGAGTTTAAAATATATATATATTTAAAAATAATGGACAGGTTGTCTTTATTTTAAAAGATAGAAAAAAGTTAAATATTTTAGAATTTTATATGAACCGCCAGGATTTATTAATAAAATAAGCAAATGACAATTGGGAAGTAAAAAATATACCATCGACTTTACTACTTTAAATGGAAATTAACATAACATCATTAAATGAATCTCTTCTTGCTAACGAAACAAAACTCATTCATAAAAGGCAATACATTCCTACTAATTTTACATTTATGTATTAGGAGGTTCCCTCCCTTACTAGCATATTGCTTCTTGACACTTCTTATTGCAAGATCTCTTCTTGTTGATTATAAATATACCAGGGGTAATACATTTATATTTATAGACAACTGAGAAAATTAAACAAAATGCATTCATAAAAGGCAATACATTAATACTGATTTCACATTTATGTATTAGATGGTTTCCTCCCTTACTAGCACATTGCATTTTGTTGTAGGATCTCTTCTTGTTGATTATAAATATACCAGGGGTAATACATTTATATTTATAGACAACCAAGAAAATTAAACAAAATTCATTCATTAATCTCAATGTGTTCCTACTGATTTTACATTTATATGTTAGAAGATTCTCTCCCTTACTAGCACATTGCTTTTGGTTGCAGGATCTCTTCTTGCTGATTATAAATATACCAGATGTAATACATTTATATTTATAGACAACCGAGAAAATTAAATAAAATTCATCATAAAACGCAGTATAATCCTACTGATTTCACATTTATGTGTTAGAAGGTTCTCTCCCTTACTAACATATTGCTTCTTGTTGCAGAATTTTCGTCAATTTTTTCAATTGTTTTTAAAGATAAAGTATTTTCGTATATTTATAATTAGCAAGAATAAACTCATTTAATGAAACAGAGAGTTCCATTAGCAAAGTCGAAGCTCAGTTTTAAGTACTTTTTAAATATCATTTGTTTATTTTTTTTAGCAAAACTGTTGACTTTAGATACAATTTCCAAATTACATTTTCTTCGCTAGGTCATTATCTTTAAATTCTTGTCATTTTACAGTAAATTCAGTTGTTGGCATATTAACAATTTTTAAACAACTCAGAAAAGCGTTTATAGTTTAAAAAGTATTTAAATTTATAATATTAAGAATTGATAAAAAGCAATTTTTGCCCATATGTTCTCTATAATTACATTTTTTGAACCAAATCGTTTTTATTCCCTGGAATATAATTACCCAATTTAAACGACAATGTATTCTAATTTTTAAATTAATAATACATTATGAATTCAACAACAATGTTGGCCAAAATTTGAATTCATCGGAACTGGGCATTCCAAAGCATAACTCTGTCTATGTCCCCATGTCTACACTATGTAAGATTCCTTAAAATTTCCTTTAATATTTTAGAATGTTGTTGTCGACGATATAAGGAATCTTTTTCAAAAGAAATGTATGCAAATATAGTATCCCCTATTAGATGAAGATATGTTCAGATATTTTTTAGTTTTATACCTTTCTACTTAATATTTGGCGTACTGGTAGAACTTCGCAAGATACATCTTTTACGATATACTTCAATCTAGCTTAAAATCCTCGCCTACTACAACCTTACAAATTTCCATTTTTCTATATATTTCTTTGCATTAGAGATATCAAAGTTGGTATTTTTTTTTTTTACAAAATTTAGATAATTATTAAATATTAAATTTAATATGATGGTCATCGGAACAACATCTGACATTTAAAATTTTTAGATTTCATGAAAATTTAGTTACTGTTATACTAACATACCTTCGTTTTTTACATTACATTACACACCCGAATTCACTAAAAAGGTTTAAATTTAGACCAGATCTAACTTGACAGTTATAAGTTTAAAATGACATTTTCAACATTTAAACAAATAATTTTTCTAAATGTCACAATTACAAAATGACAGAAACATAAGCGAAACTAAGATTTTTAAGTACCATTTTTTACTCAAAAATTTTGAAAAGGCATTTTTCTTATTATTGATTAATAAATTTTAAAACAAAGTCTGTAATTTATTAACTCTAAAACGTTGGATTTTGTTTCCATGGCAATCTTGTTAAATCAAACGCTTTAGGCAAAACTGAAATAGGAACTATACCGTGGTGTTTTCTAGTTGCTGAAGATAGGGGTGGACTCTCCCTGAAACGAAATTTATAGGAAATAGTATGTATCATTCTTGTCATTATTACTTTGTATAGCGAAATACCCACAATAATTATCTGAATCCGCTACTACAATTTTGTTATTAGTTACCTTTTCTGGCGCACATAAAATATTTTTAAAATATTTCTTCAATGTGTAACAATGTGGGGCTTTCTTAATTTTTATTCAAGAGTGATGGATCACCACTAGCATGCCTATCTATCGACATCGTCCCAATTGGGTACCCTAAGAAGAACATGAATACTTTATGTTCTTTTACCATTGCAATAGTTTCTTTAGTCAGACGGGAAGTTATCGAAACAATCATTACAATCTGTTAAGAAATAAATTTTAAACGAGAAATTCCGGTACAAAAAGGTATCAATAACAATTACGTTCGAATCGAAAATCGTCGAATAAAAGCGCCAAATGGAACGGAAGCATCTTTAAAACATTTGCACATTTCCCGAATACATTCGTTTCTCGTCCGGACCTTATAGTCCGGAATCAATGCAGGAAGCCATAGAGACTCCACTGGATGACTTCACTTAAGGCCGCTTAACAATGGCGGAAGGGGCGCGGGTTTTTCGCTTTTTCTCACCATTATTTCGATTCCCGATTTAGTGTTTCGTGAGAATGAGCTGGGCTTTGTGAGAATTATTCTTTTTACGTTTCACACAGACAAAAATGCCATTGTACTAAAGCAATGGGGGTTCTAAACTTACTAAAATGTATATAAGGTGATAAGCTTTCTTACATTGGTTTTCCGTTTTTAAGTCATTTTGTTGTATACAAACTGCTCAAAAAATGTCATACTGCTTATGCTTATACGAGATGGCGCTTAGTTTTTATACTTTTTCTAAAAGCTGAAACAACATTCGTACATTGTACATGAAAAGAACTTATTATACACGGTGTAAATTTAGTCATGTCCAAAAATACCGAAAATAATTTTTCTTATAAAAAAAAATGTTCATATAACATGTTCAATGACCGGCGTTAAAATCGGATTTCTTTCTTGGTTTTGGGATTAAATATTCCACTTTTTGAAACTTTTTCCATGGAACAGAAAATGACTTTCGTGGGTGTTTTATAGCAGGAGAATAAATAATAGTTTTTTTGATCTAACTTTTGAACACCCTATGGAATTTTTTTGCGACGCACAACATTTCCAAATTTATTCTTCACGAAGATGCATCTTTCCTGAATATTTTATTTTTTTTTACCTCGATGCACTGTTTTTGTTAAAAATACGATTTTGCGAAGAAGGCTAAATGGAGCAAACCTATTTTGCAGAAGACCTGCAACGGGGCCGGAGCTTACCAGAGAACAACGGCCATCTGCGATTTGCTAGGGAACAGATAGTCAAGAATGTGTGTCGTCGAACAGGAGAACTTAATTATACTTAATTCGCAAGGGTTTTAAAGCCGAAAGGTGCGTGCACGAGATTTTGGAAGAATATGTCATTCCTCCCAGAGGTTTATCAGGAGAACATTTTATTCTCATGCAGGATAACACCAGACCTCATGTAGCACGTGTAGTACAGGAATACGACGAAAATGCAGAGCAGACGGAATGGCCAGCTCATAGCCCGGAACTTAACTCGATTGAGCATTTTTGGGATAGGCTATTCAGAAGAATTCGAGCTTCGGTACCTGTGCCCAGGGACATTCATCAAGTGGAAATACTTGGTTTGTTAGCAAGCATTCTGACATACAACCTAGTGTGGGAAACACACTTATTAATTTATACATTTTTAATTTTTAATATGTTTCCGTTTTATTTGTTAATATATTTTATTGGTCAATTTTGATAGGCAGAGTTAATATATTTTTTTTATAATATGTACTAAATAAAAAATAAAAAACTACTAAATATTTAACAAAAACAGAGCTCTCGAGGTAAACAAAAATTAAAATACTCAAGAAGAATGCATCTTGGTAAAGAATAAATTTGCAAATATTTTGCACTGCGGAATAATTTTATAGAGTGTACAGAAGTTAAACCATAGAAAATTTATTTCAGTGGTGGCTATTCAGGTGAAGTAGGTGAAGTGCTACTTCATCAGGAAAAATAAACAAGGAAACATATTTATTATATATCTCTTAAAATTCAAGTTTTTATATTCATTTATTCACCTAATTGGCAAAAAATAAACTGTACATCTCGAACAAATATTTTACTTGACCGTTGGCGGCATGTCTTTTTGAAACTTTTAATCGAACTTTAAGGTGCTATGTTTAGTTTACGATTTTCCTACTACGTTGCCGTTGATAACGCGTACTCGATGACGTCGAGCGCATAGAAGAATAATGTTAACCAGCGCCATAGAACGCTTTCGGTGAATTGCTAACGCAGTACACTACACCCACGTATCGTTCAGTTTGGGGTAGTTCTTTACTTTTATTTTCGCGGATTTCGCTGCAACCGGTTAGTTCCTTTGCAGTTCGCTTGACTATTTTGTCTTATATTTATTTATGGTGTTGTTACAACTTTATTTGGTGTAGGTTTTATTAATTTACATTATTGATGAATGCGCTCACGGATGTGGTATGCACTTTGTTGGAAACTCCATTTAATCGATGGAAGGAACAAGATCAGAGTTTTAATCGTCATCCTGATTTTCGGCGTACAAATGGTTATGTAGTAATCAAATATTACAAAAATGGTTTTGCTGGCCTTGTTTACTAAATTACAATAAATATTCAGTGTGGAATAAGGAAGGATTTGCAGGTATGTTAAATATATGAAGGTCTTTACATAAACATGAAAACTCGGCGGAGCATTTAAAATGCGAATTAATGCTAAAAACATGTGTAAAAAATCAAAGCACTATAGCTGACATTTTAAAAGAAAATGCTAAACTATATAAAATACATTTTAGCGAAAACGTCCGATTAAATAGACTATTTATGTGCTTGGTAATTGACGCAGTTTTGTACCTTACAAAACAAATGTTAGTCTTTCGCGGCCAGAATGAGAGCAGCGAGTCAATAAATAGGGGGAATTTTAAAAAGCTTTTAGGTTTATTAATATCGAGAAGTTCCCAAGAAACGAAAAAATTAAAAATGTTTTTACTGGTGTCTCGAAAACTATTCAAAACGAAATAATTAAATGCATTTCTGATTATTTAAATGATCATGTAATCGAAATAATGAACACACAGTGCAAGTAGATGACACCACTGATATTACGCAAACCTCCCAGTGCTCTATAATTTTAAGATACGTTAATTCAGAAGATTCAGTAGTCGAGAGATTCTTAGAATTTTATAATGTCAGCTCCGATAGAACGTCGGAAAATTTATATTCTGTATTGGATTAAATTTTGGACCAATTTGACTATAAACATAAATTAATAGGGCAATGTTGCGATGGCGCAAGTGTGATATCTGTCCTAAATGGCCTTCAAAAAAAAAAAAAGAAAAAGCGCCGCAGGTTGTATTTGTCCATTGTCTTGCTGCTTTGAAGGATAGGAGAATTGATTTAGTATACAAAATTTAGGTAAGTCGTAAAAAATATTCTATCCCTTCCACATATAAAAAAAATTCTGGAAAAAAATTATTGCGATATTTTCTTGGTTTATTTGCACTTCACTTACTTTTTCATCCGCGAGCCGCCACTGACTTATTTTTGATTCTCCTACTATAAAATACCCTACGGAAGTCATTTTTAGCTCAGTGATAAACTTGTTTAATAAATTGGAATATTTAATCTGTATTTTGCGAAAAAGGTCATTAAAATAGTCCCAAAACCAAAAAAGTTATTGACCGATAAATGTGGTTGTTATTTTAAGTTGCACTATTTTAATGCCGGTGAGTGTCAATGTGCGTTGTTAAAATCTTCAATACTTTTTTGATATCTTTGATAATGTTTAGAAATGTTTAAATAAAATTCGGCTTACGTTAGGTTATACTATAAATAATTCCAATACCGCCACTATTCAGTAAAAAATCTGCAGTTTAGCAGTTCCTTATTTGTTTCGATATTTTGCACCGTTTAGAAGTTATTTAGTAAAATGACCATCAAAATAACGGGCATTTAGTTAAATAACATTAAAACGGTACTAAGAAAACAAAAAGTTATAAAGCTGAATCAGAAATGTAGTTTAAATACCTCTCGGAATGTACGAGGGGTATCGAAAAAACGAAGCAAATAAAAATATTTTTCATATATTTGTGAGTTAAATCACCTACAAATTTTTATTATATTTACAATAAATGCAGTTTCTCTAAAATTTTTTCTTCTCTAGAGACATTTTGTGCCTATTATTCTGACGTCGGACCACTATGTAGAATGCCTGAGGCTTAGACCAAGCATTCGCCACACTCAAACACAAAACTTCAGTTTGGCCCGGCAAATTATTTGGAGATATGCAACTGAACAAACTGAACAATAAACTACTAATTTAAAAGGATTTTATCTATCAGTACCAAGTACCAAAATCAATGTTCCTAAGTACAATCATAATTTACCTCGATTTTTTTTAAAGATCTCTGGTATATATTCGCACCAAGAGAAAATATATTTAATTCCTTAAAAAACCACATTACGGTTTCCTATACCTAATTGCAATAATTTTTAAATATTTTACGTTTTTCTTATTAAGTGTGGGGTTACCGTCTATTAAACTATATGTATCATTATTATTTGTGGAATAAACCTGTATTTAGTAAGTGTAAAGTAAACTATAAACCTTTATTAGATTTCCGTATACCCGAATCATGTAGTTTTTCAGCAAATAAAAGATAGGCAAACCTAATACAGTTTATTGGTATATTACATTTCACATTATACGAATTCATTACAGACCGGGTGTGTTTATTAAAAATAATGATAAAAGTAATATAACAGCCAGTACCACTACACTCTTTAATAAAAACGCAAGTTGTTAAAATACTTTTGCATTCAGATAGGAAACCCTATTGTAAAATCTCAATATACTTTCTCTTGGTCAGAAACTATACAGGGGGCTTCATTTAAAATAACGAAGTTATTAATGAATGAATTTGGGATAAATATTTTTGCAAACCTCGTACAATATTAAATGACAGAAAACCTAAATACTGATAGATCAAAGCCTCTCAAACTAACAGTTAATTGTTTAGTTGGTTATAGTAGTTAATTTTGGTGTCATTTGCTTTAATTCATTTATTAATTAATAAAAAATATTTTTTAAACCCTAGAAGTAAGGCAAAAATGACCCAATTTTAATGAAAAATTGAAATTTGCCATGAAATGCAGGGTGGTCTATTAAAAAAATCTAACTTTTATCTGCCAAGTATTTTTGACGCACCCTGTATATCCCCATATCATATTAAACCTAAAACAAAGGTTTAGCAACAAAAGTCCAACGAATATGGGGTGTGTATAATAAACATACAAATAAGTTCAGACTTTTGCTACTAAATACCAAACCTTACATATTTAAATTTTATTATATTCTACTGAGGGCCAATTTCTTTACAATCTGTGCCGGGTCCTTTCCTTCTTTGTAAAACATACTAAGACTAGAGAATTACACATGAAGTATAAAATACTTGAGTTTTGTAAGTATTCAAGGAGGTTTGTCCTCGTTATTTAGGAACTGTTACATTTGCGAAAAGCTACCATTTTGAAAGGGATAAAAAATATGTTATCATATTTTGGGAATGAATTAAGGTTAAAAAGATTTTTCAAGACCCCTTTTCATTTTCATTTTTTTTAATGAAAACAAATTTTATATTAACTAGTACTAGGCGCGTAGTCAAGGGGAAATTATTGGGGTTCTGGACCCTCCCCCTTCCCTCCACTGACACTCTAAAATTATTTTGGTTTGTTACAAAATTTAATCTACCAAAATAGAATTCCCATAACTGGTGATTAGCAGTTCTGTATTGGCTATGCTTATTAAACCATTTTGAACTCGGATCTTAGTAAAATAAGAAGCATGCCAATTTTCTTTTAATTTTAGCTTTTTGACTGCAGTTCTCAGTTTTCTGTGAATATATACCAAAATACAGCAACATAATTAAAATGGTCCTTTTTTTTCCTAAATAAGATTGTTTCTTAGATAAATCGATTAGAAAATATAGGTCATTTTTTCTTCTACTAAAAATCTCCGGTCAAAAGGGATACCTGAAAATTATAAACGCCGGTACGGTACCAAATTTATATAATTCAAACAAAAACATTATTTTAGTGTCTAAAATTGAATTTGACAAGAAAAATCTGTGGCTAGAACATGAGATAATTAGTTTTTACCTACAAATTGGGCATACGATAATATGCCAGTAAAAACAGCGGTAGCTGCTTAAGCGTTTTCCACGTGATCAATTTTCACTCAGTTTAGAAGGAGGTTTAGAAGTTCTCTCTGCACGTACATAAAAATCGTTCATTAATATGACGAATGGAAAGGTTCAATTAACCTTTGGTTTCATACATAGAATTCTCCCTGATAAATTATATCAGAAAAAAGTTCAATTTTGAGAGTGAGCGATATTTAAAATTCTCAAAAAAAATGGAATTGAAAAAATCGGTAAATTTCGTTTACCCGAAACTTTACTCATTATGTTTTTTTTTCTTAGGAATAATGAAGTGTGACCCAATTTAATTCCGCACATAGTCATTTGGGAACACATATATAAATAACATATACTGTCTTTCCAAATATTTTTATTGGGCGCCATTTTGTCCCAACATATTGGATTCGTACCAATATTTTACCAGTTTCTATCAACTCCATAATATTAATATAATAAATGGTTTTTCAGGCTTTAATTATTTTATTAGGCCGCCATCTTGGTTTCATACCAAAATGTTACCAGTTCATTTCTATGAAATACTTGTTTTTTGTGCCAAATTTGAGGTAATTTGGATAATCAGTTTTTAAGTGATAATTTTTTTAACATTTCACCAGGCCCCCATTTTGATCCGCCTTGTTGTATATTTACCAGAATGTTATCATCTCCATGAGAAATTTAATTTTTGACCGAAGTTAGAAATCTATCGTGAAAGTAGTTTTTTAGCTATGCCCCAAATTGACAGACAGACCGACGGAATTGAGAAACCATGTTTTCGGGCATCTGGAACGCTAAAACTCAAAAATATGTAAAATTTTGGACGGGGATATTTCCACGATTCCAATAATTTTATTTGGTTATATCACACTTAATTCTTACACAAAATTTCAAATCAATACAGTAAGTAGTTTTTTCATACTGATTTTTTAAATAATTTTTCGAGCCGAAATTTTGTTTCGCAGTCTTAATTCGTTTCAAAATTCTACCAGCTGATTTCTACGTAATACTTCATTTTTGTGCCAAATTTCAGGTAAATTAAATGAGTAGTTTCTTAGTAATAATATTTTTAACATTCAAGCCGCTATTTTTTATTTGTACAAAATTGCAGGTAAACTGGATAACTAGCTTTTTAACTATTTATGCAGTTTTTTTAACATTTCATTAGGCCGATATATTGATTGTATACCAAAATGGAACCAGTTCATTCCCTTATGATCCTTGATAAAATTTTAAGTAAATCGGATAAGTAGTTTCTGAGCTATACCGCATACAGACAGAAACACGGAATTGAGAAAACATGTTTTTTTTGGTATCTAGGGACCCCAAAACATGAAGAGCTATAAAAACCTGGGAGGGTGATTTTTTCACGATTGCAATACTTTCGTTTTACGAGGGAAGCAAAAAGAAAACGTCCAATAAAAAGTAGACATGTAAAGCTTTCTAGTGATACTATAAACAAATATTTCTTTTTATTATTGGTTGTTTTCGAGAATTGTAATCCAGTACTAAAAAGTAAGCTGAATTTTACGATTATTTATCACATACACAAACCGAGATTCGATAGAACAATTTGATATCAAACCCCCTATGGAAGATAATATATATATATATATATATATATATATATATATATATATATATATATATATATATATATATAATCGCATAAAATGTCTAAACACTTTTTTTTGTAAAATTGTAAAAATACGATTAAATTTGTTATGTAAAACCGTAAAAATAGTAAGATTTTATAAAATCCATAAGATTTTTTTCATATACAGGTTAAAACTAATTCTATCTTTCAAGTTCATTTTTAAACACGATAAAAATTATAAATTTTCGCGAAATTACTATAAAATAAGCCTTTCAGTAGTGCGGAAAAATTTAAAAAATAGTACTAAATAACTTCTTATTAAATTCACATGAAATTCCATTATAACGGAACGTAATAGCGGACTAATAAAATAATCAGCTGGTAAAATTTGTAAGCGAAATGTCGAAGACAAAACGTTGGAAAGCAATTCCAACAATTAATTATTACTTTGCTAAGTTTTTTTCGGAAATTGAGATGGTCGTCAGTCTTTTTTCGGACAAATACGTATGTTGTCCTTCGCAACTCTTACCTTTTCTTAGAACGATTTTATTCAATCGAAAAACCATGTTGAGTCCTGAAGCTACATCGGCAAAAATTTATTCTCCTTACTTTGTCTTAAAACCGTATGCTCTACGGGCTCATTTTTCTGGTCGCGATGCAAAAGACTGCAATATTACTGCAGCGGAAGAAAAACGGGGTAGAATTCCGCCGTCAGCCGCCCACTTTGCATCTCGGGCGGAGTGTAAATTATTGCCCTTATTATTGCAAAGACCTTTGCGGCCATAAAAGATTGATGCCCTTCGAAATGAGCTTGCTCCACTATTTTTAAATTTCGAATTATTCAGGGCGAAACGAAAATGTCGAACGACTCTGCCAGCGTAAGTGACTTAAAATACTGAGCTATTTAAATCAAGCTTTTAGTTTACGTCAGTCAGTTCTGTCGGTGAGAATGTCTTAATTACTTTACTTTTCAAATGATTTATTAACAAATACATAACAACACGTAGTATATAAATTTAGATTAAAATTAATAGACCAAGAGTACTAGGCTATGTAGGTGAAATAATTATTATTGAGAAAGTTGCTTGGAGAAATATTATAATATATACAAACCAATTATGATATATTAACTTTATATACAAAAAAATGACCACCATTCACAGGTACAACATATCGCAGTTATTTATTAGCAAATAAATATATATTAAGTGCAGACTTAAGTCGATTAGGACGCAGGGACTTCAACTGCATAGAAAGATCGTTGTAGTATTGCAAATGTTCTTAAGAGTTTACTTCTTTGGCCAGTTTTCGTACATAGCAGTTCTCAAATTTGTATTATTAGGGGTATTATACATATTTTATTGAACGGAAAAAGTTACAATTTTCAGTTGCTGTTATTCTGGGAACAGTGATAAATGAAAATATATATCAGAACGACAGGGATATAATATCAGGAATTTTCTTGGGGTGTAAAAGTAAATTTGTTGGATAGCGAAAAGGAAGATTAAAGACTTTTTTAACAGCTCTATTTTGCAAGACCTGTAATGGTTTTAATTTGATTTGAGAAGTTTTATTCTAAATAAAGGGGGCAAATATGAGAGATCGGAATAAACCAATTAGTTATACAGAAACTTTCTCTGAGTTAATGATAGAATTTTGACAACTTTGCTGAAAATTTGCACTGCTAGTAAGATTTTCTTGCACAGCTTCAGAATATACTGTTCTTCCGTGAAGGGCCTTGAGTCTATGTATTATTAAAGTTTACAGATCATATAAGTTAGTTCACTCTCGGGCGGCACTTTGTCAGATCGACATCACAAGCGAGCGACAGATACGATGCGACAGTAAATATATTTTTGTAGAGTCGGATAAAAGATAAAAAGATAAAAGTCGTATTTAGCATAATTTAAAGAAATCATGGTAAACATGATTGCATATTTAGAGTTTAAAGTATAAGTCGCTGCATTTTTTAGCATAAGATCGATAATTTAGTGTCAAAACTTATTTTGTTTACGAATAGAGTTGGCGAACTTTAAACTAAAATATATTGACATTGCCAGGTGAGAAAAATGTTGTTTCATTTTTTTCCCAATATTCCAAAAAACTTGGACAATCTTCTGTAAGCTTTAAAGTTGCTTTCACAAGCTTATAAACGTTGGAGCCTTGATCAGACACTACACATGAAACATCCAGGCCAAAACTATGCGTTATTGCCAACTATACCGCGTGATTCTCAATACTGCTTACCCTTTTTTTCTTTTGAAATTAAACAAAAAAATTTAGAGGTTATGTTTAAGATAAAAATCTCCAATCTCCAAATCGTCCAATCAAAAGTAGACATATGAAGTTTTCTAGTGATACTATAAACAAGTATCATTTCTTTTTATTATTGGTTGTTCTCGAGAATTGTAAGCCAGTACTAAAAAGTAAGCTCAATTTTACGATTATTTATCACATACACAAACTGAGATTCAATAGAACAATTTTATATCAAACTCTCTATGGAATATAATATATATATATATATATATATATATATATATATATATATATATATATATATATATATATATATATATATATATTGTTACGGTTACCGTATCTTTAATCACTCCCAATTAGAGGGCGCATTTGTTCCTTTTCCGTGGCCGTACGGTCAAGAGGGAAAGTCAGTCGCGATTAGGCTATTAAGCAAGTAGTTTTCTTAGTTCTGTAAAAAATAGGGCTCGTCATTTCGCGAGACCCGCCATTTTGAATTAAAATAAAGTTTTAATAATTATTTTTTCAATAAAGTGTTTTATTAAGTACAAATTAGATATAAATACGAGAAATAGTGAACTTTGCAGTGGCTATCAATTAAGTATTTAGCCGCATCATTTGGTCCTTCGATAACGGATATTTGAATTAGAAGCCAAAATTAGTAAATGTTCCTTAACAAAGGGAAGAAAAATTGATCAACTTCATTTTGCCAAGAAAATATGGATGGATGTTCGAGAGTTGGAGAATAGGAGCAAAGTAGTGAAAATAATAAGTAGCGGTGAAGTAGCGCGACAAATAGCAATAAATAAAAAAGTAAGGTAGGACTAGCGGTCGGGTAAGTACTTTATATTATTTGTGAAGCAAAAGTAATTGAAAATATATACATTTAAGTGGTATTTTGCTTGCAAGTAGTAAATAAGTAGTAAATAGCAAAATAACAAAATAATATTAATAGATATTATTAAAAATAATAAAAAAGTACTCCCACCCCCACCCATATTTAATTTAACAAATAAAATATACCTACTGTGTTTTATTCTAATTTTAAGTGCTTAGCTTAAGTAGAAATTGGCTTAATTTAGTAAAAGAATATATCTAAGTAAAATATAATAAGTATTTAATGATATATAAAGTTTAAAATGGCGACAAATAGGGACAAAAAGGAAATTATTAAGAAGTTAAAGAGTGAAAAAAGTCAAATTTCAGAGCAATTAGATAGATTTTTAACTTTTATTACGCAAATTAATGAAACAACAAATAAATTAAGCATAAATGAACGATTTTTAAAATGTGAAAAGTTGTGGGACTTATTTAACACTGCCCAATCAGAGCTTGATTATTTAGAAAAACCTATTTCCAATGAAGAGAGAATAATATTTGAAGAAAAATATTTTGAAACAATTTGTAGATTTAAGGAAGTGTTAGGTGAGCCCCAACAACAATCTTATATTAATGTTTCTCCAAATAACAACAAAATTTTGTAAAACTACCTCCTCTAGATCTACCAAATTTTAGTGGCAATTATGATTCTTGGCTTAGTTTTTATGACACATTTATAGCGTTAATTCATTCCAATAGTGCCTTAAGCAGCGTACAAAAATTCTATTATTTGAAATCTTGTCTTAAGGGAGATGCTGCTCGGGTAATTGACTCTATAGAAGTAAATGACATTAATTATCCTATTGCCTTCAAAATTATTTGCGATAGATATGAAAACAAAAAATTTATTATTCAAAGCCATGTAAAATGTTTATTTGAGTTACCGGTAGTTGGAAAAAATGTACTGTTTGATTTGCGCAATTTAATAGATAATATACAAAAAAATTTAAGGGCATTAAAAAGACTTAAAGAGCCAGTGGACACTTGGGACACATTGTTATTATACTTATTTAGCAATAAATTAGACATGGCATCTAAACGAGAATGGGAAACATTTTGTGTAAAAGAAATTAATAACATCAAATGTAATGATTTTTTAAAATTTCTAACGGAAAGATGCCATATTTTAGAAAATCTAGAAACACCTAAAGTTAACCAACCCCAAGTATCTTCTGGTAATAAATTTGTCCCAAAAAATAGAACTTCTCAAAGTTTTGTTGCATTTAAAAGTGAAGAGATGACATGTAATTTTTGTAAAGATAATAAGCATCAAATTTATCATTGTTCAAAATTTTTAAGTCTAAATGAAAGTGAAAGAGTAAGTGAAATTAAAAAGTTACATTTATGCCTGAATTGTTTCAAAACTAATCATATTAGTAGTAGATGTTCTTATAGAGGGTGCAAAAAATGTGGTAAACCACACAATACTTTATTGCACATTAATTTTAATAACAATAAAAGCACTTCTAATAATAATAAAAGTACAGAAGCTTCTTCTAATGAAGCAGATAAAGTTTCGGTCACTACGCATAGTAGCTCAAATGGTGTTTGTGATAGTGAAGTGTTATTATCAACCGCGAAAGTTTTAATTTTTGATAAAAACGGAAATTCACATGAAGTTAGAGCCTTGCTTGACTGTGGTTCGCAGTCAAACTTCATAACTAGTGATTTAGTGACAAAGTTAAGTTTAGATAAATCTAAAATAAATATGTCGGTAGTGGGGATAAACACAGCAGTGACACGCTCGACAAATTCAGTGCAAACTAAAATTAAATCAAAGTTTAATCCTTTTGAAATAAATTTAAATTTTCTAGTGCTCGATAAAATAACAAGTTTATTGCCAGTGTCACCAATTAATATAGAAAAATTAAAAATTCCTACAAACATAAATATGGCTGATAATAATTTTCATATACCAGCAAAAATAGATACATTGTTGGGAGCCAATATATTTTTTGAGCTTTTAATGATTGGACAAATTAGAACTGATAATAATATGCCATTACTTCAAAAAACTAGACTTGGGTGGATCATCGCGGGAAATCTGCCTCCAGAAGAAAATAAACAAAAAAAGGAAGTAAATGCAAATATTTGCCAAACAATTTGCAACTTTGTACAAAATCCATGCATTGATGAACAAATTGAAAGGTTCTGGAAACTTGAAGAAGTAGAAGCGGAAATATTTTATAAGAAAGAAGAGAGGGAGTGTGAGGAATTATTTAGGAAAACTACTAGACATGGAGAGGATAATAAATTCATAGTGCAGCTACCAGTCAAAGAGAACATCGAAGATATAGGCGAATCAAGAATAATGGCAGAAAAAAGATTTTACAAATTAGAAAAGAAGTTATCAGTAAATAAAGAGCTTAAAAAAGAATATGAAACATTCATGAAGGAATACGAAAAGTTAGGTCACATGACTGAAATACCCAAGAATGAAATTGAAACGGATAATTTAGTATATTACATGCCTCATCATGGGGTCGTCAAGGAAAGCAGCACTACTACTAAGTTGCGTGTAGTGTTCGACGCCAGTGCAAAAACAGATAATGGGATTAGTTTAAATGATAAACTTAAAACTGGACCAATAATTCAGGACGAATTATATGCAATTCTAATAAGATTTAGGCAACATAATTATGTGCTTGGAGCTGATGCCGAAAAAATGTATAGGCAGGTTTGGATCGAACCGCAGCAACGAGATTTGCAAAGGATACTATGGCGATCAAATCCAGAGGATGAGCTAAAACATTATAGAATGAACACCGTTACCTATGGTACGACACCAGGGTCGTTTTTAGCCATTCGATGTTTATTTGAAGCAGCTGAGGAACAGCAAGAATTTTATCCAAATGCATGCAAACATATTAAAAGAAATTTTTACGTGGATGACCTGTTAACTGGGGCATCAACAAAAGAAGAAAAAATCAAATTGAAAAATGAAATTACAGAAGTTTTAGGAAAATCAGGATTTAATTTAAGAAAGTGGATGTCGAATAGTAGTGATATTTTTAATAAACAAGAAAATAGTGATATTAAGCAATACATTGTAGATGAAGACATTACGAAAACATTAGGACTTTTCTGGAATATTGCAGAAGATAAGTTGCAATATGCAGTACAAATAGATAGCCAGTTTAAATCCACCAAAAGAAATATTTTAGCTACATTATCCAGAGTTTTTGACCCATTGGGACTGGTGGGTCCTATTGTGATTCGTGCAAAATTGATTATGCAGGAATTATGGAAAAAGGGTGTCAACTGGGACGAAGAAGTTACTCCAGAAATTCATGCTGATTGGAGCCATTTTTGCAATGATTTATCTATTTTGAATAACTTGCAAATAAATAGACGTGTATTAAGTTTAGAACCTAAACGAATTGAGTTGCATGGGTACTGTGATGCCTCGCAAAGGGCTTACGGTGCCTGTTTATATTGGCGATCAATCAACTCAGATGGAACAATAGTTACTCAAATTTTATGCGCAAAATCCAAAGTAACGCCAATTAAAACCATTACATTACCTAGATTGGAATTGTGTGGAGCGGTTTTGCTCTCAAAATTAATAAATAAGACTATGAGCTCTTTGGATTTACAAATTGATATGGTGACTTGTTGGTCCGACTCAAAAATCGTGTTGGCTTGGTTGTTCTGAGCCTAGTAAGGGGAGTCTTTTTGTGACCCATAGAATTTCGGAAATTCAGCAGAATAAATATATAAATAATTGGAACCATGTTTTTAGTCAAGACAATCCAGCTGATATGATTTCCAGGGGTTGTACCACAAAACAGTTAATGGATTCAGAAATATGGTGGTACGGACCTGAATGGTTAAGTCAAAGGGAAGAATTTTGGCCAAAAAATGAATCTACTAATACAGTTGATGTGCCAGAAATGAGAAAAACAAAGCAATCAGTTTCTTGTAATTCTATTGTAAATATAAATCTGTTCAATAAATATTCTAGTTATTTAAAATTATTAAGAATAACAGCCTATTGTTTTAGATTTTTTAATAATTTAAAGTTGAAAAAAGAAAACAGATTAACAGGAAATTTAACTACTGATGAATTGGATAAGTCTTTAATTTCTCTTACTAAAATTTCAAAATCTTTAGAATTTTCTGATGAAATAAAAGCCCTAGAATTAGGTAAACCTATTTCTAAATCAAGTAAACTTATTTCATTTAATCCATTTTTAGACAAAAACAAAATCTTACGCGTTGGTGGTCGTTTAAATAGGGCTCCTATTTCATTTGATACAAAATGTCCAATTATATTAGGTAATAATAATTTCTTAACATCTTTAATAATTCCATATCAGCATAGAAAAAATCTGCATATGGGCGCACAGAACTTACTTAATAATATCAGAAAGAAATATTGGATAATTGGTAGTATAAGGGTAATAAAGAAATGTTTACGTAAATGTGTAATTTGTTTCAAAGTAAAACCTCGTTTTTTAAATACTTTAATGGGTGACTTACCTGAGCAGCGGTTAACTCCTGCAAAACCATTTTTAATTGTGGAGTGGACTACGCTGGTCCGTTTAATATTAAAGCGTCTCCATTAAGAAAAAGTAAAATTTTAAAATCATACTTGTGTATATTTGTGTGTTTTGTAACACGAGCTGTCCATCTAGAGGTCGTTTCTGACCTGACAACTGAGTCATTTTTAAACGCTTTAAAAAGGTTTTTGGCTAGAAGAGGTAAGTGCCAAAATATGTTTTCCGATTGTGGTTCTAATTTTATTGGGGCAAGCAACGAAATGCGGGAATTTTCAGAATTTTTAAAAAATAAAGAGTTAAATGATACTATTGTAAATTATTTATCACAAGATTCAATAAATTGGAAGTTTATACCCCCAAGATCCCCGCATTTTGGTGGCTTGTGGGAATCTGCTGTAAAACAGGCAAAATACCACTTAAAGCGTGTAGTAGGTAATACAATTTTAACATTCGAGGAATTGACAACTATTTTTGCTCAAGTTGAAGGATGTATCAACTCTCGACCGCTAAGTGCTTTATCTAGCGACCCTAATGACTTTACGCCATTGACGCCGGGTCACTTTTTAGTGGGTGAATCGCTAGTTGCGCTTCCCGAGTCTAGTGAATTAGAAGTGAATACCGGGAGACTTAATAGGTATCGTCTTTTAAAACAAATAGTTCAATCATTCTGGAATCGGTGGCAGAAGGAATGCCTTGGTGAATTAAACCGACGTAATAAATGGAAATGTTCCAAAGGTCCAGGTTTTCAACTGGGTAATTTAGTCTTATTAAAGGATGATAATCTTCCTCCTTTAAAGTGGTCCTTAGGACGAGTGGAACAATTATTTCCCGGTAGTGACGGTGTTGTGAGAGTTGTATTAGTGAAAACGCAACGCGGTAGCTTTAAGCGAGCTGTAGCGAAATTATGTATTTTACCTATAGAGTAATACATATCAGTTTAATTGATTGTTTTTTGCTATTTGCAATTTTGTTTTTCATTAAATATAATAACACGTTTTATGATACGAAGTATTAAGAATTTATTTTAGTTAAATTAGCTTATTAGTTATTAATTAGTAAGTATTATTATTTTATTTCTTGTTGAAAGTATCTAAGAACTTTCAATGGGGGCGGTATGTTACGGTTACCGTATCTTTAATCACTCCCAATTAGAGGGCGCATTTGTTCCTTTTCCGTGGCCGTACGGTCAAGAGGGAAAGTCAGTCGCGATTAGGCTATTAAGCAAGTAGTTTTGTTAGTTCTGTAAAAAATAGGGCTCGTCATTTCGCGAGACCCGCCATTTTGAATTAAAATAAAGTTTTAATATTTATTTTTTCAATAAAGTGTTTTATTAAGAACAAATTAGATATAAATACGAGAAATAGTGAACTTTGCAGTGGCTATCAATTAAGTATTTAGCCGCATCATATATATATATATATATATATATATATATATATATATATATATATATATATATATATATATATATATATATATATATATATATATATATATATATATATATATATATATATATATGTATATAAATATATATAAATAATATATATATATATATATATATATATATATATATAATATTCGTAAAACCGTAAAAATAGTAAGATTTTATAAAATTCATAAGATTTTTTTTCATATCCGGGTTAAAACTAATTCTATCTTTCAAGTTCATTTTTAAACACATAAAAATTATAAATTTTGGTGAAGTTACTATAAAATAAGCCTTTCAGTAGTGCAGAAAAATTTTAAAAATAGTATTAAATAACTTCTTATTAAATTCATATGAAATTCCATTATAACGGAACGTAATAGCGGACTAACAAAATAATCAGCTGGTAAAATTTGTATGCGAAATGTCGAAGACAAAACGTTGGAAAGCAATTCCAACAATTAATTATTACTTTGTTAAGTTTTTTTCGGAAATTGAGATGGTCGTCAGCCTTTTTTCGGACAAATACGTATGTTGTCTTTCGCAACTCTTAACTTTTCTTAGGACGATTTTATTCAATCGAAAAACCATGTTGAGTCCCGAAGCTGCATCGCCAAAAATGTATTTACCTTACTTTGTCTTAAAACCGTATGCTCTACGGGCTCATTTTTCTCGTCGCGATGCAAAAGACTGCAATATTACTGCGGCGGAAGAAAAACGGGGTAGAATTCCGCCGTCAGCCGCCCACTTTGCATCTCGGGTGGAGTGTAAATTAATGCCCTTATTATTGCAAAGACCTTTGCGGCCATAAAAGATTGATGCCCTTCGAAATGAGCTTGCTCCACTATTTTTAAATTTCGAATTATTCAGGGCGAAACGAAAATGTCGAACGACTCTGCCAGCGTAAGTGACTTAAAATACTGAGCTATTTAAATCAAGCTTTTAGTTTACGTCAGTCAGTTCTGTCGGTGAGAATGTCTTAATTACTTTACTTTTTCAAATGATTTATTAACAAATACATAACAACACGTAGTATATAAATTTAGATTAAAATTAATAGACCAAGAGTAGGTCAAATAATTATTATTGAGAAAGTTGCTTGGAGAAATATTATAATATATACAAACCAATTATGATATATTAACTTTATATACAAAAAAATTACCACAATTCACAGGTACAACATATCGCAGTTATTTATTAGCAAATAAATATATATTAAGTGCAGACTTAAGTCGATTAGGACGCAGGGACTTCAACTGCATAGAAAGATCGTTGTAGTATTGCAAATGTTCTTAAGAGTTTACTTTTTTGGCCAGTTTTCTTACATAGCAGTTCTCAAATTTGTATTATTAAGAGTATTATACATATTTTATTGAATGGAAAAAGTTGCAATTTTCAGTTGCTGTTATTCTGGGAACAGTGATAAACGAAAATATATGTCAGAAAGACAGGGATATAATATCAGGAATTTTCTTGGGGTGTAAAAGTAAATTTGTTGGATAGCGAAAAGGAAGGTTAAAGACTTTTTCAACAGCTCTATTTTGCAAGACCTGTAATGGTTTTAATTTGATTTGAGAAGTTTTACTCCAGATAAGGGGTAAATATGAGAGATCGGAATGAACCAATTAGTTATACAGCAGACACTTTCTCTGAATTAATGGTAGAATTCTGGCAACTTTACTGAGAATTCGCACTGCTAGTGAGATTTTCTTGCACAGGTTCAAAATATGCTGTTCTTCCGTTGTGGGCTTTGAGTCTATGTAATATTAAAGTTTACAGAATTCAAATAACAATTCATCTCTCGGGCGGCACTTTGTCAGATCGACATCACAAGCCAGCGACAGATACGATGCGACAGTAAAAAATTGTAGGAGCTACTGAGGCAATATGAGCAGAGTCTGACCCGATTTAGTTCGGCCAGAGCGCTACTGGGGAACATAGTGTAAAATTTCCCGTTTAGTAAGCAATAAACCGTGGTATCTAAATATGAAATAAATTTTCAATAGAATTTTGAAAAATATATTTTTGTAGAGTCGGATAAAAGATGAAAAGATAAAAGTCGTATTTAGCATAATTTAAAGAAATCATGGTAAACATGATTGCATATTTAGAGTTTAAAGTATAAGTTGCTGCATTTTTTAGCATAATATTGATAATTTAGTGTCAAAACTTATTTTGCTTACGAATGACGACATCTCTGTTGGCGAACTTTAAACTAAGATATATTCGCATCCTTATATGCAAAGACAGAAAATAATCGCGAGGTGTGAAAAATGTTGTTTAATTTTTTTCCCAATATTTCAAAAAAACTTGGACAATCTTCTGTAAGCTTTAAAGTTGCTTTCACAAGCTTATAAACTTTGGAGCCTTGATCAGACACTACACCTAAAACATCCTGGCCAAAAATATGCGTTATTGCCAACTATACCGCGTGATTGCTAGACAGCCTACCGATTAAAGGTAAAAAAAATTCTATGCGGGGACTTTAATATTGACTATGCTACTGTTTGTGCCATCCAGAAATATCTAATTTCTATATTCGACTCTTTCGGTCTTTCAATGCATGTATCCTCGCCAACTAGAATTTCAAAAAACTCTTCTTCTATCATCGATTACATGGCGTCTGATTTTTCTCCATCAGAGGTGCAATCACAGGTCTATAACTCAGGTCTTTCCGATCACGAGGCGGTAATTTCCAGGTTTAGTTTACCTATTAGGCCTTTTCGTTTCTCCCTCCTTCAAAAAATTTAGCTGATAGCTTTTTCTTAAGTCCCGTTAGCAACACTGAACTATTGAAGGTAATACATAATATCAAAAGTAAATCTTCGTGTAGCACTGATGGCCTATCAATTAGAATATTCCTGAACTTGCCACTCCCAGTCATAGAGGCCCTTACAACATTAATAAATGAGTCCTTTATAAAAGGTGTATTCCCTGATTGCCTTAAAACAGCTATAATTATTCCACTTCATAAAGGCGGCGAAAAAACTAACTCTTGTAATTATCGCCCAATTGCACTACTACCAGTGCTATCAAAAATCATCGAAAGGCTACTGAAGAACCGTCTTATGCCATTTCTCCTGAAACATCAGATAATATCCCCGGAGCAGTTCGGATTTCTACCCAACAAGTGCACCAGTGACGCCATGTTCACGTTGCTTAGAGGCGTCTACTTATCTCTCAATAACAACCACCCAACTGCCTCAGTTTTTTGTGACTATGCGAAAGCCTTTGATTGTGTTAGTCATGAAATTCTGATAAACAAACTACATTTTTATGGAATTCGTGGTACTTCTTTAAATTGGTTCAAATCTTATCTTGGAAAAAGGCAACAACTTGTAAGGGCTAATGGTTCCGATTCTGATTGTAAGTTGATTACAAGTGGAGTCCCTCAAGGTTCAGTCTTGGGACCTATTCTTTTTTTGTTATACATTAATGATATCACGAACCTTAAAATTAATGGAAGAATCTCCCTTTTTGCTGATGACACAAGCATAACATGGAGTGATTTTGATACAACGTCTTTACACTCTAGTATCTCCAAAGACTTGGTTATAATTAAGGCTTGGTCCGATTCCAATATGCTTTGTTTTAACGTCGATAAAACGGTGGCGTTATCTTATAAGGGAACTTTACAACCACTTCAGGTACATAACAGCAATATTGAATACGTAGAGTCGGTTAAATTCCTGGGTTTAAATATAAATAGCAACCTAAAATGGTCTAATCATATTGACACCTTAACTAAAAAACTTTCTACCGCCTGCTTCGCCATTCGATCAGTTTCAAAAGAACTAGACGTTCCTTCTGCCAGACTTACTTATTTCTCTTTATTTGAATCCCACCTCCGCCATGGCCTTCCCTTTTGGGGCTGCTGTACCACCGAGCAATTTCGTAGTATTTTTATGCTTCAAAAGAGAGCCATTCGTTATTTGTTTGGTCTAAATAATAGAGCTCACTGCCAATACTATTTCAAAAAACATGAAATATTAACACTTCCTGCATTATTTATTTTGGAAACGGTATGTTTGCTGAGAAAACATATAAACACCCTCCCAGAAAGGCCACAACATGTATACCCTACCAGAAACTCTAGGCATGATATTTATCTTCCCATTCCTTCCACAGAATTAATAAAAAAATCAATTATTTACAACGCCATAAAACTTTACAACAATCTGCCAGTACATTTAAAATCTATCCCTATGCTTGCACAATTTCGAAAAAACACCAAAGCATACCTCATTGAGAGACCATTTTACAGCGTTAATGATTTTTTTTTCAGTGAGTAAGTCTCTTTAAATTGTCACTAAACTCGCTTGTTTACTTAAATCTTTTGTGAGTCATGTCCTAACTCATAGCACAAAATTTTGTAAATCATTATATAGGGAAAAGAACTGTCGAACATTCACTTAAAACTTAATTATTTTTGTTAGGTATTGGATTAAAAACAATTTAATTCTTTTTGTATACTACATTCTACACTAGTTCAATATACCTTCTGTTTAACATCACAATTATTTGTATAACTATAATAACATAGAGTTTAAGGTCGCATAGTTGCAATTTTGATTTCAATGTCATCGAAATTATTCACCTCGTACATGTGTGTTTGTTTACTTTTATAAGGTTATCATGATTCATTTACTGTTTGCAATGTTATGCTATATTCTAACGTGTGTTTTACGATTTGGTAAATTGATAATTTACATTTAAAAAAAAAAAGCACTGACCTGTCGAAATTATTTTCGATTAATGTTTTGATATGTCTTATTTTTAGGTATATTTTGCTTTGTCCATAAAATTGTAGAATTTTTCTGCGGCAATAAAGCATACTTTTGTTTGTTTGTTTGTTTGTTTGTTGTTGTTTTTTTTTTCTTTTGAAATTAAACAAAGAAATTTAGAGGTTATTAGGTTTAAGATAAAAATCTGGCTTTACTTACAAAGTTAGCTGCGTCCGGCCCCGGAAGTGACCGTTAACTTTTGATTTTTAAATAGCATTCCAAATGCTCGTATTTATATTTTCATAGAAAATGACATTCTTAGTATAATGGCATGCGACTTATCACTTTTTGACATTTTAAGTTGTATTAGCATATACAGTGTGGGCCATTTTGGTGATGCATGTTCCCTAAGTTCTTCTTAATAAATTTCTGACAGCGCTGGAATGGTGGGCTGGGCATCCTTCCTGCTGAAATCAAATATTATGAAATTCGTATTGTGCTGCATCTCTAATTGCTGGTAGAATTTGGTTTTCTAGCATATCTAAATATCTTTCACCAGTTAAAGTATGCTGGTAAAAAAATGGACCTATAAATCGATTACCTGAAAATACAAGATTGTGTATAAAGCAGTTAAACCAGCTAATATGAAAAACTATTTTACCGTAAATGCCACACCAAACGTTCATGCCAAATCGAGTTTGCAACCTACGTTGTGCCAACAATCTAGGATTCTCTGTTGCCCAATGGTGACGATTGTGTTTGTTAAAAATTCCACAGTTACTAAAATATTTTTCTTCAGTCCGTATAATGGCACTGCTAAAATTTACATTTTCCTGGCATTTGTTAATGTACCAGTTACAAAAGGTAAGTCTCTTTAAAAAATCTCCTTCAATGAGTTCTTTTACAATGGTCGGCTTGTATGGGTGGTACTTATTTTTCTTTAAAATCCCTCTAAGTATTGTCCTAGAAATGTCTAGCTCTGTACTGCTTATTCTTGTCGATGAAGTTGGGTTTTCGGTAAAGTAATTTATAACTTGATTGTCACGATTGATATTGTCTTTGCTATACTTTTTAGGCCTTAACTGTTCGAAACTTCCACACGTCCTTAAATTAACCAAAAGTTTTGAAAAATACCTTTGGTTTGGTTCTTGTTTCTCTGGGTAAGTATCAGCGTATTTATTTAAGGCTATAACCGCATTTCTATTGTTTTTAATATAACACTCCAGCATATCAAATTTCTCTTCGTTGGTTTAACGCAAAGCCATTTTTAAAAATTTAAAATAAACGATAACAGAAAATAACTAACAAACTTTGAAACGTCAAAAAATCAAACAGTCCAAAACAAAAAAATAATATTGTTACCATGGCGATCCAAAACCTGCTAAATAAAATCGATTTTTGGACATTTTGATGGGTTTTCTTTGAGAAATGTTAACTTGTTATGATGAATAGGATTTTTCTTGCTTTTTGTAAAGAAACAAAAATCCAATATGGCGTTCCTAAGAAAAAATAAAGTTGGTGATGGTGAAGGATAACCGAAACGTGGTAATTAAAATCTAATGAAGTAACCGTTTTCTGCACAAAAAATGGCTATGAAAAAGTGTTCATAGATTTTGAACCAAAATACAAATAAAGAAGTTACAGGGCTTTACAGAAAATGCCACTTTTTAGTTTTTTCGAAATATGTCGAAAACCAAAAAACTTAAAAACACGCCGCTGGCGTTTTTAAATTACCGATAAAATTCTGTAAAACTTTGCCGATTTAATAATTTTTGTATGTCTTATAGTTTCCGAGATCCCAATACATGCCTCACAAAAATGGCCCACAGTGTACAGGAAATTAACAGTATTGCCCGTCTTGGCTTGTGCCTCGACAGGCATGGTCGCCCGGAAATGTTCGGCTTCTCCTACAAGGTATACAATGTACTACAACTATGTTTTAATTTATTACGTTTTATCAATGTATGAATAGTAAACTTATTTTTTGTTACTTTAGACAAAAACAGTGTAGCAAATGCATTAAATAACGTTTATTTTGAGCCTAAAACAATCTTCCGTAAAATGCAACTACAAACTCTTATTCGAACATAGCAATCTACGGCACTGATATTTGCAAAACGATGTTTCCCAGTAAACCCTAATTGATTCCTATTGTTCACATCTGTACCTAAACATATAATAAAAAACGTATACTTACCTGTGCATGAATTAACTATACCTACATATTTTTTATTTACCAATAGATTTATTAAAAAGAAAATTATAATGAAATATATTTATACCTACATTATTAATGAAAAGATGTTACATTTGATGATGAACTCAAAAAACTCAAAATACATTTATTTCTGCGTTTTATAAAAATATGGTGAATAAAACAAATCTATTCCTTATAATTTTTATATGCAAATTAGTATTAAAAAAAATAGACCAATATTATGTGGTAAAGGAGATCGCCACATTTAAGACTCACAAGGAGCTTGCGTTTGTGCCATCTCAACTACGCACAGATAAACACAGAAATAAAAGTTAAAATTTAAACAGTTATATAATACTATAAACCATTTTATATTATATAATATAGCCCTAAGAAGAACATATTTTTTTATGGCAGCCTGGAGATTGAGGAGGAAGCAGAAAAAAAGGAATCTTTGTGAAAAAAAAACAAATAATAGACTTTAAAAATAAGCAATTAAATATCCTCGTTAAATATAATTCTATAAATTTGATTGGGATCTGGAACTATAATTATGTGTTTGTAATTCGGAGAGGGTTGGATTTTTAAATAAATATATTAAACATGAGTGAGCCTAAAGGACCTTTATGTTTAGAATATTGGTTTCCTTGAATAAGTCAGATGAATATTGTGAATTGCGTTTATACATTATTTTAACAATTTTTTTCTGACATTTCCAAATTTTTTATTGTTGTATTAAAGGCTGATCCCCAGGCTACAATGAGGTATCTCAATATAGACTCCAATGCATAATATAGTACAAGTAATAGGTTTCTACTTAAAATATCCCTAAGTTGATAAAATTTATAAAACAGTTTTCGAAGTTTTATAATGACATAATCATGATGTTCAGTCCATTTTTGGTTTTTATCAAGATAAACACCGAGATATTTTATATTTTCTACTCTAAACATTGATGGGCAATCAGTGCACTGAATTTGATTTATACAACTCGAGTAATGTATTTTATTGCTATTTTTTGTTGGTTGATCAGCTATTGTTGTAGAGAAAGTTATAAAATTGATTTTATTAACATTTAAATATAACAAAATAACATTTAGCTACAGTGCGCAGTAATAGCTGAAAAAAGTATAGCTATATCATCCGCATAACTGACAATATAGCCAGTATGAAAGCCATACTGCCCAATGTACTAGAAATCCTTTAAATTTTGCGGGGGAGCTCTGTCCTGTTGAAAGTATGTAATTGTATAATTCAGTCCATTACATGTTGGATGGCAAGCGCTGTTTGATTTTCCAAAAGCTGATGGTAAAGCTATGTCAAATTTCCTTCAAAATACCCCGATCTTGTGGGTACCAACGAGATCAACCCATATATTCACTTTTTCAGGACGTTGTTTATGACGTTCTCTCATTCAATAGGCTTTTTTATGGCTCCAAAATCTGCAGTTGTGTTTATTGACTTAACATAAACGTTTAACATAAATCTTGCATCATCCGAAAAGACATTCTTAACTGTTAACGAGGAAGAAGGGGATTCGTCAAAATTGTCTAAAATCTCTAAACTTTTCTCTTGATCTGTTGCTGCATTAGGTCGCCTTGATTGTCGCCTATCTCTACAATTACCAGTCTCTTCAAATCGTCGGACAGTTTTTAAAACGATGGATTTTGAAATGGGATTTCGGTTTGGAAATGCTGACCCGATCGCAATACCCCCCGTATCATAAAAATTATTTACCTTTCGGCTAAAGACATTTTTGAATTGACACTTTTTGTGACTTTATTAGCGATGATTTTTCGATCTGGTCTTTCAGTCAAGGTGTCTCATTAGCAATGACGGTAATAATTCAAAACGAAAGTGCTTAATTGCATATTGCTGTCTTAACATCCTAAAATGGCTTTATTTCAAAAACAATTGATGTAGGGATATGACATGTTACACCATAAGTTTTAGAAATTTACTGTAAAATGTAAAAATAAAAAATATACCATTTAAAAAATTAAAATTCATTAAATTTTCTGAAGAACTAGACATGTGGCAACAACGCCGATACCATCAGTGGGTGCATAATATCACATTAGTAGTGTACCAAATTTGGTTTAGATCGACCCACAAATTAGGGAGATTTTAGGCCGTTTCTAGGCTTTTTGGTTCACACCCTGTATAAGCACTAGTACACCATATTAATCAAAACTTTGCGATTAAATTTATAATAAAATCTATGCAAATTCGGCAAGTAAGTTCTTTTCATAACAGGGGCGGATGGGTCAAAAAAATAAATCATTTTGCTACTTATTGTTAATCACGAAATTCACTATATCGTAAACAATTCAATCGAACAGTTATTTCAACCAATTATGTTAAATCGATATTTATTACGTATTTTTCTCTAGCATAGTCAACGCCGAATGCGGATCGATAATGTACTCAGCTGCTTAGATGGAATCGGCCGCCTCGTCGTGCCTCCGTAGTCTCTTTACATCGGCAACGTAGCGTTGATTGATTTTGTGTGCCGTGTGTGTATTTCTGGGAATCACCGTCTCTCTATTTTTTATTTTTGTTTGCATGTCACAAAGTGAAAGTGTATACGGTCTACGGAAAGCTTATCAATTATTCGAATATACAATAGGAAACGATAAGAGGAAAGGTGGTGCGGAGAACAAGAAGGAACGCAAGAGAAAGAAGATGTTGGAGGATGCAGCAAAATGCCGTTCATTAGATACGTTCTTGAAAATTAATACAAGTAGTCAAGCTTCTGCTTTAAATCAATCACAATTAGTGCCTTAGTCTTAGAAGACAACTAATGTTGTATCTAGAATAACGAGTGGAAATAGCTCAGGAGCAAATGGTATTGACAATGAGGCAATTACAGATCTTTGCCAGAACAACAAAGAACATCGAGAATAATTATTTGTTGTCATTATTCATTGGATTTAAAATTCCAATGAATAATGAACTGAAAATATTTGTATGTATGCCATACACAAGTTCCAGACAATCAGGGTTGCACACCCTTTGATATCAATAAAGTGTTTAATAATGCTCAGCACAATGCCAAAGAAACTGGATATCCTACAATGAATAAAAGAATCTCTTATTTTGTTTCGTTTGTATAGCTTTCTCCGGGACAAACGAAGAAAGTGATTTTGTGGACGGAATGTCAGACTGGAGGCATGTTTATCAACGCATTCAAGAGCATGAATCCTCAATTCAGCATTCTCGGTGTGTGGAATCGTATTTTAGATTCATGTCTGATAAAATTGTTGAAAGAGTATTTTATGCTTCAGAAGTTTTAGAAAAACACCATTCAGAAGTATTTCAAAATAGACAAGTTCTTCATAGAGTGATTGACACTCTTAAGTTGACTGGAAAAATAAGTTTGTCATACCGGTAAGTTGCAGTTGAATATGTTTTTTTCAGGTTTTTATTTCGCTAACCTATGAATGCATATGCTATACAATTTCAAAAAAATTGATGTGTCGTATTTTTTCACTTCAACCTTTTTGCATCTTTGACGTGCTATAAAACTTAAGCGGTTTAAGATAAAGGAAAATGATTTTCACTTTCCTAACTTAACATTTTAGAAGCTATCGGACATATCACTCATGTCCAAATTTTTTAAAAAATATGACAAGTGACACCAGTTTTTCTCTATCTTAAATCGTTTGGATTTTATAGCATGTCAAACATACAAAAAGATCGATTTTCAAATTTCAATATCTCAAAAACAATTGAACTTAAAAGTGCAACTTGCTACATCAAATTTCATTAAATTTTATAACAATTTTAAACATTGAGAAATATATAGGGTGTTCCATTTAACATAACATAGACGTTGTCAGCTTTGCCTAAAATCGACAACACCGCATTTATGAAAATATTTTAGATTTTACTCTGATTCAACGTTGCCAAATTTCAAATTGATCGGAATTGCCATTCTCCATTCTCCATTGCTTGATTGATTTCACAGATGGAGCGGTAAATATGCAGGAGAGATATAATGGTTTTGCAACTAAGATGCAAACTCAAAATAAAGAACATGTACATATTTGGTGCTATGGTCATATTTTGAACCTCGTGATAAATGATATTTTTAGGGGTAGTCTAAAAGCATCTTCGTTGTTCACATTACTGAATTCAACTTTTACCTTTTTTCGCGAATCCCATAAGACAATGGATATTTGGTTTTCGACTTCTCATGACCACAAACATCGAAAATTGGGGGTTATTGGACAAACAAGGTGGAACAAGGAACACGAGTTAGAAAAAGTCTTTGGAGATTATCCGTTGAACTTAGATATTCTGGAAGCCTTATCCAGTATTTCAAAAAACTTGGATTTAAATTGTGACATTCGTTCAACTGTTGAAAATTTAAAATCTCAATTTTTTTAATTATGAAATTATTTTCCTTTATCGAGTATTTTTGAAAATATTTTCAATTACTGGCCCGCTCTCAAAGTACCTAAAAACGAAAGTACCTAAAAACGAAAGGTTAGATTTATTAAACGCAAATTCTATGATCAATACTTCAATTATTGAATCAAAAAAGATTCAATGTGACTTTGAAACATTCGAAGCCTCTTCGAAATTTTTTTTATCTTGGGCATATGATGAAATCGAAAAACAAGGTATCGATTTAGATATTGTTAATAGAATCAGAAAAGTAAAAAAGCATTTCGATGAAAAGTGTGCGGATGAGGCTGTTCGTAATACAAAATAAAAATTCAAAATAGATGTATTTTATGTTATAATGGTCAATGCTATCACATAAATTGAAAAACGGTATGAAAAAATATATCTCTATGCTCAGATATAACAATATTTAATCCAATTAGTTTTCCTGACCTAAAAACAATATTATTATAGAAAATAACTTAAAAAATATTTCAAGTAAACTTAGACAATTTGATGAAGAAATCCAACCATCAAAAATAAAAGAAGAATTAAATAATTTTATGAGGAATTGGCCCATTTATAAAATGAGTTTACAAGAATTATAGTTTCGGATTCGGAAATTTCAACTGATGAGCATAGTTTAGATGAAATCAATTTAGGAAATAAATGTCAACGTGAGTGGAAGAAACTCTTTGTAAAAACCGTGTACATTTTATTTTAACTTTACCCGTGACACAAGTATCTTACGCACTTAGTTTTTCAATTTTAAAATATATCAAACACAGACTTTGAAATTCTTTACGTGATGAACACCTGGAATCTCTCATAATTATGAATATAGAAAGAGAGATTCTTAGCAAAATTGATAATGAGGATATTATTAACAAACTAGCTGGATCGAGTAGCTTATTGCGCAGGTTGTTAAGTTACTCTCTATTATCGTAACAAACAGAAGAAACTTTTTATTGTTACTCCTTATAAAAGGTAGTAGTTAATTCATTAGGTTTAGTAGTTTGTTTACTCACTATTATTATAGTATAATGAGTTACGACGTGGTTCCAAAAGATTCACACATTTTTTATTTTGTGTTCCTTAACTATGACTGATTTGTTTTTACATTTGTTAGATGCATTATGAAGTTTCATTTGTTTTATGCTTAAATTTATACTGTTTCACTTATCATACTTAACAAGATGTGCTTTGTAGTACATTGATACGAAGTTTTTTGTTACCAATATAGGCAATATATTTCCTACATAAATTTGGATACTTAAAACATATTTTTTTCCTTATCAATTTCTTCCTAGTGCCTAGAAAAACCTATGGGCCGGTTGCCTGGTACTACTGCCCGGGCCTAATATCGGAGCCATGCTTTTATATAATGCCGACATTTTTGGCACGTGGTTTACTCAAAAACCTCTTCGATACCTCTAAACTTCTCCCAGGTGGAATTCTTATTATCCAATCTTTTCTCAATCCGACACGCAACTAGGTGAAAAGCGGTGTCACTGAATTACCCTCTGGTATACGCCTTGGTTGGTTGGTTTGACTTGATATTACATACATAAAATATTGGTCACAGAGCTTCTTGATCACTTTAAGTAAGAAGGTGATCGGTTCTAGAGTTCGGAAAGAAGAATTCTGCTGTCAAATTGTGTTATCTGGAATTATTTTTGTGAAAATAGTAAACTTCCAAGCTTTTTAAACATTTGAATAACTTAATTGATCATCCCGATTACATAACAAAATTTTTGAAAAATTGTTTTTGCCGCATAATTTAGAAACACCGGGATTTTAAAATTTGCAGCATCCGAGAAAGTTGATTTCAAAATATGTTACGTAAATCAATTTGTCAAAAGGACTAAAAATTGAGAGGCAGCATCATTTTGTTCAGTGTTTTATTCCACTAGGATAAAATAGTACAGAGAAAGACAAATTTAAAAGATGTAAAAAAAAAGTGAAAAAATTTTTATTCTTTGTCCGAAGAAAGAGTTTCTCAAACAGTGGTGTTATTTGATCATTGGTCAAATTATACACTATACTGACTGGGATATGTCAAAAAATAATATGCGTAATGTGTGGTAAGATATTACTCACCTACTACTAACTACAAAATTAAGGTATGATATTTTATTTTAAGGCGTTAGGGATAAAATTAAACAATTTGATACAGATTAAAAAACATTTTAAGTTTAAAGGAATAAAGAACAACCATACAATATGGTCGTTAACTACACAAAAGTACAGAAAAACTATTAAATATTTACCTAAATAGTGTTTAGGACACATCCCATTGTACGGCAGGTTGAAAGTGCCCTCCATCGTCGGCAAGTGCAAAACCTGAAAGAAAAAAAGAGGTTTATATTTACATTTGTATTAATAACTAGTTTAAACCGGACCACTCCTATCCGCTTAAAAACTGTATCACATAACAAACGAAACGTAATTTTTCATAAACATCTCGCAATAAAAACGTCAAGTGTGTGTGTAGCTGCATTTTCGAAACACATATTTTAGGTTACTGTCGAGCCTCCGTTCGTAACATAAATTCATTTGTGGCGAAATCATGGTCCCGCTGACCTAATTTGCTTTTTTGTTAACATAGGAAGACTTACGTAGAGTGGTTGAAAAATAGAGGATAGGGGGAAAAGAGCCACCTACTACCTATCTATAAGGGGTTCACTTTTACTGCGTTCACTTTTTATGCGTTTTCTCACTCTAATATTGCATTTTTGGTTAGATCGTTCTTCAGTTTTGTGCTGTCTGCCTGTATGAACGTAAAAATAGAAGGTGTAATAATGGCAAACAAAAACGCAGACAATGGTAATGCTACGAGATTAATTATTGTGCTAAAAGGAAAATATTTGGTAGTCTTAAAATTTGGCTTAGCATTATAAAAAGCAATATAATTCATTATGGATATATTGTTAGATAGGTGAATGGGTAACACTAAAAAATTGCAAAAAAACTCATATTTCTATTATGGCTGAAACGATTGCTTTATTAACGAACCTGGTACAATAAATCAATATAGCTACGCAATAGATCGAATATGATACGACAATTTCCAGCCCCCCTAAGTGTATGCAGGCTTTAAAAAGCCTGCATCTATCCAAGAAACTAACGCGCAGTGGTGCCAAGTGTGTTGAGGAAGTCGGCAGATGAGAGTAGCGACCGCAGACTTTTGCCAAAGATAATTTTCGGCTATCCCCGATGTACATATTTTTCTATGGCGCATATATCTATACTAATATATGAAAGACTTACTTGACTGACTCACTCATCACGCTCCAGCTCAAACCGCTTAAGGTAAAAGGCTGAATTTTGGCACACAGGTCGATTTTAGGGTGTAGAGGTTCGATAGGAAAGGATTTTTCAAAACTCAAATTTAAAAGGGGTGAAACCACCCCTTAAATATTACAATATTTTTTATTTAAAAAACGATCAGTTTTTCGGAAAAATGTTTTTTGATTTTTACATATTTTAGGATTTTTAAAAATTCATATAGGGTGTTCAATGGGGTGAAACCACCACTTAGATAATACAATATTTTTTTATTTAAAAACAGGTTAGTTATTCGAAAAAACACTTGAACACGTTTTTTAATTTATTTTTTTTACATATTTTAGGATTTTTAAAAAACTCATACAACGTGACCAAAGCGGTAAAGCCATCCTTTAAATATTACAATATATTTTATTTAAAAAACCGTTAGTTATTCGGAAAACGCTTAAACATCATATGCTTTATGTTTTATTTTTTTACATATATATAAAATTTTTTAAAACCCCAGACAGGGTGTCTAAGAGACTGAAACCACCCTTTTAATATAATATTTTTTATTTAAAAAACGGTTAGTTATTTGGAAAAACACCTGAACACGTGCTTTTTATTTTATTTTATTGCATATTTTAATTAATTTTTTATAAATTTATACAGGGTTTTTAAAAAAATCGGATTATTGATTAATTTTTGCGATCTTTCTCAAACCGTTTGCCGTAAAAAGCTGAGCTTGTGGAAATAGCCTGATTTCCAAAGGTTCGATAAGAAGGGATTTTTCAAACCTCAGTTTCCAAGGGGGTGAAACTACACCTTAAATGTTTATAGTGGACTCGAAAGTTGTCAAAATAAAACCGCTTCTTTGTTTAAAGAACGAGCTATAATAACTCCACAAAATAGCACAGCAGATGAAATAACTCTAGCTTTATTGGAAAAAATTATTGCTCCACAATTAACATACTACTCTATAGATACTACACTCTCTAAACCCTTCAGGAATCTGTCCTCACGAGTTAACTTTAAAAGTGGGGGCACCAGTGATGCTTATTCGAAATTTAAAACCATCAAAATTATGTAATGGAACTCGGTTACAGGTTAAAACATTACAAAACAATGTAATAGAGTCTAATATTATTTCTGGCCCTGGTCTGGAAGAAACCATTTTTTATACCATGTCTCCCTTTCATTCCGTCAGACTATCCTTTTCAGTTTAAACGGGTATAGTTTCCTTTAAAGCTTTGTTTCGCCATGACAATTAACAAAGCTCAAGAGCAATCCTTAAGTAGAGCTGGAGTAGACTTGCTCTAATGGTTTTTCCCATTGTGGTATGTTGTACCTTTTTACATCCCTTTCATTAGGTATAGTCATATACGCGAACGAAGTGGGGGGTACCCGCTAGTTACATATATTTACCTTTTGTATTTACCCGTTTGTCTTATTTACGGTGTGTTTAGTAAGAAGAAATTATTTGGCTTCTTTTTGATTACCTAATTCAAAAAAGTGGCAATTACTTTTTGATTTGTTTCAAAAATGTACAAGGTAAGTCATTACATTTTGACACCTACCTACAGGGTTTATTAACAACGATAAATAGATAGTGTAAATATAAAAGCTTTAGGTTTTTTTTTAATCCGCCAGAATCCGTAATGAAAAATACACATGCCTGTATATATGCCCTAAAAATATAACGAAATACGTTTTTTTTTAATGGAACACCCTGCATTTTTATAATTTTTATGAATGTTCTTTTTTCTTGATTTCAAAAAAATATAGTTTGACTACTTTGGAGCAAATTTTTCAATTATTTTGGTTTAACTGTAACAAGTTTTGCATTATATTATAATATTATCTCAGACTTATACGTCAATTAATGTTACAGTTAAATTAAAATAATTAGTAAACGCTTTGCACCAATATAATCAAATTATATATTTTTGGAAACAGTAGAGAATGGCCTTTCATAAAAATATACAATATACAGGGTATTCCATTAAAAAAACTTATTTCATACTCTTTACTTTTTGTGTTTACACTTTTTCTTTATCTGTTTTAATAAATATTAATAATAAGTAGGTGGATCTCATAATATAATAACTCACCCCGTATATACAAGCATGTCAAAAAGAAAAAATTAGTCCTGTATTAGTTCCTGTATAAGTTAATAGGTTTAAAATTGCTTTTTGATTTAAATAATATTTTTGTTTCTTTGATTTAGTTATTCAAGTTTTTGTAGGAATAACTTTGTTTTCTATTAAAACGAATGGTTACTCCTAGAAACTTTATTTTAAGCTAACCTGTATCAAATTGTATCCCCAAAGATTAACAGCCAAATTCAATATTCCTCTTTTAACTAAAGGATCTCTTCTAATAATTAGGGATTGGAAACGCAGCGTCTTGTTTCGGCGAGCATTGATGTCTCCGGACCGATTCAAGGCGTTCCATTTAAATGAGTTATCTATTGCGTAAGCTAAAATTGATATTTGCTGGTACTATCCCGGTGCGGATTTACCTAGCAGTATCGATTGTTAATCTTAAATTTATACGGCGAAATTGTCATATTTTTACTATGGCTTTATTGATGAGCCTGGAGCTAACTCTGTGCAGCCGCTGTAATGAGATTTTGAAAGGGTCTAGGTTAATTGCAGCCCTGGTTACCCAGATACCCTCTTAGAATTATAATTATTCGAAATATTTTATTTTCAATATTTTAACATATTTAGAAAAGACATTTAGATAAATTGAGATTATTTTAAACCTAAACTGTTCGGTTGCCTAAACGGTTATTACTCATTTTTCGCAGTATTAGAAAAATGGTAGCAAATTTGCAAAATTTATATGAACTTATTCTTTTATCTCAAAATTTAGTGTTTGGTGTACTATTATGTTTTCCTTTTAAGCTATAACTTTTCATTTTTATACAATTGTTATTTTGAAATATTTTACTTTTAATTTTATTTATTAAAATAAATGTAAAAAATATAAAATAAAGCTTTTATTTATAAATTATTAAACTGAAAAGCAAAAATAATTAAACATAGAACTTTCACAAATTTGAATATATTCTTAAAAGCTTGAGGCTTTATTTCAAGTGTCATGACGTCTCACGCCTTTCCGCACGCTGCTGTTATTCGCCTCTTTCTTTTTGATTAATAGAATCGGGCTTTGCCTTGTACACAGCAGATTTAAAACGCCCTCAAAGAAAGAATTCGAGTATACTTAGATCCGGTGATCTTGCTGGCTCGATTGCTCCCCATTGCAATCCATTTGTTGGGAAATATACCCGTCAACCATTGCCTCACTGGGAGAAAATAATCAGATGTAGCCCCATCTTGTTCAAAATGAAGCATATTTTACAAAAGAAATTTGCGGTCATAATCATTTTGGTTCTTTAGTTCACCAGTTATCAAAAAATCGATCGCGCCTTCAAGCATATTGAGGTATAGATTACCAGTTATAATTTGCCTGTATAATCACAGGACCGATTATGGCATTTCCCAGAATACTCGCACAAACATTTAATTTTGTCGATACTGTGTATGATCTTCGCGGAAAATATGTGGATTTTCATCGCTCCAATAACGACAGTTTTGTTTATTATCTGTTCGAATTTCCATTTAATACAAATGTACGCTCATCACTGAAGCAAATATTTGGCAGTAAATTTGGATCGGCGTTAATGAAATTAGACATCATTTCCCATAATTCTGTTCTTCCGTCAAAATTATCTTCATGAAGTTCGTGTAGTATCTTATACGGACGATATTTTTTCAATTTTAGGGCCTTTATCAGAGTTTCGTGTGACATTCTCGTCTGACGAGCGGTGGGTTCCGCGACAATGCTACCTAAAATCTCATTTATAATCTGTTTCAGAAAAGTATAGAATAATAAAATGGAGAATTTCGTCCAGTTTGGCTGAATTGCGGGGTCGTCCATAGGCGTAGGTAAATTATGTTAATAAAAATAATAATAAAGATCCTTTTACATTCCTGTCCTTTTGCATACCTATTGAGTTTTTATTACTCTATAGATTAGATTTATTATATCAATGCATACAATATAGTAGGTACAGAGGCAGGTAATAAAACACAGATTATAAATACTTTTTATTTGTGTTTTAAATATGTAGTATTTGCTGTTACGCCATACTGGCAACAGTATTATAAGAATATTAATAAAATGGCGACATTCATTCACTCCAACGAAAGGATGTTCTAATAATTCTCCACTATCTCCACTATCAGCGAGTGAAAAAGTAATTATTTTAAATGTACACGATTGCATAAAGCACGATTACCCTAGTTTTACTGTACAAGAAATTGGTGAACGATGTCCCGAATGGCTGGAATTGGAAAGTCCATCGCTTTCAAATTATTGCGGGAGAAAAAGGTAGCAAGTCAAGTGGAACCTCTCAAGAAAATTCCAGGAAGACCAGCAAAAGTCCCTCATGAAGACACCACATCTCTAAATAAAATTTTGATGGAGCTTGGCCAAGATGACATTATTCCTTTGATAACTAGAAAACTCTTATGGACAACTTTGAAAAAATATGGATTTTGCCTGGGAAAAGCACAACCGAAAAACAATTTTACTGGACAGCGATAAAGTTGTTTCCTGGCGACGAAAATACTTGAGAAGTGTGAAACAGTACCGCAGGGAGCAAATTTTTTTATCATAATGAGACGTGGATCAATGAAGGTTATATAGTACGAAAAAGGTGCAAGACAAAAATATAGCCAATGTACGCCAAGCTTTCAACGAAGGCTGGCAACGGGTATTAAAGTGCCTTCAGGAAAAGGGAAGAAACTAATAATTGCAAACATTGGAAGCGAATAGGAATTTTTAAGAGGTTTACTAACTTTTCAATCGTTCCGGACGGGAGATTACCATAAGGACATGAATTTTAATGTTTTCAAAGAAATTCTGGTGAAATGATAAAATATCTCCCGGCTAATTCGGTAGTGGTTATAAATAACGCAAGCTATCATTCACGGCACATAAGGAAGACACCCACTTGGAAAAAACGAGAAATTATCGACTGTCTACAAAAAATTGAGTTTGAACCCAATTTGATAAAGAAATAACTACTAGCCTTAGCAAATTTACATACAAATCCGCCACATCATTCCGAACTAAATCTTATAGAACTTATATGGGCGCAAGTGAAGGGATTTGTAGGAAGACAAAGCACGACATTTAAAATGAAAGATGTTAAGCTACTGTTTGATGAAGTCATTAAGGAAGTGACACCAGACAACTGGCGATAAGCAGTCCAGCATGTAATTAAGCAGGAGAAGAAAATGTGGGATCTTAACAACCTGACGATCAGACGGTCGGTCCTTTAATAATAATGTCAAAAGGTGATGACGAAGAATATAATCTATTATAATTTAATTGTTGTATAATAATATATAGGTAATAATAATAATTTTATCTATATATATTATGTACATATTATATATAATTTTTGTTTTGTTAAAATAAAATTTCGTTAAATTTAAATTCTTCTTTACCGCACGCCTTTGGCGTACCATTTTCAGCGTTTATGAACGGAATAGGCAAAACGCATAAATTGACCCAAAACCGGGTGGTACTACTATACACACGACGAACTATGGAAGGAGCATAAATTATTGGTGGGTCTCCCTGTAGTCCTTTTGCATACCTAATGAAGTTTTGTTATTCTATATATTTCTGAAACAGACTGTAGAGCTGCTTCATGTAGTACTCGTTGATTCAACCTTTTTTTTTTGAACCACTTTCTAAAAACTTTGCAACTAAATCCAGAACGTGTCTATGAATTACTTTACGATTCGGGTTTCTTTCATTAAAAAGTAGCTTTCTTTTCTTAGCTTCTCTGAGTTCTTTGACCCATACCAAATTTTAGTAAATTAACTTAGGGCCTATCAGGAACATTCCGATATTATCAAAAATAATTTTAAAATTTGGTATTTTTTTCAGCGTGCAGCTTCCCCAAACAACTTGTTTAAAATCAAAGTTAAATTTTGTTTTAATTTTTGTTATAAACTTTGTGACAAAAAATCACAACCAGGTTGAAAATGCAATACTTTATTAAGTATTTTATTTAAATAGAGGAAGAAAAATATATAGCAATATTTCGAAAATTACTTATCGAAGCATAGCAAACCACAGTATCGTCGAAGAGGTAATTAAATGAGGTTTAAAATGAGGAAATCATGGTTTTTAGGTTTAGACTGTACCAAATTGGAACTGCTTCCCGAAGCTTCGTCTTCGATTGTACAAGGCATCTTCAGGGTTCTTCTCTGTACAACATCAAAATACCGAATGAGCTTTGATGAACAGAGTTCAGGTATTTATACCCGACCTGTACCCATCAACCCCACTCACTGTGATGATTGCTTTACAGGCATGATGTAGCACATAACCCGCGTCTTTCAGAGTGCTTATGGATTCTCTAATATTCCATTTATAATAACCCAAGACAGATGTCACTGGTACTACTTGGTAGTTGAGTATTCAATGACTGGTTGAGGTCTGGGATTATTATAATACTTAACGAATGCCTAATATATAGGGTGCCGTTCTCTCTCTTTTATACTAGTACGTCAAGAAAGATAATGACATGCTCAATCAAATTCTATAATGAATTGTATATTAAGTGGATTGTTGTTGATTTAGATGATGTAAAAATCTGTAAATTTCCTGTACCGGGAACATCCCTCGTTATGAATCTTTCCTTTCATTAGGAATAATAAAGTGTATCCGAATTTAGTTCCCCCATAATCATTTAGTATACTTTCTTTTCAAACATTTTAATTGCGCGCGATTTTGTTCCACCATATGGGAATCGTACCAATATATTACCAGTTTCTACCTATGTTACACTTATTTTTTAAGCATGATTTAAAATAAATGGATTTTTTTTCACCGATTTCGTAATCTTGTATTGTCATTTTGAATTCGTACCAGTTAATCCCTGTATCATATTCATTTTTACTGTAAGATCAATTAAATAAGAAGAATTTTTACATTGATTGTTTTAGACATTTTATTTCGTCGGCATTTGGTTCTCCGTCTTGAATTCGTACCACAGTTTTTAAACTGATTTTTTTTTAAATAATTTATTAGGCCGCCATTTTGTTTTGTTGTCTTGGATTCATACCAAAATATTACTTGGTTTTTGCGCAAAATTTGAGATAAAGTGGATAATTTGTCTTTTAGTAATAATTTTCTTAACAATTCACTTGGCCGCCATTTTGTTCCATCACATTGGAGTTTTAGCAAAATATTATCAGCGCATCCCCACATACCCCTTAATTTTTATTCAAAATTTGAAGTCAATCTATAGGTGGGTTTTAGCATGCCACGAACTGACAGACAGACAGACAAATGGAATTGAGAAAACGTATTGTTTGGCATCTAGGGACTCTGAAACGTAAATATATGTAAAACCAGCAATCTTTTTCAGGATTGCAAATATTTTATTTGGCCTCCATTTTAATCCGCCATCTTGAATTCGTACCACAATTTTACCAGTTCATCTTTATACCACAGTTAATTCTTGCACAAAATTTGAAATCAATCTATTAGGAAGTTTTTTTTTTCACGCTGAATTTTTAAATATTTTATTAAGTCTCCATTTTGTTTCGCCATCTTGGATTGATACCAAAATTTTACTAGTTACTTATTAACTGATACTTCATTTTTTTGCAAAATTTGAGGTAAACTAAATAAGTAGTTTTTTGGTAATATTTTTTTTAACATTTGACTACGCCTCCATTTTGTTTCGCCACATTAGATTTTTATCAAAATGTGACCAGGTTATTCCCATATGATTTTTAATTTTTCACCAAAATTTGAAGTCAAACATGTAATTAGTTTTGTGTGCCGCAAACAAGCAGACCTACAGATAGACAGACCGACGGAATTGAGAAAACAGTTTTTCCGGCATCTATGGACCCCGAAACGTAAAAATCTGAAAAATCTCAGAGGGTGATTTTTCACAATTACAATACTTTTCTTTTATGAGGGAAGAAATAAATTTAATAAGTAGTTTTGACATTGACGCACACCTCCTTTTTGTTACGTCATTTTGAATTCGTACCTGTTTATCCCTATATCACATTTAACTTTTCTGCAAAATTAAGAGTGAAATAAATAAGATTTCAAGAAAATGGCCGCCATTTTGTTCCGCCATTTTGAATTAGTACCACAACTTTTTCGGGCTCATTTTTTAATATTTTATTACGGCGCCATTTTGTTTTGCTGTGTTATGTTCATACCAAAATACTACCAGTTCATTTCTACGTAACACTTGATTTTTGTGCAAAATTTTAGGCAAATTTGATAATTATTTTTTTAGTAATAATTTTTTTACACCTCACTAGGTCGCCGTCTTGCTCCGGCATATTGGATTTTTACCAAGATATTACCAGGTCATCCCCATATTACCCTCAATTTTTCAAATTTGATGTTAATCTAATAAGTAGTTTTTAAGCTATGCCGCGAACTGACAGGCAGCCAGACAAAGCAACAGACGGAGTTGATAAAACTTATTTTTGGTACCTAGGAGCGCTAAAACGTGAACCTGAGAGGGTGATTTTTTTACGACTACAAACATTCTATTTGGAAGCAATTTTATTCCGTCATTTTGAGTTAGTAACACAATTTAACTAGTTCATTTCTATACCACAGTTAGATATAGCATACAACTTAAAATCAATCCATTAAATAGTTTTTCAGGCTGAATTTTTAAATATTTTATTAAGCCGCCATTTTATTCCACCATCTTGGATTCGTACCCAAAATGTTATCAGTTGATTCCTACATAATACTTGATTTTGGTGAGAAATTTGTAAGTATATTGTATATTGAGTTAGTTTTTTAGTAATAATTTTTTTAAATTTCACTAGGTGGCTATTTTGTTTTGTCATATTGGATTTTTACCAAAATGTTACCAGGTCATCTCCATATGATCCTTAATTTTTAACCAAAATTTGAAGTCAATCGGGTAAGTAGTACTTATACTTCCCTTTTACGAGAGAAGTAAAAATATAGCTAAATTGTGTTCTCCGTGTGGTCATTTTGCAAAATAATCATCGAGATATCTAAACCAACATATATGTGGTAAAGCACCAGAGGTTAAAGCGATTTCCTCTAAAACCTCACTAAAGGTGTTCTCTACCACAAGAGATCTCATGGAGGCGCGCGGGACCAGAGGTTTGCTCATAAGCAGTCTTTTAATAATTCAATTCAATTCGAATTAAGGTTTTTATGTTGAAATATGTTTATATGAAATTAAACAAATTGAATCGTCATATGACGTTTGTATACAGAGATTTTAACATCAAAACTGACTAAAATATTACTGGGATTCAATATAAAATATTTAAGCTTTCTATAAAAGATTTGATTAAACAATTATCTTTGCAATGGGGCATCACGCTACATTGGCTTTATGTATAAACAAAAAACAAATTGTTCTATCCGCTGTCGCTGAACAACAGCACTCAACGGGACAGATAATTAATGTAAAAGATACCAAGATTCTTGCACCTATCTTAATTAATATAATTAATAAATTAATTAAAATCATCAAGCACCCTAAAAATTTCAATAGCGACGCGGGCCACTTGTTGCATCATGTGTAAAAACCAATCATCACAGGCGTGCGTCGGTAGGCATAGTGCGGGTATAAATACCTGAGTTCTGCTCACCGGAGCTCATTCAGTGTTTGTGATCTTGTGCAGTAAACAACCCTGAAGATGTACCGTGCAAACGTAGGCGAAACGTCGGAAAGTAATTATAGTTTGACACGGTCTAAATCCAAGAACCACAAAAAATATATTTTTTCAATTCAATAATTCAGCACTGTATGAAGATGAAAATACACAATAGAAACGACTATGTTTCTTTTAGAAAATGGTATCAAATTTATCCTGATTGGTATTAAGACTGATTTTTTGGTTTGGTTTTGTATCTTCGTACCGGCATATGGGTACCACCTAGGTCAAAAATGATTGAGCGGGTCAAATCCTCCATACTTTTACTATAAGGCACAAATTTACATTTTTGGTCCAAGGCGTGTCCTAGATAAAGAAATCGGGTAAAATCAAGTTTTTAATTAAAAAAAAAACAGCTTTTGAAGATGGACCTTGCAGATGCGACGTCAGAAGAAACATTTTGACAAGACCGACTTTTTAACTCGACATTGGTCTAGAAATTTGCAAATATATCCTCAAATGCTTTTACGAGCACTAAAAATATATCAAAAATTAAGATATATTTCCCTCAAATTTAACACAATGCAATCCGTTCAAATTGAGGTCTAAATAGAAACTCCACTGAAACAAAATTTACACGCGATTTGCCACCTTTTTCGTCGTTTTAATTAGATACATAAAACGACTGTGCGGTTTATAGCTTACTATAAACAAGAATATTCGAGCCCTTTTCACAGCTTTATTGGCCGAATGCGTGTACCATTCACCGCCAGTCGCCGTTTATAATTTCATAAATAAAACATATCTCGGAATTTTTGCCGGTGCAAGTTTTACGCCGGATAGTTCCATTTTGATTTTACCGTCAATTACAGTCAGATTGCACGCGTTCTCTCTAGTATGTTGGCTTTTAGTGCTATTTTTTTATTTCAGTTCTTCATTTTGGGCAGGTTTCGTTTATTATTCGAATATACAACGTGTGCTATGTTTACCTGCCCGTAACGTATTCCGTATAAATAAAAAGGTGGTTTTTATTACAACTATGGGAGGTGATTTTTGTGTGATCTACCTATATGTCTGCTTTAGTTCAGTACTAAGTGTACCATAGGGCTTTTACAAATTTTACAATACTCTAGCAACCGAGTCTGTTTACAGACTGAACATTGTTTTTTATTTCATTCGTTCGTTTTATGTTTATCATCTCAGCTGCCTGGTATCATTTTTAAAATTTGCCATTATTACTACTCACCAGTTTATAACCTAAACAAATAAATATATGTTTGGCTTGTTTACAAGGTGTCCGGTAAGTATATGGCATACTCTCGGGCACGTATTTAAAAGAGGGGTCAAGGCAACCACAGTTTGTCTGAAAAAAATTTCTAAAGTTTCCCTTAATTATTCTTTTTTGGCTAAATATCATAATTCCTGATCGTCAGTACGTTTTGCGCAAACCTTTTTCAATATATAACCGATAAAATTAATATTAGAGAAACTGTAATATCCCTCTCTTTTGATCCTACTCGCCCATTTGCCCCTGTTGATAGAGACTTTGTGGTAACAAGTTTTGGGATAAGGAGTAACTTGAACGACTGGATAATTTCTTTTTTAACTTATCGGAAATTTGGCTCACGGTCCTAAATCTGATCTTTTGGATCAAAATATAGATACACCAGGGTAGTATAGTGGACTTGCTATTGTTTTTTTGGGGGGAACTTTAGATACTATTATAGGCTAGTATTATTGACGAGTGACCTACTTTAAATTAATAACCATAACCTAGCTCATTGTCCATTAATTCTTGAACTCAAACATCACTTCGTATTTGAACAAACTGAAATTATTTTTAAATTGTATACTAGTTTTTTTTATCTTGATGTGATATACCCTTGTGACTTGTTTCTGTCTACACATTGTAGTTCTCGAAATATAATATATTTTGAAGTTTGGAATCCGAAGATTTTTTATTCTCAGTGTCTTGATTATGAAATCTGCTTATTTTTCCTCATAAACCCCTGATTCCTGGTTCAATATACCACCAGCTTAGACTTTCAGCCTTTGTGTACTGTCCTGGGACAAAGAAAAATATTTTTTTTGCAAGTAAATATTCTAGAAGGAATATCCAATATATAAAATTTCCCTTACTATTATGTTTTCTTAGTTTTTGCAGCTGCTTATATTGTCTTAAAACTATACAAATTTTGGAAATATTTTAAATTTTCTAATTATATTAAGAACTACAAAATGACAAATATCGCTCAATAGTTTTAAAGCGATATGAAGTAGGGATGGGAATTTTATCGATAGTTATCGATTGGTCGGCGACATATCGAATAACAATAGATAATTAAAAAAATATTCGATAAGTAAAATATATCGGTAGGTAATGTGTTATAGCCTATCGATAAATAAAATCTAATTTCGCCCATCCCTAGAATGCAGCAGTGCGATTTTAAATAGGTGGAATATTTTCATGAAAATGATTTTTTCTTTTCGATCTAAACGCCTGAAGGCTGCAATTATTTAAGCGCTGGCGACTTTACCAGCCGGATAAGTATCTTGTACCTCATTACTAAAACAAATCGTATCCCTGAGACCTATCTATCTCGTAAAGTTAAGCAACTTTAGGTACCTTTGTACTATCCATACGTGATGGTCTGAGAATCAATATAATTGTTGCGTAGGCAAATTTACATAACTTGATAGTGTAAAGTTTGGCACATGAATCTGAGTTTATGAAAAGAATGTGAGTAACTATGGAAACGGTGCAATGATCATTCGCGGTTGGCTACAACTCTGTATATTCATGGAAACGGTCTGCTTTTGACATACGGGAGGTATGTCAAAAGTCGTCGATGTTTTAGATCTGTGTGGTGTACTGTAGTCAGTAAACACAGCAAATCAGTATTGCTTCAAGGAAACAGCACGTAATGTATTCTTTCTTTGCCGTTTTTGTGAGTTTTTAGGATACCTTTATTATTTATTTACTTCACTCAGAAAATGAAAGTATTGTAAACGTGAAAAAATCACCCTACGGGATTTTTTCAGATCTTTACGTTTCAGGGTCCCTAGATGACGAAAAACATGTTTTCTCGATTCCGTTAGTCTGTCGTTCTGTCTGCTCGCGGCAAAGCTAAAAAACTACTTACTCGATTGACTTCAAATTTTGGTCAAAAATTAAGGTTCATATGGGGATGACCTGGTAAAATTTTGGTAAAAAATCCAATTGGCAAAACAAAATGGCTGCCTAGTGAAATGCTAAAAATATTACTAAGAAAGTGCTTATACAATATATCTCAAATTTTACACAAAAATCAAGTATTATGTAGGATTCAACTGGTCAAATTTTGGTACGAATCGAAGATGGCGGGACAAAATGGCGGCTTAGTAAAATATTTAAAAATTCAGCCTGAAAAAACTACTTACTCAACTGATTTCAAATTTTGTGTCATAACTAATTGCAGTATAGAGATGAACTAGTAAAAGTGTGGTACTAATTCAAGATAGCGGAACGAAATGGCGGCCAAATGAAATGTTCGTAATCTGAAAGAATTACCCTCTCACATTTTACATATCTTCGCGTTTTAGCGTCCATGGATGCCAGTCCGTTTGTCTGTCTGTATGTCAGTTCGCGGCAAACTACTCATCAGATTGACTTCAAATTTTAGACACAAATTAAGGCTCATATCGGGGTGATCTAGTAATATTTTGGTAAAAACCCAATATGACGGAACAAGAACAGAAACAGAAACTTATTACTAAAGAAACTAACTATCCAATTTTTTTCTGTATTCATTGAGCACAATCATTTTTTTCTATAGTTTCAAAATGAATATTTATTAATCTGTAAGTACCGTTAATTACTTGCACGACTATAGAGTTAACAATTCTATTAATAATACTAATACTCGTTATTTTATCGTCCTTAATATAACAAGTTACACATTTCTAAATACTGGGACGTAAATGGTAGAGACCACCATTGATTTGTAGTCCGTAGAAGTTAGACAACAATATATAAGCCTATCCATGTTTCTACATAGTGTAAAGTGAAATAAGTTATATGTTATTAAAATAGCTAATATAGACACTAGTAGGAGAAAATATCGTTATTTGCATTTATTTCAAAAATGTAGACGCAAAACAGACATATGTAACTTATTTTTTTTTGTATTGCTATTGAGAAAAATACTGCCAGCCTTAGACTTCCTATTCCGAAACCTGGAAATGTTCACTCCTTTTTGTTAAATATGTTTTTGACGTAAACAAGATCCAAGCAGCTGTGCCTTTGTTTTGGGAAGCTCGAAACCACGAATAAGATCGTTGAGCTCTTCTTGAGATACAAAATGGAGCTGTTTACCGCTACTACATTCGTAATCGTCTTCCTCTTGAAAACTCGGACCGGCTTTTGGTTCAAAATCTAATTCATATTTCGAGTCGTTTTTGTATTTTTCTTGAGGATTTTTGAAGGAGGTCTTACAGCACGTAGATACCTAGATCTCCTTGTAGAAGTTATTCCAGAACTGCTCGAAAATATTCCATTAACCCAATATAATGCTGTTTACCTACAGCAAGATGGTGCTCCAAGTCATAACTCTAGGCTCTTAATGGAATTTCTTGATAATAACTTTCCTCAAAGATGGATATGTCCCAACGGACCTGTTAGATGGCCTCCACGATCTCCATATCTCTCAATTCTAGATTTTTTTTTATGGAGCTATATACAACAAGAAGTATATAAAACACGCCATGACGGCATAGTAGAACTTCGAGAGGCAATTCATTTAGCCTTTCTATTAGGTATTTTTATATAAGAAGATATATATGCAAGGTATCCAATTCTTCGTTAGCAGTATGTAACTTTTGAATTGTTTATTATTGTTATTCATGGTGTACTATTAAATTATGCATTTAATTTCTAAAAAATTGTCATTTATTTGCGTGTTTCTGAGAAAAAGTGCATACTATTATATATTTTTGAAAAGGTAAAAAAAGGCAAATTTTATAGTCTATAAATATACAGGGTGTTCCATTAAAAAAAATAAAGTAGGGTGCGGTAACTTATTATTGACCTGACCCTCTATACTAATTCCGAAGGCGGAATTGGTTTCTACGGGAAGAATTACATAGGAAACAGTTTTCATATTTTCGATGTTATCTGATAGTTGAGATACGAGGAGTGCCTGAAAATGCAACATGTTCAATTTAGCCCTGTATCTTAAAAACTAAAAGGGCTAGGATAATTTTGTTAACGGCATCTTTAGTCTTACGAAAAAGTAGCACACTGTCGTGAAAACTGCAACTTTCTTTCTATAAAAAAACGGAGATACCCCGCAAAAATATCCAAAATGGCACACTCTGTACATAATAAATCCAGTTCATTAATCCCCTTGCTATTGTTTTGCTAGAGTTAATAAAGTGATATGCATAATTTTTTTTGCCAGAAGGCATCGCTAAAAGAGTATTAAATTTACATAAGGGCGCACATAGTCTACGTTCATGCTGAGACCATTATTAGATTCTCGCAGAAAGTGCAAATTTAAAGTAAGTTAATAAAAGTATGAAAGTTAAGTTTCTTTTTCTCACTTTAAGCGCTGTGTTTCGGCCATAAACCCTTTATAAGTGTGTGTTTGGATAAAGCGAATTAAACATAACTTTAAATTTATTGTGTCAAAGAAAATTCGCTTTATCGCCAATAAAAACTTTTTATGAGTGTTTATTGCACTGGTGGTGTAAAGTGCATTATAAACCCGCGGAAACGTATTAAATATGTTCTTTAAAATTGAGATCGATTAATATGTTCACTATATTAAACAGGAAAGTATAAATTTACTATTAATGTAGGAAATATATGTTTGGGAAAACATTTTCCGAATACTAATTTTAGTTTTAACACGTTCTTTAGTCCCACTAGTTTCTTCTGGAAGAATATCGTAGAAAATCGGAGTGGGAAATAATGGCAAGAACGGTAGGTAATCAAAAGTTGCTGTTTAAGCAAAAAATTATGTTCTTCAACTTAACTAAACATTCATTTCTACAATCAATGCATAGGAAAACGTGAACAATTTTATAATTTTTGTATCAATAGCCAGGGGTGGACAATATTATGTTACATGTTCTATACCAAAGTCCAACTGGTTTTCTATTCTATCTATTTAGGATAACTGAAGGCCAATAGTCTACACTACCGTGTAAACAGGTTTTGTCGAATGTGGAATTTAGACATTTCTGTGCTGACCGCAAGCTGTCGTCTAACACATTTTTAAAAAGATAAGATACGAAAGTGCGAGCTATTTTGTTCTAAATGTAACTTTTTATACTATAGAGGGCTCTCTTCAGAAGCATTTCCTCAAAAACCGATAAATTTAGATATATGACACGTACCTAACAAAAAAACTTTTAAAAAAATGTCTCATCAATTTAATTTCATGTCAGTTAATTCAATCAAACGTCCTGCTTTGTACGGTGTTCTTGCTGATAAAAGAATTGAACATTTGATCTTCCTTCTGTCACGGTCACTTTAATGTATTGTTCATAATCGTTCAAGAGCATTTGGGATTCGGGTAAACATACCCATACAGTGGCGGCTCGCGGGTGAAAAAGTACGACTTACCTAAATTTTGTATACTAAATCAATTCTCCTATCCTTCATGGCAGCAAATTTATTTATAAGATCCTCATAAAATGCATGGGTTGCTCTAATCTCCTCCAGACATTTCTTTTGAATTGAAATATTGCCTAGAGAAGAAGTCTTTTTTGAGATATTGTATTTCTTAAATAAGTTTTTACACGTTTGAGGCAAGAAAAACTTCTTTCCACTGAAGCACTTGTCGACTGTAATTTCAAAAGAAGGGAAAACACTTTATACGCTTTGGTTAAATTATCTTTATTTTGATTACTTTTTTTCACTTGCTCTTGCAGCGATATATTCCAATTACTCTCATTGGCAAAAATAAGACCAAGCCCATTTTTAAGTCGTTGACTTTTGAAAATATTTCCTCATATAACTGTAACAAATTTTCAAAAGAGCCAGTCGGAAAATTTAAACTATATTCGGAATATTTAGCAGGATCTGCCAAACATAAAAATGTAAGTTTTTAATTAAAATATGGTCTAATATCTAATTTTTTCAGGTGAAAACTTAGCGAGCTCAATTTTGTAATGATTTATTTCTGTAATTAAATTTGCTTTATCAAACATGGTATTAAAAAAATGTTAATTTTTTTACAGAAAACGATTTTTTTTGAAGAATGCAACTTGAACAATCACATTTACTAGCTTCGAATTTGAAGACCAACGAGTTTCTGTAATTGTTGGTATACGCCTCGTAGATCAGATGTAAGAGCATACGTTCGTTTGACTGAGTGATGAAAAAATGAGGGAATACCACTAAGGCTTGCAAACAAATTCGACATTTAGAAATATTTTTAAACTTTGCTGCATCATGGCAAATACAGCCTGCGGCACTTTTTCTTTTTTTTTTGAAGGCCATTTGGATGGCCAGACATCACACTTGCGCCATCGTAACATTGCCCTACTAATTTATGTTTAAAGTCAAATTGGTCCAAAATTTGATCCAATAGATAATACAAATTCTTCGACGTTCTATCGGAGATGACATTATAAAATCCTAAGAATCTCTCGACTACTGAACTTTCTGAATTAACGTATCTTAAAATTATGCAGCACTGGGAGGTAAAAACATTTTTAATTTTTTCGTGATGATCTTTTAGTTGTTGGGAACTTCTCGATATTAATAAGCCTAAAAGCTTTTTAAAATTCCTCTATTTATTGACTCGCTGCTCTCATCATGGCCGCGAAAGACTAACTCTTGTTTTGCAAGGTACAAAACTGCGTCAATTACCAAGCACATAAATAGTCTATTTAATCGGACGTTTTCGTTAAAATGTATTTTATATAGTTTAGCATTTTCTTTTAGAGTGTCAGCTATAGTGCTTTGATTTTTTACAAATGTTTTTAGCATTAATTCGCATTTTAAATGCCCCGCCGAGTCTTCAGGTTTATGTAAAGACCTATATTTAACATACCTACAAATCCTTTCTTATTCCAGACGCAAAATGAAATAAACGAATAGAACCGGACCCTTCACACTATGCTTACGAATGAAAGAATGAACGAATGGACGAATAGTGAATAGCGAGCTCATAATGAGCGTATCAACGAATTGACCAAAATACAAGAGTTCTAACCACACTACACCACAACTTGTTACGTTCTTGACGCGCGTTTCGCTAACCAAGTTAGCATCATCAGCAGATGATATAAACTAAAGTAACTTATCCTAACCGAAACTATTTATAGGTAAATGTGGCAACACTTGGTTGCGCCCGACTGCACCGTTGTCAAGTAAACAATAGACGGGACTATAGGGAATAGGACCTCTGTCTTTATTTAGTGCTTTCTTTCCACATTTAACTATTTCTATACTCTCAAATGCATCCAGTAATCTATTATTAGATACATTTTTAATCAACTTAAGATTATTTATTCCTATTTGGTGATTGTTTTCTAAAGCATGTTGGGCAACGCTTGACTTTTCTGTTCTTCCGTATCTTAAATGTGCCATGTGTTCTTTAAAACGAATGTTTATGGAACGTTTTGTTTGCCCAACATATTTTAGATCGCAGTCATTACAGCTAATTTCATAGATGCCACTCCTCTCCTTCAAGTCGACTTTGTCTTTAGGGTTTCCAAGAAGATTTTTCAAACTGTTCTCCGTTTTGTAGGCTACTCTAAAACCTACGTTTTTAAATACTTTTTCTAGACCTCTCGTATATCTGGGATCATATGGGATCACTATGAACATATTGGGAGCCTCAGGTGCTTGAAGAGTAGATAATTGTAATCCCATATGATCCCAGATATACGAGAGAGAGATTCTTTAGTAATAATTTTTTTAACTTTCCCTAGATCGCCATTTTGTTTTGCCATACTAGATATTTACCTAAATATTAGCAGGTCATCTTCATATGACCCTTAATTTTTAGCGAAAGTTTGAAGTTAATCGGGTAACTAGTTTTTAAGCTATGTCGTGAACTAGCAGACAGACAGACAAACCGACAGACGGACCGACGGAATTGATAAAACATATTTTTAAGTCAATCGAATACGTAGTTTTTAAGATATGCGTGAACTAACAGACAGACAGACAATCCCACAGACGGACCGACGGAATTGATAAAAGACATTTTTTTGCATCTAGGGATTTTTCACGATTACTATGCTACAAATATTTTATTTAGCCGCCATTTAGTTCCGCCATCTTGAATTGGTACCTCAGTATTACTAGTTCATCTTTATAGAAATATTTTAGGCATACAATTTGAAATCAGTCAAATAAGTAGTTTTTCAGGCTGAATTTTGAAATATTTTACTAAGTGGCCATTTTGTTCCGTCATCTTGGATTGGCTCCAACATTTTACCAGTTAATTCCTACATAATACTTGTGCAAAATTTGAGATAAATGGGAAGTAGCTTTTTAGTAGTATATTTTTTAATATTTTACTAGGCCGTCATTTTGTTTTGGCCAGTTGGATTTTGACCAAAATGTTACCAGGTCATCGCCATATGTCACTTAATTTTCGCCCAAAATTTAAAGTCAATCGCGTAAATAGTTTTTAAGCTATGCCACGAACTGGCAGATAGGCAGACAAGCCGACAGACGGACCGACGGAACTTATAAAACATATTTTTGACATCTTTAGAGTCTCTAAAACGTGAAGATATGTTAAACCTGAGAGAGAGGTTATTTCGCGATTACAAATATTTTATTTAGCCACCATTTTGTTCCGCCATCTTGAATTAGTACCACAGTTTTTCAAGTTCATGTGTATACCACAATTATTTATGACTCATAATTTGAAATCAGGTCCTTAAGTAGTTTTTCAGGCTGAATTTTTAAATATTTTACTAAGCCGCCATTTTGTTCAGCCATCTTGGATTCGTACCAAAATTTTACGAGTTAATTCCTACCTAGTACTTGATTTTTCTGCAAAATTTGAGATAAATAGAATAAGTAGTTTTTTAGTAATAATTCTTTTAACATTTCACTAGGCCGCCATTTTGTTTTTCCATATTGGATTTTTACCAAAATGTTGAATTCAATCGGGTAAGTAGTTTTTAGCTATGCCGCGAAAAGACAGACGACAGACAATCCGACGCAATTGAGAAAACATATTTTACAAGTAAAGATAGAACTCTCATTTCACCAACCATTTCTTAGAAACCTCACATAAATTCCCTGTCATAAATAAGTTAGATGTATGACATTATAAACAAAAAAGTAGCAAACTGGATTGTTTAGAAGCAATACCATAAAGACCCAAATGTTAACCTTTTAAATTGACAAACAGATGTTGGAAATATCACCATATTAAAACTTTTTGACCATAAAAAAATGCACAGTTGGTTTTTCCTAATAATTCTCTTAAGAATTTTTGTCTGTATATATACCTAACTTAATTGCAAATATCTTCATTGGCTTTGACATTGTAATAGTAGTACGAACCTGCAGTCACATCTAGTGCAAATATAAAATACCTGACAGTTAACAAAGTAAAACTTGTGCTTTCATTTTTTTTCTTGTCTTCCTTAAGAAAAAATCGAGATAAACATTTACACAATTAAAACAATATTTGGGTTATTGAAAGTTGATCATGACGAGATTACTGCAATCGAGATATTTTTCAGGTCGCGAACGAAAAACCAAAATTAATATTGTAGTTGCTTAGATTTTTTTAATTAATATTTATAGTCATCATTGATTTAAAAATGTAAATGCTAATAATTATGTACAAAAAAAAAATTAAGAGCATTAAAGGAATAAAAATTCACCGAATCATAAAAAAAATATTTCTTTATATTATCAAGAGGAAGTTCTAAACGAAGTTTTTGCCTTCATGCCGGATCAAACTTTATGCCGAAAGCAACACAAATTAAAAATGTAATCTAAACGTGGAACTTAGTAATATTAGTTCCTCCGAAATCGGTTTTCAAAGGCAAAAGCAGAAAGAAGTAATTTGCATTATACAGAATTTCTTAATAAAGTAAAATTTATCTCCAAGCCCTCTTGGAATGAAAACAAGGTAAATATGAAAGAAAAGTATCTTACTTATAATCCACAGTGGGACAGTATCTCGATACTAAAGAATATATGGTCAAAAATAACATATGTTTAAAAGTTCTATATAGAACACTCGGAGACCTAAAAAACCACGCAAACGACGGACGCATTGAAAAACGATTTTCGTACATTTATATATTCTTTTTTACACTGAGAGGATTTTAACTCAACCTGTACAATTCAGTTAATTCAGTTCATAGTATATAAACAATCTGTCTATCTATAAATATTTTTTATTAAAATTTAATATTATTTTACTTCGAGCACCTTGTATATTATTTCTTCAGCCAGCGTAAAACTAACTTTTTATTGTTTCTTGAATCAACTCAATATAATCCTAAATTATTTTTCACTATTCAATCACAAGTTTTTAAATGTTGGAAACTTTTATTCATAATGCTGCTTATTTAAATATATATATATATATATATATATATATATATATATATATATATATATATATATATATATATATATATATATATATATATATATATATATATATATATATATATATATATATATATATATATATATATATATATATATATATATATATATATATATATATATATATATATATATATATATATATATATATATATATATATATATATATATATATATATATATATATATATATATATATATATATATAATATATATATACATATATATATATATATATATATATATATATATATATATATATATATATATATATATATATATATATATATATATATATATATATATATATATATATATATATATATATATATATATATATAAATACATAAAAAACCATTATCTATAAAAAACATATACACTGTTGAACATTTTTAAGTTGATGACAAACCATGCCAAAAGTGAATTACATTTTTCAATATAACTCAATGCTACAATTATAATCATTTTAAAATATAAAAGGTGCGTCAAAAATTAACAAATTTAAATGAGATTCCCCAAATTAAATTATCCATAAACAATGGCCAAAAAACTGAAAATGCTTTGAAGAATTTAAAAATTGTCACTTTCAGTATCAACATTGTGAGAATCTTCATTGGTCTCTGACTTAACGGCATCGATGATGTTTGTCGTCTTTGGAGTGCCTTTGACATTCAGACACCGGTTCTTCCGAAAGGCAGTAGCCAGGAAACCTATGATGTGAAGAACTTTTGAAAAAAACATGTGTGAAAGAAGATCTGCCTGGTGAGGTTAAAGGCCCAGAAATCGTGATCGAAGGAGGGTTCCCTGTGATATAATTATATATATATATATATATATATATATATATATATATATATATATATATATATATATATATATATATATATATATATATATATATATATATATATATATATATATATATATATATATATATATATATATATATATATATATATATATATATATATATATATATATATATAGACGAGTCAATGATTAGTGAGTAGTGGGCTATATATATATATATATATAAATATGTTTCGTTCTAGTTTTCTTCTTCTTGGTTCTTTTACAGATGGCTGTTTTACCAGTTGCTGCCAGATACTGTTTGGTTTTAGTTCGGAAAGGAATTTTCGAAAGCTGTTCCCAGGAAATTCTTGAAAGAAACCGTGGTTCAATATACAGTTGACCTACGTCTCAGAATTATCATACAGTTACTGATCTAGTTATATGTCGAACCGAAGGAAAGACGTTTAAGAAATACTTTAAAACACGAAATTAACGATTAATCGTTTACAGTCATAATATATATATATATATATATATATATATATATATATATATATATATATATATATATATATATATATATATCAAAAATTCTTAGCCATCGTCTTCCTTAAGAAATAATCGAATAAAAATTTACACAAATAAAACATTATATAAATTAACCGACGAACTCTCCAATTTTTTTTCATAAACAAGTTACATATTATTGAGTACTATAAAGCCCACTACTCACTAATCATTGACTCGTCTATATATATATATATATATATATATATATATATATATATATATATATATATATATATATATATATATATATATATATATATATATATATATATATATCTCCAGGCAGATCTTCTTTCACACATGTTTTTATCAAAAGTTCTTTACATCATAGGCTTCCTGGCTACTGCCTTTCGGAAGAACCGGTGTCTGAATGTCAAAGGCACTCCAAAACTACGTGGGTGACGACAAACATCATCGATGCCGTTAAGTCAGAGACCAATGAAGATTCTCACAATGTTGATACTGAAAGTGACAATTTTTAAATTCTTCAAAGCATTTTCAGTTTTTTGGCCATTGTTTATGGATAATTTAATTTGGGGAATCTCATTTAAATTTGTTAATTTTTGACGCACCTTTTATATTTTAAAATGATTATAATTGTAGCATTGAGTTATATTGAAAAATGTAATTGCCACTTTTAGCATGGTTTGTCATCAACTTAAAAATGTTCAACAGTGTATATGTTTTTTATAGATAATGGTTTTTTATGTATTTATATATATATATATATATATATATATATATATATATATATATATATATATATATATATATATATATATGTATATATATATTTATATATATATATATATATATATATATATATATATATATATATATATATATATATATATATATATATATATATATATATATATATATATATATATATATATATATATATATATATAAATATGTTTCGTTCTAGTTTTCTTCTTCTTGGTTCTTTTACAAATGGCTGCTTTTACCAGTTGCTGCCAGATACTGTTTGGTTTTAGTTCGGAAAGGAATTTTCGAAACCTGTTCCCAGGAAATTCTTGAAAGAAACCGTGGTTCAATATACAGTTGACCTACGTCTCAGAATTATCATACAGTTACTGATCTAGTTATATGTCGAACCGAAGGAAAGACGCTTAAGAAATACTTTAAAACACGAAATTGACGATTAATCGTTTACAGTCATAATTACTACAAAAGTGCCTTCATTTTTTCAGGAAATTCGCATTTCTTCTATATTTATAGCATTTCCTTGTCTTATATGACGACGTTCTGGAACAAATAAAGTCAGCCATGTAAAACATAACTCAGGGACTCACTCATAAGTGCTTATGCGAAATATTTGTTAGAGATCATTCAACCTTTACAAGGTAAGACGAAACGAATTATGCTAGGGCAAGAAGACAGATTTGTTATTTTTGAGGTCGAAAACTTATACACAAATATTCTAATATGTGAATCATTAGACATAATTAAACAAGATTTAAAGGAAGACCAAACGTTTCTGAATGGAGTGATTTTAACTATTATAATGCAGTCTAATTAACTTCTGGTTTCAAGGGAAAGATAGGTTTTATTCACTATTCAGATAATGTTCCTTTGATAGAGTCATCGTCTCCCCGGTGGTAGCGAATATTTATATGGAGTGTTCCCAAGAGAATGCAATAAATACTAATCAAATCTAAACGTTGGCTTAGGTACGTGGATAATAGTTTTTTTGATATTTGGACTACAAACGACAATCATATGGTAGAATTTTTAAATCACGTAAGTAGCATAAAAACATGTATTTAGGTTGCAATCGAAAAAGAAGAAAAATCGACTTAGCATTTTCTTGACGTTCTGGTTAAACAATCTGCAAAAGGCATCATACCTATATTGTACTAGGTTAAGTTTAAGAAGTTTTAAAAGGAGTTCCATGGCCGCTGTCGGAGTGGACGTAATCGCTCCTATAATTGACAAGCAAGCCTATCTCTGCAGTCCACTCAATTTGGCTTGGGCAACACTTTGTCGTCCCTCGCTCCACCAGGCTACAGAACCATAGGCTATCGTTGGTCTTATGACCGTTAGGTACAGCCAATATAGCTGTTTTGGTCTCATACCCCATAATTTTCCGCAAATTTTACAGCAGGTTAATAGGGCTAGTTTAGCTTTCGGAATGATTTTATTCAAATGAGCATTCCAGTTCAGCGTTTTATTCAGGATAATTCCCAAATATTTCACTTTAGCTGAAAATGGTATCACTTGTCCCCGTAAGGAAGGTGGTCGAAGTCTCTCCAGATTTCTTTTCTTTGTGAAGGGGACTAGAACCATTTTATTAGGGTTGATAGACATCTCTTCCCTCTCACACCATGTTAGTGTGGAGTTCCGTACTTTTTGAAGGGTTGCTGAGATTTCCTCTTCAGCCTTTCTTTTTACTATGATGAATAGATCATCGGCATATGCCTGCAGATCAACCTTCCACAGCCGAATTGTCAGCAGATCGTCCACCAGTAGTGACAACAGCAAGGGCGATAACACCCCTCTCTGTGGACACTCCCTAGCAGCTCTAAAGCTCACTGTCTCGTCCTGTAGAGATGTTGTTATTTTTCTGTTTTCAAGCATTGCCTATATCCAGCCTCATATAAGGGCTTCTACCCCTCTTTCAGTAATTGCATCATAGAGATGGTATGATCCAGAAAGGGCATTGTTAAATGCTCTCTCGATATCTAAGAATGCAGCGACTGCAATCTCCTGGTTTTCTAGAGAGTTGTTTATGCTCTTAATAAGATTGTTGAGAGCCAGTTCTGTTGATTTGCCCGTTGGGTAAGCATACTGATGCTCACTCAGCGGATGTCGCCTAAGAGCTACGTCCCTGATGTGCTCATAGAAGATTCTCTCTAGACTTTTCAACAGAAAGGAGGTTAGACTTATTGGTCTAAGTGAACTTGGTAAAGGATCATTTCGACCCACTTTAGGTATATATATTACCTTAGTTGCAGACCATCTGGCCGGTATATAGTTCCATGCCAGACTTGATAGTGCACTAAAAACGCACAGATACTGAACAACAACTCACTCACGATTCTAACCATTCTGCCACAACAAAAAAGGACATCATATGAACTCTTTACAACAGATCTGTAACATTTTGTAATAATAGTATAAATCTTAAAGCAGAAACTGAAAGCATAAAAAAAGATCTATTGCAAAATGGTTACTGTGAAAGTTTAATTTACAAAATCAAAATTTCTAAAATATCATTAAGCTACATTAAACGCCTTCTAATCTACAAGAAATGTCACCGATTCTCATGATTTCCTATATTAACTAAACATGCAAAATAAATTGGAGAATAGCTGGGGATTTCAACCACTTTTAAATCGGAAAATATATTAAGAAGCCTTCTGATAAAAACTAAGCCGGAAGATATCGATTCGAAAAAGGAATGCACGCAAATCCAATGTGAGTGTAGCGAATCCTACATTGAAGAGACAAAATGCCCCTTTAGTATAAGACTCAAGTAGCATTTTAAGCATATTCAAATGGAAGAGACGTTAAAATCATCATATCAAAATTTGGGATATGGAAGACAATCCTACTTTCAAACAAATGCTTTATTAAACTGGTAAAACACCTGTGTTTTACATAGCTACCTAACAAATGTAGGCTTGAACGTCTGTTCTGTAAGTAACAGCTGTTTTTTTTCAGGTCTTTATCATACTCATGCTTGCTGAGATAGCATGTACAAGCCATATTTTAAACAAAGACAAAGACTGAAGGTTATTCCAAAAAGGAAAAGCACAATATAGAATATCCAAATTTGTAATCTGCCATACGACCTGTTCCTCATAATGCAAATTTGCCAGTGCCAATTGCGCCTTTAAATTGGCAATAGATTTGGGAGATAATGGAGATAATGCATCATCAGGCAGCTCAGAAGAACAATGCACCGATCCCACTTATACCACAGGTCCACAGGTCCCAGTTTATGGGACAGTCGTGCAATAAATCAGCATTATGTAACAAAAATTTGGCCAGAAAGAAGCGAATTTCAACCGGGATCTCAAAATGTTAAATTTATACCTCTTGTTAATCCAAAAAATGTCTTTTTGCCTCCTCTTTACATTAAACTTGGGCTGAGGAAAAACTTTGTGAAGGCTTTGAATAAAGATGGTGATGGATTTAAATACCTAAGACAAGTCTTTCCCCAGTTAAGTGATGCCAAATTAAAAGAAGGCATTTTTATTGGGCCACAAATCAGAAAATTGCTGGACAATGTCGATTTTACGGAAAAGCTTACCAGGCAGGAACTCAGAGCATGGAATTCATTTGTTAATGTAGTAAGAGGATTTTTAGGCAACAATATGGATGAAAATTATGAACAATTAGTTAATGAACTCTTAGATGCCTATAAAGCGCTTGGTGCCAGAATGTCATTAAAAATTCACTTCCTCCATTCCCATCTGTCATTTTTTCCTAAAAATTTGAGAGCTGTTAGTGACGAGCAGGGTGAAAGATTTCACCAAGATATCAGAACAATGGAAATTCGGTATCAAGGACGATGGGATCCAGCCATGATGGGTGACTACTGTTGGTTTTAGAAGAGAGAAGATAGGACACCTCATAAACGGAAAAAATAAAGTTTAATTAGTATTTTAAGTTATTATTTTTCTCGTTTGCTTTTCTCTTAGATGTATAGTATGTTTAATAGGCGAAAACTGTAAACATAGTCAATAAACAGGGTTAAGAATTTTCTGAAATCATTTTTTCTATAGATATTAAGTATCGTAACATTCGATTTGGTTCTACAACTCTAACAAGAAAACCCTACGTGCTACAACTTTCTATTTGTCATTTTCGTATGTGGATAGGCCCATTCTATTAGATTATGCTACTCTGATTTGTGTTACAACAAAATTTTTTTTTTGTCGGCCAGTGAATTGGTCTGTTTGTTTTCTGGCCGTTACAAACAATTTTAACGTATCTTAATATAAGAGATTATTTAATTTGATATCTGCAATGTTCCTATTAATTGCAACGCTGTATGTAAATTGAAATAAATATTTTTTTTATGAATATTGTTATTTTATTATTATCCCTGTAAAATACACGTTTTGATCAATCGTTTTGGGAATATGTTCCACAGTAGGGAAAAGGCAATACATTGAAAGGTAATTCGGGGTAGCGTTTTTAAGAAAGGAGAAATCCACCAACAATATCGCCGGTTGGTAAATAGCTTTGACGAAGTTACAGATCGTTCCTGTTCCGGAAATATTTTAAGACGATATTAAGGTTGACTTCTTAAGTGTATTGGAAAACCTTTCGAGGGGAAAGGTTTTGTATCGATGAGTTGTCAAAATATTTTCTTTTGGGTGCAAAAAATAGATAATTTTACCGTTTGTATATATTGGACGATAAATAGCTGCAACTGTATCAAATATATAAGAAGGATAAATCATACCAAGCTTCAAATTGTTTGTATAACAATAATTATTAATTACTTAAGTTGTTGGTTGCTGTTTTTTATTAGAATAGAAGATTTTTAACTTTGCATTTAATGTCAAAAAAGATTATTATTTTGTTTATACCTGAGATTGAATTATGTTATTACTTCAAGGTATACCAAAGTTTCTGTACAACAAAAACATGTAAATCTCCGATTTTTTTGTTATAGCCATAACGAACAAGATATCGTGTCAAAATATTCTCAAAACTGCATGTGAAAGTTTAATTATAATAATAATAACTTTAACATGCAGAAACTTTAGAGCCCATCAAAGTCCGATCTTGTTCTATTATGAAATACCATTATTTTGAAAATAATTGAAACTAGATAAAAGATATACTGATAAGCAAAACTAGTGTGAACCCATTCTATGCTATGCTCACTATATAAAAAACAACGAACCATATTGGTCATGTTGTGTTTACTCTATGTTTTCTGATTAAGAAGTCCAGACACTATAAACAAATTCCAAATACAATGACATAGAACCAAACGTAGGATGTGGATAAACTCGTTACTGCAGATGAAATCTGATAGTTTGTACCTTGACGGACCCTACAGGATTCAAATTGGGAATAATTTTAGAAGTATTGAAAAAAACAGGATCTACTGCTTAGGAGAATACTGAGTAGCTGACTAAAAAGATGAAAACAAGATTACATATTATCCTACGTCAGTAACAACTTTTTGTTCTAAAAATATTTTCTAACCTGTTGTATTAATTCAAAATACAAGAGTTCTAACCACACTACACCACAACTTGTTACGTTCTGGACGCGCGTTTCACTAACCAAGTTAGCATCATCAGCAGATGATATAAACAGTTTATATCATCTGCTGATGATGCTAACTTGGTTAGCGAAACGCGCGTCCAGAACGTAACAAGTTGTGGTGTAGTGTGGTTAGAACTCTTGTATTTTGATCTATCATCCACCACAGGTTCCAGTGTTAGGACTGTTGTATTAGTGTTGATTATTCGAAATGCGGTTCTTTTGTCTATTTCATTTAATTTTCAGTCCCCGCCTACCGTGGTAAGCAACATGGAAATAAGAAAAATTGAGTTTCATGAAAATATTTTTGGAAGAAAATTTTGGATTTCATAAAAATTTACCCGCAGCAAATATAAAATGGCGCTCTTGTTTTTTTTATTTCTTTTTATTCAGCTACTTAGCACAGGGTATTCCTTTATAGTTTGCGCTTTGCAGCTTTTACTTTTTGGATTTACACAAATTCTAAGTATTGTTTTTTATTTCCCTGGTCAAAGAGAAGTATTTTAATCATGAGAAATCACCCTTCGAGATTTTTCAGATCGTTTCAAGGTCCCTAGATGCCGAAAAAACGTGTTTTCTCAATTCCGTCGGTGTGTCTGTCTGACCACTTACGTGATTAACTTTAAATTTTTATCAAAAATTAAGGGTCACATGGGGATAATCTGGTAACATTTTGGTAAAAATCTAGTACGGCATAATAAAATAGCGAACTAGTGAAATGTTAAAAAATTATTGCTAAAAAACCACTTATTCAATCTATCTCAAATTTTGAACAAAAATGAAGTATCCAAGATGATGGATCAAAATGGCGCCTTAATAAATTATTTAAAAATTCAGCTCGAAAAACCTACATAATGGACTGATTTCAAATTGTGTGTCATAACTAATTGTGGTATAGAGATCAACTAGCAAAACTGTGGTACTTATGCAAGATGGCGGTTAAATAAAATATTTTGTAATTGTGAAAAAATCACCCTCTCAGAATTTAAAAATTTTCAAAATTTAGCGTGCCTATATGCCAAAAAATATTTTTAACAATTCCGCCGTTCCGTTTGTCTGTATGTAAAATCGCGGCGTACTTTAAAAACTAGTTATCAGGGTGACTCCAATTTTTAGTCAAAAATTAAAGGTCATATTGAGACGACCTGGTAATATTTTAGTTAAAATCCAATATGCCGGAAAAAGATGGCGGCCTAGTGTAACGTAAAAAAATTATTACTGAAAAACTAATTATCTAATTTCTTCAAATTTTACAGAGGAATGAACGGGTAACATTTTGGTGATAAATATAAGATAGCAAAACAAAATGGCGGCCTAGTAAAGTATTTAAAAATCGGCCTGAAAAACAATACTCATTAGATTAATTTCAAATTTTGTACAAGCATTAGGTGTGATATAGAGATAAACTGGTAAAATTGTGGTACGAATTCAAGATGGCGGAACAAAATGGCGATCAAATAATTTTTTTTTAAATCAACGCAAAAAAACTTTTTCAGTTGACTTTAAATTTTGCAGAAATATTAAATATAATAGAGAGATAAACTGGTACGAATTCAAGATGGCTGAACAAAATGGAGGCCAAATAAAACGCTGGTAACTGTGAAAAAATCACCCTCTCAGGTATTACAAATCTTCACGTTTTAGCGTCCCTAGATGACAAAAATATGTTTTATCAATTCCGTCGGTATGTCCGTCAATTCGCGGCAGAGCTAAAAGTCTACTTACCAGATTGACTTTAATAATTTGGTAAAAATGGCGAAACCAAATGGCGGCCTAGCGAAATGTTTAAAAAAATTATTATTCAATTTACCTCAAAATATGTTGGAACCAAATAATAAAATTTTAGTACGAATCCAGAATGGCGGAACTAAATGGCGGCTTAATAAAATATTTAAAAATTAAGCCTCAAATACTACTTAATGGATTGATTTCAAATTATATGCATAGCTAATTGTGGTATAGGGATCAACTAGGAAAATCGTGGTACTAATTCAAAATGGCCGAATAAAAAGGCGGCCAAATAAAATATTTATAATCGTGAAAAATTCACCCTCTCAGGTTTTAGATGCCAAAAGTCGCGGCATAGCATAAAAACTAACCCGATTGACGTCAAATTTTGACCAAAAATTAAGAGTCATATGGGGATGACCTGGTAATATTTTGTTAAAAATCCAATATAGCTGAATAAAGTTAAAAAAAATTGTTAGAGTGTTGTATTATTTGGGGTTAAGATCCAGTAAAAAAAACAAGTATACAATAAAGTTGCGATGTTTTGCAGGACACATTTAGATCCTATATTCTGCCTGAAACCCATATTATCAATTTTTACCTACTCCGTTTGTTCGCATATATTTTCTAGGTATTTAGTTTCTAAATGGTTTTAAAGTAAAAAATAAAAAATCTATTTTTAAACAATCGACGTTTCGCAGCTTTATTCTTACATCCTCAGGACACATAGATTCTATATCCTCCATGAAATCCATATTATCAGTCTTTACCTACTTCGTTGATCCGCCGTTATTTCCCATATATTAAGTTTCTAAATGGTTTTCGTTAACGATCGATAACGAGCTGGTATTTTTGACACATTTGTGATGTTCATTTATTTATTCTGATAAACAGTCCTAGTGGTTAAGACAAACCCTACAACTTTCACTCTAAAAATAAAAGCTGTAGAGGATGGGTCGCAAAATATAAAGTGACTATACATCTTCCACAGCCGAAATTTCATATTTTAATAATGTATTTCAATCAATAATAAAACATTCTAGGTTTACACCAATTTGGAAATTAAGAATATAGGTTTCCCCTGTCAATATCTCAAAAGAGAATCTACCATTAAATTAAGAAAAATATAATGACGATGTAGGGTATCCTCCATATTTAAAATAAGTAATTGTAATACTTGTTCTTTTAGCATACGCTATAAACAAGATCTAACCAGTTTTTAATAATTTAATGCTTTATTTCACCTAGAAAAAAATGTGTCCAAATATTATGATAACTACTTAGTGAATTTAGGAGACAATCACACATATTTCCTTCTAAAATTACTTAAAAAGTATTATACTTTTTGGTAGTTTTAGAAAAACATATTATCCAAAATTGAAAATCGTCAACTACAAAGACTTGAAGTCCACTGCATGTTCTCTAAGTGAAAACGCTACCGTAACCAGGACAAATCGGCTTTTCTCTCTGCTATCATTTCAGGGAGCGGAGTTTGTTATGCAGGAAGCACGCCGGCACCCCGCCTATGCTTTTAAACAGGATTTTTCAGCGGCAGTTGTGCCGGCATTGTCCCAGCGTGCTTTTATGATATTATTTGGAGCATGACATGCTCTGAATTGTGGCTGAATAAAGAACAAGTGAAAAACAACATATTTCACTGGGACCGACGGCGGTCGACGCGACGCAAAGGTTAAAAATAACTCGTTTAATAGAAATATGAATTTCGAAGGGGGAAAGGATTTTTCGACTGACGAAAATACGTTTTGTTTTAAATATTTTCAAAAAAAATGGCTTTACCCGGAAACTCTCTTATGGTAAATCTCTTATCAGCGAAAGAGAAGTATGACCTTGTTTAGTTCAGGATATAGTTATTTAGTAATGTAGAGGGATATCCAAGTAAACGTGAAGAGTCTCTATAACTTCTCTTTTTATAAGTCAAGGAAGCGTCGCCAAGCCCAGTCCATTAACATGTTATGCCTACGGGTCCAGCTTATAAAAGGGATACCTTCTACCTTTTCTAAATGTTCAGGGAATAGTAGGACATTGCCGGAGTGCTCCAATCAGAAGCATGTTAAAAAAATGTTAGAAATAGCGTATTGGCGCCATTTTGAATTATTTACGTGAGCGCCAGAGACAATTACCAACATTACCAAATGTATAGTTTTTTTAAGCCGAATGCTATATTCAGTCATGTAATCAAGGACATTGGTTCCTTATGTCGTGATTTTACTAAGTTTGATAATGTAATTATTTATGCTAGAACGATGGATGTTTTAAATAGTCGAGATCTCAATTTCAACGAGGTTTTTCAGTGTCTGAAAACAGTTAGACATACTAATATTACTCTTGTCAGTGCGACTTACTCAAAGGGCAGAAAAGTTGTAAACAATTTTGCTTATAATATAAACTGCACACTAAATAAATGTGCCAATATATTTGATTACGTTACATTTTTTGACACTAACTTCTTTTTCAAAACGTTTAACTACGAAAATCAGTCCCCCTTCTTAAATCGCTTTTGGAAGAAAGCATTGATCAATAAAATGTATTACAAAATCTTAAATAATCCTTTTGTAAATACTTCTAACTTGATTGTGGTGTCACAAGTGAAAAATGTTTTGCCAGAAAATCAAGAGTACGTCGAGGTTTTCCCAAAAGGATATACTCTGTCAGCAAATACAAGGAATATGGACATCGATGTAGGTACTTCGGGAGTTGACGCAAAGAATATTGTGAGTATGCCAACGCTGTCGGTAAATGAGCTGTCAAATAACAAAGTGGTGACACCAGAAACAAGTAATATCAGTAACCAAATAAAGAATGGCACACGGTTCTGAAACAGCGACGCAAGGGAGAGGTGAGGTAAAAGCTAGCCTGTTTCCTCTCTATGCATAGGCGTGCCTAAATACTTTAGCTGAAATATTAAAAAATTGAATTTAGGAATTATTGTACATTAGTGTATTGTTATATAATTCTAACCTGTTTGCTGTCCATTCATAGGCGTGCCTAAAACTTTAGCTAGAATATTGAAAAATACAGTTTAGGAATTGTATATTAGTGTATTGCCATATAATTAGAAGAAAAAATATATCAGTTGCCAAAATATCTGTCTAGATAACGCAAAACATTTTAAAATCGTTTTTAATTTTTTAAGAATATAAGTTTATATACTTAGATAAAGAAAAAAACGTAATCAACTTATAATGGACTCACTTTTAATAAGCTGTTTTCTATTTCTCTCGTAAATGCCAAATATTGTAATCGTTAAGAAATCGCCCTTCTAAGTTTTTACAGACCTTTATGTTTTAGGCTCTTCCTCAATGGCAAAAGACATGTTTTCTCAGTTCCATCGATCTGTCGGTCGGTCAGTCTGTTCACAGCATAACGAAAAACTTTATCCGATTAACTTCAAATTTTGGTAAAAAATTTGATAGATCGGTAGAAAGATAAGCGTTTATTTATATTCCAAAATATAACAAATAGTTATATAAAAAAAACCCAGTGGATGTACAACAATGTCAGCAAGTATTATTACAATTACTAAATAGCGGCATATATAAAATACCTTGCTTTTTTCCTGCATCTTAGAATCTATCATCATATCACAAATACCTAGAGTCATGAGTTTACCTATGTAGCTGCATTGAAAATAATTTTGGATAAAGAGAAAAAAAACAAAAACAAACATAACAGTAAGATAAAACTACTCAGTTTCACATTTGTACTTACAGTTTCTACAATTACAGATTAAAATACATATATTTACAGATTAAAATACCTACATGTCTAGTGTGGCAGCAATAACAAGTCATAGGTGGAGAAAATTCATTATATTATTTCATTTTTGTCAGAAGCAAAGTATTGTGTAAAAGGCTTTTTTACATAAGAAATTTCTTAATCTATTTTTTAATTTTTCTTTAGGAAGTGTACGTACCTTCACTAGTATTGGAATTCAACATTTTTTTGTAAATATGTGAAGTTGTATTTATCAGGAAGAAGGTACTGATGGTGAACCGTGACTACAATATAAAAAATGAAAATTTTTATATTGTATTCACGGCAGCTTTACCAAATGAAGCGTTTAATATTTTTACAGAAATATTTTATTATTACTTTAATATGTCTTTTCCTCTAAAAAAGTACTACCCTTCTAGTAAAGGTACTAAAAAAATAAAATTAAATCCTGAATTAACACGGCTTTAAGAAAGGGTAGATCTGTTTACCACCTTAGCTAAATATGATAAAAAGTATCTTCCTCTTTGCAAGCAATTGAATAGCATTTACAGGGAAAAACTAAAGCTTTTTATAAGTAGTAAGAATGATACAAAAAAATTTAAGCCCCGAAAATAAATCAAAAGCAATGTGGCAGTGCATAAAGAATATTAAAAAAAATGATATAAAGAATAATATCGAAATCACTATAAATGGTAATTTGTTGTCTAATTATGAAATCGCTGAGCGGTTTAATACACAGTTCACATTGCTCGATGTAATGACTTGCCCTTCGATTTAGAGTTTGTGGAACATAATATACTTCTTTTTAACAATTCTTTCTTTTTACCACCCATACGTAAAGAGGATGTGTTAAATGTTATAACTAGACACTCTTGTGGTCATGATGGCATTTCCAATAATATTTTAAAAAATTGTAAAGACTGTATTGCTGAAGTTCTTGCTTATTTAATAAATATTTTAATACAAAAAGGAATATTTCCCTGATAAACTTGCTACAGTTATTCCTTTATATAAAAAGGTTGACCAAAATAATTTTGACAATTATCGTGTAAGTAGTGTAAGTCTCCTAAATAGAATTTCAAAAATGTTTGAATTAAGAATCAAAGATCAATTTGTTGCATATTTCTATAAAAATAAGTTATTTTCTCCGTCACAGCATAGTTTTACTTTAAAGAAAAGCACTGAAACTGCATTATGCGAGTTCCACCGTATAATTGTGGAAGCTCTTGATAAAAGATTGCTTGTATTGGGAATGTTTGTAGATTTTTCACGAGCATTTGATGTAGTAAATCACAAAATTTTGTTTATTGAACTTTATAGGCATGGTATAAGAGGTAAGCCGCTGAATTTTATTATGTCATACTTAAGTCAACTATTTAAACTTAAATAGAATACAACTGGTATATGTTAATAGCGCGCAGGACTATCAAGGAGGGTCTTCCCTAGGGCTCGATTTTGTGGCCTTTCCTTTTTCTGGTCTTTGGAAACGACCTCATAAATTTTATTAATAACTCTGCAGAAAATACTTTCGCTATTTAAAGAAAATCCCGCATCCTTAAAGATAACTGCTGAAGAATATACAAAACTTTTAAAATAGTCTGAAAAAGACAAACTTAATTTAAATAAAAATAAAACGACAATTTTTAATTTTTCCCTTAAACCCATTAATGCACATTTAGAATTATCTGAAGGAACGGGTTTGTATTTACGTTCAGCAGATCAATCTAAACTGCTGGGGGTACTTCTCGACGAAAACTTAAAATGGCATCCACTCAAGAATTAGATATGGAATGTTAATTTGGGGGATGTATTGCAAAACTATGCAGTTCGTATTATTGCTGGCCTAAAATTTAGAGAGTCATTTAGAACTGCTTTTAAAAATTTGAAAATGTTGACTGTAGCACGTATATATACCTACGAGGTTTGTGACTTTGCCTAACAAAATAGATTTGCTTTTCAGGAAGTAAGGTCAGACCACAATTATAATACCAGATTAAAAATGCTTCTATTGCCTGTGGATCATCGATCTACTCTTTTTCAAAAATATATTTATTTTACCGAATGCAAATTTTTTAACAAGTTAGATGCAAATATTAGCAATGCCGTTAATGTAAACATTTTCAAAAGAAGACTGAAAAACTACCTTTTAATTAAAAATTGTTATAGTTTTGACGAGTTTTATATATAATGCTATTTTTTTAAATATTGGTTTTATAATAGTTTTAGAAATCACTTGACTTTTTTTTCAATTTTTGTAACTATTTATTTGCATTTTAATTGAAAAAATAAATCTTAAGACTGTAAAGACTGTGTTATACATACTGTGGTATACATATACACACTCAATATATAAATGCCTGTTTTTGATTAGATAGTTAAGAATTCGTTTCATGCCGACTTCATAAAGTCAAATTTTCAATGTGGAATAAAATACTATTTTTTACTTTTTAATGCTTTTTTTGAAGCCGTTTCAATTTTTGAATATATTTTTTTAACTTTAGGTATTTAAGTCAAAGGTAATGTCAAGATTCATAGCAATGCTTTAGTCACCATTGAACAATAAAATTTGAATTTTACTGCGTAATTAATAAGATTTACAAGCAATAACAAGTCGGTATCACCAGTAACAAATTAATGAGAATATGAACAGATAAATTGTTGACATTGCCAAATAAACACTAAAAGAAATTTGTAAGATATTTGCCAGGGAATTTTTCGTACTCTTCATACATTCTTCTCTGCCTCAGAAACGTGTTTTTTCGATAATTTCCTACCTTCCTTTGAATCTCTTCAATATTTTCATTCTGATTTCTGTATAAGACATTTTACAAATGATGTCAAAGGAATTCAGGCCAATGTAACACTTAATGTCTACCGATCCATTCGTTACACTGATGGTTTAATAAATTGCTAACCTCCGTTCTGTTGCCATATAATACGTCTACGTTGTTCAAGAGGCAATTCGTTTAATAATATCTTCGATTTCATTTTCTAAAAAATGAATACAGCTCTCCCCAATTGATGCTCTCCGAAAAAAATAATGTTTCTCGAATTTTGTTTTGTAATATTCCATAAGAAACATTGATTAAATATGACATTGAAAAGCAATCTCTTTCACGGAAAAGAAATTTTCATCTGACCAAGCATGAACATTTCATCTAATAAACATTCCCGCAGTTGAGAAATTTGATTCGTCTGACCAAAGGATAGCACGAATTTAATTAGGATTTTTTGCCTTCTTTAATTAATATTTATGACAAAAATAAGTCTCATGTCTTTTTATTGACACTAAGTTATACATTTTATACTTAAAATGCTTCATCGTTCTTTGACAACATGTTCAAATAGAGGCATACAGTGGGGATACCTATGACATCGAAAGACTCGTATTTTATTTTTTCTCGATAAAATATTTTAGGCGCAAAAAACGATAACCTTTTTCTTTAAGGCACACATTAATCTTGTTGTCATCTAAATACAGAAGTTATTATCTGTTCTTTCATCATCGAATTTATACAGATTTTTATACTATTGTGAAACCACCTCCCCTATGGCAATGTATACTTTATGCCACTGAGTTCAATGATTTTTTTCGGATCTTTTAATATACACAAGCCGACTAAGACACATTACCTGGCTTTTGTAATTTGGTTCATATATTTAGGATACTTAACTTTTTGCAAACACTTATGGTTCTTGACAATTCCTATAGATTTTGTGAGGAGTTGCGGATTTGCCCTTACCTTCCTGACTTCATTGCATTTTGCTCTCGTAAATTTTTCAATAATTTAATGTCCCGTGCACGATACCTGCAAGAATCGCCCCTTGTGACGGTAAACTGGTTCGCTCCTTTACTACTTGCGAACAATAAACTAACTAGTCAAAATCTGATCTGGGTAGAACATCAATGTCAAGCGTGCCAGTATCCACCACGACAGTACAGGTGCTACTAGACCCTATTTTTCTGATGTTTACGTTTTTTGTTTGTTAGTAATGGCAAACAAAAAATATAACAATCCATTTTTGGAGATAAATGATTTTTTAATTCGTTTTTTGAACTTTTATAGGAAAGATAGAATATTCTATACCTATAGGTACATACATTTTTTCGCAATTTCTATAAAGACTTAAGACATTATGTTTTCCGCAAAAATATAGTATTTTTCTTGCGTTTATTAATTTATATATTTATTGCAGGTAGCCAAAAACTAACCCTAAGTAGCCCATCTATTCTTGAACTATTCTAATTATATATATATATATATATATATATATATATATATATATATATATATATATATATATATATATATATATATATATATATATATATATATATATATATATATATATATATATATATATTTTAATCTAACCAATAAGTAATTTAAGTCAATTAAAAAAACTAACCTATTATAACTTTACCTCGTTTAAGATATCCCAAAAATACTAACAATACAAATATGGATTCTGTAAGCGTAAGCTAACTTAACCAGATCTAACCTAATATCTTTCTATAGCCTTAACTAAGCAATTGTGAAATAAATTAAGGGGCCTCTGCCTCTTCCATTCTATAGCACCACCAGAAAAAAAAATACTAATACTATAGTATATACTACTGTTGTAGCTTTCCCAACAATGAACAGAGGAAAAAATATTGGATATCTTTTATTAACAAGCTTAGTTGGAAACCAAGAAAAGATAGCCACCTATGCAGTCACCATTTTTCAAATGATTGTTTTAATAGGAGGGATTCCTCAAAAAAATAAAATAAAAAGTAGTGCCTTGCCTACAATCATAATCATCCAGAATAGGTTCCCGCAAATTGCCACATTTTTTTTTAACTTTGATAAGTCGCTATTTTAAACCCAGTATCAATTTTAAAGCATTATTAACAACAAACGTTGAGCTTAAACCCTTGAATAAATATAAGGGTATTTGTACGAAAGGTTTGTTATTTAACAAGTAAAATTTAATAGTATCTAAAATGAGCTATTAACGACACGCATTTTAATGCTTCACCAATTTTTACCACCAGTACGCCCTACAAATACCTTTAAGAACAGTAAAAACTTTATGTTATAATTACGTAGTTTTGATAGGAAATCACTAACCTTTCTTATTGTGACAAATGCTAAACCAGAATTTAATATGCTGTTATCGAAACGCCGAAAACGATATTTAATTACGTTATTTGTATTTTACGAGTCGTAATTTAATGACATAGTTGTTATTGTTAATTTATTTTATAGATGTACGCAAAAATATTATATACAAAGTTCTTCCACTTAAAACTTTCCATGCCCCTATGTTGCTTACTTTTTAATCTCCATATTTAAGTGATTCCTCAAATTATAAGTATTGTTTAGTTCTTTAAAAATATCTGCTTGATGGGTGAAAAAAATTTATGAAAAGAGATGATGACGTTTATAAACCTACAATTCTTCACTTTAAATAAGCTTTAATTTGAGTTACTACAGCAATCGCACATTTTTTCTTCCAATTTCGGGAGAAAAAAATGAAAGAACTGTTTTCATACTATACTTACTATGTAATTAATCTAAATATAATTTTGCTTATAGATATTATTTAAGTATAAACATATTCTATAGAACTCCGCCACAGGTAAGTGCTGGGTGGTTTAAGTACCCTGGGTGACAGCCAAGACGTTGAAAGATTTGTGTTTTATTTTTTCTCGTTAAAACATTTTAGGCGCAAAAAATGATGACCTTTTTTTTTAGTCGCAGATTTTTTTCCCAGTAATATATCTTCTGTAAAATGCACATAAGCCTTGTTGTCTAAATAGAGACATAAAGACCTTTTTTGTCTTTAGTCGTCGAATTTATCAATTTTTTGGAAATAGGCTGACTGGTTCCTTAGATTGAATTAACTTCTGAGACCACCTCCCTCATGGCAAGATTTACGGTACGCCACTGAGTTCAATGATGGTTTTCGGATTTTTTAATATGCATAAGTCTACTAAGACACTGTAATTGGCTTTCGTTTGCAATTTAGTTCCTATTATCAGGATACTTAACTTTCTACAAACTCTCTTGAAAATTCCTGTAAACGTTATAAGAAATTGGGGATTTGCTCATGCTTTCCTAAGACTATTTTGATTTTAGATGTGTTCTCACAAATATTTCAATAATTTATTATCACCTGCACGTCACATGCAAAAACCGTTATTTGCAAGGGTACATTGGTTCGCTCCTTTACTATTTGCGAACATTCAACTAACTAGTCAGAGTCTGCCTTGCATGGAAGATCAACATCAAGCCTGCCAGTATCCATACATGGATACTGTTTCATTCATTTCTCATCCGTTGATAATCAGCTTAAGGAATTTAATTTACACTTATGTATGGAGCTTAATGGCAAGTTAAGAAAGGTATACTTAGGCGATCGTGACACCTGTTTTTGGGAATGGGCTGGTTGATTCCTTAGGTCAAGAAGGTTGAATAATGGTAAAAATTTACTGTTAAAATTATGTAGTTTTGATAGGAAACCAATCTTTCTTATGTTACAAAAGCTAAACCAAAATGTTATATGCATTTATCGAAACCCCATAACAATATTTAATTACGTCGGTTGTCTTTTACGACTCGTAGATGTGAAATAACAATGAATAAATAATAACATAATATAATTAAAATAATGCGAAACTATGTGACTTTTTATGACACGATCAAAAATAAAAACACCCCGTTGTTGAAACGTATTATTTCCGATTTATATATTTGTCTAGATTTAGAGCTCGTGAATAAAATAACGTGTTTATTGTTGGACAATAATTAATTCAAAATTTTGATGACATAATTGTTATTGTTAATTAATTTTATGAAAGTACGTACGCGCAAATATTATATACAAAGTCCTCCACTTACAACTTTCCATGCCCCTATGTTGCTTATTTCTTAGGCTACATATTTAAGTGATTCTTCAAATGATAGGTATGGTTTAGTTCTTTAAAAATATCTGCAGGGTGGACCAAAAAATTGTATGAAAAGAAATGATGACGTTGATAAACCTACAATTCTTGAACATTTTTTCACCTCACCCTGTATATCAAATTTCACAAATTCATTTAAAAAAACTTTAATTTGAGTTAGTACAGTTCGTCTATTTTTTCTTCCAGTTTCGAGAAAAGAAAATGAAAAAAGTGTTTTCATATAAACTATACTTATTATATAATTAATCTAAATATAATTTGCTTATAGTTATTATTTAAGTATAAACATATTCTATAGAACTCCGCCACTGGTAAGTGCTGGGTGGTTTAAGTACCCTGGGTGACAGCCAAGACGTTGAAAGATTTGTGTTTTATTTTTTCTCGTTAAAACATTTTAGGCGTAAAAATGATGACCTTTTTTTAGTCGCAGATTTTTTCCTAGTAATATATCTTCTGCAAAATGCACATAAGCCTTGTTGTCATCTAAATAGAGACATAAAGACCTTTTTTGTCTTTAGTCGTCGAATTTACCAATTTTTTTACTTAAGCGACAGTAGCACCTGTTTTGGGAATAGGCTGACTGATTCCTTAGATTGAATTAACTTTCCTAGAATTTATAAGAAACCCAGTAAGGCTTAGGTGATGTGACTCCACTGTTCTGTCGTCTCTATATTGCAAAATATAGAAACACTCTAAAAACGTATGGTTATTATTACAAACAATTTTGATAGAGACTTATTTTGACAAAAGTTAAACCAGAATTTAATATGCGGTTATCGAAACTCCATAATGATATTAAATTACGTCATTTGTATTTTACAAGTCGTAATTGTGAAATGACTGTGAATAAATAATGACAAAATATAATTAAAATAATGCGACGCTATGGGACATTTTATGATGCGATCGAAACTAAAAACCCCCCTTTGTTAAAACGTATTATTTCCTAATTTGTGTATTTGTTTAGATTTACAGCTAGTGATTAAAATAACGAGTTTATTGTTGGCAAATTATAAGTATTGATTAGTTTTTTAAAAATATCTGCATGGTGGGCCAAAAAATTGTATGAAAAGAAATGATGACGATTCTAGACCTATTCTTCACTTCACCCTGTATATTAAATTTTATAAATTCATTGCAAAGAGCTTTAATTAGATTTACTAGAGCAATCGCCCATTCTCCAGATGCCCAACTTCCAGAAAAAAATATGAAAAAACTGTTTTCCTATAAACTATACTTAGTACGTAATTAATTTAAATATAATTTTCTTATAGTTATTATTTAAGTATAAAGATATTCTATAAAAGTCAGCCACCCTAAGTGATGGGTGGTTTAAGACCCCTAGGTGACACCCATGACGTTGAAAAATCCGTATTTTATTTTTTTCTGGATGAAATATTTTAGACGCAAAAAACGATGACAATTTTGTATAGTCGTCTGATTTTTTTAGTAAACTAGTTCGCTCCTTACTATTCCTAAGTCCAATATGGCGAAAAAAAAATATTATTAAATAACTACTTATCGAACATCAAGTATTATGTTGGAATCGACTAGTAAAATTCTGGAATGAATCCAAGATGGCGAAACGAAATGGTGGTTTAATAAAATATTTAAAAATCCAGCCCGAAAAACTTCTTAATGGATTGATATCAAATTTTGTGCCATAACTACTTGTGGTATAGGAGTCAACTAGTAAAATATTGGCACTAATTTAAGATGGGCGAACAAAATAGCGGCCAAATAAAATGTTTGTAATCGTGAAAAATCACCCTCACCTCAAGTTTTAGATATCTTCACTTTTTAGCGTCACTAGATGCCAAAAAATATGTTTTATCAATTCTGTCAGTCCGTCTGTCTGTCTGTGAGTTTACTGAATAGCTTAAAAACTACTTACTAGACTTTAAATTTTAGTCAAAAATTAAGGGTTATATGGGGATGACCTGGAAATATTTTGGTAATAATCCAATATGACAGAACAATGTTAAGAAAATTATTACTAAAAAAACTTGTTATCCAATTTATCTCAAATTTTGCACACAAATCAAGTGCTACATAAGAATAAACTGATAATATTTTAGTATAATTCCAAGACAGCAAAACAAAATAGCGGCCTAATAAAATATTTAATAAATCAGCCTGAAAATACTGCTTATTAAATTTATTTCAATTTTTGTGCAAGAATTAAGTGTGTTATAGAGATAAACTGGTAAATTTGTGGTACGAATTTAAGATGGTGAAACAAAATGATCGCAAATAATGTTTTTAAAAAATCAACAAATAAATCTTGTTTAACTGACTTTATATTTTGCAGAAAAATTAAATATGAAAATGGATTAAACTGGTACGAATTCGACACGCGACGTAACAAAATGACGGTATGTGTCAATGTAAAAACTACATATTGAATTTATTTTAAATTATGCTCAAAAGTCAAGTGTGGTATAGATAGAAAAAAACTGGTAAAACATTGATGTAAATCCAATATGGATCAAAATGGCGGCCAATAAAAATGTTGGAAACAACACTCTATGTAACACATATATACTGTGATTATGTACAGAACTAATTATGCCACACTTCACTATTCCTAACAAATGAAAAAAAATCATAACGAGAGAACTTTAGAGGTGTTCTCGGAAATAATTCAATAATTTAATATCCCTTACATGACACATGCAAGAACCGACATTAGTTTCTTTCTCTTTTACAATTTGCGAACATTAAACTAGCTAGTCAGAGTCTGTCTTGCATGGAACATCAATATCAAGCCTGCTGGTATCCATACATACGTCCTTTTTCATTCAGTTCTCATCCATTAATAAGGACGACTTAAAGAATTTAATTTAATGTGTGTGTGTATGGAGCTTAATAGCAAGTTAAGAAAAATGTACTTAGGCGACAGTGGCACCTGTTTTTCGGCTGATTCCTTAGGTTGAGTTAACTTTCCAGGTAGAATTTATAAGAAACCCAGTAAGCCTTAGGTGATGTGACTCCAATGTACTGTCTTTTCTACATTGCCAAATTGAAGTACCCTAAAAACTTATTGTTGATATTATATAAAGTTTTGAAAGGGAGTCACTAAGCTTTCCTATATTGACAAAAGGTAAACCAGAATATAACATGCGGTTATCGAAACCCCATAACGATTTTTAATTACGTCATTTGTTTTTTACGAGTGGTACTTGTGAAATGACAGAGAATAAATAACGACATAATATAATTAAAATAATGCGAGGCTCTGGGACTTTTTATGATCCGATCGAAACTAAAAACCCCCCTTTGTTGAAAGGTATTATCCCCGAATTTATATATTTGTCTAAATTTACAAGTAGTGATTAAAATAACGAGTTTATTGTTGGCCAATAATTAATTCAAAGTTTTGATGACATAATTGTTATTATTAATTAATTGTATGAAAGTACGTACGCGCAAATATTCTGTACAAAGTCCTCCACATTTTTAGGCCCACATGTTGCTCATTTTTTAATCTACATATTTAAGTGATTCCTCAAATTATAAGTATTATTTAGTTCTTTAAAAATATCTGCATGATGGGCCAAAAAATTGTATGAAAAGAGATGATGACGTTTATAAACCTACAATTCTTCACATCACTGTGTATACTAAAATTTATAAATTCATTTAAAAGAGCTTTAATTTGAGTCACTACAGCAGTCGCACATTTTTTCTTCCAATTTCGAGAGAAAAATGAAAAAACTGTTTTCATATAAACTATACATTCTATGTAATTAATCTTAATATAATTTTGTTTATAGTTATTATTTAAGTATAAACATATTCTATAGAACTCCGCCACAGGTAAGTGCTGGGTGATTTAATTACCCTGGGTGGCAACCATGATGTTGTATGTAAGATTTGTATTTTATTTTTTCTCGATGAAATATTTTAGAAGCAAAAAACAATGACTTTTTTTTAGTCCTCCTTTTCCAAGTAATATATCTTCAGTTAATGCACATTGTCATCTAAATAGTGAAGTGAAGACTTTTTTTTTTAGTCGTCGAATTAATCCAGTTTTTTACCATTCTGAGAACACCTCCCTCATGGCAAAGTTTACGGTACGGCACTGAGTTCAATGATGGTTTTCGGATTTTTTAATATACATAAGTATACTAAGACACTGTAATTGGCTTTCGTTTTTAATTTAGTTTCTATAATCAGGATACTTAACTTTCTACAAACACTGATGGCTCTCGAAAATTCCTGTAAATGTTGTAAGAAATTGGCGATTTGCTCACGCTTTCCTAGGCTATTTTGATTTTAGAGGTGTTCTCACATATATTTCAATAATGTATTATCCCCTGCACGTCACATGCAAAAAAACGTTATTGGTTAGGGTATATTGCAGTGCCGGCTATTCAGGTGAAGTAGGTGAAGTGCTACTTCACCAGGAAGGATAAACAAGCAAACATCTAACTATATTTATTATATATTATATAATAAATATAGTTAAATGATTGCATATATCTCTTAAAATTTAAGTTTTTACATTCATTTATTCACCCAATTGGCAAAAAATAAACTGTACATCTCGAATAAATATTTTACTTGACCGTTGGCGGCATGTCTTTTTAAAACTTTCAATCGAACTTTATTATAACAACTATAACAGTGGCGCAAACCGCTTCGACTTTGCTAGAGGTGCTGTTGAGTTTACGATTTTCCTACTACGTTGCCATGACAACGCGTATGTGATGACGTCGACCGCATGGAAGATTGCTAACGCTGTACACTACACCCACGTGTCGTTCAATTTGAGGTGGTTGTTTACTTTTATTTTCGCGAATTTCGCTGCAACCGGTTAGTTTCTTTTGTTTTGTGTTATATTTATTTATGGTGTTGTTACAACTTTATTTGGTGTCGGGTTTATTAATTTACATTATTGATGAATCCGATCACGGATGTGGTTTGCATTTTGTTGGAAAGTCTATTTAATCAATGGAAGGAACAAGATCAGAGTTTTAATCGTCATCCTGATTTTCGGCGTACAAATGGTTATGTAGTAGTCAAACATTACAAAAATTATTTAGCTGGCTTTATTTACTAGTTTCCAATAAATATTCAGTGTGGAATAACGAAGGATTTGCAGGTATGTTAAATATATGAAGGTCTTCACATAAACATGAAGACTCGGCAGAGCATTTAAAATACGAATTAATGCTTAAAACATTTGTAAAAAATCAAAGCGCTATAGCTGACACTTTAAAAGAAAATGCTAAACTATATAAAATACATTTTAACCAAAACGTCCGATTAAACAGACTATTTATGTGCTTGGTAATTGACGCAGTTTTGTACCTTGCAAAACAAGAGTTAGCCTTTCGCGACCATGATGAGAGCAGCGAGTCAATAAATAGGGGGCATTTTAAAAAGCTTTTGGGTTTATTAATATCGAGATGTTCCCAAGAACGTTCATCACAAAAAAATTAAAAATGTTTTTACTGGTGACTCGAAAACTATATAAAACGAAATATTTAATTATTAATTGAATTTAATTGAATGCATTTTTGATTATTTAAATGATCATGTATAAAATGAAATAATGAACACCCAGTTTTTTTCTGTGCAAGTGAATGACACCACTTATATTACGCAAACCTCCCAGTGCTCCATAATTTTAAGATACGTTTTATTTAGAAGGTTCAGTAGTCGAGAAATTCTTAGGATTTTATAATGTCAGTTCCGATAGAACGTCGGAGAATTTATATTCTCTATTGGATCAGATTTTGGATCAATTTGACTATAAAAATAAATTAATAGGGCAATGTTACGATGGCGCAAGTGTGATGTCTGGCCATCTAAATGGCCTTCAAAAAAAAAAAAGCGTCGCAGGCTATATTTCTAAATGTCGAATTAGCCTTAGTGGTATTCCCTCATTTTTTCATCACTCAGCCAAATGAACGTATTCTCTTACATCTGCATCTACGAGGCGTATACCAACAATTACAGAAACTCGTTGGTTTTCAAATTCGAAGTTAGTAAATGTGATTGTTCAAGTTGCGTTATTCAAAAAAAAATCGTTTGACATTCATTTTTGCATATCCAATATAAAACGCTGTCGTGAAGCGCTCTGTAAAAAAAGAAATGAACATTTTTTTTAATACCATGATTGATAAAGGAAATTCTATTACAGAAATAAATCATTACAAACGTGAGCTTGCTAAGCTTTCACCTGAAGAAATTAGGGATAAGTATAGAACCCTTTTTTATGAAATATTGGACCATATTTTAATGAAAATGACGCTAAGCTTTCAAGACTCATTTTTATGTTTGGCAGATTCTGCTAAATTTTCCGAATATAGTTTAAATTTTCCGACTGGCCCGTTTGAAAATTTGTCACAGTTATCTGGGGAAATATTTTCAAAAAGTCAACGACTTAAAAATGAGTTTGGTCTTATTTTTGCCAATGACAGTAATTCGAATATATAGCTGCAAGAGCAAGTGAAAAAAATTACTGAAAATAAAGATATCTTAACCAAAGCATATAAAGTGTTTTCCCTTATTTTGACAATACCGTCGACAAGTGCTTCAGTGGAAAGAAGTTTTTCTTGCCTCAAACGTGTAAAAACTTATTTAAGAAATATAATATCTCAAAAAAGACTTACTTCTCTAGGCAATATTTCAATTCAAAACGAATGTCTAGAGGAGATTAGGGCAACCCATCCATTTTATGAGGTTGTTATAAATAAATTTGCTGCTATAAAGGATAGGAGAATTGATTTAGTATACAAAATTTAGGTAAGTCGTAAAAAATATTCTACCCCTTCCACATATAAAAAAAATTATTGTTACATTTTCTTGCTTCATTTGCACTTCACTTACTTTTTCACCCGCGAGCCGCCACTGGTACATTGGTTCGCTCCTTTACTATTTGCGAACATTCAACTAACTAGCCAGAGTCTGTCTTGCATGGAAGATCAACATCAAGCCTGTCCAGTCTATCCATACATAGATTCTTTTTCATTCAGTTCTCATCCGTTGACAATCAGCTTGAGGAATTAAATTTACACACATGTATGGAGCTTAATGGCAAGTTAAGAAAGGTATACTTAGGCGATCGTGACACCTGTTTTTGGGAATGGGCTGGTTGATTCCTTAGGTTAAGTAGGTTTAATAATAGTAAAAATTTACTGTTAAAGTTACGTGCTGGGTGGTTTAAGTACCCTGGGTGACAGCCAAGACGTTGAAAGATTTGTAATTTATAATCTCCTGTAAAATGCACGTAAGCCTTGTTGCCATCTAAATAGAGAAATGAAGACCTTTTTTTTCTTTAGTAGTCGAATTTATCCATTTTTTTACCGTTCTGAGACCACCTCCCTCATGGCAAAGTTTACTGTACCTCACTAGGTTCAATGATGGTTTTCGGACTTTTTAACATACATAAGTGTACTACGACACTGTAATTGGCTTACGTTTGCAATGTGGTTCCTATAATCAGGATATTTAACTGATAGCTCTTGAAAATTCCTATAAATTTTGTAAGAAATTGGGTATTTGCTTATACTTATACTTATCCTAAGGGTATTTTGTTTTTAGAGGTGTTCTCAGAAATTTTTCAATAATTTATTATCCCCTGCACGTCACATGCAAAAACCATTATTTATTAGGGTACATTGGTTCGCTCCTTTACTATTTGCCAACATTGAACTAACTAGTCTGCCTTGCATGAAAGATCAATATCAAGCCTGCGACTATACATATTTTTTCATTCACTTCTCATCTGTTAATAAACGGCTTAAGAAATTTAATTTAATGTGTATGTATGGAGTTCAATTCCAAGTTAAAAAGGTATAATTAGGCGTTTTTGGGAATAGGCTGACTGATTCCTTAGTAGACTACTTTCCAGGTAAAATTTATAAAAAACCCTACATGGTAAAATACAAAAACACCCTAAAAACTTATTATTATTATTACATAAAATTTTGATAGGGAGTCACTAAACTTTTGTATTTTGACAAAAGTTAAACCAGAATTTAATATGCGGTTATCGAAACTCCATAACAATATTTAATTATGTCATTTGTATTTTACGAGTCGTAATTATTGTGAAATGGTAGTGAATAAATAATGACATAATATAATTAAAATAATGTGACGCTATGGGACCTTTTATGACCCGCTCGAAACTAAAAATCCCCTTTTGTTGAAACGTATTATTTCCGAATTTATATATTTGTCTAAATTTACAGCTCGTGATTAAAATAACGAGTTCATTGCTTGCCAATAATTAACTCAAAATTTTGATGACATAAAAGTTTTTGTTAATTAATTTTGTAAAAGTACATACGCACAAATATTATATACAAAGTTTTCCACTTAAAACTTCCCATGCCCCTATGTAGTAGCATACTTCTTAAGCCACATATTTAAGTGATTCCTCAAATTGTAGGTATTGTTTCGTTCTTTATACAGAGTAAGCCATCAAATTTTAGGAAAGGAAATTATAACGTGTTTAAACCCACAATTCTCGAGCCTCTTTTCACCTTACCCTGTATATTGAATTTTATAAATTCAATTTTAAAGAGCTTTAATGTGAGTTACTACAGCACACGTCCATTTTTTTCCAATTTCTGGAAAAGAGGAAGAAAAAACTAATGTGTAATTAATCTGAAAATAATTTTGCTTATACTTATTATTTATATATATTATATGATTATTATTTAAATAAAAACGTATTCTATAGAATTGTACCTTTTTCTTTTAGTCGTCAGATTTTTTCCCGGAAAATGAGTAATATGAGCTTTATTGTCATCTAAATACAGAAGTGAAGACCTATTTCTTCGAGTGATCCAATTTATACTGTTTTTTTACCATTCTGAAACCACCTCCTTCATAATCCATGATTTTCAGATTTTTTAATACAGCTAACAGCCGGTTACACAAAACTTAATTGCTGTTTAGAATATTTAACCGAGCTTTCGGATTTGACAAGCTGCTTATAGAAATCTAGGAATTCGCTGTCAAATTGACATTCTGTTAAACATTCTAAACCTTAATTGAGCTTTCTGCAACCTGCCGTAGGTCTACTAAGACACTGTAACTGGTTTCTTTTTGCAATTTGGTGCATATAAGCTCTTAACATTCTAAGAGCACTGATGGCTTTTGAAAATTCCTATACATTCTGTAAGGGATTGGGGATTTGCCTATACTTTCCTGACAGTATTTTGTTTTTAGAGGTGCAAATATTTCAATAAATTAATGTCCCGTGCACGATACATGCACGAGCCGCTAGTTGTTCGGTTAAACTGGTTCGCTCCTTTATTATTTTCTAACATTAAACTAATCAGACTCTGCTCTGCGTGGAACATCAATCTTAATCCTGCCAGTATCCATACATGCATAATTTTTTATTCAGTTCTCATCCATCAATAACCGCTTAAGGAATTTAATGTGTATATGGAACTTAATAACAAATTAAGAGAGGTGTACCTGGGCGACAGTAGCACCTGTTTTGTGGGAATAGGCTGGCTGATTCCTTAGGTTGACATACATTTCCAGACAGAATTTATGAGAAACCCAGTAAACCCTAGAAATACCTAAAAAAACCATAGACATAATAGGATAATGAACTGAGCTATGCGAAACTTTATTGGCTCCAACGTAGTACGAGGGAGATGAAGCTAATAAAGGCAGAAATGTATTATCCTCGCAGCTAGAGGCTTTTACGCCTTTATTAACTTCATATCTCTCAGACGTTGGTCAAGTTAAAACATTTCGCATATATGACGGGACCTATGCATAAAACCTATTATGTCATTGAGTAGAACTTACTGTTATAATTACGTTAAATTTTGATAGGAAACCACTAAATTTTCTTATTTTAACAAAAGCTTAACCAGAAATTAATATGCGGTTTTCGAAACCCCATAACAATATTTAATTATTTCATTTATACATAACGAGTCGTAATTGTGAAATGGCAGTAAATAAATAATGACATAATATAATTAAAATAATGTGATGCTATGACCAGAAACAAAAAATCTCCCTTTGTTGAAACGTATTATTTTCAAATATACATATTTGTCTAGATTTACAGCTCGTGATTAAATTAACGGGTTCATTGTTGGTTAATAATTAATTCAAAATTTTGATAACATAGAAGTTATTGTTGAATAATTATATGAAACTACGTACGCACAAATATTATATACAAAGTCCTTCACTTAAAATTTCCCATGCCCCTAAGTTGCTTATTTCAAAAAAATGGGCCACCACATTTTATGAAAGGAAATTATGAAGCCTATAAACCAACAATTCTTGAACATTTTTTTATTTCATTAAATTTTATAAATTCAGTCGAAGGAGCTTTAATTTGAGTTGTTGCAGCAATCCTTTCCAATTTGGAGACAGAAAAAAAGAAAAAACTACTTTCATATAAACTATTAGTCGTCGAATTTATATAGTTTTCTTACAATTCTGAAACCACCTCCTCATGGCAATGTTTACGTTATGCCACTGAGTTCAAAGATGGTTTTCGGACACACAAGTCTCTTGAAAATTCCTATTCATTTGTAAGGAATTGGGGATTTGTCCATACTTTACTGACGCTATTTTGTTTTTAGAGGTTTTCTTGCAAATATATCAATAAATTATTGTCGTGTGCACATCCTATGCAAGAACCGCCACTTGCTCGGGTAAAATGGTTCGCTTCTTTACTATTTTCTTACATTAAACTAATCAGAGTCTGCTTTGCGTGAAACATCAATCTTAATCCTGCCAGTATCCATTTCTGTTTATTTTTTCATTCAGTCCTCATGCGATGCTATGGGATCTTTTATGGTACGATCGAAAATCAAACCCCCTTTGTTGAAATGTATTATTTCTGAATTTATTTACTTGTCTAGATTTATATATATATATATATATATATATATATATATATATAGAGTAAAAATGGCGGCCAAATAAAATGTTTTAAAAAATCATCTTAAAAAAAAACTCCAAAAATCAAGTGTGGTATAGGTAGAGACCGGTAAAATAATATATATATATATATATATATATATTTTTTATTTTTATTATATATACATATATATATATATATATATATATATATATATATATATATATATATATATATATATATATATATATATATATATATATATATATATATATATATATATATATATATATATATATATTTTTTCCGAAGGAAATGTGGAAAGACTAGCTGAAATATTTCTACGAGAATCACGCGAAACGCGGGCGGACACTACCGTAGTTCATCCGTCACCGGTGTCTAGAACAATCGATAGTGTTTCCCAAAAGATTTTAGAACAAGCAAAAAATTGGATTAAGTTTCCAACAAGAAGGGAAAAAATCGTGCAAGAAAAACTGAAGTCGCAAAATTGCTATACGTTTCCAGCAGTAGTTGACGCAATTGACTGCACACACATTTCTTTTAGAACAATTTTGTTATTTCCTGTTTGTTTTACATCAATTTTTTTCTTTACATGTGTTTTCATATTATTATTTTTTTTTAATCTGAACTGCTGTAATTGTTTTCCCAGATACATTTTCATACTCCCGAATAAATTTTAACATGTCTTCCTTTTTGCTTCTTTTTTTATGAAGGAGTTGGTGGCGTACTTAATATTTTAAGAAAACTTTATAAGATACTGACAAACATATATTATTCGTCCAGTTCTTCTCTACTTGAATCTCTATTAATTTTTTTTTTAAGTATATGCACTAAAGGGCATTCACTGTTAAACGGAACTATATACTTAGCATCGCAATTATTTGCTATTATATAATTTTTTTTTGGCTATTTCCATGTTTATTTCTATTTTGTTTAACCATGTGACACTTTAAATACCAGAAGCCAGGTTCCACAAAAATGCTCCGATGACGTAAATACTTGCAAGTATAAGAAGTAAAATTTTATGGATATGAAATGAAGTATTTACTAGACTCACTAGACTATACTTTATAGTAAATTTACTTCTAGTACATACTTAAAAGTAAATACTACTAAATGACTGAGTTTATAGGTGTCTCTCAATAACTTTGCGAAACTAAATTGGGTCACTCTCAACTATTCCTAATAAAAGGAAAAATTCATAACCAAGGTTTCGAAGGAAAGTTCCGAGCAAAGGAAATGTACTGTCTTTTTTTGCTTGGTTTACGTTTTTTTGTCCTGTGTTAAAAAAATTAGATAAAATTGAATTTGAAAAAAATCCACAAATTTATCATTTTTAAAGAAAACTGGCACTTTCTCAAGATGGGTCTTGTCGAAGCGACGTCAAGATACATATTTTAACAAGGCAGACTTTTCAACCCCACATGGTTCCAAAAATGTGCGATAAAATGGATATAGATCAAGAAGTAGAATACATTTCAGGACCCCTAAATCAATTTTGTCGTGTCAAACAGGACATTGGAGTAAATGCTTTCTTCGCTATCTGAAGGATTCAGAAGAATCTAACCAAGTATCTATATAAAGTAAAGTGTCCCTTATTTTATGATATTTTGTGGTTCCTATTCCATCTTAAACTTCTATACTTGCTTAATTAAATTAATATGGAATATATATATATATATATATATATATATATATATATATATATATATAATGGAATATTTTAGAGAGACATCAAATTGATTGCAGGAAGCAGCCCCTACCGGTACTAAAAGTGGTTTTCTAACTTTTATAATGAACCTTGCAGGTGGATGTTAAAGTATAATTAATTAGCCTGTACAATTATTCTCACATTATTTTAACTCAAAAAGTTTCTAATCGTTTAACAGAATATAAACCATCTTAAATCAGCTTAAAACTTCGCGAGAGTCTGCACATGAATATTAAAACATATTTAAAGAATATTAGATTTAATCAAGCGGCCGTCGTCTTTTTGTGCCTTTTGGCACGCCGATCACGGCTTCAAAACGGGCTAATAAACACTCTGTGTGAGCCCGCCAAAGCCCGCTCTGATCAAACCTATCAGATGCAGTGCCATTTAGATGCAACGCTTGATGTCTCGACACTGCAAGCACGTAAAGCAGCGGCCGAACCCGACACAACTGACTGATAGCGCAGCCATATTTACTAGCCTGCTTATGCCACGCGGGAATTTATTGGGGTCATACACTTATTGGGATTTATGACACGATTGGTCAGTTCCTGGGTTGCGTTATTATGTGCGGAAGACCGACCGGCGTTTGCCAACTATTCCTATGGAGTTGCGACTGCCCTCTGTCCATTATTTTAAAATTTATGTCGTGCATAAAACAAGAAAGAAATCTATTATTTCGCGAAATCACTGACTTTGATTTTTAGGTCTTATTGAATATCGCGTCGTCTGGATTGTTTACTAAAGTTATTATTTATTTTCTCAGTGACAAATTACAAATATACGTCATAGACATTTTTTTTAATTAAGCTGGGTTATGTGACTTCTTGTTATAATAGACTTGGATAGTCTACAGTAGCGTTTGTCCAACAGTAGAGAACCTGTTTTTAAAGATTAGTCAGTTCCTGGGTTGCGTTATTATGTTCGGAAGATCGACCGACGCACAATGTAAATTATGTATGTAATTTGCTGGCCTAGAGTCCAAATCACCAAATATTTAATTGACTTCTTGAAATAGTTTAGAAGTAAAGTCTAGTAGGCTTCTGTATTTATTTTTGCTAATCATTCATTTGTTTTTGAATGAGGTGTCATTAATTTCGCAGGTTTTGACAATCACGCCGCGTCTTGCAAATTTTGTGATTTTGTTTTTGTCTTTTAAATATTTTATTGTGAATTTTTTATTTAAACTTAGAATATTTTATGAAATGGAGGAAACACAAGAAAGTGTAGATTATTTTTTATAAAAATTTTGGACCTAAACTGTTTTTATATATTATTTTACATATTTTTTTATTCGCCCTTCTGAAATTTCCCTAGTTTTAAAGATATACGAATTTGACTAGAAAATAAGTTTATGTATTGAATCTAGTTGACTATATTCCTTGATTAAAACTTTCAGGTCATTTAATGTACATTTTGAAACTGTAATAAAAATTTGCAGATTTTTGCGGAAATCAGGCAATTTCTTTTTAATTTGGAGACTAGGGGCCATTTTTTAAATTTAATTATTAAACATCAGGTTTTGTGGGCTTTGCCAAATCATATTCTGTTAGAATTTCTCCTGAAGTTTTCAATAGATAGCCATCATTTTTTTCTGAAGTTTTATTCATCGCCGTCTCGATTGTATAATAGCGTCTGTTCATTTTAAGTTGCCATTGAGTTATCCGAAATTTAAAATATATTTAATGTGGAAAAGAAAATATTGTCTATCCTTTTTCAAATACTCCTATAGAATTGTGATTGCTTTTTGTCCATTATTTTAAAATTTGTATCGAGTATAAAACAACAAACAAGTCTATTATTTCGCAAAATCACTGACTTTGTTTTTATGTATTTTGGGATATCGCGTCGTCTGGATTGTTTAATACCGTTTGTTTATTATAAGATGCCATTGAGTTATCACAACTTTAAAATATATTCAATGTGGAAAGAAATGTTGTCTATCGTTATTATCACTTATTCATTTTCTCAGTGACAAATGACAAATATACGTCATAGACATTTCTTTTAACTAAACAGAGTTATGTGACTCCGTGCACAATTAACTGATAGCGCTATTATATTTACTAGTCTATTTATGCTATGCGGGAATTTACTGGGGTCATACACTTATTAGAATTTATGACACGATTGGTCAGTTCCTGGGTTGCGTTATTATGTGCGGAGGACCAACTAGTGTTTGCCAACTAATTTTATGATTTTTTAAGATATAAGCGCTCCAAAACCCCATTTTTTCGAACGTAAAGGCATGAAATGAAATTGAAACCTAACCAAAAACAATAGGATTCTGTAAGACTGGAAAAACCATCGTTCTAGAAAGTTTGGTCGGAAAAAAGTTTAAATTGCGACTTCAACCGTATTACATCGAAGTTGACTTTTTTTGTCATCTTTGCGGTACCATATCTTCGGTAACAAAGTTAGTACAGAAAAATATTTCAAACAAATCTCGTAATCCACGTCTCCTCTAAAAATACATATAAAACTCAATATACTATCTTTCATAGTTTCCGAGATATGCCCGCCGAAAGATCGAAAACACGGTTTTCTGAAATGACACGCCCCACACCAGGTTTTCGTCCCTGAGTGTGAGAGCCATAGTAACAAACGGCCGCGAGTTTTATTAACTCAATGGCACCTTAAAATGAACAAACGCCATTAAACAATCCAGACGACGCGACATCCCAAAATACATAAAAAACAAACTCAGTGATTTCGCGAAATAATAGATTTAGTTTTATAATATAAATTTTAAAATAATGGCCAAAGGGAAATCGCAATTCCATTATTTTGCGAAATCACTAACTTTGATTTTTATGTATTTTTGGATGTCGCTTCTTCTTCCAAAACTACACGTTTTAGGAAAACTACCGTTAAAAAAGTTAAGTTACAAAAGCTGATAATAGCTGCGATATCTTCCGCGAAGAGCGATGAAAACACTATCGAAACAGTTTATGTTCTGCTGCCAAAAATTTTATAAAACAGTACTGAAAATGAAAATGTTGTGGAAGAAACTGTACCCTTAAAAAACAACAGTCAATCTCAAAAGTTCCTTTGGGTAAACAATAAACTTATAAAAATACAGATGTTAAGTCATTTAGGTGAAAATTATAAACCAACTTAATTAATAACTTATAACTTAATGTAATTCATAGCTTATTGAATAAATAATAAATAGATGAAAAATGAAATTAAATATGTTCATTTTAAGTCAATAATCAGGTTCAGATTTCATTCGAGTTCCATCTTCCCGCTGATCAATCTCGAATTGTCAAAAAACAGTTCCAGGACTAAACTAGTGGGCAATTAGTTCTGCCCAATTAAAGAACAGTTCCCGGATAGTTTTCGAACCGTCTGAAAATAAGAACCGAAATAAAGCTATAGTGTGTTCAGTCAACAAAATGTCACGCGGGCAGTACACACGTCGTGCATTTTGTGAAAATATTTATCGAAAATATTTAAGTGTTTTTACGTAAAGGAAAGCACAATATCCATACAAACATGCAATACATCACAACAGAACGTTTGCTAGTTTATTTATTCGAGTTTACCATCTTTTTGAAGACGGAAAACTGGATTGGGTTTTATTTGTTCGCTAGACAAGAATGGAAGTTAAATCTTTTGATTAAACGGTGCATATATATTGGAAAAGTAAAGTTGTTATTTCCCACTATCGTTATGCAATGACACGGACGACTCGACGGCAAAAATTAAACTAATTTGAAAAACAAACAACTGCGACCACGCGTTGCAATATTGTCGCATCGCATTTCACCCGACCGCCTCTAATTTTGCCGTACGAATTTCGTCATATAACGCTGGGTTCTAATTGGCGAATATTGTTGATCGTCCGGGTAAGGGAGCGATGCGATAGGAAATTAAACTTATATAACGTAAATCGAACGGCAAAATTGGAGGCGGTCGCGCCAGCAGGTGATGTGACAACATTGTATCGCGTGGTCGCAATTTTTTGTTTCTCAATCTCAATTCAGTTTTATTTTCGGCATCGAGTCGCGCATGTCATTGCATATCAATAGCGGGAAATAACAGTTTTAGCAATAATTATTATGTCTTTTCCAATATGTTCAACAACATAATCAAAAGATACAACTTTTATTTTTAAGTAGCAAACAAATAATTCCAGACTCAGCTCTTTATAAAGATGGTAACACATGCAGAGTAAACAAACTAATAAAAGACTCCGCATAGCTCAAATTGGTTTTTAGTGAATAGTCAAAATTCACCTGTATTTTATTCAAGCATTCTGTGAACAGCTGTTTAAATTTAAATTTTGCCATTTCGTTTGGTATTTATTTTAAATGACCTAGTTCGACAGCACGCGGTAATAATTGTGTCACCGTTTGACAACACGCCTTTGGTTCACAATGAACTGGTGGCATAATTGTTTCCTTATTTTTTTGCTGTTCCAATTGACTTTCTATAAACTATACATTACACATTTCATTACTGTTGTTATTCATAATTAACGGAGTTTTCAAAAAAATGCTTAAACAGTATTGAGCTTAAGGTGTGAGGATATTAAAACTTAGCTAAAGATCTAAAATACCCGCTTTGATTTTCTGAGATATACTTCAATAATCCTAATTTGGTCTTTGTAATTTTTTTCGTTTTTCTAATGTTGCCTTACATATAACACTAGGTCCTAATTGGCAAATATTGTTGATCGTTCGAGTGAGGGAGCGATCTGATAGAACGGCAGAATTAGAGGCGGTCGCGTGGACATGTGACACGACAACATAGCATCGCGTAGTCGCAATTGTTTATTTCTCAAAGCGGTTTGATTGTCGACGTCGAGTGGCGCGTGTCATTGCACAACAAAAGATTCAACTTTTTTTTATTTAGCAAACAAATAAAGCCGAATCCAACTTTAGCCCATTACAAAAATTGTAAGACCACGGAGTAAATAAACTAATAAAGAACCACGCACACGTCGATTTTGGTGAACCGTCAAAATTCATGATATTTTAGCGCGTTATAGATCTCGACTTTTAATTAAAAATCTTTGTGGGTTGAACTCAATCCTATGCACTTTCTTGGAGATACAGGATCTTAAACTTCATCCAAATCTCAGAGACTCCAATCATGGAGAAAACAAGATGACACCAATCAATATGTTTAGCGTATAGTATTTTCCAAAATTAAAATTTTTATAAAAAAACGACTTCAAAAAATGCAGTAAAAAGTGAAAAATCATATTTTATTTTACTAGGAAAATTTTACTCTATAAAGTCGGCGCATTTTTATCACATATTAATTAAGTTGGCCATGACAATAATTATGTTAGGTTTGTTGACAGTAACATTTTTGTAGATATATTTTACTTGAGTATTTTTCTCTGTTAAAAGTGAAGCAGTTGTTTTGACAAAATTAGCTTTTTACAAAAGTAAAAAGGCAAGAAACCGTTGAAGCTTTGATGATGATGATGAAAAAGTTACTCTTAAAGGCAACCAGATCCTAAATGAATTATATATTAAATTGGGTAAAGGCCGGTTCTCATCTAAGCTGCGCGACGCCGCGCTGCACCAAGCAGCATTTTTATATAACTATTACCACTTAAGCAGCATTTGGTAGTAGCAACACGCTGCAAAGGAGTAACCTAATTTTTTTTTGAGTGATGTATGAAAACGTTTCATATTAAAATCTCATTTTTACTTACTGCGAGTTCCGAATAATTAATTATATATATATATATATATATATATATATATATATATATATACAAGATTTGCCAATTAGGACCTAGCGTTATATGTAAGGCTGCTTTGAATTCTCGGATAAGCGGTCTGTGGTGTGTATCAAACAAAAACAAAAAATCTCATTTATCCATCAATCCTCTATATTTCGCCATTGATTAATGGCTTCCTCAGGAGGTAAATAGCTAAAATACAACACTAATGAAATAACAGTACAATCCAAAACGAAACAAACTTCAGTGGCGGCTCGTGAGTATATTGGAGGGTGAGGCTACATGAGGTTAATTTTGTTTAAATGTGAATAAATTTCCACGTCACCCATGAGGTATTATTCTGCGACGCGTTGACCTTTTTTTTTAATGGAGGTCATCGCCAATAGCCCTACTAAACCATTAAAAACTAAAAAAATAAACTCTAAAAAAAGTAAATAAAAAGTAAACAAAACAAGTAAAATATGTACACCTATCACTAAAATATAGCGGTGATTGCGATAATAAAAACATAATTTAGTTTATTAAAACTTAAAATAAATAGTTGTATGAAATAAGATAAAAAAACTACTTTTTGTACATTAAATCTATACGTCTGTCTTTTAAGGTTGCAAATTTATCTATAATTTGGTCGTAAAAGTTTTGGTCTTCACTAAGTTCTGACAGTAATTCCTGCTCTATTGACATCATTGCTAAACCCGAAAGCCGCTCTTGTGTCATTGTGTTTCTTAGGTAGATTTTGATCCGTTTAAGACATGAAAAATTTCGTTCGGCCGATACACTTGTTGCGATAATAGTTAAAACTAAATTAAAAAGCTTATATGCTTCCGCAAAAATTGCTTTAAAATCTTTAAATAACAAAGCTAGACTTTTTTCGACATCTAAATTTGAAAATTGTTCATCCCTATACAATACAGAAAGCTCCTCATTCTTTAATCTATCTCTGTCAAAAATGTTTGGATAATTTTTTAATAAATTATTTAATAAGTCGTCTGGAAAGCATTTAACATATTCCGAATATTTTGTGCAATCGACTAAAGCAAAGAAATTTAAATTATTTAAATTTTCAAACCGCGTCCCTAATTGAAGAATTATACAATCTATTATTTCGAAATATAATATTTTATATTTAGTAAAAATATCAAAGTCGCTAGAACATTGCCCTCGACGTGTGTTAGTTGGCAGAATAATGGCTTTTTTAGCAATATTGAAAAGTTTTTTGAAATTGTCCTCGTTTCTAAATTCAATAATTCGTTGCTTGGCAAGGTTTATTTGCGAAATGTAGTAATTTATATCTAAATGCTTTAACTGTAATATTTGAAACAGTACATCAGTGCAACTAAAAATTTGTTTATAAATATGCGTTAAAAGGCAAAATTCGAAATCATTAAAATGCTTTAGAAATCCTTTTGCACCATTAATAGATTCTGTTCCAGAACTTAAGTCATTAATAATAGATTCAAATACTATAATTAAATTGTGCCATTCATTAGCCACTAAGTTTAAAATTTTAGACCGTGTATACCATCGCGTTTCTACAGCTCGCGGAATTCTTTTAGCTACTATCTGATTAAGCACAAAAGACCGTTTTGGTGATTGGTGGAAATAATTTGGTATTCCTAATAAAGTGGCAAAAAATATACGATTTTGGGTAATCAGTTTTGTTCCCTGTTGTAAAACTAGATTTAATCTGTGGGCGCAACAATGAGTAAACATAGCTAAAGGAGCAATAGATCTAACTTTTGTTTGAAGCCCATTTATTTCACCTGCCATAACACTAGCCCCATCGTAACACTGCGCGACCAATTTATTTTTAAATTCATAAGGCTCTAAGCTGTTTTGTATTAAATGAAAAAGGCTCTCTGCTGTTCTATTATCGCTAACGTCAAAAATCCTAAAAATCTTTCTTTTAAAGATCCGTTGGTCACATACCTAACTGTTATCGAACACTGTGATTTTTCTGTTATATCGGTACTATCATCCGCAATTACGCCAAAAAAACAACAATCGGTGTCATTGATTTCTTTTTTTATATATTCTTGAATATAGTCATATATGCAACCAATTAGTTCATTTTGTATAGTCTTAGATTGTCCCGTAAAAATATTACTAAATTTAGCACAATGTTCAGTAAGTTCGGCATTACTTTTTATTAAGCATGCAAATATTTCCTTAAAGTTGCCACGGTTAAAAGAATCTGTTGTTTCATTATGACCTCGAAATGCCAAGTCCTGTTTACCCAAAGTAATAGTAACATCAATTAAATAATTTAATAATAAACGGTTTTTTCGAACATTTTCATTATAAACAATTTTATTAAGACTTGCATTTTCTTGTAGTGCATCCGCAATAGTCGCCCTATTTTGCTCCAGTCCTGTAAGTGCTACCGAATTTTTAATATGCTCTCTTGAACTTTCATGCGATTTTACTGCTCGTGAAAAATTTTTTAAATCCGAATATCCGCCCCCTGAACTCCAATTATTTTTGACGCAACCTAATAAAATACAAGGCCAACAATATAAGCTTTCTTTATAAATACTTCCGCATAGCCACCTATAAGTTTCGTACCAAGATATTTGAAAAGTTCTTGAATATTTTTTACCTTGCCTCTTATCGTTAAATATTGCTAAAATTTTCGGCGTCGGACGGCTACCTAATATCTGTTTCTTTTCAGTTTCGCTTCTTCTTAAAAAAGGCGTTTCAATTAATGAAGCAATAATGTCGTGAATAGGATTCATTTCAAAAGCAAATACAAAAAATGGAACGGTCCAACTTACCAAATCAAAACAAAACAAAAACTTACTCACGCGTATTTATTCACCTTAAAAGACAGAACGTCCTCAATCAGCGATTATCGCAATCTATTTCCTATTTCTTTCTCAGCCGCACGCACCACGTAAAAAGAAGCCGTTGGAATATTTCGCTAGTCATGTGATTTAAATAACCAATAAAAGCTTATCCAAGCTACAGATTTATCGCCTGAAGAATGCAATAGAAAACGCGTGCATCGGCAATCGCCATCCCGCTCTGTCGTAATCAGGTGACTCGCCGGCATCGGCACCGGCCGTTGATAAATAGGTCAGAAGTCGAAACTTTCCAAGCTAAAATTATTTCGCCTCATTCGAGAGCACTTTCTTTAGGAATGGGTTTGCACGGATTGCACGGTCGGTTTTTTGATGTGGTCAGAATTTATTTTCTAAAATATTTATTATGGGATTATATTTTGTTTTTTTTTTAATGTTATTATGTTGTAAAACTGTTAAAAAGTATATTTCTAATTGGTAATAGATAAAGTTATATAAAAAAATTCTCTTTTCCTTTATTTTGGGGGTGAGGCGCGGCCTCAGAGGCCTACCCTGACGAGCCGCCACTGACAAACTTACATTCAGAGTTACCATAAAGAACGTTAAACAAATTTAAGTTGAAAAACGTTGGTAAAAAAAAACATATATATATATATATATATATATATATATATATATATATATATATATATATACAATATTTGCCAATTAGGACCTAGGGTTATATGTAAGACTAGTTTGAATTCTCGGATAAGCGGTCTGTGGTGTGTACCAAACAAAAACAAAAAATTTCATTTATCCATCAATCCTCCTAAAATACAACACTAATGAAATAACAGTACAATCCAAAACGAAACAAACTTACATTCTGAGTTACCATAAAGAACGTTAAACAAATTTAAGTTGAAAAACGTTGGTAAAAAAAACACGCGTGTTGAAGGTCCCCTGGCTAAATCACATCGTAGATGCCTAAAACGAAATGCATTCAGGTGTTCGTAAAATACAGAATTTATACTCGACGCGGGAGCGTCGGTAGGTAAGAATATACAGTTTTAAAAAATAAACCTGCAACCACACTAACGGGTTCAACAAAAATAAAAGGCAACAGTGCCAAAGTACATAGAAATACAGTGGTGCTAAACAAGAATGTTACAGTAAGTGGTACTAAGCTGATCAACATCTGATCCGAAATTTTTAAAATTTTCTTTATCCTTATTTATATGTATCATTTTCAAAAATGTTCTTTTTTTATAATTACCTTCAAGTTCTAAAATGTTTGTGTTGTTAAAGTCGAATCTATGGCCAAGATTTTGAAAGTGGCGTACTAAAGCACACGATCTTTTTTATATTCTACTATCGCTTTTGTGTTGAATAATACGGTTTTTTGACTTTGACTAGTTTGACCTATGTAGAATTTTTGACAGTCTAGACACAGGATTTTATATACAACATTGTAATTTTACATATACTGTGTTTTGTCTTTAGTTTTTGATAATAATTGACCAATTTTTAATGTAATATGTTTAGCCACTTTTATACTGGCACATGAACTAAAATGTTTAATTACGCTGTCAGTAAGTCCAACAACATAAGGTAACTTTTTTTATTTAAAACTTGTTTGTATATGATCCTCCGTTGGTCCGTCAAATATGTTAGAGTTATATGTATATAGAAGACATGAACGAGTAAATACATATATTTTTCAAAATTTAAAATGTTAACATTTGTTAGGGCTACTGTTAATATTGTATGTTTAACTAACATCTTATAATGTTTCCTGTATAACAAAATCTTGCTCCCAACTGCTACTTTTTTACCAAAATATTACAGGCTATATAATTTCATTCATTCTGATCGGGTAGACCTTGAAAATTTTTCATAATTTTTTTTTATTGTAACTCTTTTATTAGTTAACCGATTTTAATGAAACAAAAACCAATTTGTAAAACACAAATCAAGTTTTTTGCGACTGTTTCTTATTTAGGTGTTCTTTTTATTAAACTAAAGTATAGCGCTTTTTTAGAAACATCATTCAATTCAGATAAAATCAATATATGAATCCCGCCATCAGGAACTTGATATAAGAGAAACTTTATTTAGTATTTCATGTGCAAATTGTCGGAATCAAAATAGAAAACGTCTAAAATCTTTGGCATATAGTTATTTCATACTCCTTTCAAGTCGGTCAATAAGAAAAAAGTTTTGTATATACATAGACCCAAAAGGGCTTTGTTTTATAGGTATACCATTTATGGACTTTGTTTATATAAACTGTTTTCTTATTTTAAGAATAAGATATACGTTAAATATGTTGAAAAAAGTAATTTGGTGTCATTTTGTTTTCCCTTTGTATTTTGTAAGAGATGTGGATAAAGTTTAACACCCTGTACCCTGTTCTGTTGACCAATGTTTTGATGTATTGCTTGTTTGTATGGATGTTTCGCTATTTTTTTTATCTATGAACAGAACGAATGCTAAGTACTAGGTACCGTGGTTGCTTTAAATAAAGACAAAAGTTTATTGATATGGAATTTGTAGACTTAAAGATTAGGAGAAGAAGGAAAGAAATTTGGTGATAACTTATTCCATAATCTGGACACTCTGAAAAAAAAATGGGCAAAGTGGGCGGTCCTTGGTCTTTGTAGTTGGATCGTGAATGACCAAGGAGGGTATAAGAGATGATATTTCATCGGAACTGAATCTGTGGTTGTATCCGTAAAACAGATTGTCCACAACTCGACGAAGATCCAAGCATGATGATGATGAAGATGAATGATGCAAGCTTCCTTGTGAGGTTTAGATCATCAATCAGACGAATAGCTTTTCTCTGGACAGAGTCAAAAATATTAAGGCTTGAAGGACAGGCTGCTCCAAGGTCTGATTCTCTTTGTGAAGAACGCTTAAGTGCTGTTCGCGTGTCATTTTGTTTACTAAACTCAGTATTCATTCGCTCGAACAAAATTGTTTGACAGTTAGGACCTAGCGAGACTATCAACACGCATGACAAGATTATACACAAGCAAAATATCAGACGTTAACCTGTTAAAACAACTAATAAGAAATAGTATATTCTGGGATCACAACCATCACGCTGAGAGTAGCACGAATTTAAGCTAGCACCAATACCTTTATTCATTACAGGAAAAATCATCTTAAAGCCGAAGAAGTTGAAACCCTAGGAACTCAGTACGAAGCATTAGCTTATGCTGTAGAGAACGATGTAAGCAATCCTTATTTTGAGAGCCTACAAAACTTCGAACAAAGCTCTCAATATCTGCAAATGAAGCACGAGAGAAACCGCTCCCATTATACTCAACACACAGGCACAAAAGACTACCTTTAAATTGACCAAAGGGCGTTATAAATACCATCTCCGAAAACTATGACCAAGACGATACTGAGAAATATGATGGCGATATTTCTTCTCTAAAACAATTCCAAAACATTATTATTAGACAGGTCGAATCAGAAGACCGACTTATGTTACATAACTACTAAAATTTTATAAACTCTGAAGATTCACCAAATTTTTGATGTGCTGCATGGTTATATAGATGATTCTGAGATCACAACCATCAAGTTGAGAACAGCATGAATTTGAACTAACCCCAATAACTTCATGACATCAATATTCATCCTAAAGCCGAAAACATCCAAACCCTAGGAACCCAGTAAGAAGCAATAACTCAAGCTTTAAAGAACGATCTAAGCAATCCTTATTTTGGCAGCCTAAAAAACTTCGACCAAAGCCTACTTGTAAAAGACGCACTATAGAAACTACTTCCGTTATATTCAACACACAGACATAAAAGACGACTACTTTTAAATAGACTAGGGGGCATTTTAAATACCATTTCCGGAAACTCTGACCAAGACGATACTGAGAAATATGATGACGATATTTCTTCTCTAGAACAATCCCAAAACAACTTTATCGTCCAAGTCGACCAGCACGTAAGCCCTTTGACGTGTTTACACAGTTATAAAAATTAATAGAAAAAATACTATTATGTAAAATGTAAAAACACAACTATTTTTTACAAACACTTCCATTATATTTGTTTAACAACATTAACGTGTTTCGCTACACAAAAGCTTCTTTGGACATTTTTTGCCTTTTTGTAAGATAAATATTCATGTTCAATAGGCTTAAACGAAGGCAACATATTTTAAATTAATTTTATCTTGACATTGGCCAAGAACTCTCGATATCAAAAGCTATGGTACTTCGATTCATTTTTTTGAACCTTATTGCTTTGAATACATAAATATAAATCAATTACTTTTTAACCTTTTTATTTTCAAGGACTTCATATCCTACCTCTATCTTTTCTTGGAACATCATATGTTTTTTATTCTCTGGAGAAAAATTCTTCAAACTGCATATCACATTAATTTCTAAAGACTATTTCTAGCTCAAGACAAGTTTGCCACTTCTCGTGGGATTTTAAAACCTCATTAAAATGAGCCGGTCTGACAAGCTTATAATGTTAAGAGCTTTAGACAACTCACAAAGGGAAATTTGTTTATTTGGTAGCAAAAGTAAGGTAAGGGAATATTTATTAACAAAAAATTTACACTATATTGATATTATTATAAATTATAAAAATAAAAACACGATTAAAAATCAAAGGTTGGAGGTTTCATCCAATTTATTTATGTAGTTTCATTAAAGAAGTTCATTTTGGGTCCTTCTCCTTAGATAAGGAAACTAATTTAAACGAATGCTTTTGTTTGTTTTGCATCATTTCCCCATACATACCAGAAATATCTACACAAGAAGGTAGGTACTTTTTAATTTGATACGTCTTGGTGTCTCTCCTGGCTTTTTTAACTTACATTTATGTATAGAATTGCCAATGTTTCTCTACAAGAATAATTTTAAATCAGAGCCTTTATTAAGAATACACGGTTCTTGGGATTAGACCGTGTCAAATTGGAATTATTGTCCGAAGTTTCGCGTTCAATTGCATCTTCTGGGATCTTTACTCCACCACGTCTGGACACTCATTTCAACAATTTTTTGAAAATTCAACATTTCGCTTATTACTTACTTATTTTTTCTTTTCACTAATGATATGAAAAATCGTTTTGGGTACTAGAAGAGTTTTTTTATTTTTTTCGTTTCTCGTTTAATCGAAGAAATTACATTTTCAAGAATGTGTCGCATGTTTTTCTTCAATTTGCCGAAGCACTCCTTCACCAATGTGTCAAGAAACGACCGAAACATGACGCTCTGTTTGTTTCAGAACCAAAGAGCCTTGCCGGGGCAGATACCACGGTCGTTTCCTTCTGTTTTGCACAGATGCGTGTCTTCTTGTGCTTCCATGTAGGTCGCATCTAACGCAATTTGGTGGTGCACCATAGTACCTACAGATGGCACCACTGGTTGCCTTTTTCCCGCATGGGCTTTCTAAGCCGAAGGACATGCCACTTTGTTTGACTATTTGGATAATTATGATAATGGCTCCTTGTGTCTGAAACAAACATATATATATATATATATATATATATATATATATATATATATATATATATATATATATATATATATATATATATATATATATATATATATATATATATATATATATATATATATATATATATATATATATATATATATAAATATATATATATATATATATATATATATATATATATATATATATATATATATATCGGGAATTTTTCTTTAATATTTATATTTGGAAACCTTTATTTTCTTGGGCCTGGCCCCGGTTAACAGTAAAACACAATTTTTCATATCAAGTCAACGTTTCGGTACTATACGTTCAATATGTCGATTAAATAGTCTTATAAATTTCTTAGACAAGCTACTATATATATATATATATATATATATATATATATATATATATATATATATATATATATATATATATATATATATATATATATATATATATATATATATATATATATATATATATATATATATATATATATATATATATATATATATATATATATATATGTTGATTCTTAGTCCTTCACAGATTGAAAAATACAATGTGATTTCATTCGGGATGTACATCCGTTCTATATTGTCGTTCTAAAAAAAACCTTTTTGCTGACGTTTCGCCATTTGGCATTATCGAAGCTTTCTTTCTCGCGTCCGAATAGAGACTGAAGTGTTGGTGACTGCGACGCGTTTTTTTATAACCACACCCTGGGCCGAAGGTTATATCTGGGCGGTCATTGGTCGTTATTTATATTTTCCGGATGGAGCTGTTGTTGTTACGCTTGATTCTTGGGAAACAATATACAAATAATACACAAGCCATAAACAATTAAAGGTAAACTATCAACAAGAGTGAAAGAGGATAAATTCAGCATCAGAAACAAATATATATATGTAAACGTAGCTTTTTTCTTGGGTTTTTGGTTCATAAAAATAAAAACAACAATGACAGTATGCCATTTTTGCTTGTCAATGTAATGTTTCGACAGAGACTCATGCCTTTTTCAAACTATCAGACAAATGTCGAAATCCAAAAAACAAAATTGATACATATAACACTGGGACACTTACATTACATTCAAATTCGACGTACATACAACAAACTTTTAATAAAATACCGACCACATTTTACGGTAAGCCGGGTCAAAACTACACTGTAGCAAACACAGCATAGTTTTGATGTGGACTCGAGTCACTCCAGTGGTGACAATTATGTCTATTAATAACAAGGTATATATAGAACGTACACTCATCCGAAAAACAGATTTGGATTGTTGATTAAACGCTGGCTTCTCATTTCTTCGCAAAACTCCAATCCCCTAACATAATCGTCTTCATTCATAAAATTTATGATCTTTCAAAATTATTTGTATAGTTGGGCGCGTGCTGAAGAAGCAACAAGTTGACGAGTGCTTTGGGTATTATTAAGAGCTACGTGTTCCAAAACCGCTATTACTGTGGCTTCGTTTCTCACTGGTCGATTTCGATAACGGTGAATATCAGACACAGATCCAGTTTCTTGAAATTTTCTTATTAACTTGCCCCCATACTTGTCGTTAATTTTTGTCTGGATGTAACTCATTAAACAACCGAGGAGTAACCCTTGCAGAACTCTCATTTTGGTACCAGAATTTTGTTATTTCTACCTTTCTTGAATCGAATAAACCATGGTTAATTATAATTATCGCACGATTTGACATCAAGAAAAAAGCCCGACATTCTGTGACACACTTTGATAGTGACTGTAAAATATTCTAGTATCCATGATCATATTTTTTACCGTCTAATCATTATCAGTATTAAATTAGTTATTAGAATTAGAAAACCAAATAGCTTCAAAACGGATGAAGATAGGTATAAACTTTATTATACACAATTTGATTAAAACTTCATTTAGAATCAAAAAATGAAATAAAAGCTGGGCGTTTCTATTTAAGAATCTAAGGTGCGACGCAATATTTTCGTTGTAAATCACCCAGTATTATACAGCTGCTGTAAAAAAAAATGTTCTCCTAGAAAACAAAGTTTTCGTGTTCGAGTTTTTTCCCGAAATATACCAGGAGAGTCACAAATATGGGTGCGACCTTTTCAGTAAGCCACCCTGAACCCACGTCATCAAATTTATTAATCAATTATTTGTACTGGGTCAATACATTTTCTAGTTACCACAACCAAAATATTGATACTGACAATTTAGACAAGTGTAGTTGTGGTAACTAAAGAAGTTCGGTTGCACACCCAAAGCAAAAAATAATAGCTACATTTCTGGACACTAAACAATCAATTTTTTTTCTGTGTGTAATTGTGCCCCTTCGGTAGTCCTTCAAATGTTGACCAACAAATACAATGTCACAAAGATGGCATAGAATTTGGAACACTTTGGAAGTTTTCCTCTTTTCCAGAATCTGAGTTTTAAGCTTACTATATCGTAATTTTAATATTGATTGGCTGATACGCATACACAAGGAATGCTACTTTTTATTCGACTTTTTTACCGTTAATACATATCAAAACAACATCTATACATAAATAGTACATTGTATACCTAGTAGAAAAAGCTAAACATTCCTGGACGACCATAAGGATTGCTGGTTGAGGCGCAAGCCAAAACAGGGAATATGGGAATTTGTTTTTCCTACGAGGTATACATACTATTTTTACGAAAACCAAAAATTGTTGAAAAGGCGTAGGCAAAGAACTTGTTGAAATTTTTGAAATAATTTTTAATTTAATCTCAATCTCTCTTTTGTTACAAATTATAACATGCTCAAGTTCTTGGTACGCACTGATTTTCTGTTTGTCTCCCTTTTTGCGTATTAATGCCTCCTTGACCCAAGCGATACATGAGCAGTTCTACAAATGAAATATTCGCTTTAGTTTGTGATTATCAACTATCTCGTCACTTAGAAAACTAATATTAAGAGAGCGTTGGCCTAATTGCCAGCTTAAGACGAGACAGATCCTCCTAACCGGCATCCTCATTAATTCTGTAAGAATATTTAGATTTATTGTTTGGTGGAGTGATATTTCCAGGAAGAATGTAAGAACCTCCGTTTTTACCAACAAAATCTAGTAACTGAGACTCCCACATTAAATTTTACAACTCAATGATCTATTGTTAATGAAACAACATCTATATCTATTCCGGCATCAAACATAATCCTACATCTTTCAAAACGCATTGTACAACTTGCAAGCCAAATACAAAGTACAGAGCCAGTAACTGACATGCCCAGACTTTATTTTAAAATTCAATGGGATATTGCTAATAAAACCACCTATCTATTCCCTCATCAAACACTGAACATCCTTCAAAACGCATTGTGAAACTTGCTACCAAAGAACAAAATACAGAGCCTAGTAACTGACAATCCGAGATTTTATTTGACAATTCAATGAGCTATTGTTAATAAAACAACCGTGCAACTTGGAAAATATTCGGAATGAAAACATACACCAAGGTAATTCAGAGCATACTACGGCTAATCACATTTTGGAGTGCCGGAACAAAAGCAAAACAAAGAAATAACGAAAACAAAGGAAGCCAGGCTTGCTTTCAGGATGCAACCGTTTGGTGTCAAACTGCGAACTGGATCTAGCTAGCGCTACGGGGCTTCATTTGTTTTATAAAGTTTGATATACGGCACACCGCGTTGAGGTAGTTTTGGCGGGAGGTCCGCTTTTGTGTACCTTTGATCTCTGGATGACAATTTCGGGATTTATTAATGTTAACCGCCAACAGACAACGTCGACTGCCGACCTAAACCATATTAAATGTTTGTATAGAAACTGATGAGAATAGGAAGAACACATACTTTACACAAAAATAAATGGAAGACCAGCGAATATAAAGATATTTTTACTGTTCCACTGGGGTCTCGAAAAAGATTATCTACATATTTAAAAAATATATTATAAGAAAAACTGCTAGAATAACTCAATCAATATAGGTTTTTACATAAAATTAATTTTGGCACATTTATGTATAGGTTTCTAGTGATGAATTATACGAAAGTTCTGATGAATCCAAGGTAAGCTCTAGCGGTAGTGGCTTGAAACATGTAACGAATTTTAGTTTTTATCTGGGAAACTCTTAGTCCTAGTCAAAATATAAAATTTTCTACGAAACTTATTCTATGATTTACTGCGTTACCATAAAGTAAGGGCCAGGTACATAAAGGACACTGGGGATTTATCGAAAAATAAAAATTATCCTCAAAGGTTCAGCGCGTGGCCAATACCCCAGACGGTATTTATTTTATTAAATTTTTTTTCCTACATAAACGACGACATTTCTATTTTTTTTGCAATTTTTTGAAAAAGTATTTATTTTTCACACTTTTCAGTCAAGGTTAGATGTTTCGTACTTTTTGTAATAACTAAAGTTGAACAACTAAATAAAATACAACTATTTTACTTACAACTTTTTTTTTCTATCTATAAAAATTAATATAATTGGACGTGGTCCGCTAAGCTTATCAGAGAGATTTGGTTAGGTTAGGTTAGGCGTCCGTACTTTTTAAAAATAAATAAAACCAAATAACTCGATGAAATGAACCTTTTTTTGGTTTCTTAAAATTTAAAAATTAGATTGTTTTTTTGAAAAATTTTTGGTAATGTTAAAATGAAAAAATCGTCAATAACTCGAACACCGCGCAAGTTAGTTATATTACTAAAAATTTAGAAGGAACGCACTGCAAACATATTGTGGATGCAGTGGTCCCTTTGGCAGTTACCGGACAAAAACTAAATTTTAGTTTTTGACTTATATCTGCCAAACAAAAACTCTTAAACCGGATTTGTAATTTCTTTTTAGAAAGTGGTTCTGGAGACCTACAAAAAAGTTTAGTAAGGTTTTTTCATAAAGCAATAGGGAGCCAGATTAACGTCAACTAACTGCTGAGTTTTTGGCCGTTTCTAATTTAAATTTGGCCGTTTCTAATTTAAATTTGGCCTCTAACTCGTATCTAAGAGGGTTTTTTGATGTCCTCAATCAATTTTTCATACCTTTGCGTTTAGTGCATTGAGGCAATAGATTTCGCAATATTGACCTTTATCATGTAATTTTCACATATGCCACGTACCTATATTAAGGACGCAGTTGAACTGAAACAAGAAATTACGTAGAAACCTGATGATGACGGATAAGGACGAAACATACTTGGCCGCGGATGCGGTCAAATGCTCTTCAACAAATGATAGTATTTTACTCCACTATTAATCTCTCTAAGTTTGTCGGGATAAGTCAACTAGTTTCATAGCAATCATGGGTTAAATGACCTATTTCTGAGATTTGTGAATGGCCGCCATCCTAAAAAGGTTCATTTTAGTAATATTAAATTATGAATATATTAATTGATCCATTATTCCAATTAATATTTAAGAGACTTTTAAAATGAGCCCTCGACATTTCATTCCATTTAAAAAAGATATTCAAGGTGACGTTGATGAAAATTATAACTCTTATTTTTATATCAAAAAGTATTATTTGGTAACCTATTAATCGTCTTCACATTTTATTGGAATATCTCTATTGGTTCAAAAAAAGGGAGGAATTTTTACCTTCTCACTCTAGGACTGCATATTTGCTAGGACCAACAGTAACATGTTTCACGTCACTGCCGCTAAAGCTCACTTCGGATTTATCAGGACTTTCGTAGAATTCAACACTAAACACCTGTAAATGAGTGTGTCAAGTTTCAAAACTGTTGGAATTATTTTTAGGTAAGGGACCTTGGAGTCCTTCATTGATTGGCATAAAACAAACGCTGGAATCCTAGAAATATGTTTTAAGGAAGTATCCAATATATAAGGTTGGTTAATTACATTTCATTATAATGGTATTGCCTTTTATTTATTCAATTTCACACCGTTTCGAAGATTAGGTGTCCACCAAACCCTTTCAAGTGTACATTTATTTTAAAACTACTATCTTGCATTCCATTCGTTACCTGATCCATGAAGTTTCTGGCAGGCGATAATTTTGATTAAGAAGAAGCTTTCATATAAAAAAAACTATTTTTAAAACTTATTTTAAAGAAATATAAATTTTCTAGAAAATTTTGTTGTATCCTACGCTCGTAGGATTTACTATGCTTTATTCCTCCATTTTCACAACGTTTCTATTAATGATTGGTTAGATTACGACTAATGGATTATGATATTTAAACCGTAACCCCCGTATTTACTGAAGAGGTTTATCTTTGGACTAGGTCTAACTTGATAGGTTTAAAATGACATAAGCAACAATTGAACAAATTATTTTTGTAAATGTCTAAATTACAAAATGACAGTGACATAAGCAAAACACAACTAATAAACTAACAGTTTTAGTTACCATATCAATTAGAACCCCTCTAACGTTAAAACTTTTAGGTGAATACGGGGGTATTATTACTTGATTTATAAAGATATCTTGCCTTCTGAATTAAAATTTCATTTTAAATCAACAAATTTTAAAGATGTTCTTAGCTTAAAAGCTTTTATAGCACTATACATTTTTGATTATTCCTCTGATCTCTTTTACAGTTCCTTGCTTGTATGAAATTATTGGAAGTAACTCGGTATATCCTAGGCTTTAATTTCGGAACAACTATAGTTCTGGTTGAGATAATATTTTTTGTAATAACTAAGATTTTTATCAAATCATATTATTCCATTTAACTATAGTAAGAAAGTACAAACAAGATTCTTTTCATAATTATAGTAATAATTTCCCTCGTTACGAATATTCTCTTTTATTAAGAATAGAAGAGTGGCCCAATTTAGTTCGATACATAGTAATTTAGTAAGTCATTCATACTACCCTTTCAAACATTTATATTGGGCACCGTTTTGTTCCACCATACTAGATTCCTACTAATATTTTACCAGTTTTTCATCTTTAATTGATACCAAGCTGTAGGTACCCAGTTCATTCCTGTGTTTTTTAGTAATATTTTTTTGACGTTTCAATAGGTCGCCAACTTATACCGCCATACTAGAATTTTAAGTCAATGGGGTAAGTAGTTCTTAGGCTATGGCGCGAACTGCCAGACCGACAAACAGACAGACCGATGGAATTGATATCTTTTTTTTGGCATCTGGAGGCCCTATAATGTAAAAAATATGTAAAATCTGGTGTTCTTTTCCTGATCTGGAACATTTTATTTGGCCGCCATTTTGTTCCGCTATCTTAAATTCGTACCACAGTTTTACCAGTTCATCTCTATACCATAATTAATTAGGCCGTTGCTTCTTCCATTCTAACATAATCCAAATTTTTTAATTACAATTTTTTTTTTAAAAAACTAGAAAAAAAAAATTCTCTTTTCGGGATTTGAACCCATAAGCTATACGACGGCTGGCTGAGAAACCTACCACTGCGCCATCAAGCTTCTCGACGAAAAACATATAAATAGCTTATATTAGTTAGGGTGAATGTTAATCTGGTCACCTCTGATTTCGCGTGAACCAAAATTTAGAAAGGTCGTTAACGTTAGCGTGGAAGGAGACTTAGCGAGTTAATTACTGCACAAAATTTGAAATCAATTCGTTAAGAATCATTTTCTTTCGCCATCTTGGATTTTTTTGTGCAAAATTTAAGGTAAATTGGATAAACATTCTTTTAGTAATAATTTTTTAACATTTCACTACACCGCCATTTTGTGTGGCCATATTGGATTTTTATCAAAATGTTACCAGGTCATCCCCAAATGACCCTTAATTTTTGGCCAAAATTTGAAGTCAATTGAAGTAGTAATTTTTTAGTTACGACGCGAACACATAGACCGTCAGACAGACAGACTGACGGAATTAAAAACATGTTCTTTGGCATCTTGGGATCCCGAAACGTAGAGATCTGAAAACATTTCGAAAGGTGATTTTCTCACAATTACAATAGTGGATGAAGAAGGTGTAAATGGTTTACAAATTATTAGCATTGCTATAAAACTGGTTCAAAATTATTCAGTAAAAATACCAGCTACTACCAAAGAAGGAGATTAATCAATAGGGAGATCCTAAATTTGAGGATTGTAACTTATTTATTTTCTAAATATAACAATAACTCAGACAATATTTAAAAATAGTAACAAAGTTAAGTTTTGTTGCATTAGTCTTATCAAAAAAATATATTACTTCAAAATATTCATGTTGGGAGATGACCAAAATACTAATCGTCTCATTAATTTTTTTAAACGCAAATTAATTCAATAACTAAAAAACAGTGTTTAATGAGCTCTAAGTTCAAATTTAACGATTATCTTTTGATTATTTTTAGTTATAGCTCAACTGAATAACTTTTAAGATATCGGCAAAACGATTTTGATTTTGACACTATTCGTTAAAAACTAGACTACTACTACAACTAGCAACTTAATTCTAAAACTCTACAACAGATTTATACTCCGGTGTCGCTAAAACAAGTCAACCCTAAACTGGATTATATATTATTATTATATGATAAAATTAATAAATATCCATCACCTTCGAATCTTTACTATAAAGTTATTTTTCGTACCGCTTTTAATACTTAAACATAGGTAGAAGAAACATATATTTAAGAGTGTTCCTAGATATATGCATCAATTTTAAATGGGTATTTTCACATATTGTTGTTGAAACAATGAACTCCTTACGTTTAAACTTAAATCAGTTACCAATCTTATAATTACGAAATTGTAGTGTCGAATTCGTATGACTCAAGAAGAAAATCATTTTTGGGTTTTACGCCACAAAATGTAGCAAATCAATAAGAAATAATTATAATAAATTACCTTTAAATTTTAATGTGTGGTCTATAGTTCTGACTCCACTGTGAAGGTACCTGAGGACTGACACTGAAAAATATCTATTTTTTGGAAGTGTCGGAGGAAAGTCTACCCCGTCTTCAAAATAAAATAAACTTAAATGAACATGGTATACATACTTTTTTCATCTTATCTTAATAATAAAAATAACATCTTTAAATTGACGTTTGAATGACATGTTGTCAGAGATTTCCCATTCCGGTTTTATAATGAAAATGTTCCTTTAGTTTTCAATGAGATCATTTCTTTATAAAAAAATCTTCTGCAAAATATTATGATAGATAAATCACAATGTAAGTATTTTATTGCTTAAAAATTAGTTTTGTTAATGTCTTGACTCTAAAGCCATCACGGACAGATTAGTCAGTCTTCAGGTTGAATTATATAATTACGTACACTATTTTTCATTTAGTCTACATATAAAGCATATTTTTGCACTTTAAAAAAGCCAAACGTATTGTCTAGTAAGTCTAGAGTAGTCAACTAATAGGCATCATTATTTTAATTGCACCGTACAAAAAATAAAAAGTATAATCTAACATTTCATATGAAAGCAACTTAAAACCCAGCCGCAGCCTCTGGAATTTTATCCCTGTGTGTTATTCGTCGTTTACAGAAATTTTAATTATCATATTTTTGCCGTTAAAAATTCTTGTGTCTTTTTAAATGTATGTCGTTGCACGACTTTTGAGAGTCAACCATTGTTCATTTTCTTTTTCCAAAATAAATACACAAATTCCTAACCCAAATCACTCTATTATCAATTCACTCTAATATTCTGGAAACAATCTGATCACCAAATCGCCTCATGTTGCATTACGGTTTATTGAACAGTTTTTGCCTTGCAATAAGCAAATTGGTGTGAGAACAAAATAGAGCAAAATTGAGCTTTTATTTTCATTTGTAAATTGTTAACTAGGTAATTTTGCTCGGTAGAACTTGCTTATGGGTTTACTATGCTTTAGTCTTCCATTTTCACAACGTTTCCATTATCTTTGTCTGCCTTGTACAATGATACGTTACTTGCCTTAATCATTTAATAATTTAAAATATTGATGCTAGCAAAGAATCTATTTATTTCATTTAATGGGTGCTCCTGCTTTAAAGATTATGTTTCAGTTGTTTTATTGTTCTATTGTTCTCTTTTGTTTCTCTTGGCTTTGAATCATATTTTAAATCAACAAAGTTTTTTTAAAGCTTTTATAATTATTATATATATATATATATATATATATATATATATATATATATATATATATATATATATTTGACTGATCTTTTTCAAACTTCCTTTTGTATACGGAAATATTGTAAATAAGCATGTATATCCTAGATCAGATTTTCGGTATAACTAGTGGTTAACAGCGATATCGGTAATGTATGTTGCTTTTTCTTGCTTTTATGTTAGGACTAGATCCGGGATGGTGTTTAGTATGGGCTTATTAGTGAGTATTTCGAGTCCAATACAATTTCTTGTTTTCGTCTTCACATAAAGATGGCGGTTCGTATAAGTAGCAGGAAACTGTATCTTCAAGACCCATATTATTTGACTCTAAGCGCCTGGTGTTTTTGATTTTCGCGATTTGGTTATGCCTGTCCAAGTAAGCTTAGAAGCAAAAACAAAGCAGAGATTGTCGTTTCACGACTTATTATGAGAGTCGACCATTGTTGATTCTTTTTCCAAAATAAATACACAAATTCCTAACCCAAATCACTTTAATATTTTGGAAACAATCTGATCACCAAAGCCTTATGTTGCATTACGGTTTATTGAACAAAATGGAACAAAATTGGGCTTTTATTTTGGTTTGTAAATTGTTAACTAGGAAATTTTGCTCGGTAGAATTTGCTCATGTGTTTATTATGCTTTAGTCTTAGCACTTTCACGTTTCTATTATCGTTGTCTGCCTTGTAAAATGATACGTTACTTGCTAAATTATTCAATAGCTTAAAATATTAATGCTTAATTAGCAAAGAACCTATTTATTTTATTTAATGGATGTTCCTGCTTCAAAGTTTACATGTTTAAGTTTTTTTATTAAGCTGTATACCATAATGACGTCTCTTTTGTTTCGAAGGTTTCGAGTGTATTAGTTTATTGTAAATTAAGATTTTTGTCAAAACATATTTTATTCATTTAACTATGCCAAAAAAATTTAAACCAAGCCGTTCTCACAACTATAGTTAAATAATGAAAATATAAGAGTGTAGCTGGTCTACAGATCGTTACCTACTGCCTAAGAAAGAAATGAATTAATAGGGACTTCCTGATTCTGAAAATTGGTAACTTTTAAGGTATCGGCAAGCAGGTAGTTAGTTAAATTCTGTGTTGTAAAAAATTGCAAAAACAAGAATAATGTATTTCTGTTTATAATTTCGATTGTTTTTGAGATTATCCGCTATAAACTTTTTTGACCCTGTAGGTTGTTACTACTACCAGCATTTAATTCTAAAACTAAAGAGCTGATTTATATTCCAGGTTTACTAAAACTTCAGTAAAATTGTGAGCTGCATTACACATTATTTTATCACAATATTATTAAATATCGATCACATTCTTTTCTTTACAATAAAGTAACTTTTCCTGCCGATTTCATCATTTAAAGGTACATAGTAAAGAAAAACCTCAAGACATATTCATGGATTTTTCAAATGGCCAGTTTCATATAACCGCATTAAAACAATGAACTCTTTCAAACATAAATCAGTAACCAAACTTGCCATTTCAAAAAAAGAGCTATAAGTTTATTTATTTAATTAAACACTAAATATGAAGGTATTAAAATTCCAGAATGATAATGTCACAAAATTAGAGTTGGCTAGGCCTCAGAAGCCTTCAAACGGGTCTTTGATTTTTTGTTTAAATATTGCAAAAAACTGTTACACAAATTCACTGTACCTCAAATACCTACCCTAAAATATTTAACATTTCTCCTACTTTTGCTTGGATCTGTAAAAAGGTAAGGTAGATCACAATGTTTCAGTTTTCTTAAAATATATTTGGGTTGCTGTTTTGTGTCTAAACAATCGTACACGGTTTGGCCTACAAATTAAGGTGTATAATAGTTTTATTTGTCTTGGTTTACGGTCAGTGGTTTACTTGAAAATAATTAAAAAATTACTTCTTTTTTTTTTAAAAACATACATATATTGTAGTCTGATGACGTTTCAACCAGTTTTGGTCTTTTTCAAATCTGAAATTATATGAAAAATTGTTGGCACGACAATAATAAAATACATCAAAAAACAATCATCTTACCCTAGAACGTAATGACAACAGTAATCGACACATAACGAAGCAACAGCTATGACGATCACATGTATTAAAATTTTATTTTCTCGATTAAGAAAATGTTAACAGGACACAACATTTTGCACATTGATATCAAGGACTAACACAACGAACTGTGGAGTATCAATTATTGCAATTTTTTACATCTTTTTTGTCATTCACACAGTTTTTGTTTTTGTGGATTAAAGCCATTTCGTAAAATTCCCTTTTTTTTAACTGACACTCGGTTTTTAAGATTTTAGTTTCAGAGTAATTAAAACTGTGGTTTTTCGACTTTTCATGGTTGGTTAATGCCGTTGAGTTTTTTTTGTCGTATTTATGGCTTTTTATACGGTTTTCCAAATATTGACTGGTTTGGCCGATGTAAACCCCTTCACAATTACAACAAGGAATTTCATAAACTACATTGCTCCTTTTGTTTTTTGGAGTCTTCGCCTTTAGTTTACTAAAATTATTCGATTGTAGATTAACGGTTTTATGACAAATTTGGATGTTATATTTTTTAAAGAATGTTTGAAATTGTTGGGATAATCCATTTATAAAGGGGAGGGAAATGTACTTTGTACGTGCTGAAGTAGGTTTTTTTAGTGCAAATTAGAGAGTTATAATGCTTATGAATTCTGCTTTTAAATATTTTATTAATTAGTTCTAATGGATATTGGTTTAAAATCAATGCTTCTTTTGCCTTTTTTATAGCATTTTCTCTGTATTCAGCATCAGAAAGCTGAATTGCCCTGTCCGCCGTTTTAATTATTTTCAAGTACACCACTGACCGTAAACCAAGAAAAATAAAACTAAAAAATATATCTATTACGGAAAAGGTCAAAGAATCGAAAATCATAAATATATATATATATATATATATATATATATATATATATATATATATATATTACGCTTCAAGAAACACCATTATTATTGCCTTAACAGGTCTGAAATATTGGCCATTATTATTTTGTTGAAATATTACCCTATTGGTAGATTGCCTTAAGAGAGGGTAAAAAAAACAGATACTGTAAACATAAAATATCAGATCTAAAAGTCATATTTACCACAGAAATAATACAAAAATCTATGGGAAAATATCCTTACATCTAAATTTATACAGGCTACAAAATACTAATTTCGGCATTTTATTTCGAAAACATTATTTTTATAAACAACTACAAGTTTGAAATGCTCATAAATAGCATAAACGACACTAAAAGGCAGATCATGTATTTATTAATCTTAGAATAAAACAAGAGTTCCAAAAAAGGTTCAAATGGCAAGATTGTCACGTTCTTGCTTTAAAAAGTATTATATGAAGATTAATGTTTACGGTTATTATTCCTTATTGTTTGTCAAAAAAAAAATCTTAACCCCAGTCTAATATCCCGCAAACCATCTGATCTCTAAAGCATTACTATTGAACAGTATTTGAGAACAAAATAAATCGAAATTGTGTTTTTACTTTTGTTTATGAATTGTTACCTAGGACATTTTGTTTGGTAGAATTCGCTTGTATTTACTATGCCGAGGTCTTCCATTTGCTTTATTTATTTTATTAATGAATACTCTTCCTTCAAAAATTATATTACTACCCTCGTAAAAGAGAATTATTGTAATCGTGAAAAATTCACCCTCCCAAATTTTTACAGATATTCATCTTTTAGAGCCATAAATGCATGTTTTCTCAGCTCCATCGGTCTGTATGTCGGTTTTCCTCTTCGCGACAGTGCTAAAAATCTGCTTGTCCAGTGTTGGTCAAATTTTAAAGGTCAATGGAGATAACCTGGCAACATTTTGGTAAAAATCCAATATGGCCAAACAAAATGGCGGATTAATAAAATATTGAAAAAAATCTGCCTGAAAAACTATTTATTTGATTAATTTTGAGTTTTGTGCAAGCACTAAGTGTTATATAGAGATAAACTGGTAAAATTGTGGTGATAGTTCAGGTTTTTACAGATCGTCACGTTTTAGGGTCCCTAGATACCAAAAACATATTTTGTCAATTCCGTCGGTCTGTTTGTCGACCTGTCTGCCTGCCTATCAGTTCGCATTTGACTTCAAATTATGGTTGAAAAGTAAGAGTCATATGGGAATGACCTGGTAATAGTTTGATAAAAATTTAATATGGCTGAACAAAATGGCGAACTAAATAAATGTTAAAAAAATATTACTATAAAAATAAGTATTTAGTTTGCCTCAAATTTTGCACATATATCAAATGCAACATAGGAATGAACTAGTAAAATGGCAAAGCAAATCGCCGGCCTAATAAAATATTTTTAAAATTAGCTTGGAAAAAATACTTATTAAATTAATTTTAAAATGTGTGCAATAATTTTATCAATCAATAACTGTTCAGCTATACACCATTTTGAGGTTTCTTCTTTTTCTCTAGTTATTGAGTGTTATTTCATATTAAGACTAAGAGAATTTTTTCGATTTTTCTACATGAAATTCAGCAGTCGAAAGAAACTTGATACATAAAGGGGTTTTGGTATTTGAATTATAAATTTTGATTTAAATAAACCAACTTAAAAAGCGTTTGTAATATTAATCCTTTTTGACCATTCAACTGATATTGTTTTAGGTTTAGGAAATTATTGTTAGTAAACCGGTATATCCTAGATCAAATTTTCTGGGCACTTTTTTGGATTTTTATGTCTAAACTAAATAACTTTTAAAATATCGGTAAATAATAATAGGTAAAAATAAGTTAATTAGTTGAATTTTGAAAACTACAAGGATATAACAGCAGATGCAAAAAGAAGAATGTGTGTTTGTTATGACTTCCGTTGTTTAATGACACTATTTTTTATAAAACAAATTTGGCATCAAAGGTAGCTACTACTACTAGCACCTTAATTTTAAAACTCTAAAGAGTTTTATATTCCAGCTTCACTAAAACACTTTTAATATGGCTTTTTAACATGTTTCGATTTGAACAGATGTCTATGCTCATCTGCTTTGCTGAGGTAGCTACTATGAGATGAGGTAACACTTTACATTTTCCGTTGAGGGTTTGTTCTGATCAAAGTCATTATCTTGTATAACAAATATGCAGAAAATTTGAAACCAATGGATTAAAAGGAAATACAAAACTGAAAATTGGCATGAATGATTGGTCAACCTTAACACTATCATCGAATTGTCATTAAAGGAATATATGTTAACAACATCTAAAAGCAGCTAGTCAAGTACAAGTTGTCCAAGATCAAAGTCGTAAAATTTCGGTAATGTCATCGGATCTTCAAAATGTAATAAAACAATGCGTCAGTGATAATAATTGAAAATAAACTTTAAAAATTATCGGGGTCAAGATAAAATTTGAAGTAATTAAATTTTGATATTGCTGGAAGATGTTTACAAGATTTTAAAGCAATTTGTACTATAATTCAGTTAAGAGTTTCTGGTAAAAAAATTAAAGTTAAGTTAAAACCAAGTTTATATCTAAAATCAGGTTAGGTGGAAATGATTCAAAATTAGTTTACAAGATTTGATTCAGACAGACAAGCAGATAAAGTTAAATAAAGGTTTGCAAAAACAGAAGCTCGCATATTCCGACAATAATAGTTATCTTATAATTATGAAAAGAATCATATTTTTTAATAGCCGAAAACATCTAGCTTGCCTTCATTATATTCGGAATCACTTTTTTACTAAAATTTTGCCTACCGTGTCAAATCTTCCGTAAAAATTTGACATGAACAATTAGTAAACCTTAACAATTTTTAAGTCACTTGAAAGCAACTGGTCAAGTGCAAGTGAAATATAATGAACTTCAAAGCAGTTAGTGATAATAATTGAAAATTATCAAGGTCAGGACAAAATTTAAAGGAATCAAATATTTATAATGCTGGAAGATCTATACAAGATTTTAAAGTTAACTTCTTCTGGTGAAAAATTAAAGTTAAATTAAATTGAAGTTCATATGCAAAATCAAGTTAAGTGGAATTGGTTTAAAATTAGTTTACAAGATTTCATTCAGACAGACAAGCAGATAAAGTTAAATAAAATCTTGTAAAAAGAGAAGCTGGTATTATCCGACAATAATAGTTTTCGTATTATTATTATTATTATTATGGAAAGCATACAAATCGCTTTTTATAAAATTATCATATTTTTTAATAGCTTAAAACATCTCGCTGAGTTTCATTATATTCGGAATCACTTTTTCACTCAATTTTTTCGAATCATATCAGATCACGAGAACTTTTCAGTAATTTAGCTTTCCTCCTTTATTTTTCCTGTTAAGTGTATTTCCCTGTTTACCCTTATACTGCTAATTAATGGCAGAAAATGTACAAATAATTAAAAAACTTTTGAAATTGCGTTATTCGAGGGAGTAGATTTTCGTGTTACGTCGAAAAGAGAAAAATTAAAGTATCTTTTAAATTGACAATTTTGACTTTAACGATAAAAGTTTGAAAGTTGAAACAGAAAAACATTCAAATTTGTATATTTGCTTTGGACCACTGTTTGGCCTTTATGGCCCTGTTACTTTATTTTATTCAGATGAACGCAGGAACAACTTAGAAATGCTTATTTCGACAATAAATATTTCAATATTAAAGTTTCACGAATATTTTACGAGGGAAATTCCAGGTAAAAGACGATTTACCGATTTTCTTTATTTCTTTTTGTTTAAAAATATATATTTATTTATTTTAATTCCATGTTTGATTGGCAATCATTAGGATACCATTTTATATGTTGAGCAGGTGGGAAAATACTCAAGATTTAAAGCTGAAGTTTTTTATTAAAACAGAACTAAATAAGTCTTAGTGCCAAATTTTGTCTACCGCGTGAAATCTTCCATAAAAAAATTGACATGAACAATTATCAATGTTTAAATCATTTGAAAGCAACTGGTTATGTGCAAGTGATCCAAGATCAAAGTCGTAAAGTTTCTGTAATGTCAACGAATCTTTATAATATAATAAACTTCAGAGCAGTGAGTGATAATAATTGTAAATAGACTAAAAATTATCAAGGTCAAGGCAAAATTTAAAGGAGTCAAATATGTGTATAGCTGGAAGATGTGTACAAAATTTTAAAGCAACTTGTACTATTATTCAGTGGTTTTGGTAAAAATTTTAAGTCAAATTAAAGTCAAGTTCATACGAAAAATCCCGTTATGTGAAAATGGTTCAAAATTAGATTACGAGATTTGATTCAGGCAGACAAATAGATAAAGTTAAATTAATCCTTGTAAAAACAGAACTTGGTGTAATCCGATAATAATAGTTTTCTTATTATTATTATTATTATTATTATTATGGAAAGCATACAAATCACTTTTTATAAAATAATCATATTTTTTAATAGCCTAAAATATCTCGCTTGCTTTCGTTATATTCGGAACCACTTTTTTACTCCATTTTTTCGGATCACATCAGATCACGAGAACTTTTCAGTAATTTAACTTTTCTCCTTTATTTTTCCCGTTAAGTGTATTTCCCTGTTTACCCTTATACGGCTAATTAATGGCACTCAGGCAGAAAAATTTACAAATAATTAAAAAACTTTTGAAATTGCGTTATTCGAGGGAGTAGATCTTCGTTTTACGTCGAAAAGAGAAAAATTAAAGTATCTTTTAAATTGCTAATTTTGACTCTAACGATAAAAGTTTCCAGTTGAAACAGAAAAACATTCAAATTTGTATCTTTGCTTTGGACTGCCGTTCGACCTTTATGGCCTTGTTATATTATTTTATTCGGATGAACAGAAACAACTTGGAAATACTTATTTTCCCAATAAACATTTCAACATTACAGTGTCACGAATACTTTACGAGGGAAGTTCCGGGTAAAACACAATTTACTGATTTTTTAATTCTTTTTTAAACAGAACTAAATTCAAATTTTATCTACCGCGTCAAATCTTCTATTAACTGAGTTCCTAAGGTCTAAGTATTTTATTTGCAATTTTAGTTAATATGCAAATATTACACCGTTTTCTGAATTTAACTTAATTTTCGGCTACGGACTTTCAATACCCAATTCAAAAAAATAGCGTAATACAAATAACTTAATAAGAGACAGGATAATAAACTGTTAACCTTAAAACTTTGCTTTAATTAACGTTTGAAACTCTATAATTGCCATTAGTCTAGTGAAATGGCAAACAAAAATATGTGTAAAGTGAAACGTTTGTTTGTAATAATAAAAATTAATAAATATGAATAGGCCAATATTAATTTTAATTAATATTTTGCTTATTTTAATAAAATAATTGTCTATTTTTAATTTTTTTTTCGAATAACATAAGACCCATCATGAGTGATAATAGTGCATTACTACTGTACAAGTTTTAAAAAATCCCAACTGTTAGGAATAGTGAAGTGTGGCCCAATTCGGTTCAGTAAATAGTCACAGTATATATATGTGTTATATATACTGTCTTTTCAAACTGTTTTATTAAGCGCCATTTTGTTCCATCATATTGGATTCCTACCAATATTTTACCAGTTTCTTTCTACTAAAGCCACACTTGCATTTTGGGCATTATTTAAAATAAATTCAATAAGTAGCTTTTACATTGATACATACCGCTATCTTGTTCCGTCATGTTGAATTCGTACAAGTTTATTCCATTTTGATATTTAATTTTTCTGCAAAATTACACAAGATTTTTTTATGTTTAATTTTTTTGAAAAATTTATTTGGCCGCCATTTCGTTTCGTTATCTTAAATTCATACCAAAACTTTACTAGCTTGTCTCTATAAAATAATTAATTCTTGAAAAAAAATTGAAATTAATTTAATAAGTAGTATTTTCAGGCTGATTTTTTAAATATTTTATTAGGGCGGTATTTTATCTTGGATTCGTATCAAAATGTTACCAGTTCATTCTTATTTAATACTTGATTTTAGTGCAAAATTTGAGGTAAATTAGATAAATAGTTTTTTTAGTAACAATTTTGTTAACGCTTCACTAGTCTTCCATCTGTTTCCGCCATATTGGGATTTTTACCAATATATTACCAGATCATCCCCATATGATTCTTAATTTTCGACTAAAATTTGAAGCAAATCTGGTAAGTAGTGCTTAAGCTATGCCGCAAACTGACAGATAAACAGACAGACCTTCAGACGGACCGACGGAATTGATAAAACATATTTTTTGGGATCTAAAACCTGAGAATATGATATTTTTCACGATTACAAACATTTTATTTGGTCACCATTTTTTTCTGTCATCTTAGATTGGTAACACAATTTTACTAGTTGATCCCTGTCCCACAATGAGTTATGGCACACAATTTGAAAGCAGTCCATTAAGTAGTGTTTTCAGGCTGAAATTTTAAATATTTTGTTAAGCCGCCATTTTATTCTGCCATCTTGGATTCGTACCAATTCGTACCATGTTTGAGATAAATTGAATAAGTAGTTTTATAATATAATTTTTTCTAAATGTTACCAGTTCATCCCTATATGATCCTTAATGTTTGAGCGAAGTTTGAAGTCAGTTGGGTAAGTAGTTTTTTAGCTACTCCGCGAACAGGCAGACCGACCGACAAACTGACCTACGGAATTGAGAAAACATGTTTTTCGGTATCTAGAGAGAGAGAGAGAAAAAGTTAATTTTATGCTCAGAAGGACTGCAAATACCGTATGGCTAATAATAATGATCTTAACAAAATTTCACATAAATTGAGCAGTACAAAGTTGGCATTCATCTATGTTCATGATCTTACACTTTACCCCCAACCTACCTAAATACATAAATCGAATTAATGTATCCAAAATCCAGTAAATTTGGAGAAAAAATAAAAACCAGGAATTAAAACAACAGAACTGATAAGCTATAAATCTGTCAAGCAAAGAAACAAAAAGAACAAGGTAAATCGAAGATAAAATTTCGATGATAAATATAAACCTTAATAAAGAAAAAAGTAAGCAGCCGAGTGAAAATACTGTTGAAAAAAAAAAAAAAAATTATATATATATATATATATATATATATATATATATATATATATATAAATTCTTTAAAAACTAAAGAGCCAACTTTAAAAGACTTGAAAATGTAAATCGGTTCAAGCTTAGAAGCACAAACGTTTACAAAATAATACTAAAATTGGAAACGGTTTAGGAAAACGGCATTGGCAGGAACTTTACATGGGTTTGGGACGAAAGTTTTTGTGACTTCGTTCAAGCTTGAAACGAACAAGATTGTTTTAGAAAACTTTAAAGCATTTTTAATTTTATCACTGCTCGGAACCTAGAGAACTTTTAAATTGAACTGATTATTTAATGTATAGTGGAGTTCGTTGTTTTAACTTCGATTGAGAAGAATTTATGGCAAGAACGTGATGCATGTTTCCGATTCTAGACTGAAATAAGACTTCAATGTATACAAATAGAGAGGGACCATACCATACGTTATTACATGGTAAGTTTCTTAAAATTTTAATAAAAACTAAACGCTTTATTTAACCCGGATTAGGAGGATAAACTAGAATTAACCACCAACAACACCTTTTTACTAGCCTCGTAAAAGTGAAGTATTGTAATCGTGACAACAATCACTTTCCGAGATTTTTTCAGATCTTTACGTTTCAAGGTCACCAGATGACGAAAAACATGTTTTCTCAATTCCCTCGGTCTGTCTGTCTGCCTGTTCGCGGCGTAGCTAAAAAACTACTTACTCGATTGACTTCAAATTTGGATCATAAATTAAGGGTCATATGGGGATAACCTGGTAACATTTTAGTAAAAATCCAATAAGGTGAAACAAAATGGCGGCCTAGTGAAATGTTAAAACATTATTATTAAAAAACTGCTTATCCAATATAGCTCAAATTTTGCAAAAATGTGAAGTATGATGTTGGAATCAACTGATAACATTTTGATATGAATCTGAAATCAATTAGTAAAATTGTGGTACTAATTCAAGATGGCCGAACAAAATGGCGGACAAATAAAATGTTTGTAACCGTGAAAAATCACCCTCTAAGGTGTACACATCTTTAGCTTCTAGCGCCCCTATATGCCAAAAAATATGCTTTATCAATTCCGTCGGCCCGTCTGTCAGTCTGTCTGTCGATATATCTTTCAATCCGAGGCATAGTTTAAAAACTAATCCGATTAACTTTAAATTTTGACCAAAAAATAAGAGCTATATGGGGTTGACCTGGTAATATTTTGGAAACAATTTTATCAGCATGGTTTATTATTTGGGGTTAAGATCCAGTACAAAATAAGTCTTTTTTTAAACTGTCGACGCTTCACAAATTTATTGTTGCATCATCAGGACACACAGATTTTATATCTTACATGAAACCCATAATATCAGTCTTTACCTACTCCGTTGGTCTTGTTGTTATGTTAGAGTCGTGTATTATTTAGGGTTAGGATCCAATGAATTATCCTCTTGTTGTTTTATAGAGTTGTCGATGACCACTCTAACATAACAACAAAAGGATTGTTAACGAAAACCATTTAACAACTTAACATCTGGGAAATATCTGCACTCCAACGGATTAGGTAAAGACTGATAATACTGGTTTCACTCAGGATATAGAATCTGTATGTGTGTCCTGAGGTTGCAACAATAAATTTGCGAAACGTCGAAAACTTTTGTTTTTTTTACTGGATTCTAACGCCAAATAATACACCAATCTAATATAACAAGAGGATCGTTAACGAACACCATTTAAAAAGTCAAAAAAATTATTACTAAAAAACTAATTATACATTTTGCCTCAAATTTTGCACAAATATCAAGTATTATAAAGGTAACATTGATATGAATACAAGATAGTAAAACAAAATACCGTCCTAATAAAACATTTAAAAATTCAGCCTGAAAAAAATATTTACTAAATTTCAATTTTTGTGCAAGAATTAAGTGTGATATAGAGATAAATCGTTAAAGTTGTGGTACCAATGTAAGATAGCGAAACAAACTGGCGGCCAAATAATTTTTTTAAAAAATCATCTTAAAAAAATCTTGTTTTATTGTCTTTAAATGTTGCTGACAAATTAAATGTGAAAATTGGATAGACTGGTACGAATTCAACATGACGTAAAAAAATGGTGGTATGTGTCAATGTAAAAACAACTAATGCCCAGTGGTAGGATATTAGGTAGAAAGACACTGGAGAAATACTGGTAGGAATCTAATATGATGAACAGAATGGTGCACAATAAACATATTTCAAACAAGACAGTAATGTTTGAATAGACAGTATACGTAACACATTTATACTGTGACTATATACTGAACCAAATTGCGTCACACTTCACTATTCCTAACAAACGGAAAAAAATTATAACGAGGAAAGTTCCGGGTAAAGGAAATTTACCGATTTTTTATGTTTCAAATTGACTTTTATTCTAATAATTTATTTTTAAATGTTACTTCTCTTGTGGACAGAAGTATTTCATATTTTAAAACGTAAGAGGGTGAGTGATCACTGCATCTATAGTCTCCACTGGAACTGGGAATATCATCCTTGGAAACGTCCCTCCCTCCCCCGCCATTCTGAACCATCAATTAGCCTATTATGTGCAATGTTGTTCCCTTAAGATTCTGTTAAATTCAAAAACCTAATTAGATTTACCCTATCTGTATTAGAAACAGTTTTAAATATCATCAAACAACAAAATCTTAATTTTTCTTAACAACTGATTATCAGTCTCCTATGAAGTAGAGTGTGTGATGTATTTCCTCCCAATTCGCCACCCCACCCCTTTAAAAAAAAAATTGTTAAATATATAATCAAAAATTTGCAGCATCTTTTCTTGTTGATTGGATTGGAAATTTACTTTGTTTGATATATTTACCTTTAAAAACCACCGACAAATTTGAAAAAAACCTACTGTTTGACGTAATGAATTTCCATTAACTCACTGTGTAGGGTTTTGGCAAATATTTTCGAGGTGTCCTTTAAGAAACAATATCATACTTTATTTATTTTAAATCAGCACGACTCGAATCACTTAATGGACATATACTGGGTGTCCCCCGGAAAAGTAATTCGGTTTTCACCGAATTGCTTAGATTTGCCCCGAGTTTTTTCTTGTTAATGTTGCCAAATTTTCCCATTTATCCTAGGATCACGGAGAAATACCTATTTTTGAGACTAAATTACTTTGTTTTATTTTAAATAGGACACTCTATATATTTTTATGGCTTTGGATACCCTGACACTTCTTTGCAAAATTACATAGTTTGGGCATATTTATTTTAAGTTCTTAGATTTTAAATTTAAAAACTCTGCATAATAATTAACCTTTCTGTTTACATGAAATGTTACTTCGTCTGGCATTATTAATTACGCATTACCAAATTTCTGGTTAAATCTAGATTTGTTTCACGTGTATATCTAGTATCTTTCTTCGTAAGCATGGGGATAATTTGTTGAAATGCTGTATTTGTATGCCTTAGATTTAATAATCTTTATGCTATACCATAACTATCAAGTGTGCTTCGGAACAAAAGTATGTAGACATCGTCGTGTCGACCATTATAAATAAGTTTGTTGTCAAATGCGGCTGTCAGATTTTTATTTCTTCGATTTTTAAAATGTTTGATCAAATTGAAAGAGCATTTTTAGTAGTCACATATGCAGAAACGAAATCAATAACAATATCCAGACGCAGATTTCGTACAGTACACCAAAAAAATCCCCATCCAGAAATCCCATTTTGTTATGGGTGTAACGGTTTAGAGATACAAGCTCTTTGGAGAGAATCAAGCGACGTGACAATCGAGCAGACGTGCTACTGAACGAAGTCTTAGCTGTAAGGGAAATTTTAAGTAATAATAATTATAAAATATCGTAAAATGGCCAGCACATTGATGATGTCGAAAAGCAAAGTAGAGCGACTTTTAAAGATATTTAAATTTAAGGCATACAAAATTCAAACATTTTAACGAATTGTACCCCACGCTTACGCACAAAGATACTACACATGTGAAACAATTCTAGATTGAACGAGACAATTTCCTAATGCGCAAATAATAATTTCAGCCGAAGCAACATTTCATTTAAATGGAAAGGTTAATAAACATAATTGCCGCTTATGGGGAGAGGAATATCCGCGAGAATTTGTCGAATTTGAAAGGTATTCGCCAAAAGTAAATATTTGGTGTGCGGTGTCGTCCACCAAGGTGTACGGTCCTTTTTTCTTTGTGAAGAATACCGTCTTTGGAGCTAACTACAACGATATGTTAGAACTTTTCTTTTATCCGCATATATTTCCAACAAGATGGCGCCCCAGCACATTATTCACACATTGCGAGAAATTCATTAGATCGAGTTTTTTCAAACAGGTGGATAGGCAGGGGAGGTCCTATACCGTGAGCTCTATATTCCCTAGATCTAAGGATCCCAGAATTTTTTCTGTGGTTCTATGTAAAGGAAGTGTGCTACAATCCTCTACCACGAAATTTGGAAGAACTTAAAATTAACATAAAAAATGTTACAGAATTAATTCCACAGTAAATGTTTCAAAGCTCATATGGAAATCTTCTCTATAGATTGACTAAGGGTGTGGAAGTTAATGGAGGTCACATACAATTGTTATAGTTTTTATTTATCTTCACGAAAATAAAACTTTTTGCCTTTCGTTATTTTACTAAACTTTATTTACAGGCAAGAATTTAGAAAGTTAATTTTAAAGTCTAAGAGCTTAAAATAAATATCCCCAAACTATGTATTTTTGAAAAGAAGAAGTGTAGGGCTATCCAAGACCATAAAAATATATAAGGTGTCCCATTTAAAATAAAACTGTAATTTAGTCCCAAATATCCGTATTTGTAATAATAAAGAAATTTGAAATTAGGTTCAAAGCAAGAATTTACAAAGTTAATTTTAAAATCCAAGAACTCGTAATAAATATCCCCAAATTATGTATTTTTGAAAAGAAGAAGTGTCAGGTTATCCAAGACCATAAAAATATATAGGGTGTCCCATTTCAAATAAAACATTAATTTAGTCCCAAAAAAATAGGTATGTCTCCGCGATCCTAGGATAAACGGGAAAATTTGGCAACATTGACTAGAAACAACTCGGGGCAAATCTAAGCAATTCGGTGAATTTCGATATCACTTTTCGTTTTCGAGCTATTAAGTCGCGAAATGTATTACTTTTCCGTGGGATACCCTGTATTATAATGTGTTAAGTTAGAAATAATGTATATAGTCAAAAGCAGTGTTATCGTGCGGGTCATACGATTTATCAACGACAAACTTTTTAAGTTTGTTTTTCTTTTATTACGTGTTATCATATCCTCCGCATAAAACCCGGAAGATTAATTAGATAGATCTATAATATTTTCATATGAAAAAAGAGGATACACATATAAATACCAGCAGTTTCAAAAATCTTTGAGCGATGTCACTTCAAAGTCAGATTGACAAGTCAGTGACAAAATGAGTAAAAGAAAACAATTTTCGGGTTTTTTGCATCCACAAGCGAAAAAAATAGTATTAAATCTAATAAAATATTACGAAAATGAAAATTCACCGGCCAATATCCAGGAAACAGTAGCAAAAGCTCTGGGAATCGGTATAAGGGCTGTGCAGAAAATTGTGCACGAAAAAAAGCATAATTTACTACCGAAAAAGATTAAGAAATGTACACGAAAAAAGCCAAAAACAAAAGACTTAAGTGACAATGTAAAAATGGATGTTCGTAATGCAATTTAGGATTTATACACATCAAAAATTACTATAACCCTTCAAGTTTTAAAAGAAGCTTTAAAAAATCGAGGCATATTGGAAATTGGACTAAAATCGTTGTCAAAATTAATAAAAATGTTGGGTTTTCGATATAAAAAGGACTGTAATCTAAGATTTTTATGCGAGTTGCCACATAGCAAGTCAGCGTATCCAGTTTTTAAAGAAATACACGGAAAATGTTAATTCAAAACTTAGAAAAGTGGTATTTTTAGACGAGACTTGGATATTTTCTAATGGAAGTGGTTTGAAATCTTGGCAAGACGAGTCTATAAAAAGAATCAAGAGAAAAAAGGATGTAAGACGAGAAAACGGTTCATCATTTTGCATGCAGGTCCTTCAACAGGATTGCTCCCAGGTGCAAGTTTACTGTTTTCTTCAACATCCAAAAGTATGGACTACCATGATAATATGAACTATGAACTGTTTGAAAACTGATTCCAAATTTAGATGCTCCATCTTTAATCATTCTAGACAATGCATCTTATCATTCAAGAATCTTAAATAAACAACCTACTTCATCCTGGAAGAAAAGTGATATTAATGACTGGCTAATAAAACAAAAACAAAATCCTTTAGCCAATATGCTGAAACTAGAACTTCTTTTAATGGCAAAATCTATTAAAAAACCAACAATATATGCCGTAGATGAAATATTACCGGAAAATGGACACGAGGTTTTACGACTACCGACTGCTACGAATTAATACGGGCTGGGGCAAAATCATATTTCGAAAAACACGTGAACGATGGTCTTACATCAGATGAAGTGCAAATTGTTTGGCAAGATTCATTAAATTATATTACGCCGGAGTACTGGAAGAAATCTGTGGAACATACGGAGAAATTAATATGGGATTGGTGGAATCGAGAACGAGTTCTAGATGTCGAAATTGCACCAATGATCATTGCGCCATTTGAGGACAACTCAGAAGATGAGGACTTTTTAAGTGATGATGATATTTTTTAGTCTATAAAATTAAAAAGTTTCTGAAGGATTATATTAGCCTTTGACCTGTATAAATCATAAATTGCATTATGAATATCCATTTTTGCATTGTAACTTAAGTCTTTTGCCTTTGGATTTTTTCGTGTACGTTTCTTAATCTTCTACGGAAGTAAATTATGTTTTTTTTCATGCACAAGTTTCTGTACATTCCTTATACCGATTTTCAGAGCTTTTGCCACTGGCTCCTGGATATTAGCCAGTTAGCCAGTGAATTTTAATTTAAAAATTTTGTTATTAGATTTGACACCATTTTTTTTATTAATTATAAGACAAAATTTGATAAAAATCGGTAAAGTCGCTTTACCAGAAACTCGGGTCTAACGAAAAATACGGGCTATATATATATATATATATATATATATATATATATATATATATATATATATATCCTGTATTTTTCGCAAGAATGGCCCTTAATTTTAGACTGAAATTTGAAGAAATCGTATAAGTAGTTTTTTAGCTATGCCGCCAACAGAAGACTGACGGACAGACATACCTAGAGACAGACGGAATTGAGAAAACGTGTTTTCCGGCATCTAGGGACCCTTAAACGTAAAGATCCGAAAAAATCTCTCGAGGGAAGTAATAACTAATTATCTTGTGTTTTTAATAAAAGTGTATAATATTTTTGCAATATAAAATTGTTTTGTTATCACAATACAAAAAAAGACAAGTTTTTTTTTGCACAGGAGTGGCTTGCATTTAAATAAATGACACTGTGGTTAGATTTTTAGGTCAAGCGGGGCTCATAATTTTTGGTGATTGATAAAAATATCTCACTTTCATTAAGTGGCTATATAAACAGAACGTATCCTGATTGTTCCACTGATTCGAACCTCCTTCAGATTTTATGAAGGCGCTATTGTGTATTTTTGTTTTTGCCAACCAAAAAATTTTAAGCAAATACATATTTAGCGAATTTTCTTATTTAGTCCCTCGGCATTTAATATTTAAAATAATATTAAGTGGCTATCCTAATAATATTGCGTAATATAATAAAAAAAAACTATTTTCTTTCTCTTTGTTTATTTGTAAATAGCCCATCGAGATTTATTAGCTCGATAAAATAATCACACAACATTTGGTATTCACTGTGTTTTCTGATTTGATTCATAATGTTGCTGACCTTTGGACCCGCACGATAAGACCGCATTCGACTATATTAGGTTTATTTATTAGATAAATTAGAAAATCTATTTTAATATTGCTCATGTCTTGATTTTGCTCTAACCAACACAATGTGAATAAAGTACGTACCCCTATATCAAACCGATGTCCGTAAAACGGCTCATTATATCCAATCGATTCGGAGACGAAAAGACAAGCAATTTTCGAATCAAGCTAAACTAAAAATAGATCAAGAAAACGACCGTCAAAAACATCGCTAGCGAATTTGCATACATTGAGATGAAAACTCTTGGTGATTGCGCTCAAGTTTTGAAGGAATGAGAATGTTTTAAACATTCCTAATTTCATCTGTAAGAAACTTTTATATTTGAACTGACTACTGAGTGCATATTGCACAGTTTGTTTTCTCGTTTAATTCTCTAGTGGAGCCGTAGTTGATTTAAAAAAAAATAGGGGTTATCTAGAGAAAAAGTTTGTTGGTTCAATTAAATATCCAATATAAAACTTTGTATCCAATGGCCTAGTAAAAAAATATTTCTGTTATTCGAATATCTCCCACCCCAAATATATTTTTTCTGCTTTAAGAAAATTACAGTTTAAAGATAAAGTTAGTATCTTTCTGACTATACCGACGGTATAACTACTCTGACATTTATAATTATCGAATAATGGGATTTGGTAGTCAAAATCAATAATAAAAATTCCTATTAGAGCTTAACTAATTTGCAATCTACGGCAAAATAAAACTTGTAGTTTTAAAAATAAGATACTTAAAATACGACTGGTAAATAAACATGACCGTTAAAGGTTCGGGGTTTAGCGCAACAACCATAAACATTTTTAATGTTTTATTAATGTAATGACGTAACCGATGCATGCATCGAACAAGTAACTCTTCAGAAACGTACACTACAGAATGTTAAACATTCCAAATGGTACGAATTCGCAAATAACGTCAAATAAATAAATAACGTCTAATAAGTCAATAACTCTAAGAAAAATATGTCAGATCAGCAAACAAAAATTGCCAACAAGGAGAAAGATTTTCAATTTCCGAAGTAAAATAATACATGAATAATAATAAAACTACACAATTACATAAACAAAAACGAGCATCAATACGGGCTAAAATAATCACAAACCAATCCGATTAACTGCCTTTTCAGCTGAAAATGAAAGTGACGATTTTAATTGTAAACTAATCGGATAACAAATGCACTAAACCTATAATTTATTCGGTGGTACCTTTCAACAAATAGCTGCGATTGTCTTGTTCTCCAATTTGTGCAAAAAGACCAGAAGGTCCTTCTTTCTTCTAAATAAAGGGTTTGAAGGCCACACAGAAGAGCTCTAATATTAGATGACAGACCTTGATATGCGAAATTAAATTTATGTAAGAGGTATTTTGAAAACCTATGTTGCACCCTTTCAATTCTGTCGATGGGACACTGGTATGACGGGCTCCAAATTGTACAACAATATTCTAGAACGCTATGATCCATTGAGTTAAGAGACACCCAATTGCTTTGGTATCAGTAACGTGTTTCGTATGTACCTTTATAAAACCCATTGCAGATTAAAAGTTAGATTTTCATCAAAAAATACACCTAGGTCCGTGAAAGAAGTAACAACTTCAAGACTTACGTTATCCATGAAGTAGGTAGAGGATATGGGATTACTGCGTTTGTGAAAACGGAGCACTCTACGTTTCGAGATGTTAAGAGAGATATAATTAGTGCTGCACTATTTGACGAGCCTTTCAATGTCGGACTGCAGAGGATTGGAGTCTGAGGAAACTGATGAAAAGAATTTTAAGTCGTCTGTATATAAAAGACATTTAAACAGTTCGAAACATGATACTATATCATTTATAAAGAGCAGAAAAAGAACTAGACTAACATGCGAACCTTCTGGGACACCCTATATCACAAGAACCTCCCTGGAAACTGAACCACATATGTTGACTTGCTGGCGACGGTTAAATAAATACGATTTTATTCATTTAAGATATTTTCCACAAAAACCAATTTGCTGCAATTTCCATAATAGAATCTGATGGCAAACACTGTGAAAAGCCTTAGATATGTTAGTGTAAATAACATCGATCTGTTTGCCAGCCTCATCCTATGTAACTAAGCAGTTTTGAAATATTGCAAGATTGGTAATTGTTGAACGACCACGATAAAAACCATGTTGCATACTCGTAATGTAGTGTTTTAAAGACTCAAATATATGATCGGTGATAGTTGCCTCAAAGAGCTTTGGTATATGTGAAAGTAAAGAAATACCTCTGTAGTTGTTCACATCATTTTTATCACCAGATTTAAAAATGAGCAAAAAGTAGAAAACTTCCAAAATTCAGGAAAGGAACCCAGATTAATGGATCTCTGAAAAATTATACATAGGGGCTGAGACAGTGACTGACAGCATCGTTGCAATAGAATAGTAGGAATTCTATCAGGGCCAACCTTCTTGGAAGGATCAAGGTCCTTTATTTTGTTGAAGATTTCTACCTCTGTTGAACAATATCGATAGCAGTTTTCCTGAATAACTTATTGAACAGCAAAAGCGTTTGCGATGTCATTTGAACCAGTGATTTCTTGCCCGTCGTAATTCATAACACTGGGCAGATTGGAGTCCCTTCTTAAGTTTCGTACAAATGACCAAAAGTATTTAATGTATTCCGGGATAAGTAGTTCAGCAGTTCAGTGTGTGTGACATATGTAAGATAACATATCAATTCGAAGTTTAACCTCATGTCTTATGTTAGAATAGGCCAAATAGTCAACAACTTTATATCGGTCCTTTTAAATTTTTTGTCTAGGCAATTCTTTTGTCCAATAAGCTTTCTTAAGGGAAGGTCAAACCATTTGGGATATTTACAGTCAGCTACGATCTTCTTGGGGACACAACTATTGATACCCTGAAATAAAACTCCATAGAATCGTTAAAACATTCTGTTAATATCAGGTTCAGATAATAAGAAAGACTAGTCAGATTGTATATAAAAAAATATTTAGATTGACGAAATTTGCTTTATGAAACACAAACACTAACGTAGTCATCAGCAAATAACAGATCTAAAAATCTTCCGATGTGATTATATAGAAAATTCATTTGTTACAGTTCAAGAAAATAAAAAGAGTTTCAGAAGGTTGGAATTATTTAAATAGTTAGACTATTTATATATTTATATAATATATTGAGATATTTTGTTTGTTTTTTAATAGCAGGAAATAAATTATTTAATTTAACAAATAAAAAGACGTGCCCCTCAAGAATATCTAAAGTATGCTAAACCAGATGTTTCAATAAATACGGTACATTTTATTACAATAAAACAGAATTTTAACATATTAACTATTAAATAACAACAAAAAAATTAATAATATTTTCTATGCCTCTTAATTCTACTATATATTTTTCGACAATAACTCATTTGTGTTTCGAAATTCGTCTCTTTGCCCTAGAACCCGATTAAAGCGAGAGCAAATACATTTCATGGGTTGCATTCAGTGGCTTCTATTTGCTTCCAAAACTTCATTGTGACAGTCCTATAAGGTCGTGCCTTATTGGCGATTGAAATCAGAGAAATTTTGAGTGAAACAAAATTATCTTAACATAACATAACAACATAACAGCAATTTTTCTGTTCACGCCCTCATCCCACACGGGCAGCTTACATTACTTTTTACGATACGTTCATTTGGGCTTCTCCACACTAGAATTAGAACATCAGAATAATATGCAACTAGTAGGTCCACTCCTGGGCAAATCCTTTGAAATATTTCTGCCACATTTTTTTCACGTCGGCGTCGTGCAATCACTGGTGCCTACGGATATGGCCGAATTGTTGCAGAAGTTTCCGAACGCCGCGACCAGCAAGCGGAAGTCGGGCACTAGCCAGAGATGTATTTAGGAAAATATGGGCACACGATAAAATAAAAAATATCGTTTAATCGTCGGGTGAAATATACGTGAAAACGGAATATTGTAAAAACCTTTCATGTAAGCAATGGTACTTCTGCACTTGCAAGATGAGAACAAATACGGCAAAATACATTTTTTTACCTAAATTGTCTTAAATGTTTCTTCTAAAGGCCAATTTTTATCAAAGAATATATGTCTATTAGCTCACGAGTTAACCGAACTGATTTTGGGCATAATCAATTTAGATGAAGGATTTAAACAGGGATGAAATAAGAAAAAATAATTTTTAGGGTAAAATCACGTAGTATTTTTTTATTACGGACTTTTGGGAATACACACTTTTAATTCTAAAGTTAGTGTTCTTTTTATGGCAACAATTTCGCGCGTTAAGTTTTTAAACGTTTCCGGCGAACATACAATTATTATTTCAGATATTTTAGAAATACAAATTCGTTAATTCTGACTTAAATAAGCATATAAAATTAATTAAATTACGAATTGTATGCATCTAAAAACAGATTTTAAATTTGACACCAAAAAAGTTAAATTTTCCATTTAAACAAAAAATAGGTTGTAAAATTTATTTAACATCTCAATTCAGAAGTTAGTAGGAGCTTAGAAAAGGGGGAATAAAACTTTAGAGTATCCTAAAAAATAAAAAAAATACTACCTATTTTCATTTCATTTTTATAACCCATATTGTCAAGAATACTTAGCTTCACTGTTTTACATTTACGTTACGTTTATGTGTCAAAACAGGAATTTCTTCAAAATATTAAACAGAAACATATTTTATTTGAAATGTACCGATTAGAAGATCTGAACTATATATAATTCTTAAAAGAAATTATAAACAATTTTTCGGCGCGTTGAGACACCCAACAGCAGCACACAGTAACGTACTTATTTTCGCCAATCCGGCTCTGTTTTGGGACTCAACGTTCGAACCTGACAGCTCGAAGGTCGGATCTCAAATGAAGCGCTTTGCATGCTGCTAACAATCTGCCGAATTTTGTTGGCAGGCGGAAAATATTTGGGAGGGTGGCGCTACTAGTTTATTTATACTATGGTATTACCGCTTATTTTGGAAAAAGTAAATTTAAAACAAAGAATTTTTTTGTTTGGGTTGCTTACCTCATCTTAAATGGTTCTCATAAATTGTTTTTTTTTTCAAGTATTTGAGAATCAAATCTAGTTGCATACGATTAGATTTCTTTTAGAATTGGATAGACTACGAGTTAATTATACTTAGGCCAAAGACCTTATTAACTCCACGAATTATAGGCCATGGTGCAGAGTTCCCGTTTCCGTTGACGTTCTCCAAACACACAAACATAAATTTGTACCTTCACAGTACCTTTTATAAAAAACGCGGTAGTGAGCCATTGGTATAGCTAATGCTCGTAGCTATTATTACGAGCATTGGCTTTATGATAAGGTCAATGTTACTAGTCTGAGAACAATTCTGGATCTTCTCAGGCGGTCACCTGTCAAAGCGCCAACAAAGGCCGGCGCAATGCAAATGCAAGAGGTGCACAGCTCACGGCCCCGCGCTTATACGGACTACGCGATTCAAGGAATTAGTTAGTTTCTTGCAAATAGCTCCAAAACTATTAACATGTAAGAAAGATTAAAAATGATTTTTAACGAGGAAGAAATTCCTGATGGAAAAGTCCCAACTTCCGGAAGTCTGTTTCTCTTATTAAGAATTTTAATTTAATTTTGAAAACAGAGCTCTGCGGGGAGAACGCCAAGCCGTTACGTTGCCCCAAAACCAGCGGCAAAAAGTAAAAAAAATATAGTCTTAAGTATTAATTGAAAAATTTAAAAAATGGTGGTATTATCTTGAAACTATACAGCTGAAAAAAAAATTCACTAATTTTTTTATAAATTGAGCCCATTGTGAATTAACAATTGTTTAGAGTTTTCGTTTATATTTCAAGTCGGATAATTATTAAACAAAAGCCACTAAAATTATTTCGCTTCCTGTAGACTTTATCACAAGTATCCTATATGAGATGATAACAATGCGATGTTTTTAATTGTTTTATTATGTTAGTTATTAATTATTGAAACTAACAAAAAAATTAACAAATTAATTTTTTTTTAGATTATAACAATTAAAAACATTGGAATGTCATAATCTCATGTAGTACAGTTGTGATAAAGTTTCGCCGGAGTGAAATAATTTTAGTGGCTCTTGTTTAACAAAATAACAATAAGCTTATTATATGAAAAATCAGTGAAATTTTTTTTCAGCGCGGGACATTGTTCTTTCAAGTATCTAAAAAATACCATAATTTTTTAAAATATTTAATAGTATATATTTTTTTACTTGTTTTATTTAAAGGTTCCTAACATTTTTGCAGTTATAGCCTGGCCCAGCAAGGCATATCGCAATATTTTCAAGCACCCTTAAAGTTTAACGATACATCTTTCATAACTAAATTTTGTATTTGTTTTTTTACTACGAAACAAACTAAGCACCAGTCCTTGATTTGTCAATAGGCCTTATAGGTACATCAGATTACAAAGCGGGCTCACTCGCTTTGGTAAGCCGTTAAGTCTGTACAAGTTTGATTATAAACGTCAAACAAGTCACTAGATAGATAGAAATTTCAGGACCCCTCCTCTGGGACAAGCCCCTCCGAAAGTAACAGACATGGGTAGGATATTTTAAGTTAAATTATCTTAAGAATTTACAGTTAGTATGTTTATAGTGCATTTATAAATTTAAAATAAGTTAGTACTTCAAGTCCAATCGCAGGTCAACATATAATTAGTTTTCGGTAAATAACGCATAATGGACATTTCAATGTAAAATGGTATTTAATTTACACTCGAAGGCGATTGGAGGTTGTTGTAAATGTACAGAAATAAACACAAAGCTAATTCTACAGGAAGACCTTTGTGAACAGTTTACATGGTCTAACATCCCCAAAAAAACTCAAAAAAGTTTAGTTGAAGATATTATATGTATATCTACTGACTTAAGTTTTAAAATATAAACAATTTAGAGATAAAAGCTGAATGAGGAAAAACTCTAAATATTGATTTATTTATTTATTTATTTTTGGACAAAAGGTTCACAAACAGATACATACTGTATCTACTGAAGTATCCACATATTACGTTAAAAAAATATCATTAAAACTTTAGAATTATTATACTAACTATAAGGTAATGACCTATTTACCATGAAAAAATTACAGTTAAAAAACATGATAGTCAAAAATTATACACCGGCTACAATTTACATGAAGAAACCAAAAGTTATTTTACGCTGATAAAATTACAAAAGTTTAGAAGTGCCGATCCTACATTGTCTTTAAAATATTTTTCACCTTTTTAAGAGTTATAAAGAAAAAGTCGATGTTAACACAATGCACATTACTATGTCCTACTATTCGATAGAGGGGCGAGTTCTGAGGTGAGTATGTGTGCCTAAAAGGCAAGTGAAATAGATATCTCGTCCTTAAAGACCTTTGGGGGACATTAAAATTAATTTGTTCCAGAATATTGGAACCATCTATAAAATTGTTTAAAATTTTAAATAAAAAAGGTACATCGAAATTCGTCCGCCTACTCTCTATTAACACCAAGTAAAAGTGACTACGTGCCAGAGAAATATCGTTATTGGGTAAAACAAATTTTTGTTTATTACAAATATTTTATAAATCTATTTTAAACCTGTTACTGAAGGTAATTTGCTGGGGCTCCAAATAATGCTAGCAAAGCACAATTTGCTCAACACAAAGGAGTTACACAAACACATGACGGATTAAAGGGTCTACATTTTCAGTACAAATTCGTAGCCTAACATTTTTACAGCAGAATTAACGACCGATTCGACATGCAAGTCGAAAACTAGTTTAGAGTCAAATATGACACCTAAATCTTTGGTAGTATTGACTTTGTTTAATAGTGATTTTTTAAATGGCAGTGCCGAGCTATTTGGTTTAGATTTCGTGAGAACGTAATTGTTGTACGTTTTGATGCATTCAGAAACAGACTATTATCGTCGCAATATTTCCCTAACCGATCCAGATCACTCTGGAGCTTATCACAATTCAGGACAGGTAATAGGAAAGTAAACTTTAAGGTCATCTGCATAAAGTAGAAAATTGCCATACATGAAACAGCAATTAATTTTGTTTATGTAAATCATAAAAAGTAAAGGACCTAAATGTGACCCTTGGGAAACACCGGATGTGGCTAAAAATGGTTGTGACAGAAAACCCTGAAGAGGAACAAACTGCGTTCGATTCTTTATAAACGATTCGACTCATCTGATAAGGCTTCCACCCACACCGACTTCAGCCAAACGGCCCAACAAAATATTGTGACTTATCTTGTCAAATGCCTTGCTAGGTGTACACGGCATCCCCCTGAATTCGTTGGTCCATGTTACCATGCTAGAGGTTTACAAAATATTAACAAATTTGTCTCCAGAGAACGAACGACCACGAATAAAGCCATGTTGTTCCGAAATTATTACGTTTTTTACAAGGATAAAAATATATTCATAAATAAAAATCGGCAATACCATTGCAGCCTTCCACCTATCCACGAATTCAGCCACTCTAAGAGAGTAGTTAAAAAGCATTGTTAAAGGTATACATAAAGAATTTAATAATTTTAATAAAAATTGCAGGTAACTCATCTGGACCAACGCCTTTTTTAGAGTAAAGTGCGTGCAATACCTCTAAAACTTTATTTTCTGTTAAGACAACAGTTAGCAAATTTAAATTATTTAAATTATTAGGGATCTGATTAAATTGATACCTCTCAGGCACGAAAACACTCTCAAAGTAACGAAAACATTCTCAAAGTATGTCCCGAATAAATCGGCTATATCGGAGCTATCTCTATCATACTTGTCACCTCAATGCATCTCGCTGGGTATCTTACCAACAAACTGTCTTTTAGAAGAAGCATGGTTCCAACATAATTTTGGATTATTAATTAAATCATCTTCTAGTGACCTGGTATATTTATTAAAGTCGATTTTAACTAAGGTTTGATATGAAATATACAGTGCGATCAATCTATCTTTTTAGCATTTTAAACTTTAAATTTTTTTAGATTTTTAACTTATCGGAGTCAGCCAAAAACCAAATTGTAGGGTTATATATATATATATATATATATATATATATATATATATATATATATATATATATATATATATATATATATATATATATATATATATATATATATATATATATATATATATATATATATATATATATATATATATAAATAATGTTTATTTTTAGTTATCAGAAATACAACAGTACAATTTTTCAAGATGCCACCATCAATTATATTTTTAAATGGGACACTCTGTATATCATATGTTCATAAAATTGGTCTCTTCTTGCTCATTATAAATATTTGATACCTTTTTATCTTTAAAAACAACCCTACCAAAGATAATATATTTCGAATAACTCGATTAAGTTATAACGTTTTTCTTTAAGGATTTTCCTCAAATTTCTCGGGTGTTTTTAAAGATAAAGGTATCAAACCCAGTATATTTATAAGCAGCAAGAACAAACCCCTTTTATGAACATATAATATGCAGGATGTCCCACTTGAAAAATAAAACTTATTGTGATATCTTATAAAATTGGTAGTTTTTGTTTTTCCAATTACTAGAAAAAAACTTTTTATGTAACCGTACAGTTTAGTTTTTAGCTCATTCTGATAAGTAAAAAAGTTTAACGTTTAAAATGCTATCAAGATAACAAGCACCGTACATACATTGACAGGAAAACTTTTCCTCTGGTTCAGCCTTGGAAAAAGCAAAAAAACTTTATACAATTTTCAGGCATTCTTAATTTAATCACTGTCATATACCTAAGAAACTTTGATATCAAACCGCTCAGCCTGTTGTTTCTTTTGATTTTTCAATGCTTGACGTGAGATAGATTTATGGCTTAAAAGTTATAGATTGTTACTAGACACGATCATATAGAAACTTTAATGGTTAAAAATGAAAAGGAGTTACACGTTATCGAATACGTTTGTAACATCATGTTAATAATGTAAATTTCTATGATTATATACAATTTGTTTGTTTCTTGTGTGTAAAATGCGCCTTTTACTAGGGTAAATTGTAATTATTATAAATTTTAATTAATCTAAATTCTTTAAAGGTTGTAATATATGAATTCTAAATGAATATTTTAGCTAAGGCACAGAGCTTATATATTGAGAAATTCGGCTCTAAAATAATAAAATTAGAGAAAAAATAAAAAAACTCTAAAGAAGAAAATTTTAAATTTTAATTTATTTTGATACTACAAAGTGTTGAAGTATACATACATGATCTTGAATGATCGTTATGCTTTTAACTAATCCTAAAATATTTTTACACACTCTATATATTTTCTACATACTCCAGAGCACACAGACTAATAGAAAAATTAAACTTAATTTCTTTTCAACAAGAAACCTTTACTTCAGATGGCTTATAAAAAGTTATAGCCTAATATGTAAAAAATAATCTAATTAAAAAAAATGTATCCCAAGAAAGATTAAAAATACTAAAAAGCGTTTCTAATGGGTTTTTAAATATTCAACAAGGATTAAGTTGATCACGCAATTAAAAAATAGAATCGTTTTTGTAGTCAAGCAAGCAAGCAACATCGTTTCTGTGTGTCTCTGTTAAACGAGTTATATTAATTGTTGTTAGATTGAAACTAATGAGGTGGGTGTATTTCAAATCGTCTTTTAGATTTATTTTCCAGTAGTAAGTAATTCATTTTATTTCTATTAAACCGTATTTTAATAAAATCAGTAAATTCCTAAGTTTATGAACTACCTATTTTCGCGCTAATACTTTATTTTATTGTCGGACTGTGAATTTTTGTAATTTGTTTTATCCGAATTGTTTGGCACTGTGCGAACTGTCACGCTAAATTGCAGGAAGAAATTGGAAAATTTAAAAGAGACGTTGAGAAGCAATATGATCGGTTGAATCAGGAATTTACAAATTTGGTTCAGGAGAACAAGGAGCTAAAAAATAAGATCGAGGTACAAAAAAAAATAAAAGGTTGATTTAGCCCTGAATGATTTTAATAATGTTGGTTTTCTTGGAAACACCAATAGTGCAAAAAGGCCTTTAATGGTTGAGTTCAACAACAAAAAGTACTCAAGAATTGTTACCTTCTGAAAGGCAAAAACATCTTCTTTGTCCGCGATCAAACTAAAGAAGATCGCGAAAACATTTGTGGCTCGCATCGTGAATAGTAAACTGTGTATTGGCGAGAACGTTTCTGCATATAAAGACGACTTAAAGAAGAACACTGAAAGCGAACTCAGTGATAGCGAAGTATTTGTTCCGCCGCCTTTCTCCGGGTCAGTCTCTAAACGCACATGGCACCCGTGCACCTGCTGAAATAAATTCTGTTGAACCTAATACTGTTGTAGCCGGTGCCGTAGATCGTCCATCTTCGTCTAATTCTACCATCCATTCTATTGTAACTGCCGTGACTTTGAAGTTCTCTTTGGAAAAGCGCGCGATGAAGCAGAAGCCTGATTCTGGGAATAAACCAAATACTCGGTTCGGTAGTAATCCTGCAAGGAACAGTCCAGTGAACGCAACGGCGGAAACTGACGCTAAAGTGCGTAAATCCTCGGTAAAGAAATAAGCTACTGTTTTTTTTTTAAGGTGGAAAGAATGTTTATTAGGTATACCATTCTGCTTAACTATTACTAAGTAATATTTATATATTATGTAGAAGAAAGAATTGGTTGAATCTAGTAATAATCATATTTAAGTTAATTTTTGTTGTGTAGAATTATTTGAGGACACAACACAGATCTTTACTCTTTGACTTATTTGCTTATAGCGTATTTTGTTTATACTAAAGTTATAAGTAATTCAGATAATTGAGTAGCCCTTTTTTATCTTTTTTTTTTCGGTATTTTCTGCTTCTTGTAGCAACCTTCACAATTTTTTTTGGTCAATAATATTATCTTTATAATATATTTACGCTTAATAACTTCTACCTTTATTATTTTTGTGTAAGTCTGAGTATTAAGTAATCTTTAGTATTAAGTCTATACATAGATTTTTTCCTACTACTATTTACCACTTCTTTCTCTTTCTTTTTCTGCCCTTTTTCTTTCTTTCTAATCTTCATTGCATTTGTAGTATATTTATCCTAGTATAGCATGCAAATGTGAGATCCGTAACGGCAAATTCTGCTAACTTCAGAGATTCTTTACTTGATTCTGATTAAGACATCACGGGGGTGACGGAAACATAGCTGCATCCTGGTATTATGAATGACATTGTCGGGATCGACGGTTTTGGTTTTGTTCGACAAAATCGAATAAAAAACCTACATTCCGTTTAGTGTTATGTGTTCTGAATGGAATACGTAGAATTTGTAAGGATAAAACTTATTGTTCACTCCAAAACTATTTTATTGGGTGTTTTTTTATAGACCCCCTGGATCAAACTTTTTTTCATTTTTTGGAGGATTCTCTGTCGAACCTTTATAAAGCTTATGATAATATATTAGTCTAGGTGGCTTTAACATAAATTTGCTCAATAATAACAATAACGCAAAAAGCTAGAAGACATAGCTGACATTTTTCGTCTTAAGCAGTATATCGCGGAGCGACCCGAACTATCTTGAGTGCTGGTACAAGCAGCAATCAACTTGTCAGAAACTATTTTTCTGTTTTTATTAAAATCACGCTTAAAGTTAGTAATCCTGAAGTAAGTACGTATAAATACAGAGCTTTAAGGATTGTTGATTATGACAGGTTTCAAGCTGACCTTCAGTCGTTGCCTTGGAATAACGTTTTTCACATTTCTATTATCGAAGTAAAAGTAAAATTAGGAAGAAAAATATTAAATATGCACCTTGGATTACAGATAATATAAGAGTTTTGCAAAGGTTAAGAAATCAGTCTTTAAGACGGTTTAAAGGTTACTACCTACCTAGCCTACCGGCTTTCGGAGCAATATTCTTATTACATACTGCTGAAAAAATTTACCACTGCTGCTATCAGAACGGAGAAAAAGGCATATTTATGACACTAACACTTTTAAATTCCAGAACGAAAGAAAAATGGTGTGAGTTAAAATGGTTAAACATTACAAAAGAAAAATATAATGCAATTCCTAATAATTTATCTGATCCAAATATCAATGATTTTTTCATTAATTCTGTAAATATAGGAATCCCTCCAAATGCGGAATTATTATATTTTATATCAAAATAACATAAAATTAGGTATCATGGAAAAGCTTCATTTCTCACAAATAACCACTGAGCATGTTTTAATAATAATTCTGAAAATTAAATGTAAAGCTTTTGGCAGCGATAGTTTAAATATAACACTTATTCAATTATGATGTCCTCTCCTCATATTACAGAATATATAACTCATGTAATAAATAAATTCATAGAGACGTCTTATTACCCTAAATGCTGGAAGCACTCCCGTGTTTTATCCGTTCCTAAGATTAACCTAACCTAAAAACTTTCTAGCCTAAGTAAGCTCTACACTTAAAATAGTTAATATAAAATAAAATTTACAAGACCTAGCTGCAACTGCATCTGAATGTCTTTTAAAAACATTCTTTAAAATTTTCCGAAAAATTCGCTTTCCCTGTTTCCTTTTCTTTTCTGTTTTCTAATTATGCTGTCACTTTTTACTCTGACATAGCATATTATTTTTCCTATTTCGAGTTTTAAACAAAATTTATTGGCAAAAACATAAGTTACCCAAGAAAAATCATTACCTAAAATCCATCGCAGTATAAAAGATAAACAATTTTCAGATAAAGTTAAGTTAGAAATAGACTAAGGAAATGTCAGTCGCAAACATTTCCAACGAATTTGCACACACTAAAAGGAAAAGTTTTTCTGATTGCTCGCGCGTTTACAAAGCAGGAAAATGTTTTAAACACATCTAATTTTATCAGTGCGACATGGGTAGAAAACTTTTTGTAGGAGTGCTTGCACCATTTTTATTTATTTTTTTTTATTTTCCCATATCATTTATATACATTGTATAAATAATTATTATTAACAAATATAATATATATATATATATATATATATATATATATATATATATATATAATTTAATTACCATATTACTATTATTCGTTAAAATTGAGGTATTTAATACGAGTAGGTGAACGTGTAGATATGTATAAAGTTCCTTCCCTGAGGTTTTGTACTTACTTGTAATTCTACTCATATAAATTCAATAGCGTTTAAATGTTGTATTAAAGTTAGGCAATATTGAAGCAAGTATATTCCAAAACGCTTCATAGAGCACCTTTGGGGTTGGTAACATGTTGGTAAAAATCCAATATAGCGAAACAAAATGACGGACTAGTGAAATGTTAAAAAAATTATTATTAAAAAACTGCTTATCCAATTTACCTCAAATTTTGCACAAACGTCAAATATTATGTTGGGATCAACTGGTAGCGCATTTTGGTACGAATTCAAGATGGTGGAAGAAAATGGCGGCTTAATAAATTATTTAAAAAATCAGCCGCTTAATGGATTGATTCCAAATTGTATGCAATAAAATTGTAGTATAGGGATCAATTAGGAGAATTGTGGTACTAATTTAAGATGGCCGAATAAAATGGCGACCAAATAAAATGTTTGTTATCGTGACAAATCACACCTTCGTGTCTTCAGATTTTAGATGCCAATAAATATGTTTTATCAATTCCTTCGGACCGTCTGTCGATCTTTATGTCTGTCTACCAGTTCGCGGCATAGATTAAAGACTACTTACCCTATTGATTTCAAATTTTAATAAAAAATTAAGGGTCGTACGGGGATGACCTTACAAAAATATGTTTGTAGAGGAATTCATTACGAATAGGCCCAATTTGCCGATTTTTACTCATTAAATGGAAGTATTGTAACCCTGAAAAAATTATTCTGCGAGATTTTTCGGATTTTTACGTCTTAGAGTCCCTAGATGCCGAAAAACATGTTTTCTCAATTCCGTCGGTCTGTCTGTCGGTCGCTCCGTTCGCGGCATAGCCTAAAAACTTATTACCCAATTGACTTCAAATTAAGGAACATATGGGGATACCCTGATAATATTTTGGTAAAAATCCAGTACGGCGAAACAAAATGGCGGTCTAGTGAAATGTTATAAAAAATTATAATTAAAAAACTGCTTAACCAATTTTTCTGAAATTTTGCAAAAGCATCAAATATTATGTTGGAATCAACGAATCCAAGATGACGGAACAAAATGGCGGCTTAATAAAATATTTAAAAATTCAGCCTGAAAAAACTGCTTAATGGATTGATTACAAATTGTGTGCCATAACTAATTGTGGTATAGGGATCAACTAGGAAAATTATGGTACTAATTCAAGATGGCCAAACAAAATGGCGGTCAAATAATAATCATCAAAGTATTAGTATTATGTTGGAATCAACTGGTACATTTTTGGTACGAATCTTAGATGGCGGAACAAAATGGCTGCCTAATAAAATATTTAAAAGTTCAGTCTGAAAAAATAGTTAATCGATAGATTTCAAATTGTGTTCCATAACTATTTGTAGTATAGGGGCCAACAAGTAAAATTATGGTACTAATTCAAGATAGCCGAACAAAATGGCGGCCAAATAAAATGTTTTTAATTCTGAAAAAAACTCTCAGGTTTTACATATCTTCACGTTTTAGCGTCCCTAGGTCCAAAAAATATGTTTTAACAATTCCGTCGGTGAGTCTGTCGGTCTGTCTGTCAGTTCGCGTCATAGCTTAAAAACTACTTACCCGATTAACTTCAAATTTTGAATAAAAATTAAGGGTCATTTGGGGATGATCTGGTAATATTTTGGTAAAAATTTAATATGACGGAACATCCATCCATAATTATCCAAATTTGGCACAAGAATCAATTCACATAGGAATGAACTGGTAACATTTTGGTATGAATCCAAGATAGCAAAACAAAATAGCGGCCTAATATTTAAAAATTCGCCCTGAAAATACTATTTTTTAAATTAGTTTCAATTTTTGTGCAAGATTTAATTGTGATATAGAGATAAACGGGTAAAGTTGTGGTACGAATTTAAGATGGTGAAAAAAAAAAGAAACTGGTAAGGTATTTGTGGAAATCCAATGATGGAACAACATGACGCCCAATAAAAATGTTTGAAAAGACAATATATGTAACACATATATACTGTGACTATGTAATGAACTAAATTGGGTCACACTTCACTATCCCTAACAAATGGAAAAAAATCATAACGAGGGAAGTTCCAGATAAAGGAGATTTACCGATTTTTTTAATTTAGAATAGAATTAATTTATTATAGCTAAAAAGTACATATAATAATTTAATATGTATTCTGTCTTTTAATAAATACAGTAAGCAACTGCAAAATGATATATTTTGCTTAACTGTACATATAGTAATAAATAATAAACATAATTATGGGAGAAAAAGGACAATAAACGGCATTAATTACAAAAAAAAATTCCTAGTAAAACATCAAAGAACAAAAACCAAGAATAATAACTATAAACTAAACTAACAGAATTATGCTGCAACAAAATTTATAAGACTTCGAAACCCTCTCGTCATCACTGCTAGAGTCTGATTAATCCGAATAGTTTAAATTTATAATAACCGTGAGAATACCTGAAGAGTCCAAATAGCGATCTCTTTCCAAGGCTGAGTGAACAAGATTATTTGTATGGCGGCGATAATGGGTCCATTTGTCAGGGATCACCTATAGAAAAATGAAAGTCAAAGAAATAGAGTCATTTCATTTTAATATGAATACAAATAACAAATGTAGAACAACATCTTACCTCTAAAACTGCCGTAAGTGGTAACAAGTGTTTTTCTGCAACTCTCCCCTTTGTAAAGTAGGCAATAAGGTTTGATATCATGTTTTATTCAACTTCTGAATACCGTCGAGGCATTTTACATAATAAAAATAGGAAAATTAAATGAAACATGATGTGTGTTTAGACAAAACATTTTTTTTACAAATTTAATGAATGACTTAATGTCTTAACACACATTTTAGGTTATTATTATTCAAGCTTTATAAAATCAGCTGTTGAACGCCTGCCATTTTGGTTTTTAGAAACGACCCATGCTTATGAGGTCACTAATTTTATTTCAGCCTATTTTTGAACTTCTTCTTTGTTAAAAAAGGTAAGGCAATTGATGGCGTGAGTATAAACCCCCGTGAGATGAACTGTATTAAAATGTCCCTGATGTCCTTATTGTTGTAGTAAGGACAAGTTTCCAAATTCCAGCAAGGGTCTCATGCCGAGAACTCTAGAAATGACGGTAAAACTGGTGTCAGAGACATCGGCTATCTGTTAACCTGGATAAAATAGAAATGGCTGCAACTGCTTATAAGACAAGAGTAAACCTTGAGATGCTCGTTATCTTTGGAAACTGAATAAAATATCTACGTTTAAATTGATTGAAGCAAGTATTTAATAGAATTACATATCTTGGAATGTCTGTCTATGGAATGTTTCGATATTTAATATAAACAATATTATTTAAGCAAACTTGAAAAATTGTGTGATTTACTTTAAGTTTTTATAGTCACATAGTAGTTGTAAATGCTTTTATCATGTCAGGATTTATTTGTCACAAATTCTTATGTTTTCTTAAATAATTTATATATTTAAAATACTAAGGCAGATTTTTCAGCAAGTTCGTGACAGATTTATACTGCATCAATTTACATGAATTTTTTTAAATGATCATCTGGTTACAGAGATCTGTTTTTGTCTTGTTTTATTGCCTATTTTTTCTATAAAATCAATATGTTTTTCTTCAATTACACTACATGTTGAGATATGTAATTTTAATAAATATTTGCTTCAATCAATTTAAAGTTAGATATTTTTATTTAGTTGCAAAGAAGCCAAAGAAGGTTTTTATTAACGCAACAAATAATCTGAACACATTTAAAAGTATTCTTGTATGTTATCTTGCTATTTACCAGACGACATACAAAAGAAAGTTTGACACACTCCAAATGATTGCCTGTTCGGGCATAAATTAAATCACAAGACTCTAGTATTATGTTACTATGTGACTATATTTTTGGACATACCCGACTATAATAGATTGAGCTTGTCAAATCTGATCTTTTTCCAGCTAGTAGAGATGCTGTTATTCCGGTTTAACTACTCTTTAAGAGGTTTGATGCTGTAATTTTGATTTTAGTAGCCTCTAAAAGGTTTGTTGTCATTGCTTCTTTCAAAAGCAACTCGTTAGAAAGCGGAAGATCTGTCTTGTAGAGTAAATGTCGAGACAAAGAAACCAAATCTGATATATTTATAATCGGCTACATACATCATACATTTTTTTCTAAAAATATGTTTTTTGTGTTCTAGGAAGCCTGATTTTTTGCAAAAATTTACGATTACAATATTCTCCCTATATAGTGTACTAATAATCCGAATGGCTACATCAGCGTAAACACCATCAGCAAACTCAAGTTTGTCAATCCAGCTTTACCTGTTTTTTTTTTATCAAAATTTAGCGTCAAAAGTATGCCATACAATTTCTACGGGATCTGTAAAATTTGTTCTATTTTGCGGTATCTATTTTTACTGCCCCTCGATATATTTGAAGACATATTTACTAATTTTTAAATCCACGTTATGTTAAAAAGTCAAAATATAATAATAACATGACAGGAAAGGTCAAATGTTTCAAGGCATACTATTTATTGTCAAAATTCTCTTAAAAAATAAAATGTGTGCATTTTTGTTTTCAATACTAATATTATTTTGCCTTATTTTCCTTTCTCATGCTTTTAAAAGTTTATCAAAAACAGCTTAATTACATAACACTTTTTTGAAGGCATGTTTTATCGTCGAAGTTTTAAATAAATATTTATCCTCGAGGACGAAGGGATCGTAGAGACGAGCGCCACAAAAACGCCACGGAAATAAAGAAATAACAGGATAGTTTCCTGCGGGACAAGGGTCATTAGACGAAGTGATTTCTCCCACAGGACAGCGACGGTCCAAAGTTAAGGGAGTGATCCTGTTTTGTTTGTATTTGTAATTCCGCCCTTATGAATAGACTGACCCAGAGAGTCTCTGGCGAGGTATTATTGGATACGCGTCGAGTCCTTTTATAAAGCGAGACCCGTTTACTTAATCATTCTTGCGAGACTGTGTAGATGTTAAATTAAATATGAGAAAAATTGCGGCTATTTATTTTAAGGTTTAATTTGTTTGGAGCTTCAGAGAAATAATTTCCATTCATGAGAAAATATTACTCTATTTATTCTAATCCTTAAGCATTTGTTATTGTTGTGTTTATTCCGTCCACAATCTTTTCATATATTGCAATAACTGCTAATTAGTAACTCCGAGGCAAAAAAGTAAAGTACTTTCACTTTACTAGCGAACAGAAGAAAACGCTTTCTCAATTATCCTAAAATACCTCGTTCTACCTGATGTATTTTTCAAGCCCTGTATAAAAAACTCAATTAAAAAACAAAATACGATCCCATTCCAAAAATTCATTAGTAATATCCCGAAATGTATATTCCATCCATCCAATTTCATAGAAGTGTTTGATGTATCGCTAAACGCAGCGAAACAATACAGAAGTAACCATTTATTACTAATAGCCGAAGCATTCAACACACCACCGAAGTTGCTCAGTACGTTTCCAATATTCTTTTTGTTTTCGTATTCTGTTTATCATATTTATAATAATTGTTCTTTATCCCTTTTGGTACTCTATATTCTTTTCAATGTCCCATACGGGACTTTATTTCCATATTAATATTATTCTCGGAAATGTCATATTCAATTGGAAGAATTTTGTTCTTTCCTCTAAAAGCAGGTTCTGGCAAATCAGTCCAATTATAGCATTCTCTTGATCAGGTGGTGTTGCTTGGTCTCTAATATGACGGGTTTTGTCTACTTCTAAATTAAATCATAAAACTAATCTAAACTGCCGGGTAAAAAAAACCTCCAAACAATATTTTTTGTAAAATTTAAAGTTACACCATTTCGAGACCCAAAAAAATCTTTTAGTATGTGATTTCTCAATTCTTCCAGTTTTTCTCTTTAAACCGCACTCTTCAGTCTCTATCATCATCATACTACAGAGAGTGTTATTTGAAACCCTGATTTTTTATACAAAAGATAATTTTTTTGGAATCATCTTTTCATGAGAAAATAATTGAAGGACCAATGCAAGAAACCTAAATTCCCTGATTTTGTCAATCTTTATTTGTTATTTCCGTGCAAATTAGTTACTAGCTCAGCTGTTTTTTTTTTAGAAAAACATACACAATATGAGAGTCTTAAGAGCCAGAAGTGATGTCGCTAACATAATTATTACACAGAGTGAGGTAAAGTCAAACTTAATAAAAAATTATAACTTTTCCAAATCTCAAAAATCTTAATATCTGCGAGTGGTATCTAATACCAGTTATAAGGGTATATATATATATATATATATATATATATATATATATATATATTATTTTATATATATATATATATATATATATATATATATATATATATATATATACACATAAAGTTTTCCTTTTGGGATTCAGCAGATATTAAATCTGCAATTTCATTCCGAAGCATAAGCTCCGAGGCATATCAGTATTTAAAAAGAAATAACTATCCTTTGCCAGCCTTAAGTAACCTTCGAAGGTGGGCTTTAAACATTCAGCTGAATCCCGGGATTTTGTCAGATGTTATTAAAATAATGAGACTAAATTATCTGCAACATTAACAGACTTGGAAAGGTTATAGTCATTTTTATTTGATGAAATTCACATTTCAAGTAAAATATGTAACAGGTGCATGGAACACAGAAATCATGTTAGGTGGTAATGGTTAGAGGTTTATGAGCCCGGTGAAAACAGCCCGTATTTTATAAATTTGATAAACCTATGCCAAAAAACATGATTAGACATTAGATCACAGCTATATCAAGCAAGATATATTATCGTCTCAAATACAGGTGATATCTATCTTACCTCGGATATATATCAATAACATCTGACTTTAACACAGCAGAAGTAAACAAGCTTCTTTTGGGAGACCTGCAACCGGCTATGAGTTCTAGATAGTACAGTGCATAAAAATATTTAAAGATAAGGAAACAATAGGATTTGGGTCAAATGAAGCACGTTATCCTCGCGTTTCCTTAACACTGAATATGCAGACATACTGACTCCGGTGCAAAACGAGGTAGAAGCAGACCAATAGCTAACTCAATAATTCCTGATTCGGGAAAAAAATCCATGACCCTTTTGATAACTAAGATTACTATTATCCTTTATCCTACGGCGCCGCGACGCCGACGCGCGGAAAGTTGCTACTGCCCGAACTAAGGCACAAAAGTAAAAAATGTGTAATAAAAACATTATGTACTATTCTAGACGTCGTGTTACTTCGAATAACAATATAGGAGTGATCAAATATTTGAAAAGGCACGGTGGCTGGAAGTCCACTACAGTGGCTGAAGGCTACGTAGAAGATTCAGTGGAGAATAACAAAACCATCCACTTCACAGAAAATTTTAACCCAAAATAACGCCACCTCTCATCACTCAACCACAAGTTCAGCCGCTACATTTTCATTTAATCCCATTAACCCGTTATTAGTAGAAACTTTTGTACTAACTGTAGTATATTTCGTGTAAATATTGTTAATAATAATTAAAATAAATCAAAAAAATTTTTTTAGTTATTTTAAGAGCGTGCTAGTGTGCCGTGATGTGTGAATTCTTTTTCAGTTCAGCACGGTCGTAGCAAAAATGTTGTTCCTGAGACGTGCGGGAAGTGTTATTTTCTACGCTTGTAGTTTACTGAACTATGCTTTGCGTCGTTGAATAAACGTCACGCTCACCGGAAAAATGAACTTCTCGTACTAGTTATGAAAACAGCTATTTCAAACTTTATAGAAAATAATTGGGGATTTACTTTGAAGCTTGCTGGGACGTTTTAATAAATGTGTGTGTGCTTCTGATGATCACGTACTAAATTTACACTTTGTTGGAACGAACTTAACGTCTTTTCCAAGTCTCACAGTAAGACTTGGATACAAGTTATATTAAAGGTTCTTTGACTTACAGAGTCTGACTCGTTAAGGTATAAAAATCAGATCGTTAGCTGTTTCGATTTATTGCAGTTTCGTAACTCTAGACGTGTATTGCTCTAAAGACATCAATATGTTAGGAGGTTGAATTAATTTTTAAGAGATAATCTTATTATTCTATGGTCGGAAGTAAACATAAAACTACTACGTAATGCACGAACATTACAACGCATTACCAAGAACCAATCTCCTAAATGAACATACCTATCGCACTTCGATTTACAGGCGTCCGCCAAAAACCATAAAGCCGGAAATAAAATCTTGGCTGCCAGCTTGGTTAAATTTAGTTTGCAGCAGATAAGGACTTCCGTCGTTTTCGTCTTTAAAATAGATTGATTCTATTGGCAGAATTAAGTAATTATGCCGGCGAAAACCAACAAAAACAGATCAGAAAAAAATTCAATCAGGCTAACTATAAAGAGATTACTGGGAATCGAGCTTTTTAATTTAACTTTGCGTAATTTTTCGACCCATTCGGAATAGTTTGGAATTGAATTAAAATCCGTGAAACGCAAACGAAAGTTTGCACTTAAATAAAAAAGGCTTATTGTGACTACTTTTATTTGGTTATAAACATTTTAATTTATTTTTAGGGCAAAATATTTACGCACGACTGAAGATACAGTAAATGAAGTTGGAGTTTGGAAAGATAAGCCTTCCTCGTCACTAACTCCTAAATTTATTAGGAATAATGCAGTGTGTCAAAATTTAGTTCGGCACATAGTTCTGCCTTTTCATTTCATTTTTATTGGGCGCCATTTTGTTCCACCATATTAAATTCGTACCTATACTTTACCAATTTTCTACCTATGCTACACTGATAATTTAATATATATTGAATAAGTAATTTGTGCACTGATTGTGCACTGATTTTGGAAGACCGCCATATTGTTCCAAACTGTATTCGTTTCATCATGTATGTGTACCAGTTTATTTGTTTATTTTATTTTGTGTAATCTTTGTAAAAAACCTTGAAATCAATTGTATAAGAAAAATTGTTTGATTTATCATTTGAACATTTTATTTGGTCGACATTTTATTTCACCATTTTGAATTCGTACCAGAATTTTACTGGTTACACTTAATGTTTGCATAAAATTTGAAATTAAGCTAAAATGTCCCCTATCTTTTTCAGGCTGATTTTTTAAATATTTTGTAAGGTCGCCATCTTGTAAACATAACAAAAAGTTATCAGTTCATTTCTATGTAATACTTAATTTTTGTGCAAAATTTGAGGTAATTTGAAAAATTACTAATGGAAAATATTATTGACGCTGGAGTTCATGACGTTCAGCTATGGGATCATTGTCCGATATTTTTGAGGGTTGAACTCAAAACTAGTGAGCAAAATCCTACAATTTTTTCGTTTAGACCCCTAAAAAGAATTAATTTTGTTCAATTTCAGAGTGATTTGGAGTCCTGGCACTCATGGTATTTATGAAATTCATGATATTGACAAAAAAGCTGGAATTCTTGAGTAGCAGCTTAATATCGTTATTTGATATTCACGCTCCAGTCAAAACTTTCAAAAGAAATAAAAATTATAAATATTCACCTTGGATTACTGATAATATTAAACTTTTACAAAAATTGCGTAATAATGCCATAAAAAAATTTAAACATTCTAAGAATCCTAATGACTATTCGTACTATAAACAACTATAAAACTATACAACATTTGCAGTTCGTAGTGAAAAATAAGCATATTTAAAGAATACGTTTAACAATTGTAGCAATAAAGAAAAATGGGCTGAACTTAAGAAATTAAACGTTATGAAAAATAAAAATATTACCATCCCAGTGCGTTTGTCGAATGTCAATTAATTAGACAGTTTTTTTATTACAGCACCAAAAAATTCTCATGCTCCAAAGCCGGATCTCTTAAATTTTTTTAAGAATAGTATTAAAACTAATTGTCAAGCTAAATTCGAACTTAATAAAGTAAGCCAGGCTCAGGTACTCAAAATATTTTCATCTATAAAAACTAATGCTTTGGGTCAAACAATGTTAATATTTTTCTCTGTTGTCCTTTTATCATTCCATTTCTTACCCACATTTTAATCGAATGCACATCCCATTTTCCAGATGCATGGAAACATGCACTTGTTCGTCCATTAGCAAAAGTTGGGCAACCTAGAGAGTTCAAAGATTTGCGCTCCATTAGTATCCTGCCCACTTTTTCTAAAATCTTTGAGAAAATTGTCGAAATACAAACTCGTGAATTTGTTAACACACATAATATTCTTCCACTCAAACAAACGGGCTTTCGAAAAGACCATAGTTGCGCGACAGCTATGTCAGATGTTGTTGATGATTTATTACGAGCCTGGGATGACAATAAATTAAGTGTTCTATTTCTACTAGACTATACAAAAGTATTTGACCTTTTAAATCATGATTTACTTTTGCCAACATTACAGTACGTCGGCTTTTCAAATAAGACTATACATTTTTTTTCATCGTTTTTACATAATCGTAAGCAGCAGGTGGTTGTGGGAAATTTGATTTCCAATGTTGAACAGGTGATGGTGGGCGTGCCACAGGGGAGCATTTTGGGACCTCTGTTATTCACTATATACACAAGTCAATTTAACCGGCGCCGGCGTCTACAATTTTGTAATTACAACTTATATGCTGACGATACACAGCTTTATTGCGCTTTTCAGCGAAGTGATTTCGAAATGGCAAATAGGCTAATAAATACAGATCCTAAAAATTTAATTAATATCTCGAATGATCATCAGTTAAAAATAAATCCTCTGAAATCATCTATTACTGTAGTTGGTGGAGAACCACAAAGAAAAATATGCTGTGCCAATCTCTCTATAGAAATAAATAATACACCTTTAGTAATAAACAATGTGTCAAAATCGCTGGGATCCTTATTGACTCTGATCTTCGTTTTCATAAGCATGTGTCCAGTAAATTAAAAAAATCGTATGCTGCCTTAAAATTAATTTATAACCAACAACACTGTTTGCCTCAGCATATTAAGGGAACTCTGTGTGATTCTTTCGTGATATCACATTTCAATCACTGGGATAGCGTGTATGAGCCCTGTCTAGATCAAAACGACACTAGGCGAATACAGAAAGTTCAGAACTCATGTTTACGTTTGATTTTTGGAATTCGAAGAAGAAATCGGATATCATACAAATTAAAAGAACTGGGCTGGTTGAATATGTTCAACAGGCGTAAACTACATTTTGCTTGTTTTTGTTATAAGATAATAAAAATAAAAACCCCAATATATACAACAAAATTCAATTTAGGAAAGATATTCATCGATTAAACCTACGAAACGTTGAAACACTAACTATCCCAAAGCACAGAAAGGAACTGTTCAAAAGATCATTTTCTTACAATGTAGCTTCTTGTTTGAATTCTTTGGGAGCAAGTTCATTTACAGAGACATGCGCTGCTTTCAAGACCCGCGTAAGGAGGTCGATTTTCGCTAGCCAATAATTATTGACTTTACCCACGTTCTCTCTCTCTCTCTCTCTCTCTTTTTCTTTCTCTTTTCTTGTTATTCTTCCTCTCCTTTTTTGTTCTTTAGATACTAAGATTGCAGGATAATTTTAATATCAGACTTAAGTATTCTTAATTCAGTGTATATTATATGCCAACAGACACTCATCAAGCTTTATTAATTGCTTTCTATTAAAGCCTAAATAGTATCTAGATTTCTATCTGGATGTCTGCACTGACATGGCCTATTACTTTCCTTTGCAATTATTTAATTTTAAGAAAATGTACATATAAGCCTAAATTTGTAATTTGCTTTTGGAAAGTAATACATTTATTATTATTATTATTATTATTAGTTTTTAAGTCATATTTTTTAGCGTATCGTTGGGGCTCCATTTTGTTCCGCGATATTGAATATTTACAAAAAATTTACCGGGTCATTCCCATAAGACCTTTAATTTTGTATCAAAATTCAACCATATAAGTACTTTTTTAGCTCTGCCACAAACTGACAAACAGAACGACCGACAGACGGACCGATGGAATTGAGAAAACATGTTTTTGGGCATCTACAAACGCTAAAACTTGAAGCTATGTAAAACCTTGGAATGAGATTTTTTCCACGATTACATTTTATTTGCCCTCTATTTTGTTCTGCCATCTTAAATGCATACCACAACTTTACCACACTCCATTCTTACACAAAATTTGAAAAGTAGTTTTTTCAGACTGAGTTTTGAAATATTTTATTAAGCCAACATTTTGTTTCGCCAATTTGGATTCGTACCAAAATTTTACCAGCTGATTCCTACATAATACTTGATTTTTGTGCTAAAAATTTCATGTAAATTGAATAAGTGACTTTTTAGTAATATTTTTTTTTATATTTTGCTAGGCCGGCATTTTTTTTCCGCCTTAGTATCGTGCCAAAATTTTCTTTTTATATTTCTACGTAATACTTGATTTTTCTTAAAAATTTGAGGTAATTTTGATAATTGGGTTTTTAATAATAATTTTTTTAGCAATTCACTGTGCCGCCATATTGAATTTTTACCAAAATGTAACCATGTTATCCCTTTATGACTCTTGATTTTTGACCAAAATTTGAAGTCAATCAGATAAGTAGTTTTTGAGCTATGCCTCCTATAGGCAGATCGACAGAGAGACAGAACTGAGAAAACATGTTTTTTGGAAAGTAGGGCCCCAAAACGTGAAGATTTGTAAAAACCTGTGAAGGTGGTTTATTCACGATTACAATACTTCCCTTTTTACTAGGGAAGTAAAAATGCATTCACTTTTAACTAAATTTACTTAAAAAAAGTTTTATAATGTTAAACTGTTTAACTCAATTGGACTTAAATTGTTAAAATTCAAAGAAATTTTTCAGTAGGAAAAGTAAAAAATGAGAATACTTTTGTCCAACAATGTCGAGAAGAAACCTGTGATTGGCAATAGGAATTCTGATTATATAGTACCAACGGTAGTATTTTATTTTTTGTACACCAAATTCTTCAAATTGTTAACAGCTTATTCCATATTCATATAATTATACAACGAAAAAAAAATTCTTGTTCTAATCGTGTAGTGATGATTGACTTATTAGTATATAGATCATTATTGTCCTAATTAGTTCGCTTTTTGTCAAAACGAGAAAGAAGCAAATAATTGTTTTCAAATAACAGTAAGCTTATTTATCTTTATATTGTACAACATATTGTTGTTTCCTTTAATTTAAACTGCATCCTTCTTTCACTATTTGTATATCTATAGTTAATTAAAAAAAATTATAAGTTCATCGAATGAAGTTGCTTAAATTAATATTAGTTGCACATTAAACTATTTTCTTATTATACCAATGATTAATTTTGATCCGTCCAATTACCTATTTTTTTAAGTCCCCAGTTTTTAGACGTTTACTTAAGAAATTATTTAAAATCAGTAGACCAAAAACGAATAGAATATAAGAAATATAAATAGGCACAAACTCAAAACAGTATCCAAAGTTTTACATTGAACAACTAATATTAAACAGTAAGTGGCTTAAAAAAGACACAATACGCTATAAAACTAATTAATGTTATTCTTTAAATTTCCCAAAATTATTCTAGCGGCAGTTCAGACAAATTAAAATTAGTCTTTTCTAAGACTCGAATCCAGGACCTTATAGACAACCCCCTAACCACTGAGCCACGAAGATTATATGCTCAACACAAACTACGACAATATAACTTGTTGCTTTTTGATTGTCTGTATTTTAATATTATAAATTTCTCAAATTATTTAATCTGCATTTCATCCTCCGCCTAAACGTGAGCTAAGTAGATAGTTTAACCTATGGTTAACTTGAGGTACCGAACTTTCATTTATATTTTGGCACATTTACATCATTGTCTTTTAAGGATATTAAGTATTTCTAAAAATTACACTGACCGACAAGATTTTTCTAACACAGGCCAGCTCATTATTTTCACAATGGAAATACACTCCCATTAATAAAAAAAATATTTGGAAAGCCCTAATACGTACCATTTTTTAATAGCCTAATTAGAACCTTTTATATTGGCAGGTAAACAAATTTATTGTGGGGTGGCTAAATTGGGTCCATTTTACAACGGAAAAATTACCTAGACTGGGTTGTTTATAACCTTAGACATAAAATAAACATTAAACATCACTCTTCTGTTGAGTTTCCAATTGAGTGGTTCTCTGTGTATCGATAAGCAAGTGTATGTGAAGACAAGAATGACGAGTCAAACGCGCCGAAGTTGCAAAATTTCTCCTGACAAATTTTGTTATATTTGTGGAGAATTTCTGGTGAAATCACAAGCCAGGCCATTTTCCGAAAATGTAAAAAAAGCTTACTTTAATTATTTTGGTGTGTTATTTGAGGATGAAGATAAGCGGTGGGCTCCCCATGTGTGCTGTGTTAGTTGTAGTGTATTATTGGTGCAGTGGATGAAGGGAAAGAGAAAAAGTATGCCTTTTGCAGTTCCAATGGTATGGCGAGAACCCACCAATCATTCTGACGATTGTTATTTTTCCCTGACAAAGACTGAAGGTTATTCCAAAAAGGGAAAGAAAGTCATAATGCAAATTTGCCAGTGCCGATTGCGCCTTTAAATTGGCAAGCTATTGATCATCAGGCAGCTCAGAAAAACAGTGCACCGATCCCACTTTTACCACAGGTCCCAGTTCCGGCGAGCCATATTTGATTGTTCAAAATGAATTAAATGATTTAGTACGTGATTTGGGATTATTTAAGCAACAGTCAGAACTTCTGGGTTCCCGTCTGAAGGAATGGAACCTATTGGCCAAAGAAACAAAAATTACGAATTTCAGAAAAAGAAGTGCTATGTTTTCTGAATTCTACAGTATGGAAAATTCGTTGTGCGCGTGTACTGATATAGACAGTTTAATGCAGGAACTTGATATTGGACATTCTCCTCGTGAGTGGCGCTTGTTCATAGACTCCTCTAAATATAGCTTAAAAGCTGTGTTATTGCATAATTGAAATTTAAAACCCTCTATACCAGTTGCCCATTCAGTTGCAATGAAAGAAAATTATGAAAATATGCGCACGATTTTGGATAAAATAAACTACAATAGGTATAAATGGCAGATATGTGGGGACTTAAAAGTTATACCGATTTTAGTGGGACTTCAGGGGGGATTTACAAAATATTGCTGTTTTCTTTGTTTATGGGGCAGTCGTGCAATAAATCAGCATTATGTAACAAAAATTTGGCCAGAAAGAAGCAAATTTCAACCGGGATCTCAAAATTTTAAATTTATACCTCTTGTTGATCCCAAAAATGTCCTTATGCTTCCACTTCACATTAAACTTGGGCTGATGAAAAACTTTGTAAAGGCTTTGAATAAAGATGGTGATGGATTTAAATACCCAAGACTTCGCCAAGTCTTTCCCCAATTAAGTGATGCTAAATTAAAAGAAGGCATTTTTATTGGGCCACAAATCAGAAAATTACTGGACGATGTCAAATTGTCGGCTAGTGTTATTGAAAAGTATAAAAAATTACATAACCTCTTTTTGCGATGGGTTGGGGAGATTCATTTAAATGGGTCTTTTCACACCTATTATATATACACCAGGTTTAATACCTTTACCTTTAAAGACAATTTAAGAAATTGGCTAAAACCGTGCCACAAGACGCAATCCATTAGAGAGAGGGAATATTCTCTTCTAAATGTGGAATCTGCTTCGTTATCTTTAAAGATAAACTTATCAAACTTGGTATATTTATGATCGGTAAGAAGAGTCCCATTTAATGAAGCAATAATATAGAGGGCGTCCGATTTAAAAAATAATAGGTTAAATATTTTTTTTTACTTTTTAAGAATTTTTATCAATTTTTGATATTCTTGGAAGGCAATAAAAGAGAAATCCTACACCTTTTGTATATAAAGTTTTTTTTTAATCTCCTGTAGTTAAAGCTGCAACAAGGTGTCAAAATATAAATGAAAGCCCTGTACAGTCGCATGAACTAGGGAGAGAATACCATGGCTCTCTATTTTACTATTAATAACTTTAAATAATATGTCCATAATCGTTCTCCTATTTTCTAACGATGAAATATTAAAATGTTCTCAAGGCTACATTGTTCATAGGAATTTGACAGTTACCTCTAATGGAAATAAATTTCAGAACCTTATTTTGTATATATTTTAGGCGATTTACATTAACGGCATACCTCGGATTCCAAATGTGCAATATAAACCCGTGATAGTTTCAATATTATTAAACATTGCACGTTTATACAAGATGTATCCCATCAATATAGAGCAGTAAGCAACTATCAAACTCAAACATGAGTTTTGAATACATAATAAAAATATTCCCAAGTCGAATATATATTAAACACATGCAAGGTATTCAGTGGTTATTTGGTAATTAAACAAAATGCCATTTTTATTAAGAGAAAATGTTATAGGAGAGTGCTGGTTCTAATTGCAACTGAATAACTCTGTTTAAGTTATCCTGAATAATCTGGCAATCTTCAATATTTTTTTAAATCCTCTCCATAAAGTGAAAAGTTACAATCATGAAAACAAAATTTATTTAATGTTGTTTATATGAATGATGAAGAATAAGGGACTCACATGCGATCCCTGGGGTGCCCCTGAGGAGTGTTTAAATTATTTACATCAATCCATTTGAAGAAACTTCCACTTACATCGATTTGAACAGGGCGATTGAGTAAGATGTGATTAATTGTATCCAATTGTCTTTTGTTATTCAACTGTTCACAAAAATTACACATTCAGTGTAAATAAACAAATTGGTTTCAAGTAAGCGCCCTCTAAAAAATCATGCTCCTCTGATACTATTACATTTTTATTAAAGAGAAGATCAACTAGTAAATCAATTTTTTTTAAAGACTTTTGGTATTACTGATAATTTAGATATTGGACGATAATGGGTCGCATCTTTTCGTTGCCCACTCTTAAATATTGGGACAATCATTGGTGATTTCCACTTATTTAGAAACATTCTGCATTTTGAAGTATATTTATAAAGCAGCGTAAGTGATTCCGAGTTGAGTTGAGACACAAAAGAGTTCGAAGAACATCCTGGGTGCTAAATAAAAATAATAATATGTAAATTAGAGTTGTTAATTTCTTTATGATTATCCAAATAATGAAAGTAATGTTGTGTTCGAAAACACTTGAGAGATAAGAGCAAAATAAATTACAAATATCTTTTCCAGTGGGAGCACCCGTATCCCGCCAACAAACGTCGATAGGCACTTTGAACGAGACTATTATATTGCGCAGTAGGTTTTGAATTTAACAGAGTATTAAATTTCATATATTAACCACGACATAACAACGTAAGAAATCATTATTTTAAATCCTGATTCGAATAAATAAAACATATAACCCAGCTACTTTGTAGTGCAAGAACTAAGGCAAAATTATTTAATATACTTAATTATAATCATGCCCAGTCACCAAAGATAGTTATGGAGGCTGACATAATAGCATAATTATGCATTTTTTTTACTAATAATACCTCTCGCGGGGCTGCTTAGGAATATGCAGAGTACTCACACCTAGGCCGTCCAGTTTACAAAAAATGCTCAAAAAAATAAAAGTTAATATTACCTAAAAAAAGGGTATTCGTGTTTTTTCTGTAGTTCTCATAGTTTTTGCAAAAATTGGGTTTGAAAAAAATATGTAGTTTTTTGAGATTATGTATGTAATGTAGCCACGGATGTCTTCTTTCAAACGGATTTTGAATCAGTCTTAAGTTGGTTTTTGAAAAAGACACAGCGTGTCGTAACAGCTGTCAAACTATATTTGTTTAGTAATTTCCACTAATTTATTTAATTAGTGAAAATTACTTAACAAATATAATTTGTTTATTTATTATACTAGTGATGAACAAAAATTATTTTTATTGGAGTCATGTCAAATTTGTCCTCGCGTTTGCTAACAAATTCAAGATTTTTTCTCTTGGTTGTAAAAGAAAGGAAAGGAAAATCAATGATGACTTTAAATTAATTTATCTCGAAAACTATTACATTTCTGAAAAAAAAATCATTATAACCTTTTTTATAGGTAATGATCTGTCCCACATAAAACAATCTTGTTCTATCTCGAAGATATTGGACAAAAACCGCTTTTCTTTTTGGTCATTTTTTGTGAACCAGGCGGCCTACGTGTGAGCACATTCTTAAACAGCTCCTCAAGAGGTAGGGGAAGTTCGGCTAGCCCCGGACAACACGAAATTAAAGGTAAACAAATTTAAGGTGATATTTTAATTTTTTTACGGTTTTGGTTAGTTTGGTGTGCCTTCTGGATGACACCCAGGTAAGCAAACCTAAATCAGTTTGTTCTCTCAGCTAAATTGATATTTAAACTGTATAAAAGTAAGTGTATAATTAAATATTTTGAATGTTAACATAACCTAAAATGGTTTTAAATATACGTGTAATTCGGGTACCCGCGGACACACGAATTTCTTGCAGCCCCGGACATACAAAACTTTTGAAAAATACGATTAAAACAAAACGGTATGAAAAGGCTTGTTTCAATTATTGGAACTAGTGAGCTTTTTAACGATATTTTAATTATTACTTTTTTAATATTCACTCCTTGTTCAAATTATAAGTACATACGTAACCTTTTTAACCAGTTGGTTTCTAATTCATAATTATTAATTTATTATTTTCTTGTCAAAGTAGCATTTTTAGCCTGTTGTTTGTTACAGAATCAGAATAATGACTGGACGAACAACAAATCGGGGCTCCAGGTCACAAGAAGCAATGCGTCTAGCCATTAAATATGTTGTTGATGACCACCACAGTATTCGGGATGCAGCAATAAGATTTGGAGTCCCAAAAAGTAATCTTGGTGATCGGATCAGCAATCTGAAGAAAGGCTCAGAGATAAAGTTAACTCCCAAAATTGGCCAATTCTTCGAAAATTCTGACTATGAAGCTATTTTAGTTCAGCATGTTAAAGACATAAAGAGCCGGTTGATGCCTTTGACAAAAAAAAATCCAAAGGCTTGCTTTTGCTCTTGCCGAAAATTTGAAACCTGAGCACCGTTTTAATTTAGAAAAAAGAAAGGCTGGCAAAGATTTTTATTACCTCTTCTTAAAGCGAAATCCTGATCTAACCCCGCGTTTACCTGAAGCAACAAGTTTGGCTCGAGCAGTTGGATTTAATAAGGCCCAGGTCGATATATTCTTTAACAAACTTGATTTTTTCTCGCAAGCTTTTACTCGAACTGCGTGATTGGAAATTGCACAAAATGGTTTTTCTTGTACGGGTATATATCCTTTTAACCCAAATATATTTACAGACCTCGACTTCCTTCCATCTCAGATTACAGAAATTGCACTTTTACATTTAGAAGATGAAACCCAAGAGATAGGGATAAATTCAAATGAAGATACTCAATCAAAGCACAGATTGAAATTATCATCAATTCAAGTAGCGAAGTAACCGAAATGACCGGAATTAATGCAATGCCTTCTTACAGTCATAATTTACCTAACTTACCCACTGAGGAAGCTCAAGATTCTCATGAGTTTGTTATTCCAAAACCCCATCCCATACCAGTTCTTGTAGCCAGTTGAAAACCGATGGAATAGCAAACATGCCATTCTCTCCAGAGTCTCGTAAAGCAGTTGAACTCTTAAAAAAAATTTCACCGGACCCAAATTGCAGCGAGAAAAGATTAGCAAGTAGAAAAAGAAGATCAGAGAAAAAGGAAATCCACACATCCTCGCCCTTTAAAGAAGCACTAGAAGAGAAGCAAAATTTAATAAAAGCAAAGGCAGATAAAATAGAAGCCAAACAAGTAGTAAAAAAATGAAGTCTGAAGAAAGAGAAAGATAGACACTGGAAGATAAAAAACCCTTCCAAAACTACAGCAGCCATAGAGTACAAGACACCAAAGCTAATCCTAAAAAACAGAAGGAAAAGGAAAATTTGAATAGCGATGGTAAAGTTGCGTGCCTAGTATGCACTGAAGATTTTGAAGACGATTGGATTCAGTGTAACAAATGTGAAAACTGGGCTCATGAGGAATGTGCAGGTCTTACTTTATGCTCAAAAATTTATATTTGTGACTTTTGTATGGTTAAGAAAGCATACACAATTTTGTGTTATTTTATTTTTTATGTTTTATAGTTCACGTATTCGTTTTTACAAGTAATATTATTTTACAGAAACATTTTAACTTTCACATTTCAAGTTATCCGGAGGTACCCGCCAAGTTTTCAAAATGTTTTAATCGATGTGGTATTCTGATCTAAGAAATATATTATACAATGAGGGCATAAAGTCTGGAAACCTTGAGATATGTCAAAAACTATACAAGTTGGGTAAAAAAGTTTCATATAAAAGTTGTATAGTTCCTTACGATTTATGATTCAAAAATGTCTTGAAATATACAGGCTGTTTTAAAATCAAGTTACACGCCAAAACTTCAGAATCTCTGATGGAACACCCTGTATATTATTTCATTTTAAGAATCTACATGAAATTCTGATCATATTTTATTAAGCATACCCTATTCCTAAAGTCAACTGTTTTTGAGATAAAAAAATGAGAAAATGGAAATTTGGCTTTAAACAAAATTAACTCATTTCCCTATGCATAGTGAAACCTGGTGGATTATTTTAGAACTCCCATAGAAACTGTCATGTACTGACAATAAACTGTGTCAATTTTTAACATATTGTTGGAGAGTTACTTTTTTTCCTGATAAAAATGCTTTCAGAAAGAGAAAGAATAGAGATTCTTATGATGTTTGGATGGGGAGATCGCCAAAGAAATCTTGACGAAGTATGTGAACTTTTTAATAATACGCATCCCGAGCGGACAAGGAATTGCAAAATTCACAGTTAGCAAAATTATCAAAAAATTTCGTGATCATGGTTGTGTAAAAGATCTTCCCAGGACAGGTAGGCCAAAACTAGATGATGATATGAAATTGAATGTTTTACTCAGTTATAACGAAAATCCACATTTACCTACAAGTCAAGTAGCATTAGATTTAAACCTTAGTCTATTATCGGTAAAAAATATTCTGCACACGGCAAAGTATCATCCCTACAAAATAAGATTAATCCATGAATTAAATGAAGACGACTTTGACCGCCGACTTGAGTTTTGCGAAAGTATGCAAGAGCGGTGCAACCTGGATCCATTCTTTTGTAGAAATATTTTATTTTCCGATGAAGCCACCTTTTTTCTTAATGACAACCGACAAAACTGTAGATATTGGTCTACAGAGAATCCCCATTGGGCTCAAGTGGCTCATACGCAATATCCCGGGAAAATCAATGTTTGGGCTGGAATATTTCAAGATAGAATTATAGGTCCCTACTTTTTCGACGTAAATTTAACCGGCGAAATTTATCTTGATTTTTTACAACTCGAGTTGATTCCTGCCTTAGCTCAATTGTATCCAGGTAATGAGCCCGATATGCCTACTGCAGCAATGTGGTTCCAACAAGATGGAGCACCACCTCACTACGCGCTACCTGTTCGGCAGTATCTCAGTGAAATATTTCCTAACAGGTGGATAGGACGTCGTGGTCCCTACGAATGGCCGGCCAGGTCCCCGGACTTAACTTCCCTAGATTATTTTCTGTGGGGATATTTAAAGAGCAAAGTTTATTTGAACAGAACTCCTAATATCGATGCGCTGAAAAATCGTATAAGAGATGAAATCCGACAAATCCCACCTACTTTCATTCGAAATCTACAAGAGTTCATCAATCGATTAGGATATTGTCAGGAAGTGAACGAACAGCAGTTCCAGCATTTATTGCGTTAAAACGCATCATTTAGAATTTTATACTATCGTTGTTAACCGTTATTAAAAAAATTTTGTAAAACATTTTCCTCAATTTTTTTATCGCAAAAACAGTTGACTTTAGGGATAGGGTATGGTTAATAAAATATGATCAGAATTTCAGTAGATTCTTAAAATGAAGTAATATACAGGGTGTTCCATTAGAGATTCTGAAGTTTTGGCGTGTAACTTGATTTTAAAACACCCTGTATATTTCAAGACATTTTTGAATCATAAATCGTAAGGAACTGTACAACTTTTATATAAAACTTTTTTTACCCAACTTGTACAGTTTTTGACATATCTCAAGGTTTCCAGACTTTATGCCCTCATTGTATATAAAAAAGTTTTTTGCTTTTTTATAATGAAGTCGTATTAACAAAAGTTTTTACATTTGGTTTACCTAGCTACTTTTATTATAAACGACATTGTTTTTTAAAAAATGAATTTTAGCTTAACTGTCCGGGGCTAGCCGAACTTCCCCTAACATTTACAAAAGAAATTAGTGCACAATAATATTACTGGACTCACATATTTTACCATAGTGGCAATTTTACAGTAAAGATGGCACGCCATAGTTTGTGTGCAATGACGTTCATTATTATTACCGAGCGAATCGAAAAATACTTTCAAAGTTTTCAGAGTCCTCTCTTCCAAAAACAAAAAAATCGGTAAACTTCCTTTACCCGGAACTTCCCTCATCATGAATATTTCCTTTTATTAGGAATAGTGAAATGTGAACCAATTTAATTCAGTACATAGTTGTCACGTCATGTTGAATTCGCACCAGTTTATCCTTATATCATATTTAATTTTTCTCCAAAATTTACAGTTAATTGAATAAGAAGATTTTTTTACATTAATTTTTTTAGCACGTTATTTGGCCGTTATTTTGTTCCGCCATCTTGTATTCGTACCAAAATTTTAACAGTTGATTCCTACATAATACTTGATTTTTGTGCAAATTGGATAATTTTAAGTAATATTTTTTTAACGCTTCATTAGGCCGCCATTCTGTTCCGACATATTTACCAAAATATTACTAGGTCATTCCCAAATAAGCCTTAATTTTTGACTAAAATTTGAAGTCAACCTGTTGAATAGTTTTTAAGCTATTCCGCGAACTAAGAGACGAACAGACAAACCGACAGAAGGACCTACGGAATTTATAAAACATATTTGTTTGGCATCTGGGGACGCTAAAACACGAAGATATGTAAAACCTGAGGGTGATTTTTTCAGATTACAAAAATTTTATTTGGCCGCCATTTTGTTCCGCCATCTTGACACAGTTTTACTAGTTTATCTCTATACTACAATTAGTTATGGCACACGCTTTGAAATCAATTAATTAAGTAGTTTTTTTCTGGCTGAATGTTTAAATATTTTATTAAACCGCCATTTTGTTCCGCCATCTTGGATTCGTACCCAAATTTTATCAGTTGATTTCTACATAATACTTGATTTTTGTACAAAAATTGAGATAAATTATATAATAGGTTTTTTTAGTAATTTTTTTTTAACGTTTCACTAATCCGCCGCCCGTCTCGTTCAGGCATATTGAATTTTTACCAAAATATTACCAGGTCATCCCAATATGAGCCTTTATTTTTGATTAAAATTTAAAGTTAATCTGATGAGTAGTTTTTAAGCCATCACACACTCACAGATAGAGAAACAAACCGACAGACGGACCGACGGACTTGATAAAACATATTTTTTGACAGCTAGGGACGCTAAAACAGATTCAGATTACAAAAATTTTATTTGGCCATTTTGTTCCGCCATCTTGAAGTAGTACCACATTTTTACTAGTTCATCTCTATACTACAATTAGTTATAGCGCAAATTTGAAATCAGGTCATTAAGTAGGTTTTTCAGGCTAAATTTTTAAATTATTTTATTAAGCTGTCATTTTGTTCCGCCATCTTCGATTCGTACGAAAATTTTACCAGTAATCAACTGCTAAATAATACTTACATAATACTTGATTTTGTGCAAAATTTGATATAAAATGGATAAGCACTTTCTAAGTAATAATTTTTTTAACATTTCACTAGCCCGCCATTTTGTTTTTCCATATTGGATTTTTACCAAAATATTACCAGATCATCCCCATATAACTCTTAATATTTGACTATTCGGGTAAGTAGTTTTTTTCGCTATTTCGCGAACAGACAGTCCTACAACCGACAGACAGACAGACATACCGACCGAATCGAAAAATGTTTTTTGTCATCTAGGAACCCTGAAACGTAAAGATCTGAAAAAATCTCGGAGGGTTTTTTTTCACGATTACAATACTTCCCTTTTATGAGGGAAGTAAAAGTAAAACTTTGGAAAGGTTCCCTAGGTAGTAAAATAATTTTGTTCAAACAGTAGTACGAATTATTTCAATTAACTGAATTCAATCGATGTAAATTACAGATGCGTTAAATGAGTTAAAGTTGTATGAAACTTAGCTATAGACTGTCAATATCAGCGCCTGAATATTCCTTTATAATAAGCGTTTGCCAACTTTAGCAGCTGTACTAAGCCGACATCAGTAATTCAACCAAAATTTCACACCTCAACATATTAAAATAGGGGCATTGATCCATACAACTGGTCAAGTTTCCGTCGAATTTAACGATAATTTTTCAGACGCGGAAGTTATTTTTGCTAGAAATACCAGGTCAGAGGAGAAAGGCGGCTCGTTCAACAAGCGTTTCGATGCCCGATCAGTTTTCCAATTCGATGCCTCCCAATACCGGTCTATTTAAATGCAAAATCTATTTTTATGTATCCCAGTTTACAACCATTTCGGTACATTACACTTTACTTTATTGCCCCACTCTATAAACGCCCCGGACAAAAAAATCGAGAGTTGAGAGTTTTATAGAGCAATGTTTTATATTGCCGATGAGTATCGCTCGCTATGCATGTTAAATCGAACTTTTATCTCTCGGTTTTAAAGTTGAATATGCTCTATTTAATTGAAAGTAATTATATTTGTGGTTGTTATTTTTCGTAACAATTCCGTTTGGAGTTAAATTGGCTCTACGGGATCTCCTGAAAGTAGAGAAAAATATTTAGAGATGATTATTTGGATAGCCCAAAACGAAAAGCTGGCGAAGGCGCACAACTTCAAGGAGCGAAAAAAATTAAAATAAAGAGGTTTTGGAGTAAATTTACCATAACAAATAGTCTAGCGGAAGAAAATAAATATAGACTTGGAAATATTTACTGAAAACCTGCAAATAGGGAACTGGTTTGTAGTTAGCAACGAATTTAAAGCAACGTTGCTTAAATTTCGGTAATCATTGCAGTATAATAATAGAATTAGTGAACATATTAAGAGGATATCGGAGTGAATAAAATTCTTAGTTCTGCTGCTGCACTTGAATCACTTGATATCTGCAATGTGATGTATCAATGTGGATGACCGACAGAAACCTCATTGGTCAAGCAAGCGAGCCAAATATAAGATACGACAGTTGACATTAAAAAACGCGTTAACTCATCAACGACTTCTTTAGTAAGGAACGAAAAAAAATGAAAATAAAAGTATGTTATTTTTTCCTTAAGATTATGGGAGAGTTGGCAGTCTTTAAATAAAGCAAAAATATAAACTTTTTTAAACAGAAGAAAATGCACATGAAAAATATTGACTTTCCTATAATCTTCTTCGACGATAAATAAAACATTGAAACGTCAACACGTTTTAGTTTTAGAGTTACTTCGATATCCTTGTAACGGAATAGACTATAACAACAGAATAGAGTATATAAATTCTTAATTTATTTTAAAACGACATTTTTTTAAAGTAATAGTCAGTGTTTCATGACAAATTTTAAACATGAGTATTTCAAAGATATCGTTAAAATAAAGCTATCTGATATTAGTTATGAGATTTTTAAAAGCTAAACAAAATAATAAATAACGCTTATCTCTAACGCTATCTTCTAGATTCTGCAGGCTTATATAAAATTACTTACTGTCCAGTGACACTCGACGATACATCCTTAAAAGTTTATGGTTATCATATGACCGTTCTCGCGGGAAGATATCTGTGCCAGCTTTCATTTAAGTTAAAACTAATTATAATTGAAACATTTCATTTGGATCGATTCATTTATCATAAATGGTCAATTTACTATATTAAAAATATAATAGAATATTTTATAATAGAAGGATTTTCAAAAATTCTGTGCTTTTTTTGAAAAGCATTGTCTCCCTTCAGAAAAGTGTGGCTGGAAAGGGTTTTCTTTGCCGTTCTTTTTTTCGCCATTTTCTTTTTGATCCAGAACTACCTACCTATGAAGTATTTATTAATTAAGGGATCAGGGTGCGTATATGAATACGCTTCGCGTTCCGGCGAATAAGAGGCTTCTAAGGGGGGCAGTTCTTGTTAAATTAAGTGTCGACCTTTTTTCTGATTTCTAAATCAAGAGTTAGTCTGTGTTAAGTTTGTAGTAGCTACGATTGATATTAAATTCTTCTTTTGTGGTGGTTTATGGGGATTTAAATTGAAAATACATTAGTTCTAAGGTACCTACTTTACTTTTACTTTTTGCCACCTTTACTAACTCAGTGCCGAAAATTAAGAGTTCGATTTCTTCTAAACTGTTGCTTAAGAATTGCATTTAACAATGATTAAAAGCTTTTATATAACTTCGCATGTATGTTGGTGAATTAGTTAGTATGTATGTATGTTTGGGCCAATTCTTGCAAATAATTTTTGAAGCAGTTCTCGTTAAAAAAAATTAAAAAATATTTTTTAAATAACTTTTAGATATAAACTATTGCATAAACCCCATGCTAAAAACTAGAAAAAAAATAAAAGTAAAATAATATTTTTTTAAAAACTTTTATATATAAATTATTGAACTTGCATAAACAAAAAACTTTTGAAAGCTTAAAGTTTGAGTCATCATTACACTTGTTGTTTGTTTATGGAAGTTTAATTATTTTTTTACTTTTTAATTCAATAACTAATTATTACAGTTTTTTAAAATGATTTTTTATATTTATTTGAACAAATCAACATCCCAATATAATATAGAAATTCATCTTAATTACATGCAAACTTCCTAAATATTATTCGTACGTGCCCAGTGCCCTCTTTACTTATTTAGGCTCCTTTCAAGAAGATCTTATATAAAGATTTAATCCTAAGGGTAATAAAACATTTTTCCGGTCACTTATTAAGGTACCAAATTTTTTGATACTGCATCCGTTAAAAAAAATTAAACTTATACAGTGGGTTGTGAAAGTTGAGTTTTTAACAAAGATATTTAATCTTGATTCTAGCATTTATTTGGGGTGTAAGTTTTACGTAATTTCATGAGTTAAATGTATGGTTTATTTAAAGTTTTTTTTCACTTTTTTTCTTTTGCATTAAATTTGGGATTTTAAGTAAATTCAGTCATTTCCTACATTTTAATCATTTTTTGTTATTAATGTTAAGTATTATTTTTGTACAGTAATTCACATCTTTTTATTTTTGTCAATAGATGTTTAAGTTGTTTTTAAAAAATCAAATCTTTTACTTAAATAAACAACCTGTTTGACAATTGGTGGGATAAGATATTTAATTAATTAATACTAACAAGTATATGTGGAAAAACTGTAAATTATAATCTGTAAGAAACCTACAGAGTACCTTTGATTTTATTTATTATATTTTAGTTAATTTTAGTAATGTGAGAGAGTTGCACGCTACATCTCAAATAAATAAATAATTTTAAATGCTATAAAAGAATAACGCTCGATTACCATCTATAACCCTGTTACATCCTCTATTAATTAAAATTAATAGAATATTAAACACTTAATATTGACGAATTATCTATATTATAATTATTATTATATATATATATATATATATATATATATATATATATATATATATATATATAAACCAAATAATGGACAAACATAATTTCAGTTCCATCCTGTTATATATTCTGTTAATTTTAATTAATAGAGGATGTAACGGGGTTATAGATCGTTTTCGAGCTTTATTCTTTTATAGCATTTAGAATTATTTATTTATTTGAGATGTAGCGGGCAACCCTGTCATATTACTGAAATTAACTAAAATATAATAAATAAAAACAAAGGTGCTCTGTAGGTTAGGTTATCTTTGTTAAACTCTCAACTTTCACAACCCACTGTATAAGTTAAATTTTTTTAACGGATGCGGTATCAAAAAATTTGGTACCTTAATAAGTGATCGGAAAAATGTTTTATTACCCTTAGGATTAAATCTTTATATAAGATCTTTTTGAAAGAAGGCTAAATAAGTGAAGAGGGCACTGGGTATGAACGAATAATATATAGGGAATTTGCTTGTAATTAAGGTGAATTTCTATATTATATTGGGATGTTGATTTGTTCAAATAAATATACAAAATCATTTTAAAAAACCTGTATTAATAAGTTACTGAATTAAAAAGTAAAAAATAATTAAACTTACATGAACAAACAACTTTTGAAAATTTGTTTATTTTCTTATTTCAAGTGTAATGATGACTCAAACTTCAAGCTTTTAAAAGTTCTTTGTTTATGCAAGTTCAATGAATTTTTTCTTTTCAGTTGAATAATTTATATATAAAAGTTTTTTAAAAAATATTCTTTTACTTTTATTTTTTTTCTAGTTTCTAGGGTTTATGCAATAGTTTATATCTAAGAGTTTTATAAAAAATATTGAATTTTTTTTTAAAGAGAACTGCTTCAAAAATTATTTGCAAGATTTGGCCCAAACATACATACATACTAACTAATTCACCAACATATATGCGAAGTTATATAAAAGCTTTTAATCATTGTTGATACAATCCTTAGGCAACAGTTTGGAAGAAACCGAACTCTTAATTTTCGGCAATGAGTTAGTAAAGGTGGCAAAAAGTAAAAGTAAAGTAGGTACCTTAGAACTAATGTATTTTTAATTCAAAGCCCCATAAACCACCACAAAAGAAGAATTTAATATCATGTTTTATTTTTAGAAAAAATAAACCAAATATTGGACATGGATTTGCTTGTGTAAGATAGTCTTTATAACGTTTTAAAGTCATGCGCCTGGCGCCTAGGAGTTTAAAACTAATGAAACTTCCGTTTCAGAAAAAAAAATAATTCAAGCATATCTTTTTCATTCGTTAATATCCTTGACTCTACCCAAGAATAGTTATATTCCTAGTTACAGCTTGCTTTACTAAACCCCATCCAATTACATGTGTCTATCTTACAGCCAATATCATGAGTTCCGTCCTAATGTCCTAATGAACTGTTGGGCATTAGACTTCAAGCGTCGACCTCCTAATCAGCAAGTTTTTAAATTTTACATCTAGTATATAACCTTTAAGCCTTTTTAGTCGGTCGATGGGAAAAACGCTGTTCTCTGTTTACGGATAAACATGAATTAGTAGAAGCTTTAAATGGCGTGACAAAATCTCCAATAGAAGATACGGAAATAAAAGACAACATATCTCTTCAATGCTCAAAATGGTGTGACATCTCGCATATAAAATATGGAAATAAAAGACAAGATAAACCGTATTCTATCAAATTGAAACAAATGAAATGTTTGCCATACAGTAAAAATAAAAAGACACCAACAGGATTTGTAAGTCTAGCACGGAACTAAATTAAATTTGATGTTGTTAGACCGTGAAAGTTTTTAATTTTCAGCCGATCGGGTTCAATACAGAAAGCATTTTTCAGTTGTTCGGTTTCGTTAGGAATTAGTGAACTCACTGGGCAAACAACGCCTGATTGTACAAAATGTGAACGGATAAAGTTGATAATTAAATTCTGTTCCTTTTGTCTGGGTTCGGTAGTCGGTTTTGAATGGATCGTATGTTTTTTGAAATGCTAGATATTTTTATTTATTTGCTGACTATTAGTAAATTCGGCAGTACTTTATATAGTGTTTAGATTTTTGAAGTATTTTAGCAATTTATTTCCTCAAATAAAAATTAACAAAACTAGAGAATTTCGTTTATAAATAGATCATATCTTTGATTCATGAATAGGGCCCAAGTTAAATCCATCACAGGGGGATTTGCGTAATGCATAGAATAAGGTTGTGTCCATAATAGCGCACTGCACATTTCACGGCACCTCGCACCGCACCTAGCCTGATTTCTACTTTGCAGTGTGTCTCCACAACAACTTACTATGAAGTAACGAGCTCGAACAAACAAAAACAAACAGACCGACCAGCTTATCACAAATGACTAAATTCACAAAGGATAGAAGATAAACATGAATACCGCCAAGAACAAGCAAAATTCGGTTATATGATAATATAGCATAAAAATCAGGACTGGGACAACAAATGCAGGGAAGTTGTGTCTCACTTGGGTGGTAGTAGATCCTCGTAAGCTGAGAAATGAAAATACAAACAAGACAAAATTAATATGAAAATTAATTCAATAAATGAAAGAGCCAGCGGACCAGAAGAAATCCCAGTGGAACTCCTTAAGAGCGGAATACCAAAACTCACAAATATGCTCACAGATCTATTTAACAGGTATCGTAAAGGAGCTCCAGCACCGAATAGTTGGAAAGAAGGATGAATAATACGGAAGCAAAGTTTAACAGACTGTATGGAAAATTGTTGAAGACGTTAGTTGTGTTAGTATAGACACAATACGGAAACAGTATCGTAATGGGTCAGAGCAATATTTGCTAGTAGTTCTGGATAACTTTCAATAAACAGAGGCCCAACAAACTCATTTTTTACTGGGTTAAAAAGTAGTCTGGACACATTTCTAACAATCTTAGAATATTTTTACATGACAAAAGATAAATTATATCCTATGAACCCGAAAACACCCTTACTTTACGAAGATTCATAAAGATGGAACTCCCATGAGGCCAGTGGTTTCATTTATTGACTCCCCTTGCTATAAGCTTTCATCTTGGCTAAGCAGGTCATGAATTTTCCATTTCTGACGTTGATGTTTTACCTGAATGTCCGAAAGGGAAAAAGCTTGACCCTCTAGAAAAAATGGAAATAACCAAAGCTATAAAAAGTCCTATTCTCACTTACGTTAACGATGTTTTTAATTTCGAACCAACCCTAATATTTAACAATTTAATGTAATAATAATTGTAGGCAACCTTCACTTGATTCACTAATAATAGGGTGAGAGTTTTTGGTTAGTTTCTCTAACTAGTCCAGTGATCTGTAGGTACTTACTTCAACCTCCCACTCAAGCGGTTCGGGATCGATCCCAGCTAGGGACATGAATTTTTGGTACTTTTTTAATATTTTATTTTGTTTATTCGCTTGAGACTTAACCTCATTTTAGTGTCAATCAAATATATATAAGTAGTTGTTTGTTGTGTAAGTTATTGTTTTAGAATTTGTGAGTGTGATTATTTACTAAGGTTCTCTCTGTTATTTGTAGGTCTGATGATGCTGGAAAGGGCGAAACACGTGTTATGTTTATTGTAAAATGTAAAATTTACCGAGACTTGGAGTCTTTTTCTATGTTTGTTATTAAAACTAGGTCTCTTTGAGAAATATTGACAATTTCTTCGATACTTAATAGATTGACTTCAAATTTTGCGAAAGAATTATTTATGGTATAGAGATGAACTGGTTACAATGTGGTACGAATTCGACATAGCGGAACAAAAATGGCGGCCAAATAAAATCACCTTCGCAGGTTTTAGATATCTTCACGTTTTAGCATCCCTTAATGCCAAAAAAATATACTTTTTCAATTCCGTTGGTCTGTCTGTATATCTGTCAGTTCGCGGCGTAGCTAAAGAACTGCTTACCCACTTGATTTCAAATGTTGGTAAAAATCACGGGTAGTGGATTGCTAAAAAAATATTACTAAAAAATTAATTAAGGAATTTATCTTAAATATTGCATAAAAATCAAGTGTCCGAATCCAAAATAGCAAAACAAAATGTTTAAAAAATCAGCCTAAAAAACTTCTTATTAGATTAATTTCAAATTGTGTGCAAGCATTAAGTGTAACGTAGGGATAAAATGGTGGTAAGAATACAAGATGGCGAAAAAAATTACGGCCAAATAAGATGTTTAAAATATCAACGTAAAAAATCTTATTCAAATTTTGCAGAGAAATTAAATGTGATATAGGGATAAGCCAGTATGAATTCAACATGTAGGAACAATATTGCGGTGGCATGTAAAATCCAAGATGGTGAGACGAATTGGCGTCCAATAAAAGTTTTTGAAAATACATTATACATGTGTTACTAAATGACCCCTTTGTGGAATTAAATTGAATCACACTTCATTATTCGTAATAAAATTCATAACGAGAAATGTTCCGAGTAAGGGATTTTTTTCCGATTTTTTATTTTATAATTTAATGTTACCCAATAATTATTTAAACCTATACAAAAAATTATTCAGTTATCAGTATCCTGTGCTACAATCTTTGGTTTAGAATAACTGTTCGTTAGGATATCTAGATATTATTATCTTAAGTAGACAGGGTTAGACAGAGTACCTTGAGCTAGCTTTCGCCGTCTACTTAAAATGTTTTGGTATGTACTGTTTTGTACAATTGAAATAAAAAGGCATTTATTATTATTTTTATTATTATTACTACTAGTAATATTATATTCCTATAGTAACCTCAAGAAAGGATTTGAACATTTAAAAAACCAATTTAAATGTATGAGATAAAAATCCATTTTAAAATTATTTTGAAATATATTTAACATAATTTAATTCGTGATACTTTTACAACTTCTTTATTCTACATCTTTTACCTCACTTTTTCTAAAGTTTTTCGACTTTCCATCCAAGGCAGCACAGAAAGACAACCACCCCAGGGTTAAAACAACTTCGGAAGTTTTCAAACAAATAATTAACTGTTTTTGTTGATTGTTATCAAAACCTTTTTAATCAAGAACAATGAAACAACGAAGTCTCTGCTAAAAAGTATTTAATTGTAGGGTTGACCTGAGATAAGAGGAGAAAAAGAGTAGATAAAGAGTGAAATGGGGCGTGTTCCCTTTAATTGCCGATAGTAATTATTTTCGTTGTTAATTTATTCCTTATTAGTTTCATCTTATATTTTAGGCGATTAAATGTATTTTTAATTTTTTTATATTTTGCCAAACTATCGAGTTACTTTTGAAGATGCATATAATGTTTTTAGACAGACAGCCTAAGAGGTACAGGAAACTGAGTGTGCTGCCAAAGAAACACAAATTTAGCAATTTAAACATTTTTCTCCAAATTTAGTTTTATTGACGAAACCCTGTGAACCGCTGAAGACTTGAATTTAAATTTAGTGCCTATTGTAAAGTCATATATCTCAGAAGGTTAGAAAAATAAATGATTGAGGTGGTTTAACACATAGAGTGTATCTTCTATGAAATAATTTTAATTCTAACGCCATTTTTAATTGTCAATAGTTTCAATATAGAGGGTGATGAAAGGAACTGTAGATAACTGTCAGAATCATTAAACAATATTTTTTTACTAAGTAAGTTTAAGTCAGATCTAACTCGATAGTTATTGATTTAAGATGACATAAGCAGCAATGGTACAAATTGCTATAGTTCCAAAATGACATAGTGACAAGCAAAACCTAATTGGTGAACTTAAAATTTCAACTGTCTTGGTATTTAGTAGAGTCCGACTGAAGGTGATTTTTTTTGGGCGAAACTGAAGCCGATGTAGCATTTTGGCTTACCTCACGCCTTCAGCAGAAGGCCGAGGCTGAAGAAATTCGATCCTATTTTGTTGTTACAAACCCACTGTGCCTACGTGTGCCTAAAAACTATACTAATAAAAACTCGTAATTTCTTCGATACAATAAGAAAAACAGATAAACTGGCTTTTACCCGGAACTTTGCTCATAATAAAGTCCACCACAAATATATATATAACAATTTTTGTGTACAGGGTGTTCCATTTTGGGTACTTTTGCGGGATATCTCCGTTATCTTTATAGATAGGAAGTGGAGCTTTTCGCGACAGTGCTACTTTTTCGTAAAACTAATGATGCCGTTAACAAAATTTTCATAGCCCTTTTAGATTTTAAGACACAGGGCTAAATTGAAAATGTTGCATTTTCAGGCACCCCTCGTATCTCAACTATCAGATAACTTATCGGAAATGTGAAAACTGTTTCTTATATTGCTTTTCCCGTAGAACTCAATTCCGCCTTCGGAATTAGTATACAGGGTCAGGTCAAAAAGTTATCGGATCCTTCTTTACTTTTTTAAATGCAACAACCTGTATATTTATATACTATAAAATTTGTCTCTTTTCACCTTTCCAAAAATATATAATAATATGGACTTTTTCTCAGAAACACGCAAATAAATAACAATTTTCTGAAATTAAATGCATAATTTAATAGTAGGCTATGGCTATTGTTTATGACAACAAACAAAAATAAATGTCAAATATGTGTCTATCTCATCGGTTTTTGGAACGACTTTTGGTTTATAAAGCAGCTTATAAACGTTCTTTTGGTATTTTTATTTAGTTGATATTTATCAAGTTCTTCGAATAATGGCAGCGTATGAAAATTATGAAAAATATGATATGCTGGTAGGTTTTATACAGAGTAATGAAAATGCTGAAGAAGCCTCGGAATTATATTTCCATAGGTAAGTAAGCTATTATGGCTACCAAAATCTGTATTATCATTATAAGTTTTTGCTTGTTAGATATCCAGAAAGAAGGCAACCGTTTTTTGAGATATTTGCTCGTTTAAAAGCAAATTTAGGTTGCACGGATCATTTGTTCACTCGCGTCCTAAAACATACAACAAAGAGAACAGAGGAAAGAAAAGAGATAGATGTTTTGGAATATATAGAAGCAACGCCTTCGTCCTCATGTGGAAAAATTGAGAAGGAAATTGGTGTGCCAAAAACTGATGGTCAGAGGATCTTGCAACAAATCGATGCTAACGATTTATTTGGCAGACTTCCATTACCCAATATGTTGCTATTACGTACAGCGAAATGGTGCCCCAAGACACAACTCTAGGCTCTTAAGGGAATTTTTTGATAATAACTTTTTCTCAAAGATCGATAGGTACCAACGGATATGTTAGATGGCCTCCACGATCTCCAGATCTCTCAATTTAGATTTTTTTTATGGGGCCATATACAAAATGAAGTATATAAAACACGATATGACGGCATAGCAGAACTTCGAGAGGCAATTCATTTAGTCTTTCGAGATCTGGTAATGAGACCAATGGTTCTTTTTAACGCTATTCAAAGAATTACAAAAATGTGCCAATTTTGCATTAGAGAAAATGGTCGTCAATTTAAACATCACCTTTAAAAATTTGTTTTTTCTTTTTTTTTAATAAGGTTATTTTTTTGTGTTTGTTATATTGTTACTCTATGCTATAATACTGTTGTTACAAACCCACTGTTATTAAAAAACTCTATAGGTATTTTTATATAAGAAGATACCTATATGCAAGGTATCTAATTCTTCGTTAGCAATATGTAGCTTTCAATTGTTTATTATTGCTACTCGTGGCCTACTATGAAATTATGCATTTAGTTTCAGAATATAGTCATTTATTTACGTGTTTCTGAGAAAAAAGTGCATTCTATTATATATTTTTGAAAAGGCAAAAAAAGACAAATTTTATAGTCTATAATTTTTTGACTTGACCCTGTATACTAATTACGAAAACGGAATTGAGTTCTACGGGAAAAGTTATATAAGAGAAGAGTTTTCACCTTTTCGATAAGTTATCCGATAGTTGAGCTACGAGGGGTGCCTGAAATCTATAAAAATAACGGATATGATATTTGACACAAACTTTGCCATAAATGTTCATACGTGTCACTTTTCTTGATAAACTGAAACATTTCATTACGAGGAATGTTCTGTTACAAGAACCTTATCTATTTATGTATATAGGTACTCAGAGCTTAGGTACCTTATAATAGATCTGTCGTATTATTATAATATCTATTAAATTTATTGCCAAATAAATATATGTATATATAAATTCTGTTATATGTGTGTGATGGAATACTTTATCTTTTTGTTTTTTAAATTTATGTTTCTTCATATTCACTTCGTATAAATTTTTTACCATTTTTTCTACATTTTTATATTGTGTTTGTCTAGCCGAAAGTAACTATTCTCTAGAATAGTAATACTGTGCATGCGCAAATAAGAATTTGTTTTAATTCCATACCTAAAAAACATTCAGATTGAAACAAATATATATTTTTTAATCTCTACAACTTTTTCCAAGTTCTAACATACATTTTGTATATACATTCGTATATACAGACAACATTTACTTACCATACCTACTTAACAAGATTACTGCTTCGATACCCCAGTATACTATTTTTTAAATTTTGTTTTTATTTGTTTTTTTGTTATTTTTGTTTTTTTAATTTCAATAATTTTATTATTTGATATTTTAAACAATCAATTAGGCCGCTATTTTGTTTTCCCATAATGATGTCACACATTATTATTGAGCAATATTTGAGGTAATCTGTATTAGTAGTTTTTAGTAGCATTTTTTTAACAATTTATCAGGCCGCCTTTTTCTTTCGCCCTAATATTAGACTTTTACCAAAATGTTACCATCATCCCCATATGATTCTTAATTTTTGACCAAAATTTAAAGTCCATCGGATTAGTAGTTTTTTAGCTATGCGCCGTGGACAGACAGACTGATGAACCTGAAACATGAAGATTTGAGAAAAATCTCCGAGGACGACTTTTTTTACGATTATAATAGGTTCTTTCCTCATACAAGGAAAATAAAAACAAATTATATTCTAGTTTCTAGTGAACATAAAACAATTCATGAACCATAAGTAGAAAAGTAATAATAATAAAATAACTAAAGATCAGAAAAGTGGGTAACTAGTGGTTCACTAGCTACAGGTGGGAGGTGATTTCGCAGCCTTTTTAAGGACTAGTAATACAATATATCAACGCAGATATTGGTTTAAATAAGGTATCAAATATTCACCTAAACACAATTATAATAACAAGAACTTTTATTTGGGATAATAATATTAATTTTTATTTGCGAACTTCGGCTTCGGACAAAGCTACGACTAAATTTTGGCCGAAGCCAATTATTTGCCGAACATTGAAATAATAGCCGAAGATGGCCCAATTCGGAGATTTTTGTTAAACCTGCGTCTACGTTAACGTAGTATCTGCATTTTCAGGAAAATAGAGTATCATTTTCTTTGGAAACGGTTTATTTCAACTATTGTTACTGTTTTTGATCGAATAGATATCTATCAAAATCATTGCAAATATATAATTATATTGTTTAACCTGCGTTCGTACCAACTTATTGTCTGCTTTTCCATCAAAATAAGATATGCAAAAGTTGGAATTTTATTGTACCTCACAAGCAATTTAACGTGTTTTCAGATATAATGCCATTATTATGTTTTAAATTTGAGATTGATGTATTTCCAAATCGCTCATCATTCAACTGTACTTTCGGATGATTTCCAATATCGCAATTTACCATTCTTCGCATAAACTAACCGATAACTAAACTAGTCACTGTTTTAATGGACAAATCCAACAAGATGATTTATTGATCCATTATTTTTCAAGGTATCGGGTATTTTATCTAAACAGAAAATTAATTGGCTTTCAGATTCATGAACCTTTATTTTTTGTTTTTCATAGATACCCGATTATACTCTACTTTTTAATAATTTTTAATCTGGCTGTCTGACATAAATAGGCTTTTTGCAATATTTTGAGAATAAAATAAAATTAACAGTAATATAGCATAAATAAAAGAACAAGTTACATTTTGGATTAATAATACAAAAACGGTTAGGGGAAGTACGGACAAAATGACATAGTATTTTAATATTGCTTTATGAAAACTTACTATAAACAGTAACAAACGCTTATTATATGTAACAGTTATCTTTGATACATTAGCTTTTCATGTAAGAAAGTTATTTTTAAATAATGTAAAGGTACACAAACTTAAAAGCTTAATACTAAAACCTAAGTCAAAACCATTTTGTCTATACTGAATGGACAAAATGGCATATGTGTTATGGACAAAATGACTTAAACAGAAACACATAGTTCACAAATGAACATCTTTGTCGTTTTTGGTAGATCAGCGCAAATTGAATGAGCCCACTATGCACAATTTATTCACCTTAACCAGTTTTCACCAGGCTTTGAACGGGAATATAAGTCGTTGCAATAAATACAGGGACAGTCGTCGTCATCAATTTGCGAAGCAAATGGATCTGCCTCTTCATCATCCTCATTGTAATCAAATACTGCTCTAGTGGCCTTTCGCTTTCTTTTTTCAGAGGTGATTTTAGGCTCATTTTTTGCTTTTACTTCCTCCATGCTCGGTGTAGAAGTGAGAACAAAATGCGTTTTTTGCTTCTTTGGTTTTCTCTTCCCCTGTCCTCTGACTAAATTTCCTTGCGGAATAGGAGATAACATTTCAATCGGAACGAGCAAAGAACTTGTTGATGGTTCAGGATTTTCCTCACCTCGAGATATTTCATATGATATGATGGGTGCACTTTCAGAAAATGAATCTGTTGAAGGTCCAGGATTCTCTTGACTATTCGTGCTTTCATCTGGTACGGTAGAGGCAATTTCGTTATTTTTAGAATTTGGATTTTCTGTTACCTGTGTGGGCGCAAATTCAGGAGGCATTATTGGAACATTGGTTGTCTCAGCAGGCTCAAACATATAATCTGGAAAGATATCAGGGGCAACAGGCCAGAGATCAGTGTTTTTAAATCCTTGGCATGCATTTTGCACAGTAGCAGCTTTGCCATAGGCCTCATTAAATAAATAGTCAATTTGTAGATGAGTAACTACGCGACCTGGATGAATTGCATCCGATGGGTGCAATGAGGTGGCAGACATAATACGATTATACCATTCTCTTTAGCGTATGTCAATGACTCAAATCCTTTGTGACTAGCATGACCGTCGACGACGAGGAGCACTTTTTCATCAACACTAGCCTTCGCATAGATTTGAAAATGCTTCAACCATTTGAAAAACACATCTGTGGTCATCCAGCCCGACTCTTGTGCAATTCCAAGAGTGCCAATTGCAGCCCCATCCAAAAGCTCATTTTTTAAATTCTTTCTAGGGAATATTAAACATGGAGGTATGTAAGAGCCGGTTGCATTCATGCAACACACAACGATGACATAAGATCCTCGCTCAGCACTTGTTAAGCAGCCGATTTGCTTCCGGCCAGTTGTTGCCAAAATTTTCTGTGGTTTCTGAACAGTAGACAGACCGGACTCATCTACATTATAAATCCTATTGGGTGAAAAGTTGTGCATATCCAACAAATCTTGATATACCTTAAAGAATTTTTCAACTTGCGGCTTATTGAAAGCCTGAGCCCTAGCCGCTAAAGTCGGTTCTGGTTTACGTACCGAAATATCTTTATTCCTTTTTAAAAACCCAGTTAACCATTCCTGTCCAGCTCGTTGTTTTTCTGCATTGAAAATATGGGAAAATTTATTTTGTTCGGCAACTGAAATGCTAACTTCTGAACGTCTTTACGAGTCAAACCAAAAAGTCGTGTTTCTAATCATTTTAAATGATTAACTAGTTGCCTTTCAATTTCTAGAGGAAAAGTAGGTTTGTACCTTCCTAGTCCTTTACCAGTTGGATTTAATGTTTTGTTTTTTCCTAACGCGTGTCTTCTCAGAGTCGCCTGAGGGACACCAAACGTTTTGGAGGCTAAAAGCCAACCAATTTTATTTTGCTGAACAGCCTCAATTGCATTTTTCATTGACACGTCGCTCCAAGATTGTCGATTAGATGTTCTTTTATAGTTGCGCGGCATTCTGACAGTATGGTCTGTAAGCAAATAAATATAATCATATTTTTGGTCTATATAAATTATAATGGACAAAATGACATACTATGTCATTTTGTCCGAATGAGCACTATGTCATTTTACCCATATTGGATATTTAATAATTTTACATTAAAAATATGCATTAAATGTTATCTATTTACGAAAGTAATCAAGCCATGTCATTCCATACACTATAAAGAATTGATTTAAAGCAAAATGAGTTGACTGAAAATCCAAAACTTACCGAAAATAAGAAAACAGAATCACACGTGGAAATTTTTTTTAGCCCGCTACACCTTCACTATACGACTGCGTCGGTCTAACTGAACTTTTAATATTACGCTCTTCGCAGCTTATCCAGGAACCGTTTGGAACACGTGACATACAGTCGGTTGGGCGGTAAATATCGCGAATTATGAAATACAGGTTGTATGTCATTTTGTCCTTATGTGTCATTTTGTCCATACTTCCCCTAAGTGGTTGGATATCTTTTCATAATATTTTCAGTCTCCTCCCTGCAACCCCTTAATTAAGTTTGCTCATTTAAATTAATATTCGAGGGAGAACTTTAGCACTCACCTGATTCGGCTAATGTAACAAATGCTGAAAGTGGTCTCTACCTTCTACTTGACATGCTTCGAGTCTGTAGTAAATACTACACTTACGCATTTCGAATACTCTTGGCCGGTAAATAAATAACCTGCATCCTTATTCTATCTTGTAGGTTCTTAACGCTGTTTGGTCTATTTTTAAACACTGTCTCTTTCAAATACCCCCATAGAAAGAAATCCAATGATGTAAGGTCCGGAGACCTTTGTGGCCATTCAATGTGACCCCGTTGACCTACCCACCGATTTGAAAGTGTTTCGTCCAAGTACCTTCGAACATTTATACCAAAATTCGTTGGTGCGCCATCTTGTTGAAACCATATTCTTTCAAGGGGATTATCTAAATCACCCACGTTGGGGAACTTTACTGCCAATGCAAGTATTAAATCGAATGAGAAGAAATCTAAGTAACGCTTAGCAGTAAGATTTTCTTCAAAGAAATAGGGTCATAAAGTTCGGTTATTTATTATGCCAGCCAAAACATTGACTCTTTAGGGATGTACTGTATGTCCCTCACGTACTCACTGTACATTTTGATGAGACCAAAATCGATAACTATGTCTATTGGTCATTCCATTTAAATAAAATGTAGCCTCATCGGAGAAGTTAATATTTTGAAAAAAAATGTCATTTTCATCATAACTTCCCACCATTTCTTCACAGAATTGTAATCGCCTCTCGTAGTCATCTTCAAGAAGTTCATTTACAACATGCACTCTATACGGATGATACTTCTGGCTCTTCAATAATCACTGTGCAGAACCTCTACTGATACCGTTATTTAGCCCTAAGGTATTAGTTGAAGAACGTGGACTTTCTTGTACTGACAAGAGTATATCAAGTTTTTTGTTTTCAGTTAAAGCGGGTGGTCGTCCCGTTTTAGGTAAATCCCTAAACTGACCCATGTTCTTCCAATTTGTGAAATATCCAACTCACATTTGAACTCACAGTTGTATTCTTGGGATAGTTTTCATTGAACAACAGATAAACTTTATCGTGGCTCCGTACTTTGTCTCCTCAACCCAACAATATCAAAATTTCAATACGCTGCTTCTCTGAAAGAACCATATGTCAAGAATGGCAGAGTTCCTAAATACTAACACTTGGTTACAATTCAATTATCAAACTGACATATTAACGGAATTTATTATTTTGTGTATGTAGGTATTTGCCAAATAAACAACTAAACGTGTGAAAAACCCGTCCTAGAATTTCAAGAACTTGGGTACCTTTTTACCTGCAATTAAAATCATATTGATTTTTATGACACAATAATCTATCGGCTTTTGTCTACATTCTGCAGTACATATGTCATATTGTTTTTAACATACTGTGTAGCAGCAACGTGGGATCACACCTTGAGGTTATATTAAGCTTAAGATGTAGCTGTGGCATACCTTTAACCGTTGTCTATCGAGGTTTAATATTGACAGGTAATACTGCATATGTATATTGACTTTGTTATTGTGTATTTGTTGATTGCTTAAGCAGTTATATTTTGAATTATTAGCCTGCTGAATTTGAGAACTTCGTATAAAAATAAAGATAAATATTTGGTGTAATCAATGGTGGAGCGGTCTGATTAACATGTAATGTTAGTGATTTGATTTAAGATTTGATATAACTTAATATTTTTATTTCTCATTGGTCTTACATTTTCCTCCTTTTACTCTCTTACTATAAATTTAATTTAAATTTGATTCATGTCAATTAATTTAAATAATCTTTATAAATTTTCACTGATTGTTCAAATTGGATGCAACTACAAAGTTTCTGGTAAAACAAAAATAAACAAATATCCCATTCATAACAGTTATAATTTTGCAGTTTCTTTTCCTTCTTTTATAACACATAAGCTGATTAAAGCATAAATTAAAACAACTCCTTGCTTAGGTGACTGATCCTATTAAACATACGCATACATTGCATTTGTTCTGTATTTTGTGGCTCGGTTAGTTATTTCCACTAAACTCCTTTTATATTTGATTGTTTACATCTAATAATAGTTAATATCTTTGATTGTTATTAATAATTTAAATATCGTTATCACACTTTTACATCACTTATTTCAGCATATGAGGTAGGAAAACTGATCTGATGGCTTATTAGAACATTAATTTGTCATATTCACTGAACTTCTTCTGAGGTTGATTGTTATATTTTATTAATATTTTTTTTTATTGTAAAAATCATTTTATAATTGTAAAGCTTTTTTTTACTGAGAATGACTTAAGTGATTTTTGTGCAGTGGTATTGAGGAGTGGTACCCATATCAACTAGGGCAGTTCACAGTCCACTGGTACAGAGCTGTTGGCACCCCTAAATATAAATCGAACCCAAATCTCCCTGAACTGCTGGTGATTTGCACACTAACTTTACTGACTCTCTTCCAATCAACACACTTGTTAGAATTTAATTCTTTAAATTATCTTAAGACCTAAAAATACATACTCTCTGCTATCAAACAGAGAAAGAGTGTGGCAACATGTATACCCAATACATTTAAAAGATAATTTAAATATATTTTTAACCCTGGCTAAAATGCCACTCTCATTTCAGATACTAAAATTGTTCCTGGAAAATATCATAGCAAACAAACGTTAGCTTTTATCATTCTTTAAGCTATTTAATTTCATTTTCCGAAGTATAAAGAAAAGATTCATTTTCATAAAATAACTTTTTACCTCACGCGGAAATAAACTTCCTCCTAAAAGACTGCCTATATACAAAAAAAAAAACGATATATTTATTTAACACCACTATTTCATCTCATTCATACACCGGATTTCGATGTTTATATTTCTAAACCATCGTTTCTAACCAGCTTGACTTAAACACCGATATAAGCTAAAAGAGTAATAAATAAAATAAAGAAACTTCTCTTTATCTGCTTTCTTGTAATACATTATTAATATCTTCTTGGTAACCAAGCATACTTTTCTTATTTAAAAGACACCGCCATTGTTAGTCTTACTAACTGTTCCTGTAGTCTAAGCCCGCAATTTTTATGTTTGCACCTTTGTTTATCTTTACAACTCTGTATATCCCTATTATTGGGCAGAGTAAGATAGGTCGCTAAAGCCGACATCTACAAGTTAAATAATATATCGTTCCGCTTTTTTTAAAAAGTTAGTGTTTACCAGTCAACTGATAAAATACTCGCGCCACATTGCCTTCTTGCTGTGTCCGTTTGCCATATATTTTAGGCAGCGGAAACGCTTAATTTTTATTTAGTTTTAAACAATCACGTTTATCAATTTAAAGTGAGCTGACTCTCGCATCTCGTCCTCTGTGAGCGACATAACTTACCGCCAGACTTCTCGTGTTTTCGCGTTCTGCAAAGGAAACCGCTTATTTTCTTGATTTTATTTTATATATTGCAGGTTAAGGTTTAATTGAAAGTAAAAGTTATTACTTTCTCATCTGGCCAGTCGAAGGCTTGTAAATGGTTTGTAGTTTTATTCAATATATTTCAGTAAACCCAGTAAACAAGTTTTTAGAAACAATTGTTTTTTTATCCTCACCAGTTTGTGCCCGTGACTGTTCGATTTGCACCTAAACCTATATCAAGGTAACACAGTGGTAATTTATTTTTGTTATAGTGAAAATTTTCTTATCAAGCAGTTGTAATTTTCTCTAATATCATTGGGAATAACAGTAAAGTTTTGAAGTCCAGTGAGCAGCATTTTTTGTCTCACTAATTATACTACATCATAGGTAAAAAGCAATTACAACATTTACAGAATATTTTTCATTTTTTAGATTACTTATACCTATTTAAAGTTGATTGAAGTAGTATGAATTGATCATTGATTGAGTTTAAGAACATTATATGCAACATAATCGTCTCATATTTTTACTTGAAATTTAATATATTTGAATGTGAATTTTGATAAATGTTGAGTTTAATTTAGTTTAGTTTAAGTAAAAATAAAAAAATTGAAAGTAATATAATACAAAATTCTAGTTATTTACAAAAATAGTAATTTGAAATTACACAAGTAGCGCCCTGTATAAATACTAACCATTGAGTTGTTTTTAAATTGAATTAATCAAAATAGTCCTTCGAAATAATTAGTAAACAAATCAAAAAGCATTTGTTTTCTGTTCGTATAAGGCGAACTTAAATAACGTAATTAATCCTTTACGCTTTATGTTTATATCTATTTACAATATATGGGCAGTTATCAACAAAAAAAATAATTTTTAAAACTTTAGCAAATTTAAAAGAGCTTGTGAAGTGTTACATTTACAAAAAAAATCTACTCTTTTAATTTTCCTGAGTTCGACCTACAAATTGACTCTGCATACTGTGCCCAAATATAACATTGCTTTTTTGACAGGTTGCAGTGTCCTCTCACAAACTTTTCCTCTAAAATTGCATGTGGGGCTCGGCCCCACATAAATCTTTCTATGTGTACCTCTGGCTTTTCGCAAACAAATTAAAAAAATGTCAAATAAATGCACAAAAGTTTATTGACGGCCTAAGGACTAAGTGCTAAATTAACACAGTAATCAACATGACAGAAGAAGATAGAAGACCAAACGCAGGTTCGGCTTTGAACGGACTTGTTATCAGTGGCACTAATGAAAACTCCGATTAAAATCCATGTGGAATACATTAGTAAATACCATAAACTCTAAAATACAAAATATCTCGTGGACCCCTAACGATTTCAATTTTTGTTATCGTTAAGGTAAAAAAGAGGAGGGCCAGTCAAAAATCCCCAGCTGATCTCAATAATGCTTGTAAACAGGTGAAAACGAAACACTATTTTTAACGTAAACAAAGGCTTAAGGTAACAGAATCGTTATAAGTCAGTGGTTAACTATTGCTGAAGTTAAAAAATATGGTCACATTTTTGTTTGCGTCAACAATACCAGAAGAAAAATAATTTGTGAAAACGATCTTCAGTAGTTCTCTATGTAAGTAACTACTGAAGTACTAATTTTAATTTAGGCCCCTTTTTATTTCGTGAACCTTATTCTAATCCAAAATTTTAATTGTGGATCATAATTGAATATTAAGATGATAGGCCATCCAAGAGCTTTAATATATAATTAAAGTATTGAGCGTTTCAAAGAGTAATTAACTAGTTAGCTATATTTTCCTATTTCACGTTCATATACAGGATGTTAGGTGGATCGATGTAGATATTTTGAGAGATGATAAGGAATGTCATATGGAGTATTTTTGGTTATATATGCTATTATGCAAAGTCACATTGTTTCGGAGTTATGGCTACTTTTTGTTATTTTCCATAGAATACGATTTTCTTCAGATGAAAGATAATAAAACACAAATTTTATCACATTTTAATATTTGATTTTCATGATAAAAACAGTACAATTAGTCAATATTATAGGCTACAAGATCTCAAAAATTAAAACATAATAAATTAAAGCTAGATATATAGGCTAAATAGCGTTTTTGGTAAAAATATATAGGTTTGTCTGTTAAAAAAAATCTGGCAACTGATAACATTATTCAATTACTTTTAAAAACTTCTTTAGTTCACACTTTTTAGAATGATTTATAATAAATATTTACTATAAATAATAGTCAAATACCAAAATGAAAATGTTATACCGACAAAGAAATTATAATGTTCATTAAATCAAACTTGAGAATTCCAATTATTCTTACACTTTTAGCAACCAAATAATTACTTATCTCTTGCCTCAAAATTTCATATGAATCATTTATTTTTGTAATGAGGTGATCCAGGTCTCATAAACAAGTTCCTTTAGACCTCCCCAAATGAAATAGTCCAAGGGCGTGAGATCTGATGATCTAGCGGGCTACAAAATTGTTCCATTTCGTCCGATCCATCTATTCGGATAATTTTCATTAAGAAAGTCGCGCACTGTTACACTGTAGGGTGCCGGACACCCATCATTCTGGTAAATCATCGTTCATCTTAAATTTAATGGTTGGTCTTCAAGTAAGGCAGGTTGATCATTTTCAAGAAACTCCAGATAGTTATCACCATTTAAGTTGTTTAGTAGGTAATGAGGTCCGATGAATATTCTGCCTATAGCCGCCGCTCAGACAGTAACACTAAATTTGTTTTGAAAGAAACATTGCTTCTTTATGTGTGGGTTAACTCCTTTATGCCCCCAATAATGTTCATTTGTGAAAGTTTGTAATTCCCTCTTTGGAAAATTTGGACTCGTCGGTCCATAAAATCCGTTTTAAGAATCTGGCGTCTTCGATGTCTTGATTGAGTAAAAATCGTCAAAAAATCACGCGACGCGCAGAATCCCCTTCTTTTAACCCTTGCACAGGAGTGTAGTGAAATGGATGCTTTCCATCTGAGTGCACCGTCGACCATACTTTCCATGCAGATAGGTTAAGCTCTCTAGCGACTTTCCTCACACTCGTCATGGGATCTGCATTAAAGGTCTCTAATATTTGTTCATCTACTTCAGCAGCGAATTGTTGAGCAGCGACATCAGGTTCCCTGTGTCTAATGTACGATTTCTAGACACTTGGGCATTAGGTAATCTTCTGGTAGGAAAACATTCTCGTTACAACTCTCGAGCTCGAGTGCCTCTTTTATCTGCAAGTCCACAAATGAACATAATATCCGCATACTCAAGTTTTAGTGTTTGGGATCTTTTAGACTATAGTATTAACTAATTGTACTATTTTTATCATGAAAATCAAATATTATAATGTGATAAAATCGATTATGGTGTTTGGCCATAACTCGGAATCCATGTGACTTCGCATAATGGCATATATTGCCGAAAATATCCCAAATAACAATCCTTATCACCACTCAAAATATCTACATCGATCCACCAAACATCTTGTATATCTTTAAACTGGCTTATCTCTGAGTACTTTTGTAAAGAAACTGAGAGGTTTAGGCACTGAATTAAAAACTTATATGTATAAATTAATATAATAGCAAAAATACTCCAAAAATAAAATAATATCTAATTAAAACGTGTAAAATTCAAATTTTAAATATGCTCATTTTAATGTTAAGTCATTTATGGCAAGTAAATATACTTTCAAAAATTTTGGCCAATGACTTTGATGTAGTGCCTCTGTGAGACCTAGTTGAATAATAACATAATAACGACGAGTTAGAACAGCTGGTAGGAGTAAATTAGGCATTAATATTAAATCCAGTATTAATTATGAAATTCTGCCAAGTTATGATTACATTAAACGACTCTGGATTGAATTAAGACTTCTGGGGTAAACCATCTTATTTCAATTACAAAGACTTTTTTAATATATTGCAATCGGAGTTTCAACATATTTCCTCTGTCGAGGCAAATTTTGACATGGATTGTTTTTAGGGTTTTGGTTTAAGCCCGATTACAAATAAACCAACAAGAGTACTGATAAAACAGCTTTATTATTAGATTATATATTAATTAGTTCTCGTGAGATTGCATCAGATGTAAGAGTTGTAAAACAGCTTCAATTTTTATCTAAACATGTGCTCGTAATTTTAAGGTATTTTATGACATTTCTCTGGAAATAGGTCCCACTTATTATAAAAATCCAAAACAATCATAAAGCGCACACCTTAAATTAGAACTATCAATTTTACTATAACTTTAAATATGTTAATTCTATTCCTACAACAATGTATTATGAAAATTAATTTGAAATCCGCGTTCTTATATATAAATTATATAAATTAACCACATCAATGGCCCGTGTTACCGTTTAATTAAAACGCACGCAGCAATATTTTGCTCGGTGTTGCCAAAAGCGTGCTTCAGGCTACTAAGCCCCCCCCCCAAAATACCGAATTAACCCCACCAAAATATTCAAACTTGATAGACACAAAAGAGTGAAGTTTCTCGTAGTTTTTCATGTTCGCTCTCTTAACTGAAGTCTATCGTGAAATTTATCAACCTTAGTTAATAGAAAGGAAAACTATACTTTCAAAAACATTGAATGGACTGTAAATAGCAAACCAATAGTTGTGGTCTTTTCTTTAGTTAGATGATTTATATTTATATTTTTATTTTTTTTTATGGAAACCCGTCAAATTAGGAGTAAAAACAATAGGTCTAAAAAACAATCTTATTGCTGGGTTTCTGTACGTACAGATTTTAAGACATACACGCTAAACTTTTATTTTATTGACTGATATTTTGTCAAATTACTTTTCACTACTTCTGTTTAGATAAATTTAAATAAATTATCTGCTAAAAATAAATCAACTTCCCATTTTATTCTGGTAGTCAACTTATATACAATTTTTTCTCTTGATCAGACAGCAGTTTTTCGCCAACTAAAAGTTAGTGAATGACTTTATGCTCTTATGAGGTAACGTAGACCAAGATGTAATAAATAATTCAGTTTTTAGTAAAACTATGGGCTTTAAACTGTAATAGCTAGGAAATATCTAAAAAAACTATAAAGGCGTGCATATATACTAATTAGATAATTATTGGTTTTATCCTCTACCTGCAGCTTCGACATTGGTATGGAAAAAGAAAAGAATATGCCACATTTCTCTAGCAAGTAGCAATGGAAAGGATATTTCTAATTAATTTTTGTGCACTGGCTTACACAAACTCTGCTATTAATTGCCTGAAATAACTGCACACTAATATCTAGCAGTAAAAAAATTGTATAGCTATCGAGCAATATTTTTAAACTCGGAATAATAAAATAAAAAATGTTGCGGTAATTGCAGCAGATTAATTTAATTTTTGCGGTTTTTCCTGTTTTTTTTTTTCGAACTCTGTGCATGTGCAATTAACTTAATGTCTGTAATTCCCTGTGGCGATTTAGGCTTTGTCCTAATGGAAAATTGTTTTTGTTGTTTTAATTCCTAAATGGCACATTTAAATAAAATAGGATTCAGAGGAACGCAATCCTGACACTTCCTCTTTAGGGATATTACAGTTGTATAAAAACTGGAAAATTATGTGTGATTAGTTCACAAACATCTGTCCTAAGTAATGATATTTTTTTATGTAAACCTTCAAAGAGTCTAATAACAACACTATTTAGTATTATTATATGACTGGGTTTTGGTAATTTTATCTTATTTGCATGTAATTTGTGTATTAAACTAACAACAACAAAATTCGTCTACCATACTAAAAGTGATAATTAGAGAACTTAATTATAGCTGATGCCCCGAAGCAGTCTCACTTATTGACAAAAAAAGATACAATTCAAAGAAAGTTGTAGTTATGCAAAATTTTAAGTGCTAGGTAGTGCAGGAGATATTGGTTCTACAAACACGTGTTTTATTAATATTATCATTGTTGGTAGAAACATAGGTGCAAATACCCATATTATTAATGAATGCGTTATTTTTTTTGCATTTCCCGATCGTAATCTGGGAAAACGCCATTTTCAGAAGTTCATTCTCTAACAGAATTAGAGTATTTATTATTGCTATTATGCACTAAAATATTAGTAAAAATAATGGAATAAATCAGACTTTTTTTAATTACTTAACATTCCAGACAATCAATAAAATTTTAGGTAAAATAATAAATAAGGAAGTGCTGATGACATTTTTAGAACAATAAACAAACTAAGTCTCGCTAATTTAATATCATCTGTATATTTAAAAGACTAAGCCAAATTTTTCAGCAAATTCTTAAGAAAGTTGTACTCTCGGTTTTACTGCACTGATTTATATGATTTTTTTTTAATTATCGCCTGCTGACCGAGACCTTTCAACGCTATTTTTTGTATTGTAAATGTATACAGGATGTTTCAAAAAATCGGGTCACTTATTGATCACGATTTTGCTCAAACCGCTTAACGTAAAAAGGTGGATTTTGGCACACGGGTTGATAGTAGAATATAAAGGTTCGTTAAGATGGAATTCTTCAAAACTCATTTCAAGCGGGTAAACCGCCCCTTAAATATTATAATTGCAAACTCGTGTATTTTAGTTGATTATTTTACATATTTTAAAATTTCTTAAAAATGTAAACAAATGTTTCAAAAAATCGGACCGTTAATTAATCATAATTCTGCTCAAACCGTATGACGTAAAAAGCTGAATTTTGGCATACAGGTTGGTTGTAGGATATGGAGATTTGATTCGTAGGGATTTTTTAAAAATCAAGTTTTGAGGAGATGAAACCACCCCTTAAATATTACAATATCTTTATTTACAAAACCGATAGTTTTTACGAAAAATCGCTTGAACAAGTATATTTTATTTTATTTTTTTTTTAGAATTTTTAAAAATGTATACAGAGTATTCCAAAAAATCGGAAATAATTGGACATAAATCTCCCAAGCCCCTGTTAACAAAAATTGATGGAAAATGCAACAAAAAACGTGGTTTATAAAGAGGTATTTAAGTAAGGCGATTTCAGTACCTCTTTATATCCCTTTCGCTACCGCCATTCGGAGGTCGCGGGTACTCGCTAGTTTTTTTAATATGCTAAATTATGTAACTATATTTTGAACTTGTATTTTGTAGGCTTTAGTGAATCTCCGTCTTTTAATGTAATCCTAATTTTGAAATTGGGAGTTGCTTAGGACCGTCAAATCTCTTAACCTTTACCTGTTTCCATTGGTGTCCCACAAGTTAGCATCTTTTGGGTCTACTTTAATACCCCACGTAAACTTGCAATTTATATAAATGTTTAAAGCACTGCGTCCCTCATCTTTTTTTGGCTAAAGGAATACAACTTTGCTCTTTTTATCGAATACATTAGATTGACACTATTATGAAAAAACCAATGATTTGATTTAAACTTAATATTTATTTAAAAAATGTCTAAAATGTGTTTGAACGTATTGTATTTATTTAAATTAATGTATGCTATTATTTACCCCAAAAACTTAAAACTGTCCTACCTAATATTCTTTATTAAATTTAAATATATTTTTTTTTTGATAAATAAAAATGCTATATATTTTTATTATTTAGAATGTGATTTTTCTACTTGTCAGGAGTATGTTATCGAAGTGCAAAAGTGGGTAAAAATGTAATCTCGGCTATTTATAGCATTTATTTAAAGGTAGAAATTTATTTTTTTAACATAATACATACAAATTTACAGTAAATATATGTATTAAATTTGCAGTAAATATATGTTTTAACTAATACCGCGCTCATTCATAGCAAAACCAAACCATCGTCAATGGAAATAAATAATAAACAAAAATGAAAATAAATAAGATATATATGACTTTTATAAACTTTAGAGCCTGAACAATTTTATTTTAAGTTTTCTAAAAGTTCTTTTATACTATTTAAAATATGTATGTAAAAAAACGTCATGTTGGTTTCTACAAATGACACAAACGAATTATTTTTTGTTTGCTTAAAGCAAATATAATTAATTCAAAACAAAAACATATTAGCATCAAATAATCACATTTTCTAAATAACTGTTTGTTTAAGAAAAACAAATAGTTATTGCAAATTTATTCTTCGCTTATGATACTCAATGTGACGCTATTTTTACATGCATGTTTTAGATAGTATGACAGAACAATTTAAATAAAGCTGTTCATGCCCTAAAGGTTATCAAAGTTATTTATTTATAGGTTTGTTATTTTGACTTTGGTTTGTATTCCACATAGTTTCTACCATAAAACCGAAAATGAATGAGCCGCTATAAATTAGTTAAAAAAGTTATTAACTACAATCTGTTTTATATCAAGGTCGATAAAAATCTTTCCCACCTTCAGGTGTATGCCATAAATAGTCGAAGATATATTTATCCAGTAACTTTTGAAGATCTCACTCTTCTAAACTAGACTATCAACACTCATCAGAGTGCGCCGGTCAAAATAAAACATTAAACACGAAACTTTGACGTCTCCGTGCTAAACAATAGGAGTAGGGTCTATAACCAATATTTAAATTAAAAAAAAAACCCTTTAATAAATGTTTAGTTAAAATAGGTATTTATACTGTAAGGGACGTAAGTAATATTTACCAGTCGAGGACGAGTTTGCGCCCTAGCGATAGCGAGGGCTGGCAAAAAAGTTCGAGACTGGTTAATGTACTTACATTCCATATAGTATATAACATTTTTCCCCCTCCCTGTATTGTATGTTTACAATAAAATGCTGGATATATTTTTGGATTTTCGTTATCATTACATTCAATAACATTCTCATTAAATTACGAAGGTAGCCGTGATCCGTCATCAGAGCAACATAAGCAGTTTTTATTTTATCAACAACATCAAGTTGACAATTCAGAGCGAAAAGTTTGAAGAAGTCAAAATGGAGGTTTCAGACATAGAAGAATCAGCGAATATTGCTTGTTTATCTCTACTACCGGAAAAGTCGAAAAAAAGGTACGAAGCAGCATATAAATCCTTTAAGAATTGGTGCCAAAGCAAGACGGCTACTGCAGTCTCAGAAACCTTGTTTTTGGCGTATTTCCACGAAAAAAGTGCTATATTGAAGTCCCCATCAAGCTTATGGTGTGAGTATTCGATGTTGAGGTCCACCCTTTTTATAGAGGAAAATATAGATATTTCTAAGCATCCAAAACTTCGAGCATTTTTGAAAAGAAAAAATGATGGTTATAGACCCAAAAAATCGAATGTGTTTAACAGGGAAGATGTGAAGTTCATGCTTGAAGCCCCCAATGATATATACTTATTGATGAAGGTCGTAATGGTATTGGGAGTTGCTGGAGCGTGCCGTTCTAATGAACTCTGTAAAATGAAAATGGACAATGTTAAAATAAGTCAAGAAGTCATAATTGTGACCATTCCTGACTCCAAAAATGAAATGTCACGTACATTTACAGTGTCAAAAAGTGACGACACTTAGGTTTGTCATTTCAGAATAATTTAAAAGCACAGTGATACAAGATCCCACATGACGACTATCAATCCGCGCTTCTTTATGCGATATCAAAATGGAAAGTGCTTAAACCAGCCTGTCGGGAAAAATACGTTTTCGTCAATTCCAAGTAAAATTGCGAAATTTCTAAAGTTTGAGAGAAGAACGTCGGCAATTTTATTAGCAAATACTGGAGTTGATGTATTAGCTATCAAACGATATGGATCGAAATCCGCTACTATTAATAAAAAGGAAGTAGCGAATAAAATTTTATACAATAAGACCCAGCCAGAAGTCTCTTGCAGTGCTTTAAAAGTGACACAAACATTGGTTAAGGCCGTTTTACATGCTGCAATTCTTCTCTGCAATATGCAATGGTCTTGAACAAAGGCATGCGCAGTTTGACAAAAGGTACAAATGTCTTGCCACTGCGCATGCTTTTGTTCAAGACTATTGCAACTTGCAAGAAAGAATTGCAGCATGTAAAACGGCCTTTAGATATGAAGGATCTGCGGAGTCAGAAAATGTAATACACATCGAGAAGAAACGAGAAAACGTGTTTCCAAATTTTGTTAATAATGTGAATAATTGTAATAATTGTATCATTAATATTCATTTCAATTAATATCACCGAACTTTCGTCCGGATTTTTGTAATATGTTGATGACATCAAAAATTAAAGCTACTTATAAAAATTTTAGATTATTATTTCCCTAGGGATTCAAGTTGACTTACATCCTGTCATTAAGGGCAACCAATACCTTGTTGAGTAACTTTCACTTACGTCTATCAAACAATTTCAAAAGTTATTAATAAATTATAATTTAAAAAAAAAAGAGTTTAGATTTTTGCAAATATTTCGGAAACTACTAACAAAAGATTAAAAAGTAAAGGGTTTTTTTGTTAGATTCAATAATTAATAACTTATAGATTATAACAACTAAAAACATCGCAATATCATAATCTCACAAAATATAGAAGTATTGTATCAGTTTATTTTTAAACTGTGAAATATATTTCTGAAAACTTATATAGTATAGTTGTGATTAAATCAAAGCAAATTAAATTTAATGGCTTTTGTTTAACAATTATCCGAATTATATTTAAAAGAAAAATAAAAAAAATGTTAATTAACATTCATTTTCATGAAAATGAATTTTATAAAAAATCAGTGAAAACCTTTTTTTAGCGGCATATTGTTCTTTCAAGTGTCTAGATACTACCATTGTTTTTTTTTTAATTTCTGAATTAATATTTAATACTTTTTTTTACTTGTTACTGCCGGTTTTATGGCATCCTAATGGCTTAGCGCTCGCCACACGGAGCTCAACTTTCAATATTCAATTAAAATTATTAATAATTGAGACAAAGTTTCTAAAGTAAAACTTTTTTATAGGAAATCTCATTCTCTTAAAAAATATTTTATTAAAATTTCTTAAATGTTAATAGTTTCTGAGTTATTTTGAAAAACTAAACGCCCTTTTTTAATCACTATTTGTTTAAGTAATAAGTTTTGAATTGTTTTATATGCGGGTTTGGAACTTTTGCAAATTTTTTTTGGACGTCATTTCGATTTCAATGAACCCTCACTCGTATTTTATCTGGCACTAGCAAGAATTAACATTTTGAGTATGTGAACTAGACTACTAGACATACAAGCTTGTAAAACAAACATCTTATTAGTAACCCTCTGACTCACATCAAATGAAATCAGTCCGACAGACTATTGAAAAAGTCTTCCACTCTAACGTTAGGAAGGACAGGACAGAGTTTTCAACCCGACCGACATTAGTCCAGAAAGTTGCAAATATTTTCTCGAATGTTTTGAGGGCCGGTAAAAATGGATTTTTATAAAATAGTAGACATTGCACGCATGATGTTCACAATTAATAAAGTTCTAAGAGTTATTTCTAGCCAGTTTTTGTATTCCAAATAAACGTAATTTTGATATTATATAATAAATGAGTCTTGTCAAATGTGACATTAGCATTTTATACTTTTCGGTTTCTTGTGCTATATTAATATAAGGAAGTTAAATTTGGTCGGGTTACTAAATTACTATGCATCAAAAAGATGCAATTTTTGACGTTTTATATTGCAAATATCTACACTGAAAACAACTGGGTATTGTAGTATTGGTCATAACAAACAAAATAAACTCTCGTAGAGGCCTCTATCTGCTCTGGCTTGCAGCAGGGTTATTGTCTAAACAATGCCTCCCGGGATAAACAAATAGCCAAAACTCGTTCGCAAATGAAATCACAGAGTCTATATTTTCCACAGATAATTGGCATCATAGTCTATATTTAAAGAAAATTTCAGATCTATATGTTGCAATTGCAAATTGCATAAATTACACAGGCTGACACGATTTTCATTGTCTAATATATTGTTAACTTTTTTTACTAATTTGTTGACACCGAGAATTTACTACTCGTTTTGCATCATATCAGATTTTCCATAAAATCATTATAGTGGTTTTTCGTAAAAATAATCCGCGCGCGAAGGGCCCAATGGCCCAGAGGACCCACCATCCACCCGACTTCCCTCCTGGGAAGCCGCCTCTCGATGATAGGTACTACCGGTTTAACGGGCCTAGGGCCTAAATAAACCATAAGTCATCGCTATCTTAGGTGTGTCAGCTCGTACACATCCGGATGTGTGTACTCACATCGCACCTCTTCTATATTGTCGCGTCAATATAGGAGAGTGTCTGAAAAGAAAAGTTGTGTGTGTTGTTAACGTGTGTGAGCAATTCCTTTTCTAGGAAGTTGCTTTATCATTTGATTGGTTATGCCATCTTTGCCTGGAGCTTTGCGCTTCTTCAGACATTTTATGACATTTTTTATCATGACCTCCTGCGGTGTAGCCGGGTGCTCCACCGTGGCAGGAGTTTCTGTGTTGTTTAGTCTTCTGCAGCCATTAATTATTTCTATTTCATGTTGGTCATCTTCGAGCGGATGTTGGTTTGTGTGTCTTGGGGAGCCGACACTCTCGTTCGAGAGTGTCTGCTAAGGCCTCTGCTTTCTCTTGGTCTGTATAAGCCATCCCTCCTGCCCCGTGCAGGGGAGGCATTGGTTTGTTTTCAGACCTTAGCCTTTTCTGCATCTGCCATGCAGTATTATCCTTAGTGTCTAATTCTCGTAGTTTATTGGACCACAATCTATCTCTGTGTACCCTAAGTGCATCTCTCAACCTAGTTGAGTGCCTGTTTAGGGCTATTCTATCCTGCTCGAGATGTCTCCTCCCGTAGGCACGTTTAAGCCTTCTATTCTCTCTTATGAGTAGTCTCAGCTCGCGAGGGAGGTCACTCCCCGGCTGGACGTGAGGAGTGTTCATAATTACTGTGCTTTCGTGAAAAGCTTCCAGTATTTTGTTCTCTAGAGTCTCTACTGCTCTTTCGAGTTCCTGAGGGTTATTAATGGCTGCTATTTCTATTTTTTCCTGGACTTTATCCTGATAATTCCTCCAGTTGGTCTGCTTCCCGATTGAGGTTTCTTGAGCCCTATTTTCTCTACCCAGTGTGAGTACTATCGGATTGTGATCCGATGTACATTCCTCGAGGGTTTCTATGTCGAAGTCATGGACTATATTCTTTAGGATTGCTATGTCTAGCACCTGAGGACGGCCAAGGTTTCTTGGTAGAAACGTTGGTCTGTCTGGTCCTATGACTATGCTCCCTTGGGCTTCTGAGAAGTCCAGGAGTCTTTGTCCATTTCTGTCCTGTGTGGTGCTATTCCACTGTGGATGTTTGCAGTTCAGGTCACCTATAATGACCCGGGGGTTTCTGCCCCTTAGCAAGTCATCTACGTCTTCCTGTAGTAAGTCCCCTCTGGGAGGCCTATACGCAGAGGAGATTTTAATCTTCCCTCTGGTGGTGGACAGTTCAATGGATATGGCTTCTATTTCGACGTCTTCAATCCCAATGTATGCGTGCGGGATAGTCCTTTTTACAAGGATCGCTACCCCTCCGCCAATATTTCCGATTCTGTCATATCTGTAGGTTTCATATCCGGGGATAGAGAACCTGTCTGCCCTGTTGATTCTGGTTTCCTGCAGTGCCAGAATATCAGGGGTCTGTTCAGAGATTAGATGCATTATCTCTATTTTTCGTGCTCTAATGCCGTTGACATTCCACGACATTATCTTTAGCGTATTTGGGATTGTGGGATTAATTCCTGCCATTTCTAGGTTTTAGGGCTGCCTCAATCATCTTCCTTGTCTCACTCATGAGACTCTCTGCCATGTCCTTCATGGCTTTTTGGAAGATTTCCATAGTCATTGTCATTTCTTTGGGGGGACTGGCAGCTGCAGGCTGCCTGGCCCCCTCATTTTCTCTCCTCTTTTGAGGAGCGGCGGGTTTTTTGCTTGTGTTTGTGTGCGCGCTCTTTTTAGGGCATTTCGTACATCCCCGGTAGGATGCTGGGTGCCCTGTTTCCCCGCACAGTACGCACTTCGCGTTTCTGGCCTCTTTGTCGATAGGCTGTGGACATGTCGCTGATCTGTGCCCCCCGGCACATTTGACACATCGCTCCTGGAATGTGCATTTCCATTGAGTGTGCCCGTATCACTGACAGCGATAGCATTGTTGCGGCTCTTTGCTCTTTTTCTTGAGCTCCACTTTGACCAAGAGGTCGTGGAGTCTGTTTATCTCATATATACGTTTGTTTTGGGTTTTTACCATGTATAGTGGTATTGCCCTTTTTGTTTTTCTACTCGTCATCGGAAATATTTCCGCGTCCGAGATCCCTTGCATTTTTAACTCTTCGTTTATTATTTCTGGAGGGACGTTGAGAGGTAGTCCTCTCAGGACTACATGCTCCCGTTTTTCTTCAGGGAGAGAGTACGTATAGTACCCTTTTTTCTCTTCGTCTAGATGTTTCGTTAACATCCTATAATCCTCTGCCGTCTTAGGAAAAATTTTAGTGGTGTTACCCACAATTTTAGCCTTCTCTAGGCATATGTTTTTATCTTTTATTTTTCGGTTTACAAGGATCCAATCCTCTGCACCGTCAAGTACCACAGGTGGCACTTTTTTGGCCTTCTCGGCATAGGTTGGGGGGGCCGTGTCCATATCCTCAGTAGTGGCCTCGGTGGCCTCCGTAGCCCCCTGAGGAGTCTCATTTTCGGCGTCTAAATCACTTTCTGGTGATTTTAGCGCTCTTTTTCTTTTCTTTATCGCACTAGGGGGGAAGCTTGTTCCTCGGCCCTTTTTTCTTGAGCGTTTTTCATGGCTATTATTTCAGCCCTGAGCAGCTCCAGTTGTTCCTCTAGGAGTTTGTTTTGTTTTTTGAGCCTTTTGAGCTCGGTCTTTGGCTCCTTGAGTGGGGGCTTGGGGTTTCTACTAGCCTTTGGCGTTTTCATTTTCGCGGCACTGGTTTACAGAAACTCACTAACACCCACGCACTGTCACTCACTTCTAATCTAATATTAGTATCTAGGAGGTATCAATGAGCCTATTCGCTATGGGTGTACCACAGCAGCGCGCAGCCTTCAATAAACTCAAAGATCCTGTTTACTTATATGAAAAAACGAAAAACTAGGATCAGAGAACCGACTCGCTTAGGGTATACCTAAAGCGCTCAGCCTTCAGTAAGCTCTAAGATCCAAGAATCGTTGCAAAATGTTAATTCTACTTCTACTTTGCTTAAGGCTTAGAAAAAATAAAAGTCACTTACCAGTTGTGTATAATAACAATAACTCGAAATCTCACAAAGATCTATTCACGTCGCACTTTCTCTATTTAGCTACACGTCTGCTCTGTGTCGATGCCAAGTCGAGAAATGAAAAATAATCCAAACTATCAAATTTTGGCGCTTTTTCCTTCTTGTTTCTTTGAACAATTTTTTCTTATTTTTTTCCAAACTCTAGTAGTTTTTCTTAGAAATATCAAGTATGTCAAGACAGCTTTTAGCGATCCTGACATATGTCGTTGTGTTGTTATTGTACAAAGGCAAAAACGCTAGACATTGTTCAACTAGAAGAATTCGTTACATTGACTTTGTATAACATACTCAAACTGAAATGTTTATCTTGATAAAACGTTAACGTTTTTATTTTGGTAATTGTTTTTGTTATATTTATTTGTGCAAATTTTATAATTTTTGTGAAAATTTTATTATTTCGAAACGGAAACAAAAAATTACTGATTTTGTTAAAAGAGCAAAATACTTATTTTCAATTGAGCTCAAATCGTGAACTCCGTAAGTAGTACGTACTAGTTGTGTCGAAAAATTAACACATTATACAAACTGCGAAAAAAAAAAACGTTGTCTTTTGGTAGGCCTATAATGTGAAGGGAGCCAACTAACATATTGATGATGGCTACTTTTGTTGTTCCAATATAAAAGGTTTTAGTACAAAAAATAAAAATAAAATAGTATATTAATATGAATTAAACTTCATGCCCGATTCCATTTTCAATATCTGATCTCAGTTCAGCATCGTCAACGTCAGTAAGTCAAGGGAAGTTTTTCAACCAAATACGAACGATAAGACAGTTAGGTAATTCTAAAGATTCTGATCAACTTCTTAGATCTAGACTTTATTCGAAACACATATTAGCTCCTGAAACATAATTTTCTTGGTACAGAGAACATGAAGCGGAATTTGTACCTTATTTTTCCCAAAAAGCATTATTGGTTTATTGTAATAATATTTCTACTGTTATTCAAAACCTGGGCGCAAAATGTTATGACCCTTTAACACGGAGACTTCTCATATGAAAATTTGAAATTATTACTCAGTGAAATTCATTATCAAAATCACGGTACTAGGTCATTGTTTTTATGTGAGTGGGATAATAGAGCTCGATAACTACACTACGTATAAGACAATGTATTTCGCGAGATAAGCTTGAACCTGGAACCAAAAATATTCTACAAAAAAATGTAATCGATCCAAAAAAAATTGTTGCCGCCGCTTATTTCCATGATTAACTCATGCAAAAATAATAGAAAGAATTTTTGTTGGGACCACAAAACAGAGCCTTAATAGACGTTAAGGAACTTAATTAAAAATTAAAAATGTTGCAAAACGTGCATAATTTTTCGGGTAATCACAAGCATCCAGACTATAAAAATATGGTGGCAACGTTGAAGACCATTGAGAACGATTCCATAAAGACACCAAAACTATGGATACTAAGGTCGATGAAATGTAAATATCATGTTTGATTACTGTTGGTCCTTAAAAGTGATATTCCAGATAAAATCCATAAAGAATTCACGCACAGGCACAGGCGTAATTTAATGGAAACATGCAAAATATAGTATTTAAATAACTGTAGTATAACAACTGTAATTGATATTTTCTTTGTAAAAGTTTGAATATATATAATTTTAATTTATTAATTGATTTTATCCCAAAGAAATTATAATAAAGTTTTGGATACGTTTGAATTCAGGACACGTGAAATAAATAATAATAGCCAGTAAAATAAAAACAACGCTTATAAATGTAAAATAATAATGTAAAAAAAAATATTAATATGTCGGCCCTTGTTATTACCATTTTAGGGGTGTTTGCCGATTGCGTTGGAAACTAATTAATACTTTTTCACCGGACACCAGTGGCGGCTATTCAGGTGAAGTAGGTGAAGTGCTACTTCACCAGGAAAAATAAACAAGCAAACATCTAACTATATTTATTATATATCTCTTAAAATTTTAGTTTTTACATTCATTTATTCACCTAATTGGTAAAAAATAAACTGTACATCTCGAATAAATATTTTACTTGACCGCTGGCGGCATGTCTTTTTAAAACTTTCAATCAAACTTTATTATAACAACTATAACAGTGGCGCAAACCGCATTGACTTAGCTGGAGGTGCTGTGTTTAGTTTACGATTTTCCTACTATGATGCTATGACAACGCGTACCCGATGACGTCACACCCACGTGTCGTTCAGTTTGCGGTGGTTGTTTTACTTTTATTTTCGCGGATTTCGCTGTAACCGGTCAGTTCCTTTGCAGTTATCTTGACTGTTTTGTGTTATATTTATTTATGGTGTTGTTAGAACTTCAAATTCGAAGTTAGAAAATGTGATTGATCAAGACTGGAATGAATTAAAAATCGCTTGACATTAATTTTTGCATATCCAATATATAATATAAAAGGCGCTCTGTAAAAAAAGTTTAATACCATGTTTGATGAAGCAAATTCTATTACAGAGATAAATCATTACAAACGTTAGCTTGCTAAGCTTTCACCTGAAGAAATTATGGCTAAGTATAGAACCCTTTTTTATGAAATATTGGACCATATTTTAATGGAAATGACACTAAGATTTCAAAACTATGAAAAACTTACATTTTCATGTTTGGCAGGTTCTGCTAAATTTTCCGCATATAGTTTAAATTTTCCTACTGGCCCGTTTAAAAATCTGTTACAGTTATATAGGGAAATATTTTCAAAAAGTCAACCACTTAAAAACGAGCTTATTTTTCCCAATTAAAGTAATTGAAATATATCGCTGCAAGAGCAAGTGAAAAAAATTAATAAAAATAAATATATTTTTACCGAAGCATATAAATTGTTTTCCCTTATTTTGACAATACCGTCGACAAGTGCTTCAGTGAAAAGAAGTTTTTCTTGCTTCAAATATGTAAAAACTTATTTAAGAAATACAATATCTCAAGAAAGACTTACTTCTCTTGGCAATATTTCAATTTAAAAGGAATTTCTGGAGGAGATTAGGGCAACTCCATTTTATGAGGGTGTTATAAATTTGCTGCTATGAAGTATAGGAGAATTGATTTAGTATACAAAATTTAAGTAAAGTCGTAAAAAAACATTCTACCCCCTCCACATATAAAAAAATTGTGGAAAAAAAATTATTGCGATATTTTCTTGCTTCATTTGCACTTCACTTACTTTTTCACCCGCGAACCGCCACTACCGGACACCTCCTAAAATATAGAGTTTTGAAATACCTATAACTTTTAGAAAAAGCATTTTTATAAGACCGATCCATTTTAATTTAGAAGGAAAACATTTCCTGTATTCTTTTATTTTCTTAAATTATGTCTTGGGTACATTGTTGTAAAATAACATATAGATGCACTTAAACAATTTTCATAGGAATTTTTCTTATAGCATGTCATAAATGACTATCCTACGATTTTTCTGGCCTATTAATCCATTTGTTCAAATATTGCAGCGATGACACCAACGAAATCTCCGGCAATTATCAAAAGCGTGATTGTTTAAATTCCCCGGCGAGGCTTCAAATCCGGCAACGATAAAACTATTATATGGGTTCATATCCGAATTAAAACTCCATAAAATTTAATATTGCATAAATCCTTTCGCGTTCGATACTGTTAAAATTAAATTTACACATTTTGCTGCATTTCCTGAAAATTGCAAAATATTTGATCTCCGTAGGGATTGATTTGAAATTTGAATAATAGATGACGTTTCGAAGCTCTATTTATCCGAAATGCTAGAGGTGCGATATCTTTTTTCTACGACTAATAAATAATTTTTGTTATATTATTGGTCAAGTAAGAGTATCTATAATTCCTACCGTGAGAAATGTGTCATTACTTACGGGCTACAACCAACCACGTTACTTCAAATTCATTACATCCTCTCGCTTTGGCCAATCACAATCGTAGTTGCTTTAGATTGACGAATGGATTTTCGAGCAATACAAAAAATGGTTATATTTTTTAATGCAAAAAAATCATAAGTAACAGGGGCAGTCGCTGGCTCTCCTTAAAACTACAGCTGAGTAATTACGATCACCATATGAATATTTCCATCAGGAATAAATAATAAAGAGATCAAAGTTAATTTTTCATATAAGAACTCTTTCTCGTATTTTTAGAAACCGACCTATCAAAAATATTGAGAATGCCATGACTAGAGATGGACTGTAATAGATTTTATCTATTACCTATTTATCTGTTTAGTTAAAATTAAGTTATCGATAGATAGTGCTAATATCGATAGTTCATTGATCCCTATCAGTATTTGCCACAGAAGCGGTTTTGGAACCGACTGGAATTTTGAATTTGAAAATGTTAACTCAAATTTTAGAGCTTTCTTAAATAAAAATTTGAATGCTTTTAATAAGGCCTTCCTGCTTAAGACTATCAAACCTAAATGTCATAAACCGTGGACTACGAAAGGACTACGCATTTCTGCTAATGCGTTCTCTCTTATATATAAAAAAATTCACCGACGCCATTCTTATTTTCGACTATATCTCTAATTATAGAAGGACCTATATTAAACTAATCAAGTCAGCAAATAAATATACTATCAAAAACGTCTATCAAAGTCTTAAAACGTTTCCAAGGAAACCTGGTCCATTATCAATGACCTCAGAAACAAATCAAACCCTGTGACTCAGATCTTGCCAAAGTCAAATGACCTAAATGATTATTTTATTAATGTAACCAAAAATGTTACCTCTGGTGTCTCGCCAAGTTTTGACAACAAGGAACTATTGAAAGAAATGAATAACATTACAAGCAAATCTTCGTGTAGCACTGATGGCCTATCAATTTAAATATTCCCGAACCTGCTGCTCCCAGTCATAGAGGCCCTTATAACACTAATAAATGAACCCTTTATGAAAGATATATTTCCTGAATGCCTTATAACAGCTATAATTATTCCTATTCATAAAGGGGGCGAAAAAACTAACTCTTGCAATTATCGTCCAATTACTCTACTACCAGGCAATCAAAAATCATTGTACCAGAAACTTTAGGCATGACATATACCTTCCCATTCCTTCCACAAAAATTAATAAAAAATCAATTATTTACAATGCCATAAAACTTTACAATCATCTTCCAGTACATTTAAAAACTATCCCTATGTTTGCATTCTTTCAAAAAAAACCAAAACGTACCTCATTTGTTTGTTTACTTAAAACTTTTTGGGTGTCATGTGTCAGGTGCTAGCATAGAGTTTGAAAATCATGAATGGACAGTCTGATAGTCCGTTAAAATTAATTATTTTGTTAAGTGTTAGATTAAAGTTATAAATTTTCTTTTTTTTTTAATACACTTTAATTACTATATTAGTTCAGTGCACTTTTTGTTTAACTTCACTTATTTTGCTTTAATAACGATAACAAAATAGAGTTTAAGGTCGCGTAATTTTAATTTCAATGTCATCGAAATTATTCACCTCGCATATGTATTTCCTTATTATTAAGGTCACCTAGTTTCATTAACCGCTTTACGGCAATGTTATGTCCTAACGAATGTTTTTTTTTTCGTTTCTTGGTATATTTACATTTTATGTATTTGCAATGACCTATCGAAAAATATGATTTTTTTTCGAATAATATTTCGTTTTTTTATTGTTTTGCTTCTTTTTTCCTTTAAGGTAAATTTAGCGTTGTACATAAAATTGTAACAATTTTCCAGCGGCAATAAAGCATATTTTTGTTTGTTTCTTTGTTTGTTTGAAAGAGAAATGTATTGAAGAGCTGAAAAGGATCCACACCTTTGTAAACATATAATCCATTTGTGATGGAATCCAAGTTGCAAAAGTAGGCCATATCATTGAACTATAATTAAGGCAATAACTTATTGCAACAATGTCCAACACAGCTTTTCGATTGTTGTAAATATGGAGTAATAGTTTATAGAATCATCAAATTATTATTTATTTTATTAATTAGGTTAGTCTAAGTAGTTTTATACCATTGTAATTAGATTTAGAAAAAGAGCAGAATAAAGTGTTACACAGTAAGTAGTGCACGCTGATTATTTTCTTAAGCATGTAGTTCGAACCAGAACAAGAAGATATTACATGGCGACCCTGCAGCCTATGTGCTTAAGTTAACAGTGCAAAAATATCGTTATGGTGCTTTAGAAGAAAAGAAAAACATGGGAAAAACACAGTCAAAAGAAGAAGTTATAATTGCCCAGGCAGGCAACAGTGGTGGTACGACTGCAGAGGGTAGCAACAGTAACTATTCTCTTTGGCAAGTTTGCGGAGTTGTAGCTATAATGATAGCAGTTACCTTAATTGTTTTATGGTGTTGCCGTCGCAGTAAAAAGGAATTGGAAAGAAAAATACGTCTAGAAATTAGAAGAAGCCAAGACTTATAAAGTCGAGAAAAAAAGAAGACACTGGCCGAACCAATCTGGTGGTCAGCAACGAGGGCACGTGCTAGTGTGGCAAAAGGCCGCTAGTGCGCAACGTTGGGATTGATAAAGCCCCTAGTATTGGTGAATATGGACAGTATGGACTTATCTTAGGCGACTATGGACAATGAACATACTTAAGTATTAACATAATTAGTAAGTCATAGTTTTAGCACTATACAATTTTATTGAATATTATTTATTGCCTTAAATTTATTGATAATTATTTTATTTAATGAGTGTAGTAGATTTAAGCGATTTGGATAAATTGAATAACATTATTTCATTATTTATCATAAATATAAAAAAGGAGTCATTAGAGCGTAGAGAATCTTTGGATAGGGTAAATAAATTAAGTAGCAACGTAGAAACATTAGAAAATAAATTTTTTCAGCTTAGAGATCAGTATAGTAAACAGGTGCATGACACCGATAAATTAGAACATTTTCAAAAATATGTATTAGAAATAAGAGAAAACATAGATAAAGCTAGATCTATTTTATCAGGTCGGTTAATTGCCATAAAAGATAAAAAAAAAATTACAGCTCGCAGAGACTGATTTGGTTTTGGGCATTCATCCTAGTTCAACAATGAGTGAAAAATTTGATTTCCGAACCGCAGCTTCTTTGTTGCCATCTATGGATGGTACCGAAGAAACTACGAAAATGTTGATTGATGCTATTGAATTATATAACGACTTGCTTGACAACGGGAAAGTATTGCTAATCAAATATGTTTTAAAGGCCAAATTAACACAAAACGCGAAATTAAGATTACAAACGACGTATACTAATGTTGGTGCTTTGGTCACAGATATAAAAAACCAACTTCTTACAAAACAATCTGCACCAGCTTTAGCTAATCAGTTGCATAACGTTAGACAAGATACTAAAAGTATAGATGATTATGCGAAAACTATCGAGCAACTTTTATTAAATTTAACCTTAGCGCAAGCGGACGGTGATCAAAATTCGGCAAAAATTTTACAACCGGTGAATGAAAAATTGGCGATAAATGCTTTCGCGAATGGGTTAAAAAATACAGATTTAAGAACAATAATAAAAGCTAGAAATTACAATAATTTAAAGGACGCGATAACTGGCGCTAAAGAAGAAAATTTAAATTTAACCCCAACTTATTCTAATAACTTATTTCATATGCGTGGGCGTCACCAATATCGAGGAAATCGGTCTAGAGGTAATTTTACAAATTTTAGACAAATTCATAATTATAATCAATCTCGTAACCCGAGTAGGCAAAACTTTAATAATTACAATTTTAGCAGACAGCAAAATAATTCGCAGTACCAAGGCCGAGGTCGTTCCAGCTTTAGTAGGTCAAATTTTCGTCGAGGAGGTAGGCGTCAGCAGTTTTCAAATAATAGTGTATATTTTGTTGATAATGTGGAAAGTAGTAACATAAATAAAAACAGCGAGGAATCTCAAGGAAATAAGTTTTTTCGTTTCTAATAATTTAAAAAATAATGATACAGCTAGTTTTAATATGAATGCTTTAAATTATGTGCGTGTCGGGTATGAAAGGGAAGAAATGATATTTTTATGTGACACTGGTGCAAGTATTTCTTGTTTTTTTGAGAATTATTTGAAAGATAGTAGTATTATAAATACAACTAATAAAATTAAAATTAAAGGAATTGCAGGCTCAACATATTCAGCTGGATCTGCAAATATTTTATTCACTATGAACAATGAATATATTTCTCATGATTTTACAATTATTAAAAGTTTCGATTCTAGTATACATGGAGTTCTAGGTTCAGATTTTTTCCTTAAGTATGGTGCAATTATCGATTATGAAAAGGTTTTATTTTCTTTTTGGCTTAATCAAAATAAGCAAATAACAGTACCTTTGGAGTCCAAAAATAATTTATATACTGTTATTCCACCCCGATGTGAAATAATTACACATTGCTGTACCAGTCTCACAGATGAATGTGTCATTTTAAATGATGAATTATGTGAGGGAGTGTTGATCGCAAATAGTATTGCAAGACCGAAAGATGGTAAAGTGGCTGTAAGGCTATTGAATGTGAATGAAAGAGAAATAAGATTGCGAAATTTTGAGCCTAAAGTTGAATATCTATCAAAATATGATGTTTATTCTTTTACAAAAAATAAAATCTCCGTTGACAGAGTTGATACAATTTTAGATCTTATAAATACAGAAGCCCTTAACGTAGAAGAGAGAAATTCTATACAAAAAATATGCGCTAAATATGCGGATGTTTTTCACTTAGAAAATGATTCATTAACAGTTACTAATTTATATAAGCAAAAAATAAAGTTAAAGGAGGACGCAACTCCAGTTTACGTTAAACCTTACAGGTTACCTCATGCTCAAAAAGAGGAAATTAATAACCAGGTGGACGATATGCTAAAAAAGGGTATTATAGAGGAAGCACACTCAGAGTGGTCTTCACCTCTTTTATTAGTTCCCAAAAAACCGGACAAAAATGGCGTTAAACGTCACAGATTGATAATAGATTTTAGGTTATGTAATCAACGCCTACAAAATGATGTATTTCCGCTATCGAATATTACGGAAATTCTAGATTCCCTATCTGGTGCGATTTATTTCTCGCACCTTGATTTAGCACAAGGATATTACCAATTAGAACTTGATCCTGAGAGTAGGCCCTGTACAGCCTTTACAACGGACAGAGGACAATTTCAAATGAAACGATTACCAATGGGTATGAAAATAAGTCCTAGTGCGTTCTCAAGGTTGGTGACTGTAGCAATGGCGGGTTTAAATTACGAGGCATGTTTTGTTTATTTAGACGATTTGATAGTTTTTGGACATTCCTTACAGAATCATAATCAAAATTTAACTAAAATTCTACAACGCCTTAGACAAGTAAACCTTAAATTAAATCCTAGTAAATGTGAGTTCTTAAAAAAGGAAATTTTATATTTGGGTCATTTAATTTCATCTGAAGGTATATCACCTGATCCTGAAAAAACAAGGGTTATTTCTCAATATCCAGTTCCTAAAAATTGTGACGAAGCCAAACGCTTCGTTGCATTTGCAAATTATTACAGGAAATTTATTAAAAATTTTGCAGAAATTGCTCACCCTTTAAATAAACTAGCTAGGAAAGGAATAGTTTTTAAATGGTCTGAAGAATGTCAAAACTCATTTGAAACTTTAAAACAGTCTCTTATTAGTCCGCCCTTGTTACAGTATCCAAATTTTTCAAAAGATAATCAATTTATTCTTAGAACCGATGCAAGTGGGTACGCGTTGGGGTCTGTATTGTCGAACTCAGATGACAGGCCTATTGCATTCGCTTCTAGAACTCTAAATAAAGCAGAAATAAACTATTGTACAATAGAGAAGGAATTATTAGCAATCGTTTGGTCATGTAAACATTTTAGACCATATTTATTTGGTAAAAAATTTATAATATTATCGGACCATCGTCCCTTAATATACTTATTTGGCATGACAAATCCTTCTAGTAGGCTCACAAAATTTAGGCTAACGCTCGAGGAATACGATTTTTCAATTCACTATGTGAGAGGTGCTGAAAATGTTACAGCGGATGCTTTGTCACGTGTGTGTATAGAGTCGAACGAATTAAAAGAAATGAATAATAAAGTGAGTGCCAGTTTAAACGCAATCACTCGTTCGGAGACAAAAAATAACAAAACAAAACCCAATATGACAAGTGATAATACTTCCATGGAAAACAGGATTGATCACCCTGTTGCAGTGGAAATATTAAAATACCCTAAAACTCAAATAATAGAACTACGGCCGGTACGTGAAAATGAATTTACGAAAATAAAGCTTAATAATAAATTAAAAACTGAATATGAAAATTTAATGTATGACGTCAATTCTAAGATAGTGTACATATCCCAGAAATACCGATCAACGTCGAACTTAGGTGAGTCGTTGAGGCATCTGGAGAAATTATGTAAAAAACACGATATTCCGGAATTAATTATTATAAAAAATAATGAGTCTAATCAGTTTTTAAATGACATGCGCATGATTAAATGTAAAAACGAAATTTTCAAGACAAATCTTAAACTCAGTATTATAAAAGATAAACAAAGGATAAAAAATAAGGAATTACGTCAGTTAATTCTTAATGACTTTCATACATTACCAACGGGAGGACATTCAGGGATAAACCGAATGTATAACAATATAAAAAGATATTACTTTTGGGTAACCATGAAGAATGACGTTGAGGATTTTGTCAAAAGGTGTGACGAATGTCAAAGGTACAAGCATTCAAAACCAAATAAACAACCTATGACAATATCATCAACGGCTGCTTCATTCATTTCAAAAAGTATACCTAGACTTAGTCGGTCCATTACCAGTTGATATTGAAAATAATCAATATATACTCACACTTCAATGTGAGCTAACAAAATTCGTGGAAGCATATCCGCTTCCCAATAAAGAGGCATTGACTGTTGCAAAGTCATTTGTAGAAAATTTTATTTTGCGTTACGGTATTCCTGTTTCTTGCGTAACAGACAAGGGAACCGAATTTTTATCTAATATATTTAAAGAATCTTGTAAGCTGCTTAAAATTAAACAATTAAATTCTACAGCATTTCACCATCAAACTTTAGGAGCCCTTGAAAATACCCATAAGCATTTGGGTGCATATCTACGCATGCAACTGTCGAAAGGAACTATTAACTGGAGCTCTTGGGTTCCTTATTGGTGTTTTTCATACAATAACAGTGTACACACGTCAACGCAGTACACACCTTATGAACTCGTATTTGGAAAATCCAGTAATATTCCATCTAACATCGTTAATCAAGTCGATCCAGTATATAATTTTTATGATTATCCTAAGGAACTCAAATTTCGGTTGCAAACAGCGTGGAATGACGCGAGAAATAATTTAATGACATCAAAAAATAAACGCAAAATTGAGTATGACAAAAACAATTGTAAAAGTCAAACTTATAATGTAGGAGATATGGTTTTAGTAGAAAATAACGGTAGAAATAATAAATTAGAAGCTTTATTTAATGGTCCATATCCAGTTTTGGAGGATAATGATCCAAATGTAGTGGTAAAAATTAAAAATAAGAATGTAGAAATACATAAAAATAGAATAAAACATTATTTTAGTTAATTCCACAAAGAAAAAAATCTATATGTATATATTTTTTTTTTGCTTTTCGGGGAAGGTGTGATGGAATCCAAGTTGCAAAAGTAGGCCATATCATTGAACTATAATTAAGGCAATAACTTATTGCAACAATGTCCAACACAGCTTTTCGATTGTTGTAAATATGGAGTAATAGTTTATAGAATCATCAAATTATTATTTATTTTATTAATTAGGTTAGTCTAAGTAGTTTTATACCATTGTAATTAGATTTAGAAAAAGAGCAGAATAAAGTGTTACACAGTAAGTAGTGCACGCTGATTATTTTCTTAAGCATGTAGTTCGAACCAGAACAAGAAGATATTACACATTAATCCAAAACTATCGATGTCGTCGGCTGCCTATCGATAATATCGAATACCTATCTGCACTTATCGATAAATATCGATATATCGATATTTTTTATTTACTTATTGTTATTCGATATGTCGCTGACTTACAGATAACTATCAACTTATCGATTAAACGCCCATACCTAGCGACGACAATCTTTTGAAAGCAACGCTAACGTTATCATTGTTTTTATGATATTCCTTATAATTTAACATTGGTACTTTGCAGTGTATTTGTTAATTTTATTTGTAAAACAAATATTATTTTTGGGGACGCCAATAAGTTGTTTACCAGTTTATGCGAATATAAAAAAGGAACAATGGTAACAACAACAACAAAGGGCAATGGCAACGTAGCAGTCAAACAAGTTATAATGTATTATGTTTAATCTTCTTCTGAGAGTGTTAATAAAATATAGTTTAATGGGAAATTGTTGTTTAAATTAACACCAAATTATATCCACTTCGTTTATGATAATAACCATCAGGAGTTAGCAATGGCGACAAGAATAATGGTTTTCGAATAGTGCCGGTTAGAAAAAAGGAAAGTGCAGTTTTAGTTGTTCATCATATCCTCATACTAGTGATTGGACTATTTTTATTTGTCGACTGGAAAACTATTTTGTGGCCAACGATTTTAAGGTTACCGGCAAGGAAAAGAAGAGAGCTGTTTTACTAAATGCTTTAAGTAAGGAAGCTTATAAATTTGTATTTAATCTCTCTTTACTCTTCAAGCCGGATGATTTACTCAAATTACTAAATGAACATTTTAAGGCAAAGGAGTCCGTATTTGCCATAGGATACAAATTTCACAATGCAGTGAAATCCCCACACGAAAGTGCTCAAGATTGGGCAGCAAGGGTGCGTAGCTTAGCTGTGAAGTGTGAGTTCAGTGATACAATTTTAGATATGGTTTTACGAGACCGTTTTGTTACTGGTTTTGATAAAGGGTCAGTTCAAGGTAGACTTTTTGAGGAGGGCATTAAGTGCAAATTCGCTGATGTCGCCCGCATTGCTTCTGCAAAGATGGCTGCCAGGTAGAATACTATTTTAACGGAATCAGCGCAAGTCAAAATGGAACCAGGACTACATCATGTTGGCGATTATCAAGGAAATCGACATAATAATACGTTTTCCGGGACTCAAAAACGCGGATCAAGCGCAAATAAAGAAAAATGGGCAATTTGCGGTCGCGCAAATCATCCGACGAATAAGTGCCGCTATCGCGAATATTCGTGTAATGTGTGCAAAGCTAAGGGGCATCTTGCGCCCGTGTGTCCTTTAAAACAAGGAAAAAAGTATAAAGAAAAAGGTTTCAAAATTATGTCGGTGAAGACGAGTGTTTTTCGATTTACTCCTGTATTGTAAGTAATGAACCTTATTATATTAATATTTTTATTAATAACAGAGAGTATTCTTTTCAATTAGACTCTGGAGCTGGTATTTCAGCAATTTCGGAAGAGTTTTATTTGAATAATTTTAAGGAATATTCATGGTCTCCTACTGATACAATTTTGCATTTCTATAATGGTAATAAGATGAAGCCTTTGTGTGTATGTCGTTTAAAAGTATGTTATAAAAATGTAACAGATTTAATTGATATTTTTGTTATAAAAAATGGAGCTGTTCCAATCTTGGGGAGAGATTTTATGAATCTTTTTAATTTAAGTATTTCCAGTATAAATTATTCGAATGCTCAAGATGTGTCGACCATTTGGTCAAAAAAAAGTTATTCCTCCCCGGGTTAGGTACTCTTTTAATAAGGGAACTGTTTCATTAAATTTAAGGGATAAAATGGCAACCCCTCCCCCAAAATTTTTTCGTGCCAGGTCTTTACCTTATGGGCTAAGAAATAAGGTGGATGCAGAATTAAATAGATTGGTTGAATTGGGCATTTTAAAATTTGTTGAATATTCACCCTGAGGTACACCGACTGTCCCCGTTTTAAAAAAGGATGGTTACGTGCGAATATGCGGGGATTTTAAGGTTACGCTCAATCCTGTTTTGGAAGTCAACAAGTACCCATTACTTTGGATTGACGACTTATTTTCTAAATTACAGGGTGGGACTATTTTTTCCAAAATTGATCTTTCACAGGCTTATGCGCAGATATGTTTAGATGAGAAATCAAAAGAGCTCGTAACTATATCTACGCATAAGGGGTTATTTTAATATCAGCGACTACCTTTTGGAGTTGCATGCGCATGTGCCAAATTTCAAAGAATTATGGAATCACTTTTATAAGATATTGAGGAAGCCGTAGTGTTTTTAGACGATATTTTAGTTTGTGGAAATAATCAATTAAGTCATAATTCGCGTCTAGAAAAAGTATTTTCGCGTTTACAAGATGCTGGTCTCAGATTTAGACTAGAAAAATGTAGTTCTAATCAAACTAAAATAGAATATTTAAGTTACGCAATAGACAAAAACGGATTACATACAACTTAAGACAAAATTCATGCGCCTGTACCCGAAAATGTTACTCAATTACAGTCAGTGCTTGGTTTGGTAAATTATTATGGAAAATTCATTCCAGATTTTGCTACTATACTGCATCCGTTACATAATCTATTAAGGAAAAATGTAATTTTTTCCTGAACTAAAGAATGTGAGACAGCTTTTAAAAAAATTAAAAAGTTATTGACAACTGCACCTGTATTAACACATTATAATCCGGATTTAGAGATTAAATTAACTACGGATTCAAGCCCTTATGGCATTGGTTGCATGATTAGTCATATTTTACCTAATAAGCAGGAGACCCTGACAAGCGCTGAAAAAAATTATGGTCAGATTGAAAGAGAAGGTCTGAGTATAATTTTCGGTTTATGCAAATTTATTCAATATTTATACAACAGGGAGTTTATATTAGTTACAGATAATAAGCCACTAATGGCAATTTTTAATCCAAATAAGTGAATACCTCAATTTTCAGCTAATAGATTACGCCGCTGGGCTGTTATTCTGTCAAATCACAAATATAAAGTTAAATATGTTAAATCAGAAAAAAACACTGCAGATTTTTTATCACGTTTGCCACTACAAGAGTGCGAAAACGAATGGAAATCTGTAGATCTTGATTTTTAAAATTATTTTTCTGAAAACGAATTCTCGGCAGTAAATTTCCAAAATATTAAACAAAGTATTAAATTCGATCTTGTATTACAAAAAATAATAAAATATGTTAAATTTGGTTGGCCTAAAAGTGCTAAAAAATGTAGATTTTAAAGAGATTTATCCTATAAGAAATGAGGTTAGAGTAGAAAACGATTTATTTCTATAGAATAATAGAATAATTGTACCAGAATCATTAAAAAAATCGTTGTTACTTCAGCTTCACGGTTGTCATTTACGGGCAGTAAAAATGAAAAGTTTGGCTCGTGCTCATTTCTGGCCGGGAATAAATTTGGACATTGAAAATTTTGACTTTTTTGGACCCTTACTAGGAAATTATTTTTTGGTTATTTTTGATGCCTATTCGAAATGGATAGAGTGTTTTCCTACCAAAAACATTACATCGAATTTTACTATAAAAGCAGTTTATTCAATTTTTTCACGTTTTGGAATTCCGCGATATTTGATCTGATAATGCAGCAGACTTTACAATCGCGGAGTTTCAATGTTTTGACGATATCGTTCATACTACTTCTTCCTCTTTTAACCCGTAATCAAATGGCGCCGCAGAAGTAACAGTTGAAACGGTTAAACAATCGTTAAAAAATGGTCTTGGCAATAAAAATAATATTGATATTTCTATGGCGGTGAATGATTTTTTGATTATAGAACTACACCCCATTCTACTACGGATATTTCACCTTCAATGATAATGTTTGGGCGTGATATTCGTACAAAGTTTGATTTATTGAAACCTCCTTTAGAAGTAAGAAATAAAGTTTTTCATAAGCAACAAGTACAAATTAAAAACTCTCGGGGGAAGGGACGGCCTTCTTTCAATATTAATGAATATGTAATTGTTAAAGATTTTCGAGTAAATAATAGGGTAATATGGATTCCAGGAACAATTAGAAAGATAATTGGTAAAAGAACGTATATAGATTTTGAAATCTAATGTTCAAAAATGTAGTTTGCCTATTAAATACCCTTATAGTGGTGCATTACAGTCCAAGGAAGATAATGAACATTATATGCCTAGTACGTCTTCAAGTATAAATTTAAGTAATGAGAACTCTGATAGTTCTAAAAAACATATTGATGATTCGGTCACAGATAAATCACCCACTCTAGATTTTGGTTGTGAGGATACTAATACCCTTTCTAGATTAGAAAGGCCTAAACGTAATATTAAAAAACCTCGTAGATTAGAGTATATGTAGATAAGGTTGGTTACTTATTTTTTTGGTCGTATTACAGCTAGTTTCCGATTAGAAAGGGAGGAGTGCAGTGTATTTGTTAATTTTATTTGTAAAACAAATATTATTTTTGAGGACGGCAAAGTGGTTTACCAGTTTATGCCAATATAAAAAAGGAACAATGGCAATTCCATTCGACATACGGTCTAGGAGTAGTACGTAGCAGTCAGATAAGTTAAAATGTATTATTTTTAGTCTTGTTCTGAGAGTGTTAATAAAATATAGTTTAATAGGACATGGTTATTTAAATTAGGGTCAAATTATATCCACTTCGTTTATAATAATAACCATCAGGAGTTAGCAGTATTGTTATCAATTTCTATTCTCTATATGTGATATTTTTTGCATCATTTATAAATTGCAGAAAAATTATACATTTTCACATCGCCATACTACGAATGAGAAAGCAAGTGTGTGAGAGTGAGAGTGAGAGTACGAGTGCTAGAACGGTTAACACTATAATAATATTACATGTCACCTTTATTCTTATTCATTTTTTACTACGACCATTAAATAATCCACCCAAAACCTAACATCAAGTGAATAGATAAAACGTAATTAAAACGAATTTAGTATATATTAAATATTATAGTCATTACTGTGACACTAGCAAACTAAATTTAATCCAATAGAAAAAGCTATAAAAGGACACCTACACATATCCTAAAACTTTCCTTCCACGCTTTTCCGATAGAGAATTTATCCATTAAAACAAGAGATCCGGAGAAAACTTAGTTTGTAAGATTTGTCGGTCACTTTTGTGTATATAGCTTTAACTCGAACAAATATAATAGGATTGCCAGGAGGACAGTAGTTTCCAAAGTACAATTGTTGGCCTTTGCTGATCCAATTTCTATCTATATATAAGCGTTGTGAGAAAAGGGAATAACTCGAAAGCTGACGCGGTAGTTAATTCGAATTTGCTAATTTTATAAATAACTGCTCGTCTCTTTATCACTTTATCTTAAGCAAAATAAAATGTATAGGGATAAATTGCCTTGGGTGGATTTAATTACAAATTCTCGAATAAACTTGCAAAGAAGTTTGTATTTTTTTCGGGTTTTTACTGCCCCACACTAGAGTATTACCGTGATACAACCGAAAAATCAAAAAATCAAGTTTGCGACGCATTCCCAAAATACCCATAGTCGAAATATTTCTTTTCACTAGCGTCATCATAGATTTGTTTATCTGCATGACTTGATTGTTATATTAACTCAAAGATGCGACTTAGTGAAAATTTTAAACAAATTGTTAATTTTTATGTGTAAACACATTATTTGTCTTTGGATAGGGTGAGGGTGTCTCTTTTACATACAGAATGGTTTCTGATTTAATATGGATGAACAACGTACAGATATGTACTTTTAAATAGCATATTATTTCTCAAGAAGCGATAAGTAATTGTTTTTTTAAATTTAACATTAAAGGGTTCAAAAATCATGTGAAAGAGGTAAAGTTTGACTGTTATAGAGAATATATTTACCTGGTGGTTTTTTTTATTTATACTTACAGATTGTACTTTTTGACCATCTTATAATATTATTCGTTTATAATTTAGGATATCGGACAATATATATTGCAATGTTTTAAACATAGTTGCCACTCCGCACAATGTAGCCACATAGATTTATTTGAAATATTTATTTAGGTGCAATTACTTATTTTTATTAAGTGAACCTACTCTTCTTCTTTTTGTCTTGTGTCTTGTTGCTTTCCTTTGTTTTTTTTCTATTTTTTTATGTTTTCTATAGCACATCTAAATGTAAGGTCACTAACGAATCATTTGAACAACTTTAGAGATCACGTAGAATTGAATCAATATGATTTTGTTGGTATATGTGAAAGCTCGTTGAATATAATTATGATTTGATTAGGAAGGGCAAGGGGTGGCGGCATCGCGATTTACATAAAAAGTAAATTTTCGGAACATATCTGGATCCAAATTAGGATCTCTGGAAAGAATATTACTCTTGGTAATATTTACAGGCCTCCAAAATCTGATTTTTTACAATTTTTAAATTACTTTGAAGACTGCCTTACTGACTTTTTTCCGGATTGTAATCAATTGTTTTGTCTTGAGGACTTTAATGTTAATATGTATGATACCGAGTCTACAAATACTTCCACCCTTGCCCACCTGACTGAATCTTTTAATCTTAAACAGATGGTGAATGTTCCGACCAGAATTACCCGTTCGGTCCAATCCCTTATTGATTTGATTTTTTCTAGTTCGGAGGATATTTTGAGTACGGATATTTGTAATATTCGCGTCTCGGATCGTATGCTAATATCATGTAAAATTGGCTTTAATTCAAACAATTACACAATTCTATTCGTTTATCTACCGTGCACTGCATAATATAGATTTTAGATCTTTTCAGCAAGACCTTGAGGCTGTTCCCTGGTCACACATTTATTATCTTAATGACATAAATGAAAAAGCTTCATTCGTTACTAATAACATTCTTCAACTTTTTGATAAACATGCCCCCCTAAAAACTGTTAATGGCAAAAAAAACCATATTACCCGTGGATCACGGATAATATAAGGTTGATGCAAAGATTAAGGAATGCGGCTTTAAATCGTTTTCGCAGAACTAAGCTACCCCAACATTACAAACAGCTGGGAAATTTAACAACAAATGCAATAAGGGCAGAGAAAAAGGTTTAGCTTAATCGGAAATTTCAAAATATTAGCAACAGAGATAAATGGCGCGAACTTAAGAAACTAAATATTGGAGAATCAAAACAAGCCAATTTGCCCCAGATTCTCAATAATTGTGATGTAATAAATAAATATTTTATTGATTCTAGGGTTAGTGATTTTTTACCAGGCGATGATTTAATTAAATTTTATAAAAATGATAAAATTGTTACGAATTCATTTGATTTTTGCCCAGTTGGTGGCATCGAAATTTTGGAAATTTTAAAAAATATTAGATCAAAAGCCTTCGGTTTAGACGCAATTAACATTAATCTGATATTAAGATGTTGCCTCTTTTCAGTTCACTTTATTAGAAATATTATAAATGTATGTGTTAAAGAATCCTACTTTCCACTCGAATGGAAAAAGGCCAAAGTGATTCCACTCCTTAAGAGGGACAATCCAACCGAACTTGGACACCTACGGTCGATGTCAATTTTGTCTATTCTTTCGAAGGTTCTGGAAAAATGTATGAAAAACCAAATTCAATCTTTTTTAATTAAAAACAACGTACTTCCCGAGAAACAATCGGGATGAGGGTTATAGCTGCATCACTGCTTTGACTGAGGTGACAGATGACATTTTTAGGGAACTGGATAATGGTAGGGCTACGGTTTTGGTCCTACTGGATTTCATTAAAGCCTTTGACATATTACATCATGGTACCCTTGTAGCTATGTTGAGTTATTGTGGTTTTTCGCAGGGCGCTTTAAAACTTGTAGAATCATTTTTAACTGACCATCTCTAGGCAGTTCAGCATGATGGTAGGTTCTGTGATTTTTTGCGGGTTACTTCTGATATTCCCCAGGATAGCATTCTGGGACCCCTATTGTTTTCATTTTCATTTTTGGTTTTCAGTCTACAGGTCTAACTTCTATAAAGGGCTACAATATTGCAAATATCACGCTGATGATACTCAACTTTATTTTTCATTTAGTCCTTCGTCACTTCACCTTGCAAGTAACGTCACTAACCGTGATCGACGAGCAATATATGAAGTTTCAAAAAGATATACTTTGAAGTTAAATGCTAAAAAATCCGTAGCTTTGCTCTTTGCTAGCGATACCACAAGGCAAACTATTCTAAATAACATTAATATATCAGTAAACGGTAAAAAAATTGAATTTCAAGAATCTGCTAGAAATTTGGGACTTATTACGGATGGTAAGTTAAGATTCAGTGATCACATAACCTCAAAATTGAAAATAGCGTACGGTACTTTAAAAATACTTATTTCGCACAGACATTTTTTAAATCAAGATACAAAAAAAATGCTCTGTGATTCTTTAATCCTTTCATTGCTTAACTATGCTAACAGCATAGACCTCAGAAGAATTTAAAAACTGCAGAACTCATGTTTGCGTTTTCTTTTTGGTATTCGAAGGAGGCGGGGTGTTACTCACAAATTAAAGGAAATTAACTGGCTTAATATGCAAATCGTCAAATTGTGCATTGTTTGTGTTTTGCTTATAAAATTCTAAAATATAAATCTCCTCATATTTGCTTCGAAGGCTAACATTTCGAACAGATATTCATAGACTAAATATTCGACACACCTGTATATTGCCTATTCCCAAGCATAAAAAATAAGTACTTAAAAGATCATTTTCCTATTGCATAGCATTTTTATCAATAAATATAAAATTTATAACTTCTCTGAAAGTCTTCTTACTTTTAAAAATAGAATAAGAAATGAGTTTCTTGCCTGAGTATTATCACGCCAACACAGCATTGATAATTTTGTTTTTTTATTGACTATTTACATTTTGATCATGCATTTTATGTGTGTTTCCCCCCTCTCTCTCTCTCTCTCTCTGTCTATTTCTTATTTTTTTACTTCTCTTTTCTTTGCCTTCTTTTGGTCTATTCATTTCTAATGATTATCTTCCTCTTTAGCTTACCTTACATTGTTTTACTTGAATATATTATTTTTAATGGAAATTACTTTTTTATATTTACTTTGTTTTCCGTTTGGTATATTAATTAAGTTGTTTAGTTGTAGGACGGCCTCAACAGCTTCCGAACCTAGGTTTGGAAAGCTGACAATAAGGCCTTTTAGTTTTAAATTAAAATTATAAAAATGTAAGAGATTTTGCATCACACATTTGTAGTATTTAAGACTAATAAACGTCTTATTATTATTATTATTATTATTAATTCAGCTAAGTTCCTATACATTTATTACTGAGTAAACATTTAAGATGGTGAAAAAACTGGTTACTACTTTTTGCTCCTTTTTGATCAAAATAGAAATAACTGCTCCAGTGCCTTTAAAAGTTTAACAAATTATTAAAATTTCTATTCTGTTTGGTGATTATCAATATTGCACGAAAATTTAAGGGCATATTTTTGAGTCAATTTTAAGAAAAAAAGTTCCTATAAACATGTGTGCAAATGTTTGGTTTTGGAGATACAGAATATTGAAAATGTAATTTTATTTTCGATTTTTTAAATAACTTTGTAATAAGATAAAATCTTTACCTGAAGTTGGGTAAGTAGGTTTTTTTATGGTGAGAAATGATGATTTTGTAATATTAATAAATCACCTTATATATAGATTCAAAAGGAAACCAACCACCCAAGAAAGGCTTTACCATTCCTTACTTCAAAATTGAATGTTTTTAAATTTAAACAGCGGAAGTATTGGACCGAATCTTACAGGAGAAAATCAATATTTTTGAGAAAGAATAGAGAATGGCTTCAAAGTTTTATGGAATTTAAAATATATCCTAGCAAATAAAAATATTGCGTCAAAAGAAGAAAAATTATTTAATAGAGGGAACATTCTGTTCGACTCAAATGAAGCTGCGATTAGCAGATAATAATAAAATAGTTGACATCCTAAAGCAAGTTTCCAGTGACCCCAAAAAAAGTAACAATATATAGTGAGGCATTTAAAAAATATGAAAAAACGTATACATCAAAAATGACTAATGAGGAGGCTATCTCTTTAATGACCAAAGCAAAACTAACCAGGCATCAGTATAGCTTAATACAAAAATATTTGAAACGTAGGTTTCCTTGCTATTCACGTATCCAGAAGGCTAACTAACTAACTAACTAACTGCTACCCAGAAAAAGACTGTATTTCAGTCACTGACATTTGTGCCAAAATTACAGTAAAGGCTCTTTTGGACCATACCACGGCAAGATTATCGGAATTAATTAAAGATGTTTTGGAGAGTAAGTCCGAGGCTCATTTTACTCCTCATTTAATTTAGAATTGGAGCGTAGATGGCACAAATACGCCAGTGAATGTAAACAACTTTTTGAAACTCCTAATAGCAGTTATGGGAGCCTATTTTTCACATCTCTTGTACCTATATGATTGTAATCTTGCAAAAACAAAGATTGCATTCTGTAACACAATCCTAGACCAAGCTCTACCAGGTATTGTCGACCTATTCGCCTTTGTTTTGATCGCGAAACGGTAGATAATACTAAAGCTGAAAAAGAAAGAGTTGATAGTGAAATTCAATCCCTGGCCCCTTCCACATTTTCTTTCAGTCACCAAAAATATACCATCCATCACACTTTATCTTCCACAATGACAGATTGCTAAATTTGTAATGCCGTTACTGAGAATAAGACAATACAGCGTTGCTATGTACGTGATTAACATGTAAGGAATTCAATAATATCGAAAAGTTAATGTTAGAGAAGAAAATTTTGAATACGGTTTGAGTATTTTGCACGCCTGGATCAGGTTCATGGAATGCTTACTACATCTATCATATATATTTGGTATAAAAAAATATCAAGCTCCTGAGAAACAAGAATAAGATTTTGTGGCAGGGCGCAAGCAAGAAATTCAAACCTAATTCAAAAATGTGCTGAATTTGAGATTGAAGACGAGTCTGTCTGTATTACCGGCATTGATACACCTTAATACACAAGTTTCATAAAGTTTGGTTTTGTTACATTAATGCAAACTAATTTTACGAATTCTGTTTAGCCACTATCAAAATACGTTTGGTACATGATGCCACCAAGGGTGCATCCAATTCTTATATATGGCCCACAGATTGTTGCAGATGCCTTACTACCAATTGGCTAACTGAACAAAGAGCAATTTTAGAAAATATTCTCGAGTAGAAACAAACAATGACATTTTAAATCATTTATTAATATCTTCGGACCCTCTAATTACGAGTCTTAAAAACTTGCCACCAAAAAAATTCAAGAAATTTCCTAGAAGAGTTCAAAATGTATTAAAATCCGCAAAGCAACCAGCAAAGTCATATTATTTAGATAGTCTTACTATCTTAACTATCTCAGACTCTGACTAAATAGTAATTTATAAAAATAAAATAAACTTTTTATCATTCAAATAAAACTATAAATAGTATGTGATATTGATTGCTGATGTTTAATTTATTAATACTTCTGTTTCATAGTTTACTGTTGCATTACTATATAGTTTTTATTATTCACGTTATAGTATGGTTTATAAATATTAATTATTTTTAAGACAAAACATGTATAAAGAGCGTTGTAAATAGATCTGTCAATTCTTTAAAATATCAAATTGTTTTTGATTGTGTTTTCCGCTTTTAATTTAAAAATGTTTTAAGAGATATTTAATTAAACAACAATTTTGATCAAGAATTGATATTAAATACCCCACCGTGGGCCTCTCGTTTATGGTTACGGGACACAGGTTTTTTTGGATAAATATTACCAGTTCGTCAGAAACACCCTCCTAGTGAAAAAGAACAACAACAACGTTGGATCATCGAAACTACTTAACAACATCAAGTCACTTACAGTTTCCTGCGCACATTTTGTTTCATGCGAAGAAATGTATAAGTTTGTCAAACGTGCAGCGATCAAAACTTATTTATGTCGTGGACTTTAGAATCAATATCAAGAAATTAGTTATCCAGTTTAATGTGATACAGTTAAAATACGTACTTTTTATGAAGAAAAATAATAAATCATATTATTTATCTAATTAAAAAATTCATAGGCAAAGTTAAATATAAAAATAATTAAATAAAAGTATTGAAAAACAAAATAATAAATATTGTTTCTAAATGGTTTTCGTTAACTAACCTATTGTTGTTATGTTAAAGTGGTGTATTTTTTGGGGTTAGAATCCAGTAAAAAAACCAAAATCTTTTTTTTATTGTTGATGACCACTCTAGCATCACAACAACAGGATTGTTAACGAAAACCATTTAGAAACTTATTATCTGAGAAATATCTGCGGACCAACGGAGTAGGTAAAGACTGATAGTATGAGTTTCCAGCAGGATATAGAATCTATATATGGTAAGGAAGCTATGATATACTTAAGGAGGAGCTGCATGCAGTATTACGGATCATTTCAAGCTCTTCGCTGCTGCAATATTATGTTAAAGCTGTAAGAGATCTTTATTAGCTTCAATGTGACTTAAATAAGGAAATATGTATAGCTGGGTGCTACATTAGTATTTTTATGAAAAAAAACAAATGATGATAAAATAGAAACAGATTTGTCCATTTTCAACCATTTTTGTATCACTTTCTGACGTAATTGCCGCCGCATATAATTTTTTCCATAAAATGGCTCTCTACGGCCTTGCATTGATTCTTCGCCTACACACTTTAAAATTTTAAATGTTAAATCGTACTGATGTGCTCATATTTCTGCAGCGCGTGAATTCTTTTGAACCCGTTTTTAACCGAAATGTAATTTAAATTTCCAATACATAGCATATTTTTTTAAGTAAGGTCGGACATGCAGAAAGTTTTTTCTAATACGTAGATACCTTTTCATCTTAGTTTAAACTTGACTGGATCTTGTCGCTGATTATTCATTTTTTGCGTGCAGTTTTCCTTCAATGTGCTGGGCCAACTGCAACAAAAATGACCTGAGCATGCAACAATGAAGTTGATAAACACCGACAATTTAAAAAATAGACTTTTGTTTTTTCTTACTGGATGCTAATCCCAAATAATACACCACCCTACACAACACCAAGAGAATTGTTAACGAAAGTGACTTAGAAACTTAAAATCTGCGAACCAACGGAGTAGGTAAAGACTGAAAGTTTCATGCAGGATATAGAATCTATATATGGTAACGAAGCTGTGACAGGCTTAAAGTGCTAGGCCAGCTGCAACAAAGATGTCCTGAGGGTACAACACTAAAGTTGCGAAACGTTTCCAATTAAAAAAAGACTTGTTTTTTTTACTGGATTTTAACCCCAAATGATACATCATTTTAAGATAACAATTGGATCGTTAACGAAAACCATTTAGAAACTTAATATCTGGGAAATATCTGCAGACTTAGAGAGCTGAGCCAACTGCAACAAAAATGTCTTGAGGATAAATCAATAAAGTTGCGAAACGTCGACAATAAAAAAGGCTTGTTTTTTTTTAACTAGATTCTAACCACAAATATTTCACCACTCTAACATAACAACAAGAGGATCTTTAGCGAAAGCGATTTAGAAACTTAATAACTGGGAAATATCTGCGGACCGCCGGAGTAGGTAAATAAAGACTGATAGTATGAGTTGCATGCAGGATATAGAATCTATATATGGTAAGGAAGCTGTGGCAGACTCAAAGTGCCGGGCCAACTGCAACAAGAAAGTCCTGAGGATGGAACACTAAAGGTGAGAAACATCGACAATCTAAAAAATGGGCGTTTTTTTGTCTGGATCCTAACCAGAAATAATACACCATTCTAATATAACAAGATGATCGTGAACGAAAACCATTTAGAAACTTAATATCTGGGAAATATCTGCGGACCAATGGTGTACGTAAAGACTGATATTATTGGTTTTATGCAGGATATAGAATCTATATATAATAAGGAAGCTGTGACAGACTTAATGTGCTGGGCCAACTGCAGCAAGAATAGCCTGAGGATACAACAATAAAGTTGCAAAACGTCGACAATAAAAAAAGACTTTTGTTTTTTTACTGGATCCTAACCCTAAATAATACATATAACATTCAATATTGTCTTCCGAATATGAATACATTTAAGAAATATGTTAAAAGATTAAATTACAAAACGAATTTGCTAGACAAAGACATCAACATAGGCAAGCTTTTAATGTCAAAGTCTCAAACGTCAAGGATTTGCTTGAAGGTTATTATTATCGTCTGTTTATATTGTTCATATTTATGTTTTTATAGAGTCTTCTACCGTTTAATCTTTAAATCAGTCCTTCTAGGAAGCTATTTTTGTTGTATTTTTTTTTTGCTATTTATATTTATATCTACACCGATAATTAATGTGCACTTTTTTTGACTATTTAGTCCATGAAATTTTGATTTGATTCGTATGAATATAAATAATAACTCGTGTTAAAATGGTTTTTTTATAGAAGGCGACAAGCAATTTAAAAACTTTGTTTTTAAATTTTATTTTTATTTCAAGTCGCAGTCGCAACCGCCTAAAAAAAACTTATAATTTTGAGTTTTGCTAAAATAGATTACCCTAGTTAAAATCAAGACTGGCATGTCCTAAACCTTCGATAATCTGCAAATAAAAACTGCAAAACAGTATTAAAAAATTAACCCATTTTTCAGATTTGATAAAACTGGAGATTAAATTATTTGTCTAAAAAATTAAATAGCATCAAAGATAATTTCTAATAACCTGATAATGAATTCGACCTCCTTGTTTTTCTATATACAACAGCTTGTAGCTCTCTACACCACAAGCCAATAGAGTTTACGAATATTTCTTAATTAAGATTTTGCCAGTACATTATTATTCTTTCTTTTAGTTTCTGAACAGTGTTACTAACCAGACCCTCCTCACTGCATAATCTACTGGATTAAAATGCGGACTGCTTGGGGGCCAAGACTGAGGTTCCATAAAATATGGGCAATTCTCTTGTAATTATTTAAAAGTACTGTTAGAGGAGGTATGTGCAGGCGCATCGTCTTGTTAAAATGAGTAGTTTTCACAAACATATTCGATTTCCGGTAGCATTTGAGATAAAAGTTCCCGTTGATAAACTTTTTCTCGTCTACGAAAATGACGCTCGTTTTACCCTTTATAGAAACTCCCACGGAAACCATCGCCGATTTCGAATAATATACCCTAGGAATATCTCTTTTTCTCATATCAATGGCAAAATATACTCATTTATTTTGTTTCTTTGGTTGTCGTAGAGTGAAGATCCGCCGGATCTGAATCTTAGTAATAAAAGTTCACATCTTTCGACACCTGTTTTACTTCACACATTAACTTTCTACAAGAAATATATTGAAAAGGTTCTAAATTAAAATTACCTGTATAATTTTTCCTACGGAAATTCAACAAATACTTCGTGTTTTAGATATTTTTCGACAACTTACCGAAACTGATGGAGCACCTTGAATAAAATTTCTCATTCGTTCAATGTTGGCAAGGCTTCTGCTGATCTTTTTCTGACATGACCAAGCTTTATTCGCACGAGTGTCTAGTTAAGCACAAATGCTTTAAAAAGTAACCAACTGTACCAACCTTCCACTTTTTTCGTGGAAACAAAGCCACTAAGAGACTTTATCAACACTATCTTTTAAACTAAGAATAAGCATTACTTTAGGTTGTAAAGGTCGCAAGATAAAATATTTCAAAACCTCAGAAAAAATGTCAATATTTACTTAATTTGTTTTCTTTTCTTTGAAACCTAATCAAGGCTCACTCGATTTATACAAATTTTATTGTTAACAATGCCTTAATATTTTCAAAAAAATTTACGCAAACACCTATTTCTGATAACCACTTTTTTATACCTCAAATAATTTTCCGCAAAAAAGAGATATTCTTTTAAGTCTTCCTTGCTTGAAGATGTCCAAGAAGGTTATATTCATCATAATGTTTATAAATCATAGTTTGATGCTGTTTAGTTTTCTCGGGTCTAATAAATGTATTAATTTTTTAGTTCTTGTTTTTTGCAGATTTTTAAAATTTAGACTCATAAAATATGAAGTAAAAATTAAATTTGATACTAAGTTGCTAGTTATTTGCTGAAAACCAAGGAACCATTATAATCCTAAAAATATTCTATTCACCTGATTTTTGGAACGGCCTTAAATTCAAGATTTTAAAAAATGGGATTATTTTAAAATATCCAAAAATCATCAAAATCGGATCAAAAATAAAAAAAATTACTAGGATTTAAAAAAGGTTCCAATTTAATTTAGTCCACAGGGTGTGTGTATATAGTTAAATATGTACTTGAGAATTTTGACAAATGAAAGTGGAAATGAATAATGTATATTCGTTCCAATCTAAATGATTGTGCTAGGGATAAATTCTATCGCAGGCAGATAATACAAATTACGCAATATTATTGAATAATATTTCTTAATAAAAAGAAGGATTTTAAGAGAAGTTCAGGTACTTAGGTAGAAGAATATGTAAAACACTTCTACCAGAACCATCTGTGCAATGACGGTTGCACAATCAAGGGCTCGAAAATTACTATAATATGATTATTTGTTTTATTATAAATCTATATTGCTTTGCAAAATTGGCTGTGACGTGTAGAGATATGTAAAGATAATATTACCATTCTTCAATTTTTGGTAATACTAAGAAGAGAAGATTTTCAATAATTAATTATTTAATCCCCTAATTAATTTATGAAGTAACGGATCTGCTCCAATTGATAATATATCATCTAGTTGGCCGAAGATGATATCTTCTTGTTTGGAATAATGAACAAAATAATTTAATTGGAGTGCTCTCCTTCAGTCGTGAATTCTCTTTAATCCGTTAAGGTGTTTCTGTACTTATGAATCTGATATTAAATTGCACAAAGTAATCACTTTAGAAATCTTTTGGCGACACTTTGCTGAAGTCGAGCTTTTATTATTTTACCCTACTTATCGATCAAGTCCTGCGGCCTTTTCCAAAATGGAATTGTCGGGTCCAATCTCTCATTTAGTAACTCTGTTTCGGACCCCGCTTTTTTATGATCTTCTCGATATAATCTTATAAAAATGGCTTTTGTCGCCGATTTTCATCGAAAATATAAAAATCAGGAAATCGAAGATGCCCTTGGGTACTTTTAGCCCATCCACAGATAATATTACATTAAATACTCTGGTACTTTCCTCCAATTATCAGATAAGTTAGAATAGGTAGTCTATCGGATATAAATAAATTAACTATATCAACTGTTCGTGTCGCAGTTGAATAAGCACACACGCAACATCATAAAATGCAATGCGAACGTTATATAAACAAATTCAACTAGCCCGATTGGATGCAACCGCGGACTGGCAAATCTGGGCGTTGTGTGAGGCCAACAGTATAGGCCCCGGGCGCTGTGCTATGCAGAGATCTCTCGATGAATCCCAGCTATACGGTATGCAATACAAAGCTGGGTGTCTTTGTTTATAAGCACAAATATTGATCTGGAGTCGTCCGTGTTACAGTTATTTTTAAATTTTTTATCTTATTTACCGTTATTTTTAAATTCTTGCTTTTAAAAAGCTATTTTGCCTCCCTAGGACCAACCCGCGTAGTCGAAAAATATGTTATATACAAAAAATAATACAAACCCGGCGTCCTCCACCTTTTAAAAAATACTTAAAAGTTTAATTTTTTTTCGGTCTCTTATAATGGAAATATTGCTTTTATATGCAGAAAAAGAAAAGTACCCTATTTAACAGTTTTTTTTAATTATAGAAATTAAAAATATTTTTAGGAGCTGTTTTATCATCTAGAACTACCCTGTTTAGTATCAAAAAATGTTTTATATATAAAAATTTAAAAAAAATATTGAGATGTTATTCTTTTAAACTATTCGCTTTAAAATAAGTAGACATTAACATAGACATTTTTCTATGCAAATTTGAAACGAATCTCTTTGTACAATCTCAAGTGATTATATGCGCAAGTTTTAATCAGACAAACACATATCCCTATAAATATGTTTTCCCTGTTGTAGGTATCTTAAAGGGTCGATAAAAGTCTAACTTATATTTTGGAACATTTTTGTGATTGCAGTACTTCCCCTATATAACCCATATAGTACATTAAGCTTATTAATAAAACATATTATGGGCTGCTATATGGGAAAGTAAGAATCAATAAATTTGCCTTTATCTGGAACCTTTTCTTTATTTGCGGAAAAAAATTCTTTTCTTCAAAAGCAGCGTTCAAAACAAACATTATTCTAATCTTCGTCGTTCCCGTTAATCGAGTATCTTTACTCTATAAAAAACATTTCCACTGTCAACCCAACATATTCAAATGTAATACACCGTATTCTTATTCTCAGCTTATTTTCACTTCTTTTAATACGTGTAATTCCATTTTGCTCTAGTGAAAAGTAGTTCTGCTTCATGTCAATTCCAATTAGGAATTTCCACCCAATACGCTTTAAAGCATTCCCCATCGAAAACAGGCATAGGAACACAGAAAAAGAATTCACCCGATAGGAAGGTGGTTTTGATATATTAGCCCTGTTAAGAAAGTATTTTTGATAGTCGCAGATAGGCATCTTGCATCAACCAGCTCTGATTCTTACAAGTAAATGCAAAAAGATCTTCGCTCAAAGTAGCTTATTTTCCGTTCAGTCTATATCAAAAGACCACTGAACCGAGTTTATTTTTAATAAGTTCTAATTAAGTACGCCTCCTGTTTCGTTCGAGTGAACCGAATCCTTCCGTCCGGCGTATATCAGAGGTCCCGGAACAGTTTTCAATTTATTAGGTACAACTTAATACAAAAGTGATTTTTTTTAAATCAACAAGTGTTTTATCTTTCAAAATTCCATTTCGAGTACTTCAAGAGTTCAGTTATATATACCTAAGAATTGAATTATAATCCTTAGGTAACAATTACGTCCATTACATTATGCAGTAATAGAGTGTTGCCGAGACCATTAGTAAAGTAAAAAGGGTATTTTAGAAATCAAAAGAATTAAAGTAAGACATTACCACTAATAATCTAGCGTGGTTCTGATTTCATATTGATTATATTACTTGATATTTGTTTCTTTTGCAACAACTTTTTGAGAACTATTTTGCTATTAGTATTAAATATTTTATTTTATTAATATTAATTAGTTTTAAAATTTGAGTTTTATTGGTCTAATATTTTAAATAAAAGTTTAAATAATTTAACTTATTAATACTTTACTAGTTTTCTAGAAAGAATAAAAAATACTAACAGATTTAGCTTCTTATGGAAATGCTAGCCTTTAAGTTGTCTGTACGATAATTAGGTACAGTGGTCCTTCAAAATTATTTGATAATAAATAAATAATTATTTGTTGTCTTCTCTTATGAAGTGTATTGTTAATTAAATAATTGATATTCGGCCCAAACTCAATACACAACGATGTTGGGTTTTTTATAATAGAGATTAATTATTATACGACACCCCGAGGGTAATTCTAAAAGCACTAACGCCAGTTACATTTTTAACCCAATGTTACATGACTCTTCCTGAAATTGCTCTGAAACTATATTTCACTTTCCGACAAAATTGTATCACAAAACTAGGTCATGTATTCAATTATTGTGTAGTCCGGTCGTTTCATAATATATCACATTTAAACACAGCACCGTTCCGGACCTAAAATTGCCCTTGGAGAGAACTACACCCCGCCAATTGTATTATTCTTATAAAAGCTAAGGCGATATAGAGAAAAGTGACCAACAAATCTCCGAAACTTTGTTTGCCGCTTCCGGCCTCTTGTTTTAGCGGATAACCTACCCTGTTGGGAAAAGGGCGGAAGTAAAACTTTTCGATTTATACGGGGTTCTTGGCGACTGTGACTTGGGAGTTTATTGAAATCCCGTTATAGAATTGGCATCAACCTATTTCGCTTTATAGGTCGCTTCGAAACATTTATACGCACAGTTGATGAATAAAACATACAAATATTGACTTTTGAGACGTATTGCTCTCGTAACTTTTTTTCACACCCTTTTCTGCAACCATAAATCATAGAACAATGCTATACAGATGAATTTTAAAGCATTATTTATAATAAAACATGTCGCATGGATAGAATAAACATTAATATTTTTCTATGCTCAGTTTCTAGACCCCGAAAAACCTGTTCTCCCATTTCTATCAGTCTCTTTGTCTGTTTGGACTATTTGTTTGCCTGTACGAGGCATAGTTCAAAAACTACATATCCGATTAACTTCAAATTTTGGTCAAAAGTCAAAAGTCACGGGGGGACTTGATCGGTCTGTCTGTCTATCACTACTGATACTACTTATCCAATTGACTTCAGATTTTGGTCAAAAATCACTTGTCATAAGGAAATTTGGTAAAAATCCAATATGGCGAAACAAAATAGTGGCGTAACAAAATGTAACAAAAATCATTATTAAAAAACTATTTATCGAATGAACTTCAAAATTTGATCAAAATAGAGTGTAATATAGCGAAAAATGTTCAAAGATTCAATTCAGTTCTCTTTATTATCAAATAAAAAATAATAAATAGCTCAGACGAATCGTTGATTGAGAGAGGATTTTAATTAAACAAAGGGCGTATTAAATAGTACTATCAAAACAATAAACAAGAAATAAAGTAAAAAACTATTTGATTAAATGTTCGAATTGCTTTCCTTCAGCGACTTGGCAGTGCCCAAGGCTATCCGTGAACTCGGAGAGAACATTCTGTAAGTGTTGATGGGTTTTATCATGTACTGCATATAAAATTCAAATGACCCCAAAGATAAAAATCTAGGGGGGTCAGATCAGGTGATTTAGAGGGCCATTTAATGCGCCCTCGTCTACCTATTTATCTTTGAAAAAAATTTCTATCTACTTAAGTCGACTAGTCAGCCCCTTTCTTGAAATATTGTCCACCTCATTTTCCATAAATAGCTTAAGGAAAATTAGTTATAACAAAAACACATTGAGTAGATCTATAATATATTTCTTGACAATTGGGAAATATTTACATAAACGTTTTATCAAGAATTTTCTAGTTTTCTATGTACAGCTATTTGTTTGTTTCACACAGTATATTTTAGTGTCAAGATAAGAAGAAGGTAAAATTATTTATTGAAAGCAATAGTATTCAGTTAATTTTTGTACCATTTTTTAAATTTTGTCCGAATCAATAATTACTTGTTTTGCAAACAAGTTTTTCATTTTAATGATTACTAGGAACTCTATCTATCTATCTAGAAACTATTCTAATTATTGAATGAAAAATTGTTTACGATTACCGAGATCCCACTGCTAACTTATCGAAAAAGTGACGACTCTATATATAGACTGGCAAAGAAATTTCACATATGGCTAACTTTCCAATTTGCCTTAACTAAATTGGGGTTTCTCATATTCTACTGATTACGTAGATATATTTTAAACAAAATCAAAAAACAAATTAAGGTAATTTTTAATAATAAATGTCATTTTTCCTATGTCTTAAACAAGAATGTGTAAAAAATGGTCCTTTCTTGCACTTGAAGATCTTCCTCTAACACAACATGGCTCCAATAAGTTAAATCATCTGAACATATGGGCATACCAAAGGCATATTAAACTCGCTGTAATTATGACGTCAAAATAAAGCGTCAGCAATATTATAGGCTCGAAGTACTTCACTCCATCCAAGTTTTGAACTATAGATGTTTCTTCTATTTAAAGCTACGATCTTAGTCCAATAGTGATGCCCTTAATTTCAGTTTCCTAGTACTTACCCTTATTTTAAAAGTCTTGGATTAAGCTCTTTTAACAGCAAGGAAGTATTATCCTTTGGTTAGGATCAAGAACTTTCTTTTAATAAGAAAATTTCTCTTTATTTAATTGACGATGCGATAAACACAGTTAAATGTAACGCAAACCTATAGATCTTTAATTTAAGAAAACACCAGGACGCAATACCTTTAGGAGAGCTCATTATTCAGCCAATTTCAATAAACGTTATTCAATACTTCTAAGTAATTTGAGAAACGACGGTCCCGCTCCAAAGTAGGAAATCAATTCGTTAGCCAAAGATGTCTCGGCCGTGTTTAGGCCATTTATTTAAAATGGAAAAAGCGAAGAATAATGGAAAAAATAATTTAATTGTCTGTTAAGTGCGCTCCTCTGTCTGTCTTCTTTTTTTTTAATGATTAAAAGGAATTCTGTTTGGGTGAGACGTGACCCTCTTAAACTAGGTTCTTCAGATTAAGGTGTATTTAATTTATAACCCTGATATTAAATTGCTAAGGAATCGTTTTTGAAAGCTTTTAACCACAATTTACTGAAACCCAGCTTTCGTCATTTTATCCTGCTTATCGATCAAGCCTGCGGCCCTTCCTTCTTTTTCCATGATAGAATTTTCCTTTCCAATCTCCCATTTAGAGACTGTGATTCGGACCCTATTTTTATAAACTTTTTGCTCCAATCTTACAAAAATAATTTTTATCGTCTGGCGTGTGATAATTACATCATTTTGATCGTCATTTTTAGTGATAAGATGATACGTTTTTTTGGACTGAGTACTCTAATCGACTCATTATAGTCCTAGAGCTTTAATGGATTCATTATAATCTGGAAATAATGAACTTAGCAACAAGAAAACAACTGCCTTTCAATCAAAACCTATTTTTTTCACAAACATAAAAAATATATGGTTTCCGGTCGTTGTGTAATGCAAAACTCAGGATTCCTTTTCTCTGTGATCCCACCAGCATGTTTATAGAAAGAAAAAACAAAGGAAGATCAGTTCTATTTCAGGAAAATGTCTTGTAGATTGACTCCACCTATAGTCGAATGCGGTCTTATCGTGTGGGTTCAAAGGTCAACAACATTATGAATCAAATCAGAAAACACAGTGAATACCAAAATGTTGTGTGATTCTTTTATCGAGATATTAAATCTCGATGGGCTATTTACAAATATACAGGGAGAAAGAAAATAGTTTTTTATTATATTACCCAATATTATTAAGATAGCCACTTAATATTATTTTATATTAAATGCCGAGGGACTAAATAAGAAAATTCGCTAAATATGTTTTTGGTTAAAAATTTTTGGTTGGCAAAAACAAAAATACACAAAATAGCAAGTGCCTTAATAAAGTCGGAAGGCGGATCAAATCAGTGGAACAATCAGGATATGTTCTGTTTATACAGCCACTTAATGAAAGTGAGATTTTTTATCAATCACCAAAAATTATGAGCCCCGCTTGATCTAAAAATCTAACCACTTATACAGTGTCATTTATTTAAATGCGGGCCAGCCCTATGCAAAGAAAACTTGATTTTTTTGTATTGTGATAACATAAAAATTTTATTACACTTTTGTTAAAAAAACCAGAAATTAGTTATTACTTCCCTCGTGAGATTTTTTCAGATCTTTACGTTTAAGGGTCCCTAGATGCCGGAAAACATGTTTTCTCAATTCCGTCTGTATGTAGGTATGTCTGTCCGTCAGTCTGTCTGTTCGCGGCAAAGCAAAAAACTACTTATCAGATTCAGTCTAAAATTAAGGGCCAAGCATGCGAAAAATACAGGCTATCTATATATATATATATATATATATATATATATATATATATATATATATATATATATATATATATATATATATATATATATATATATATATATATATATATATATATATATATATATATAGATAGATATAGATATATATATACAGGGTGGCCCAACGATAATTTATGACTTTCCTGGTATATTTTGGGACTTTCAATTTTGATTTTTAGGGGGACCTTTTCATGTATGATTGTATAATACAGTGAGATTTTACACTTCATTTTTAAATGAAACCCCCAATTTTTTTTCTATTTTTGGATTCTCCAGGAAGTTTTTAGTAACTTTTGTATAATAGAGTTTATACCTATCTTCAACCATTTTGAAGTTTTTTTAATTTTTTTTATAAAATTCGCCTCATTTAATTTAGTACTGATAATACGAAAAAAATAATAATCACCGATACCAGCAAGAAATTTAGCATCCGTCAATGTCATCGTAAATCATGATAAATGTTAAGTTGCCTATTCTATTATAATATTTTGCAATGATTTATTCAATTCAAGAAAGGGTCCGTGTATTATCAAAACGGAAGCATTGCAAGAGCTACCGCCCGGTTGTTTAATGCGTTACATCCAGACAAAAATATTAACCATAAGTATGTGGCTAAATTAATAAGAAAATTTGAAGCAAAAAATTCTACGTTATCAGAAATAGCAGTTTTGGGACAGTCTAAAATACTCGTGGTCTGGCTACTTCTTCAGGATTTACACGCTCAACAGTGCAAAGAATTTTGAAATCCTATAAATTTCACCCGAAAAATATGAGCTTATATCGATATATATATATATATATATATATATATATATATATATATATATATATATATATATATATATATATATATATATATATATATATATATATATATATATATATATATAATGAAAATTTTCTTCATTTCCAACAAGATGGTGCACCACCGCACTATGTATATATATATATATATATATATATATATATATATATATATATATATATATATATATATATATATATATATATATATATAAACAACCGGGCAGTAGCCCTTGCAATGTTTCCGTTTTGATAATAAAGATATAATTTAATATATATATATATATATATATAAAATGGTTGATATAAACTCTATTATACAAAAGTTACTAAAAACTTCCTGATAAAAATATATATATATATATATATATATATATATATACCAGGAAAGTCATAAATAAGGGTGGGACCTTTTCGTTGGGCCACCCTGTATATATATATATATATATTATATATAGCCTGTATGTTTCGTTAGCTCCTAGTTTCTGGTAAAGCGGTTTTACCGATTTTTATATATCAAGTTTTGTCTTATAATTAATAAAAAAATTTACTTGTTTAAAACACGCTTTAAAATTGGAATAAGTATTCTATAATTATTTATTTATTGCCTGCAAAATTACAAATTTACTAAAAAAGTAAGCAAAAAAATGGTGTCAAATCTAATAAAAAAAATTTTAAATTAAAATTCGTTGACTAATATCCAGGAGCCAGTCGCTAAAGCTCTGAGAATCAGTTTAAGTAATGTAATGTTAAACATAATTTACTTCATAATGCAATTTATGATTTATACACGTCAAAGATTAATATAATCCTTAAAAACTTTTTCATATTATAGACTAAAAAATATCATCATCACTTAAAAAGTCATCATCTTCTGAGTCGTCCTCAAATGGCGCAATGATCATTGGTGCTATTTCGACATCTAGAACTCGTTCTCGATTCCACCAACCCCATATTAATTTCTCCGTATGTTCCACATATTTCTTCCAGTACTCCGGCGTAATATAATTTAATGAATCTTGCTAAACAATTTACATTTCATTTGATGTAAGACCATTGTTCACGTGTTTTTCGTAATATGATTTTGCCCCAGCCCATATTAATTCCATTGCGTTAAACTGGCAATGGTATGGCGTATCGTCATAAAACCTCATGTTCATTTTTCCGTAATATTTCATCTACATATTGTAGCATATATTGTAGGTTTTTTAATAGATTTTGCCATTATTAGTTTCAGCATATTGGGTAAAGGATTTTGTTTTTGTTTTATTAGCCAGTCATAAATCTCACTTTTCTTCCAGGATGAAGTAGGTTCTTTATTTAAGATTCTTGAATGATAAGATGCATTGTCCAGAATGATTAAAGATGGAGCATCAAAATTTGGAATCAGTTGTTCTTTTAACCACTTTTCAAACAGTTCACAGTTCATATTATCATGGTAGTTCATACTTTTGGATGTTAAAGAAAACAGTAAACTTGCACATGGGAGAAATCCTGTTGATTGACACTTTTTACAGACTCATCCTGTTAAGATTTCGAACCACTTCCATTGGAACACATCCAAAGCTCGTCTAAAAATACCACTTTTCTAAATTTCCTTACTATATTTCTTTAAAAACCGCAGACGCTGACTTGCTACATGTGGCAACTAGCATAAAAATCTTTGATTACAGTCCTTTTTATATCAAAAACCCAACATTTTTATTAATTTTGACAACGATTTTAATCCAATTTCCAATATGGCTAGATTTTTTAAATCTTCTTTTAAAATTTGAAGGGTTATATTAGTTTTTGATGTATATAAATCGTGAATTGCATTACGAACATTCATTTTTACATCTTATTATCACTTAAGTCTTCTGTCTTTGGCTTTTTTCGTGTACATTTCTTATTCTTCTTCGGTAGTAAATTATGCTTTTTTCATGCACAATTTTCTGCACAGTCCTTATACCGATTCCCAGAGCTTTTGCTACTGTCTCCTGGATATTGGCCGGTGATATCTCATTTTCGTAATATTTTATTCGATTTAATACCATTTTTTTCGCTTGTGGATGCAAAAAACCCGAAAATTATTTTCGATTACTCATTTTGACTTATCAATCTGGCTTTGAAGTGACATCGCTCAAAGATTTTTGCAACTGCTGGTATTTATATGTTTATCCTCTTTTTTCATATGAAAATATCATAGGTCTATCTAATTCATCTTCCCGATTTTATGCAGAGGATATGATTACACGTAATAAAAGAAAAACAAACTTAAAAAGTTTGTCGTTGATAGTAAAATAATCGCCTTCCATAAAACGTGTAGCTGACAAAAATTAAAAATTAGTTAGATTTGAACTACTGCCGCCACCTTGAATTAGAAAAACTGAAATTCACTTTTTCTCGAGTTACGTAATAATTATTTAATATCAAATGACTATAAAATTCTATAAATTTTTTGTATAACATTTTCTCTTCTTTGTTTCAATTTTTGGTGCACTTCTTCTAGACTTATTGCTTCTAATTTTTCTATAAATAAACGGAGGAAAGTACACTAATCTAATAACTTTGACTTTGTGCTTAACGTTGATCTTACAAGTCTACATTGATTCGCATCCTCTTAACCAATAGCTAAAAAATAAAGAAAAATAAAACCAATTTCAATAGTTGTCGTGGTTTTATGTACACCGATTAATCCAGAAACATAAAGCCAAATCCCTGTAGAATACAGGACGCGGTGCACTTCAAAGAACTTTGAAGTGTTCTGGGCTTTGTTTATGGCTATTTCTGTATTAGCCACATCAATGCCAGTGTGATGTAAAGAAAACTACGTCGCCGAAGGCGAGGCAAGTTAATAAGAATCGTGTTTGTTCTTGCATACAATTGATTTTTTTTCAATTGACTCGTACTTTCAATTGTTCTTAACCAATCCAAACCAAACCTAACCTAACTAAAACAACTCCAAATACGAGTTTAACGATTAAAATTGATTGAATACTAGAACAAACTCGATTCTTATTGGTTTGCCTTGCCTACTGCAACGTAGTTTTCTCATTACGGCAATACTTTGGCCAGTATAGAATTGCTTTGTCCCAAATATTATTGACTTTTTACTTACTGGTGGAAGGCATTTTATTATCTGTAAAGAGATGTGAATTAAGATACACTGGTACCTCTTTAATTCTAATGAAACTGTACTGTTAGAGCTTGTTATTATTTGTTAATTTAAATGAATGTTGTTTAATACTTTTAGTTAATTTCAAAAGCAGTCCGTTCGATATACGTTGGAAATCAATTCGTTAGTCAAAGATTTTCATGCTGTGTTTATGCCATTTACTTAAAGTGGAGAAACGAAAATGAAATATGAAGGGAAAATAATTTAATTGTCTCTTAAGTGCTTTCTTTCTGTCTGTCTTTTTTTGCTAATATTTAAGCAGAAGTCTATTAAGATGAAGCGCGACCTTCTTAAACTAGATCTGTGATACTGGAATATACTTACAAAATTGTTAGTAAATTGTACAAAGTAATATTTAACATGCTTTAATTTAATTTGACTTGCTTTTTAGTTCGTTTGGGTCTAATCTTGTAATTTATACGTGTTTTCTATGAAAATTCAATACTCAGGCTAAAAATATTTAAACTACACTATTGAAAAAAGTTAAGAAAGACGAAAAACTAATGATTTTCACACAATTTAAATTTGAGATTTATAATTTTTTTCGCTCTACAACACGGAGTCTTCAAATTTCACCCCCGACGTTTCGTGGTGTTCGAGGCACCACCATCGATTTGATTTTTTTTAATACGAACCTGGATTTTTAATACATATTTTTAGATCAATTTTTTTCACCTTTCTAATGATGTGCTGCACAAATTCCTTTGATGACGTTTCAAATTTGTAAAATGTCATCATCGGTAATTTCTACAAATGCAACCCTGGTTTCATGATTTAAAACCTTTAAAAACTAATTTGGGAACAATTACATGGTGATTTCCAACACTTGTAATAAATTATTCCAATTTAGAAAATTTCTTTGTAACTACATTTTTTGCAATTTGTTTCTTTATTTTTTGCGTTAAAACGTTGTTTGTTCCCATATATTAGTATTTATTTATTAATTAGTTTATTTCTACTTATGTTCTAAATACTAAATAACATAAGAACTTTAAATTATAAAATCACGGCATTATAGCATTTTACAAGGACAAAACGTCGTCAAAAATATGTGTGCAGTATGTCATTAGAAAGGGTTATCTACTTTCTGATTCTGGACATGAGAATAAAAAGTCCAGATGTGTATTTAAAAAAATTAAGTTGAGGGTGGTGGCCCAAACACGAAACGTCGGAAGTGGGACTTGAACGTACCGGATCGTAGAGCGAAAAAAAACAAGAATTTTTAAATTTAAACTGTGTCTCGAATATTAATAGTTTTCGAAATATTCGACGAAATATATTTAGGCGTCTTTCACAAATGTACCCTGTGCATGAGAAAAAGTACTTGCGGCCATATTTTGATAGGCAACCCTGCAGAAAAGTATTCCTCTATTAATAATTATCTCTAAAAGTTACATTTTGATTAAAAAATAGATGGGCGTAGAAATCAGGCAGTCGGATCGGAGTATTCGCAGGTAATAATTTATCCGTTTTAAAACTGAAAAAGGCTCCCCAGAAGCGTTACTGACAGAGATTGTTAAGAATATTTTTAAAATAGTTTCAACATTGGGAAATGTTGATCTCAGACCATTATTAATTAAATTATATAAATACTGGGTGGATATGAAATATTTTCTTCTGTCGCAATGTCTAAAAAATGATAAAGTACATCCTGAAAATGCTTAGTATCAATGTCATTTTAACATATCCCTTTAAATTCACTAACATATTCGTCACAATCCTTCCAATAGATAATAAAAAAAAGCGGCGTAATCTCTGTCGTTCTGTCATTTAGTAATTTAACGGTGTAATACAATTTAATTTTTGTTTTAATTAAGAATGTTAAACTTTATTTTGTCAATATAAGGAACAACGACCAAATTCTCTATGCAAACAACACAATACCACGCGTCTTTACGACAAAAATTGTTTACTAAATAAACTAAATTCAGCTTTTAGCTCCATTTAAATGTAAGGTCGGCTTAAAAACTCAGTTTAAGTTTTGTGCAAATTAGTACGACTTTTCAATATTTTCCAATACATTTTTACTGAGCTTTATCTATAGTGATCTTTTGATAAACAAAATATATCGATTCTTAGCATGAGGCTTCCAGGAACTTGAAGCCCTAGGCTAGCACCTCTTTTGCCTATTAACAAATCCGCCCCTGACTAGGCTGGTACCTGGCCTATGTGCAACAGAAAACTTTCAATTTGATCTCTCCTCCAGAGAGAGATAGGAACGTTTTTATAACTTGATATAATTTTGGGGTTGTTTATTGCTAGTGTTTCAATTTATTGGTAGAAATTCTAAAAAAGCAACAAAAAATAAATATATTTCTGCAGTGGCGAGCAGACAAAGCCAAAAGTTAATGGCCTCTAAAACTGTAAAGCTGACCTTTACAATGAATTTTTTACTTCCCTCATAAAAGGGAAATATAGTAATCGTGAAAAAATCACCCTACGAGATTTGCGCAAAAATCAAGTATTAGATAGAAATTAATTGGTAAAATTTTGGTACTAATACAACAAGATAGCGAAACAAAATGGCGGCTTAATAAAACATTTAAAAATTCAGCCTGAAAAAACTACCTAATGAATTTCAAATTGTATGCCATAACTAATTAGTGTAGTATAGAGATGAACTAGTATAACTGTGGTTCTAATTCAAGATGGCAGAACAAAGTGGCGGCGCAATAAATTTTTTTGTAATCTAAAAAAAAATGACCCTAGCAGGTTTTACATATCTTCGCGTTTTAGCGTCCCTAGATGCCAAAAAATATGTTTTATCAATTCCGTCGTCCACCTGTCGGTTTGTTATAAGAATGAACTGGTAGCAGTTTGGTATGAATATAAGATAGCAAAACAAAATGTCCGCCTAATAAAATTTTTAAAAAATCAGTCTGAAAAAAACTACTTATTAGATTAATTTCAAATTTTGTGCAAGCATTAAGTGTGTTATAAAGATAAACTGGTAAAGTAAAGATCCTGGTGGCCAAATAACATGTTAAAAAAATTAACGTAAAAAATCTTCTTATTCAATTGACTGTAAATTTTGGAGAAAAATTAAATATGATATAAGGATAAACTTGTGCGAATTCAACATGACGTAACAAAATCGCGGTGTGTGTCAATGTAAAAACTGTCTATTGTATTAATTTTAAATTATGCCCAAAAGCAAGTGTGGCATAGGTAAAAACTAGTAAAATATTGGTAGGAGTCTAATATATTGGAGCAAAATGGGGTCCAATAAAAATATTTGAAATGAGGGAAGTTCCGAGTAAAGAAAATTTACCGATTTTTGTATTTGTATAAATAGGACTAAAATGAATGAAATGAAATATTTATAAAAAATAAAAAACGACTTAAAAAAAATCTTCAAAAATCTATTATAAAGTCGGCGTTGCACTAATAAAGACAGTCAGTAGACAATATAAGCGTGGTATTCAAGTCAATCAATACATAAAAGTCTTTTTGTGATTATGTAATTAAGAACTTGTTTGTGGCCGACATCAAAGTCAATTTCCAAGGTCGATTAAAGTATGTTTTACTTTATAGCGATTTTTTAAGTGGGTCTTATTTTTTCAATTTTTTTTATTATTTCTGCCACGAATGAACAGACGTAACTTTGTTATGATTCCAATATAGTATACAAGTAATAGTTAATAAAAGAAATCGTTCTAATCCTTAAAGCATTAAATTCCGGTTGGAACATCTATGCGCTGAAAACCTAAAATAAAATTACATTTACGTTTTTGATATACTTTCATATCAATTTCTAATAAACATATAATTTTGACAATATTTGAGAAGAAAAAGGGGAAAAAAATTGGTAAAGTTTTTATTCGCCATAAAGTAGTAACAAAGACCAGCAATGCAAGTAATAATGAAACTCAATTGAGCTGATAAATTAATCTCGTAATCTCGTTGTTTCCATTTTTTTGCAATCGACCTTAACAATTTTAAATTGCGTCGGTCCAGTTACTCGAAACGTTTTGTTATTCCAAATTTTGTCCCGAATCAAATCTGTTTGTGTTGTGTAAATTGATGACGCGTCAGAGTAAACGAATCGCCAGGTCATATGTGCGGTGTTCTCATTTAATAAAAACTGATTGGGTATCGGGTTCTCTACGTTATTGATTTGATTACCCATACTGAAATATCGACAACGAATATTCATTTAATCGGGCCTTTAGCAAACATACCCTCAAATTCTTATTTTGGACCTTGAAGGTAAAATAAAACATAATTTATATGCACTGCTATTTTTTTAAATGTAAAAGGTTATAAAGTTTTCTTTAGTGCTTTTTTTATATTTTCATGTTTGTTAAATGACTCTTAAGATCACTAAGAAAAACTATTATAAAATAGTAAGTTCAACTCGGCTAGCTGATGTTTTAGAGCAACTTAATAAGATTATAATTTTCATGTAAAATACTCTGGCTAATTGAACTTAGCAAACGTTGGAAAAGTTTTTTTATAATTTGGATATGGACGCCAGAGCTATAGGAGCTCGAAGAAGAAAGATATACAGATATAAAATAAAGGAAGAGAGCAACTTAAAATAATTAGATTTAGATATTTAATAAAAAATAAAGATAAAATATATGCTAATGTGACCTAAATTAAATAAATGAAAAACAAAATCACGGAACTACCAATTTATTTTTCCTTGGACTGTGTTTTTTTTTGAATATTGTTTTCAATTTTTACAATATAAGTACCTGACATACGTCAGTTTATAAATTTCCACATATATAGATTAATAACAATTTAGAAGTAGAAGTGAAATTAAATTTCTCTTACAATTGAAATGATTATATTTTATATTTTGGAAAAGATCTGGTTATTTATTTTTTCTCAATATATGCATAAAAATTAATTAATTATTAAATTAAGGTTAGTAAGTACATTTTCTTATAAAATTAAGTTAAAATATTCAAACGATTCAATTTAACAAAGATAATAAATTACGATTTAATTCAGCAAGGATAAGAAAATCATATAGATCTAAAGAAATTAAATGGGTTAAATAAATTTAATTGGTAATTAGATTTTTTTAATATTTATTAAGCAGCTTAAGTGAAGTTCTTTGTGAACAAACAAATAATGAAACTCAATTATGTGTTCGGTTGTTGATTGTGAATTAGTTAAGCAGCTGATCTTTTATCAGTTTGATTTAATTTAATATGAAGTTCTTTTTGAACAAACAAACAATGAAACTCATTTTTATAATCGGCTGATATTTGACCTTATGCAAAATTTCTAAAATGACAACTGACTTCTTCTTAAGTAGAAAAAATTTAATCATAAATAGTCAAGTTATTATAAATTCAAATTAAGATAGAATAAGAGAAATTTTAATTTAAAAAGTCCAATTTGATATTAGAGGAAAATTACAATAGAAAAGAAAATCAAAATTTCAGTTCCATAATCCCAATAAATTTACCATGAAATAAAATGCCACAATCTTAAATTTAAATTAGTGAAATATCAATGGTATTACTCACTAGTATGATACCTTGATTTAGTATACACTCACATAATTTATAAGAAAGAAAAATTTTATACCTAATTAGGATAAATGTAAATGTCCAAAGATCTTTAAGAAATTAATATTTTAGTACAGATAATAATTTTTACAAGTAAATATACCAATGCCATATAGACAATATTTATACACAGTGCAAGTATAAATTTATACCTACATTAAATTTGATATATTTAAATCAAGAAGATCTGTTTAAATTTTACGTGAATCGAGACGAAAATTTTTATATATATATATATATTTTTTTACAATAATTTATACCATTTATATATTTTTTGAAGATAATTATTAATTAATAAAAAGAAGGAATTGAAGACTGAAGAGAGGTTTCGGTATGTAGTTTTCAAATAAGCATTAAGTAATTCCTAATGAATTAATGCATGGCCACTACATCAATCCAAAGAAGCGAAAATAAGAAAATTATAAATCACTTATCTTTTCAACATATGTCCGGGAGTATATCCTTGCTATGGCGTCATTCCTTGTAGACTACCCAAGTCCAAAACAGGAACAATGACACCCTGGAACTGGCCACACAGCACTTGTCCAGAAAAATGACCACACGGTTCTAAAAAAGGACTTCTTCCTCCAGGAATTGAGAAGATTTACCACAAAACAGTTACCATTAAATTTTCCTCGTCCAGGAATCACTTTTAATTTGAGTTATGCAATAAATTCTTCATTTTATTGATTATTTACTTTTAATATCCATTTTCCAATTAATAATTAGAACAATTGAAAGTGGTAGGGAAGAAATTGTAGTGAAGAGGAAAAATGTTAAAAGAAAAAAAAACCTGAAACAAAAAGGCGAAATGAGTCAACATGTTCACAATGCACAAAAATGTAATTTTTCTTGCCAGAAAACACTCAAAATTAACTTACCAGATGTTATGGCTTAAGAAAGCAGTAATCCATTACTGAATTGAGATTTTATTGGATTTAATCCAGCATCTAGGCTGACTAAGTTAAAATATTAACTAAATTCCAACTAACTTATCTCATGTTTGCTTTCAACAATAGAAATTTTGCAAAAGAGGCTCGAAACGACTGACCCACTCGGTTTTATAGAATCGGACTACATAAAAACAGTACATCCGTATGTCTCACCAAAACATGGCGCCAATTCAGAGTCTATTTTTGGCAGTTAAGATTTTTAATAATGAAAAACCCAATTAATAGTTAATATTTGATCAATCTAAAACTCAGGAAATTTTCTCAATACAACTATCTATGTGATACACCTAATAAAGAATCAATTAGGAACCATTTTATAATACTATTCATGAAATTGAAAAGCATATGTATAAATTTTATTTTAAATGTGGCGGACGAAATCTGAATCTAGAAATTTCCTTCGAACGTGTTTTACAAAGCGAGAATTTGCCATCTGTTGATTCGGGATCGATATAATAACTTCGGTGCCATGCGTGCGGTACTTAATAGTCCAAGCAATTGTTAATCCAGTAAAATTGTGATTTGATGCTATTAATTAGAAAATTGTTAATATTATTTAGTTTAAATTGAATTTTGAACCAAACATTGTAACGAACGGAAAACTTTGTTACAAGATGCCAAAGGCTATTTTTTCTATTCAGATATATAGACGTATAGTTAAAAAAAACAAAAATCGGTAAATTGACCTTTATCCGGAACTACCCTCGTAACAAATTCTGCCACACACAACTTTTATATGCTTATAGTTATTTAGTAATATACAGGGTGAAAAAGAAATGACTGCAAATATCTTAACAGATAAAAGCCAACATTCAAGTGTTTCTCTGCCATTACAGACATTTTAAAATTTACAATTTTTTGGAAACGCAACAATAATGCAATTATATTTTTTGAATTCTGCCCAAATGGTTGTATTGAACACTAGTTGAATTAGGCCATTATTTTGAGATTTTAAATTTTTGTCGTCTAATTGTTCCAGAAACTTATAGATAAATGTGTTTGTTTTATCTAGTATTTTTTAAATAAGGAATTCAATACTTTTGAATATATAGAATTAATAAAAGAACATACAATTTTTTAATTTTGCACCACTCACAATGCTCTCATGAAAATTACGACGACAAATCAAGTTTATCACAAACCACGCAATACAGTAATGTCTTTCATGAAGGCAAAAAGAAAATTTAAAGAAAACTAGTTCACTGGAATTACTTTTTTTGTTTCTAATACACGTTGACACCGTCGCAAATAAGATTTTATCATTCTTTTATCAAAAAATCGTTAACTATAAATTGTTACAGCTACCTGCACAGAAATATCACTGTTGCACAAAATTTCAGTGACCAAATAAGTAGGTACAAATAAAATAATAACCTAGACCGAGCTGTGATAAGTACTCAGCCAAAGTACTTAAATTAACCAGTATTAAATACTTGATTTTAAAAAACTACATGCAGTATTAAGTATTTTGCAAAAGTACTCAGTAGTATTGCAAAAGAATTCAGTAGTTTAGTTAAAAATTAAAATTTAAATGTAAGTTTTAAGTACATGCTCTATTTAGTTTTAAGTGCATTTCCAAAGTACTTAAAATATATATAAGTACTTTTAGGTTTTCAGCATTTATTAAATACTTAAAATAAATCTATAATACTTATATTACATCTAAATACTTAAGTTTTAAGTCGACTTTTAAGTACTGCAATTATAATCAAGTTAATTTGTTTGAAATTAATAACTATATATTGGTAATTCTTATTATGTCATAACGTCTTTTCTAAAACACATCATTATATTGCTCATTTTTTAAGTGCTTTTTTGACCATTACCGTAATGTTTGAGTTTTAGCAAAAAAAATCAGTTTTAAAGGAAATTATATAAAAAATTTCATTGCAAATTAAGAAAAAAGGCAATATGCTAGATAAACTTAATAAAGCATTATGTATGTAAAATAGAGCGTAGAGTTTATAACGTTTTTTCAAAATACCTTATTATGCATTATCTGCGTTTTTAATGCTGCAATATCTAAAACATATTGTTCTACTAAACTAAAGCGTGAAATATAATCAAGAACTTGTACGAGTTGGATCTACGAATGAGAAACAACTAACCTATACACATTATATTGTAGCCCATTTAAACAACTCTACTACAATTGCTATAATGCCTTTATCGAGATATTAAACAAACATTTTTCTATGTGTAATAATGTCCAATTTGATTACTTCATTATAGACATTTATGACATGATCTTTTTTAACAGAACCGCCTTATTGCTCAAAACAATAAAACGACAAACATTTATATTTTTTTATTTATTTAAGACATTATTTCGAAATATAAAAACCTGCATTTTAATTCACCAAGTAGAATTTCTCCCTATATTTTGGAAAACCACTAAATTCTTATTTTAATAGCTGAAGAGAAGGTAAGAAATTGAAAAAAAAATTATATATTGGGTGTTTTATTAAAAAACAAAACATAATTTCGTATCAAAATGTCTTTTTTATTGGTTACAAGAAATAAGATACAATTAACAATTGAAATGGGAGCGAGATCCAGCATGGCTGTTCATATCTAACCACCTTGAAAATAGACTTAAATGAAAACCTTGTAATTTATATGCCAACATACTAGTAATTATAAAAATAAAAAACTATATAGTGATATACTACAATGTAGCTTGACACGCCTAAGAATATGTAGCAACTGAGAACTCTATGTTATCTTTGAGAGATTAAATATTTTTTAAGTTCTGACTTAAGCGAATCTACGGACGAACTTGCCTTGATGCTATGGGGTATCGCATTATATACCTTGGTCGCATTATACGTGAATGAACGCTGAAAAGCAGCGGTGCTGTGCCTGGGAATCTGATACAGACCTCGATGGCGTATTATGATATTATGTACATTTAAACCCTTTGACAACCTATCAAGAAGATACGTGGGCTTTTGGGACAACTCATTTTTAAACACTAAACATGCGAGACGTAGTTTATACCTTTAGGAAAGATTTAGCCATTTGGATCTCTCAAAATGACCTGATATGTGGTCAAACTTACGAAGTCCGTATGAAAATCTAATGCAGGAGTTTTGAATTCTTTAAAGGATGGTTTTATTTCTTTGCGTGAGAAAAGACCAATAGACTACATCGGCATAACCCAAATGTGACAGAATAAGGCTGTCATACAATCTTAATCTTACATTGGTCGAAAGAATATCCCTGTAAATATAAAGAAGTTTCAACCTAGCAATTGATTTTTGAATCAAAGAGGCGACGTGGTCATAAAATCGCAGACTAGTATCCACTAAAATCCCAAGGTTCTTGCAAACATTGGTAGCAGTTAGTTTAACATTATTCAGGTAGAGACAGAAATTAATATTATTCTCAATAGATTCTCTATCACGACCAAATATTAGAAGCTTGGTTTTATTATTGTTCAGAAGTAGACCATGTGCGAAAGAAACTTCAGAAATTATTTCCAAGTTATTATTAATGTAACCGCATACTGTTTGCAGATCTTCCTTTGCAAATGAGCAATAAAGTTGCACGTTGTCGGCATATTGATGAGAGAGACAATAATTCAGATGAGATGAAAAGTCAGCAGTGTACACAGAAAACAACAAGGAACCCAGAATGCTCTCTTACGGTACACCCCTACTGACTGCCCGAAAGTTACAGGCTTCAGCACCCAAAACTACCCTCTGACTTCTTCCGTTTAAATAACTATTTATAAATTGAATTGCCTCGGGACCCAAGCCAAAATATCGCAGTTTCTTTAGTAATAAGTCATGATCCAGCCTTGAAGCATGAATGCCTTGCTATAATCCAAGAGAATTAAACAACTATTTTTCGAACTATCCTGAGCTCTTAGCAAGTCGTCCGACACATTCAACAGGGCAGTAACGGTACTGTGGTCGGAGCGAAATCCAGACTAAGATTAGAATAAGATAAGAAGTCTCACAAAAAACCGTTGAACGAGCTAGGTTGAATTGTTTTAATTAGTTGTGGTGTTTCATTTTATTGTTGTAACCCATGTATGTGATTTTCACTTTGGTTACCCATGTGTCGTTCGTGTATTTTTGTATATGACTATAAAAGTCAAATCCTTAAAATTGTCCTGAAGATGCAATAATAAATTGCGAAACGTAGACCTTTTTGAATTTTTGACTTTTCTTTTTGGATCCTTACCCCAAATTAAAAAACACTGCGAAGAACTAAATAAATGTGTTTTTAGTCGATTGTTAATAATCTTTTCCAGAACTTTTGACAAACAACAAGGTATACTTATTGGTTGGAAATCAGAAGTAGAATTCGGTTTGTTGATTTTTTGAACAGGTATTACACCGGCATGCTTCCAGATAGTTGGAAACATTTTTGTCAGAATACATTGATTCATTATGAAAGTAATGTAAGGTATAAGGCAGGGAATAAAAAGACTCAGCATCTTTATGTCAAAGCCATCCACCCCCTTGGCATTGATTTTGATCCGTAAAAATCTATTAAGCACGCCTACATACAACCCCTCTTGAAATGACTGCAATAAGACATTTCCATCAGCAACCGTGGTATCTGGGACACTACCTATAAAGAAATTATTGAAGACCTCAGCATTTTCTATATTATGAGCTGAGTAGATCGGTTTAGAATTAATATTTAAATACGAAAGCGTTTGCCAAAATCGCTTAGGGTCAGTCTGAAATGTATGGTTTAAAAAAGCCCTCTTTTCATTTCGCACTGCAGTGGTAACGTAATTTCTAAGTGTTTTATAGTAATCTTTTGCAACCTTCGTTTTGGTTCTTTTATATCTACTAAGAGCCTTTCTCCTTAGTCTAATAAGCAATTTCAGATTGGGTGTCAACCAAGGGGCAGGTGCTTTAGTAAACCTGGATGTCTTAAGGGGAATATGTGTATCACATAATGTATTAATTTTAGCATTTAAAAAACTAACCATATCATCAACGTCACTATACTGATAAATCAAATCCCATGTTATACTCTCTAGATCAAGAGCAAAGAGCTCATAATTAAATGAAATATAATCATGATATGTGCAAATCTTAACTTCACTTCGTTGTTTTACGATTTCTATGTTACAAGATACGAGGCAATGGTCAGAAATATTGTCCATGTCAACAACATGGCAATCACCAACTAAACTTGATGCAGATGTGATAATAAGGTCTATTAAAGTCCGGGAAGTATTAGTTAAACGCGTAAATTCAGTTATAACCTGTGTAAGACCAAATTTATTAAAAAATTTAGAAAAAAGTTTGTAGCCGTTGCCAGTTTGGTCAAGGAAATCAACATTGAAATCCCCGCCAAAGACCAACAAATCAAACTGAGGCAACAATTCAACCAATACGTTTTCCAGATCATCCATGCAATTATTTAAATTTAGCGAGGGAGGTCTATATAATGATCCCAGGCACAATTTTTTTCCGCCTATTTTCAGGCTTAACCAAATTTGTTCCAACCCGTTTCGAGATGGGGGGAAATTTACAAGTCTAGGTTTTAGAAAACTTTTTGCGTAAATAGCTACCCCTCCTCCTGTCACGGTCATGTCTAAATAAATGATAATCAGGAATAGAAACAAAATCTTCAGGAAAATCGGAACGTAACCAGGTTTCCGACAGACCCACTACATCATATTGCTCGTCCGCAATATATTCAGAAAGTTTATCAAATGTTGACAACAAAAAAACCACATTAAAATGAGAAAAACTGAGTTTACTACTACAATTCATAACTACACACAGGCAAAATAATCGATCCACGCAAATTTTTGACGAATTTCAATTGCAGATAACTTTTTTATTTAATGCAGGATTTTAATGAATTTTGAAGAATATTTTAGATGAACTAATTGAGAATCGCCCACATGTTAAACATTTTTAAAAAAATAGACCAACGTATATAATATACAGGACTAAACAAAAAGACGTTTTTTTACAATAAGTTTAAGAGGCTCTGTGGAGTGGAGTAATAGTAAATTGGTCTAAATAAAGTTTTGGTTTTAAAGTCGCATCTATTCTCACTATTTTTGTTTTTGATTTACATCGATATCTTTATTTTTCTGGAATATATGAATTTAAAAAAAAAATGTTGCAATTTTTATGAATTTTTTTGTGCGAACAACTAAGGTGAACTAAGGTATAAATCAAGGCGGCTGTGACAGTTTCGTGAAATAACGCCATACCTGGAAATGTCATTTATGACTTTCTTTCAAAAGTAATCGAATTATTTTATTTATATAATAAGTGTGTGTTTTTTCGTGAAACGATTATTTTGCCTGTGAGTGTATGTTATTCTATATATAATCAATATACAGTCAATCAAAACACAACCTACTCCGCTAAACAGAAAATATTATTCGCAACCTAATAACGAATTTATACTCATTTCATTCTTTTTCAAATAAATTCAAAAATGCCAAGTAAGAATATATCTGAATCAAGTACACTCATATTTGTCGAGTTAGACAAATGAAAGGAAAAAAAAACTAAAGTAGACCCGAAAAAACTCCCATATCTATAGTACCAATAATACTAATAATAAAATATAAAATGTTCTTGAATTATTTATCATGTTCCCAATAACAAAAAAGAAACGATAAATTATTTTTATGGAGATGGAATGTAAACCGAGTTTCACATTCCGATACGGTAAAAAAAGAAGAAAGAAAAAGAAATGCTTGAAGTGTGTGTATATTAAGGAGATAAACTAGGTAAACTTATATTCCTACCAGAGCGATAAATCGATGCACACATTAAAGATTATTCTCACCTGTGACTGACAATCTTTTTCACGTACTATCAACATAGTAAACTCTGCCGCCAAATGACCAGGCATTATTTTTACCAAATTTTTTCTTGGCCTTCACCAAAAGTCCATATTTATTTGCAGTAAGATCCTCGTATATAACACAGCCCGTCCTCTTTAAACATTTCTTTGCAGTACAAACTTCATTGCGCTTAAGATTTGGACAAAATTTACAAGAACTACACGTGGAGCATTTTTATTAACTTTACCAGCTATGAAGACGTAGTCTATATACTCAATGGAACAGCGAACATTTAGTGTCTCTGTGACCAAGTTTGCTACTAACTTAGGCAGATCCTCATTATATTTTTCTTCTAAGCCACAAATGCGCATACTATTACGCTTTGAGTATTGATCCAATTCCTCAACTTTGTTCTGAAGCACTACAATGGCTTCTGCATTAGCCTTAGTAGTGAGAGCAATTTTATTCAAGCTTGACAAGCATCAGATTTTTATTATCTAACTCGGTAAGCTTTCGAATAAGCTTTGCTTTCAATGGGCTGATGAAATTTGAACATATTTTGGTAATTAGCTTCTCAATTAGCTCTCTTGTTTATATTGTTGAGTTTGCTTAACAATGGGTATGTCACACACGTAGAAAAATTATGGTGCGATCGTTCTATCAAAAAATTTATAATTATTTCCTCAAAAAAAATCACTAAATTTACAATTTAAATACGGAGCACGTTTTGGATACTATTCATGCATCTCGCTAATGCTCGCTAATTATATATATAAACTTTCAAAAATGTCTATTACACTTTTTATAAGATCGAAGCTAGATGCTTCGGTTGTCTGGAGTCTATTTTATCAGATCAATTCAATATGGATCGTATAGGAAACAAAGACGATTTTAACAACTTTTAGAGCCTAAATGTTAAACGAAGATGTTACTGTGTCATTACATTCCACGAAATTATTAGGAATAATATTATTTGTCTAGATTTATTACATAAAATCAAATTTGATGCTCCGCGGATAGCTTCCAGATTCACCGACTCGTTCTACCTCAGTACGTTTTAAAAATGCACTCTGTATATCTAATTAACATCCCGTCCCGTACGACATTGTACGTAAAATGTATTAAAATAAATAAATAACATAGTTTTTTTTGTTCAACGCTCTTATGTTTTTATCTTTTTACAATAGCATTTTTTTTCTGAGGCATGGTTAGGTTTTGACTTACTTTTATGCTTAAAATTGTCCTTATTTTCTTCAGTTTAAATATGTGTGGTCATTTCCGATTTAAAACGTTTCACCTTTATTGACAAAGAGAAAGTTTCAGTACGTGAAAAGTTCTATTAAAAGGAATTTGCCTTTCTTTTACTCAAGTACCCGAAAATGTTCTCGTTATAAATCGTTTTATGAAGAGAAGAAAAATATATTACAATGTGCATAATATAAAGATATTGCCATATATCGATATGCACATATAAACTATGTCAACTGTGTTTGGTGGAACTCATTACGAAGAAACTCATGAACAATGGTACATTTTTATGTTCTTTGTCAACCGTCCTCTTAAATAGTTTTCTTGCGCAATCGCAACTAAGAATATATGACAATACATAAGTTCAATGGTATATCTACCAGTAACTTATATTATGACAAATAAAAAGTGTTTATCTCCGCGCCTTTTATCTATAAAATTGTTCAAATCCAGATCTAAGAGACACTGATTTACTTACTTACTCTAATAAAACCACTGCTTCGATAATTCAATATATCTTTTTATATTTTGTTTTAATTTGATTTTATTCAATTATATTTTTTTTTTATTATTTTCATGACATTATTTACAGAGTCTTAAAATTAAATAAATTATGTTATTTCCTTCAAAAAAAGTTTTAATCCAGGAAATGGAATTTTACCGAATTTTGTACGATTTACACCAAAATTTTAATAGTATATCCCTTTATCAGTCTTGATTTTTGTACAAAATTTCAAGTCAATTGGATAAATAGTTTTTTGACACTGATTTTATAAACATTTCATTATGTAGCCATTTTGTTCCGCTATCATGGCTTTATAGGAAAATTTTAACAGTTTATTCTTACATCACACATAATGTGTCTACAAAATTTGCATCAACTGGATAAGCAGTTTTTGAACTATAATTATTTTAACATTTTATTTGGCTGCCATTTTGTTTTCGCCATATTGGATTTTGACCAAAATATAGCCGTTTCATCCCCATAGGACTCTTGATTTTTGAGCCAAATTTGAAGAATTTAGGCCAGACTTGCTCTTAAAAAGTCTGTTGAACTGAATTTCAAACTCCTAATATTTTAACAATTTCATGTTATTATATTTTAAAACTTACGTTTTAATTTCCAAAAACAATGATAGCTTTAAGGTATACCGTATCGATCGTCGATACAACACACTCAATAATGATTTGTTAATTACATATAGGCACCAGTCAATACTATATAACATACAATATATATATATATATATATATATATATATATATATATATATATATATATATTGCAAAATATATATATGAGCTATTAGCGCCATCTTCTAGAATATATATATATATACAAAACTATATATATATATATGGTTCGGTGCAAAACTCACATTATCCATAACAGGTGACTGCGTAAAATAGGATAGTTGCAAAAGTAACATTCTCCCATATCAATTTGCCATGTAAAATCGAATTCTGTTGCAAAACTCACATTATCCACATCCGATTCATGCGTCGCTCTTCAATTAGTTTTAGTTTGAGGTTATACTCGTACAGTAACGGTTGTGTTGTTGTTTGCTAATTATTACGTAAATAAGAAAATTTGTTGGTAAAAAAACAAACCCAGTGTGTCATGGAAGGTAATGTTACTCCATGCCGAGAAGGCAGTAGAACAAGGAAACCCAGGACAACCCCAGAGAACTGGAAAAGAAACAAGTTGAAAGCAAACAGGTATTTTCAAGTTTGTATTACTTTTATCTAATTTATACTTATTGGGTTATTTTTTGGTCTTGCAGGCATGTTTCAAAAAGGTTTCCCGAACTACCTGTATGTTCTCATAAAGATGGGGCACTCAAGTGCAATACATTGAAAATGCAAGAGATTCGGAGATTTCATCAGAATTTTTATAGCTCAAAAACTAAAGTTAAGCAAGATGGATTTTTGATTAAATACATCGAATTGAGACATAAAAAAAGACTGCGACCAAAAAATAATCGTTATAATGCTCCACCATTTCGATCGAAATATTTTGTGCCCAATTCGAAGATGAGCTTAGTTCCCGTTTGTTTAAAAACATTTTTACGTATTTTAAATATATCCAGGTTTCGGTTAAATATTTTGGCCAAAAGATATTACCTGTCTGGTGAGTTGCCTTCTGAAAGAAGAGGTGGTGACAGAAAAAGTGCTGAGTATGGGCCCAAGAAAGAGTGCATTATGAATTTCTTGAATAAGCTTAAATGCGTAGAGAGTCATTATTGTCGCTCTGCAGTTTCATCGCGAAAGTACTTATCATCAGAACTGAACATAAGAAAACTGCACAGGATGTATGATGGAGTTCCCGTAAAGCTTAATTTTTTCCGAAAAATTTTCAATACCGAATACAATCTTGGTTTTGGGAATCCGCGTACCGACGTGTGCTCTACATGCCTTCAGTTAGGTGAACAAATCAAAAGATGTAGAGACCTAAACGAAAAACAAACGCTCATGACTGGACTACGTATTCATAAACTTAAAGCCAAGGCTTTTTTTGAACTTCTTAGGGAAGACAGAGAAGATCAATTAATCTTGTCGTTCGACTGTCAAAAGAATCAACCGCTCCCAAAAATTCCTGACCAGGCGATATACTATAGTCGTCAGGTGTATATTTATAATTTCACTGTGGTCAAGGGTTTTTCTAAAGGAAAAAAACCCCGAAACTGTAACTTCGTACTGTTGGACCGAAAACCAATATTCGAAAGGATCCAACGAGATTGCATCATGTTTATACGACACCCTTAAGACTACTGATCTCACGAAGTTTAATACAATACGGCTGATGTCAGATGGCTGTGGAGGTCAAAATAAGAACTCCACTTTGGTAGGGATGCTGTGTAAGTGGCTGAGCTCTGCACCTGAACACATCAGAGAAGTAGAACTAATTTTTCCGGTAACTGGCCACAGTTACATCCCACCGGATAGAGTCTTTGGTCTTAGTGAAAAAGAGATACAGAAACGTGAAATTATTCTTTTACCTGAGGAATATCAAGAAGTTTTTTCTCATTTTGCAACAGTGAAAAATCTAGGAACAGACTGTCACAATTTTGACTGGAAAACGGCCAAGGACACAGTATTAAAATTGCCGGGGTCATGGCATTTTAAAATTAAACAATGTAAACGCATACTATTTAAAAGAACTACTTATAACGTTCTTATTCAAGGTGAGATATTCTACAAATCACTAACAGGTACATCCAAAAGCATCTGTAAAAGAGGAAAATCCATAGAGCAGATAGAACCCTCTATTATAGAAGAAAAAAATGTTCTACAACCAAACAAAAAAATTGACGTTAACTCTCTTTTATCCAAACATTATGGAAACAATTGGAGAGAAATCGAGGGTTTTCTCGATTTTTACAAGCATGTTCTTGATCAAGCTGAAGAGGCAGCTGGCGAGGAAGTTGATGAAGAAAATGGAAATCTATGCGAGCCCCAAGAAGCAAGTGCTGAACCAAGAATTTGAATATTTTTTCTACATTACCTGTCACGTTCTTTTGAAATAAAATGCTTTCTTTATTTCTTGATTCCTAGTTTGTTTACTGAAAATTTTCTGCGGCAAAACTCACATTCTCCAAAATGATTTCTTGCAAAAATCACATTCTCCATAAACATGCTGCAAAACTCGCATTCTCCAAACGAAAACTCAAAATATCTCAAATTTAGTACTTTTAAACTAAGTTTGATATATAGCACTAAAAAGCTAATTTTTTTCTAGATTTTTTCCGTCAAACGTAATCTTTATTAATTTCTGACATTATCAAGCTACACGTTTTTTCCGATTTCCCAAAAATAGGTTATGGTGGAGAATGTGAGTTCTGCAACTAGACCCCTCATATATATATATATATATATATATATATATATATATATATATATATATATATATATATAACTCTTGCGAAAATATAGTCGCCTAACATTAGTCCATTTAAGGTCGACCTAGAGCTTTTTAAAATGGTAAGATCTGTTATAATTTTCACATTATAATTGTGACATCAACTAGAAGAATACAAATCGTACTATGTTGATTTCAATACGATATTTTACCTCCATCGATGTAATCTTTACGAAATGTTTACACTTAAAAGTGCATATTGCAGAATAATTGTTAAAATAATACTTAAATATTTGCTCACTTAAAACTTAAGGGTCTATTCTCGAAATATATGGAATTAGCAGTGCAATTACCATTACCACTTCAGTTCTTTCATTTCAAATTACTGTAAGAAAATGCCGTGGAGCTGAAATAATTGGCCGGGCTTTTACACAGACGGTCCCTAATTAAGATCCATTAACTTCAGTGCTGAAAAAAAGAATCTGTAATATTTACTTCATTTACGTTTTGTCAAGTTTCGGTATAAAATATGTCAACTTCGGTTAATTCGGAATTCTAAAATCATTGGGCTTTGATACTAAATAACTAATTATAAATTTACGCTACAAAAACATTTAAGACAAAGGAACGCGGAAAAATCTTACGGAAAAGCGGCATCAGTGAAATTTGTAACTTTTACTACCCTCGTTATTGAAAGGTTTTATATTCGAAAAAAAAATACCCTCCAAGATTTTTCAGATCTTTACGTTTCAGGGTCCCTAGATGTCGAAAAACATGTTTTCTCAATTCCTTCGGTCATTCTATCTGTCTCTTCGCGGCATAGCTGAAAAACTACTTATCCGGTGTGCTTCAAATTTTGGTAGAATATTCAGGGTTATATGGAAATGGTAAAAATATATTATGGCGGAACAAAATAGCGCCCTAATAAAATATTTAAAAAAATATTACTAAAGAACTACTTACCCAATTTACCTTAAATTTTGCTCAAAAATGTTATGTAGTATTGGAATTAACTAATACAATTCTGGTACTAAAAATGTTAAAAAATTGGTGCAAAGAAACTACTTCATCCGTGATTTTTGAAATTTGCACAAAAATCAAGTGTTATATGAAAATGAACGGATAAAAATTTTGGTTTGGATTTAAGATGGCCGAATAAAATCGCGGTCTAATTAATTTATTAGAAAACCGGTCTGTAAAAATTATTTATTGGATTGTTTTTAATTATAGCAAACAAATTGTAATATAGGGACTAATTGGTTAAATTTTGGTGAAGTTTGCCGTAGTTTAAAGACCACTAAAAGATAACAAATTTCTGCGCAAACCGGCGGTCTCTATCTCCACCCGTTTTCGAATGGTAAGTAGTAGTAGTAGTAAGTGTGGGAGGCCGAAGTTCGGTAAATAGGCCTTATCGCTCTCCCGAGGGCGATGATTGTCTTTAATACCCAAGGTTATTCGTTCCATGTTACCACTATTATAGAAAGTGTAAAAAACTTTTCAAAATTGATATTTGAAATTAAAGCATTACAAATTCTAGTCCCCTCAAATACGTTTTAAGGCTAAATTAAAATATAGCCCTGATTAATCGCAATAGTTTTCTTAGACGCTCTCGACCCGAGTCGGAATACAGTAACATCGGCTCCATATTTTCCCATGAGCTGTTGTGGTTTTTATCTTTGGAGGAACTTTCTTTCGAGTTACTTTTATCGACTGAATAATGTAACGATGTTTTTAAACTCTTCCCAACTTTCGAATTGATACAGAGTCCGCGTGTTCTCTTGGAAAGAAAAATATTCCTAAGATTTTTCCTTACCTTGTTTTGTTTCACTCGTAATAATATCACTACGAAGCGGAGGGCAAAGCTTTGCAGAATATTTATATGTCGAGGAAAAATATAAATTTTATTTTACAGAATTTATAAACTGCATTAAAAGCTCACAAAAATGTCTTTATATGTGATGGGATAAAAATCATTGGTTTAAATGGAACTACTATCTCTTGAACAAAGGCGAAATTGTTTTCTATAGTTTTATAAGAGAGAAGTAAATAAATAGTATGTTAAAGAACTAGGTTTATAGGATCCAATTTAGTGAACGAGTACTCAAATAGCTATTTACCTAACTAGTGCGGAAAGTGACACTTTTCCGTACGCGACCGCCATTCGGACGCCAAGCGAAGTTCTGTCAACAGTCGGGAGTGGAAAAGACAATTTCCGCATATGTTAGGTACAACCCTTTCTCTACGAACGTAAAGAAAATTAACTAGTTTTGTAGTTAATTTAGATAATATATTTCAGTATAGTAGTCAACGTGAAAATACAATTCAAATTTCAAACTTCTTTTATTTTTATTTATTATTAACAATATTAATGGTAATATAACAGTTACTTGCACTCGCTGAATTTACGACTGATGTTGATTGGTTTTTAACTGGTATGGGATGATTTCTTGCCATTTCAGAATTATTTATGCCTTGTGAAGTGGTCAACTTTTAGTGCAGCAGTAATTTTGTTTTGCAAATGGTATCTTTTGAGTCGTTTAAGAATGTGCAGAGCGCTTACACGTAGGCCTTCCGAGTCACAAAAAAAATTACCAAAAAGAATAAAAAAGCGGATTGTGTCCCATATCTCTCAAAATATTTCAGATAAAATAAAATTGTTTTACTAAAAAATGTAGTGCAGGTCATTACTTACAGTATGAGATAGAGAGTATAATGATTTTTTTGGGAAATGGTAACAATTTTCGAGATAAATTAATTTAAAATCATTGTTGATTTTCCTATTTCTTCTTCTCAGACCAAGAGAAAAATTCTTGAATTTATTAGCAAGCGCGCACACAAATTTTGCAAAAACTGAAGTAAAAATTATTTTTTATTCATAATTCAAAATGTATTTGGAGGAAGACACCCGTGGCTACAAAACATAACATAGCTTCAAAAAACTGTTTTTTTTTAATTGCAACTTTTGCAAAAACTATTAAGACTGCAAAAAAAAACATGAATAACTTTTTCTAGGAAATAATCTACCCTACATTAGAGTCTTTTACTATGTCAGCGATATTTTAAAATATGTTGGCCATTTTTTTGTCATATTTTTGACATATTTTTGTGGTCCAAATTACTACTACTAAGTAGGTACTATTAAGGAAAAAAATCATTTACCCGGAACTTCCCTCATTATGAATCATACCTTTTATTACGAATAGTAAAGATCAACCCAATTTAGTTCCGCACATAGTTATTTAGTACAAACATTTTTATTTGGCGCCATTTTGTTCCACAATATCGGAGTTATACTAATATTTTACCAGTTTCTACTATGCCAGACTTATTATTTGGGCATTACTTAATATAAATTTCAATTTTTTTACACAGTTTTTAAGACCACCATTTTGTATCGTCATATTAGATTTATACCAGTTAATCCATGTTATCACATTCAATTTTGCTCCAAGATATTAAGTCAATTGAATATAAAGATTTTCTACACTGATTTTTTAGACATTTTATCTAGCCGCCATTTTGTTTTCTCTGATTATATCTATATCACCCTAAATGAATGCCCAAAATTTATTTGTTAATTAAAATTAAAAATAAATAGTTTTTTTAGGCTGTTTTTTTTTAAATAATTTATTAGGCCGCCATTTTGTTTTGCTGTCATGGATTCATACCAGAATATTACAGATTGATTCCTTGATTTTTGTGCAATATTTGAGGTAAATTGGATAATTTATTTTTTAGTAACTATTTTTTTAATATTTTACTAGGCCGCCATTTTGTTCCGTCATATTGAATTTATAGCAAGATAATGTCATGTCATCCCCACATAACCCTTAATTTTTGACTAAAATTTGATGACAATCGGGTAAGTATATTTTAGCGCCGCCGCGAGCTGACGGGCAGACAGACAGACAAATGGAATTGAAAAAACATATTTTGCCATCTAGGGACGCTAAAACGTAAAGATATGTAAAACCTGCAATTTTTTTTGACGATTACAAATATTTAATTTTGCCGCCATTTTGTTCCGCCATCTTGAATTTGTATCACAATTTTACCAATTCATCTCTAAAGCATAATTAAATCTTGCGCAAAATTTGAAATCAATCTATTATGTGGTTTGTTTCGCCATCTTGGATTCGTAACAAAAGTTTATTAGTTAATTATTACTTAATACTTGATTTTTGCGTAAAATTTGAGGCAAATTGGATAAGTAGTTTTTTAGTAATAATTTTTTTGACATTTTACTAGGTCGTCATATTTGATTTATATCAAAATGTTACCAGGTTATCCTCATGTGACCCTTAATTTTTGACCAGAATTTGAACTCAATCGGATATGCAGTCTTATAACTATTTCGTGAATACAGAGACCAACAGACCGACGAAATTGAGAAAGCATGAGACGCTGAAACGTAAAGTTTTGAAACAATCTTAGAGGGTGATTTTTGAAATTTTTGAAAGTGAAAAACCATAAACCTTTAGAACAATTTATTTCCATTTTAAAACATAAATACTACTAATGAGTTATTTCAAAATTCTGCCGAATATTTCGAAATGAGTGCTATTTATCCTGAGGAATCTTTTTAGTAGGTTTCATTTACATTTACTATTGGATTTGTATGAAAATGTTGCCAGGTCATTCCTATATAACTTTTAATGTTCAACCAAAATTTGAAGTAAATCGGGTAAGTAGTTTTTTAACTATGCCGCTAATAGACAGACTGACGCAATTGAGAAAATATGTTTTGCGGTATCTAGGAAGCTCGAAACGTGAAGATCTGATAAAATTTCGGACCGTGATTTTGTCACGATTACAAAACTTGCCTTTTACGAGGGAAGTAATAAATTCAATAAGTACTTTTTATATTGACACACACCGCCACTTTGTTATGTCATTTTGAATTCGTACCATTTTAACCCTATATCACATTTCATTTGTCTGCAAAATTCAGTCAGTTGAATAAGATTTTTTTTAAATTGGTCGCAATTTTGTTCCGCCATCTTAAATTGGTACTACAATTTTACCAGTTTATCAGGCTCATATTCTAAATATTTTATTAGGACGCCATTTGGTTTTGCTATCCTATATTCATATCAAAATCATAGTAGAATTGCTACTATGTCAAAATGTTACTAGTTCATTCCTATGTAACACTTGATTTTTGTGCAGAATTTGAGGAAAATTTTAAAATTATTTTTTTAGTAATAATTTTTTTACGTTTTACTAGACCGCCATATCAAATCATAGTAGAATTCTGCTATGCCAAAGTGTTACTAGTTCATTCCTATATAACACTTGATTTTTGTGCAGAATTTGAGGTAAATTTGAAACTTAGTTTTTTAGTTATAATTTTTTTACGTTTCACCCGCCATCTTATTCCGGCATATTGGATTTTTACCAAAATATTACCAGGTCATACTCATATGACCGTTAAATTTTTACAAAAATTTGAAGTCAATTTGGTAAGTAGTTTTTAAGGTATACCGCGAACTGACAAACAGACAGGCAACCCGACAGACGGGCCGACGGAATTAATAAAACGTTTTTTTAGAGAGGGTTATTTTTACACGATTACAAACATTTTATTTAGCCACCATTTTGTTCCGCCATCTGGAATTAGTACCACATTTTTACTAGTTTATCTCTATACCACAATTAGTTATAACACAATATTTTAAATCAATCCATTAAGTAGTTTTTTCTGTCTGAATTTTTAATTATTTTATTAAGCCGCCATTTTGGATTCATATCAAAATTTTATCATTTGATTCATACATAATAGTTGATTTTTGTGCAAAAGTTGAGATACACAGTATAAGTATTTTTTGAATAATATTTTTTTTTACATTTCCTTAGGCCCCATTTTGGGTCATCCCCATATGACCCATCATTTGTGACCAAAATTTGAAGTCAATCGGGTAACTAGTTTTTTTTGCTATTCCGCTAACAGACAGACCGGTAGACATACAGACAGAACGACCGAATTGAGAAAACATGTTTTTCGTCATCTAGGGACCCTGAAACGTTAGATGTGAGAGTGATTTTTTCACGATAACAAAACTTCCCTTTTACGAGGGAAGTAAAAAAAAGGACAGTTATATTATTCCTGCGACAGCCTCCAAAACTGTCGCTGGTTACTGAGCTACACCCATAGTTTGTTTTAATTCTTCTAAATTAAGTTTCTTTGATATTAAATGCTATTTTCAATTATTAGATGACAAATTTGTTGACTTACTATTTATTACTGGATAACGTGATTGTCTTAAATGAAGATAGGTATAGGCTTGCAGATAAAAGGGCTTTGCTGGTAACATATTTCAGAATTTACTGGAAAAAAGGGACAAATTACCCACCATTCGACGATGGTCGAGCGAGGCGAGCGTAATTACAATGTTGCAAGAGATCTTCAAAATAAGGGTAATGTGATAAATCAGTATTTTTCAAATGTATGTACAAATATAAATAAAGTCAGAAATACAATCATTATTTGATAAATAACAACATTATCTAATTTTTAACAACACTTGTGTGAAAATATTTTATTTATATTGCCAACAAATTAACTAAATTTGTTAGATGTAAAACTGGGCATGAAATGATATTTTTAACGTGTCTTGGAGATTTCCTCAATTTTTTCTGTATACTGAGGTTAGCAGTGCAGTAAGATTTGATGTGCACACGCTGCATAATGCAAATATATACATGTTCTCTTATTTCCTTTTTATTTTTGGCTATTTGCCAAACATGGATTAAAATTGGACCAATTACGTTTCAAACATTGTCACAACATTTCAAAGGGATATTTTAAACTGCAAAGAAAAAAAGGGGCGATACTTTAATCCATGGTCACCCGGTATAACTTTTGAAATAACTTGAAAATGGGACCACACATGCTATATGGGTTATTTTCGAATAGTTTTAATATTCTACAAACGTCATCTGAAAAATTAAAGTTTTCGTTTTTATGTTTGTAACCTAAGAATATCCCATCTATAACATTACGTATTCGAAAAATCATCATTGCCATACAAATCAAACACTGGTTTTCCTGAAAAACTGGGTTTTAATGAGTAAGTCATTTAAGCTTTATCATTACCGTCTTCATACTCAAAATAGGATATAACTCTGTTTTTCGTTTGCTTTAATGCATATAATATGTATTGAGTTTTCGAAGAACTTTGTACATAACTATTATTTATCAGTTTAACCATTAAAATGAGATTTTTTTAGAAATATTTTCACAAAATTTTGAAGCAAAAGAATGACAACTATAAAATCATTGTTATTTTTTGTTGCAGAAAACTAAATACGTTTTACTCCTAAATTTTTTTTTTATTGGTTTCATGGGTTTCATTTTTACTCACAGAATATTTTGCCACAAGTTTTTATATTTGTACCTATTAATTTTTAATATTTTATTGACGAAGACGGTAACGAAATGTGTAGACGGCCTTGATATAAAGTACACAATATGAGAAAAGAAACATGTTTCATTTATTTTTAAACCATAAAAAGTAATACACTACGTACATATATATTTTTGAGATCAAAATGACTAACAACCTAAAACATACATTATTTTGGTAACAAAAACTTTGGCAATAGAAAAAGTAAAGTAAAGGAAGAACGTACAAAATTTTAACACAAAATATTTTTCAATAATAAATGTAGAAAACCAGTTATGTCAACAAAAAGTTTATCTAATATATAACTGTTATAACAAACAAAATTATATGCTCTAAATGCATGCAAACAAAACTACTAGTTGCTGCAATTTCAAACTTTTTGTTCTTAAATTTGGTGCACTTTAGATGAAACCAAGGTGGGCATTCATCACACCCTAAGTTTTTTAAAGCCTCTTCTTATGTGTCACTTTCTAAAACGTCATCACATGAAGCACATTGTAACTTATTTTTTGGTATATCGTCTTTACGAAGCTCATTTTGTCCATTTTTCACTATTTCGAACTCTTCTGGATCTTATATTTTGTTAAGAAAAACAACAATATACTTAAACATATGATTACAAAAGTTGAATATGTTTGATAGCTTTAAAAGGATACGATGTGGTGGAAATGTCCATTTATATGGCAAAACTCCATGATGGCTACAGTTAACAGAAATTTGGATTGGTTGCAGGACAATTCTCGAAGTCCAACCAATTGTGCCTTGGAATGTGTCCAAACAAGTTGATGTAACTTTAGAGATCCTGGGATTGGTTTTAAATTATTAGGTAAAACCCGATCAATGGCTGATATCTCGTAATCATGAATTTCAAAAATTTTCACTTTTAAATCTGAGACAGCTGTAATAAACGAAGCTACGTCTGCAACATCTTCACCCCTAGCAACTTTTGCATCGGCTGTTCTTTTTATTATACCTAAAATGCATCTACTGCGTCTTTGCCGTGGCCTGCTTCAGAAAAGTTCCATGTGACATTAGCAAAGCCAAACGATTCACAAAAATAAGTGAAGAGATAAAAATTTGCTTTAGTGCGATATTGCGTTGTAGGACCATCACTGTAGAAGTGCAAAGTTTCAACTAAAGTTAATTCTTTTTTTATTATATTCAATATGGGTGACAAATGGACCCAAATTGACGAGGGATCATGTCGCATTGATGCTGAAATTGTACAGAAGCTTACAGTATTTTTCTCATTACCATTCACAGTTACGTACAAAACGCCAGTATGTAGTGTGATTTGCGTCTTGGAAGCACCAAAATGCGCACCTTGCACTTCTTGGCTATATTTGCATATGTAATTTTCGCTAAAATCAATTAGTATTGCAACTTCATTTGGCTTGATTTCGGATTTAACTTCTTTAAAACATTTTTGTTGGTGGATGATATTATAAGTGTGTCTATAAAAGTTTGGTAGTGCATTATTAACTTCCTCAATTATATATTTTACAGTTGAGGAGATTTTAATTTTAGCAGTGACTTTAACTTTAATATTCTGCTTATTCTTTCCAATTCACTCCTCTCTTCGTGTTTGCCATTTATAATGAAATGTGTTACAGTCTTCAAAATTATTTACTAAAACACATTTATTGCATGTCCCATACATGCAAGCTTTGTTACTGATTGCACAGCAGACGGTTTTCAGTATTTCAGTAACTGCTCTTACTTTGAGAATCTTTAAATAGTATAATTTTTCAACCATAAACCGAAAATTCACGTGTTTAGTACATAAACAGGTTTCTCTTCGAGATATATTCTGAGGAACAACCCAAAAGGGTTTCATGCGAAGAAACGAACTATAAGAGAGTTTGATAGGGGACTTTTTAATAAATTTTGTACGAAGTTCTTTTAAATTTCCCACTAAAAATCGCTTCTGCTTTTTGATCTTATTTCTTGTTACGCAATCTCTTTTTCTAGGAGCCAAATTAGAGTTCTCATCATCTTCAAAAAATTGAATAACCAATTGCTTAACGTTGTACACCCCATTCTTTGTTTTTCTACCCACTTTTCCTTTGAGAATGTGGACTGCTTATACCCAACTGTCCAGTCTTTGCCTGAGACCCACTTTGAAAAAACTTGCTTTTCTTTTTCATTTCTAAAAATCTTTGCATTTTCTTGCAATTGCTTAGTCAAAGCGGCTCCAAATAAAAGTATTCTTTTTACTAATTTTGTATCGCCACTCTTTAATAAATTCTCAACTTTTCAACAGTGCGTCGAAATCTTTTTCTATTTTTCTGCCGTCCTTTTAGCAGAAGCCAATTTAATTTTTAAATTTATGACGTCTTGACGTTTTTTTTTCTGTATTGGGCAAAGGATTCTCAGCAAATGCATTTTCTATTAAAAGAGATGGTTGAGGAGTATTGTCATAAATAAAATTTTCAACTTCCTTTTCTGACTTTTTCTTTTTGTAATATTTTTTTGACGCCTCCCGCCATTTCTTTCTTTGTAATTTTTGTGATCGTTTCCCCAGCTCGTTAATAGTCTTAAGCAGCCCCTTCTCCTTCCTTTTTCTATTTCTTTCCCGTTCATATAATTTAACCTTTTCCGATCTTTCGGGATCAGCAGCAACCCGTTCTCTGTATTTTCTTTTTTTTTCTGCAAATCAATCATAGCTTGTGTCTTTTTAATTTATTTCCCGCTTTTAACTTTTGTCCGAGATTTTGGATTTGCATCTTGGGTCTTAGCCGTATTACTAATTAATTCATTATCTACAGCTTCTTTGTGAGCGTTTACTACTCTAGGTGGAGTTGTCTTACTTTCACTGTTCGATTTTAGTTTAATTTTTATCACGTTTCTAGAACATCCTTGTTGACCTAATTCCTCCTTTTTTTGTTGAAAACATTGTCTTTTACTTTGTTTTTTTTCTACTTTTGTAGCTTCTTTCATTTTTATCCGATTAGCATGCGATTCTTCTTTCATTTTTTGTAATTTCGAAAGTACATTTAATTTCCAGTTTGTATATATATTTTTATATTCAGTCATTTTTGAAACTGAAAATAAAACATTACCCATATATTATCTCAATACCCTCTGTTAATTCTCAAGTCCGTCTCCGTATGTATCATAACCGTCCATCAGGTCTCATTACCATCTACTCTATTAAAAGTAGACGGTTATGATAGAGACGATAATGAGAATAAGTTACACAAAAATTAAATTAAGTGGCAACACTGCAAGTTCAAAACCTCCTATTCACTTGTTTAAAATGTTTTAGGTTATGTTATCAGATAACGGCTTTACTTTAATTCTATAGTATCGTTTTTTAAAATTGTACCATATAGACGGTAGTGAGCACTATAATGACAGAATCATCAAATTATTCGCTAATTGTCTAAAAATAGGTCGAACTTACCGATTTTTTTAGCAAAAATCTATTCCACATAACATAATAAAAACACTCTCTAACAACACGTTCAGTAAACTGACTTATGCCCCACCTCATGGATAAATAGAACGTTAAAACTGGGGTAGACAGTAATGAGACATATCTTGAGGGACAATTTAATTTTGCTGTTTAATATTTTAAAAAAATGTTTTTTTAACTATAGGACTCTTGAGAGAGTATAAGTAATATGTTACGCAATATTTACCCCAGAGAATTATTTGTTATTATAAAAATATAAGTTACTGTTAGCCTACAAAACGTAGTTTTCTTCGGAGGGACGTGGGACGGTCATGAAAAACGCCTGTTTTATATTAATGTCCAAAATTTGTTGGTAGTTTTATGACCAACACATGTCGTAATTGACTAAATAACCGATGGTATTTACAGTTTGGCTACAAAAAAATCTTATTTTAGACTCAAATTATATAAAATCAAGCTCAGGGACGGGAATATTAAAACTATTTGAAAATGACTCATATACGTTTCCGAATAATCGCTATAGTATCCCGTCCACACTAGTAGAAGATCGGTGATTAACGATTAATCGTTGCTCGCTGTTCTCCGATTTCCGTTTGTTTGGCGCCGACATTATTAGGCAATTTAAAGTATTGTTAGAGACAACCCTGCTTCTGATAAAATTAGTCTACCTGTTGGTTTGATTTTACAAACGCAATATTGTTTTTATGGCCAAAATTCAATTTATAACCAACAAATATGCATTAAATATTGTTATTCAGAATTATTTAACTTATTGTGTTTGAATTATCTAATATTTTGAAACCCATTGTTAATTTATAACTTTTGTAATTTACGGTAGTTTCTATTATTTAGGGGCAAATAGCATTATTTGCACTTTGTGTACCATAAGCAACGATTTCTATTAAGGTCGAGCTTTATTACGCCATTAAAATCGCTGTTGCCACAGGAAATAGATTCAATAAAATATTTGCAAAAAATAATATTAATAAAATTACCAATTAACATAGGAAGGAAGCTTTCATGGTTTTGGTCAATTAATAAATCATGGTTCTTGAGATCAGACAGTGTCAATTTGGAATTGCTATCTGGCGTTCCGCTTTCGACTACATAAGGCATCTTCAGAGATCTTTACTTCACGAAACACTGAATAAACTCGAAGAGATTCAGGCGGGCTTTTATACCCGACTAGTGCTCGGCGAACCATAACCCTGTGTTAAGATCGGTTTTCACGTGTGATGTAAGTCTAAAAATTTCAATAGATTCTCTAATTTTTCGTTTATAAAATCCTGGAACCGATGCTAGAACCTTGGTTTCCTTTATATTTATAATATTGCCAGTGATATGCTGGTGTTCAGCTAGATCAGAATGAACAATTTGTTTCTTTTTAATACATCATGTTCCTTAAGTCTAGTTCATATTGAACGTCCTGTTTCTCCCACATACACTACTCCACAAGAGCAAGGAGTTTTATATATTCCTTTGGTTTGAATACATAGAATATCTCTGGGGGATCGCAAGCATTGCCCAATCTTCTTATGTTTATTGAATATTGTACAGGATGGCCCGTTTATTAAGGGCCTATACCTTTTCTGGCAAACTATAAGTTATATGAGAAAAAGCTTTTTATGTCACTTGTAGTAAAAGTATCTTTAATTTTATAATATTTTTATGTTTGTTGCTTTATTATATACAAAGTTGCGGCACAAATTTTCAGACACAAATTCAGCGATATTTATGAGTATGGGTCTGTGATGCACCGTTTCGAACTTATTAGCGATTATCTCCAGAATTGTCGGCAATTATTTAACCGCCATGCCTATGACGCCGATTAACATTTAAAAAAATTATATGCTTGTTTTTTTAACACGATAGTGCTTTTGCGCAGTCAGTGTTCCAATTTAAAATTTCGTAAAAAACTAAGCAGTCTTGCTCCTTATCAACCTGTTCAACCTCCGTTTTCGCACAGGCTTTAAGTTGTTGTTCAGAAGTCATATTAAATACAGAATAATAAACTTTGCCCAGTGTTGTCAAATTTAATAAGAGACTTATTTCTCCGTCTAAATGTCTATGGAAATGCCAACAAAAAATTAACATAAATACAAACAAGTTTTCTTGCTATTACTTACAAGTAGTAGAACTAATTAAACTAAATTTTTAGAAATGTCCCCCGTTTTGAAGGATGCAACTAGTATAGACTGTTTCCAAATGATGTATGGCATTTGAGACGTAATTTGTTTCATTATGATAATTTATTACAGTGCGAAGTCGTGGATGCACCTCCAAAACTGTTAACGGTTTACCTTTGTAAACCATATTTGTCAATGAGCCCCACAAAAATTAGTCCATTGGAGTCAGATCTGGACTCCTCGCTGGCCAGAAGATGGTTTCGCCTTGTCCACTCCACTCCGTAAAATTTTCGTTCAGAAAACGAATGATTTCACCACTTCGATCGTAAGGATGAGCGCCATCTTGCTGCCAAATTTAGCTTGGGTACTCCCCTTCTGGAATATTGTTTTGAATAAGCAGCCGAATTTCTTTTCTTAATAAGTTTAAATATCCTTTGGAAGTTAAATTTTGTTGGAAAAATATGGGTTCCAAAATTTTGTATCTCCATATTGCGCACCATACTTTCACTGATCTTCGCCCTTGCTTGTTTACTTGAAAAACACATTGCTTATTCTCGGAACTCCAATAATGCTTATTTTTCTGTTGAATATCATGGTAAATGTTATAAATATTGACACATCGGTCCAAATGATATTTTGAAAAATGTTATTTAACAAATAATTTCTAAACATGTGTTTGAAATGTGGTTCGTTTTATATCTAGATCTGAAGCAGCAAGGCGGGTAGAGGTTCCTGGAGTATTTTCAAAATGCAGAAGAATATCTAGCTGCGTATTTTCATCCAAAACTGTTCGGCGCCTGCCTTTTTTTACTGAAAAACTTCCATTTGCTCGAGACTGCTGGTATATCTTGGCAATTTTTTTTTCTGACAAACGCTTATGGGCAGCAAGAGCCGGACTTTTGTTATTCGCAATATAACATTCTAATAAGTCAACTTTTTCCTCCTTCGTATACATTATACAAAATAGGAACAAAAAATGGAACAACCTAATAAAATAAATAAAAAACACTAGAAGTCTAAAAAAATACCCTTAAAATATGAAAATACAGTAACACCGGTCAAAAAGAAAGTAATATTTCCATGACAACAGACAACAATTATTATTGTTTTTAAGGCCGCTGTGACGATTATTTCAAAATGTTCAAAATTAATAACATTAATTTTCTGGTTGTGTCTTTCTACAATTTCTATAAATTATTTTTTAAGGAATGTGATGTAAATTGTTGGATTTTTTATTGAAGTTTATTTATTTTTATATAACATATTTGCCAATTAAGCCAAAACTGTAAACCAGACCCACACATCCTATATGTTATAATATTTGAAATTGACATTAAAGCACAATAATAAACAAGATGTCTCATTTGAAAAAAATGCGGAAAGTAACTTAATTTGGCAGTGGAGTGAACAAGGCGGAACCATCTTCAAGCCAGAGAGTAGTTCAAATACAAAAGTATGGCGTACAGTCCTTATGAACTTGCCAATACATGCGAATGGCAGCCAGTCATCTTTTCGGAGAGCTGTAGGTTGCAGGTTCTCGGGTACACCTTTCGAAATTAAAATGGGCGCCACCTAATTGACTGTGACTCAATTAGGAAGAAATCTATATTAACATTTAAATGCTGATAAAATAAAGATTTGGAGGGCTTTTCAATAAAACATTGTATAAAGTGCAGACTGTCAGATTTTAATGATCACCTTTGTTCTTTTTGTTTTTTTTTCTTTTAATTGTTGAAATGTAAAATTTAGTTTACATTTTACAATTTATTGACCCTAAGATATAGAAACAAATACATTAAGAAAAAGCAAAAATATATATAAAATATATCAAATATGTGAAATGTGATAGTAAGTTATTACCATTATATCATCAACCTGTGAACATCTGGCGAAATGTCATGACGTAAATATGTAAATATGAAAATTAAATTAAATAGCGCACAGGGAAATCAAAAATTCATAAATTTCCTTTTACCACACTGCAGCAAGGAAAAAAGTTATAAAAATATAAAATATTTCGCCAAGGCTGTTTTACAAAAAATAAGTTACTTACTTCCTTTCTACTACCTTATGTAAAATTTATAAATATAAAATTAAGAATTAATTCCTCCAGAAACAGGAAGAAACTCCAATACCACTGTAGAACTCTTTGGTTTATGTACCCCAAAAATTACACCATAAACTTGAAACTATATCCCGAAACCATATCTTGGATTCTTAACCTGAAACCCTACAAACGATTGTTTGTCTTAAAATAAAATCGACACGGAATGTGGAAAACAAGTTATTTACAAGAAAACTATTCAGAGATATTGCCTTACCTCTATTCATCTAGAGGGCTCCTACGTCAACGGTCACCAAGAAAGGGAATTTCCAGGCATCTAGAAAGGCTTCTTGAGGAACCGACAGCCAAAATAAAATTCAGGATGTCATTCTGTTTACAAAAGATAATTGCGAATTAGGTCACAGCAGGAAACTAATTTGAAAATCGATTTACCACGTGGTTGATCAAATGTTGAACCAAACAAAACGAGACCAAAATTTATGGCCAGACGATGTTCATAAATAGGTTTTAGGTTTTCAACGGCACTGCACTTTAAAAGAAATTACGTAGGCATACTTTCAGTACTTTTAAAAAAATTGGTTCATCAAGGCACTTTTATAATGCCGGACACATGTTGCACCTCCAAAGAGAGCCAATAGAAAGGGGGGAGAAAATCAACTCCAGAAAATTCGAAAAAATTGTTATTTTCATTAATAAAGAAGGCCAGTATCATATTAACTAAAACTGATTATATATTCAAAATATGTCACTTTCAATGGTAATACCCTATTAGTATAGGTTCTATTAACTTTCTTTTATGAAGTGTATGATATGAAAGTTTGGAAAACTTCAACTCGTAGTTATTCGACAGGATGGTGATGGACTGTGTGAAAATCAGTAACTATATAACTAGCCAAAATTTGTAATTGCCTCAGTTTTACTATAAACTAAATAATTATACATAAATTTGAAAATGTTATACCCTAGTGAACTTTTTTGTGGGGCACATTAAAAAATATTGTTTACAAAGATACCTAAAGCGTTAACAGTTATGTAAGTGCAGCAACAAGTTTGCATGGCAATAAACTACTCCAATAAATCGAATTACGTCTCAAATACCACACACCATTTAGAAACAGCATAATATACTACATATATTTTTTAAAACAGCGGACATACTGAACATTAAGTTTAATTAACATTAATTTTTTGTTGTCATTTACATACACATTTAGACGGAGAAATAGGTCACCTATTAAATTTGGCAACACTGTGCAATGTTCATTTTTTACTATGAGTTCTGAACAACAGTCTAAAGCCTGTACTAAAACGGTGGTGAGCACGTTGATAAGGAGGTAATTTTCAGTTTCATACCTTAATAATTTAAATTTTATAATCAATTTTTGAAATTATCAAAAGTCAGAAACCCATACTGTTATATAATTGAAACTCTCATTTAAATGGCTATTCAAAAATACAATAATATACCGGGTGTCTCGTTTGAAAAGACTGCGAAAATTAACAATTTGCCAAACTTGGCAACACTGCGTAGTTTTTTTACGAAATTTTCAATTGGTACACTTACTGAGCAAAAGCACTATCGTGTTAAGAAACACGCATATATTTTTTTTGGATGTTAATCAGCGTCGTAGCCATGGCGGTTAAATAATTGCATCAATTCTGAAGATAATCGCTAATAGGTTCGAAACAGTGCATTACAGACGCATACTCATATATATCGTTGAATTTGCTTTGAAAGAGCTATCGAAAAATATAGGGTATTCCATTTAAAAGAAATATACTTTGTTCCGCCACCCTGTATATAATAAAGCAACAAAGCTAAAAATATGATAAAATTAAAGGTAATTTTACTACAAACAAGTATTATAAAAAGCTTTTACTCGTATAACTTATAGTTTCCGAGAAAAGGTGTAAGCTCTTAATAAACGGGCCAACCTGTACGTATGTTGGACCGCCGAAGTAATCGTCTTATTTTGTCTGTAGTGCCGTGTATGTACGGAAGAACAACATTACCGGTGGCTCCTTCTCATTCTCCTTTGGCGGAGTTGAATTTCTATATATTTTTACGGAACGCGTAAGATCTTCCTCTGAGGAGCTTCGGTGTTTCGATGTTTCCGATGTTAGAGAAGAAATAGCTCTAAATACTAGTAAGTTAATAACTGATTTCTTTTGTTCTGGATGGTGGTAGGAATTTGTATTTAACGATCTATTTGTATGCGTTGGTTTTCTATACACAGAATGTCTTAATTTACCATTTTCCTTTCTTTGAACACATACATTTAGAAATGGAATCGTTCCATTAGATTCAATTTTCGTTGTGAATTTGATATTATGATGTTGTTGATTGCGGTGCTCCAGAAATATGAGGTGATTATCCAGTCCATGAGGCCAAACAACAAAAGTATCATCTAAATATCTGAACCAGTGTTTTGGTTTTAGTAGAGCAGATGTTAGAGCAATCCTTAAAGGCTTCCATAAAAATATTCGCTACCAACAAAGGAGAATGACCAGGAGCCACCGTTAAGTAGTATTGTTGTACCACACATGGCACTACAGACAAAATAGACGATCTTCCACACACATAAGAAAATTGGACAATGCTTGCGATCCCCGAAAGATATTGTACTTTTTTAAACAGAAGTATATAAAATTCCTTGCTCATGTGGAGAAGTGTATGTGGGAGAAACAAAACACTCAATATCAACTAGACTTAAGGAACATGAACGATGTATTAAAAAGAAACAAACTGTGCAATCTGCTGTAGCTCAACATCAGCATACCAATGGCCATATTATCAATGTAAGGAAACCAAGGTTCTAGCATTTGTTCCAGGAAAAATTAGAGAATCTACTGACATTTTTAAACATACTAAAAATTTCAGTAGAGATACGAGCTAAGGTCTATATAACACGTGGAAACCGATCTTAACACAGGGTCACGGTTCGGCGAGCACAAGTCGGTTACAGAAACCCGCCTGAAGCTCGAGCTCATTCAGTTTTCAGATCTCGTAAAGCAAAGATCCCTGAAGATGCTTAGTGGAATCGAAGGCGAAACGTCGGACAGTAATTCCAATTTCCACGGTCTAATCCCAGGAGCCATGATTTCTTAAAATTACCAATTGGCATTTTTATTTATTTTTCCGTAAAATGTGAATGTTAGATCTGGCATGTCTTTTGAAAAGGATATTCCGGAAATTATTATTTCGGGAGACTTTCATGTTTGGTATTAGAGGAGATTCAGCCTTACTGACTTCTTGCGATGCATTTAAGTGAAGAGGCTTGTAACCTAGGCTGATGAGAATTGATTTAAAAAAAAATTAAACCTCACTGAAAGCGGTAAGACTTAATAGCTAACAATATACGATCTGTTTATTGTGTTTTACAGATACTGCCACGGATTATGTCCTGATGAATTATCATCCATTAAGCTCTCCTTAGTCATTACTGCCAGGGAGACACGAGCATCTACCCACATGCATTCCGTTACGGTCCAACAGCAAAGACTTCCTACCTCTCACTTTGTTTGCTTATTTATTCGCAGAGTGTGCCGATTATGGAATGGAATCAATAAACTTTCACTGCCTTCACATACAACAACCACTGTGCATAGTACTTAGGCCTTCCACACATATACATATAAATATATAGTATGCTGTTAAACTATATTTTATACTAGGTTTTTATTATTTATTGTTTTCAGGCATGCACTGTATACGAGAATACATAGGTTTTTAATAAATTAAAAAAAAATCATTACAACAAGTTTTTATAATTGCGGAATTTATATAGATCTGGTGCATCGGTTAAAAATATTCAGAACTATTAATAATATGTTACTGTGAATAATATTATCATTTCCAAGGTGTGGTACACATTAAATTTTGCTTTAATTGTTGTTTCATTTAATTGTTGTGACTACAAAAATATTTTAATTAATTATTTATTCAATAGTTAGATATTGTCAATAATTGTTTTGTTATACATGTTTTTTTGCGTATGTTTGAAAGCAATAAAATTTGTTATAGATATTTTTTTAGACATTGCAATAAAATGTCTTAGTTGTATATATATATATATATATATATATATATATATATATATATATATATATATATATATATATAAGTTGAGTATTTTCGACCGTACAGAAATTACAAAGAAATTTTATTTCGGGTCCAGCGGTCCGTGGGAAAAAAAAGAAGAAACTCTTTTTATCTTAAGTGCTCAATATTTCGCCAATGTTTATTAGCTTCATCAGGAGCAACTACAAAAATTATAAAGAATAGGTCCAATTAGAATTATAACATTAAAATGACAATCAAAAGAATAAAATTTTGTCTAGATATACATAGTCGATACATACTTAAAAATTACTTACAAGATGGTAGAGTCAATAATTTTTAAATTTTAACATTTCTACGTTACACCAGCTCAAATAATGTGGCATTTTTAATGATAATATTCATGTCCCAGCAGTTGAATTGCAATTTTTGCAATTTGCAAATTTTTGGCACCCCTATGGGCGCACCCATAAGCTATATTCTTGCAGCAATAGTTTTAGATAATTTATTTAGCAGTGTTATCCCCAATTTGCCAATTCAGATATCTTTTATATATAAATACGTGGACGATGTAATTTGTTCGGTACCGGAGGACAGTACAGAACTTATTTTGCAATATTTTAACTCATTTCATAAAAATATTCAGTTTACTATTGAAAAAGAAAACCAACGTAGTGTACCAGTTTTGGACACTAAGCTAATTAGGACCCAGAAAATAAAATTATTTTGGATTGGTATCAGAAACCAACAGCATCCACTAGATTTTTAAATTATTTCTCTAACCATCCAAAGAATCAAAAATATAATACAGTAATAGCCATGAAAAACAGGGTAATGCATATTTCTGATGACTCATTTTTACAAGACAACTTAAAAAAACTATTAGAGATATTTTTAAATAATGGGTATCCGAAACATATTCTAAAAAAACTGATTTATAATTCAAATACATATGATGGCCCTACAGAAGAGGTTCAACCGCTTGAACTTAAATATAGAAAACTACCATTTATAAGTGGCCTAACTAATAATATTGCAAAATTATTCAAAGATTTTCCACACATAAAAATAGCAAAATATAATACAATAAAAAACTTTAATCTATTCTCTAGGGTCAAAGATCATACACCCTTATTATTTAATAGTAACGTTGTGTATCAGTTGTCCTGCTTGGAATGTGATGGACAGTATATCGGGCAAACATCTCAGTGGCTTAGGCAAAGAATAACCGGCCACAAAAGTGATTGCCGTTTAGGGAAAATCTCTTGTGTATTGGCTGAAAACAATCAAAAAACAGGCCACAATTTTGACTTTTCCAATGTTAAACTTTTAGAGATGGAATCGAATTACAAAAAAAGGTTATTAATTAGAAATGTACCACATAAAAAAGAACAAAAATTGCATTAATTATAAATCAGATACCAATCAGCTGAGCAATATTTATTGCAATCTTTTAAATTTTATGTAACAATATTTTTTAAATGCACACCGTAGAATAGTTCACCTCGTACAATTTGTTAAGATCTAGATAAGGCTTGTGTAGCTAATATGTTTTGTTCTCCTTTTTTGCAATTCAACTGCTGGGACATGAATATTATCACTAAAAACGCCACATTATTTGAGCTGTTGTAACGTAGAAATGTTAAAATTTAAAAATTATTGACTCTACCATCTTGTAAGTAATTTTTAAGTATGTATTGACTGTGTATATCTAGACAAAATTATATTCTTTTGATTGTCATTTTAATGTTATAATTCTAATTGGACCTATTCTTTATAATTTTTGTAGGTGCTCCTAATGAAGCTAATAAACGTTGGTGAAATATTGAGCACTTAAGATAAGAAGAGTTTCTTCTTTTTTTCCCACGGACTGCTAGACCCGAACTAAAACCTCTTTGTATATATATATATATATATATATATATATATATATATATATATATATATATATATATATACATATATATATTAAAAATAATATTTCTCTTAAAAAATTTGGTTTTGGAGGGCACCATAGCAGAAATATTTTTTGAAATTAATGGTGACTTATTTCGAGCAACAGATAAAGGTCAAAACACTTGTTTAATACTCTTAGAATACAGTAAAGCTTTTGATACTCTGGACCAGTGTAGGAGATGCTGCTATGGAGTTTTTCAAAAGTTACTTTAGTTATCGAAAACAAAGTGTGTTTCTTAACAATAATTTTTTTGGATACGCAAATGTAAACAAAGGGGTTGTGCAAGACAGTGTTATTTGGCAGCTGATGTGTTCTGTGTATACGTCAGACTTTGACAGCTTATTTAATCATTGCCGTTTGCAGCAATACTCATGATACTCAATTATATCTCTATTTTAGTCTTTCTGAAATTGAAACCGCTTGTTATTGCCTGAATAGCAACTCAGTGATATATCGCAAAAGCATGACCTACTACTTATTGTTTCTCTTAATAACACTGCCTTAAACCCTATAAATGTTTGTAATAATCTTGGTCTACTTTTAGACAATAACCTGCGATTTGAAAATCATGTCTCTTCCCTCATACAAAAATCATTGCTACGTACACTTTATCATAAGAGAGACATTTTAGACACATCTTTTAAACCGAAACTTACAGATTCGTTAATTTTATCTAATCTTTCATATTGCGATACTGTCTACTGGCCAGCGTTGCTTCAGAGGGGTCAAATTAGTTTACAGCGCGTTAGAAACGCTTGTATTAAATTCTCGTATAACATACGAAAGTTTGATAATATTTCTGAATAGTTTAAATTATCACGTTCGTTAAATATGGAGAAGCGTTTTCAGTCACATCTGATACTCATTCTATTAATACTCGCCCCAGAGGCTTATTTAAGGTTCCTTTACACAATTCTGCTTTGTTCCAAAGTAGTTTTATTTACAACGATGTAAAAATGTATAATCAACTTCCTCATCGCCTTAAAACCTGTTCGTTGTCCAACTTTAAACATAAAATCAACAGATACCTCTTTGAAAATAGAGACCGAATACACGCAGGATTGGTTAAGTATATTGTCATTATTTTTTTAGAGGGGTTGTATACGAGTAACACTGTTGAATATATATATATATATATATATATATATATATATATATATATATATATATATATATATATATATATATATATATATATATATATATATATATATATATATATATATATATATATATATATATATATATATATATATATATATATATATATATATATATATATATATATATATATATATATATATATATATATATATATATATATATATATATATATATATATATATATATATATATATATATATATATATATATATATATATATATATATATATATATATATATATATATATATATTATATATATATTTGGTTATTATATATATATATATTGATATATATATATATATATAGCTAATAGTCTTAATTAATGAAACAAACAATTTACTTCCTAGTTTGCTTAAACCGCAGTTACTATAACGTGTCAAAGTATTTGTTATTTCTCTTTCATCCCGTATAGTAGCCAGTTGCATTTGTAGTAAAATGAATTTATAATTACAAATTTCCGAAAATGATTTATCCGACATTTCAGGCAAATTTGTTAAATCTTGAAGTTTATTTATTTCACTGGAATTTGAATCCAGGACCTCTCACTTTCTAGGTGAATGCTTTTGGCATCGAAGCCCCGAAGACCATGAGCTCAACGAACTACGGTTATTTATCGTATTCAATATTATGCTAGTGGACTTTTGCGGTACTGCAGCCTTCGGCTGCTATAAATCAAGTTTATAATGACTCAACTCTTAGTCTTATTAGCAGATGATCGAACATTATGATGTGTCTATGCGGTATAGTGTTTTGAGTCTTAGAAATATGTCAAATGTCATAAATAGATTCTTCCGTCCAAAAATCCCGTGTATTTAAAAAATATCATAAAAATCCTGCAGTCTAAACATCATACTTGTCTAATTAATATATTTTTTTTTGCTAACCACATGCGCTCTGCACTGGGTCCTGTTAAAATAAAAGAAATAACACGAGCTTCATCTATATTGTTATGTTCTTAGTTCAAGTATTTTCTACAAGTTGTTCCCTCTCCCATTAAGATTTTCGATATTGTAAATTAGGTACAAAAAACTTTCCATTCTTTACAGTTAAACAAGTTTATCTAGTCCTGGGACTTTTCTTCTTCAAATTATCCTTTTGAATACGTTAAGAATACTAAATATTATAATTACGGTTCTAAATGAAATATACATCATATATTGTTTTATCCATAGTTCAAGTACCTTCTACAAGTAGTTTCTATCACATTTATTAAGATTTTCAATGGTATAAATTATATATTAAAAACTTATTTACTTTACAGTTAAACACGCAAACTAGTCATTGAGCTTTTCATCTTCAATTATCGTTTTGAATATGTTTAGGAAACTAAACATTGTAATTAGGGTTGTCAATGAAATATATATATTGTTTGGGTTAATATACAATTAGCGTCTTCCGGAAAGGTTTGGCTCCTTTGTCCGTTTTAAAGTAGACCTGCGATTTTATCCCTGATTCAGTAGCGACTAGGGGTATGTACACTGCTGTGCAATGAAAAGTAGACACATATTTGTCTGCGTAAACCTGCCTACAGTTTTATATGGTCTCAAAAAAGTAGAACAAATTCAATATAAAAAACAAGTTCTAATGTATCTCTTTATCTAAAGTATGTAGTAAAAAATGGATTAAGAAAATACCATATGTATTATTTCAATAAAAAGTGTAAAATTTTGACAACAATAAAATCTATATGAGAACTTAAATCAATACAAAATAAAAATTTTTATTTTGTCGTCGCTCCTTTTTTCAGAATAGCTTCTTCTAGTCTTCGGGAAATTGATTCATGCTCTAAACTATATCCTAGTTTTATTCTGTAATTTTCTCCCAAACTATATGAACAGCCTCTCGTAAGTCGGTAGCATTGTGTGGTTGAAAATGTGTATTATATAATTTCCTCCCTAATTTCTGTAAAATGATTTCCCAAAAATTTCCATTGTATTGATTTCCAGTCTCTTCGCAGGCCATGGCAGTACTTCAACATTATTATTTTGAAACCAGTGCCCAACTATACTTGCTATAGAAATTGAACAGTGTCATGTAGGAATATAAATCCTTTAACAAGAAAAATATAACTAACACAAGGTAGCTTTATGTTTTCTAATATTTCAATATAGGACTCCAACAGATACACAATCCACTCGAAGATTTTCAGTCCCACATATTTACTGAACATCTTCTGGATCGGAGAGCTTTATTTATGTAATTTTCATCATACCGGGAATTTTTTGGTCAATAAACTTTTACAAAGTACCTCTTTATCAGATAATATTATGATATTCCAAAACGTTTGTCTTCTGTTTATATGATTTAATCCAAAAATTAACCTTCCCTGTTTGTGCAACTCACTTTTCTTTTCAGCGACATAATTCGATATTTCAGAACTTTAAATTATTCTGCAGACTATGGAAGAGAAACCCGGAAAAACTATTTCCGCCGCAACAATCCTAGTGCAAGAAAAAGGGGTTTTCACAAGAAATTTTTAAATTCTAAATCTTCTTCATTACTCGAAATCTTTCTTTTCCCACTACCTGCTTTTCTGGTTTTTATATGGTATTCTTCACGTCTGTTCTTTACTTTCAATACAGTATTTTTATTAACCCACATTGCATTTGCCATTTCACTGTTTTATTTTTAAAATATTAATTTTTGAAATTAATATATATGGAATTAAAGTTATAAATTTAAAAACCTGAATGTTTTAAAAATATATTTGTTTGGTATTTTTGTAATAATCATTATATCAATTCATTACTGTAATTGACCACGCGTTTCACATAAGTGTAATCGCAGTCATCGGTTTTAATTCTGCCAATATCTTTAATTAAACTAATATACATTCGGATATGAAGTTTTAAATTAGTTTCCAATATTATCTGAAATTATTGTATGTTATTTAAAAAAATTTCCATTTGGAACTACCATCTGTATCATCGTCAATCACACTCTTCAGATTGCGGTCGGTTTTCCTTTGACTGCAACTTTATTTTTCTACACCTTGACTACGTTCGTCTTGAATGGCAAGTGCTTTTTTATAGTTTTATTACTTTTATTTAATTTTGGTGTCTGCTGGGTCTCCAACTCGTCTTTGTATAGTCACTCTGTTAAAATCGTAGATTTCAAAGGCCTTCTAGATGTTGGTTTTCTTTAGACATCTCTAAAGGACTGATGCTGGATTTATTCAGGCAAATAATATAAAATAAAAATGACAAGAGTTAAATTACAAGAATCCCATTAGAAAATGTATACAGGCAAATAAGATTAAAAAACAGATGTCCTTGAAGATGGCCAAATTCCATCTTTTATTTTTATTTTATCTGGAAATCGAACTGCGCAAGTAGACGCGGCCGACAGCGGTTTATTTGATTGGCAAAACTGACAGCAAGCACGCGTTTCTTATTGAGTTATTTTATTTTTATTTACTGTATAAAAAACCAAAATCACCATTTCTTATTTTATTTTTATTTTATGTTATTTGAATGTATAAATAAATAAATTTCTGAGCTGACCTCGTTGTTTTGAGAATTTTCCGGGAATGAAATATCACTTTCTTTTGAGGTAGAGGAAATATAGTTTTCATACGGATTTACCTGAGTGTTAGAAATTATTACTGGGTCATCTCCTTGATTTGGTTGTTTCATATTAACAGAATCTTGCAGTTAGTTGTTTCTGATGAGGCAAATTCTCAATCTTGGAATACCTCGACATTGATTGGCCAGAACCGGTTCTTCTGAATCAGTTTACAGCAATCTGTATACTGCTGATATTTTTTAAAAGCTTCTGAAACAGACCTCGCAATTTGATATAACTTCAAACTACGACCACAATGATTCTTTAACCATCTATAAAAGGTATGTGTCGTTGTAGGTCATAAGAGATTTAAAATACAAAACCTCCAGCGGTTGAATTTGATGTGTACAGGGGGCGGTAGTCACAATAAGATAACTCAATTCGTACGAAAAAATATATGACATTTAAACTTTTCGTGTGTGAAGTATGGGCCCTAAAAAAATAATGAGATTTGGCTTTTCTTTTGACGGTCGTATTTGTTCAACAAAGTATTTCTTGTACTGTAGAAACAGATCCGATCCATTCAATCTTGATCTTGGGAAAAGACTGGACTTTCATTAGGCGCATTATCTATTAGTTCGGGTTTTATAACATTCCTAGAGAAAATAAAAGCAGGTTTCAAAAAATGTCCACTCGCACTCCAAAATGCAACAATTTTTTGTACGCCTCTTTCATCAGTGTTCAATATTCGATCTGGGAAAGGTTTGTATTTCCTATAAATAACTTCAAAATTTTTGAAAAAACTCCGAACTGCATTTTTGTTAAGAGCAGTAGCTCTAGCATACGATGTTGTTTTAAGTTTCCTGATGGTAATATTTTTGTGTCTTCACAGGAGCCTGTAAATTCATTTCTTAGACGCCATTTTGTTTATTAATATTATTTTGCATGTTGCTGGCTGAAGCAAAATCAAAGGCCAGCTGACGAAGTTCTTTGTAAATGATCCCAATAGATCTATTTTCCATTTCTTCTTTTCTTCGACTTGAATATTCATTGTTTCTAACATTTTATACTGCTTCTAACATGCTCTGAACCGACCATTTTCCAGGTTCTGTGTTTCGTTTCACAAAGTTGAGAAAAATAAGATCCTTTTTAAATATAAAGAAGTATCCCAAGACGGAACGTCCGAACTTAGAAACACTTACATCTTGAGAAATATACACTAATTTATATATGACCTTTATTTCTAGGAACCACCGGTTGCGAAAATGTTGTACTGAGATTTCTTTCAATAAACTACTTTTATAAACCATGGCCTTAGAATTTATTAGCTACTTACTGTCAAGCCAGTATTCAAGAGTATCTTTCTTACAAATATTTTTAAACAACTTCCAAAAATAAACAACCGCCTGTACACGCAACATAAGATTTTTTTGCCTTCTCTTGTAGTATATTTCACTTTGCTTGACAGTTTCATTACGAACTTGGAGTAGTTTTTTTAGTATCATTTTTATAACATTTAACTAGGCGGCCATTTTGTTTTGCCTTAATTTTTGGCCAAAATTTGAAGTCAATCGGGAAGAAGTTTTTTAGCTATTCCGCGAACAGACAACCGAAAGAAAAGTGTATATAAACTTTTGTACTTAAAATTAATCAAAGAAACACATCCCAAATTTTTGATACTTATGTCTAAATAAAAAATATGATTTCCCACTCCAGAACTATAAACTGAATTATTAATTATCTAGGAAAACCTCGAAGGCAAAAAGGCGCGAGCTTATAAAATCTAATTTTCGTCGAACAATTTCATTTCGGCAAAACCCGTTTTTTTTCTTCGATAAAAGAAAAGGATAATTTTCGCGGCAATAAAATACCCCGATCTGCCGAGCAAAAACGCGGAGAAGGAAAGTTTAAAAATTCGTGTACATAATTCAGTCGATACAATCAGAGGAAACTTTGAAAAAGTTGCTGAAGAGATAAAAACTGCAACCGCTCACTGGAAAATATAAAATACCGACAGAGACGTGATATGAATTGGAATTCGGACGATTTGGCAAAAAAGAACCAAGTTTCGAGAAACAATGGAATTCAATCACTGTCGACCGTTTCGTGAAGTAGTTAAAAGCAAGTTTTACTGGTTTTGCTGTTGAGAGTTTTGAATAGATTGTAAGTAAATGAAAATACGATTTGAGTAAAAATGCGATCAATGATGAGGACTATTGCCCATAAAAGTTATAGCATTACAAACACTTTTCACGCTCGTCAGTCACCAGAGTTTTTCTATAAAGAACGAGAAACGATCAACCTGAAGAATTGTTTTAAAATATCTAAAAAGATCTGAAAGAGCACCTGGTTAAATTCTATTAGATTTTAGCAAAGCTTTCGATATATTAAATCGTGGCAGAGTTCCAATATTTCATCTTGGTAGCAATACTATGATATTTCAAGAATTCACTAGGGGATATATGTAGATTTGGCAGGTAAGGTATCTATTTTCTCCTCTACAATTAGAAGGGTTCCAGAAGGTGACATATTAAGACCGTTGTTGTTTTTGCTTGAATACAGAATTGCACTCTAACATAGAAATATGACTGAGTACTGAGAAAGTTCACGTCCACAATGTAATTCAATTGAAAGAAGTTTTACAGCTTTTTTTGGACAATATATTAAAACATTTAAATCAAATTCCAACGTTTCAGCACTGACTAGTATCATCTTCAGGGCTAGATTATTATGACTGGAAAGTTCTTATTCCCGGCATATGAGAATATTATTGTATTAAGCGGACAAACAACAACATCACTTGTGCAAATTCAAATTTATAATACTGAGCATATACATGCTGCATCAATGTAGTACTGTTCCAGTATGATTGACGTTTTATTTTCGATTTTGTCATATTGAGCAATCTGTTATTTCAGATCTCACTGGGTACAAGCAACGAACATTAACAAGACAAGAAGGAGCACTGGAAGCTCCTCCCCTTGTTATACCTATCTCACTCGAATATCGGATGCTATGCTTTTTCGATCCCTTAAAGTCGCTGCCGGGCGAGATGCATAAAGCTCTTGTCCGTCGTAGAATAAAATATTGAAATATACCACGGAACATTAATATATACCAATTGTCTTTATATTTGCCGGCGCGCGGTGTTCGACTAATTTTTTTATTTTTAAAAAATTAAAATAAGCAGTTATCCTTTAACTTAGTGTGTTGTATTTGGTAAATGGCTAGACAACTCCTATTAACTCTGTTCTATCTTTATGAGAAATTTTAAAACGCAAAAATTATTCATTTCTTTTAACAAGAAACTTTAATCAGGATTGCCTCGAATTTTTTTTTGGCCTGATAAGAAATTGTGGTTAAAATTCGGGAAATCCAACCTTAACACACACAGAAATTATTTACTCAAAAATATCTTAACCCTTTCGCGTCGACTTTATTTTTAAAATTTTTTATTTCAAATTACTGTTGGGTTATATATGTCCCAGAGCAAATTCAATAAATTCGGATGGGAGCTGGTCGAATCATATTTGAATACTAAGTTGTCCCACACGCTTTCTAATGCTTTAGGAGCAATTTTTGTATTACGGGTTGCCGATATTTATAGGTTAGTTTGTATTTAGAGTAATTAAGACTGCCACGTGTTGTTGTTTACTGCAGAATATAAGCCATTTTTCCAGAATTACGTTAAAATAATTGAATATAGTGTTTGGACCATGACCAGGTAAGTTTTATAAATACCTTGGCCCAGTTTTATCATAATATAATTCTATTTTTTTGGCTTTTTATAAACAAAAGTTGCGCCGGGACATATATGTCCCAGCCGAATTCTTTTTTGGTATGTTATTGTCCCACTAGTGTTTTACCGACACATATTTTTAGGCGGCGATTTTTAACCCAAAAAGAGTTAGAGGCTCTCGTGGAAGAAGGTTTATCTGATGTATCTTCCGAAGAAGACCCATTCCAAGACAGTGGGTCAGAATACTTAGAAGAGGATACTTCTTCTAGCGATAATTCTAACGTTGGAGAGACTATTTCAAAGCGTAAAAAAGTTCTAAAAAAAAAGTCTAAAAAATCTAAAAAAATTGAGCCGACTTTTTCGGATCATACTGAAGCTTCGACGTCTTTTCATAATAATGAAAATGAATTTTCTAGCAGCTCTGACAGTTCGGATGACGAACTTGTTTAACCAGATACCCCCGCCCCTTCAGCAGACAATATTGTGATATGGAAAGAAGTTGTTGATTTCAATCCTCGCTTCAAAATTCCAGAGGAAGCTAATTGTTCCCTGCTGGCTAACGTTCATCGAGAATCAACAGAGCTAGATGTATTTCTACAACTAATGCCACCTTCATTATTCATATATATCGCGCAGTGTACCAATGAGCGTTTAAAAATTTTGGAAGAGGTTAAAAAGAAAAAACAAAAAGAAACAGATTCATATGAAATTATGATTGTTACTGGATGTTTTCTTATAATGGCTTATAATAAATTACCTCAAATTCAACATTATTGGGCTTCTCATAAGTCTTTGGGAAATGAAGCAATAAAACAAGCAATATCAAGAGATAGATTTCGACTTTTATCTAGTAAGTTGTACTTCAACCAGCCTAAAAAGCCAACTGATGCCAGTAAAACTTATTATGTTGACGAGTTAGTTTCCTGCCTAAAATATACTTTCCCTAAAGCTAGAACTGAAAGTAAATTTCAGTCCATTGATGAGTCGATGACAAAATTTAAAGGTCGTTCGTCTCTCAAGCAATATTTGCCATTAAAACCGATTAAACGAGGCATTAAAATATGGGAGCGATGCGATTCTAAAACAGGTTATGTATACGATTTTAATATATATTCAGGAAAACAAGCAGGCCCTGTAGAAGGTACATTAGGTGAACGGGTGGTGAAAAAATTAACTGAAACTCTGAGAGAAAAGGATGTACTTAACTGCTATGATCGGTTTTTTACATCTGTCGAGTTGATGAATTCTTTACCTTTACCCCAAGTCGGTACGTGCATTTCTAACCGTAAAAATATGAGAAAAGAAAAATGAATTGAGGAGAAATGCAAACACTGTGCTGCGACCAGGGAACTATAGCTTTTCTTTGGATGGACACAAAAGAAGTGACGTTGCTTAGTAACTGCCATGCAGACCAAATAGTTGAAACTGAGAGGACTGCCAAGGATGGAACTAAAAAAAAGGTACCATGCCCGGAAGCAATACGCACTTACAACACTTACATGGGTGGTGTGGATCTATCTGATCAACTAACTGGACTATGACATCGACCGGAAATCATTGAAATGGTGGAAAAAGGTATACTACAAGCTGTTGTTACCACCGCAGTAAATGCGTGGATAATTTTCAAGGAAGTTCGAAACCGAGACGTTCCATTTTTGACATACATGGTCGATTTAGCAGAACAATTAATTGGAGCTGGACGAGAGAATGCAGCTGTAACGCGCAAAAGATCATTTGGAAGAACAACGATCTCATCAGCAAACCTCATCAATGTGGGAGATCATCTCCCAATTGTTTCAAAAACTAGAAGGAGATGCCGAAGATGTGCTCAACAAAATAGAGAAAAACGTACAGTAATAATATGTTCCGCATGTGACGTGCCCCTGTGCAAGGACTGTTTTTCATGTTACCATTCCTAAATAAGCCTTATATTCTCATTTGTGTTAAAAACAATACAGTTTTAGTTTTTCGTAGATATGCCTTTGTTTTACTACTGGGACCTATATAGCCCATATTTTAATACTACTGGGATATATATAACCCACGTTGTAAGTTTTGTATTCTTATAAATAAAATTAAATTTGAAGTATTATGGGCTTTATAGGGCCTAACAAAGTTAAAATATTCGGAAAAATATTTAAATTTCCAGATAAAAAAAAGTCGCCTTTTCAAAACCTTTTTTTCTCTGGGACATATTTAACCCAATCGACGCGAAAGGGTTAATGAGGTTGAAGGTGCAAATTGTATCCAGGATATTAATAAAGTTTTGCTTAATATTACCCTGATACGATCGAAGAATATAAAAATATCGATGTACCAATAATGACAAAAACTAGTTATTTAAAAGTGTTTGCATGCGACTATATAAATCTTTCAAATACGTACGGCGATGATGTAGTGTTACATTACTGGCTATCTATTAAAAAAACGGTAAATTTTCTTTACCCGGAGCTTCCCTCGTTATGAATCTTTTCTTTTATTAGGAATAGTGAAGAGTGGCCCAATTTAGCTAGGTATCTTTTAAACATTTTTATTGGGTGCCATTTTTTCCACCACATTGGATTCCTACTATTATTTTACTAGTTTCTGCCAATTCCACACTTCATTTTTGGGCATAATTAAAAATAAATTCACTAAGTATTTTTAACATTTCGGCATTTCGTTACGTCATTTTGAATTCTGCCAGTTTATCCCTATATCACATTTTTTTTATATTTCATTAGGCCACCATTTTGTTTTGCTATGTTTTATTCTTACCAAAATGTTCATTCCTAACATTTGATTTTTGTGTAAAATTTGAGAAAATTGAATAACTAGTTTTTTAGTAATGGTTTTTTTACCGTTTCACTAGCCGCTATCTTGTTCCGACATATTAGATGTTTACCGAGATATTATCACGTCATCCCCATATGAACCTTAATTTTTGCCTAAAATAGAAGTCAACCTGGTGAGTAGCTTTTAAGCTATGTCGCAAACTGACAGATCGACAGACAAACTGTCAGACGGACCGACGGAATTGATGAAATATATTTTTTGAGATCTAGGGACGCTAAAACTCGAAAATATGTAAAACCTGATGAATGTGATTTTTTTCACGGTCACAAATATTTTATTTGGCCGCCGTTTTGTTTCGCGATCTTGGATTAAAGCCACATGTTTACTAGTTTATCTCTATATCACAATTAGTTTTTTAGGCTGAATTTTTAAATAATTTATTAAGCCGCCATTTTGTTCCGACATCAAAATTTTCAACAATTAATTTCTTTTTTCACTTTTTCATATAAAGCAAAATAGGTCTCAATAACAATCATGGCTAGATATTTTTAAACTCGTTTTTTCACCCCGGTAAGTGAACGTTTAGAGGCCCAGAAATCCATGATCGCAGGAGGCTACCCTATGACATAATATATATATATATATATATATATATATATATATATATATATATTGTTAATTATATAGTTAAAAAAAAATATGTATTACTAATAATTCTACTATATATAAACAAGCACTTTGGGTTACACGTTTTTAGGTATTATATATGTATTTGTTACTGCGAATAATACTTTATAGTAATTTTTCATGAAAAGTAATTATATAATAACTACTGCTAAGCAACTACTTAAAGAATTGACTCCAAGGTCGTCATTTCTTTTCCGTTACATCATAATAATTATTCAAAGTTACTGTTTCTAATCTGTACTAAATAAATTACAACTTTTAAGTATCTTGAACCTTCTTGAACTTTGCAGAGACTACTCCACTACGTTCAAATGTACTCCTATAACGTATTACTATAAAATAAAACGAGTCGTTGCAGAGTAGAAAAAGTTATGGCCTATTGTTACTTTAAACTGGCTATTACCAGTCATTATTCTTGTGTTGCAACTTAAAAGTAAAAATTACAGTAAATATTTACCACACGGAAACTATTATTTCTGGTACTTGAAGTTCCGAAGATAAACGGCGCTAGTACGAGATTCGGCCAGTGATTTTTATAAGGACAATAGAGTAACCAATTTTTGATTGGTTCGGCCATACTGCTGCTAAAATTGTTTTGTTTACTTTTTGCCTTGGGTTTCTTATAAGGTTTGTTGTTTTAATGTCTCATTTTATTAGTTTTTGTAATTATTGAAATGAATATTGATTCAAACAAGAAGTTCTCAGCCATTGGCTATATGGAGAAATGTATTTAAGCCTGGTTCACCAGTTTTTTGTTTGTAATTATAAAGTGTTTGTAATGAATGTGTAAATGACTATGACCGTAAATGTCTTAAGTTTAAGTTTACTCCAAGAAAAGTTAATAAATATTGCATAGTATTATATTTTGGTTTTATTTTACTGTAAAAAACAATATTGTTTCATGTTTTTGTGTATGTTTTACTTCATTCAGCACCTCAATTTGAGGTACAAGCTCTCTAAGATTAGCATAAAAGAGACTTTATTTTGTAGGTCTTCTTCAGTCCATACTACATTACTAAATTCACTTGGCAGACAACTCTCATTAATCGCTTGCACAAACATTGTTATTTGTTAAAAATCTAAATGAAAAAGTAAGTTTGTACTAGATAGTTCGAATAGATTATTAAAGTAAAACATTAACGTAACCCTACATTTACAACTGACGCTGACAGATGCTGTTAATATAAAAGTAGATTAATTTAGTCATATTTTGCGAAAAACTAACGATAATATGGGTGCCCCCATTTAAACCTTTAGAAATTTTGCACCAATTTGGCGGGTGGGCTTCTATTGTCACCTGTCCTTCTAAAGTTATTGTAAATCGGTCTACAGCTATTAATTAATTGTGTATGTATTGTGTTGTCGTCTACGAGTAACAAGTTAAAATGGGTCACAATAGCTTCACATACCATAAGAAAAAAAGTAGCTTTCGTCACTCAAAATATAACAAGTAAACACCGATATAAAGAAACGTTTTTAAACTCTAATTATTTAAAATTTAAATGATTTCGATAAAAACACAACCACTAAAAACACAAATAAATTGAAAAACTGTCAAATTTAAAACAAATAATTATATTATCCATTCCATGGCCTCCTATAGTTATGCAACTGCACAATAATCAAGAAATAATTGAGATTTTCTGTTAAATTGCGATTTTCTCTGTAACTATTGAATTTAGTTATAGAAAATTAAAAATATCACAACTTAGTTATGTCATACCTGGATAAAACAAGCTAATGCGGTGTTTTAAGGAAACAAAAAATAAAAACTAAACAAAGGGTTATGGTTATTATAGATGGCAGAATTATAGTAGTGACTCAAGTACCGCAACTCTCTGCATGCTACGACACAACGCATTAAATTTTAAAGAACCGGTGGAATGTTCCCAAATCGTAACAGCTTGTAATGACATAGAGTATAGGTTTAATAAGAACTTCAGTGTAATTGGGTATAAGCGACAGTTGCGTACGTAAAGAATCTAAAACTATAAAAGCGTATTGGAGCAGTCGTTGATGTCTATGATGTTTGTTTTTGTGAGTCTAAAGATTAAAAATACATATACATACATACAAATTAAACATTAAGTTAAAAAAAGAATCACTCTTTATAATAAGATATTTAATGATAATTACTATTTAAACCAAAGTCCAAAATTACATTTTTGAGATATAAATTGGCCAATATATTTGACCAAAATGTATTGAAAATTAACGAATTTTAAAGGCGCGTAATTTTTTTACTATCATCAGTATATTCACCAGAGAAATTGCCTGCGTTTTAATTTTAGGTCCTTAGCATAGCCAGAACACTAAGTGAAACCATGCATCCTACCTCAAATACCAATAACGTTATTCTATACGCTCTACACCATATTCCCAATTTGAGTGTTTGTAGTCGCCAACACTGTTTTGTTTACATTAAAACGAATCATACATATTTTTAAAACGGACTATAAAGACAGAAATAAGGAAGTGACGAATAGTGTGAATTATTACTATTCGGATACTTAAATGGAACTACACAATTCCGTACTATCTACGTATAATAGTCAGTCACAGTTACATGTTATTCATAACCCATTCAGTTACCCTAAAATTGTTCCCCATTTTGGTAATGACAGTCTCAGCTTAAACAGAACGTGGCGACACCAAATTCCAGTTACTTCAATGAAAACACTAATGATAACAATGACGTATTCATGACTAAAAGTGCTACTTGGAATGTATATATATATATATATATATATATATATATATATATATATATATTCAAAAATGTATTAGTAAGATCTTGATATACAGACTAACAGTAAAAACCGAACCTGAATAAAACCCGCGATGGGTTTTTTTTTGGGCAGCGCATGCACGTATTTATTATTAAAAAAGTATTAAATAATTTGATTGTTTAAAATGTCAATGTTCGAACATTATTACTTATAATATAAGTATATTTAAATGACTTTGAGAGACTTGTTTTTCTATATTTTTAATGTTTAAATGCTTTTTGGGGTGATTTAGAATAGTATTGCAAGTTATTTCAATACATGTTCAAATATTATATGAATATCTGTTATGTCAAACACCAAATATTTTTACCTTTTGCTTTTACATGGAAGGTATTCAAAAAGCGAAATATAGATAAATACAAAAATATATTAAATTTTTGATGAATATGAACTCACAAAGAGTTATGAAATATATTGCTTTATCGTTTGAACTATGTCTGCAACAGAGCAATACGTTTTTAAACACCTTTTAAAAAACAATTTATTAAGCATATATGCTAGCTAAAGGAATATTAAACGTCATACAGTTTATTAACTACAATTTTTGAAAATAATTTAAATTGTTTTATTTTAATTACAGTTACCTGTAAAATAATGACGTTTATGATAATTAGGCTTGGAAATGGTTGATATGCAATCTAAAATCGATGCTAAAATCCTAATTTTAGACTGTCAAAGCAACCATATATTGCAAATATTCATTGCATGTTTTCCGTCTGTTGTCAATTTGAAGTTATTAATCAGGATTATTTTGCAACAAAATTACTATTTTGCTCAAAATGTTAGTGTGGTTTCACAATTAATTATCTCTTTGAGAGAAATCTACCAAATATTCAGACTAACAAATTAAATTTAGCTGCAGTAAATAGCAGAGCAAGTATTACTGAATGCTGATATTAAACTACTAACTCTGGATTTCAAGAGAGCTTATGGTAAAATCTACCCATTTCGTTGTCCGATATACATCCGAAATGTACAACCACTATTAGAATTTATTAGAAATTGCTGGTTCGAACGTTAATGTAATTTAAAATGAAATATTCAATATTTGCCTAAAAGTCTAATAGACTGTTTTATATTTTCGCTTTACACAAAATAAGGAAACCAGTAATTTTGACATTTCTTTAATCAACGGATTGTTTCTTAATAATGCTGACAGTTGATAATTTTTACACAATAAATATTATTTTTAGCTTTTAAGTACATTTCTTCCCTCTTACAGGTCATTAAACATACTGTTTTGATTTGGGGGAAAATTTAGGGCCAAAACAATAATTAGAGCTTTTCACCGTTCTAATTATATTCATTGTCGGAACATTATTTTACGGTTTGCCGCTATTAAAAAGTAGGCTTTTGATTCCTACCCGGAGGAAGTTCATATAAGTTTAAAAACCAATATCCACTAGATTGTATCGTTTAAATATGATCATGGGTAACATATATCTTGAATAAATAAAAATATCGAAAATCGCGAGATTTTTTTTCCGGTATTTTTCGAGGATTACTTTATTATTATATTATACTTTAAAAGTTTTAGGAATTTTCGGATGAAATGAAATTTAGAAAAAATTCCAGAATTTACCTTATATAAAGTACTCTAATCCGGGTCTGACGTCACATTCAAACCAGAGAACTAAATTACTATTAACTTTTTTTGCATATATATATATATATATATATATATATATATATATGTATATATATATGTATATATATATATATATATATATATATATATATATATATATATATATATATATATATATATAGATAAATATATATATATATATATATATATATATATATATATATATATATATATATATATATATATATACATATATATATATATAAATATATATATAAATATATATATATATATACATATATATATATATATATATATATATATATATATATATATATATATATATATATATATATATATATATATATATATATATATATATATATATATATATATATATATATATATATAAGAGATATTTATTTTTCTTACCTAGTATCTATTGTAGTGATATAGATATGCGATATTGTTAATTAATTGTTTATATCACATACTATTAAATAAACGTAGTTGCATTTGTTGAAGCTATTTTACATGCAGTAAATACTAGGTGGCAAAAATAAAATTATTTTAAATACGCCCTTGCTCCAATACCTATAATTTTTTTTTCTATCCAGGACAATTTCCAAAAATAGTGAAATATTTCTCTTCTATTTGTATTAGAAACGAATTGACAATTAATTTGAGTGTTTGTAGTCATGGATAGACAATCGCTGACTTCTTTTGACAGTATATCGCCATTTTCCTTCTTCCCACGTGGGATCTTCCCTTCTCTCTATTTTCTGTTTGCTTGTTGTTGTCCCAATCACTGACTTTAATTTGATGCCTTTTGCGCCGGATCCGCTTGGCTTTTTCCTTCTCCAGAGAATCTTCACTATTTACTAAGTTACTATAATCCATAATTTTATTATTATTTTTGTTTGTAGTTTTGGATTTGTCTTGTCTGTCTGAGTCAGAAAATTCTGACCTTGTGTCTGAAATTGTATAATAATTGTAAATAATGTATAATGTATAATAATGTCGTTATTTTCATGAACAGAAACTGTATAGTTGTGGATATGTCACTGTACATATTAGATGGATATGTCACTGTACATATTAGGTGCAGCGAATTGTGGCAGTGGTGATAATGTAATAGGAGTATTCCATAAATCAGCACTTAAAGAGTTCAAGCAAATCGATGTGTCGGTTCTTAGATCACTCACTTCTTGATTGTGGGAGGAATTTTCAGTACTTTTTCCACCAAACGACTATTTTTCGTTTTCCTTAAATACTGCGTCTTGCGTTCCCTCTAAGCGATGTATATTTTCGCTTTGCAAGGCAGCTAATAATATTCTAGACTCCCGTGATTGAAAATCTGAGGCAAAGAGGCCATTAAATAAGTAAAAAATTGCAATACAGTAGGTATATATTTTATATATATTTAAACTAATCTACGTAACTTTCAGCTATCTTCCTACTTCTAATAGAACAGAACAAAATCATTTTACAAAGAAAACCCTAAAGTACTGTTTGAAAAAATATATATACATCTAAATATTTTATTTTCGCTAATTAAAAAAAGTAACTAAAAAATTAGGAGTTAGGGGGTTAAAATATATTTAAAAAAGAATATTGTTTACCAGTAAAAATTCCTAACTCCAATGCCAATGCCAATCATTTTTAAATCAAATAACTAGTAAAACAACTAATAATAGGACAAAATACAGGCAAATTAATATTATTGCAAGCTTACCTAATATGTTTTCCAGAATTTTTATTCACAATAGTCCTTTTGTCACACAAAAACTAACGCAAAATAGCTCCGTAAACGTTTGCCGGTAAAATCCAATGGATAACCTCACTTTTTGAAGGAGTTAGCAGTTCTACGGATGACAGATTTATGGTTACAGGAGATACGAGGTTTACATTACGTGTTTTACAGCCATCTAGAATTATTTTGAAGAGACAAGTTTTTTAAAGTAGATTAGTTGACCCATCGAGCACCCGATGGCGCTAAAATACTAATTTAGGTAAAACGTTGAGGTATATATATATATATATATATATATATATATATATATATATATATATATATATATTATATATATATATATATATATATATATCTTTATATATATATATATATATATACATATATATATATATATATTTTTTAAACCTTAAATATTATAATATAGATTTTAGTTTTCTTGGGTATAGGTTTATGTTTTATAATGAAACTTGCTATTTTCTTGACGTTTCGCCCGTCTTAATAGGCTTTTTCAAAAGGTCTTATTTATTATTTACGTTTTTTTTTTCATTTTGAATTTCATGTTAAACCCAAAATAATTTTAAAATTTTACAAATTTCTAACATTGATATAAAACTTACATTTAAAATATAGTAGATTTTAGAATAAAAAGGCACAATGCATTTTAAAATTTAAACAAAAATGGGACGAAAACAGGAACAGAAATTGGTACATACCTCGAAAAATGTTTATTATTTACTTCTGGGCTGCTCTGCTTGCCAACTAATTTGTCTTTATTCAACATTTGAAGAACATTTTTTTTCCTTTTTTGTAAGGCTTAGTCAAGGTAGAATCAGTAGTTCGACATAACGATTTAAATCTTAAGTTGTGGTAAATTTGCATTAAGTAGTGTGCTTTGTGACACGCAATTATATTATGTTTTCTTAAAATGTACTTTATTTTTTCTGATAACTGATTTGTGTAAGGCTGTCAATGCATATTTTGTATACTTGTGTCCCTTCAACCTATTCTCCAATAGTTGAGTGGTCATGCCTATATATTTCGCTGGGCAGTTTAAACAGGGTACTGAGTAGATTACATTAGATTTTATATTTTTTGTTTCTTTACTTTTTAGTGTAGTTAACAAAGAACCGATTAAGTTGTGTGCTTTGACATGCAGTTATATTATGTTTTCCTAAAATGAACTTTATTTTATCTGATAACTGATTTGTGTAGGGCTGTCGATGCATTTTTTGTATACTTGTATCCCTTCAAACTATTCTCCAATAGTTGAGTGGTCATGCCTACATTTTTCGCTGGACAGTTTAAACAGGGTACTGAGTAGATTAAATCAGATTTTTTATTTCTTTACTTTTTAGTGTAGTAAACAAACAATTGATTAAGTTCTGTGCTTTATATGTTATGTTTTTCTAAAATGTACTTTATTTTTTCTGATAACTGATTTGTGTAAGGTATTGCTATTTTTTTTTAATGTTATCTTGTTTTAATTGATTTTATTGATTGATTAGTTTAGTTATAATATTTTTGGGTTCTTTGTTTAATTATTTTTTGGATAAACCTTTTAGGAAAATTATTAGATTTTAAGGTATTTGTTTTGGAGATCTCGGCGAAATTCAGGTGACGTGAGGGCTATAGAACGATCAGTTAGACCATTTACGACACTTCTTTTTTGGTTATTGGGGTTATATATATATATATATATATATATATATTATGGTTAAATCTAAAAAATGTATTTGGTTATTTTCTTCTACTTCAAATGTAAATTGAAGTTTAGGAAGGAAACTATTAACAGCTAGTAATACATTGACGATTTTATTTTCTGGAATTAAAGCCAAATAATCGTCAACGTACCTTTTAAAAAAAGTAATATCAAAATACAATTTTTCGAGAAAAATGAGGAAGTACTATGTTTGGAGAAACATATTTTTTTTATCTAAGCTACTCTTCCTAGTTCTTGGCTGCCACTGAAGACGTCCTTTAAATTGGCTCCGAATATTGAAATTATTGGGCATCGAAACGAAAATGTAAATACAACCAGCATATCGCTTACGAATCAGAAAGGCCCACACAAAGTGTATCTTTATTTTTCAACTTCCAATTTGAAGGCACACAATGCTGCATTGAGTTTCTATTGAGTTATTTTCTTATGGAGTTGTCACAATATATGTCAAGCTAATACTGAATGGAATTCTGAGACATAGACTTCTTTCAATAGTTTCACAGGAATTCGTTTAACGGCATATTTAAGATTTATATGTTTATATCACGATGCGACAGGTGAATTGACATAAAACAGAGGAAAGTGATTTATTAAATTTGTAATAACAGAAATTTACATTCCAGTTCGAATAATTAGATGGCTTTTTTTAGTCATAAAGGACTTATATCGAAGAAGGCTGTACTGAGTCGTGTACCCATTTTTTTTGTGAAAGTCACAGCAAATACCTTATACTTCGAATTAACCAGATCAATTCCTCGTGTACTCGTTGAATTATAACGCAGCATGATTAAGGTCTACGTTTTTAGAAATACCATACAATAATTATCCTTTAAAGAGACAGGAGACAGATAGGATTTCCGGATAATGGCGTGAAACCGATTCTTAAATGAATTTAACGACCCATCGGATACAGTGCATCGCGACCTGGCAACTCTGGGCGTTGAGCTACACAGAAATTTCTCGATGAATCTCAAGTATACGGAATACAATACAAATTTGGGATCCTTTAGATTGTATTAACTTTAGATTGGATGGGTGGATTAATCATTTTATATTTCTACTTAAATCAAGCAATATTTCAATTGATTTTGTGAAGTATTTTTATTCAAACTAAATAAATACTTACGCAACATTCTTATTTACTTATTGAAATAACAACATTCTCATTTTGTTGTTGCTTTAGCACTAGAAGTCACTAGTTTGAGGTGCAATCGCATATGCTGAATTAACGAGTGGTGTTTGGTGAAATACGATTAACGTACATTTTCTATAAAGCTGCTGACGTCCACATTTACATTTTATTAAAAAGTAACCAGTTGAATAATGGCAAGTATAGTAATTACTCAATTTTTCATTAGTTAGACTTGTAGCTTTTCAAAGAAATTATGGCTACCATGGAAACACCGATACTTATTACAACCTAGTTTTTAAGCGAACAGCGAGGAGTATGACCAGCACAATTTCGGGATTGATTTATTCTTTGGCGGTTTGTTTCTTATAAAAGTCAATAATTTAAAAAACCACAACAAAGAATTATTGACTGATTTAATTTACCGATTAAAATACTTAGAAAGATTATAAAGGATTTTAAATATATACTTTATTATTGTCAAGAGTTAACGGTGTTAATTTTCAATATCTTCTAGACAGGTACATCCCTCTTACGCATAGTTTTTGTTTTGTTCTAGCCGATGTGATGCGGAGGTACCGTTGTCTTTAAGACGTCATGCGTCAGTCTCTTCTTAGAGTAGAAAGGGTTATTCATAAGATATCAAAAAAATCGGAAGATATTGTAGTATTTATTAGAGAAAACGCGTTTGGCTTATTGCCTCAATTTCTTTCCATGACAAATTTTTTAGACAATGGAAGTCTGCAACCCATTCTTCAGTTTTTATCTTCCGAAACTTTTAACAAAGCGAAGAACTTGAAATGTAGTTAAATATAAATAAAAAAGACTATTAAAAATATAAATAAAAGGATTGTAAAAAAAAATTAATAACAAATTTCGTGTCCTTAAGCAAAGTTTATCTTTTTTTTTTCCTGAAATTTGCGTATTGACTGAACTACTTTCTCCACTTGGCCAAATCTACAGTGCCACTGATGAATTATGTTTTCTATAGTACAAGATTTCTAGTTTATAAGGACTTTTCAGTTACTATTTTCTTTTATTGCTCATAACTTACAAACAGTAAAAATAGTGATGACTGATGAGATACTTGTAAGAAATCGATCTGGAATTTTAGAGGAATATTTTAAAGAAACTTTATTTTACACTGCGCTCCCGGTACAGTGAAAAAAAATATAAAAAAAGTCCCAAGGCGGGTTAAATTCCCCAGTTTCAGCATACGATGATTTCCACCATTGTGTGTCTTCCTGTTTTTTTGCCTATTGAAAATAACATTTTTTGTAATTGGTTTCCTATACATTGATTAATGCTAAAATATATTAAAAATATAAGTTTCTTCCTAAGATCAGAAATTAGAATTATGGCATTCTCTGGTTAACATTTTTACCAAAACCTATATAAATTTTAGAAAAATACATTTGCACACGCATTTTTATATATATATATATATATATATATATATATATATATATATATATATATATATATATATATATATATATATATATATATATATATATATATATATATATATATATATATATATATATATATATATACATATATAAATATATATATATATATATATATATATATATATATTATATCTATTCTCACCAGCTATTTCATCATACAAGTTATGCTAACCTTGGTTCCCAGACTATCAGATATCACCCGCCAACGCAGTTATTCAGAAAGCCAAGCTTATCTCAATAACAAAGTATCACATATCAGTCAACAACGTAGATCATCCTATTCTCATAAACAGCAGGTGTTACTTGTTTACGAAAACCAGTCTATACCGAGAAAGCTTCATCAGCAGAACTCACGTCCTGACCCAAGTGTTCAAGAAAGAAGTAAACAGTTCCCACTGAGTCAGCATAACGAAACATATAAATAGTTATTTTTCTTTGTATACAGTTCAGTTCAGTCTAGCTTGAATTCATTTTGTTAAATATTACTCTTTGCAAGCTCAAATGTATATATTTTAATTTGTATTATTTTTGAGTAATAAAATAATTTTTTTAAAAAGTAATTTAGCAAGAAAGTGATTTAACAAACTGGCGCAGTCGGTAAGATCTGAAAACGTCTAACAGAACACGAAGCCCTTGTGCACTCTAACTGTCGACGGAGGATCCCAATCCATTGTTCAAAAGAACCTGTAAAAAACAAGAAAAACAGAGAAAATCACGACCCGACGTCACCAACTCGCAGTCAATCTACGGATTAGGAACACCTAGTGAAGCCCCTGGTAGAATTTGCTGCAGAGAACACGACGAAGTCTGATGTTTCTACTAGTAACGTAAGACTGAATCATCTCGTTTATTAATTTTCTTTATTTTTTTTTTCAATTTTCCAAAAATATTGAAATTTTTATTCAAATTGAAGGAAACTGTTCGATTTTTCAATTTTGATAATTAGTTAACGAAAAACCGAATTCAAAAACAAATCCAAAAGAATATTTTAATTTCAAATTTTGATTATACAGTTAATCAAATTTCAAGAAAAAATTTAAATTTTGTAGCTTTTAGTATTGCTTTAATTTACGTTGATTTGTGTACTACTTTACGTACTGCCAATCAACCTAAATTCTTAATTTTAAGTTCGTATCCTTTTTATATAATATTGTGTGCCTATATTATTTCATTTTGATATTGTGATATATTGAGCAACCATGACTGATAACGGAATACAAAATGTCCCTGAGACACCCGAAATTGAACCGTATAAATTATCCGAAATATTTTCGATAATTCCTGAATACGATGGTGATCAAATTTTTCTCCAAACATTTCTCAATGCTTGTGATTGTGCTTACAATATGTCTACACGCGATAAAAAAGATGTATTAGTAATCCACATAAAAAATAAATTACGTGCAAGAGCAGCGCAGCTAATAAGCTCTCGTAATCCTATTTCTTACTTAGAAATAAAACAACTTTTAAATTCTCACTTCGGAGATACGCGAGACTTGTCTTCTTTAATACAAGACTTACAACGTATCAAACAATTACCTAATGAGAGTCCTTTAACCTTCCTCAACCAACTTCAAGTGCTAAATGCAAAAATGCACGCTAATATACAAAAGTCTAATCTCACCCCACAACAGAAACAAGCTCAAATAACCCTGATCGAATCCATGTCCTTGAGCACCCTCTTAACTGGTCTCGAACCCCATATTGGACATATAATTCGTGCCAGTAACCCAAGAGATCTTCTTGAAGCCCAAATACGTATTCGACGTGAACTTCAATTGTCCTATTTCGAATCTCAAAAAGTTTCAAAACCGAACCCACCAAAGTCATTCAATCAACCTTTGAGAAAACCAAACTTTCAAACACAAAAATGTTTTAAATGTGGACGTATTGGTCATTCAGCAAATCAATGCCATGCCAATAACGGACAACCACGTCCCAATTTTTCCCAAAACTCAAATTTTCAGCGATCCCAGTTTGCCCCGCAAACAAATCCTTTTCAGTCACACAGACCGAACATGCAACAACAAAGAAGCCCAAATACGCAAACCCCAAATATTACAAATAACCAATCAAATCAAAATACTTTCCAACGTCAACCGAATTTTAATTATTCGCGACCCTCAGTAATTCAGAAAAATCCCAGTTTCAAAGCTCATTTAGTTAGCACCAATAACAATCAAGAAAAACATTTTAACGACTATCAACAAGATTACCAAGATCCCTCATTCTTTTCTTATGAAGACCCCTCTACTTTATTCGAAAACGAATACGACAATTCTTATGAGAATCCAGATCCCAATTTAAACTTTAACGAACCAATCGAAGAGTATCAAAATTTTCCAATCGAGGAAAATCAAAATTTTCTTTTATTCCCAGATCAAAACCATCCACCCAATCAAGAAACAAATCAAATACAAGCCCAAATCGAAACTCTCACACTAGACGATATGAATCCCTCACTCAATTTCCCCGAACAACTATTTCTTTAAATCCCTTCCTTGCTATAAATCCTAAAAATCTTTACTATATTAAAGACGCAACAAATACTTTCAAACTACTCATAGATTCTGGTGCAGGTATTTCAATTTTCAAAGAAAATACAGTAATGAACTTTCCAAATCGTTTCCCCGAAAATGCAACAATTCAAGGCATTACCGAACAAAAACTTTTAATAACTGAATCAACCTTGATAAATTTTAAAAACGGTGACCCTCACAAAGTCTATATTTACAACTTAGACATTGATTTTGACGGAATTCTAGGTCTTGACTTCCTAGAACACTACGAATGTACAATTGATTTAAAAAATAAACAACTTATTACCAATTTTAAAACACTACCACTGTAAGTTGAAGACAATTACTCTTCAACAGAACTCGAAACATACGAAGCAAATAAAAATAAAATAACTATACAAGGTAGAACAGAACAAGTTCTTAAATTAAAATGTCATCTATTCAATACCGATGCTATTTTATCCCGAAAGGAAATAGAAAAAGTACATATCCCAAATGCCCTTGTCCATGTCAATCAAAAAGGCGAATTTTTGACAACAATTATCAATGCGAACGCAATCCCAAAAACAATTGATTTTTCAAATATCGAAATAGAACCATCACCACCACACACTTCTTAATTTCAATCTTCCCGAATCTCCCGAATTTCAAACTTCGAATAGAATCCCGACTATTAGATCCCAGCTTAGACTTGACCATTTAAACGAAGAAGAAAAAGAATTAATCACAAATCTTTGTGTCAATTTCGAAGACATTTTCTATCTAGAAGGTGAAAAACCTTTCCTTCACAAGTGAAATCAAACATAAGATAGACACGAATAATACAAAGCCCATTTTTACTAAATCTTACAGATATCCCCAAATACATAAACAAGAGGTTAAAACGCAAGTAAACAACATGTTACAACAAGGTATAATTAGACCATCAATTTCTCCCTGGTCATCTCCCGTTTGGGTTATACCGAAAAAAAATCGACTCTAGTAATAAACAAAAATGGAGAATCGTAATAGATTATAGAAAATTGAACGAATCCACTGTTAATGACAAATATCCACTTCCCAATATCTCAGATTTACTTAACCAACTTGGACAGTGTCAATATTTCACTACTCTTGATCTCGCTTCTGGCTTTCATCAGATAGAGATAGATCCTAAAGATATTTCAAAAACAGCTTTCTCAGTAGAAAACGGTCATTATGAATTTTTACGAATGCCCTTCGGACTAAAGAATGCCCCATCTACATTCCAACGTGTAATGAACAATATTCTTTTAGGAATCCTAAATGAACGATGTCTTATCTATATGGATGATATTATAGTTTATTCTGCTACAATTAACGAACATATCCATCGATTACGCGAAGTTTTCAAACGACTAAGAAAAGCTAATCTTAAAATACAACCAGACAAATGCGAATTTTTACGCAAAGAAGTAGCATATCTTGGACACGTAATAACTAAAGACGGTGTTAAAACAAATCCAGCAAAAATTGAATGTATTCAAAATTTTCCCCAACCAAAAAATCCTAAGGATATAAAATCTTTCCTTGGCTTAGCAGGCTATTATCGACGATTCATTCCCAATTTTGCGAAAATTTCTAAACCACTTACTCGTTTACTCAAAAAAGAAATAAAATTTGACTTTGATTCTGATTGCAAAGAATCTTTTAACGAACTAAAAAAATTGCTAATTTCCGATCCAATTCTTATATACCCAAATTTTGACGAAGCATTTCTTTTGACCACAGATGCTAGTGCTTTTGCAATAGGCGCTGTGTTATCACAAGGACCTGTAGGAAAAGATTTACCAATTGGCTATGCATCTAGAACCCTATGTAAAGCCGAAACAAATTATTCAACTATTGAACGTTAACTCCTTGCAATCGTATGGGCAGTAAAACATTTTCGCCCGTATCTTTTTGGCAGAAAATTTAAACTAATCACAGACCACCGCCCTCTTACTTGGCTTTTTTCAATCAAAGACCCAGGTAGTAGACTCGCACGCTGGAGACTTAAACTCGAAGAATATGAGTATGAAATAATTTACAAACCCGGTAAGATCAATAAAAACGCAGACGCATATATCAAGAATTAAAATTAATCATTTTAATCAATGCGCAAAATTCCAATCAAAACTCTTTATTTTTGCAACAAATCAAGACGATGACGACAAATCTAATAACTCAAATTTAAATTTCGATGATGAAAAATTAACCGAAGATTACAACACATTTGCTAATATGTACGAAACAAAATCTTTAATTGATTATTCAAAAGTTGAAACTTCAAACGAACAACTTCTAAATAAATCACATAAAAACATAATAACCTTTTTTCAACAAAAGAATTTAGGAGAATTACATCATGAAATATTAGAAGACTTTTGAAGAAAATGCAGATTTTTCAATACAAAGACTAAATATTTTCTCTAGTAAAACAGTTAAAAATCGGAAGTATTACATAATTCCTTTGTTACTCGATCCAGAAAATGTAGTCCAACATCTTTTCTATATTATTTATACAGGACAAAACGAATTTGACCTTTCGTCAACATATTTTCTTGAAAATAAAATAGACCTTCCTATTCTTGAAATATTTTCTTTTATCTTTGCAGACAAAGATATTAAAATATGTATTTGTCAAAATATTGTAACTATCCCAGATAAAGACCAAATACCAATTATATTGGAACAATACCATTTAGGCAAAAGTAATTTACATCGCGGAATTAACGAAACTCTAAGACGCATCAAAGAAAAATATAATTGGCCCAGAATGATTAAAGATGTAGAAAATTTTATAAAAAATTGTGAAATATGTCAAAAAAATTAAAATATGCCGAAAAAATTTAAGCAACCCTTTAGTGATAACAGAAACACCGAAAACACCATTTGAACGAATAAATATCGATATATTTGAATATCCATCTAAGAACTATGCTTTGACAATACGAGACGAACTTACTAAATTTACCCAAGCTTATCCAATTGAAGATAAAACATCAAAAACTATTGTCAACACTATTATTTTATTTTTCCAACATTATGGTACCCCACTACGAATCCATTGTGATTATGGCCGTGAATTTAATAATACACTAATGAAAGACCTATGTGAACTATACGACATAAAAAAACCATTTTCTAGTGTAGGTCATCCCCAATCAAACGGCTCTCTAGAAAGATTTCACGCTACACTTAGCGAAATGATAAGAGCTAATCAAACCGAAAACTCACATGAACATCCGTTCAACGTACTTCCGTATGCTGTTATTTGTTACAATAACACGAAAAATAAAAACCCACGGTTTTACGCCCTTTGAACTAATTTTTGGTCATACTTCTTATAGACCCCCTGAAATCCTATATAATGAGAAAACCCTCATATCAAAATACATACGTGATTTAAACAATCGTATGCAATTTCTTTATAAATCTGCTCGTGATAAAACAAAACAACAAAAAGAAAAAGCAAAAGAACGTTTCGATCAACATGTTCCCAAACATCTTCATGAATATAAAATAGGTGAAAAAGTATATGTACGCGAATCCCAAATTAAAGATAAAGCTCAAAACAAATTTAATGGCCCTTTCGAAATTCTCGAAATTTATCAAAATTCAGCCCTCTTATTAAATCCTAATACTAAACAAAAATCTAAAATAAATTTTGATAGATTAAAACCATACTACGAGCAAATTTCTCTTCCAGGACCATCCTCGGACTGTCATCAGTCGTCCAGTCCCAATACTCCATAAGTCCAATTAACAACACGATAGGAGTCTTCTTTCATGAAGAAGCAAAAATAAGAATATCTAATGACAAATGGACATTACTTGTATATAAAGACTTAGAACCAATTAAGGATACAATTGTAAATAATGATAGAATTTTAGAAAACCTTATAAATAATATCAACGGAGACGTACCACGAATGAAAGTATTTAAATCTGAAGTATTAACACATATTAGTCTCCTTAGACAAATATCAGGAGCTGTAAATCAAAAATATACAGAGATAATGGCAGATACTAAAAAATATATTCTTAGAGAAAAACGTGGAATTTTTAATGGTATAGGAACATTTTGGAAAGCAATAACAGGAAACTTAGATGCCTCCGATGGCGAATATTTTAATGACTGTATAGAAAAAATAACGCATGATGAATATCAAATCGAAAATCTTCTTAAAAATCAAATCTCAGTAACTACCTCAGTAATAAAAGAATTTAATTCAACTATTCAGAAACTCAAAATTGACGAGGAAACCTTCAATAATTCAATTCAATAATGATATTATAGAAATTCGAAAATCAATACATGAACTATTAATGGAAAGTTATTCATTTCTTGAAAATTCTTTGAATGATATTATAAATTCAATTGTTTTCGCCCGTTTACGGATTTTACACGTTTCAATTATTACACCTTTTGACTTAATAGAATCACTAAAGCACATATCTCAATCATTGCAAAGAAATAATTTACCTTTGTTAATTCACCCATCAAGTGTGGCTCAATATCTCGAAATCATAGAACTAAAGGCATATCAATATGATTCAAAAGTAATTTTTGTTCTCGAAATCCCATTAGTTGATCCAGAAAAATATATTCTCTTTCATTTATATCCAATACCAATTTTGGATAATCGAACAGGTCTTCACCATATTCTTTCAATAACAAATAATTTAATTGGGCGAAACGATGATTCATTATTATATATCACAATTCGCAACTTGGAAACATGTAAATCTTTGAGCAGCCGAACACTAATATGTTCCAACATCCAGCCATATCCAATAGACAGTGATGCTGTTTGTGAAGCCCAGTTACTACGATTAATCAATCGCCTTCCAAGAACGTGCCAAGTTTCAGTTATCCTAGCCAAAGACTATCATGTGCAAGAACTTAATGAAAACTCCTGGTTAGTTGCCGTTGCAGACCTTCTACCTGTGACTATTAAATGTGGTTCCAGAGACGTTGTTACCCAAACAATCAGTACCAACGCCATAATCAAACTTCAACCAGAGTGCAGTGCATTTATTGGCAGCACCAAAGTTCTAGCGAAGAAATTTGTAAATATTTATGATAATGTTACCTACAGCAACGTTCCAATCCAAATTCCATATGATTGCTGCAGCCATTATCCTGAGAAGATTCATATACCAGACTTGAAGCCTCTTAAGTTACACGACATTGACACAGCAAACTTAAATATCGCTCAACATAAATTAAATAAATATTCTGATCAGTTGTACAGACTAATCAATCAACCAGTTGTAAAGAAACATATCGGTTGGTTTACGATCCTGACCATAACTCTGATCATCAGTCTAATTATCCTGTACATATTTTGTAAATGTTATAGAAGAAAACCTAAAAATCTCAGTATTGGAATTGTCAATGTCAATAGTGATGACTACCCACCTTCTCCACCAAGGTCCAGAACAAATTTTGTACAATGGAGAAGAATATTTCCAAAAAGGCGACCAAACATACGTGTTGGTGAACCAACAGAAGAATCTGAAGAAATAGAACTTAACCTGAACAAACATTCAGCTTGAAAGTTGCTTCCACGTACCAACTTTCATCTTGATGGGGGAGCTGTTATATCTATTCTCACCAGCTATTTCATCATACAAGTTATGCTAACCTTGGTTCCCAGACTATCAGATATCACCCGCCAACGCAGTTATTCAGAAAGCCAAGCTTATGTCAATAACAAAGTATCACATATTAGTCAACAACGTAGATCATCCTATTCTCATAAACAGCAGGTGTTACTTGTTTACGAAAACAAGTCTATACCGAGAAAGCTTCATCAGCAGAACTCACGTCCTGACCCAAGTGTTCAAGAAAGAAGTAAACAGTTCCCACTGAGTCAGCATAACGAAACATATAAATAGTTATTTTTCTTTGTATACAATTCAGTTCAGTACAGTTCAGTCTAGCTTGAATTCATTTTGTTAAATATTACTCTATATATATTTATATAGTCGTTTGACTAAAATGGATCATTGTGTCTGCTGCGATGCAGAACCAACCAAACAACCATTTCCTATATAAGCTAACGACGTTTTAAGCGTAAAAAATAGGGTAATATATTAAAGAGTAGGATATTGATGTTTATTTTTCGGGGTTTTAGTAATATTTGAAATTCATAATGTACTAAAATGTAACATCTTTCTGACGCCCCCCGCTTCCACAAGCGTAATTTCTGTCTGAGCTACTGTATCGATAACTATAGATACATCAAGTACGTGTATATTCTATTTTCATTCCCTATAAAGTATAAACAATAAACACGATAAGCATGTGCTCCATATAGTTCGTAAATTCTTGTTTCGAGACTTAAACACTACTTTAAGCTGAAAATGCTTTCAAGCCGGCCTAAATTTATGTACCATTACTTATGAAAAGACGAGAGATTCGACAGAACTGGCTTCGAGTCCCGAGATAAACTATCGAAGCATATTTTATTGGGGTTTGGACTGTCTGTAGCGAAGTTGTACAAAATGAATTTGTGGGTGCTAAATACTGACTTCAGAGATTTAGTGATAAACTAATTATACGGCTATTCAAGAAAACATCATAGTTAGCCACTAGAAATTATATTAAAATATATGCACAAAAAAATCACAAGTAAAATGTGACGCATGTATTAAACATTATCCTCGAATTTTTATAACAACTTTTTGTAACTGTATTGGAGAATTCGAAAAATTGATACTGTATTATCTACTTACTTTAGTGATTGGCGGAAACCACTATGGTGAACTACATAAAAGAGTAATTTTCTGGATAACATGACAACGTTGCTACGATAACGATAATTTAATTTGTTTTAATAATTTTGCGTCATTCTATAAGCTCAGTATAACAGATCGACTAATCATATTTGGATTTTGTTTTTCGAGATTATGTATGTTGTTAATTTTAGAAAGATGAATCCGAAGAATTCTATATTTCTGTTTCATTAGAATAAATATACGCCCTTTAAAAGTAACCGTTTTCAAATCAAATATTTGATTTAGTTTAGAAAAACCTTAATACATCACACAATCCGCATGGAAGTAATCCAGGTAAAAGGTTAAAATAAAAGTCGGTATTACAAAAATAAAAAAAGGAGGTTAGCCATTGTTATCTTGATGAAACCTTGATATAGGAATTAAAGAACATTAATAGCATACGGTTATGGAGAGAACATCAATATCGGGTGTCACTAAGTCAACATAAAACACATTCGTGGAACAAAGACCATATAATCCAATGGTCAGACATTAATATCCTCTATAAGGAACAATAAGGGATGAAAAGGAAATTTGAAGAAACAATATTCATCAAACATAACAACGGAATTATTAGTAAGCTGGCGCACGAACATTCCAATTTTGACGCTTAACTCTCACGCCTCTTTGCACATGCCTGCAACTTCTACTTTATATGCTTGCAGTTTAGGACCTAGCTTATATAGACATATATATATATATATATATATATATATATATATATATATATATATATATATATATATATATATATATATATATATATATATATATATATATATATATATATATGCCTGTTTGAAATAAGCAAAATGAGTATTTTCATGTTTACTCAATTTTTTCAAATAGAAAGGAAGTGGCTCCTGGGGTTTTTATAAAATACCGTTTTCTTCCGAGTATTTCGATACCACATACTTCATGATAATGTATGTAATATTGCTATTACATACATTATCATTGCTCTTGGTCCGCATCATCAACTCATCAATGGTTTAAACAGTTGAATATGTTACTATGGCTACATCGGAAAACGTTAATAAATTATAAATAAACTGACAGCTTAGAAAAGTAGTATTTTATTATTATTTATATGCGATAGGTTTTCATGATAAAATTCATTTAAGCATAGTAGACTATGATGGAACACAAGGTGGCTTTGAGAACATTACTCATGACTTGTTTATTAACATGACAAATATTATAAAATTTTAAAAGTGTTACAACGACAAACAATTTATAATGTAATTAATTTTAAAATTATTATAACCAAAATAAATTTTTAAGATTCCAAATTTTCAAAATGGCTCTCACCGTACCTTTTCTACAGTTGCTCTCACTATTTTTCTTAGTTGTCCTGGGGTAATTCTGTTTATGGCCGCTCTTACTTTGTTTCTTAATTCACTACGGGTTGCTGGAGATGTATTATACACTTCATTTTTGACAGTGCCCCATAAAAAAAATCTAAGGGGCGAGATCTGGCGATCTGAAATATTTAAACAACTATAATAAAGACACAAAATACTTAGACGTAAATTCAGTTTTACCTTGGGGGCCACAAAATAGGTCCACTATTTCCGATCCAATTTACGTCAAATGTGGTATTTAAGTAATTTATTACTGCCCTTGCATTGTGACGCGGGCGCCGTCTTGTTGGTAAAATATACGGTTTCTATTAATATTTGGTATTTCTTCGAGAAACTCCCGAATTTGATGGGTCAGAAATTGTAAATAACTCTCCCCTGTTAGGTGACCATCAAAAATTATAGGCCCTAAAATTCTATCACAGAGAATTCCAATCCAACAATTAAACCTAAAACGTTCGTGGAAATTTCCCTCTTCCATCAAATGCAGATTTTCTTGAGACCAGTACCTTATTATATCTATTAAAAATTCCCCAATTTGTAAAACGGCTTTCGTCGGTATAAAGTATTTTAAATGGGAAACTGTTAATTTTTAAACACTTCCCCAAATACCAAGTGCAATACTGCAATGTTCGGATGTTATCTCCTTGATAAAGGTATTGCTGTAATTGATATTTATATGAACGGTATTTGTGTTTGTATAAAATTCGCCAAGCCGAATTTTTAGATATTTTTGACATTTTAAAACGATCTGTCAAAGTGAGGTGGTCATATTTACATTGACGTATGCCAGAACATCTATTTCCTTTGTCTTCGCTTATTACAAACTGTGCGTTAGGATTATTTTAGGGCTCGTTGCGCATTTTTCTAACCAACTTGGGGAAAAAATGCCGGGTAGTATGAAGACGATCGGGATATCTCTGTACATACATTTGAGTAGCTTGAAATGAATTCTGCTTGCATTCACCAAAAAACAGATACAGGACGATTTTTTCACTTCTTGTGTAATTTTCCATGTTTTAATACAAAACTTTAAATCAGTTTTTAACAAATCACTAAAAAAATTAAATACTTATACTTGGGTAAAAATGCGCATAATAATAAAGACGATTGTCAAAATTGTTAATAGTGTTTTGTTTTCAAAGCCGCCTTAATAGTCTGATTCGTATCGTCTCGGTCATACCCTACTACGTTTAATTAAATATCCATTTATTATAAAGAATGCATGTTTCTAATGTGCAAGAATTAACATTTTTTCGCGTATTTGAAATGCTTTTTTCCAAACTGTCAGTTTATTTATATTTCCCGCTGTAGCCGTAGACACACCGTCAACTGGTTGAATCATGGATGACTAGATGATGCGGACTTATTAGGTATGTATGTAGCAACAATACATATTTTTGCTTTTTAAGGAGAAGGAGTTCATGTAATATTAGAGTGTGTAGTATCAAACTGTTCGAAAGAAAGAGGTATTTTATAAAAACTCCAGGAGCCACCTCCTTTCTATTTAAAAAAATTGAATAAACACAAAAATACTGATTTTGCTTATTTCAAACCGGCATAAAATAGTTTTTAGGATCAACAGAGGTAAGCTTGTATTTTTACCTTACTACTAGATCAGAAATGAACCGATTTAAGTGGTTCATATGAACAACAGACAAATCGGGTGTCTTTGCACCCAGAATGCCATTTTCTATCTAAATAATTAAAAATATATAGGGTGTCCCATTTAAGAATCAAAAGTTGCCGTCATTTCCGGTCAAAGAATATATATATATATATATATATATATATATATATATATATATATATATATATATATATATATATATATATAAGTGAATTCAATTGTTTTCGAGAAAATGGCGCTTGAAAATTTACATTTTTGACCCTTTAAAGCTCTGAACTTTTAAATGACCTAACTTGCAACAAAATGGATTTCACATTCCTCTCAGTTTTTAATTATCTATTTCCTCACACGAATTTCTGGTTTAACCGGAGGTCTCAAAATTTGACATTTCATGTTCAAGTAGAAGTTGGTGTCAGGAGATAGATGACTAAAAACTAAGCTAAGAAAGTGCAATCCTTTTCGTTTCAAGTGAAGTCGTAAGGGAGTTATAGAGCCTCAAATGGTCCAATATGTCAATTTTCCAGTGCCATTTTCTGAAAAACGGTTGCAATTAGGTATAGGAAACATACCACAAAAAGTGTTTAGAATGTTCAGGATAATCCAAAAATGCAACAATATAAAGGTAATTACATTTAGAAAACGGATATTGCTACATGTTTTAGATAGAAGCGGCAGTACCGCACAATTTAAAATAATTTTAAAACATTTTCATCTTTAACCAGAGCCAAATTTTCAAAGTCATCTATTCATTGGTTCTTCAGGTACTTCTAAAAGGCAATTAAGCGTAAATAACCCTGTATATATAAACTATAAACTAAAACTGATACACTTGACATCTGGAAAATATTAGCCCTTTACATATATGAGCATAATTACTGCAATCAATTAAATATTTCAAGGGTATAAGTTCCGTAAAATTATGTTTTTTTAATTATTAATAGAAAATTATCTGCACCTAAAAATATAAAGCATAAAAATATCTTAACTGCTTTATTTCTTGCAATCCGGAATTGGCGCCCGCGAAAATTAAATCACGGCGGGATCCCATCTCCTAAAGAACATTCATACAAAGTAAACACAAAATCTAAAATCATGCAACAGCAAATTTTCTTTTTTTTATGATTTCATATGGAATACCTTAGCTTGCTTCATTATTTTCACCTTTAAACTTTTACAAATTCTCCACCGTTTTCATCGCCTCCGACTTCACGGGACCGCGGGTCGTAATTTTTCCGCTTCCGGTTTTTAATTAAACACAAGTCAAATTACAGGGCGCGTTCTCCAGCATTTAATCTTTCGTCATAACGGCAAAATGTCGCGGGCACGGGCAATAAAATATACAATCGAAAATTCTAATACCGGATATCCATCAGGTTTAAATTAAAACGGCCCAAATTTATCGCCCTTATCTGGGACGAATATCAATGGATCGCGGGAGCCTGGATTTTTGTGCTCGCCCCAGCACGTTGTTATTTTTCTGGATTAATATTTGATCGAACGATGTACACCTGTTGGACACAATTCGAACCAATACTAAATAGGAATTTTTACAAGGGGGTTTAGAAATATACTAAGTGACATAGGAATGTGGACACCATGTACCTAATAGTAATTTTATTTCAATATTTTTTGTTAGTCAAGCTTACATTGTTTTCAGTGACAGATCTATAACGACGCTTAAGCTTCGGGCCCCCAAAAAATTAGGGCTCCGCAGTTTGGAGGCTTTGGATAACCTCTATTTCCTTAAAGAGTTTGCTAATGATATTTAAAATCGAATATATTTTTATTTTAAATTTAATAAAAATTTGACACAGAAATCATGATTCTTGGTATTAAACCGTGCCAAATTGGACGTTCCGCATTCAATTGCTCAAAGATCTTCAGCGATCTTCACTGGACAAGACCAAAATACTGAATGAGTTCCGATGCGTAGAGCTCTTGTATTTATACCTGACCTTTGCCCACTAACACGTGACTCACCGTTATGATCGGTTTCAACGCAGCATGTAGTGCATAGCATGCGTTTCTATTGGAATTTTTATGAATTTTGCTGATTTGAATCCGTTCTCTAATTTTCCGTTTATAATAACTCAAGTTACATACAGTTACAACTTGGAATCTTACATTAATTATATGTCCTGTTGATAGCAACAACAGATTGAACAATTTGTTTTTAGTTATGCATCTTTCATGTACCTTAAGTCTACTAGATACAAACCGACCAGTTTCACCTATATACACTTTACCGCAGGAACAAGGAATTTTATAAACTCCTTATGACTGCAAAGGAGTTACACCTTTTAGTGTCTTTAAATATTGCTCAATCTTTTTGCGTATACTAAAAATTGTGCTTGCAAATTTATCTGTGGTACCCTGGATAAACTTCATGGTTGAGTATTCGATTTTTTAGTTTCAGTAAGTTTTCTGTTTCATTCGGAATTGAATTTGCGTCAAATATTGACAAAGCCCTATAGACTAATGAAATGTCGACGGATTGTTTTTGAGATGGCTGATCATGAGAAATAAAAATTAAATATCTATTCGTATGTGTCAGTTTTCTGTAAACAGTATGACTTAGGGTGTCGTTCTCTTTCTTTTGTACTGATACATCAAAGAGGGCAATGATACATCTGACTCAATTTCCATAGCGAAATTCATACTAGAATGTTGTTGTTTTAAATGATCTAAAATGATAGTTAAATTCTTTTCTCCATGAGGCCATATTACAAAAATATCATCGCCATATCTAAACCAACATTTAGGTTGTAAAGGGGCAAAGCTTAAAATGGTTTCCTCGAACGTCTCTATAAAGGTGTTTGCGACCACAGGAGAAAACGGAGATCCCATGGCGGCACCCGAGATTTGCTCATAAAAAGTTCCTTCAGTAATGAAATATGTGGAGGTCAAGCATTCCCTTATCAGTTCAGTTAAATTCGAAATTGAATCGTCAGTAGGCACACTTATATTGATATTCAACATTAAAACTGACTAAAGTATCACCGGAATCTAATGTAAAATATTTTCTTTTAAGATGTTGGCTAAATATTTACCTATTTCATAAAATGGCCAACCTATTGCACAGGCGATACGTATTTTTGAAAATCTATAAAGTCAAGGAATCTTTGAATCTTCGTCTCTAGGTCTGGTAAATACAGGGCACTAGAAAGCTGCAGACTCTGCTTTCAATTTTCTTAGTTGGTTCTATTCATTTTATCCTATCGTCCTGAAGTAATACCTTCATTTTATCTATGTACTTGTTCTTGTCCATGACCACCAAGATATTTCCGTTATCTGCTAGTAGAATTATAACACATTCTTTGTCATTGAGGGTCATTACAGCTGGTCTTTCTGAGGCTGACAGTTGGATTTTACTGTTGAAGTATTTTAACGGTTTCATATCGCACTGAATCTGCCTGTTCTTGAGGTACTTTTCGGATGCTATCCTCTTCACTCTCTATTATGTCCTTTACTGGAATAATTCTTCAAGCAATTGCTAAGTTTTGTCTTTTAGAGAGGACCGATTCCTCTGCTTTTGTTAATGAGATAAATAAATTGATTACCGTGTTATGTAGCGGCTGTACTTACAGTTGTTTGCTGCGCAGAATTTCGAATTTCTTCTATTGTTTCGCTGTCAGTTGCTGGTAAACCCTTTCTACTTGCTAAAAGGTGATTTTGTTTAATCTTGAAAATAAATTGATTTCAAGGGTCAAATTAATTTAACTACCTGTAAAAGGTGTACCTGTAAAAGTTCATGGGCGTTTATGTCCAAATCACGGTGAAAGTGAGTTCAAATAAAACAATAATGAGTTATAATATATGCCTCTATTGTTAATAATAAACGTGCAAAATTAATAGGAAATTATTGAAGTTAGGTATAGGAAACCCTATTGCAATTTGGAAGAAAATTAAATATAATTTCTAAGGGAGGAAAAATATATAGGGAGTCTCATTTAAGATAACAAAGTTATTCACTATTAAATTTAGTAAAAGTTTACCACTGATGCTTTCACATCATGCATAATATTGAATATTATCAAGATATGATGTTGCTAATAGCCTAGAGGTTTTGAAACTTTAACTTTATTATTAATTTGATTATACTAATTAGTATCGATATCATTTACTATTTATAAAAAAGGCTAATATTTACAATAAAAATTAAATATTTCCGAAATCCGATAATGTAGGTTCTTCATTAAAAAATATATATAATTTTGGATATGGCACTATGTTTGACGCACATATTTTTAAATAATTTTTAATTGAAGCTAGATAAAAATGAATTATAACTTTTGGTACAAAACTGACACTCTAGGTATCACAAAATACAAGGCAAAAGCAAAATTTCATAACACAACATACAAATTACCAGCTAAGGATATAATTTATTGAAGCGTTATTTTATCAAATTAAAAGCAAAAACAGACAAAGATAATTAAAACAAAATTTTATAACAACGAAACATTTACGTCAATTAGAGAATGTAATCTCCTTCCTACAATGTAAAAATATTTTAAAATCTTTTCAGCAAAAATCAATTTTGACACAACAAACAGTGTTTGTTGTGAAAACTTGTCTCGTTTCAAATAAAGTACGCATTAGATCAGTAGTATTCTATTGTTCTATATTTTAAACTGTTAATTAGATATAGCTAAAACACTTACGATTAAGGTAAATTAATTTTGTATAAAAAAATGTACATTTCCCAAAATTTTAATTCATTTTCTCGTTGATTTCTTAGTTTTTAACAAGGCAAGAAGCATCTGCCGAAACAAACAGTGGTTTTCAAAATATTTTTATGAAATATGACTACACACTAAATCATAACATTTTATTCTGAATCAATATCCAAAAATGTACACAAAAATATATAAAAAACGGTTCAAGAACTTCTACAAACAATATATATATTTTATACTCGTCTTTCAACTAGTTGACTATACTGATGAAGAACTTAAGTCAGAAACACTTGTCTATTGTTAGCTAAATTCCACTGCTTTAGCAGTCATCGTAAAGAATCTATGTTTGAATTTAAGTATACATACAACACCCTTATGCATATCAGCGTTGTATTTTGTTTTGTTAAGCCTTTTGTAAAATAAATTAACACCTGTTGACATAATAACCTGTTTTCACAATACATTTTTAATTGGCCACAACTAAATTTTATTATTTTAATATCGTCAATAAATTAAAATTTATTCCATTCATTGTTAAAATGAACTATTAAATTTGTGATAGAACCAAACCTCTATTTCAAATGCTAATATTTATACATTTCCAATTATATTGTGTTTGTCGATAACGGATAGTAGGACGAGATTAACATTTAATAAAAAAATGTTTTTAACTTATTTGTTAAAGTATTTTAAAACACCTTATTGATTTTAATAACTTTTTAATTAAAAACGCATTTAAATTTGGAAAATAGTTTGTAAGCTTTTTAAAATTTACTTGCCGCTTTTAATTAAATTTGCTCTCATATACTGTGCAGGTCGTGGACTTTTCAATGTATGTTAAAAAGATCTGCATTTAGTTTTATTTTTGAATAAATTAAATGTAAAAATCTCTTGAGATAGAACAGTATTATGAAGTCCCATCAACTTATTTTTTTAAAATTCAGACCCCTCCCAAAACCACCTACGTATGACACATAATGTTAGAAGAGAAGATTAAAGATTTTCCCATAAGAGACAATATGTTAAAGAGAGACGGAAAACCAGAATCTTGCCAAATTCACAAAGGAGAATTTTAAACACTCTAAATACAAACAACATATAATTTGACATAAAATTGCGCAACTTTGCCCTAATTTAACGAACCTCGTATCTCTTACGGGTTTTGAAATGCTAATGCCATCCTTTCAAATTTATATATATATATATATATATATATATATATATATATATATATATATATATATATATATATATATATAAAACAGTCATTCGAACTTGTTAACCGTTTTTTTTTCCTTTTATCGTTAGGATTTCATGCCCTACTACAATAAAATGCTAGAAATGTATTAAAAAGCCATTTTCCTGGATAAAAACATAAGTAATCATATTGTGCTGTACATCGTTGAATTCGCAATGAAAAGCGCAATCTAATACTGGGTGTACTTTTTTCCGTCTCAAGACGAAAAATTAAAGTTGATGGTGGTTCCATTGAAACGAAACGTTGTAATAAAAATTTGTTAACGTCACCTTATACAGTTTAAAAAATGAGAATGAAAAAGTGTTTTCCGGTTTTTCATATGTTTTCAAATAGCTTAAAAAAAAATGAAAACGAAATCGCAATATTTCGGTTTTTCTCGGATATTTCCGGAACGGCTTAGAATTTTCAAATTTGTAAAACGGGATTTTGTTGGGCATCAAAATACGCAACTTTTGTCTAATTTAACCGACACTATATCTTTTACCGTTTTCGAGATCCCCATGCTTTGCAGCCTTATCTTGAACATACTGTAGATATATATATATATATATATATATATATATATATATATATATATATAAGTTTGAATTTAAGATTTCTTGGAAAGTTATTCAAATTTGGCATTTAACATCTATCTGTAACCTAAAAAACTTATTGAAAATGTTTTCAAATATATTTTTAATTGGTCAGAGCTAAATTTTATTATTTTAATATCGTCAATGAATTAAAGCATATACCGTTCATTTTTAAAATGAACTATTAAATTTGTGGTAGAACCAAACCTCTGTTTCAACCGGGTAGTAAGAGGATATTAACATAATAATAAAATATTTTTAACTTATTTGTTAATCCATTTTAAAACCTCCGATTGAGTTTAATATCCGTTTGGCTTAGTATTTCTCAGAAGGTTTCTTAACGCATTTCCCGATTTAAAAGCGGCTTTGATGTTAAAATCCCTGGTTATTTTCTCTATCTTCTCAGATGTTTACTTAATATTGTCGTTTTGTTATTTTGATACTGTATTACTTATAACTCTTTCAGAGTTACCATTCTGCAACAGATCTTCTTTTATATTTTCAATTTATGCCTCAAGGTCCATCGTATCATAAGTTGTTACAGTTCTGTTATAAAGTCTTCTTATGATGCCCTCTTTTGTTCCTGCGGAAGCGTTAGAGCCCTGGTTGTTGTACAATGTACCGGAATCCCACATACTAGACAATATCTCAACCAGGTTTCTAACCATTCTTCAGCAACCAAAGAGGGCATCATAAGAACACTACAACAGAGCTGTAACATTTAGTAATACGATGGACCTTGAGGCAGAAATTAAAAACATAAAAAAGTTCTGTTGCAGAATGGTTACTTTGAAAGATTACTTTAATACCCTATATTAAAGGAACATCTGAAAAGATTCATTGTATAGGCAAGACGCTCTCTTAGTATAAAAGTCAAGGAGCATTTTAATCATACTCAAAATGAAAAGACCTCAAAATCGAACATAGTAGAATACGTCTGGCAAACCAACACCGGATGCAGTGGTAGGAGAGTAAAATTTTGGATAGGGAGCACCACTGGCGAAAATGAAAGTTTATTGAATCAGCCTTCATAGTAAGTATTCAAAACATATTCACTAAGCCTAGCGCCAATATTCCGAACATATGGAAGCCGCTTCTAGCTCAAACGGACCTGCTAAAACTTTACAGTTTAGGTAAGCAGGGGGGCGGGACTTAACGCATCACCGCAAACGACTAGTTTATAAGCCCTAAGCTTTGGAGTTAGCATTTTGTTTACACTTGAAAACGACAGAAGATAGCTACCATTCGAAACGTTGTGAAATCAAAATAATAAAGACAATGCAAATTTTGCAGAATGAGTTTAGTAAACCTCAGCACAATATAAATTGATACATAAGTATAAAGACAAAAGACGATACCAGTAATAAAAAATATACCAGTAGTTAGGGACCCACTTGAAAAAATTCTAACTCACAAACAGTTTTCTAAACTTTGTCTCTCATTTTCAGAAAATTGAAATGTATTAAAAAATTGCATGTCTCAGGAAATTATGTTTATAAGTTCTTGATGATCATGAGTTATTATAAAAATATATAAAGGAGTCACAAATTATAATTTATTTTTAATTTTATTAAATCTAACTTTTTAACAAATATTTTTTAAAACTAACTATACAATTACATTAGACACAGGAATCATTTGTCTTCTGTAATAGGAGTCCTGGATCCCATTTTGTTCCTTACACAATCTCCTTAGGAACATCGTTAAATCAGTCATTTGAAAATTTTAAAAGAGTAATATATAACAATCTTATAAATTTACGGTATCTCAAATAGAATCACGCCCTGTAATTTTTAACTGTACTTACGAAGTCCAATGAATTAGGCGATTTTAAAAATCTCAATATTTGCGAAACAATTGCTCTTATAAAAATCGGCTGCTTGTTTAGCAAATGGCAGAAATGGATATTCGTCCTGATTTAAATATAGAATATTCCCGTAAAAGTTTTATTAGGTTATTTAGGAAAAATCCCATCAAACGTAAATGGACGTATTTTTGTCTCGTAAATTCTTTATGTTAAGACTTAGCGTTCGTTGGAGCGATTTGCATGTTTGAATTTATAACCATAGCTAAGTTTATGCAGCATAATACAAAGATAGATAGCGCAGTAGCGGCATATGGTCAATTGAACAATAAGCCAAGAATTAATTTAATTAGGAAGCAAAGTAAATAATTTTGTCTACACTATGCGGTAAACAGTTACTTATCGCACTGAGGGTGGTAAATAGTACTTTACCGCACTAAGTGACATTCAAGTGCTGTAAATAACCATGCATTCATTCTAAATGGGACATACACACACAATAAAAAGCATTTTACCATTACTTAAGGGGTGCTAACAGGCCACTGCCGTTTGAGGAGACATTTAGCACTGCTAGAAATAGAGGAGGAATCGACCTGCATTGCATGCTATAAGGAGGAAGAAACTCCACTACAGACTGCGGCAAAATATTTTTGGAGTTGCGGTGCTGCAAAGGAAAGTTATTAAAGGCATCTTGGAAGGACATCCTAGCTCATATTAATAGGTCTGGAAAGTTTAAGAATGCTAGGGAGCTGGTATAAACGTAAGAGATGAGATCTTGGGGTAAACCGTAAAAGCCAGATTTGGCCTACCGGCATGGCTACAGCTTCTTCTCAACTTCTAGTACTATTACTATTATAACGTTACCGACGGGAGCTGCCTTACTGGCAGTACTGGTTTCTGCTACATCGTTTAAAATAAAAGCGCCTTCTGGTATCTCTTCACTCCGGTTGTTTGTTTTGTAAATGTTTAACTTATTTCGTACTGATTCTATAACGTAACCCTTCGCAACAGTTTCACCTACCATATGTTTTTAAACACTGACACCAGAGTCAGCTAGTAACGTTGTAGACGTTCTTTTGTAGCAATGTCCAGTATATTCGTTGGGGTTAGACAGCTCTAATTTGCACAATTGAAATACTATTAATATTGGTATAAATTCCACTATATAAGCTTCACATTATTATGTATCTTTGTGTCTGGGATAGTAATGACGAGGAGACCATCACATTTATCAATATTTTCCATTTTGATTACATAACTTCTCTCGGAGACATGCATCTGCTATACTTACATTAAGAGATATATAAAATAAACAAATTGATATTCAAACGTGAATATAAATATAAACGCTTCGAGTCAAGGACCTTTATTAACATAAAGTCATTGTCTGGTGTCTTAATAAGAAAATTTACAATCTCTTTGGGGAACACCTTTGATTTCTTGGCTTTATATCCCACAGATATTTTTTTTTTTTAAATAGGCTAATAGTCTTTGCAAATTTGCTCGTATCCATATTATTCTGGATGCTTATTCTTGGTCTGAGCATTGAATAATAACTCCATAACTATAATGACTTGCTTTCTACAAATTTGTCAGTGAAATGCCCCCCCTCCTATATTAAGAAAACTATGAGCGAAACAAGGACTTTCTAATGTTAGCGGCATAAACTCGACTGCTATACTTTATACTTCGGTTAGAAGGAAAGTTCGTGCGTGTCATGTTATCTTATGGTCTTTTTATAAATGCCGAATATTTTATTCTGGAGATGGATTCAGTGTATCTACATTATTTTTCGATTGCTTCTAGAGGCCCTAAGAAAAGAACTTCCTTGTAATTTCCGAAGCAGTTATGAAAAATCTTCATCGTTCTTGATACAATAGCATCTTGAGAAGAGCCTTTAATATCTTTCTCTGGGAGCAGTATTCCCTACAATAACTTTCAAAGGTTTTTTAAAAGCGCATTAAATACCGAGCCTCTAACACTCAAGTTAGCAAGAGCAGTGGTCTAATTTTACCTCTAAAATACGAGTTAAGTAATCATGTTCTTGGGTTTATACCATGCCAAAATTGAATTACTGAACGATGGTTCGTATTACATTATATGAGCCATCTTCAGGTAATTTTTAGTTCTCGAGATCAGAACTCTTAATGTGTCCAGGGATTTATTTTGGAACGTAAGTAATTTTATTCTAATCTAGTTAACAATACCTTTTTTTAGAATGATATTATTATATACTAATATTGAAGGTATTTCACGTAAACATTACAATGACCTACTAGTATTACGCTGGGTTTAAAATCCTAACTTAAAATTAAACGTATGCTTAACTTATAATTAAGTAAAGTTTTAATGTTAAACCAGCCATTTACTCGTGTTGTCATGTTCACTTAAACTTTAAGAGACATTTAATACAGTTTTTTACAGTTATTTTAGTTTATTGACATTAAAATTGTAATTTCTTCTTCTCCTCGTTCGTCTATTTCCAATGTATTTACTTGTTACTAGTTAAGAGTCCCCCTTAGCCAATGATGCCAAATCTGGTTTCAATTACTTGAAATAAAGTAGTGTTTTTTTCTCTCGTTCTCACGTCACGCGCGCCGGGGTTCCAATTTAATTTGTTTTCATTTATTATTTAAGTTTTAGTAGTTGTAAGTATATTAATTTCTATTTTTTTTTAATGGAATTTATAAGTGTTCGTCAGTATTTGTTTTTGCCTTTTGCTACATGTAGAATTTCAAATTACATTGATTGATTGACTATACACATTTTTTGCTTGTTTTAGTGATGAATAAGCATCGTTTAATCCAACCTTTTCTTCTTGCCCGCTTTTTTACTCTTTTTCCACCATCTTTAAAATTGAAGGGATCATTACCCGATGTGCCTATTTGCAGGTAACAATATGATGATGACTTATTAGTCGAATGCGCACAGCTATGATCTTTTTGGATTTTATACACGTTATACAGACAGACTTTCTTTTTCCATTACTTCGGCACTTTTACAAATCCCTAAGTTTTCAATTAGGAAATATTAAATAGAAATATCGGAATTATTCTGCTTGAGGGTAATCCCGTGGACATCTGAGCCGACTTTTTGTACCTAACATATGCTCTCCGACCCGTAAACCAACGACATATAATACTTTGAATAGACGGTCCATCCAATTTAAAATAAATTAATCCCTAAATGGATCCCAACTTCTATTATATTACTTATGGTTGGGATGTTGGGAACATTTCCCTGTAGCACAATGCCCGGGGCCTACGCTGCTAACCTCTAATTATATATACACTTTTCAGAGTCATTATAGTTTGTTATATATTTCTACAGAATCTGTATCCTAAGTCAATATCCTTAGTCCCTAAGGATATGTACATAGATTCTGAAGAAATATATAACTATATCACATCTAAACTATAATGACTCTGAAAAGTGTTCTGTTCAAGGCAACGAGTTTAACGATTTTGGATTACACTATATTATTGAGAATTTTAAAACGGAAGACAATAGCCGCTTCCCTTTGCAGCTAAAATTTTGAATCGCATAGTTTTACGTTATCTGGAATTACTTACCGATATTTCATCAGGTTCTTCAACACACAAGAAAACTGGAGAGTGTTTGCTACCGGCGAAAAATATTATTATTTTCCGTACGATGGATGTATGGAGTATACCCAATCCTTGTTCTTGTGATGATGTATGTGTTGGAGACTCTGAATTATACACGTCCTCTAGGCTTAAGGAATATTAATATTATATTAGAAGGATCCAATTGTACAAACTGCTACAGCTAAACACCAGCATTTCATGAGATATTTGATAAATGTAAATGTCACCAAAGTCTGAGGATTTTATAAATAAAGGACACTCCCTGTCTGCAGAAAGATATTTTGTTTCTAAAAAAGAGATTTAACCACAAATTTTAATAGAAATATATGTTACGTTCTACCAACGACTACGACTACAATTTATACTTCGACTAGACAGTCCATCAGATACAAATAAGTTAACCACATTGACTGCTCGTGTCGAAGTTTAATTAGAACCCACATAACATGTAATTTGATGTTCATAGAGGCTTTTACTTGTTTAGAAATATAATATAAAAATTATGCTTGTCTATAAACGAATTTAACCAGCCCATCGGATGCAGCAGGTCGCAGACTAACAATTCCGAGCATAATTAGAGGTTAGCAGCGTAGGCCCCCGGCACTATGATACAGGGAAATGTTTCGATAGATCCCAACTATAGGTAATATAATACAAGTTGGGATCCATTTAGGGATTAATTTATTTTACGTTGGATGAATCATCTATTCAAAGTATTATATGTCTTTGGTTATACACAGGCAGAAATTGATCGTTACAATGGATCATGGGTCGGTAAGCACAAGTCAGGTATAAAAAGTTGGCTCAGATGTCCCCGGGATTCCCACTTAAGCAGAATAATTCAGTTATTTCTGTTTAATATATCTTAATTGAAAACTTAAAGGGATGTGTAAAGGTGCGTAAGTAATGGAAAAAGAAAGTCTGTCTGTATAACGTGTATAAAATCAAAAAAGATTATAGCAAGTCGTCATCATAGAGCTACCTGCAAATAGGCATATCGAATAATAGTCCGATGGTGAAAAAAGACTAAAAAAGCAAAGGGCAAGAAGAAAAGGTTGGATTATACAATTCTTATTCGTTACTAAAACAAGCAAAAAATGTGCGTAGTCAATCAATCAGTGTAATTTAAAATCTACATGTAACAAAAGACAAAAACAAATACTGACGTACACTGGTAAATCACATTTAAAAAAAATAGAAATGAATATACTTACAACTACTAAAACTTTAATAATAAATGAAAACAAATCAAATTGGAAACCACCGTGTGACGTCATACTGAGAGAAAAAAACACTGCTTTTTGCCAAGCTTATAAGCTTATAAGCTTTTTGTATAAGCCCAAGAACATGATTACTTAACTCGTACTTTTAGAGGAAAAAATAGATAATAAAGTAGGTACAAATTTCTACTGCTCTTGCTAACTTGAATGTTACAAGCTCGGTATTTAATGCGATCTTAAAAAATCTTTGAAAGTTATTGTAGGGAATATTGCTCCCAGAGAAAGATACTAGGGGCTCTTGTCAAGATAATCGTATCAAGTCATATGAAGATTTTTCAGAACTGCTTCGGAAATTACAAGGAAGTTGTTTACTTAGGGCCTCTAGAAGTAATCGAAAAATAATGTAGAACACTGAATCCATCTCCAGAATAAAATATTTCTAATATGGGGGAGAAATTTCACTGACAAGTTTGTAGAAAGCAAGTCATTATAGTTATGGAGTTATTATTCAATGCTCAGATCAAGAATAAGTATCGAGAATAATATGGATACAAGGAAATTCGCAAAGGCTATTAGCCTATTTTAAAAAAATATCTGTGGGATATAAAGTCAAGAAAACAAAGGTGTTTCCCAGGGAAGTGATTGTAAAATTTCTTATTAAGATACCAGACAATGACTTTTGACTTTTTTTATACAATATCAAATCTAAGCTATTAGAGTAGTTCAAACAGAAATGGGCAAGGTTGATACAAAATTTTAGTTATTCCAATATACAAAAATCTTTTCCATTTAAAAAATGGTATTCCTTAATGCCTTTTAAGGACCGTAGGCACATTACCACTATTATTAGAATGCGCACCAGTCATTGCTTAACAGGTGAAATCTCGCATAAATTAAAAATTAAAAAAACTCTATATTGTAATTGCGGTCAAATTGTCAATCCTTATTTTTAGATTAATGTCCCATTAATAAGATGGCTGGGCTAGATCTATATAAAGAATTTATCAAATTACATTTCACTCCGCCTATTTCAATAAATATGATGTTAATTAAAGCTTTTAATGAGTCAATCAATATATTAATTCATTTTATTAAATATAACGAAATCAAACTGTGTTGCTCAACTTATTACCTATATGCCCTCCCACTCTCCCTGCAGATGTGTGAGTCTAAAATATATGTTTCCAATTGCCTGAGTTGTACTGTTCGGCTAACATTTGCCTTTCTTTTTCTTCAGCATTCCAAGTGTTCTTGAAGCTGCTACTCTGTTTTTTCACAGCGTTTTAAATTGACCCACAAAAAGACGAAGACTTGGAATTTCGCATCTTGCGGACAGAACCACGTGTTCGACCAGTGCCCTGAATGCACCCTAATCGTAATGACTATTGCCTCGTAGCAAAGCCATTAAAACAAGCACTACATCATATTACAGAGTCATTATTTTTTACTTTTACCTTCATATACCTATCTGTAGCTCTTTCCAAGATATTAATTCATTTGTAGTTTTTAACGAAAACATGCATTCTAAAAAAGTCTACCTCTCTCAAGCAAAATTTGGGAAGCGGTTAGGTAAATTTGATAGGTTTTTAAACTTTTGGTCATATCTTTTTTAAATCATACATGGTGAGTCAGAAATAAATTTTAAATAGATTTTTTTGAAATGGAACATTCTGTATATTATCAACGAGTTAGAAAACTGACGAATGTTCATGTTTTCGACTTATAAACATTTATTTAGGAAGTTTTCCAAAACATTCATTATCGATAGTTATTGTAGTAGGTGGCTATAAAACACAACTTTTAGGATCGCAATTTATGTATTGGAACTGTCATTCTTTTAATCGCGCATATGGGCCAAAGGCATAAAACAACAATTACTCGAATACGGATTTACTGAATTTATTTATATTATCTTGATGGAGGGTGCAGTAAAGTAATCAGTAAAACTCGGGTGGAACGTGTAAAAATTTTACTGAGATGAGAATTTACCACAAATTAATAATATGACTCCAAAACAATTTAATGAATTTTGGTTCTTTAGAAGCACCACCAAATTTGCTTAGTCTCGTGAGATCTAACGTAGACAATGAAATTAATGTTTTAGAATGTTAGTTGCCAAAGGAAATCATCACATGCATGACTTTTTACCAGAGTTCAAGCTCTAAAGTCTGAGGTTTGTCCACAAGAGGCGACTTTTGCGAAAGATTAGTACATATGCAAGAAGATCCAAATTTTTAGGCGAAAATTTGAAGAATATTTTTAACCGACATAATCACCAATTTTGGGTCAGTGAAAATCCTTATGTTGGCTTTTATTTTTAACTAACACTAACATAATAAAGGATAAAGTTTGTGGTGCTATATGGTGATTTTTATGTTAATATAAAAACAATTTGGCAACTTTGATAGTGTTTTAAAGTTGAACGAAAATTTCTAAAATTGTTATGGATTAGAATAAATTTCTTATTCTTCATTTATGGTAAATTTGGACGCAATTCATACATTTTTTTATAAATTCTACTAATTACTTTGTTTTGTTTGAATGTTTTAGAGAACTTGAGAAATAAATACTTATAATTCGAGAACTTGAAGGATAGAGGTAAAGTGTGCATAGCTAAAAAGCTACATTCCTCAGCTTTTTAAATCTTTGATAAAATACAGGGTGTCCATTAAAAATGTTTTTCATATACTTTTATTAGTTGCTAGTAGCATTTTATTTCTGAGCGATTCGTATGCTTTTTTAAAAATATGACCAAAAGGTCGAAGAGGTATTAGCTTTAATTAACCACAGCCCAAATTTTAGTTTTAAGTTGCTTTAGAGTAGAGATTAATTTGGTTTTTTTAGAGGGCTTGTTTTTATTAAAAAAAAATAAATTGGTTAATATTTAGGAAACGGCTAGAGATAGCCATGTGAAAGTATTCGTAAAATATGGTCAAAAATATATACAGAGTGTTCGAATTAAAATAATGATATTGCCATCTGTTTTAGATGAATAAATTAACACTTTATTTTTGAGAATATCTTAGAACGAACGAATCTCTTTGTAGCCAAAATTCCAAATATTTACCTACCATGTTTCTGGAAACATCTATTACGCCATCCATCGTGAATCACCATCATCATCATCATAAATATAAAAAGAAACTGATTTCTATTCCAATATGTCTTAACTCTTAATAAAAAAATTAAGGTTCTAAACAATAAATTTACTAGCTAATTCATTTGATGATTTCGCTTTCACAAAATTCTCATATATTTTTATTAGGACTAAGTATTTCCAAAAATGCTAGATTTTTCACTCTAGTAATTCCGAAGTTTTTGCGTCCACAGTAAATACTCTTTTGATTAACGGACAATGTAGCTTCCAAAATATGTATACTTTGCTAACTGCTTAAGACATTAATTCTCGTTTGTTTTTTTAATAGGAGGCAACCAAAAAAATGTTTAGGGGCCACGGCAATTTATGTGTTGGAACTGTCATTCCTTTAATCGCGCACTTTGGACAAAGACTTAAAATAACAGTTACTCGAATACGGATTTACTGAATTTATTTATATTACTTCCATGGAGAGTACAGTAAAGTAATCAGTAGACCTCAGATGCAACGGTTAGAACGTTTAATGAAATGTATCCGATTTACCACAAATTAATAACACACATTTTCTTCGAATCCAAAACAATTTTTCGTTTTGGTTTAACTTTATTAGCATCATCAAATTTGCTCAGTTGCGTGACTTCCAATCAAGATAATGAAATAAACCTTTTAGCATATGACATCCATGCATATCTTTGATACGTAGCCCCAAATAAAATCATCATGTACATTACCAGGATTCAAGCTCTAAATCATGAAGATAGTCTATAAGAGTCGCCTTTTGTGAAAAATTATTTATGAGTCGAAATTATGAAGAGAGAATATTTTAACCGACTTAGTTCCATTTCTGGCTCAGTGAAAATTCCTTTGTTACGTGTAAGGTATTTAATATACCATAAGAAACTAAACTTCATAAAATACTTAGATATTTTAAAAACAGCAAACATTGACAGTCTTTTACTCGAAGAATGACAAAACTGCTGATTTCAAATCGCAAAAGAAAGAGTGAACCTCCATCGAAGTTTCGAGGATAGATGATTTAGACGTGTGCGACTGTGGCATTAGCTACTAAGGTCGTCTGATATAACCACGTTGGCTTTTGTTTATGACTAACACCAAGTTTACGGGACACCAGTAAATACTAAAGACGAACTGGAACATCGATTGAAGCAACCCCAATGAATAGAATCAATACCTGCTTGTAGAAGGGAATGGCTTAAGACAACTATGGTGGTGGTGCATAAGAAAACTATATGGTGATGTTATGTTAATATAAAAATATTTTTGCAAATTTGGTGGTGATTTTAAAATTGAACTAAGATTGTTGTGAATTCGAATACTTGTTATTCATTTGGGTTTACATTTCATTAATTTTTTTAAAAATTCTACTAATTACTTTATCATTATATCCTTGTGATATAAATACATTATAAAATAGCATAAAAATTGTTTTTCTTTAATGTTTTAGAAAACTTCAGAAATAAATACTTATAATTCGAGAGCTTGAAGGATAGAGGCAAAGTATACATAGCTAAAAAGGTATATTTCTCAGCTTTTCAAATCATTGATAAAGAATAGAGTGTTCATTAAAAAAATATTTGTATATATTTCTATTAGTATGCTTCTATAAAAATATGAACAAAATAACTAAGACCTAGTAGCTTTAATTAACCACAGCTCAAATTTTAGTTTTAAGCTGCTTCAAATTAGAGAATGATTAAGATTTTTTAGAGGGCTTATTGCCATTAAAAAACAATTGGTTATCATTGACATAAGCAAAAACTAATTTCTATTCCAATATATCTTAACTCCTATTAAAAAAAATGTAAGGATCTAAATACTATACTGACTAATTCACTATTTTTCATATTAATACTATGGCTCGATCACTCATATGTACCTTTCGAAACCACATTTCGCTTTCACAAAATGCTCATATATTTTTATTAGGACTAAGTATTTCTAAAATGCGAAAAGTTACTGACTTTTCACTCTAGTAATCCCGAAGTTTTTGCGGCCTCAGTAAATACTTTCTTTTTGATTTACGGACCTGGCATAAATTTGAATAAAATTACACCCGGAGCTACACTTTTATAGGAGAAGGTTTTAGGTTTTCCGATAATGTAAGTGTTCGTAACTTTTATTAATTTTTTTACATCTTGCAGGGCTAAAATAAACTTCTGACGTTGCGTTCTACTTTCTTAGAAAATAATAAATGAAATGACAAATAAGAATATTAACTTCATTTAGACCAATAGGCCTAAAAATGGCTACCGAGTTTGCTTTAATAATCCGAGGTCATATACGAGGCGTAACAAATTCCGTGGACGTAGTTTCATCAGTTGTAATGTTCGCTAACTAGCAAATATTTTCTTTTCGGATTTTTTTCTTGATATTTTCTTTTGATATAAAAAAAATTTACGGGAACCTCGCTCGCAATGAATTCTTCATGTCATCCAGGAAAGAAAAAAAAATTCGCGGGATGCATAACGAAGGATGTTCCAAGTAAACCGAGTTTGCTGATTTTTTTTAAATTTTTAATTAGGAATTTTAAAAAATATTCCATTAAAATAATGCAATAATAAAACTTGAAACCGCAAGTTTTTCTTCTAGGTTAATATATTGAATATTAGACTTACGTCGACAAAGATGAGAAACTAAATCGAACAAATTCTGAAATTAGAAATAGAATATTTTTTTCTCATATATTATTTGCTAACTTTTTTTAATAAATAAAATGTTTCAATTTTGATAAACCTGGCAGTGATTTTTTGAACATTTTTATTGAGGCACCATATCGAATTAGTACCAATATTTTACTGGTTTTTCACTATACAACGCTTGATTTTTTTGTTGAGTTTGAGGTTAATCTGACAAATAGTATTTTAATACCGATTTTTTTAAAGAGTTTATTAGAGCATCGTCTTAGATTCGCACCAAAATGTTACCAGTTTATCTCTACATCTTAAATCTACAATAAACATTTTATTAGGCTGCTATTTTGTTTCGCTATATCCGAGTTGCACTTAAGTTTTTTGTTATTTCGTTTGATTTTCCTGCAAAATTTAAAGTCAAGAAGCTTTTTGATACGGATCTTTATAAAAGGCCGCATTGTGGTTTCGCCATATTGAATTTGTACCGAAGTCTTGCCAATTGTCACATTTTGCAAAATTTGAAGTCTCTTCATATTAGTACTTTTTAATACGTTTTTTTGAACAATTTATTAGGGCCTCATCTTGTTATGCTATATTGGATTTACACCAAAATAATACAAGTTCATTTGTATATAACCTTCTTGCTAAATTTCCAGACAGCTTGGGAACTAATTTTTCAATAATTTATTATAGCGTAATTTTATCACTTTTTCTTTATATGGGTTTTAATATTTTGGCAAAATTTGAAGAAAATGGGATAAGTAGTTTTTGAGCCATGCTGCGAATGAAAATTAAGGTTTTTCGTTGTCTAGGAGCCTTAAAACGTGAAGATCAATAAGCAATATTGTTTAAATCCACATCAACTGACGAATTTGTATAAGTAATTTACAATATTATTTTACAGCACTGCGAGGCACCATTATAGAAATGTTTTCGCATATTTTAACAATAAGGTAATAATTGGAGCTAAACCAGCGGATGTAACATGTGACTAACCCGTCTACTTGATACCCTGGGTACTTAAATTTCGATGGTTTTGCGCGTTATCTCCCTTATTACTAAAATAAAGAGATGCGGTTTTCGTGACACAGTGCTACTTTTTTGTAAAACCAAAGAAGATGCAAACAGATTTTCATAGCCCTCTTCATTTTTGAGATACAATATGAAACTGAAGATCTTATATTTTCAGGCGTCCCTCGTATCTCGATGATCTGGCAACTTATTGAAAAGATGAAAACCAATATCAATAGAGTTTTTTGTATAGAATTCAGTGACAATTTCGAGATTTGGTTTCAGTCCATTTTTAGCTTCTCAAATATATATAGCACTTGATATTTAATTGAATCCGATAAGGATAATTAAGACAATTTAAAGAAATTTTAACCTATTTTTCTATTATTCTAGTACTATTTTTTTTTACTGGATTATATGTGCTAAAATCTGTTATATCATTCTTCCCTTAGAGAATGACACAAACACCTAAGAAATGTAATAAAATATATTGTAAACAGAAAATGTGTACATATTTTTAATATAGTATGACATTTTAAATATTTTTCTAATTGTGACATTTTTATAGTGTGTAATACTTATTATTGATGAAATTAGAAATTAGGAAATATTTTATGGGTAGAAATTACGGATATGGTCCGAACTGATCCCCATTATACTTAAGACATATCATACATCTTTCTTATTCTTTTTAGTGTTAAGTATAATCATTGGACAAACTTATAGATACCTAAAGGCTTTTTTGGTGTCGTTTTTAATCATGTGTTGTTCCTTTCGATGGATGATGACTTCAAGATATCGCCATAAAAAAAATCTACGATCGTCAAATCTGGCGATCTAGGCGCCTATCTTACAGTTCCTTTGTAGCAATCCACCGACTGGCCTGAAAATTCATTCTTTTGTTTTTGTTTGTTTTCTAACTCACAATCCGTGCATTGTGCGCTGGAGCACTATCTTGCTAAAGACAATTATTTTGAGTTTGTGCCAAAAAAAATGATCTAGTAAGTCAGGAAGCGTATTTTCTAGTATCTCTAGATAACGGTTTGCAATAAGAGTACCGTTATATGTTATATCTGTGCCAAGAATAAAACAGGATACGCTAAATCCAAGTATGCCTTGTCGTCCGCGTTCAATTAATTTTCTTTATTATTTTTTTGCCTATTTAGAATACCTGCACTTGAGATGTATGCCAGTCGAACCACATATCTCTTCTTTCAAAATTTGTTTCTCTATCGGTCATCACATCAATGTGCCAATTGCCAAAATTTGTCGGGTTGTTTTCTTTCTAATAATGCTGGCAAAAAATAGATAGTATGTAAGTTTTTTCTAAATGCCCTTTAAACAATTCCTAATCCAACCATATATATGCTTGTTTTTTTAAAAAATACTACGGGTCCTTCTATATCGATATCACAATTTCTAAAAAGCCCTGGTTTGAGAAACAAAAGTTACTTAGTTTATTTAGGTATTACTCCTATCACTTAAATACATTTCCGCCGCTTCATCCAGATTCTCCTTGCACTGGATAAAACAAACAAGCATATCAGTTTTCGAAATTCGCAGCCATTTGAAATTTAATAAATGGACAAAGTCAATATTTGATCAAATTAGTTCCACAAAGGCAAATGTCAATTAAGATCCACAATGGCTCAGCAGAATCTATATATTATTTTATTTAATCAAATCATTGCCGCCTCACTATTATATTTTAAACAGATCTAGAGTTTCTCTAAAGGAAAAATTATATAGTCGATATCTTTGTGAACTGATTGATTCGTGTGAAAATAATGATATAATAGATTTTGGCATAGATAATTCAGATTTAAAAAATTAACACACAATTTGAACGGCATTTTAGAAAAAAAGATCAACATTTCTTTAAATTGCCTTAATTTCGGGTACTGGATTGAAATAAATATTAAGTGTTATAGTATATATTTGAGAACCGAAAAATGAACGGAAAATTAAAATTTAAAATTAATTAGACAAGATTTCTTTAACTGATTTTTTTTTTAAATTATTTGGCCACCATTTTGTTTCGCTATATTAAATTGAAATCCATATTATCACTCTTTACCTACTACGTTGAGCCGCAGATATCGCAGATATTAAGTTTCTGAATGGCTCTCATTAACGATCCTCTTGTTATGTTAGGGTGGTGTATTATTTGTGATTATGATCCAGTAAAAAAACAAACCCCTTTTTAAATTGTCGACATTTCCACAATTTATTGTTGCATTCTCAGGACACAGATGTTTATATCCTGCATGAAACCCATATTAATCTTCACCTACTCCATTGGTCTACAGTTATTTCCTAACCCCAAATAATACACCACTCTAACATAACAACAAGAAGATCGTTAACGAAAACCATTTAGAAACTTAATATCTGAGAAATATCTGCGAACCAACGAAGTAGGTAAAGACTGACAATATAGGTATCATAAAGGATATAAAATTTATGTGTCTTGAGGATGCAATAATAAAGTTGCAAAACGTTGACAATTTAAAAAAGAAACTTTCTAACCACAAATAATACACCATTCTAACATAAAAACAACAGGAAAGTTAACAAAAACTATTTAGAAACCTAATATCTCGAAATAGCTGAGGACCAACGTAGTAGGTAAAGACTGATAATATGGGTTGCATGCAGGATATACAATTTATTATATGTATCCTGAGGATGCAACAATAGTGTAACGAAACGTCGACAATTTAAAAAAAAGACATTTGTTTTTTTTTGCTGAATCCTAACCCCAAATAATACACCACTATAACATAAAAACAAGAAGATCGTTAACGAAAACAATTTAGTTAGAAACTTAGTATCTGGGAAATATCTGCTGACTAACGTAGTAGGTAAAGACTGAAAATATGAGTTTCATGCAGGACATAGAATCTACATATGTGTCCTGAAGATGCAACAATAAAGTTCAAAACGTCGACTATTTCACAACAGAATTTCGTTTATTTTTTTGGTGGATCCAAACCCTAAATAATACACTACTCTAACATAACAACAAGAGGATTGTTATCGAAAACCATTTAGCAACTTAATATCTAGGAAATATATGCGGAACAACGGAGTAAGTAAAGACTGATAATATGGGTTTCATGTAGGATATAAGATCTATATATGAGTCATGAGGTTGCAACAATTAAGTTGCGAAAAACGACAATTTAAAAAAAATACTTGGTTTTTTTTTACTATATCTCAACCCCAAGTAATACACCACTCTAACAAAAAGTTTTTACCATTGTTCTGCCATACAGGATTTTTACCAAAATATTATCAGGTCATCCCCATTAGACCCTTAATTTTTGGTCAAAATTTGAAGTCGACGGACCGACGCAATTGATAAAAAAAAAATTGGCATCTAAGGACATTAAAACGCGAAGATATATAAATACTGAAAGGGTGATTTTCTTCAGGATTACAAAAATGTTTATTTGGCCACAATTTTGTTCCGCCATCTTACATTAGTAATAGAGTTTTACTAGTTGAGCCCTATACCACAATTAGTTATGGCACACCATTTGAAATCAATCCATTAAATATTTTTTTCAGGCTAAATTTTTAAATAATTTATTATACCGCCATTTTGTTCCACGATCTTGGATTCGTACCAACCGTGAACTGACAGACAGACAGACAGACCGACAGACGGACCGACGGAATTTATAAAACATATTTTCTGGCATCTAGCGACGCTAAAACTTAAAGATGTGTAAAACCTGAGAGGCTGATTTTTTCACGATTACAAAAATTTTATTTGGCCGTCATTTTGTTCGGCCATCTTGAATTAGTACCACTATTTCACAAGTTGATCCCTATACCACAATTATTTATGGCACACAAATTGAAATCAAACCATTAAGCATATTTTTTTCAGGCTGAATTTTGAAACATTTTATTATGCCACCATTTTGTTCCGCCATCTTCGATTCGTACCACTTGATTTCAACATAATACTTGATGTTTTGATGACCGGATGAGTAGTTTTTTAATAATATTTTTTTAAATCGTCGCTAGGCAGCTATTTTGTTTCGCCATATTGGATTTTTATCAAAATGTTACCAAGTCATCCCAATATAACCCTTAATTTTTGACCAAAATTTGAAGTAGTAGGTTAAGGAGTTTTTTACCTATGCCGCGAACAGACAGACAAACAGACGGAATTGAGAAAACATGTTAGAGACCCTGAACCGTGAAAATCTAAAAAAATCTCGAAAAGTAATTTTTTCACGATTTCTCTTTTACAAGGGAAGTAGAAACATATGTTTAAATATACAAAATATATTTTAAAAGACCCAACTTTAGTTTTGATACTATCCAACCAAATAACTGACTACGTCACTGAATTCTACACAAAAAACTTTATCGATCTTAGTGTTTGCATTTTCAATATGTTTCGAGACCATCGAGGTACGAGGGGTTTTGTGTGCGGCTTCCGTGGTTTTACCAAAACGTAGCAGAGTGTCACGAAAACCGCATCTCTCTACCTTCAGTAATAAGGGAGATAATCCGTAAAACCATGGAAATTTGGATACTCTACGTCAAAATAATGTGTAAAAACTATTAAAAGTAGTAGAAAATTTCTTCGGAAGTGATTTTTCACTTCAAATTCCAAACTGATAATTAATAATAGTAATACAGATATTGCAATTTCACTTGCAAAATACATTTCCAGAACATTTTTTTTGTTTGAGCTTAAATATACATTCCACGCACTGATTTGCATAGCACTTTTTGAGGAAATATTAAATGTTTATCCCCTAAAGTTATCGAGATATTACCATTAACTGTGGAGAGGACATTTACTAAGAAATGGTTTTATTAAAAGCATTTTCGATATTTACAGGGTATCCGCTAACCAATGGTACACAGCAAAACTGCAGACTCTTTGAGTAAAAATATTGCAATTTAACCAAACTTACCTAAGTCCAAAAATTGATAATAGCCGAGATACAGGATGTCAAAGTTGTAACTTTCATTTCGTTGTTTCTTAATAATTTATCAACAGGCTGACAGAACGGCACGAGGGTTCGTTGAGGCGAGAAATTCAAATCTGTTCTTAGTTTGGATGTCAATTGTAGTATTAGCCTAAATATTAAAGATTATATATTTTCCACTTTTTTTACGACAAAAAGGTGTACTTTCTAAATGTCGCTTCGAGTGGCCGTTATTCTGATATCTGCGTATCAATTATTAAGTACACCTTTTCAAATTCCCAAATATAAAATGTTTATCAAAGCAAGCTGTTATTAAATCAGATGTCAATTGCAGTAACAAACGCCACACTTAGTTACTGTGAAACTTTGCCAGGATTTGTTGACATGACATGACGTGTTTTACGTAGTTTTAGAAAGATCTTTTCATAAATACGAAATATTAAGGCATAACGAGTTTTCTAACGAAGAGGAGGGGGATATGGTGTGTGTATATGCGCAGGAAACTTTCATGCACGCAGGGCCCATGTACGATGGTTAGAAGTGTATCCACAACGCAGACAGCCATATTTTCAAATTTTCAGGAATCTCTATGACCCACTGGAAGAATAAGGTTCTCCCAAACGACATTCTGCAGGACATCCTAAAACTATATCTCCCAACTAGGAAGAAGAAATTTTGATCCGCGTAGCCGAAAACGCTAAATTAAGTACAATTCACATTTTTGCGAGAACTGTTGTAGGCAAATCCACCATTTACAAAATTCTTCATGAAGAGGTACTGTATCCAGTTTATTTCAAGCCAGTGCAGAATATATTGCCAACTGATTTACCGGCTAGACTGACATTCGCTCATTTCTGTCGTATCCAGCACAATGCACACATTGGTTTTTGAAAACAAAATAATATTTACAGATGCAGTAATATTTACACGTAGAGGTGTTTTCAACTTTAGAAATAAACATGCATAGGCTTTAGAAAATCCGCATTTAATAGCCGAACATCATGTCCAACATGAATTCAAAGACTAACCTTTGGTATGACGTTATTTATAATCATGTATTGGGTCCTTTCAAATTACCTCCTAATTTAAACGGCAAAATATACCTTAAATTGCCTCAAACACAGTTCCCCGAATATGTTTAAGAGTTTTCTTTAGAACCAAGACAAAGCATGCCGTTCATGCACAGAGCCGCAGCACACTTCTCTAGACGTGTCAGGGATTACCCAATTATTAAATTTCCCCATCATTTTCAATCCGCTTGATTTTTGTGTACTGGAATATGTGAAGTGGCTCGTGAATAAAGAAGCAGTGAACACTCGAGAAGAATTATGGAATAAAGTTTCGAGATGATCGGTTATTATGTAAGATAAGATGGTCGTTCAGCAAACGGGTTGTTAAATGTATTGAAGTAAATGGAAATCACCTTGAACATTTATTGTCGAAAGATGTCCTGCTTTTTAATTATATGTTCTCATTTTTGTGTCGTTGTTTACCCGTTGTTATTATTGTTGTAGCCTGTATTATTAATACGCAGATATCAGAAAAACGGTCACTCGGAGCGATGTTTACAAAGTATACCTTTTTTGCGTAAAAAAAAAAGTGGAAAACACATAATATTTAACATTTAGGCTAATACACTCACACAAAAAAGTTAAGTTTAAAGAGATTTAATGCACCGTAAGTAGCGTCCTCTAGAAGTGGCATCCGAACTAAAAACAGATTTGAATTTCTCGCCTAAAAAAACCCTGAATTTACAATTTCGTGCCGTTCTGTCACCCTGTTGATAAAGTATTAAGAAAAAACCAAATGAAAATTACAGCTTTGACAACCTGTACCTCGGTTACTATCATCTTTTGGATTGAGGTAAGCTTGGTTAAATCGCAATATTTTCACCCAAAGAATCTGCAGTTTTGATGTGTACCATTAATTAGCATACACCCTGTATAGAGACCAATAAAGGGTCCATGTCGCGGTGTCAGTGGATCTTCGCCTATACAAGTTCATTAGTCTGAATAAATTTTATGACAATTTCTCTAAAAGAAATATCCGCAAATAATTTTTTTTATTTAGATTCATCATTTCCAAACGTTTAGAAATGTCCTGCCAGATCATACCGAAAATGAAAATTCGCTTTATTCTAGTCAGTAAAACTGGATGAATTAGATAGATTTATTCGGATATTTGAAATCGAAAACTGCCACGTCATTGAAAAGGGAGCTAACGCGAGGGGAATTATGCAAAATATTCAGTTATCTTTCTAGCTCTGATAAACGCTAGATTAAATATTTCATTAGCGATATGTCCAGAATGAAGGGTTGACGTTTATATTCCTATTGCAATGTATGGCGTATTTAAAGTTTATTATTAGTAATGGATTAAATTAAATGCCATCAGTAAATATACAGCTTGGCAATGTTTATAAATCATTTTATAATTTATGTTGGTATTAAAAACAAAATTTAACAGCTGACGGTAAATAAACTCGTTTGCTTTCAGCACTCCCTTGTTAATCAAATCTAATCTAAATCCTCTTCTAGAGAGTGACGGACCCATACGCGTCAGTTTCTTGCCTCTAAAGTGTAGTTTTCTTCTAAATATAACTTGAACAATGCGAGTCAAATACAGGGTTGTTCAAAATTCATATATTCTGTATTTTCAGTCATTTTTTACAAAAATGCTGGATACGATAAGTGGTTTAAATGGTTGTTCATTTTTTTGTAAGATTTTCAGCCTCCTCCCTGCAACGCCTTAATTTGTAGACACCCCAACGTTTTTTTTCAAATGTCAACCTAGATCATGTGGAGGCTCTATGAGAAGGTCTTCTAAAACTGAATCCGATACTAGCAGTAAATTGGGGTTCGTTACAATAAAACGAGTCGACATAAGTTTTTAATTAATATTTACTATCAAAGTAGATACTTATGGCAAAGTTTACAGAATTAAATATAAGTTAGATCACTCCAGCCGGCCGTCAAAATACACCTCTCTCTATCCGCTAGACTGGTGTCAGTCTAAATTCTTTGCTCTACGTGTACTCAGTGTCCCTGATTCTAGTTTAAATTCGTTTACAGTCCAACGTATTGGGTGAGTTATGAAAAATTGTGATTTTCGTTTTGTGTAAATTAATAAAATGTCTAGTCAAAATATGTTATGTTAAGTGAATGATTGTAAAAGTCTAAGTACAGATAATTATTTCCAATTTTAATTCAATTTAAAGAATACCTGTTATAAAAATTTGCAATGCAATATTTATATGACATGACATTAAGAATTATTTATAAGATTCCATAAATATCCATACATATATATATATATATATATATATATATATATATATATATATATATATATATATATATATATATATATATATATATATATATATATATATATATATATATATATATATATATATATATATATATATATATATATATATATATATATATATATATATATCGCTAATTGTACTCGTCTTTCAAGTAGTTGACTGTACTAATAAAGACCCTAAGTTGGAAAAACGTGCCTATAGTTAGCCATTTTTTACTATATACTACTTTAGTTTTTTAGTAAAAATTTTTTTAACGACTCACTAGGTCGCCAATTTGATTCGGCATATTGGATTTTTACCAAAATATTACCCGGTCATCTCCATATAACCCTTAATTTTTGACTAAAATTTGAAATCAACCTAGAACGTAGTTTTTAAGTTATGCAGTGAAATGACTGACAGATCGACAGACGGACCGTGGGAATTGATAAATATATTTTTTAGGCATCTGCTAGTGACGCTGAAACTTGAAGATAATTAAAGTCTGAAAGACTGATTTTTTCACGATTACAAACATTTTATTTGGCCGTTATTTTTTTTCCGCCATCTTGAATTAGTACCACAATTTTATTGGTCCATCTCTATTCTACAACTTGTTTTGACACATTTAGAAATCAAGCCATTACTTAAGTAATTGTTCAGGCCTTTAAACCGTGAAAAATTTATTGTTATTTTACCTATTACGGTGGTCTGGGCTACAATTTTTATTCAATTCGCTAAATACATATATCTATATTTTATAAAGACCAGCACAGTGGTAAAATTTTTATAATCGTAATTTATAGTTACAGAAACATTATTAGCAGGTGGGTTAAGGCTGTTTCATGTAGACACGAATCACGAATCCTAGATTTTAAATTTTAGCATCTACATTCCTTCATCATACATTTAAGAATATTTATTTTTAAATTTGGTCAGCAGGTAAAACTTAAAAAATAATTTCTGTCTACTTAAATAACATTTAAAATTGTAATTATAAAATGTAATTAACGAACTAACCCCACAACATTATTTCAATTCAGCAAATTTTGCCCATAATAATTATTATGTATACTTTTAGAAATTACCTGGTATAAAAATATTTCCGGCGCAGAGCCAAACTACTTTTAAAAGAACCCGGTAACAGCAGAAATTTTACGACCGGCCTGGAACGCTCCGGCACGCTTTAAACTGCGAATATCCGACGTCGAGTGAGGCAACTTATATTTAATTCTGTAAACTTTGTTTATGGTGTAATGCGGAACGACCTTCGTTACCATCAATTATTAGGCCCCATCAACCTATCCAGTGACTTGGGAAAATATCATTGATTCATCTTGAGAGGATTGTTAAATCATAGTGGTATTTATTATTGCCCCATACGTTAAGAAGCAACTTCTTAATATCATATATTTTTACATTGCAAAATGTAGGTGAAAAGTTACCCAAATTCTAAAAATTCTAGGATAGTTTTTTTCCCCCAATTGGCTATTTATTTAGCAAATACCTACACATGCAAAATAAAAAATTTAGTTAATCTTTCAGTTTGAGCATTGAATTGTAAGCAAGTGTAAGTATTTTGGTACTTTGACATTTTTGAATCATGGTGCTCTCAGAAAGGCAGCGTATTGAAATTTTCATATTGTTGGGTTGTGGAGACAAAGTACGGAGCCAGGATGAAGTTTGTGTCTTATTCAAAGGAAAGTATCCCGAAAATACAATTACGCGGTCAAGTGTGAGTAGGATATTTTAAAAATTTGAAAAGCAAGGGCAGTTAGGGATTTACCTAAAATGAGTCGACCATCCGCTTTAACTGAAGACAGAAATATATGATATATCTACTCTCATCAGTACAAGAAAGTCCACATTCTTCAACTAATACTTTAGCGTTAAATAACGATGTCAGTAGATCTTCTACACAGTGATCATTAAAGAGCCAGTCGTATCACCCGTATAAAGCGCACGCTGTACAGGAACTTCTTGAAGATACTATAATAGGAAATTACAATTGTGTGAAGAAATGATGGAACGATATGATAAAAATAACAAATATTATCTTCTCCGATGAGGCTACATTTTATTTAAATGGAAAGATCAATAGACATAATTATCGATTGTTCATTGACATCCAAAGTTGATACGTGAGAAATATACACAATATCCCCAAAAAGTTAATGTCTGGTCGAAGTTTAGAATATTTCTTTGAGGAAAACCTTAGTACTGAGCGTTACTTAGATTTCCTCTCATTTATTTTAAAATCTGCATTAGCCGTGATGTTTCCTAACGAGGGTGATCCAGATATTCTCCATGAAAGAATATGGTATTTCAACAAGAGGACGCACCACCACATTTTGGTATAAATGTTCGAAGGTACTTGAAATTTTTCCAAATCGGTGGATAGGTCGACCGGATCCCATTGAATGGCCAGCAAGGTCTCCATACCTTAGACCTTAGATTTGATTTTTTTCTATGTTATTTGAAGGAAAGCGTGTTAACAAATAGTCCAAAAATAAAGTAGTGGCATAACTCCTATCAAATTAAGGGCAGGTTGATACAATTTAGGTTTATATATATGACCGACCTCTCTAAAGCAGTCAATAGTCTCAGAACGAAAAAGGAATAAAATGTAAGTTTGCCAAGTTTGTTAAAGGCTTATTTAAAACTATTAGTCATTTACTTTCTGAACTCCTCATTACATTATAGAACATTTCATACAGCTTTAAAAAGAAGAATGCTGATTCCAATGTAAACTCTAATAAAGCTGGAGAGTTCCGTCCTATAAATATGTTGTCTTATATAGCCACAATCATCAATGTTACTTTATTGATCAAGAGGCCTATACAATTGCCGTATTTCTAAATCTAAAATGGGCAATTGAAACTATTGAGAAAGAAATACTATTGAAAAAGTTAGACAGATTTGTGTATAAGGGGTTGCATTGGATTTTTTTTTAGACTATTTGTCAAATCAGGCAGATTACCAAAATCGAGAAAATGTATCTGAACCTGTTGATATCGATTACGGTGTACCGTAAAGGAGTGTACTTGAATCAATATTATGATCTATAAATGACATTTTTTACTCGTGTGACTATGACCTTATAAATGTGAATACTGAGGTTGACAGAATGAACTTGTGTCTCATAGAAGTACAAAAATATTTGAAAATAAATAAGCTAAATACTACAAATACTAAGGCCATGGTAATTATTTTAGCATATAAATTTAACCAAATTGAACGTGATACTCTAAAATTGAATAAGATAAGATCGAATCTGTAAAATAGTTTAAGTATTTGGGTTTATGTTGGACAATATACTTTCTTTTGACCCCACTTAAATTATAAAAAAAAATATATCAAGATGTCTAGATGTAGTCCAAGATAACTGTATATAATAACATCATACAATCCCATTTTAATTAGTGCAGGAGTGTTCTTTACTCTGTTAATAAAAACCGGATGTTAAAGATTCGGCAGTGTCTACCAGTAGAAAATAGGCTTTATCGTAACTTAATGATATTTATATTCAAACTTCTACATAACCAACTCCCAGGTTATTTTAACAAGTTTATGGCATTCAGAATCACCTAACTGGAGGGGGAACTAGTTCCAGTTTTGATATTACACGATGTATATTTGGGATTATGAAGCTTTTGTTTTATAAGGAATATTCTGATTACGCCGTTCTAAAAGATTCAAAAATACTGACCTGGTTTAAGAGACAGCTATAAGTATTTGTTTACGACTAAAAACTAAATTATATATTTCTATGCGCAAGTGTTTACATTGTTGATGTTAACTTATTTATATTTTTTGTTATATGTAAAAGAAGACTTTTAAAAATGTTTATATTTATGTGTATTAGGATTTTTTTTTAATAAATTCTAGTTGATGAGTTTTGAGTGCCTCAAAAAATCGAAACATATGAAAGTATAATTTTTAAATAGAAAACCTAAAATTGTACTACGTATTGAAATACTGCATGAAAACATTTTTAATTTTGTAATTTAGTAAGAGTGCCATACCTAAGGTTTTATTTTATTTTTTTTATGTTTGGATGGATTACGAAGCCCTTATGATTCCATATCCAGTATTGCAGGGCACGAAGTCATACTTTCTATCGACGTTCTCCAAATACTACCACGTTCATTATTGCATCCCTTGGAACTACTATCTATTCCTAGCAGTCCTTCTGATGAAAGTTCATGGTCTTTCCAGGTGAACATCCATCATAGTAGTTTTCAATATTTTCGATTTGGGTAAATACAATTTTTGCTCAAACAATGAATGTCACATATTCCACATAATAAACTAAACAATAAACTAGAACTTTTAGATACTTGAGCTATTTTCTGGTCGTGAGATGACAGTAAGATGTGGAGGCGTGTATTCTGAGCCTAGATCTGTAAATATTGCAGTTCCCCAAGGCCCAGTACTGGGACCATTACTTTTTTTTACTATATGTTAATGATCTGGCAGAAAATATTAGTACTGGATACGTTACAATGTATGCCGATGATACGATGATGATCATTTTCAGGAATTTAAAAAACGTTTGTAGCGATATGGAGATTTGGTGCCGTAATAACTATCTAATACTTAACTCCGACAAAACTGTATATATGAATATGTTTGTTCGTAAACCCTTGCTTTTAAAATTTGATAGCCTTAACAACAATAAATTTTCGAATTCTAGCAAATTTTTGGGAACTATAATAGACTCATCCCTAAACTTCAATAGTCACTTCGAGCATGTCTGCGCTAAGCTTAACTCTGCCTACTTTGCTGTTCTGAACTTAAAGAATACACTTAACAGGTCTGGCTTGCTTAGTGTTTATTATTCTTTCGTTTTCAGACACGTATCTAATAATAATATTCCATGGGTAGGTAGAGCAGTGTGGGAGAGAGTCTATATTGGACAAAAAAGAATTCTAAGACTACTTTTCAATCTTCATTGCAGATATATTTTAAGTGCCTAATTTATACAACAATAACCTTAAATTATTTGTCAAACTGAGACATGCTAATTCGTACAAGACTAGAAATGAGAATGTCATTAGTGTACCATCTCATAAATACTCATTCTTTCAGAGATCTCCATATTACAGTTGTCTGACCTTTTATAATAAACTGCCCAAACTTTATAAAGTTCTTAGTGGCAACAACTTTAGGAACAAAGTCAGACAATTTCTTATTGATAAAGCTTTCTATTCGGTACAAGAATATTTGCAGTCTTGAGCGTTTCGATACTGCTTGATACATGATAGTATTTATACTAATAGTTTGTCTTGTATTTCTTACTTCATATTCTTGTGCAAATTGTTCAGTTTTATTTTCTAATTGCATGTTATGTGTATTTATTTTTCTAAAAAAACATTTTTTTTCAAGAAGTTACCTTTTTCATTTTTTTCTTATAAATCATAAATTTCTATTTATTTTTAATTTTATTCTTCTTCTTTTCTATATCTACTTTTTGACGACACTTTATACAATAATGTATATTATGGTAATGTAAACTATTCTAGTCTAGTTTATCAGTATTAACAATTATTTTATTATGGTTTGTACAAAAAACAGTCGTATGCTTTTCCCAATTTCAATTGTTTTTAAATTCGTTTTTTTAAGTGAGACATCCGATATATTTTTATCAGAAGAAATTTTATTTACTTCGAAACTAAATTAGGATTCCATATACCTATCTTTAATACTTAACAATTTGCGTTTTTTTTTGTATCTGTAATAGTTCGGTCTATTAAATTATTTGTATCACCCTGTATATAATATCTTGACATACCGTAAAATTTAATTATCTATTAAACAGCATGGGGTTTGTAGTTTTTCCGCAAATAACTCGACTTTTTTAATTTATTTCAGAAAATTATGTCTTATTTCATAAATTTAAATGGATTTAAAATCTAATATAACTTAGAAAAACAATCACGACAGGATTTTTTTTTGGAATAATGGAAACATATTTTAAATAGTGTTAAAGAAGTCTGAACAAGAATTGTTGCTACCGCCCCGTTATTGCATACAAACTGATGCTACAGAACAATATTTATATTTCGCGAGTAGTTGTGGAGAAAGAAAGAGATTTTTTTAATTTGATAAATAAAATAGATAAAAACTCTTTAACAATTTATTATAATTGATGTAATACTCAATTTTAAGTAGGAGATTAGTTTGAAAAATATTGCTACTTAAAACAGTTGAATGGAGCTATTTATATAGAGATACTAATAGTATAAAAGCTTACATGATATTATTTAGAAGTTACTGGAACTACATTTAAAATTTGCGGCGATAATTCATATAATTATATATCAGTTTTAAGTGATATTTTTTATAATTAAATTATGGCTACTTTTTAAAACTTCTATATTATTTGTCAAATCCCATTAAGGAACATAATATCTTGATTTACTTTTAAACAGATGAAGGTCGTGAATTTTCAAATTTACCGAATAATGCTAACAATCAAGTTTATATGTTAGGATATTAAAAACGACGCTTACATTTTTGGACCCCCTACGTTTTGTCAAATATGATAATTAGTTTGTTAATTTTAAAATTTACTTTAAGACGTGAATTCCACTTATATTTCTTCACAGGCCTCGGAAATCAAAGACCTACGTATGATGACCTGTAACAGTTGCTCTCAACTATAAAATATCTTAAATCATTTTTCTACATGTTTAATATATTAATCAATAAAATGATGATTTTAACATTTTTGCTAATTAAAAACATATGAAGTGCTATAACTTTTATCTGCAAGCAGGTAAAAAGATTTTTAATCTATTACATTTGAATGTAAGATAGAAGTAAACTTAATTTATATTTATAATTAAATTATGTAAATAGTTTATAGCTTGAATATTTGTATTTATACCTATATATTGTCTAGTTTTATTTATGTAAATTTACCATCCCCAGAAAACACATTTGTTATAGTTTTTTTTATTGTTTGAGAATGACACAAACCGTAAACGAAACACGAAGCTTAAAAAGATATATTGCTTATAACTGCTATAAAATTTCATCAATCACATTATGCAACAAAAAATTATTTTTAAAGTGCTCATTCTATGTTTAGTTCAAATAATGTCATTTCAATTAAAGATGGTTAAACAAATTATGATCAAAATCTCTAAAGAACTATATAGATCTTTAATATATTTTCTTTTAAAAAATTGTGTGCATTTTTTTGTAATATGAAAGATGATCTACCTTTTTTTCTTGATATACGAAAACACCACTTGAAACAGTTGTAAGTGGTGGCCTAACTATTTTTAGTATGCTATTACCAAGTGACCTGTTGTAAAAATATTTTTTGAAACAAGAAGATTGCTTTATTTTACAACTGCCAAATGACTTTAGTATTTAAAAAATCATGGTTCTTGGGATTAGACCGTGTTAAAATAGAATCACCTTTCGACATCTCGCCTTCAATGGCGAGAAGCATCTTCAAGGATTTTACTTGACGAAGATTGGAACACTGAATTCAGTGTCTGAAGCAAAGATCCATGAAGATGTCTCGAGTAATCGAAGACGAAACGTCGGAAAGTGACTCTATTTTGACATGGTCTAATGCCCAGAACCATAGTTCCTTAATTGATCAAAGCCGTGAAAGCTTCCGTTCTCTATTGACTTTATTAACGAACTTCATAAGTTTTTAAGACTTATTTAATCATACACTATTTTATAATTATATATTCTACGAATTCCTTTCACACGTCCATAAATATTATCACTTCTTCATGTTGTATATTTATTGAAATAAAAAAATATTTTTGGAAATGTGTAATAGTGCCATTACCTTAGCATTCGCACAGATTAATCTCCTTGTAACCAGCGAAGAATGATACAGTTTCAAACACAAACCACTAGTAAAAAAAATCTTAAACTGTCACTTTGCGGGATCCCAAAAGTCGTCACATCGCAGCTCACGAAATAAATCGCGATATGACGTGACGCGACAGAGAAACAGAGTGATAGGCGCAGACCGGCACTAGGTCCAGAACTGACTGAAAATCCAGCATCCAGTCGCCCTTTAGAAAGCTGTATATAAACGCCTGCGCCCCAAATTTACCATGTATTTTGTGCAAAGTACAAAGTAGTAGGCAGTGATAATAGATAAAAGATTAAGATGGCATTGTGTGTGTGGTCGAGCTCGGGCTGGCCATGGATTTAGGGAGTTTAGTGGCGGTTTTTAACTGTTCGAGGGATGTCGATGAACTTGTTTTTTATTACTAGATCTTCGGTTCTATAGTATGGATATAATGGTGAAAGGATTTTCTTGTAAGATGCCACACACAAGGCTAATTGAAAAGACCTTCTTTATATCCTTAACAAAAGTCTCTATAGGCAGTCTGTATCGCTTTATTTAACTAGAGTTTTCAAAATATTTTCAATTTTGGTAAATACAGTTTTTACTTAAACAATGAATGTCACATATTTTACATAATAAACTAAACAATAAAATGAAACTTTTAGATGCTTGAGATATCAGGATTAACAATTACTTTGTTATGGGTTATACAAAAAAATCAGTCGTATGCTTTTCCCAATTTCAATGGTTTTTAACAGTCCCTTAATGTTGTTTACATATTATCTAATAAAACGTGTAGAGGATGTTGAATATTTTCCTGGTTGGCTACTAATTATTAGAAATAGAACTTTAAAAATCACGAAAATAAACGATCAATTTTCTTGTTTCGTAATATTATGTAGCAGCATTTATTAGTAAAGTAAATAAAAAAAATAGGGCCGGGTTTGACGTAAATCAAACAACTGGATATTTTCATTGTTGAACCCTTTAAAATTTAGAAAAATATTTAACCATATATGATATAATTTATAATATTTTGCCCAAATAATGAATATTGTTCTTTAATTTTAATTATACTCAGTGTTTTGTAGAACCGAACATAAGCTGCGGAAAATGATAAACCGGTTTGCCTTAGTTAATAAAAAAAGCAGCTTCTTAGAAAAGATACAAAAATCTATAAAGCTTGCATACTATACTAACTATACGGAAACAAAAAACTGACTAAACTGTATTAGATAGTGTTACAGCTGCAGAGATGTCAGCAAAATATGTAAAAAATTTCATGTTTGTTAACTATTTTTGATCCATTATTCCAATACTATTTCAAATAATTTAGTAGAAGTGAATTTAATTTGATATTTGTATCTTGCATAATCCGTATATTAAAATGAAACTAGCTATATTTGCGCAATCAGACTGAAATTAAGGTTGTTCTCAAATGAAATCGCGTATCATATCATCGCGAATATATTCCCATTAATATTAAAGAAAGTTCATTATCTAAAGAACTTGTCTAAAATTCATTGCGTTATAATTTTATCTCAATACTATCCTGGATGTACAAAGGAGACAAAGTTAAGTAGTGTGCCAGCTATTTTAAAAAATTTCCCAAGTGGGCAGCCCTATTTATTTATATTTTTACAGAAAAATTGTTAAATATATATTATAACATTTGGCATCGCTTTTAAAAATTTAAATTACAAATACTCATATTTTTAAGGCTTACAGTTATTAATTAGGCAAAATAAATTAATATGATTATATGTTTTTAAGCCCATTTCAATTAATGGTTAAATAATTTTATATTGTATTTTTTAATCTCAAAGAATTTGACAATGTAAATTTCAATGGTTTCATTCACGCCGAGCCCTAGCCTACTTTTAATATTGACACATAAGTGCTAAAACATATTAATAAGAAATAAAATAAAACATATAAAAACTGGATGTTTGTTTTCGTGATAAGTAAAATAATCCAAAAACTGAATCTGTGATTTTTAAGAATTAGTGTCCAGCCAGGAAACTGCCTAGCGACCGATATACCTTACATTAGTCAATATATAAAGAATATCTAAAGACCTAAGAAATAAATGAAAATAATAGGCCCTGCTAAAAATTTAAAAGTTCAAAATGACTAGCTTTAAAGGGATGTAACTCGTTAACTGGTCAGTGGATTAAGTTGTGTCTCTAGAGACTTTTTCAGGACATCTAGATCTATAAAATGTCAAAATTTCAAAAACATTGGCATAAAGCCATTTCACATAAGCTAAATGTACTATTTGGTCAATGAAACGTGGTTTCAGAAATGCATTTGGCAGTTATGGACAGTTAGGAGGCTCTGTACCACCTCTTTATTCCTTTATTTTACTTGCCTAGTACATCAGTTTAGAAATACATTTACAGTCAATATCAATATAAAATATATCAAGTCCCTACTTATTATTTATAAAAAGTATAAAACAGCAACAGTTGTAAAAAGAACATAACTAACACCGGAGCTTTACTTTTAAAGATTTACTTAAATTTAAAAATGTTACTGTGGGAAGATATTTGACATATTTTTTAAATCGGAAACAGAGAAAGTGACCCAAGGTTACGAAGGAATGTATGTTACACTAAAAATTTCCATTCAGCAGACCTTGTAATCAATTGTATTTAAAAAAATGGGCAAATACAATTTTACCAATATCTCTTTCAATTTTCATCTGAAAGATATGCAATTCGATATACTTTTATGGAAACGTCATATTGAACCATATTAATCGGGATAGTAACTGTTATTACACAGCACAATCTACTTTAGATAAAAAAAGCCAAAGTTATTGGGACGATCTCGTGATTCTATAAACGGAAGATTAGAGAATCTATAGAATTCCTATAAAAATACAGACAATCAAAAAGAAACAACAATTTAAAAACTAGTCTTGCTTGATATTTTTATTCATAGATCTGGTTTGGATTCCTTGCGAGATCGCTGAATGTCGACGATGAATTTGAATGATCGATACATAGACGTTAATGACCAATACTCTTGAAGGAGTTTCTTTTTCCTTTAGCATTCTCCCCAACTAATATAAAATTGAATAAGTTAATTTGTTGTAGTAAGTTATTGAGCTCATGATCTTCGTTGCTTAGTGATAAGAGCGTTCAGCTAGACACTAAGAGACCCCGGGTTCCAGTCCCAGCTGAGACAAGTTTATTGTTTCAATTTTAATTAATTAATAATTTACCTTAAATGCCGATTAAATAATTTTGGGAAAAAATTGTAATACCTAAATACAATGTTAATGACTATTAATCATGAATGAGGTCGTTTTCTCTTTAATACCCTCGATCGGTTTGTAGGCGCCGAAGGCTGCAACCGTAAAAATCAACTAACTTAAAATTTAATAGGTTGATTTGTCGTAGTTGGTTGTTGAGCTCATGGTCTTCGTGACTTGGTGGTCAGAACTAAAAAACTAGTTCAGCTAGAAACCGAGAGGTCCTGGGTTCGAAACGCAATGGAGGCAAATTAACATTTTCAATTTTAATAATTTGTATTTCATAAAAACCTTACACCATACCATAACATTTAGATTTAGTTCTTAATTGATAATGGTCACAATTGTGGGGCCGAAACGTTGTGACAAAGACAGTGGAAGTTCAGTTAAAGTTTAATATTTTCTACCACCCTTTATGCCAAACATAGACTATGTAAATTTGACAAAACGAGCTCCCTGAACTTCTAATATATTATTGAATTTATAAACCCTTTATGTACTCTATTCGTTTATATCAATTTTATATCATCTAGTCTAAGAGGAATTCCTTGTAAACTTATATGTAATAGCCAAATAGTACGTCATAGAAAAACCTCAGTCGAAAATAAGCATATCCGGCCAAATGCAAACCCAAATTGAAAAGAATCGTAAAGTTGTTCATAAACCACGAATAGTAGCGTATATATTCAAAGATAAGGTTGGCATTTATTTTATATCCAGGTTTTACGGGCAGCCATATCTTAAACATTTTTGCCACTTTGAAGTTTAGAGCCGATCCAGGAGGGTACATTTTAAGAAGTTTACTAGCTCTAAGTTGGTGGCAAGGCCAGATGCATTAAGAATTTCGTAAGAGGCTCAAGTGCGCTACATTAATATAAAGAAGCGTTTATTATTTTTAACCCAACTTATGAAGGGGCCTAAAGGGGGATACGTCTTTGATATGGGCTTGTTTCATAGTACATAAAAGCGGTTCTCAAACTGTGGGCACGCTCTCCTAGGAGGTACGCTGAAGCTACACGGGGCCGCCTATTAAATGAACAAGACAAAAATATTTTTTCACATTTTTATATCAAATTTAAATTTGAAATCATAACGAAAGCAATAAAAATAAAATATAAATATTTTTTGTAAGGGCATAGAACAGCTTGTTTAGGTTTGGTTGCATATTCTAGATAGACACTTTAAGCTCATTTTCTATTAATTTGGAGCTTGTTTTGATATTTGGCCTTTAGAGCAGCTATAACGGAAAAAATCGGTTTTACAAGGGTAAGAAATAGGATAAGGTAACAGTATCCGAAACGCTTTTGCTTTATTAAGATTATAGTTACAAGACAGCTAACTCCAAAAATATGTTAATAATTTATAATAAAATTTTTCTGTACTATGTGAAAAAAGATCTATCAGTTTTTTAAGCTGGTAAATATAATTGTATATGGATTTTTTACCGAATTCTAGTCAATGCATTTAATGTCTTCTTCTGCGAAAAAGTAATTGTTGAAAGTACTGCTCAAATTTTCCAAAAAACCCTCCACTGTCTTTAGTAACAACCATTCATGATTTTATCCTACCAACCCACAAATTCATACCCAAAATATAGAACGCACGTGGCGGGACGTAAGAGGTGCAATTCCACGATATGGGAGGAAGGAAGCACATTTTATTGGATATTTAGCAGAATTTTTTTAACGTTATTTTCAGATGATATCCATATTTTTTTTATTAAAATTGCTCAATTATATCTACCTAATTAAGGTTAAATATTTTTAAAACTTGTTAATTTTTGTTTTAAATAAATAAATATAAAATTACTTATTGTTTTTATTTTAAACATTATAACTAATTAGAGAAAATAAACTATGGATTTTTAAGGTTAGTTTAGTTAGAAAAGGTTAGGTTAGGTTTGGTTAGGATGGATTATAGGCTAGGATAGGTTTGGTTAGGATAAGTTATGTTTGGTTAAGATAGGTTAGGTTAGGTTTGGTTAGGATATGTTAGGTTAGGTTTGGTTAGGATAGGTGAGATTTGGTTAAGATAGGTTAGATTTTGTTTGTTGTTGTATAATACATCTAGGAGATAAATGCTATAGCATCTATGATTCTAATTTCAAGATTGTAATCTCCAAAACGAGAAAATATTCTAACCAGCAATTTACTATTTCAAAAACATTTTTTCATACGTACCCGACAAAAACTGGGGAAAATTTACTCTTACCCGTTTACACTTCTTTCTTAATCTTGCGATGTTGCCACATTTTCCAACTTCTTTACTGACGTGATTATTGTGCAATATTTAATATTTTTATACATTTGAGGTTATGTTGTTGAAAAAAATCTAATTTTTCACGTCTTTATTAAAAAAAAGCATTTTAAACTCGATTTTTTGTGTAGAACTGCCTTCTTTCTTAGTGTAGTATGTTCAGAGATACTTCCTTATATATTATACCCCACCCAGCACCCCATTTCACTCCACGGGTCCCGAAAGTTTGTCAATTTTTTATTAATCAACGAAGCAATTTTTTGAAAGTCGCAAGCGGATTTGTAGTTTCTGTCAACATTCTAATAAGTGAGTATAAATATTTTTGCAAAAATTGATAAAATAGCAGAAAACCGGATACGGCACTGTTACCAGGAAATTATTTATCGCAAAATTTTTAAAACAACGTTATTTTATGATTTTAGGAATAACAGGGCCCTTGCCAGACTAATTACACAAAAAACCGTTTTGTGATCCGAAATACCATCGGCAGATAAAATACCGCATTTTGTTAGTAAAGAATGATTACTGACAAAAATTGCATTGATTAATGTACCTGAAGTATCCGTTATTCTTGTAGGTTTATCTATTATTTGTACAAGATTATAATTTTCAAATACGCCTACCAAAGGATTCTCAACATTTAGCAAATTAATATTAAAATCGCCCAAGCAAAAAATATCATCTACGGTGGGTTACAAAAAAGCAAATACATTGTCAAAATCGTTACTACATTTTAGAAATTTAACTGTGGTGGTTTATACACAACCAAAAAGGCATATGTTTTGTTTAAGATTTTTGTCTTAAACTCTAGAATTTCGAGTTGTGCATTTTACCTTCGAGATACATTAATATATTGACTTGAAATTTAATGTTTAAATTGTATTTAACCCAAAAACAGTAAAACAAATTAACACTATTTTATTCATTATTAACATTGCTTTTTGTGATAATCATATTTTCTTTTTATCTGAAAATAAAATAAATCTTATAGTTTTTCATTTTCGTTAATAAAAGGAAGGTTCTCACCAAAATTTTACCAGCCAACAGGACAAATACTTTTTAACACTTAACTTTTAAACCATTTATTACGTCGCCAATTCTACTTTAAGTATTGTAATCACATTGGCATTTTGCAGCAAAAAAAAGTAAGACAACATGAAATAATCACGCAGCGTAAAGAACATCCTTAATAAAACGCGGCGTTTCCTTTCTTTGCAGGAGGTAATTCCCGGAATAAAATAACATGGTCCCTTATTGTTTGGACACCTAAAATATTCCGGGCCTGTGGTACTTTTCCAGAATTCTCCGACGAAAGTTATACAATATAAGGCGGACTAGTGCAAGATTACCTATCTGAATGTTTGCAAAACTTTACGAAAGTCAGCGCAGTTTTAATTAACAAGATTTAAGGTAACACTGTGCGAGATGTTATTCGAATAGAGTAACGTGTTTTAGTGAGGGTATGTGGTTATATTAAGTCTAATATAATATACCGGGTTATTAAGAGACTCAGAAAGCCTTACGGTAAGTATGTTCAAACTGTACACATTAAAAACAACTTTCTTTAAATGGTAAAATGCGTTATACGTGTAGAACGTCAAACCTTACAAAAATTATCATTTTACCTATTTTTTTCGCTAATTTATATATGGGGAAAAAATCACCCTGCCCCGTTTGTAAAGATCTCTACATTTTAAGGTCCCTATGTCTGTATGTCTGTCTATTTGCTTCAAAACTACTTTCCAGAATAAGTAACATAATGGTAAAAAACTCCAACATACGTGGAAGAAACTAATCGCCTAAAAAAACGTTTAAAAAATCACTGTAAAAAAACTATATATTTAATTGATCCTTAATTTTGCATAAAAAACAAGTATAATACAGGAATAACATGGTAATCTTCTGGCACCAATTGAAGGTGGCAAAACAAAATGACGGCCTAATAAAATTTAAAAAAAAATGTTCTGAAAAACCCGGAATTTCCCTCGTTATAAATTTTTCCTTCATTAGGAATAGTGAAGTGTGACCCAATTTAGTTCCGCACATAGTCATTTAGCAAGACATATGGAGTTTCTACCTATGCCACACATGATTTTTGGGCATGATTTAAAATAAATCGAATAAATAGTTTTTACACTGATTTTTTTTTAATAATTTTGTTCCATCAAGTTGAATTCGTACCATATTATTCCTATATCACATTTCATAATTTTTAAATGTTTTATTAGGTCACTATCTTGGATTCGTACCAACATGTTACCAGTTCATTACTGTGTAACACTTAATATTTGTGCAAAATTTGAGGTGAATTGGATAATTCTTTAGTAATAACTTATTAACATTTCGTCAGGCCGCCATTTTGGATATTTACCAAAATATTACCAGGTCATCTCCTGGGAACTGACTAACACACAGACAGACTGGCGGAATTAAGAAAACCTGTTTTTTTTACATCTAGAAACGTGAAGATATGTAAAACCTTGGAGGGTGATTTTTTTTATCATTACAAACATTTTATTTGGCTACCATTTTGTTCCGCCACGTTGAATTTGTACCACAATTTTACCAGTTCACCTCTTTATCAAATTCCTTGCAGAAAATTTTAAACCAAATTAATAAGTAGTTTAGTCAGGCTAATATTTTATTGAGCCGCCATTTTGTTTCGCCATCTTGGATCCGTACCAAAATTGTATCAGTTAATTCCTGCGTAATACTTTTAGTTTTTTAGCTATGCGGACAGATCAACGATTGAGAAAACACGTTTTTTGGCATCTAGGGACCCTAAAACGCGAACTGTAAAAACCTGGGAGGGTGATTTTTCACGATTACAAGACTTTACGAGGGAAGTAAAAAGCTACTGATTCGATTGATTTGAAATTTTTCACAAAAATCACGCGTGATATAGAAATAAATTGGCAAATTGGTATACATTCAAGACGGAATCATAAGCCTAATAAAATATTTAAAAAATTATTCTGATAAAACTAAATATTTATTTAAAAGATTTAAATAATAGTAATATACTTTTTAAAAAGTCAGATTAAAAAAAATACTTATTCGATTGTCTTCAAATTTTGCAGAAAGTCCAATCATATACAGTGTGGTCATTTAAGTGTGCAATATATGGGAATTTTTTTTATTAACCACACAATCAAAATAAAAATATTGCCAAAAGTTGATGCATCCTCGATAATAATATAAAGTGTACTTAGAATGGTTGCAAGCCAAACAGCATACAGGGTAGGTCAAAAAATATTAAAATCATGCAAGAGTAACGTACCCTTATTTCGAAAGATTCAGCAAAATGTTATTAAGAAAATTTGTTTAACATCAAAAGTTATTCCTGGATACCAAAACATAGCCTCCTGAGAAAAAATTTCTTTTTGGAAAAAATCAAAAAAGTTTTTGAAAATTTGATTTTTTTGATAATTATCATAAACACTTTCATAGTTTAATCAAAATCAGATCAGATTCGAATAACTTCGTTCAAATTTAAGTATATTTGTGAAATTAACTTGGATTTTTAATTTTTTAGGGAATCACAAACTTGAGGTTTGTTGCAACGATATTAAACACAACTTGAAAGTTTCGCCAATATTCTTTTTAACAAGATGAAACACTTGTGATGAAAATATGCTCATTAAAACACTTTCATTTGAAGTGCAAAATTATAAAATTGTTATTAAATAACTGTACACATTAACTGACAAACCTGAAATCCTATACTAAGATAATCGCGGATACCCATGGAAAAAATAAATGAGGGTTAAAAGTAAAAATTATGACAGTTAGGTGGCGTTAATGTTTCATTCTAGAAAAACAATTATATTATTATATATTAACTTTATTTCATTTAAAATGCCTCCTCCAAGACAATTAACGCTAGTCCCGAAGACAGAATTAGTTTTGATATATGGGGATAATTATAATACAGTGCGTCACGCAGCAGATATTTTCAATGAACGACATCCAGACAAACAAGTTCACTACTCAACTGTAAGTAGAATTTTAATAAATTTCAGACAGGATCTTTAGACTACAAATATAAAAATGAACGTGCCAAAACTGTTTGTACTGAAGAAAATCAATTAGCGGTACTTCAGTCAGTTGTTGAAAACCCTAGAAGATCCACCCAGGAAATTTCTGCTTATACGGGTATTAAAAAAGCTCTGTTAAGAGCATTCTCAAGAAAAACAAGTTTCATGCTTATAGGCCAGTGTTTATTTGCACGTTTCAAGAACGAGACTATGACATCTGCTATGATTTTTGCATATGGATTCAAGGACAAATAGAAGATCAGCGTGATCTTCATAGACACATTCTCTTTGGGGATGAATCCACGTTCACAACAAATGGCTCTGTCTCTTCTCAAAATTGTAGGTGGTGGTCGGACGCAAATCCAAATTTTGTTATTGACAATAGAAACCAGTATTACCAAAAAACAAACGTGTCGTGCGGTATTATCAACGAAAAATTATTGGGTCCGTTTTTTTTTTCGCCGAAACCTAACTGGCGATACCTATTTACAGTTTCTGGAAAACGAAATATCGGATTTTTTGGACAATATAAGTTTACAAGAACGGTATAAATTATGCTTTGTACATGATGGATGTCCCGCTCATTCGACTAGAAATGTTTTTGAAGGGTTAAATAGGAAATTTGGTACTAAATGGTTAGGACGAAACCTTCTCGTTCCCCAGATCTTACCCCCCTAGACTTTTTATGGGGATACTTAAAGCAAAAAGTTTATAAGGATCGACCATTTAATAATGTTGAGGAACCTGAAAATTCGATTCGTTTCCATTGCAGAAATATTCCAGCAAATATCTTGCGATCTACTTTTAGTGAATTTTATGACCGGACAATTAGATGCATTGAACGAGAAGGTGGGCACACAGAAACGCTTAGATAATTTTCATTTTTTTATGTACTTCCTTAAATGTTTTTTACTTCATGCTGATTTGTTAATTGTTAAGTTATAATAAACGTTTTTGGTAAAACTAGTGGTATCACATTCAATTAGATCTCAGTGCGTTTGATTTTTTGTTAATACTAATTCACATTAATTCACTTTTAACCCCCATTTATTTTTTAAGGGTTTCCAGTTTGTCAATTTTGTGTACGGTTCTTTAATAAATATTTGAAATGAAAATTTTGCACTTCAAATGAAAGTTTTTTAATGTGCATATTTTGTTCAGAAACGCTTCATCTTGTTAAAAAGAATATTGGTGAAATTTCCAAGTCGGGTTTAATATCGTTGCAACAAACCGGAAGTTTGCGCTTCCCTAAAAAATTAAGAATCCAAGTTAATTTCACAAGTATACTTAAATTTGAAAGGAGTTATACGAATTTGATCTGATTTTGATTAAACTATTAAATTGTTTATGATAATTATCAAAAAAATCAGTTTTTCAAAAACTTTTTTGATTTTTTCCAAAAATTTTTTTTTCTCAGGAGGCTATGTTTTGGTATCCAAGCATAACTTTTAATACTAAACAACTTTTCTTAATAACATTTTGCTGAATCTTTCGTAATAAGGGTACGTTACTCTAGCATGATTTTAATATTTTTTGACCTACCCTATATGCTGTTTCACATTCTAAGTACACTTTATATGATTATTATGGAGGACGCACCAACTTTTGGCAATATTTTTATTTTGATTGTGTAGTTAATAAAAAAAATTTCCATATGTTGCACACTTAAATGACCACACTATGTAGGCAGAAACTGGTCAAATTTGCGTACCATTATAGCGGTATAAAATGGCTGCAAAATAAAATATTTAAAAAATAAAGGTAAAAATACTTTTTATTGAATTATGTTAAATTTTGCACAAATACTAAATATAATATATGGATAAAATGGTAAAAGTTTGTATATTCGACACAGCGCAACAATATGATGGCTTATTAAAGTTTTTAAAAAAATCAGTGTAAATAACGGCATACTCAATTGATTTTAGATTCGGTCCAAAAATCAAGTATAATGTAGGGAAAAGCTGGGAGAATATTTAAATCAATCCAAGATGGCGGAACAAAATTGTGACCCATTAATGAATCCTTCCATTTATTAAAGAAATGAAATATAAAATAATTTGTATATGTTCCGTACATATATCTAACTAAATTCTTTACTTTGTTTGTTACTTTTTAATTTGTTTCCTTTCGAAGGTTTGACAATTGTTTAAAGTGAAAGGAGTTTACCATACAATATTCACACCAACTTTTTGCCAGTTCATCACTATTTCTGAACATGTAAAATTTTGAGAAGTGATTTTTTATTTTAAATTATTAAAATTTCATTACTTATATTGATGATTTATAATATTTTTATTTATACATTTAGCTTTTTCCAACCACGTATCAACTTTCTTATTTTAAACACCACACCCTCTCTATTCAGGTCTAGTGCAGATCTCTGAAAAATGCCTCGTTCAACCGCGGGCGAAACGTCGGAAAGTTATTCCAATTTTATACGCTCCAACCCTATGTTTATTTGGTAACAACTTAATACTTAATACATATTATATAAACTGTAATATATATCATTGTTCTTAATGAAAGGAGTGTTTCGTTAAAAAAAAGTGATTCTGGATACTTTACTAAAAATGTATTTTAGCAAACACAGTACTTTCCCAAATGTTCACGTATATTTTGACACCCGCATAGTTTATTATTCAAGGCAGAAGAAATGGTTGAATATAAAAAATATTTGGTTTTACCTGAACCATCAGAATCTGTCAACAAGATTAACAAAAGACACCCTGTATAATAATGATTTTAATAAATGGGCATCTTCTGGCTAATTATAAAAATACCAGTTTTGATACCCTTGTATTTAGAGACAACCGTGAAAATTGACAAGAACCTATATAGACTCTGTAAGTAGATGTCAAAATATACGTGAACCCCTGTACGTCAATGGTTTTCTCAAGTAAAGGTTTATATACAAAAAATAAATTATATATATATATATATATATATATATATATATATATATATATATATATATATATATATATATATATATATATATATATATATATATATATATATATATATATATATATATATATATATATATATATAATTTGGCGTGTTTTACTGTTTTTTAACTAACCGCTTTAAAGTAAAAAATATTTTCTTTTTTTGGGGACTGCTTCGTTTCCCTGGGGCTACCCTGTCGAATCGGAAAAATGTATTTATATACAAAAAATAAAAGCTATTTTTCTAAACACATATTGTATTGTATGACATTTTTTTAAATATTGATTCGAACAACAATCATCTACGCCAGTTTCCCTCATAAACAAATAAAAGACAAATTGCACGTGCTCCAGTGTTTAAAAGAATTTTATTTTTGCTTTTTCGAAGCTGTTTCATTCCCTAGATTAACCTTAAAGGAAGCAAAAGATTGCTTTGTCGAAAAAAAGGATATATTTCATCTTTTTTTTTAAGAAAGCTAACCGTTGTCAAAATAAAAAATATTTTTTGTTTTAGAGAGCTGTTTCATCCCCCTTGGGCCGCCCTGTAAAAAATGTTTTTGAATTGTGTTTGATCACGAGGAGGTTTCATTGCACGAGAGCTACCCTGTTTAACGGAAAAAAATATTTTTGTATGCAAAAAGATAAAAAAGTTCGACGTATTTTAACTTTTTTTAAAAAATTAAACGCTTTCTAATTAATTCATTTATTCATTCAATTCGAGGGGGCGGTTTTGCTCTTTTAAGGCTGCCCTGAAAAGAGAGAAAAAATATTTTAAATACAAAAAAAACTGATGTATTTCTCCTTTTTTCAAACTAGTGTTTTAATTTATCAACTTGTGTTATATTTAAAATCCTGATCGTTTTTTATGTGATTATGTGGAATTCAGAGGCGCATGTTTTTACCCGCTTTAAGTTGCTATACCTCATACAATGTACAAGGCAAGATCATTGAGAAAACAATGGCTACAAATACATTATTTGTAATCATTGTTGTTGTAACTGTTTCTTGAGAGACTCAAGTGAAACACTGAAAAAATCTCCCTTCTATTTGTTGACCTTTTTCATTATACTACATATTGATGAGTTCTGTCCATATAATGTGCCCTGGAAAAACACTTGGCTATCTTGACTAAGGGTTCGTGGTAGTAAAAGTAAGTAAGTAAAGTAACTTATGGGCAAAAAGTACGACGCTGTTTTCTTATAATCATAATTTTTTAATATCAGTATAGTTTTTATTGATAGAAGTTATAACCTTTCTATAAACTACATATCTAAGGAATTTCCTTCGAACTGCTTCCAGCGTATCTATATATTGTTTAATAGTATAGGCTCCACATATTTTCTACATGAGAACTACACAGAGTCGTATGTATGGAAAGGCTAGATTATTTTCAAAAGTAAGAGAGCTAGCAACAATTGTTTTTTTTTACAAAAGTTTTAGGAATGTTAAAAATCTATTGGAGCAAAAAATAAATATACAGGACTGGTCATAAAGTCACGGCAAAACAAAGTTGCATATTTTTAAATGGAACATTCTGTATGTAAAATATCTCTTCTTGATGATTATAAAAATACCAGTTTGGTACCTTTATCTTTAAAGACACTCGAGAAATTTGGGAAAACCCCTGTTTTAAGAGGCAATGCTGTTCCGGATTGGCCGGTAACCAAACAAGTAGTTTCTGAATGCACTCCTTTTATTCAGAACACAGCTTACAGGTAGTACAGGTAAAGACTGGTTATAGCTAACGATGGTAACTAAAGTAACCTAAAACCTATCACTGTCAACTTGTTAACATTTCGAAATCTCAATTACAACTGAATCAAAACGATTCTTTGCGGTCTTCTTCGATTTTTCTGTCAGTCTATTGACTATTACAGCTTTTGTTTCTGTCGAAGTGAAACTTCTATTGGGCTTGAATATCGAACTCATAAAGGTGGCGGGGAAGTGCTGTTAATCAGGGTCGAATGACATCTTTAGGAAGTTTAAATTCATGATTAGGTTTAGCATTGATATGCCATTTTTGGATTAATGCGTTAGTGAAAATACTTGTTTTGTTAAAATATTTGAGGTTAAGTTTATTAATAAAATCGTTTAGGGCCAAATTATAAATAGGCTGATAATTTTACCAAACAGATACTTACCATAGATACAATCGTCTCGACAATGGTATCCTTGACAGTTATCTGCTTGGTAAAGTTAAAAGCCTATTCATAATTTGGCCCTTAGTGTGTCCATTTTCAAATTCCTACGAATTATGGAAGTTCTGGGCAGCCGTAATAATATAATCAAAGAATAGTGCCAATATAAAGTTTACATAGCATAGTTTGACCCTATTATCTAGTTTCCTATTCATTCCTAGCAATGGGTAGAGAAGTCCAAAATTTCTTTTAAATTTTTTTAATAGCATACGTGGTGTTTTTTTGATCCGTCTCCACTCAAAAATAATACCTAGATACTGCATTTGACCAATTTATTTCTGAATTGCCGATTTCAACTTTGCCGATTTTAACTTTAGTTATATTAAATGGTTTGAAAGTTTGAGAGAAAAGAACAGCCTGTATTTTAATTAGGTTGATACTTATTTTCCAATCATCCGTTGTTGGATGTCATTAATATGTTATTGAAGTTTTTTTTGGAGGAGTTCCAGCCTCTTCTCCGTGGCAAAATGATGTCTTGCGGCGCGCTTATATAGTCTTTAGAAAAGGGTGGAATGATCTAGAAAATTATAGAATAATCTAAATACTGCAAGGTGAAAAGAATTAAGCCTAACAGAATATTCGACAAGGTTTTTTGACACTATTATTGTCGTTACATGGATAAAAATTAAGGTAAGTTTACTTCATTAAAATAGCAAATAATAAATAAACTCACCTAATTTGATTAATATATAATAAACAGGGTGTTTCATTAAAATCCTGTATAATTCGTTTTTCTTCAGTCCAGTAGATTTTTAAAAATGCCAACGCTTTTTTATTTGACATTTCTTATTAGCTCCCTTACTTTTGGAACTAATCGGTTGTTTCCCTACATACAACCGTGTATAATAAATAGTTTTAAAGAAAAGGTTTTTAGTGCACTTCCACGACATATTGAATGAAAGTTAATAAGCTGTCAAAAATAATACCTAGATTTCTGATTATATTTTTTAGAGACGTGTTGTGTAATAGTATAGTTAGATTTGTTGTTTACAGAAGAATTTACTGAAATGGATATTTATTCCATTCTGCAGTCACCATTCATAAAAACGATCCAAATCTTTCTGGAAGTGTGTTCTGCTATAATTTTCATTAATTTTCAGAAAAATCTTTAAATCGTTAGCATACAACACCTTTTCTGAGTACTGAAAGCATTTATAAACAAATTAAAATGTTTGACATCAGAAAATTGTAGAAGTAATTGGTGCAGATACTAGATTTTTCTTCGATTATATACACATAAAATAGACATAAGTCGATATCTGGATTATTTTTTCTCGGATCTTTTTCATGATTGGATGTGATAATGTGGAATTAGGAGCTGCATGTTTTTACCGGGTTTACATTTCTATACCAAATTGCGTACGTTTTGTACCCTTTGCTCAGAAACTTAACTTATTACGAATGTTCTATCGAACGATTTTTTGACAAAAAAAAATTGAGTGATCTAGTGGTCTATATGAAAAAATCGGTAAATTTCTTTTACCCAGAACTTCCCTCATTATGAATATTACATTTTATTAGGAAAGGTGAAGTGTAAACCAATTTAGTTCAGAACATTGGGCGCCATTTTGTTCCAATATATTGAATGACTACCAATATTTTACGAGTTTCTACTTATGCCACACATGATTTTGGGCATAATTTAAAATGAATTCAATAAATAGTTTTCGCATTGACAGACTCCGCGATTTTGTTTTGTCATGTTGAATTCGCACCAGTTTTTCCCTATAATTAATTTTTCTCTAAAATTTACAGTCAATTGAATAAGGAGAATTTTTACGTTAATTTTTTTAACATGTTATTTGGCCGTCATTTTGTTCCGCTCTCTCGAATTCGTGACACAACTTTACCACCTTATCTCTATATCACACTTAATGCTAGCACAAATTTTGAAATTAATCTAATAAGTAGTTTTTTTCAGACCGATTTTTTAAATATTTTATTAGGCCGCCATTTTGTTTTTGTTATCTTATATTGATACCAAAATGTCACCAGTTCATTCTTATGTAGCACTTAATTATTTTGCAAAATTTGAAGTAAATTGGATAATTAGTTTTTTTAGTAATAATTTTTTAACGTTTCACTAGGGTCCATCTTGTTCCGGCATATTGAATTTTTACCAAAATATTACCAGGTCATCCACGTGTGAGCCTTAATTTTTGTTTAAAATTTGAAGTCAATCTGATAAGTAGTTTTTAAGCTATGCCACGAACTGACAGACAGACAAACCGACAGGTGGACCGACGGAATTGATAAAACATATTTTTTGGCATCTAGAAACGCTAGAATGCGAAGATATATAAAACCTGCTAGGGCGATTTTTTGAGATTACAAAAATTTTATTTGGCTGCCATATTGTTCCGCCATCTTGAATTAGTATCACAGTTTTACTAGTTTAACTCTCTACTACAATTAATTATAGTACACAATTTTAAATCAGTTCATCAAGTGGTTTCTTTCGGGCTGAATTTCTAAATATTTTATTAAGCCGCCATTTTGTTCCGCAGCTTGTATTCGTACCAAAATGTTAATAGTTTATTCCTACATAATACTTGATTTTTGTGCAAATTGGATAATTCGTTTTTTTAAATAATAATTTTTTTAACGTTTCATTAGGCCGCCATCTTGTACTACCAGGTCATCCCCATATGATCCTTAATTTTTGACTAAAATTTGACGTCAATCTGATAAGTAGTTTTTAAACCATGCCGCGAACTGACAGACAGACAGACAGACAAACCGACAGACGGACCTACGGAACTTATAAAACATATTTCTGGCATCTAGGACGCCAAAACGCGAAGCTAATATGTAAAAGCTAAGAGGATGATTTTATCAGATTAAAAAAATTTTATTTGGCCGCCATTTTGATTTGCTATCTTGAATTAGTATCACACTTTTACAAAGTTCATCTGTATACTAAATTAGTTATGACACACAATTTGAAATCAGTTCTTTAAGTAATTTTTCAGGCTGAATTTTTAAATATTTTATTAAGCCGCCATTTTGTTCCGCCATCTTGGATTCGTACCAAAATTGTACCAGTTGATTCCTACATAATACTTGATTTGTAAAATTTGAGATAAATTAGATAAGCACTTTCTAGGTAATAATTTTTTTAACATTTCACTAGACAGCCATTTTGTTTTGCCATATTGTTACCAGGTCATCCTTATATGACCCTTAATTTTTGACCAAAATTTGTAGTCAATCGGGTAAGTAGTTTTTTAGCTATTCCGCGAACAGACAGACCGACAGACAGACAGACAGACCGACGGAATCGAGAAAACATGTTTTTCGTCATCTAGAGACCCTGAAACGTAAAGAATCTGAAAAAATCTAAGAGTGTTATTTTTTCGCGATTACAATACTTCCCTTTTATAAGGCAAGTAAAACGAATGGTTTCAGTTTAGCCGAATAAAGGGTTATAGATTTAATTAACTGAATGAGTGTAGGCTTTTTGGTATGTCGAGAAGCTTTGACACTTAAAGAATTTTCATTTTAGCACAAACAATGACAGACAACAGGTCATTCACCTGTCACTTGGAATGCTAGAATACTAAAACCGGCATATTGATACTGGTAACGTACAATATAGTGAAAAAAAGAAAGACCTATACGAAAGTATAAATATTAATTATTACTCCATGCAGTATGAAGTCTTACGATTCATGGTCTTATTACGGTCCTGGCTGTGTTTAAAGCAATATGTGTTTCTCGGGGATTTCGGGTGGATTTTTATGTCGGCCGGGATTACAGGAACTCTTTTAATTTTAAAGAAAATAAATTTTAAAAGCGCAAGGTCGTTTAGAACTTCCGGGGGAGATATTGGCTGAGAAGCAATGCAATGGAGAAAAGTTCGTGGTGCTGATGAGTGTTTTCCAGTTTCCCGAGACTAGTTATACTTTTTTCTTTCGGTCCCAACTTTCTTTTTATGAAGCAAAATTATTGCCATGTGGAATAAAAGCCATTTTATTTAGCTGTTTAGTTTTTAGATTCATTGGATAATTTATGGAATTTTAAAACTCTGATAAAACAAAACGCATATTAAATTTTAATATTGTATAAATCGTGATAGACATATTATGAACGTTGTTTCTTTTTTATTTTTTATTACTGACTTTCGGCTGGAAGCATCCCCGCTCATCTTCAAGAGAATTAGACCAGTTTGAAACTTGACACACTTACTTAGAAGTGTCTAGGTCAGCTTTAGCGACAGTGACCTGAAAGATGTTAATCCTAGCAAATATCCAGCCATCCACTGAGGACGTAAAAGTTCTCCCTCTATTGAACCACCAACGAAATTTGGATGAGTTTAATTTATTGCCAAATATTACATTTTTGATACCAAAATGACAATTATAATTTTTAACAAGGCGGTGGGACGCTATCATAAAAAATGTTTAAATGGAAAGAAGAGTGGAGTGATACATTATTTTTTAGATCTCTTCAACGTTAATTCATATCCATGATTTGATATTACTAATCACTCGAAATTACGGACACAAAAAGGCCAAGGTCAAAGTTTTCAAATGAATTTATTTTCAAATTTTTCCCATAATCGGTGTCCAAAAATACATCCGACGCCATTTTTTTTTCACAAATCGAGACTTTTCAATGACCCAAACTCGTCGTTTATGTAGGAAAAATGGGTGTAAACGAATTTCAAAAACCCACCCGCTGAACCCGAATCCGCAGCCGTTTTTTTTCTACCTTGCTTTGTTGAGGACAGTTTTCGATAATTTTTTTGTTTTTCGATAAATTCCGACTTTTCTTGATGCACATGGCCCGTGCTTTATGGTTAAGTAATAAATTATAGAATGAGATTAAAGATAAAATTGTATAAGTTTTATTTTAATATATAACTATATTTTTACTAGGACTAACAGTTTCTAAGATAAAGAAGAAAATCAGAAGAAAGTGACATGTTTCGGGTTACTGTCGCTAAAGCTCAATTTGGATTCATCAGGACTTATAATCCATCACTAGATACTTCTAAATGAGTAAGCCAATTTTCAAAAATGTTGAAATTATTTTTAGAAAAAACCTGTATTGACTGGGCTAAATACTGAATTAGTTAAAATATTAAAAAACCTTGCCTCGGGATGGAAATGTATGCAGATATTTGGTAAATTATGAGTTTGTGTTAAATTTAAATTTTCTGATTAGTCTTATCAAGTTGCACGTTAATTCATACAAATCTGATTAGTACTTGAATACATAAAAAATAATAATTAAGAATAATTGGTAACTTTTACTATATCGTTGAAAAGAAAGGATATCTCGTACATATTATGTGTCGTTGGTGAACGACCGATTATTCGAAAATTTTCATATTATTAAGATCCACATAATCATCATTTTTTCTATTATGTTAACTCTGTAACAATACAGAGTGGAACCGAAAATTGAGCCCGAAGTTTGATTGAATGATTTTTTCACAAAATATTTAATTTAAGTATACCTTTTAAATTTTAATAACAATACAGTGGGTTTATGGCATTTATATATAAAAAAAAATCACAATACAACTTTAGAGTAGGTAAAGTGAAAAAAAATTTATGTAATTTAATAAAAAAATGCAGAGAACAAATTAAGTATAGAATAATCCACACAAACTTACTTTTTAGAAATAAAGTAAGTGTATAACTCTATACAAGGTGGTTCTTAATAAACGTACTAGTCAGGTGGTCTAAAGTTATATAGATAAAAGTCTTAAGCTTAATATTGTTCTTTTTACTAAAACAGTATGCTCGACAGGAAAAGTTAAGTAAGATAAACAATGTCAATACCCTCGATACGTAGTTTTACTAAATAGTTATTTAAAACTCACCTGAAGAATATTTTAAGGTCTAAGAGAATAATCCGAAATTGAAATATGAAATAAATTAATTTTGAAACAATTTTCAGAAAATACGGTGAGATATTACGAGTATATTTTTATGGATAATGCCAGAATGCAAATACTTGCGTGGACAACCAAATGCGCAGAGAATTATCACCAATTTTCAGATCAAAATTGGATTTACCACATCTGGAAATTGATTAATATTGGAATGTTTTCCTAAATTATAAATACCGTTTTATTAGGACTATCGAAAATGAAAATAATCATTTTTTCATTTGAATTGACATGCTTGCAGTTAAAAAAGATTGTTTATGATAATGTGGAAATAATAGGGGGAAATTGTCAATAAAAGGATAGACTTCTATAAAAAATTAAGATCTTCTTTCTTACTACGACTAGATATTTCAATAATTTACGGAACCGTGGGTTAATTCTATTGCGGCAGTCACCATGACAGGATTAGAAATTAATGATTGGTTTGAAGCCTTTAAGAAATTAGTTCAACAAAATTGCAGTACACTGTATTGAATTTAAAAAAAAATTAATAAAAATGATTTTCAATTCGCTAGATCAATCACAAAAGTTCAATATTATATTTTTTTTAACATGTCAGCCGGTAGAGTTGTATAATATGCAAAAAATATTGTTATAAAAAAATGTTATTTCTCTACTGAGTAAGCTAAGACAAGACGTTTTATATACATTTACAAAATCTGTTATAACTCTTTTATCCCTTCAAAACACAAGTATTGCGATAACTATGCAAGAACTTCATTAGTTCAATCTTGTATAGTCTTACTCTTGCTAGACGTATACTTGTATCTAAGTTATGTTAACCTTTAAATGCGTTTAGATCACGTATTTAGTTCAGAGATCGAAATAAAACAACATTTAAGTCTCAAGGAAAACTTTACGTTCAATTTTTTGAAAATTGCAAAAACTTGCATTGCCAAAATAAGCAACTGCTTTTAAGTTTTATGAAGTATGGGCGTTTTTCAGGTACCCACCAAAAAACAGCGACCCATTTTAGTCTATTAGTTTTACCATATGAAAAAAAAGTACTGTTGTACATGCATGTCCTGGAAAGTTTTTATATTGGGATATGAGCTACCATTCCGAAAATATGATGCCGCTTTCTTAAATCAGTAGTTTCCCAAACTCTATTCAAACGTAAAGACAAGCCTTAAGATATCGCTAACAGCTGTTACAAACGTAGGATTGTTTTCTGCTGAACCCAGGGATTATTAATGCGGTCGCTAATTTGTATTAATTTTTTAATTTATATGTGTAAAACAGATTTAATTAAACGGTTAGAGGATCTAAGAAATTATGAATCTAAATACCTGGGGTTAGCATGAATAATATTCGATGCTGGTTAGTTTTCTATATAGAGAATATTTTAACACAGGATGTTTGAAGTAAAGTCACTGTTAAAGAGGTATTTTAACACTTTTACTATGGAACTTAATACTTGATAACCTTTTACTATATATCAACTCCAGAGAATTCTACACAATTGCTTAAGCAGACTATATTGCCATGCTGTTGAATAGAATGTTTTGGGAGGAGTTCAGCTAAAAATCCCTAATTTTGATTAGTTATACAAAACACCAAAGCCAATCATTATAAATAACCCATTGGAGTTGCAAAAAACCAATTCGGTACGACTCGAGCAATAAGATTAAAACGTAATCTAGACGAAGGCTAGAATTGGCAAGATCAAGTCCTACACAGGTTCGAGAATAAAACCAAGATGAAGTTTAGCATCGCCTTCGTGTTGATCTTGCAATTTCTCGCATTAACGGGAATTTCGTCAGGTAGATCACTATATTCAGTTTATATTTGTTTTCTTAACGAACACTCGCAGTCCAGGAGAAACAAAATGAATACAAACTGGCCAGATGGAAGACAATCTAAATATTTTTGGCCCAGCCTCCTAACATACTCTCAGGGTGCAGAAATTGTTAAACCTATAAAAAGAAAACACCAACAGTGAAACTAAGTAGCAGCAAACTTATCATAAATAGCAAGAAATTTATCAAATACCTCAACAGTGACCTACCTGTCAATGTCTAAGAGCAACCTGCAATTAGTAATAAGAATTGTGATGATACTAGGTGATTTTTTTATTTACAGATATAGGTAATAAGATCTGACAGTATGACCCTTTTTATGTGATTGTTCCGCTATATCACTAACTAGGGAATATTTTCTAGAAGAGCTTTGTCAGAGTCTAAAGGCAAGTTTTCATTACCTAGCCGACACTCGGATCAGCGATGTTTTTAAAGAGGATTTTAGAAAGAAAAATTAAATTGGGTCTTACCTTTTTTAGACACATAGTTTTATCTTTGTATAAAGATAAAGATGATTTGCAACTTTGGTGCAAAAATCAAATAAAAGTTACATATCTAATAAAAACATTTTTTATTTTAAAGTTCTATTTATTAGTAATTTTTTTTAGAATAAAAAAAGCAAAAAAGAATAATGCATAGATACATACGTACGCTACTGTTTTCACGAGCGAAGCCTAAAGAAAGTGGGCTCTGTATACTAAGTTATCTGATCTCTCATATGAATATCCTACATGAATAAAATATGACCGAATGCGCTGACAAATTTTCATCTCCTGAATTTTCCATTACATCTTCAGCTTTAGATTATTGGATAGAAAAATTTTAGTTTAGGGGAAACCACAAGATGCAGAATTTATGGTGTAACGAAACTAGTATAAGGAAGCATAGGTGAGTAAGGAACAACTACCATATGTTGCTTTTAGTTGCGGCTGCTTCTCAAATGGTCAGTTGGTCAATTGCGCTGTAAACTACTAAAACAATAATTATAAATGTTATATTTCAGATTTCCGTAGTATTATATTACAGCTACTAAACTATGTATAATTCTTGAAGAAATAGCGTAATTTGTCTTTGAAGACAACTATATCAAGCTTGCAATATTTATAATAGAACTTAGACCTGGGACTGGTCTAAGTTCTATCAGTGAGATATACTTAAAGTGTGTTTAAAAGCCAAACAACAAAGGCGAAACAACAACGACAAAATACCAATAGCGCTAAGATAAGAAGGAGATTAAAACAACAAAAACTTGACAGAATACTAATTTTAACATCACTAATTTTTAAGTAAATGTTGAAAGTGGTTTTCTAGACAGTACCCAAGTCGATTATAAAACTCTCGCAGTGTGTTGCTTAACACATTCGGTGTTATAACTGTAATTAAAGTGCGGATTTGTCTAAATTTTATAATTTATTTTTGTACACACGAGCTGGATAAAGTGTAAGGAAAAGACGTCAATATCTCTTAATAAAAAAATAAACTTCATAACTCAAGAGATATCCTTTTCAATAAAAATAAATGGAGCATTCCATGAAAGATAAGAAAATGACTACGTGTAGCTGTAATGTAATGTAAAGTGGAAAATCTGGTCACATTGCCGATTTTTTTTTCCATCCAGCGTGCCTAGAAACCACTGAATTCCGAATTTCGTAAGCGCAACTTTAGTGGTTTTGAAGATATTTAAGAGTTCCAGTTCTTTTTACTATCCATGTATATATATATATATATATATATACATATATATATATATATATATATATATATATATATATATATATATATATATATATATATATATATATATATATATATATATATATATATATATATATATATATATATATATATATATATATATATATATATATATATATATATATATATATATATATATATATATATATATATATATATATATATATATGCGATATATATATATATATATATATATATATATATATATATATATATATATATATATATATATATATATATATATATATATATATATATATATATAGTGTGTTTCTAAATAAAAAAATGTCCACCTTTATATTTCCGGAAAAGATATTCCTCAGAAATATATTTTAAAAACGGCCTAAAAAGTTTATTATGTCACAGGGTACCCTCCTGCGATCATGATTTCTGGGCCTTTACCCTCATCAGGCAGGCTTGTACCCAGGGAGATCTGAAATAACAGATTGCTCGATATGACAAAATCGAAAACGAAACGTCTATCGTACTGAAATAGTACTACATGCTAAGTATAACACTTAGCGCCACCTATTGGGGCTCCGGTGGTTTCCGGCTGCAAACCCATAGGGATTTGGCAAAGTATGCACTAGCACCATCATACGGAGAGTAGATACTAAAATCAATAAAAATGCACCTTATCAAAAGTTCTTGGCCGGAAAAGATATATGTAATTTCTTGAGTTATAAGAAGAATTGCTTTCGATTATGTCACAGGGTACCCTCCTGCGATCATGATTTCTGGGCCTTTACCCTCATCAGGCAGAATATATATATATATATATATATATATATATATATATATATATATATATATCATACGGAGAGTATATATTTATCAAAAGTTCTTGGCCGGAAAAGATATATATATATATAATTTCTATATATATATATATATATATATATATATATATATATATATATATATATATATACGGAGATATATATATAAAATATATATATATATAATATATATATTCACACACCTATTATAAAAGTTCTTGGCCGGAAAAGATATATGTAGAATAGCAGAAATATATAATTTCTGCAGGTGCAAAACGGCCTACAAGAAGAATTGCTTTCGATTATGTCACAGGGTACCCTCCTGCGATCATGATTTCTGGGCCTTTACCCTCATCAGGCAGGCTTGTACCCAGGGAGATCTGAAATAACAGATTGCTCGATATGACAAAATCGAAAACGAAACGTCTATCGTACTGAAATAGTACTACATGCTAAGTATAACACTTAGCGCCACCTATTGGGGCTCCGGTAAACCCATAGGAATTTGGCAAAGTATGCACTAGCACCATCATACGGAGAGTAGATACTAAAATCAATAAAAATGCGCTTTCACACACCTTTATCAAAAGTTCTTGGCCGGAAAAGATATATGTAGAATAGCAGAAATATATAATTTCTGCAGGTGCAAAACGGCCTACAAGAAGAATTGCTTTCGATTATGTCACAGGGTACCCTCCTGCGATCATGATTTCTGGGCCTTTACCCTCATCAGGCAGGCTTGTACCCAGGGAGATCTGAAATAACAGATTGCTCGATATGACAAAATCGAAAACGAAACGTCTATCGTACTGAAATAGTACTACATGCTAAGTATAACACTTAGCGCCACCTATTGGGGCTCCGGTGGTTTCCGGCTGCAAACCCATAGGAATTTGGCAAAGTATGCACTAGCACCATCATACGGAGAGTAGATACTAAAATCAATAAAAATGCGCTTTCACACACCTTTATCAAAAGTTCTTGGCCGGAAAAGATATATGTAGAATAGCAGAAATATATAATTTCTGCAGGTGCAAAACGGCCAAGAACTTTTGATAAAGGTGTGTGAAAGCGCATTTTTATTGATTTTAGTATCTACTCTCCGTATGATGGTGCTAGTGCATACTTTGCCAAATTCCTATGGGTTTGCAGCCGGAAACCACCGGAGCCCCAATAGGTGGCGCTAAGTGTTATACTTAGCATGTAGTACTATTTCAGTACGATAGACGTTTCGTTTTCGATTTTGTCATATCGAGCAATCTGTTATTTCAGATCTCCCTGGGTACAAGCCTGCCTGATGAGGGTAAAGGCCCAGAAATCATGATCGCAGGAGGGTACCCTGTGACATAATCGAAAGCAATTCTTCTTGTAGGCCGTTTTGCACCTGCAGAAATTATATATTTCTGCTATTCTACATATATCTTTTCCGGCCAAGAACTTTTGATAAAGGTGTGTGAAAGCGCATTTTTATTGATTTTAGTATCTACTCTCCGTATGATGGTGCTAGTGCATACTTTGCCAAATTCCTATGGGTTTGCAGCCGGAAACCACCGGAGCCCCAATAGGTGGCGCTAAGTGTTATACTTAGCATGTAGTACTATTTCAGTACGATAGACGTTTCGTTTTCGATTTTGTCATATCGAGCAATCTGTTATTTCAGATCTCCCTGGGTACAAGCCTGCCTGATGAGGGTAAAGGCCCAGAAATCATGATCGCAGGAGGGTACCCTGTGACATAATCGAAAGCAATTCTTCTTGTAGGCCGTTTTGCACCTGCAGAAATTATATATTTCTGCTATTCTACATATATCTTTTCCGGCCAAGAACTTTTGATAAAGGTGTGTGAAAGCGCATTTTTATTGATTTTAGTATCTACTCTCCGTATGATGGTGCTAGTGCATACTTTGCCAAATTCCTATGGGTTTGCAGCCGGAAACCACCGGAGCCCCAATAGGTGGCGCTAAGTGTTATACTTAGCATGTAGTACTATTTCAGTACGATAGACGTTTCGTTTTCGATTTTGTCATATCGAGCAATCTGTTATTTCAGATCTCCCTGGGTACAAGCCTGCCTGATGAGGGTAAAGGCCCAGAAATCATGATCGCAGGAGGGTACCCTGTGACATAATCGAAAGCAATTCTTCTTGTAGGCCGTTTTGCACCTGCAGAAATTATATATTTCTGCTATTCTACATATATCTTTTCCGGCCAAGAACTTTTGATAAAGGTGTGTGAAAGCGCATTTTTATTGATTTTAGTATCTACTCTCCGTATGATGGTGCTAGTGCATACTTTGCCAAATTCCTATGGGTTTGCAGCCGGAAACCACCGGAGCCCCAATAGGTGGCGCTAAGTGTTATACTTAGCATGTAGTACTATTTCAGTACGATAGACGTTTCGTTTTCGATTTTGTCATATCGAGCAATCTGTTATTTCAGATCTCCCTGGGTACAAGCCTGCCTGATGAGGGTAAAGGCCCAGAAATCATGATCGCAGGAGGGTACCCTGTGACATAATCGAAAGCAATTCTTCTTGTAGGCCGTTTTGCACCTGCAGAAATTATATATTTCTGCTATTCTACATATATCTTTTCCGGCCAAGAACTTTTGATAAAGGTGTGTGAAAGCGCATTTTTATTGATTTTAGTATCTACTCTCCGTATGATGGTGCTAGTGCATACTTTGCCAAATTCCTATGGGTTTGCAGCCGGAAACCACCGGAGCCCCAATAGGTGGCGCTAAGTGTTATACTTAGCATGTAGTACTATTTCAGTACGATAGACGTTTCGTTTTCGATTTTGTCATATCGAGCAATCTGTTATTTCAGATCTCCCTGGGTACAAGCCTGCCTGATGAGGGTAAAGGCCCAGAAATCATGATCGCAGGAGGGTACCCTGTGACATAATCGAAAGCAATTCTTCTTGTAGGCCGTTTTGCACCTGCAGAAATTATATATTTCTGCTATTCTACATATATCTTTTCCGGCCAAGAACTTTTGATAAAGGTGTGTGAAAGCGCATTTTTATTGATTTTAGTATCTACTCTCCGTATGATGGTGCTAGTGCATACTTTGCCAAATTCCTATGGGTTTGCAGCCGGAAACCACCGGAGCCCCAATAGGTGGCGCTAAGTGTTATACTTAGCATGTAGTACTATTTCAGTACGATAGACGTTTCGTTTTCGATTTTGTCATATCGAGCAATCTGTTATTTCAGATCTCCCTGGGTACAAGCCTGCCTGATGAGGGTAAAGGCCCAGAAATCATGATCGCAGGAGGGTACCCTGTGACATAATCGAAAGCAATTCTTCTTGTAGGCCGTTTTGCACCTGCAGAAATTATATATTTCTGCTATTCTACATATATCTTTTCCGGCCAAGAACTTTTGATAAAGGTGTGTGAAAGCGCATTTTTATTGATTTTAGTATATTTATATATATATATCTATATATATATATATATATATATATATATATATATATATATATATATATATATATATATATATATATATAGTGTGTTTCTAAATAAATGTCCAATATTTCACAGGGTGATTCCTCAAACATTTTTAAGGTAAAAAGTTTATATAAACGGGTGGTCTAAAACGCTTTATTCTCGAGTTATAGGAACAATCTAAATACTTTTTGTGTTATGTTTCCTATATATATATATATATATATATATATATATATATATATATATATATATATATATATATATATATATATATATATATATATATATATATATATATATATATATATATTGTGTTTCTGAATAAGTGTCCGATATTTCACGGGGTAATACCTCAAGTATTTTAGGGTGAAAAATTGATATAAACGTGTGGTGTAAAATGCTCTGTTTTCGAGATACAGGGTGCCAAAATTTTATTTTTATTTTTGCTTTTTCTGCATAATTTTCTAAATAAATCCGATATCTGGATGAACATTGGTACCTGGATTTTTTTTGACTTAGAAAGTAGATTTGGTCTTAATTTAGCTCTTACCTGTAGGGGGCGTCATCTACATGTCTTTTCTCACTTTCAAAGGCTCGTAACTTTTTTGTACAACCTTTTATATCTATATCTATTAAATTATGTATTATCTATTAAAATTATTAGGATGTTTATATACGCTTATGAAGTAATTAAAGTAAGTAGTATCTATTTGCCAAAAAATGAAAAACTTTACCAATGCTTATGAAGTCAGACGTCCAAACCGCAAAACTCCTACTTCAAAAACAAAGGATCCACCTCCAATTGAGGGATACAAGAAATTTTAAGAAAGCCGCTCACCTCTCCGGTGTACATCGGACGGTAAGAACTCCAGAAACGGAGGAAGCAGTTCCTAATCTGGTACGAAAACATTCAGTACAAGTACCAGAAAAATATCGCTAATATTAAACATTTCACATATCCTGGTTTGGAGAATTTCAGTGGATATTTGCTTTATCTCTACCAGATTCAGAGGGTTTAGGCACTTTTCCCTCGTAACTTTCCAACTCGTATCGACTTGTGTCCTTAGTTTCTGTAATGCCTAATTCTAAATCCTCTATTTGGTAATCAAATCCTGTTCATGGACGAAGCAAGTTTCTCACGCAATGCAATTCGCAGTTTTCATAATAATTATTTATGGTCAGAGGAAAACTCCCATACAACAGTAGAATCACATTTTTAAAAACATTTCTTCGTTAACGTGTGGGCTGGAGTTCTGGGAAATTTTCTAATAGGTCAATTCTTTCTTCCGGGAAGATTAAATGGCGATAGGTATCGTCAATTTCTCGAAGATTTGCTCCGCTAGCGCGAGAATTTTAAAATTTTTCAATAATCGCTGAATAGGTCGAGGAGGGCTTTATCCGTGGCATCCTAGGTCACCAGACCTTAACTGCCTGGATTATTTCCTTTGGAGTCATCTTAAGACCCTCGTTCACCAAATTCGATTCAAAATGAAGAACAACTAAGGAATCGCATAATAGATTCCTTTTAAATTATTAGAAATACTCCGCGGAAGGGTGTGAATCGATGAGAAGAAAGTTGGATGCATCTATTTTAAAAGTAGGTGGGCATTTCCTCGAGAAACAGTAAAGAATAACTTTTTTACGTAGAGGTGATTGAGAAATTAATTTTTTTGATCAAAAATATAATATAAGTTCCTACGAAAAAATTATGACCCTTTGAAAGTGAGAAAAGACATGTATGTGGCGACCTGTACAAATAAGAACTAAATTAAGATCAAATTCAAATTTCTAACGTCAGAAAACACCCATAATTCTTTATGAATATCTTGAAAAATAATTCTTCATATTTAAAATTGGAAAAAATGCCTACATTTTGCCAGTCAATAACACATGCATCAATTATTTCAAATCCAAATACCTTGAAAACGTTGCTCCTAGCGACTTCTAATAAAAATACCCTTTTCTTGTAAAAATAATTAGGGAATTCATTACTTTTTTACCAAAAATGTAATATAAGTTTGTACAAAAGTTACGAGCCTTTGAAAGTGAGAAGACATGTAGATGACGCTTAAAAACTAACTTAGGATCAACTCCCAGATACCAATTTTCATCCAGAAATTGGAATTATTTAGGAAATTATGTAGAAAAACTAAAACTTAAAATAAAACTTTAACATCCTATAACTCGAGAACGAAGCGTTTTAGACCACCCGTTTATATAAACTTTTTACCTTAAAAATATTTGAGGAATCACCCTGTGAAATATTGGACATTTATTTAGAAACACACTCTATATATATATATATATATATATATATATATATATATATATATATATATATATATATATATATATATATATATATAATAATAAATAATACAATTTCTGGATGAAAATTGGTATCTGGGAGTTGATTTTAATTTAGTTTTTACTTGTAAGGAGCGTCATCTACATGTCTTTTCTCACTTTCAAAGGCTCGTAACTTTTGTACAAACTTATATTACATTTTTGGTAAAAAAGAAATGAATTCCTTAATTATTTTTACATGAAAAGGGTATTTTTATTAGAAGTCGCTAGGAGCAACGTTTTCAAGGTATTTGGATTTGAAATAATCGATGCATGTGTCATTGACTGGCAAAATGTAGGCATTTTTTCCAATTTTAAATCTAAAGAATTATTTTTCAAGATATTCATATAGCATTATGGGTGTTTTCTGACGTTAGAAATTTGAATTTGAACTTAATTTAGCTCTTATTTGTACAGGTCGCCACATACATGTCTTTTCTCACTTTCAAAGGGTCATAACTTTTTCGTAGGAACTTATATTACATTTTTGATCAAAAAACTTAATTTCTCAATCACCTCTACGTAAAAAAGTTATTCTTTACTGTTTCTCGAGGAAATACCCACCTACTTTTAAAATACATGCATCCAACCTTCTTCTCATCGATTCGCGCACCCTTCCGCGGAGTATTTCTAATAAGTTAAAAGGAATCTATTATGCGATTCCTTAGTTGTTCTTCGTTTTGAATCGAGTTTGGTGAACGAGGGTCTTAAGATGACTCCAAAGGAAATAATCCAGGCAGTTAAGGTCTGGTGACCTAGGAGGGAACGGATAAAGCCCTCCTCGACCTATTCAGCGATTATTGAAAAATTTAAAAATTTTCGCGCTGGCGGAGCAAATCTTCGAGAAATTGACGATACCTATCGCCGTTTAATCTTCCCGGAAGAAAGAATTGACCTATTAGAAAATTTCCCAGTACTGCAGTCCACACGTTAATGAAGAAATGTTTTTAAAAATGTGATTCTTCTGTTGCATGGGAGTTTTCCTCTGACCATAAATAATTACTATGAAAACTGCGAATCGCATTGCGTGAGAAACTTGCTTCGTCCATGAACAGGATTTCATTACCAAATAGAGGATTTAGAATTAGGCATTACAGAAACCAAGGACACAAGTCGATACGAGTTGGAAAGTTACGAGGGAAAAGTGCCTAAACCCTCTGAATCTGGTAGAGATAAAGCAAATATCCACTAAAATTCTCCAAACCAGAATATGTGAAATGTTTAATATTAGATATTTTTCTGGTACTTGTACTGAATGTTTTCGTACCAGATTAGGAACTGCTTCCTCCGTTTCTGGAGTTCTTACCGTCCGATGTATACCGGAGAGGTGAGCGGCTTTCTTAAAATTTCTTGTATCCCTCAACTGGAGGTGGATCCTTTGTTTTTGAAGTAGGAGTTTTGCGGTTTGGACGTCTGACTTCATAAGCATTGGTAAAGTTTTTCATTTTTTGGCAAATAGATACTACTTACTTTAATTACTTCATAAGCGTACGCAATCTATAAACATCCTAATAATTTTAATAGATAATACATAATTTAATAGATATACATATAAAAGGTTCTACAAAAAAGTTACGAGCCTTTGAAAGTGAGAAAAGACATGTAGATGGCGCCCCCTACAGGTAAGAGCTAAGTTAAGACCAAATCTACTTTCTAAGTCAAAAAAAATCCGGGTACCAATGTTCATCCAGATATCGGATTTATTTAGAAAATTATGCAGAAAAAGCAAAAATAAAAATAAAATTTTGGCACCCTGTATCTCGAAAACAGAGCATTTTACACCACACGTTTATATCAATTTTTCACCTTAAAATACTTGAGGTATTACCCTGTGAAATATCGGACACTTATTCAGAAACATATATATATATATATATATATATATATATATATATATATATATATATATATATATATAGGAAACATAACACAAAAAGTATTTAGATTGTTCAGGACAATACCAAAATGTAATAATATACATGGCATTTCATTCAGAAAACGGATGTTTCCACATGTTTGAGGTAGAAGCAGCAACACCGCACAATTTATTTTAGAAAGAAAGTTTATGTTCATATATGGCCAGAGCCAAATTTTCAAAGTAATATATTTATGGGTTCTCCAGATATTTCTAACAGGCCACAGAGTTTGAGGCACCCTTAATATATATATATATATATATATATATATATATATGACTTGTTATGACATTGGTGTACGTGGAATGAAAACATACTATCATTTAATGCTCCCAACGAAAGCCAGGAGTCACAATGTAATTCAATGCCGGTCGTGGTATTAGCCAGCGGAGTAGTTGTTTTTGTGATTCCATTTTGTGCCTTTGCCCTACACGGGGCTCGCTTGTCTATGGCGACCTGATGAGCTCTAATAAGAGCTAAATCGCGATCGTCGTTTGACTAAAATGGATCATTGTGTCTGCTGTGATGCAGAACATGTTCCAAACAATCATGTCATCGTCAACATCATTTTCTTGTTATGGCGTTGTTGTACGTGGAATGAAAACATACTATCATATATATATATATATATATATATATATATATATATATATATATGATGTATTGTCATTACGAGTGTAGATCCGTTCACTACTCTTGAAGAACAATTTTGCTGTCGTTTCGCCAAAATCGCATTTGGAATTTTCGGAGCTTTCTGTTCCATGTTCGAATATTGGCTCACCAGTCTCCACTGAACATTTTACCAAATAAGTAGGAAACGCAACTAGGTTCATAGTAGGGAACAATTTACCGATATTTAATTGATTAATTCTCAGCTACTTTCAATAAATAAAAAAATTAAATGGAAAATATCCTGACAAAATCAGTATTTCAGAGACGTACAAACTGATAATATCACCCCAGCCTCATCAAAGTTTTAAACTTTCTTCGGTCATTCTCAGAATGGATAAAAGTTACAAAAAAAAAGATAACAAGTCATCGTCAAGTGTAAAGTTTTTAACTTGCCAACGTTTTACGTTGCTTTGCTGAAATATAAAAAAGGAGCAAAGTTGTGATGAAAGTTGGCACGGCCATTTATTAAACCTCTAGGGTATACGACACCCGGCTCCTTTTGGAAATCAAGTCATTTATATGTGAGAAAATGTATATAGAGTGCATAAATCAGCGCATGTAGGTACGTTGAGTTTTCTAAGATGTTTGAAACCGTGATAAATTGTTGTCGCATGTATCAGGCCACTATGGGATTGGTTAAAGGAGCCCAAATATAGAATATAATGACAAATACTAAATTTCTTAGGTCTGGTTATTCTATAAATCTTAAAGATTTGGCAAAAGTGTCGTAATGCTAACAGTCGAAAAACGCCGTACGTAACGACCTCATCTATAAATAGATTTTTGTATGTACATATAAAGCTCTTTGGAGACAACTTTAGGTATAATATCCAGTGTGCAAAAGAAATGACTGCAAATATTTTAACAGGTAAAAATAAGAGCAATTTAGAACAAAAAATTTTTTATATAACAGGGAGTGTTACATAGAAAATAAACTGGTAACATTTTAGTATGAATCCAAAATGGCGGCTTAATAAAATATTTAAAGAATCAGCTTGAAAAACTACTTATTAGATTAATTTATAATCTTCTGCAAGTATTAAATGTGATATAGGGATAAACTAGTGAAATTGTGGTACGAATTCAAGATGACGGAACAAAATGGCGGCCAAATATTTTTTTAAAGCAACGTAAAAAAACTTTTTATTGAATTGAATGCCCCCTGCTTTTTTGTCTTCTGACACCCGCCTGTCTTTTGGCACCCCCCTATGACAAAAAAAAACATTATTCATAAATACCCAAAAAATACAAAACAAATTCACCAGTTAGGCGTGATGACGTTTATTTTTTTTGCTTGTTTTGCCTATAATTATTTTTGCTATTCTCAAAAAAAATAATTTATTGTAGTTTTACTTTGGCGTATTTGTTATGATTGCCACCTCCGCCTCTAACAGCTGACTACGCCACTGGAATAAACTGGCAGGATTTTAACATGACAACTTGAACAAAATGGCGGTCTTGAAAAAGTCAGTGTATACAATAGTTAATCGATTTGTTTTAAATTATGCTCATAAATCAAGTGTTGCATATTAGGTAGAAATAGGTAAAAGATTGGTACGAATTCAATATCGTGTCACAAAATGGAGCCCAATAAAAATATTTGAAAATCAAGCATATGTACATGTGTTAACTAAATTGGCTCACACTACACTATTCTTAATAAAAATTGGCGTGTGTACATATTAGTAAATGACTATGAGCGGGGTCATAAAAGGAAAAACTGATAACGAGAGAATTCCCAATAAAGCCATTTTTGTTTGTTTTACAAGCTTATTTTAACGTCTCCTTTCCGTCATGGGACCAATCTGGATGGAACCTACAGCTTAATGCGGGTTCCGAACCACGGTCCTCGGTCCCTCTTAATCCCCGGTCCACACCCCACCCTCGAACTGTCAACTCTTGGGTTACGGTGGAGCCTTTGATCTTTATCAAGTGACCTACCGACTAAAAATGTGAATCTGCATCAACAACTTCTATCCACTCACATTGGGCGTCAATCAGAGTGAGGTGGCGCGTGAAGTAGATGCATTTTACACTTGCCTGTCTTAAACTTTCTTACCACTAATATTCGCTGCAGATTTGAAAAGTCGTGCACCCACCTAGGATTCGAACCCAGGCCCGCCAGGCCAACTGAAATGTAAACCTAAACCTACGCTCTAGGCCACTTACTGGCTTACTGGCTTTTAATTTCTTTTTTTTTACCTTAATTTTTTGTATTTTTTGATAATTTTAATATTTAATTTAATATTAAATAAAGTGTTTTATTTTTCTCTTTTTCTAATAAATAGAAATTATCGTTACGGATAATGGCTTATACTAATTAATTCCCCATATAAAAGTCCATATAATGTAACATTAACAGAGCTGGGAAGGATTCGAATAATGTTTTAGGATTCGAGGATATGACTGGAATCTTTTTTAATGGGGAATTCAAAAGGATTCGGATTCGATTCCTAGTTGGAATCACTTGCATATATGAATTAATTATAAAAAATTGTAACATAACCAAAAAAACCGATATGAAACAAATGACGTGTTTCCGCTTATCTTTATTTAATTTTAATGATTTTTTTTTAATTGTAAGAAATTTTTGGTTCCTTCGTTTTTATACCTATTATATCAAACATTGTTAGGTACAGTTTGTAGGTAAGACGAGTGGCGTGCCTAAAGAGCCCGTAGGGCCCACGACGCGTGGTCCCTAATTTAAACAGAGTATCCAAATAAAATATTTTTTCTATGGTAATAAACATTTTTCTCTCCTAAAATAAACCCTGTAGACCTCGTTCAAAATATAAACCGAAACCCTGTTCATGGTTGAATTTACCAACATGAAGTGAGGGTACATTTTGTGTTGAATTAATCAGAGAATAGGTACTATACAAAAAATTGTCAAAAATGGCAACGCAAAAAATGTTTGACCGATATTGAGGAAAAACGCATATCCTTCCTTGATTGTAGGCCTATAGTAAATAGTTTTCAGTAAAAAAGTATCCTTAAAACGTGTATATATTAATTTCAAAGCCCCTCCCCCCAAACAGTCTAGTCTAGCTACCGGCCTACTTATAAGAATAAGGGTATACAAAAATATCGAGGACCTAGTAAATAATCCACAAGGAAGATTATTTTAGGCGAAATACAATTTCTCTCACGTATTTTTATCTCTTATTTCAGGAAATTCACGTCACCAGAATGTCGTTAGGCCATATATTTTCATAAACATATCAACATATATTATCTACGAAGCTTAAAAATAGGTACGCAATATGTAACAGCAGGTGTACCGGAGAGAAATAAAGGATGTTGGCAATTTCTTTTCGTGTTTTAGGTTTTCATTTCATCAAGCCGGTGACAAGGCCGAGGCGACGTTTATGGAACGTGAGGTGAAAATAAAAATGTTTTATAATTTAAGCCTCTAGGTGAGTATTATCCATATATTTATAAAATATGGATATAGCTTCTTTGTCATTAACGCCGTATAAAACAAGTAAGGCCATTTTACAAAAATGATATCGGAATGTAATGAACAGGGATGCGCAAGAACGGAAATGACATTTACACATTTTTCCACCCACCTAGAGAGTTTATTTGAATAGATACGGAAATGTCGTAAATACAAAAGTTGTTTTTTATGAGGATTTAGAACATTGTATCATTAGTGCGAAAATATTATTGGAAATGTCAAATTTTGACAGGTTGTTAGTTTTTTTAAATGAAACACCCTGTATATCAAATCATATTCTTGGGGATCTTTTTTTTTCTAATTTCAAATATATATACTTTTAATATATTCTGTCAATTAGTTTTGAATATATAAGCGTTTAAACATTAGAGAAATGGTAAGGTAATTTGCGCTAAAACATAGTGAGCCATGGTCAAGACAATTGCAATGAACGACGCCTTTTTGACGTTTACCGGTCAGAAGTATATATTTACGAGCATTTTTAATATCTAATACGTTGGACGATGGGTTATTCGGAAGAAGAGAAACTCGACATGATGGAATTATTTTATTTACATGGTAAAAATGCATCGATAGCTCGTAACGAATATCATAGACGGTTTCCAGATAGACAAACACCGACTCGTAGCATGATATTAAACATCGTTAAACAATTGAATGAAAGAAAAACACTTAAGCGAAACTCATTTTTTACTATTCGGAAGAAGAGTTTAGTGAACTAGTACTTTAGTACATGCACTTGTACTATCAAGAGACTTTGAACTCAGTTTTACGCAGAAAAACTGGAAGCAAAGCTCGAAATAGAAAATGAGAGATACAACTCTCCATTTTCCAGTAAGATACTAGTACTACCCTAAGGGAAATTTTGTGACAGTAATAATCACGTAATCGCAACAAAAAGATGAAGGACGTGGAATTCAGGAAAATATTGAATTGGGTAGAAATTTTGATCATATTTGACCAGTGAAGAAATCAAAGGATGGGTGCCTTATAAAATGTCACTCGTGAAATTCAACACTCCTGTCGGTACGCAGATTTGAATAGAAAAATCTAACCATTATATATTTTTTGTTTAATAGTTAGATTTGAGGGATACAAAAAAAAAACATTTTAAAAATGCTACCACCTCTGGATGACCGGCGCCCTAAATATGCAAATTAGGTACAAGTTGTGTTTTGTGCACTAACTCGTTTTCTTCTTTTCATACCATAAATGTGGTGGTATACAGAATAAAAGCTTATAAAATTCTCTAAAAACAAGTTTACATATACTTTTTACGTAACATCAGTACCATCTCCTATAGAGTTTAAAGTTACTGCTGCGGCGCTAGTGGTGGTGTTACGTATAAAGTATATTGAACCTTTTTTGTAGACACTTTAAAAAAACGACCATATTTATCGTATGACAAAGAAACAACAAAAATTGTATTTGCATAAACGCGCCTCTGCTTTCATCTTTCATCGGAAGGGGTACAGTAAGTGGTGGTAACTATTAAACAATAAAAAAAATATTTCTTAAATTTTATTAATTTATCACATGGTTTTTTGACTTGCCGCCTGGAGGGCAAGAAGTTGATGAAGATTCCGATAGTGACGTTGATGATGTTATTGATGACAAACCTTATTTAGTGAAACATGGTGTCTTAGCTGTCAACACCTGCATAGCCTCGACAATCTACCCGACCCATCGTATAGACTTTCTACAAGAAATGCGAGCTCAAGCAAAAGACGCTCTCATCAAAATGTACACCGTATTCCACATAAAAGTACCCACTATACTATCTGGAAATCCGTAATAGATACGAAAAAAAGTTTTATACAAAAGTTTCTTTAAAGTTGAAGTTCTGACGACATCAACTATAAAATTTTAAATGGGACACCCTGTATTTTTGTCCATTATTTGATTCCTTGACAAAAATAAACATAAGTTATCAATTTCAACTATAGTCGATTTCTGCGTAGTTTGCAAGATAATTAGGGTTATGTGTGATTTTAATTTTGAAAAGTGGAGATATTTTTCAAATCACTATACAAATAGCAATCTAAAATTGGACATTTGGCTGGTAATTTCCAGTTTATAAAGCATCAATGCATATACGGAATACAAAATTTTGAGTCCACACCAATAGAACCCCCACTATGTTTTTTATTTATGCAAATAATCATAAAAATATCTATTTTTTCATATATATATAATATATATATATATATATATATATATATATATATATATATATATATATATATATATATACCTAACTTCAGTGGTTACAAAAGAAATCGCAATTTAAAAGAAAATCTCAATTATTTCTTGAACATCGTGATGCTGCATACTTAAAAAAAAACTACAGGAGGCAATGGAATAGATAATATAACTATTTGTTTTAAATTTGACAATTTTTCAATTTATTTGTATTTTTCGTGGTTCTTGTTTTATTGAAATCTTTTAAATTTAAAATAATTAGACTTTAAAAATGTTTCCTTGTATCCGTATTTTTGTTCTATTTTAAAAAATGGCTCCATATTTAAGTAAAGAGCGACTAAATTTGTATAACAACTACATTGGAAAATAATATAAGTTTTTTAAGAGATGCACAAAGGGATTTGAATTTTTCCATGACCAACATACATCGAGTATTAAAAGAAAACAAGCTGATTATCAGACCAAACAGGATTTTTGTATGCAAATGATAGATCTGCATTTTGAGAAAGAGATTTTAAATAAAATCCTTTGGACAGATGAGGCGATATTTTTCACTGCGGAAATGCGTAACAAAAAAAAACTCACTACTATTCTGAGGCAAATAAACATTTGGTAAAGCAAATTTAAAGGCAAGGACATCAAAGTGTTCAAGTGTGGTGTGATATTATAAACGACCGCATAATAAGACCTATGTTTTTTGACCATTATTTAAACAGACAAACATTTTTAAACCTCCTAAAAAAATAAATTATGGAAAAACTTAATGATCTTCCAGAACATATTCGTGTGGACTTGGTATATTAACAAGATAATACTCCATACCACTGTGGAGAAGATGTATAAGCATTTTTAAACGAGCAATTTAATTTAAGTATATATAGTAACCGTGAGATTACATGGCCGCCGCGAAGTCCCGATTTGACAACTTCAGATTATTTTTTATGGGGCACACTTAAAGATAGAGTATATAAAAATCAAAACAATTATTTTGTAAATGAATTTAAACAAAAAATTCCTGAAGAAATGATTAGTCTTAATAATAGTAACGCCCGCGCCGTCCGAAATGATGTGCCAAACATTCAAGTGCGATATACACTGTGTATAGCAGAAAATGGATACTGTGAAAAATCAATTATATAGTCATTTGTTTTAAATCTCTGTTTTTCTATTTTCATGTAATCTGTTGTTATATGTTGCTTATGTTGAGAGCTATGATGCTCAAGAAGTTTGTTTCTAATATTAATTTTCAATAATGGTTTTAATTTTAAAATTTAGCAATAAATAAACATAGAATAAAATTGGGACTATACTTGCCTTAGTCCAAAAGTTAATGTTAAGAAAGACACAGGGTAATCAAATTAAAATTTTATTTTCGATTTGTTTAAATAATGTATTTAGTTTTTGACATATTATAGTGAAAATTGGTGATAACGAATTTTTTAGAGCGAGTAATGATAATACGCCTTTAATTTCGATGTAACTTGTAGAGGGCGCTATGAGCACTACTTTTGTATTTAAAAATGTTCTAGCTTTTTTAAATACAAAATTAGGAAGTTTTGTATAGAAAAAATATTTTCTATTATCTTTTCTTCACAAAAAAGCTATAACTTATACATCTACGTAAATTTTACCGTTTTCGAGATATTTGCTGTTTTATTACTTGAAATAGCCCCGTGTACTCACCATTTAGTGTAGTAGGCTTTTATCAAACAAGAAAGAAATTGGAATTAATGCATCTATCGCAAAGAAACATATTAGCTTTATTTCTGAACGATTTATTAAAATGTATAAAAATGATAAAACTTGTAATATCCCAAATATTGAATACATGAGGCTTTAGGTCGATTTATAAAGTATAGCTTTTTTTGAGAGAAAAGACACTAGAACCTATTTTTTCTATACTAACTTCCATAATTTTGTATATAAAAAAGTTACAACATTGTTAAGAACGAAAAGTAGCACTCGTAGCGCTCTCTACAGGTTACATCAAAATTGAAGGCGTGTTATTATTAGTGGCTATAAAAAATCCGTTATCACCAATTTTCACTTTAATATCTCAAAAACCAGGGATATTATTCTAAAAAAACTAAAATAAAATTTTAAATTTTAATCAAATCTATGAATTCCTAAATTGTAGGTAGGACCCTTTGGGACACCCTGAATATATATATATATATATATATATATATATATAATTATTTCGGTTTAGTAAAATGAAATTAAGTAGAACTAATATATGTGTCTATTTTTTTCATGAACTCCGTAATCCGAATGAGACCTTACAATATATTGTTCGGATTAACTGTATTTATAAATCGTTTATTTTAGTTTTTTTATTACACTATGTTGGACTTAAAGAAGAATTTAAGGACAATAACTACTCGCCTAATGGGTGTTTTATTAATGGACTGAAACTGTAAGGTGGAAATAACAGTGTTATTTAGGAATTTGTAACATATTGTTTGACTATTTCACTAGAGTGCTTTACATTTATGCAATTTTCTGCCAATATCATATGGAAAATGTCCATGTTTACCGTTCATTTTTAAGTGGCCAAAAACAAAAACCTAGCTAGAAGTATTTTTTCGCGAAAAAGGTACTTGTGTTATAACACAGTCATTTTAGTTTTAAATTTGTTACGCATGACACATATAGAATTTCTCATATTACCCATTTATAGTTCGATTCATTAATATTTTTAATTGATATTGAGTATTAAAAATAGCGAATTAAAACGCGAAACAAGTAAATATAGCAAGGCTGACATTAGAAATGTAAATGTATCTTTGAAATGGCCATTCTGAACAATGTATGTCACTTCAAGCATTATCATGACAACACCCATGCGCACCTTAAATACACACATCATTAGCAAACAGCAGAAATTAATTTAATTAATTTTCTTGTGAATACATTCGTTAAAACAAGATTTAGTTTCCAGTTATGTTTACGATATTTACTCGGGCAATACTCTAACAAAATAGAATGAGAGCAAAAATTTTTTTTTTTTGGAAAAACTTTAAAAATTTTTTCGCACGTGTTCTCTTTAAATAAAAGCATTGGTTCACATGGTCAGTGAGTCAAAAAAAATCCCACATTCCTCGGATTCGGGATTGTTTCGACTTATTTACCATGTACCAAGTGCTCAAGGTTTTTTCGATTTTTTGCGGAAATTTTGTATGCACAACTGAAAATACGTTTCAATGTTATTTATTTTATGCATATTTATGGAGTACTTAGTTGGTGGGAAGTAAGTTTTGTATCAATGGATTTTCAAAATCCTTATGCTCCTTGCTGGCGTTCCACATTATGCAAGAAATATATTTTGGTGTGGGGATTTTTGCTCCGAATTATTTAGTTTAAAACTACTATCTGCCAGCAGCGATCTTAAAATCGTCTTAAAAATGTAAATACAAACAAAGCCATGTCGCTGTCGTGTTGTCACATGATTGCCAAATGTTGCATATCTATTTAAAATAATTGAAGTGGATTTAATAATAATTACCTGTATAACGTTTCGTTATAAATCAATATTGATTGCTAACGAATATTAATATTTCAGTATTCCAAATACAAAATTTTATGTATATTATTTCCTTTCAAAACTTAGTTTGTATAGTGTATCTAAAGTCAATTGAGACAACATAAAAAATAAATATCCGTCAACAGTCGGCAATTTCTTTGTGAAGCATGGGCGCCTTGATAGAAATTTAAACTCACTTTTGTAAACCGATTTACTGAATAAAAATAAATTTATTTGATATACGTGGTGTAGTAAAGTGAGCGTACACCAAATTTTCCGCTGTCCCAATTTACTTTAGATACACTTTAACAGTTGTCTAAATTGACTATTTGGTGTTGACGTCACATCCAGGACGCCATCCATTCGTTTCGTTACGCGAGTTTATGTCTTTTGGGCAGATAATCAAGTAGGCTTTGACTTCGGCGAACCATTCGTCCGAATCAAATCTTTTGTTTTTTATGTATTTTTAAATATTAAAGACACATTCAAACATTAAAAACACATGAAAGACATTAATGACAGAAGCAAACGTAAAAAATTGATGAAAAGTGTGGATGAAATATTCGTCCATTCGTTGATTCACGGTCATTCATATGAATGGGCGAATCTAATGAATGAATCGAAGCGACGAATTAAATCGAATAGTGAGTAGCGGGCTTTACCTTGTGTATCGTGAAGTAACTAATAAATCTGGCTACGCGACATTTTCACAACAGAATGTATATTTTGGCTGGAATCATTGGCGGATTAACTACTTAAGAGGCCACAGGCAGAACATTGGCTTGCATGTCCCTCCTACTAGGGATAGTAGTAGTAAAAGTAATTTAAGAGTTGTATGAGGAGGGAAACATCCTGCAAAAATAAACCTAAGAGAAAAAAAGATACTCGTTTTTAATACAAAGTAATCCAAAGAGTAAAAAAAAGGTCCCCACTTTCAGAGCAATTGATCCGCAATTGATTATGGGCCGCCTAAATCGAACGAGCCCCTAGGCCAGTATTTAGTGTGCCTAATGTATATTCTGGCACTGGCTCAAATTACCAGATAATAATAATAATATTTATTTATTTAGCATAAAAGCTACAAACAAAAACAGTAATTTAATTGAAATAGCACATCAACAACGAAACTGAATTACTAGAACAATAATACATGGGCTCTCATTAATTTTCTAAAACTATTTATGTTATCACAGTATTTTATTTCACCAGGTAATAAATTAAAATCGTGTAGACCTTTATAAAAAAGAGAATTAAGCTTTTGACTAGAGTTGCATCTTCCAGACAATATAAAATCATTACAATTTCTTGTATGGTAACTATGAACATTTCTAAAAAACTTCACTTTATCACAGATAATAATAATAATAATAATAATAATAATCGTTTATTGTTTACTCAGTACGCATTATAATACAATACAGTCTTGTACATACACTTTTTTAAAGAAATAAACAAAAGGCCGGCAAATTCAGAGTTCTGTACGCAGGCAGACTCTGGTCTTAAACAAAGCGGCCGTAAACTTAAAGTATTTTTAAAGACATAGCTAATACTAAAAACGTAAAGAAAAATGTGATAGATAGAGAGGGGAAGACGGAGAGAGAGAGAGAGAGAGAGAGAGAGAGAGAGAGAGAGAGAGAGAGAAAGAAAAAGAGAGAAAGCGAGAGAAAATAGAGAAACAGGAAAGATACATTGAGGGAAAGTTGGTTTGACATTGTTCCAAACAGTTATTGTTCATTCAATAAACTTACGGTTAGCTTTTCTTTTAAGATGTTAACTGAGGTTGGTAGCTGACTTAAATCTAAATTTAAAGAGTTTATTGATTTAACAATATTATATGAAAATGACGATTTGAAAAATTCGTGATTATGTCTAGGAATATTAAGGGGTTTTCTACGAATATTCAGATGATGAACATCTGTTCGAAAAGTTACTTTATTATATAGATATGGAGGTGAATGATATTTAATAATTTTGTAATAAAATATTGTCGAATGCAGACTACGCCGATTATACATATTCAACCATGAAAATTCTTTTTGTTTGTGAGATTCTCGATTACGTCTTTTTATTCCAAAGATCAGCCAAATGCAGCAATTTTGAATCTTTTGAATTCTACGTTTGTCAGAACAATCTGGACAGGGGCCATAAACACTATTGCAGTGATTACAATGTGATAGCACTAAAGAGTCACACAAAAGTTTTTTTACCTTTTTTTCAAGATATTGTCTATGTGGATAAATTAGTTTAAAAGCAGAATATGCTTTTTTCAAAATAAAAGTCACGTGATCATTAAAACGCAGTTGGGAGTCGATAACAAGTCCTAAACTCTTTGCTTTTTCGACAATTGGAATTCTGACATTATCTATCCGAAAATTTAGTATGTTACGAAGGTTTGTAGTTAATGTTTTGTTACCAATTAATATGAGTGTTGATTTGGAAGGATTAAGTTTTAATTTATTTTTGGAAGATATTTTAAAAAGGGCATTTAAATCAGAGTTCACTTTATTTTCTGCAACAATGTATTCAGATGGTTTAAAAGAGGGGTAGAGTTGTGTGTCGTCTGCATATAAATGATAGTTGGTGTATTTAAGATGTAAGAAAAAAGAGGATGTATATATATTAAATAACAGCGGTCCCAAAATACTTCCCTGGGGAACTCCAGTTATAACACTGAGAGAGTCAGACATATTATAGATATATTTTTGTAGTAATCCATTGTTAAGTTTGTACAAAATCACATAAATATTGAACATGATTTTCTGTTTAACAGATAACAGATTAACGACACTAAGCATTGTAGTAATTGGTGCGTATCTATTGCATTTTATAATGGTGCGTAAGGCTGTATTTTGAACAAGTTGTAACTGTTGGATCATAAAAGATGGCAAATTATAGAGAAGTGTTGAGCAAAATTCAAAGTGGGGTGCCGCGATACTGTTATACATCAACAATTTAGTGTTAAATGACAAATTTTTGCCCACTCTAGAGATAAAATTTATTTTTTTTTGAAAATTTCCTTGTAATGTAATCTGCATGTGCTTGAAAGTTACGATTACTGCCTAGGATAACACCTAAATATTTAATTGGTTTGTCATGTTCAATCGTAGTGTTGTTTATGCAAATATCTATGTTTTCTATATTTAAATTACGTAGTCTACATTTACTCCCAAACAAACAAAACCTCGATTTAGCCGTGTTAAGACTTAACTTGTTTTTGCATAACCATTTAAACAAATTATCTAAATTTTCATTAACAATCCGCTGCATCTCTAATATGTCGCTACCAGATAGATATAGCAAATAAATGGTAAGTAATGTTTTGCTTACAACTAATACACTTCTTAAGGTCACTTGACCTAAAATTGTCAATTTTTGGAAACAAATTAAATTTTGACAACACGGTTGTCAAAATCAAGAATTCATCTATTGTCACAAATATACTGATTTCTAAATTTGTAAAAATTGCCGAAACTAATAGCAAAGTCGTCATCCGTAAATGAAAATAGAAGTATTTATTGCAGATTTTATTCAAATCAAAAAAAAATGCAAAAAACATCCCATCTAGAGCTTCTGAATTTCTATTTATTTTTTTATATATGAACTTGTTTATATAAATCGCTAAACAAAATATTTCTGCGAAGTAGTAAGGGTGTTATTTTATGTGCTGTACATTTAAGCAAAAACCTGTCTATGTTTTGTTTTTTTGCCTTCAAAATGTTTATCGTCGATTTGATCTGCCCAACAGTTTAATTTTAAATTACTCTGCCTTACCATATACTCTTTAATGTCCCCCACTTTATTTATTATTTTATATAACGAGTCGAGTTAAAAAATTTAAATTTTACAACTTCATTAACAATATTTTAATTTGTATTGCGATAAAATTGTTAAGACTGGGAGCTAATTTGAAGTAAAATATGAAATGGAAAGGGGAGTTCAGTAGCGCACCATTCTTACTCAAGTTCGTTAAAATTATCCACTTTTTAAAATTCCAATTTATCCTAAATGTGAGAGAAGTTTAAAATGGAGAATAAAAATTCCTTAATTGTGGCTCTACTTTTAAATATAATTCAAATTTTATCTTTTACAAAACATCATGTAACTAGAGATGTATGAAGTCACCATCCTCATAAAAAAATTTCATATAAGGATCCTGTGAGAAGTAAAATTCTAAGTTTTCAAGAATTTTCTATATTCTGTCATATTTCTAAATTAATGTTCAAAAGACCTTTTAAAGAATGAATAACACTTAACCACTCTTTCGGTTAATTTTTGTTGTAAAGAATTTGTACTAATATGAACTGTAGTTCTAGCGAATTTCATAATTTAAAAAAAGAAAAGTTTGTGATATTGTTGTTATTTGAACTATTTTATGGGAAAAAAAGAATTAAATGAAGTTTGACAGTTTCACTGACTTTTAATGCGGATACTCCTTATTATAAAAGGTTTAAGAATGAATATCTTACAGTGCTCCCGACTTGGCTGTTGACCTATATGTTTATTAAATCCGAAAACTTAGTTTCATTCACTTTTTTACAGGCTAGATCTACCTGGACCTACCCTAAAATGTTTTTCAACACCGCTAGAATGGTTAAGATGAATAGTTAAAAATAATCGATTTCTGTGTTACAAAGTGTTATATGATCAATCTAGCAATCTTATGCGTTACTCCCTAAGTAACATTTTATGAAAAATATGTTTTTTAACAATACTCTCTATAAGCGAAAAACATATTAAGCACGTGACATATTAAGTTTCAAGAACTTTATTCTTTGGCTGTAATGTTTTTGTGTTAAAGTTATTTAAAAAAAAAATAATCTTTGTAATACATATTTCAAATTTGTGGAATTCAGTGAACCTAATAGTTAACAAGAGCCATCAATAAATTTAAGTCGAGCTAAACATTTAACAGAAATAAGATGACGACTTCCCTTCTGATCGCCCCGGTATAAGGATTCTTATTAATGGTATTTAACCATGAAATCATGACGTCACGACTCACGGTCAGTAGAAGTAGTTTTAATTTAGCGATTTGCTTAGCCAGTAGCCTTAGCAGTTCAACAACGTAGTCGGTATAGACGAGACGCAGTAAAGTGCGGCCGTTTTTATTTTTAGAGTTTCGGCATTAATGTTGTGGAATTTAACGTGTATTTGTGAGATCCTATAGCTCTTTGTAAAAGTAGGATAGCCCAAGAAAATAAGGTGAGAAACTAGGCGTAGTGAAAGTTTACTTGTAAAGTAACGTGTTTATAAATAAATGTTTAGTTACGATGGCGAAAACAATTCATTTCGAAATGTTTTCTTAGCTACTCATATTACAATTTATAAATATGTGTTTTTCTGAGTTCTTTCACTAAAAGGCACGTTTTAAACATTCAGATAACACCATCATTTTAATTTCCTAGTCCAACTTTTGTCTCTGGATTTTTAATATAAACAAAGATTCATGTATGTCGAACGAGTTGTAAGTAACTTTAACAATATCCTAGTTTTACATTTTTGTCTTAATAATTGTAATTCGAGTTAATAATTAATTAATTTCGAGTCAGAAAAATTCCATTGCTGCTTTTGTTAATCGGCATTTAACCAGAGGTAACAATAGATTTGGGGCCTATATTTGAATATTTTCTTAAACCACTAAGCTGTGTCAATTTTTACTAGTAATTTCCCGAGTAATTTCCAAATTTAAAAAATGTGAAACACAAATAAGAACATCCTAACGTGGGCTAACCAAAACCTATATCGGATATCTAAATCACGATTACAAATAAAAATACGGTTTATTGAGTTTAGATTTGCAAATAACCAATTAATTAAATTGCAGTACTTCCATTATAAATTATTATCTTGTTTATCATGACACATCGAATTAGTGAAACACTCCCTATAATAAAAATTCAACCTGTTCGATCAAAAGTTACCTTATATTAACTCCTAAAATCTGGCAACAGCTGCTTTCATGGGTCATTTGTCAACGCAAACAAATCTTAGATTAATATGTATATTTTGTCCTTATTTTTCATGCTTTTTCAATTTCATACAAATATAGTGTGTTTTTTTTGGTAAAATATGATGTAATCGAAAGACAAATTAGTTTTTTGAAGTGCTATTTGTGAATAATATGCCAAGATTTTCGCAAAAACGTAAATATCATGGTTACATATAGTATTATAAAACATTGGATTGTTTAATTTATCTGTTGCAAATCTTCCAAAGACAGTAAAACCAGCATAAAGCGTATTTATTTTGATCTCCTCTCAATTTATAAATATCAGTCTAATTTTAAAAGGTAAGGGTAATATAATCTAATCGGCAGAGGTCATGTTGAGATACCAACTAACTTATAGTAATCGTTGGATTTCACCTCAAGTGAAAATCTGAGGAATATCCACATATTGTTTGATCAGAGCTCAGAGTAGCACTCGAGGTAGCATTAGTAAAAAGGAACAGATCACTTAAGTATCATGCTACACAAATGAGAGAACCTTGCTTCTGACGTTTGGGGTATATTAGACAAACAACTCTCCTCTTGACAGACTTTATTAAAGGCGGAGCTGTTACACATATTTTGAAGCAGTGTTCAGAGATTTATTAGATTTGTCGTATGTGTATAAAGAACAAGAAAGTTAGCAGTGTAACAGTTCCCTCCAAAGTAACTTTCAAAAAAGTAGTTGTTGCCTTTGTTGCCGTTTGATCTACTAAACTCCTATTGGTATAGTGGTGGTTTCTACTAAGAAAACTAACTATTCGAAAACATTTTAGTGCCTTCCATCTCCACTTTCGCCAGTCAAACCGGAAACTATTCTCTGGAACGATGTCTTTTTAGAACACACAGAATAACAACCTTCTTGTATGTAGTGATAGACCAATCACTGATATGAATATATCAATGCCAAGCGGCTTGGGTCTAAAAACTTAACCCTAACCCTCCGAACACGAAAAAGCAAAATGTGTTTCATTTACGCCTATGTTGCTTTTAGCGTAAGCGGCATTGAGTCTTTGTGGAAGGTGTCCAAACTTTAATGTACACTTTTTTGTGGCTACTATGACCATTGTTTCAAAAAATATCATACAACTATAAAATTTCAAAATTAGTCAGTCCTATTTAAAGTTGTTTTAAGAAATTATGATGGTAGTCGAAAAAAAACATAAAAGCTAACTAAAATTTTAAATAACAGATTTGATCTTTTTTTGTTATTATGTTAGATAATACTCGTATTATCCTCTTGTCAGTTATATGTATAAACAATTTTTTGCTTGGACTTCTTATGAAATATTTTTCAAGGGAATTAAAAGGAAATTAAGGGGGAAATTAACATGAAATTTTATATAAGTACTTATTTTAAAACAAAGAAATTAAATCCTATTTTAATTGGTATATGATTTTTGGAAAACAGTTAATTAAGATACAACTAAATAAAAATGTGATGTTTTGATATTAAGATGTATTTTTATTCGTTTCTCTGGAGAATTGTGTGACGAATTTCCAGCTAAACAAATAACATAACATATTGTTTGCAATTTCGTTTCAACACTAATCTGTAACAGAGCTTAAAATAGATATTTAATTAAAATCATGTGGGCTGGAAATACCGATCATAAAGCGTAAATTAGACAAAAACACTAAACTATAATGAAAAGCGATATTACGATTATAAAGATGTGTGACTGTTTTTGGGGCATTTTTAAAGTTTATACGTGTACAGGGTAATCTGCTATAATGTCGCCCCCCTTTAACTATTTTTCTATTTTACGTGTCAGAAAAGAACTGAAAGTAGAATGATTATAAATAAATTTGAAAAATTGATCAGTACACAAGGAAAAACAAATTTATTTTTTTAATGGATCACCCCGGAATCACCCTATATATGAACTTATTTTTTGAATATTCATCAAATTCTAAGCATAATTTTTTATAATATTTCATATACCTAAATTCAACCGTTTCTGAACTATTCGCATTTATTTAAATGTTATCTATTAACAAAATATCATTATTCAATACATGAAATATTTTATTAAATTAAAAAAATCTAACATTAAATATATCACTAAAACAATTCCAATTAGTAATTAAATATACTGGGCCTCCATTTTCTTTAACAACAACAATTAGTAAAAATAGATTATAGTGTTCCATGCTCATCTATCTATTGAAACAAATAAATCTAGTGATCACATTTTGTATTATGTCAATACTGTTGAAGTTACGTCTTTTTATGTGTGTAAAAATACATTATTCAGACAGAGAAAAAGAAAGGATTTTAAACTCAAATTTTGCACAAAAATCATGTTACAAGGCTTTACTGGTAACAATTTGGTATGAATATAAGATAAAGAAACAGAATGGCGGCCTAATAAAATATTTAAAAAATCACCCTGAAAAACTACTAATTAGGTTAATTTCAAATAGAATTTGACCGCCTAATCTTGTTTAATTGACTTTAAATTTTACAGAAAAATTAAATATGGAGATGAACTGGTACGAATTTAACTTGACAACAAAATGGTGGTGTGTGTCAATGTGTAAACTACATATTGAATTTATTTTAAATTATGTCAAAAAATTAAGTGTTGCATATATAATGGAATAAAATGGCGCCCAATAAAAAGACATGTACATATGTATACAAAATAACTATGTACTGTAATAAATTGGGTCACACTTCACTATTACTAATAAAAGAAAATATTCATAACGAGGGAACTTCCAGGTAAAGGAAATTTACCGATTTATTAAAGGGTTTCGATATTTCGAGATTCAGCAAGAATAGTTTAAATATGACAGTTCGTTATTTTTTAATGGTATACTCAGCATTATTTCACTTGAAAACATGAACAAATTCTTTCTTTCTAAAAGTATATACTTAAATATTCTCCTTTTTTTAAACTTTTGCAAGTGTTTGATCAACTTAATTATTTCTTGTCTTTCTGATAATGAATAATACTTTTTTATCTGGGTAAGAATAACCTTTTAATTTTTGCTTGATACATTGTATAAATCCACCTATTTTTATATAGCAATAAAATATATAAAAATGTTTCTAACTTACCTTTCAAAGAAAATAAAGCTTTAGTCCATAATGGATCATCATCCGGATCTATGAACATGGTCAGTAAAATAATCAAAATCTTTCACGTAAATTTATTTGATCATTTCATCAACCTATAGTTGATGAAGCCAACATACCTGCATAAATACAAATACGCAAAAAAGATAAGAAGTAATGCTGCAACAGATTGTTTCTTTTTTGCAATCATAAAGCCAGTAGTGGTACTTACAATTTTGGCCTCACCTGCGGGTTTCGACAAAGAGCCCCCTATATTCAGATACAAAAAAAATTAATGACTAAGAAAAAATCTTAAAAAAATAAACTGTCGCGCTGCCATTAGAAACCTGATACACCATACTCCCAATATGCATGTCAAGAATTCCATAAGAAATATTTTAAAGACATTACGAAAACAGAAGAAAATATTTAGGATACTTAATACCGAAAAGCACAAAGCACGCTGAAAAATGGGATCTATGGCTATTTCAGATTAAGCCCACTACAGAGCTTACCCAAAAGGCAAAAAGAAGATAGTGTCGCATTTTGCCAACTGATTTTAGAAAGAATAAATATAAACAACAATTTTTTGAGAACAGTTTTGTGGACTGACAAGTTTACCTTTTCTACGAGTGGCTTACTTAAACGTAAAGATACAAAAAAATAAGCTAGAGAGAATACACAATATTATAAGGAATTTAGGTTCTAAGAGAGTCAATTCGTCAATGTGTGGTGTGGTATCCTGGGGATCGAGTCACTGGTCCGTATTTTTTGATACTGTGTTAAATGGAGATCACTATTTAGGGTTGTTGAAGACGTCCAAACTATAATGTACACTTTTTTATGGCTACGATAACCGAATAGAAACATCATTAAAAAACTTCAAAATTAGTCAGTCTTATTAAAAAACTTTGATGGTAGTGTAACTAATATAAAAACATAAAGGCTTAATATTTTATTTGTTATTATGTTAGGCAATATTCGTATTATCCTCTTCTCAATTATATTTATAAACAATTTTTTGCTAGGACTTCTCATGAAATATCCTTCAAGGGAATTAAAATGAAATAAAGGGAAATTTATTTTAAAACAAATAAATTAAATCGTATTTTAATTGGTATATGATTTTTGGAAAACAGTTAATTAAAATACAACTAAATAAAAAAGTGATGTTTTGATATTAAGATGGATTTTTATTCGTTTCTTTGGAGAATTGTGTGACTAATTTCCAGCTAAACAAATAACAAATATTGTTTAAAATTTCGTATTAACACTAATCTGTAACAGAGCTTAAAATAGATATTTAATTAAAATCATGTGGGCTGGAAGTACCGATCATAAAGCGTAAATTGGACAAAAACATTAAATTATAATGAAATGCGAAATATGCTGGGAATGTTTATATTAAGATTATAAACATGTGTAAATGCAATGGGGCATTTTCAAAGTTTATACGTGAACAGGGTAATTTCCTATAATGTTGCCCCCTTTTAACTTTTTTATTTTACGTGTCAAAATAAAATTGAAAGTAGGATGATTATAAACAAATTTGAAAAAATGATCACTAAACACGGCAAAATAAAGTTTATTTTTTATGGATCACCCCGGCTCACCCTACATATGAATTTATTTTCTGATTCCTCATAAAATTCTAAGAATAATTTATATAATGTAGGGTAATTAATATTTTTTATTTAATCATTTCTGAAATATTCGCATTTATTGAAATGTTATTTATTAATAAAATATCATAATTCGATAGATGAAATATTTTATTAAGTTGTTACAAATTAAGAAATCTAACAATAAATATATCACTAAAACAATTCCAAGAAGTAATTAAATATACCGGGCCCCCATTTTCTTAAACAACAACAATTAGTGAAAATAGATCATAGTGTGCCATGCACATCTGTTTATTGAATACAAATAACTCTAGTCATACATTTCCCATTATGACAATGCTGTTGCAATTATGCCTTGTTATGAGTGTATAAATGCCCTACTCAGACAGAACATATAAATTATTTTAACCTCAAATTTTGCAAAAAAAACATGTGTTACATAGGGATTAACTGGTAACAAATTGGTATGAATATAGGATAACAAAACAGAATGGCGGCCTAATAAAATATTTAAAAAATCAGCCTAAAAAACTGCTTATCAGAATAATTTCAAATTTTATGCAAGCATTAAGTGTGATATAGAAATAAACTGGTAAAGTTGTACGAATCCAAGATCGCGGAAGAAAATGGCTGCCAAATAAAATTTGGCCGCCAAATCTTATTCAATTGACTTTACATTTCGCAGGAAAATTAAAAGTTATATAGAGGTGAACTGATACGAATTCAACATGACGTAACAAAATGGTGCTGTGTGTCAATGTAAAAACTACTTATTGAATTTATTTTAAATTATGTCAAAAAATCAAGTTTGGCATAGATAAAAACTGGTAAAATATTGGTAGGAATTCAATATGATGGATCAAAATGGCGCCCAATAAAAAGGGATGTATATATGTATACTAAATGACTAGGCACTGTACTCGGTACTGTACTAAATTAAGTTACACTTCACTATTACTATTAAAAAAAAACCATAACGAGGGAAGTTCCGGGTACAGGAAATTTACCGATTTATTAAAGGGGTTTCCATATTTCGAGATACACCAAGAATAGTTTCTTGTCGTTATTGTTTAATGATATACTTAGCATTATTTCAGTTGAAAACCAAAACAAATTCCCTTTTTCTAAAAATATATACCTAAATATTCTCCTTTTTTAATCCTTTGCAAACAATACTTTTTTAACTGGTTAAGAATAACCTTGTAATTTCGCTTAATAAATTGTATAAGCATGTTTCTACGTATACCTACATACTACATCAAAGCCACCTATTTTTCTATAGTAATAAAATAAATAAGAATATTTCTATAACTTACCTTTCGAAGAATATAAAGCTTTAGTCCATAATGGATCCGCAACCGGATCTATGAACGGTGCATAGTCAGTAAAATGATCAACATCTTTCACGTAAATTTATCATCAATCAAACCGACATATCTTAAGACAAGTACAAGTCTCCTAAAGTTGATGAAACCAACATACCTGCATAAATACAAATACGTAAGATAAGAAGTAAATGCTGCAACAGATTTTTTTCTATTTTGCAATCATAAAGGCAGTAGCGGAACTTCCATTTTTTGGGCTCTACCTGCATTTCGATAGAGAACCCCTTATATTCAGGTACAAAAAAATTAGTTACTTAAAAAAATTATAGAAAGATTAAACGCTGCCATTAGAAACCTGATACACCCACCATAATCCCGATATGCATGTCCCCAGTCGAAAAACATTTACATCTATATATAGGAAGTTTCAAGGAACTTCAAATTTACAAAGAAAAAAAATGTGCCCTTACATGAAAATACAGAATTGAATATTTTGCTTGCTCTAGAGAAAATTTCAGACAATTCCATAAAAAACAATTCAAAGACATTACGAAAAACAGAAGAAAATATTTAGGATATTTCATACTGGAAAGTACAAAGCACGCTGAAAATTGGGGTCCAAGGCCATTTAAGATTAAACCCATTACAAGCTTACCCAAAAACAAAAGAAAGATCGTTTCGCATTTTGCCAACTGATTTTAGAAGGAATAAATATAAAGAACAATTTTTGAGAACAGTTTTGTGGACTGACGAGCCTATCTATTCTACGAGTGACTTAGTTAATCTAAAAAAATACAAGACAATGAGCTAGAGAGAATCCACATTATTATAAGAAATTTAGGTTCCAAGGGTCAATCCGTCAATGTTTGGTGTGGTATCCTGGGATATCAGGTCATTGGTCCGTATTTTTTCAATCTATGTTAAATGGAGATCGTTATTTAGAGTTTTTGGAAAACGTGTTAGAAGAATATTTAGAAGAGTTGCCTTTAATGTTGCAAGATATTATTTTGCTACAATATTCGTGGTGTGCTTAATTACGTTAATAGAAGTTTCCTAAGTAAATCGCATTATATATTTTATATGAAATGAAATAATTAATTTAAATAAGATAACCAAGCGCCTATAACAGGTCCGTTAGAGAAACTTCGAAGAATACTTATACGATATGTCGAAGAAAATGGAGGCCTTTATTATTTATTGAAACTGTATTTGTAATATATCTATTGTTAAATTGCCTAATTTTAACGGTTATTTAATAAAATATGTAATGTATTGGACTATGATATGTCATTAATAGTTATTAAATAACATTTCGAAAGCGAATATTTCAATTTTTTGAATTTTGGTAAATAGTAAATAGAGTTCATATAGGGTGATGCATTAAAAAAAATAAACTTCTATTTTTCCTTGTATCCCGATCATTTTTTAAAATTTATTTATACGTATACAAAACTATTTCACAGTACCTAGATCACCATGTCTGATTATATTTAAATCGGTGTCTGCAAGTTTAACTTTTAGAGATATTAAATATATTATCAACAAAAGTTTTTTTTCGAACCATCATCATTTGCTACAAGATAATCAAATGATACTTAAAATGTAAAGAGATCAGCATTGATTATAGGAGGTAGTGTATTCCTATTAACTTCATTTATGTGTTAGAAGTTCTCTGCCCTTCTAACAGCAGAGTTTTTGTTAATTTTCTCAGCTGTCTTTAAAATCAAAAGTATCAAACCAGGGACCCATTTTATGAGACAATATTATACATGGTGTTCTATTTAACAAAAAATTAAGATGGTGCTAATTAACTAAATTTCTGATCGTCATTTGTTAATTTTTTTACGATTCGTAATGGTTCAGATGAAACTATAAAACTGTTGTATTTAATATATTTTATAACGGTCGTGATATCTCTAAGTTAAGTTTGTTTATACACCATAGGACTCAATTTCCATATTTAGTTTTTTAGAAAAATTACATTTTCAACGTAATAATTTGTTGAATTGGCAGAACATCCTTTTTGTGCTCTAGATATTTATTTTTAGATTTATGCCAGGAAATAAAATCGTGTAGTGTCAACGAGATTTTGATTTGATTTATGAAAAATACCATATCCAGTACTATATTTACCCACTAAACAAATGAAATGAGGGTTAAAAATTATCTCGTAGCCAAGTTCACGACCTACACGCAAGATTCCTGATTACTTCTTTAGATATTATTAGAAAAACAAAGCCGCGAAGGTATAAACAACTTATATACAGAATATGGTACAAACACAAGGCCTCGAACAAGGCAAAACGACCACAGATTAAAATTTTAAACTATTCAACTAAGAATTTTATCTGATTCTGGTAATTTATTTGACAGCAGGATATAAGGAATAACAATATCAGCATCTAACAGAGAAAGGTAGAAATATGATGTCTTCTATTTTTAAAAATATATCTTTATCTATTTATATTTTTTCTCCATTTTTCTAGTGAGGTTTTTGTCAAGTTAGCCAATAAATACACAATATATTTTAAGTCTGTTGTGCTATCTTGCTAAAACTAACTAAATTCTATAAAACCGTAACAATAGACAGACGTGATTCTACCCTCATCAAGATGACTATAGATGCACTAACATTTTTAGATGTGTAAATAAAAGGGGGAGCTTTAATTATTACTATGCTAGATTTAAACTATAGTGTTTTTGATCTTGGAAACTCCGACGTGTTCACTTGATTTTTTTAATAATTGGTCTTTAGTAGAAAATGTTGCTTAACATTTTACTTAAATCTAATTGGCAGCAAATATATCTTGAAAAATAATTGCATCGTAAGATAAAATAATACAAAGAATTAAATAAATCGCATTTTTACAGAAACTTGCAAAACAAAGTTGCCTAAAGATTTATCCGCACTTACAATTATTACTACAGCCATGAACAAATTTAATTTTATATTAGCTTTAAAAAACGGTACTGCGTCTATCTCGGCATATAATTTTAGATAAACTTTGACCCAGAGTGAATCCAAAACAGTAAAGAGAATTAATCTTCTTTCTGCATAATGAAAGCATTAATAAACTTACAAATGCAGTGACCTGGTAAACAAATATTGATATGCGCACAAGGAGAAATATTCGTTCTTAGAGTTAATAATAAACCAGAAGAACAAAATCTACAGGAGGTTCAAGGCATCAGGCATCAGAATTACAATCAGAATATGATAGGTATTCAGAGCTAAGACGAAATATCTCAAAGATCTATGCAATTTATTATTTGTATCTAACACCGTACATCGCATTCCCATAAACATAAAATATATCTGGTCCTATGTAAACACTCTGAAAATACATGGACTTCCAAAATCTCTCAAATACAACGGAGAGAACAAAGGAACTCCTTCTGATATTATCTACTCTGACATAAAAAAATCGACAACCTTATGTCACATACATTCACAATTGATGGGATTCTTAATGAAATCAGTACTTTGGATATTGGTAAAAGTCGTGGTCCAGATGGCATATCACCTTTTTTTTTATACATTGCCCATTCATGTTGGCTGAATCTCTTCGTTGCGTAGACCAGGATTCTTTTCATCGATTTCCTATGAGTTGGAAGCACAACCCTGTTTTCAATTTTCAGGCCTGGATTGAAGAGAGAAACACAGAGCAATCGAGGTGTTTCGTTACTCTCATTCATTGCCCTCGATTTGTCTTTAAATAATGCTGTTTTTTAAAGGAGGTAGAGTGACTATATAAACTAGCTGTTTTCCAGAAATATCTAATAGAAAACGTCGAGAATTGATTTCAAGTGGCTGTAGTGTATATAGCCATTTCCAGGGCATTCGATTCGGGCTCTCACAGGCGACTTTTCATAATACTAACAGCCATTGGAGTGTGCGATTAGTATCTGAACTAAATCGCTCCTTATCTATAGGGCAGGACACACAGTGTGAGGCAAATTCGCGTAGTGTTTAGGATGTGTGAAGTGAAGTGTACCCCAAGGTTCGCATTTGGGTCTGGTTCTCTTTGTACTATATTTTGATTCTGTTAAGTCTTATTTTAAAAAATGCTTGTTTTACGTTGACGATTTAAAGATTTTATTGTGTTGGTAATGTAAATGATTGTTTCAGTATTCATTGACTTAAACCAACTAAGAAAATTATATGCAGACAATGATATATGTCTAAATTTTAGTAAATGTAATGATTTTATATCCAGGAATGTAATTTATTTTAACTACTCACTCAATAATGCCATATTGCATTCTGTCCAGACTCTATTTTTCCAATACGCCAGGTAAACCCGGGCAGAGCTGGACAGTATTTGACTTTTTAAATAAATGTTTATTTAATTACTTTTCAGTATTTAAACACACTGTAATTAAATAACCTGGATAACAAAGATTTGGTATTTAGTATATAAAATACTTTAAATGTTTTATTTCAATACTGTTTATGTATTTATATATGTTTCATGTATTTAAATAATAAAGTGTTACTTTTAGTACAATTTGACAATCTTCTTTTTAAAATTATATGATGGACATTCTTTTAGAGTTTTCGAAGTAGAGATAGTAAATAATCGGTTTAGTTTTTATTACTCGCATTCCAATGATTCCTAACCTCTATGAATTTAAAAACTGTAACTCCCAAAAAAGTAGGCTTTGCCAGAACAATATTTTTTGAATTCAATTCAATTTGATACATTAAAACAAAAAACATAAGCGAAACAATTGTATTGGGTAATAATATAATGTCATAAAATTTCTTATATAGTATAAATTAAAAAATTAAAGAACTTCAACTGACGAATAAGCACTAGATCACCAATATGAAACTAATTCACAGCCACCTGAAACATGCGACTGTATGGAGTAACCCTGTAACTTAAAATTATATATGGACTACAGTTTTAAAGTGTGTACAACAAAGTTGTACAAGTAAGTGGTAACATAATATATTATATAAAATTAAGAGTGATACAGTGGGGCAAAGGCATAAGGTGTCCCTTATGCACATAGGAGTATTAGGGGTTTAGAAGCCATAAACAAGACTGGTTTCAGGTAAAACTTCTTTATTCAACCAGAATTTTTTGGCCATAAAACGAAATGATTTTTGAATATTTGAAATTGTGTGTTGCAAAAATCTCTTGTGACGAATATTATGCGAAAAAAAACCCTCTAAAAAGTTTTCTTACATAAGGGGGATGGTCTGATTTTAAGATTCTATATAGAGAATGATAGACGTATATAAATGTAATATACCTTGATTTGCTATTGATAAAACTGAAATAGGGAGTGATATGGTTCCTAATAGGAATATTTTAGGAAAATATCTTATGTATATTTTCAACTTTTTGGATAAATTTTAAATTTCTTTCAATTAATGAGCCACGACAAGCTAAATCTCTAAAATCTATGACATAAAATAAGGCTATTACCTAGCTAAGTCTCGGCAAACTCTATCCATTACTAGACATGATCTATTATACTTCTTGTTTTTTATATATTTTTTTAGTATAGAAAGAAGGATTACTGTGAATAATTTTAACTGTGGCATCTCTGTGCTATTTATTTTATTTATGTTATTTACACACTCCTTAGTTTTACATGTTGATTTGTAGGTGCAACATGGTTCAGCTAGTACTATATTTGTAAAAGCAGGAAGTAGAGCTTTTTCGACCGGTGCTACCTTTTGCTTCCCGTGTTGTTTCCGGTTAAATCAGCAATGAAACATATAAAACCAATTGGTACATCTTCTTTTATTATATAGTGTTAAACATTTTTCTTGAATTAATTTTATTGTTTATCAGTAGCGAATAATTAAAATACTAAGCACTGAAGGATTCAAATACATAAAAAATATGTAAGTGTTCAGTTGTATTTATATAACTTCATAGTATTTAATTAAAACTAATCTATTGAGATCCTATTATGAATGGATTTAAATCCAAAAATGTATTTAGATCCTTTCTGTGTTTAACTGATAAATACTTTTCTGCTAGAAAAGTAATTACTTACTAATTAAATGTTAAAATTATTTGTGCAAAACATGTAGGTACATTTATGATACGAAGGCTATTCTATGCTTGTATAATGGTCTTATTCGTTCATTTCTAGAGTACAATTCTGTAGTATGGTATCGGTCTTACTCGTGCCATTAACAACGAATTCGAAATATTCTGAATTCTCTATGTTTTTATTGTACACGCATAAATTTCCATATAGAGACATATCATATGTGGCAAGGATTCAGATATTGGGCTTTAAGTTACTGAACAGGCAAATTTCTGGTATTAACTTTCGAATTCCTACTAGGGCTACACGATCCAGGCAACTATTTCATGTCGATCAGCACTGCACAAACTACGGACTTAATTGCTTTTTGGACCGTTTGCTGAATAATTTTAGGGACATGTAAAATATTTTCTTTACAACTGTAATCTGGTAATTTGGCGCACAACTGCATTTTTATTATATATTTTGTATACGATTTGTAGTGTATGTATAAATAAAAAAAAAACAACAATTATAGCATAGTGATTTGGTTTACAATAATAGTAAAATATCGGCTCGATGTCTTGTAGTCTTGCTCATTTAGTTTCGTTGTTTATTCTAACTGTAAAATTTATATTTTTTTCATATTTAAATTAGTAATTAACGATGACTGTTTAGTTTTCTCCTTTTATTTTATTGTACTTAATCATAAAATTGGCCACATAATTAGGCTTGAGATTCGGATCGACTGAAACCGTAAAAGTCAATTCCTAAATTTTTGTGGTTTGCATTAACCAGTCGAAAGGGAAAAATCCGATCGGAATGGAATATGACTTCTTTTCCTGGCTTGTTAATTGATTTTTAAATTATTTAGACTGATCGAGGGATGTTTAGTGATATGAACTGTTCTGTTAAATTTGTGTGTTTGATTTTAATTTTTAAGGAAGATTGTCCATCTTTTTTTTCTTATATATATTTTGCTCCACTGGTGGAGATAGGAGGACAGAGAGGGAAACAAAGAGCATAAGCGAAGAGAGTAAGAAAACGTACAACTGAAATTTACTTATAACTGAAATATTAACAAGGTCACGCCGTACTATGCAAGAACTTACCAAATTTTTTTTACTGGCATGAAATACGAAAAGTGAGGACATCGTTATTTTAATGAAGTTTTGTGTTTATATTAGTTTTTTATTAATTGTCTGTCTTATGTCTACCACACTGTTCTACATTATAATTTTAACAAAAGTGTGTAAAATAATTTAAAATGAATTTGAATTTGACCGGTTTAATGTTATCCCCCAGGGCCGTTTCTAGACATAAGGGAATAGGTCGATGTGTCATTAAAGACGCCGAAAAGTGTTACCGAGTGTATCACTGAGGGCACCATGGCGTGATTTTTTTAAATATTTAGTCGATTGATTTTACTAAGACCGCAATTTTTTATACTTTGCACCGGTGGCAAAATACCTTAAATAAGCCCCGAATATATGTGCTGGAATTCACATTAAATTTACACCCCTTCAGTCCTCCAAGCGGTTTTTCTAGCTACGCCAATGTTTTGCTACAATTTTTAGGACTGACTAAACTTTTCTGAAATAGATCGAACCTTTTTCAAATTTTAAAAATTGCTATTCGATTTTGTCAATCAGATAGAGATGCCCATTTTATACCTATTCGATGAGACAATGATTCAGTATTATTTTATTTTCTCAGAGGTCGAATACTTAAAAAACTTGTTCTAGAAAGAAATAATTATTGCAAACAATATATAATAATTAATTCAGTTTATTCGTCGTCGCAATTATGTGTAAATAGTTAGTATATGTGATTCGCTAGAAATCCTGTTCTCTTCCACGAAACTCTTAGTTATATTTTAAATAATGCTCTCACCTTAACTAGTTGATATTTTCAAGGTTCCTCGTACTTGGACCATATTAGTTGTTTTAAAAGTTCGCCTGTTGTTTGTTTTTATATTTTATATAATAAACAAATATATGTTAAGTATTTGTAAAATGTCACTTCCTTGTGCTTTTGTTTAATGTGCTAAACGTTGGGATTTTCATGTGCATTTTGTATAAATTACCAACTTAAAATTAAATAAGTTGTGGTTTTGTATAAAATTAACATTACATTTTTTACTTGACTAACTTTAAGAGTTTTGGACTTCATAGCTTAATTTATAAAAATACCTTTACTTACTATGAAATAAAATACACCAGTAAGCAAAGTCTTTGAGCTTAAAACATTTTGATGTAGAGTTTTTTTTTTAAATATAGGTTTTAAAAATACTTTGGTTGAAAAATACAAGTACAGAGTCCGACCAATTTAGTGTAATAATATTTTTTAGAGCAGCTATTCGTCCATATGAATATTCCTTAATTCCCTCGTAAGACAAAGTATTGTTAAAAAACAGCCTCTAAAATGTGCTTCAAAACCTTAAGTTTTAGATCGGACAGCAGCTGTACCAACTAATGAACCACCGAGAAAATGTAAGGTAGATAGCATGGGCGCCCGAAGGAGGGCAAGGGGGGAGCTTGCTTTGAAATATACAGTAATGCAAATATTGTCTATTACAAGTGTATTATGGTACAAAATTGATTTTAAAATTAAAACAAAATACTTCTCGAACTTCGTTCCGTTTTTCGTTAATAAACGGAAAACCAAAAATAATACGAAAAATCTGTTTGATGCTGTTCGAGGGGCCCAAGTCTGCTTCGAAAACGTACCAAATGTCACCGTAAAAAGTTCATTTTGACACGACGGTGAAGTCACCCCATACACAAATCCCACCAGGACAAGCTTCGAACAACAAAGCTTTTTGGCATCTACTAATACTAAACTGTTAATACGTACCTTACATGTTCTTTAACTCGATGGGTCCACACGGTCTGATACATCTGTCTCAGGGACCCTAGATCTTGAAATGAAAAACATATTTTTCTATTCCGTCGGTCTATCATTGAAAATCTAAAAACTTACTTATATAATTTGACTTCAAATTTTGTAAATACAAAAATCAACTGTTATATATAAAAACAAAGATACAGGTATCGTCAGGATTAAATATCCTAACAAAAGTCTACAAAACACTATCAGCAACAAGTCACTTAGGCTCAGTGATGCAATCAGGCGGAGGCGATGGGGCTGCAGCCCCTCCCCCAAGACAAAACATATATGCGTATTAAGATAAGGCATAATATATTTTTAATTGTTCCGGGGCTCCCCCCTTCCCTCCCGTACATTAAGGATATTATTTTGTCATTCATCGGTCTTATCAAAAAGTCCTTCAGTTTCCTGTTGAAAGTATGAATGTTTGTTAGGTTATTTTGATCGATGTGTCTTCGGGGGCGTTTAATGCGTCATTGGATGATATTCAAATTATATTTTGCTATGTATGCATTTGTCTCGGTATTTGCTCTAAAATCTTTGATGTTGTTTTTTATGTATGTTGAGTAACAAAATGATAGATATAACCTTAAAATTAGTAAAATGAGACTTACATGATTTACGACGTGAAATGCCTATAATTGGAGAATAATATTTTTTTGGGATATTAGAGCTGACTATAGAAACCATAACAGAATTTCGTAGATAACTGGCCATGATATAGAATCAGTAATGTATCTTAATTAACAGTAGTATCGAAATAAGGAAGATAATAGCCAGTGAGATCGTGACAAAAACTACTAAGTTTTATAATGGCTCATATTTCAATATGTTGTAGTTTTAAGAGTATACATGAGTCAGCATTCATTTGCAAGTTCAGGTATTAGTGGCGTGCGCTCGATATCCGCACTTTGAGCGACTGCTGACTGCGTCTGTTCTCTGTTCCAATACACTAAGGTATGACTGTTTTTTTTTATTTTTTTTTTGTATAATAATCAAGTAGTAGATGCATTTTCAGCCATTACAAATTTTCGTACTGACATCATTATCACGACAACTTATGCTACGTGCTGACGTACTTCAAAGCGCGGCGCCACTAGGTGTCTATCTACCTACTCGTGTATATCATTAATACTATATTATATTGAACTATGAGCCATTGCAAAACTCTTGCAGGTTTTTTTGTCACGAGTTCTTGGACTATAAGGAGTTTAACCTGAATCTGAGAATTTATATATGTATGTTCCAAGACAGTTTAGTTTAGTAGAGATTTATTCCTAGCAATTTTATATCGTTGATTTGTAATCTGCTTTTACCATCTGGCGTTCTTATGAATGTCATTGAATATGACCTGGAGAAGTTAAGAGTGTGGTCGTTATTATTAGATTATCGTGACGTTTTTTTCAGTCTCGTTGCATATACCTACTGCGCCTTCATTATCTGCACTTTTAATAAAACTGGAGTCATCTGCGTAGATAACGGTTGAAACTAGCTAAGGCGGAAAATTATACCTTAAAAATAATGTAGGGGAAAAGAAAACTTTCTTGCGGAACTCCCTTTGTATTCTCTACCGGATTTTAATTGAACTATTTGCTTTCGCTGCTATAAAAAGGACTTGACCTATTTTAGAGATTAGAGTTTGATATAGTCCTGTTTCTGTGTTTTTGGTTTTTACATTTTACGTGTTGTCAGAGGGATATAATTTTACTTGATTCTAGAAAACTATTTAGTCGTTCAAGAAAGCTTTTCTCAAATAATTTGCCGAGTCGATTTTGCACTGTTATGGGCCTATAATTAGAAATGTTATTCGCTTCCCTTTTTTAAAAATCGTTACGACTTTACAAAACTTTAAAGCCTCTGGAAATGTTCCGCATATTAGGGAGATGTAATAAAGGATCAATATATTTAAGGCATCTTTTTAATATAAAACCTGGAATTTCATCTACGTCTCGTAACAGTTTGGCTTTCAAGGCCAGTACAGCTTCATGTAGTTGATTCAGAGGAATGGGCTTTAGAAAAAGGGTTATGTTACACATTTTACATAAAATTATTAAATGAGTTTATCACTTGGACGGGGTTAGATCTAACAACAACGCTTTCAATGTTTATTTGAATTTCATTGTTCGCAAAAGAAGTAGTTTTTAAGTGGTTGTTTAAAACTTGCCATGCTATTCGAATTTTATTGGAAGCAGTCGTAATATAACTATTATAACATCTTTTTGTTCGTTTTATTGTTGTCTATATATTTTCTTTTGAGACAGATAATACTGATAAAATACTGGACAATTTTTATATTGTCTGTTACCCAAGCTTTATTTTTTTTATTTCTTGTAGTTTTAACGTTTCTGTAAGGAAAGCATACAATAGGTACACAGCTGAAAGTTTCATACAAATTATTAAAACACCTATTGAAGCTTTGATATATGTATGTTCCATAGGTCAGACTACTTTTCGCGTCTTAGATTGTTAACAAATTCATTGACATTCGGGAAAAATTCGCGTATGGTTTTCTGGAAGTTTAGATTTATTCTATGGGTCGTTACAGTCCAGCTTAAACTTTGCGCTTCAGTATTTACGGTCTGATATGGCCCTGTCATAAACCGAAACCTCGCTTAAACCTACGTTTGTTATTATATTATCTAGTAATGGAATAATAGGTTACCTTTGTTGCAGTCTTTACAATCGGAAATAAATTAAAAACTGACAGCAAGGTAAGGAAATTCTATTTTGATGATATTATATTTTATAAGTGCCATTTAGTTTGTCTAAAATAGCTATTTATTTTATAAGGATCGAAATAACGATCATTATGAGATTAACCCTAAATATTATCAGACAAGGCGACACGGCGGGCGTGCTGTCCATCGATATATGTTGAATATTTAACATAGAGTCCACATTAAATTTGAAACGACTCGCTTAGAAAGACGCATAAACCACCTCCCCGATGTATCATGCGGCGGTAGTGGATGTTTATTAATTTGAAACAGTTATATTTATGAAGGTAATCTTTGACTGAAACAGCCAATGTTCTCATAAAATTAGGTTTTCAGGTTTCTTTTAGGAAACAGTGCTTGTAGCTCGTAGTATTTTCTTAGCTAAGCTCCCTGATAATCATACGTAGAACTTTAATACTAGGGGAATGATTTTGATACCTGCGGGTCTCGTGTGCACCTAAATGACATTTCAAAATTAAATGGCTTTATCTTTATACCATCAGGCCAAAAATCAGGGGATACTATTCTGAAAAGGGAACGTTCCTTGTATGGTGCTTTAATTCCATTCCTGCTTCAAATCCTTTATCGGTGAAATTTTATTTAAAATACTTTGTTAGTTCTTTTGCATTTACCCACATAAATCCTGCGTTTCTTAGGTGCGGCACTGAAATTTTCTGTGCCTGCCGCGTGAATTTGATTTGACCTTCCCCGTACTGTTCGCCTCGGAATCTGTACAGGTAAAGTTTGCAAAGATGCTCTGGTTTAAGTCAGATGAAACTTGTACTCCATAGATTTTCATCAGGATGAACTTTTGAAAAGATTTTTCTTTGTTTCTCAAGATGTCAGAAGAGACTGACAGGCGCTTATACAGCTTAAAGTTATATAAAGGACATGGCACAAATTAAGGTCACAAGTTGTATTTTAATTTTTAAAATTTTTACATGAACGTCAAAATTTGTGTTAAACCATTTTTAATGTGAATTTAAATTATTTATCGTAAAAACTAAATTAATAATATGTGGAAGATATCTTTCACATTTATACATAATAACACATAAAATTAGGGTATATTACTTTTTAATTTAATAAAGATATTATGCAATGAATTAAAGCTCAATCAGCTATTGCTAAAGCTAATTTAAAGAATAGAAAACAAAAATCCTATTGTTAAAATAACTTATTTGTTGCACTAGCTTATACAGAGAAATCCAAAAAAATAATATGTAGATACTTTGATTTTTTTTAAGGTGACACTTTTCTTATAGGTTGTTACTATTTTTAATAATACAAGGAGGTTCATCCATCTCGATATCACCCTCTATAAACCAGAGCAATTGAAAACACTGTATATTTATAACTGGGAAATGTCTTCAATTCACATATCAGATACTGATATTAATCAAAAATGATGTTTAGTGATGATAGCTATTATAAAAAGCATCGTGTTCTTAATATTACTACAGAAACTATAGCCTACTTTTAACTATATTTTTTGTGATATTACGAAAACTTAATTTTTTCAATTTTCAAAGAATAGATCAAAATACAAGAGTTCTAACCACACTACACCACAACTTGTTACGTTCTGGACGCGCGTTTCGCTAACCAAGTTAGCATCATCAGCAGATGATATAAACTAAAGTAACTTATCCTAACCGAGACTATTTATAGGTAAATGTGGTCACACTTGGTTGTGGGGGAATAGGCCCTCTGTCTTTATTTAGTGCTTTCTTACCACATTTAACTATTTCTATACTCTCAAATGCATCCAATAATCTATTATTAGATACATTTTTAATCAACTTAAGATTATTTATTCCTATTCGGTGATTGTTTTCCAAAGCATGTTGGGCAACGCTTGACTTTTCTGTTCTTCCGTATCTTAAATGTGCCATGTGTTCTTTAAAACGAATGTTTATGGAGCGTTTAGTTTGCCCAACATATTTTAGATCACAATCATTACAGCTAATTTCATAGATGCCACTCCTCTCCCTCAAGTCGACTTTGTCTTTGGGGTTTCCAAGGAGATTTTTTAAACTATTCTCCGTTTTGTAGGCTACTCTAAAACCTACGTTTTTAAATACTTTTTCTAGACCTCTCGTATATCTGGGATCATATGGGATTACTATGAATTTATTGGAAGCCTCAGGTATTTGAAGAGTAGTGGCATCTTTTAACATTTTCTTATGCTTATGTCTATTTACTAGTTTATGTACAAAATTATCATTATATCCATTACTTTTAGCTATATTTTTAATCCGATTCATTTCATTGTTAAAACGTTCTTTACTTAGTGGAAAATTGACTAATCTGTGAGTTAAGAAATGGAATGCTGCCATTTTGTGTTGACGGCAATGAAATGAGTCGGATGTTATATATCTATCAGTATTAGTAAATTTCCTATAAATATCAAATTCTAATTTATCGTTATTTCTAATAACTAACGTGTCGAGAAAAGGTAATTGCCCATTGTTCTCCTTTTCGTACGTAAAATTAATGGAAGGATATTTATTGTTTAATGTTTCTAAGAAAGTGTCCAAATTTTCTGTTTTAGTATCAAAAATAGCAAATATATCGTCTACGTATCTATACCACACCCTTGGGAAATACTTGAGTTCTTTTTTGAATTGGGTTTCTAATCTGCCCATAAACAAATTTGCAAGGAACGGAGATAAGCAATTGCCCATCGCAGTTCCTTCTAGTTGTTTATAATATTTATTGTTGTACTGAAAAAAATTTTGATTCATACATAATTTTGTGAGAAGTAAATACTCATCAATAATTTCTTTCTTCAAATTATTGATTTCAAGTAGTTCCTTTAGGTACTCTAAAGCTAGTGCTATGGGTACACTAGGAAACAATGAGCTTACATCAAAAGATATTAAAATTTCACCTTCTTTTAAGTGAACATTCTTAATTTTATCTAAGAATTCTAACGAGTTAGTAACCTCAAAGTTATCATACGAGATATTTAATTTGCCGAATTCTTCTACTAATCATTTTGAAATATTGTACGTTGGTGATCCAACAGCTGAAACAATAGGTCTCATGGACTTCCCAGGTTTATGAATTTTGGGAAGGCAATACAGTTTAGATAACTGTGGGTTACTATGGGTTAGTTTGAATTTTAGTTTATCGGACACAAGGTTTTTACACTGTTTTAAAGTTCTTTTTACTTCTGCTATCATTTTTGATAACGGGTTTTTCTCAATTAAATCATAAGGACCAGTTTGGATCAAATTGTCTACTCTTTCAAAATAATCTGTTTTGTCTAGTATAACAACCTTGTTTCCTTTGTCAGCTTTTAAATAAAAACATTCCTTTTTCTTCAGTCCCTGGATAACTTCAGTGTTTTTACGAGAAACATATTTTGACTTGTTGTTAACAACGTTTTTTGAGATTTGATTTCTGCAAGCCTCTCTAATCTAAGCCTAAGCCTCTCTCTGTTATACTAGACAAAACAGATTATTTTGAAAGAGTAGACAATTTGATCCAAACTGGTCCTTATGATTTAATTGAGAAAAACCCGTTATCAAAAATGATAGCAGAAGTAAAAAGAACTTTAAAACAGTGTAAAAACCTTGTGTCCGATAAACTAAAATTCAAACTAACCCATAGTAACCCACAGTTATCTAAACTGTATTGCCTTCCCAAAATTCATAAACCTGGGAAGTCCATGAGACCTATTGTTTCAGCTGTTGGATCACCAACGTACAATATTTCAAAATGGTTAGTAGAAGAATTCGGCAAATTAAATATCTCGTATGATAACTTTGAGGTTACTAACTCGTTAGAATTCTTAGATAAAATTAAGAATGTTCACTTAAAAGAAGGTGAAATTTTAATATCTTTTGATGTAAGCTCATTGTTTCCTAGTGTACCCATACCACTAGCTTTAGAGTACCTAAAGGAACTACTTGAAATCAATAATTTGAAGAAAGAAATTATTGATGAGTATTTACTTCTCACAAAATTATGTATGAATCAAAATTTTTTTCAGTACAACAATAAATATTATAAACAACTAGAAGGAACTGCGATGGGCAATTGCTTATCTCCGTTCCTTGCAAATTTGTTTATAGGCAGATTAGAAACCCAATTCAAAAAAGAACTCAAGTATTTCCCAAGGGTGTGGTATAGATACGTAGACGATATATTTGCTATTTTTGATACTAAAACAGAAAATTTGGACACTTTCTTAGAAACATTAAACAATAAATATCCTTCCATTAATTTTACGTACGAAAAGGAGAACAATGGGCAATTACCTTTTCTCGACACGTTAGTTATTAGAAATAACGATAAATTAGAATTTGATATTTATAGGAAGTTTACTAATACTGATAGATATATAACATCCGACTCATTTCATTGCCGTCAACACAAAATGGCAGCATTCCATTTCTTAACTCACAGATTAGTCAATTTTCCACTAAGTAAAGAACGTTTTAACAATGAAATGAATCGGATTAAAAATATAGCTAAAAGTAATGGATATAATGATAATTTTGTACATAAACTAGTAAATAGACATAAGCATAAGAAAATGTTAAAAGATGCCACTACTCTTCAAATACCTGAGGCTTCCAATAAATTCATAGTAATCCCATATGATCCCAGATATACGAGAGGTCTAGAAAAAGTATTTAAAAACGTAGGTTTTAGAGTAGCCTACAAAACGGAGAATAGTTTAAAAAATCTCCTTGGAAACCCCAAAGACAAAGTCGACTTGAGGGAGAGGAGTGGCATCTATGAAATTAGCTGTAATGATTGTGATCTAAAATATGTTGGGCAAACTAAACGCTCCATAAACATTCGTTTTAAAGAACACATGGCACATTTAAGATACGGAAGAACAGAAAAGTCAAGCGTTGCCCAACATGCTTTGGAAAACAATCACCGAATAGGAATAAATAATCTTAAGTTGATTAAAAATGTATCTAATAATAGATTATTGGATGCATTTGAGAGTATAGAAATAGTTAAATGTGGTAAGAAAGCACTAAATAAAGACAGAGGGCCTATTCCCTATAGTCCCCTGTATTATTGACAACGGTGCAGTTGGGTGCAACCAAGTGTGACCACATTTACCTATAAATAGTCTCGGTTAGGATAAGTTACTTTAGTTTATATCATCTGCTGATGATGCTAACTTGGTTAGCGAAACGCGCGTCCAGAACGTAACAAGTTGTGGTGTAGTGTGGTTAGAACTCTTGTATTTTGATCTATCTTCCACCACAGGTTCCAGTGTTAGGACTTTCAAAGAATAGTTAGCTATTACACAATATGTGATCATATATAAGTGCTGAGATGAGAATTATGGGTACGATCAAACTGTTTAATAGAAGCTGTTAATCGGAATACGCAACTTATTTTTATCCATCAAACCCTAGTTATTTTAGACCGTATCTATGCAAGGGGTTTTGTGTAACCATTAATACAAGAGACTTCGAGGAATAATATAAAACTATTGGCATAAATGATATTAGAAAGCCTTCAAGGTAATTTAACAACTAGGTTAACAATAAACGTTATTAAGTGTGTTTTTGTATGATACACCATCGATTCCCATTAATTTCCATATTATTACCATATTTAAGCAATTATGGAATTTCTGTTTAGTTATTGATTTTTTTTTTCGATCTGGATCAGATAATTTATTTCGGTCTTAGTTTTTTATGACATCCAAAGAATATTTTCTAGGTTTTTGTGACTAACGGAAAATATCGCTGTTACAATATATTTAGCCCTAAAATGGCCAAGAGGTCTTCACAACATCTATTTTTTTTATGGGATCAGTATGTTAGACTTATTATAAAAAACATCTGGTTCTGTTCATAACCTCACTTTCATTGCGATGATAAAATATTGTTCCCTTTTTTTCTTTCACCGTACGAACGCGGTTTTTGAAACTTAAACCTAGCCCAGTATTTGGATTTATTACTTCTTCTAGTATACTAAATATATTCTTGTCAGACACTATGTCTTAGTAACGACTATACTAATCAAGTTGGTGCCAAAAATAGGTGTTTTTTAGTAATTTAAGATTTTTTTAATTAAGTAGCAATTTTTTTTCTATACTAGTGAAGGCGAGCCATTATTTATACAAAAAAGTGTAAAAATGATGGCAAATATAAATTATTGTCGTGTTGGTAAAACGACGTCGTAAAAATATGTCGTGACCGGGATTCAGTCACGGCTAGAATATGTAGGACCTGGGAAAAGGGGGTTCTTCATACTAATCCGTTCTCCTAAATGAAAATGCATGATGTAGAAAAACAAATATAAAAACAATGTATTAATATTGTTAAAGCCATCGATAAGTTCATGGACGATCCTTACATACATCTAAGCTTACCCATACTGTAATACTCACACTTTGAGTTCTGTGTTACCCTATATACCTACTAGATCTTGTTACTGAATTTTAACTTTGAACTTACCCTTCAACTGACTGTCCTGCTTCCTTGTAACCCGGTATTTTTATATCACGTGTGTTTTACAAACAAACCTTGTATTGACAACCGATCGTGAACTTGTTTAATTAATTTTGCGTTTAACATTGGATGAAGTTTAGTTATATATATTTTAAGTGTAATTTTTGGTAAAATATTAAAATTCACAAATCCATGTACGATAATATCTAAAACTTGATGCCATCTCAGACGCGCAAGGTACGTGTTTTGTTTTAATTCGACCGGCCATGGCAAGCTTTGATTAGTTATTTGAATGTAGAAATTACAGCGGTAAAAGGAAATCGACAATAGGTATAGCTTGTAGATGTATTACCGCTGTAATCACGATTTGATTGGTTGAAATTGTAAAAATGCATTTTTTTTATTGGTGTACCTTTAATGAGTGAGATAGTCAGTGAATAATTACATTTTATCCTATCAAATAAGCATTGTTTACCAAATTTATCGATATAATATTTTTCTTGCAAAAATTTTTACTCTTGATAAAAAAGTATTTGAATTGATTTTTAAAATTGTTTTAATTACTTTAAAATGAAAATTATAACTCTGTTTGTAGTAGTAAAAATGAAGACATTGTTAAGCGATTTTGGTATTAATTTCATTAAACTCAAAACTGTAAGTGATGTATGAAAGTTTTATAAATAGGTCCATTAAATATCGTATAGAATGTTCATAAGTCTGTAACAAACAATTAAACGTTGAAAAAATCACTGTTCATTCCAACTAATTATCAACACTAACGCGATTTCCTTATTCCGTTTTGGAGCATCGTCTCCAGTGGAGGTTATTAAATTTCGTTACAGTTGCCTTTCCCGATGAAATTGAGTTATTCACTTAGATCAAAGTGCCTATCAATCTCTTCACCCGCCGCCGTAATTGCCACGAGAAGTCACGAGGAGCGAAGGTGGCTAAATATAAAAGCCTCACATAAATTAAATAACTTATATTCTTGGTAGCTCCTTACACGCCGTTTTCTCGTCACACAGTGGTACAGAAATCTAAAAATCGGCGCATTGTTTTTGTTATTTAAATCATTTAGAAATTTTGCCAACTGATTAATGATCATTTCCTGTCGAAATAGTCAAAATCATCTAGGTATCTAAACCAGAGGAAGGGATGATCCCATCGGAAGACCACCATCTTGAAAGTAAAACCTATCTTTCACTTGAAAGTAGGAATTTAGTAGACAGCACTCTAACTGTTCAATCACCTCATCCAAGGGCAAAGTCGTGTGTTCAAAGCGTGTTTCGTCTTCCTTCAGCTTTCGCTTAAATGTCTATAAGATACACACTGAAAAAAAAGCAGTAAAAAGTTGTAATAAGTGTTTGTTTGCTTAATTTTTATTTAACTCAAAACATTTTTATACAAACATTGTTTGTTTTAAATCAACTTGATTATTTCAAATGTTTTACATATTTGTTTGATTTACTCAGGCGTTTATTCAAACAGAAAATGTTAATCTATAATATTTTTGTATCATTCATTAATAAAAATATTTGTTAAACAAGAATTTATTAAAGGCAACCACATTTTATTTCCCTCATAAAAAGTGTTGTAATCGTCAAAAAAATCGCCCATCGAAATTTTTTCAGATGTTTACGTTTCAGGATTCTTAGATGCCGAAATACATGTTTTCTCAATTCCGTCGGTGTGTCGGTTTGTGCAGCATAGCTAAAAAACTACTGACCCGGTTGACTTCAAATTTTGGTCAAAAATTAAAGGTTATATGGAGATTAATTTTTTAAATGTGTTCAGATTATTTGTTGCGTTTAGATTGACAAACAAAAATCTTTTTTGGCTTTTTCGCAACTGAATAAATATTAAATATTTGCTTCAATTAATTTAAAGTTAAATATTTTTATTCAGTTGCGAAAAAGCCAAAAAAGATTTTTGTTTATTAATTTTTTACTTGAAATTTTGCACAAAACTCAAGTGTTACATAGGACGGAACTGGTAACATTTTGGTATAAATATAAGATATCGAAACAAGATGGCGGCCTCATAAAATATTTAAAAAAGGAGCTTGAAAACACTACTTAATAGATTAATTTAAATTTCGTGCAACCATTAAGTGTGATATAGAGATAAACTGGACGAATTCAAGATAGCGGAACAAAACTGCGGCCAAATAAAATTTCAAAAAAATCAACGTAAAAAAATCTTATTCAATTGATTTTAAATTATGTTCAAAAATCAAGTGTGGCATAGGTAGAAACTGGTAAAATATTAGTAGGAATCCAATATAATGGAATAAAATGGCGCCGAATAAAAATGTTTGAAAGGCAGTATATTTGTGTTATTAAATGCCTATGTTCTGAACTAAATTGAACCACTATTCCTAATAAAAAGACATTAATGTAATAGATTGTAATAAATACTTGTTTTTACTAGCATAGCGACTGATTCATTTTTGGTTTTACAGTAGAAAACCCAAACCGTTGTTAATCGAAAAAGTGAAAATAAATGAGCTCTAAATACCTTTCGCAACGTTTATGGCCTGAGCAGCTTTATTTAAACTGTTCTAAAAGTTCTCTCACATTTTCTACACTACAAAAAATTAAAAATATTGTTTTTGTGTATGTTAAGATTTTTTTGTTAACGTATTAAACATGATATTCTTAGTGATCTATTTAAAAAATTTTAAATTTGATAATTGTCGTGTCATCGATTTTCTTAAGAATTGAATATGTTTACTCTTGTGTGTGTTTTTATATAAACTCCCCGTGTTTTAAAATAGCCCTGAAGAAGATTGAATATATTGCGAGCGTCAGCTCTTTTTTAACCCGCTTAAATCACTTTCAAGGTTTCAAAAAAAAATTATTTATAGCTTTTTCGACTGATAATTTTGGGTTTGCCATGGTTTCTATCATAAAACTAAAAATGCATTAGTCGATATATCAGTTAAGATAGTTAAATAATGCAATCTATTATATATCAATATCGATAAAAATTTTGCTTATCTTCGATTTAATATACCATAAATAGCGGATATTTTATTTTCCAGCCACTTTTGCACTTCCATAACTAACTGTTGAAAACTAGACTAACAATAACACTCTAGAAAATAGCCTATTTTTTACACAAGCAAATAATATGTTTAAATTTAATAATTTAAAATAGAAAATTAATAATTTATTATACCAAACAAAACTTTATTTGGGTCAAATAATATATTTATTTGTTTACAATATATTAATTTAAATGTACGGCACAAGATCAAACAATTTGGGATTTTTTAAACAAATATTTGTTTGGCTTATAAGGCTTTATACACTACTGATTTGTGCTTGTGTCTTATTATATGTATTTGTTTAGGTTGAAATTTAACCAACCAAAATGTTTGAAAAATTAATAGCGAAGAAAACCAATGTCAGCATGTGAAAAAAAACATTAGTTAGAATTAACTTGAAAGTACCACATATTCGTCGAAGGACTCGATTCTGTTAAATTTTACGTTAATACTGGATCATCCGATAAAAGTCACTGGGACAGCAAAACCTTCAGAAAGTAACAGTAATTTTAGAGAGCTTACCGATTTCTAACTCTAACACAATCTATTCTGAACCTAACGAAAAAAATGCCTTTGGTTCCGACAGTGTAATAGACTATAAAGAGGGTGTCGCAAGCCGATATCTAGTTTATTTTTTAATCGACCATTTTCATTTTTGATCTAATTATGTGTACTCAATAGGTGTAAGTTTTCCCCGGGACGGATATAAAATATTTTCAAGAGTAAACACATTGTAGGAATGAATTGATTTTAAATCTTATACCAGGTGGATTCTTCATATCCTAAAACATCCAAATGCTGAGTTCAGTATTGATATGACAAAAATATGTTTCGACCTCACCACAGCTTCCTTCTTCAGGTCAATTTTAGACATATCAGATCCAACGCATTTTTACATTTTTTTTTGTTGACGCAGAGAACAATGGCGTTAACGGCATCTTTTCTATTGATATTGATATTGATATGAACTCGAGTATTGCAACAAACCAGTTGTAGAGTCCGTAGAGCTAGTAGTTAGTCTTAGGGGCTTTTTCGACTTCTAGGTTAGAAGGTTGCTTACTATAATGTAACGTTAACTTACTGCGTATCCTGTCCGAGATGTAGGCACTGTATTTCTTAAGAGTCCTGTATACCTTTCCCTCGATTTTACTTGTGGAATCTTCTGTTATATCCCTTTCATGAAAACCTTTCCCTTTGTCTTCTTCTTGTTTCAATTGATTAGTCAAGGTCTCACCACTGCTTTCAATTTAAGCCAAAATTCTTCTGCTTCAGGCTGAGGAGTGTTGATTGTTTCAACAACATCTGCAATTATTGATAAAACCAGTCAGACTGAGAAATCTAAGTCTCTGCTTAACAGTTGTTTTTCCGTGTCGGTTAAAGTAGTCTGGGGTATGTTTTATTGTGATCTTTCTGTTTTTCGAGCTTCTGCAATGTTTGTTAGTGTATAGTATAGTATACGTTATCCAGAAATTTTCAGTAAACCTACCGCATAATCTCGTAAAACTCTACGTTAAATTCTAGTAAATCGTCAATTTTTTCAAGGAAGTTTTTTATACATATATTTAACCACATTTCGTTTCAATTTTAAAGGTGTTGTTATTAATTCTAATTGCTTTTAGTTAACAATTAGGTTTTGCTATTTTTTCTTATAGGTCTGATGATTCACGATCGGGCGAAATGCGTGTAATCGTTCAACTTAAAATTTGTAACCGAGATCGTATCTGGTTGTTGTTTAATTTACGGTTAAGATAAGTTTGGAACAAAATAGTTATGTAGTTAGTATTTTAAAAAATCAGTGTTCAAAACTCATCGAAGAAAGATTCCTGAAGGTGCCACGTGTCATCGAAGGCAAAATATCGTATAGTAATCCCAATTTGTCATGGTCTAATCTTAAAAATCATAATCTCTTAAAATCCCAAGAATCATAATTTCTTAAATGGCTATAGATATGTTTCACAAAAAGACATGGACAATTTGAAAATGTAGGAAAATTTTCCCCGTCGTATTTCAACTTTTGTACCACAGTGCGACAAGCACTCTCCTTAATACAGCGCAAGGCGTGATCTATTAGATGAATATTTTATTAATGATAAACGCTTAATTATTTAATGTCAAATCTAGCTCCACTTTAATATTTCCGAGGGATAACTCACCCATAATATTTTGTACACAAGAATGACCTTTATACAAAAAATTTTCAGCTCTCTCCTGAAATTTCTTTTGGATGTCTTTCACTGCAATACCCCTAATTTCCCTGGAATCTCTTGTAATTCACTGCAGTGCCCAGTAATTCAATGCACAGCCCACTAGTGCAAATATAAGGAAATATAGGGAAACAATATTATTTACACTTTTTACATATTGTTAGTAGGTAGTGATTAGTTTTGTATAGTAGTTGGATATTTTCCCTCAAAACAGCTCTTAGGAATACGTATGGGGTTAAAAATTAAAATTCTAATTACAGATGACGATTTTGTTCTCATGTTTTTGCCAAATTATATGTATGTCTTGCGACCTCTATACCTATAATTTCGTTTGTTTCCGATATCTTCTTGTCTTGAGCAGAAACGTTGTTTAGTAGTTCATATATCTTCTCATTCGATATTGTATTGTAATATTAGAAAATTGTTTTATCAAACTACTAAGAGATTTACCGGTACTCGACTTGCAGGGTAACTTCAACAGAAGCGGGGTTATTTCGACATCGCATTTAACTACAACAGGGTCGGTTAATAAACAATTGAAATCGCCTAGCGAATCAGCTGTTTCAAGAGTATTGGCGGAACTTACGCTCAGTAGAGTTTATAAGCTTGTGCCGGACGTGTGAATTTGTTTATAAACATATAAAAATGGTTTGAAATTTTGTGAAAAAAGTTGATGGTCGACGTTACCTGAAATATAGTAAGGAGAATTTACAGAAAGCCGCCTATTTAATAGAAACTTCTCTCTGTAATGTAGACATGTATGTTGAATCCAACACGGACCGAGTTGTAAAAAAATTACTGCTATGAGGACGTAAGAGAGATGAACGAATACAGGAACATTCACGAATATCTATAAGTATAATGATATGCGCAAATGCTAACTGACATTTTTTCCCACCAATGGTGGTATACAAGAGTCAAAACGTGTAGAAAAATTGGACTGTAGATGGCCCCATAGGCACTGAATATTTCTGTAGTCAAAGTAGTTCGATATGAACCTATTTGAAGAGTGTTTTTTATTTGGTGTTTTACTTCCACATATACTAAGCAATATTTATCCAGAAAGCAGAAAAATAGTGATCGGGGATAACTTAGCGTGGCATTTTTCTCCTAAAGTCATAGAAGCTGTCCTAGATAATAATATTTACATGACACCACTTACCGCCCACCCTCCCATCTTCTGCAACCCCTGGATGTGAGCTTTCTTGGACCCATGAAAAAAATTGGAGGACCATCCTAGATACGTGGAAGAAAGAATCTCGTCGTCGGGGAACAACCTAAAGAACGTTTCCCGTGACTCGTAAAGAAGTTATGGATTCGATGCAGTTGACAGTTGAAAAAAAAATATTAAGTCTGGCTTCAGCACTACAGGTAGGCAAACGCCGAATATTGTTTAAATTATTTTGTTTTTATGTATTGTTCTTTACAGGTATAGGTCCATATAATCCCAGAGAAGTCCCATCAAAACTTCCATCTGAACTTTTGACTTGTGGATCTGAACGAACATTGGATGGAAGTTTCTAAAGGAAACTAGAGAGTATTTCCCCTGGTCAACAAATGCTCTAACAAACTGCAGAGGAACAGTTTGTGAAAATATAAACGATTTCCAGTTTGACTGGTAAGTCCAAGCAATCATATTGCGACTACGCAACTTCAAGCTCTACACAGATCCAAGGGATTGGATATGCTGTATTTCTTATTTTAGGTGGGTATGTAGCAGTTGAGTTCTTAGATTTTAAAATTAACTTTGTAAATTCTTGCTTTGAACCTAATTTCAAATTTCTTTATTGCTACAAATACCTTTTTTTGGGGACTAAATTACTGTTTTATTTTAATTGGGACACTCTATATATTTTTATGGTCTTAGATAGCCTGACACGTCTTCTTTTCAAAAATAGATAGTTTAGTGATATTTATTTAGGTTCTTGGATTTTAAAATTAACTTTGCATAATTTCTTTTTCTTTATATGAAATGTTGCTTCGTCTGGCATTATTAATTACACGTTAGGAAGTTGTCTCGTTAAATCTAGAATTGTTTCACATGTGTATCTAGTATTTTTGTTCGTAAGAGTGGGGATAATTCGTTGAAATGCTTGAATTTTGTATGCCTTAGATTTAATAATCTTTAAAAGTGGCTCTACTTTTCGACGTCATCCATCGCTATCCATTCTTCGTAGTTATGGGACACCATAACTATCAAGTGTGCTTCGGAACAAAAGTATGTAGATGTCGTCCTGTCGACTATTAAAAACAAGTTCGTTGTCAAGTGCAGCTATGTCAGATTTTTAATTTCTTCAATTTTTAAAATGTTTACTGAAATCGAAAAAGCATTTTTAGTAATCACATGCAGAAACGAAATCAATAACAATATCCAAACGCAGATTTCCTACAGTACACCAGAAAATCTCCCAGAAAGTCGATTTTGTTATAGATGCGACGGTTTAGAGATACATGCTCTTTGGAGAGAATCAAGCGACGGCGAGGTGACAATCGAGCAGACGTGCTACTCAACGAAGTCTTAGCTGTAAGGGAAATTTTAAGTAATAATAATTATAAAATATCTATTCGTAGTGGCCAGCACATTGATAATGTCGAAAAGTAAAGTAGAGCGACTTTTAAAGATAATTAAATTTAAGGTATACAAAATTCAAACATTTCAACGAATTATACCCCCCGCTTACGAACATAGATACTACACATGTGAAAAAATTCTAAATTTAACGAGAAAATTTCCTAATACGCACATAATAATGTCAGACGAACCAACATTTCATTTAAATGGAAAGGTTAATAAACATAATTGCCGCATATGGGGAGAGGAAAATCCGTGAGAATTTGTCGAATTTGAAAGTGATTCGCCAAAAGTAAATGTTTGGTGTGCGGTGTCCTCCACCAAGGTGCAACTTGAAGAAGAAGTGATAATTAATCACATATATTTCCAACAAGATGGGGCCCTAGCGCATTATTCAAACATTGCGAGAAATTCATTGGATTCTTTTTTTTTTTATACAGGTGGATAGGCAGGGGAGGTCCTATACCGTGGGCTCCATATTCCCCAGATGTAACGATCCCAGACTTTTTTCTGTAGGGTTATCTGAAGGAAGCGTGCTACAATCCTCTACTACGAAATTTGGAAGAACTTAAAATTAACGTAAGAAATGTTATAGAATTATTTCCACAGGAAATGTTTCAAAACTCATATGAAAATTTTCTCCATAGATTGAGTGTGTGGAAGTTAATGGAGGTCACATACAACAATTGTTATAGTTTTTATTTATCTTCACGAAAATAAAACTTTTTACCTTTTGTTATTTTACTAAATTATATTTGTAGCAATAAAGAAATTTGAAATTAGGTTCAAAGCAAGAATTTACAAAGTTAATTTTAAAATCTAAGAACTTAAAATAAATATCCATAAACTATGTATTTTTGAAAAGAAGAAGTGTCAGGCTGTCTAAGACCATAAAAATATATAGGGGGTCCCGTTTAAAATAAAACAGTAATTTAGTCCCAAAAAATAGGTATTTTTAGCAATAAAGAAATTTGAAATTAGTTTCAAATCAAGAATTTACAAAGTTAATTTTAAAATCTAAGAACTTAAAATAAATATGCCCAAACTATGTGTTTTTGAAAAGAAGAAGTGTCAGGCTGTCCAGGACCATAAAAATATATAGGGTGTCCCATTTAAAATAAAACAGTAATTTAGTCCGAAGAAAATCGGTATTTCTCCGTAATCCTGGGATAAATGGGAAAATTTAGCAACATTGACAAGAAAAACTCGGGGCAAATCTAAGACACTCGGTGAAAACCGCATTTCGATATCATTTTTCGTTTTCGAGCTATTAAGTCGCGAAATGTGTTACTTTTCCGTGGAACACCCTGTACATAAATGGGTGTCGAAGTAACCCACAAGGATAGCTAGTTTGATTTTAGGGCTATTTATAGGTGATGTGGGATTAGCCCCACCATAGGGGTTTCTTCGACGCCATTTTCTCTTTTAAAGAAAAATTTTCCGTTTTTTTTTTGTTTTAAAATTAGTGTCAATGGACAGACAAGGCTTTGAATGTCATTACTAGAGCAAAAAAACGTTAACTTTAGACTTCGGAATCTACTATACAAGTGCAAATATGTCAAAAACCTCTGGATTACCCCCGTTTTACGGTAATAATTTTAATTTTTAATTAAATCAATTCACTAATAACTATTTTGCGGAGCCGAAATTCTATACTGTTTATATCAACTGGTCTACTATATACCATTAAAGAAAGAGTATTTCCACAAAATTTATAAAACTCTTTGTTCGACTCTTTGTTTGCATAGATAAGCAAATGTAATGAACGGTACACGCCCCCGTTCGGAAATTCTTTTTGCTCTCGTTTCGTTTTCAAGCTTCCACGTCCGAGCAAGTGAAATTATATGCTTGCATGACGAATCTATTAGTCTCAAGAGAATACACTTTACTTTTGTTTTCCGAGTAATAATATTAGGTCGGGATTTACGATGTGTCCATCCTTTTAATTTACTAAGTGAACTTTCGCCACGTGCCCGTGGAAAAAACCAATTTCATCATGTTTGCCGGTGGTTATGATTGTTTGGCCTGTCTGGTGCACAATTCCCGAGATACGATGAAAATGTTTACTTACCTCTATTAAAAAAATATAAAAATGCGACTACTTATGTATTTAAACGTCTTTGCTTTTTGAGCAAATAATTGTGGTAATGTCTTATGTGTCTAATGCCTTTATTCATATTTTTAATCATAATAAATGCATAAGCAGGTGAATTTTTGGGTCTGGGGGGTAATTACCCCCTCTACCCGGACTCTTTTATTCCTTAAAGCTACCTTGTATATTGGAAATAATTATATATATATATATATATATATATATATATATATATATATATATATATATATATATATATACTCTATTACCAAGGAGCAACATAAAGCCACATGTTAACGAAACTCATGACCCAAGATTAAATAAATCAAAAGTACACCCGCTAATTGTATTCGTCTTTCAACTAGTTGACTGTACTGATAAAGACCTTAAGTTAAACTGTGTCTACGGTTTACCAAATTTCATTATGCTTTAGTGGCCATCCCAAAAAAAAGTCTTTATCTACTATATTATAGTTCTTGCCACGTTAATATTTTTCCTACATTTGATTTATTTACTTTTGGGTTATGAATTTCGCTATGTGTGGCTTTATGCGGCTCTGTGGTAATATAGTATCTAGTCCAGCGAATATTCCAGATGTTCTCTTGGTAACCACTAACCACAAATGTCAATTTTACTCCTTTTGCTGACTCTGGCGCGGTTTTTGCATTGAGTTCGGCGCTAATTGTAGTTGCATTTCATCTAACTGACTGTACTGGTGAAGACCTTAAGTCAGAAACACGTGTCTACGGTTAACCAAATTTCATTTTGCTTTAGCGGTCATCCCAAAAAATATTTTTGGTCTTCTATATTATAGTTCTTGCCTCGTTAATATTTGTCTCTTTAGGATGCTTAAAATAGTCTAAAAAGGTAACAGGGATCAAGTTAGAAGGGGCGGGAATAAATTACTTCTAAAAGTTTTTCCTTCATAATTTTTAGGTGAATACCTATTTCCCTGAATTGCGTTTTTGTTGTCCCTCAGATATTTGTAAGCAAAAAAGTACTCTTTATCAATTTCGAAAAATTGAACCGTTTTCACTCGCGTTTTCAAGACAAATGACTTTATATGAAACACTGTCATTAAAACTAAGTACAACAAATAGGTATTCTTGACATATCTGTAAAATAAATTTTGGTCAACCCATACCGAGAGATATGTAAATCTAAAACCATGCCATCACCCGCACAAATTGAAGCTAGTGGCCAGTACCCTTATCTAGATCCGTGCGATTAACTGATACACAAACGAGACAAAACGAACTTAATGTAATATCTGGTGCTTTAAAGAAAAATTGCCACACTAATTGCATCATAGAGAAAGCTATTAATACACAGGTTTCCCGAACAATAAAGACCAAATATTACCTTACCATATGTAAAAAACACAACAAACAAAATTGGAAGATTTCTTAGAAAACACACGCTACAAACAACTGTAGTTATACTACTTGGAGACCCAAAAGACAAAATCAAGTTGGAGAACCATAGAGTATAAAGGACTGCGAAAAGTTGTACGTTAATAGGTGAAAATAAGCACAGTAGAAAAGCATAAATTTAGTATTAGAAATAAACAAACTACCTCGGTCCTATCGGACCACAAAATAAATTTCGAAAGGTATAGGGAGATTGCCAATAAGGAACATTATAAACAAGGTGACTTAAAAAAAACGGACGAAATATTAAAACTACAAAAAATCCTTCGGAATTAGTACAACAACAATAGCAAATACGTTAACAAGTTAGTCCAACAAGTTTAAACCCATATTTAGACTTCTCGATAAACAAAACACTATCCATAGCCGCCTTGATTAATATTTATTATGTCTCTCTCTCTCTGCTTGTATGTAGGTATAGCGGGCAAAAATGCATACGTAGCAAATTTTTCAAGTGAAGAAAAGGACAGTCTAGTCAAAAAAAAACATCTTATTTGAAAAGTTATCTTTAAACATTCCGCCTTTGAAGCGGGAAAACGCATGGCCTTAAAAGGTAGGACTAACTTTTGGAACTAAATTTGACATTTGCCGGTCTAAAATGACTTTAGAACCTTTTGGTGAATGCTGCCATATTGGAAAATTTAAAAATCTGACAGGTTTAAATGTTTAGCACTGGGTTTAGCGATGGTCTAAATTTGGACCTGAAGGGAGGTCTAACTTTGCTTTGGGAATACCATTTAAGGGTTTTTCAGACTTAGACATGGATTTAAAATTTAAATCACTCTAGTGAATACGGCTGATAATGTCTTACAGAATCATATTATAAACCCGCAGTGAGTATAAATAAGTTAAGCTTTTCAGAGGATTTATCAAAAAATGTGATATATCTCGCGAGAAAATATTGAAATCAGTCATACTCAAGGCTTGTTTATAACGAATATAACAATAAATTACAAATTATTTAGTTTAATCTTTTTAGTGTTTTCTTTAAAAAAGGCCCGTTTTTGTTCAAATATTCTAGTCCTATTTTCTTTTATAATTTTAATTAAATTTATTGGAATCATACATAGACCTATACTGTTGTAGCTTTCGTTTAACTGCCACTCAGGACTGTACTTATCAATGATAATAAAAATATAATAACACACAGCATGAGGAAAAAATGAAAAATAAAATTACATTAAGTTTATAATTTCATAATAAAAATTCACACTGCTGCGGATTGAATGTTATTTATTAACGGTTTTCGACAAACCGATAATGCATAATCATATCGGATAGCAATTTGTGGGTAAATTCATCCAATTAAAATTATGAAAATTTTCACACAGACCGGCCCTATAGACCCTTTGTTCGTGATGTGATGAAATCATTATTAATATTCATATTATCTCATCTTGTTTTTGGGGCGTTAAATACCCTGTAGTGCATTATTTTACGGGACAGTTGGGCTTTGTCTACGCACGGATATAGGGACGGGAAAAGGCCCGCTGATTTTATTCAACAATAGATCCTGTCATGTTTCTGGCACGCTTAAATTGTGGAATACTTTTGCTGACGTCTAGTTTCGGCCTGAAATGTGTTATGATGATAATTTTTTTGATTCAATTATTTCTTGCTAGAAAAGTAGGTTAAATATGAAATAATGGGCGGGGCACTTGAGAGTGGGATTTTTATTTTAAGATTTTAAGATTAAAATAACGTCTGTTTCATATGATCAATGAATCAATGTCCCACCAAAATACCCCAATATATTAATTTAAATCAGTAAATTGCTCCCTGCCCTGAACATTCCTCGTAACAAATTGCACCACATACAAATAACACAGTCTATACATATAGCGTTTACCCAGGGAACTTTGCTTCACGAGATCTTTTTATATGTTTAAAAATTTCAATAGATTCTCTGATTTTTCGTTTATAAAATCCTGCAACTGATGCTAGAACCTTGGTTCCTTTTACGTTTATAATATGGCCAGTGGTGTTCAGCTACAGCAGATTGAACAATTTGCTTCTTTTTAACACATCGTTCATATAGGATGCTCAATATCTAGTGGATATTGAGCGTCCTGTTTCTACCATACACTCTCCCACGCTTCTCCACAGGAGCAAGGAATTTTATATACTCTTTCTGTTTGAAAAGGTAGAACATCTTTCGGGGATTGCAAGCATTGTCCATATCTTCTTATGTCTTTGAACATTGTTCGTATGTTGAACCGCTGAAGTAATCGTCCTATTTTGTCTGTAGTGCCATGTATTGCCATGTATGTTAATTGAAATGGCTATTTCACTGAAGATATAGTTCACTAGCCATTCCCTCTCAGAGTTTCGGTCAGTTCGATGTTTCCGATGTCAGAGAATTTTGATTAGAAATCGAAATAACTCTAAATAAGGTGCGGGACACGAAATAAAACCGGGCGGACTCAATCGGTTTAGGAAGGACGGCCACGAAATCTCTTTAAATTAGTGGTGTCCCGTCGTTCTTTAAATAATATGGCACTCCTTTTTGACTATACGCACTTCAGATAATTAAAAAATGTAACTATGCTTAATGTACTTTTATCTATATTTGTCTGTTTTCTTTCGTGTACCACACTTCTATATCTCTTTTGTGTTGCAAAAACGGGAAACTTTCGAATTTTAAAATGATTAAATTTTGATTTTTCTTGATCGATTTACCTATAAATATATTTTTTCTTGAGTTCTGTCATTAACGGTTCCCGGGCTACTGCCTACGTCCACTATTATTGGACCACCCAGTATAGTGGTACACGATTTACAAGTCCAGATTTTACAAGGGCAGCCAGCATCAGATCCAGTGAATGAGATTTATCAAAATTTTAATTTTTGCAGTTCGACTTTGGGCTACTTGGGTATGCCAAAAGTGGCCGTCTGTCTCCGTTTGTCATATTACTTTATACAGGGGTCGTCATTGTGAAGTACTATACAGGGCCTTTTCTAATTGCGTGCTGATGTTAAAGGGGGTGTTTTTATGTCCTAAAAGTCTTAATTTTTGAGATGCAGGATGGTAAAGTTTAAAAAGAAAACATTTTTTTTTCATCCCAATTCTGATGCTATTGTAGATAACTGCATGAAATTTGATACACATCTTCTATGCATTAAGGAGCATACGGATTTACCCAAGTTAATTGCATATACACGCCACTGGTAGAAATTTCAAAAATTGATTGTTAATAAAAAATGCCCTTTTATGCATAAAAGACGTGTATCAAATTTCAAACAGCTATTTATCTATAATAGCATCAGAATTAGGATTTAAAAAAAATGTTTTTTTAAAACCCTGTATCTCCAAAGTTAAGACTTTTAGGTTCATATTAAACTTTTTTCTTAAAAAGGTCGAAGAATCACCCCGCCCCCTTTAACATTAGCACGCAATTAGGAAACGCCCTGTATAGTACTTCACAATGACGCCCCCTGTACAAAGTAATATGACAGACGGAGACAAACGGTCACTTTTGGCTTACCCGAATAGCCCAAAGTCGAACTGCATAAGTTAAAATTTTGAAATATCTTGTTCACTGGAATCAGCGTTGGCTCCACTACTATAACTACACTGATGTGTTAATTTTGGAAAAATATGAGTTCTGTAGTTTTTCAAATATTAATCGCAATATTAGATATTTTTTGACACCCGGTATTGAACAGAAAATTAATTATTTTGAGGCAGTTTATTGACAGCTACTTTATGAACAATTTTACAAAATGTATGAAAAAAAACTAAGTCATTTTTGAGGTTGACGGCTATGATTCTAATGGTTCGATTCCTTCTAAATCGTTGTCCTCTGGAAATGAGTTTCGTCGTCACTACTTAAAGATCCCAGTGTAATAACTAAATCATCAGTAACCGTTTCTAGTTTGCCATCTACTAAAAAGACTAGACAATGCTTGCGATCCCCGAAAGATGTTCTACCTTTTCAAACAGGAGTATATACAATTTCTTGCTCCCGTGGAGAAATGTGTGGGCAGCATACCACTGGTTATATTATATTATAAATGTAAAAGAAACGAAAGTTCTAGCATCGGTTCCAAGAATTTCTAAACGAAAAATTAAAAACATAAAAAATTTTAAACGTATAAAAAACTTCAATAGAGATACGAGTCACAAGTCGAGTATGAAAGAGCGCCTGAATATTTCTAATCTCATTCAGTGTTCAGATCTTGTGAAGTAAATATCCCTGAAGATGTACGAAACATCGACGCGAAGGTGAAACATCGGATAGTAATTCTGAAATGGGTCATTGCGCATGCGGATTGCAGGACATGTTCCGGGGATTATTGTATCCTTGTTGTAACGTTGAAGTAAGATAAATCAAAAATACATTAACATTATTTCTCCCAACGAAAGTCAGGAATCAACAGTGTAGTTTAATGCCGGTCGTGGTATTAGCTAGCGGAGTAGTTGTTTCTATGCTTTTTTCGCGGTTTTATAGGTTATGTATTGTTGTTATATAGTATTTATTTGATAATACTTATTTCATAGTAGAAGTTCTTAGCAAATATTTCGACTAAATTATTTTTGTTTGTTACTTACTACACTAAACACTTCTGACGTCCCAGACGCAAAAACAGTCGGCCACAAACTGTTGTCTAAAGTCGAAAGTACGTATTTAGTGGCTTGACTCAACAAACAGAAATACACAAAATACACATATAGTAATAATATATAAATATATAAATAACGTTAAAGTGTAAGAGTGGTCTTGCTATCATTTTTTTTCTCAGTCAAATGAGAAATGAATCTTTATTCCACTCTCATTATTATAACTTCAGCTTTTGCTTTAGATGGAGAAATTGTTGTCGGCCATAATAATAATAGATATTGTTATTACGCCTGTGAGATATATAAGTTGGTTTTTCTGAGCAGTGAAATCTATAAGTTACACCACTGAGTATGACATTAAGTAAAGCTTCAAACCTTTTAGTTTCGTAGATTCTCGACTCTGAAAACTTGCTGGAATAGTTGCACATCTTACTTTACTTACTAAATTTATTAATTTAAGACGCGTACATACCTCATAAAAGATCCGTTTACTTTGTAACATAATAAATTCGCCTGGCTCTATTTAGACCTGCTTGATTAATTATGTATTTTAAAGGGATATTAAATTTTCAGCGCGATGTCGTCGGAAGAAGAAATACTCCAGACTAGATTTTATATCGATATTTGCTCTCCTCTTAAAACCAAATATTGTAGCTGCCGCTCTTCTTGGGTGGAACTTTGCGAGGCAATTTATATATTTCTAGAGAAAATATTGCAGATGTAGTCGCCAGATTAAAAACTACGAGTACTTTATTTACTTTTATTATATGCCTGGTGGAATAACTTCGAAATACAAATTATGTGAATAAATAAATACAACTACAAATATTAGGATGAGCGGTTATAGGAATACGACGCATCAACCCCAAGTATTAAATCGGTTTTTGAAGCTATACAAAATGCGACAAACTACTGGGAATTATTGTTATCATTACGTTAGTTATTTATTGAACACGAACACAAATATATATATTTATTGCTAATATTTCGAAAAGGAGATTTAGTATTTAATCGAAACATTAGTGCGTACTTGTGGGTACAAAAAAAGTTACAGTTAATAGGATTTGTGTAAAGTTGTTATCAAATAATTATATGCATTACATGCACATATAAATTGTATTCGTATTAGGTAGTAGAATTATTGTGTACGAGGAAATGTCTGGGTAAAAGCGAATTTACTGATTTTTACTTCCCTCATAAAAGGGAAGGGGCGCGGCACGATTGCGGACGAAACATTAGTATTCAGTTTTTCACAAAATGAAGTGAGGGCACAATTGCGGAATGTAAAAATAACGGCTAAACGCATCGTAACAAAGAAGGATGATCCTTTCTTGAGTCAGGCAATCGAACAAATATATACGAGCATTCCGCAATAATGCCATCGATTATTTTGCCTCCATCCGCAATCATGCCTTCGTTTTCGTTATTATTCCGCATCGTGGGGATGACCTGATAACATTTTGGTAAAAATCCAATAGGGCAAAACAAAATGGTGGCCTAGTGAAAGTGTTTATCCAATTTATTTCAAATTTTGCACAAAACTATGTATGGTATTATGGTAAAATGTTGGTACGAATCAATGGTTTCAAATTGTGTGTCATAACTAATTGTAGTATACAGATAAACTAGTAAAAGTGTGGTACTAGTTCAAGATGGCGGAAAAAATTGGCGGCCAAATTTTTCCGCCAAAAAAATTTTTCTATTCTTGAAAAAATCCCCTTTCACGTTTTACATCCCTAGATGCCAAAAAAAAATGTTTTATCAAGTCCGTCGGTCAAGTTTGTATGTCTGTCTATGAGTTCGCGGTATAGCTTCAAAACTACTCATCAGATTGACTTCAAATTTTAATCAAAAATTAAGGCTCATATGGAGATGACCTGGTAATATCTTGGTTAAAATTTAATATGCCGGAACAAGATGGCGACCTAATGAAACGTTGAAAAAATTATTACTTCAAAACTAATTATCCAATTTGCACAAAAAAAATCAAGCATTATGTAGAAATCAACTGGTAAAATGTTGGTATGAATACAATTTGACGGAATGAAATGGCGGCTTAATAAAATATTTAGAAATTCAGCCTGAAAAAACTACTTAATGAACTGTGTGCCATAACTAATTGTAGTATAGAGAGGATCTAGTAAACATGTGGTACTAGTTCAAGATGGCGAAATAAAACGGCTGCCAAATAAAATTTTTGCAATCTGAAAAAATCACCCTTTCACGTTTTACATCCCTAGATGCCAAAGAATATATTTTATCAAGTTCGTCGGTTCGTCTGTCGGTTTGTATGTCTGTGTACGAGTTCGCGGCATAGCTTAAAAATTACTCATCAGATTGACTTTAAATGTTAATCAAAAATGAAGGCTGATGTGGGGATGACCTGGTGATATTTTGGTTAAAATTCAATATGCCGTAACAAAATGGCGACCTAGTGAAATGTTAAAAAAATTATTACTAAAAAACTAATTATCCAATTTTTCTCAGATTTTGCACAAAAATCAAGTATTATGTAGGAATCAACTGGTAAAATCCAAGATGACGGAACAAATTGGCGGTTTAATAAAATATTTAAACATTCAGCCTGAAAAAACTACTTAATGAACTGATCTCAAATTGTGTGCCATAGCTAATTGCAATATAGAATTGAACTAGTAAAACTGTGGTAATTCAAGATGGCGGAACAAAATGACGTTGAAATAAAATTTGTGTAATCTGAAAAATCACCCTAGCAATTTTTATATATCTTGGCGTTTTAGCGTCTCTAGTTGCCAAAAAATATGTTCGTCGCTTTGTGTGTCTGTCTATCAGTTCGCAGCATAGCTTAAAACCTACTAATCAGATTGACTTGTTAAAAATTGAGGCTCATATGGGGATGACCTGGTAATATTTTGGTAAAAATCCAATATGCCGGAACAAGATGGCGGCCTAGTGAAACGTTAAAAAATTATTACTAAAAAAGCTAATTATCCAATTTACCTCAAATTTTGCAAAAATATAAAGGGTTACATAAGAATGAACATGTAACATTTTAGTATGAATATAACATAGCAAAAGAAAATGGCGGCCAAATAAAATATTGAAAAAAAGAGTCTGAGAAAAAACTGCTTATCAGATTAATTTCAAGTTTTGTGCAAGCATTAAGTGTGATATAGAGATAAGCTGGTAAAGTTGTGTTACGAATTCAAGATAGCGGAACAAAGTGGCGGCCAAATAACATTTTAAAATAATTAACGTAAAATAATCTTATTCAACTGACTGTAAATTTTGGAGATATATAATATGATATGAGGTTAAACTGGTTAAACGAATTTAATGTGTCAATGTAAAAATTGCTTATGACTACATTTTAAATTATGCCCAAAATCAAGGGTGGCATAGGTAGAACCTGGTAAAATATTGGTAGGGATCCAATATATTGGAACAAAATGGCATCCAATAAAAATGTTTGGTAAGACGGTGTATATGTGTTCCTAAATAACTATGTACTGGTTCACACATCACGATTCCTAATAAAAGGAAATATTCATAAGCAGGGAAGTTCCGGGTAAAGGAAATTTACCGATTTTTTATTTCTGGAAGACAGGTCAAATGACCTGAAGCTTAGACGTTTGACACAATGGGGTTTTATTATTTTTTCAACCAGAAAGTTCCCCTATTAGAGGGAAAAAATTAACTGATTTTATTAAGGTATAGCCATATTTATTTTTTTTAATACGAAGCTTTGTTATCGAATGTAAGGTAACTATTTAAAAGTGATAAATTATTATAGAAAAAATCGTATCATGTAGATTGGGTTTCGTTACAAAATTTTCTAAAAAAAGTATGTTTTAAAATGAATGGTAATTAATTATTATTTATATAATATGTTTAATAGGAAATTCAAAAAAACCATGGTCAGGCTTTTAGATATATATATATATATATATATATATATATATATATATATATATATATATATATATTTTTGCTATACGAATATAAAACATTTTTGTCTCGAGACACGGTTTTGTAAAGGTGATTTTATAATTTTTTTAATAGAATTTTGGCTCTTAATAAAGACGATAAATTTAAGGTTTCAATACACAAAAATCAAATAGATTTCAATCTATATAATCGACGTGTGTGTAAAATTATATTTTATATAAACTCCTACGCCTAGCCTTAACTACAAAGTGTTGCCATCCTTTTGCATTTATTTTTTCAAATATTGTAATTTTTATTATAGGAATGCTTTAAATTGATTGCAAAATATTTAAGTTAAGTAAATCGCTTATAATTTAAATCGCACTAGAGTTTGACTCAGAGATATCGACTTTCTTATCTAGCGAAACCAAAAGTTGAGAAACTAAATTTGATGTAAATCGTACAGCAAAACTGTGTAACGGCACAAAAATGTATTCTCTTTGTTTATATCAACGTTTTGTTACATTTAGCGGATACGACCTTCAGTATGTAGCAATGATTCTATATTTGGATACGCAACTAAAGTGTTTCCCGGTCTTTATATGGCTAACCATAACATGTTAGTCATATGGAATACTATAAGTTATAAAGTATACAGAAGTGAAAAAAAAAAATTAAAAGTTCGTTTTTTAATTTAATTTAAAACTGAAGACTTTTTGTTGAAAATTTTCATCGTCTCGACCTCCCCCCTCCGAACCAATTTCTATATACGCCACTGATATACGTATATAAAGTCAGTGACATAAATAAAGAACACAAGCAACTCACATATTATTGTAATTTTGAAAGTTATTTTTATTGGCAGATATACACGTTTTAGGTCCTTTAAACCCCATGGAGCACACAAAATATGGACTATGTCTCGAATACTGGTAAAGCTAGTTAACATGTTTACCAACAAATCAACTTTTGGATGTTGAGCTTTTGAATTTTAAATACAACCGTATATAGAACTTTACCAAATTTTGAAAACCCTTTAAAGGCACCTGTGCAAACCGTCGGTCTCCAGGTCGACCCATTTTCAAATATCGAAGGAATGAAAAAAAAAGTAAGAAACATAGTGACAAAAAATTAATTGTTGTATATTGTTATTGATAAAAAATGTTTTACATCTCGTTACTGACTTCTGAAAGCATTTCAACAACACATTATATTAGTTTATATTCTTTGGTGTGTACTAACGTTTAAGCATTTTGCCTTTGTGCTATTTCTACTTAATTCTTCTCATTTTTTTTTTCATTTCATTATGGTTCGTACTAATGAAGGTAAAGTCGAGATTTTTTTATAGACAATGTAGTCGAACTTACAAGGGGCACGGAGACTACTCAGTTGAGCTTTCCAGATAGACTAGTGTATGCAAGTTATGTGAGTAGTTTTGTTTCCAAGTTCGTAACAACTTTTAGCATTGAATATGCTCCCCGATCTGGTCGTTCTTCTGTTAAATCTGATGATTTTGAAATTCAAGTTTTAGGAACATTTGCTGTGCAACCGAAATAGTCACTTCGAGTAGTCGTCAAGTAACCAGGGAGTTGATGACGCCTAGAATAGTAAAGTGCACTATTTTTTTTTTCGTTGTTACCTGTTGATGAGATGTTTATGAATATGCATAGTGCTCACACATAGGCCATCTGGTTCACAAAAAAAATGGGCAAAAAAAAGCAGTTTTTGTCCAATCTCTTTCAAAATATTGCAGATAGAACTTTTTTTTTTGTTTTACTAATAAATTTAGGCCAGATCATTACCTCCAAAATAAGTTATTATGTTTTTTTTTTCAGAAATGTAGTAGTTTTCAAGATAAATTAATTTAAAGTCACCATTGATTTTCTTCTCCCTTCTTTTCGGATCAAGAAAAAAACTCTTGAATTTTTTATAGAGCGCGGAAAAAGTTTGAAATAACTCTAGTAAAAATTTAAATATAAAATGTATTTATAATTTAAAATGCGTTTGGAAGAAGACATCCGTGACTACATAAAGTAACCTCAAAAAACTATTTTTTCCAACTCAATTTTCCCAAAAATTATGAGGACTGCAGAAAAAGAACACCTGTTTTTTAGGTAGTGATATGCCCTACATTGTTTAATTAAACAATTTTGCTTTATCTGCGATAATTTGGAAGTTATTGTCTTTGTGTGAACTTTTTTTTATAAACGAGACGGCCTACGTGTGCACTCTGCACATTCCTAAACAGCACTTTGAGAGGTACTATTAGCGAAAAAAAAAGTCCACAGTTATATTATTCTTGTGACAGCCACCAAAACTGTCTCTGATGACTGGGCTATAGCAGCTACTGATGTAGGTGTGGGTAAATCAGCAATTCACGAAATTACATTTTTTCATATATTTCACTCCTGCAAAGTTCTTCTTGTGCAAGAATTTAATGAAGATGAACCAGATTACAGTTTTGTGAAGAAATTTAATTGAAACACAACCAAATTACTTGTAACGGACATTTTTTTAGTGATTAAGCAACTTTTTCTTTTAATGGAACAGTCAACTGACATTGTCGTTACTGGAATGATAAAAGTCCTCACTGGCTTGAAAATGCTCATACTCAGCATCCCCAGACACTTAACGCTTGACATGGAATTATGTCATATAAGGTAGATGGTCAATTTTTATTAATGAAACTTACCGTTCCCTTATACTTGTAACTGTTGGAAGAAACTGTTATTCCTGCAATTGTAGCAACTATTGATGACGATATTGACTGTAACCCAGTTTTTCCGAAGGATAGAGTGCCCCTGCACGTTTGTTTACTCGTCAGAGAGTATTTATCAATTAATAAAAACAGCATAAAATAGTAATTACATGTATGAAGTAGCTCTCTCATAACTACAAATCTGCAAACAATACTAAACCTGAGATAATGCTAATAACGATTAACAGAATGCTCAGTGTTTTCCAGTCAGATACGTAGCTAGGGGGTTTTGACCCACCCCCCGAAACTTTAAAAATATGTTGGTATATGCATAGTTTTTACTACTTTTTATTATATTTGACCGTTTGAACCCCCCCGAAATGAATTTCTGGTTTGGTCCCTCCCGATCTGAATTTCTGGCCCACGTATATAAATGTATGTATTAAATATGTGTAACATATGGTTTAAAGGCGAAGTACTACCAACACCCTCAGAGATAAGCCTGTCTCTTCTCAACCTTAAACTAACTTTAGGAAGTTGAAAAGTAATATTATTAATTAATAAGCAATCATTATATTTCATATTATTAATTATATAATAAATAAAAAGTAAACTCTGTATTTGTCTTCAAATACTTAACGTTTGTACATCAAAATTATCTTAAAAAATAATAAAAAATAGAACTGACTGAAAAAGCAATAAAAAGAAAAAAATAATATTTTATTTCACAGTTAAAATTTGACATGAAGTCGGGATTAAACTAATTTTTAATTACTTAATCAAAAACAGACATTTAAATATTAAATATCTGATATCACAGAATATACCACGCAAGCTATATTATTTTGACTCCGATTTCATAGTCAAATTTTCAATGTGGGATAAAATTTATTTTTAAAGTTTTTCTTTTCTTGAGGTCGGCTCTATTTTTTGTATAAAATTTTTTATTTCGTCTTTTTTAGTTGTATTTATACAAAGTAAAACTGAACTTCGTGCCAATAAAACCCCGAATAAACTATTCAAAACACTGTTGATATGATGAACGCAATATATATTGTCTCCGGCGCTCGTATAAATAATTCAAAATGGCATCAATCCGCCATTTTTAAGATATGTTGAACTATTCTTGCTATGGAACCACTCCGGCAATATCCTGAATATTGCCTGAAAATTTCATTTAAATTGCGGAGTAATCAATGTACGTACATATAAAAGTACATAGGGTCGAATTGATAACCTGCTCCTTTTATGAAATCGGTTAAAAATCGTTTTTAAACTCGTTCAGTAGTTTCAGAATGAACATTTGCCTGCGGTGACCAAATTACATAAGCATATTCTAAATCTGGTCTTACAAGAGTATTATATAATTTTATTATAATTTCTGTTCTGGTAAAATATGTCTAATTACAAAACCAAGAGCACGGTAAGCTTTATTTGTTATATTTGTATAATGAGTATGTCAATCATGTATAATGTATCTTGGTTTAAATACAGGACGAACGCTGGGACCGGTGTTCATGAAAGAGGCGCTTTGCTTAAAAACATATGAAAATATTGCCCTATTTTTTCCAGCATAAAAAATTGCATGCCTCTACGTGATAAAATTAAAAAGCTCCTTAAGGTGGTTTTAAATATGCAGACACGTCTGCAATTATAGCATACAGGGTGTCCCAAACATAAGCAATTATTAAAAATATAACCTTGTACCTAAACGGCCTAACGGATTTTCGATTTCAAAAAAGTCATATAAGGTTCCGCAAACGCTTTGTTTTCGAGTAAAAGGTGCTAATTTTATTTTAATACACCTCCACTAATTGTAGAGATTTTTAACATATTTGGTACACGGCATAAATATAAAGCCATTAAGTTTAGAAAAATCTACGGGGTATTGTATTTTTCCGGGTTGCGACCCCCTTAACCCCACCAGAAAATAAAATTCTTTGTTCTAATCTGTAACTTTTTGGTCTCTTTAATTACTTCCGTTGTAAAAGGGAAAAAATCACACTCCAAGGTTTTTACAGATCTTCACGTCCTTAGACGCCAAAAAACATTTTTCTCAATTCCATCGGTCTGTCTGTCTATCTCTACGCGGCATAGCTCAAAAACTAGCCAGCGGATTGACTTCATATTTCATTAAAAAATCAAAGGCCATAAGGGAATGAAATGGTAACATTTTGGTAAAAATCCAATATGGTGTAACAAAATGGCGGCTAGGTGAAATATTAAAAAAAATATTATTTAAAAATTACTTAGCCTATTTACCCGAAATAATTAAGTTTTTAAATTTAAAAAATTATTACTAAAAACTACCCAATTTGCCAAAAATCAAGTATTACGTACAAATTAACTGGTAAAATTTTGGTGCGTATCCAAGATGGCGGAACACAAGTCACTATTTCATGCACAATTTGTTTGGTTTTTGGTAGACGTACGCCTTTCAGATTTTAAATATGGTGCTATATACAGAGTGTCGATAAACATCCATTCAGTAATCTAGGGAGTGATTCCTTGGATCATTCCAAGAAAAAAGTTTTTATAAATATGTTTCCGCAAATGCTTTATTTTCGATATACAGGGTGTTAAAAGTAAAAAAATAGCATTGTTTTAGTAATTCCATAATAGTAAGAGCTATTTGATTAAGATTTGGCACAACCTCATAGGTGTGCTACATTTTGCAGTGTTAAACAGTTTTTATGTCAACCATGGGCGTATAGGCATAGGTGATCATCCCTGACTTTCTTACTAAAAAATGGTACGCCACTATTTTTTAATGCACGCCTTTGGCATATCTTACTACCTCTGGTCTAGTTTTAGCTCGAGTTAGAATTGTTCAAAACTCTATAAAAGGAATTCTTTGGATCATTCTAAGAGAAAAGTTTTTATAAATATATGAGCAAGAGCTTTATCCTTGAGAGTTTTAAAAAACCCTCTCAAAAATAGACCATTTGCGGACATATATTTAAAAACAATTTTCTTAAATTAATCCAAGGAATTACTTTTATAGAGTTTTGAGCAATACCAATTCCAAACAAAATTGGACCCGAGGAAACTGTGCCAAAGGCGAAAAGAAAGCATTTGCATACAACATATGTTTATAAACTTTGTTTCTTAAAATGATCCAAGCAATCGCCTCCGTTAATATTTACGGGGTATTTAGAAATACTCTGTATATAACGTCATATTTAAAATACGAAAGGCGCTATTTGTCTACCAAAAACCGAACAATCTCTGTGTGTAATAATAATATATTAAAAATAAAGCCCTATCAAGAAACCTTTGTTCTCACTTGTTGTGCCCAATTTTTATGAAACACTGCCTTATGTTCCATAAAAATTGGGCCACTCTTTACGATTTGCTTTGACACTTTTATATGAAAGTCAATCCAAATCCTACCAAGTAAAAAATCCTCAGCACAGTAGGGCATGCTAATAACAATTATTGAAGTGTGCAGCGACAGCACTGTGTCTGTCGGATATTAATGTTAGGGGATATTTTGTCGTTGTGTTATCGGGAGGATGGGCATTCGGTATTGTCTTGACAGGATAATGTAAACCTCTTAGGGACCTTAAAAGCAGTCCCTCTTCGGCGGTAATGATCGTCAAAAGGATATTGTGCGTAATCAGATTATAGAGACATTTATGAAGCTATACGAAAACCTAACATTATGCCCTGACGACCCGAAATTTAAATATCTCTCATCTATAATACATTTCCGGTTTATGAAATTATTCTGGGGGGAATCGATGAGTGTGTGTTGTCCTTTCGAAAATCGTAGATTGTCTGGAGTCGGCCCTTATATAATAGGGTCACAACTCCGTTTCCAGTAAATATATTGTTATGGAATTTTGATAATGATTGGTATATTGTCACCAAAATCGTTCACGGATATACGCCTATACTGATAAGTGTGTCAATTTTCTTTTAGCTCTAAATAATAACTATTTTCTCAATTAAATAACCACTTTTAACCAAATTTTAATATCCTCATTAATTTTCGAAAAATCAACCCTGAGAGTTTAAATGAAACAACTTAAAAAATACACACAAAATCTCGGTCTCAGTCAAAAACAAATGTATAAAATAAGAATAGGTTACACGCATCATCAAACCTAAAATGAATATACATTACAACGGAAAATGCAATTGAATAATATATAACTTTACTATAAACAAAACACATTTTACAAAGTTCATAAAACAAACATAACCAAACAAAGAAACAATGAAATACGAAACAAGGCTACGCTTGAGTGACGAATCAGAGACGTCGATGTAAATTTATTTGATGAGAGGCGATGGGTCAAAACGAAAAAAGAAGAGATTGTTCAGGATGAACTTGACTAACTGTTAGTTGTAAGTAAAGACATGCTCCATTAATAAAAAAAAGAAGAATTAGTGAAAATGACGGATGAAGGTTATACAAAATAAGAATATATAGTTATTCTTTCGAAATATTGTTAAAAATCAAATGAGGTTCAAAATTAAACATTTCAATAACGCAGGTAAGGATGGGGCTCTTTTTAACTTTTGTTATCTCCATCGAAAAGATCCAACTTCTTACCTTTATCGCATTCGTGAATTTGATTTACATTTTCAGATACGGAAAAACGATGTTTTGAGGATAACAAATGATTCGCAAAGGCATATTTTGTATTAGAAATATCTCTATTTTGATGTTTTGTATCCAAGCTGAAGTATTCCTGATCCTTGTCGAAATTCTCCTACCCAATTATCCCATGTAAACCGCAGGACACTAGTGAAGGGAGAATCGGATGATTTCTAGAATCGAATACTTTTTAGAATCGAATGATTATTCGAATTGTTTAGGTTTCGGGGTCGCGACATCCCAAATGTTGTAATTAGTGATTCAACTTCTCGAAACTCTAAGTGACTTCGAAGTCTGGTTTTCCAATTTAAATTGTTTGGTTCTGGATTGTTTGATTTTGAATTGCTGATTCTTGATACATTAAAGGATTTTAGAAAGGAGTTACGATTAAAAAATGAAATATTGGATAAAAGTTGAAAGGGTGGTAGAGGGTTCAGAAGGAGTTAATTTTTAATTAGCGATATCATATGTCGTTTTTGGAGGCAGTGATTACAAAGGTCACATTATATTAACTGTTAATGTATAGTTACAATGATCTATTTAAATACAAATGTAAAACATATATATTTAAAGTCAACATGTAATCTAAAAATTATATTGTCGCGCTTAGTATGCAATACCATCGCCGATTAGTTCTTTTTCTTTGGGCGGGTGTCGGCTAACGGGATTTTAAGTAATTAATTTATGACCACTCACAAAATAAGTCAAGGATGTAGTATATTTTTATTTTATGGTCCGTCTTTATCGTAAAAATAGAGAATATACTATGGTTTTCTTTTCCTAATGGGCTAAATATTTACACATTTTTTAAAATATTTTCTTACATAATTTTAGCGCTTTCGAATACTTCTTGTATTCGAATTCTTCGTTCAGAATCGAATGCAAGCCTGAATCGAATACTTTAATTATTTGTGTTCGAATAGTCCCTTCACTACAGGACACTCTCCACAATGAAGGAAATAAACTGGAGATCTCTCAAGACTATCCGTTTTGTCTTTGATTCTAACTGTCTGTGGTTTTAAAGTATTGTTTGTTTTAAATGATATGGAGATATTAAATGACTTAAAAAATTTAGCTAAATGTAGAGATATATTCCAAAATATGTTAAAACTCTAAATATATTTGTATTAGTTTGATTATTATATATTAAGTTATAAGAGCGTTTGTATTTGTTCATAAATGTATAAAAAAGTTTATTGAACGTTTTCATTGGGAAACCATTGTTTAAGGCAATTTCCCTATTATATCTAATTATTTAGCAAAAGCAGCTTAAGATAGTGTTAATTTAAAAAGTCTTTACAAAAACGAATTAAAAGCTGCAAATTTGAGTTAGATATAAACTGAATGATATTATCCGTACAGGAGGGTTTTCTATATAACTCAAAACTAATGTTGTTATTATTTCTAATTAAAAGAAGGTCTAAAAAAGGAAGTTTGCCATCACTTTCACTCTCCATTGTGAAGGGTATTATTTTGTGGAAAGAATTGATGAATTCTAAAAATGTTAACAATAGAGACAAGTCTAGCATTGGTGGTAAGGATATGTTTTTTAAATAGTTGGCGAAATCTGTGGAATTTTTGGTGGAATATTCACTCTCAAACTCAGTTAGAAGATCTCTTTGAGGTAATATGGACACTTTTTTCACTTTTAAATGAAACGCCCGGTAGCATATTCATATCGAATATAGCGTGCACATCAAGTAAATCTAAAAGCGATTCATAACTCACGTACGTGGTAGTACAGGCAGGTTGAATCCAACGTATCATATCGCAACTCAGATTTCAGCTACAATGAACTTGCGTTAAAATTGTTTGATCATTTTGGCAATAAATAGTATTTTAAAAAACCTTTTATTATTTTATTAACTTTTTCCTATTTTCTTGTATATGTTAAAAATATTAAATGTAAAATTTGCCTAAAAATTTAAGATAAATACCAAAATTAAGGACTAGGACCAGATGCAACTTTTAATTTCAATTATGCATTACATGTTGTTTATTTTTGTACAACACATGCATGCAATGCACAGTTATACAGGGTTGTTCAAAAGAAACGCACAAAATGCATATCTTCTGTATGAGTTATTTTTTATAACAACGCTGGAACACGTGAAGTGGTTTAAATGGTTGTTCATCTTTATGTGATATTTTTAGCCCACTCCCCGACACACCTTAATTTGTAGGCACCCCAACTTTTTTTTTCAAATTGCAACCTAGGTTTTGTGTGTGTGGGCTTTATGAGAAAGTCTTCTAGAACTGAATCCGATACTAGCAACAAATTAGGGGTCTGCTCATTTCGTTGCAGTAAATCAAGTCCACATAAGTTTTTAATTAAAATTTACTATCAAAGTAGATCCTTAAGGCGTAATGCGAAATGACATTGGTTACCATCAATTATTAGACTCTATCAACATATCCAGGGACTTGGGAAAAAAATTCTAGGACAGTTTTTTTAAACATTTGGTTGTTTGGCAAATACCTACACACAAAATAATAAATTCAGTAAAACTTTCAGTTTGATCATTGAATTGTATGCAAGTGTTAGTTGGAACTTTGACATTTTTGGCTTATAGTGCTCTCAGAAAGGCAACGTTCAAAGTAAGGTATCCCGTGAATACATTACGCGGTTAAGTGTGAGTAGGATATTTCACAAATTTGAAGATCATGGAACAGTTAGGGATTTACCCACCTTAGCGCTAAATAACGATGTCAGTAGATCCTCTGTACAGTGATTATTAAAGAGACCAGTATCACTCGTATAAAATGTATGTTGTACAGGAACTTCTTGAAGATGACTACGATAGGAGATTACAATTCTGTGAAGAAATGATGGGAAGATATGATGAAAAGAACATATTTTTTCAAAAATGTATCTTCTGCGATGAGGCTACTTTTTATTTAAATGGAATGATCAATAGTCATAATTAGCAATTCTGGTCTGATCAAAATCCACAGTGGATACGTGAGGGACATATACAACATCCCCAAAAGGTCAATGTGTGGGCTGGCATACTAAATAACTAATTTTTGTGCCATATTTCTTGAAGAAAATCTTACTGCTGAGCGTTACTTAGATTTCCTCTCATTCTATTTAGTACCTGCATTAGCATTAATGTTTCCTAACGAGGGTGACCTAGATATTCCCTATGAAAGAATATGGTTTCAAACAAGATGGCGCACCACCACATTTTGGTATAAATGTTCGAAGGTACTTGTACGAAATTTTTCCTAATCGGTGGATAGGTCGATGTGCTCCCATTGTAAGGCCATTAAGGTCTCCGGACCTTGCACTATAGGATTTCTTCCTATAGAGGTATATAGAGGAAAAAGTGTTTAAAAATAGACCAATACAGCGTTGAGGACTTACAAGATAAAATACGGATGGCGGTTGCTAATTTGCCAGCCGAAAGTATTGGAAGTAGGGTTGAGGGTCCATAGACTCGGAGCATGTCAAGTAGAAAGTGGAGTTCACTTTCAGCATTTGTTACATTAGCCGAATCCGATGAGTGCTAAGTGTCCCCCTCGAATGTTAATTTTAATTAAAAAACTTATGTGGACTCGTTTTACTCTAACGAAATGAGCAGACCCCTAATACCCCCTAATACCCCCACACAGAACATGTGAATTTTGTGGGTTTCTTTTGAACAACACTTTATTATAAGGCATTTTATAAAATTCACAGAATTAACCATTAATGAGGATATCTGGGGCAGTAAGTATTTTATATATATATATTATCTTTAGGAAAATTGAATTGACCCATTAGTAGATCAATAAAAAAGAAACAACACCTATTTTAAAAGTATTTATTAGTATACAAGTTCACTAAAAATGACATTTTTTATTTAATACTTATTAGGTAGGTCCAGCCAGTGGCGGCTCGCAGGTAAAAAAGTAAGTAAAGTGCAAATGAAGCAAGCAAGAAAATATTGCAATAATTTTTTTGTCCAGAATTTTTTTTGTATGTGGAAGGGGTAGAATATTTTTCTACGACTTACCTAAATTTTGTGTACTAAATCAATTCTCCTATCCTTCATAGCAGCAAATTTATTTATAACATCCTCATAAAATGGATGGGTTGCCCGAATCTCCTCCAGACATTCCTTTTGAATTGAAATATTGCCTAGAGAAGTAAGTCTTTACACGTTTGAGGCAAGAAAAACTTCTTTCCACTGAAGCCCTTGTCGACGGTATTGTCAAAATAAGAGAAAACACTTTATACGCGTTGGTTAAAATATCTTTATTTTCATTAATTTTTTTCACTTGCTCTTGCAGCGAATTGGAATATATCAATTACTGTTATTGGCAAAAATAAGACCAAGCTCATTTTTAAGTCGTTGACTTTTTGAAAATATTTCTCCATTTAACTATAACAAATTTTCAAACGGGCCAGTCGGAAAATTTAAACTATATTCGGAAAATTTAGCAGAATCTGCCAAACATAAAAATGTAAGATTTTCAGAGTCTTGAAAGCTTAGTGTCATTTCCATTAAAATATGGTCCAATATTTCATAAAAAAAGGTTCTATACTTAGCCCTAATTTCTTGAGGTGAAAGTTTAGCAGGCTCACGTTTGTAATGATTTATTTCTGTAATAGAATTTGCTTTATCAAACATGGTGTTAAAAAAATGTTCATTTCGTTTTTTAGAAAGCGCCTTACGACAGCGTTTTATATTGGATACGCAAAAATGAATGTCAAACGATTTTTTTTTTGAAGAACGCAACTTGAACAATCACACTTACTAATTTCGAATTTGAAGACCAACGAGTTTCTGTAATTGTTGGTATACGCCTCATAGATACAGATGTAAGAGCATCCGTGCGTTTGGCTGAGTGATGAGAAAATAAGGGAATACCACTAAGGCTTGCAAAAAAATTCGATATTTAGAAATATTTTTAAACTTTGCTGCATCAGCACAAATACAGCCTGCGGCGCTTTTTCTTTTTTTTTTTGAAGGCCATTTAGATGGCCAAACATCTAACATTGCCCTATTAATTTATGTTTATAGTCAAATTGGTCTAAAATTTGATCCAATAGAGAATATAAATTCTCCGACGTTCTATCGGAGCTGACATTATAAAATCCTAAAGAATCTCTCGACTACTGAACCTTCTGAATTAACGTATTTTAAAATTATATAGCACTGGGGGGTTTGCGTAATATCAGTGGGGTCATCCACTTGCACAGAAAAAAAACTGTGTGTTCATTATTTCATTTTTTACATGATCATTCAAATAATTAGAAATACATTCAATTAAACTCAATTAATTATTAATTATTTCGTTTGAGTAGTTTTCGAATCACCAGTAAAAACGTTTTTAATTTTTTTTTGATGATCTTTTAGTTCTTGGGAACTTCTCGATATTAATAAAACTAAAAGCTTTTTAAAATTACCCCTATTTATTGTTCGCTGCTCTCATCATGGCCGCGAAAGACTAACTCTTGTTTTGCAAGGTACAAAACTGCGTCAATTCCCAAGCACATAAATAGTCTATTTAATAGGACGCCTTTCGTTAAAATGTATTTTATATAGTTTAGCATTTTCTTTTAAAGTGTCAGCTATATTGATTTGATTTTTTACAAACGTTGTTAGCATTAATTCGCATTTTAAATGATCCGCCGAGTCTTCATGTTTATGTAAAGACCTTCATATATTTAACATACCTGCAAATCCTTCCTTATTCCACACTGAATATTTATTGGAAACTAGTAAACAAGGCCAACAAAACAATTTTTGTAATATTTGACTACTACATAACCATTTGTACGCCGAAAACAAGGATGACGATTAAAACTCTGATCTTGTTCCTTCCATCGATTAAATGGAGTTTCCAACAAAATGCAAACCACATCCGTGATCGGATTCATCAATAATGTAAATTAATAACCCGACACCACATTAAGTTATAACAACACCATAAATAAATATAACACAAAACAGTCAAGTAAACAACTAACAGGTTGCAGCGAAATCCGCGAAAATAAAAGTAAACAACCACCACAAACTGAACAACATGTGGGTGTAGTGTACTGCGTTAGCAATTCACCGAGAGCGTTGTATGGCACTGGTTAACATTAATCTTCCATGCGGTCAACGTCATCGCGTACTCGTTGTCATCGTTACGTAGTAGGAAAATCCTAAACTAAACATAGCACCTCCAGCAAAGTCGAAGCCGTTTGCGCCACTGTTATAGTTGTTATAATGAAGTTCGATTGAAAGTTTTAAAAAGACATGCCGCCAACGGTCAAGTAAAATATTTATTCGAGATGTACAGTTTATTTTTTGCCAATTAGGTGAATAAATGAATGTAAAAACTTAAATTTTAAGAGATATATAATAAATATAGTTAGATGTTTGCTTGTTTATTTTTCCCGGTGAAGTAGCACTTCACCTACTTCACCTGAATAGCCGCCACTGGATCCGGCTCGTGTTCTATTTATATTTAAACATTATTTTAACTTTTAATTGAAATTGAATTGAATTTAAACGAAATTAAAATTTTAATTAATTGGAGGGAAAGTTACATTTTAAGTCAAGGGATATTAATATAACAAAACAGCAAAAATGTACTACCAATTATCAGAAGAGAAATGATAATAGTGATAATAATAGGAAAAGAAAGTATAAAGTATATGTATATCATGTGTCTTATCAATTAAAGTGAACCTATTTATTTTATCATTTTTTCTTTCAAAAATACCATATTCTCCAACTTTTTTATGACTCTTGGACATTTTATATCACTCATAGAACTATATAAACGCACGTATCATAAAAATAGGTAGGATTATTACATTTTCTAAACCCATAACATATGTTTTTAGTGATTAATTTTTTCAACTTACAAGTATAATATGTATTTCAACTTTTATAACAAAACAGTATAAGTTGCTTTAATTTTACTCGAAATCTCAATTAGCCTAGATAATAAGCAATGTAATTGATCAGCTAATATCTATTCTAAAGGCAACAATAATTATAAATTGTCAAATAATGTATAATTTCAGTATATTTCTTTATAGGCACCTTTCAAAAATAAATAAAGTTAATTTTATTTTTATACTTAACAATAATTTAAGTATTGATACTTTAATTTTCGTTGTTTTGACCAAATGTAAATTAAGGGCTATAGATACTCTAGAGCCCTTAAAAATAAGGTTATGCTTTTTTTTTACAAAAATCGGTTTGTTAGCCTTAAAATAATGTTATTTGTTCTTTTATTTTCAATTTGATGCATATTTTTTAAAACAAATAACCGTAGATATATATGAAGCGCTATGCCAATGACCCCGAAATTTTACATAATAGATAATATCTTTGAGAAAAGAATTCTATTTTTTAAAGGTGCCTAAAACAGAATTCCTTACCTTTATGATGTTTAACAGAAAAATTATCTACAGTGCACTCCATTCGCGTACGTCATTAATTAATAAAAATATTTTCTTAGGACATCTCAGATATAAGACTGTTAGTATATATACAAGTTAATAAAATACGACCTTAAAATTGCATATAACATGTTGATTGTTGTAAATTATTAGTATATAATGCAAGACAAATATCAAATTACCAAACAGTGAAAAAAAACCTTAAATTGCACCTAAATTAGCATATGAATTATCAAAAATACTAATACAAACTGTATCACATATCTACTAGTAAAAACAAAAAGGTACGTCGATTTCACCTTTTGTTAAGAATTTTGATTTCATTGTCTACTGATTAACTTTTAATATGGAATGGTTATTATGGAATTCATATCTAACGTTAGATATGAATACGCTGCCCAGTATATCCCAGTATAGCAATCAAGTTGGTGAAAAACAAAAAGCCTTTCTTTTAATTACATTCTTGCAATTGTTTTCTTTCTTTTTGTCCCCGATTTCATTTTATACGTAAATAATTACGTTTTACCTCGTCAAAAAATACACTTTACTAAATTTTGACTAACAAAAATTCCTTTTTTTGAATATGAGATTTTTAAAATTCTTGCAATTAAACACTGGCCGTGAATAATTACGGATAAAATATATTACCTCATCAAAAAACCCTGTTTATTAAATTTTGACATACTCGTTCATTCTCGAGAAAACGGCGATTGGAATTTTAATTGATTTAAACAATGCTTTTATAAAGTGAACTTAGAAGTAAGAAGATGTTTAAGCACATATATTAAATTTATGACAGTACATTTTGGGCCACAGATACGTAAAGTCATAACTTTATTTATACGAAAAAAAGGGTACCAAAAAATCATATATAAGGTGTGTATAGAGATGAACTGGTAAAATTGTGGTACGATTTCAAGATGGGCGACCAAATAAAATTTTTGTAATCGTAAAAAAATCTCTCTCTAAGGTTTTACATGGCTTCAAATTTTAGCGTTTCTAGATGTCCAAAAACATGTTTTCTCAATTTTGTCCATTTTTCTGTGTCAATTTGGGGCATAACTAAAACACAAAATGGCGGCTTGGCGAAATATTAAAAAAAGAATCCAAATTACCTCAAATTTACCACAAATCAAGTGTTACACAGAAATGAGCTAGTAATATTTTGGTATGAATCCAAGATGGCGGACTAATAAAATAGTTAAAAAAACAGCCTGAAAAAACTACTTATCAAACTAATTTCAAATTTTGTGCAAGCATTAAGTCTGATATAGTAACTAATATAAGTAAACTAGTAAAATTGTAATACAAATTCAAAATAGCGGAACAAAATGGCCATCAAATAAAACGCCCAAAAATCAAATGTAGTGTAGGTAGAAACTGGAAAAATATTGGTAGGAAACCAGTATGGGGGAACAAAATTATTTCTTATTTTATACTTTTAAACCCGTTATTCTAAAAACTAAAAATTCATAACTTGCACTATCAAATGACCCAGATACCGATTTTCGGTCAGATGGGAGGTCGGATCTGAACAAAGAATAAAGTTCATCCGTCATTTTGATTTTTTAAATATTGGATCAAAATTCATAATTTGCACTCTTAAATACCCCCAATACGAATTTTCTACCATACCATACTTGTCGGTTATATTGGAGCCGAAAATGTCAAATTGAACTATGTATGTATGCATCTGTGAAAGGTGTAGATACGCTCTAGATTTCTGAAACAGTTTTGATTATATAAAATCGCTCAGCAGGTTATGGATCGAGCATTTGTTTTAATACTGCTTCATAGAACTACAAAGGAAATCTGAGAATTTACTTAATACCTGTATCTAAATTTTAACGGTTGTAATCGAATTATATTATATTATTATATTAATTAATAGTCTATTATTTTTTATTAGATAATCTTTTCATCAAAGTTGTTTAAACATACAGGGTTTTCCTCATATATTGATACCCCTAGAGAGTTTGTTATTCAAGGTATAAGAAAATATTCAATATAGAAGTTATTTGGTTTTACCGGAACCATCGGAACCTATCAACAAAATAAACAAAAACAATTACAAAGTAAAAGGGTAAGTAACTGCTTTGTTGTTTTAAATGAAACAACCTATATATTATTATTTCATTAAATACGCCGATTATATAAATATCAGGTTTGATGCCTTTGAAGATAACCGAGAAAATTGACAGAAACGCTGCCTTAAGACGCAATGTATTCCTATAAATCGTATGGATTGTTGGAAAAGAAATTTCTTTCTCTTTCTAACGCACTAATCATTAAGAAGAGGTGCATTTAATGAAATAATATTATACAGGGTGTTTCATTTAAAGTAACAAAGTCGATACTCATTTTTTACTTTCCAACTGATTTATGTTTATTTTGTTAACAATGATAACAGATTCTGATGGTTCAGGTAAAATCAAATAAGTTTTATATTCGACATTTTCTTCTATCTTGAATAATAAAACTAAGGGAGGGGGTCAATATATAAGGAAAAACCATGTACAAAGAAAATCATACAATTTATAAGAATATTGCATTTCATTCGATTCTTCTATAATTATTTCTAACATTACAGCTTAAATTTTCTTGTTTTTAATTATTTTTATAGAATTGTTTTCCACTTTAGTTTCAATAAATTACGTATCTATTAATGCCTCAAAAAAAGAAGAAAATTCAATTAATAAATTATTGAAAAATATTAGTTTAGTTCACACACTCAAAATGGTGTTCATTCTTGTTACTGCTAGTAAAAATATGAGCGAGGTTTCACTGAATTCGGAATGACGTCTGAAGGAGCTTAGTATTTTTCAAATTACTCGGAAACTATTAACATTTAAATAATTAAAAAATAAGTTTCTTAAAGAGGAAGAAATTTCTTATAAAAAAGTCCCTCTATTATTAATAATTTTAATTTAATGTTGAGAATAGAGTTCGGCGCGGCGAACGCTAAGCTGTTGCAATGCCCCAAAACCGGCCATAACATAAAAAAAAATGGTTTTATACTATTAGATATTAATTTAAAAATTTTAAAAAAAAATTAATAATGAGTACAATTTTCGTTTGTATTTCAAGTCGGATAATTGTTAAATAAAAACCACTAAAATTATTTCGCTTTGTAGATATTTTATTACAAGTATATTATATGAGATTATGACATGGCGATGTTTTTAATTGTTATTACCTATAATTTTTTTACATTCTTAATCCTACATTTAATAATATAAAAAATTATTTGTTACGCCCGGAGTTGGGACATGGTAACGACCTAGCGCTCGTTACGTGGAGCTCTATTTTCAACGTTAAATTATAATAATCTCTTTAAAAAATACTTCTTTAATTTCTTAGATGCTAATAGTTTCCGAGTTATTTACAAAAAAAAACTAAACTCTTTTTTTTTACTTCAATTTGTAAATAACTTTTGAAATTGTTTATGTGCGAGTTTGAAACTCTTGCGGTTTTTTCTAGACGTTTCGATTCCAATAATCCGCAGTAGTAAAAATTAACATAATTTTGAGTTTAGGAACTAGATCTTATGATCAGCTAGAATGAAGTAAAGAATCTTAACCTATAAGCAGATTCACACAAACTATTTTGTCAGCATTAGGTTCCTAATTTACTTAAATATGCCGCTGTTTCCTTATTACTCATAATATACAAATTTATAACATTTAATAAAAATATACACTTAAGAGGATATCGCGCTCCATTAAAATATTGGACTAATTTCCATTATGCTTTTGGTTTGGTTTTATTAAGTTTATTCGAATTGTAAAATAGAAAATTACAAAGGCAATAGTTCTTCAATAAACCAAAATATAAATTTTCTAGAAAATGTCTGACTGAGAAAATACTGACTTTGCAGTAATATACAATAAAAACCAATATACTTTTACTTCTATACATATATATTCAAATATAATTTAAGAACTGTTTTTTTTTTCTTTCAGAAATAGAGAAAATGGAGAAAATCCTTGCCACTTTGACTTTATTAGCCATCGTAAATGTAGGATATTGCTTCACAAGTAAGTAATAGCACAACCTAGTACCGTTATTATTTTTTATTGCGAATAATGTTTGTTATGAAGATGAATAGAGATTAACATTGAAGGTCAATGTCAAATTAAGTACTAGAACTACTTGTTTAACACCGACATAAAATTTGCATAATACATATAGTTTATTCTAATACTGTAGTGTAATTTGATACATCATGCAATTTATACCGCCTACAACAAACCATGCTACACAATCTTAGTGCATAATTTTAAAAATCCAATAGGTTTCTTTTTATCTACTTGTAGTGGTTGAATACAGCAAAATTTAGATTTAGTTTTTTTTTGTATTTCATGTGACTTCTATAAAACAAACGATATACTGATTCTTAAGACTAAAATTAATATTAAAAATAAATCCTTTTTTTGTACAGAGAGTTACATTTATCTACAATCGTAAGATAAGAAGCCACTACCGCACTGATTTTAGTTAGGTAATGTTATATATTACCATCCTAGTGCGGTAATGATTCCATTGCCGCACTAGTGCTGTATATCTACTAATAATAAAATTAAAACAAAATGAAAGAAAATACGTTTATTTTTGTTTAAAATACAGCATTACAAACTATTTATTGTAGATATTACTTACACAACTATTACAGTTATTTAAATTAATACCAGATGTACTTGATGAACTTGACTTAACTTGCGATGAACTTGCATTAAATATGTTCAGTTTTTGGATACTAGTTGCTTCATTTTCCTTATTTCCGATTATACTCAAAGCAGTCTTCTTTTTCTTTTCTTCCGAAGCCTCAATGTGTCCTCCTGCAACTGTATCTTACCGCCATCCCCCGTGCCCCTTTACGGTCAAAATATCCACTCCGGTGTTGGCTAATAGTGATGTAGAAGACGTTCTAAAGCAGTGGCTGGTATATTGTTGTGGATTGGATTTATTTAAAATCAAAGCAATAATCTTTGGTATACCTGCAAAAGTGTTTAATTCTACTGGCTGTTTTGTTCATTTTCCTTTCTTATAGCATACGAAAAAACGACCATGATCAGCGTGTTTAGGGTATAACTTCATGTAATTTCGGATAATTTCCACTATATCTAAACCTTCAATGTCTCCTGGTGTTATAAAAAAACTCTAGAGCTATTTTTGTCTTCGTGAGTGGTATTGCAAATTGAAAACACGCACCTTCATCTTTCACATTTTCCTAGAATAAGTTTGTCAGCTCATCTCTTCTACATGCTCCTGTTAGTTCACAATAAGTGCTACTTTCGCCATTAAAAACTTATTTCATCAACTTCCTGCAGAACAACACCAATATCGGGCTCTTGTAGAGATTAAGTATTTTTAATTTTCTCACCTTCTTTGGATTTACTATAGAGCTTACCTCGAAATAAATACATTTCAGCAAACAAAATTGTGGATGAACCACTTTTTTGCAAGAAAAAGCATAACATGGTTATAACTTTGCACGGCACTATATGGTTATAAACGTATACTTTTCTTTAATTATGTTAAAATTGCATACAGAATAGATAATTAGAGTATATTATTATATAATATACTGTTTTTTAATTTACATTTTTAAAGAACTAATCTTAAAAGAGTATCAACAAAATATGTTCATGTGATTCAACTAAAGGACGTTTCATGATTAATCAGCCATTTCTTCGTATTCAAGAAGTAATGGTGCCAGATTTAACTTCATTTTGTCAGCGAAAAATGCATTACTGTTTATTAGGGATGTTAATAATATTTTGTTGCATCCTTGTAGAAGGTGAAACAGTAAAGGGTTAACACCAGGTTAGGCAGCGAAAACTTCATCATTAAAGCTATAACTTAAAAATCCGTACAAAGTAAAAGCTACCAGCAGAGCTGTCAGCCATCGTAGATGCAGTCGGTAAATCGGTACCGCCTTAGCACCAGGTTAGGCGCTGAAGGCATCGTCATTAAATCCGTAATATAAAAAACGGTACATCTCAATCACTGGTAACTTAGAGTTAAATTTAAAATATTTACATCAGAAATCAAAAAGTTCAAAGCAATCTGGCAATATTGCAATTGTCCCTTTATTTCTAATACTATATTAAGGAGTTTTTGCTCTGCAGTGTTTTGAGATCATTTTTTTTTTCTGTGTCAAAAGTGCTTCATCCGCAAATTGTATTTTTTATCTGTATTATAATATAACTTTCGTTTAAAATTTGCAACAATCGTAAAATCCGAAATACTTACTCTCAACAAGACCCCAAGATCGTTTTTCGTTAATATCTTCGATTTTGTTCTATATCCTTCCGACTTTCTTTTTAAAAACGCAATTAAGTGCGAGTATTTCCACATTTTTTTTAATATACATCACACTCCGCAGCATTGAATAGTATGCCCAAATAGACGATGGTTTATCAATTTTGGATAGCTCATCGAAATAGACTAACAATACCTTCTCACTGGAAGAGTTTTTTATTTTCTTTTCTTCACACCGTTCCTGATACCATGCATTACATTAGGGCAACTCATATTTTGCCAGCAGTGTTATCGTGCGGGTCATACGGTTTATCAACGACAAACTTTTTAAGTTTGTTTTCCTTTTATTACGTGTAATCATATCCTCCGCATAAAATCCGTAAGATGAATTAGATAGACCTATGATATTTTCATATGAAAAATGAGGATAAACATATAAATAGTTGCAAAAATCTTTGAGCGATGTCACTTCAAAGTCAGATTGACAAGTCAGTGACAAAATGAGTAATAGAAAACAATTTTCGGGTTTTTTGCATCCACAAGCGAAAAAATGGAATTAAATCTAATAAAATATTACGAAAATGAAAATTCACCGTCCAATATCCAGGAGACAGTAGCAAAAGCTCTGAGGATCGGTATAAGGACTGTGCAGAAAATTGTGCATGAAAAAAAGCATAATTTACTACCGAAGAAGATTAAGAAATGTACAAGAAAAAAGCCAAAGACAGAAGACTTAACTGACCATGTAAAAATGGATGTTCGTAATTCAATTTACGATTTATACACATCAAAAACTAATATAACCCTTCAAGTTCTAAAAGAAGCTTTAAAAAATCGAGGCATATTGGAAATTGGACTAAAGTCGTTGTCAAAATTAATAAAAATGTTGGGTTTTCGATATAAAAAGGATTGTAATCGAAAATTTTTATGCGAGTTGCCACATATAGCAAGTCAGCGTATCCAGTCTTTAAAGAAATACACGAAAAATTTTAATTCAAAATTTAGAAAAGTGGTATTTTTAGACGAGACTTGGATATTTTCTAATGGAAGTGGAAATCTTGGCAGGACGAGTCTGTAAAAAGTCTCAAGAGAAAAAAGGGATGTGGGACGGGAAAACGGTTCATCATTTTGCCTGCAGGTTCTTCAACAGGATTTCTCCCAGGTGCAAGTTTACTGTTTTCTTCAACATCCAAAAGTATGGACTACCATGATAATATGAACTGTGAACTGTTTGAAAAGTGGTTAAAAGAACAACTGATTCCAAATTTAGATGCTCCATCTTTAATCGTTCTGGACAATGCATCTTATCATTCAAGAATCTTAAATAAACAACCTACTTCATCCTGGAAGAAAAGTGATATTTATGACTGGCTAATAAAACAAAAACAAAATCCTTTACCCAATATGCTGAAACTAGAACTTCTTTTAGTTGCAAAATCTATTAAAAAACAAACAATATATGCCGTAGATGAAATATTACGGGAAAATGAACAATGGAGGTTTTACGACTGCCGCCATACGGTTACCAGTTTAACGCAATAGAATTAATATGGGCTGGGGCAAAATCATGTTACGAAAAACACGTGAACGATGGTCTTACATCAGATGAAGTGCAAATTGTTTGGCAAGATTCATTAAATTATATTACGTCGGAGTACTGGACTAAATCTGTGGAACATACGGAGAAATTAATATGGGATTGGTGGAATCGAGAACGAATTCTAGATGTCGAAATAGCACCAATGATCATTACGCCATTTGAGGACGACTTAGAAGATGAGGACTTTTTAAGTGATGATGATATTTTTTAGTCTATAATATTAAAAAGTTTCTAAAGGATTATATTAGTCTTTGACGTGTATAAATCATAAATTGCATTATGAATATCCATTTTTGAATTATAACTTAAGTCTTTTGCCTTTGGATTTTTTCGTGTACATTTCTTAATCTTCTTCGGAAGTAAATTATGTTTTTTTTATTCACAAGTTTCTGTACATTCCTTATACCGAATCTCAGAGCTTTTGCTACTGGCTCCTGAATATTAACCAGTGAATTTTAATTTAAAAATTTTTTTATTAGTTTTGACACCATTTTTTTGCTTACTCTTTTAGTACATTTGTAATTTTGTAGGGAATAAATAAATAATTATAGAATACTTGTTCAAATTTTAAAACATGTTTAAAATAAGTAATTTTTTTTATTAATTATGAGACAAAATTTGATATATAAAAATCGGAAAAATCGCAGAAACTCGGGGCTAACGAAAAATACATTTTTGTATTTTTCGCATGCATGGCCCTATATATATATATATATATATATATATATATATATATATACATGCCTGGCCCTTAATTTTAAACTGAAATTTGCAGAAATCGGATAAGTAGTTTTTTAGCTATGCCGCGAACAGACTGACGAACAGACATACCTACAGACAGACGGAAATGAGAAAACATGTTTTCCGGCATCTAGGGACCCCTAAATGTAGAGATCTGAAAAAATCTCACGAGGGAAGTAATAACTAATTATCTAGTGTTTTTAACAAAAGTGTATAATATTTTTGCAAAATAAAATTTTTTTGTTATCACAATACAAAAAAAAAACAAGTTTTCTTTGCACAGGGGTGGCCCACATTTAATTAAACGACACTGTATAAGTGGTTAGATTTTTAGGTCAAGCGGGGCTCATAATTTTTGGTGATTGAAAAAAAATCTCGTGCTATGCACTCGTTGTGCAACTTCTACAAGCGCATGTTAATTACGCTTTTATCCCACTTGTATCGTAAATATCTATTATCGCACAGTTAGACGTTTACAGACGTCCCAAAAAAAACTGATAATAGAAGTTATTGAATTAGTAGAAGAGGTGGCGTCACGTTTTGCAACTGGAAGTGGTATAGTACTTCTTCAGCTGTCTTCTACTTGTAATGCACCAAAGTTGAATCAAAAAATTGTATTTTCATTTTCTTTATGGTTATTATCACCCCACTTGGACCTAACTAATTTAAGCAAAAATAACATTAAGGTTTTTAATTTTTATTTTTTTTCTTGCACCTAGAATACGGCAGATCATGTAAAGATATCGGCTGTCCTAGCAACCAGCAGTGTGTTATGGAGACAGATCCCTGTTCTTACTACCAGAGGCAAGGAGAATGTGGATCGTAGGTATTTCCAACAGCTATTATTCTTGTCATAGTAGTCGAATGAATTTTTCAGTGGCTTGGAGTACACAACTAAAGAAACTTTGATTTGTAGCGTACATAGCCACTAGAGCTTTTCGCATAGGTTCTTTTAAATAAAACGTGTTTAAGAGGATATCGGAGGGAATTTAAATTCTCAATTATATTGCTACACATATAGGCCAATCAATAGAACAAGAAATCAAGATAGTCCGCAGTAATATTCTATTATGTTTTCCACCCGCATCATTTGTTTATTTATTATAAACAATTTAATTTAAAAAATTGCGTCTTCTTCCGTTTTTGGCTTATAAAATCGAAACTAATGAAGCAATCTTAATGGTGTAAACTGACAAATTATAGTGAATAAAATTACAAACAATATGATATAGTTACACGAATGATAGGAGAAAAACCAAAAAAGTGAGCCTTTTTTTTTCGAAAATTTTCATCTTCATTATTTCTCAGGTTATTAATATGTATGTACTTTATGAATACCAGAAGCAAGCACTGTGAGATTAGTAGTTTTTGTATAATTGTGATTTGAATTCTTTAATGGACTGTCTTTCAGGGTGCCTGGATGGTCGTGGATGATCCGATTTGATTTCTGCAAAGTCATATAGAAAAATAGAAGTATCATACTAATTTTTTTTGGAAGCATTTTTCACGTATCTTACAAAATTTTAGCTCGAAATGAGAATATGTTTCATAGTATGATAGCTCTACTTTCGATATGATTTTGGGGAATCAAATCGGTTCATCCACGATGCATCCAGGCCTGCTGAAAAATAATGCATTAAAAAATTCAAATCGCAATTGTGCAAAAAGTAATAATCCCAGAGCGCCTATTTTTATATCCGTAAGGTGCATGTCAGTAACTATTATTTCGCAGAGGGCCTTCGCTACAAATTGAGAAATAACGGATATATGAATTTTCGAAAAAAAAAACTGATTTTTCCGGTTTTTCGGTTCTTTTTCTCCTGTTTTAATGACACGATCAAGTCGTGTAACCATATCATATTATTTGTAATTTTATTCTGTATAATTCATCTCTTTACACCACAAATATTGCTTCATTAGTTTCGCCATATAGGCCAAAAACAATAGATAATGAGATTTTTTGCATTAAATTGTTGATAACAAATATAAACAAATGGTAGTTGCGAGTGGGACATAATGTAATATTAGTGTAATGGCGCACTCCGTTTTTGGTTACTATTTTTGTCAGGAAAAAAATCTCTGTTTATTGGTCTAATAAATCACATGATATCTGTCTGCAGTGTGACAGGTCGATGTGAGTCAATGAAAGAAACTTCATTAGTCTGGTAAAGAAGAAGATTGTTTAGCCAAATACAGAATATGCTTCATTGTCTATTAACATTGAAAAACAAGTCGGCAATTTGTAAAAAACCGTTGAATTTTTTGAAAAAAAGTTAAAATTTAATTTATCTATAAACAGAATATCGGAAAGTCTACAGTTTTTCTATAAACAAAACAATAAAAAACGTACCAGAAGGCATAACTGCCAGGAAGAGACTTTTGACGCAAAAATCATAAACAAATAAACAATACTTTACTAAGTACAGGGTGTCCAAAATAAGAATGTATATCTCCTTATCTCGAGAACCATAACAGATAGAAGGCAAGTTGATATACAAAAGTTTCTTAGCTTCGTTTGAATTTTTATTTTATTATATTCTTATTTATACAGGGTGTTGCGTTTGGTCTGGGCTGAGATGCACTTTCATATTTTAAATGGGACACCCTATATATTATTGCAGATTATGATAACGCGCTTAAAGACGAGTTCACCAATATATAACAGTATGGGCCTATAGTGCAACGTTTCGGATTTATTGACATTTTTCTTCAATTTTCTACCTATTTTCAAATTAATAGAACTAAAGTACTTTTATAATTTTTTAAATTTTTGTTAAAGCCTTGAAAAATTAAAACCTCGTTCTACTCACAGTCTTATACTCGAGTTTTAAAACCTCATAAAAGTTGCAATGCTGCCATGTTTCGCGTATCGTAATTTTTTTTTAAATTTAAATGCAACACCCTGTACATTACAATAAATTCGGATAGAGAATTGAAGTAAGATTTCAACGACCCATAATAATATGGGTCTCCGACTTATAGTTTTAGACTTATTGACGATCATCTTCAGCATGCAACTAATTTTTTTAAGACAAAGTTTTCAATTTGTTTAATTTCAAAAAATTTGTGGGTGTATTATAATGTATGCATTAAGAGTTATTACTTAGGTACCGATAATCTTTATTTACCCTTGATTATTATCTTAATATAAAAGTGTCGGTAATTATAAAACCCTTAGAACCCTATTCACTAAAGAGGTTTAAATTTAGACCATGTCTAACTTAACAGTTATAGGTTTAAAATGACAAATGCAACGATAGAGCAAATAAATTATTGTAGTCACAATTACCAAATGACAGTGACATATACAAAACGCAACTGGCGAACTAACAGTTTTAAATGTCATGGTAACTAGATCTGGTCTAACCTTTTTAGCGAATACGGGGGCTAATTTTTTAAATTTAATTCGTGTTCACCTATTTTTTGCTTAAATATTAAGATATTGGAAAAACAACAAAAAAATAACAAGAAACTCAGTTATTCAATAAAATCTAAACCGTGTATATTTTGCTTTTTTTAGATAGTTATTTAATTCAAAACATACTTTGTAAGCGTATCGCCTGTATTTCAGCCGGTATAAACGAAAAATGTGATACTTGTTAATTATTTTATAATTTTCCATATTTTTGTGTATTTCTAAATAAAAAACAGCGTTATTGGTTGGTAAAGAAATAATATTAATAAAAACAAATTATAATTTGAAAACGCTTTAATTAGATTTACAGATTTTATGCTTTATATATTAGATTGCTTAATTGTTTTTATTTATATAATAACTAAATTTATTTGGAAAAAATTCTACAAAAAACTTATACAAAAAATTATTTTATTAAATGACCAATGAGTCCACCGTTTTCGGCAATGCAAGTTGTAGGAATCATTTCTAATTTATTGGTCGTTTTTCGAACTGCTCCACTTTCATTTAAATACGCAACTTCCATAATAATTTTGTTTCTTAAATCCTCAATATTTTCGCAGCGGTTTTGGTAAACCTTATCCTTTAATGTTCCCCATAAGAAATAGTCCAATGGAGATAAGTCTGGGCTTCTAGGAGGCCACAGAATATCCCCATTTGGACCTATCCATTCCATAAAATTGTTGGAAAGAAAGTTCTTTACATCTAGCGTGTTATGGCATGGAGCGCCGTCCATTTGATATATTATTTCGTTGGTATTTCCTCGTATGTCTAGTTAAATGCTGATCAATAAATACGGGGCCTATAATTGTACCTCTGTAGATTCCGCAACACACGTTAATGCTTCGTCGTCCTTGATGTTGTATAGTTTTAAATTTTTTCGGGTTCTTTTGTGCCCAGAAATGGCTATTTTTTCTGTTGAAAACTCCACAGGTACTAAAGGTTGCTTCATCTGTCCAACATATTTTATTTAATATAGATTCCTGGAATTGACGATCCATAATTAAATTGCTATATTCTAATCTAGTAACGGAGTCATTTGGCTCTAAATGATGTAATTTCGCAAACTTCCATGGCCTGTACTTATTAAGTTTAAGCGAAAAATGAATAGTAGATTTAGCAACGCCTAAATCGCGCTCTGCATCACGAATAGAATTTTCGGAATTCTCTTCAAAATACAAGGAAATATTTAGTTGTTCTTCTTCAGTTAAAACAGATCTTGGTGTTATTCTTTTATCGTTTGTTAAAACGCTGTGCCCCTCGAGATCTCTTTCAATTTTCTGAAAAATTCTTCGATCTGGGATTCGGTTTTCGAGATATTTTCGTTAGTATGCCCTAAGAGCCAAAGCAGCACTACGATTATTTTCCAAATAGCACTGGTAAAGAATCAACTTTTCTTGATTTGAATACATTTTTATAATGTTAAAAGATATCAATAGCACTAGCAGGAAATTATGTTGACATTTCTTGCGACGTTTACCTTGGCGTCCTTTCAAACTCTATTTCCATGGCACTCTATGTGTCTTAAAAAAATTAGTTGCATGCTGAAGATGATCGTCAATAAGTCTAAAACTATAAGTCGGAGACCCATATTATTATGGGTCGTTGAAATCTTACTTCAATTCTCTATCCGAATTTATTGTAATATACAGGGTGTTGCATTTAAATTTTTTAAAAAAAATTACGATACGCAAAGCATGGCAACATTGTAACTTTTTTGAAGTTTTAAAACTCGAATATAAGACTGTGAGTAGAACGAGATTTTAATTTTTTAAGGCTCTAACAAAAATTTTAAAATTTATAAAAGTACTTTACTTCTGTTAATTTGAAAATAGGTAGAAAACTGAAGAAAAATGTCAATAAATCCGAAACGTTGCACTATAGGCCCATACTGTTATATATTGGTGAACTCGTCTTTAAGCGCGTTATCATAATCTGCAATAATATATAGGGTGTCCCATTTAAAATAAGAAAGTGCATGTCAGCCCTGGCCAAACGCAACACCCTGTATAAATAGCACTAGCAGGAAATTATGTTGACATTTCTTGCGACGTTTACCTTGGCGTCCTTTCAAACTCTATTTCCATGGCACTCTATGTGTCTTAAAAAAATTAGTTGCATGCTGAAGATGATCGTCAATAAGTCTAAAACTATAAGTCGGAGACCCATATTATTATGGGTCGTTGAAATCTTACTTCAATTCTCTATCCGAATTTATTGTAATATACAGGGTGTTGCATTTAAATTATTTAAAAAAAATTACGATACGCAAAGCATGGCAACATTGTAACTTTTTTGAAGTTTTAAAACTCGAATATAAGACTGTGAGTAGAACGAGATTTTAATTTTTTAAGGCTCTAACAAAAATTTTAAAATTTATAAAAGTACTTTACTTCTGTTAATTTGAAAATAGGTGGAAAACTGAAGAAAAATGTCAATAAATCCGAAACGTTGCACTATAGGCCCATACTGTTATATATTGGTGAACTCGTCTTTAAGCGCGTTATCATAATCTGCAATAATATATAGGGTGTCCCATTTAAAATAAGAAAGTGCATGTCAGCCCTGGCCAAACGCAACACCCTGTATAAATAAGAATATAATAAAATAAAAATTCAAAAGAAGCTAAGAAACTTTTGTATATGAACTTGCCTTCTATCTGTTATGGTTCTCGAAATAAGGAGATATACATTCTTATTTTGGACACCCTGTACATACATAGTGTTAATATATGTCATGTAAGTGATTGATTGCGATTCTAAGCACTCTCTATGATATGAGGATTCCAATATTTTTAATCAGAAGTAGTAGAAAATTCAAAAATTACTAATTTCACATATGTAAAAGCCTAGGTCATTAGAAGATTACAGTAAGCTACATTAAATACCTTAAGAGAACATTTGTTTATATGAATACTACTTGTTAAGTAGATATTTTATAATCTCAAAATTAGCCCTGGTATTTTAGTAATCATAATATAAGTATATAATAATAAGCAATAATAAGTCCCTGAAATTGTTGTTATAAATTTCCTCTAAAATTAATAAATTTTTTTATTAATTTTAGTTTTGTAGCCCAAACTTCACCCTCGTAAGTGGGTGTCATCCCTTAAATGTTCAGGTTTGCTTTAGCGGTGTGAAACAGCCCCCTGGCTGCATAACTCTGGGTGATAAGAGAACAAAAGTTTCCATAACATTTAGCTTTAAAAAAAAACGGCAAAACGACAAATTTGCTTTCAGCATATAAAAGCGTTTTTTTTTCCTTTATATAGGGTTACTCAAAAAATGTTAAATATATTATATTTTTTGCATATAAACTTAAAAAAATTATTAACATACATAGCATAGAGGAGGAAGTACTGTGTTTCAGACACTATTCAATGTTATATCTGTTGTTTTTTATTGCTTTTTCGTTTTTATTTTTTTAGGTCAATTTAATTAATAGTAAAAAATTTAGTGGTTATGTCCTACATATTCCCATTTTGAACAGGCTTAGACACGCCACTGAATAGTTACAAAAAAAAATTAGTGTGCCTAGGGATACACGAAGTATTCTTGAAAAATTGATACTATAATCATATTCTAGCGATATTAAGTAAAGTAATTCTCTTCTTTAGGTATCCAACGTGTAAGAAGAATAGTGGGAGTTCCGCAAGAACTTGCGCAACGTATGTATGTCCCCCTAGCCAGGTCTGCAAGATGGATGGGGACACGCCAAAGTGTTTTAATGATGCATCAAAATGTAAGTTACTGGATATAGTTCAATTGTAAATAGCAATTAGGCAGGATAATAAAATTAACTTGAAATATTTCTATATTCTTCCAACTAGCTTTTTATTAGAGATTATTCATATATGCAAAATAATTTAATAATACACCCTGTGGTCGTGTAACCCTATCGCCGAACAATGAATGAAAAATTTATTTTAATTTTACATCAGTTATTCAACTGATGTAAAAATGTGTTGTCCCGCCCTATAATGTCGTAAAATACATAATTATAATGCCATTTGATGCTAAAATTATATTTTTTTAACTGACCTCGCATCACATTCCGGAACTAGTCTGTTAAAAACGGAATAAATTAATCCAGAAACGAATAGGAACAACAAAATTTCTTTAATCCCAGATAGGGAACTCCTCTCTGGAGAATTCCAAAGGAGGACAAAGGGAGATCATAATAATATAGTCTCGCATTTAAAATAATGCCATATATTTATCTGGCGCATTAACCATTGTCTTACTTCCCTCGATTGTAATCGTGAAAATATCGCCTTACGAGTTTTTTTCAGATTTTCTCTTTTCAGGAGCCCTAGATATCGAAAAACATGTTTTCTCAATTCTGCCGATCTGTCTGTCTCTGTGTTCGCGTCATAGCTGAAAACTACGTAAGAACGCAATTGACTTCATGGAGATGATATTCAGAGAGATGAATAGTAACATTTTGGTAGGAATCCAAAAAACAAATGTTAGAAATGTATTCCCCGGCGCTGATTTTACATGAGTGTGGCATGTATGAGGCAGAGACACTTTTATTTAAGCTAAATGATAGCAACAGCATAAAGTAAGGACCTTGTTTTTCGGGATTGGAGGGTAAACCCCTCCCAGAGCCAGTTTTATGTACACAAAAATAAAATATTTACCGTTTAATTAGGTAAAAACAGTAAAAACCAAAAACTGAAGTGAAGACCTTTTTTTTTGGTTGTTGATAATTTTTATCATCTCACCCCTCCCCCAGAAGCAATTTCTGTATACGCCATTGTTACATGAAACAAGCTTTTGGAATCCAAAATGCTTTTTCAAATCGGACGCAAAGCAAAATAATCTAATAAAATGTTTAAAAAGTAAAATTTTATTTCCTAGAATAAAAAAAGGAGGAAAATATTAAATACCCTAATTGATTTTTTTAATAGCCTATCGATGATTAAGTTATGAAAAATAATAAATAAAAATAAAATAATGAATTAAAACAAAGCTAAATGAACATAACAAAATGATATACTGGAGTACCGAAGCAGTAATTTTATTTAAGTAAGTATGTAGATATGGACAAAAAAGTTGTGGACACGAAAAATTTAGAAAATATATACCCTATACCAAATGAATATGAAAAAGCAACTTGGCAGGGCATATTTTGGTTTATGATGGGCCATAGATCCTTACTCTATCTAGGGCCCCCTAAGGAAGTTTAGGTTAAAGTATTGCCAAAAAAACGTTTTTTCAGATGTAATTTTTATAAATTAAAAAAAAGTAAAAGTGTCAGAAAAGCAAAAAAACATTTGTTTTATATTGATAAAATTGTTATAATACAAATGTAAAATGTTTCTGAGCCAGTCGAACATTAAAACTGTAATAAAAATTTACTTTTTCGCATTACCAGTACAAATTTCAGGTTTTCATTAACGACAGTTTTAATTATCGAAAATGTACCAAAATGCCAGTGGCTCAATGTTCCCGCGTCTGGTTTTTTCCTAAATATGGTAGTTATTAAGATAACTTGATTGAAAATTGTAGTTAACCTTCTTCATCATTCTGAGATGTCAAGAGAAAAATCTGAAAATTGGGAACGCTACAGAAAGTGATAAAAATTATTACTTTTTGATTTTTGAAAAATGAATTTATTAAAGGGAGTCCAAAAACAAATATGTGATAATTAGTTTTTATCTATAAACTTTCCAAAATACTGAAAACAAATTTAAATTTTATTACCTTTTTACGGTTTTGCAGAAATCGTTTTTTAATTATTTATATTAATTGTTTATTCACTGTTTTTAGTCTGTCAGGTATTATCTTGCTTAGAGAACCAAAATAATAGTTTTGCATTAGAAACCTGGTTTTCTTTAGATGGTCAATCATTACTTGCTTTTTAAACTTTCCCAGATTTTTCGAAAATCTCTTGATGAACAATTTTCATTAAATAAACAAATATTATGATATCTATTTACATTTACTGGCCTTATATAAATATGTATTAACTATGTTTTTTAATTTTCCTATAAAAAGTCAAGCCATACTATCTTATATATTTAAGGGTATCATTATAAAAAATATAAAATAGTTTTGTTTTGGTTGTATTAAGAAAATGAATACAAGAATATGTTTATTACTTTTAATTTTGATTTGGTTGAATTATATGTAATTTAAAATGTAACTTTAAGGAGGACAAATAGCGTCCTCCAGAGTAGCTATGGAGGATGGAGGACATATTAGCCCAAAGGAGGACTATCCACCTCGCGGAAGGACGGTTGGCAACCCTTATCCCAGCCATCCTCTTGTAGTTTTTTTTTTGTTAAAGATATATATTTTGTTGAAGGGCTAGCTGAAGGTTATTTTTTTATTTATCTCGTATCTGTAAATCATATATGCTTTAGATAATAAGAGAGTTCAGTACAAAGAGAAATATGATTGTGAACAATAGTTTTAGGTATGTAATATGATGGTATATGCATTCATATTTGACTAGCATTTACAGGTAAGAGTGCAACTTTGCCTCCCACCACTTTTCACACAAAGTGCCATAAATATGCGCCGAAAGAAAGATAATTTTTGAATATTGCCGAGAATTTGTGGTTCTCTTTTAACTGTATCTTTCTACGTATCACATAATATTTGGTATTCTTATCAATATTTATTCCAGGAATAGCCAAACAATCGCTGTCTTTCCAAGAATTATTATTGTGTTATTCAGATAATCATTAATATGCAAACGAAAATTTGAAATTACACTAATATCCTGCACGATATAAAAAGAGAATTTTGCATTTTAACAATTTAATTGTTTTTTCAAAAAAATTCCTCAAGATTATTGTCAACTAACAAAATGAGTAATACTTCACAAGAGGAATAATTTTTATATTTGAAATACAAAACACTGACTTCCATCTTTAATCCTAGTTTTTCAAGCATTGGGTAAGACTTAATTGATTATTTAAAAGAGTGCGGAAACGATTTGTCGTACCTTTAAAATTATGATATAGCAAATTTCAAGTGCTGACGTTCTCCAATTTTCTTCATTTAGCCTTTGTCTCAAAAACCTCTATCGCTTTTGCCTGCTCCATTATATCATACATTTTCTTATTCCTAATAACACTTATATTCTTCTTAAATATTTTTGAACACCTGCTGATTTCTGCAGTATTATGCAGTGTCTGTGTTATCCTGTTAGCGCTTTGCCTGTGGAATGAAACAAACTACATGAAAGTTAAAGCTGGACTAAATTTTTTGAAATTTGTCACCAATGCTGCGGCTCTGCAGCTCATATAGACACTTATAGACCACTAAAGAATATTAATTTGCCCTTATTTGAGAGAGACCTTGAATTGATTCCTTTTCATAATATATATATAGTATTGAAGCGTATGCAAAATTTAAGAGATAAGGCTCTTAGAAACTTTAAAAATAGGGACCCTGCTAAATGGGATTATTACAAACAATTAAGAAATTTAACAACTGCGGCAATACGAAACGAAAAACAGGCGTCTACAAACATACATTTCTAAATTCTACAATAAATGAAAAATGGAAGAAATTTAATAAATTGACACCATCTAAAATTAAGGATATCGCTGATGCTTTTAGAGAAGTCAATAAATTTAACAATTTTTATAGACTCAACTAAATCTCTTTCTTCTCCTAAAAATTAAATAGTAAATTTTTACTCTAGTAATATTAAGGATAATATTAATACTCGTTTAAATTTTAAAACTATCAATAATCGGGACGTAATCGAAATCAATAATAAAATTAAAAGTAAGGCATTTGGCTCTGACTTTTTTAATATAACTCTTATTTTTTTGTGCTGTCCGCCTATTGTTGATTATATAACTCATATAATAAATGAATGTATTTTACACAACTATTTCTCCACCTGCTGGAAAGAAGCTATAGTCACACCGTTAACAAAAATTACTGATCCCAAAAATATGAGTCAGTTTAGGTCGGTTAGTGTGCTACTGACGTTTTCTAAAATTTTAGAAAGAGTAATAGAACTTAACGAGTTATAATATATTACCTATAAAGCAATCTGGCTTTCGCGCGGGGTACAGTTGTTCAACCGCAATGGCGGATGTGACAGATGATATTTTTTGCGCTTGGAAGATAACTGCTTTGGTCCTGTTGGATTTTACAAAATCTTTTTATTTTGTAAATCACAGTATTTTAATTTCGATATTAAACTATATAGGTTTTTCTAACAATGAATCAACTTTAATAAAATCGTTTGTTACTAATCATTCACAACGAGTAAAGATTGAAAATCCCGTTTCATATTCATTTAATGTAACGACTGGCGTGCCTCAGGGCAGTATATTAGGCCCAATATTATTACCATTTACGCTAACAATTTTCATACAAATTTTAGATTTTGTAACTATCACATATATGCTGAAGATACTCAGATGTATTATTCATTTCTTCCATCTAAGTGTATTGATGCCAAAAATAAAATAAACTCAGAACTAAATTCACTTTTTCAGACATCTACTGATGATATGCTAAAACTCAATCCAAATAAGTCCGTAGTAATGCTGTTTAGCAACAAACATGTTATTAACGATATAAGCAATCTAATGGATTTGTGAATTAACGATCAGCGACTTTCCATTGTGGAAAATGCCAAAAGTCTCGGATTAACTCTTGATCCTCAACTTCGTTTTTAAAATCACAAATCTTCTACACTTAAAAAGGAATTAAGTAACACATTTATTCTGTCACACTTTATTCACTGCGATAATGTATACGGTCGCTGTCTGGATAGCTGTGACTTGCGCAGACTACAAAAGATTCATAATTGTTGTATCCAATTAATTTTTGGTATTAGGAGAAGCAACCGTGTATCTCACAAACTTAAAGCACTTTCGTGGCTTAATATGAGCAATAGAAGGAAATTACATGCAACTTATATGTATTACAACATTTTGAAAAATCGTGTACCAATATATTTATACAATAAAATAAAATTTCGAACAGATGTCCACCATTTGAATCTGCGTAGAAATACAATAACTATTTCTAGACATAAACATACATTTTTTAAACGTTGCTTTTCTTATGACATAACATTAAGTATCAATGCTTTACCTCTTGAGTTATCACAAACTACAATCTCAGTGCAATCCTTTAAACACAAATCAATGAAATATTTGCTCTCTAGACAATAAATGAGACATAAAAAAAATTCAAAATTCATATAAAGTGAGCAGCTTTGAACAACCTTCTCTTTCTTTTTCTGTATGGTCTTTCCTTCGTTCTTTTTCTCTATTTGCTCAGATTCCGTATACTTCCTTCACACTATCTTTTTATACTCTTCTTTTTTCTGTACTCCTTTTATTTCTTTTTGTCCTAAGTTTATTTTTATTTTTACGGTTTGTATGTAGTTCAGTGCTAATTGTATTTTTAGTGACGACATACCTAGCATTCTTTAAATATGTTATGTCACTATATTCGTTGTGACAAGTACCGCGTCTGCTTGACGACGCTAGGGATATTTTTGGCGGTCTCAAATAATTGTATGTCTACTTTGCGCCTATAAAATTTGTCTAATTTAGATATGTGGCGGCATTGTAAGAACAGAATCTGCCCTTTGTGCAGATGTCTAAAATGCATGCTTTTATTCATTTTATTTCAATTTTGTTTTGTAAATAATAATGTAAAAATTTTCTTTTGGTGAATAATAAACCATTATTATTGTTATTATTGTTATATTACCAAACCGCCACTGCAGCTGGTTCATGATAAAGATTTTTTTCCTCAATGAATATTTTGTTAAGAGTTTTAGCTTTTGATCATTGGATTTTGTGGCCGTTATTTAACGATACCTTTTTCCCAATTTAAGGGACCCCATATTAGAAGAGAATTATAGGACAGCTCACGTGTATGTAGTAAAGGAATTTTTTAGGCGACAATATCGAGGAAAACTGCAAACCAGTAGTTAGTATGTGCTTTTAGACTCTCATCAATCACTTGATAGCCGAATGTCATTAAATAATTCACTTTCTTCATTCACATTAAGTTTTTTTCCTGAGAATTTGGGTCGGTTAATGACAAGTAAGTTGAAAGGTTGTATCAGCAGATCAGGACAATTGTAAGTCGTCAAAGACGACAGGATCCAACCATGATGGTTGGATGATTGGATAGTAGTTATAATATGGGAGCGCCTCCTCCTCCTCCTCTTCCTCTCTCTCATGTCCCTCATTCTTAACTTCCTCCCCTTTTATTCTCATTCGCATCATATTTTTAATTTTTTCTCTTTGTTCTCCCACATTTGATTTTGCATTCTTAAGTCTTATAAATAGGTGCATCAAGATCATTTTAGTATGTTAAGGTACGAGTGACTGTTAAAAGAAAAAAATCTGTTGAATAAATCTATTAATAATAATATTAAAATAAAATGAGTGAATCAGTTGGAGAAAGAAATCGATCCATTCCGCTTCAGAGCCTCGAAGAAATTATACCAGGAGTTCAAGAAGAAAATATACCATTAGTTCGAGAAGAAAATAATGGGATTGTTTTAAAAAATTTGAACAAAACTGAGAGTGAAGAGAAAAAAGTGTTTTGTGCTATTTGTTTTGAAATAATCGAATATTATGATTCATGTAGACCAAATACATGTTCCCACATTTTTTGTTTAAAATGTATTTTAAGATGGAATGATGAAAATTGTTGTTCTATAATGGTAAACAATTGTCCTGTATGTCGCACTAGATATTACTATTTGGTACAAATCTTCAAAGATGTAATTAGACATCATTTTGTTGTAATTTTAAAAAGAGGATAATATTTTTTTTATAATTTGTGTTTGTGAAAACTCTGGTAACAAATAATTTTGTAAAAAAAGTAAATGTAAATATATATATAATAATTGACACACATTTTTTCCTTTTCCTATATTGAAACGACAACAATGATCTAACAAGTTTTTTAATACATACTAATTTTCACATTACATAACAAAACAATTGTTATGGGTTGACACAAAAAGTGCCACGCCCTAAAATGGCACCACTTTTGCAGATCGAATCTTAAATTTTCTTATGGGAATTTACATGTAAAAATGACGGTTTTGATTGTCGGACCGGCATAGCCTAATCTACTACTTTTTAATTATACTAATAATATTAATATAATTTGCATCAAGTAAGAGAAAACTCAATTGAATACAGAAACAAGCGTTAACAAAATGTTATGCTAATATATGAGTGCTTCTAGTGGCAGTAGACATAATCGACACTTTTTTTACATATGATTAACTATTTCATTTACAAATACAGTGTCAGATGTTAGAATAAAAAGAAGTATTTTGCATATAGCACTGAAAATATATAACCGCTTATAGTAACATTTGACATTTTTAAATTAATATTCTTGACGTATTCTTATTATCTTTACAATTTAAGTTTAAAATTAATATTTTTGACATTATCTATCCATTACGTTTATAACCTATATTTAAAATTAATATTGTTAAACTAATCTACCCATCACATTTACAAACTATGTTTAATATTAAACCTAACCTAACCTAACCTAACCTATATTTAAAATTAATATTGTTAAACTAATCTACCCATCACATTTACAAACTATGTTTAATATTAATATTTAACAATATAATTTTCTATTTCTTTTTTTTCATTTTTGTTGCAGTAAAAGCAAGCATGTTCAGGAATTAGTATAAAAAGATGTATCCTACAAATAGCACAATGTAAATCAGAAGCACTAACAACATAGGCTCTTTTGTAGTGGCAGCTCACGTGATCGGATTCCCCTCTCCGTAAATATCTCATGTGAATTGCACTACAAGGAAGGCAAATAGCAAATGTTCCTAGTCTTCGACTTTCAATTTTAGAGTAGCTTTGTATAACACATACATCTTTTTCTTCAAAATTATTAAATAATTCACTAGCCCTAAACTTGCTTACTTTTACGTCACCCTCGGTTCCTAAATTTAGTAATTGTCCATCCATATCCACTCCTTCGTCAATTTCCTGATCATCTTCCTCCATCTCTTCCTCTTCCTCCTCTTCAATATAATTAATATCGATGTTACATAAGAATGATCTTCTAACAAGCCTAGATGACTTGTCCAAAAATGAATGTTTATAAGTGATGGAATCGCCTTCCAAGTTATTAAAAATCTCTTCTCTTTCTTCAATTTGAGCGGCGATCTCCATATTATTTTCTTCAATTTGGACAGCGTTTCCATTCATATTTTCTGCCATTGTTAGGAACTTTGGATTTAGATCGATTTATTTGATAAAAAATTTGGTTATACGTTAAAATAATAGCGACAACTGATATTACAGCGAATGTTACTGTATGATCGTCGAGTGGATGTTCTTAAGTATATATCCCATCAACCACCACTTTTACTACCTGCAATACATAAGTTTTTTTTTTTTTTTTTTTTTTTTTATTCACTGTCCCTTTCCCTGTCAGTTGCCTCGGGGGGGGGGGGGGGGGGCGCCAAGGGGGGCTTCGCCCCCCCCCCCCGCTCCGCCAACCCCCCTAAGGGGGGCTTCGCCCCCCTTAAACCCCCCTCACCCTCACCTTATCTTCTTTCTCTCCCTTCCTTCTTTCTCTTTTTTATATGTTTCTCCGTTTTCCTTCCTTCTCCTTTTTCCTTCCTTCTCCTTTTTCCTTCCTTCTTCTTTTTCTTTCCTTCTCCTTTTTTCTTTTCTTCTTTTTTAATCTAACCTAACCTAACCTAACCTAACCTAACCTAACCTAACCTAACATAACCTAACCTAACTTAACTTAACCTGAAGAGGGTAGCCCGAAATTGGGGAGCCGGGATTTGAGTCTCGGAAATTCAGGGGTCCGGGGGGAAGGGGGAGGGGGGAGGGGGGGAGGGGGGGTAAGGTTGTTGATCGGCTTGGGAAAGTGGTTTTTAGAGATTGTCGTTCAACTTTAAGTAGGACACATGTGATTAACTTTTGCATATAAAATCGCCTCAGCGAAGAGACGAATGCAATTGATTTCTGCATTCACACTGTGCAGAGCTCGCGAGTTTTCTGGTGTTTACATTGTGTTTATTTGGTAATTTTTCAATTTTTATTTTTATTTCTAACATTTTTATTTGGCAAGATTTAATTCTTATATATATTGGTGACATTTTTATGTACATTTGTGGCATTTTATTTGTTATTACGATTTTTTTTCATAATGGACAATTTTTTGGCATCGAGTAGCAAAATTATTGACAATGACTTTGACTTATACACATGTACTCAAATGCAGAATTTTGCAAACCAACAAAACAATGAAACAGACGTATTTACAACTAGTCAACAACAAACTATTCAGGACTTGAATGAAATTATTTATAATAGCCAAGTTCAAAATAATGCCAACAAACAGAACAACGAAAAATATTTATTTACAGCTAGTCAACAAGAAACTCTTGACGATCTTAATGACATTATTGACAACAAATCGGACTTAATTACAACAAAAACTAAACAAACTCTTGAAGAACTGAATGACATTGACGAAACTTAAAATTCTAGCGATGAGGATATTGTTTGTTTTCAAAAATCTAATACAAATTATTTAACATTAAAATCGCCAATTAATTCTCCGAGACCAATTTGCTCTCCCTTTTTGTTTAGTGAAAATTCTGATTCGGAAGAAGAACAAATTGATCAAAATTTAAGTTTGGCTATTTGTCCTACTAATTCACCATATGATATTGTAAATTCTGATTCGCAAGAAAAACAAATTGATCAAAATTTAAGTTCGGCTATATCTTCTATTAATTCACCATTTGCTATTGTAAATTCTGATCCGCAAGAAAAACAAATTGATGCAAATTTAACTTCGGATATTTCTCCTAATAATTCACCAGTTGAACAAAATTCAATTTCGAAACCATCATTTATCATTAAAAAAAATTTTAAAATTAATAAAAAAAATAAAAAACAAATAGCAAACCTTAAGTGTCTGGGTTTCGCTATTCAAAATTTAACTAATTTGATCACAATTAAAAAGGGAGACGAAAGTACGGTGAATTATGTTAAACAGGCCTTTGACAAATTAGTTGACTCATTTGAAGAAATGGATTCATAAAGTCAATTAATTTCTATTGCTTTTTTCAAAATTTGACTATAACTAAATAAAAATGCACAATATTAATTTTATTATTATACAAAGAACTTCAAAAATGCAATTGCTTTTTTCAAAATTTGACTATAACTAAATAGAAATGCACAATATTAATTTTATTATTATTATTATCCAGAAAACTTCAGAAATGCATAAGTGTGTAACATGTAATAAAGTCTTCACTAGAAAGGATAATTTATTGCGACATAATAAAAAACATGTTAACGGAAATTCCACAAAACTCAACAGTTGGTTGAAAAAACCAAAGCTTGTTAAAGGTAAGAACATTTTATTTTTCATGTTATATTTTGTAAAATATTTTTTTCTTAATTTATAGATTCTACAAATATTGTAAAATATTGTAAAGAATGCAAGAAAAATATAAACCAAAGTCTATGGGGTGGACATCTTCGATCTAGTGTGCACAAGAACAATTCCAAAATAGGCTTGGAGGAAGGTGTTGAAATTATCAAGTCAGCATTCAGGGAACGAATAATATCATATAGGATTTCCTCACACCAAAACTTCATAAATGTGAAAGAGTATTTTCAACATTTGGAATACAAAATTGCACATCTAATAGATCAAGAACTGCAGAAACATAAATGTATCAAGCTAAATATGGAACTGTTCGGTTTCTATTTTAACCCCAGCAGCGACAGCTATGATGTCAAATCTTTTAATGCGCCGTTCCAAGTCATTTGCCAGGGATATCAGAAAAAAGAACTGTTAGAGCAAATCTGCACCATTATTGACCAGAAAGCTGACGAATTTGCAGAAAGAGATTCAGGTAAAGAATTTATTTTCGATTTTACAACAGCAACAAAAAAAGTAATTTTTTAATTTTTACGTTGCAGGATGGGCTTTGATGAATTTACTTCATTTGGAAATTAATGTTAACAAGCACAATCCGCTGAGAGCCTCATCTTTTATCGAACTTCCTCAAGAGATCAAGAGACGTCAAGCTGTGATCAACATTAGGAATGATGACAACTTTTGCTTCGCCTGGGCAGTTGTGTCTGCTCTTCACCAACCAAGCGGATTAGATTTTGAAACTTCATCCTACCCACACTACTCTTCTGTTTTGGATATGTCAGGTATAGAATTTCCAATGTTGCTAAAGAACATTAAGATTTTTGAAGAAAAAAATAACATTTCTATTAATGTATATGGATTAGAAATTATAAATCCTAAAAAGGGGTATGAAGTAATTGGTCCACTTTATTATTCATCGAATAAAAAAAATCAACATGTCAATTTATTGTTAATAAGTGATGATGATGAAAAAACTTTTCATTATTGCTATATTAAAGATTTATCAAAACTAGTTTCTGCACAAATTTCTAAACATCACGGAAAAAAATATATTTGCGATGGTTGTTTACAATATTTCCCTACAGAAGAAAATTTATTACAACACAATAGCTATGATTGTGATCATTTACGAATTAACCTACCTTCTAAAGAATTAATAAAAGATAAGTTTGGAAACTATTCATATGATAATATTTTGAAATTTGTAAATTATCATAAACAAATGAAAGTTCCTTTCGTGGTGTATGCAGATTTTGAATGCATTTTAAAGCCTTTAAATAATGACAATGTTGATAAAAATCCTAATACTTCATACACCTTAAAACAATATGAACATATTCCACATTCATTTGCCTATTACATTAAATGTTCATTCGACGATAATTATTCTAAATTTGAAAAATATAGAGGTCAAAATTGTGATACATTATTTATAAATTCTTTAGAAAGAGATGTGTATAACATATACAATAAATATTTAAAGACTCCTAAAAAGATGATTCCTTTGAACGAACTGGACAAAATTTATCATAACTATGAAACAGTTTGTCATATTTGTAATAAACCTCTTTAAATGACAGGGTTGCAGATCATTGTCATATAACCGGTCTTTATAGAGGTCCAGCTCATTCACTCTGCAACATAAATTACAGAATACCTAACTTTATTCCAGTTATATTGCATAATTTGCGTAATTATGATTCTCATCTATTTCTTAAAAAATTATGCTTAAACAAAGAACAACTAACAGTTATCGCACAAAACAAGGAAAAATATATTTCATTTGAAAAGCTTATTCATGTGGATAACTATTTTGATAAAAAGACACAAAAGGCTAAGAAAAAAATATATCATTAAGGTTTATTGATTCTTTTCAATTTCTATCCCATTCTTTATCAAAACTCTCTGAAAGCTTAAAAGATGAACAATGTAAGGAAATAAAAAAAATTTTCAATGATGAAGAAAGATTTAAACTTATTCGGCAAAAAGGTGTATTTCCTTACAATTATATTGATGATTATTTAAAATTAGAAGAAACAACTTTACCTCAAAAAGACCAATTTTATAATACTTTAACGGATGAGCACATCAGTGATGCAGAATACCAAAGAGCTGTAAAGGTTTGGCAATTGTTTAAATGTGAATCTCTTGGTCAATACTCCGACGTTTACTTACTCTCTGATACTTTACTTTTGGCAGATATTTTTGAAAATTTTAGAAGCACTTGTTTATCCACATATAAGCTCGATCCAGCTCATTTTTACACTTTTCCAGGTTTATCTTGGGAGGCGTGTTTGCGTTATACTGGAATAGAGTTAGAATTGTTAACTGATCCAGATATGATACACTTTTTCAAAAAAAGCGTTCGCGGTGGTGTGAGCTCTTGCATTTGTAGAAAATCTGAAGCTAATAATCCATTTCTTTTAAATTTTGATCCTTTAAAGCCAACTAAATACATAATTTATTATGATGCAACAAATTTGTATGGTTATGCAATGTCACAGCACATTCCAACGGGAGATTTTGTTTGGTTAACAGATAAAGAAATCAATGATTTAAATATTATGAATATTTCTAAAAAT